>BSBN01000534.1:9952500-12666666 GCA_027924645.1 Cunninghamia lanceolata | reverse complement strand
TTCGATAGAAGAAGAAAGTTTCTGATGCCTACTCATCCCAAGAAGCCCAGATCAAAGCTCAAATCCATTGGCTTAAGACTAAGGACATTGTTTCCAAAGAATTTTTCTAGGCCTTGAGGGTTTGACATTCCTCCAAATACGTTAAGTAGATAAGGGAAGGACAATAGTTGTTTCATGAGCTTCTTGACATTTTACAATCTTTTGTTAAACCCTATCAACAAGTCTTTACATCTTAGACATAAACTCCAAATTGAGAGATGGCTTTATAGTGATATCTTACTATTGTCCAATGCTAGGTTTCCAATGCTCAGTACATTCTATGTGATTAAGTTCTCACTCAAGAAGAGCTCAAGGAATCTATCCTTTATATGTCCAATGACAAGGCCCTTGGCCTTGATGGCTTACCCTATGAGTTTTATAAAAAAATTGTGACACTATAGGATATGACTTACATAACATCTATCTTGAACCTCTACAAGATAGCTCTTTAGGGAATCTAATAAAAATGGCAATATCAAATTCATACCTAAAACTAGAAATCTAGAGGAAATTTGTAACTGGCAGCCCATCACGCTACTCAATGTCTCATACAAGATCATTGCCAAAGCTCTTGCATTGAAGCTCCATTCTTAAGAAATTGTTGACAGAAGGGCCTATTCAAGAGAATGTCTAGGAAGTGTTAAAAGGTTTTAACATTGTTAATGATATGCCATAGGAAAAGTTTGATTTATAGGATTCTCTAGTGGAGGAGTTGGAAAGAGATGAGGAAACTAATCCTAGGATGCAAAACTTAGACCAGAAGGATAATGAATCTCCTATCCTAGGGATTAGTATGTAGGCTTCCCTCACCAGTAGTAGGCCATTGTAGGTGGATAATTGACAACAATATGTGGAGGAAATAGATATGCCAAGGGTTTAACTTGGATCTCCTTTGAGATCTCCCATGGGGGAAGTGGCTATCATTTCCCTAGAGGAAGGGTTCACTTTAGTTTCAAAAAGAGGAAAAAGGAACAAGTCCAAATTAGGATTTGATACTGATGGGCATAACATCCCATTTGTTGAAGGTTTACTAAATGAAAGTAGAAATTCAAGAGGTGGTTCTTCATTTTCTAGGAATATCAAGGATAGCAGAAAAATTATGACAAAAAGTAAGAAGATAGCATATTGTGGGTCAGAGCACAAGGGAAATAGGAGATACAACACTAAGGACTACCATGGGAATGAAATGATTTAGGAGGTGATAGATAGGATTCAATCTATTGTTATTGACCTATGTAATAAGGGTACCACTAAGCTAAAAAATGATATTCCTTTCTTGGAGTGTGTGCGGCTTGAATAACCCTCATAATCGTGACCTTCTAGCTAACATTGTTTAGTAAAACAAAATAGATATTATGCTTATTTAGGAAACTAAAATACCAATGGAGAGAGTGATTAAAATCAAGAATAGACATTTCAAAAATAGTGGGTGTGTGGGGGTTGATGTTACTGGTACCTCTAGTAGTGTTGCAACTCTATGGAACCCCACTACCATCAATGGTACTCTTTTACTATTAGACTCCAACCGTGTTGTAGTTCTTTTTCATCAAAAGTTATATAACTTCTCCTACATTATATCCAATATCTATGCTCCTAATTCTAGGATCATGAGAAGGAATCTTTGGTCTCACTTGATGGATTCCAAAACAAATTATGAATTTTAGTTGGCTAGTTATGGGAGATTTTAATTCTCTACTTAAAGATATTGAAAAAATGGTGGTTCTCAATCTCTTTGTAATTTCTTGATGGACATTGATCTAGAAGGTACTAATTTCACTTGGTTTAGTCATATGTTAAGTTCCTCCCTTATTTAGGTAAAGTTAGAGATGCCCTAATATCATCTAATTTGTTTAATGCCTATTTATGTTCCCTTTAAACTCTTAATAGAATAGGCTAGGGTCACTTACCCATTTTCTTAATGTAGACAAGCTTAGAAAAAACAAAGGTTTCCCTTTTCACTTTGATAATATGTGGACCTAACACCCATAGATAAAGGTTAACATTTTTGAGTGGTGGAATATTAAATTGGTAATAGTATGCAATGTTTAGCTTAGCTATGAAACTTACCCGTGTCATTATAAGCATTAGAAATTAGAAAAAAAAAAGTTTGTTGGTAACATCTTCTAGAAAAAAATTGAAATCAAGGCATAATTAGTCTTGGCATAGAAGGAGATTTAAGATTTATGTATGAATCAATGAATTTTGTTAAAAGAAAAAGTATGTTCTTTTTTAACTTCACAATCTTATAGCCAAGGAAGGAAACTATTGGAGGCAAAGATCCATGGCCATCTAGCTTAAGGAGGGAGATAGGAATATCAATTTTTTCCACATGACCACCTTAATTCATTGGGATACAATTAGAATTAAGAAGATCCATATGGATAATGATCCTTTTATGGATAAAACTACAATTAGGGAGAAAGATACTTATCTTTTCAATACTCTTCTTAGGGAAAGTAGCATCCTCGATTCTCAAATTTCATAAGACCTGTTGAATCTCATTCCATGTAGTGTAGATTATTGTGATAACATAGAGTTCCTAAAGCCCTTTTTAGAGGAAGAGATTAAATTGGCTATCTTTTCCTTTGAAGGTAATAAAGCTCCTATACTAGATGAGTTCAAAAATGTCTTCTTCCAATTGTATAGGGTTATCGTGGGCAAGGATCTCATGGTGGTAGCTAAAGAATTTTTTGCAAAAAGTAATATTCTTAAATACCTCAACTCTACATTTCTTATCCTCATCCCTAAGAAGGTAGGTGTTGATTCATTATTGGACTTTAGACCTATTAGTCTCTACATAAAAAATTATTGGTCTGAGACTGCATTAGTTTCTTCCTAAGATGACATCCCCTTAGAAAATCAACTTTGTTCATCAGTAGACAATTTTGTACTCTATCATCTTGTTTCATAAAATTCTTCACTCTTTAGATGTGAACAAGAAAGATGAGTTCATTCTTAAGCTTGGTCTCATCAAGGCTTATAATCGCATATAATAGGAACCTCATATAGGAATACATCTCCACCCCAAAGTTCTCAATTATTCTCAATGGTTGTCATTTGGGTTTCTCTAATGGAGCCAAATGTATTAAGCAAGGGGAGCATGTTTCCCCTTTCTTCATTAAGTTATTATGGTGGGATCCCTAGGAATAAGTATTCAAAAGGTAGTGTCTAATGGAATAATTAAAGGTGCTAAACTAACCTCTAACTACACTTCTTTGACCCATCAATAATTTGTTGACAATATAATCATTTTAGGGATGCTTTGGTTTGAGAGGCAAAGGAGATTTAATGAATTTTATCTTGTTATAAGAGATCTTAAGGACAAAAAGTCAGCATTTTAATGAGCACTCTTTTCTTCCTCAATACTCCTAAGGCTAGACAACAAAAGATTGCTTGAATTTTAATCTATTAGATAGGATATCTATGTTCAACATACCTGGGTTTACTACTATTTGTGGGTACCATTCTGAATACTTTTTGGAATGGACTACTAGATCATTTCTAATACATCTCTTCTTAGCAAAGATAGTAAGCTACAATTAATTAAGAACACTTTATAAAATATCTATATATTGCATAATCTTGTTTCCTATACTTAGAAAAATTATGGAAATTTTTGAGAAAATTCATAAGAGAATTCTATGATCAAGGTCAAAAGAAATGAATACATTCTCATGCTTTCTTGGGACTCATTATATAAAAGAAAAATTAAAGGGCACTTGGGATTGAGAAGAATTAGGAATTTAAAGTGGCCTTGAATGACAAAATCACATGGAGATTTCTCAATGAGTAAAAGGAATTGGATGACATCATATCCATAAAGTAATTGCAAGGGAGAAATAGAGATTTACTCTTAAGTATTATGCTACCTCAAAGATCTTCAATTTGGAAAAGTATGATATATAGTAGGTTTATCCTTATTAAAGAAGCCGCGTGGAAATTAGTAGGTGAAACAAGAATACATTTTTGGTAAATGTTTAGCTTCTTGATATTCCCCAGAGGAGTTAAAATATATGGCTCTTGTTGTGGATATTTGTAAAGATATTGTTGGTGTCAAAGTGGTAGATTACATTCAAGTGGTGAATAGGACATACATATTGAAGAATATAGCTTCAATCTCCAACATGGATAAGGAAGCTCTCTTTTAACTAGACACTTTTTAAACCCTGACCATATCCCTTAATTCCTTAGAAGTGATTATTTGATTTGGGCCTCCTCTCCTTTTGGAGTGTTCTATGTTTCTTTTGGTTTCTTTTTTAATGTTAATCATGGCCCATCCCCCTTCTAGTTAAGGCTTTGGTAGCTTGACGTGATACCTAAAATCAACATTTTATTTTGGCTATAGACCCATAATAATGGTCTAAAGGATTGCTAATTTGACAAGTAGAGGGGTTTTGCTCTACCCAAATAGTGTTTTTTGTGCAAATTAGTTAAGGAATCAATGCATCACTTGATAATTGACTACTCCTTCCCTTGGGAGGTTTGAGGTAGGATTCTTTCCCCTTCAAAGTTAACTAAGTTTTACCTAAGGAGATACCACTTTTTCATAAACCACCTCTTAAACTTTTGTGGGACTTAGTATTACCTTACATTGATTTGGGGTCTCTAGAGGGAAAAATAAGAAATTTTTTAGGGATTTTAAATACGCTATTGGAAGAGTGGTTAAGAAAATTCATTAATCCATAAAAGAGAATTGTATAGGGACTATCAAAGAAAAGGTAGATCTCTCTTTAAACATTATAGTCACTAAGTTGGAGTTGGAAGTTGTGCTAGCCTAAAGTCTTGATTTTGACATTTCATCCCCTTTCAAAGGGAGTAAATCTTAGAGACAACATTTCCTAGTCTCCCCTATTACCTAATGTGTACAAACTTAACTGTCATTGTGTGACTAAAGAAAATTGAAGGACTACAGGTGGTGTTGGGGGTCTAAAGTATGCTAGACATAAATTGATTGTTTATTGTGCAATCAATCTTGGTGTTTAAATTAATAATTATGCTAAATTTGCATCGGCCTATAACACCATAAAATTGGTTGAGAAAATTGGTGTGTGTAGCATGATCCTAGAAGGTGACTCCATCAACATAATAAACTACTTGAGTAAGAAATATTAACCTAGATGGATAATTGATAGTCTAATACAAGACTCTATTGATATTATTAATCATATGATATGTGTTAAAATAGGTCATGAATTTATGGAAGCTAATATGGTGGCAAACCTTCTTGAAAATTGGGGCTTCCAGTATCAGGGGGTCTCTAAATGGATTAACAACTACTTTCCAAAGGAGCTTGTTATATTTCATGATAATGATGTTAATAATCATGTGAAATAAATCCCTTTGTGAGATGAATTTATTCATTCCATGTGGATACTTGATACATAGAACTTAATCATGACACTTAATGTCAAAGGTATGATGAAAAGCCTTGTCACAATTAATAATAGTCAATATGTTGAGGGAGCTTTCAGTAAGTTCCCTGATTCTATGGGTTTGGTTTCTACTTCAAAATGAGATATTACGATTTGGTTGAGTTCACCTACAATTCAAATTTGGAAGGTTATTTTGGTTTATGAAGGAAGGGAAGTGAAAATGCATAGGAATAGGAATAGAGTTGATCCCATGAGCTCTAGGAAATAGAAACAGAATGCTAGGGTTTGGAGGATTCTGGTGAAGGCAGGACTCACTCCATTTATGGAGAGACTAAAATACTATGGTACTTCCATGGCTATGGATTTTATAAAGGGTGGGAGAATATAAAGGTGAGTATACAAGATTTAGAATTTATGGTGTTGGAGGATTTTTTAGTGGAGTTCACTAGGTTATCCAAAAATGGATCTACAATTTTCAAGGATAGGTATTTGGGAGATGAGTTCATGGCCACTTTCTTGAAGTTAGATCATGATGATCTCATCAAAATCCACTTTGGGTACACTCATTTCTCTTTCAAACCTCTATGGTGTTAAAAATGAAGGCAAACAACTAATAATGAAAATCTAATTGCAACTGTAATATAGATGTTTAACTATGCATAACTAAAATGCAAATAGTATGAAATTAGCACAAAGAAATAAAAAAATAGAAGATCAAAAACATAGCAAAATGTTAACATGGAGAAACCCTTTCAAGAAAAACTCCACACAAGAATACATGCACTAGTCTATAATAAGTTCAATAGACTTCACAATAAAACACTATCAATCTCCTCTTCAATCTTCAATTCAGTAGTGCCTATTTTTCCAGTATCAACTTTCTACTCTACTCATTCATATCCATAATACAATATCCTCATAAAGGAGTTTCCTTCTAGGGAAATAAAATCCAACAAAACCTTTACTGTCAAATCTATGACCATATAGTGTGTCTTTTGAGGGTGTTGCCCCAAAATCCCCATCAGGGCATGTAGCCCCCAAACCCCACAAAGGGGGTACCCCTTCCACCCTTGGAATGAAATGTGCTCCATAACCAACATTCATCAAGTACTAGGATCAAACATGCAGATGAAACAAGATTGCTACATGGTGAAACCTTTCATCCCTTATCCAGGTTATTTGCAAACAATAATAGGAATAATAAGTTACCTAGGATTTATAAGGTTGATGACAACTTAATCCTAACATTCTCTAAGTTGACATCATACTTTGTAAATACATCCATAGAAAGCATAAAGCAAGTACTAGGATCAAGGCTTATGGCCTTCCTACACCACATAAACATTTTTATTAATACATGTTTAGTAAGTTAATCTGCAGCATTCTCTTGAGTGTCAAGCTTCTTCATCTCAATATAACCATTAGCAATCATTTCATGAACAAAATTGTATTTAACATCCACATTCTTAGTTCATGCATGATACATGGGGTTTTTGGTCAAACATATTGCACTCTGGCTATCACAAACAATTTGAATATTAATCCTACAACCAAAACTAATACTTGTACGCAATCTCCATAACCAAGATGCCTCCTTAGAGACATGAGTAGTAGCCATATACTTTTCTTTGGTGGTGGATAAAGAAATAATGGGCTGCCTTTTATTCATCCAACTCACAACTCCTCCAAACAAAGTAAACACATAGCCATTAGTGGACCTTCGACTATCCAAGTTGCCTTCCTAATATGCATCAAAAAAACCTTGTATGTCCAATGTATTATACATACTATTAGTACTAGAATAAGCCAAAAACTAATTAGAAATACCACACAAATATCATAAAACCCTCTTTGCATAATTCCAATGTTGTCTACTAGGGTTAGATATAAACCTATTCAAAACTCAGACTGCTTGGGCAATATTTAGTCTATTGCAAACCATTGCATATATCAAACTTCCTAAAGCACTAGCATATGGCATATCAGACATATTCTCTAAATCATCTTCATTCTTAGGACACATATCTAATGAAATCTTAGTACCAATCGATAAAGGAATTCTAACTAGATTGCAATCATGTATGCTAAAGCTATGAAAAATACTATTCACATACTTACTTTGTGATAACCAAATATTTATATTACCTCAATCCATTTTAGTCTCCATTCCTAAAATATACCTAGTTGTCCCTAGATTCTTCATGTCAAATTCACTTTAAATTTGAGTTTTCAACTCACTGATCATACCCTTGTTGTTACTGAAAAGAACATCTTATCCACATACAAGGCAATAATAAGAATATCATCATCAATACATCGAATGTAGACACAATTATCCTATTCACTTCTACCAAAACCCAATTTCAAAACACATGAATCAAACTTTTGGTACCACATTCTAGGGGGCTATTTCAAACCATAAAGAGATCTTTTTAACTTTCATATCCAATGTTCTTTCCATTTTACCTCAAAACCTATAGGTTACTGTATATAGATTT
This sequence comes from Cunninghamia lanceolata, assembly GCA_027924645.1. Lineage (NCBI taxonomy): Eukaryota > Viridiplantae > Streptophyta > Pinopsida > Cupressales > Cupressaceae > Cunninghamia > Cunninghamia lanceolata. Next base: position 12,658,757 of record BSBN01000534.1, on the reverse strand, counting down.
ATTCTTCTAGATCTCCATGCAAAATGCATTTCTAACATCAATTTTCTCAATTTCAAAATCACAAGATACAACAATGGATAAAAGAAATACAATAGAAGATAATTTAGCAACAGGAGAGAAAATTTCACTGAAATTGACTCCCTCTATAGGGGTAGCCCTTGACTACCAGTATAGCCTTGTACTTTTGTAATGAATTTTCTACTCTTAAATTTTTCTTGCAAACCCACTTACATGATATTCCCTTTCTTCCATTTGAAAAAAATACAAGAATCTGAGTGTCACACAAGTCTAAAGGTATCATCTCCTCCTGCACAGATAGATACAAAGACTCACTATCATCTGCATGAATAGCTTCCCTCTTGGATCTAGGTTCATCATCAATACTCATTAAAAAATACACAGCAAAAATCTGGTGGGCTATACCTATCAACTAGGTTCCATTGTCTTCTTGATCTTCTCAAGGGTGGAGTAAGAGATTCTTCATGTTCTTTTGTATGCTCAATTTCTTTTGCAACAATAGAGTCTTGCTTATATAAACTTTCACTTGAATCTTCTTCTTCTTCTACATCCCCTAATCCATCATTTTGTTCTTCCAAATGTGCATTTTCTTGTAGTAAATCAAAATGAACTTTCCTCTTCCTTTCTTTTTCTTTTGGCTATACAGGATCATAAATATCTCTAAGTTCCCTAAAATCACATCTCTAGAAAAGATAACTTGTCTTGTTATAGGATCCTAAAGGATGCAACTATTACCCAATTATGCCTTTCACTCTATCAGGTTAGGCTCTAGTAGTATCCATATTTGTTGCTTTGAAGAAGTAGATAGGTTCATGGGAAAAGATGAGGAAGGTACACACACTTGCTAAACTTATCTATGATTATTCCAAATTTTAGAACATGCAATAGTATATAGATGTATTTTATTATGCAATTGAGTGTTTTACAAAAGAACAATGTACAAATCATTCTATAAAAGTTACTATTTATATTCATAAGTGAAGATATGTTCATAGTTTCCCACACAAGCCATGGGAATAACTACACAAATGGAATGAATAATAGAATATACATGTGAAGTAAGAGAAACATATAGAAATGGAAGGGGATCCATCATTGCCTAAACAATGTGTTAGGTCTCAAAAATGCAGGTTACAAATCCTAAGAGGATGCCAGACTCTATGTTTGGATTTGCAACGTTTTTGAACTAACTTGACGAAATCAACCTTCACGATTTGATGATTTCCTACACTTTAGGTCCTGCTACACCTAGGTGGGTGAACCTTGGAATATTAAAGCAGTCTGAGTGTGGATGAGTAGACTAACTATATCTATCTACAATGGCATAGGATGTAGAATAGATGAAACAGCTAACTAATTAATTCTATGTGTAATGTTTAATAAGTGATTTGCAGAAATTGTATAAGCAATATCAAGGTAAAAAGGTTTGAATTAATGAGTTGAATGAGACTAGTACCTTGTTGGGTAACAGAGTCAATTTGAAGGACTAAGAATAGTAGTTTCTTAATGGTAATAATTCTAGATATTTGGCACAGTTCTGGTTTATAGCTTGTATAAACGTGCAGGTAAATGACTGACAGACTCTTCTTGATAATCCAACCAAATAAAATCCAATATCTTATAATTCACCAGAAGGTATTTTAATCCTTACTTGAAGGAACCAAATGAAATGAATGGACAAGATTAACAGATAATATTTTACTGGAGACAGTATGTCAATCCTAATTATATGGCTCTACTTAGTAATCCCAACTTACTACTTCCAAGCTACTGTGAATAAATCAGAAGGGTTTAATTCCTTAGATGGACACCAACCAAATTAATCACACAGATACAGCAAATGTGTATTGACAGATTTAATATATACTTGATATCTTAATCTGAATAACAGGGAAATGCAGAAATGGAGACAGCCACACAATTGAATAATTTCAACAAATAACTGATACCAAAGTAGAAATACTGAATCAGAGAACTTCAAACTTCTTCTTCAAATAAAATAAGCAACATAGTCATTTTGGAATATTGTATATTATGTATATCTGAATATCTTCTACTGCTGATGATCATTTCAGCATCGATTGTTTAAACTTATATAGATATTTCTATGAAGAGATACAACTCTTCAATAAGTCTTTTGGGAACTTAACAAGTATTAACAACAATTACATAAGCGTAATTAGGCTCTATTCAGCCATAAATAAATTTTAGCCAGATGATCTAGGTACTCTTGATCACGGTGAAAATTAGTAAGCTCGATAGCACTTCTGGTAATTACATCAAGAGTAACCATCTCCTCCAATTGTTTGCAAGCTTCTTTAGATGCAGAGGCTTTATCTTTCAGAGCTCCTGTGGCTTTGTGTATGTGTACCTGTCGTTCGATGGCTAGAATTGGAAGCCTTTGCTTTTGCCCTAAGAATTTCTCTATATTCTGCTCTCGGACAATTTTTTACAATTATAATGATCGTATGAACTTCGTAGCCGTTTGTATTAATTATCTGATCAATTCAATGTTCATCGCTGTGAAGTGTCACATTGGCATAACTCTTCTTATCGGCGTGATTTTTGAAATGTCTGGGCGACCTCAACATTTTTTATGGCGCGAACAGTCAATCGGCGTGACCCCTCAATTGTTTTCCCGACGCTATGTAATGTCATATTTTAAGTGGGCAATACCATCGGCATGACTTCCTTCATCGCCAAGGTTTTTATATCTCTCTGTGATATAGCGAGTCCCACCAATATGATTTGCTTATCAGGAAGATTGAGACTATCGGGATAATAAAATATTGTTCTCCCGATCTTTATTGTCTCGCCGATAGTCATCTTCATGTATGGACTTTTATCTTTGTCGGAATGACATTCACTATCGGGATAGCTTTCTCAAGATATCCCGATCCAAATCATCTCCCCAATGACCCTTTTCATATCTTTCATCGGGCAAAGTTTAGTAAAGTGTCACCGACACCTTTTGATCACCGTGCCTTGTGAATCGGCAAGACCTGGTTCTTTTGTTCCGATATGTCAAGTTATCCCGATAGAGGTGTATCGTTGTGAGTCTCACCGATGGCTTTCTTATCACCAAGACTCTTAATCATTGAAGGCTTACTTGTTTTCTATCCCGATAGCTTACGTCTCGCCGATGGCTATTTGTTTCATTACCCCCGCATGCTGTTCGGTGAAACTCTTGCCGAAATGCTTTATCGGTATGATATATACCGTCAGGGCATCTTTTAAAAAGTCATCCGATAGATATCTGTCATACCGATCGGTATGACCACTTACATTTCTTGCTGATGTAAAGTCATCAGTATTACTTACTCCATCGGTGACTTCCACAATTCTTCTTCCGATCTCTATTTTCACGCCGATGGTTGTTTTCAAACGATTCCTTGTGTATCGGTGTAAGCAACACAACCTCTTGCCGATGGATTGATTTTGATGAAATTTGGCACTGCTCATCCATAGACATCTCGTGAGATACAAAATTTTTTTATTATGGTCTTTTTGGGATATTCTTCAGGGTTTATTCAAATATGATGGAGTAAGGGGATAGTAAAAATTTCAAAGTTTTACTGTGCTAACAGTGGCTCTGTCTGGGATGTATACTCCCTGTGAGTATAACAAGGATCCAGATCTCCTGGGGAAGTAGACCACATATTTTATTATTTTGGGGTGAGGTTTTATGAAACTGGGAAAAGGAAAGGAACAAATGATGGGGAGCAGGAATGATTCCTAGACTACTGTGCATGGAATAAGATATTTTTGAGAATTATTTGAATGTTGTCCATGCACTGGCAACACTCAATTCTCTTTGTACATGTTTATGAAAAGAACTGCTTCAAGTATTGCCCATGTACAGGCAATTCCTGCTCCTCTCCTGACATATTCTATACATAGTAAGAATCATCACCTCCCTTGCCAGTGATAACAAAAGGACCCAACCACAGGGCTTCAAAATTTCCATGTTTTCCTTTGTCCTGACATCTTGCATTCCACATTAGTACTAGATCATTTATTCCAAACTTTCTTTCTTTGGCCTTCTTGTCAAAGAGATATTTTACCTGTGATTGTAATTTAATATTCTGTCTCTGAGCTATTCTTCTTGTTTCATCAAGCTCTGCCAATTGTTCCAACCTTTCCTCCATTGGTTCAGGGATATTCAAGTCTTCCTGGAGAATGAATTTGTATACTGGTATAAGATTTTCCAATGGTAATCTTGCTTGGGTTCCATATACCAATTCATAAGGGGATCTTCCAATTGCCCTTTTTATAGTAATCCTGTCAGCCCATACTGCCATTCTTAATTTTGAATCCCAAGCCTTCTTATTTCTATCCAACATTCTTTTTATGATTTTCAACAGGCTCTTATTACTTGATTCAGCTTGTCCATTGGCCTGTGGATGGTAAGGAGCAGCATAAGAAACAGTGATACCATGTGTGCTAGAAAAACCTTTGAATTCATCAGATCTAAAACACATCCCATTATTGGTAATCAATCTTACAGGAGTACCAAATCTGCATATAATGTTATCCATTAGAAAATTTATCACAACTTTGCTTGTAGCCTGTCTGGTTGGGATTGCTTCCACCCATTTTGTAAAGTAATCAGTAGCCACTAAAATCCATCGGTGCCCCCCACTCGATTTCTCTAAAATTTCACCTATAAAATCAATACCCCACTGATAAAATGGAGCCTCAACTTGCATAGGTTTTAAGGGTAGTGCTCCCTGATACTTTAACTTCCCTGAGAACTTTTGGCATGCTTCACACTTTCTAGTGTATTGGTATGAATCGTTAAAGACTTTAGGCCAATAGTACCCTGCCCTCAGGATTTTGTGGGCTATGGTTTTTGCTGAGAAATGTCCTCCGCACATGCCTTCATGCAACTCCTTCATAATATGTTTTGATTGATATTCATCCAAGCATAATAGTAGAACCCCATCTCTATTTTTCCAATAGAGATCCCCACCAATGAGTACATATTTTGAAGCTTGAAGTTTGAGTGTCCTTCTTTTGTTATCATCATATCCTTCAGGACACTTCATATATTTTAGATAATATACTATATCAGTATACCATGGAGTGTGTTCAATACTGGTACTTGCATCAACATTACATATCTGGGAAGCTTCTAGATTACTTTCAGCAATCAATTTGGCAAGACCCTATCCTCTTACTAATTTAGTGATTTGGATTTCAATGTTGAATTCCTGAATCCTATTAATCCACCTACATCTCCTACCGGTGACCTCAGTTTGGATCAGTACATCCTTCACTGCAGCATTAGGGACATATGCTATGATTTTAGCCCCCACCAAATATGGTCTAAAATTTTTTACTGCTTTTACCAATGCATATGCCTTCTTTTCAATAATGTCATACTTCAACTCTGCATTCTGAAGGGACTTGCTAAAGAAAGAGATAGGCTGTTCATGTCCATCATTGTTTTTCTGTAACAATACTGCTACTACTGTATGGTAGGAAGCAAATGAGAAAAGTTGGAAAGGTTTACCGAAGTCAGGGGATATTAAGACTAGAGCTTGCTTGATAGCCTCCTTAATGTTACCAAATGCTTCCACTATTTCTGTTGTCCATTTTATTTCTGAATTCTTCTTCAGCATTCTCGATATAGGACAAACAATTTCTGCGAAATTTGGTATAAATCTTCTGACAAAATTTATCTGACCAAAGAATGATTGTATAGCTTTTACATTTTTGGAATAGGGACTTGATCAATTGCTTTTACCCTTTTAGGATCTATTTTAACCCCTTCCTTCGAGACTATATGACCAAGCAATTTTCCTTCTATTACTGCAAAATGGCATTTTTTAGGGTTCAATGATATCCCATATTCTAGGGCTTTGATAAATACTTGTTCTAAATGTGTGCAATGATCTTTGGCCTTTTTAGAATATGCTGTCAAGTCGTCTTGATATACTATCATAATCTTATTGATCAATTTAGCAAAAGCTACATCCATCGCTCTCTAGAATGTTGCTCCAACATTAGTTAATCCAAATGGCATTCTCAAATACACATATGTTCCCCACGGAGTGGTGAATGCCATCTTAAATTGTTCAGACTCCTTAACTTTTACTTGATTGTAGCCAGAGAAACCATCCATCATGGATAGCAATTCACACCCAGTGACTTCCTGCAATATTGCCTCCATATTGGGAAGAGGATAATTATCTTTGAGGGAAGATTTATTCAAGTTTCTGAAATCCACACATAGTCTAATGTCACCATTCTTTTTTCTGACAGGCACTAAGTTTGAAACCCAGGAAGAGTGTCTAATAGGTTTGATTATGGCTCCATCCCTTAACTTTGTAAGTTCCTCTAACATTTTAGGGGCTAGTGTAGGATTAATCGGTCTCTGTTTCTGTCTGAATGGTTTTGCATCTGGCTTTAGTGGTATCTCATGTTGAAATATATCCTCTCTATATGCCTTTAGATCATCATATGACCAAGCAAACACATGCCTGTACTTCCTGAGTAAATTGATGATTCTACTTCTGATTTTTTGGTCAAGATTCCTTCCAATATATACATTTTTTGGGGTTGTCTGAGTCCCCAAATTCACCTCCTCAAGGTTCTCAGGTATCACTGGTGTTTCTTTCTTTTTGTATCTATCATGCCCATCAAATGCTTTTTCTAATGCAATAAGCCCTTTGGGTATCTTATTTGTCTTTAGTTGAACCACTTCTTGGCCAAAAAGTGTTTCTTTCCCATCGTGTTCCTCCACAAATGCACTGAAATCAATTTCTTGATTTTCATAATAATCAGCACAATGTAAGAAATTGATTATATCAGCATCGCTATCAAACACTTGCCAGTTCTGTATATTATCAGGGATGGTAGGTCTAGTTTTAAATTCTACTTCTGTGATCCCTCCTAATGTTACATCATCTCTCTTTAATGCAATGTTTGCTAAAAAGTCTGCCATGATGTTTTTAGACCTATCAACCCAGCTGATTGAAAAAGCATCAAATAATTCAACACTATCCCAAACTGCATTTCTGTACTATCTTAATCTTTTATTCTTAGATAAATATTTTTCTCTAACTTGGGAGATGACCAATTCAGAATCACCATAGACAGCCAACTTTTTTATTTTGTATTTGGTGGCTATGTTTAGGCCAATGAGTAGGGCTTCATACTCAGCTACGTTATTGGTGCATTCAAATGTCAATAAGAAAGAGTATTTGAATGTTTTACCTCCTGGTGAGATAAAAACTACTCCGGCCCCATTTCCTATCTTGCTGCATGCACCATCGAAATACATTTTCCACAAATCATTTTCTCTTTTCATAGATTCAGTGTGTATTGGGTCAGTGTTATGCAATTCTGGGGTAGTTTCTCCAACTTTGAAAACTCCTAAATCTGTGTCACAAAAGAAATTCACCTGATGCCGGTCCATTCTTTCTATAATATTGTCATACCTTGGTTCTTTGCACAACTTAATTTCCTTGTCACCTACTGGTATGGTGGCATATGATAGATCTGTTGATGACTGTTTTGATGCAATCATAACAATAAGTTAAAATTCACATAAAATGAACTGAAACTATACTTGAAAGACAAGAAGGAATCATTTGGTGATTCAACTAATCCCAAGTCTACAATGGTTCGGTTGGTCAAGTTCAGTTGGTCAATGTGAAGCTGTAATGTTCAAGGGGCCTTACGTAGTTTAGGTTTGTTTTGTGGTTTACTGGACTAAGAATATGCAAAGAGGTCATAGATTTCAACAAGTATTCTGTTCATTTGCATACAAGTGATACCGGGCTGCAAGTTTCAGAGGGTTTTCTTGGATTTTTTTGCAGCTTTCTTCTTTATCTATTTATGAAAATTGTCTACTTATAGCTTTGTTATGCATGCTTCTTCAAATTTGAGACAATTTCCTTTAGATTTCTATGTTTTCAGCTAAATATTTCAGATGGGTTGGGAAAAGTTAGAAAGATCTACTCTATACCTCATTTAATCTACCGAAGGATCTAAGTGTTTCTGTTATGCACTATGTAAATACCACAGTAATCTGATCAAATCCACAGTAAAAACCCTAAATGTAAGTTCTGAGCATTTTCACAAACATACATTTAAAATTGCAAGCTCTCAAAGAAGATATTTCAAAACATAAAGAAGAGCAGGAGAACACTCAGAAGATAGATGCAGAACTCCAGATTCTATTGTATTAGAAACGAATAGCCATACATGATTTACAATGTAAGAATGACTCTTAGTTTCATTGATCATACTACAGAGAACTTACAAGCTTTACAGATACAGTAAGGCAGCCAGACATTCCACGCGCACCTTACTGCAGACAAACAGGCGACCTCCTTCTTCTACTCTAAACTATGCCCAGAAAGACTCTACAATTCTGGCAAAATCCTAAAATCCCTGTGTGTAGCCCCTGTTGTAAAGTATTACACTGTAGAGAGGCACAATATAAAGACATTCTGATTGTCCTCACTACAGCAAAAAACCTAACTGAACCCCTGGTTCAAACCCCTAGTTACAGCAATAAATGCAGGTGAACCAGTTCTCAAAAATATCTCAGAGCAGTGGTCAAATCTAGGCGAAATATTGCCCCTTCTGAGAAGTTCTGGCAGCTGGGTAATAACTTCTGTTTGTCTTTTGTGATAATACCCTCAGCTGCAACCTTCTTCTTTACTTGAATGGCCTTGACCTTTTGCATTTCATCTCTATCTTCTTGCTCCTGAGATCAGATCTTCTGCCTCCATGAGGTCACTGCGCTGACTTTCCAGCTGCTTCCTCAACTGCAAGCCTGCAAGACAAGACAAGCAATAAGTTTCACATTTATCATAAAAACAACATGAAATTAAAATAACCGTTTAAACCCAGGTGACTGCGCAAGATCGAGAAAATTGGATCCAGAAATCCTCTCAAAACGCGTCAAAAAATGCGTTCAGACTGCTCAAGATTCACGGGTCAACCATCGCTGACCAAAAAATGCCAGAGGCACCAAAAAAAATGCTTTAAAATTCCACCGCCTCATTTCCCGCCCATCGGCATGACTATCCCTGTCGGTGCGTCAAAAAAACATGTTGGCCGACATACTCCATCATCATGATATTCCGCTTCTGCATATTGGAGAAAAGAACAACATCATCATCATCATCATGTTGAAGAAGAATAGGAGGATATGAATATAATCATGCTGCCGAGGAAAGGAAGATGATGGTGACGTCATCATGATATTCGGGCTTCATTGAAATGCTAAGGATAACGTCATCATCATGTTCGGTTAAGATCAGGGGGATATTTGTGATATCGGGTCACCTAAGGAGCATGATCAGGATGATGAAGTGAATATGACCCTTTCGCGGCCAAGGTAACCCTCTCGAAAGATCAGGATGATGATGATCATCATCGAATTTGGGGCTTTTGTCGAACTTGGAATAAGACGTCATCATCATATTTCGTGAACCTGATCGTGTTTTGGAAAATATCCTGTTGAAAGAAAAAATGATGATGCTGATCATCAGGATATTAGCTTCTTCGTTTATTAGATCGGGATGACGTCATCATGATATCCGGGGCCTTTGTTAAACTTAAAACAAGACGTCATCATGATATTTTGCCAACCGGATCATGTTTGGGAAAAAATCCTGCCGAAGGGAAAATGTGATGATGATGATCATCAGGATATGTGCAAAAGGTTGTATTTCATCGGCAGGAGGACTTTGCGAAATATCAGGTGGACAAACAAGATCATGATGATCTTGACTACAGGACAGGATAAAACATATGATGATGATGACCCTCATCGATTTATCATGATGACATCATCATCATAATTTGTCTTCGGAGCACAAGGATGAGTTAAGGTCATCATGATATTTGCGCTAGGTGATATTGTGAAATATGATCATGCTATTGAGAAATGCAATATCGACCCCCTCTGAATAGATAGGGTGATCATCATGATATTCACTAACCGGAGATCAGGAGGATATGAAGATGATGATCCTCTTGACCGAATTATGATGATGATGCATCCATCACTTAGCGAATTTCAGCAAATGACTCGTGAAAGATCAAGATGATATGGAGTCGTCATCATCATAATTCGAAGTTCAGCAAATATCATGATGATGACCTTGCGATAGGATTATAACACGTGCACGCAAATATGCCGAAGGTGGATTTTTCTAAGTCTGGGTGATCAGCATGATAATATAAGATCAGGTAATGTTGAATTATCATGATGATGCTTGCGATACAAAAGACCACTTCGACGGGGAACTTACCTTGACTTAAAGCCGATGTCATCATGATATTTGAACCTCAGGATATTGTCAGGGGGGTGCGTTTCAAATATGATGATGATGATGTTCTTCATGTAACCAAAACCGAGTTTATAACATATGACGCTCCTAAGAAAATCATGATGCTGATGATGCGCCTGAGGCCATTTGACGGGTAAAGGGAACTACCACCTAAAATTGACGTCCGGATATTGCGACTGCATGATTTTTAGCGGGTGATAGACCAAGATCATGATGATCCTGTCAACATGACTTAGGATATAAAAATATGATGATCCTCCTGCGAATATCAGGTTTGACCAAGACTTTGACCGTGCATAACTTCCACATATGGACGAATTTTCAAGTGAAGTAAAAGGCAAACCTGCATGGAATTTCAAGCTCTTTTAAAATATGAGGTCACAGAAACAAAATATGAACTTTGACAAACAGACCTCATGATGATGACCTACCTTATCATATATCATGATGATGATGCACCTGACCTTCATTTTTACCAGACCGCCAGGAAGCAGAAAAAACACAAGTAGAAGCAAAAAGCAAGACATCAGCAGGGGTCCCCATTTTGCTAAGGAGCATAATGGGGCGTGTTGTGAACATCACAACAAGATCTAATTGAACATTGCCTCCCGCCATTGCAGCCCACTGCCTTGATAACAGCATTCCATAATACGGTGGGATATCAACCACAGTGATGTCAATGTTATATGTTGCTTCAGGGTGTGAAGCAAGTTCTATCTCTACATCTTTCATAATACCAACTACTGGAATAGATCTGTTATCCATTGCATAACACTGGCCATACGTAGTATCAACCCACATCCCCAATTCTTTCATCACTGCTATAGGCATGATATTCATAGCAGCACCTGAATCAATCATACAATTCCTGACTATTCTGTTCTTGATTACTAGTGTAGTATAGAATGGATCTACCTGTGAGGGATTTTTTGTAAGTGTGTCACCAAGGTAAACCTCAGGCATCTTAAAATTTTCCTGATGCACATTATTTGTTGTTTTTTCAAACCCCTTATGTTTTGGATTAGGTGTATCAGAAATCATTTTGACAACTGTACTCCTATATTTATCTATTTTCATCATCTCTAGGAGTGGGACTGATATCTTCACCTGAGACACTGCCTGTGCAATGTTGAAAGAAGGGGTTATGATCTGGTCATTCTTTTCTATTTTTATGTTTTCTTTTTCTTGATTTCCTTTCATTTTATTTTTATCCCCCTTTTCTGGTTCTTTAGGTGATGATTTTGTATTATTTTCTTTGCTATTCTGGTCTTTTATAAATACACTTCCAGGAGTTCCTTGCCCAACATTTGTTGTTCTATTCCTTAAGTTATAAGTGTTTCAAGCTTGAGCCACTGCAGCCACTGTGAGATCTTCTCTTTCATCCTCAGTAGGTTTTCTCCATTGACCACATGACTTGTTGTTACAACTATCTTCCTGGTCTGAGAATACCTGTTGTTCTCCCATGTTAATATGATACTTTTGGTTCCCTACATCATACTCATATCCTTCTTCTTCTGAAGAGGAATAATCTTCTATTACTACACATGGTGTATCCTACATCATATTGATGGTGTGATTATCCCTATTGTAGCTGTATAGCATTTCCTCTTGCTGTATTAATTTAGCTACCTCACAGTATTCAGGTGAATGTGGCAAGTTACATACAAAACACCAAGGTTTATTTTCTGCCATATGTGCCATGTTTCTCTTCAAGGGATCAGGAGTATCCTTTCCATATGGCTGCTTTCTATTGTTGTCAATAGGTCTTCCATCCTTCCAATTTGTATTGTAAGGCATATCATGTAACCTAGGTCTATCATGCCTATGCTGACCCTCTGGTTTAATCTGTTGAGCATTTGGATTCTGAAGATTTCTATGATTTTCCCTTTTACTGACCATTCCTGCAGCCTTCCTATTATTTTTAATAGTTATGGGTACTTTCTGTGCTTCGGCCAATGTTGCAGGACACCGGTTTCTGAGTTCATATCATGTTCTGGGGTCAAATGCTTTCATATAGATACTCAGTGCTGCCTGGTCAGATAACTTGGCTCCATGTGGTACCTTATTATGTAACTTGGAAAATTTCAGGTTGAAATCAAACACTGATTCATTTTGATACTTCTGTATACTTATTAGTTCATGTAGTGCAAACTCAGGAGCGTATTGGTTACCATACTGATCCTTAAACTGGTTATGGAAATCAGTTATTGAATTGATTGATGCATCGGGCAAGCTATTAAACCAATCTCTGGCATCTTCAGTGAGGGACATCATAAATAACCTCATTCTAATGTCTTCCCAATCCATACCTATATCCTGTACAAAAGCATTAAAACTTCTGATATGATCTTCTACAAATACTGCATTGTTTCCAGTAAACTTGGGAACCATGTTTCTCCAAGTACTATCCATAGGATATGGATATACCTGATATCCAGTCAAATCAAATTAACTGCATATATTAGCAAGGTTTTGGGGAGGGAAATTGAGAGGTGGTTGATTGGGATAGTAATTATATCCACCTGGTGGCTGATGATATGCATATTGTTGATGTCGGTTCATATGGGGATTTATGTGTTGATTTTGTGGCCTATAATATTGTTGACTAGGGGGTGGGTAATTATTTGCCATATGTTGGGATGCATTACGTATGGGAGGTGGTCTAGGGTTTTGGGGAATAGTGTTCTGATGATTTCCAGAAGCATGTGAGTTTTGAGCACTACTTGTATTTTGTTGTGTATTTCTTGAAATATTCCCTCTATGCGGGGGTACATATTTAGGGGGAGCTGTTTTGGCTTTATTTCTCCTCTGTTGAATTTCTTGCTGCAATAACTCCTTCTCCTCTTGTATCTTGTACCTTTCAAGTTCTTTCCTGAGCATGAGTATTTCCTGTTTCTCATCACTCATGTCTTGATTATTTATTTCCTGATATTCTGGATTGTCATTCATTCCCTGATTTGACAATTCATATCCTATCTCTTCTCCCTGGTCAAATGAGATCTTGAAATCATGTTCAGCTTGGTTCCTATCAATATCCCTCATGACCTTTGCATCATGATCTCGCTGTTCTTGAGGAGTGGGTCTGTACCTTGCCAAAATATCATCAGTTGCTCCACTGAGGTTCTCGTTTGAATCATGCAGAGGTGTGAATTTGTTGTGAATTGCAATATTTTGTTCTGAATCATTCTCCTGGATGTCTAGATTATTATCTTGGTGGGAATATTTTGGATTCACATTTCTTTTGGAAATGTTTCTAAGTGGTGGAGATGACTGCAAATTTCTGCCTTCCATCTTGGATCTCCTACCATCCATTTGATATTGAATTTTTTGTAACTAGAGTCGCCACCTATTAAATAGGAAAAGTTTATATTTTATCTGTAGGGTTCTTGTCACCAGCAGAGTTACCAACTTAAATTTTCTGAATTGCTCTATGAAGGAAAGGATTACTTTCTAAGGTCTGTTACTAGTCCCCAGCAGAGTCGCCAATTTTGTTAGGTCTCAAAAATGCAGGTTACAAATCCTAAGAGGATGCCAGACTCTATGTTTGGATTTGCAACGTTTTTGAACTAACTTGACGAAATCAACCTTCACGATTTGATGATTTCCTACACTTTAGGTCCTGCTACACCTAGGTGGGTGAACCTTGGAATATTAAAGCAGTCTGAGTGTGGATGAGTAGACTAACTATATCTATCTACAATGGCATAGGATGTAGAATAGATGAAACAGCTAACTAATTAATTCTATGTGTAATGTTTAATAAGTGATTTGCAAAAATTGTATAAGCAATATCAAGGTAAAAAGGTTTGAATTAATGAGTTGAATGAGACTAGTGCCTTGTTGGGTAACAGAGTCAATTTGAAGGACTAAGAACAGTAGTTTCTTAATGGTAATAATTCTAGATATTTGGCACAGTTCTGGTTTATAGCTTGTATAAACGTGCAGGTAAATGACTGACAGACTCTTCTTGATAATCCAACCAAATAAAATCCAATATCTTATAATTCACCAGAAGGTATTTTAATCCTTACTTGAAGGAACCAAATGAAATGAATGGACAAGATTAACAGATAATATTTTACTGGAGATAGTATGTCAATCCTAATTATATGGCTCTACTTAGTAATCCCAACTTACTACTTCCAAGCTACTGTGAATAAATCAGAAGGGTTTAATTCCTTAGATGGACACCAACCAAATTAATCACACAGATACAGCAAATGTGTATTGACAGATTTAATATATACTTGATATCTTAATCTGAATAACAGGGAAATGTAGAAATGGAGACAGCCACACAATTGAATAATTTCAACAAATAACTGATACCAAAGTAGAAATACTGAATCAGAGAACTTCAAACTTCTTCTTCAAATAAAATAAGCAACATAGTCATTTTGGAATATTGTATATTATGTATATCTGAATATCTTCTACTGCTGATGATCATTTCAGCATCGATTGTTTAAACTTATATAGATATTTCTATGAAGAGATACAACTCTTCAATACGTCTTTTGGGAACTTAAAAAGTATTAACAACAATTACATAAGCGTAATTAGGCTCTATTCAGCCATAAATAAATTTTAGCCAGATGATCTAGGTACTCTTGATCATGGTGAAAATCAGTAAGCTCGATAGCACTTCTGGTAATTACATCAAGAGTAACCATCTCCTCCAATTGTTTGCAAGCTTCTTTAGATGCAGAGGCTTTATCTTTCAGAGCTCCTGTGGCTTTGTGTATGTGTACCTGTCGTTCGATGGCTGGAATTGGAAGCCTTTGCTTTTGCCCTGAGAATTTCTCTGTATTCTGCTCTCGGACAATTTTTTGCAATTATAATGATCGTATGAACTTCGTAGCCGTTTGTATTAATTATCTGATCAATTCAATGTTCATCGCTGTGAAGTGTCACATCGCCATAACTCTTCTTATCGGCGTGATTTTTGAAATGTCTGGGTGACCTCAACGTTTTTTATGGTGTGAACAGTCAATCGGCATGACCCCTCAATTGTTTTCCCGAGGCTATGTAATGTCATATTTTAAGTGGGCAAGACCATCGGCATGACTTCCTTCATCACCAAGGTTTTTATATCTCTCTGCGATATAGCGAGTCCCACCGATATGATTTGCTTATCGGGAAGATTGAGACTATCGGGATAATAAAATATTGTTCTCCCGATCTTTATTGTCTCGCCGATAGTCATCTTCATGTATGGACTTTTATCTTTGTCGGAATGACATTCACTATCGGGATAGCTTTCTCAAGATATCCCGATCCAAATCATCTCCCCGATGACCCTTTTCATATCTTTCATCGGGCAAAGTTTAGTAAAGTGTCACCGACACCTTTTGATCGCCGTGACTTGTGAATCGGCAAGACCTAGTTCTTTTGTTCCGATATGTCAAGTTATCCCGATAGAGGTGTATCGCTGTGAGTCTCGCCGATGGCTTTCTTATTGCCAAGACTCTTAATCATCGGAGGCTTACTTGTTTTCTATCCCGATAGCTTACCTCTCGCCGATGGCTATTTGTTTCGTTACCCCCGCATGCTGTTCGGTGAAACTCTTGCCGAAATGCTTTATCGGTATGATATATACCGTCGGGGCATCTTTTAAAAAGTCATCCGATAGATATCTGTCATACCGATCGGTATGACCACTTACATTTCTTGCCGATGTAAAGTCATCGGTATTACTTACTCCATCGGTGACTTCCACAATTCTTCTTCCGATCTCTATTTTCACGCCGATGGTTGTTTTCAAACGATTCCTTGTGTATCGGTGTAAGCAACACAACCTCTTGCCAATGGATTGATTTTGATGAAATTTGACACTGCTCATCCATAGACATCTCGTGAGATACAAATTTTTTTTATTATGGTCTTTTTGGGATATTCTTCAGGATTTATTCAAATATGATGGAGTAAGGGGATAGTAAAAATTTCAAATTTTTACTGTGCTAACAGTGGCTCTGTCTGGGATGTATACTCCCTGTGAGTATAACAAGGATCTAGATCTCCTGAGAAGTAGACCACATATTTTATTATTTTGGGGTGAGGTTTTATGAAACTGCGAAAAGGAAAGGAACAAATGATGGGGAGCGGGAATGATTCCTAGACTACTATGCATGGAATAAGATATTTTTGAGAATTATTTGAATGTTGTCCATGCACTGGCAACACTCAATTCTCTTTGTACATGTTTATGAAAAGAACTGCTTCATGTATTGCCCATGTACAGGCAATTCCTGCTCCTCTCCTGACATATTCTGTACATAGTAAGAATCATCACCTCCCATGCCAGTGATAACAAAAGGACCCAACCACAGGGCTTCAAATTTTCCATGTTTTCCTTTGTCCTGACATCTTGCATTCCACATTAGTACCAGATCATTTATTCCAAACTTTCTTTCTTTGGCCTTCTTGTCAAAGAGATATTTTACCTGTGATTGGAATTTAATATTCTGTCTCTGAGCTATTCTTCTTGTTTCATCAAGCTCTGCCAATTGTTCCAACCTTTCCTCCATTGGTTCAGGGATATTCAAGTCTTCCTGGAGAATGAATTTGTATACTGGTATAAGATTTTCCAATGGTAATCTTGCTTGGGTTCCATATACCAATTCATAAGGGGATCTTCCAATTGCCCTTTTTATAGTAATCCTGTCAGCCCATACTGTAATTTCTTTGTTATTTGAACCTGAGTTTCCAAGTTGATATTTCAGTTTCATCGAAACACACTTGCTGTTTTTGTGTAATCAAATTAATTAGTTTCCATTACAGATATAAAATCCTTTTGATTGATTACAGTAACCTAGAGGTAGCATTTGGATAGGTAAGAACAGCCCTATAATTGTCAATATTGCCATACTGTCTCCAACTCGATATTGTCTTGTTATTCAAATTGAGCATTAACTCCATTTGTCAATACATATTTGCTGTCATTGTGTGATTGTTTTGATCGGTTCCTTCAAGCAAGGATTAAAAAATCCTTTCAATAAGTCACAGTAACCTGGTAAGATTCGAGTGGATCACTAAGTAAAGTCTTTCAATCACATTCTTGCACGTTTATACAAGCTATAAACAAACCCAAGTGCCAAACAATTAGGATTGTAACCAATAAGTAAATCATATATCACATACACCTTGACTCCATTAGCCCAACAGAAATAGGCACTGGTCATACCAATTCCACTTTAGGATTCCATAAAATCTCATTCAAACAATTACGTCTCAGATCTTAGTATTAGGAGTAGGGGTAGCTTAGAAGATTTTATCTATTCCACATTTTATGCCATTGTGAGTAGATACCTAAATCCAATTAAGTCATATAGTGTTAAGTCTGCTTTAGTTACAAAGGTACACCTGCCTAGGTTTGCAGGACCTGAAGTGTAGGGAGCTAATAGCTCTGTCAATTGGTCCAAAAATGTTGCAAATCCAAACATAGAGTATGGCATCCTCTTAGGGTTAGCAACCTGCATTTTTGGGAACCAACACAATGAATCCCCATGATTGGTTATCTTCAAGTTCTTCTCCATCACTCCTAAAAGGCTCCTGCAAGAGAAAGAAGGAAATGAGGTTAGATCTCAGGATGCCTTCAAAATATATATGTATTAACATCAGATATACATGCCATCATCCATAAACATCAAAGGAGGAACAACAAAAAGACAAAGAGTCACTCAGATGCAAGGATGCAACCATAAGGATTTAGGAATGAATAGAAACATACAACCACAAGAGAGGCTCCTTGCCTCTATACTATTTTCCTAATGTGTGTGTTAAATGTACAGGTATAGGTACTTGAAAACTAGTCATTAATGACATTTGTTTACAATAGTTATAAAGGCCAAGGTACAGGTGCTAGGATAGTCTTGAAAGTACAATCATGTTTAAGCCTTGAGAATAGTCATGAAGAGCTGATTAAAGTACTCACAACAAAGCAGTCATCAAGAGGACAATAGTGAACATGGTGCATAATGCATGTAGTACAATATCCATAGAGACAATCATGATCAAGCCATAGGGGAACAATGGCACTATTGTATTACTAGAGCAAGTGTAGTCATAAAGTAGCCAAGTCATATGCCAAGACGGTTTCTAAGGCAAGGAGTGGTCAGACATCATGAAGAAGTCACTAAATGAGTTCATCAAAGGGTTCAAGATGAAGGGTCTGTAGCTTTCACAAAGGGATCTCATAAGGTCATTATCAAGCTCTATTAGGCTATTGCAAACTAGGACACCTATAGGATAGTGAAAAGTGAAAAGAGGATAGTGATACCCTTAGGGCATTATGAGATCCTGTAGTAATTATATAAACATAAAGTAAGACAAGCCAACATATTGCCAAGTGATTGTGACTGTTAAATCCTATCTAGCAAGCATGACAGAGATACATGTAGATGTAGAAAATAATAGTCATGATAGTAGCTAGGTGAGCAAAGGCAACATTTCAGGACAAAGATCAAACTGAAAGCCAACAAAAAGTCCAAAGTAGCAATTTACAGGATAATAGACATGAGATCTCATAATGAGAATGCCAAGTGAGGGATGAATGGTACTATAACAGTCATACAACTGGAGATATTGAGAGAAAATATTATCTTGTGGAGATAAAGTATCTTTCCTTTAGTACTTTCAATACCTTTTATACTGTTTATTGCTAGGATGTATGCCATATAGTAGAGTAAAAGTCAGGCAATGAGACAATGAACTGTTGATCCTTAAAGAATAGTCATAAGAAGTAAAGAGGCCTATAAGATAATATGAAGTTGTTACCAATACCCAAAAGACCCCCAGAGAGTGCTGTCATGAGATGGCTACATATTACAATCACAAAGGGCAATTATATTTGTATGACTATCTAAGCAGTCAAAGGTCAATTAATTGGTGGATGCCTCAGAAGACTGAAGAAGGTTCATGACAGCAAGCAACCTTTAAGGGAACAACAGGGACAACATTGTCAAAAGAAGAATTTCTTGATTGACAAGGAGGCAAGGATAAAAATCCTAATGGAAAAATAGAAAGACAGAGATGAAAATCAACAATGACTATGATTGCAAGGTATAGGTATAGTCAAACATGAATAGAATCATTATTGTGTTAAAATTCTAAAGCATTTTTAGGATTGACAAGGACATATGACAGTGCCTTATATATTATACAATGCTAATAATAGCCACCATAGACTATTAAACACAATCATCTAAAATTGTGTAGAGGCATATCAAGGGGAAAGGAACATTAAACTAAGAGCAATCACCCATGCATCATTGGAAGGTAGACAGTAGCTATAAGAAGATACAACTCACAGTCAATCCTATTGTTGATGCAGACAATGAGACTATGAGCTAATCAATAAGGGACAAGGGAAAGGCAATGAGGAATTTCCAAATAGGAGTCCTTGAGAGAGGAAGACACAACCTATAAGAAGATAGCAGTCATATAGGGACTATCGAAGCCTAGAGACAAAAAAATGCTTAAAAGTATGACTATCCTAAATAAGGTCAAAATAATCATTATTGACTATCCAAGAAAGGTGGAATGCATTCATGATTATGACTATCTAGGTGTCCAGTAATCACAGTCAGTTCAATTGTCTAAACCAATAGAGAAACAAGCCTCTTTCTTTTTGAAAGAACAAACCTTAGGAGTTCATAGAAGTGAGAATGGCAATCGTATAACAAGGAACAACAAAAATGCAAAGAACAAATGCATTTAGTATGTTCTCAGAGAAGCATTCAATGTGAATTCAAAGCATATATAGTGAATAGAATGACTAGAATCTACAAATCCAGGGATAGTTACCTTCATTTTAAAGAGTAGTCTAGATTGAATGAGTAGTCAATCAAATGATTATAATAAACATAGAGTTCATCATAAAAGTGTGACAATATCTGCACACTGAAAGACAAAGAAGGTCTAAATGTAGTATGAAAACCTTGACAAAGTATAGTATAAAAAATAGATATGACAGTATACAGAGCCAGGAGCATCAAATCTTAAGAATTGCATTATGAAACCCTAGCAAGGGTCATAGAGAGAACAACATCCATCATAAAGAGAGGACAGAGATACCAGAGAGAAACAGAGTTTATAGATTCTTCACAAGATTTAGGTAAACCCTAGAACAATCTCTTATTACATATAAAGCCAAGCCTTGGACTTTCAATCTATAGACATATAGTGAATAGAAATCATGCTTATAGTTTTTTCCAAGCTTACATCAGAGGTTTAAATCATGTAAAAGTTATCTAAAATGAAGAGCCCCATTTTCATTATTTTATTTCAGTCGTCTTATAAAGGAGCATACATAGGACAATAGCCTTTACCTTGACTTATCATGGTATATGTGCACCAGAGAGAATAAAATCCTTC
Organism: Cunninghamia lanceolata; assembly: GCA_027924645.1. Lineage (NCBI taxonomy): Eukaryota > Viridiplantae > Streptophyta > Pinopsida > Cupressales > Cupressaceae > Cunninghamia > Cunninghamia lanceolata. The sequence continues at coordinate 12,638,049 of BSBN01000534.1, read as the reverse complement.
CATTAGTGTTCATCAAAAGAGGAAAGCAATTGAAACCAAGGAGTGTTCTCACTATTTTATCCAAGTAGAAAATATAAGCAACAGAGGTTTTACAAAGAAGACTAAGATTTCACTATTTTTTCCTAAAAATAGTTGCAGCTTGATAGAAGATGAATGCTTTTACTGATTTCATTTTATGAACAACTGATCTTTTCACTTTTTTTAAGTCAAGAGAAGTTTCTTTTTACCATGTATGTAAGTAAACAACAATATGGGAAAACAAGAGCTTACCAAGCTCTAGAAGCACTGAAGCAGATAGTGAAAACCCTATAGAGAGGTTGTAAACTTCCTCCTTGGCAGCACAGAGTACTCCAGGAAGAGCAACGTACTAAAAGCCAAATGCTTTCTCCTGAGGGTTGATAGATATTTTGTCACTTGATGCCCTAACATGTAGCCCTAAAGTGCTTCCTAACTTTTGAGGGGGAAAATCATTCCAAATAATAGTACCCTCGAGGGTTAACACTTTTTAAGTGTTATATGCCTAAGAATTGCATTATGAAGCCCATGCAAAGTAAAGGAGGTCAAGGAAAATCATGATTGCCATGACCATTTTAGGGCCTCTTTCAAGTGTTTAAGGTTAAAGCATGCATCATGAACCCTTAATTATGCTTTAGGGTAAAGTTAAGAGAACATCATCCTTAGCCTTTAAATCTTTTCAAGGTATGAAGTCAAATGAACAAAAGTCATGAGACCTTCCCCTTTTTGCACAAGTAAAAGACAATCATTAAGGTAATTAAATAATCATTATATTTACCATAACACCTATTAAGGTAATTAAATAATCATTAATTTCCTCTAATATTTGTTAAAGTAAACTTGTAATGACCTTCTAATAATGCAAAAGGGAGTGAAGTGGAGACAAATTGAACTGTCAAATTCATGCAGGAGCTTTACTTCTATTTTTGACTTAGAGTCAAACAGGTCTATTTTGGCTACTTTTTGGTCAAACATCTTGGGGGGGGGGGGAAGTTTTGAACTAGAATAGCTCAGTTTGGAGCACTTGTGGGCCATTATATTTAGGCCTTTTCCTCTTGGTCACCCATCAACTGGGAGTTGCTTTTCCAGCCTATTCATGCATCAGTTGGAGTGGACTTAGATAGGAGTTGATTTCCCTTTACTTTTTGGGACAAATTTTTGTATTATAGGGAAAAAACTTATGCGTTGTTCTCAGTTCTTACTTTTTCTTGCTTTTACACATTACAGAGAGAGATATTGAGTATTATAACTCAACTTTTTATAGATTTTATATAGTAGAAGTAGTTTATTTTCAGCATTTTGATAGTTATTGGAAAGTTTTCCTTCTATTTTTAATAAAATTAGGTGTTCTTCTATTTAGATTCAGGTGTCTTGTTATCTTATGAATGATTTCATAAATATTTACTATATTTTGAAATGAAACCTTTAAGTTTTCTGTCTCATTCTATTAAAGCAAGTATACAGTAGCACATATTTTACCACAAGTCACAGACTGTGTAGGTGATTTTTTACTTTTAAAGTTGTGAAAAACATTGGTTTTCTTTCAGAAAAAGTGGACTATTTTTATGCCTTTTTGTGAAACACTTTTGTGATAAGATTGTTTAGTTTGAGTTGTAAGAGTAGATCTGTTGAAAAAATAGTTGTGAATCAATTGCAAGATAGGACATAATTATTGGTGCATCACCCTCTTAGGGTAAGTTTCAGTTTATTTACTCATTCTTCTATCTCTTTTCCCATGAAGTATATCATATCCAAGGGGCTTTTGAAAGGGAGTCAGCTCTTCTAAAGGTTCGTTCTCATCATAGACAACCCACAGTCTGAGAATTTTCCCATGTTGCATAGGATTGCCAAGTTTTAAATTTTAGCATTGAGGGCGCAATCCTTCGTGACAACAATTTTTGGCACACCTGGTGGGATAGATCAGACTATTATAGTCCACAAGTTCTCATCCATTATTGATATTCAGTGTGTATATCAGTAAGATCAGCCTTTGGAGGTAATATCTCACACACCTGGTGACTCTATAGGTTAAATTCTACTGATTTTAGCAGTCTAGAAGCTTAACAATTATCAAGGATCAGGATTTAGGAAAAATTTTATGAAAACCCAGCTCATTTGAATGTTTTAGTATGTCAAACTAATAAGGAAATTATGTTCCTACCCCTAAGTTTTACCAAAATGCAGTCTTAGAGCCTTTTCAATACCCATATCAGATTGAGAATGCTATTGGTTTCATCCCAAACAACCATATAACAATAGTATATCAGCATGCTCAACATGCTTACCTCCCACCCACCCCTTCTCAACCTTCATGGAAGCCTACCTATGCTCACAACCAGTCCCAAAAAGACTATTTTGTTCCCAATCAACATGTTTTTTCTACTGATCAGCCTCAATATGATGATAGCATGAGCATTCAGGATATGGCTTTAGATTTACAAAAAAAGGTTGGATGTCATTCGAAGAGAACAAGAGTATGATATGTAGTAGGAGGAGCTTTCTTATCAAACCTATCTCCAACAACAAGAGAAGCAATCTTATGAGGCCTTTTATTATCAGCAAGACATGGAAGAAAAGAGAAAGTATGAAGAAGAATGTGGAAATAGGCAGATTGTTTTTAAGGAGGAACAAATGACACAATGTTTGGCTTAGGCTCAAAGATCCAAAGCACAAATTCTATGTTTTAGAGGTGCTAATTTTTTTCATGAGCTTGTTTGCATTCAAATCTAGTTCATTAGCCCATAGTTTCAATCATCTCAAGAGCCTAAACCAAGTCATCAAATTTTTGAACAACCATGGTAGATTTCTTGGGCTAAGTATCCTGATTAGAAAATGCCAAACCTTATTAAAGCCACTCCAATCAAAAATCAAGAAGAGGAAAAAGTAGTAGAATCTAACCCAATCAAGATTCCAAGTTGGTGTGGTGGGCATAAGGAGGAGTTAGTGAACACAAAAGGAGAGTCATGTCTATTATCTAAAAGCATCCATATGATATACAAGATAAGAAATCATACGTGGAGCAAAAGGTTGCTTCCATTTGTACTATGTTACCAGCTGAACCTACTTGTCCTAGCACAATTTCCCTCTTCCCAAGTGGACCTGTTGTTTGGAAAGCAAGTGAAAGATCAAACAGCCAAGAGGAAGCAAAGCATGAGATTAGGGAGGTAATGAATGTTGCCATTATGTCTTTTCATGAGGAAAAACTAGACTTGCTACAAGAGGAGGTTTTAGGGTTCAAAATCCCAAGTTTCAATCAGGAAAAGTTTTCTAAATCAGCAAGTAAGTCTCCTCATGTTAAGATTCCAAGTTTTAGAGATTCAATCCTTTTGCAAGAGCCATTATAGTTACAAAATTAGTCTATCATCTGCCAAGAATAGCCCACTCAAAAGCCCATTCTTCCTCATGCATGTGTAGAGGAGGTTGGTTCATGTTTGACACTGAATCCTTTGCATTTTGATTCATTTGAAATGTTTTGTAATATTATTTATGAGATTAATAGAAGTAGAGTATTGAGGTCACAAGGTGAAAGTCTTCAGTTGCAAAGATAGAATGCCCAAGTTCCAATCGAGAAGGAACCATATGAAGAGGAAAATTCAATTTCTTTGTTTGATCATCTACCTAGTTTTGTTAACAATGACAAAGAGAGCATACAAATGCCTAGCTTACTAGCTGATTTGGGACAGCCAAAAGATATTGGAGAACATGATGTACTACTAGTTTATGAAGGCAAGAATGAAGCGGAAGCCTCAAATCAGATAGAAGAACAAAGCGATAGTCCTATTTTAGAGGGTAACAAGTTTTTTTTGGAGGTTAACAAGCCTATTTTGCATGAAGATAAAACTAACTACTAGGTTGAACAAGTGACCAAAATAGAACCTATGCTTTGAGAGAGCATTTATAAAGCTAAAATCAACCCCCCTATATAGAAAAGTAAAGAAGAACTAGAAGATGACCTATTTTGGGATAATCTTGAGGTATTTGTTTCACAATTGGATGACAAACAAGCACCTTTGAATAAAAAATTTCATGAGCAGTAGGAGCCAAATGCGAAAGTAACCATGTTTCTAACCAAGTCATTGGAAATGGAGCAACCCAATCAAAAAAATGATGAGATAGTAGTGCATGAGAAACAAACTACCAAGGAGACCTTACCTTTTGTCCTTTCATGAGGATGTCCTATTAGACATCTAGCTCAGATCAAGTAAAACATAGCCTCACATGTCATGCTTGCACCCAAGCATAAAGTTGCAGCTGGACAGAAGCAGTTTCATCTTGCCTATATACCTCAAAGCATCAGTGATTATTATGATGAGGTAGGTGGACTTGTTTTCACTCTGCAGTAGATATTGCAATAATTGATCACAAAATTGTCATTTTTGTACATTCTTTTAACTACTCAAAAGCATGAAGAACACCCTAGGTTGATAAGAAAAGGCATCTATTTTGTAGAACCATTCAATGGCTTTGTTTAGTGAGCCTCTTATTTTGTTTAGTTTAGGTAGGTAAGCGATTTGCTTCATTTTTTTTTCTAATAAGTGTTGATGCCCAATTTGAATGGCCTTGTTTAGAGCCAGTATTATTTTGTTTTTTAGTTTGTTTTGTTGTTGCTGCTTTTCTAGCAGCTATGTTTTAATAAATTTTCTGAGATGTTCATAACAAGAAAAGACTCTATTGCCCAATTGATATACTAGGCAAGTGGCCATGAGAGATTTAGTTGGCAAAACTGGCATAGAGGTTGCCAAAAATGTTACCAAATTATACCTTTCAACCCAATCAGGTTAAGTTGTAGTAGTATCCATATTTACGGCTTTGAAGAAGCAATTAGGTTCAAGGGAAAAGATGATGAAGGTACACACACTTTTGCTCAACATATCTATGATTATACCAAATTTCAAAACATGCAATAGTATAAAGATGTATTTCATTATGCAATTGAGTGTTTTACAAAAGAACAATGTACAAATCATTGCATAAAATTTGTTTTTTATATTAATAAGAGAAGATATGTTCATAGTTTCCCACACAAGCCATGTGAATAACTACACAAATGGAATGAACAATAGCATATACATGTGAAGCAAGAGAAACATATAGAAAGGTAAGGGGATCCATCATTGCCTAAACAATGAATCCCCATGAATGGTTGTCTTCAAGTTCTTCTCCATCGCTCCTAAAAGGCTCCTACAAGAGAAAGAGGGAAAGGAGGTTAGAGCTCAAGATACCTTCAAAGTCTATATGTATTAACATCAGATATGCATGCCATCATATGTTCCATCATCCATAAACATGAAAGGAGGAATAGTAAAAAGACAAAGAGTCACTCAGATGCAAGCATACAACCATAAAGATTCAAGAATGAATAGAAACATACAAAGACAAGAGAGGCTCCTTGCATCTATACTATTTTCCTAATGTGTGTCTTGAATGTATAGGTACAGGTACTTGAAAACTAGTCATTAATGATATATTTTTACAACAGTTATAAAGGCCAAGGTATAGGTGCTAGGACAGTCTTGAATGTACAATCATGTTTAAGCCTTGAGAATAGTCATGAAGAGCTACTTATAGCAGTCACAAAAAAGCAGTCATCAAGAGGACAATAGTGAACATAGTGCACAATGCATGTTGTATGTACAATATCCATAGACAAAGTCATGACCAAGCCACAGGGGAACAATGGCACTACTTTATTACTAGGGCAAGAGTAGTCATAAAGAAGCCAAGTCATATGCCAAGAGGGTTTCTAGGGCAAGGAGTAGTCAGACATCATGAAGCAGTCACTAAATGAGTGCATCAAAGGGTTCAAAATGAAGGGTCTGTATCTTTCACAAAGGGATCTCACAAGGTCATTATCAAGCTTTATCAGGCTATTGAAGATTGGGACACCTATTGGATAGTGAAAAGTGAAAAGAGGACAGTGATACCCTTAGGGTATTATGAGATCCTGTAGCAATTATATAAACATAAAGTAAGACAGGCCAGCATATTGCCAAGTGATTATGATAGTTAAATCTGATCTAGTAGGCATTATAGAGATACATGCAGATGTAGAAAATAATAGTCATGATAGTATCTAAGGGAGAAAAGACAACATTACAGGACAAAGATCAAAGTGAAGGCCAACAAATAGTCCACAGTAGCCATTTATAGGATAACAGACATGAGGTCTCATAACAAGAATGCCAAGTGAGGGATGAATGGTACTATAACAGTCAGACAACTGGAGATACTGAAGGCAAACATCATATTGTGGAGATAAAGTATCTTTCCTTTTGTATTTTCAATACCTTTTACACTCTTTGTTGCAGGGATGTATGCCATATAGTAGAGTAAAAGTTAGGCAATGAGACAATAAACTGTTGATCATTACATAACAGTCACAAGAAGTAAAGAGGCCTACAAGATAATATGAAGCAGTTACCAATACCCAAAAGACCCCTAAAGAGTACTCTTATGAGATGACTACATATTACTAACACAAAGGTAGTCATATTTGTATGACTGTCCAAGAAGTCAAAGGTTAATCAATTGGTGGATGCCTCAGAAGAGTGAAGAAGGTTCATGACAACAAGCAACCTTAAAGGGAACAACAGGGACAACATTCTCAAAAGGAGTAGTTGTTGATTGTCAAGGAGGCAAGGACAAAAATCCTAATAGAAAAATAACAAGACAGAGATGACAGTTAACAACAAATATGATTGCAAGTTGTAGGTATAGTCAAACATGAATAAAATCTTTATCTTGTTAAAATTCTGGAGCATTTTTAGGATTGTCAAGGACATATGACAATGCCTTATAGATCATACACTGCTAATAAAAGCCACCTTAGACTATTAAACAAAGTCATCTAAAATTGTGTAGAGGCATATCATCGGGAAAGGAACATTAAACTAAGAGGAATCACCTATGCATCTTTGGAAGGTAGACAATAGGTATAAGAAGATACAACTCACAGTCAGTCCTATCGCTAATGCAGACTATGAAACTGTGAGCTAACCAATAGGGGACAAGGGCAAGACAATGAGTAATTTCTAGATAGGGGTGATTAAGAGAGGAAGACACAACCTACAGGAAGATAACAGTCATGTAGGGTCTATCAAAGCCTAGAGAAAAAAAATTACTTATGTATGATTGTCTTGAATGAGGTCAAAACAATCATTATTGACTGTCCAAGAAAGGTGGAATGCAGTCATGATTATGACTATCGAGGTGTCCAACAATCATAGTCATTTCAATTGTCTAAACTAGCAGAGAAACAAGTCTCTTTCTTTTTGAAAGAATAGTCCTTAGGAGTTCATAGAAGTGAGAATGCCAATAACGTAATAAGGAACAACAAAAATGCAAAGGATAGATGCATTTAGTTTGTCCTTAGAGAAGCATTCAATGTGAATTCATAGAAAATATAGTGAATAGCATGACTGGATTCTACAAATCCATGGACAATTACCTTCATTTTAAAGAGCAGTCCGGATTGAATGAGTAGTCAATCAAATGATTGCAATAAATATAGAGGTCATCATAAAAGTGTGACAGTATTTTCATACTGAAAGACAAAGAAGATATAAATGTATTATGACAACCTTGACAAAGTATGGAATAAAAAATAGATATGACATTATGTAGAGCCAGGAGCATCAAATCTTAAGAGTTACATTATGAAACCCTAGCAAGGGTCATAGAGAGAACATCATCCATCTTAACAAGAGGGAAGAGATACCAGAGAGCAATAGAGTTTATAGATTCTTCACAAGATTAAAGTAAACCCTAGTATGGTTTCTTATTAGATATAAAGCCAAGCCTTCTACTTTCAATCGATAGACAAGAATCAACAGTATAGTGAATATAAATCATGTTTATAGTTTTTGTTGACCTTACATTAGAGGTTTAAATCATGTAGAAGTTGTCTAAAATGAAGAGCCCCATTTTTATTATTTTATCATGGTGTATGTGCATCAGAGAGGATAAAATCCTTCCATTAGTGTTCATAAAAAGGGGGAAAGTAGTCAAAACCAAGGAGTGTTCTCACTATTTTGTCCAAGTAGAAAATAGAAGCAAGAGAGGTTTCACAAAGAAGACTAAGATTTCACCATTTTTCCTCAAAATAGTTGCAGAGACAGAAGATGAATGCTTTTACCAATTTCATATTATAAACAACTAATCTTTTCACTTGTTTTTAAGTCAAGAGCAATTTCTTTTTACTATGTATGTAAGGAAACAATAGTATGGCCAAAGAGGAGCTTACCAAACACTAGGAGTAGTGAAGCAGATAGTGAAAACCCTGCAGAGTGGTTGCAAACTTCATCCTTGGTGGTGCAGTGTACTTCGAGAGCAGCAACATAGTAAAATCCAAATGCTTTCTCTTTAGGGTTGAGAGATATTTTGTCACTTGATACCCTAACCTGAAGCCCTAAAGTGCTTCATGACTTTGGAGGGGAAAAATCATTTCAAGTAAGAGTACCCCCAAGGGTCAACACTTTCTAAGCATTATATGCCTAAGAATTGCATTATGGAGACCGTGCAAAGTAAAGGAGGTCAAGGAAAATCATGATTGTCATGACCCTTTTATGGCCTCTTTCAAGTGTTTAAAGTTAAAGCTTGCATCATGAGCCCTTAACTATGCTTTAGGGTAAAGTCAATAGAACATCATCCTCAACCTTTAAAAATTTTCAAGGTATGAAGTCAAATAAACAAAAATCATGAGACCTTCCCCTTTTTGCGTAAGTCAAAGACAATCATAGGTTTACTTTAGGAAAGATTAAGGTAAGTTAAATAATTATTAATTATCTTGATATTTGTTTAAGTAAACTAATAACATAACACCTATTAAGGTAATTAAATAATCAAAAATTGCCTCTAATATTTGTTAAAGTAAACTTGTAATGGCCTTTAAATCATGCAAAAGGGAGTGAAGTGGAGACAAACTGAACTGTCAAATTCATGCAGGAGGAGCATTACTTCTATTTTTGACTTGGAGTCAAACAGGCCTATTTTTGGCAATTTTTTGTTCAAATACCTTGGGGGGAGGAGTCTTGAGCTAGAATAGCTCAGTTTGGAGCACTTGTGGGCCCTTATATTTAGGATTTATCCTCTTTCTCATCTAGGAACTGGGAGTTGCTTTTCTATCCTATTCATTCATCAGTTGGAGTGGAGTTAGACAAGAGTTGATTTCCCTTTGGCTTTTGGGACAGATTTTTATATTATAGGGAAAACTGCTTTGTTTTTCTTCTCATTTATTGCTTTTTTCTTGCCTTTGCACATTCAAGAGAGAGATATTGAGTATTGTAACTTAGATTTTTACAGGTTTTATACAGTAGTAGTAGTTTATTTTCAACATTTTGATAGTTATTGCAGAGTTTTCCTTCTATTTTCAATAAAATCAGGTGTTCTTCTATTTGGATTTAGGTGTCTTGTTATCGTATGAATAATTTCATAAAGATTTACTATGCTTTAAAATGAAACCTTTAAATTTTATTTCTCATTCTATTAAAGCAAGTATACAACAATGCATATTTCGCACAGGTCATAGATTGTGTAGGTGATTTTCTATGTTTAAAGATGTGAAAAACTTTAGTTTTCATTTAGAAAAAGTGGACTATTATCATGCCTTTTTGTGAAACACTTTTTTGCTAAGATTGTTCAATTTGAGTTGTAAGAGAAGATCTGTTGAAAAAATAGTTGTGAATCAATTGCAAGATAAGACATAATTATTTGTGCATCACCCTCTTAGGATAAGTTTTAGTTTATTTAATCATTCTTCTATCTCTTTTCCCATGAAGTATATCAGATCCAAGGAGATTTTTAATGGGAGCTGGCTCTTCCAGAGGTTCATTCTCATCATAGACAACCCACATTCTAAGAATGTTCCCATGTTACACAGGATTGCCAAGTTTTAAAGCTTAGCATTCAGGGTGCAATTGTTCATGACAATAATAACCTTTTACATTCACACTATATCCAACAAAGATTCATTTCTATTCTTTTGGATCCAACTTAGATCACTTTTCCTTAGGCACATGAACAAAAGCCTCATAGCCAAAAATCCTTAAATGTGAAACCAAATTTTTCTTACTTATCCACACTTCATGAGGTGTTGAATCAAGAACCCTAAGAAGAGATTTGTTTAACAAGTAGTAAGTGGTACTCACAGCTTCTGGCCAAAAGAATTTGTCTATACATCACTTAACATACTTTTGGCTATTTCCATTATTGTTTGGTTCATCTTTTCTACAACAACATCTTATTGTGGTGTATATGGAGTTGTCTTTTGTCTTATGATACCTACATTATTATAGAACTCATTAAATTCTATAGAGAAATATTCCCCTCCACTGTCAAATATTAATATTTTTATCTTAAGTCTTGATTGGTCCTCTATAAGACTTTAAGCTCCTTAAACTTAGTGAAAACTTTAGATTTGTGATTCATAAAATAAATCCATGTGCATCCAAATACATCACCAATGAAGGTAACAAAATAATAAGATTTTCCAATAGAATCAATATACATAGGTTCAAAAACATATGAATGAATAATTTTTAACTTCTCTTTTGCTCTATTGCTTCCTAAAGAAAAAGATGTTTTGTTCTATTTTCCAAACACACAATGCTTACAGAAATCAAAGTGCTCATCAAAATAGGAAGAAGATTCAAACAAATTTTTACTCATGATTGTTTTCAAAATATTTTCACGTGTGTGGCCTAATCTATTGTTCCACAATAGACATGTAATTTTTAGTAGTTTTAGTTATATAAGTGGAATTACAAACTATAGTGGAATTAAGCCTAAACAATGTTACCATCCGTGTTCCTCTTGGTACCATCAAGATTCCTCTCGCCATTATGAAACCATTCTTATTAAACATTACATGCATTCCTGAATCATTCAACTTTGAAATAGAAATAAGATTTCTAGCCAATCTAGGAATATGTAAAACACCAAGGAGAGTTTAATTCTCCCATCACTGAAACAAAACAATAACCTTCCCCATCCAACAATATAGATATGTAGTATTATCTACAAGGTAGACATTACCTACATCATATTGCTCATATGTGGAAAACCATTCTTTGTGTAGAGTCGTGTGATACAAGCATCCTAAGTCATCCAAACAATGTTCATTAGAAATAATATTACAAGTAGAAAGTAAACCCTCATCACTTGCATTTGAGGACTTTTTTGTAGGGAATCACACTATTTCTTCTTAGTTTTACATTCCTTCTCAACATGCCCTCTTTTTTTATAGTTCCAACACATGACTCTTTTCTTCTTTCTAGGAGTCTTAGATCTGCCTTTGGATTTTTCTTTAGGCCCCTTCTGATCCCCTTTTGGTCCTCTTTCCTTAGACCTTCCTGTAACATTAGGAGCATCCATTAATCTATCCATAGCCTTCTTCCTCATTTCCTATGACAACAAAGTTGCAACAAGATATTCCATCTTTGGATCTTCGAGATTAGAAGTGATAGAAAGAATGGAATTCTCCAAAGACTCAGGTAAAGATCAAAGAAGCATAGTGCATTTATCTTCTTCCTCAACTGTAACATCTACAAAGGCTAGTCAATTCACAATCAAATTAAATGAATGTAAATGCTCTATAATAGATTCACCTCATGTAACAACATCCATATAAAAATCAAATATCATAATAATTAAATATCTAATTGACAACAGTGAATTTGTTAGATTGTGTTTTACATCAACACATGACCATGAATCACAAGGATATCAAAGAAGTAAAACTTATTTCACTGACTCCTTTCGAGTGATACGCTTTGATATTAATAGTTATATAATGCATACCTCAATAGTGATGTTATAATATATTATCTCATAATTGATTACACTACTAATCATATAAGTTAAGAATAATCATATACCATAACATAACAAGGCTAGACAAACTAACCCACATCTTAACCTACCTGAGTAATTAATGTAGCAGTTTATCTTTCACCAATGATCTTAACAATTTGCAAGCACAAATGAGGACCTTTCCTAGGGGCCAGACCTATGCCTCGGGGATCATCTCGGATGGCCTTGCCTATGTGAAAGCGTAGAGGCTTCATAGTTCAAAACACAACTCTTCATTCTTACTTGTCTTTCAAGTAATAGATAAATGTACTATATATAGTAGATCTTCACACATTTAAATCTTAAAAGATCTATAAATTATAATGTCTATGTAATGGTAATTAATGACTATATCTAAAGAATATCTTATTATTTCACCACAATATCTTGGCATTCAACCAGATGAATAAATGTTTCCAATGAACAAGTCCATAACTATCATTAAGTCCTTAAGTTAATTTTAAAATAATATAATTATAGGGTAATAGTGTTTATTAATTAATCCATCAAGGAGGTTAATCTAAATGACAACATAATTCCATGATTCCATTTAATACTAGGTCTTATGGTGGAAATAATGTCTCACCATCTCAGCACGATGAAGTTTGGAGTAGATTATCACCTAGTTAACACATATAAGCTTACCCTTAAACTAGGGGTAATAATTCACAATATCATAACCATCAACAAATTATTTTTAATGTGACAATGTTCACATTAAGAGGCTCGAAAAAAAATGCATTATCATGTAGTCAAAGATTATCAAGACCATAAAATAGACATTCTATCATCAACATGATCATTTAGACAACTAATTGAATATATAAATAGTAACAAAATAATGCACATAATTTATAATATGAGTCTATATTGGATGCTATGTAGAAAAATAAACCTTCAACAAAATAGATGGTTTAAGGAAAAACATAAACTCTTAAGTTTTAAAGTGCAAAGTTATAATTATCTATTATCTATTATTGACTTAAACATTGGTATCCACCAAATCAAAGGACTATGTCTCCATATATTGACTTAAGGAGAATTAAAGTTATTAAACCTTCTATTTGAGCCATAATTAAATATTCATACAATTTAATAAAAGCTTAATCAATTTAAAAGATATTATTTCCTCATCTTATGATTTGGAAATTTTAGTATATAATGTATATAATTTATTCAACTTAACTGAATTACCTTCAGTTTATCTAGTGTCTCAGATTAGAAGTTAACAAAGATTTCCATACTAACCTTTACGACAGATTGGAAGATGGTAAAACAAATATTGACAAAACCTTTTATAAAACCAAAATATCCTTTTAACTTTTATTTTAAATACAACTTAGGGCTGCATGGAGGCACCAATGCAAGAAATTTTTCCTCACTATGTTCCCTATATTTCTAGCTCAAACTATAATTTGCAAGATATGCACAAAAGGATTTTTGATAGAATCTCATTAACAATAAAGGATAAGCACCTTAACAAGGCACATGAACTGTTTGATAGATTGCCTCAGAGATATGCATTCCATTTTACTAATGATTGCATGATAAGCACAAAATTGATACATTAAAAGGGCTTTTAAAAATCTTTTAAGAAAATGCAATTGGCAAGTGTAAAACCAAATTCCATAGCCTTTACCAGCATCCTCCTTGCCTACACCAAATGGGAGTTTTAGAACATGGTATGGACATGCATCCAAGCATAATGGAAGGGGAATTTTTATCGGATGTTGAAATTGCAAGTGCCCCAGTAGACATGCAGTAAAAACATGGAAGCATAGACAAGGCATGTGAACTATTCCATGAAATGTCTTCAAGAAATGCAATCTCATTGAACGCTGTGATTACAGGATATATTTGATATATTTTTTTTGTTTAAAAGTCTTTAGAACTTTAAGCCAATACAACTGGCATCTATAAGGTATTATTCATAGGTTTAATATTTTGGTAGAGTCCTAAAGTTATATATGTATATATATATATATATATGTATATGTATATATATATATATATATATATGTATGTACATATGCATATATATATGTATGTACATATATATATATATATGTACATATACATATATATATATAAGTATGTACATATATATATATATGTATATACATATATGTACATACTTATATATATATGTATATACATATATATATGTATATATATGTACATACTTATATATATATATATATATGTATATGTACATATATATATACATATACATATATATATATATATATATATGTATATGTATATATATATGTACATATACATATATATATATATATATATACATATATATATATATATATATATATATATATATATATATATATATACATATATATATATATATATATATGCCATGTAAATATAATCAATTACATTTCTATTTCATTAAATTATTCAATTAATACACAAACAAATCTCTGTATGCACATCAGAAAAATTGATGTATTGAAGAGAATAATTCAGCAAAGGTCCAATTAAGATCACATATCTTGCTCCATTTGCTGAAAGCCAATCACTTTTCCTCTATCCTATTTTCTTCTCCTCTCCCGTCTGTTATTCCCTTCTGATATTTTTCCCTCTTTTTAAAGAAATCTTTACCACTCTTCCATATGTTACAGATTTCATTTTTCCTTCATAAAATGGTGCCAAGTATTGTTTATAATTTTTCCCAGATTATGGTTTAGCCACACACAAAAGAAGTTTTCCAGATGTTAAGCATGGAAGGCCAATGGTGGCAGAAAGATTATACATTTTAATCAAAGTTTAATTCATCCCCTTTTAATAATTTATTCTGATGAATTAAATTTTGTTGTTGAGTTGCACGTGCCCATGAAAAATAAAAAAGTATATTTTATTCTTAAAAGAATGTCAATTTAAACAAAGGAAATTACCTACTAAGTTGTCTTCCTTAAAAAAGATAAAACCCATAATTACTTATTCACTTAACACATCCTTAGTTATTAGCCACATTATGGATTTACAAGATAAAATTAAAGAGATTATTTACTTAATATCACACACACACACACACACACACATATAATATATTTATTTATCTTTTCCATCCTAGAATAGTCCTTCATAAGGTTGTTTCAGGAAGAAAGTATCATTAATTAACCACTCATCACCCCCTTTTAATTAAATGATTCAATAAAATAAAGGTTTAGGGTATACGTACTTTCCCCCCTTAATACATAACATGCACAATGTATATATATATAGTATTCAAGGTAGGTTAACTTACTCTTAATGTACATTCAAAACCTTTAGAAACTTTAAGCAAGTTGATATTTTTCATTCCAAAAGAAATCTTGTTTATCATTTGTACGCATTACATAACTTGATAAAATAGGTTCACTTAAAAGAATTTCTCCTTATAGTCATCGTGCTAGACTAATCAAAATGGGATGTGACACCTTCCTTCATTTTTTGAGAAAATAACTTCTGCTTTAAATAGAGTCTGTTTACCAAATATTTGCCTAATATATTTCACCCAACCATTTCCATAAATCATGAGGTATTTTCTTTAGTGACATTCAGTAGGATAGAATCTACAAGACACAAACAGATTATACCCCATGCCTTTTTTTCCATCTTGTCCCACTCATCTTGACTGATAGTATTGGGTTTCTTATCTTTTTTCACATCCAACCATGATCTCTTTCTTCAAGTAAATCTTCCATTTTCAGCTTCCACAACTCATAAACTATTGCATTAAATTTTTTTAATGTCCAATCAGGATTCAGATGCAGCCATGGTTTCTACACAAAATCTTTAAAATAAATTCAACTAGAACTCCCACTACAATTCAAGAAACCCTCACACTTCTACCCAAGATATAGAACTAGCCAGGATCTGATACCAAATGTTAGAAATGAAGGTAAACAACTATCAATGGAATTCTGATTATAACTACAATATAGATATTTAACTATATGTAGAACCAAAATGGAGATAGTATTAAATCAACACAAAGAAATAACATAACAGAAGATCAAACACATAACACATTGTTTATGTGGAGAAACCCTTTTGATAAAAACTCAACACAAGAAAAGATGTGCCAGTCTGTATTAACTTCAATATAGTTTATAATACAACACTATTAATCTCCTCTTCAATATTGAATCCAACAACACTTATTTTTCCAGTCTCAACTTTCTTCTATACTCATTCATAGTAGTAATACAATATCCTCATAAATGGGTTTCCTTCTAGGGAAAGAAAAGTCAACATAACCTCTACCGTCAAATTTGAATGACCTAATGATGAATGGTCCATATATATATATAGTGGCTTTCAAGGACACTGGGCCCATGAACACTCATTGGAGCAAGTGACCCCAAGACATCAATTAGGTACCAGGATCAAACATGTAGTTAAAACAAGATCACTACTTGGTGAAACCTTTCATCCCTTATGGGTGATTTACAAACAATAATAGGACATAGGATTTATAAGGTTGATGGCACCTTAATCCTAACACATGGGACAAGGTTTCCCTCTACATGATCAGGGATGTGTCACTAGAAGGCCACTTTAAGTCCATTTATTCATATCATTTTGTTCTAAGAAAAATGAAACCATGTCTTTTCCATTTTATCATCTATCATCACTATAATCTTCCATTAAGTACTATAAGAAATCGCCAAGCATTGTTTCCCTACACAAGGGGGCTTATCATATTAATTATCGACCATATTAGATTGCTAAACTCAATGATTTCTTGACTTGTCCTCAAAAAGGATGATAACAAGGGAAAAAAAATTATATATTACTTAGACTCTAGTTCTAAGGACTTAGATGATAAGGATGATAGCAACTCAAAACAGACTGGTTCTAAGAGTCAGTTGGATTTTGAGTCAAAGGTGTCCATGGAGAGTGTCTCTTAGATAAAAACTAGGGGCAGTGATACAAGTGTAAGTTCAGTGCACAAAATGAAAAGAGTGGAGACTGGTAGGTAGTGGATTATAGAGCTAATTCAGAATAATGTGGGTAGAGCCCATGAATTCTAAAGGAGCACTAAATCCCCAAGAATCATTGACAAAAGGAAAGATTTAAGTTAAAGAAATTTTAGTAATATTTCTAGCATATAAACAACGCTTAAAAAAGAAAGAATGAGAGAGATAGAAGGGAAATAAACTATACGAAAGATGATGACACATATATACCCTAGGAAGACCCTTTTAAGAAAAAACCTAACCTACAAAGCACCAAACCAACGTATTATTCAATAAATAATAATTACAATACAATATCAGGTTCTTATCTCCATGGAGAGAAAAATCCTCTTCCTTTAGTAGAAAATCAGTAGCAAAACCCTAAATACAAATCCTCTCACTTCAAAATCTCCATCTCAATCATCCAATATATAGCTAAAAGAAAAACTACAAATAGAAATTGCCTCATTCAACTTGACTGCTCCACTTTGGTCTTATCCACCTTTTTCGTAACATGCTCATGATAACTAAGGATCTTCCTTGATTTTCTCCAAGTCCACACTTAACTCCCTCTCTTCATGCTATTTCAATTCTAGTAACTCTTCCACACCTTAAAATGTGTCATAGTTGCATTTAGCAACTTCCATGACACTAAGTGATTAATACAGATCGCTAAAATATAAATTACAAGTGACACATTGTGCCACTCCAATTGGGATGCCCCAAATATGTGGGTGCATGATAAATTAAATAAATAAAAATAAATAAATATTTTAAATATTAGGAATTGCAAGGTGTATGACACACCTAATCCCAATATTCTCCCACTTGTTGTATACCTTGTAAGAGGAAAAAATAAATACTAAGAAGCTAGGAACTATTTGCCAAGGATATAACTATGCTACACCAACTAAATCTTATATGCTTACAAGATTAACTAAGCATTTGTAATATCCATCAAGTCACAACCATATCAAGCACAAAAATCTCATCTTTCATCATGCCCAAGCATGAAATATAAGAAAACAAATCCAAGATAATACATTGAATGTTATGCTCAACCCAAACATATACACCGGATTCTATCTCCCCTAGAATAGGAATGAGTATTTTCCAAATACTCATCAACAACTGAAACATCAAATAAAACATATTTATAACACATCCAACTAGCTAGACCTTAGAAAAGTGTACACTATTCAACATAGGTAGAAATCCATGCCATCAACATATAAACCCTAAATCAACAATCATGTCCTTATATATCCACCATCCTTAAAAAATAAATCTCAAAGGTAACAACATAGACATGCAAGAAAAACCTATGTAACATCTTAAAATTGTAGTAAAGTATTGTTGGTGTATATTAAGCTTGCTTAGGAGTGCATATTTAGGAGTCTATGTTTAGCATCAAGCTATACTTGGCATGTCTAGATTAGCTTTGTCTAAGTTAACTAGTTCCTTTTCCTATTCTTTGAGCACCACTATTCTTAGTGAGATTTTTCTATTATTGGCTAGACTATTCGTAGTCGATTATGCCTTACATGTACTACATCTTGGAAGCTAATTCATAATCCCATATTTTGTATTCTAATTGTCCATTGTTTGCAATACTTGTTTTCTTACAGGTTGAGCATGCTCTTGTTCATCTTGGGTGGCTCAAATCAATACTCGCATTCACTCAAAGTTCCCGGTTTCTACATGCTATCAGAGGGGGATTGTGTGGATGTTTGTTCGAATTCTATGGGATCTTGATAGTGTTACTGAAGGATGAAATTCAATAAAGTTGTGGCATCCCTCCTCTATTGCTCCTCACAGTGATTTAAGGTGTTCAGTAAGGTCATTAATCCCACCTAATGTTTAATCTTGCATAGAAAAGGTGTGGAAAAGGCTTAGTTTACTTGGTCAAAGTTTTTTTCTGAAAGGTGCTTTGGTAAAAATGTTTTATTTTTAAATTTGGAGAAACTCTTTTAAAATTAGAAGTTTTCTCCTCTCTAAATTAAAATAGTTATTCTAAAGTTTGGAGGAGATTTTCTTTCTTGTGGAGGTGTTTTTTTGGATTAAGCTAATTTTGGCCTCTGCCCTCTATTTTGGAGGTACTTTTTAGTTCCAAATTTAAGCAAATTCTTGTAAAAGGCAACTTTAGAGTGCCAAAATTGATGTGAGTTTGTAAAAAGGCTAAGAATTAAGGTATGATTTTAATCAACCCGTTTAGACCTAATGCACTACATTATAAAGTGCCAAATTCAGGGGGAATCCAATTTTGAATCAAGGGGGGTAGCCTTTGTGTTGTGTCTCGGACACTTCTGCACTTTCTTACATATTTTCAATTTGGGGAATTACATAGTATTTTGTAATCAATGAACTCAGATAAAGTTTTGAATTCAATGGGTTCGTCATAGATTTTGGTATTTATTTCCACCCTTTGTCATCAAACTAACCTCAAAGAACTATTTGTCCTATAAGTAAGGGATAAATAATCATTGTATTGAATAGGATCAATTAACCTATCTCAATAGAAGAATAAATGGTTTAACAAAAAAGACATGTTCTAAGGACTAATAGGTATTACTATTTCTATGGATATTTTACATCATTATGAGCACACTAAGTTCCCTTTCATTGATTGGACCATCATCCAATAGTTATATGGAGATCTTGAAAGTGATGTTTTTGTGGATAACTAGGCTCTTGTGGATGATACTAAGACTTTTGTTTCCCCTTCATGTGTTGATAGATCCTCATGGGATGACCAGTCTATCTGATTGACATATATTGATAGCCCATCTATAGTTAAGGAAACTCCTACAGTACCTACTACCACTTCTGAGTTTAGTGTTTCTCCTTCAAGAGTTTCCAGCGATTCATTATAGTAGGGTCATATTCATGATTCACTTCATTGGGATACACTTTTTTCTAGACATGTCCTAGTTGTTTGTAGAGTCTCACATATCATATCTTGATGACACCTTGGAAGATCTCATCTTACTGTTTGATGACATTATGCATTCACCTACAAAGTTTAAAGAGGATTCACCATGGACTTCCAATGATTTTTTGTAGGACATTTCTTGGGATTTGATTTCTAGCCACATGGCATGCAATGACCTTCCACTTGCATATATCAATTCTTTAGATATTGTTCTTCATTAGTCTTCACATGATTTCGAGAGGTCACTTATTTTAGTTAGGCATGAGCCTCTTGATTTGATTGTGACTCATTTTCACATTAGCATGATGATATTTCAGCAGTATTTTGAGATAGGATACATCATGAGACTTACCACCTCACCTTGCTTCTTTGAGTTGGATTTACTTTACCATTCACCATTGGAGTTGTTTCTTCCCAAGGGGAGAAACATCATTTTCCAAAAATGGATCATTTTGAACATTCATACACGAGCATTCTCTTTTGGTATTGGGGCTACTTCATTGTGGGGGGATACATAGTCTCTTTCTCTCTCTTACAGGGGGAGCTATCTGCATCATCATAGTCAAAGAGACATGGTTTCAGGCTTAGTGCAGAGCTATCACCTTTGAGGAGGCTTCCTAGTCTTCTTCTTTTATCATTTCCTCTCTTTTTGGAGGGAAGTTTTTGCCATAGGGTTTTCTTCCTTTCTTCACTTTATGAGAGATTGCATTGTTCATGGGTACCTGATCAAGCCTAGTTTCTAGGAACCATCTTCATTTAGCCCAACTAAGCTATGCTTAAGGGGTGTTTATGTATATTAAGCCTACTTAGGAGTCCATATTTAGGAGTCTATGTTTAGCCTTGATCTATACTTGGCATACCTAGATTAGATTTGTCTAAGTTAATTGGTTTCTTTTCCTATTCATGGAGCACCACTATTCTTAGTGAAGTTTTTCTATTATTGGCTTGACTATTCTTATTTGATTATGCCCTTTATCTACTACATCTTGGAAGCTAATTCATAATCCCATATTTTGCATTCCAATTGTCCATTATTTACAATACTTGTTTTCTTACAAGTTGAGCATGCTCATGTTTGTCTCTGATGGCTCAAATTGATATTTGCATTCACTCAATGTTAGTGGTTCCCAGTCCAAGTGAGGTTTCCCCTTCATATAAATCACATATTCAATCTAGACCTCCCTTTGCATGAGTAGCGCCAAATCTTAAAACTAGTTGAAGGCATTAACATCTCCACCTATAGCACTCACATAGAGGATGTGGCTAACTCCTCTATCAGATAGTGTCAAGAAAAGATACAATGATATGCCAAGTATATTGACATAAAATAAATCTCATTACCAATCTCCATAGAAAAATCTACCAAGTTATCCACACTAATGAATAAAGAGATCAAAGAGCTATCAAACTAGTGCTGAAAAATAAAGAAATACAAATAAAAATATTTCACTCCATACAAACCTCAATTACATACACATAATAACCTTTAGGAAGAAGATAATATACCAGGGAGGAGAGAACCTACAAATCAAACCATGTCCTTGTAGCAACACTAACATGTGCCAAGATGTGTAAAGTAAGATCTTCTCCAACACTCCCAAACTAAAAGGATATCAACATCTAACCATTCAAATCAAAGTGAAAACATGTCAACAATAGATGAAAACCTTTCTTGAACTAAAGGTATATTAAACAAACCAATCATTTCAATAACAAAGGAAACATGCCCAAATCCACAAACTATTTCATGTACCTCTTCAAACAAGTCCAAAAAACTGTTACCATAGCTTAAGACCAAAGCAAAAAGAGAACAATAGAAATCTATAAATCCATGAATCTATTTTGTAATAAACCCTAAAAACTCACAAACTTCATAACTAATACACATTAGAAGACAAGATACAAATAAAGAATGTATACGATAATCAGGATGATAACACCTCTTAGATCATTCACCTACTGAGTAGATTGAGAGTGGAGTGCAAGATTGTCTTGTGCATACAATACTAAGAAATAAGAAATTCCAATAAAGGGAAACCTTTTCATCAGGTCCATAATGAACTCACATCCATATCTAGGTGTAAGCTCCTTATTATTTCTATTAAAAACCTCATAATGAGTGATCATTCCAACACATATCTTTAAGTACAAAAATTATTCAGCCTCACCCATGTCTCTCTAGTATCCATGAGCTTCCAACATATCAATCAATGCCATCTTGAAACTCAACCTACAAAATCATGAAGCTCCAAACAAATGATCAATACTGAAAACCAAAGTGCCTCAATGGGAGATTATAAACAACACCTTCACCAAAAAATCCAAGAGTCCTCCTTGAAAAATAGATGTTAACGTCTCCAAACATATGAAGATAAGCATCCTCTATCAATGATCCCTTACTACAACCAAGGGACATAATCCAAGAGCTCCTCATGGCACTAAAAAACCATTATCGAAGATCATCCATCTAAAATGATAAAACCACATTACAAATAAAGCTCCCATTGAAAGTGATATCAATCTATACATGGCGTCATTATAAAAATCCCCTAATAAAGGATCATCCATGGATTTCACATAGTTAAACTGCATGTAATACAACATTGACAACTTTGAAAGAACCAAGATCTTAAAGAAAAAAATATTGAACTAACTATGTAACTGCACCCACTGAAAGTGATATTGAGCTATAGATGACATAATGAGAAATGTCACTACCAAAGCTCCATTGTAAGTGAATAGAGCCTCTCATGCATCATATCCAAGTATTACAAGTCCCATTATACAACTATATTAGGTACTTAAAATAACCATCTCTTTGTCTCACTACAATAAACATACCAATGAAACAATGTGGGAAAGAAAGGACATGTCGGTGATTGTTTTGATGCAACCATAACAATAAGTTAAAATTCACATATAGTGAACTGAAACTATACTTGAAAGATAAGAAAGAATCACTTAAGATTCAATTAATCCCAAGTCTACAATGGTTCGGTTCGTCAAATTCAGTTGGTCAATGTGAAGCTGTAATGTTTAAGGGGCCTTACGTAGTTTAGGGTTGTTTGTGGTTTACTGGACTAAGATTATGCAAAAGGTCATAGATATTCAACAAGTATTTTGTTCATTTCCATACAAGTGTTACTGTGCTGCAAATTTTAGATGGTTTTCTTGAATTATTGCAGCTTTCTCCTTTATATACTTATGAAAAATATCTACCTTTAACTCTGTTGTGCATGCTTCTTCAAATTTGAGACAACTTCCTCTAGATTTCTACGTTTTTAGCTAAATATTTCAGATGGGTTGGGAAAAGTTAGAAAGATCTAATCTACACCTCATTTACTCTACCGAAGGATCTAATTGTTCTATTATGCACTATGTAAATCCTACAGGAATTTGATCAAATCCATAGTAAAAACCTTAAATGCAAGTTTTGAGCATTTTCACAAACATACATTTAAAATTGCAAGCTCTCAAAGAAAATATTTTAAAACACAAAGAAGAGCAGGAGAACACTCAGAAGATAGATGCAGAACTCCAGATTCTATTGTATTAGAAACAAACAGTCATACATGATTTACAATGTTGGAATGACTCTTAGTTTCATTGATCAAACTACAGAGAACTTACAAGCTTTACAGATACAGTAAGGAAGCCAGACATTCCATGCACACCTTACTACAGACAAACAAGCAACCTCCTTCTTCTACTTCTAATCTAAACTAAGCTAACTTGCTGTGTTTTCCTAAAATCCCTGTTGTAGCCCCTATTGTAAAGTTTTACAGTGTAGAGAGGCATAATATAAAGACTTCCTGATTGTCCTCACTACAGAAAAAAACCTAACTAAACCCTTGGTTCAAACCCCTGGTTACAGTAATAAATGCAGGTGAACTAGTTCTCTAGAATATCTCTGAGCAGTGTCAAATCTGGGCAAAATATTGCCCCTTCTGAGAAGCTTTAGCAGCTCAGCAATAACTTCTGTTTGTCTAATGTAGTAATACTTTAGCTACATTTTGTCCTTGTCATTTGAATGGCCTTGACTTCTTCGTATTTCATCTTTACTTCTTGCTCCTGAGATCGGATTTTCTTCCTCCATGATGTCACTGTGATCAAGTTCTAGCTACTTCCTTAACTACAAGCCTGCAAAACAAGACAAGCAATAAGTATCACATTTATCAAATGAACAGCAGGAAACTAAAATATCTGTTTAAATCAAGGTGACTATGCAAAAAATGTGGGAATCACGTTCAAAATCAGTAGAAACCACGTTCAAAATGCACACAGACGCTCAAAATGTCATGGGTCAACCATCGTTGACCAGAAAAATGCTATGGGTGCCAAAAAATGTGTTTAAAATTCCATCACTTTCCATTTCCCACCCATCGGCGTGAAACTGTCCATCAGCGTGTCCAAAAATTGATTGGCTGATGTTCGTTGTTTGGCTGATGGCCCTTCTCACTTGCTCATCCTTTTTGTTTCCTTCCATCGGTGAGAGTCCTACCGATATAGCCCTATTGGCTTGCATTTTCTTTCTCATCGGTGAGAGATTCACCATCGGCGAACTCCAAACCTCCTCTGCCGACCACTATTGTTATGCTGATAACATTACCTTGGCCGATGCCCACTTTCGGTTTCCATCGGCGAAAGTCCCGCGGATGCCCATTGTTTGTTCTATCGGTGTGATACCATACTATCGGCGAGGGCAAAATTAGCCCCACCAATCACCCTTGTCTCATCGATGCCTCTCCGTCGGCATGACTCTTACCGACAAACCCTTCATTGATCACCTTATTGGCGAGATCTCCCATACCGGCGAAGGCTTTAAATCCTGCTCCAATATTATTCCGTTTCACCGATGAGCATTGTATCGGCATGAGTCCTCCCAATATCTTTCCTCCTCCTTCCATCGGCATGAGCATGCCCATCACCAGGACATAACCAAATACTGCCGACAGTGTAAGTTATGCCGATGGCATACCATCGGCGAGACCACATGCTTTGGGGTGACCTTCTGAAACTCGGCCAACAATATTTGTTACACCGATGGCAAAAGGCCATCGGTGAGAGACTTCACTTCGGCGAAACATCTCCAAACTCCACTGATGGCAACTATTATGTCGATAACCTCTCATCTTTCCCGCCCTTCACCAAAGCCTTGAACTTGAACCATTGAACCCCGCTATAAAGTACGAGCAGATGGTTCAATGCGGCGGTTCAACAATACATCCCATATGCAAGGACTTGCATGACATGACTTGTTAGAAGAAGAAAAAAAATGAAAATGAACTTTGAACCTTGAACCATTGAACCATTGAAAAAAGGTTCAAGCGGATGGTTCAATGCGGCGGTTCAAAGATGTTTAAGAACAACAGTTTGCTTTTTTGAGACACTTTTGGACATATCGAACAATTTGACCCCCGAACCAATGAACCATTGAACCATTGAAAAAAAAGGTTCAAGCAGATGGTTCAACGCGGCGGTTCAAACCTTAAAAACTTTGTCAATGAATAAATAATGGCAACCCAAAAGGTAACAAAGTGTGCCTTTGCACTTCCTGCCAAACAGACAAATGTGAGATACAAAGTGGAACCTAGACAAAATTCCCTTTAACCCGAAACCACTAAGTATGAATATTTCAAAATTTTAAACAAATGCCAACAAGGAAAAAGGCAAACAACTGACTATTTATCATGCAAAACCTGACAGTACATTTTACCAAATTGATCATAACTTGCAAAATATGATGAATTTTAAGACA
Organism: Cunninghamia lanceolata; assembly: GCA_027924645.1. Lineage (NCBI taxonomy): Eukaryota > Viridiplantae > Streptophyta > Pinopsida > Cupressales > Cupressaceae > Cunninghamia > Cunninghamia lanceolata. Next base: position 12,612,536 of record BSBN01000534.1, on the reverse strand, counting down.
GTTCAAAAGGCAACCCTGGCTCATTTTTCACAAGGAATCCAACCACATCATGCATTGGTACTGAAAAATGCAATCTTCTATATTTTAAACAAGGTTTGCAAATTTGACTCCCCTTTTCCCTTTACCACCAAATAGAACAACACAAGCGGAAGCAAAAGCAAAGCAACAGCAGGGGTCCTCATTTTGCTGAGGAGAAAAATGGGGCGTGTTGTGAACATCACAACAACTAGCAACCAAACAAAACAATTAAATTCAAAGTGTTCAAGAAAACTAGGTGAAATAAAATCATAACTTCTGACTATCCTTCCTGCAAATTACTTATTCATCTTGAGACTTAAGGTATTCAATAAGGGTGCATGAATTTCTATTTTTAGTTTAATTGTGTGGACGTGATTATTATCCTCATCTTGAAGATCGGTTGAGCAAACCAGTGACTGACATTAGCCTACGTAGGTGAGGATATTCTCTCATAGCCGACCGGATAGAGCCTTGCTACCAGCGAGCGTTCATAGCCCTAGCAAGGTTATCATTACAATTATCCTAAGTAGAGCCCCACTACTAGCGAGCGTCTATAGCCCTGGTAGAGTTACGTAGATGGCTTAATCTGACTTTTCAGTATAATCCACTTTTTTTTTTTTCTAATTTTCTGATTTTGAAAGATTTTACAAGATATAGCAATTTGTAACTTCATGATGCAAGGAGTGGACACTTTCTGAAATTAAGATGAGAATTGTAATGGTAGCAAGGGTAACCTTAGATTTTTCACCTAATATCTACACTGGTAAGTTCAACAAACCCAAGGATTTTAGGTGTGTCCTTGTGAGAAACTTGCATTGAATTCTCAATCACATTTAATGAATACGAAACTTCAGAAGATAAATAACTCTCTACATTCATGACAGTAACAAGTTATGTGTAAATTGCAAATGATTAACTTGAATATCCCAAATTTTATATTGTTTTGAATGGTTGCTAGTTTGCTCCTTAATACTCTAAAGTAAAATAAAGATCCCTGCTGAGGAGACAACAAACCAACCATACAAACAGGCTGTACAAAAAGCAAAAAAGCAAAAAAACTGTACAAACAGAAAGAAACAGAAAATAGAAACAAACAGAAGACAAACTATACAAACAGCCAACCCAAGAAAAGAAAACAACAAAAGAAGAACTGTACATTACTTACAACACTTTACACCAAAATGGACTGCCCTTTACCTCAGGCCTGGAAGTAGTGTTTCAAATGTTGGCCATTAACTGGTAATGGCACATCCTCTCCAGTCAAGGTCTTAAGTCTGAAAGTGTTATCTCCTATTATTTCTGAGACTTGTAATGGACCTAGCCATAACTTATCAAATTTTCCATGGCTTCCTTTCTTTTCATGCGCTTTGTCCCAGCACAGCACTAAGTCTGATATCCTAAATGTTTTGACTCTTGCCCTTTTATCAAACCACCTCTTAACAACCGCTTGGTGTTTGGCAAACTTCTCGATGGCTTGACCTCTTTTCTCATCTAGTCGTAGCATTTGCACTATTCTGGCTTCCCTATGGTTATCAAAGCCTAGATACTCATTGGCAAACTTCCAGGTTGGTATTCTCAAATTTACTGGAAGTATGGGATCAGTCCCATAAACTAAATGATAAGGTGTGCTACCTAAAGTAGTTTTAAACTTGGTCCTATCTACCCATAATGCATATCTTAACAGGGTATTCCACTCTCTAGGACTCTTTGTAATTAACCTCTTGATTATGTCTAATAAAATTTTGTTCGTTGATTCAGCCAGTCCATTACCTTGAGGGTAATAATTCGAAGAAAACCTTAAAATGATCCTGTATTCAAATGCCCATTTAAAAAAAATTAAAGAAGAGAAAGCAGGGCCATTATCACATACCAATGAATAGGGAGTTCCAAACTTGGTGATGATGTTTTCTTCAAGAAACTTGATAACTACCTCAGTTGTGGAAAATTTGCAGCAGGTGGCCTCAGTCCACCTTGTACAATAGTCTGTTACCGTTAGTATAAATTTGTGTCCTGCAGAAGATGGGGGATTGATGACTCTAATAAAATCCAAGCCCCACTGTACAAACGGTCTGGATTCAATCACAGGTTGTAGTGGATTGGCCTGATTTCTCCCTTTGTCTGCCGCAATCTAACAGGTGTGGCAACTTCTGATGTGACTCTTAGTGTCTTTGAACATTGTGGGCTAGTAATAGCCCACCCTCAGTATTTTGTGTGTTGTAGCTAAATGGGAACCATGGCCAGTTTCGTACTTGTCATGTAGTTCTGTCAACACTTTATCAGCTTCAGTTTTGTTTATACATCTCAGATAAATTCCATCATGGTTCTTCCTGAATAGAAGACCTCCTTGCACCATATATTTTTGTGCCTTAATCTTCAAAGCTCTCCTCTGAGAAGCTTTCATCCTATTTGGGTACTTTCTAGCTATCAAGAAGGTGCTTAAATCATCATACCAGCCTGATGTGCTCTGGGAATTCAATATGTACTACTGTTTTATCAAATCAGGATCCGTATTTGCTATTGTTTACACGAATGCCTACCCTCTGACCAGCTTCATGGGAATGATTTCCACATCAAACTCTTGCAACGTGGTGATCCACTTGGCTCTTTTTTCTCTAGGTTCATTCTGCATCAGCAACATTTTTACTGCTGCGTCTAGTACTATGGCTTTGATCTGGCTGTGCAGAATGTAGTGTTTGAATTTTTTCACAGCCTTTACTAACTCAAATGCCTGCCTCTCGATGTCTAGATACCTCAACTGTGCATCCTTCAGAGGCGTGCTCATAAATGCTATGGGGCTCTCTTCATTGTTTTCACCTTTCTGTGTCAAGGCAGCCGCGACTGAATGAGAAGATGCAAAGGAGTAGATGTAAAACGAGCTTTTGTAGTCTGGGCTTGCCAATACAGGGGCATTAGAAATTGCCTCCTTGATATCTTCAAATGCAGCTCTAGCCACTGGCGTCCATTCCATCTGCGCATCCTTCTTCAACATGGCATTTAACGGCTGCACGATCCTTGCAAAATCTGTTATAAACTTCCGAACAAAGTTAATTTTGCCAAAAAATAATTTCAACTCTTTCCTACTGTTTGGTATTTGCAAATTTTTTATGGATTCTATTCTATCTGGATCAATTGAAATTCCACCTTCAGAAATGACATGGCCTAATAATTTACCTTCAGTTACGCCAAATATACATTTCTTAGGATTAAGGGAAATCCCATACCTTTCACATCGCTTGAGTATTTTCCTGAGATCCTCAGCGTGAGTGGATGCATCCTTGGAATACATAGTTATCATCCATATACACAACAATGCACTTGCCTAATAATCCATGAAATGCAATGTCCATGGCTCTCTAAAAAGTAGCACCTGCATTGATCAGACCAAAAGGCATTCTTCTATATGCCTAATTTCCCCATTTGCAAGTGAAGGTGGTTTTTAGTCTATCTTCTCTATCAATTAAGACTTAGTTATAACCTGAAAAACCATCTAAAAAAGATATCATCTTTGCCCCGTTTACTACTTGCAACACTTCGTCTATTGGAGGCAGAGGATAATTATCCTTTTCAGATGCTTTGTTTAAATGTCTAAAGTCTATGCATAACCTGATGTCTCCATTTTTCTTCCTCACTGGTACTAAGTTAGCTACCCAGACAGAATGTCTGACTGGGAAAATTATTCCAGTAGACAGCAATTTTTTAACTTCCTCAAAGATTAAAGGCTCTAGAATGGCATTCACAAGCCTTTGTTTCTGCCTAAATGGCTTAACCTCTTTTCTTAAAGGTATTACGTGAGTTATGATGGACTCATCAAATGTTTTCAAGTCTTCATACGTACATGCTATTACATGTTTATAATCTTTCAGAGCGTCTAAAACCTCTTTTCTAATTTTCTCAAAGCAAGCTTTCCCAATTAGTACATTTTGTGGATTTTGCTCTGTCCCTAAGTTATGTAAATCACACTTACCCCCTTCTGTTTTGGGCAAGTCTTTCTGTCTCATTACTCCATCAAAGTCAAAGATATGTTCTAATTCAATTACTCCTTTTGGTAAGAAGTTGCTCTTCAAGTTGATTATATCCTCTTCGTCCCATGTTACTTCAGGCCTTTCTTGTTCATCAATGATTTGAGCCTCAAATGCCTCATCACAAGTCAGAAAATCAATAATTTGTTGATCCTCTCCAAATACCTGAAAGTGTGTAACGTTGTCTGGTATACTGGGCACGTTAACTACCTCAACAACAAATCGTCTCAATCCTGACAGTGCTAATGGTTCTAATGTACTAGCAACAACTGCTAGCGCATCCGGCCTATGGTTCAGCTCTTTGGGGATGTGCTCTATGTTAAAAGCATCAAACAAATCTATTAAACCCCATACTCTATGCCTGTAACTAATCATTTTCTTGTAATTGTAGGCATATAGTTTCCTCACTTGTCTGACTACTAATTCAGAGTCTGAAAATACTCTGATTGTTTTCGCCCTTTTCTTGATGGCCATGACAAGTCCTAAAATTAGGGCCTCATATTCAGCAATATTGTTAGTACAGGAGAATTGTAATCTATATGCTGCCAGATGTGATTTACCTTGAGGATCTATGAGTTTAACACCTGCACCCGCACCCTATTTTGATTTGGACCCATCACATTTTAATGTCCACATGCCATCTTTACTTTTCTAACCTTTTACCTTGGTATACTTTGTCTTTTTTATTGCCTGTGGGGTGTTGTCCTATTTATTCATGGGTTTTTCTATTTGGTTAACTTGCATATGTGTATTTCCATCTGTTAAATCAGAAAGACAACCATCCTTGTCCTTTATTTCTTCTCCTAAATCTGGAATCAAGGCATCTATATCATCCTGAGCATATTTCTGTGTTGGACCAGGATTCTCATTTTCCTCTTGTAACTCTACCCTCCCTATGCATTTTTTGTACTCATATTCAATGATGTCTTTGCATATTTCACAACTCTCCTCAGAATGTTGCCTATTATGGACTCTACACCTGTTTTTATATAATTTACATTGGACCAGTAGATTGTATTTAACACACTCTTCCACCTCTTGTCTAATGGCATGACCAAATTTGCCTATTGCATTGTTTTCTTCATCTGAAGAATTTCTATCAAACTCAATGAATAATGTTGTCCTATTGCTGACACATTTTTTTCTAATGTTTAACATCATGATCTCTTCAATCTGCACCCCATTGTTGGTAATTCTATACACACCCGGTTCAATAGTAGCATATAATATTTCATTAGTTCAATTATACTCTGTTATCATATGTTTCATTATGGGCTCTACCTCTATTTTGATCTGGTTTGGGACACCCCTCCAAGGTAGCCACATATATGAAAAGTCAGTGGCCATATATCCGTTTAATGTCTTGGACCAATCCCTACTCAGCAACATTCCATAATTTACAGGTATATCCACTACTTGAATATCAATGATTTGGCTTACCCTAGGGTCTAGGGCTAATTGCATTTGAATGTTCATGAGTTCTCCTATCATGCTAACCTTAGTCTTATCTAATTGTGTGACAACCTTGGCAGATTTGGTGGGAGTCAGCCCGAGGGTTTTACATATTCCTAAGGGCATCATGTTGGCTGAGGCACCAGAATCTACCATGCAATTGTGTATATTCTTCCCACATAATCTAATAGTTAACAAGAAAGGGGGAGTATCCCTCTTATCCACATGTATCACTACATTTGTATTGGAAGGCTACTCAACTTTCTTATTTTTCTCTTTAGGCGGTGAATCTCTATTAGGAACAATTATATTAGCAGACACCTCGTCTGTCATGGATGTATCCAAAGATTTTATAAAAGCATTTCTGATCCCTGGGGTCTTCAATAATTCATTTAGGGGTATACTGACCTTAATTTTCTTTATTTCCTCTGACAAGTAACTCATTAATCTTGTTGTCTCTATTGTTTTAGTTTTACTTGTTTGATCCTTTTGTATTGTTGTTCCATTATTTGTGTGCTGATTATCTCTAAGTATGGTAGGATTGTTGCTAGCATTCTGATCTGGGGGTGTATTGAAGTTATTCGGAGGAATGGAAGTGATAAAAGGTCCTCCTGGCCTAGGGTTGTTCCTCAAATTGTAGGTGTGGTTTTTATTTGTCTGTTGAAAGGCCTGCACCTCTTCTGTTTCATTTAATATCTCATTTTCAGATTCAAGGGGAAACTGAAAAGCATTTAACACAAAGGCTGATTTAGGATAAAGATTTTCACAACAGTATGGTCCATCTTTTAGCAATTCATCCTCTTTCTCTTCTGCAGTTGCAAAGGTAAATGTTTCTAAGACTAATGCTGTGTCATATCCTGAGGGTACTACCTGATTACCCTTTGGAATGAGAAATTTAGAGGTAGGAGGCTGCACATCTATATTAAAAATGCTGCTGGTAAGTGGAACTGTGGACAGTCGTGCTCAGCATGGGCATTGGTATTTTGAAATCTGCACCAAATTTTGGGTGCTGTACTGGCCATTTGTATGCTAGCCGTTTGTTTTGTATCATGATTATCTATATTCTCAAAAGGAGAAGCTAGAGTACCGTTGTTGGGCCCAGTGTTCCATGTCTTGGGTGGCCTAGTTTGATTCTGATTTCTGTTATTATTGCCCCAAGTCCTATTATCTATCACTAGCCCTCTATTTTTCATTGGTTGCCCCTAGTTGGTGCCTTGATGCTTATTATAGTTTTGGTTCTGATTGTAGTACTTATTTTGATTGAAACTATAGTTCTAATTTTGGCCTTGGTTGTGATTTTGATGTTGACTGCAGTTTTGGTTGCCTCTTCCATAGAGGTTCTCATTTCTTAGTTGTGTCACTTCAGTGGTTAACCTTTTCAAATGTGCAGTGATCTCTTTGATTTCTTCCCTATCCTCTTGTGCTTTTTCCACAGTTGTATCCCTAGGAGGTTGGAAGAAAGGCTGACCATTATTTTGACTACTATTAGAAGTGCTAGCCATGTAAGGAGTTATAGCTTGGATTGGGGTAGGACTATACACAGGTGTGTAAGGAGGAACTAGATTTAATAGTGGAGTGTACTGCATAGGGGCTCCATTCCATGGTTGTGCCTGATTCTACACCCTAGAATTTCCTCCATTAACAAATGGGCTATAAGTTGTATGCCTCATCTCTTGGTTCACTGAGGCTGCCTCTTTATAGGCTTTGGATATTGAATCTATGTCAAGTTTTCTTTTCACAAACATGGCAGTTAGAGGATCCAAGGTAGCATAGTACATAGCCAACAAGGGACCATCATCTACAGTATAAGGGGCTACTAGCCTAGAATAGGCCTTTTGAAATCTGTCATTGAAATTATCAATCAACTCTCCCTCACCTCATTTTATAGCAGCCAATTTATGATATAAAGCACAAGGGTCAATGGGTCCTCTAAATCCTGACAGAAATGCTTCTTTCATAAGTGACCAGGAAGAAATGTAGTCGTTGGGTAAGTCTACATACCAATTAGAGGCTTGTTCATTAAAGGTGTAGGGAAACAATCTACACACAACATCCTCATGCTCTAACATAGCTCTAAAACATGCTTCCTTAAATATTCTAATATGATCTTCTGGATCCTGATGCAACTGGTACTTGGGACATATCTTTTCTCAATTTTTGGGCATCTCATGATAATCATTGAAGAATATGGGAGAATGAACATTGAAATAAGCCATTGCAGGTGTTTGGGCTTGACTTGAGCTTGTAGGAATACTTGGATTGATTGGTGGATTAGGATTTACAGGAGGATTGAGACCTCTAGGAGTGCCTAAACCAAGATTTAAAGATCTAAACAGTGATCTGTCAGGACTCACAATACTACGGATGTTAAAAGGTGACCCAGGAGGTGTTCCAGATGAACTTCCAACTTGCGATATTTTTGGATTCCAAATTAAAGGGTTCTTACTTCGCCTTATATCAGGTAGTTGCACAAATATATCCCCTGAACCGGATTTAGACCTAGTCACTCTATTACTATTTTTAGCCAGTTTGAAACAAACTCTAACTCAGGAGGCCCTCCTTCTAGTGCCAGAAAACTATTGGTGATTGTTTTGATGCAATCATAACAATAAGTTAAAATTCACATATAATGAACTGAAACTATACTTGAAAGATAAGAAAGAATCACTCAAGATTCAATTAATCCCAAGTCTACAATGGTTCGGTTGGTCAAATTCAGTTGGTTAATGTGAAGCTATAATGTTCAAGGGGCCTTACGTAGTTTAGGGTTGTTTGTGGTTTACTGGACTAAGATTATGCAAAAGGTCATAGATATTCAACAAGTATTTTGTTCATTTGCATACAAGTGTTATTGTGCTACAAATTTTAGATGGTTTTCTTGAATTATTGCAGCTTTCTCCTTTATATACTTATGAAAGCTGTCTACCTTTAACTCTATTGTGCATGCTTCTTCAAATTTGAGAAAACTTCCTCTAGATTTCTACGTTTTTAGCTAAATATTTCAGATGGGTTGGGAAAAGTTAGAAAGATCTAATCTACACCTCATTTACTCTACCGAAGGATCTAATTGTTCTATTATGCACTATGTAAATCCTACAGGAATTTGATCAAATCCATAGTAAAAACCTTAAATGCAAGTTTTGAGCATTTTCACAAACATACATTTAAAATTGCAAGCTCTCAAAGAAAATATTTTAAAACACAAAGAAGAGCAGGAGAACACTTAGAAGATAGATGCAGAACTCCAGATTCTATTGTATTAGAAACAAACAGTCATACATGATTTACAATGTTGGAATGACTCTTAGCTTCATTGATCAAACTACAGAGAACTTACAAGCTTTACAGATACAGTAAGGAAGCCAAACATTCCACGCACACCTTACTGCAGATAAATAGGCGACCTCCTTCTTCTACTTCTAATCTAAACTAAGCTAACTTGCTGTGTTTTCCTAAAATCCCTGTTGTAAAGTTTTACAGTGTAGAGAGGCACAATATAAAGATTTCCTGATTGTCCTCACTACAGCAAAAAAACCTAACTAAACCCCTGGTTCAAACCCCTGGTTATAGCAATAAATGCAGGTGAACCAATTCTCCAGAATATCTCTAAGTAATGTCAAATCTGGGTGAAATATTACCCCTTCTGAGAAGCTTTAGTAGCTCAGCAATAACTTCTATTTGTCTGCTGTAGTAATACTTTAGCTGCATTTTGTCCTTGTCATTTGAATGGGCTTGACTTCTTCGTATTTCATCTTTACTTCTTGCTCCTGAGATCAGATTTTCTTTCTCCATGATGTCAATGTGATCAAGTTCCAACTACTTCCTCAACTGCAAGCCTGCAAAACAAGACAAGCAATAAGTATCACATTTATCAAATGAACAACAGGAAACTAAAATATCTATTTAAATCAAGGTGATTGTGCAAAAAATGTGGGAATCAGGTCCAAAATCAGTAGAAACTGTGTTCAAAATGCACACAGATGCTCAAAATGTCATCAATCAACCATCGCTAACCAGAAAAATGATACAGGCACCAAAAAATGAGTTTAAAATTCCATCGCTTTCCATTTCCCTCCCATCGACATGAAATTGTCCATCAGCATGTCCAAAAATTGATTGGCCGATGTTAGTTGTTTGGCCGATGGCCCTTCTCGCTTGCTCATCCTTTTGTTTCCTTCCATCGGTGAGAGTCCTACCGATATAGCCCTATTGGCTTGCATTTTCTTTCTCATCGGCGAGAGATTCACCATCGGCGAACTCCAAACCTCCTCTGCTAATCACTATTGTTATGCTGATAACATTACCTTGGCCGGTGCCCGCTTTCAGTTTCCATCGGCGAAAGTCTCGCCGATGCCCGTTGTTTGTTTTATCGGCGTGTTACCATATTATCGGCGAGGGCAAAATTAGCCCCACCGATCACCCTTGTCTCATTGATGCCTCTCTGTCAGCATGACTCTTATCGACAAACCCTTCATTGATCGCCTTATCGGCGAGATCTCTCATATCAACGAAGGCTTTAAATCCTGCTCTGATAGTTATCCGTTTCGCTGATGAGCATTGTATCGGCATGAGTCCTCCCGATATCTTTCCTCCTCCTTCCATCGGCATGAGCATGCCCATTGCCAGGACATAACCAAATACTGCCAACAATGTAAGTTATGCCGATGGCATACCATCAGCGAGACCACATGCTTTGGGGTGACCTTCTGAAACTCAGCCGACGGTATTTGTTAGACCAATGGCAAAAGGGCATCGGTCAGAGACTTCACTTTGGTGAAACATCTCCAAACTCCACCGATGGCAACTGTTATGCCAATAACCTCTCATCTTTCCCGCCCTTCACCAAAGCCTTGAACTTGAACCATTGAACCCCACTATAGAGTACGAGTGGATGGTTCAATGTGGCAGTTCAACGATACATCCCATATGCAAGGACTTGCATGACATGACTGTTTAGAAGAAGAAAAAAACTGAAAATGAACTTTGAACCTTGAACCATTGAACCATTGAAAAAAAGGTTCAAGCGGATGGTTCAACGCGGCAGTTCAAAGACGTTTAAGAACAACAGTTTGCTTTTTTGAGACACTTTTGGACATATCGAACCATTTGAACCCCGAACCAATGAACCATTGAACCATTGAAAAAAAAGGTTCAAGCGGATGGTTCAACGCGGTGGTTCAAACCTTAAAAACTTTGTCAATGAATAAATAATGGCAACCCAAAAGGTAACAAAGTGCGCCGATGCACTTCCTGCCAAACAGACAAATGTGAGATACAGAGTGGAATCCAGACAAAATTCCCTTTAACCCGAAACCACTAAGTACGAATATTTCAAAATTTTAAACGAATGCCAACAAGGAAAAAGGCAAACAACTGACTGTTTATCATGCAAAACCTGATAGTACATTTTACCAAATTGATCATAACTTGCAAAATATGATGAATTTTAAGACGGTTCAAAAGGCAAGCCTGACTCATTTTTCACAAGGAATCCAACCACATCATGCATTGGTACTAAAAAAATGCAATCTTCTATATTTTTTACAAGGTTTGCAAATTTGACTCCCCTTTTCCCTTTACCACCAAATAGAACAACACAAGCAGAAGCAAAAGCAAAGCAACAGCAGGGGTCCTCATTTTGCCGAGGAGCAAAATGGGGCATGTTGTGAACATCACAATAGGACAACCAAACAAAATTTGCATTAGACAATTCACAAGATTATACACATGTATCATATCAAACGATAAAAGCATAGCCAATAATGCAACTAAAACCAAAGAAATTCCAAAACCCACATATCTTGAATATTGCAGTAAGTCGATTCACCACCACATTAGTAACATGAAAAATAGAGACACAGATTCTCCATGACTCAAACACTAGATCAACTCTTGATCTAATTTATTATAAATCCATAACAAAGTAACCTTAATTTAGGAACCCAGCCAATAGTGCAACTAAAACCAAAGAAATTCCAAAACACACATATCTTTAATATTGCAATAAGTAGATTCACCACCACATTAGTAACATGAAAAATAGAAACAACTAGAGATAACATGTAGATTCTCCATGACTCAAACACTAGATCAACTCTTGATCTAATTTATCATAAATCCATAACAAAGTAACCTTAATTTAGGAACCCAACAAGAAAATTTATTAAAATGTTAACTGAAAAAAGCACATACCAATAGTTCCACACCCATGAAGACTACAACCAACCTCCTCAAACCATGCACAAAGAATGTATGCAAATCCATAACTATCTCTATCTAGAAAAGTCCTCAACAATAGTCTTTTCATAGATCTACAAAATCACAGAGTATGGTTAACATGCAAAACCTATAAAACCATCCATGAAAATCTAAATCCACTTATTCATCTACACAATCACAATTCTAGAAAATACCAAATATGTAATCTAGAACAATGGAATATCATAGATATTCAAACCCACAAATTTTAATTAGGAAATCTACAAAACCCACATTTGAAATTACTTGAATCTAACCCATGCAAATATAAATATCCAAATAGGTTATAGGCTTTTCTAGGATATTTAGGCCACCAAAAGACCAATTCCACAACTATCGCAAAGTACATGCAAAACGGAGGAACTTCATTGTCCAAGAGCTCCCTATTCCTTAAAAGACCAAGTCCACAACTCACATGCAACCAAGGGATAATCATCTAGTGCTTTCATGCAAATAGGAGATAAAACCATGAACTCAACATAAGAACTCCTTACAGTACTCAATATAGCTAGTGCTTCCCCATGTGACTAGGGTGCCAAAAGAAGATACCCAACATGAACACTCTTCCACTATACATAGGCACATGATAAAGGAACACAATCAGTATATCAATGGGTAATCACATACTACCAAATAGGAGCTCGAAGGTAGAATCATGTAACATGCAAAAAATATGACCAACTCTATTGAACCTTTCTTCTATTCCACCAGTGCTTTCCATATTATTTCCAAAAATAAAAAAACTAGATCCACTAAAAAATCCCACTCATACAAGGATTAATAGTTTTTTAATTCCTTCCAATAGATTCCCACAAGCTCTCCCATCTCAATAAATTAAAAATATAGGAATACCCAAACTCAAATCAACATGGATCCATCACATGCAATGACATGCAAGCACAAGAAACCAACATGTGAGTCCATGCAAGTACATGTCAAAAACATGCAAGTACATGCAACTCACATGCAAGCCATGAAACAACCTTTTCTCTAATACCAAATGTTAGGAAAACTATCCAAAAACCCCTTATTAATTAAACTAGACTATACATAATTATTAAGCATTGCAAGCATTTCCACATTAACCCTTTAAGGAGATTATTGTAGTAATCAAATGTATAAAAAAATTTGCAGCATTTTGACATATAAATAACACATAGAAAAGAAAGAATGGGAGAGATAGAAGGAAAATCAACAACAAGAAAGAGAATCACATAGATATACACTAGGAAAATCTTTTCAAGAAAAGCCCAACCATCAAAGCATCAAACCAATGTATTATTCGACAAATAATATTTATAATACAATATTAGGCTCTTGCCTCCGTGGAGATCAAAATCCTCTTCCTTTGGTAGAAAACTAACATCATGACCCTACATAAAAATTCTCTCACTTCACAATCTCCATCTCAAGTCTCCAATACATAGCTAAAGACCAAAACTACAAATAGAAATTATGTCATCCAACTTTAGTGCTCCACTTTGGTCTTATCCACCTTTTTGGTAACATGCTCATGAGAACTAAATAACTTCCTTGATTTTCTCCAAGTCCACACTTAACTCCCTCTCTTCGTTCTCTTTTAATTATACGAACTCTTACACACCTTCCAAGTTGTCATAGTTGCATTTAGCAACTTCGATGGTACAAAGTGATAAATAAAAATTGTTAAAATATAAACTACAAGTGACACATAGTGCCACTCCAAGTGGGATGCCCATAGTATGTGGGTGCATAATAAATTAAATAAATACAAATAGATAAATATTTAAAATATTAGGACTTGAAGATATATGACACAATTGATCTGAACAAAAATGAAGGAAGATAGAAAATGGTTCTCTTATCCCAAGTTAAGGACTAAAAAAGCCCAAGCATTGTCTCACTAATTTGGATTTTACTTTTCAAGTATGATTGTTATAGGTTTTTGTTTAAGGGCTTGGTCAACACTAGCTAATGAAGTTGAACAATATACAATTATTTTATCTAAATTTAATGTAAAGGAAAGGAAATATATAAAAACCAATAATTTTATTTACTTAAATGATAGATCTTAAATAATTATTAGTGAAGACCACATACAAAGACTAGATCTTAAGTAAATTTAAATGAAAAGGTACCAAATTATAAATCCTATATCTTAAGTAAATTTAACTAAAAGATAGCCATCAATTATAAAATGTGAATAAATTCTTTTATGAAGATTATATTTTAAATCAATAAGGAAAAAATACCTTTTAACTATAAAAGATCACATTTTAAATGAATTTAAGTGAAAAGATAGCACCATGTATAAAAAGTAAATACAATATTTTATATAAATAAAATCTTTAATAAATTTAATTGCATAACATACTTCAATTATAAAGACCGGATCTTAAATAAATTTAACTAAAAAAATCCTTTATTTATATAAATTGAATCTCAAATTAAGTAAATTTAACTAAAAAGATACCCTTCAATTATAAAATTCTAATAAATTCTTTTATGAAGATTAATATTTTAAATCAATAAGGAAAAAATACCTTTTAACTATAAAAGTTCACATTTTAAATAAATTTAAGTGAAAAGATAGCATCAACTATAAAAAGTAAATACAAAATTTTATATAAATAAAATCTTTAATAAATTTAATTGCATAACATACTTCAATTATAAAGATCAGATCTTAAATAAATTTAAATTAAAACATCCTTTAATTATATAAATTGAATCTCAAATAAAAATTAAAAATTTAATTTAACCTAAAAAATACACTTATAAAAGTTACATAATTTTTTTATTTAAATATTAGAACTTAAATAAACTTAACCTAAAGAATTCCTCAATTATAAATGCCAGATTTTATGTAAATTGAAATGAAAAAATACCCCTAATTATAAAGGGCAGATTTGATGTATATATAGCTAGGAAGAAACCTTCAATTATGAAGGTATAAAAGGCCAGATATAAACCCTCCACAAATTCCACTTAAAAACAATTATAAAGGCGAGATTCAAATCCTGCTAAATTTAACCCTAAAGGTGTATCTCAGTCAGATACAAATCTAACTCAACTCGTCGACAATAGACACAACCGAGAAAACACAACATTTTGTTTATTCATTGCAACAGTCATCGTTAAATAGGCACGGTGGTTAAGCTTTTATTGTGGATACACCATACATACATTATGGATAAAGCATACATTATCAGCACTGAATGAAGACGCTATTCCAGCTAATATCAGTGCAGCCATTTGCACTGCCACTAAACTGAGCATCCGCTGCGCCCTCACAACTAGCAGCACTATAAACATTGGCAGGCTGTCCGTCGTACACAAACTCAAATCCTGCGTGGAAGGAAAAGTTAGAACACCCACAATCACTGTAACGGAAACCCTCGGTATTACACCCAGGCCCTGACCACACGGTAAAATGACTTATACCCACAGAATGCTTTAGAAACAAGAGCCATACAAGCAATACTCCTATGTATTTCAAAACATTAGTTTTCTTCATGACGTTACAATCAAATGTGGGTATACAGAAGGAATGTCTACGTATATAGCTGAAGGAGTTGTGCGTTGTATTTATAGAGGAAACATGGGTTCGAATAGCGTTACTCTTATTGTTTGTAACGTCAAGATAAAGATTGGATGAGTTTTTGCGTAGTTGCCAGAAAAGATCCCGAGTAGGGGTCGTTTAACTGTTTACTCTTTGTTTTCGCAGGGCGTCATTTCCAAAGGTCGCCGTGCGGGAAGCGAATTTTCATAGAAGATTGGATTTGCTTTTGCTGTTGTATGTTGGCCTGCAAACGGAAAATTTGTTTTTCATACTCACAAGGCATCGTTTCCTCGTATGTATTTTTTCGCCCCCTCCTCTCTTGATTAGTTCCTGCCGGCAAACAAATAATTTTTTAAAACTAACAAATCAACTGCCAGGGTAGCTCTCGTTCATTGGGGGAGGTGGGGAAGAGGATAGTTCACGTTCACTGGCGAAGCTAGGGAAAAGGAGTCAATAGTTATGTGTTACATGTTTGTGACTGTGTAGTGGTTATATGGAATTGTGTAACACCTCCATTCTGTTATAGAAATGTGGTATGGACGGTTTATCTATACATATTTAAGGTGTGGAGGTGTGACTCATCATGCATCTTGCCACATCAAGGTATATAGTGAGAGGTGTCTTGAAAATGCACCTTTAATGATTTGACAAAAATATTATTGTGGAATCCCTAGTAATTACACAAAAAATATCAATTGTTGTTAGAATAACATCACATTCTTATTTATACTACAAGGTATGTGCAACCTAAATGATCTCAATACCCTTTCATAACCATCAATCTTGTTATCTCTAAACCCCATATCTAACTTAAATTACCGAGTAGGATTCAACCCAGATGATCTCAATACCTAAATACTATTTATTGTTATAAAACCAGAGTATTATTATTTAAAATACAATTTATAGTTAACACGGATGATCATATAACCTTTTGATAACTCTAAATCTTGTCATATATAACCCTTATATCTAACTAAATAACCATTAAATATTTTGGTGACCCTAAAACTTGTTATACCTAATCTTAAATCTTTTTATCATGGTTATTCAAATATTCCAAATATTCCAGCGGCACACGCCAATATACACACATCTATAATAATTTTGGCATAGGAAGAAGATCCATATTTTCTTCTTGTTGTACATGATTTTCATGCAGCATTAGAGATTCTAGATTATATCTCTCCCTATGGATAGAATCATCATCTCATGTTACTATAAGAGAGGTTTTATCTTATATCAAGTCAAAATTGAAGATGGTTTTACCTAGAGATGGAAACATTGATGAGAAGTGGCTTTCTTTTCTTCAGATGTTCCTTAAGGTGCTAGTTGATAAAAAGCATGGTAGAGTTTGACAGTTGACCAGATCAAATACCATAAATTTCGGTGATAGTGATGAAGTACAAAAGTTGGAAGTAGAGGATGATATGAGATTACTCGTCAGAAAGTAAAATCTATCTATTTGTGGATGCAAAGTTTGGTTTAATTTTTTATGTGTGTGATGGAGAAAGGTTATGATGATCATCATTCTTGGATGGGATCTCATTCATGTGGAAAAAGTTAAAACTATTGTGGTTGAGGAGTAAGTGTAAGAATTTGGGTTCACTTTTTGACCAAAAAGTGGACGTTTTTTTTTTCTGAAAATCAAAGTTTGTCACGAGTAAAATTTTGAAGCACTTACACATTAAATATTACTATGATGTAAAATTATGAAATGTAGGATTTTTTTTTTTTAAATTTTAAATATGTAAATTATTCTAATAATGAGATGATAAAAGTTGATTTTGTGTAGGATGTACAAAAAGTGAATTTTTAAAATTCATTTATTTTGGGGCAAAACATGCACATGTACAACCAACATAATTTGACCTAAATGAAAATATTTTCTAAAGAATGATGTCTAGATTGGTCAAAGATTTTTTGTTTTAAAGAAAATTCAAAATCAAAAGTTATTAAAAAATAGTAATATATGTTATTTCAAGTTTATGATAGTTTTTGTTTAAAAAAATTAATAAATACAAAATTATGTTCAACAGTAAATATATATATATGTGTGTGTGTGAGTGAGTGAAAACTAGACATTGTCATCTATAATGGGCAATTTCATCTACAAATTCTTTAAAAAAAGTCATCAGCGATATTGACAAAGTCCATTCCTTCCAAATTTTTGAATCATTTCATTTAAAAAAAAAATAATAAATAGAAAAATATGTTCAATACTAAAATATAAATGTTTTAAAATAAGAAATTGTCATTTGAAATGAGTTTTAATTTCTTCATAAATTAAAATAAATAAATAAATTGTCAGCCATATTGCCAAAATTCATTCATTCTAAAAATATTTTTCCCCCAGTGTTCCACTAAAAGTGGACCCAACTTCTTACACTTATCCTGAGAAGGAGGCATCATAAGCTTATGGGGGATTTGGTAAGGCATGAAGGCTCTGATGATTTCAAAGTGAAAAATCACACATGGATCGAGATCTATTGCTTAGTCAAGATGTACCTTCAAATTGTAATGAGCTATGTTCTATGACCTAGACACATTAGCCAACACATGTGCAACACAAAATCTTCTCTTCTAAGCTACAATAATCCCTATCTATGGTGATCGAGTCCAACAATGAAATGCATCAATGCCATGAAAGTTATTGCCAAAGCAAATATTTGACAAATGGTTGCAACAATAAACGTAGATTTAAGGACCATTTCATCATATCGATATGAATGCAAAGCATTTATGTGGCAACATGTATGTCTGCATGCATGAACGTTAGATATCAAGAATAGGTGAAACCTTTATAAAGATTGTAAATAATTCACAAATAGATAATTTATTAACACATTCCATAGGATTACATGGATAATTATAAAAATATGATAGTCACAAACAATATCCAATAAAAATAGTACCAAACCAAAAACTTCACATTAAACCCCAATATTTTAAAAGAAACCATTGATAAGCAAATAAAGCTAGTTAATCACATTTTAAACTATCAAGAAAATTTGCCTTCAACTAAATCGACTTGTAACAAGACAACCCATCTCAATTTTTAATGACGCTTAGAAATTTTGTACTTATGAGACCTCAAAACAATATAGGATAGATGATTCATACTTAAACCCATCTTACTAATCACCAAAATTAAAATATTGCTCTGATTGATAGGACATAATCTAAAATTAGAGCTCCAAACTTCTTAATAAACAACTTCCAACAATTACTTGCTTTCAAAGTAACAGTCTGATCTATATGCATACTTGGGGAATGTAATGTTTCTCTCCCTCTCGACTATAATGTCCAATAGGAAGAGATTGGGAACATTGCCTAGAATCAAATAAAAAACTATATATAACTCACTTGATAAGATTTCATTAGTTGTAGGATGTTATGACCTCCATATGAAGATTTTATTAGTAAATAAAAATGGTAATGCTAATGTCCTAACACCTTGAATAATTCAAGCCTCAAAATTAACAACTTATTAGCCTTCTCCAAAAATCATAGAAATTTATGTAGCACTTGAAAGTTTATAGGGCCTGAGATTCATCTCAACAAGGGATTGATTTGTAAGTAGAAAACAAAAAATAGTTAAACCAAGATAGGTACCTTTTCAAACACTTGCAACTGTTTTCTACCTAGTGGCAAATAAGAACCCACATAATTATGGCCTAATAACCTACTAGAGAGGCTCATGTCAAAGTTATGCACCCTATTTGGTTCTAATATTTTATATTATCAATCATGATGAATTATGGTAGTATTATTATGTACAATAATTTTAAGAAGTAGTCATGTCTGTTGGTAGTTGTTCTTGTCTCATCTATTGGTATCAATATGTCTATATTTCATCTTCAATATTAGGATGCCAACTATGTTATAGTTATTAATTTTCCATTTGATTTTAGAGTAAGGAAACGTACTTGGACAATTATTTTCATAGAATGGTAAAAGGAAATGGAGAAAAGATAGAAGGAATTATAGATAAGATAAAGTTGGTACAATAATCAAGTCAATTTATAAAAGAATGATTGAACAATATAAATTCCTCAACCATCATTTGAAAGATTGTTCAATAACTAAATTAAGGAAAACCCTTAGATTGAGAAAAATCATACAATATTCTATTTCAAAATATTTTTAACTTGTAGATTTTTATAAACAATGATGTTGGGTTTATTTATTTATGTTAAAGTTAAGAATAAAACTTGAAAAAAATTACAAAATTGTTAAAGGATCTATATGTCCAAATATAATGTTCAAACATTTCCCATTGACAGAGATATTTCAATTTATAAATCTACTTCTGAATTAAGAGGTGTGAAAATGATCTTGTCTTAGTCAAGTGAAGACTAACTAGGTATTTAGAAAAAGGTTTTAGAGGAGTCTTTCCAAATACCATATGAAGAAGAGAATGATGCTTCCCAAATGATTTCTAACACAAATAAAGATAGATATTTATCAAATTTGAAATTACTAATTATGATTAATGAGCTATGTTTTGGTTAATGTCTACATTGTCATGATGGATTGATATGTAATTAGAATCTAGAATCTAGATGTCAATTCTACAATTAAGAGATTGAGTGCTTCTGGTTTAAACTGTGTATGTTTTTGCATAAAATATACATAGTTTAAACTAGAAGCACTCTATCTCTTAATTCATGGACTGTGGAAAACTCATGCCTACTAATTCTACAATTGCTTTTACCAAATTATATAAAACACATTTATTTTGAAGAATGCAATCATACTTTTATGTAGTAAAACACATTCTTCCTTAGAAAATAGAAAAGAAAATCAATCTAATATAAATATTTGTTCATATTTATACTCAAATAGATTAAATGTATTGACTTTTAATGATATCTTACAATAATTATGCTTACAAAATACTTTGCAAAAATATAAACTTCTATTAAACTTCATAAAATCTTACATTATAAAATTTATTGTGAAAGCAATCAAAATTTCCTTTCAAAATACTAGTCTCATCATTTCCTTTTAAGGTTTAGAATTCAAGCTATAGGATACCTCTTGTAAAAACTTCTCAATCTTCTCCATATTATGTTGGATGATTGATTTGGGACTGTCGACACTTGAAAATGATGTGCACTCGCAACCATCATTTTCTAGCATCACCTATCATGATAAATTATCCCCTTCCTCCAAATTAATTAAATAAATTAATCTTATTTAATTGATTTATCATAGAGAAATCAACCATTTGTGTCTTTTAATGGGGGTAGCCCATTAAATCTGTAGCAGCATGATAATATACCAATGGATGCACTCAAAAGTTTACCCATTTTCACTAGTGAAGGTGGTACTACACCAATAGAGCATATAAGAGGTGTAGCTTCACTTTACGGGGTTCATCATGTTACAGAGGAGAATATAGCAATGAGACTCCTAGTAGCATCATTAAAAGGCAAAGCTCTTCAATGGTTTTGAGGATTGGCTATTAACTCTATCAAAACATGGGATGAGTTAGGGAATGCCTTGAATAGATAGTTTTAAGATAAATTAGATCATCTATCCCTTGTTGAGTAGATGACAACCATTAAGAGAGCTCCACATGAACAAATAACAAACTTCAAAGAACCTGGAACAACATCCCGGCAATGGTAAGACCTTCACCTGAGCATGTATTTTTGTATTACCTTAGAGCATTAAATAGTGATATAGTTGTAATGATTCAGTCAATGGGTGGGGTAACATTACCAGGAGCATTTGACATAGCTATTAGAGCTAAGAATAGTCTTATTTAGGATGGCAAAATTGCTCCAAGGCCTCCCATGCCTATTTTCCCTGATATTCAGCCCCTAATACCGATCCAAGTGCCTCCTATTGCCTTGATACCTATTGTCCCAACCTTAGGCTATCAAACAGTTGTTCAAAATAATACTATTCTAGTACAATCATACTTACAAGAACTTAAAGGTAATCAATAAGTGATAGAAAATTGTTGCAAACTATTAGCAATAACTTAGTAAGCCTTAAGAGACAATAAGATCAGAATATCAGACCTTACCAAGCACCATTCCAAGAAAATAGACTACCTTATTAGGCTGATTTCTAAGGATGGAGGAGAAATTATAATGCCAGGTCTAATCAGACATATAATCCCAACACTGTCATCTCTTCAAGAGAGCTTATTCCTATCCAAAATAATATGGTACAAGATGTAGATTGTTGCTATCCATGCAATTAGCTTCATAATCAGAGCACTTGTCCTAATGTTATCCAGTTCCAAGCCTATTGGAATTAGGGAAGACAATTGAGGGGGGGTGAATCAGTTGTCTTAAAACTTTAATGCTTTCTGCAGTTAATTCTTCTTTACCACTTATTAATAGATTAATGATATAACCATGAAAAGTAAGAATCAATATCACATGAGCAGAAACAGAAATAACACAATTGACACCAAGATTTTTAACGTGGAAACCTGGTTAAGGGAAAAACCATGGTGGGGTTTAACCCACAAAGATTATACTATGTTAAAAGTACTACAAATGGTGAAGGCACATGCCTTTGGGCTCACTACCCAGAGCTCACTGCTCAAAGCAGGCTCACTAGATCCAAGAATGATTACAAGAAGATTATAGATTGTTTGAACTGATGAATAGCATCTACTAATGCAAGAATTTAGTTCTGGTTAAGCACAAAATACTGATCTTATACACTTCATCCTTACTCTGCCCTATTTACTATTCTGCCATGATTCAGACCTTAGATGTCTTTCTCTTTCGCACTTCTATCTGCATTTTTCACACTTATTCCATCACCACTCTACACACATAGAAAAACACATGAATCCATTAGCTATATATATCTGCATCAATAAATTCAATCAATTGTAGTCAGTTCCAAGAAAACTTAAAACATTTATTAAGCATTTTCCTTTGTCAATTGAATCCATACATAAATACCAACGTGAACTAAAAACTTGTGTTCCCAAATCATCAATCATGTCATCCAATACCATATTCTTATCACTAATTGCTTATCCAACAAATTTTCTACATCCGGACCAAGATCAAATACTAGGTCGACCTGTTCTTCTTTTAACTGTACTTGACTAACTAGAACCTAATATTCAAATGCTTATAACTTTTGTACCTTTCATCATCGGAGGCTAAGATTTTGGATTTAGATAGTCCTTATAACTTGCTTAGATCCGTAGCACACTGTGATTTACCACCAGAGAGATTTAGACCAAGATACCAAACCCTGTCACATGCTCTGTTTCCAACTACCAAAACTTAGATAAATCTTCACTTTGACTTCTGGTATGAACAAATTATGTAATGTGGATGTGTAAGGTAGACTTAGTCACCATCAATGACAACACTTGTTGTGCATAGTAGTGTCTCTTGCCAACAATCTCCCCCTTTAGCATTGATGGCAACACTTAGTGAAAAGTGACTAAGTGTCATAACAACTCCCCCTTACTCTATACACTTATGCTTTTCACTATTCTCTAGTGCTCCCCCTTTGTTGGATTCCTGATTTTTCACTGCTCTTCACTCTCCCTTTGACATCAATGGCAAAGGATGAACTTTTTGAATGTAATAATTCCATACTCTTGCAATTCTCCACAATGGAGTGTATATGCAATACAACTTTATAGCCAGAAGTGAATATTGCCTTGTGGTCTAGTAGTTCCAATATTTGTAATTGAGCATAAAACTTGACAAAATCTGCATACCAAAAATTCACCAAAAATTTTATGTATATGGGCATATGTAAACAACCCTATAACTTATTTACATAAGTTTGAATACATCACAAAAGACATTCTTCAGCAATGCCAACTTGCTGTCCCAACTCTTTTTCATGTTGTTCAAAACTGAGATGTGAACACTAAATAAGAATGCTTGAGACTCTACTTTCCACAAGTCAGTAGGATCACTTGACTTAGCAGTAGCTTGGGCTTCTATCATGATATTGAACATTGCTTCCAACTTGGGGGAAATCAGTCCTCGGAGGTCACACATCCTTGTCTCAATATTGTCCTTTTCTTTTATCAATTTCTTTATTTCTTCAATTAGACTGATTGTTTGACTTTGTTGGCCCATCACTGATACTATTAGAGGATCAAAAGATTGGGATGTACTTAACAGTTTTTCCTTTGACTCCTTTATTTTTATTTCAATGTCCTCTATAGCTTTAGGACAAGATAAACAGAATTTATATACTTTTCCTCCTTCTATAAGGTCATTTTAAATACTCTTTATACCAGTATCCAACACAATTCTATCAAGTGCAGTCATCCCTTCCAAAGCATCAAATCTTTTATCATTGAATTCATTTTTAACTTTAACATTTGCTAATTTCTCAAGAGATTTAAAATGAGAACTTACTGAGTTTATTAGACTTTTCAACTGGCCGGAGGGAGATGCAGATGAATCCTTCTGGAATGTTGGCATGAGTTTCTCCAAAATCCTAGATGTAAGACCAAGTAGCTCACTATCTTCTACGTGAGATTTCAGAATATCTTCTCTGGCCTTGGCTTGAGTAATGGAGGCTAGTTTTATCTTCTGTATCGGAGATAAGGTATCAAAATTTATTGGGCCTTGCATTATGTCTTGATCTTCCTCAATTTGTTTATCTCTTTCTAAAATTTCCTTTACTGCATCTGTAGTGTCTCTTGCCCAAATTGCTGATATATCTATTTGATCCTTACCGGTACTATCAATTGGATTGTCTTGCTTGGGCTCTTCCTCAACCTTTGCAATCTCTTCTTTCTTTTCATTTTTGTCCCTGGCCTTTTCTGCTATTTGGTCCTTAGCTTTTTCTGTTTCATGCTTATTATTCTTCAATGAATCATCTTCAGTTTCAGTATCTATGTTAACATTCATCTCTATATTTTCTTTGTTTATTGCTTCCTCCTTCAGAATAGAGGAGTCATCTATCTCAGTTTGCTACTCATTGATCTTTAATTCTCCAACATCCGGAATGGAAGAGTGAACTCTATTATTAGTTTCTTTTACTTGATCTTCTTTCACCATTTCTTCATCTTCTTTATTCAAAGCTTCTTCTTCCAAAAGTGAGTCATCATCTACTCCAATTTTTTCCTCATCCTTCTGCAATTCTTCATTATTCAGAATTGATGTATTCTCAGTATCAACTGGTTCTTTTGTAATCACATATAACTTGTTCTTGTCCAGTGCTTTCCTTAGAATTTGTTCTATTTCTTTAACAACTTCATTAACATCTCCAATCATTAGCTTATTCATCCTTGTCTTGCTTTTGAATTCATTCTTGACTTCTTTAAAAAAATTATCTACTTCTTTTGTGGAGATCACTAGACAAAAACTAGACAAAACATGTTCTCTCAGCTCCATATCCTTTGATTTGGTAGCTTCATTTCTGATTTCTAGAATGTCTCTTAAACTCTTGGGAACTTCTAACAAGATATCTACTATAGCCCAGTTGAATATATTCAAGTATTTGACAATGGTATCTTCCAAAAGTCTCTTGTCAGCATCATTGTAAAGATTATAAATTTTAGTCAATAGCTTTAAATTCCCATCAGCAGTGATTGACTTGACAATATTTTTCATAGAAGGAGTTGGCTTCTTGACATCATCCTCTGACTTCTACTTTTTATTTGCCTTTTTGCTTCTGGAAGGCTTCTCTTTTGACACTTTAATAGATTTTGTTCCTGTGGCCTTAAGTTCTTTAATCTCTTCATCAGAATTTGTCTTTTCTTCATCCTCCTATTCCGTACTATCCTATGACTTTTTTGCCATTACTTTTGTTCTTCTTCTTTCTTCCAGTTTCTCTATTATGATAGGTTTTGTTTAAATAGGGGCAGCAACATAACTTCTGGTTTTTCTATGCTGGCTAGTGGAGACTTCTGTAGCACTTCCTTGTTTCTTATCCTTCATCTCCTTTTTATCTCTTTCTAACCTTTCTTTATTCTACTTTACAACTTCCTTAGTTATGCCAATGCTTTCAGCATACATTTCTACTTGTCTTTGAGCTTTCCTCTTGAATTCAGGTTTTTTGAGCTCAACATGCAGTTTCAAACTAAGATCTTCATATGTCCCAAATCTTTCCACATAATCATCCTTGGGTTTGCTCAAGAGATGTTGAGCATACATATCCAAGATTTTCTCATCTACCTCATACCGCATGAGCGTGATCCAAACAAATCTGGGTTCTACTACTTCCATTAAGCATTGATCAGTGTCCACCATGAAACAGATCTCTCATTCTTGTATTTCTCAACAACTGATTTAGGAATTCTTTCCCTAGAATGTATCATACTCTAAATTTTTTTGAAGTATCCCCAGATTGCAGTTTTCTGTGCATTAGAGTCACCAAAGCTGTGTAGATGATCTCTTATCTGAGTAGCAACTAGCATGTCACTAGTCCAGTGCACACCTTTTACTCCAGGCACTTCATTCATGAAATAGAAGAATAAACATATAACCAAGGAACCATATTTTAAGATGTTTTTCTTGTCCTTCTTGATTTTGCTCAAGTTCTCAATTAGTTGATTTTGTAACAACTCACATAGGTCATAATCTGCATTTTCTTTCAACATTTGGTATGCAACATATATGGTCATTTTGGACACAAAATTCTCCCTACTAGAGTGATAAATCTTGTAACCAATTACCATGGAGGAAAACTTAACATCCGGATCAATAATGCCATTGATGGTCATTGCCCTCTTGTTGAGCTTGACACCAGTTGCATCAGTAACGGTCTAGTTTTTCATAGATTTTAACATGGTTAAACCACTGGTTGAATTTAACCCAGTTAAAATCTTTATAACATCCTTTGCAATCTTGAATGGTTTCAATCACCATATGAAATCATCATGCATTCGACTCAAGATGTATCAAACCCACTCACTCTCATCAAATGTAAAAAAATCAATGACTTGTAGATAATGTTTGCATTTTATGGCTTTGTATTCCGGTTTCAAATCATGATTATCATCCTTAAGGTAGTTCCCAAACAAATCTAGCAATCTCAAGTTTCCAAATTCATCTACGCTACAATGGATGTATGCCCTAATATCCTCGACATGCAACACTCTGTGGGGCACACAAGAAAATGCTCCTAATGGTTCGACTTTGACTAATTTTTATGGGTACTTCTGAAATTTTGGTTGGGGCCTTTCATTAATATCAACAACAAGAGGAGTAGCCATCTCAAAAGATTACAAGTTCAAAGCTTTGCAGAAAATACCTTTTTCTTCACGGAGTTAGGGTTAGTGGATGAATTTGTCAGTCGCACTTCAAATCCATTAAATCTTAGCTCAGGTGCTCTTCCGCTTTCTCTCTTCAAATACAAAGTGATTCAAATGTAGAATGAACAACCTTTTTATGCTCCACAAAACCTAATTCATCACTGTAATAAATTCTCTATCCTAGTACATCCTATTACACTATTTCTGCATACAGTCAACCTTCAATTGCTCTACAATCAATCACATTTGTTTGTTTTCTTCTAGAATTTGCTTCAACAGATCTATAATAACCCAAATTATCTCCTCTCATTGTGCCAGATTCATGCACCCACTTACTGACTGGGGGAATTTGATTTTCAATCTAAGTCCCCCTGAGTCAGAGTTCCTAATTTAACTCCTAAAGGAATTATCAGTACTGGATTCTGGTGTGGACCCATTGTCAACATTCATTTCACCCTTCTTTACCCATGTTTTGTTCATGTCATTTTGGATCTCATTTACATGAATTTTGCCCTTGCCTTTGTCTTGTTTCTGCTCATCCAATTTTCTATTTACCAGACCTCTTCTTTTATTTTTCCTGTTTCTACAGAATCTTACAATATGACCGAATCGGTTACAATTGAAACACACAACATTTCTTTGCCCATTTGACTGAATTCCTCTTGATCTATACTAATTAGCCATATGTCCAAATCTATTGCATGCAAAGTAGTTGCCATTGAAAGAATTTCCATTTCTTTTATTATTAGAGTTATCAATTATCATACTTCTGCATTCATTTGATTTATGACCATACCTCTTACACTTGAAGCATTGACCAGAGAAGGATGGACCACTTTGATTTACTCTGCTTTTGCACCGAGTAGCTCTATGACCAAATTTATTGCAATTGAAACAATTTCCATTGAATGATGGATACCTTTGAGCATTTGGCTATCTTACTGGAGGTCTTCTAGGTCTGTTTCTCCCATTCCTTGATTGAGAATTTCTTTGTCCAGATCTAGAGCTTTCACCTTTCTCTTACCCAAGACCATGCTTATCATCAGCCTTCTTTTGACTCTCAAGCAACACTTTAAGTTTAGCTGAGCTTATCTTGAACTTCTCCGTATATTCATTTGCAAATTCTAGGTCATATCTAAGAATGACAATTTACCTTTCAAGTTCTTCCTCATTATATCTGCATTCTTGTAGATCAGATCTTAGGTGACGAATAGTTCTATCCATTCTACAGCATTCTTCTATTCTTTCCTTCAAAGTTTGATTCATGTATTCTTCAATCTTCTTTCTTTCCTCAATTTCTTTGGTTAGCCTCATCACCCCATATTCCATCTCATGTTTTAGAATAGAAACTTATTTTGTCAACTTCTCACATTCCTTTGTATTTTCTTCCAAGGCCTTATTCATGTCATTTTCTTCAGTAAAATTAGCTAGTTGCTAAAGTAGGTCCTTCCTTTTTTCCATACATTTTTTCAATTTTTCTTTTAAAATCTCAATGTAATCATCAACATCTTTAAGGTTTGATTTTAGTTCATTTATCTCTTCTTTGGACTGATCAAGATCTTCCAAAGCCAATTGAAGTTGTTCTCTGAGTGAACCCATTAAAACTCCTTCCCAAATCTTCCTCAAGCTATTAAGCTTCTTCCAAGGAACCTTGCTCTGATACCAATTGTTGGAATTAGGGCAGACAACTGAGAGGGGGGGTGAATCAGTTGTCTTCAAACTTTAATGCTTGTTGCAGTTAATTCTTCTTTACCACTTATTAACAGATTAATGATATAACCATGAAAAGCAAGAATCAATATCACATGAGTAGAAAGACAAATAACACACTTGACACCAAGATTTTTAATGTGGAAACCCGGTTAAGGGAAAAATCATGGTGGGGGTTAACCCACAAAGATTATAGTCTGTTAAAAGTATTACAAATGGGGAAGACACATGCCTTCGAGCTCACTACCTACAAGAATGATTACAAGAAGATTACAGATTGTTTGAACTAATGAATAGCATCTACTAATGCAAGAATTCAGTTTCGGTTACGTACAAAATACTGATCTTACACACTTCATCCTTACTCTGCCTTATTTACTATTCTTCCATGATCTAGACCTTAGATCACTTTCTCTTTCGCACTTCTATCTACCTTTTTTGCACTTACTCCATCACTGATCTACACGCACAAAAAAATCACATGAATCAACCAGATATATATATCTGCATCAAGAAATTCAATCAACTATAGTTGGCTCAAATAAAACTTAGAACATTTATTAAGCATTATGCTCTGTCATCTAAATCTATGCACAAGTATCAATGTGTACTGAAAACTTGTGTTCCCAGATCATCAATCATGTCAACCAATACCACTGATTATCACTAATTGCCTATCCAACAAATTTTCTGCATTCAGACCAAGATAAAATACTAGGTTGGCCTATTCTTCTTCTGACTATACTTAACTAGCTGGAACTTGATACTTAGATTCTTATAACTTTTGTACCCTTCATCACCAAAGGCTAAGATTCTACATTTAGATAGTCTTGACAATCCTTATAAGTCACTCAGATCCGTAGCACACTGTGATTAACCAAAGAGAAATCTAGACCAAGATACCAGACCCTGTCACATGCTTTGTTTTTGACTACCTGGACTTAGACAAATCTTCACTTTGAATTCTGGAATGTGGATGTGTAAGGTAGACTTAGTTGCGATCAACGACAACACTTGTCATGCATAGCAGTGTCTGTTGCCAACAAAGTGCTTATGGTACAACATAATTCTATGGCTTCACAATACCTAGTTCAAGATATAAATTCTCAACAAGGTTCCCAAGTAGAACAAAGTACTCCTAAAGTTGCTTTGATAAATTGGCAAGCTAATGATTTTTGTGGAGTGAATCAGTTACAAGGGCAGAAGCAGTCTTTCACTTCCATTGCAGCTAATACAAGGTCAAAGAAAGAAGTTGTTGATTTACAACAACAAGCTGATAACAACAAAAAGTAGGTTGATAAAGTACAACAACAAGGTGATAAGGGTAAAAATTAGACTTCTACAGCTCAACAAGGTTAGATTGAGACTTCTACCTCTAAGAATGTTCATATTTTGCCAAGAGCTCAGCCTATTGCTGGTAAGGGACAACTTGAAGTTCAACCACAGGTAGCAAAGATACATTCAAATGTTGCTATTCCTAAAGGATAGCAAAAGGTTAGTGGTCCTTCTTTTAACATTGTTGATCATATGACAAAATCCACTATTAGTATGCCAATGTCAAATGCATTACATATTCCTAGAAAAAAAGATTTATTGCAAGATGCCTTAGCCAAGTTGTGATTGTCTAATGAGCCTCAGACAAGTCAACCACAGGTTGTGTTTACTAATGATGTCTAAAATAAAAGTAAACAACCAAGTCAAATGGTTAAGCCACCTCCATTTTAAGTAACTCTAATTGTTGGCGATCATTTAGTTCACAATTGCATGATCAATTTAGGAGCTAGTAGCTCAATAATGCCCAAACAATTAGCTAATAAACTTGGTTTGGCTTATGAACCTATCTCTTAAGGAGTTGTCCAATTGGATGGCATAGAAGTTAATACAGTGGGAATGTTAAAGAACCTTGGTCTTACTTTGCATGCATGCCCAAACTTTGTGATTCATCAAGACATCCATGTCATTGATTTGCCACCACTATTTGCCATATGTCTTTCTAGGGATTTTATTGCAAAGTTGGAGGGATGTCTATCTTCTAACTACTCTCATATGTTTTCCACAACAAGGTAAGGCACCAAAGTTACTATAAAGTTAGAACCATTGGCCAATGATCATCTTGAACCTTACACTCTTAATCCCATAAATGCAATCTTGCCATCTATGATCTGGAAGAGTTAGTTTCCATCCAAGATCCCAATACACCTATTGAGGGCATGTACCTAATATTGATTTAGATGAGTGGGCAATTGAGAATGATCAAGTTGACCATTCTAGTCATATGAATGAGGTAGGGTTTGGGGTTTTTTATGATTCATGAGCATGATGAATTTGTCCCAAATTTGGTCCAAGATGAAAAATAGATTGAATAGCAAACTAATCAACTTTGGAAGTTGTATTTTGATGGCTCAAGAAGCAAGATAGGTGCTGGTGGAGGAGCCATGCTGATTTCTCCTAATGAAGAAAAGTATTATTCAACAATTTGTTATGCCTGTAGTTTCTCAAACAACACTGCTGAATACGAGGCACTTATTTATGGCCTAGAGTAGGCCAGGAAAAAAGATATTAAATGCTTGCAAGTTTTTGGTGACTCGGAATTAATAACAAATCAAGTAAAAAATATGAATGTGACAAAGAATGATTTACTCACGCTTTATTAACACAAAACTTGGGATTTAAATGAGGAATTTGATTCTTTCAATCTATTATCCATTCCAAGAAATCAGAATAAAGAAGCAGATAGATTGGCTGCCTTAGGTTCCCAGTTTGATATTGAAAATGAAATTAAGAATGTGTAGATGTAGCAGTATGTCAAAGTGATTGTAAGTCCATCTGTACCTGATTATAATACAAGTTGGTAGGTTTTTGAAAGTGATGAATAGATTATAAACTTTTTGATGGAAGAAGTTGAGTTTGCAGTAGGAAACTAGCAAAAATACCTGCAACAATATGATGACCAGAGCTTACAATTGAAATCAAACAAGTTACGTAAAGGTTTGGTAACCTTAGAATCAATTTTTAACACTAATGATTAGGTTAGAAAGGATAAAGCAAGCATGTCAGTAAAATAGGAACACTATGAACCCATTGAAATATTCAAACACAAGCTACTTAAGCTTGGAAAAATATGCCCCAAAGAGGAACAACAATCTTTCATTCAACTCTACTAAGAATTTAATGATTTTTTTACTTGGGAGAATGGAGATTTGAAGGGTTTTAACCTTGAATTAGCTCAACACACTATTTAGCTAGAACCCAAAGTAAAACTAGTGAGACAAAAATAGAGACCTCTGAACCCCAAGCTAGAAATTCCTATGAAAATATAATTGAATAAGCTGATTGAAGGTAATATTATCTTTCGAATCAAACATACATATTGGGTTTCAAATTTGGTACCTAATAGAAAAAGGAATGGTGAAACTAGGCTATGTGTTGATTTTCGTGATCTAAACAGAGCCTCTCTCAAAGATCATTATCCACTGCCCTCAATGGAGAAAATTTTGTAAGTTGTTTTAGATTCATAAAGGTTCTCATTGTTGGATGGTTAGTCAAGGTATAATCAGATTTTAGTAAAAGAAGAATACCAATTTAAAATTACCTTCACTATCAAGTGTGGTATAATGACTTACAAAAATATGCCCTTTGGATTGTCCAATGTAGGGGAAACATTTCAAAGGGCCATGGACATGGCTTTCCAAGGCCTTATTAATAAGTTTGTACTTGTTTATTTGGATGATGTTACTATATTTTCAAAGAAAGTTGATGATTATTTTGATCATCTAAGGCAGATCTTTGGAAGGTGCAGGGAATATAGGGTTTCACTTAACCCAAAGAAGAGCATTTTTTCTATCCATGAGGGAAAGATTCTCAGACACATAGTTTCTAGGGATATAATCTATTGATCTAGAAAGAATTACAGTCATTAAAGTATTACCCCTGCCAGCTCAGAAGAAAGGCTTACAAAGCTTTGTAGGAAGGATCAACTTCATAAGGATGTTCATACCTAACATTGCACCATTATTGCAGCCCCTTACATCTATGGTTAAAAAGAATATTCCTTTTAGCTAGACTAAAGAAGGTAAGAGGAGATTTGAAGAGATCAAGGAGACCCTTGCATTAGCCCCAACACTTATTAATTCAAATTTTGATAAAGATTTCATAGTATATGCATTTGGGAGTGTTCACACAATTTTATCTATGCTTTGTCAATAAAATGAAGAAGGATTAGAACAACCTGTGGCTTTCTTTAGCCAAGTTCTCCATGATTATGAAGTCAAATACTTATTTGTTGAAAACCATGTGCTAGTTGTAGTGAGAAGCCTTAAGAAATTTAAGCATTTGTTTTCTAACAATAGAATATAGTTAATGGTTGCCCATCTAGTACTTAAAGATTTCTTTCTTAGCAAAGATCTCAATGATAAAAGAGAAAGTTGGATTACAAAAGTAACATGTAAATAACATTTTTTGAAAAATATAAAATACTCTTTTGTAGATCTATAAGTTTAGTTTTCAAAAATATATATATTCTAATAGTTTAATTATTATTTATATTTTCCTTTTTTATTTTTACTAAAGTAGGTTATCAGCAGAAAACATTAGGTTGATTACCATGTCAAGGAAAAATTGTAAAACTTATTAAAAAAATTGGAAAAAATATGATACACTTGATAAAAGAATCTATATGAAGATGGTATAATTTTTTTTTCTATTTTAGATAAATAGTTAATATGAAAGTTGACATCAAATAGAAACAACTACATTTTAATTTTTCACACATTTTAATATTTATTTAAAAATATATATTTATCAAAATTGGAAAGAAAAACATATCCATGCACTAAAGTTTCAAGTTATAAATACACACAAAAAAATTGAAGAAAAGATAATGAAATTTGCTATATAAAGTTTGACATCTCATGTAATTTCATTTTTCAACATTTTATCAGCAACTAAATTATAGTGTCAATTTATTAAAAACTATATTCAAATAATTGTTTATTTTTTTCAAAAAAATACAAACATAAAATATACTAAAAAATGAATATTTTATTATTTTACATCATTTCAAAATTTAAAACATATATGTCACTTTTTAGTGATTCAAGTTTAAAAGTTGGATCAGTGTTGGTTGTTTCCTTCATAAAAGTGTGACATAGCTTTGTACTTCTACCCAATGGAGTATGATATACAAGTTAAAGTCACCAAGCTTGTTAGAAGAAAAGGTTTATGTGAACAACTTGTAGGAAGTGAAGAAAGCAGCAAGGAAATTGAAGAGCAAGCTACACTAGTGCTAAAAAATTAGGAACAAGCTATTGTTCCAGTTTCATCTACAAGTTGGATCCAACAAATGATTCATTATTTACATACTGGAGACTGTATTAAGAATTTGGACAAGTCAAAAAGAAGGTATTACAGGCTTCAAGCCATCTCATCTGCTATGATTGATGGAATTTTATATAAAAAGGATTTTCATGGTGTTTTACTAAGGTGTGTTGAACTAGAATAGATTGAGAAGATTTTGGAAGAATTTCATGATGGGCCTTCTGGAGACCATTTTACTCCAAGAACTACAACTCTAAAGATTATGAGAGCTAGGTATTATTTGCTAGATTTATTTAAAGATGCCCATGTTTGGGTCAAAAAATGTAATAAATGTTCATTATTTGTAGGAAAATAGAAGCTTGCAGCCATGCCTTTACACCCAATTTAGGTAGAGCATCATTTTAGCAAGTGGGGACTTGATTTCATTGGTCCCATTAACCCACCTTCAAGTGCAAGTCATAAATGGATATTAACAGCAACAGATTACTTTACAAAGTGGCCTGAAGTAGTTGCATTGAAGCAGGCAAATGAGACTTCTGTTTTAAATTTCTACCAATATTTGGTTTCTAGGTTTGGCACTCCTAAGTCTATTATATCTAATAATTCTTTAACATTTATAGGTTTAAAAGTTTCTAAATGGTCTGTTAAGAACAACATATTTCTAAACACCTTGTGTAATTATTACCCTTAGGGTAATGGACATGCTGAGTCAACCAATAAAAACTTGATGAAAATTATTAGAAAAAACAATTGATGATAACTAGAAAACCTGGCATGATAAACTAAAGTTAGCCCTTTGGGTTGATAGAATAACTTTGAAAAGAGCTATGTTTATTCACCTTATGTTCTCACTTATGGTAAAGAGGCCAAGTTACCAATTTCTATTGAATTGCCAACTTTGAGTTACTCTAAGGAACTTGAACCATTAGAAGAACAACATATGGAAGTTAGGCTTCCACAACTAATGGAGTTGGAGGAAACAAGAAAAGAGGCATTAAAAAATCTAGAAATTCACCAAGCTCAGATGAAAAGAACATTTGATAAGAAAGTAGTCCCAAGAGCTTTCAAAGAAGGAGATCTGGTGTTTAAATGGGAAGAACTTAAGAGCAAACCTGGTAAACACACTAGGTTTGATGTAATGTGGGAAGGCCCATATATTATCACAAAATGCAAACAACATAATGCATTTCATCTATCAAGGCTAGATGGAGAGGTGTTTCCTATCCATGTCAATGGGATTCACCTCAAACAATGCTATTAAAGATCAAGTTTGTAGCAAATAAGTGCCTGTGGCATATTTATTTTAGTTCTATTTTGTTTTTCAAGAAGTGCTCTTATGCACATGTTTGCTGGCCATGTCTTAAAAAATGCCATGATAGTTGTTTTCAGTTTTTGTTTTGCTGCTGTATAGTTCCTGGCAACTGAGTTACAGAAGTTTTCAAAGTTCAAGGGAAAGAGCTGACTCATATACCCAATGGATTACTAAAGCCTACTGATCCTATTTGTTTAGTAGGCAAGCACCCCTAAGAGGTCACCAAAAATGTTACTATATTATGCTTACAACTTAATTTAGCATGGCCTTAGCAGTAGTGTTAGAAGGGGGTAAGAAAAATTTTGATAACATGAAGTATCTAGTCGACATTGGTTGTCTTAATGAGCAAGTTGTAGCATTCATTTATCGGGATCATGTAACAGCTCGGGTTGAGTTGTTACACAACTTGGATAAATGAATTAATATCCTCATTAAGAAAGAAAACATTCAAAGGATATTAATTTTGACTAGGTATATTGATGTTTATTAGTACAAGATAATGCAATTGTAGAAAAGAGGTATTTATAACTATCATTTCTTTATGATATAAACACATGTACTTCAAATATTTTAGTTCATATTATGTAATTTATTCATAAAAAGAAAGAAACATATAAGTCATTTATATAATATGAAATAGATCATTGTATTCAAAAGAAGGGTTTAAGGTGTCCCACACAAGTTGTGGGAATGACTAAAAGATGCTACATAAAGATAAACTATATGTCTAAAAAAAGAAAGGAACATATGAAGAGAATAGGGACCCGTCATTGCCTATGAATGACGAATCCCAAGGTTGACCAGATACATCTTCAGCTCCCTCCATGTAGTGATCTCTAGAGATACCTACATGAAAAAGTTGTTAGAGCTCAGGTTTCAAATTCTTTTTATATATAAAAGCAATAGATTTATAGTCTACCTTCATGAAGCATCAAATCTAGAAGTTCAGTCATCAGATAACACAAAAAGAAAAGTAGAAGAGATAGCTAAATAACAAATGCAAGTACCAGATCAGAAGATAAATCCACACAAGAAGCATCATGTCATGTAACTAAAGGTATGTTTTATGTTTATGGAATGTGCAGGAATAGGTAATAAATGATAATGTGTAAAAGATAAATGATGTGGAGAAAATGAGGCTCCCACAAGGGTTGATCCCAACATGCCACCCTCTCCTTAACAATTAAGAGGATTCATAGTCCAAATAGACAACATACATGTCCGAACATAGCAACACTCGTCAATAAGAAAAATCCATGGTAAGGATGTTCATTGTGTGGAGCCCCATTGGCACATTTAATGCTTATGAGAATATCTTTTTGTTGTCTCTAGGTGGCATTGGGCTTCTAAGAAGCTATATGAAAGGAAAGAAGTGCTAAAGAATACAAATAAAACTCCTCCTTGCACAAGTATCAAAGGCACCAATGAGGCTCCACATAGTGGGTATGCCTTTAACATCCAAACCATCTCACAATTGGACCTTCTATTGTTACAGTCAGCAGAATGAGTTATCATTTTTGATACAAGGATACTACTGCCAAGGAGTATGCTACAAAATAGTTAAGGCTGCACCATGACAATGATAACAAACCTCAAGGGATAAGACAGTCACACCCAAAAGACAAAGTAGTCATTATATATCTCTACAACAGAAAAAGAAGTCTTATACTCATGATGATAGCATGCACACTTAATACATTAAGGAGACTAAGTCATGATCAAAGGATAGTACATGCAAGAATAAGTGAAATCATGTGTAGGAGGTTCAAATGAAGAAGAGATAACATTATGATTATATAATATATGACTTCCAGAGTCACATGACCAAGGTAGTCAATCTACCAGTTCTCACAGAGTGAGTCATACATGCACAAGTATCAATGACAGTCATCTCTAATTGAGCAAGCTAGAGATATAAGAGGAAATTATAGTCACCTTTTAACATCAATTGTCATTACTTGCTAGTAATTGAATAGGTATACATGAAGGTATCATTATAGCTTCAACATGGAGATATACAATGACTTCATTCATTACAAGAGGTAGCAGTCAAACTGCGACATCAATCTCATAAGAATGGAACAACATCATGCCACATCAAATAGACATCACTAAAGGTCTATCTTGAAGTTATGAGAGGAAATGATAAAAGAGAAGATACAATACATTTGAATCGAGAAGATAGGTGTATGGTCAAAGAGAAGTGCCATTCCCAAGTAATTGTAGTGATAGTCCTATTTGGAATGAGTCTATTAGCAACATACAGTGATATTATATGCCATGTATAGCTATGCAAAGAAGGACAACCACATGAGGGAAGTAGTACAATCATAAATGACTATACATATGCAAAAGATCATCATATACATACAAAAAATCAAATAGTATTTTCAATCCAGACAATGCATGGATGGATGTCAAGCAAAAATAACACATGAGAAAGAATCAACATAAGATATAGATATGATTATCATCTGTCTATTACAATAGGACATCTAATGTCATGAATGGTATAGTACAGTACAGTCCATGTCAGGTATCAAATGTGTTAAGGAATAGCATGGTACAAATCCATGATTCAAGGTTATAATGATCAAGATGCAGACCTATTGCATAGTAGCCATACCACCATGGCACTATACTCTTGGTAACTGAGAGGGGGGGTGAATTAGTTATCTTAATTATTTCAGCTTTCTGTACTTTCTTAATAATTAATGCAGCATCAATTCAAATAAGCAAACATAACCATGAAATGGAAATACACATGACACAATATTTTTGACATGGAAACCCTGTTAAGGGAGAAAACTATGGGGTGATTAACCCAAGATTGTATTCTCTATTAGAAGAATAGAAATACAAAATGGCACTTGCCAATTAGGGCTCACTGCCCGAGCACACTACTCACAAGAGACTCACTGTGTACAAGTTGTAACAAGAATAATAAGATACTTGAACTGATGTGAAGCATCCACACATGCTGAAGTTTAGTTCTAGTTAGGCTCAGTAAACTGATCTACTGCACTTCATCCTTCCTCTTCTTTTGTTTTGCTTTCCTTTCACATTCCGGACCTTCCTTACTGCTTTCACTCTACTCTTCTCCTTTTCTTCGCACACCGCATTATACAACTTCAACTTGCCTTATCAAATCCATCTGGTATATATATCCGCACAAAGGATTTCATCCTCTTTCTAATCAACATCCAGAATAGTCAATATTTCCCAAACTTTAGTTTGTCAGCTGAATCCTTGCTTCCCAAGTGATGCGGATCAAAAATAAACTTATAGAAGTTGTTTAATAAGTTAGCCAATCATGAATGATACCTTAGGAATCTTTATCATCATCAACATCTCATTCGGAATAACTTTTGATGCTCTGCCTGTCAGTTCTTCCTCTATCTATTCTACCAAACTGGACCCCAGTACTTAGAAGCTTATATCTCTTCACTCTTTCAACTTCAGAGGCTCAAACCCTAGAATCTATTAGTCAAGAGACTCCTCTTGACTTCCCCAAGTCCACACTTTCCAAGGACACGTCTTCTAACAGATCCGGACCTGACTATCGGACCTTCTGCATGCTCTATTCTTGCTTACCAGACCTGAAATCTCTTCAATTTGACTTCCGGTAAAGACACACCATATCCTGCAGATGTGTGGGATGATCTTTGTTGCCATCAATGACAACAATCATGAAGCTCCAATGTGTCTCTTGCCAACAATCTCCCCCTTTGGCATTGATGGCAACACTTAGTGAAAAATGACTAGGTGTTATACTATACTCCCCCTTTGTTGATGCTTTCTTCTAATG
Organism: Cunninghamia lanceolata; assembly: GCA_027924645.1. Classification (NCBI taxonomy): domain Eukaryota; kingdom Viridiplantae; phylum Streptophyta; class Pinopsida; order Cupressales; family Cupressaceae; genus Cunninghamia; species Cunninghamia lanceolata. Next base: position 12,573,884 of record BSBN01000534.1, on the reverse strand, counting down.
TACACTTTACTGGAGCTCCCCCTTAATTGGATTCCACATTTTCCACTGTTCCTCACTCCCCCTTTGACATCAATGGCAAAGGGTAGGGTCCGCACACCAAAATTGCCCAAAAATTCAACTATACTTAGCCGCATAAGTATATAGACAGGTTTTTAATTACATATACTATAATATGTCTGCAAAGGTTGTCTTCAGCTATACAACTTGTGTCGCCCAACTCTGCTTCATCCTGTCCAAAATTGAGATATGACCACTCAGTAGGAATGCAAAAGATTCTGCCATCTTGAGATCTGTCAGATCACTGGTCCGGGCTGTGGTCTGAGCATCTGTTAGGGCCTCATGTATGGTCTCTAATTTGGGAATAATCACCCCTCTAAGCTCACTCATCCTGTTTATTATGTTCTTCCTCTCCTTTTCAAGTTTCTTAATCTCATTCATGACTACAATAATTTGACATTTTTTATTTACTATGGATAGAGTGAGAGGATCAAAATTCTGTGAGAGGTTTAACCATTTCTCCTCTTGTTCCTTTACTTTCTTCTCAATATCCTTGGTCACTTTAGGCTAGGATAAACAAAATTTGTAGAAATCTCCACCATCGTTGAGAGCATTTTCCAAGCTCTTTATTCCAATATCCAAAACTCTCCTATCATTTTCTATTATGCCTTGTAACTCCGAGAATCTCTTATCCAAAAAATCTTTCCGGACCTTTGCCTGAGTTGACTTTTCCAATGACTCAAAGTGAGTGTTAATAGAATTAACAAAAGTTTTGAGATTACCAGATGTGGAGGTTGAAGAGTCCTTTTGGAAGGAAGGCATGATCTTCTCTAAGACACTGGATGCAGCTTCTATGAGCTCACAGTCTACCAGGTGAGACTTCAGAATTTTTTCTTTTGCCTTTGCTTGGGTGAAGGATGTTAGCTTCATGGTTTGCATCAGAGAGAGGGAATCAAAATTGAATGGACCTTGAAGCAACTCCGGTTCATCAAATTCCATCATCTCTTTGGTCAAGAAGTCCTTGACTGCTTCTGTTGTGTCTCTTGCCAGAGACAGAACTTTCTCCCCTTCTGCAGCCTTAGTACTGTCATCTGTGGTCTTTTTTATTTGACCTTCTTCCTTTCCCTTCACTTTTTCTCCCTTCTCCTCTGTTCTTACTTCTCCTTTAGATCTAGAGACTGTAGGAGAATCCGGGTTTACTTCTCCTTGGACTTCCTCTTCTGGAGCAGAGGAATCTAAGTCCTTACCTTTTTCTTCACCTGTCTTCTTAACCTCTTCTACTACCGTCTCAGTGGTTTCTTCCTTGTCGCCCATGGCAGAGGGCTTATCAGTTATGTCCTCTACAATTGGAATGTTGAATTTTTTGTATGCATTCTAGAGGATCACTTCTGTCTCTTTGGCTATTTTTTCAGTTTCACCGAGCATAAGCTGATTCATTCTAGCTTTGCTCCAGAACTCATCCTTGCAATCTTTGAAGATCATATTCATTTGCTTCAAAGTGATTGAAGGAAAGAGCTGAATGGCTATCTGTTCCTGGATCTCAAGATCATTTGCCCTAGCATTATTCTTTCTTATCTCTAATTCCTTCTCTAGGCTTTTGGGAATGAGAGATATGATTTCAATAAAAGCTTTATTATATACATTCAAATACTTAACTGTGGCTTCCTCCAGAATCTTTTTATCTGCTTCATTGTATGCATCATAGAATTCTGTTATTGGTTGCAGGTTCCCATACATAGTGACTGCTTTAACTACATCATCTAAGGATAGGGTGGGCCTTTCAATAAATTCTTCTGCCATCTCTTCCTTGTCTTCACCGGTAGAGGGTTCACCAGAAGATATCTTCTTCTTCAGTTTCTTCATCATCCTTCTAGCTAACATAGGACCTTGTTGCCTTTTTCTTTGTTCTCTTTTCTCCTTTTCCAGATGTTTGGACTTCCAGTTTTGATGCCTTTGAGCTTTTATCAGATGTAGGTGCAGCCCTTTTAGAGGATCTAGTCTGGGAGGGAGCTTTTACCAGATCACTTTCCTTTTCTACTTCTTTCTTCTCTTTCTCTACCCTTTCCATCTTTTCTCTATTTGCATCAAGTGTCTCCTTGGATATTCCAAATCTCTTAGCAACTTCTTCAACTTCCCTTCTCACTTTCCTTTTTGTCTCTGATTGTGTAAGTTTCACATGAATCTTTACACTCAATTCTTCAAAGGTTCCAAACCTTTCTGCCTTGGGATCCTTGGGTTGACTAAGCATATGTTAAACATGTAGCTCAACAATTTTCTCATCCACTTCATACCCCATTGGCATGATCCACATTGTTCTTGGCTCCACTGCCTCCATTAGGCACTGATCAGTTTCTACCATGAAGCATATTGTATCTTTATATTTTTCAACTAAAGATTTGGGGATTCTCTCTCTTGCTTGCATCATGCTCTAAAAATTCTTGAAATAGCCCTAGAGAGCTATATTCTGTGCCTTGGCATCACTAAGCCCATGTATATAATCTCTGATTTGAATAGCTACTAGTCTATCATTCTGCCATACCCAGCCACTGGATCCGGAAAGCTCATTCATGTAATAAAAGAATAGGCAGAGTATCAAGCCACCATACTTGAAGGAGTTCTTCTTGTCCTTCTTTATCTTTTGCAGATTTTCCAAAAGTTGGCTTAGAAGAAGTTCACACAGATCATAGTTAGAATTTTCTTTTAGCATCTGATAGGCTGTATAAACTACAGTTCCCAGTACTGAATTTTCCCTACTGGAGTGATAAATCTTGTAACCAATTATCATGGATGCAAATTTGACATCCGGATCAGTGATATCTTCAATTGTCATAGCTCTCTTGTAGAATTTTGATCCAGTTGCATCACTTACTATCTGATTCTTGACAAATTTGAGAATAGGTATCCCACCAGATGAGTGCAGACCGGTTACAGCCCTAATTGCATCTTTGGTGATCTTAAATGGTCTATTCAACCGTAAGAAATTGTCATGCACTCTTCTCAACACATACCAGACCCATTCATCTTCTTCAAAACAGGGGAAATGAATACACAGTGCAAAATGCTTATCCCGGATGGCTTTATACTGAGGTTTGATCTCAAAAGAATCATCTATTAACTACTTGTGATAGATATCCATTAACTTTGATTCCCTAAATTCTTCAATGCTTGCATGAATGTAAACCCTAACATCTTCTACATGCAAAACCCCATGCGGAATGCTTGAAAAGGTGCCTAGGGGATCAACTTCTAGAGATTTATATGGATGCTTCTTAAATTTAGGGTGAGGTCTATCAGAGATCTTCACAACAGAGTAGCCATTTCTAAAAAGATTTACAGAGAGATATTCAGCAATGAAAAAATACCTTTTTCGTTTCTAGGGTTCACTGAAAGAGCCAGATTTGATTAGCTAGATGAAATGATTTCAATGGCTAATCTTTGAGAGTTGAGACAATTTGATGTAGAGCTCTTTTTTCTTTTCTTCTTGAGTGCAAATGTGCAAATGACAAATGAATGAACTCTTTTATTTCTGGGAAAGCCCTAATTTTCACCCTGCAATAAATACGCAACCTAATTCATTCTGGTTTGCCTTGTTTATCTTATTCGGAGACATAACTTTTCCGGATCACTGAGACAGACTTTAAAGTTATTCTTGGAGATTAGTGATAATCTATCTTCCTTTCACTAATCATTTGATCTATCCACAGATCAAGATTCCATAGTTTGAATCATGTCAGGTTTAACTGTGAGAAACCTACTTCTCACCGGATGACTAAGGAACCAGATTAGTACTCTACCTGTTTAAAACTTCTTGTGGATATTTCATATCTTAATCACAATTTACTTAGATGTTTCTCTAAGAGCCCTTTAATCTGCAATTTTCCTTGTGCCAATTCCGGCACCAATTGACTGGTTGGGGGATAATGTTTTTCCTTGAGACTCCCCCTGAGCCAGAGCTCACTTTTTAGTTTCTGGAAGGAATATCAACACCAAAGTCTGGTGTAGATCCATCCCCTACATTCTCTGTACTTTTCTTCACCCAAATCTTGTTCATCTCACTTTGGACTTCATCCGCATTCACTTTTTGTTTTCCCGTGTCTTGATTCTGATTATGATGTACTGGACCTCTTTTGTCCTGATTCTTTCTTCTACAGAATTTGGCAATATGACCGGATCTATTGCAAACTTGGCAAACAATATTTCTTTGCATATTTGATTGATATCCTCTTGATCTACATTGATTAGCCATGTGACCCATTCTATTGCATACAAAGCATCTACCATTGAATGAATTGTTCATTTGCATATTTCTACATTCATGAGATTTGTGGCCATACCTTTTACTGTTGAAACACTGTCCAGAGAAGGATGTATTAGTTTGATTCATTCTCTTTTTGCACTAATTAGCTCTATGACCAAAGTTATTGTAGTTTTGGCAGTATCCATTGAAGGATAGATATCTTTGAGCATTAGGTTGCCTTACCAGAGGTCTTCTAGGCCTATTCCTTGGATTTTCTGATCCAAAATTCTTCTGACCGGATCCAGAGCTTTCTCCTTTCTCATATCCCAAACCACACTTGTCATCTACCCTCTTTTGACTTTCAAGAAGAACTTCAAGTTGAGTAGAACTTATCTTGAATTTCTCTTTATATTCATTTGCTGTTTGAAGATCCCTTTTAAGAGAGACAATTTGATCCTCAAGTTTTTCTTCATTATCTTTAGCATCTTCAAGATCAGATTCAAGATGTCTAATAATTCTATCTATCTTGTGGCAATCTTTTGATTTTTCCTTGATAGATTGTCTTAGATCATCTTTAGTTTTTCTTTTCTCTTCAATCTCTTGGGTAAACTTCATCACTTCTGATTCCATTTCATGTCTTACCATAATGATTTCTTTTGATAACTTTTCACATAACTTGGTTTTCTCCTTCAGATCTCCATTTGTATCATTGGCTTCACCTTGTCTTGCCAGTTGCTAAAGTAGCTCCTTCCTCTTTTTCACAGAGAGACTCAGTTTCTCTTTTAATTCATTTATGAAATCATCAGCCTATTTGAGTCTTTCCTTCAATTCATTGATTTCAAAATTTGAGTGCTCAAGATCATCTAGGGCAGACTTAAATTGCTCCCTCATACCATACGCATCCATTTGAATTCCTAGGTCTTCCTCAAGCTGTTAGGCTCTGTTGAGAGGAACTTGGATCTGATACCAATTGTTGATAACTGAGAGGGGGTGAATCAGTTATCTTAGTTATTTCAGCTTTCTGTACTTTCTTAATAATTAATGCAGCATCAATTCAAATAAGCAAACATAACCATGAAAAGGAAATACACATGACACAATATTTTTGACATGGAAACCCTGTTAAGGTAGAAAACCACAGGGTGATTAATCCAAGATTGTATTCTCTGTTAGAAGAATAGAAATACAAAATGACACTTGCCAATTAGGGCTCATTGCCCGAGCACACTGCTCACAAGAGACTCACTATCTACAAGTTGTAACAAGAATAATAAGATACTTGAACTGATGTGAAACATCCACACATGCTGGAGTTTAGTTCCAGTTAGGCTTAGTAAACTAATCTATTGCACTTCATCCTTCCTCTTGTTTTGTTCTGCTGTCCTTTCACAATTTGGACCTTCCTTACTGCTTTCACTCTACTCTTCTTTTCTTTGCACATCACATTATACAACTTCAACTTGCCTTATCGAAATCCATCTAGTATATATATATATCCTCATAAAGGATTTCATCCTCTTTCTAGTCAGCATCCGGAATAGTCAATATTTCCCAAACTTTAGTCTGTCGGCTGAATCCTTACTTCCCAAGTGATGCGGATCAAAACTAAACTTATAGAAGTTGTCTAATAAGTTGGCCAATCATGAATGATACCTTAGGAATCTTTATGATCATCAATATCTCATCCGGAATAACTTCTGATGCTCTGCCTATCAGTTCTTCCTCTGTCTTTTCTACCAAACCGGACCCCAGTACTTAGACGCTTATAGCTCTTCACTCTTTCCACTTCAGAGGCTCAAACCCTAGAATCTATCAATCAATATACTCCTCTTGACTTCCCCAAGTCTGCACTTTCCAAGGAGACTTCTTCTAACAGATCCAGACCTGACTGTCGGACCTTCTGCATGCTCTGTTCTTGCTTACCGGACCTGAAAGCTCTTCAATCTGACTTCTGGTAAAGACACACCATATCCTACGGATGTGTGGGATGATCTTTGTTGCCATCAATGACAACAATCATGAAGCTCCAATGTGTCTCTTGCCAACATATACTATAGGTATGCTGAACACTTTGATGTAGTCACAAGAAGACAGTCAAGAAATATATAGATAAATAAAAGTTGAGGCCTACAACATAGTGTTGGAGTAGCCTTGAAGTTATCAAGTCTACATACCATGGAAAGAAGATGAAATACATGACAATAGACAACGGAGGAACCTACAAGTTCACACATGTTACTCTGTCAAAGGATATGTCAGAAGAGAAGAAGTCAAGAGCCTGACATATCATGCATAGAACAATATAACTGTTTGAGGAGATTAGGTGCTAAGGAAGCAAACCATACAAGTCAAAGATAGCAGAGGTATGACAATACCAGAGTATATAAAGCTTAGAATATAGTCACGTGAATCTAAGGTAAAATTTGGTCTCTCAGATAGACCTACAAGAATCATGCAATGAGAGTTGTAGGTACAAATTTCAAAAGGTACAGTAAGCTTGAAAGACTATAAATAAGTCATTGTCATAGTCATATGGAGGGTATTGAAGGCCAAAGTTTGTTACAAACCCTCACAGTCATGAAAGCCAAAGTTTCAAACTCTACCCATGTATTTCATAGATGCTTTTCATGACCATATGAGCACAAAACCTTGAGTGAATATGCCCAGATTGATATCAAAATAAATAAGTCAATATTTTAGTGAGTAGACAAGCATGTAGAGTGGTGAAACCTCAAAATGAAAATCCATTGTCTCAGCCCACTTCATAGCAAAGAGCAAGGCATAAATATAGAGTATAAGTGTACTTCATGTGCAGTGGTAACAAATAGTGCAGAAAATATAGAATATAAGGCATTGCTAAGAGGCCACAACATAGAAGAATGGAGAATATGCCAGGAACAAGAAAAAACCAACAAATAAAGGAGTTATTTTTATCTTTTTTCCTTGAATAAGTGTGGGGAAAGCAAGTTTTGATTGTGATACTTACCAGCAAAAGAGGATAGCTTCCTATAGTAGCTCAAAGAGTTCAATAGAATCCAAACCCTAATTATGGAAGCACAGAGAGTAGACCCAACAAGAGTGAAGTGTAAAATTCAAATAAGCATGAGTTAGGGCAAAATCATTGCTTTTACATATAACAAACCTTAAGTATTCCCAACCACATTATATTAACATAAAGGAGGGGTAAAAATTTATTAAAACAAGAAGAACTGCAAAGCAAGGGAATTACATAGCCCTATCAAGCTCCACCAGGTGATCCAACTATTGAGATAGATCTGGGGGTAAATTACCTCGGTCCATCAAATTCCAATCATGGATATGCTCAGAAGCCCATTTAGCCAAATAATCAGCAACACCATTCCATTCCCTAGGAATATGAATAAAAGTAACAAACTCCAAAGAAGCACAGAGGTTAAGAATATGAGCAACAATTAAAGCCAAATGCCCGCTGACATCATCTAAATGCCGCTTATTCAACAAGTTCACCACAACTTCAGAAGCAGACTCACATATGATCCTTCACCATCCCAATTAACTACCATGCTCCATAGCTGTTAAAATAGCCTGAGCCTCCATTAGATTATTAGTATGCCTGTCCACATTATAGCTTTTGTCACATTATTTCCAAAAATCAAACAAGCATTATTCCTCTAGGCCATGGTCAACACTTTTCTTAGTGAAAATGTGGTGAATGTGAAGAGTTCCCACATATTTTATGCTTTGATGATGAATAAACCCTTGTGAAAATTGAAATCATCACTAGTGTGCATGAGCTTAGGGCAAAGAAAATATTATAAACAAATATTAAAGGTCGACATTCATAAATTACCTTAATATTTGGATTATAATGCATAACAAAATAGGATATGCCAACTATTAAGGTAAGACATAAGTGTCTACTTTAATTCTTGTTTTGAATAGGTTTGACTTGTCCTAAGATCATGTGTAGCAATGGAAGAGAAGTTGAAGAAGAGTTTATAATCATCGAACTAGAGAGGAGATTTTGTTGACTTTTAGTAAACTAGACTTTGTTTGGAGCTCCATTTTCAGTTGACTATTGGTAAGGGGTCGTTTGGAGCTATTTTAGCTCATTTTGGAGTAGTTGTGGACCTCCTTTTTAGGGATTTTCATCTTTTCTCATGAGAGAGATTCATGAAGATATTTTGATGTTAAGTTGACTTCAGTTCACTCATCCTTACTCATTGGAGATATCTTTTTTTATTTAGGAGAAAAAACTTATGTTTTTCTTAGTTCTTTCCTTTTGATATCTTGTGCATTGTAGAGAGAAAAAGAGTATTTTGTAACTCAATTTATAGATTTGTACAGTGTTGTAGGTTACAGGTTATCATTTTTTGTCATTTGTGCAAAGATTCCTTCATTTTTAGTAAGATCAAGTATTTACCTTCTTAATTGTACTATTTTTATGAATGATTGGATGAAAGTTTATTGTGTTTTAGTATTAAGACCTTTAAGTCTTTGTCTCATTTATACTTGCATGCATTCAAAGCAATAAAGAATTAGAGGTCTTAGGTTGTGCAATCAAATAATCATTTCTTCCAAGTTGTGAAAACCCAGCTATTCCTTCAAGGGATAGATTCTTCAAGCCTTCCTTTGAATCGTTTTTGTGGTCATATTGCCAAATTGATTTGTGTGGATAGATATTCTGAAAGTAGTTGTGAATCAGAGCTGCATTTTTCATCAGTTAGGTACATCACACATTTCAATTCAATTTTAGTACATCCATTAGAGAGCTTTCTATCTTTTTTCCTGCAAAAATCATTAATTCACTCGAAAATTAGAAGGGCACAAGTGCATAATCTAGAATTTAACCTTCATCATAGGGTACCCACAACCTGAAGGTATTCCAATGTTACACAAGATTTCTAAGCTTTCCATCTTTATATCACAGGTGCAATCCTAGTTGATAACATTAATGATGCAGGGACTTCCGGAGGTCATAACTTTTGACTCGGATGTGGGTTTTCTACGAAATTTTATAGGTGGATGCGTTATGAGGTGGCGAGTGGTTTCCCAACCCACCCTAGTTGGTTGGACCTCGTCTTGGCACTTTTTCAAGGCTTGAAACTTTCATCTTGGCCCTCAAAATGGCAAATTAGTGTTTTTTTCTAGTTTTTTAAAAGTTGCTTTTTTTAATAACTCGAAACTCATGTTTTGAATTTAGGATGTTAGTTGGTTTTTTGTCCTACCTTAGCTTTTTGAGCTTTTTGGGAAAAAATTGGATTCTCAAGATATGATTGTAAAATTACCTAAAATGGCAAAAATATGACAATTGTCGAAATTTGCCAAAAAAGGTAATTTTTAATTTTTTTGTTTTCTTAGATATAAGAGAGTTTTCTCTCATTGTAGCAGCAGAGTTGATGAATAGAAATTTTGTTATGTTTCAACTTCCAAATTTTTGTCTCTCATGTTTAATGGCACAATTCTGTTGAGTGTATGTTGTGTGCTGCATCATTTGGTATCAGAGCAGGAAGATGGTTGGGAGAGGAAGAGGAAGAGGCGGTCTTGCCCAGATGCATAGAGAAATGCAAAATCTACAAAGGCAAATAGCAGAACTTACAACAGGGATGGAAACCCAAAGACTAGGTAGAAGAGGAGATGAATCTGATGAAGAGATAGGTCAAGGAGGTGCAAATCAAGATACAGAACATGAAGAAGAAGAATTAGAAGGCATGAGTTTTGAAGAGAGGATGCTCAAGGCCTTAGAAGGAAAAAATGAAGGGATCAAGGTAGATGTTTCAGATTATGCAGGTAGTCTTAAACCAGAGGAGTTGATAGACTGGTTGAATGGCATGAGAAATTTTTTTGAATGGAAATCCATGACAGAGGAGAAGAAGGTAAAATTTGCATGCACCAAATTAAAGGGTCATGCAATGATTTGGTGGGATCATCTTCAAAAGGAATGAACAAGGAAAGGTAAGGATAAGATCAGAACATGGAATAAAATGGAGAAGAAGTTGAGAGAAAAACTTTTGCCCATAGATTATGTGCAAACCCTTTTTCGTAGGTTTCAAAATTTAAAGTAGAACCTCTCTTCTGTGCAAGATTACACAAATGAGTTTTATACACTATCTATATGTATAGAGCATCAAGAAATTGATGCACAAATGGCTGCTAGATATGTGAATGGCCTGAAATTTTCTATTCAAGATGAATTAAGCATGCATCGACTCAAGAATATGGAAGAGGCTTACCAATTGGCTCTAAAGGATGAAGAAAAACAAAATAGACAGTACCATCAGAGGAATAGAGGAGGAAGAAGGGGTACATCAACCCCATTTCGAGGAGGTTCAAATTATGGTAGGGGAGAGTCATCCCATGGTTTGGAAAAATAAGTAGACACTCGGCAAGATCCTCCGAATCAAGAATGAGGAAGGGGATTTCAAAGAGGTAGAGGTTATGGTAGCAGTAGAGGATGGGAAAACTAGAGAAGGCCTTTCACTTGTTTCAGATGTGGAGAAGAAGGTCATAGGGCATTTGAATGCTCCAATTATAACACGCAAGAAAGAAATCAAGGAGGACAACCTAGGGTGAACATGATTCAAATGCAGCATGAAGTGGAAGGGACAGAACTGGAGGTTCCACCAGATGTGGGAGAAAGTCTCATGAAGAGAAGAGCAATGGTAATTCTAGAGAAGGAGAAAACACAAGCCAAAAGCTCTGATGGTTCATGGCTTCAAACCAATATCTTCAGAACCAGATGCACTTCGGGTGGCAAGGTATGTCAAGTCATTGTTGATGGAGGTAGTTGTGAAAATATGGTTTCTAAAGAAATGGTAGACAAATTGAATTTACACTGTGAAAAACATCCTCATCCGTATCGCATTGCATGGTTTAAAAAGGGAAATGAATTCACTGTTGATAAAAGATGCCTAATTAAGTTTAGCATAGGGAAGATCTATCAGGATGAGATATGGTGTGATGTTGTCCCAATGGATGCCTATCATGTGTTATTGGGAAGGCCATGGCAGTATGATAGAAAAGTTATGCATGATGGAGAGAAAAACACATACACCTTTTGGAAAGATGGCGCTAAGGTGATTTTATTGCCTCTCAAGGATGAAGGAAAAGGTGAGACCATGTTATCTGAAAGAGATCTTGTTAAAGAAATGAAGGTGACAGGGTGTTGCTATGCATTAGTAGTGAAAAAAGGTGAAGAGGAAGACATTTCAGTTCCCCCAGAAGTAGCCGAGCTATTGAAAGAATTTGTTGATATTTTACCTAATGAATTGCCTGATGGTCTACCGCCAAAGAGAGATATTCAGCATCATATTGATTTGATTCCAGGAGCAACTCTACCCAACCAAGCAGCTTATAGGATGAATCCAACACAACATGCGGAGATGAATAAGCAAGTAACAGAACTCCTAAGTAAAGGTGTGGTGAGAGAGAGCATGAGCCCATGTGCTGTACCTACATTGTTAACCCCAAAAAAAGATGGAACATGGAGGATGTGCACTAATAGTAGAGCAATTAATAAGATTACCATCAAGTATCGGTTTCCTATACCTCGTATGGAGGACATGATGGATGTCCTTGCAGGGGCTAAATATTTCAGCAAGATCGACCTATGAAGTGGCTACCACCAAATCCAGATTCGAGAAGAGGATGAGTGGAAGACAACCTTTAAGACTGGAGATGGATTATATGAGTGGATGGTTATGCCATTCGGGTTATCAAATGCACCTAGCACATTTATGAGATTGATGAACACTATACTACGCCCTTACATTGGTAAGTTTGTGGTAGTTTATTTTGATGATATTTTGGTATTTACTAATAGCAAAGAAGAGCACCTATAACACTTGAGGATCATCTTTGGTGTGCTAAGGAAGGAGGAGCTCCATGCCAATTTGAAAAAGTGTAGGTTCCTACAGGACAGTTTGGTTTTTTTAGGCTTTGTCATTTCTAAAGATGGTGTCAGAATGGATCTAGAAAAGGTCAGGGCAATCCTAGAATGGCCTAGTCCAAGCAGCATCACAACGGTAAAAAGTTTTCATGGCTTGGCCACTTTCTATCAAAAGTTCATTCGCAATTTTAGTAGTATTGTAGCTCCTATAACAGATTGCACCAAAGGGAGGGAGTTTGTATGGACCAAGGATGCTGAGGAGAGCTTTAAGTACTTGAAGAAAAGGTAACAGAAGCACCTATACTTGCATTGCCAAATTTTGATAAAGTATTTGAAGTAGAATGTGATGCCTCCCATGTGGGAATAGGTGCTGCACTTAGCCAAGCTGGAAAACCTATAGCTTTCTTTAGTGAAAAGCTGAATGCAGTGAGAAAGAATTATTCTACTTATGATTTGGAATTTTATGCAATTGTTCAAGCATTGAGGCATTGGAGACATTATCTAGTTCCCCAGGAGTTTGTATTGTTTACATATCATATTGCACTGAGGTACTTGAACACACAGAAAAAGTTGAATAGTAGGCATGCCAAGTGGGTCTCTTTCTTGCAGGGTTACAACTTTGTACTGAAGCATAAGTTTGGAAAACAAAATTAGGTTGTAGATGCATTAAGTAGGCGTGTTGCACTTTTGACCACAATGGAAGCTAAGGTGATTGGTTTTGATGCCATCAAAAATTTGTATGAGTCTGATGATGATTTTTGGGAGATTGTGGAACAATTGAAGGCACCAATATCTAGTAACTTGGATCACTTTAGGGGTGAATATTTTATGCAAGATGGGTATCTATTTAAAGGAAAACAACTATGCATACCAGCTGGCTCTATGAGGGACAACATTTTCAGAGAATTTCATAGTAGTGGGTTGGCTGGACATTTTGGCAAGGACAAGACAATAGCCTTGATAGAAGATAAATATTACTGGCCAAAGATGAAAAGAGATATAACTAAGTATGTGACAAGGTGTAGAATCTGCTAAGTGGCTAAGGGACATTCATAGAATACAAGATTGTATATGCCCTTACCAGTACCAGTTGCACCATGGACAGATTTGAGCATGGACTTTGTGTTTGGACTTCCACATACTCAACGAGGTAATGATTCCATTTTTGTAGTTGTTGATAGGTTCTCCAAGATGGTTCATTTTATTTCCTGTAAGAAAACTAATGATGCAACGAGGGTAGCAGAGTTATTTTTTTCAGAAGTTGTTAGACTACATGGTGTTCCAAAGACTATTACCTCTGACAGGGATACCAAATTCCTCAGTCATTTTTGGAGGACTTTATGGAAGAAGATGGGGACCAAGTTACAGTTTAGTAGTGCCTATCATCCTCAAATAGATGGGCAAACAGAGGTAGTTAATCAGAGTCTGGGAAATTTGCTAAGGTGTATTGTTGGAGAAAAGCCAAAACAATGGGATTTGGCTTTACCCCAGGCTGAATTTGCCTATAATAGTTCTGTTAACCGATCAACAAGAAAGTCCCCTTTCTAGATTGTGTATGGCAGGAATCCTCAGGGTGTTCTAGATTTGGTATAGCTACCAATGAAAGATCAGGTCAGTGATGATGGGGAAGCATTTGCAGAATACCTTCAACAGTTGCAGCAAGAAGTGAGACAGAAGTTGCAGGATAGTAATGAGAGGTATAAGAATTCAGTGGATCCTAGTCGGTGACATCAGACATTTAGTGAAGGTGACTTAGTGATGGTATATTTGAGAAAAGAGTGGTTTCCTACTGGAACATATCACAAGTTGAAGTACAAGAAAATTGGTCCTTGCAGAATTACAAAGAAGATCAATGATAATGCATATGAGGTCAGTTTACTAGATGATCTCGCTATTTCTCCCGTGTTTAATATTTCTGATTTATATGCATTCCATGGTGAGGATGATGCTAACGATAGTCACCCAGAGGTGTCATGGCACAACCACATTTTTCCATAAGAAGAAGGAAAAGATTGCACAGATTCTTGATAAGAACACTATCTCCACTCGGCAAGGGCGTTACAACAAGTATTTAGTACAGTGGGAAGGATTGCCACCAATAGATAGTGCATGGATTATAGAGTGGGAAGTGCAGAGGTTAGATCCTATCAAATGGCAGTAGTTTGAAGACACTCACTTGCAGGAGCTACGTTCTTTTCAACCAGAGGAGAATGATGCAGGGACTTTCGGAGGTCATAACTTTTGATTCGGATGTGGGTTTTCTATGAAATTTTACAGGTGGATGTGTTATGAGGTGGCCAGTGGTTTCCCAGTCCACCCTAGTCAGTTGAACCTCATCTTGGCACTTTTTTGAGGCTTGAAACTTTCATCTTGGCCCTCAAAATGGCAAATTAGTGTTTTTTTCTAGTTTTTTAAAAGTTGCTTTTTTTAATAACTCGAAACTCATGTTTCAAATTTAGGATGTTAGTTGGTTTTTCGTCTTACCTTAGCTTTTCAAGCTTTTTGGAAAAAAACTGGATTCTCAAGATATGATTGTAAAATTACCTAAAATGGCAAAAATCTGACAATTGTCGAAATCTGCCAAAAAAGGTAATTTTTGGTTTTTTTTTGTTTTCTTAGATATAAGAGAGTTTTCTCTCATTGTAGCAGCAGAGTTGATAAATAGAAATTTTGTTATGTTTCAGCTTCCAAATTTTTGTCTCTCATGTTTAATGACACAATTCTGTTGAGTGTATGTTGTGTGCTGCATCAATTAACATAGTGAGGAAAACATTTAATTGTACATCTAAAAGAAGCATAATGGAGAGATATTTCTTACATAAGTAATCAATCAATTCCATCAACCATACTGCCATTCAACAAAGATCAGCCCATGAAAAGATGAAATGCAAATGCAATATGACCTACATGCTTGTGTGTGCAAGCATCGAGATTTTATCCACCCCATTCTCTGCCAGGTAGCTAGGTCACCTCTACCTTAACCAAACCCTTTCCTTTGACACATACTTGTGCTCATTCAACTCAAATTTTTGATTTATAGGCTAGTAACCAAAAATCCATAATTGAAGCATCACATAATATCTATATTCATCATTTCCTAATTGTATACTTGAAAAGGAAAGGCAACATTAACTTTTTATTCATAGATAATTATCTATTTATAACATAATCAGAAATGAAACATCTAACAATTTTGAATATAGATGAGTTTAGGAAGTCTAGAAGTTGGAGACATGATATACAACCTACAAAATCATGAAGCTCCAAATAAATGATCAATACTCAAAAGCAAAGTGCCTCAATAGGAGATTATAAACAAACACCTTCACCAAAAAATCTGAGAGTCCTCCCTAAAAAATAGATGTTAACATCTTCAAACATATGAAGATAAGCATCCTCTATCTATAAAACCAAATATGTCAATGATTGCTTACTACAACCAAGACGAAGAATCCAAGAGCTCCTCATGGCACTAAAAACAATTATAGAAGGTCATCCATCTAAAATGATAAAACTACATTACTAATAAAGATCCCATTGAAAGTGATATCAAGCTATATACATGGCATCATGATAAAAATCCCCTAATAAAAGATCATCCATGGCTCTCACATATTTAAACTACATTTGCTACAACATCAACAACTTTGAAAGAACCAAGATCTTGAAGAAAGAAGATAGAAATAATTATGTAACTACAGAAAGCTCCCATTGATATTGAGCTATAATTGACATAATGAGAAATTGTAAGGTCACCTAAACCTATTTTATTAATTATGAATAATTAGTCAATTTCTTTTATTACGCCGAGAGGCGTTCTACACTCATAGCAAGGGCTGAAAGATTCAGATTCTTGTAAACAATTAAGATTCAGATTCCATGTAAACAAAATTCATAAAATGTGTAAATAAATAAATTCGTGGAAGCCAAATGGATAGAAAAATAGAAAAACTTGGGTAGTTATGGAGTGAAATCTTATCACGTTAAACAAAAAATAAATAAATTCATGGAAGTGAAATGAATAGAAAAATAGAAAAACTTGGGCAGTTATGGAATGAAATATTTATTATGTTTGAAGAATATGAAAAGTCTTGCACCATAGTCTCTTTAAATTAACTCATGTGAGCATATCAAATAGTCTAACTGCAAATAATTTATAAATGCCAACAAATTGGAAGATATCTCTCGGCATAGTGTAGATATATTTTTTTTAATTTAATAATTTCAATAAAATTATGTAGTCTTTATGTGTTTACATACTTTGTAGAGTTTTCTTTATATTCTAATTATGGGTGAAGAAGTGGTTGTTTTCTTGGCATATGAAAAGGCATGTCTAGTTTCTTTTAAAGAGAAAGAATTGTATGATCTAGGAAAAGTATCTTTATGTTTTGGGAATTCTTAGAAGGATCAAGGGAGGAAGTGTGTATGTTTAAAGAAAAATCACAAAAAGGGTGCCATCATAGAAATCAACATTTGGGAGATCTCTTGTTATAGTTATGAATTGTTTCTGTTTTTACTTATAGGAAGACAATATCTGGCACAATCTTTTCAAGCCAAGTCATCATCATAAGTTTTTCCTTGACAAATTTATCATTGGTATTTTTGTTGTAGCTTGGACTGAATTGAAGAGCTTTTACTTAAATGACAGTTAGATATTTTATAACTTAATGTTGTTTGAGACCCTATTACTCAAGAGAGTGGATAGAATCTTTTAAGTAGATAAATGTATTTTCCTTAAATTTTTGTAGAGAAATGGTTGAATTGGAAACAAGATTAGAGTGTTATGTGATATTAAAATGATATTAGATATACAAGTTGCTAGATATTAGTTTATATTTATGATAAGGATGGTTGGTTTACTTATACTTTGAGAGTCGTGATGTTCTAACTTTGATGCATGTTCTTGACATTATAATAAGGGGTCCCTATGATAAAGACATTTATATTTGGTTAATAGCCTTTTATACTATTGTATGATGAGATAGATCCATTATGATTTTTTTTAATTTTTATTTTTAGACAACTTTGTTATTGCAAGACTTGTTTTCTCAAACTACGAAGTCCCTGCACTATGCGTGACCCCTTAGGGCCTTAGGCTAATATATTACTATCTGTTATGTTATTGATGGACTTTGTGAAACTAATATCTGCATGCACAACATGTCTATAGACCATGGAAGATAATGGAGCTAAGGAAGAACTTTCCACCTTGTGAAAAAATGATTTTCCTTGTGAATGAGAAAAATCGTACAAGAGATGTTATGTCGTATATTTATAGTTACGTTGAAATGTATAAAACGACTTCTAAATTTTGTAGTTTATAAGTTAGTATAATAGAAAATTCTCTTCTTTTCATTAATATAATTCCATTATTTTTTGACTAATTTAATGTTAATTATTAATTTCCTGAGTGGGCATTACATAGGTATCAGAGTACCAGGTTGCAACACTTGGGATCTTTGGGGTAAAAGTATTGGTAATGTAAACCCATTTTTGAGTCTCATCTTGGTAAGTAGAGGTAAATTTTTATTGACTAATGATACCGAGTGGACGTTTAGTAAAACAAATTCAACTTATATACAAATATGTTCATTGATGGAAGCTCTTGGAAAAAGGAAAGTGGAGTAATTTTTTGTAATAGAATCTTGGAGGGATCTTGGAGAGATAAAAGAAAATGGCTGAAAATTTGCAAGAGCAGATCTTAGCCTAGAGAATGGAGGTATCGAATTTGTGGATAATTTTATTTCAGATAATTATTTGATTTATGGATTGGAAATGTTAAAATTTTGTTGTTGTTGCTCTAGGTGAGCTAATATGAATGCTCTATATGAGCTATTGGTGCTGCTCTATGTGAGCTAATGGGAGTTGATGTTGCTCTGTGTGGGCTATTGGGAGTTGTTGTTGTTCTGTGTGAGCTATTGGGAGTTGTTGTTGCTTTTTGAGCTATTGGGAGCTACAAAGACTTATGGCCTTTGGGGATACTTATGGTGTTGGTGTTGTTGTTGTGGTTGTTTGTGGTTTGGGAGCTATGGTTAGGGAGCTATAGGGACTTATGCCCTTTGGGGCTATTAATGGTGTTGGTGTTGGTGTTGTCATGAGGGTTTAGTTGATGAAATGGTGTTGTGGGAGATGTGCGATATAGGAGCGACATGTGATATATAGGAGCTACTATTGTGTTAAGGGAGCTACATTGTCAAAAAAAAGGGAGTTATCTAACCTATGATTAGTCATTATTGATTGAATGTTCATGATTGTCTAAATTTCATGATTATTTTCTTTTGTGGTATATGTTGGAGATCCATGTGGTTTGAAACCATCACATTCCCCTCCTCCCCTTAGGTGGCTCATTTGAAGTCACATAGTGATTGAGATGTTTAGTTTTGTTATTTGTTTTAGTGAGCCAGCAATTGGAAGATTTCTTAAGATATTTGGTTGTTTATTGTCCTTTTCCCTCAAGGACTATTCTATCAAGGATTTGGGTTTGAATTGAACTATTAGTTTTCTGTTAATTAATTTGTTTTTATATGAAGTTTTATTTATTGATTTTTTTAATTTTTGTTTCAAATCTTTACTCATTGGAACTTCTATATTTTGAGGCTTTATTGTTGCTGGCTTGAGTGAAGTAATGTGAATTGTGTAGATTGTTCTGGCAAGTTGTATAGGGGAGAGACAGCTTGGGGAATGTTTATTGTGAAATTGTGTAAGGTCTAATCTATGGCATTATGGTTATATTTGGCACTAATCATTTCAATCTCATTAAAAGTATACATGATGTTTGGAACTCTTGTTTATGATATTTAATATGTTGCAATGAAATTGATTATTAGTAATATTTAGATGATATAAGTATGTTTCTAGAATAAGTAATATTTTGATGGAAAGAATGATATAACTAAATTTTTTTGGAAAAAGATTTGCATTACTACGTGTTGGTGGGCAAGAAAGAAGGGAAATCTGTGTTGATTCTAAAGGCTGAATCAAGTTTGTGCTGCCAAGGCAAGTAAGATATGATTTGTTTTTATGTTCTTTACTAAAATGAATGTGGCTATTTTATCTAAAAAATATGTATGTTGCATATGTAATATAGAATAATGAAATCTTTCATGTATTTTAATTTATTGATGGATAATTTGGTGTTCAGATGGGAATATTATTGGGAATTGTTTTGAGGAATGATAATGTTTTCTAGGAGTGATTAATTAAGGGAGATTGTTGGAGTTGCTTGAATAAGGGAGAATTTGGGAGCTATAGACTAAGGGAGTCATTGATTTTGTTTATTGTGATTGAAAGTGAAATTAATTTGTGAATTAGAAGTCTTTTAAATGAAATTGAATTTTTTTGATAAGATGAACATCAAGGAAAAATTTCTATTGAATTGCTCAGGGGTAGATTCAACTCAGTCGATCCTATGGTTGGGTGGTGAGCAAATCAAGTATGTTATTCATTTTGTGATCAAGTGAGCAAATCTAGATTTTTCTGTAATCTTTTCATTTGGGGATGCAAGTTTCAGGTTTTGTACTTTTTCTTGATGACAAAAAGAATATCTAGTTGACTTAGTAAATCTTTTGATGGAATTTAACTTTTGTTGGAGTTAGAAAATATTTATTTCTCTTGACGACTTTCAGGAGGAAGTCCATTTCTTAGGGGGGAAGAATGTAAGGTTACCTAAACCTATTTTTTCAATTGTGAATAACTAGTCAATTTCTTTTATTTAATAATTTCAATAAAATTATAGTCTTTATGTGTTTACATATTTTCTAGAGTTTTCTTTATATTCTAATTATGGGCAAAGAAGTGGTCATTTTCTTGGCATCTGAAAAATCATGTTTAGTTTCTTTTAAAGAGAAAGAATTGTATGATCCTGGAAAAAAAAACTTTATTTTTTGGGAATTCTGAAAAGGATCAAGGGGGAAGTGTGTAGGTTTAAAAAATATCATGAAAAGGGTGCCATCATAGAAATCAACATTTGGGAGATCTCCTATTACAGTTATGAATTGTTTCTATTTTTACTTATAGGAAGAGAATATCTGGTACAATCTTTTCCAGCCAAGTCATTAGTTTTATACCTTGTAGTAAGGTGTGTGATATGATGTTCATATGGTAAGTTCTCATTCCTTGTTTCAAATATTGCTAGAAAATACATTATACTACCATGTCCATCCTATGAGATATACTCAAAGTCTCATTATACTTGCCTGTTTGTGGGTTCTGCATTACATGGATCTGTAAGATGAATGGAATCATTAGTAACATCTTGTTATTTGTTTGACCCATGCTGAGTTAGTAAACCATGATATCCTTGTAATTAGGTTTGTTTTCCATTTATACCGTCATAAAAAAAATTCATAGTATATGGATTGAACATGTCAGTTGTCGCATGGAATGCATTACCTATCGATAACTTAAGTTGCTTGAAGTGGGGTTGTCTTCAAGGCTAGGTGCTATGTCTGGAAGATTAAGAGATTAGAAATTGATTTGTATTTAAGATTAAGAGGTTTTAGAATTTCAAGGCTTCATCATTTATATGCATTTTTACATCTATTCTCCCTATAAATCTCTATGACAAAGCCTAAGATGATTGTTAATCAAGGCAACTATTTCTAAGAAAGGAGATCTATTAAATGCATTAGGAGATCACTTGTTGAGATATCTAACTTAATAGTCTGCATACCATGCTTAATCTGCACCACTCATGCACTGAGAGAGATCATACAACGAAGTCTATTTTGTTCATCTCCTACAATCATTGCATTCTATGAGATAACATCTCTTTGAGGCATTCAATCAAGTAATTTGTATACTTTGCCCTAATGAATGTAGAAAAAAAAATCTAATCATGCTAATGTATTTGTTAGGAAGTTTCTTAATTTTTTCAATGATACGTGTAGTCCATGATCCATAATCATTTAATGAGATCATATTTTCTTTGAGGAACTTTAGGTGTCATATATATTATGCCCTTCTTGCTGGCACGATTCTTTCCTTTTTCAATGTATGTGTAAATCTTTATAAATAACTATTCATTGGCATTTTCTTTTGCTCGCTTCTCGCACCATCTTTTAGTTTTCTTTCTTATCTTGTCTCCCCGTTATCAACAAGGGATTTGACTATAACAATAGTATTTCTACATCATCTCACCTTCTATTTATTTTAACTAATTTGTTTGCTAAACTATTGATCTGTCTCGATTGAAATATCTTTATGGGATGATATGAGATCATAGGCTAGGATTGATGTAAGGACTAATTCTTTGGTAGCATTCATGCCATTTTCATTATTTATGGTATTTTATATGATCGGAGGTCAAATTCCTATGGTGACTTGTTCTATGCATGACAAGCTCAGATTTCCACTTTAGAGAGACTATACTAAAATCAAATAGAAGTGGGTGCCTTAGATTTCCACTTGAGAGAGACTACTCTAGTGTGGATTTAAAGTTTCAAGTAGGGTGATCTAAGTTCTAGTGATTTGACCATGCACATTATTATTTTTTAACTAGGAAAAGGTGATGGAGCATAGAAAATATATTAATAAAAGAGTTAAACATATACAGAAGTCTAAGAGGCATCAGCCCAAATACTTCAAAAAGATTATACAAAACATAAACCATTTAAAGAGAAAGTCTCAGGTACACCTCCAAAAAGGTTTAATCAACCAGATTCAGCAGAATTAACAGAAAAAATAGATAACAAAAAATAGACCCAACGCCCAAGTCATCAAATACTAGATAGGGAAAGATCCCTTCACACTGCAATATCATCCTAATTTCACCACTAGGTGCCAAACAAAAAAGGAACACCATCCCACCGCAGCTAAACACCGTTAGAAGGAACACCATACTAGCACAGACCTCCGCCAACATAAAAAAAAATAGTGGAAACACATCCTGCCACCTCCACATTACATTGTTGCACCCGCTGTAGGGAGATTCTACATGTCTAAATTGACAGCTGCAACTGGATGAGCTTCCTCATCAAGATCCTCCAATGCATATTGAGGCATGTGTGTTGCCATGTCGGGGGCATGAACCCTTAAAAACCTAATAGCCATGAAGACATCCTTGATCCTTTGAGCTTTTTTCTTGGAGATCAGAAAACTATAGGAACATAATTCATTATCAATTTCATAGTTGCTCAGGGATTTGAGGTTGGATTGCAAGGCTCGATAGATTACTTTCTGTGAAAGAGAAGCTTGCAGGGAAGAGAGGTTGAACAGGCCACTGATTAGTGCCTCCCCCTACTCCATATTATAAGTAGCCACCGCCATTTCCCACCTGTCAACTATATAAATGTTTTTATAAAATAGACTTGGGGCTAGAGCATGCACATACTTGCCATCTAGGACAAGATCCATAATGTTAGAGAGAAGCTGAGACACCACATCTGAATAGTTGAGGATATGACCCTCATAACCTTTTATCCAAGCATGCCCAACGACATTCCTAACTGCAAACTACATGAGAGTACAGTCCCAGTCAAGAAGTGTCATCAGAACTGTAGATTTAACCTTGCCCCTTATCTCCAGTTCCCAGTCGAAGGATGGAAAGAACAACCTTTGATTTAGATGAGTATCTTCCATGGTAGCCTGCAACTGAGATAGATGTGAGAGACTTAGAAAAAAGAGCACAGGAGCAAGTATTAAGGCAAAAGAATGTGCCAGAAATAAGGGAAGAGGCAGCTAAAAGATCAAATGGACAAACACTCTCCATCAACATTTAATAAGTCTTCGTAAAATGTGAAGACTAAGGAAATCTAGCACAAGGCTAAGATAACATCATGAGATCAGAAAAAATAAAGGCTAGATTTGTAAGGACACCAAGAAAAGATGGAATACAAGTGGGATTTGCAACGTGTCCATCTCAGACACTTCTCAACAAACGAAATGTAGCCATCATCATTCAAAAAATGCCCGCTAAAGAAGGGCAATAAATACTAGTCACCTCCACTTAAGGTAGAGCATTAAGAGAAAGGATTCGCAATCCCAAGCTACCCACCAAACCAAATTAAGTGACATGTACTTGTCGTAGATCATAAAAATTCATGAATGCTAGCAAATCCACTTGAACGGGCTTGTCAGAAGCTGGTGGGAATGAATAATAACACAATAAATGAGACTGATATGGGCATGCCAAAGGGACGTTTCTATACTATAAAATTTTCAAACTGAGAGTGGTTCTACCATGTCTGCCAACTCATCTAACAAAAGTTTGGCCAAAATGGTTAGCTGATCTAGAACTCCAGGTAGGAAAAGAATGACTACACTTTCTTGCCCAACGGCTAGATTAGCTAGAAGATCCGCCACCTTGTTGCCTTCCCTTAAAGTGTGAGAGATGGGGGAGTTATCAAGCCTTATAAGGAGGGTGATGGCCTGTTGAAGAATATAGTTAAGTTTCCAGTTATCTAAGCCTTTTTCTTTAAGAGCATTAACCACTATCAGAGAATAACCCTCAATCCAAATATTTTTAATGCCTTTCTTAATTACCAGTTGCAAGCCATGCTCTAAATCCCATGCTTCAACCTCATTATTAGTTCCTATAGGAAGCTTGGACAATTTGGCTGCTATCAAAGAGCCATCCTCTTTTCTAATAACACAACCCATGCTAGAGGGTCCCAGATTGCCTCGGCATGCTCCATCAAAGCTTAACTTGTAAAAATAGGTAGAGGGTGGAATTCATTTAATTTGGTCTCTCTTGGTGATAGAATTAGGGACCCCTGAGAAGACACCAAAACCCAATTTATTAATTGAAGGCCAATGTGGCATTGTTGCCACATCCCATTTTATCCACACTGATTGGCATGATTTTGAATGCCTAAGTTTGGACACCACCAAATTAGAAATCGTGACTTCTAATTTATCGCAGACAAGATGCACAGAGATTGCTTCCTTTCTTAAGATGTGGAGGTTCCTTTCCCACCATAGATGCCAAATAATCATGGATTGGCCTATGTCCCACAAACACGCGAGATAGGAATTATCAAACTGATGAGGCCAATTCTTGAACATAAGCAGCAAAGATTTAGATAAAGGACTAAGCTAGTTTAACTTCCTCAAAAACCAAAGCCAACACTCTCTACTAAAGGGACAGAGAAGAAGAAGATGATCTACAGACTCTTCCACACTTCTGCAGAAAACACAAGGAAAATTTGAGCCAAGGCCCAGTCTTTTAATTCAATCACCTGTCAAGGTGTTATTATGGACCATGCACCAAGAAAAAACTCCTACTTTAGGGAGTAGAGCATTACCCCAACATAGATTTAAAGGCCAATTTAAATCAATTTTATTCATACAACCTCTGTAATCCTCTCTGACCATATAGAATCCCAACTTTGAGCCCATCCAGATCACCTCATCATCAAAATTGGAAACAATTACCATTGTCTTCCTTAGAAGTTGACTTAGAATCACTTTCTATTTCCTTGGAAAATTGTATTCCTTGGTGCTCTTCCAAACCATAGAAACTGAAGTCCCATTTGATGTCACTTGCCAATAGTCTTTTACTTTAGAGCCCCAACTCGATTGGAGAAAGATTTTAGCTTCTATAAGATCCTTCCTAGATGTGAGTGTCAGCTCAGCCCCCTAGGAGTCATACCAGAAGTCAACATTTTCACCATTATGAATTATCCAAATCAATTTGGGGTGAAGGATATCTCTACTTTTAACTATGAAATTCCAAATTGTTGAACCCTTGGGAGGATTTTTGGCTGTAAAAATTCTCTCATTATCAAAGGAGTCTAGATATTTTGCCTTCATTAGTCTTACCCATTTCGAATTAGGCTTTGTGTACATGTTCCATGCTAACTTAGCCGCTAAAGCCTGATTTTGGATGTCTATATTAAGAATTCCTGCCCCTCCTTCATATTTGGGTTTGCACACCTTATCCCATGCCAACAAGTGGATTTTCTTCTCTTGATAGGACCCTTGCCACAAAAAATTCTTTCACACACCATCTATTTTAGAAATGATACCTTTAGGGATATGGAAAATGGACATCATATAGACTGGAACTGCAGCTAGAACTACTTTAATCATTACTATTCTGCTTGCAAGGGATAATCTACGCCCTTTCCAGTTTGATAATTTTGAATTTAGATTTCTTAGAACTTTATTCCATAGATCATTCCTGTATCTACCATTGAAAAGAGGAAGACCTGGATATCTTCCTGGTAAGGTTTGTATGGCTAAATTGAAAATACTATGTATCTCATCTTGAAGCTGAAGAGGAACATTTTGAAAATAAGCCATAGATTTGTTAAAATTAACTAGTTGTCTTGAAATTTGGCAATACATATTAATTGTATTCATTATGGTTCTAGATTCCTGCGTCGAAGCATGTCCAAATAGTATGGTGTCATCTGCAAAGAGAGCATGAGTAAAGGATTCTTGGACCCCTTTAATCATAATGTCTTTCCATTCTGACTTCCTCTTGGCATCCTTTATTGCCCATGTGAGGACCTCTGTCATGATGATAAAGAGGTAAGGGGATAAGGGATCACCTTGTCTCAACCCTTGTGCGGGTTTGAAAGTTTCCAACTCCTTACCATTGATAAGAACTAAAACCTTAAATCCTGAAACACAAGAGGAGATCCATTTTATAACTTCTTTAGAGAACCCTAATTGAAACAGTGTAGCAAACAAGAAATTCCACTCCACTCTATCATATGCTTTGGACATATCCAGTTTCATAATCATGGCTGCCTCTTTGTCTTTGTCAAGAGAGTGAAGTATTTCATGAGTTAATATGGTGCCCTCCAGAGTCTCTTTACCTAGAACAAAACCACCTTGTTCCTTTGAAATTAATTCAGGTAGGAAACTAGATAACCGCTGTGCCAAAGCTTTTGAGATGATTTTATAAATAAAGTTACAGAGAGAGATTGGAATAAAATCTTTGAATGTTTGAGAGGAATTTGATTTTGGAATGAGAATTAGGCATGTGGACTTGATCTCCCTTAGCATGTTTCTATTTTCTCTAGATTCTTCCACTGCCAAATAAATATCTCTGTTGACCATGTCCCAACATTTTTGAAAAAAAATCCCCGTCCACCCATCCAGCCCCGAAGCTTTCTCACCCGCCAAAGGGAAAACAACTTCCTTTACTTCCTTTGTGGAGAATTCTTTCAACAATTCCATATTGTGTTTCCCATTTGCCAACTTGGGAATAAAACTGCAGAGATTCTGATCACTTGGAACCTCAGGAATGGATCTAGACAGGAGATTCCTGAAAAAAGCTCTTACTGTAGAGAGAATTTCTGTCGGATCTGTACATACATGATCATTATCCAACTAGATTGACTTGATAGAATTTGAAGCTTCACACACTTTAGCTGACAGGTGAAAGAAAGAAGTATTCTTATCCCCCTCTTTGAGAAATAGTTCCTTCAATCTTTGCCTCCAAAAGGCTTCTTCTCTTTTTAAAACCTCTTCCAACTCAAATTTGAGTTCCTTCTCCCACTGATAAGAAGAAGCATCCATACCATTTTTAATTATTAGTTCTGCTAGGGATCTCAGCTCCTTCTAGATTCAAAATTTTTCTGCAAAAACATTATGAAACTGAAGCTTGTTCTATTCCACCATCTTTTTTCTAAGAAATTTTAGTTTATTTACTAACTGAAACATACACGAGCCTTTCACAAATTGGGCTTGCTTCCACCAATTTTGAACTTTTTCAATGAAGGAAGTATCTTTGAACCACATTGCTTGAAACCTAAACTTCATCTTTCTAGGCAAGGAGTCAAATTCTATTCTTAGTCTGACGAGAAAATGGTCCGAACCCTCTGAACCCACCAAAGGCAAAACCTCCGCATCAAAGCTAAAAGGTAGTTTAAAACATTTAGGGGATAGCAAGAATTTGTCCAGTCTTTTAGCTATTTTTAGAAAGTCTTTTCTTCTGTTAGTCTAGGTGAATTTTCCATTTTTAGAAATACAATCTAGGAGAAGGTTTTGAAAATGACAACAATCCTTCAAATCCATTTTCTTCCAATTATAACCCAATGCTTGTTACAAGTAACTGTAAGACATTAGCATTGCTTTCTTGTATGTTAGAGATATCTTGAACCACCTTCCTACAATGTTGTCTTACATTTTATCATTGTTATATTGTGGCAGATTCAACAAGAATCATTAGTGTTCATCAGAAGAGTGATCATATATCTTCAGATTATTTTGCATGTGGCCTGTACTGTTATGTTATATCTTTAATAGGGAATGGATTTTGATCATTTTCTAAAACAGAGGTTTTTGGTGTTTTTAGTGAAAGGGGAACAAATTTGAACAACAGTGTGTAGAAATAATGTCAGCGCTCTACAGTTTGTCCTCATTTTTTTAAGGATTAAGAAATGATTGAATTAAAGGTTTAATTGTTGAAAGTTTTGGGTTCCAATTTCCTCACGATTCATCATAGTCCATTTCCTGACAATGATTCATGAAGAAAATTAAAACTTGAAGCATCAAGAAAATGAACTTAGTTGGTCCAAAAGTAGAATATACAAACTTTAAGTTAGTTAATTTAGAATTTTAGAAAATCATGCATTGAAGTATGATAGTTATCAATATTCACCATATGCATTACTGTGATGATACCAGTAGGACATAGGGAACTATATGAATTGACTCAATGTAACAATATTGATCTATTATTTGGTTGTAACAGATGCATTCCAATTCGGCATTTTGTATTTTGGACTCAAAACAGATTGTAGATAACATGTTCAACAATATTATTTGAAATTCACCAAAATCAGTGTTGGATGGGTTCCCATATAGGTGACCAAAACAAAATCCCATTGAGATTTATTTGCCTTGCATATGAAGAAGTTGACATGTCATCGAAACAATGTTGATAATGTTGTCTTTGGAGGCTATTCTTGATTATCATCCACTTTTTTAGTCAAAGGTGAATTTGGGCTAAAGAAAAAATCTGACAAATATTTAGCACTTTTTTATTATGAATGAGGTATAAAATTGTTATTGAGTGTTTTGGATCGAGTTAAGAATTTCGATAAGCTATCTATGCAATATTTGGATAGATTAATTGTTTTAGGTGATAGATTAGGGTATTTAAGAGCATTATAGAGGATATAGAATTAGAGGTTTCCTTATTGTTTTGATTGCTTGTATAACACATTTAGGGTCAAATCTCAAGTTGTATCAAAGTATTGTTGATAAAGTGTATTTTTTTCTTTCCTTTCTAAACATTGAGTTTTTGGTATCTTGTAAAGAATGGATAGTGCGGATAGCTTTAAAACATCATCATAAGCTTTTTCTTGACAAATTTATCATTAGTATTTTTGTTATATCTTGGACTGAATTTAAGAGTTTTTACTTAAATGACAGGTAGATATTTTATAACTTAATCTTGTTTGAGACCCTGTTACTCAAGAGAGTGGATAGAATCTTTTTAGTAGATAAATGTATTTTCCTTCAATTTTTGTAGAGAAATGGTTGCATTGGAAACAAGATTAGAGTGTTATGTGATATTAAAATAATATTAGATATACAAGTTGCTAGATATTATTTTATATTTATTGTAAGGAGGGTTGGTTTACTTATACATTGGGAGGCATGATATTCTAACTTTGATGGATGTTATTGACATTATAATAAGGGATCCTTATCATAAATACATTTATATTTGGTTAATAGCCTTTTATACTATTGTATGATGAGATGGATTCATTATGATTTTTTTTTTAATTTTTAAGACAACTTTGTTGTTGCAAGACTTGTTTTCAAACTACAAAGTCTCTGGCTAGTTACATGTCTATAGACCAAGCAAGATAATGGAGCTAAGGAAGAACATTCTACCTTGTGAAAAGATGATTTTCTTTGTGAATGAGAAAAATTGTATAAGAGATGTTATGTTGTATATTTACAGTTACATTGAAATGTATAAAACTACTTCTAAATTTTGTAGTTTATAAGTTAATATAATAGAAAATTCTTTCCTGTTCTTTAATATAATTTCATTATTTTTTGACTAATTTAATATTAATTGTTAATTTCTTGTGTGGGCAACATTACTACCAAAGCTCTGCTAAAAGTGAATGGAGCATCTCATGAATCATAGCCAATTACTACAAGTCCCATTGTACAAATATACTTGGTACTCCAAATAACCATCTCCTTGTCTCACTACAATAAACATACCGATTCAATAATATGACCAAAAAAAGCCAACCAAACAAAATTTGCATCAAACAATTCATAAGATCTACACACATACAACATATCAAAGGGGAAAAGCATAGCTAATTTACTGCAACTAAAACCAAAGAAATTGCAAAATCCAAATATCTTGAATATTCCAATAAGTAGATTCACCACCACTTTAGTAATATGAAAAATAGAGACAACTAGAGATAACATGTAGATTCTCCATGACTCAAACACCAGATCAACTCTAGATCTAATTTATCATAAATCCATAATAAAGTAACCATAATTTAGGAACCCAACAAGCAAATTTGTAAAAATGTTAAGTGAATAAAGCACATACCAATAGTTCCACACCCATGAAGACTAGAACCAACCTCCTCAAACCATGTATACAAATTCATAACCGTCTCTATCTAGAAAACTCTTGAACAATAGTCTTTTCATAGATCTAAAAAATCATAGTTTGTGGTTAACATGCAAAACATGTAAAACCATCCATGCAAATCTGAATCCACTTATACATCTAGACAATCACAAATCTAGAAAATACCGAAAATGTAATCTAAAACAATGGAATATCACAAATATGCAAACCCACAAATTTTAGTAAGGAAAACTACAAAACCCACATTTGAAATAACATGCATATAACACATGCAAGTATAAATATCCAAATAGGTTATAGGATTTTCTAGGAAATTTAGGCTCCTAAAAGACCAATTCCACAACTATCACAATGTACATGCAAATGGATGAACTTCATTGTCCACGAGCTTCCAAGTAATTAAAAGACCAACTCCACAACTCGCATGCAACCACGTGATAATCATCTAGTGCTTTCATGCAAATAGGAGATAAAACCATGAAACCAACATAAGCACTCCTTACAGTAGTCAATATATCTAGTGCTTTCCCATGTGACTAGGGTGTCAAAAGAAGACATCCAACATGAACACTCTTCCAATACACATAACCGCATGATAAAGGTACACAACCACCATGTCAAAGGGTAATCACATACTGCCAAACAGGAGCTCCAAGTCAAAATCAATGCGGAAAATATGACCAAAGTTCTATTGTACCTTTCTTCTATTCCACGAGTACTTGTCATGTTGTTTCCTAAAATTAAAAAAAACTAGATCCACTAGAAAATCCCACTCATACAAGGATTAATATCTTTCTAATTCCTTCCAACAAATTCCCACAAGCTTTCCAATCTCAATAAATTAAAAATAAAGGAATACCCAAAACTCAAAAATCAAATTGGTGGAATACCTAAAATCCAATCAGCATGAATCCATCACATGCAATGACATGCAAGCAGAGGAAACCAACATGTGAACCCATGCAAGTATAATTAAACAACATGTAAGTACATACAACTCACATGCAAGCCCTAAAACAACCTTTTCTCTGATACCAAATGTTAGGAAAACTACCCACACACCCCTTGTTAATTAAACTAGATTATACATAATTATTAAGCATTGCAAGCATTTCCACGTTGACCCTTCAAGAAGATTATTGTTGTAATCAAATGTATAAAAATTTTGACAGCATTTCGGCATATAAATAACACTTAGAAAAGAAAGAATGCGAGAGATAGAAGGAAAATCAACAACAAGAAAGAGAATCACATAGATATACATCAGGAATACCCTTTCAAGAAAAGCCCAACCTTCAAAGCATCAAACTAATGTATTATTCAACAAATAATATTCATAATACAATATTAGGCCCATGCCTCCACAGAGATCAACATCCTCTTCCTTTGGTAGAAAACTAACATCATAACCCTACATAAAATTCTCTCACTTCACAATCTCCATCTTAAGCATCCAATATATATAGCTAAAGACTAAAACTATAAATAGAAATTGTGTCATCCAACTTTAATGCTCCAATTTGGTCTTATCCACCTTTTTGGTTACATGCTCATGAAAACTAAAGAACTTCCTTGATTTTCTCCAAGTCCACGCTTAACTCCCCCTCTTCATTCTCTTTTAATTGTACAAACTCTTACACACCTTTCATGTTGTCATAGTTACATTTAGCAACTTTGATGATACTAAGTGATAAATACAAATTGCTAAAATATAAACTACAAGTGACACATAGTGCCACTCTGAGTGGGATGCCCATACTATGTGGGTGCATAACAAAATAAATAAATACAAATGGATAAATATTTAAAATATTAGGACTTGCAAGGTGTATGACACACTTAATCACTACAAAAATGAAGGAAGATAGAAAATGATTTTCTTATCCCAAGTTAAGGACTAAAAGAGCCCAAGCATTGTCTGGCTAATTTGGATTTTACTTTTGAAGTATATTTGTTATAGGTTTTTGTTTAAGGGCTTGGTCAACACTAGCTAATGAAGTTGAACAATATACCATTATTTTACCTAAATTTAACTTAAAGGGAAAGCGACCAGGGTATCAAGAAAATATATAAAGGTCAATAATTTTATTTACGTAAATGTTAGATCTTAAATAATGATTAGTGAAGACTACATATAAAGACTAGATCTTAAGTAAATTTAAATGAAAAGCTACGAAATTATAAAAGCTATATTTTAAGTAAATTTAACTAAAAAGATGCCCTTCTGATGCAGGGACTTCCGGAGGTCATAACTTTTGACTCGGATGTGGGTTTTCTATGAAATTTTACAGGTGGATGCGTTATGAGGTGGCCAGTGGTTTCCCAACCTGCCCTAGCAGGTTGGACCTTGTCTTGGCACTTTTTCAGGGCTTCAAACTTTCATCTTGGCCCTCAAAATGGCAAATTAGTGTTTTTTTCTAGTTTTTTAAAAGTTGCTTTTTTTAATAACTTGAAACTCATGTTTCGAATTTAGGATGTTAGTTGGTTTGTCATCCTACCTTAGCTTTATGAGATTTTTGGGAAAAAACTAGATTCTCAAGATATGATTGTAAAATTACCTAAAATGGCAAAATCTGACAATTGTCGAAATCTGCCAAAAAAGGTAATTTTTTGTTTTTTTTGTTTTCTTAGATATAAGAGAGTTTTCTCTCATTGTAGCAGCAAAGTTGAGGAATAGAAATTTTGTTATGTTTCAGCTTCCAAATTTTGTCTCTTATGTTTAATGGCACAATTCTGTTGATTGTATGTTGTGTGCTGCATCACCTTCATTTTAAATCAATTTAAAGAAAAAATACCTTTTAACTATAAAAAATCAAATCAATTAAGTGAAAAGATAACACCAACCATAAATAGTAAATACAAAATTTTATATAAATAAGATCATTAATAAATATAATTACATAATATACCTCAATTATAAAGACCATCTTAAATAAATTTAACTACAAAATATCCTTTAATTTTATAAATTGAATCTCGAATAAATATAAAAAATCTAAAATCTACTTATGAAAGTTGCATAAGAATTTTCAATTAAATATTAGAAATTAAATAAATTTAACCTAAACAATCCTTCTCTTATAGAATGCCAGATTTAATGTAAATTGAAATAAAAAAATACCCCTAACTATAAAGGACAGATTTAATTTATATATAACTAAGAAGAAACCTTCAATTATAAAGGTATAGAAGGCTAGACATAAACCCTACACAAGTTCCACTTAAAAGCAATTATAAAGTCAAGATTCAAATCCTGCTAAATTTAACACTAAAGATGTATCTGAGTCAGATACAAATTTTACTAAATTTAACAAATTAGACCAGATATTAAATTTAAAAAAAAAAAATAGATCAAATATTAATCTAACTCAACTTGTCGACAATAGACACAACCGAGAAAACACAACATATTTTGTTTCTTCATTGCAACAGTCATCGTTAGATAGGCATGGTGGTTAAGCTTTCATTGTGGATACACCATACATACATTATGGATAAAGCATACATTATCAGCACTGAATGAAGATGCTATTCCAGCTAAAATCAGTGCAACCATTTGCACAGGCACTAAACTGAGCATCTGCCGCGCCCTCACAATTAGCAGCACTATAAACAGGGTTGTTCTTAAATATCATCCACTTCAACAGTTAAAGGTTAATTTTGGTCAATAAAAGTAGGACAAATATTTAATACCTTTTATTGTGAATGAGGTGTAAAATTGCTATTGATTGTTTGACCATTAAAGTGGATGATATTTAAGTAGAGTGGTTTGTGACTATGTAGTGGTTATATGGAATTGTGTAGCACCTTCATTTTGTTTTAGAAATGTGGTATGGATTGTTATCTACCCATAATTAAGGTGTGGGGGTGTGACTCATCATGCATCTTGCCACATTAAGACATATAGTGAGAGGTGTCCTAAAAATGCATCTTTAAAGATTCGACCAAAACATTATTGTGGAATCCCTAGTAATTACACAAAAAATACCATTTGTTGTTAGAACAACATCACATTCTTATTTATAATATAAGGTATGTGCAACCTAAATGATCTCAATACCATTTCATAACCATCAATCTTGTTATCTCTAACCGCCATATCTAACTTAAATGACCCAATAGTATTCAATCCAAATGATCTCAATACCTAAATGCTATTTATTTTTATAAAACCAACAAATTATTATTTAAAATACATTTTATAGTTGACATGAATGATCATATAACCTTTTGATAACTCTAAATCTTGTTATATATAACACTTATATCTAACTAAATAACCACTAAATATTTGGGTGACCCTAAAACTTGTTATACCTAAACTTAAATCTTGTTATCATGGTTATTCAATTATTCCAGCAGTACAAACCAATATACACAACTATAATAATTTTGGCATAGGAAGAAGATCTGTATTTTCTTCTTGTTGTACATGATTTTTATGCAACATTAGAGATTCTAGATTATATCTCTCACTATGGATAGAATCATCATCTCATGTTACTATAAGAGAGGTTTTATCTTATATCAAGTCAAAAACTAGAGATGGTTTTACCTAGAGATGGAAACATTGATGAGAAGTGGCTTTATTTTCTTGAGATGTCCCTTAAGCTGCTAGTAGATAAAAAGCATGGTAGAGTCTAACAGTTGAAAAAATCAAACACCATAAATTTTGGTGATAGTGATGAAGTACAAAAGTTGGAAGTAGAGGATGATATGAGACTACTTGTTAGAAAGTAAAGCAAATTCTATCTATTTGTGGATGCAAAGTTTGGTTCAATTTTGGATGTGTGTGATGGAGAAAGGCTATGATGATGACCATTCTTGGATGTGGTCTCATTCATGTGGAGAAGTTAAAATTATTGTGGTTGAGAAGGAGGCATCTTAAGCTTATGTAGGATTTGGTAGGGCATGAAGACTCTAATAATTTTAAAGTGAAAATTCACACATGGATTGAGATCTATTACTTAGTCAATACTTACATCCAAATTGTAATGAGCTATGTTCTAAGGCCTAAACACATTAGCCAACACATGTGCAACACAAAATGTTATCTTCTGAGCTAGAATAATCCCTATGCTATGGTGATTGAGTCCAACAATGAAATGTATCAATGCCATGAAAAATATTGCCAAAGCAAATGTATGACAAATGGTTGCAACAATACACGTAGAGTTAAGGACCATTTCATCATATGGATATCAATTCAAAGCATTTATATGGCAATGCATATGTCTACATGCATGAATGTGAGATGTCAAGAATAGGTGAAAGCATTTATATGGCAATGCATATTTCTGCATGCATGAATGGGAGATGTCAAGAATAGGTGAAATCTTTATAAGGATTATAAAGGATTCATAAACAGATAATCTATTAACACATTCCATAGGATTACATGAATAATTATAAAAATATGGCTGTCACAAACTATATCCAATAAAAATATCACCAAACAAAAAAATTCACGTTACCCCCAATATTTGAAAAGAAACCCTTGATAGGCAAATAAAGCTATTTATTCGCCCTTGTTAAACCATCAAGAAAAGTTTCATTCAACTAAATCAACTTGTAACAAGACAACCCATCTCAATTTTTAATGATGCTTAGAAATTTTATACCTATGAGATCTCAAGAAAAATATATGATAGATGAATCATACTTAAACCCATCTTACCAATCACCAAAATTAAATTATTATTACGATTGATAGGACATAATGTAAAATTACAGTCTCAAACTTCTTAATAAACAACTTCCAACAATTACTTTCATTTAAAGTAACACTATAATCCATATGCATACTTGGGAAACCTAATGTTTCTCTCCCTATCCACTATAATGTCCTACACGAAGAGATTGGAAACATTGCCTAGAATGAAATAAAAAAACTATATATAACCTGCTTGATAAGATTCCACTAGTAGTAGGATGTTATGACCTCCATACCAAGATTTTATTAGTAAATGAAAATGGTAATGCTAATGTCCTAGTGCCATGAAGAATTGAAGCCTCAAAATTAACAACTTATCAACCTTCTCCAAAAATTATAGAAATTTAGGAAATACTAGATAAGACCATTTGCAAAGTTTATAGGGTCTAAGATTCATCTCAACAAGGGATGGATTTGTAAATCTAGACAAACAAAAAATAGGTAAACCAAGATAGGTACCTTCTTAGACACTTACAAGTTTTTCCTACCTAGTGTTAAACAAGAACCTACATAATTGTGTCCTAATAACCTACGAGAGAGACTCATGTCAAAGTTATTCACCCTATTAAGTTCTAAAATTTTATATTATCAGTCATGATGAATGATGTCAATTATGGTAGCATTATTTTGTACAATAATTTTAGGAACTTGTCTTGTTTGCTAGTAGTTCTTCTTGTCTCATCAATTTGTATCAATATGTCTATATTTTATCTTCAATATTAGAATGCCTACTTGTAAGAAGGAATTATAGATAAGATAAAGTTGGTACAATAATCAAGTCAATTTATACTGAGAATGTTTGAACAATATGAATTCCTCAACCATCATTTGGAAGACAGTTAAGTAACTAGATTAATGAAAACCTTAAGATTGAGAAAAATTCTATGATATTCTATTTCAAAATATTTTTAACTTGTAGATTTTTTATGAACAATGATATTGGGTTTAGTGGAGGATGAAATATTTTTTACTGTCTTAACATTTTTATGTTAAAGTTTAGAAGCAAACTTTAAAAAAATTACAAAATTGTTAAAGGATCTATATGACGAAATATAATGTTTAAACATTTTTAAACATTTCCATTTGATAGAGCTATTGCAATTTAGAATTCTACTTCTGAAATAATAGGTGTGAAAACTATTTTGTCTTAGTCAAGTGGAGACTAACTAGGTATTTTGAAAAGGGTTTTAGAGGAGGTTTTCCAAATACCATATGAAGAAGAGAATGATGCTTCCCAAATGATTTCCAACACACACAAGCTAGATATTTAGCAAATTTGAAATTACTAAAAATGATTAATGAACTATGTTTTGATTAATGTCTACATGGACATGATGGATTGGTATGTAATTATAATCAAGAATCTAGATTTCAATTCTACAATTGCTTCTATAAAACACATTTATTTACTAGAATACAATAATATTTTTATGTAGATTGCATGGTGGCGGTGTTATTTATTTCTAGTTTCTTCATACTTTTATGTAGTAAAACACATTCTTCCTTAGAAAATAGAGAATATAATCAATCTAATTGAAATATTTGTTCATACTTATACTCAAATAGATTAAATGTATTAACTTTTAATAATCTCTTAGAATAATTATGCTTATAGAAATACTTTGGAAAAAGATAAACTTGTATTAAACTTCATAAAATCTTACATTATAAAATTTATTGTGAAAGCAATCAAAATTTCATTTCAAAAGACTAGTCTCATCACTTTATTTAAAAGGGTTAGCATTCAAGCTATAGGATGCCTCTTGTAAAACTTCTTAATCTTCTCCATATTATATTGGTTGTTTGATTTGGGACAACTTTTTTATGCTAAAGTTAGTGAATCTTCTCATCATTTCCATGCAATTCCTTTGTGAATTTCAAATGACATTCCATTTTCTTGAGCATCTCATTCACATACTTAATAAACCTTACAATTGTTGTAATATTAGATTCCTTATTTTTAGTGAACTAGAAGAGCTAGGATCCATATTGCTTTATAAAAGAATTCAAGATAATATTTAGAAAATGTGCACATTATAGCTTTGAAGATTATTCTTAACTTGGACCTAGAGTATATGAGATAGTTCTATTCCTTTTCAAATCATACTACATGGTATGTTGATTCTACCGTAAAAAATCTTATTTTTGATAAGCCTTTATACTTTTCCCACAAAGATGTTATTTATTTCTCTAAATTTTATGTATTCAAAATATTCTTCCTTCAAAAACAATCATTAATATAAATTTAATGTGAATATTGGTGGAATTCTTTATGTCAAAATGGGTTAAATTTGTCTTACAAAATGTAAAGCCTAAAACAAAGAAAGTTTTGGTTTTTTATTTATTTGTTGGCATGAGGCCAAGAAATACCATGTGAATATTTGTACAATTCTTTATTTTTAAATATTTTTATTTTGATTTGAAGTTTATTGATTCATTCTTGGATAGTTCAAGTGCCCCACCCCTTTCCTCTCCCACCTTTTTCATTGAGCATGGATCAAATGTTTAAGTTGCAGTGAAAGTATCATGTACTTATGATCCAATGTTTCAAGTCATTACATCACCCTTTAACACCCTTATAATCATAATTAGACATGTCACTTTTTTCAATAGGTATTAATTATAATAGTAGTGTGTTGAAACACATTTGTAGGGTAGTGTTGCAAAGTGTTTCTACATAGTGGGTAGTGGACATAATCAAAGAGAGCTAAAGGTTGTTGACTAGATGAAGGAAAAACTAGAAATTTATCAATTTTTTTATGAAAATAGCTTGAGGAACATTTTTCAAATGATTGCAAGGGTTTGATGATTGATTGGCCCTAGATTTCTTGATGGGTTGCAAAAAGGATAAGATTGTGTTGAGGGCATTTCAATGTCCTGTTCATGTGGATTTTCTTGTAATGGATACAAGATTTTATAATATAGGGGAACATTATTTTCTAATTTGTAAGCTAGGTTTGGAAAGCAATCATAAGGAGTTTTTGAACCTAGGAGAGTGAATCTATATTGTACCTAATCAATGAATTCTACAAACTTCTCTATTAGAGCTATGGTTAGAAGTTGAATATGCTCTCATCTAGTATGTGGATTGTAAGGGAAAGTGGTGCAGAAGCACCCACAGTGCTTTTATGCCTCCAAGGGGTCAAAAGTTGATATTTTGTTTTGTTTGAGTTGTTTACGTGTAAAAAGGTCCTCTAAGACCATTTCATTTGTGTTGGAGTCCAAGCTATATCATTAGGTGAATGGTAGTGTCTAGTTGGAAAAAGTGTCAATGTTGCACAATGTTGTCAAATTTCACATTGGTGGAATATGAACAATTATAATTTGAAGAGATGGTTGAGAACCATTGAAAAATGGTTGTAAATATTTAAAAAAGACTTTTATGGTTGAATCAAAGGTTGGGGGATGAATAAAGATGAGAAAATATTTGGTATTTCAAAGTTTTTATAAATAAAACCCTTCTTTTCTGTGCATTTTCCTATAACAGTCCTATTCTTTCACATGGTATAGATATATAGAGCCTTTGTATGACTTGTATATGGTATGTTTGGAAATATAATTGAGTTACCCTTCTAATTCTTTTGGTTTGGTTTATTTTCATTGTGTTTTGTGAAAGTTATGATCAAATTAGTGATTGTCACTTCCACATTTTTATGGTGAAATAAAAAAAACCTTGCTTAGTACAGTTTTGTACCATCTAGTATGGCTGAATGGATGATTACCCATTGTAGAGGGTACTCTTAACTTTAATGGGTTTTTGATTTGGTCCATTTTTATTGTATTTTAAGTAATTTGTACCCAACTTACTGTAAACAAGTTTGAAACCCTAGTTAGGGTAATAGTGAGCAAACAAATCAATTTCTGAAGGTTTCCATACAAAGTAACCTACCTTGATTCTAAGATATGTTCTATAAGGTCCAAATAGGTGTCTGAAACTATGTTTACATTCTTGATATCATGTCTACACTAAAAAATTATGGCTGAAAAACCCAATTCGCTACTACCAAGTTTGTTCAAGAAATTAGGCCTAGGGACTAGGATAGTCAAGATTTGAAGTTGTCTTTTCAAACCAGCTAATGCAAAGGGTATTGGTAGTGTTTGTTGAAGTTCACTCAATGAACTTAAATCCTATACTTCCTCCAAGAGGTATACAAGGGTGTTTACTATCATAAGCCTACACAAGGCTTCTCAAGGAACTGACATAACCTTGGACCACCCACTGGTGTTCACCCACATAGGTTATTCAACTTCTTACTAGTGAGTCACTATTCTAACTAGTCCTTATACACAATCCACCTCCAACGACAGTAATCTACCTTCAAAAGTTCTTAACTACTACCAACATGGACCACAACATCAATTAACATACACTTATCTATGACATGCATGGAACAAGGCCACTGACCAAGAAACCAAGTCTTACACTTACCAAAGATAGAGAACAGTAAAGTGCAGCTTGACTGTCCTATGACAGTGCTATGATGACAGCATATATCTTGCAGTCTTTATGAACAACAAAACTAGCACCAATCCTCCTATCCACAAGGATCTTCACACCAAACACAATTTGTATCTATCAGGGATAGGACCAATGAGAAATTACTAACCAAATGACTAAAACTCTGTACTATACAGCACTGTGGATAGTAATTACCATGTGACTGTCTTGCAACAGTGCCAAAAGGAGACTACTACCTTGTAGTTCTTAAGACTGACTCACACAACATTAACTCCCCAGTCCTTCAAAAGACCATGCAGGCTTAATATGCATTCCAAACATCCATGAAGACTTCACAACTTTTCACAAAAAGTACAGGACTGTACTTTGTCACAGCGAATAGGGACAGAAGTTTGCTTTTTTTTGTGACAACAAATAGTTTTTCCTTCTAGATAACAATCTAGATTGAGGTTAGACAAAGGAAATATATCAAGGCTCTTGCCCTAGACCAATTGGACTCTTACATAGGTCTGTGTCCCCATTAAACACAGGAATCATCCTTCATTTAATCAAACATCTGATTGTTTTTTCTCTTCAGGCTGCTGTCCACCGTTGGTTTCTCAACTAGTCACTGTTTTTTACTAGTTAGAGGCATGCCACACACCATGGAGGAGGGAGAACAACCAAAAAAATATTAAGAACATGAAAACTAGTCTAATTTCCTCCATCCCACAAAGAAATGGGCAATCACCTTCAGAGGATAGAGGAAAAATAAAGCATTTTGTCCAAAACCCTAGCTATGGAGGGTTAGAAACTAGTTTGCACACAATGGGTTCAAACAAAGAAATAGAAATGTTTTAGGGGCTCTAACCAAATGCAAATGAAATGTGATTCAACCTACAATAACATTTTCTAGACCATGGATCTCTTGTTGTCCGTACCAGGCCGTACAAGAAGGCTGTTTTCAACAAAAAGCAGAAAAATATAATTTTTCCTTATAAAACTCCTCCTCTCCACTCATTCTTGGCATGTTTTCACAAAGTGAAGTTTATAGAAAGTTTTCTGACCTTTCCACTTCCCATTCTATCTGTACAACTACCATGAGAGGCAGTGAAATGATGGGAAAAGCTTTTTTCTTTAAAAAAAAACAAGTTTCTAAAAGGAGAAACCTATAGAATAGGCCTAAGCTAACTCCATATTGGACTAGTCAACTAAATAAACTAAGTCCTTATTACATAGCATGAAAA
The DNA here is from genome assembly GCA_027924645.1 of Cunninghamia lanceolata. Lineage (NCBI taxonomy): Eukaryota > Viridiplantae > Streptophyta > Pinopsida > Cupressales > Cupressaceae > Cunninghamia > Cunninghamia lanceolata. The sequence goes on along the minus strand of BSBN01000534.1, from coordinate 12,532,849 downwards.
TGGCTTTCAAAGCCTTAGGGATAACCAAAATAACATGAAGACAAACTAGTAAATAGCCAACAAAATGACTAAATTGGGGAGCTCCTGCACCATACTCCCCCTGTAGGAAGAACTCAGGTCCCTTGAGTTGCCAACTATTGAAGTGTTGTGCCATGCTTCAAGATATCTGCTTTAGTCATCCAGGTGGCCTCTGAATCAGGAAGATCCTTCCATTTCACCAAGTAGTCTTTATAGACACCTCTCCGAGTCTTCTTGACAACCTTGGAATCTAGAATGCATTCTAACTGTAAAGGTTTTCTTGGAGGCAAATCCTTGATCCAATCAACATCTTCATCCACCACATCTGATCCACTTTCACTAGGCAATGGAGGTTTGAAAGGAAAAAGATCACAAACATTGAAAATTGGAGAGATACCAAGGCCATCTGGTAGTTCAATCTCATATGCATTTGGACCGAATTTATGCACTATTTTGCATGGCCCAATCTTCTTCATCATGAGTTTAGTTGGCTGACCCTTTGGTAACCTTTCTTTCCTCAGATATGCCATAACTAAGTCACCAACTTTGAATTGTACTTCTCTTTTCTTCAAATCTGCCTTTTCTTTGTACTTTGTGACTGATTTTTCTAGTTGCAACTTGACTTAATCATGGACTATTTTCATGGAGGCAGCAAACTCTTCATCAAGTGCACTCCTTCTATCCCAACCTTGGAGATCCTTCAGCTCAAGTGGCCCTCTTGGATGAAAGCCATAAACTATCTCAAAAGGACTTTTACTAGTGCTCCTATTCCTTGAATCATTGTAGGCATATTTAGCCTGACTGATAACCAAGTCCCATGCCAAACCATGCTGCTTTATAAGGCATCTTAGAAGGTTTCCAAGTGATCTATTAACCACCTCAGTCTGACCATCAGTTTGTGGATGGTAGGATGATGAAAAGGACAACTGTGTGCCCAGCTTCTTCCACAAGGTCCTCTAGAAGTGACCTACAAACTTAGAATCTCTGTCAGTTACAATGGACAATGGTAAACCATGTATCCTTACTACCTCTCTAAAAAACAAACCTGCAACATGAGATGCATCATTTGTGCATCTACATGGCACAAAATTAGCCATCTTGCTGAACCTATCAACAATAACAAACACACTATCCACCCCTCTAGCTGTCCTGGGTAACCCAAGCACAAAATCCATGCTGATACTTTCCCAAGGTCTGTTGGGAATAGGAAGGGGCTGGTATAGACTTGCATTTGAAGACACACCTTTGGCTCTTTGACAGATTGCACAACTAGCTACATACTTCCTCACATCTGATTGCACCTTTGGCCAAAAATAGAACCTTGTGACTTGTTCTAGTGTCTTGTCTAAGCCAAAATGTCCTTTTAAAGAACTATTATGCTTCTCCTTGATGATGTTGTCCCACATGGAACACTTAGGGACACACAACAAATTGCCCTTAAACAAGAGGCCTTCCTGCAAAACAAAATCTGCATACTCTCCATGGAATGTGTTAGCCAAGTTCACACAAATATCATAAGCCTCTTTGAAATTAGAATCTTCTTTATACAACTCCGTTAAATAGTCAATACCCATGCTTTCTAACTGAATTTCATGAATAAGAAGCAACCTCCTACTCAATGCATCAGCCACCTTATTAGAGACACCTCTTTTGTGCTTAATTGTGAAGGTATAAACTTGTAGCTATTCCATCCATTTAACATGTCTATGGTTCAATTTTTCTTGACTATTTAGAAAGCTTAAAGCATGATTATCAGTAAACACAATAAATTCTTTGGGCAGCAAATAATGTCTCCATTCTTAAGAGCTTGCACCATTGCATAGAGTTCTAATTCATATGTAGAATACCTTTGCTTGGCTTCATTCAACTTTTCTGAAAAGAATGCCACTGGATGTCCTTCTTGGCTGAGAATAGCACCAATAGCTTGCTGACTTGCATCACACTCAACAACAAACACCTTATCAAAATCAGGGAGTACTAAGGTAGGTAACTCAGCCACCTTTGTTTTCAACAACTCAAAACTATCATCAGCTTCCTTTGTCCACTGGAATCTACATTTGACTCCACCCTTGATGGTGTTGAGGATGGGAGCACTAATGTGACTGAAACCTCTGATAAACTTCCTATAGAAAGTCACCAATCCATGGAAACTTCTCACATCTCCCACTATTTTTGGGGTAGGCCAACTGAGAATAGCCTCAACCTTAGAGGGATCCATCTTCAAACAGCCATTAGAAATGACAAATCCTAGGTATACAAGTTCAGTTTTCATGAACTCACATTTGTCTAAGTTGATCATCAACTTGTGCTCATGCAGCTTCTCCAACACCTGACCAACATGTTTCACATGGTCTTCTCTTGTTCTGCTGAAGATTAGTATGTCATCAAGATAAACAATAACAAATTTACCAATGAATTCAACTAATACCTCATTCATCAGGCGCATAAATGTACTTGGTGCATTGCTAAGACCAAATGACATAACAAGCCATTCATAAAGACCTTCATTGGTCTTGAAAGCAGTCTTCCATTCATCTCCCTGTCTAATCCAGATTTGATGATATCCAAATTTCAAATCAATCTTTGAGTAATAGCATGATCCTCCTAGATAATCCAAAAGATCTTCAATCCTTGGCATTGGGAATCTGTACCTTATGGTGATCTTGTTTATGGCCCTAGAATCTGTGCATAGCCTCCACTTTCCATCCTTCTTAGGAGCAAGTACACTTGGAACTGCACAAGGACTTAGACTCTTTCTAATCAGCCCTTTCTCGAGGAGATCTTGAATTTGCTTTGCCACCTCTTCATTTTGCTGTGGAGTCATCTTGTATGCAGCCTTGTTAGGCAATGTAGCACTAGGGATTAAGTCAATCTGATGACTAATATCCCTCATGGGTGGTAAGGAGTTGGGAACTTCCTCTACCACAAGGTCTTGATACTTATCTAGAAGTTGTTGTACTTCCAATGGAACCTCCTTCTATTTTTGATCTTACTGATCTGATCCACTCTTGGGCTTCCTGACCAAGGCATACCCGTGATTGTCATTCTCCTTCAAGATGTTTAGGAACTCATTGCCATTCACCAACATGATATTGCTATTATTTTCCTTCCCCCTGGGCTGCTCCAACATAGGATCCATCTTGAATGGTCTTCCATTCTTGGTGATGATATAAGTGTTCTTCTCACCATCATGTTGAGCTTTAACATCATACTGCCATGGCTGGCCAACAATCAAGTGACATGCATCCATAGGGATGACTTCACATAACACTTTGTCCTGGTAGTCACCAATTGCAAATTCAACTCAAGTTTGTTCCTCCACCATGAAACTTTGGTTCTTGTTTAACCAAGAAATCTTGTGAGGACTGATATGAGGCAGCCTCTTTAACTTGCACTTCTCAACCATCTCAGTGGATACCACATTCTCAGTAGACCCTGAATCCACTATGATTTTGCAAAGTTTCCCATAGGCTAGGCCTTGGGTTCTAAAAAGATTCTTTCTCTGAGGGGGTTCTTATTTTAATGGCATCTTCAACATAGACCTTTTTATCATCATACTCTCTCCATCTAAAATAGGTGTAGCACTTGCCATTGGTGAATTCACACTTTCACAGTCATCATCTTTCACTAACTGATTTCTCTTCCCACTATCATGAGAGTTGCTGGCTTTCCCGGGGCACTTGTTCATTGTATGGCCAACTTGGTTGCATCCATAACATCTTCTAGCAAAGACTCCTAGTCCTCTACCTCCTCCACCATTTCTGCCCCTGCCATTAGGCCTTCTACCACATCTAAAACCTCCTCTATGCTCTGTCTCAGGTGATGTTTCTTGCTGACTATTATTTTTAGTTTTGTTGAATTGTCCACGGCCAAAATTGCCTCTTCCTCTTTGGTGTCTACCACCTCTACCTCTGGCACTTTGTTCACCCTTCCTTCTCAGCTTTTCCTCTACTCTGGAGGCCAATAAGAAACATTCATCCACTGTCTTTGGTAACACTAAACTTATCTCATCTTGCAGATTGTATTTCAGTCCATTCAGGTACCTAGCCACCATCCCTTTTTCATCTTCATTATGATTGGCCCTCATACTAAGTCTATGAAATTCTTCTGTGTAGGTAGCCACATCCATGTCTTTTTACCTCAAATTCTGAAACCTCCTTATGATTTGAATCTCATAATCAGGTGGCATGAACTTGCTTCTGAGCGTAGCCACCATTCTCCTCCATTTAGTGATGGGACTCTTCCCAATCTTCTCCCTCTCACTCTGCATATAGTTCCACCATACAAGTGCAGAACCTCTTAGCCTTGTCTTGGCAAACTTGACCTTTTTACTGTCATTGAACTCCTTGTAATCAAAGAAGTTGCACATAGCTTCTATCCAGTCGGTGAGAACATCTCCATCCAACTTGCCTTGAAAGGCAGGCACATCCATCTTGGGATCACCACCGTCTCCATGAGCACCCTTAAGTGCATTCAAGAAGGCTTTCTGATCTGCAAACATATCCTACTCTAGAGGATCCTCTTCTATCTCTATTTCTTCATTTGTGTTAGAAGAACTTCCCTCTTCTTTGGTCTTGCCCTTAGACTTCTTCTCTTCCTGCAATTTTTCTTCTTGCAATCTTGCTTCAACCATCTCTTCCACCAACTTCTTGATGGCATCTTGACTCATTGTCTTGGGAGGCATTGTACTAGCCTTTGTTTCAATTTCCTTTTCTGACATACACTTGCTTCCAATCAAAATATTGGCTCTGATACAAATATGATGCAGAGGGTATTGGTAGTGTTTGTTGAAGTTCACTCAATGAACTTAAATCCTATACTTCCTCCAAGAGGTATACAAGGGTGTTTACTATCATAAGCCTACACAAGGCTTCTTAAGGAACTGACATAACCTTGGACCACCCACTGGTGTTCACCCACATAGGTTATTCAACTTCTTACTAGTGAGTCATTGCTCTAACCAGTCCTTATACACAGTCCACCTCCAAGGACAACAATCTACCTTCAAAAGTTCTTAACTACTACCAATCCACTCTACCAACATGGACCACAACATCAATTAACATACACTTATCTATGACATGCATGGAACAAGGCCACTAACCAAGAAATCAAGTCTTACACTTACCAAAGATAGAGAACAGTAAAGTGTAGCTTGACTGTCCTATGACAGTGCTATGATGACAACTTATATCTTGTAGTCTTTATGAACAACAAAACTAGCATCAATTCTCCTATCCACAAGGATCTTCACACCAAACACAATTTGTATCTATCAGGGATAGGACTAATCAGAAATTACTGACTAAATGACTAAAACTCTATACTATACAGGACTGTGGACAGTAATTACCATGTGACTATCTTTCAACAGTGCCAAAAGGAGACTACTACCTTGTAGTTCTTAAGACTGACTCACATAACATTAACTCCTCAGTCCTTCAAAAGACCATGTAGGCTTAATACACATTCCAAACATCTATGAAGACTTCACAACTTTTCACAAAAAGTACAGGACTGTACTTTGTCACAGCGAATAGGGACAGTGGTCTACTTTTTTTTGTGACAGCAAACAGTTTTTCCTTCTAGAGAACAATCTAGATTGAGGTTAGACAAAGGAAATATATCAAGGCTCTTTCCCTAGACCAGTTAGGTTCTTACACAGGTCTGTCTCCCCATTAAACACAGAAATCATCCTTCATTTAATCAAACATCTGACTATTTTTTCTCTTTAGGTTGCTGTCCACCGTTGGTTTCTCAACTAGTCACTGTTTCTGACTAGTTAGAGGCATGCCACACACCATGGAGGAGGGATAACAACCAAAAAAAATCAAGAACATGAAAACTAGTCTAATTTCCTCCATCCCACCAAGAAATGGGTGACCACCTTCAGAGGATAGAGGAAAAATAAAGCATTTTGTCCAAAACCCTAGCTATGGAGGGTTAGAAACCAGTTTGTACACAATGGGTTCAAACAAAGCAATAGAAACATTTCAAGGGCTCTAACCAAATTCAAATGAAAGGTGATTCAACCTACAACAACATTTTCTAGACCATGGATCTCTTGATGTCCTTACCAGACCATACAAGAAGGTTGTTTTCAACAAAAAGCAGAAAAATACAATTTTTTCCTTATAAAACTCCTCCTCTCCATTCATTCTTGGCATGTTTTTACAAAGTGAAGTTTATAGAAAGTTGTCTGACCTTTCCACTTCCCATTCTGTCCGTACAATTGCCATGAGAGGCAGTGAAATGATGGGAAAAGATTTTTTCTTTAAAAAAAACCAAGTTTCTAAAAGGAGAAACCTATATAATAGGCCTAAGCTAACTCCATATTGGACTAGTCAACTAAATAAACTAAGTCCTTATTACATAGCATGAAAATGGCTTTCAAAGCCTTAGGGATAACCAAAATAACATGAAGACAAACTAGTAAATAGCCAACAAAATGACTAAACTGGGGAGCTCCTGCACCACCAACCCTATCTGATTTCTTGGTATGTTGAGTAAGGCTAAAAAGGGTACTCAAAAATACTTTTACAATTTGGATATGGGGTCTGCATAGGTAGTTATGATAGAAAAACTTGTTTGTGAGGGCTATTAAAGGATTGAGGTCTAGAGACCAAAAACCCACCATTTAATGTTTCAAACCTTGAAAGTTTGATTTGTTGGAGCTGTTACAAGATTCTATACCTCTTCTCTACATATAATTGGTATCAGATCCCACAAGATCTGGGCAAGAAAGTTTTGGGAGTTTTGTGTATTGTCTTATTGCAGGTTGAAGGAAGAGCCTGGATACCAAAAGACTAAGCCAAGGGAAACGAAAGGGGCCTAAGGTGAGGTATCACAAAGACAAGAAGCATTGAGAAGAAGCAAGGTAAAAGAGACTTTCTTGAGAAAGAAGAATAGAAATGTTGAGAAGATTAGTCTATGGAGACTTACAGAGTAAGGAGGTACCAAGAAAGAAACAAGAGAAAAGAAGAGAGAAAAGTGAGATGAAGAAGAAAAATGAGAATGAAGAACATATAAATATTCAACAAGAGATAACAAGGCTAAGACAAACCTTGGAACAAATGGAAAAAAGAATGGCACTACAAATGGAAAAAAGAATGGAACTTGAGATGCAATAGCTTCATGAGAGAGCAAAACAAAAAAGTGGTTGGTATTTACCAACAAGGAAGAAGGTAAAATGGCCTATCAAGAAGATCATTCAGAGGCGAAGAAGGCAAGAGTGGAAATCAGACCCAGACATTGAAGAATCTTTGTTGATGATGGAAAAGTAAAAGCCATCTAAGGAAAAGGAAAAATGTAAAGAAAATGGGTCCATTGAGACTCAAGATTTTATTTCTAACAAAATTTGTGAGTATGTGTTCATAGGTGCATTAGATGCAAATGAAGATGGAAAAGAGTATAAAGAAGGAGGAGAAGTGCATATAGTGTATGAAGATGGTTATACAAATGTAGCACACTATGGGGATGAAGATGTTGCCAAAACAACTGAGGTAATGGTTGTATTTTCTGATTTTATGGATGATGAATGTGCTAACATATTGTATTCCAATGATGAAGATGAAGACATAGATGGTGGTACTGAGGCATATGAACGAGAACTCAAGTTTTGGTACCTTGAAATTGAGAAGATTCTAAGAGGTGGTACAAGAAGAAGGGAAATGATCCAGGGAAAGTTTCAAAAGTGAAGGACAAGTTGTAGAAGAATTGGAAGACTAGGAAGAGAGAGAAGACTTGCACTCAAGTGGACTTGAGTTCTTATTCCCCTTGGGAGTATGGTGCAAGGGCACCTACAGTACTTTTGTGCCTCCGAGGGGTCAAAAGTTGATATTTTGTTTTGTTTGAGTTGTTTATATGTAATAAGGTCTTCTAATACCATTTCATGTGTGTTGGATTCTAAGCTAGGTCATTAGGTGAATGGAAGTGTCTAGTTGCAAAAAGTGTCAATCTTGCACAATGTTGTCAAATTGCACATTGGTGGAATATGAACAATTGTAATTTGAAAAGTTGGTTGAGAACCATTGAAAAATGGTTGTAAATGTTTAAAAAGGAATTCTATGGTCAACACAATGGTTGGGGGATGAATAAAGATGAGAAAACATTTGGTGTTTGAATGTTTTGATAAATACAACCCTTGTTTTCTATGCATTTTCCTGTAATAGTCCTATTCTTTCACATGGTATGGATCTATACAACCTTTGTATGACTCACATGTGGTATGGTTAGAAATATAATTGAATTACCTTTCTAATACTTTGGGTTTTGTTGATTTGTGTCATGTTTTGTGAAAGTTATGATCAAATTAGTGATTGTCACTTCTAGATTTTTATGGTGAAACAACAAAAAACTTGCTTAGTACAGTTTTGTACAATCTAGTACGGTTGAATGGTTGATTACCCATTGTAGAAGGCACTCTTAGATTTAATAGATTTTTGATTTGGTCCATTTTTTATTGTGTTTCAAGCAAATTATGCCCATTTTACTGTAAATAGTCTGAAACCCTAGTTAGGGTAATAGTGAGCAAACAAATCAATTTCTAAATGTTTTCGTACAATGTAACCTGGCTTGATTATGAGATATGTTGTATAACGTCCAAATGGGTGTCTAAAACTATGTTTACATTCTTTATATCATGTCTGCACATAAAATTATGGCTGAAAAACCCAATTTGTTGCTACCAAGTTTGTTCAAGCAATTAGGCCTAGGGACTAGGACAGTCAAGATTTGAACCTATCTTTTCAAACCAACCCTATCTGATTTATTGGTATGTTGAGTAAGGCTAAAAAGGGTACTCAAAAATTCTTTTATAGTTTGGATATGAGGTTTGCACAAGTAGTTATGATAGAAAATCCAGTTTGTGAGGGCTACTAGAGGATTGAGGTCTAGAAACCAAAAACCTACCATTTAATGTTTCAAACCTTGAAAGTTTTATTTGTTGGAGTTGTTACAAGATTCTATACCTCTTCTCTACATCTAAGCATGTGCATATATTTAGATTTTCTCATTTTTGTAATGGTGCATTTGAATCATCAATGAATCATGAATTTACCATATTTTATTCAAGTGATTGGTAAAGATATATTTATATGTGTAAAATACAAAACCTAAATACCTATCTGATTATGGATTAATTATGTTTATGCTATAGTAGATTTGAATTTAAAGTATCTTAAATTATCTTGAAAGGTCTTCCTTAAAACCTTGCCTCACAAAGGCAAGATGTTACAAAAGAAGATGACCTTGCCCTTTGCCAAGATGTAGGTGTTTAAGTAGATAATATGCCTTCTTCAAGTATTTCTTGAGATAAAATAGGGCCTTCCACACTTACAATAGGAGATAGTAGAATGCGAACGAAGGGAAATTTTTGACAAAAGAGTCTAAATATAAGGATGGACATTAGACAAAGCTCACATCTTAAAAATAAATCTAAGGTCATATATTAGACTTAGGAATTTAGTAGTCATGGCTAGTATAGTATTTATAGGATTAAATAAAGAAGGTCAATTCGATTCAAAGGTAGAAATTTAGGAGGTAAAGGTGACATGTAGCACTAACGATAAACTTAGAAAAAAACTTCTAGCTAATAATTCTATGATGAACAACCCTAAAGTAGAAATTATTATAATAGATGACTCTATGGTAAGATATTTTATATTAGAGATACTAGTAGCATAGACATTTAAGGGAAAACAAGGAGAATAATTGATGGCCTTATTATTGCAGGAATTGAAAAGGATATTCTTGTATTAGGGGTTAATTAATCTTCTACAAGTGTGATGGAGTTAGAGTAGGTCCATGATTTGATTAAGAAATAAGAAGAGGAGATAAGGGCACTTAAAAAAAACTTACATATAATTAAAAGGTACTCAAATCTAAGTAAATGCTAAAGAAACAACTATTGTAAGGGAACATGAGGAGAAATTTGAGAAATTAATTAAATGATTCACCTTATATATATACCATCAAAATGATAGGTTATAGTAATTAATAAATGAGAAATAGGATCATTAAAACTTGAACCAAGAAAAATTGGTTCCCAAGGATATAATTCCAACTATTTCAACTCTTGGCACCAAACTGCTCTATTGTAGGTCTCCTCTACATGTACATGGATTATGGCTATAGGGATAATTTTATAAGTTATAGGTATAAAGGGTGATTGAAGTATCATAAAAAAAGATATATAAACTTTTCACATTTTTTGAATTCTATTTATGAAGTGAAGCTAAAATACGAAGGAATTTGTTGTGTGAGTTGTGTATTTGTATAATTCTATTTTAGTTGATCATATAAGGAATATAAACCTAATCAATACATAGTGGGTTTTTATCTAAGATCATTTTTCTCTATTACCCAAGGAAAAATAGAAAGAGAGTTGAAGAAGTAGTGGTATGACAACATAGGGAGAAATATAGAGACTATGATAAGAGATAAATATTATTCCATGATTTTTTTTGTATAATCTATATACATTTACATCTAAAATAGAAACCATGGTAATGTTCTAGGTAGCAAAGGATAAATATAGTAAGCTAACTAAAGGAATGTTATTTCATGCTTCTAATGTGAGAGTCACTTATTGACTCAAGCCACCAGGATCACTTGCAAAACCTAAGATTTAACTTCCACAAGAGAAAAAAGGAAAGAGGAATAATTTGCATAATAAGAGCCTAGGAGCTAGTGCCTAGAAGCTAGGGGCTAGTCCCCCATGTGACCAGGGGTTAAAACCTTGGGGCTAGCCCTCAAAAAATTAAAAAATTCCTTTTTTATTAGGAAATTAATTAAAAAACTCAGTTGTATCTATGTACACAAATCAAGGTGGCATAGAAATCAAGGTGTCATATGGCCATATGGATTCTGTACATGTCGTATGGATTTCACAGAACTAAATTTCTTGAAACCCTAAAAGAACCCAGAAATTTTGTCACCAAAATATAGAGGGTCTTACATGAAAATAGGGTTTTTGGGCCTTCTAAGCACAATGGTGAGGTCTGTTTTGCTAAAAAATGCATCCTACAAAAGCTCTTACCTAAAATTTTCTTAGATTTGAGAAGGGGCTTTCAGGTCTGAAGCTTTGATACCATGTGAGAGTCACTAATTGACTGAAGCCACCATAATCACCTACAAGACCTAAGATTTACCTTCCACAAGAGAAAAAAGAAAAGAGGAATAATTTGCACAATAAGGATGCAATTAATGAAATGGATTAATGAATTATGTGAGAGAACTTGCTTTTATATTTTCAAGTTAGAGAAAAATCCTTATATGACTTAAAAATAACCTAAGACTAAAATTAGCCCTAAGTAAACTTAATAACGTGTAATTAAATATTTAATTACACCAACACCCCCCCTTAAATGCAACTTAGGGAGAAATAAAAAACAAGCAACTAATGCAAGAATAATTCTCGGCTACAAGGCCATGTGAGGTCATTGATTGACTCAAGTGACCATGATCACCTGCAAAACCTAGGATTTACCTTCCACAAGAGAAAAAAGTAAAAATGAATCATTTGCACAATAATGCATGCAATTAATGAAATGGATTAAAGAATTACATGTGAGAACTTTCTTTTATATTTTCAATTTATAGAAAACCCTAATATGACTTAAGAATAACCTAAGACTAAAATTAGCCCTAAGTCAACTTAATAAAGTGTAATTAAATATTTAATTACACAAACACCCCCACTTAAATTCAACTTAGGTAGAAATGAAAAGTATTCAACTAATGCAAGAATGGGACTCGGCGACAACTGCATGTTAGGTACCCATGAAAAACAAGAATTTCTCATAAAGTAGAGAAAAAAGAGAAAAACCCAGTGGGAGAAAATGTCTCTCCTAAAAATAGAAAAAATAACAAGTACATGAACATGTGATGGAAGAAGGACTAACACTAAGACCCCCAAAGAACTAAATCCATCACAAAAGTACAATCAAGAATGCCCCCTATAAGAGAGGAAGAAGAGAGAAGGATTAAAACCCATGTGAGGAAATGCTCCCTCCCAAAATAGAGATGAGAAGAGAGACCATGCATCCACTCCTCAAGATGACTCCTCTAGTGCTAGAAGATGCTTGACATAGAATAAAGATGAAGACCCATGAACGTTGAACAACATTCCTTCCCTTGGGAAGAAATAGAACTGGATATGTGTACATAATGTCTTCCCATTATGGATAGAAATATATAGGAAGAAGGAGAAATGTCTCTGAATTGTGCACATGATCCAAAGACAACTATTACCATTTTTTCACCTATAGAACTCAAATTGGTAGAGCTGGTGTGCATCAAGTTTTATTTTAAGATTAAAGATTGTTAACATTTTCTGCCATAATGTTTTACAAAGTTTGAAGTGCTTGAAAGGTTCAATTTTATCATGCTTTTGTATGATAGAAGGGAAAGAATTTTAGTCCCTCATTTAATGTTTTGTTGAGTATTCATCAGTGATACAAGTTATTTCATTTCACAGTACAATGATTATTCAATTTACAAATGAGATATATAGAAACAGAATAAATATTGCATTGAATGAAAAACATGATAGATCAAATGTCCCACACAAGCCGTGGGAATACCTGAACTAGTACAAACATAGAGAATACACTATGCATCTAAAGATAAGAAGGGAAAATCATATCCATCATTGCTTGTTTAGTGGTCTTGGTTTGATCTTCATTTGCAGTTGGCTCCTCCTCTCTCCCAATCTCTGAGAGAACCTACGGGATTGGAAAAAGTTTTGTTAGAGCTCTGGATATGGTTTCCTATGTGCCTATCAACAGAGACATAATTTATTGCCTATGATGCACTGAGTCAGAAGATCAAATCATCCATATGCAAGAGAGACTGAAAATAAAACAATCATTGAGCTTCATTGTTTTAAACTAGTATGTTTGTTTCTTGACCATGTATAGAAGAAGTTATGTTTCTCTTTGAAGACCATTTTAGCATGTGGTGCAAAGTGGGCTCCCACAAGGGTTGAGCCCAGCAAGCTACCCCTAATTCTTAAGCAGGGGATGAAAAGGAGTACATATTCATATTATTCAAATCAAAACATATCCAGCTAAAGAGTATTACATTCACTAAGTACATAAGCTATAAGATCATTGCCCATCTATAACTACCAATTTAAATGAGATTAAATGAAAGTTATCAAAGAGCAGTGAACTCATTCTAGGCAGATCAACAATCATTACATAAGAAGAAGAATACAATTGTAAGCAATGACAGGACAACAGTCTTATGTTGGTCAAGGCATATGACATATGACATCCAATACCAACATAAAAGATGCATTCTAAACATATTTATCAAATCATCTTTTCATAATGCTTGCATACAAGAGGCAGAAGAAAGTGATTATGTCATCATAAGAAGATGTAAAAAGAACTATGATATGCATGTCGACCAATCAAGGTTTTAGTTCTTCATCAAGAGACAGTGGAACAACCAAGGTATCAGAAGTTACAGGTATAGTTATAGCATTTATATGCCAAACATTGTTGCAAAATGAACATCACTTAATGATATATAAGTGTTTCAATCATATCCTATGAATAACAGCAATTGTAAAGAAATGAGCATCACTATTAGACTGTAATACAATCAAGTTGATACAGTTGCGAGTTGCACATAGGGATGCCATATTACAATGAAATAAGGAGTCATGATCATACAAAAGTGGTATGTGTATGATTACATTTGATGTAATAGAGTGAACTAAATTACCAACAAGTATAGAGTGATCACAAATACAGGAGGAAATAAAGATTTTGAGCCATGAGGGTTTTATAAACACTTAGGAATGTAAAGAACATCAAGCATATGAATTTAAAAACATAGCTGTAGTAGAGTTTACCAAGCATGATTGTGGCCTTTAACAATGGAGAAAGCATTTTCTCATAGGAGATTAAACCCACTTAGGGTTTCAATCTCATAAAAAGAAAAAAAATACTTAGAGAATGGAGGAAAAATGAATGTTACAACCATGGTTTTCACAAAGAAACCATTCAGAAATAAGTAGATATGTAGTATATGGCTGTGGCCTACAAAAAATACAGAGGTTCTGTAATGATCCCAACAGAAATGTAAAAGAAAATGCTTTCTTTTCATGATTTTCTGGCCTCATATTGAGCCTTATTTTAATGAAGAAGTCAAAGAAATGATACAAGGCTCAAAAGGTAGAGAGCTTACCATTATTTCTGAGTGAAGACATATATTCAAGGCCATGGGTTTTCACCCATTTTTTGCTTTTATTTGGTCTAAACTGAGCTCGACTTAGTTTCCATGGTGGCCTCAAGCACACAGAGGAAGAAATAGCAATGAAAACAAAAGAAAGATACATCAGAAGTTATCATGGACATGGCTAAAAGACAAAAACAAGCCTATGTCGAGTTAAAAAATGGTTCAATCTATGACAGACAAAATCTTACCTTGTGTCTTCTGTAAGTGATCTTCAAAGAAATATGCTCAAAACAGTGAGAATCGAAGCTTTTCCCAATAAACCCTAGCCTTTCATGGCAGCCATAGGTAGAGCTCTCTCATTCAAAATTCAAACACCAAATGATGTGAAAAATTAGGGCTTCTCTATTTTGTTCTAGGGTTCACTTATAAGCCCTAAGACCGAATGTGATTTTAATCACATTGAATTACATTTTCTATGACATAGCTAATACCCATCGTGGTATTTTGTGCCCACCATATGTTTGTCTAGTCATGTAACTTAGAATGTTATGCATTAGGCCCCTTTGAATATTCACTACTGAGGCTTTATGCTTGAAGACTATTTGGTCACATTGCATATATATTGCTAGAGAGCTCATTTTGTCTCTTTTGAAGATAAACATATAGGTTCATATGCCCTTAGAATATCTTGCAGAGCTAGATGGAGAATGAGCCTTATAGACTTTTATTTTGCAAAACCATATATAATGCCTCCAAATATTTTATGATTTTTATAGAAAATCGGGTATCAAAATAATGTATTATACTTGGCAAATTTTTTTTAAAAAAAGCCTTGTATTATTTGTAGAAAATCAAATCAAGATAGAATAGAAAATAAAACTACAAATATTGTAAAGTAAATATTTAAATCAATATCCCTTATAAATTGCTTTTAAATATTTGTCATTTAAAGCAGGACTAAAATAGACAAAATCTTGCTTTTCTAGATTTGATTCCCTTTTGGCGAAATTGAGAAGATATGGACAAATTGGAGCTTTTATTGAGAAGATAAAGCATGTTCTTGAGGATATTTTGGTGGGGACACTTGACACAAGATTTTGGCAGCTTTTTCACCTAGTTTGAGAATATTTTGGGTACAATTTTTAAGGATTTTTTATGGATCTCGAAAATGATTTGGAGATTTGCTTTTGGAGAGTTTTTTGTAGAGTTTTTCTATTTTTCCATCTTGGGAAAATTTAGAGGATATGTTGGAGAAAAACTTAGTTTTTCTTAGTAAGTTCTGATCATTTAGTTTCTTTCTCTTTGGCTCACTTGCAGAGAGATTGTAAAACATTTTGTACTTAAATTCTTAGTTTGTACTCCTTTCAGTCTTAATTAAGTAGTAGAGTTCTCCTTTTCATTTTTCTAATTCATTTTGTAATCAATGATCTAATATTCAATTGTGATTCAATTTTCAAATCCTTTTGCTATGTCTCATTATTGTAAGTTTGATTGTGAAAGATTTATGTGATGTAGGTTGTATGTTGTGTTTAAACTAGTTAGTTGGATTGAAGTTGTGATAGGACTTCGGTTTATCCTTCATGCAAACTTCTAACTTCTCAAACCTTCATATAAATTACTTATGTATTGCATTAAATCTAGTGAAATTGTGAGGATTAAAGACTCTTGTGAGGTGGATTGTGAGTCAAGTTAGTGAATAGATAGAGTTCTAGCACATAACCTGTTAGAGTTTAGGATTTCAATTATAGTTAAATTTCTATCCCTTTTCCCAGAAAGTCATTTAGAGTAGGTGAAGTAACCAGGGGAACTAGCCCACTCTCGAGGTTCACTCCAATTTTAGGCAACTCACAAGGCTAGGAGTGTTCCCACGTGTCAATAGGTAACTAAGTTAATAGCTTAGTCTGGGTGCATATCTAATTGATAATAGTTTTTGCCTCGCCAGGTGGGACTGATTGGACTATTTCTATCTAATAGTACGTTCATATATCCTGATATTGGGTATGTGTATCAGTGATATCACCCTTTGGAGGCAAGGAAACAACACATCTAGTGATTTCAAGCTCAAATTTACTAGTTTCGGTATGATCAAGTGCTTGTATGTTACGAAAATCATCAATTCACTCCATTTTCTAGCTTTTATATGAGTAAAAATGTCAAATTTTCATAGCCAACATGTATAGCCACCCCCATACTATGAAGATGCTACTTATTCGTCTCCATGTCAGCCATATCAGACCAATGATGCTGCTGTTTCTAATTCCATGGCTTTCCAAAATCAGCATGCCCAACATAATAGCACCCACTCACCCCTACCCAATCTTCCAAATAGCTTCAAAATCCTAAAGTCATGGAGCTTAGAGACATTCTATTAGACTATAATAAGAAGATGGATGAGATTAAGAGACAACATGAGGAGATTGCTAGCATGAAGAGTATGTTGTTTGGTTTCATGCATGACTTCACAAAGTAGGTAGAGGAGATTAAGAAGCTGCATGAGTATAACTTACAGTAGCAAGAATGGGCTTGATCAAGTTATCAGTACGAACAAGAAGGGGAATTTCAAGGAAGGCAATATGAAGAGTGTAAATGGCAGCAATAGGAGTTAGATCACTAAGCCTTCTTCAAATAGTAGGAGCAGCAACCTTGTGAGACTTTAGTTCTGACTAGGATGTGGAAACACGAAGGAGGCAATTTGAAGAGAACCTTGAGAGGGAGGCAGCTACATAAACAAAGCTTTTGCTTCCTCAAACCCAAGAAGTTCCTGTCATTCCAGAACAACCAACTCAAGAAGAGGTTCATAAGTATAATCTTCCAAGTTTCAAGCAAGGTGAATCTCTTATCCTTTCCAAGGTCAAGATTCCTAGTTTTAGAGATCCTTTACCCTTGCAAGAACCTAGGTTGGTACAATCTGAACTTGTTATGCTTCAAAACCAGCCTCTTGAAGAATCATTTTCCCTCCAAGAGATTAGTTTTGAATGCAAACAAACTCCCCAGAAAATCAAAATCCCAAGTTTTAGAAGTTCTAATTTTACTCAAGAGCTTATTTGCATTAAAAACCAGCCCATTAACCAATAGTTTTAGTCATATCAAGAGCCTACACCAAATCATCAAACTTTCAAACAACCATGGCAGCCTTCTTGTACTAAGTATCCTGATTATAAAATGTTGAATCTTGTTAAAACTACCCCTGCCATATCAATCCAAGATCAAGAAGAGGTAAAAGTAGTAAAATTTGAACCAGTCAAAATTCCAAGTTTTAGTCCAGCAGTTGAAGGTGCATGTGTAGAGGAAGTTGATTCAGGCTTGATACTAAACCCTTTGCATTTTGATTCATTTGAAAAATTTTGTAGTGTTGTTTATAAGATGAATCAAAGCAGGATACAGAGATTGGAGGTTGAAAGTCTCCAATTGCAAAGACAAATTACCTAGGTTCAAATGGAGAGTAAACTGGATAAAGAGGAGGATTCAGTTCCTTGTTTGATTAGCTGCCTGCTTTTGTTGGTGATGATGAAGACAACATGTAGGAATCCAACTTACCAGCTAATTTGGGACAGCTAGAAGATATTGCAGAAAATGATGTAATGTTGTTTCGTAAAGGCAATGATGAGATTGAGGCCTCAATTCAGTTTGAAGAGCAAAGAGAGTTTTTTTTCAAAATCTAGCATGCTTGTTTCACATGAAGATCCTGACTACCAGGCTAAACACAAAGTTAAATCAGATCAGATTCTCCATGATGATGAGGCATCTAGTTTATTTTCAGATCTCCCATTGTACTACAATGAAGAGGCTAACATGAATGAGACTAAGGCAACTTGCCTTAAAGAGAAATCAAGTGGACTAGCTGAAGATGATCAACCTTTTTAAGACAACTTCATGCTTGATTATCAAGATCCTAACTATTCGGCTTGTAGAGAGCTTGCCACTCTGTTGAATTCTTGTAATGACCAAATGCCTAGTTTTGAGTAGCAAGATGAAAGGAATTAGTTAGGCAAGGTGCAGATTCAGGAAGAATCAAGTGAGGATAGACATGTTTTGGAAGGTCAAGAGGTTGTTTCACAAGGAAACGTTGTCATAGATATTGAAGGTATGAGTTTTTAAAGCCATTATAAGGAAAAGTTAGAGCATACATTGCATGATTAAATTGTTCATCAAGAGGATTTATCCTCAATTATCGTTGAAATTTTTTTCTCTAACACTGTTGATAGCTTAGCACCTTTCAAGACAGGTTTGTGATCGATATGATCAAGTGAGTAAGGAAGTTGCAGTTAATAGAATGATTCTCAAAAGAGAAGCCAGTAAGAAGAATTTTTAGTCTATCATCTCAAAAGGATGCCTAATCAGACATCTTTCTAGGATGTAGCCCAAGCACAGAAGTGCAGTTGAAGAAGAATAGATTCAAATCATTTTGCCACCTTAGGGTAACAATGTTTATGCTCCAAATGAAGAGGTTAGTGATCTTGTATATGTTCTTCAAGATATGGTGCAACTATTTCATGGCCTTTCATCCATTGTTCCTTTTCATGTAGCTATCCAAAATCATGTAAAACATCGAATATTCTATAGAAGAGCTAGCTATTTCACCCAATCAGTGAATGGGTTTGTTTGATCAGCTTCTCTAGCTGGTTAGAGTAGTTTACAGTTAGTGTTTTCAGTCAATAAGTGCTTCATGCACATTTCCTTTCAGTTATTTTTGTTTCCCTAAGTGCTGTTGCAAATGTTTTCTGGCCACCAGGGAATTTTAGTTTGCTTTCAGTTTGGTTTAGTTAAGTTTTCTGTTGATGTTCAAAGTAGTTTGAAGTGCTGAGTTATAGTTTTTTAAGTTTGAGATCAGTAGAGTATGACTCAATGCCCAATGCATAGTTAAGGTAACTAGTCATGATGCTTAGCAGGCAAGCATGTAGCAGAAGTCACCAAAAATGTTACCAATTTTTTACCTGCAGCTCAAATTGGCAGAGGTGGTGTGCATCAATTTTTATTTTTAGATGAAAGATTTTTAACATTTTCTGCTATAATGTTTTGCAAAGTTTGAGGTGCTTGAAAGGTTTAGTTTTATCATGTTTTTGTATGATAGAAGAGAAAGAATTCCAATTCCTCATTTAATGCTTTGTTGAGTATTCATTAGTGATACAAGTTATTTCATTTCACAGTACAATGATCATTCAATTTACAAATGAGATATATACAAATGGAATAAACATTGCATTAAATGGAAAACATGATAGGTCAAATGTCCCACACAAGCCATGGGAATAGCTGAACTAGTACAATCACAGGGAATACACTATACATCTGAAGATAAGAAGGGAAAAGCATATCCATCATTATCTGTTTAGGGGTCTTGGCTTGATCTTCATTTGCAACTGGCTCCTACTCTCTCCCTATCTCTGAGAGAACTTGCAGGATTGGAAAATTTTTTGTTAGAGCTCCAGATATGGTTTCCTATGTGCCTATCAACAGAGACATAATTCATTGCCTATGATGCACTGAGTTAGAAGATCAAATCATCCATATGCAAAAGAGACTAAAAATAAAACAATCATTGAGCTTCACTATTTTAAACTAACATTTTTGTTTCCTATGTAGGTAGAGAAGAAGTTATGTTATTGTTTGAAGACCATTTCAGCATGTGGTGGAAAGTGAGCTCCCACAAGGGTTGAGCCCAGCATGCTGCCCCTGATCCTTAAGAAGGGGATGAAAAGGAGTACATATTCATGTTCCTCAAATCAAAACAAATCCATCTAAAGAGTATTACATTCACTAAGTACATAAGCTATAAGCTCATTGCCCATTTATAACTGTCAGTTCAAATGAGATGAAATGAAAGCTATCAAATAGCAGTGAACTCATTTTGGGCAGCTCATCAATCATTACATAAGAAGAAGAATAAAATGGTAAGCAATGACAACACATCAATCTTATGTTGGTCAAGGCATATGACATCCAATGCCAACATAAAAGATGCATTTTAAACATATTTATCAAATCATCTTTTCATAATGCTTGCATACAAGAGGCAGAAGAAAGTGATTATGTCATCATAAGGAGATGTTAAAAGAACTATCATATACATGGTGATGAAGCAAGGTTTCAGTTCTCCATCAAGAAATAGTGGAACTATTGATAACAGAGAGGGGGGGTGAATCAGTTATCTTAATTATTTCTACTTTCTGATCTTCCTTAACAA
Source organism: Cunninghamia lanceolata (assembly GCA_027924645.1). Lineage (NCBI taxonomy): Eukaryota > Viridiplantae > Streptophyta > Pinopsida > Cupressales > Cupressaceae > Cunninghamia > Cunninghamia lanceolata. Next base: position 12,512,457 of record BSBN01000534.1, on the reverse strand, counting down.
TTAATGTAGTATTAAATCATATAAGCAAACATAGCCATGAAATGGAAGTAACATCAATACACATGACACAATGATTTTGACGTGGAAAACCATGTTAAGGGAAAAAACCACGTGGTGATTAACCCAAGATTGTATTCTCTGTTAGAAGAATAAAATAGTACAAAATGACACTTGCCAATTAGGGCTCACTGCCCAAGCACACTGCTCACAAGAGGCTCACTGCCTACAAGTTATAAAGAAAGTAACAAGATACTTGAACTGATAAGAAGCATCCACATATGCTGGAGTTCAGTTCTAGTTAGGCTCAGTATACTGATCTACTGCACTTCATCCTTTCTCTTCTTCTGTGCTGCTGTCCTTTCACATACCGGACCTGCCTTACTGCTTCTATACTACTCTACTTCTTTTCTTCGCACACCACTACCACTTCACATCTAAATCCATCTGGTATATATACCCGTAGAAAGGATTTCATCCTCTTTCTAGTCAACATCCAGAATAGTCAATATTTTCCCAAACTCTAGTCTGTCGGTAGAATCCTTGCTTACCAAGTGATGTGAATCAAGGAGATACTTATAGAAGTCATCTAACATGTCAGCCAATCATGGATGATACCTTAAGAACCTTGATCACCATCAATATCTCATCCGGAATAATTCTGATGCTCTGTCGATCAATTCCTCCTCTATCTACTCTGCCAAACTAGACCCTAATACTTAGATGCTCATATCTCTTCACTCTTTCATCACCAAAGGCTCAATCCCTGGAATCTATTAATCAAGGTATTCCTCTTGACTTCCCCAAGTCTGTACTTTACAAAGATACTTCCTCTAAGAGATCTGGACCTGACTGTCAGACCTTGCTGCATGCTCTATTCTTGCTTACCGGACCAACGTATTCTTCAATCTGACTTCTGGTAAAGATACACCATGTCCTGCGGATGTGTGGAGTGGTCTTTGTTTCCATCAATGATAACACCAATGAAGTCACACAGTGTCTCTTTCTAACAATCTCCCCCTTTGGCATTAATGGCAACACTTAGTGAAAAAAGACTAAGTGTCACACTACACTCCCCCTTGGTTGATGCTCTTTTCTAATGTACATTTTTTTGGAGCTCCCCCTTAGTTGGATTCCACATTTTTCACTGCTCCTCACTCCCCCTTTGACATCAATGGCAAAGGGTAGAATCTACATACCAACAATCCTCAAAAAATCAACTATACTTAGCCGCATAAGTATAAATACATGACACACTTACATATATTGAAGTATATCTGCAAAAGATGTCTTGAACTGGGCAAATTTTGTTTCCCAACTCTGCTTCATCCTGTCCAAAATTGAGATGTGACCACTCAACAGGAATGCAAAAGCTTCTGCCCTCTTAAGATCTGTCGAATCACTGGTTCAGGCTATGGTCTGGGCATCAGTTAGGGCCTCATGCATGGCCTCTAATTTAGGGATAATCATCCCTCTAAGTTTTCCCATCCTACTTAATATGTTCTTCCTCTCCTTCTCAAGCTTCTTAATCTCATTCATGACTACAATAGTTTGACATTCCTGGTTTATTATGGATACAGTGAGAGGATCAAAATTCTGAGAGAGGCTTGACAGTTTATCCACTTGTTCTTTCACTTTCTTCTCAATATCTTTTGTTACTTTAGTCTAGGATATACAAAATTTATATACTTCTCCTCCATCCTTAAGAGCATTTTCTGAGCTCTTTATCCCAATATCCATATTTCTCCTATCATTGGTTATAAAGCCTTGTAACTCAGAGAATCTCTTATCCAAAAACTCTTTTCGGACCTTCACCTCAGCTAATTTCTCTAAAGATTCAAAATGAGTGATGGCAGAACTAACAAGAGACTTGAGATTATAGGATGAAGAAGCTGAGGAATCCTTATGAAAGGATGGCATGATCTTTTCAAGCACACCGAATGCAATTTCTAGCAGCTCACAGTCTTCCATGTGAGACTTTAGAAGTTTCTCTTTGGCCTTTGCTTGGGGAAAGGATGCTATCTTCATTGTTTGAACCAGGGAGAGAGAATCAAAGTCAAATGGTCCTTGAAGTAACTTTGGTTCATCAATCTCCATCATTTCTTTAGTCAAGAAATCCTTGATAGTTTCTGCAGTGTCTCTTGCCGGAGACAAAGTTTTCTTTCCTTCTGCACTGTCACTTATGTTCTTCTCAGCTTGACCTTCTTCTCTTACCTTCACTTCTTCTTCTTTCTCCTCTATTCTTTCTTCTCATTTAGATCTAGAGACTGCTGGAGAATTCAGATTTACTTCTCCTTGGACTTCCTCTTCTGGAACAGAGGAATCTATGTCCTTAACATTTTCTTCACTAGTCTCCTTTGCCTCTTCTGCTACTGTCTTAGTGGATTCTTCTTTGTCATCCATGGCAGATGTTTCATCATCTAAGTTTTCTACAATGGGAATGTTGAATCTTTTGTATGCATTTTGGAGGATTTCTTCTATCTCTTTTGCTATTTTGTCAGTTTTGCCAAGCATAAGCTGATTCATTCTAGCTTTGCTCCGGAACTCATCCTTGCAATCTTTGAAGATCATATTCATTTGCTTCTGAGTGATTGAAGGAAAGAGCTGAATGGCTATCTGTTCTCGGATCTCAAGATCCTTTGCCTTAGCATTATTCTTTCTTATTTCTAATTCCTTCTCCAATCTTTTGGGAATGAGAGATATGATTTCAATAAAAGCCTTATTATAGATATTCATATATCTGACTGTAGCTTCTTGTAAGATCTTTTGGTCAGCTTCATTATAATCATCATAGAATTCAGTCATTAGTTTTAGGTTTCCATCCACAGTGATTGATTTGACTACATCATCAATGGACAGAGTGGGCCTTTCAACAAATTCTTCTGCTATCTCTTCCATGTCTTGACCTGTAGAAGATTCACCATATCCTTTCTTCTTCTTCTTCATTTTCTTTACCTCCTCATCTAACTCAGTTTCTTCATCATCCTTCTGACTGATGTAAGATGTTGTGGCCTTTGTCTTAGTTCTTTTCTCTTCTTTACCAGATGATTTTGCTTCCAGTTTAGATGCCTTTGAGCTTTTAGCAGTTGCAGGTGCAGAGCTCTTAGAAGATCTGGTCTGGGAGGGGGATTTTACGAGAGCACTTTCTTTTTCTGCTTCTTCCTTTTCTTTTTCTGCTCCTTCCATCTTTTCTCTATGGGCATCAAGTGACTCTTTTGAGATTCCATGCCTCTTGGCAACTTCTTCAACTTCCCTTCTCACTTTCCTCTTGGTTTCAGGCTGTCTAAGTTCCACATGAACTTTTACACTCAGCTCTTGGAAGGTTCCAAACCTTTTTGCCTTAGGGTCTTTGCGCTCATTCAACAGATGTTGGATATGCATCTCTACAATTTTCTCATCTACTTCATACCCCATTGGCATGATCCAAACTATCCTTGGCTCCACTGCCTCCATTAGGCATTGATCAGTGTCAACCATGAAACACACTGTATCTTTGTACTTCTCAACCAATGATTGGGGAATTCTTTCTCTGGTTTGCATCATATTTTGAAAGTTCTTGAAGTAACCCCATAGAGCTGTATTTATTGCCTTAGCATCCCCAAGCCCATGCAAGTAATCTCTAATTTGAATTGCAATAGGTCTTTTATTCTACCATACCTAACCACTAGATCCGGGCAGCTCATTCATAAAGTAGAAAAACAAACACAATATCAGTCCACCATACTTAAAAGAGTTATTTTCGTCCTTCTTGATCTTCTATAAGTTTTCCATCAATGGTTTAGAAGGAGTTCACAGAGATCATAATCTGCATTCTTTCTCAACATTTCATAAGCAGTATACACAGTAGTTCTAGATACTGAATTTTCCTTGTTGGAGTGATATATCTTATAGCAAATTATCATAGATGCAAACTTGATATCCGGATCAGTGATATCTTCTATGGTCATTGCTCTCTTATCAAATTTTGATCCAGTGGCCTCAGTCATAGTTTGGTTTTTGATAGATTTGAGAACAGGTAACCCTTCGGAAGAGTGTAAACCAGTTACTGCCCTAATTGCATCCTTGGTGATCTTGAATGGTCTATTCAACCATAAGAAGTTATCATGCACTCTGTTCAACACATACTAGACCCACTCATCTTCTTCAAGACAGGGGAAATGGATGTACTGACCAAAATGTTTATATTGGATGGCCTTATACTGAGGTTTTAGTTTAAAAGATTCATCTATCAGTTCCTTGTGGTAGATGTCCATAAGCTTGGATTCACCAAAATCTTCAATGTTCGCATGAATGTAAACCCTAACATCTTCTACATGCAAAACCCCATGCGAAATGCTGGAAAATGCCCCTAAGGGACCAACTTCTAGGGATTTATATGGATGTTTCTTGAATTTAGGACGTGACCTATCAGTGATCCTTACAACATTTGGTGTAGCCATCTTAAAAAAGATTTACAGAGAAATATTCAATACTGGAAAATACCTTTTGTGCTTCTAGGGTTCGCGGTGTTAGCTAAATTGATTTGCTGGATGAATCGACTTCAATGGTTGAGCTTTGAGAAATTTGAAACAATTTGTTGCAGAGCTCCTTTTCTTTTCTTCTCAAATGCAAATGTGCAAATGACTCGTGAATGAACCCTTTTATTTTTGAGAAAAAACCTAAATCCACACTACAATAAATGTGCAAATTAAGTCATTCCGGTTGCCTAGTTCTTCTTATTTTGAGAAAGATCTTTTTTCGGATCACTGAGATATACTTAGAGTCATCCTTGCTAATTAATAACAAACTATCTTACATTCCCCAAATATTTTGATCTATCTACAGATCAAGATGCCACGAATTTGAATCATACTGGATCTAACTGTGATAATCTTGTTTTACTGGATGATTGTTAAACTGGATCAATCTTGGAAGATTAGACTCTTCAAATCTTCCTGTGGATCTTCCATATCTTTACCAAACCTTCTTTATATGTTTCTCTAAGAATCTTTTAATCTGCAACCTTTTATCTGCCAAGTTTGGGCACCTAATGACTGGCTGGGGGAAAATGTTTTTCTTTTGTTACTCCCCCTAAGCTAGAGCTCATCTATTTAGTTTCCAAAAGGAATATCAGCACTAGATTCTGGTGCAGATCCATACTCAACATTTTTTGTACTCCTCTTTACCCAAATTGTGTTCGTCTCCCTTTGAATTTCATATGCATTTATTTTTCCTTTTCCTTTGTCTTGGTTTTGATTATGATGTACTGAACCCTCATTGTTCTGATTCTTATTTCTACAGAATTTGGCAATATGACCAGATCTATTGCAATTGTAGCAGACAACATTTCTTTGAATATTTGACTGATATCCTCTTGATCTATATTGATTATCCATATGTCCCATTCTATTGCATGCAAAGCATCTTCTATTGAATGAATTATTTGTTTGCATATTTCTACACTCATGAGATTTGTTACAATACCTTTTGCATTTAAAACACTGTCTGGAGAAGGATGAATTAGTCTAGTTCATTCTTTTTCTACACTTATTTTCTTTATGACCAAAATTATTGCAATTGTGGCAGTATCCATTGAAGGATGGATATATTCGAGCATTAGGTTGCCTTATTGGAGGTCTTCTAGGCCTGTTTCTTAGATTTTCTGATCTAGAGTTCTTCTGACTAGATCCGGAGCTTTCACCTTTCTCATACCCCAAGCCTTGCTTGTCATCTACCTTGTTTTGGCTTTGAAGAAGAACTTCAAGTTGGACAGATCTTATCTTGAATTTCTCTTTGTATTCATTTGTTGTTTGAAGATCCTTTTTAAGAGTGTCAATTTGATTCTCAAGTTGTTCTTCATTATCCCTAGCTTCTTCAAGATTAGATTCAAGATGCCTAATTATTCTATCCATTTTGTGGTAGTCTTCTGATTTCTCTTTGAGAGATTTTCTTAGATCATCTTCAGTTTTCCTTTTCTCTTCAATTTCTTGGGTAAATTTCATAACTCCTGATTCCATTTCATGTCTTACCATAATGACCTCTTTTGATAACTTTTCACATAACTTGGTTTTCTCCTTCAGATATTCATTTGTATTATTTTCTTCACCTTGACTTGCCAATTTCTGAAGTAGATCCTTTCTCTTTTTCATAGAGATACTCAGTTTCCCTTTTAGTTCATTTATGAAATCATCAGCCTATTTTAGTCTTTCCTTCAGTTCATTGACTTCAGAGTTGGATTGCTCAAGATCATCTAGGGTAGACTGAAGTTGTTCCCTCATACCATACACATCCATTTGAATTCCTAGATCTTCCTCAAGCTGTTAGGCTCTGTTTGGAGGAACTCGGCTCTAATACCAATTGTTGATAACTGAGAGGGGGGTGAATCAGTTATCTTAATTATTTCTACTTTCTCATCTTCCTTAATAATTAATGTAGCATTAAATCATATAAGCAAACATAGCCATGAAATAGAAGATACATCAATACACATGACACAATGATTTTGATGTGGAAAACCCTGTTAAGGGAAAAAACCACGGGGTGATTAACCCAAGATTGTATTATCTGTTAGAAGAATAAAATAGTACAAAATGGCACTTGCCAATTAGGGCTCACTGCCTGAGCACACTGCTCACAAGAGGCTTACTGCCTACAAGTTATAAAGAAAGTAACAAGATACTTGAACTGATAAGAAGCATCCACATATGCTCGAATTCAGTTTCGGTTAGCCTCAGTATACTGACCTACTGCACTTCATCCTTTCTCTTCTTTTGTGCTATTGTCCTTTCACATACCAGACCTACCTTACTACTTTTGTACTGCTGTACTACTTTTCTTCACATCTAAATCTATCTAGTATATATATCTACAGAAAGGATTTCATCCTCTTTCTAGTTGGCATCCAGAATAGTCAATATTTTCCCAAACTCTAGTCTATCGGCATAATCCTTGCTTACCAAGTGATGCAAATCAAGGAGATACTTATAGAAGTCATCTAACATGTCAGCCAATCATGGATGATACCTTAAGAACCTTGATCACCATCAATATCTCATCCAACATAATTATGATGCTCTGTCAGTCAGTTCTTCCTCTGTCTACTCTGCCAAACTGGACCCCAATACTTAGATGCTCATATCTCTTCACTCTTTCATCACCGGAGGCTCAATCCATGGAATCTATTAATCAAGGTATTCCTCTTGACTTCCCCAAGTCTACACTTTACAAAGATACTCCCTCTAAGAGATCCGGACCTGACTATTGGACCTTACTACATGCTTTGTTCTTGCTTACCGGACCAAGGTATTCTTCAATCTGACTTCCAATAAAGATATACCATGTCCTGCGGATGTGTGGAGTGGTCTTTTTTGCCATCAATGACAAAACCGATGAAGCCACACAGTGTCTCTTGCCAATAGGAACATCCAAGGCATCAGAAGTTACAGGTACAGTTACAACATTTATATGCCAAACATAGTTGCAAAATGAACAACATCACTTAATGATATATAAGTGCTTCAATCATATCTTATGAATAATAGCAATTGTAAAGAAATGAGCATCACTATTAGACTGTAATATAATCAAGCTGATATAGTTACAAGTTGTACATAGGGATTCCATGTTATAGTGAATAAGGAGTCATGATCATGCAAATGTGGTATGTGTATGATTACATTTGATGTAATAGAGTGAACTAAATTAACAACAAGTAAGTATGCAGCGGATTCAATGTGGAGCGTACCAATTATATATGGAACGAGTGAATAAACAACCACAAGGATTAATGCAAAACTTATCAAATGATACAGAGTCATATGAGCATAGAACTTCAAGCAAAAATGTATATATATCAGCTCATAAATAACAAGAGAAGAGTTAAGTCTCAGTGTTCAAATTCATCTACAAGAGGTGTTGTCCCAGGTGATAATGTCAAGGCACAATAATAAGGTAAATGTTTTTGTTAAGCATTCCATACTTTTTATGCCAAGCCACAGTCACCAAGTAGAGGATACATATATGTATAATTGCATGAATTCAAAACTTCAAAGTGCACTTTATCATGGCAAAAGAAATGGAACTTCAATGACATATGCAGCTACAGGAGGTGCAAACAGAATATTATGTGTGTTAACATCAGAGAATGCTTTTGGAGCAACAGAGAAAAGAAGATATTTTGAGCTCTTGGAAGTTAAGTGGAACTCAGAAGTAATAATGGAGTATGCCATATACAACAGTGGCAATAAAATGTGTGTTTCTTCACAATATCAAAACCCATGTTGACTTGTATAGAGAGATCATAAATACAGGAGGAAATAAAAGTTTTGAGACATGAGGGTTTTATAAACACTCAGGAATGTAAAGAACATCAAGCATAAGAATTTAAAAACATAGTTGTAGTAGAGTTTGCCAAGCATGGACACAACCTTTAACAATGGAGAAAGCATTTGGTCATAGGAGATTAAACACACTTAGGGCTTTGAGCTCACAAAAAGAAAAAAAAAACTCAGAGAATGGAAGAAAAATGATTGTTACAACCATAGTTTTCACAAAGAAACCATTCAAAAATAAGTAGATATGGAGTATATGGACTTGCAAAAAATACAGAGGTTCTGTAATGATCCCAACAGAAACGTAAAGGAAAATGCTTTCTTTTCATGATTTTCTAGGCTCATATTGAGCCTTATTTTAATGAAAAAGTCAAAGGAATGATATAGGGCTCAAAAGGTAGAGAGCTTACCATTATTTCTAAGTGAAGAGATATATTTAGGGTCGTGGGTTTTCTCCCATTTTTTTGCTTTTATTTGGTCTAAACTGAGCTTGACTTAGTTTCCATGGTGGTCTCGAGCACACAGAGGAAGAAGTAGCAATGAAAACAAAAGAAAGATACATCAAAAGTTATCATGGCCATGGCTAAAAGACAAAAAAAAGCCTATGTCGAGTTAAAAATGGTTCAATCTGTGATAGACAAAATCTTACCTTGCATCTTTTGTAAGTGATCTTTAAAGAAATATGCTTAAATACAGTGAGAATCAAACGTTTTCCCAATAAACACTATCCTTCCATGGCAGCCACAGGCAGAGCTCTCTCATCCAAAAGTAAACACCAAATGATGTGAAAAGTTAGGGCTTCTCTATTTTGTTCTAGAGTTCACTTAGAAGCCCTAACACTGAATGTGATTTTAATCACATTGAATTACATTTTCTATGACATAGCTAATACCCATCATGGTATTTTGTGCCCACCATATGTTTGTCTAGTCATATAACTTAGAATTTTATGCATTAGGCCTCTTTGAATATTCACTACCTAGGCTTTATGCCTTAAGGCTATTTAGTCACATTGCATATATATTGCCAGAGAGCTCATTTTGTCTCTTTTGAAGATAAACATATAGGTTCATATGCCCTTAGAATATCTTGCAGAGCCAGATGGAGAATGAGCCTTATAGGATTTTATTTTGCAAAACCATATATAATGCATCCAAACATTTTATGATTTTTATAGCAAATCAGGTGTCAAAATAATGTATTATACTTGGCAAAATTTTAAAAAAAAGCCCTGTATTATTTGTAGAGTATCAAATCAAGATAGAATAGAAAATAAAATTGCAAATATTGTAAGGCAAATATTTAAATCAATATCCCTTATAAATTGGTTTTAAATATTTGTCATTTAAAGTAGTTGAAGCAGGACTAAAATAGACAAAATCTTCCTTTTCTAGATTTGATTCTCTTTGGGTGAAATTGAGAAGATATGGATAGATTGGAGTGTTTATTGAGAAGATAAAGCATGTTCTTGAGGAGATTTTGGTGGGGCCACTTGACACAAGATTTTGGCAGCTTTAAATCACCTAGTTTGAGAAAATTTTGTGCACAATTTTTAAGGATATTTTATGGATCTCGAAAATGATTTGGAGGTTTGCTTTTGGAGAGTTTTTTACAAAGTTTTTCTATTTTTCCATCTTGGGAAAAATTAGAGGATATATTGGAGAAATACTTAGTTTTTCTCAGTCAGTTCTGATCAAGTTTTTTACAAAGTTTTTCTATTTTTCCATCTTGGGAAAAATTAGAGGATATATTGGAGAAAAACTTAATTTTTCTTAGTCAGTTTTGATCATTCAGTTTCTTTCTCTTTGGCTCACTTGCAGAGAGATTGTAAAACATCTTGTACTCAGATTCTCAGTTTCTACTCCTTCCAATCTTAATAAAGCAACAGAGTTCTTTTCATTTTTCTAATTCATTTTTACAATCAATGATCTGATATGCAATTGTGATTCAATTTTCAAATCCTTTTCCTATGTCTCATTATTTCAAGTTTGAGTGTGAAAGCTTTATGTGATACAAGTTGTATGTTGTGTTTAAACTAGTTAGTTGGATTGAAGCTGTGATAAGACTTCAGTTTGTCCTTCATGCAAACTTCTAACTTCTCAAACCTTCATACAAATTATTTATGTATTGCATTAAATCCAGTGGATTTGTCAGGATTAAAGACTCTTGTGAGGAAGATTGTGAGTTAAGTTAGAGAATAGATAGAGTTCTGGTGCATCACATGTTAGAGTTTAGGATTTCAATTACAGTTAACTTTCTATCCCTTTTTCCAGAAAGTCATTTAGAGTAGGTGAAGTAACTAGGGGAACCAGCCAGCTCTAGTGGTTCACTCCAATTTTAGGCAACCCACAGGCCTAGGAGTGCTCCCATGTGTCAATAGATAACTAAGTTAATAGCTTAGTCTGGGTGCATATTCGATTGATAACAACAACAATGATGCTCCTAAAAACTGCTCAAATGTCTCCAATCCACTGCAAAACTATGTCTGAATAGGAGGATGAAGAACAATCTCTGAAGCAGATGAGGGTGATGCAACTTCAGTAAAGCTAATATCAAATAGAAGACAAATGTCCTCAATGTGGTCCTCCAAATCTACAATGTTGTAATGATCTATCTCTTGAAGACTGATAATGTCCTACTGCAAAGAATCTGATATAAAAATAGGTAATAAATATGTGATATCAATAAGAGGAGAAGGAGAAGCAAGAGAAGTATCTATGTCATCTAGACTAGAAAGACCTATCAAATATGCAAGCTCCTCAATTGTATCGTCATCAAAAGGTATGCAATCTACATTATCAAGGGGTCTGTGACAATCCATAGCAAGATCATCTAGGAATAGAGAGAGATACGGGTCTCCATAGATCCCCCAAATGCTAGTCCAAAGAGTGTGTGGGCACTCAATATGTAAGATAAAACATATAGTGTCAAAATCAACACTAGAACCAATCAATCCTACAATATGATTAACATAATTTTCCCATGCAAATTTCCTCCCAAATGTCTCTAGTTCAAGTATGAGTCCATAAAGATAAGGAAAAATATTAAGCCATCTAAGATGTGTCAAGATGCCCTTTCACCATGACTCATAATTATCCTTACCCAATGTTATCACAGAAGGATGAATAAAAAAACCCATGATATCTCCTCAAATAAATTAGATCAAAGATCAACAATCTAGATATGTATTAATGCTGATAAATGAAGCCCAACAAAACAAACATAACTTCTCCAGGTGCCAAAATGTCTCAAATATCTAACATAAGCCATAAAACTGACAAACTAAATAAAGAATACCTGGGGTAGAATCTAGAAGAAGTTCATAGATAGATGTGTAGAGCTCCTCAATACCTTTCCAATGCTGCAAGAATCATCAAAATTGGCTTGTAGACCAAAAAGGGTATCTAGATTTCAGACAGTAATAAATTGTACCAATCAGAAAAATCTGGAAAAGATACCTACACCAGTGGATTGTTCTCAGAACCAACTTTATGATACCTATTTGTTTTTGAAAGTCTAACTTCACATGCTCAAGATATGCCAGATTTACCAAAACTACTCCTTTAAAGCAAAGAGGAAAAAAACACTGTTGAAGCTCCTAGACACCCATGTGACCAGGGGCTGAGTGTCTGGGGGCTTGCGGCTAGGGCACTGGTCACTCATATGACCAAGATCTAAGAGACTGGAGACTGGCGCATGGAAGCTAGGGGTTGGTCCCTCATGCGACCAAGGGTTAAACACTGGGGGCTCGCCATCAAAAACTAAAATTTCCTTTTTTATTAAGAAATTAATAAAAAAATTAGTTGTACCTATGCACACAAATCAAGGTAGTACGAAAATTGAGGTGGCACAGAAATTGAGATGGTACACAAATTGAGGTTGCTCCAAAATCAAAATTAGCTTAGATGATAATGGCATAGAATTCAAGGTGACACAAAAATCAAGGTGTCATATGGCCATATGAATTCCGTACAAGTCATATGGATTTCACATAACTAAATTTCTTGAAACCCTAAAAAACCACCCATAAATTTTATATCAATAAAATATAGAGTGCCTTATATGAAAATAGGGGTTTTTAGGCCTTCTAAGTGCAATGGTATGGTCTGGTTTTCTTAAAAATGCATCATACAAAATATCTTGCCTGAAATTTTCTTAAATCTAGGAAGGGGCTTGCAGATATAGAGATTTGATACCATGTGAGAGTCACTGATTGACTCAAGCCACCAGGATCACCTGTAAAACCTAAGATTTACCTTCCACAAGAGAAAAAAGAAAAGAATAATTTGCACAATAATGGATGCAATTAATGAAATGGATTAAAGAATTACATGTTAGAATTTGCTTTTATATTTGTAAGTTAGAGAAAATCCTAATACGACTTAAGAATAACCTAAGGCTAAAATTAGCCCTAAGTCAACTTAATAAAGTGTAATTAAATATTTAATTACACCAACACCTAATAGTATAGTTTATTAGAAGGATCAATAGGATGAGCTCACAAAAAGATTTGAAAGAAAAGAGATTTTGCCTTATGTAAATTTTCAGTAGCTATTACAAGGGCAAGGCAATATATAAGGGTCATTAAGGAAAAAGGAATTAGGTGGATTAGCCTCAATATGTACCATTCCATAATTTGGACTCCTATGGTAGGCTAGAAAAAAAAAGTATCTAGATGGAGATATAGAAAAAAGTATTCATATTATGGTAGAATACATCAAAGATAGGGGCTATCACTAACCTCAAAGAATTTCTCATGCACTACCATAGAATTTAACAAAAATTATCATTTGGCCAAAGTTTTGAACTAATGCTTTTATTTTAGATACTAAATTTTAAGAATCTTACAAAGTCAAATATATAGTAGTTACCACTATAGAGGAACAAATTGGTTACACCTATTTTATTTTCTACAAGTGACTTGTATCCAACTACTATATCTAGCTGCTACTGTCTGTGCTTGCAATGACCAAGATATATTTTACTACACCAAATCCAAATAACATCCATCTTTTCCACATGCAACCAAGAGCATAAAGATATAGATATCTTTGGATTGTGGTCTATACATATATTGTAAATCATTTACTGATATTTAATATTTTGGATATATATTTATTATATGCTTTTTTAAAAAATATATATATATTGGATACTTTTTATTGATATGGGAGCTATTCATTTGTTTAAAAGGTTTTGATGAATTTAATAATTTAAGACTAATGCATTCATCCTTTGGGAATAGAATTAATATAAATCTTTAACTGTAGCTAAATTACAAGTTTATTTGTCATTTTAAACAAAATAATGAATTTCTTTGCTTGAAATTTTTTGCATCCCATATGTTATGATAGAAGTTTTAACACTCAACATTATGGATGACTAAATAACCTCATTACAAAACATCAAATGTGCATTCTAGAGATTTCTCAAATAATCTAAAATAGTGGAAAAATAGTTTACATTAATAATCATTCATGTATTAACTTTGAAATTAGAAATGCTATTAATAATAAACTATAGGTAGTTGTAACAAAAAATCGTACTCATCCTTCTTATGACTTATTCAATTGGTGGAAAGTTTCTCGTAACATCTTTTCAATGTTCTCTATTTTTTGCAAGATATTGCAAGATTAATTATATGTTGATTCTCCACACATAGTGGACCTGTTAACCATCTCTACAGAAAAGTTTATGATCTTTAAATGAAAGGTGCGTTCATTAATGTTCCACTCTATCTTTTTGACTATTTTTGAGACTTAATGTATCAACATTTAACTTATTGAAATTTTGTTTGATTTATTAGATATCTCTTTTAAGAACAATACAATTAGATTATTTTGAAAGTATAACTCAAAAGGGGAAGATGTGGCCATTGTGTCTAAACCTTTTAGAAAAGAATTCTATTGAATATATACAAAGACTTAATCCCAACATTATGGATTATGAATTTAACCATCTTTGAATGAAAATATAGAAGGCTACCTATTACTTTAAATCTTTGAATTCCTAGTACAGTCTTGCTACTATGTCGCTACTTCTTTTTATAGTTGATAGTTGCTAGTTTTCTTTATATTGTAAAAACATGTTTTCTCCACAAAACAAATATGTTATTCAAAACCCTTGTAATTTCCATGGTTCCTTGGTATTTAGTTAATTCTACATGGAGCTATTTTCTATGTCTCTAACTTGATTTTACCTCTAAATATCTTGGCCAAAAATCTTAATTGGCTAGTGATGTAATGGTGTGTAGAAACTAGGAACATTGAGTGAATGCAAGTATCGATTCCAACCAATCGAGATAAATAGGAGCATACTCAACCTGAAAGAAAACAAGTATTGAAAACAGCGTACAATTGGAATGCAAAATATGGGATTAATGAATTAGTTTAAAAGATGTAGTATACATACGACATAATTAACTAAGAATAGTCAAGCCAATAATAGGAAAAGCTCACTAAGAATAGTGGTGCTCCAAGAATAGGAAAAACAACCACTTAACTTAGACAAAGCTAATTTAGGCATCCCAATTATAGCTCAAGGCTAAACATAAACTCCTAAATATGTACTCCTAAGCAAGCTTAATATACACCAACACCCCTCCTTAAGCATAACTTAGGTGGGCTAAATGAAGACGGGTCCAAACAACTAGGCCTGATCAGGTGCCTGTGGGAAAAAAATTCCCTCCAAAATAGACAAAAGAAAATGAAGAAGACTAGGAAGCCTCCTCAAATAGGATAACTTTGCATTAAGCCTACTCGAAGATGATAACTCTGCATGAATCCTGAAACCATGTTGCTCTGACTGTGATGATGCAGATATGACCCCCCATAGGAGAGTAAAAGAGACTATGTACCCACCCATAATGAAGTAGCCTCTATGCTAAAAGAGACTGTGTAAATAAGAGAAGAGGATCAACAATCTACTAATCAAACATGCAATGTAAAAAAATCAATGATAAGAGAAAGATACCACAATGCACCAATGGAGACCAAGATTGTGAAGGGGGAAAAACAAAGAAAAAACCCCCTGTGTTATGCAAATGGCATGAAGCCTAAAAAAGATTACAGAGAGAGTGAGAAGCTTCTCAATGAGTGAAATGAGAAGAAAAGAAGAGTGAGGAAGAAGATATCCGTGATGAAGAATACATCAAAGAGGGGAGGAGACACCTCTTAAATAGAGGTGAGTAATGGAGTTATCTGTAACTCCCATATGCCATCTTGCATAAGGTGTGTGCCACATGTTTCCTCTTAAGGAGGACTATATAGAAATAGATTATTCCTACAGGAGGAATAAAAGAGGTGAATTATCCGACATGTGTGGGGATAATACACCAAATAATAAATTGCAAATAAATTATAATCTTCACTAAGTAAAGATTAATTTCTAACAGAATGCCCATGTATGAATGCTGAAAATGACCCATTAGTGGTAAATGACATTTCTCCCCTTAGGAAGAAATAACTCCAATGGTGAATGTTGAAGTAACTACAACTCAAAGAAGCAAGGTGAGGTGGTAAGTCTCATAGTGTACCCTATCTAAGAACACTCAAATGTCATCATGCTAATGTCAAAATGTGTCACAATCAAATCAGGAGACTCGGGCCTAACTGAAACAAGTGACCTCTCAAAATCATGTGAAAACTTATGAAGAACAAGATCTAAAGAAATGATGTATGGATTTGGAATGTCAATGCATGCCATGTGACCACAAAGCAAATCCCATGAGATGTCCTGCGAAAAATCACTGGAAGCCATCAGTGAAGCTTCTCAGAACTTTGTAATAGTATATGTATGTATAGTATCATCAAACATAAAGACAATATTCTCTAAAGTATCATCAATATCCAAAATGTGGGACTCTTCAAAGAAGAAAGAGATATCTAGTAGAAATGTGTCCCAATGAGGTATATTGACAAGACATAAATTACTCTACTATAGAGAATCACTAGAAGCTCTTGAAGAAGCAATACTAGACTTTGAAGTAGAAATAGGTACTATAGGATATGGAATGTCCTCCAATGTAAATGGGGTATCAATCTATGTCAACCAAATTGATTGATCATCCCATGAGGATGTGTCCACACATGCAGGGAAAATAGAAGTCTCGGTATCATCCACAAGAGCATGGTTATCCAAAGAAACATCACTTTCAAACAAAGAATCAAGATCTCCAAACAACTATTGGATGATGATCCATGCAGTAAAAGGGCACTCAATGTGCTCCATATGATGTAAAATATCAGTAGAAATAGTAATACTTATTACTCCATAGACCATGTCTTTTTTGTTAAACCATTTATTCTTTTGTTTATAGTTATCTTAGGAATGAGTCCATGGAGATAAGACAATAGATCATGTTCAAGACAGTGATTCTGTATCCCTTGTTTCCAAGATATATAGTTATATGAAGTTAGCCTAACTACAGAAGGATGGAAATAGATACCAAAATCCATTATGTACCCCCTGAATTCAAAAATTTATCTCAATTCATTGATTACAAAATACTGTGTAATTCCCCGAATTGAAAATATAAAAGAAAGTGTGAAAATGTACAAGACACAACATAAATGATACCCCTCTTGATTCAAATTAGATCCCCCCTGAATTTGACAATTTCTGCTGCAATGCATTAGGTCTAAGTAGGTTGAGTAAAATTGTACCCTAATGCTTAGCCTTTTTACAAACTCAGTTCAATTTTGCCACTATAAAGTTACCTTTTACAAAAATTTGCTTAAATTTGGCACTAACGATGTCTAAAAAGTACCTCCAAAATTAGAGGGTGGAGGCTAAAATTAGGTTAATCCAAAAAAAGCACCTCCACAAGAATGAAAAGCTCCTTCAAAAAAGTGTTTCAATTTAGAAAGAAAAAAAAACTTCTAATTTAAAAAAATATCCTCCAAATTTATAAGAAAAATACTTAAAAAAAGCTTTGACTAGGTAAATTGAGCCCTTTCGACACCTTTTCTATGCAAGATTATGCCTTAGGTGGGATTAATGACCTTACTTAACACCTTCAATCACTACGAGGATGAATAGAGGAGGGATCCCACAACCTCCTTAAATTTTGTCCTTCAGCAACACTATCAAGATCTCACAAAATTCAAACAAACATGCACACAATCCGACTATGATACCATGTAGAAAATAGGAACATTGAGTTAATTCTAGTATCGATTCTAGCCACTCAAGACAAATAGGAGCATGGTCAACTTGTAAGAAAACACTTGTATTGCAAACAATGGACAATTAGAATGCAAACTATGGGATTAATGAATTAGCTTACAAGTTGTAGTACATATAGGACATAATCGACTAAGAATAGCCAATCCAATAGTAGGAAAAGCTCACTAAGAATAGTGGTGCTCCAAGAATAGAAAAAAAACCACTTAAATTAGACAAAGCTAATCTAGGCATGCCAAGTATAGCTCAAGGCTAAACATAGACTCCTAAATATGCACTCTCAAGTAAGTTTAATATACACCAACATAGTGTACGCATATAAAAATTTTAAAACATGTAAAAGTTTTCCAGTGACAATTTTGAGAAGATGCAGAATGATTTATTTGTGCCCATTTTTTCCATTTTTTTGGTTTGTCCTAGAAGATGAGGAAATCTTGAAGACACAAAACTCATGAAAGAAACTCTAAATTAAGAGGATGATACCATTCAAAAATCCCTCAAGTCTTCTTCTCTCCTTAATAAGGTGGAGGAGCTTATGCCCATGTAGCTCCTAGATTTACCCAAGTTGAAATAGTGTGTATGTGGATTGCTCTTGTAAATGTAACACAATGTGGGTATGGTGATGGATTTAGCTTTGGTTTGGATAGAGATTTGTCTATGATGAGGATACTTAAGATGAGAGAGAGATGGATAAAAGATAAATGAGTTGAGATTTTGGCATTATGAGGATATGGAAGGCTTGAGATGAGGGAAATGGATAAGAAGATTTTGGCATAGCTATGATGCCATAGAATGAGATGAAAATTGCTTGGGTGAGGGTTGTATTTATAGGAAGTTTTGGAGGGATTTGAATCCAATGGTGGAGATTTAGAGTTGAGATCAATGATGGAGATGTCGAGATGAGATCAAGAGTGGAGATGTGATCAACAATAGTGGATGGCTCCCATTATTTGTGAATTTTAAATTCACATTGGGAAGAATGTGGAATGGATAAAAAAATTCATTTCGATTGGAGAGTGTGAGGATGATTATGACTTGTCAATAAATTGAAAAATTATTTTTGTGCGGGATGGTGTGAATAAAAAATTAAGGTTTATTGGTGAGTGTGAGGACATGTGACACGTGTCTTTTTAAAAAATAGTTCTTTGAATTCTTTGCATTAAAAGGACTTCTTACATGGAAAAGGAAAGGTGAGGTGGAAGGGCCATGTGACCCCTTTAAATAAAAAATTACTATTTACTCAAAGTGTGTGGGGATAAGGGTTAATGGTGGTTTGATCATATTAATTAAGTGTTTAACTTAATTAATATGGCTGTTGGAAATTTGTGACGAGGCTAATTAGAGGCTAAAATTAATTAAGCAATGGTTTACTTAATTAAGTTGGGTCTAGGGGTTGGGTAGATGGGGGTAGATAATTAAATAATTAGTATTTATTCAATTAGACTAGGTTTAGGCTATAGGATAGGGTAGATTAATTAAGTAATCATGATTTATTTAATTAATCAAGATTAGGAAGGTGGAGAAATTAACAATAAATATTAGAAATATTTATTTAACCAATGAGGAATGAAGTTTTAAGGTTTAGTGATGGCATCACTTTCTGGTTGTGTGTGGGCTAGGGCATACGTGCCCTACTTCCTTTGTCTACTCTTGTGCACATGAGGGAGGTCATTTTCTACCTATGGAGGTGGCCTGAGGGAGGCTATGAGCTCTTCTTTATTTTATGTTGGCTCACGTGGCTTTGAAGATGCATTTTCCTTGGTGAAGCTTGGTGTGGGTTTGGTAGTGGTGGGTAGTGTGGGGTTGCTCTGTGTGAGCTTTGGAGGTAGCATGGTTTGGGGTATTTGTTTCTTCTTTATCATTTGGTGGCATTTCTTTGTTTTGATCCCCCTTGTGTACCTTTGCATGCCCTTTTTGGGGTTCCCTTGGGGTTGCTTGGATCCCATTTTGGTTTGTGATGGCTTGTATGGGTTTGTTGACATGGCAGGTCAACCTTCTGCTTCATCTGGCAATGGCTCTGTGGTTCCAATCACATCTTCTCTGGGCACAAATTTAATTCAAAAGGGAGGGCTTAAATTGCAGAAGATTAATGGATGCTTGAAGAGGGCCCAAGAACAGATGGTGTTAGTAATTCAATCAAAGTTAGTGGTGGATGATGTGAATTACTACAACTCTCATGTTTTGAAATGTGAGTTCATGGGGATGAGGGTTTCTCTCCCATTTCTTGATTCTTGGATCTACAAGACATGGAATCTAGAAGAAGATTTCGATATTTTGATGGCTGTAAATTTTTTTTGGTAGAATTCTTGTGCATCTCTTATCAAAATAGGGCTTTTGAAGGTGGCCTATACTTTTACAATTAGGTGGGCCTATTAATTAAGCCTTGGCATGCTGATTTCAACTTGGTAGAGGAGCTTCCATCTAAGGTCCCAGTGTGGGTTCGTCTCCCTCAGTTACCGCTTGAATGTTGGAGAAGTGACATATTGCAGTTGATTGCTTTGCTAATGGGAAAATCTATTGGGCCTTCTCAGCAGACTTTGGATAAGAGGATTTTTTCCTATGCAAGGGTATCTGTTGAAATTGATCTAAGTCATCCATTGCTAGATTTAGTTGACATGACTATTGGTTCTTGCTCCTAGACTCAGTCATTGGATTATGAGACATTACCTTTTAGGTGTTGGCAGTGTCATGAGTATGGCCATCTTTAGAGGAGGCATCCCCATGCTTCTAGTGCAGCTGGTACAAGTAATTCCCCTTCTTAGTCTAATTTAAAGGTAAACAAGGGTAAGTTTTCCATGTAGGGGAGGCAGTTGATAAAGAAAGTTTTGTTCCAGTGAAGTCTCGTAATTGTGGTAGGGGTCAAAAGGGATCCCTCAAGGATAGGCAAGATGAGGAGGCCTTCAATAGGTTTGAGGCATTAGAGGGTTTGGTCTAGGAGGAAAGGTTTGGTGTAGACCTATAGGCAATAGTGGGTTCTTTTGTAGAGGATGCTTGGGGTGACCAGTCTACTAAGATTCCCAATTTGGTTCTGCCTAGTGCGCTAGATTCTTCGATGGATACTAATTTGCCTACTCCTACCCCTTCTTAGGTGGCTTCACATTCAGTGCTAGAGGCTTCTGGGGTTCTATTAGTGTTGGTGGTGGTGTCTCAGAGGTGTGGAGTGCTTCTAACTTAGGTAAAATTAAGTCCCCTTCTCTTGCCTTGGGTCTGCAACAAAAACCACAAAAATACAGACAAATTGGTAACATTTTTTGGTGACTTCCATTGATGTTTTGCCTACTAAATCTTTGAAGACTAGAAGCCTTGCATATCCATTAGGTATAGGAGTTAAGAAAGCATATGAGACAAACTGAAAGACATACTTGACAACCAACTATTAACACCTCAGCAAAACTAACCAAACACCTAACTACCTGTGACTTAGCACCTAGAGAAAACCAAACTAACTACATTATGGAACAACACTTATTTTCTTGAAATAAAACTATCCTAAGCTACCCTAACCAGCATCAAGTCTTTCTCAAATGAAACCATTGACTAGTTCCTTAAAGTAACTCCCTTTTCTCATGAATTTACAAGGTTTCACATGTTTGTGAGCACCCCAAAAGGGATTGAAAAATGACAAATGTTCAACCAACTTCTGCAATACTTCTTGGAAAAAGAAAACATATTCACTTACCTCTTTATACTGATTGTTATACTGCTATTTTGAAATGAATAGGTAAGCTGAGTATGTTCTTCTTCAGCTGCAATTTCATGCTTGGGTGCAAGTATGACTTGTGGTACTTTGGTGGCCTCCACTCTAGCTAAATGTCTGATTGGAAAACCTCTTGAAAGGTTAAACCTTGAGGTATCCTTGTTGGTTTCTTGCTTGTGGGCTGCTTCTTCATCATTTTGTTGACTCGATTTCTTTATTTATTGTGACTAATTTGGAAAAACATAGAGGTTTCTACCTTATGTTCCTATTGTTCATGATTTTTCTCTCCCATTAGTGTTGGCTTCACATCTAGATTTGAACAAAATGTTTCCAAATCATCCCAAAAAAGATCGTCTTCAACCTCTTCTTTACTTTTATGTATAGGAGGACTGATTTTGACTTCACAATAGCTTTGACCAACAACCTTGTGCATATCATCTTCTATATTTTATAAAACAAAGTTGTTTTCATGTGCCTCTTCTTAAACCAACATCTTCTCGCGCTCTTGCTTATCTTCTATTTGCCCAAAATTTGTGATGAGGTTGAAACTTGCATACTCTCTTCATCTTACTCAATGAAAGAAGGAAGTTCATCATGTAAGAAAATTAAATCTCCATTCACATCACTCCTTCCTTCCTTACGACCTTGTTGTCCCAACTGATTTGTCAACACAGGCATTGGCGTATTCTCCTCAACTTCAACAAAAAATGGGAGCTCATTAAATAAATCAATTAGAAATTCATGTTCAACACTTTCTTCTTTCTCTTCATACTACTGTCCCACTTGATCATGCTCATTATTCCCTTGCAACAAGTCTAAGTTTTCCTTTTTTGACTCATCTGCAAGTGTATGGACAGCAAGAGATTCTTCTTGTTCCTCCCAAAAAACCTCATTTTATTGCTTACTAAACCAACTATCTTGGTAAACAATGGACTGTCTTTACAAAGACAAATGGTGATAGGAGGAAAGGGCTGATTTGGCAAAGAAATATGGAAAGTTTGATGGGTACTTGGAAGGGTAATAGGGTCTTGAGGAGACTAATTTAGAGAAACAAAGGGTTGAACTTGCATAGTCTCAGTTTCTTGCAAAGGATGAAGACTCCTAAAAATTGGAATTTCAAACTTACTTGAAGATTCAGGAAGTGTATCTTGCTTGAAACATTGAATCTTATACTTAGGAGCCTCCTCTTTCATAAGCTGAGTTGGAATGTAAGGGGCTGACTGAGCTTCCATTCTTTGAACATTGGCAAGCAATAACCTCATCTGCTCTTGTTTAGTAGCAACCTCTCTTGTTGGTGGTGGTATGCTTGGTAAGCCAATTCCTCCTACTACAAATCAAACTCTTGTTGCCTCTATATATCATCCAAGTCCTTATTGAGAACTAGAAATATGTTTTTTATATACTAATTTCCATATTGTTGGTATTTAGATAAGAAGGTTGGTTTAGTTTAGCCATGACTTCTTCAAACTAATCGGAAGACTAGTTATGAGAATGAGCAAGGGTGGGTGGGAGGTAAGCATGATAAGAATGTTGATACCATGATGTTAATGGGTCATTTGGGACAAAACCAGTAACATATTCTACTTGGTATAGCTGACAGGTGGTGATATAAGCAAGATTTTCATGGAATGGAGGATTATAAAACCTATCTTCACTAAAAGAAGATATTATGCAACATCACACTAGCTGAAAATTCATGAAATGTTTGTATAATCAAAATTAAAAAGACTAATTTTTTGCAAAACTTGAACACATACCAGCACTTTTAGTCCATTTTGAAACTGTTACCAGATTATACCTTGTAGCCTGATTAGGTTAGGTTGTAACAATAGTTTTTGTTGTTGCTTTAGAGAAGCAGATAATTCAAAAGAAAGGGAGAAGAAAATTTAGGTTCACAGGCCAACCTAGAAGGCCTACTATCCTGATAAAGGACCCTTATAGGGATCACAATACCAAGATCATGTATCAGCTCAATCAGATATGCTACATGGGCCGGATAGGGTGACAGGATACTCTAGCAGGGCATGAGGTATCCTAGGTCTAACAGGTGGAGTTGAAGCTAATCTAGTTATGATAGATCATGCTTCAGTCGTGATTCATTCTAGATCATTCATTGCAGTTTTATGCATTGTAGAAAGATACATTTACAAATAATTTTATAAACATTTATCACATGCAATAATGGTTTATATTATGTTATGTAATTAATTTACAAGAAAGAAAAATTATACACAAAGTCATATTGCATGAAATAACTGATTACATTCAATGAATAAGTGTTTATATGGTCCCTCACAAGCCATGGGGGTAACTACATGTGATTCAATGCACAACAATAAGTACATCTGAATAAAAAGGAAAACATATAAAGTAAAGATGGGACCCATCATTGCCTGAGTGAATGATGAATCCCATTGCCTACACCAACATCTCTAGCTATACTAGTGGTGGCTCCAATTGAACCTGTAGAAGGAAGAGAAAAATGATGTTAGAGCTATGGGTTTCATTTCTACTTCAATATGTAGTAACTCAAAATGTAAGTTTATTGTTTTACATTAGATCATTAAGATAGAATAGATAAATATAGCATCAAATGCATAATAGGGAGCAAGAAGAAGAATATGGGATCAAGCTATCAAAAGAGAGGCTTCAACCTCAATATTTTAACTAACATGTTTTTTCAAATGTGCATATATATGTGCATAAAGACCATTTGTTATGTCACTTCTTACAGCAATCATGAATGCCAAGGTATAGTCCTAAAAGAGGCATAGGAGGTCATTCAAAGAATAATTATATGCATACAAGACATGAGAGAAGGCTATAATAGTCAAAGAGGTAGAACAATGTAGTACAGTCATCAGTGTCATGACATAGATCAAGAGGGCTAGAAGGAAATATCAGCCTGTTCAAAATGAGTACAAGATCATCAAGAGAGCAGTCATCTTTGATGGAATAGTAGGACTGCTAAGGCATTCTATCATGGCTTTAAGAGCAATTTAAGACTGTCACAATCTATGCAAGATGATGCAAGACAAAATAAGTATTTAAAGGAAATCAATCATTACATCCATACTCTAGAGCATATCACATCTAGATACAATTGAAAGGTCAAAACATAAGGAACATCAATCATCATGTAGGAAGAGAAACCTCTTGCTAAAGGAAGACAAAGGAGAACAACACTGATTGTGCAGAGTGGAGTAGTATTGATACCTGGGATAGTACATGACAACCATACAAGCATATGAAAGACAATCAAGATGCCATCAAAGCAAGGAAACCACCATTTCATACTAAGGACTGTCACATGATAGTAGTAGAAGGTGAACTTCAAAGAATGGGATCTCATGAAATTATAATAAGTATTGAAAGGATTGTAAGATAACAGTCGAATAACAGTCTAGTGCACTAAACAAAAGCCTGTGTAGTAGTCTATAAGAATTCAAAGACCTACACTGACACAAAGATATAAGATGCTCTATGAGCTACTAGCATGTTTTGCATTATCACAGTTGCTTGGAATGTATAATCATGGGATATGGCAAGCAAAGAAATGGAAAATTATAGAAGCATCATTTTTTTGCCCCAAAAATTCTTTGAGAAGCATTCAAATAGAAATCTCTACCTAACAAATAAAAGACAAATACTATAATTCAGAAGGGTAAGGGATTTCTATTTGTTAGAGCTAAAGTCTCCTTCATAACAGTCATGATCTTGCCAAGAAGCTACTATTTTCTGGTATATTTTCTTCAATGAGATGATGTTTCCCGATCAGACACCAAGGAAATCTGTTTCCAATCAAGTAGAATTTCCTTGCCAAATGGTGAATGCTGATGAAGATGTGAAGAGAGATCAAATACAAAGTATAGATCAGTCAAGGAGGACTGTCACCATGTAATAAGGAGGCAACCAACAATAAAATAGTACCAAGCATGAAGAAGAATCAACAAAACTACAGGCATTCTGTCTCACATGATACTGATAATAGAAAATAAGGTTCTAATCATATGACTACCATAACTAAGAAAGTAAAGAAGAGCATGAGGACCAAGAAAAACAAACATAAGGTTTTCTTCATCATTTTCTTTCTAGGAAATAAGGAAAAATATTATGTTTTCAACACAGATAAAGAAGATATCTCTGTATTTGTCATTCAAAGGAGAGACTTACTAGCACACTATCCCAGTTCCAGCATCAAGGAATATCCTGAACCTTAAAACCCTTGGAAGTGATAGAGGAGTAGAAGCAGTTGGAAAAGAAGAATGAAATAAATTTTTAGGGTTGTTTTCTTTTTTTCCCTAAACCGCGGGCCTAATCATCAAACTTTTGATTTTTTTTTCAAAAAAGAGCATAGCACTCAATTAAAACCATGGTCAAGACTTGAAAAAGTGATGAAACCTAATCATTCAAAAGGAGCCCGTGGAGTCTTGGGAGTCATAAGGTGAAATGATAATAAGTTATGATTTTTGATGGTCTCCCAGGACCTTGGAGTCAAAGGGAAAGCAATGATACATAGTGAGCTGGAAGTGGGGTCTTGGAAGTCATAAGAAGATAATCATGTTTTTAATATGTTTCAAACCTTAAGGTCAAATAAACCAATGATATGACTAAGGTTAATAATTTGCAATGAGGGCTTTTTGACCTTAGTTGACTAGGGGCATTTTTTGCATTCTCCTATGAGTTCATAGGTAGATTAGAGATTATTTTTTGCATGAAGGATAGGAGAGGGGGTATTTTTTGCCTCAAAGGCTATTATTTTCATATAACTCTCCTCATATTTTTTTGCATAAGAAATTGGCAAAATATATTGTATTTTAACAAGTATTAATTGCAATAATGTTATAAATTGCCTTAATACTTGTTATGTAATAAACATACAGAAAAATCATGTATTACATGACACTTACTGAATCAATCACATTGATTGCATTTAATAATTGTTGAAATAGTTTATTTTTGCCCCTTAATCATGCAAAAATAGGAGAGGAGATAAACTAAAGTGCAAACTCATGCAGGGACAGATTTGAGTTCTATTTTTGCCTTGGTGTTAAAGAGGGCTAATTTTGGCGGTTTTTTGGTCAAGGACCTTGAGACTTGGAGTTCTCATCTATTTTTTCTCATTTTGGAGGGGTTTTGGGGCCTAAATTATAGGATTTTCACTTGTGCTCACCCAACAACTTGGAGTTTTTTTGAGGGCACTTATTCATGTAGATTTTGGAGTCCAGTTGAGTTGGAGTTGACTACCTGTTCAATTTTTGGGAATATTTTTGTATTATATTGAAAATGATTATGCCTTTTTTCCTTAGTGCTTGCTTTTTAGCCTTTGCATATTGCAAAGAGGGAGATTGTCTTGTAACTCATCCATTTTTTCCAATTTTTATAGTAGTAGCAACTTATTTAAATCCAGCAGTTTATTGTTATTTTGTAGAGATTCCTTCCATTTTCTAATACAATCAAGGGTTGTTCTATCTAAATTCAGGTGTCTTATTCATTTTGTGGGTGATTTGATAGGAATATTTTGTGTTTTGCTTCAAAACCTATGAATTCTTTGTCTTATTTATTAGATGCAAGTATACAAATTTTAGTTTATTACAAGTCACAGCTTGTGCAAGATTTCTCATCCCTTTCTATGAATTACATATGTAGTGAAACTGATTAGTTTGGATTGCAAGAGTAGTTGTAGTGGAAAGCATTTATGTGTCATATTATAGTTTTAAGTTAAAATATTGGTGCATCACCCCCCTTAGGATAGATTTTCAATTCAATTTCAATTTATAAAGTATTCTTCTATCTCTTTTCTTCATCAAGATACAGATCCAAAGGGGTATTCAGAAGGAGCCAACTCTTTTGGACATTCATTCTTGAAATAGTCTACAAACCCACAGTCTAAGAATGTTCCCATGTTGCATGAGATTGCAAGCTTGTAAAGGCCTAACATTCAGTGTGCAATCCTTCGTGACAATAGAAACTGGTACAACAACTCAGAGTCACCAAGTGTGTGAGAATCTTACCTCCAAAGGTAGATATTGCTGGCATACACACCAAATACAAACAATTATAGGATGAATTTTTAACTAATATAGTTCAATAGTCCCACTCGGCATGCCAAAAATTGTTGTCACAAAATAGTGCACCCTTACTGAGTTGCAAACTTATCCTTTTGATGAAACATGGGACAACTCCCCTAATTGTGGGCTCAGGATGTGGGAGTTAACCTCCAGAGTGATTTGGTTCTCTTGGTAAATTCACCTATAGTAACTAAACTAAATCTTTGTTGAGGAAAATAGTAAGAAGGAAATGTGAAAATGAACCTACTTCTTCCTAAGGTGATGCACCAAATGATGTTTCCAAAGTCTATACTATTGTTTGGACTCAAAAATGGTCAATAATCTAAAACCAACACATACATAACTCAATAATTTGTATGTTTTTACAAAAGTGTTTCATAACAAGGTTTGGTAAGTTAAAAAAAGTGTTTGGAAGGAAGCTATGCTTGTTATCACAACATAAACTCTAATCTCAAATAGTTAACACATGCTATGACATGCAAAAATGCATACATTCTGCTCAAAGATAGGGAAAATAAGATAGAAATCAAGGGGAAAAACTATCACCAAAAGATAACTTATCAACTATCTAAAAGATTTGCACAATAAAACAACAATGAGAAGGTAAAAATAACTTATTTTATTGATAAAAAAGGTGTTACATACAGCTATGTACGCTTGAAAATCGAGCTACCATTTGCTATCCTAGCATGAAAGAACTTAAGAAAGGTACAATCCAATGCCTAGAGACAAAAGAACTCAAAAATCTGCCCCAAAAGCTTGCCTTTATGTTGTTTAACAACTTACAAAAGAATAGGAACATGTGTTGAGGAAGTCTTCACTCCGTCTTGCTAAGTCAAACCTCCTTTGGTCCTCCAAAACCTTTTCCCCTACTTTTTAGTGGCCAAAATTGCTCCAAAAGGTTGCTTGAGTGGTGAAGAAGTGATCCCTTGACCTCCTCTACCATCAAGGCTTCACAAACAACTCCTAAATGTTGATAAATGCTCAAAAATTGGGTCAAAACTACCCCTATATCTTCTCAACCAATTGCATAGCTCACTCAACTTCCCTAGATGCTTGCAAAGTAGTTGAAGTTGCCCATAATGTTGCCACAACTACTTAAACTACCTCATAACCTCACTTGCATGATAATAGGACATGTGTTTCTCAATGAGTTTGAAATCTCTTCTATGGTTGCATGCATATACTAGTCCATGTTATTATTTAGAATCCTTTTGTAACTATCCTTTGTTTGTGACTACAGTATTGGTGATTGAAAAAGCTTTCTCCTTTGATGGTTCTCATCAAAACTGACCTCTTTCATTGTTTTCCCTTTTGTCTTAGGCTTAAACAAGTTTGTGTGATCTTAGATTGGATAAGTCCTCCAACTTCTTGGACAAGCATCTGAAAACACAACTGACCACTATGAAAAGCCTTAAAACTCTTCCATCTTTGTGACTTTCATGTTGTTCCTTGTGTTGGCAAGAGACACTATATGGATTCATGGTTGTTGTCATTGATGGCAACAAAGATCATCCCACATATCCGCAAGTCATGATGTGTCTCTACCGGAAGTCAGAATAAAGATTGTTGTGGTCCGGTGAACAAGAACAGAGCATGTGGCAAGGTCCGACAGATTGGTCTGGATCTCTCAGAGGAAGTGTCTTGGTATAGTGTGGATTTGGGGAAGTCAAGAGGACTACCTTGAGTGGTATATTCCAAGGATTTAGCCTCCGGTGATGGACAAGGAAAAAGATATGAATAGTTGAGTTTCAGATTCCTGAGAGACAGTGAAAACAGAGGAAGAACTGACTGACAGAGTATCAGACTACTTTTCGGATGTGTTACTGTTGATGATAAAGGTTGTGAAGGCATGAATCATGTTTGGCCGACATGATTAATGATATCTACAAGTATATGCTTGATCCGCATTGCTTGGTGAGGAAGGATTCAGCCGACAGAACAGAGTTTGTAAGAAACTAGACTGTTCCGGATGCTGACTAGAAAGATGATGAAATTACTTGTGCGGATATATATATAGAGGATGGATTTAGTTGTGAAGTATGTATGATGTTATGATATATGCGAAGAAGTGCAGAACAGAGCAGAAGTACCAAGATAGATCCGAAATGTGAAAGGATAGCAGAATAAAGAACAGAGAAAAGATGAAGTGCAGCAGATCAGTGTACTAAGCCTAACCGGAACTGAACTCCAGCATATGCAGATGCTTCCAATCAGTTCAAGACTGTGATTTTTATCACTTTGTAGACAGTGTGTCTTATAGTAGGCAGTGGGCCTCTTGTGAGCAGTGTGCTCGGGCAGTGAGCCCTAATTGGCAAGTGCCATTTTGTAATTTCTTATTCTTCTAACAGAGAATAATTTTGGGTTAATCACCCCGTGGTTTTCTCCCTTAATAGGGTTTCCACGTCAAAAATACTGTGTCATGTGTTTCTTATTTCATGATAATGTTTTTGTGTTTGATTCAATGCTGCATCAATTAAAAAGAAAGTTCAATAAGGGAAATAATTAGGATAACTGATTCACCCCCCCCTCTCAGTTATCAACAATTGGTATCAGAGCTAAGTTCCTCCTAATAGAGCCTAACAGCTTGAGGAAGATCTGGGAGTTCAAATGGATGCATATGGTTTAAGAGAGCAACTCAAGACTGCCCTTGAGGATCTTGAACAGTCAAATTCTGAAGTCAATGAATTAAAGGAAAGACTCAAACAGGCCGATGAATTCATGAGAGAATTAAAAGACAAATTAAGTCTCTCTATGAAAAAGAGAAAGGAGCTGCTCCAACAATTGGCAAGACAAAGTGATGAAAGCAATACAAATGAAGAATTGACTGAGCAAACCAAGTTATGTGAAAAGTTATCAAAAGAAGTCATTATGTTAAGACATGAAATGGAATCAGGAACTATAAAGTTTACTCAAGAGATTGAAGAAAAAAGAAAGGCTGAAGACAATCTAAGACAATCTCTCAAAGAAAAATCAGAAGAATGCCACCAGATGGACAGGATTATCAGACATCTTGAATCTGATCTTGAAGATGCCAAAGATAATGAAGAAAAACTTGAGGATCAAATTGCCTCTCTCAAAAGAGACCTTCAAACAGCAAATGAATATAAAGAGAAATTCAAGATAAGTTCTGCTCAACTTGAAGTTCTTCTTGGAAGTCAAAAGAGGACAGATGACAGGTATGGTTTGGGATATGAGAAAGGAGAAAGCTCCGGATCCGGTCAAAAGAATTTTGGATCAGAAAATCCAAGGAGCAGGCCTAGAAGACCTTCGGTAAGACAGCCCAATGCCCAAAGATATCCATCTTTCAATGGATACTGCCACAGCTACAACCATTTTGGTCACAAAGCTAATCAGTGCAGAAAGAGAATTAATCAGATTAATTCATCCTTCTCCGGACAGTGCTTCAACTGCAAAAGGTATGGACACAAATCCCATGAATGCAGAAATATGCAAGTAAACAAATCATTCAAAGGTAGATGCTTTACATGCAATAGAGTAGGTCATATGGCTAATCAATGCAGATCAAGAGGATATCAGTCAAATATGCAAAGAAATGTTATTTGCCAAATCTGTAATAGGTCCGGTCATAATGCTAAAGTCTGCAGAAGCAAGAATCAGGACAAAAGAGGTCCGGTGTATAATCAGAGTCAAGACAAGGGTAAACAAAAGATGAATGCGGATGAAGTTAGGAATCAGATGAGCAAGATTTGGGTGAAGAAAAGTTTAGAGAATGTAGAGGTTGGATCCGCACCAGACTCTGGTGCTGATATTTCTTCCAGAAATTAAAAAGTGAGCTCTGGCTCAGGGGGAGACTCAAAGAAAATCCTGTTCCCCCAGCCAATCAAGTGGTACCGGATGTGGCACAAGATGCGGAGTAAAGGGTTTAAATATATAAGTCCTGAGATGATCCAGATAAGTTTTCAGAGGTCCGCATGGAGTTATGAAGAAGCTGTAATTGATCAAGTAAGACCTGTTCCGGGAGATGCTCCGGTATGACAGAGGATTACAAACAGGTCCGGAGAGATCCGGAAGTGCACTATCTTATTCTGCGGATTGGACAGAGTGTTTGGAATGTTCTTGTAATGTGTCACCTCAATTTATTCATGATTAAAAGATCCGGATGATGTTCACAGATCAGGACTGATCCGGGATACTCCAAGCTATCTGGACAAGGCAAACCGGAATAATATAGGTGAAGCATTTATTGCAAACAGATATTAGGGTTTACAGAGCAATATAAGGGATTTCTCAAAAATCATTTGCTCATTCTGCACTCAAGAAGAAGCAAAAAGTGGAGCTCTGCAACAAGATTCATCAAGCACACCAAAGATCTCCTGCCGAAGTCATTGCATAAAGAAATCAATCCCACCACTCCATGCAAACCGAAGGCGCATAAGGTATTCTCCATTTTTCATTATCTCACTGCAAATCTTTGAAGAATGGCTACTCCAAATATAGTTAAGATCTCTGATAGACCTCGCCCCACATTCAAGAAACATCCTTACAAATCATTGGAGGTAGATCCACTAGGAGCCTTCTCTAGTGTTCCTCATGGTGTATTGCATACGGAAGATATTAGGGTTTACATCCATGTGAATCTTGAAGACTTTGGAGAATCAAAGCTGATGGATATCTATCACAAACAATTGATAGATGACTCCTTTGAGATCAAACCTCAGTACAAAGCCATCCGGGACAAACACTTTGCACAGTGCATTCATTTCCCCTGTTTTGAAGAAGATGAATGGGTCCGGTATGTACTAAGTAGAGTACATGACAATTTCCTATGGTTGAACCAGCCCTTCAAGATCACCAAAGATGCAACTAGGGCTGTAACCGGTCTACACTCATCCGGTGGATTACCTGTTCTCAAGTCTGTCAAAAATCAGACAGTTAGTGATGCAACTGGATCCAAGTTTGACAAGAGAGCTATGACAGTTGATGACATCACTGAACCGGATGTCAAATTTGCAGCTATGATAATTGGTTACAAAATCTATCATTCCAGTAGGGAAAATTCAGTACCGGGAACTGCAATCTACACAGCTTATCAAATGTTAAAGGAGAATGCAGACTATGACTTGTGTGAGCTTCTTGTGAACCAACTCTTTGAAAATCTGCAGAAGATCAAGAAGGACAAGAAAAACTCCTTCAAGTATGGCAATCTGATCCTTTGTCTCTTCTTTTACTACATGAATGAGCTTCCTGGATCCAGTGGATGGGTATGGCAGAATGACAGACCGGTTGCCATCCAAATCAGAGACTATTTGCATGGACTTGGGGATGCCAAAGCAAGAAATACAGCTCTATGGGGATACTTCAAGAACTTCCAAAGCATGATGCATGCAAGAGAAAGAATACCCCAATCCCTTGTTGAAAAGTACAAAGACACAGTATGCTTCATGGTAGAAACAGATCAGTGTCTAATGGAGGCAGTGGAGCCAAGGACTGTTTGGATCATGCCCATGGGGTATGAAGTGGATGAACAGATAGTAGAGCTGCATGTTCAACACATGCTAAGCCAGCCCAAAGATCCTAAGGCAGAAAGGTTTGGAACCTTTGAGGAACTGAGTGTAAAGATACATGTAGAACTCAGGGAACCGGAGATAAAGAGGAAGGTAAGAAAAGAAGTTGAGCATATTGCTCAAGGCCTAGGCATCTCAAAAGAGGCACTTGATGCCAGCCGGGAAAAGAGGAGGAAGGCTGAGGAAGAAGAGAAGAGTAAAGAAAGTGTTCCGGTTGAAACTCCCACCCGGACCAGATCATCAAAAAGATCTGCACCTCCCTCAACCAAAAGTTCAAAACCGGAAGTCCAGGCATCCGGTAAAAGATCCAAGACAAAAGCCACAAGGGCTTATGAAAGCCAAAAGGATGAAGAGGAAACAGAGTCAGATGAGGGAGTAAAAGAAATAAAGAAGCAGAAGAAGAAAGGATCCAGTAAACCCTCCACAGGACAAGACAAGGATGAAATGGCAGAGGTATCTGTTGAAAAGCCCACTCTGTCTCTAGAGAATGTAATCAAGTCGGTCACGGTGGATGGAAACCTTCAACCAATGATTGAATCTTATGATGACTTCAGTGAGGCTGACCAAAAGACTCTGCAGGAAGCCACAGTCAAATATCTGAACATATACAATAAGGCTTTCATTGAGATCATATCTCTTATTCCTAAAAGCCTAGAAAAGGAATTAGAAGTAAGAAAGAACAATGCTCATGCAAAAGATCTTGAGATCCGGGAGCAGATAGCTATTCAGCTATATCCTCAAATTGATCCCAAGACAATGAACATAATCTTCAAGGACTGCAAAGATGAGTTCAGAAGTAAAGCCAGGATGAATCAACTCATGCTTGGTGAGACTGACAAAGTGGCCCAAGAGACAGAAGAGATCCTCCGGAAGGCCTTCAAAAGGTTCAATCTTCCTGTTGTAGAGGACTTAGGTGCAGAAACAGCTGCGGATTTGGAATCATCTATTCCGGAAGAAGTGGGCCCTGAACAGACAAGCATCTCTCCTCCGGTTTCCCCTACAGTCTCCGGATCCAAAGAAGAAGAGAAATTACAGGAGAAGGAAGTAGGGGTGGAAGACAAAGAGGTTGACAGTTCCAAGACTGCAGAAGAAAAGAAACATCTGTCTCCGGCAAGAGACACTGCACAAACTGTTCAACAATTTTTGAGCAAAGCCACTATAGAAATTGATGAACCGGACCTGCTAAAAGGACCCTTAGATTTTGACTCTTTGTCACCGGTGCAAACAATGAAAATAGCCTCATTTGCAAATGAGAAAGTCAAAGAGAAGCTGCTGAAATCTCACATGGAAGACTGTGAGCTTATGGAGGTAGCATCTGGAGTGCTAGAAAAGATCATGCCATCCTTTCAAAAGGATCCCACAGCCTCCTCTTCTGGTAATCTCAAAACCTTAGTCAGCAGTGTTAGTACACATTTTGAATCTCTAGAAAAATCTGCTGAAGAAAAGGTCCGGAAGGAATTTTTGGATAAAATATTTTCAGAAGTATTAGAATTAATCTCTAAAGATAAGAAGATTGTGAGTATTGGAATAAAGAGCTTAGAGAATGCTCTTAAGGATGGCGGTGACATTTACGAATTTTGTATATCCTGGTCAAAGGCAACAACAGCAATTGATAAGAAAATAAAAGAGGAACAGGACAAGCTACAAAGCTTATCTCAAAGTTTTGATCCTCTCTCTTCCTCCATAATAAATCAAGAATGTCAGACTATTGCAGTCTTGAATGAAATAAAGAATCTTGAGAAGGAAAGGAAGAACATCACTAACCGGATGGGAGAACTTAGACGGATTATAATCCCTAAGTTGGAAACTATGCATGAGGCCATCAGTGATGCTCAGACCACCGCCCAAACAAATGATCCGACAGATCTCAAGCAGGCAGAAGCTTTTGCATTTTTGTTGAGTGGTCACATTTCAATTTTGGATAGAATGAAGCAAAGTTGGGCTACAGAAATGATCCAATTGCAGACATCCTTTACAGACATTCTTCAGTATATGTGAGTATGTAAATATGCGGCTGTGTATAGAAAATTTTTAAAAATTTTGATGTCCGGACCCTACCCTTTGCCATTGATGTCAAAGGGGGAGTGAGGAGCAGTGAAAAATGAGGAATCCAATTAAGGGGGAGTTCCAGAAATTGTATATAAAGACAGAGCATCAGCAAAGGGGGAGCATAGTGTAAACACTTAGTCATTTTTCACCAAGTGTTGCCATCAATGCCAAAGGGGGAGATTGTTGGCAAGAGACACTATATGGATTCATGGTTGTTGTCATTGATGGCAACAAAGGTCATCCCACATATCCGCAAGTCATGATGTGTCTCTACTGGAAGTCAGAATAAAGATTGTTGTGGTCTGGTGAACAAGAACAGAGCATGTGGCAAGGTCCGACAGATTGGTCCGGGTCTCTCAGAGGAAGTGTCTTGGTACAGTGCGGATTTGGGGAAGTCAAGAGGACTACCTTGAGTGGTATATTCCAAGGATTTAGCCTCCGGTGATGGACAAGGAAAAAGATATGAATAGTTGAGTTTCAGATTCCTGAGAGATAGTGAAAACAGAGGAAGAACTGACTGACAGAGTATCAGACTACTTTCCGGATGTGTTACTGTTGATGATAAAGGTTGTGAAGGCATGAATCATGTTTGGCCAACATGATTAATGATATCTACAAGTATATGCTTGATCCGCATTGCTTGGTGAGGAAGGATTCAGCCGACAGAACAGAGTTTGTAAGAAACTAGACTGTTCCGGATGCCGACTAGAAAGATGATGAAATTACTTGTGCGGATATATATATAGAGGATGGATTTAGTTGTGAAGTATGTATGATGTTATGATATATGCGAAGAAGTGCAGAACAGAGCAGAAGTACCAAGACAGATCCAGAATGTGAAAGGATAGCAGAATAAAGAACAGAGAAAAGATGAAGTGCAGCAGATCAGTGTACTAAGCCTAACCGGAACTGAACTCCAGCATATGCAGATGCTTCCAATCAGTTCAAGACTGTGATTTTTATCACTTTGTAGACAGTGTGTCTTATAGTAGGTAGTGGGCCTCTTGTGAGCAGTGTGCTCGGGCAGTGAGCCCTAATTGGCAAGTGCCATTTTGTAATTTCCTATTCTTCTAACAGAGAATAATTTTGGGTTAATCACCCCGTGGTTTTCTCCCTTAACAGGGTTTCCACGTCAAAAATACTGTGTCATGTGTTTCTTATTTCATGATAATGTTTTTGTGTTTGATTCAATGCTGCATCAATTAAAAAGAAAGTTCAATAAGGGAAATAATTAGGATAACTGATTCACCCCCCCCCTCTCAGTTATCAACACCTTGTGCTTTGTGACTACCTTTTGGATTTGTTGACTATTCACCTATTTGATGGCATCTTCATGCAACTTACAACACACCTTATGATATTCACTAACCCTATCTTCTTCATGTAGGTTTAAGATTCACAAAAAACACTACTGACTATTCTCATGTCCTCAGGACTATCTTTCATGTTTCTTCATGAGCATCTTTGCATGTTCTTGTCTCATACTTAAATTATAGTCTTAGATAACTCTAGACAAGCTCTGGACAGTCCTAGATAAAATAAAATTGTCTGCAATCTTTGTATAGACTTGTGCCTTTAGGACTTACATTCATCATGTAAACCTCAATAGATTAATAATGCTTCCTCATATTTTAACACTTCTTGATAAATCTCTACAACCCTGTCAGATCCTTGCCCATAATATTGCAAACTTTTACATACTCTGCTCCTCCTACCAATGCTTTACCTTATATTTGATGTTGATGACTAACCCTTAGTTTGGCTATTCCTCTTATGGCCTGACCCTTACCTAACTGACATGTCTATGTTTACTCACTATTATTGTTTTATACCCCTTTTCACTAATTAGTGCCAAGCTCATATCACTTACCCATCTCTGCCCACTACATGCTCCTCCATACTACTTGAATGGAAACACTAGCATATGGAATTTCATTAATATGCTTACCATTCACGATGTTGATCAGTACTTGAAAATTACTCCTCTTTGATACAATCATGTGAATCTTTGTATGCTATTGCTAAGAAAGATCTCCCACTCATTGTCTAATATCATTGTTCATTGTTGTATATGTAGACTATCCCTCTTTGATAGCTCTCTCTACCACTTTGATCATGGCATGTATGCTTCTTATGTGTCATATGTTCCTTTGATGCTGACTATTTCATGACTATTATTACCAATTTTCTCTATAGTGCAAATTGGTAGAACTGAAGAGTACATTCAGTTCATGTTTAGATGAGAAATTTTGTTAACATTTTGTCTAATATCCTATTTGCATAATTGAAGTGTTTGAAATATTTAGCTATGTTTTGTTTAGTTGTTAACACAGAAGAAAATAATTTTCAGATCATCATTCATTTGTAGAAGGTTGCTTAAGAGATAAATTATTTCATTTCACTACAATCATTATTCATGTTATAAATAAGATACATAAAAGAAATAAACATTGCATTGAATAAAAATATGATAGATTAAATGTCCCACATAAGCCATGGGAATAGTTGAACTAGTACAGATATAAGAAAAATACTATGCATGTGAAAATAGGAAGGGAAATGATCATACCCGTCATTTCCTTTAAGTGTTTTTGGTTTCCGAGGCTGCCTTTTGTCCTTGTTTCCGGTCTTCATGAGAACCTGCAAGATTCAAAGAGGTTGCTAGAGCTCCGGTTATGAGTTCCCTATGTGCCTATCAGCAAAGGCATAATACATTACCTATAGTGCACTAAATTAGATACAAGCCATTCACATGCAAGAGAGATTGAAAAGAAACAATCATTGTACTTCACTGATTTTATCTAACATGTTTGTTTCATGTGCAGGTATAGGATACATCATGTAGCTATTTCAAGACATATCAACATGTGGTGTAAAGTAGCCTCCCACAAGGGTTGAGCCCAGCATGCTACCCCTGGTCCTCAAAGGAGATGAAATGCAAATTATATTCATAATGCTCAATTGAAACAGGTTAACTAAAGGAGTACAATATCAATCTAATGCTTACAATTCAAGTAATGATGAAATGAAAGAATTAAAGTGACCTGAACTCATATAGGACAACATTTAATGCATGAGAAAAGATATCATTATTGCTACAATAGCAACTTAGGAAGCAGACTGTGGTGTGCATATGAAAAGAACAACATCCTTTGGCTGATTAATCAAATGTAGCATTCAATACCAATTTGAAAGGTACATCATAACTATGATCATCTTAAGTGTCTTTTATAATGTTTGCATGTAGCCAAGGTGTTAGAGATTACATGAATAGAACAACTATGTGAATGATCAAACATAATTGCAAAAGAGTAGCATCATTCAAGGATCTGTGAATGTTTTAGTCATAGCATGTGTATTGTATCAAGAGTGAGCATCATTTATGCATGACTGAACAAACTAAAGAGTGCTAATAAGACAACCATAAAGGCACAATTGCAAGTGATACATAGAAGCATGTTGCCTCAACTAGTAAAGTAAAGAAGCTCCCATTATACATTTTGATTAGTTTGTAAATGCATTCACTGTGTTACAATGAAATAAATTACAGATTATAAGTCATATGCTACAGATTGAAAAATGCCACATCAAGTGTATGCAGAAGGAGTAAAGTTTCACATCCATCAAGTGAAGCATCATGGAGGTATGACTATGTGAGTATTAAAATACACTTTGCTATAGGAGGATTCTGGAAAAGAGAGCAACATTCATTCTAATTGATATATTTCATCATGGTAAAAAATGGAAACTCAATGTTCATATACAACTACAAAAGATCAAGAAAACATTTATGTGTTTACCACAAGTATAAATGCTTCTATAGTACAGTGAGGAAAGTGATTAAAAGAGCCAGTTCATATCTATTGCCTGAGGTTCATTTTTCTACAAACCCACATAATGAAATAATGGAAACAAACTTCAGATACAGTGATGATAATGAGTTTTCAAGCTCAAGAGAAATTTATTAAAGTTAAAAGAAGGAAGAGATTTGATAGTTCTCAAGTATACAGGAAATAATGAAACCCATTTTGTGCTTTTGAAGTCATGAATAGGGTTTTCTTCATAACAAATGAAACCCACTTGGAATTGTTACGTAGAAGCTACATATACAAACATGGAGAATGTTCACGACATAATAAATGAGATATATGGCCGTAGCCTGAAACTTATCTTCTTTTCATTATTGTAGAACCCATTCAAATCTGAGCTTAGTTATCAAATACAGATAAAGAACTAGATATCAAGCCATGGCCCAATGGATTGCAGAGAAGGTTGTTTTTTTTTATCATTTTTAGAAAATGAGGAACAACACAAATTCATTATTTTTTGTATACTGAGAATGAATATTAAAAACTATTTTTGAGCCATAGAGGTTGCGGCCTGAGTGACGTTTTTCCTCACAAAAAGAAATAAAGCCCATTTCGAGTGTTGAATAAGAATATCAAATGCAAAATTTTTGAGGATTTTTAGTTCGTGCAAGTCTTGAAAATGCTCAGGAGTGTGCTAATATGCAAAGTATGGCCGCAAATAGTAAATAGAGGTAAATATTCTCTTCATAACAAGCAAACCCATTTGGTGTTTCAGGTTACAAATGCATATAATAGAGTGATAGATGCTCAAAAATGTGTGAAGATGTTATATACAGCCATGGCCTAGTCAGGGAACACATTTTGGGGTTCTTGAGTTGCATTCGTAGAGATAAAAAATGCATGAGAAGCATGACAACAACGCAGCTGAGAAGCCAAAGAATGACCCAAAATAAAGGAAAATGATAGAAACCCAGCTAATACCACATAATCACAGCTAGCGAGAGCATAAAAACTTAAGTCACATAGGGGTTTTGAATACTAAACATGAAGATACAAAGATATATGGCATAGCTACGGCCTCCAATAAAAGAAGTATACAAGTTTTGATGCATTTCCTTTACACAAAATATCAAAACTCTTGTCAGTTTAAAATGAGAAAGTTTCAGGAAAATGAAGACTTTTGAACTCAAAAATAATGTACAGGGTCATGGCAGAGGAATTAACCTTTTTTGTGAGTGGAGATAGTTGTGAAAGTCATAAGTTTTACCCCTTTTGTGTCACCTCAATGAGTTCAAAGATACCATTCAATGGTGGCCAGAACATAAGAAATGGGTAACAGAAATAGAGATAATAAAATGTATCATAAACAATGCATAGTCAGGCTTGGGAAAGCCAGTTTCATCTCAGGAATGAAAGAGAAATAAAAAAATATGAGTCACATATGTAGCAAATAGTATCTTAACTTCATTTTCTATATGAAATCCATAAAAAAATATAGAGACACAAGTAGAAATCGTGGGTTTTCCTCCTCCAAACCCTCAGTCATGGCAGCGGCCTAGGAGAGAGCTATCTCTCAAAACTTCATAAGTGGAAATGAGCCCAAGAAAGTAGGGAGAAAGATGTTTTGTGTTTAGGGTTTACACCATGCCCTAATTCGATGGACATTTTCATCAGATTTGAATTCATTTGATTGCCTCAAGTAATACCCTTCATGGTATCATGTCCATCCTAGTGACTAAGTCTTAAGACTTAGAGTGGTATAAAAAGCCTTAGGTTTCCTTGCACATTCTATGCTAAGGTTTGATACCTTAAAACTCATTTCAGTCCCTTTTGGAAAATAATGCATAGATCATTTGCCTTAGCAGTATTTATGAAAACCACATGGAAGGTATTGTGCCTTAAAGCCCTTTTAAAGACAGATCACATGCCTTGGAGACTATTTACACAGCTATTTGGAGGGAGGGCCTTAAAGGTCTTTTATTTTTTGTAAAAACTACACATATATGCCTTGATATATTTTTATAATTTTTTATAGAAAAATTAAATGCCATATAATGTAATATGCTTGGCTAAATGCCACATATAGCCTTGTAATTTTTGCAAAAAAATCAAATCGAATCAAGATATGGATCAAAACTGCAACCATTGTAAAATGATATTTTAAAGCAATGTAATCTATAAATTGCTTTAAAATAGTCATTATTTTATGCAGTTAAAACAAAAATAAAGAAAACATTATCTTCTTTTGAGTTTGCTTTCTTTTGGGGTAGATATGGACAAAATAGAATCTTTTTGTAGTAGACAAAGCATATTTTCCAGTAGGGCCACATTGGAGGACTTGTTGGTAGTTTGTTTTTATAGTCTTGAGGCAGTTTGGTGGGCTTTTTGTCATCTTTTTTGAGGAGATAAAAAATGGAGTAGTATGGTTATTTTTAGGATCTTGTTCTAGCTTTTCTCTTGGAGATCATTCTGCATGATATATTGGAGATAGCTGGTTCTTTCATAGCAGTAGAGATAGGAGTTAGAGATCAGAGTTTAGGGATTTTAGAGTCTTCCTCTCATGCTGAGAGAGTTGGATTTCATCTTTGTACTCATTCTTCCTTCCAGCTTATAGAGCATCAGTTTTCCTTCCCATTTCTCTACTCATTTGCAAGGCTAATATGATATTGCATTGTGATAGTTATTTATCCTCTATTTTATCTTAATTTTGTGATGATTATGGAAGTATTTTATATGATTCAAGTTGAATGTTGTGTTTAGATGAACCTTCATGTGAAATATTGATGAATTAAGTATAATCAAGTGGTTGTGAGAGTTATAGTTCTATGAACTAATTGTGAGTAAGATCTGATAGGAGTTTAAGTATTGGTGCATCACCTTAGGAAATAATTTTAGTTATTTGTTTCATTTCAGTTCAACTTCTTACCCTTTTTCCCTCTCCAAATCATTTAGATTAGTAAAATCATTAGGAGATCCAGCTCACTCTGGAGGTTCACTGCAAATTTTAGGCAACCCACAGGCCTAGGAGTGTTCCCATGTGTCAACAGATAGTTATGTTGAACAACTTAGCATAGGGTGCATATCTGATTGATAACCGTTTTTAGCATGCCGGGTGGGACTTTGAAAGTATTTTTAGAGAAGTTTTTCAATTCTTCAAGCTATTGTTCTAGTATATGCAATAGTGTTCCAACCTTTGGAAGCTTTTCACAATATACTTGGCAACTCATTTTCTCTGGTCTTGCATGCAGATTAGTGTTTCTAGCTTATGAAAACTAGATGTAGTGCTGATTCATTAGACTATTTGCAGTTGTTTATGCCAAGAACAAGGGGTATGACAACAAATAGAATAGTTAATTCAACAAAGAGATCAAAATCAACACTTTTGAGACTCAGTCCTCCAACTCCAATACAAAGAAGCAGGAGTTTGGTGCTGATAGTTCAAATACCCATAATGGTCAAGCAGTTCATATTTGCACCTTTTAACAGAGGCATCTCATTACAGCTTTCCCAATGTGATGATATTCTAGTTGCAGCACTCAAAGGACTATCATATTTCATTGGAAAAGATCACACAACAGTAGTTGAGCACATTTAGGATGTGGCAACTCTGTGTTCAATACATAATGTTACCCAAGAAAATGTAGCAATCAAATTATTGGCTGCATCACTTAAGGGTAAAGCTTTGCAATGGTTCAAAGGTCTTGCAGAAAACTCAATTAGAACATGGGATCAATTGGGAGATGGATTGCACAAACATTTTGAAGACAAATCGAATCATCTCTTATTACTGGAGCAGTTGAGCACCATCAAAATGGCCTCCAATGAACACATGGCAGATTTTAATTACTAATTTCAGATAACTTGGGACAAGATCCCCACAATGATTAAACCTCTACCAATGCATGCATTTTTCTTGTATCTTAAATCTTTAAACAGTGAAATTTTTGTAATGATCCAATCTATGGGTGGATACACCCTTCCTGATGCTTTTGAGACTGTTGTTAGAGTAGAAAATTGCCTTATCCAAGTGGGGAAGATAGCCCCAAGGCCTCCTTTACCCATTTTTTCAAAAATTTTGGCTGTTGTCCGAGCTATTCCAGTAATAGGAAACCAAGCTATAGCTCAAAAGACTGTTGTCCCAGTCCAAGCTCAAGAATTCCAATAGTTTTAAAACACACTAAAAACCATTGCAAATGATTTGGTAAGCTACAAGAAGCATAGTGGTCAAGAGTATAGGCCTTATCAAGCCTCGTATCAGCCCAATCAGCCAAATAGGCCACCATTCCAAGCTGATCCATAGGGCCAAAGAATAAATTATAACTCTCGACCTTTTCAATCTTATAATCCTAATGATGTCAGCACTTTAAAGGAGCTTGTACCCACTCAGAATAATGTGGCACAAGACAGTGACTAGTGTTATCCATGTCACCAACCCCATAACCAAGCTGTATGTACAAATGGTGTAAGGAATTAGGCTCTTATGGTGCAAAATAGTTATGCAGGCTGAGAAGGTGTCTCTGGTGAAGTTTCAACTCAACAAAATAATGCTAATGTGAGCTTAATGAATTGGCAAGACACTGATTTATGTGGTGTAAGTTATCCTCAAGGCCAAAATTAGCAAAATACACCTATTTCAGCCAACACAAGGTCAAAGAAGAGGGCAATAGATCTTGATTAGCAAGCTACAGATGTACAACAGCTTGTTGGGGGTAAATTTTAGACTTTTCCACCACAAGCTACCTGTATAGCATAGAAAAAAGTGTAGATTCTTCAAAAAGGACAAGTTGTACATAGACAAAGTCAGCCAAAGTACAAACACAGACAAATAAAAAGACAGAATGGTGATGCTGCTATGAAAGGACAACAAAAGGTAAGTCCTATTCCTTTCAATATAGTGGATCATCTTAAGAAAGTTACAGTGAGTATGTTAGTAATGGATGCATTGTGTATTCCTGGAAAAAAGAATCTGTTACAAGATGCATTGGCTAAACTTTCAATTTCTAATTGCTCTAATCAAGAAAAGGCCAATGTTGTACATGCCAACAGCTCAGAAATTAAGAGTGAACAGCTAGCCAAAGAGGTAAAACCTCCTCCTTTTTACCTAAGTTTGATTATTTGTGACAAACTTGTTCATAATTGCATGATAGATTCCAGAGCAAGCAGTTCTGTCATGTCCAAGAGTCTAACTGATAAATTGGGATTAGTTTATGAACCCCTATCAAAAGGAGTAGTCCAATTAGATGGGTCTGTTGTTAATACTGCAGGGATAATTAGAAATCTGCCACTTACCTTGCATGACTGTCCTAATTTTGGAATCCATCAGGACCTTCATATCATAGACTTGCCACCTTTGTTATTTGCCTTTCTAGAGACTTTATTGCCAAATTGGGTGGGTTTTTATCTTCCGATTGGTCCAACTTATTTTCTAGAATAAGATATGGTACGAAAGTAACCATACAATCTAAACCACTTGCAAAGGATCATGTTGAGTCCTATGTCCCCAGCCTAATAAATGCTAACCTCTACATCACCCATGGGCAGCAGGATCAATCCATGAGCCTAGATTCCAGTGCACCTATGGAAGATATAAATTTAGATGATTGGACAATTGAATATCATGAAGATGACACTTTCCCTCACACTGATGATGTAGGATTAGGCATTTATATGATATAGGAACCTGATGCAGTGATTCCTACTCTGATTAAGGATCAAATTCAATCTGAACAACAAGAAAATCAGCTTTGGAAGCTGTACTTTGATGGATCAAGGAGGAAAACAAGTGCTAGTGGAGGGACTATGTTGATTTCACCTGAAGGAGACAAGTACTATGCAGCATTGAGGTTTACATTTAGCTACAAAAATAATGTGGCTGAATATGAAGCCCTGATTCATTGCTTAGAGTGGGCCCGAAAAAGAGGTATAAATCTATCGAAGTTTATGGTGATTCTGAGTTGATTGTAAACCAAGTTAGAAATCTAAATGTTACTAAGAATGATTTTCTCAAAAAGTACAAGCATCGAGTTTTGGATTGAATTGAAAATTTTGATGCTTTTAATCTACTTTCAATTTCCAAAAACCAAAATAAGTATGCAGATAAGCTTGCTGCTTTGGGATCTCAGTTTGGGATTCTGGATCAGATTCATAACATAGAGGTACAACCATATGTAAAAGTGGTTGTTAGAGCATCTGTGC
Source organism: Cunninghamia lanceolata (assembly GCA_027924645.1). Taxonomy (NCBI): domain Eukaryota; kingdom Viridiplantae; phylum Streptophyta; class Pinopsida; order Cupressales; family Cupressaceae; genus Cunninghamia; species Cunninghamia lanceolata. The sequence continues at coordinate 12,467,619 of BSBN01000534.1, read as the reverse complement.
CTGACAATAGTGTTTCTTGGCAAGTTTTTGACAGCAATGAGTAAATATTGAGTTTTTTGAGTGCAGACGCTGAATTTGCAGCTGATAATCAGCCGAAGTACCAGTAGTAATTTGACAATTAGATTGTGCAACAAAAATCTAAGAAGCTACCCAAGGGACTGGTTACACTAGAATCAATATTTAATTAAGATGATCAATTTAGAAAAGACAAGTTTAGCATGACTGTGAAGCAAGAGCATTATGAAATAGTGGAGATATTCAAAGATAAACAGCTAAAATTGGGAAAGGTATGTATTGAAAGACAACAACAGTCTTTTGTTCAGTTATGTCAAGAGTTTTTGATGTTTTTACATGGGAATATAAGGATTTAAGGGGATTTGGTCCTAGTTTAGCCCAACATACCATTGAATTAGAGCCTAATGCCAAGCCTATTAGATAGAAGTAAAGACCCCTTAACCCAAAACATGAGCATCTAATGAAAGATGAGCTAAACAAGTTGATTGAGAGCAACATAATATTCCCAATAAAACATACATTCTAGGTTTCCAACTTGGTACCAGTCAGAAAGAAGAATGGAGAAATTTGACTTTGTGTCAATTTCCATGATCTTAATAAGGCCTCTTTAAAGGATCACTACCCCCTTCCTTCAATGGAACAAATTTTGCAAACTATTTTTGGTTCTGAGAGATTTTCTTTGTTAGATGGATATTTAGACTATAACTAGATCTTGGTTAAGGAAGAGGACCAATATAAAACTGCATTTACAACCAAGTGGGGCACCATGGCCTATAAGAAGATTCCTTTTAGTTTGACCAATGCAGGGGTAGCCTTTCAGAGGGAAATGGATATTGCCTCCCATGGCCTTATGAATAAAATAGTTTTGGTCTATTTAGATGATATAATAGCTTTTTTAAAAGATTCTAATGATCATTTTGAACATTTGAAGCAGATTGTTTAGAGATGCAGAGAGTTTGGAGATTCCTTGAACCCAAAAAAATGCATATTTTCAGTTCATGAAGGTAAACTCCTTGGCCATATTATTTCAAAGCATGGTATTTCTATTGACCTTGAAAGAGTGTCTACATTTCTATATTTACCACTACCTACACATTAAAAAAGGCTTGTAGAGCTTTCTTGGTAGAATTAATTTTGTGTGAAGATTTATTCCAAACATTGTTGCTTTGTTACAACCTCTTACTATCATGCTAAAGAAGAACATCCATTTCAATTGGACTAGGGAAGGAAAGAAGAGCTTCGAGAAGACCAAGGAAGATCTTGTAGCTGCCCCTACCATCATTAATCCTAACTATGAGAGAAATTTTATTTTATATGCTTTTAGGGGTATAGATACCATTTTAGCAATGTTGTGCTAGCAGAATGATGAAGGCTTGGAGTAGCCAGTGGCATTTTTTAGCTAGTTATTGCATGATTATGAGGTAAAGTATTCTTTTGTTGGTAAGCATGTTTTTGTTGTTGTTAGAAGCCTCAAGAAATTTAGACATATGCTATCCAATAACAGAATTCATTTTATGGTTACCCACCCAGCTATTAAGAGCTTTTTACTTAACAAAGAAATAAATGATAAAAGGGCTAGTTGGATAACCAAGGTTATGGAATTTGATGTTAATATTAAGGTAACTAAGCTAATTAAGGGCAAGGGATTATGGAGCAGCTTTCTCAAAATGAAGAGCACAACCAAGAACTCGAAGATAATGCAGAAACAATGCTAAATAATAGTCAACCAGCTATTGTTCTAGCTCCTACAAAAAGCTGGGTGCAATAGATGATGCACTATTTGCAGACTGGTGAATACCCCAAAGGTTTGGATAGGGTAGGAAGAAGCTATTTTAGGTTACAAGCCACTCCTTATGCTATCATTGAAGGTATTTTGTATATGAGAGATTTTAATGGCATGTTTCTAAGATTCATTGAACCAGATCAAGTTCATAGTGTAGGAGTACAATTAACACTGAGAGGGGGGGTGAATCAATGTTAATATAATAATTAAATTTTCTCACCTTTTACAAATTGTCAATGAACTTTATTATTATGAATTGAGATCAAATATTAGCTTCATAATCATCAAATTGTTAAACACTAATTATTAATGTAGAGAAACAACACAAGAAGTTTAACTCAAAGATATACCGAGTGGAAAACCCTCCAGGGGTAGAAAAACCACTCAAACTGCCTCACTGGTTTAAATGAAAAACTTCAATTTTACAAATGTCTCACTAACATAAACAGAGGTCTCACTAACCACAAGCCTATTTATAGACTGGTGAATACCCCAAAGGTTTGGATAGGGTAGGAAGAAGGTATTTTAGGTTACAAGCCACTCCTTATGCTATCATTGAAGGTATTTTGTATAGGAGAGATTTTAATTGCATGTTTCTGAGGTTCATTGAACCAGATCAAGTTGATAGTGTAGGAGTACAATTAACACTGAGAGGGGGGGTGAATCAGTGTTAATATAATAATTCAATTTTCTCACCTTTTACAAATTGTCAATGAACTTTATTATTATGAATTGAGATCAAATATTAACTTCACAATCATCAGATTGTTAAACACCAATTATTAATGTAGAGAAACAACACAAGAAGTTTAACTCAAAGATATACTATGTGGAAAACCCTCTAGGGGTAGAAAAACCACTCAAACTGCCTCACTAGTTTAAATGAAAAACTTCAATTTTACAAATGTCTCACTAACATAAACAGAGGTCTCACTGACCACAAGCCTCACTGGCATAGGAAGGTCTCACTAACCAATTCAATTGTCCTCATCAAAATAATGTGCAAGACATGATTGCTTCTCAATCTAATTTGCACCATTCATGATCTGTCATCTCTAAGCACACTCAAACCAATCTGCATACTAGTCTCATTATCTCTATTCAATCAATTCACAATTCATTCACCTGATTATCTGTGCATAATAATTCACCTGATATACCATAATTGCCTTCAAGGTTCAATCCAAAAATATGTTGCAACAAGGAGATTATCATTTCTGCATTATGGTCCTCACATCAACTCTCTTTAGTTCAATTTTCACTCTCCAATAAAATTTGATGACCTTGTCATTCTCTATTTTTATCCCTACAAAACATGATCTCATACATACAAATATCATTTGTATCTTCTCAAGGATGTCTTCATATCAAATTCATTGTCAACATACCTGTAAAAACATTATATGCAATTTGAATATCCTTTCACATTCTCTGAAAACAAAGTTATCTTCTTCAATTCTCATCTTCCATGTACATTTCTCTTCTTCAATGACTTTCTTTATTCTCCTACAAAATAATAATACATTCTCCCGAAAAGAAAAAACTTATATACAATTAAAATTTTCTTTCATATTCCCATTCAAAAAGATTTCATCTCCTTTCATCTTCTTTTCGCCTTCCTGTAAAAATCATTTCCAAACAAAATAAGATCATATAATATTAAATCCCATTCAACAACTCTTCATATTCTCTTCTCTCTCCAAAAATATCTTCTTTACAAAAATATCTTTCATATTTTTGAAACCTTCAATCTGTTCATTTTCCTTCAATCTTTTGATCTTCCCTACACAACCTATCTTTAAAAATAAGATCATAAAAAATCTTCACAGAAATCGAAACATCATTCATCTTCCTCTTGCTCTACAATAAAAAAATCCATTTCTCTGCCCCTAAAAAAATCTTCAATGAAAATATGTCAATATCCAAAAAGAAACTCTCTTCTTCCTTTTTAATCTCCAATTCTACTCAAGTCACAAAAGTTTCTCTTAAAAATTTCTTTTTAAAACTTCTAGTCCTATATGAGAGGAGACCCATTAAATTTAGAAAAAGAATCTACATAAAAATCTCCCATCAAAAAACCAATAAACTAGGAGATGAAAATTACCTAGTTCCCCATAAAATGTGAATGAACTCTCCATTTTTCATAAAGCATATTTAATGCTTTTAAAATTCCTTCATACTAATTCTAACCAAAATAACTAATGCTTTTTAAAGCATAAAGCATCTTCATAAAAATCATGGTCCAAATATACATTGACTTCCTTATAAAGCATTCGAGCATTCAATGTTCTTTTTATTAAAGTATTCGATGCTCTTCCAAAATGATTACCTTGACCACCAGTGGTGACTAGAAATTGGGGCAGGTTTTCATAACATGCTCACCTCCCTTTGACAGGTCACTTTAAGTTACAGACCTATGATATAAGGTCAACTTGATTTTATAACAAAAAACAATTTCTTTATGACAGGTATGGAGGAGATAAAAGAGTTTTCTATACTTTAACTTTGATAATATGCATTTTAGTGAATGACATTAGTCATTGACATTAAGGATCATAGACTCTTCTGCATCTTGAAAACCAACTGTAACCAACATCAATTTTTATGTCAATGCAAACTCCTGTAGATGATGAATAACATCAACCTTCAATATCAATGATCCTATTATGAGAATTTTAAGAAGAATAAGCAACAAGATATCAGATTGAAACATAAATCATCTTGATCAAATTCATCAACTCTATTAACCATCAATGAACATCATGATATTGCATGACATATAAAGCACTTGTTAACCTATAAAGAAATCATTTCCATAGGTGACTATGAAACAACCCACCAAGCATCTTGAGACATGAAGGATATGAAATATGACATGAAACACCTATCTTTAAGATCAAACCATCTTTTTCATGTGAACCCTCCTATTGAAGTATGAACCCTTTGCATATGTTACCATGTAAACACCTCTGAATGATTAACCTGTGAACTCTTATCATGAAGCAACAACTCCAAACTCAAATATGTGACAAGACATTAAAATATGAACACACACTAACTATGAAGATCAAATCTCTGCATATCTTGTCAAGGCCAACTTAAGACAAGAACTATGAACACCAAATCTTCTTACATGAACCCTTTGCATATGAACAACTCCATCATGATCGATCACACTTTTAATGTCTTGATGACCCATTGGACACATGTGAACAACCTATAAACAACATGACTACAAGAAACAACACTTTGTTAAAACAATCTTGAGTCATCATAACATAGAGCATCATGTCTAGACATGTGACAAAATTAACTCCTGATCAAACATATCCTGATCAAATAAGATATCCTGCCATATCTACATCATCATTAACTTAACACTTTTTTGACATCAATGACAATCAATCACCATCAATCTCCCCCTTTATCATTGATGGAAAAAATTCATGATGCAATTTCTCTTTCTCCCCCTTTTTGACATCTGATGACAAATACAAATTTGTTTTCTCCCCTCGTGTTGAAGTACAGAAACAATTCACTGCTCATAAATATCACTCAACATAATATCACTTCTTGACACAATACCAATATGAGGATGAAGATGACATATCTCTGCAACCAAATACCAACTTTACTCTTGTACACACTTCTTGGCATGATAAAGAATGAAGACCATCTGAAGATTAACTTGATGAAGACCATCCTTCTATTCCTACACAAGACACCTTTTTGCAACACAATGTTAAATCTGATATATACAAAACCACTATCAATACCTTTTCAAATCTAGATGTAGAAACATATGCCATGAATTAACTTATTCTATTATCAAACTAACATATGATGAGAACTCCTTGAGTATACCCAAGATCATGTCAATCAAATTTTAGGACTTGTCATTCATCATTCAAATCAGCCCATGCACATCAGCCCATGCACATTAACAAACTAACTGCATCATCAAGTTCTTCCTGCAACAACACTTCATATTTTCTCAAATATATCAAGGACACTTTGAACTGCAACATTATCAAACACTTTTTGCATTTAATTATTGAACATCTTATCAACACCTTGCATCCACTGACCTGTATTACTTACACACACTGAAAAGAAACCAACTTAGTTAGCAACATCATCATCAACTATCTCACAAGACTAGCAAGAATGATAAACATGACAAGATCACCATTCAAATGATCTCCTTCCTGAAACTTCTTGGGGACAATTGATAGGACATGAACAACTCCCCCTTACTTCATGCTATATGTTATGCAACTGATGAAGTGACTTGTGTAAGATGCACAAGCTTGTGATCTATCTTCTCTTGTTTTTGTTTCTGCCTCAATACTTTCACAAGATTTTCCTTCTTCGAATATTTTTCAACCTTTGTCCTTTACAAACCTATCAAATCAGGAGAAACAATTCTTCCATACATTTTGTAACTGTGTGCTTTGTGTCCAAGAGTGTTGCAATTATAACAAACTATGTTACAATCATAATCAAATGACTGATAGTACCTTTGAGCATTCATGTTAAGCTTCCATGCAGTATCATACCTTCTATACACTTAACAATTTCTTTGTATGTGTCCAACATTATTACACTTGTAATAAACAATATTAGTATTCCTGATTGAAGCAAAATGATTTCTTCTGTAATTAACTAATTTGTGTCCAAATTGATTACAAGTGTAAGAATAACCATTAAATGAATAGTTATACCTGTACATGTATGCTTGTCTTATAGGACCAGGTTCATTTCTGGTTTTCTATTAAGCTTCACTCTTCCTTTTACCTTCAGATGTAGCAACGTGATGATTCAATTTTTTTTCTAGATTTCAAACACTCTCCTTCTTCATATTCAAAACCAGTTGTGTTCATATGAAGTTTCTATTTGCCCAACTCTTGATTCTTCTTGGACAAAACTTTGAGAACATCATAATGTTTTCTAAGTTTGATAATTTCACTCTCTCATTTTCGATTCTCAATCCTTCTAACTTCAAGGTCAGATTTTGAAACATTGGCTATCCTCTTAGCTTCCTCAATTTTAGTTTTTAATCTTACAATTAATTTGTCTAAATCATCAATATGTGTCCTTAAACTCATAATCTGACATCTGGCCTCTTCAAGATCTAAAGATACACTTTCAAGGTTTGAAAGTGCTTTGTCTTTGGATTCTTTTTCTTGTTACAGCTACAATTTTAATTTCTTATTCTCTTTCTTATGTTTCCTGAGTTTAGTTAGAGCATATATGAGCTCTCCTTCCATTTCAATCTCACAATCTTGTTCATCATATTCCTGATCATTCTCACTTATGATGTGATCTTCTTCTTTGAAATCTGATTGAGTCTCATCTCCTTCATGTGAAAGTTTTTCATCATTGTCACTCTTCTCAGATAATAAGTTATCTTCTTCTTCAGATGCATTACCTTGATAAGTTTTTATCAATTTCTTCCACATATCCTAATTTTTTTCATAGTGCATAACTTGACAAGAAACATCATTAGATAAACTAGACAATATGGCCTTCTTTGTAATATAATTACACTCAAGAGCTTCTTTATTATTTGTAGTAACACAATATCCATTCTCAACTGACATCAAAACACCATATCCTAAAGAGGATAAATAAATCTACATTCTCATACACCAAACTAAGAAATTTGAACCATCAAAGAAAAGAGCTCCTAAAACTTTTTCTTCTAATACAATATCATATTCAACTTGGGGAACATTTCTATCAATAGGTTCTATATCAACCTTTGAATTTGATAAAGATGGAGAATTTTGACTAGTCTAAGACTTGACAATTTTCTTGCTCTTATTTCTTTTGCATTTACCCATGGTACTCTACACAAAAGACCTACCCAAGTTGATTAAGCTTCAAAAGGGAACCTAGGCTATGATACCAATTGTAGGAGTACAATTAACACTGAGAGCGGGGGTGAATCAATGTTAATATAATAATTCAATTTTCTCACCTTTTACAAATTATCAATGAACTTTATTATTATGAACTGAGATCAAATATTAACTTCGCAATCATCAAATTGTTAAACACCAATTATTAATGCAGAGAAACAACACAAGAAGTTTAACTCAAAGATATACCGAGTGGAAAACCATCTAGGGGTAGAAAAACCACTCAAATTGCCTCACTGGCTTAAATGAAAAACTTCAAGTTTACAAATGTCTCACTAACATATACAGAGGTCTCACTGACCACAAGCCTCATTGGCATAGGAAGGTCTCACTGACCACAAGCCTCACTAGTATAGGAAGGTCTCATTGACCAATTCAATTATCCTCATCAAAATAATGTGCAAGACATGATTGCTTCTCAATTTGATTTGCACCATTCATAATTTGTCATCTCTAAGCACACTCAAACCAATCTACATACTAGTCTCATTATCTCTATTCAATCAATTCACAATTCATTCACCTAATTATCCCTGCATAACAATTCACCTGATATACCATCATTGTCTTCAAGGTTTAATCTAAAAATATGTTGCAACAAGGAGAGCATCATTTCTGTATTATGTTCCTCACATCAACTCTCTTCATCTCAATTTTTACTCTCCAATAAACATTTGATGACCTTGTCATTCTCTATATTTGTCCCTGCAAAACATGATCTCATACATAAAAAAATCATCTGTATCTTCTCAAGGATGTCTTCAATTCACACTCATTGCCAATATAACTATAAAACCATTATATGCAATTTGAACATCCTTTCACATTCTTTGAAAACAAAGTTATCTTCTTCAATTCTCATCTTCCCTATAAATTTCTCTTCTTCAATAATTTTCTTTATTCTCCTGCAAAATAATAATACATTCTCCTGAAAAAAAAAACTTATATACAATTAAAATTTTCTTTCATATTTGCATTCAAAAAGATTTCATCTCCTTTCATCTTCTTTTCACCTTCCTGTAAAAATCATTTCCAAACAAAATAATATCATATAATATTAAATCCCATTCAACAACTCTTCATATTCTCTTCTCTTTGCAAAAATATCTTCTTTACACAAATATCTTTCATATTTTTGAAACCTTCAATCTGTTCATTTTCCTTCAATCTTTTGATCTTCCCTGCACAACCTATCTTAAAAAATAAGATCATAAAAAATATTCAAAGAAATCAAAACACCATTCATCTTCCTCTTGCTCTGCAATAAAAAAATCCATTTCTTTGCCCCTAAAGAAATCTTCAATGAAAATATGTCAATATCCAAAAAGAAACGCTCTTCTTCCTTTTTAATCTCTAATTCTACTCAAGTCACAAAAATCTCTCTAAAAAATTTCTTTTTAAAACTTCCAGTCCTATATAAGAGGAGACCCATTAAATTTAGAAAAAGAATCTACATAAAAATCTCCCATCAAAAAACCAATAAACTAGGAGATGAAAATTACCTAGTTCCCCATAAAATGTGAACGAACTATCCATTTTTCATAAAGCATTTTTAATGCTTTTAAAATTCCTTCATACTAATTCGAACCAAAATAACTAATGCTTTTTAAAGCATAAAGCATCTTCATAAAAATTGTGCTCCAAATATACATTGACTTCCTTATAAAGCATTCGAGCATTTAATGTTCTTTTTATTAAAGCATTCGATGCTCTTTCAAAATGATTACCTTGACCACCGGTGGTGGCTAGAAATTGGGGCCGGTTTTCATAACGTGCTCACCTTACTTTGATAGGTCACTTTAAGTGACAGACTTGTGATATCAGGTCAAATTGATTTTATAACAAAAAGCAATTTCTTTATGATAGGTATGTAGGAGATAAAAGATTTTGCTATACTTTAACTTTGATAATATGCATTTCAATGAATGACATTAGTCATTGACATTAAGGATCATAGACTCTTCTACATATTGAAAACCAACTGTAACCAACATCAATTTTTATGTCAACACAAACTCATGTAGATGATGAATAACATCAATCCTCAATATCAATGATCCTATTCTGAGAATTTTAAGAAGAATAAGCAACAAGATATCATATCGAAACACAAATCATCTTGATCAAATTCATCAACTCTATTAACCATCAATGAACATCATGATCCTGACATGATATTGCATGACATATAAAGCACTTGTTAACCTATCAAGAAATCATCTCCATAGGTGACTATGAAACAACCCACCAAGCACCCTGAGACATGAAGGATATGAAATATGACATGAAACACCTATCTTGAAGATCAAACCATCTTGTTCATGTGAATCCTCCTATTGAAGCATGAACCCTTTGCATATGTTACCACATAAACACCTCTGAATGATTAACCTGTGAACTCTTATCATGAAGCAACAACTCCAAACTCAAATATGTGACAAGACATTAAAACATGAACACACACCAACTATGAAGATCAAATCTCTATATATCTTGTCAAGGCCAACTTAAGACAAGAAGTATGAACACTAAACCTTCTTATATGAACCCTTTGCATATGAACAACTCCATCATGATCAATCACACTTTTAATATCCTTATGACCCATTGGACCTATGTGAACAACCTGTAAACAACATGACTACAAGAAACAACACTTTGTCAAAACAATTTTGCATCATCATAATATAGAGAATCATGTCTAAACATGTGAGAAAATGAACTCCTAATCAAATAAGATATCCTGCCATATCTGCATCATCATCAACTTAACACCTTTTTGACATCAATGACAATCAGTCACCATTAGATAGAGTGTTAGAAGAATTTCACAATGGACTTTCAGGAGGTCATTTTTCTGCAAGGACAACTACCTTGAAGATAATGCAGGTTTTTTAATATAGGATAGATCTATTTAAGGATGCATTTGCTTGGGTAAGAAGATGTGAAAAGTATTCATTATTTGTAGGTAAAGAAAGGCTTGCAGCCTTACCTCTACATCCTATCAAAGTTGAAAAACCATTTACAAAATGGGGTCTTGCCTTCATAGGACCAATAAACCCACCTTCAAGTGTAGGCCACAAGTGGATTTTAACTACTATAGACTATTTCACCAAATGGACTGTGGCTGTTGCTTTGAAAGAAGCAAATGAATCTATTGTTTTAAGTTTCTATTAGGATTTGGTATCAAGATTTGGTACACTAGATTCAATTATCTATAGCAATGGTTTAGCTTTTATTGGCTTAAAGATTTCAGATTGGTCTATCAAAAATAACGTCTTTTTGAATACATCTTCTATCTACTACCCATAGGGTAATGGATAGGTGGAATCTACCAATAAAAATCTGATAAAGATCATCAAAAACACTGTTGAAGACAACCAGAGGACATGGCATGAGAAGTTAAAGTTAGCTCTTTGGGATGACCAGATCACTCCCAAGAGAGCTACTGGATGTTCTCCATATGTGCTCACTTATGGCAAGGAGGCTAGATTGCCTATTTCAGTAGAATTACCAACTTTGACTTTCATTAAAGAACTTGAGCTACGAAAGGAACAACCTTTAGTAGTAAGGCTAGCTCAGCTTATGGAATTATAGGAAACCAGAAAAGAAGCCTTAAGGAAGCTTGAAATCCATCAAGCTCAGATGAAAAGTTCCTTTGATAAGAGAGGAAGACCAAGAAGCTTTATTGTTGGTGATTTAGTTTTCAAATGGAATGAATTGAGAAATAGACCTAGAAAGCATTCCAAGTTTGATGCAATTTGGGATGGGCCTTTTGTAATCACAAAGTGCAAAGAAAACAATGCATTTCAACTATCCAAGTTAAGTGGTGAGATGCTGCCTATCTTAGTTAATGGGATCCACCACAAACATTGCCTTTGAAGATAAGTACTACTTTGTATCATAGTAGAGTAGTGTTGTAGCTACTAAGTTCTCATGCATATTTACTTTTAGTAATTTTGTTTCCCTAAGTTTTGCTGCACAAGTTTTTTGGCTACCAGGGCCTTCTAGTTTGTTTTCAGTTTGGTTCAATTTTATTTTCTACTACTGCTTGGAGTAGTGTATAGCTGAGTTTCAGTGTTTTCTGAGTTTTAGATGAGCAGAGTATGACTCAATGCCCAATGGACAACTTAAGGCAACTAGTCTTAATGCTTAGCAGGCAAGCATATATTAGAAGTCACCAGAAATCTTACCAATTTTCTCTACAGTCCAAATTGGTAGAACTTAAGAGTAAATTAAGTTCATGTTTAGATGAGAAAGATTTTGAACATTTTGTCTGATATCCTGTTTGCATAGTTGGAGTGTTTGAAATATTTAGTTATGTTGCAATTCAGTTGTTCAATAGAAGAAAAGAATTCTCAGATCATCATTCATTTGCAGAAGGTTGCTTAAGAGATAAATTATTTCATTTCACTACAATGATTATTCATTTTATAAATGAGATACATAAAAGAAATAAACATTGCATTGAATGAAAATATGATAGATCAAATGTCCCACATAAGCCGTGGGAATAGCTGAACTAGTACAGATATAAGAAAAATACTATGCATCTAAAAATAGGAAGGGGAAATCATACCCATCATTGCCTTTAAGTGTTTTCAGTTTCTGAGGTTGTCTTTTGTCCTTGTTCCCTATCTTCATGAAAACCTGCAAGATTGAAAGAGGTTTTTAGAGCTCCAGTTATGAGTTCCTTATATGCCTATCAACAGAGGCATAATACATTACCTATAGTGCACTAAATCAGATACAAGCCATTCACATGCAAGATAGATTGAAAAGAAACAATCATTGTACTTCACTAATTTTATCTAACATGTTTGTTTCATTTGGATGTATAGGATAAGTCATGTAGTTATTTTAAGACATATCAGCATGTGGTGTAAAGTGGGCTCCCACAAGGGTTGATCCTAGCATGCTGCCCCTAGTCCTCAGAGGGGATGAAATGCAAATTATATTCATAATGCTCAATTGAAATAGGTTAACTGAAGGAGTACAATATCAATCTATTGCTTAAAATTCAAGTAATGATGAAATGAAAGGATTAAAGTGACCTGAACTCATATAGGACAACATTTAATGCATGAGAATAGATGTCATTATTGCTACAATAGCAACTCCGGAAGTAGACTGTGGTGTGTCTATGAAAAGAACAACACCCTTAGGCTGATTAATCAAATGTAGCATTCAATACCAATGTGATAGTAGATCATAACTATGATCATCTTAAGTGTCTTTTATAATGTTTGCATGCAGCCAAGGCATTAGAGATTACAGGAATAGAACATCTGTGTGAATGATCAAACATAATTGCAAAAGAGTAGCATCATTCAAGGATCTGTGAATGTTTTAGTCATAGCATGTGTATTGCATCAAGAGTGAGTATCATTTATGCATGATTGAACAAACTAAAGAGTGCTAATAAGACAACCATAAATGCACAATTGCAAGTGACCCACAGAAGCATGTTGCCTCAACCAGTAAAATAAAGAAGCTCCCATCATACATTTTGATCAGTTTGTAAATGCATTCAACATGTTACAATGAAATAAATTGCAGATTATAAGTAATATGCTATTTATTGAAAATAGCCACATCAAGTGTATGTAGAAGGAGTAAATTTTCACATCCATCAAGTGAAGCATCATGGAGGTATGATTGTGTGTGTATTAAAATACACTTTGCTACAAGAGGATTTTGGGAAAGAGAACAACATTCATTCTAATTGATATATTTCATCATGGCAAAAAATGGAAACTCAATGTTCATATACAGCTACAGAAGCTCAAGAAAACATTTATGTTTTGATCACAAGTATATATGCTGCTACAATACTGTGAGGAATGTGCTTAAAAGAGCCAGTTCATATCTATTGCCTGAGGTTCATTTTTCTACAAACCCACATCATGAAATAATGGAAACAAACTTCAGATACAGTGATGATAACAAGTTTTCAAGCTCAAGAGAAGTTTGTTAAAGTTAAAATATGGAAGAGCTTTAATAGTTCTCGAGTATATAGGAAATAATGAAACCCATTTTGTGCTTTTGAAATCATCAATACGATTTTGTTCACAACAAACGAAACCTTATTAGAATTGTTACCTAGAAGCTACATAGGAAAACATGGAGAATACTCAGGAGGTAAGAATTGGGATATATGGCCATAGCCTAAAACTTATCCACTTTTCATTATTGTAGAACCCATTTAGATCTGAGCTTAGTTATCAAATACAGATAAAGAACCACATATCAAGCCATGGCCTAATGGATTGTAGAGAAGGTTGCTTTTTTATCATTTTCAGAAAATGACGAATAGCACAAATTCATTATTTTTTGTATACTGAGAATGAATATTAAAACCTATTTTTGAGCCACAGAGGTTGCGACCTGAGTAAGGTTTTTCCTCACAAAAAGAAATAAAGCCCATTTGGGGTGTTGAATAAGAATATCAAATGCAAAACTTTAGAGGATTTTGAGTTCATACAAGTCTTGAAAATGCTTAGGAGTGAGCTAATATGCAAAGTATGGCCACAAACAGCAAATAGAGGTAACTATTCTCTTCATAACAAGCAAACCCATTTGGTGTTTTAGGTTAAAAATGCATATAATAGAGTGATAGATGCTCAAAAATGTGTGAAGATGTTATATACAGCGATGGCCAAGTCATGGAACACATTTTGGAGTTTTTGAGTTGCATTGGTAGAGATAAAAAATGCATGAGAAGCATGGCAACAGTATGGATGAGAAGCCAAAGAATGACCCAAAATAAAGGAAAATGACAGAAACCCAGTTAATAGCATCATAATCATGGTCAGCGAGAGCATAAGAACTTAAGTCACATAGGGGTTCTGAATACTAAACATGAAGATACATAGATATACGGTATAGCCGCGGACTCCAATAAAAGAAGTATACAAGTTTTGATGTAGTTTCTTTACACAAAATATCAAAACTCTTGTCAGTTTAGGATGAGAAAGTTTTAGGAAAATGAGGTCTTTTGAACTCAAAAATAATGTACAGGGTTGCGGCAGAGGAAGTTACCTTTTTTTGTGAGTGGAGATAGTTGTGAAATTTGAGAGTTTTATCTCTTTTGTGTCACCTCAGTGAGTTCAATGACACCATTCAATGGCAGCCAGAACACAAGAAATGAGTAACAAAAATAGAGATAACAAAATGTATTAGAGACAATGCATAGCTAGGCTTGGGAAATCTAGTTTCATCTTAGGAATGAAAGAGAAATCAAAAAATATGAGTCACATATGTAGCAAACAATATCTTACCTTCGTTTTCTATATGAAATCCATAAAAAAATGCAGAGACACAACTAGATATCGTGGGTTTTCCTTCTCCAAACCCTCAGTCATGGTGGTGGCCTCGGAGAGAGCTATCTCTCAAAACTTCAAAAGTGGAAATGAGCCCAAGAAACTAGGGCGAAAGATGTTATCTGTTTAGGGTTTACACCATGCCCTAATTTGATGGACATTTTCATCACATTTGAATTCATTTCATTGCCTCAAGTAATACCCTTTGTGGTTTCATATCCATCTTAGTCACTAAGTCTTAAGACTTAGAGTGGTATCAAAAGTCTTAGGTTTCCTTGCACATTCTACACTAAGGTTTGATACCTTACAACTCATTTCACTCTCTTTTTGAAAATAATGCATATATCATTTTCCTTAGCATTATTTATGAAAACCACATGGAAGGCATTGTGCCTTAAAGCCCATTTGCTCCCTTTTGAAGATAGGTCACATGCCTTGGAGACTATTTGCATAGCCATTTGGAGGGTGGGCCTTAAAGGCCTTTTATTTTTTGTAGAAACTACAAATATATGCCTTGATATATTTTTATGATTTTTTATAGAAAAATCAAATGCCATATAATGTAATATGCTTGGCTAAATGCCACATATAGGCTTGTAATTTTTGAAAAAAATTCAAATCAAATCAGGATATGGATCGAAATTGTAACCATTGTAAAATGATTTTTTAATGCAATGTAATCTATAAATTGCTTTAAAATAGTCTTTATTTTATGCAGTTAAAACAAAAACAAAGCAAACACTATCTTCTTTTGAGTTTGCTTTTTTGGGGGACAGATACAGACGAAATGGAATCTTTTTGGAGTAGACAAAGCATATTTTCTAGTGGGGCCATAGTGGAGGACTTTTTGGTAGTTTATTTTTACAATTTTGAGGCAGTTTCGTGAGCTTTTTGTCAGCTTTTCTGAGGAGCTCAAAAATGGATTAGTACGGTTATTTTTAGGATCTTGTCCTAGCTTTTCTCTTGGAGATCATTCTACATGATATATTGGAGATAGACGTATCTTTCTCAGTAGTAGAGATAGGAGTTAGAGATCAGAGTTTAGGGATTTTGGAGTCTACCTCTCACACTAAGAGAGTTGTATTTTATCTTTGTACTCATTACTCCTTCAAGTTTATAGAGCTACAGTTTTCCTTCCCATTTGTTTACTCATTTGCAATGTTAATCTGATATTGCATTGTGATAGTTATTTATCCTCTATTTTATCTTTATTTTGTGATGATTATGCAAGTATTTTATATGATTCAGGTTGCATCTTGTGTTTAGATGAACCTTCATGTGAAATATTGATGAATTAAGTATAATCAAGGGGTTGTGTGAGTTATAGTTTAGTGAACTGATTGTGAGTAAGATCTGATAGGAGTTTAAGTATTGGTGCATCACCTTAGGAATTGATTTTAGTTATTTGTTTCATTTTAGTTCACCTTCTTACCCTTTTTCCCTCTCCAAATTATTTAGATTAGTAAAATCATTAGCACAGCTAGCTCATTCTGGGGGTTCACTCCCAATTTTAGGCAACCCACAGGCCTAGGAGTGTTCCTATGTGTCAATAGATAGTTCAGTCAAACAACTTAGCATAGAGTGCATATCTGATTGATAACAGTTTTTGGCATGCTGGGTAGGACTCTAAAAGTATTTTCAGAGAAGTTTTTCAATTCTTCAAGCTGTTGTTCTAGCATATGCAGAAGTGTTCTAGCCTTTGGAGGCTTTTTACAATATACCTGGAAACTCATTTTCTCTAGTCTTGCATGCAGATTAGTGTTTCTAGTTCATCAAAACTAGATCTAGTTCTGATTAATTAGACTATTTATGGCTATCTCCACCAAGAAGAAGGGGTATGACAACAAATAGAATAGATAATTCATCAAAGATCTCAAATTCAACACTTTTGAGACTCAGTCCTCCAACTTCAATACAAAGAAGCAGGAGTTTGGTGCTGATAGTTCAGATACCCATAATGGCTAGGCAGTTCATATTTGAACCTTTTAACGTAGGTAGCCCATTAAAACTTGCCCAATGTGATGATATTCCAGTTGAAGCACTCAAAAGACTATGATATTTCACTGTAGAAAATCACAAAACAGTAGTTGAGCACATTCAGGATGTGGCAACTATGTGTTAAATACATAATGTTACCTAAGAAAATGTAGCAATCAGATTATTAGCTGCATCACTTAAGGGTAAAGCTTTGCAATGGTTCAGAGGTCTTGCAGAAAACTCAATTACAACATGGGATCAGCTGGGAGATGGATTGCACAAACATTTTGAAGACAACTCTGATCATCTCTCATTAATGGAGTAGTTGCGCACCATCAAATGGGCCCCCATGAACACATGGTGGATTTCAATTAATGATTTAAGAGAACTTGGGACAAGATCCCCACAACTATAAAACCTCTGCCAAGGCATGCATTTTTGTTGTATCTTAAATCTTTAAATAGTGAAATTTTTATAATGATCCAATCTATGGGTGGATACACCCTTCCTGATGCTTTTGAGACTATTGTTAGAGTAGAAAATTGCCTTATCAAAGTGGGGAAGATAGCCCCAAGGCCTCCTTTACCCATTTTTTCATAAATCTAGCCACCTGTGCTCATGGTAGTTTCTCCTTTCGCTACTATCCCACCTGTTCTAGCAATAGGAAACCAAGCTACAGCTTAAGAGACTATTGTCCCAGTCTAAGCTCAAGAATTCTAATAGCTTCAAAACACACTAAAAACCATTGCGAATGAGTTGGTAAGTTACAAGAAGCATAGTGGTCAAGAGTATAGGCCTTATCAAGCCCCGTATCAGCCCAATCAGCCAAATAGGCCACCATTCCAAGCTGACCCATAGGGCCAAAAAAGAAATTATAACCCTCGACCTTTTCAATCTTATAATCCTAATGCTGCCAGCACTTTGAAGGAGCTTGTACCCACTTAGAATAACATGGCACAAGATAGTGACTAGTGTTATCCATGTCACCAACCCCATAACCAAGCTGTATGTACAAATGGTGTAAGGAATCAGTCTCTTATGGTGCAAAATAGTTATGTAGGCTCACAAGGTGTCTCTAGTGAAGTTTCAGCTCAACAAAATAATGTTAATGTTGCCTTAATGAATTGGAAAGACACTAATTTCTGTAGTGTAAGTTATACTCAAGGCCAAAATTAGCAAAATACACCTATTTCAGCCAACAAAAGGTCAAAGAAGAGGGCTACAGATCTTGATCAACAAGCTGCAGATGTACAACAACAGCCTGCGAGGGACAAATTTCAAACTTTTCCACCACAAGCTACCCCTATAGCACAGCAAAAAGTATAGATTCTTTAAAAAGGACAAGTTGTACATAGACAAAGTTAGCTAAAAGTACAAACACAGCCTTTTCAAAGACAGAATGATGATGCTTCTATGAAAGGAAACAAAAGGTAAATCCTATTTCTTTCAATATAGTGGATCATCTTAAGAAAGCTATAGTGAGTATGTCAATAATGGATGCATTGCGTATTCTTGGCAAAAAGAATCTGTTACAAGTTGCATTGGCTGAACTTTCAATTTCTGATTGTTCTAATCAAGAAAATGCCAAGGTTGTACTTGCCAACAGTTTAGCAATTAAGAGTGAACAGCCAGCCAAAGAGGTAAAACCTCCTCCTTTTTACCTAAGTCCTATTATTGGTGACAAACTTATTCATAATTGCATGATAGATTTTGGAGCAAGCAGTTTTGTCATGCCTAAGAGTCTAGCTAATAAATTGGGATTAGTTTATCAACCCCTATCAAAAGGAGTAGTCCAATTAGATGGGTCTATTGTTAATACTGCAAGAATGATTTGAAATCTGCCACTTACCTTGCATGCTTGTCCTAATTTTGCAATCCATCAGGACCTTGATATCATAGACTTGCCGCCTCATTTTGTTGTTTGCCTCTAGAGACTTTATTGCCAAATTAGGTGGGTTTTTATCTTCCGATTGGTCCCACTTATTTTTGAGAAGAAGATATGGTATGAAAGTAACCATACAATTTGAACCATTTGCAAAGGATCATGTTGAGCCCTATGTCCCCAGCCTGATAAATGCTAATCTCTACATCACCCATGGGCAGCAGGATCAATCCATGAGCCTAGATCCCAGTGCACCCATGGAAGATATAAATTTAGATTACTGGACAATTGAAGATCATGAAGATGACACTTTTTGTCACACTGATGAGGTAGGATTAGGCATTTATATGATACAGTCCAACCTGATGCAGTGATTCCTAATCCAATTAAGGATCAAAGTCAATCTGAACAACAAGAAAATCAAGTTTGGAAGTTGTACTTTGATGGATCAAGGAGAAAAATAGGTGTTGGTTGAGGGAATATGTTGATTTCACCTGAAGGAGACAAGTACTATGTAGCATTGAGGTTTACTTTCAGCTACAAAAATAATGTGGCTAAATATGAAGACTTGATTCATGGCTTGGAGTGGGCCTAAAAAAGAGGTATAAATCTATCGAAGTTTATGGTGATTATGAGTTGATTGTAAACCAAGTTAGAAATCTGAATGTTACTAAGAATGATTTGCTCAAAAAGTACAAGCATCGAGTTTTGGATTCAATTGAAAATTTTTATGCTTTTAATCTACTTTCAATTCCTGAAAACCAAAATAAGTATGCAATAAGCTTGCTGCTTTGGGATCTCTGTTTGAGATTGTGGATTAGATTCATAACATAGAGGTACAGCCATATGTAAAAGTGGTTGTTAGACCATCTGTGCCTGATAATAGTGTTTCTTGGCAAGTTTTTGATAGTGATGAGCAAATATTGAGTATTTTGAGTGCAGAAGCTGAATTTGTAGTTGATAATCAGCAGAAGTACTAGCAACAATTTGATAATCAGATTGTACAACTAAAATCTAACAAGCTGCCCAAGGGACTAGTGACACTAGAATCAATATTTAATTTAGATGATCATTTTATAAAAGACAAGTGTAGCATGACTGTGAAGCAAGAGCATTATTAAACAATGGAGATATTCAAAGATAAACTACTAAAATTTGGAAAGGTATGTACTGAAATACAACAACAGTCTTTTGTTCAGTTATGTTAAGAGTTTTCTGATGTTTTTGCATAGGAATATAAGGATTTAAGGTGATTTGATCTTGGTTTGGCCCAACATACCATTGAATTAGAGCCTAATGCTAAGCCTATTAGACAAAAGCAAAGACCCCTTAACCCAAAACTTGAGCATCTAATGAAATCTGAGCTAAACAAGTTGATTGAGAGCAACATAATATTCCCAATAAAACATACATCTCGGGTCCCCAACTTGGTACCAGTCAGAAAGAAAAATGGAGAAATTTGACTTTGTGTCAATTTTTGTGATTTAATAAGGCCTCTTTAAAGGATCACTACCCCCTTCCTTCAATGGAACAAATTTTGCAACTTATTTCTGGTTTTGACAGATTTTCTTTGTTAGATGGATATTCAGGCTATAACTAGATCTTGGTGAAGGAAGAGGACCAATATAAAACTGCATTTACAACCAAGTGGGGGACCATGGCCTATAAGAAGATGCCTTCTAGTTTGACCAATACAGGGGCAACCTTTTAGAGGGCAATGGATATGGCCTTCCATGGTCTTAGGAATAAAATAGTTCTGGTATATTTAGATGATATAACAATTTTTTCAAAAGATTCTAATGATCATTTTGACCATTTGAAGCAGATTGTTTAGAGATGCAGAGAGTTTGGAGTTTCCTTGAACCTAAAAAAATGCATATTTTCAGTTCATGGAGGTAAACTCCTTGGCCATATTATTTCTATTGACACTAAAAGAATGTTTGCAATTCTAGATTTACCATTGCCTACACATAAGAAAGGCTTCTAGAACTTTCTTGGAAAAATTAATTTTGTGAGAAGATTTATTCCAAATATTGTTGCTTTGTTACAACCTCTCACTACCATGATAAAGAAGAACATCCCTTTCAATTGGACTAAGGAAGGAAAGAGAAGCTTCAAGCAGATCATGGAAGCTCTCGTAGCTACCCCTACACTCATTAATCCTAATTATGAGAGGGATTTTATTTTTTATGCCTTTGGGGGTACAGATACCATTTTAGCAATGTTGTGCTAGCATAATGATGAAGGCTTGGAGTAGCTAGTGACATTTTTTAGCCAGGTATTGTATGATTATGAGGTAAAGTATTCTTTTGTTGAGAAGAATGTTTTTACTATTGTTAGAAGCCTCAAGAAATTTAGACATATGTTGTCTAATAACATAATTCATTTGATGGTTGCCCACCCAACTGTTAAGAGGTTTTTACCTAAAAAAGAAATAAATGATAAAAGGGTTGGTTGGATAACCATGGTTATGGAGTTTGATGTTAATATTAAGGTAACTAAGCTAATTAGGGGCAAGGGCTTATGCGAGCAGCTTGCTGGAAATGAAGAGCACAGCTAAGAACATGAAGACAATGCAAAAACATTGTTGAATAATAATGAACCAATTATTGTTCCAGCTCCTACAAATAGTTGGGTGTAACAGATGATGCACTATCTATAGATTGGTGAATTCCCCAAAGGTTTCGATAGGACAGGAAGAAGGTATTTCATATTACAAGATACTCCTTATGCTATCATTGAAGGTATTTTGTATAGGAGATATTTTAATGGTGTGTTTCTGAGATGCATTGAACCAAATCAAGTTGATAGACTGTTAGAAGAATTTCACAATGGACCTTTAGGAGGTCATTTTGCTGCTAGGACAACTACCTTGGAGATAATGTAGGCTATTTATTACCTGCTAGATCTATTTAAGGATGCATTTTCTTGGGTAAGGAGATGTGAAATGTGTTCATTATTTGTAGGTAGGCAAAGGCCTGCAACCTTACCTCTACATCCTATCAAAGTTGAAAAAATTTACAAAATGGGGTCTTGACTTCATAGGACCAATAAACCTACCTTCAAGTGCAGGCCACAACTAGATTTTAACTACTACAAACTATTTCACCAAGGGGACAGACGATGTTGCTTTAAAAGAAGAAAATGAATCTGTTGTTTTAAGTTTCTATTAGGACTTGGTATCAAGATTTGGTACACTAGATTCAATTATCTCTAACAATGGTTTAGCTTTTATGGCTTAAAGATTTCAGATTGGTCTATCAAAAATAACATCTTTTTTAACACATCTTCTATCTATTACCCACAGGGTAATGGACCGGAGGAATCTACCAATAAAAATATGATAAAGATCATCAAAAAGACTATTGAAGAGAACTAGAGGACATGGCATGAGAAGTTAAAGTTAGCTCTTTGGGCTGACTGGATCACTCCCAAGAGAGCTACTAGTTGTTCTCCATATGTGCTCACTTATGGCAAGGAGGCTAGATTGCCTATTTTAGTAGAATTATCAACTTTGACTTTCATTAGAGAACTTAAGCTACTAGATGAACAACCTTTAGTAGTAAGGCTAGCTCAGCTTATGGAATTAGAGGAAACCAGAAAAGAAGTCTTAAGGAAGCTTGAAATCCATCAAGCTCAGATGAAAAGTTCCTTTGATAAGAGAGCAAGACCAAGAAGATTTATTGTTGGTGATTGAGTTTTCAAATGGAATGAACTGAGAAGTAGACCTAGAAAGCATTCCAATTTTGATGCAATTTGGGATGGACCTTTTGTAATCACAGAGTGCAAGGAAAACAATGCATTTCAACTATCCAAGTTAAGTGGTGAGGTGCTACCTATCTTAGTTAATGTGATCCACCACAAACATTGCCTCTGAAGATAAGTAGTACTTTGTATCATAGTAGAGTAGTGTTGCAATTAATAAGTTCTCATGCATATTTAATTTCAGTAATTTTGTTTCCCTAAGTGTTGTTGTACACATTTTCTGGCTGCCAGGGCCTTCTAGTTTGTTTTCAGTTTGGTTTGCTTTTATTTTGTACTACTATTTGGAGTAGTGTACAACTGAGTTTCAGTGTTTTCTAAGTTTGAGATGAGTAGAGTATGACTTAATGCCCAATGGACAACTTAAGGCAACTAGTCCTGATGCTTAGCAGGCAAGCATATAGCAGAAGTCACTAGAAATGTTACCAATTTTCTGTATAGTCCAAATTGGTAGACCTGAAGAGTAAATTCAGTTCATGTTTAGATGAGAAAGTTTTTGAACATTTTTTCTAATATCCTATTTGCATAGTTGGAGTGTTTGAAATATTTGGTTATGTAGTAGTTCAGTTGTTCAACAGAAGAAAAGAAATTTCAGATCATCATTCATTTACAAAAGGTAGCCTAAGAGAAATTATTTCATTTCACTACAATGATTATTCATTTTATAAGTGAGATACATAAAAGAAATAAACATTGCATTGAATGAAAATATGATAGATCAAATGTCCCACACAAGCTGTGGAAATAGTTGAAATAGTATAGATATAATAAAAATACTATGCATCTAAAAATAGGAAGGGGAAAGATCATAGCCATCATTGCCTTTTAGTGTCTTTAGTTTTTGAGGTTGCCTTCTGTCCGTTCTCTCGATCTTCATGAGAACCTACAAGATTGAAAGAGGTTGTTAGAGCTCCAGTTATGAGTTCCCTATGTGCCTATCAGTAGAGGCATAATACATTGCTGATAGTTCACTAAATTAGATACAAGCCATTCACATGCAAGAGAGATTGAAAAGAAACAATTGCTGTACTTCACTGATTTTATCTAACATGTTTTTTTCATGTGCAAGTATAGGATAAGTCATGTAGCTGTTTGAAGACATATCAACATGTGGTGTAAAGTGGAATCCCACAAGGGTTAAGCTAGGCATGCTACCTTTGGTCCTCAGAGGGGATGAAATGCAAATTATCTATATAATGCTCAATTGAAACAAGTTAACTAAATGAGTACAATATCAATATAATGCTTAAAATTCAAGTAATAATGAAATGAAAGCATTAAAGTGACTTGAACTCATATAGGATAACATTTAATATATGAGAACAACTATCATTATTGCTCCAATAGAAAATCACGAAGCAGACTATGGTGTGCATATGAAAAGAACAACACCCTTAGGCTGATTAATCAAATGTAGCATCCAAATTCCAATGTGATAAGTACATCATAACTATGATCATCTTAAGTGTCTTTTATAATGTTTGCATGTAGCGAAGGCATCTTAGATTATAGGAATGGAATAGCTATGTGAATGATCAAACATAATTACAAAAGAGTACCATCATTCAAGGATCTGTGAATATTTTAGTCATAGCATGTGTATTGCATCAAGAGTGAGTTTCGTTTATGCATGATTGAACAAACTAAAGAGTGCTAATAAGAAAGCCATAAAGGCACAATTGCAAGTGATACACCAAAGCATGTTGCCTCAACCAATAAAGTAAAGAAGCTCCCATCATACATTCTAATCAATTCAAAAATGCATTCAATGTGTTACAATGAAATAAATTGCTGATTATAAGTCATATGCTATAGATTGAAAATAGCCACATCAAGTGTATATAGAAGGCATAAAGTTTCACATCCATTAGGTGAAGCATCAAGGAGGTATGACTATGTGAGTATTAAAATACACTTTGTTATAGGAGGATACTGGAAAAGAGAACATCATTCATTCTGATTGATATATTTCATCATGGCAAAAAATGTAAACTCAATGTTCATATATAGCTACAGAAGCTCAAGAAAACATTTGTGTTCATCACAAGTATATATGCTACTACAATACAGTGAGGAAAGTGATTAAAGTGCCAGTTCATATCTATTGCCTGAGGTTCATTTTTATGCAAACCCACATCATGAAATAATGGTAACAAACTTCAGATATAGTGATGATAATGAGTTTTCAAGATCAAGAGAAGTTTGTTAAAGTTAAAAGATGGAAGAGCTTCGGCATTTCTTGAGTATACAGGAAATAATGAAACCCATTTTGTGATTTTGAAGTCATGAATAGGGTTTTCTTCACAACAAATGAAACCCACTTGGAATTGTTACCCAAAAGCTACAGATGGAAACATGGAGAATGCTTAGGAGGTAAGAAATGGGATATATGGCCGTAGCCTGAAACTTATCTTCTTTTCATTATTGTAGAACCCATTGAGATATAAGCTTAGTTATCAAATACAAATAAAGAACCAAATATCAAGCCATGGCCCAGTGGATTGCAAAGAAGGTTGTTTTTTTAATCATTTTCAAAAAATGAGGAACAACACAAATTCATTGTTTTCTGTATACTGAGAAAGAATATTTTAAAACTATTTTTGAGCCATAGAGGTTGCGGCCTAAGTGAGGTTTTTTCTCACAAAAAGAAATAAATCCCATTTGGGGTGTTGAATAAGAATATAAAATGTAAAATTCTAGAGGATTTTGAGTTTGTGTAGGTCTTGAAAATGCTTAGGAGTGAGCTAATATGCATAGTATGGTTAGAAATAGCAAAATTTGGGGTTTTTGAGTTGCATTGGCAGAGACAAAAAATGCATGAGAAGCATGGCAATAGCGCGGCTAAGAAGCCAAAGAATGACCCAAAATAAAGGAAAATGATAGAAACCCAGTTAATACCATCATAATTGTGGCCAGCGAGAGCATAATAAATTAAGTCACATAGGGTATTTGAATACTAAACATGAAGATACAGAGATATATGGTATGGTCGCAGCCTCCAATAAAAGAAGTATACAAGTTTTGATGCATATCCTTTACACAAAATATCAAAACCCTGGTCAGTTTAAACTAAGAAAGTTTTAGGAAAATGAAGACATTTGAACTTAGAAATAATGTACAAGGTCGCAACAGAGGAAGTTACCTTTTTTGTGAGTGGATATTGTTGTGAAAGCCATGAGTTTTACCCCTTTTGTGTCACCTCAGTGAGTTCAAAGATACCATTCAATGGCGGCCAGAACACAAGAAATGGGTAATAGAAACAAAGATAACAAAATGTAGCAGAGATAATGCATAGCCGAGCTTGGGAAAGCTAGTTTCATGTCAAAAATGAAAGAGAAATAAAACAATATGAGTTACATATGTATTAAACAGTATCTTACCTTCATTATCTATATGAAATCCATAAAAAATGCAGAGATACAACTAGAAATTGAGGGTTTTCCTTCTCAAAACCCTCAGTCATGGTGGCAGCCTAGGAGAAAACTATCTCACGAAACTTAAAAAGTGGAAATGAGCCTGAGAAAGCAGGGTGAAAGATGTTTTGTGTTTAGGGTTGACACCATGCCCTAATTTGATGGACATTTTCATCGCATTTGAATTCATTTGATTGCCTCAAG
Source organism: Cunninghamia lanceolata (assembly GCA_027924645.1). Taxonomy (NCBI): domain Eukaryota; kingdom Viridiplantae; phylum Streptophyta; class Pinopsida; order Cupressales; family Cupressaceae; genus Cunninghamia; species Cunninghamia lanceolata. The sequence continues at coordinate 12,441,337 of BSBN01000534.1, read as the reverse complement.
TAATACCCTTCATGGTATCATGTCCATCCTAGTGACTAAGTCTTAAGACTTAGAGTGGTATCAAAAGCCTTAGGTTTCCTTGCACATTCTATGCTAAGGTTTGATACCTTAAAACTCATTCCAGTCCCTTTTAGAAAATAATGCATATATCATTTGCCTTAGCATTACTTACAAAAACCACATGGAAGGCATTGCGCCTTAAAGCTAATTTTCTTCCTTTTGAAAATAGGTCACATGCCTTGGAGACTATTTGCACAACCATTTGTTGGGTAGGCCTTAAAGACCTTTTGTTTTTTGTAAAAACTACACATATATGCCTTGATATATTTTTATGATTTTTTATAGAAAAATCAAATCCCATATAATGTAATATGCTTGGCTAAATGCCACATATAGCCTAGTATTTTTTGCAAAAAAATCAAATCGAATCAGGATATGGATCAAAACTGTAACCATTGTAAAATGATCTTTTAAAGCAATATAATATATAAATTTCTTTAAAATAGTCATTATTTTATGTAGTTAAAACAAAAATAAAGCAAACAGTATCTTCTTTCTGAGTTTACTTTCTTTTGGGGTAGATATGCACAAAATAGAATCATTTTGGAGCATACAAAGCATATTTTCTAGTGGGGCCACATTGGAGGACTTTTTGGTAGTTTGTTTTTACAGTTTTGAGGTAGTTTGGTGGCCTTTCATCAACTTTTCTAAGGAGCTCCGAAATGGATTAGTATGGTTATTTTTAAGATCTTGTCCTAGCTTTTCTCTTGGAGATCATTCTGCAAGATATATTGGAGATAGCTGGTTCTTTCTTAGTAATAGAGATAGGAGTTAGAGATTAGAGTTTAAGGATTTTGGAGTCTTCCTCTCACACTAAGAGAGTTGTATTTCATCTTTGTACTCATTATTCCTTCTGTTTTATAAAGCAGCAGCTTTCCTTCCCATTTGTCTACTCATTTGCAAGGTTAATCTAATATTGCATTGTGATAGTTATTTATCCTCTGTTTTATCTTTATTTTTTGATGATTATGCAAGTATTTTATTTGATTTAGGTTGCATGTTGTGTTCAGATGAACCTTCATGTGAAATATTAATGAATTAAGTATAATCAAGAGGTTGTGAGAGTTATAGATATGTGAACTGATTGTGAGTAAGATCTGATAGGAGTTTAAGTATTGGTGCATCACCTTAGGAATTAATTTTAGTTATTTGTTTAATTTTAGTTCACCTTCTTACACCTTTTTCCCTCTGCAAATCATTTAGATTAGTAAAATCATTAGAAGAGCCAGCTCACTCTGGAGGTTCACTTCAAATTTTAGGCAACCCATAGGCCTAGCAGTGTTCCCATGTGTCAACAGATAGTTAAGTTGAACAACTTAGCATAGATTGCATATCTGATTGATAACAACTATACTTTGAAACTTGCTCTTCTTGCATGTAGATGTTCTTTCATAGTGTTGATTGTTCTCATCTTCTACTTGTTCTCACACATATATTCACTGCTCCTTGAGGACAGTCAAAGGATGCTTCTTGTTTTAGCAATCTTCATTATACTACAAGACCCTTGAATTCATTGAAGACTACAACCTTCCTTGACTACAACTTGTCTATTTCAAGTGTGTTTTGTAGTTCTAGCAGCTATCCTTTGCCTTCTAAGTCTTGAAAATCACTGTCAACACTCTCAAAGGCTACTCCCTCATAATAGTTACAAAGGTAGAAGAGATTCTAAACACAATAATATTATGTTCACACATGAATAATGCAACACATTATCAGAACTTAGATGTTGTTAGGAAATTTTTAAACACAACAGAGTGCTAAAAAATGTTCCATGCATCCTAAGTTGCATGCAATTATACCTAGGGATATTAACAAAAATGAATCCATATGATTGAAACATGGAATACAGAAAATGAATAAGAATAATCACTAGTTAATTACATAGATTGGGTTGTTGAAGTATCATTTTGGTTGTGAAATATGCATGTAGTATAAAGGTTCTACTTTCATCTCAAAAATTGTAATAGCTTGGGAGTTTTGAAGACTGGCAGAGTAGTGATAAAAAGATAAATAAGTTAATTGCCTTTAGCATCATACTAGGAAAAGAGGGGTCTACAATACACATAAGTGTTGCCTCTGATATTTCACACATATCATACTACACCTTCATCTTCATCTTCCCTTTGCTTTCAAACTCTTGGATTAGCATGCCTTTAAAGGCCTCTTCCCATTTTACATTGAGTTTCCACTTGTGCAGACCCATGTATGCCTTTAGAACTGCTTATGCCACTTGAGAATAAACCTTCCTATATTGTGTATAACTTGACTATATAATAGAGTTCTTCATGTCTTAACAACATATGTTCATTGTATGTCAAGACTCCTCCAAAGATTCATATACTCTTAAATCATCTAAACAAGCTTTCAATGAAATATAAAGGGTTTGAAAGGCTTTTTCATCTTGTAAAGGCTTAGGTTCCTTGTTAACATTATATAGGATCAATACAAACCACTTTCCAAAACTTCATACCTCTATTTTTTTTCCTTTTTTTGCTCTTAGTCCTTCTAAAATAATGACTGTGAACTGTGGCTTATAAGATTGTTGCTCTTTCAATGATGACAGTCTTGTTGTGTAGGCTATGAATGTTCCCTACTAGGTTTCAATTCCTTCTTGCTGCAACATGACTATTCTCTTCTGTTGTCTTCTTTACCATTAAGATTTTTTCTCTCACAAAGCTGACCCTCTATGACCATGTTCATGAGATCTAATGGGGCAACTCATACAAGGATAATTGATTCAACCATTGCAATTTTCAAGGCATCCTTTCAAATCTAATACATCCTGCACTAGTTCTCTCATTGTTCTCACTCATGATTTAATCTCCCAAATCTTGTCAATCTTGATACTCCATAAAACCTGCATAATTAACTTCAAAAAACTTAAGTTTTCCTTTCCCAAACCCTAAACTCTTGACTCAAGGCTCTCAAGACTAACTCAAAACCTAAAACCTGACCACAACTGATCTAGCTTAGGTGTTTAACCATAGAGAAACTCTCTTCAATATAGCTTTCACACATGAAACTTTCCCTCCAAAGTGACAACGTGATTTTGACAAAATAAGGGTTTTATTACGTTGAAACTTTCTCATTTTGAAACTTTGACTCAATTAAACTTAATGAAATGTGGAGAGACTCTTTCTTGGGATAAGTGTTCTCTTGGTAAGTTTGGAGTTAAAAAAATAGAGATAAAGCTGCCTACGAACCTTTAACAAAGTACAACAACATATCAAAAGACTTAGACCTTGCCAACTCTCTTAAAAAACTCATAAAACTTAAAAACTAAAAGGACAAATAATTGAATTTTTCCTTACAAAAGAAGTGACCCAACTCTTCATGTTACCTATTTGATGCCACAGGGACAAATTGGTAATAGTAGTATTTCTCCATACTACCCTCTTTTGAATATCATGTTGTTGTACCACTCATTAACCACTACTACTACCTCTACCACCAAAACTAGTAGCACCAAAATTTCCTTAGTCTCTTGTACCACTTGAATATTTAACCTATAAATTAGATTGAAGATTTGAAGAGCCTTGTAGTTGTGATCGTATTGACACTAAGAATTTGATGCTGGTTCAAATTTAATTATACTACCACTACTTCTAGGCCCTTGGTATTTCTTATCAACTCTGCCTCACACATATAGATGTTTTATAGGTTCTACCTCTTTGCCTACCAAATGCCTTGTCATATAGCACCCAAACCACCACGTTGATAACCCATTTTTTGGGCTATGGATATCACTGTAGTATATTTTTGTTTTGTCCTATCAATCACACTATTTTTAGATGAATAATCTTCACAAGCATCCTATGCATGACCTAAGAATTATTGTTCCTCCTCATTATTAGATTCAAATTTTGGTATAGTAGAGAGATGCTCTATATTCCACAATTTGTTGAACTCTTTATCCTCTAGGATATTCTCAAATTTTGATGAAACTTTTGGATTACCCAGATCCTTCCTTATAGACCAAAAGGTAGATATTTTTTATTATGTTTAAAGTGAGATTCTACACAACCTTGTTTTAGGGCATCTAGTATATTTTTATAACAAGGTTTATTAGTACCTTTTGTATAAAAATTGTTTTGATTGTGGTCTCTACCTCTATTTATGGACACAATTCTAAACTTTTTGTCAAAAAATCTTGAAAAGTAATTCCTTTCTCAATAAAAACTTTCCTCAATTACTTTTTGACCTCATCCCAAGATTCCTTGTTATTCAATCTTTTTAACAAGTCTTTACTTTCATGATGAATTTTACATGTAGAATTCTTATTGGCCACTACTTTTACTTTAATAAGCTCACATGGGTCATATTACTAGTGAGAATAAATATTAAAATAAACTTTTTGTAAAGTTCCATGTGCCACAATGAATGTTTTTCAGTCAAATATGAACCCTCCACATGAAAAAGGTAAGGAAGGAAATATTCTTCTCTTTAACTAATAAAAAGTAGTTGATCTATACTATCCTTTTTTTGTATATATTGTAAGGAAAAAACTCTTAATTAGATGTATTGGAAACTTGTGGAGCTTTACTCCTAATCCATAAAATCCTAGCATATTATATTCTACCATGAAGTACTAGTCAACCAATTGTATTTTTGATCCTAGCTGAATGGAATCTCTACAATTCATATAAACTCTAAGCATTAGAGTACTTATAATTATATTTTAAATTGGAGAAAAATATTAATCTGCAAAATGATTGTAGTTCATTTTATGATAAGGAATCTTTATCTTATAAATCTACTTAGTTTTTAGAATAGGGTTAAAGCAAGAAGTTGAGTATACATTTGATGGAAGTCTTCCATGGATGAAAAATGCTGCTTGGAATGAGTACCCATTTTGAAAAAAATGGCTACCTGTTTAGGAACGGGAGCCCGAGCCGAAATAGGTGCCAGTTACAAAACAGGTTCTTGTTTACAATTGGGCACTCGAAGCTAAAATGGGTACCCATTATGGAATAGATACCCATTTTAAATTAGCACCCATTATGGAATGGGTACCCATTTTTGAAAAGTATATTTTTTTTAGAAAATAGGCATGTAGCTTCATTTTAACAACTACAAGCCATGGAAGACAAGGGAGAATGACACCAAGGATGGGTACCCACGTTGGATGACCCCATTTTCCACCTCCAAAGCATCCTTTCCTCCTCAGATTGATTAACCAGTGCCCCAGGTTGGTTGCCCATCCATTTCTACAAATTTTCATTATTTTTTGCTTTGTATTTTTTTTTGTTATTTTTGCAATGGTAAACTATATATATTCAACTTTGAATCAAAAATAAGTAAACCCTAATGCATAAAGTGTAAAACTTTAATTCAAAAATGGTAAACTCTTTTTTATAAAGACTAAACTGTAAAACCATAATTCATTAATCTAAAACCCTACTTCATAAACTAGGGTTTCATAAATAGTATAACATAAAACCCTAATTCATAGACACTAAACCCTAATTCATAAACTAGGATTTCATATACAATAAAACATAAAACCATAATTCATAAACACTAAACCCTAATTCATAAACTAGGGTTTCATAAACTAAACTGACATTTAAAACCTAAATGACTTATTAAACCTAAACCTAAAACCTAGAGACTTCACTTTATTATGTTTAAATCCTTAATTTAAACATATCGACATATATATAATATTTTAAAAAATAGTTATAACCACATGACAATCCCTCCATGAACTACCTGGTTCGATAGAAATTAGATAGGGTTTTTGTCATATAGGCTTAATAATAAACCTTTAGGAATGATATTTCAAAATCATTTGAAATTGTTTAGGGGAGAGGACCCAGTAGTTGAGCACCCTAACTTCAAGCCTCTCAAAATCATATGTGGCAATTTCAAATCACTCCAAAAAATTTACAATAGCTTACTTGGTAAGACCCCTACTTATAAGGTTTCAAGGCCACATCATCAAATATGATGCCACATTAACACATGTAATGGCACGATTCTTCCAATTTATGACCCCATTCTTCCATGGTGGGTAGGGAATAATGTGATGAAATGTGATGCCATAATTAATAGAGAATTGTTAAAAATCTATGAAGATATGCTCACCTCCTTTATTATCCTAAAGAAATTCAATCTTTAATCTATTTTCATCCTTTAGTCCTCATCCATTTAGGAGATTATAGCAGATGCTATTGTTTGCATTCCATGTATCTCTTCCTCCCTAGACTACTTCCCCAAATTATAAGTAATGATTTGATAGTATGAGGATAGCATGTCTTTGTCATATTTATTGACCATTAGACTTGCCACCTTTGTAATCCTAGACCTAAAAGCATACAATCTAATAGACAAAAAAGTTCTACTCTTCTCAGGCCAAGGAGCTTCAATCATCACCAATATGGAAGACATATCCTTTGATAATTGTTTTACAGGTCTACTTTCTTCTTTGAGTGTTCACATAAAGCTAGGTTTGAACCAAGGAATTAGATGGATCTATAAGTTTTTTTCATGAGGTAGTGGGAAGGTATGTTCTTCTTGTTTCTCTACTAGATCCAACCTATTAGGCAATTTCTCTATTTCCTCCAATAACTTCTCCCCTTTAATTATTTATTCTATGGTGAGAAGATTGATAACATTGGATTTCTCCACTTTATCCTTTTCATGGGGAGATCCTTTAACTTTTTCCTATTCAACTCGAGCCTCTTATTGGTTATCCCTTGGATGAATTGTTCCTTCATGTTGCTCTTACTCCTTAAGCAAGCTAGTTGCTTCACTTTGCTCCTTATCTTTCTTCTCAAACTATTCTTCTATTAAATACTTTAAAAGTTTTTCAATGTTGGAGAGGGAGGCTAATGTTGGAGAGGGAGGGTGGAGAGTTAGGATGGGAAGAGGGAATAGACCTTGGAATAGAGGGGGTTGGAGAAGCTAGTTCTATAGTTCCTTCCTTGTTGGGTGAAGGCATGGAAATTGTAATGAATAGGCATGTTTGAATCAAATGGAGGTGTAAGAATGGTTCTAAAATAATGATATTGGATAGGAATAGTAGATGTGGAAGCTTTGGAAATACAGTCTTTCTAGATTGACATCCTAACCTTAGTGGAGATAGGAATAACTAGAGGAAGAATGGGATGCATGGTTGGATCCTTTTGCATAGGAAGAGAGGATGGGAGTTCAATAGTGGAAGGTTTCTAAGGAGGTGGCTTGGTTGTCCCTCTCATCATCTTCCTTAAAGGAATTTATTCTTCCTCCACATCTCCTTATGCTCCTATAGTTGTAAGGTCTTATATGTTTTCTTGGCCTTTTGACTAGGAATAAATTTCTTCCCTTTAGAGGCCTCCTCCTTAAAATATCAAGACTATTATCCTCAAGAGCATTATCTAGTCTTTCAATATGAAGAATACTTCATGTCTTTTTGATGTTGTGGAACTAAAGGATCTCAGAATTTAATTGTCTATTAAGACCTTTAAGGCTTTATAGCTTATAGTGGGTAAAGATAAAACTAAGTGATTTTTGTTGAGGTGTCAAATAGTTCCCCAAAAAAAAGGCTAGACCAATAGGTGTGCATTAAGTCATGTTTTGTTGGTGGGCTAATACAACATCATGTATGATTGGTTATTTAGCCATTAAATTTTTAGTAGTTATAGTACAACACTAACAAGCTTAAAGTCAGAACTACTCTAGTAAACTTTTAAAAATATTAGGCATTAAATCTACATATATTATCTCACCTATTAGGTATTTTCCTCTATATCTAGAACTTGAACTAGTTATACCTTCTATAGGATTATTCTTTAGTTGTCATGGCTTTTAATGTTCCTGATGAGTCTCAAAGTCCTAATTTAACCATTTGTAAAATTCTTTTCATGAAGATAAAAAGCTACAAATCAGACAGGATAGGAACCAAATATCTTTTTGTAGACCTAACCTAAATGGATTGACATTTAGGCTATACATTAAACTTTTAGGAATGATATATTAACTAAGAACATAAATGAAATTGTCTAGCCATACATACATACATGTATAGTAAAATAATATTATATGACTTGAAAGACAAAATAATGTTGACTAGATACTAGGACATAAATTTTTATTCATGTCATGATTCTTAAATGTATAAATTTTGATTTTAAACATTTTCTAACAAGTTTAAATTTTGAATGCATATATATGTTAAATTAAATGTTTTAATGTATTGTTTAAACCACGCAAATGTATACATTTCCAAGTTTTCAATTTATATCTATATGTATATTTAAACATATGTTACTGTAGAGTAAAAGACTCTACATTTTGTATCAGTCATAGCACATTAGTGGGTTACAGCGGTATACAGTTTTATGCCTGTGAATGTTTCTAATAATAGCCGTGATAGAGGGTTTCATTTTTTCCAGAGCCGCGGAGTACGCCAAGTGTCGAGCCCCAGTTTGTGTGGCATCTTATTTCTAAGTTATAACTTTAACGTGGAGCGTGCCACATAGAGGAAGATGTTTCTATTTTGTTTTAAGTTACCATCTGTGGAAGGCACCACGTGTCATCAGCTGAAGCATTCATTAAAGATTCAGTATGAGCGCAGACGAAGCCATGTGTCTTTTGTAGTAACCACGGAACTCGCCAAGTGTTAGTTTCTGTGTTATAGTTTCTATTTGCTTTGATGCTAAGAATAGATGGAGGTGGGTCCCGGTGTAGAGTCTTAAGAGCAGCGGAATGTGCCACGTGAAGTATGTGGTGCCTAAGTAAAAGCTTGCTAACTTTTCCTCCAGTGATATTAAATATTTCTCAAATGATGCGGAGCCCAACATGTGTCAACCTCCGCATGAATCTCAAAAGGTTTCTAGTGTTTCAATAAGTAGCTACAGAAGTCACCATGTATCAGTTAGTTATCCCTGCGGAATCCACCACCTATCCCTTTTGAAAGCTACTGAGTGGGAAATTGTGGGTCCCATTTCTAGTTGTGTCATAAAGTTTCAATGTTGCAAATCACGAAAGATGTCATTTGTGGAGTCATCCTGAATACCTCGACATAGTTAAGTATCAAAGCTACGGATAAAGACACGTATTATTTCTAGTTGCTGCGGAAGTCGCCAAGTGTTGGTGTCTTGTTTCTTTCTGAGGAACGAAGGAGTTTCAAGCTGTGCATGTAGACACTACCATCTTTCATGAAGTTTTTTGTTTCTAAAGAATGCGGAGGTCACCAAGTGTCTATTCCATATAAGAGGATGTATGCCACATCTGTTTCGTGACAGCCAATGGGCTTGTAGAAGGAGTAACTATTGCAGATTTGAAGATCTTTTAACTATCAGAGACTTCCAATTACCTCCAATTCAGTTGGGCCGTTGGGATTCGATTGTAGTAGACAATCTAGAGTCGATCTCATGCTATAAATATGTAACTTTTGTGATAGTTAAGGGTTCTTTTTTTGAAGGAGAAATATAGTTTCTAGAGATAATTTTTTGTCAAAGATTTAAGAGAGAAGTTTGAGACTTTTGTTGTGACCAGTGAATATCATTTGCCTTTATTTTGTTATTCTTGATTCAGAAGGTTAATGTAACTATGCATGTATTTGTGCCTCTTATGTTGCTAAAAAATTAATGAGGAAGACTAAGTTTTGTGCCTTGGTTGATATTTTTGTGTTATTGCAAATTGTTTGGTTGTGAGCCTTTGATTTTATTCATTTTATCTATTTATGTTAATCATGCAGTATCTTCTCTTTAATGTGACTGAATCTTGAGGATAGTTTTCACTATGCTTAGTTGGAGAGAAACAATTTTAATCTCAGGTGAATCGCCATAGATAGATTTGTTTTCATTGCATTTGTAATTCTGTTTACTTCCTATCCTTTTTCCCAAACCCGTTTGTAATAGAGAAGAGCCAGCTTCTTTAAAATCTAGAGGTTGTTTCAGGGAGCAAGTCCCACATTCCTTAAACTTCCCATGTTGGTGTTGGAACCCATGCAATTTTACACATCAACAATTTTTGGCATGCTCGGTGGGACTATTCTTGAAGTTTCTATCAAGATTGTATGAACCAAAGAGCTATAGGGAGTCATAGCTGTGTACCTATAACAAGAGCTTAATCTATTGTTAATCTAGGCATTCTTTTGCCACCACTGGTAGCTAATCTAATGAGAACAGTGAATCAGTTTGCAGCAATACCAATAGTAAACATGGGAGCACCTATAGCCCGAAGGAATTATGCAAATTGGAACACAGGTAGTCCTCTAATTCTCCCAATACCACCATCCACTTGGGATGCAATTCCATCCAATGCTTTGAAGGCTCTGCCCAAGTTCAGTGGAGAAGATATCAAGACACCAGAAGAGCACTTGCAGATGTATCTGATGTGTGTTTAGTGCATGTGATCACTCAACAGAATGTGGCTATAAGACTATTGGCAACTACTTTCAAAGGGAAGGATCTTGACTGGTATATATCTTTAATCCCAAACACTATATCTACATGGGATTAGCTTGGTGATGCTTTCTTTGAAAGATTTAAAGAAAAGGGTGATAAATCTTCTTTGCTGCAACAATTGATCACCATCAAAAGGGCACCACAAGAAGCTATGATTGATTTCAATTCAAGATTTCAAAAGACTTGGGAGAGGATTCCTGCTACAGAAAGACCATTACAAGGTATGGCTATTATGTTTTACCTCAAATCTTTAAACTCAGATATATGAGTGATGATCCAGTCCCTTGGAGGTCAGACACTACCAGAAGCTTATGAGTTGGCAGTCAAGGTTGAAAATAACTTGATAGATGCTAGAAAACTACCCCCAAGGCCTCCTATGCCCATGTTCCCAGAAATTACCTTACCATTGCCTCAAGAAGCTCCGAATCCTACAACCCACCTGTGTCTATGTATTCATTTCCTCAGCAACCTACTAAAGTAACTACCCCTGTTCAATAATCTGAAATGGATGATGTCAAGAAATTTTGAGGACATTCTCCAATGAGATAATTAACCTAAAGAGACAACAAAATCTTTATCCAAAGCCTCCTTATCAAGGTTACCAAGGAAATAGACCTCCCTTTCATCCAAATCAATATCAGATCCCTTAAAGGCAAGCTAATCCTTAGCCATCCAACCAGTTAGTCACAATCCCTACACCCTTATAGATTGTTCCTCCTAATCCCAACAGGGAAATTGTTTCAGGGCAAAATAATTTTGCAGATGACACAAATGCTTGGTGTTTTCCTTACAATAATGCCCATATGCCTAGAGATTACCTCAGAGGAAATTTATAGCAGAAGATAGCAGAACAGAGAGGATTAGAAGGACAATTTGTAACTTCTAACACTTCACAATATTAGTCTTTGTTTGTACAAAATGTAATCCTGGTGGCCCAGATGCAAGGGATGTCCTTACAACAACAACAAGAAAGAGCCCCTAAGCATGCTTTATTTTCATGGATTGAAGAAGAAGATTCAGTGTTCTTGAATGAAGCATCTACTTCCAAGAAACCGTTGGTGCAATCAGATTACTACACGAGAGCAAAAAGGAGAATGATGGAGTAGCCTGAAGTCACTAATAATGAAATCATGGGAAATCCTCCTTTTCAGAGTCATTAGAACATAGTGTCTAGACAAGAAATGCCCCAGCCTGTGCAGAATCAAGTAGATTCAGGACAAGTTCTAGAAAAGTCAAGGTACCCTTATTATCCAAAGCCCCAAGCATTAGGACCTATGAATGTGGTGGACCAGCTAAAAAGAACTCTAACTCATGTATCAATCTAGGACATGTTAGCAATTCCTGAGCAGAAGACACTGTTACAAGAGGCTCTACAAGGCCAATAAGTTCCTAAACAAACTAGTGCTAAAGGAGGATCTGCTAATAAAGAAAAGATGAAGCTCAAAGATACTGCACTTTTGCAGACAACGACCCTGTTGAATAATGCACTTGAGGTAGGTAAATCTAAACCAAATCCCTTTTATTTAACTCTACTAGTTAGGAAGAAACTATTGCATAATGCAATGATAGACTCTACGGCTAGTACTACAGTAATACCAAAACAAATAGAAGATGCTTTGAAAATAAAATATGAGCCACTTACAAGAGGAGTTATGCAGTTGGACAAAAAATCTATGCAAACAATAGGGAAAATTAAACAACTCCCATTACAACTATACACCTACCCCAATATAATTGTAAATTAGGATGTGGTAGTCATAGATATTCCCCCTGTGTTTGGTCTATGCTTATCTAGAGATTTTATAGCCAAGATAGGAGGTTATATGTCACTAGATTGGTCACACCTCATTTTGAGAACCAAAAGATGAAAATATTGTCTGAGCCATTATCAAAATACCATATCACAAATGAACCAACCCCAAAATTAGAGGCAGCTCATGCTATGCTAAATAAAGAGGAGAGAATCTTTGTTGAAGAGTTAGGTGACTAGACTAAGCATGATTAGCATGAAGAAGAGAATAATCAGTTGTTGACCATGATGCAAAGTGATCTGTATGGGAATTATGACTCTACTGGTCAAGGCACTTATGTCATATTTGAAGAAGACCAAGTGATTCCTAATGTTTTAAAGAAAGAGCCTAATCAAACTAAAAAATCTAAAAAGGACTCAGAAATGTGGACTCTAAATTTTGATGGGGCTAGAAGTAAGAATGGAGCTGGAGCAAGAGTTTGCCTTACTGCCCCAAATGGTGAGAAAATCTTAAGAGCCATTCACTTTCAGTTTGCCTACACCAATAATGATGCTGAGTATGAATCCTTGGTGCATGGACTCATGTTGGAAAAGAAAAAAGGAATAAAGAATCTAGTAGTAAGAGGAGATTTAGAACTAGTAGTGAAGCAAATCAGAGAAAAGGCAGTGGCTAGAAATGTAAGAATGAGATCCTATAGGCATAGAATTTGGGACCTAATAGATGATTTTGAAGCTTTCAATATTGAACTAGTCCTTAGAGCCCAAAATTCTAAGGCAGATAGAATGGCATAGATTGGTTCACAATTTGATCCAGTAACTAATCTACTAGTCAACAATGAGTTAGTCAAAATCATAGTAAGGCCAACTATTCCAGACAATGACCAAAATTGGCAAGTTTTTGAAAACAGTTTTCAGGTACTTTCATTTCTGCAACAATCGGGAGAATTTGCTGATCAGTTGCAACCTAAAATTGAAGAAGCATATGGTGACCAAATTATTCAACTAAAGTTAAATAAGCTCCCTAAAGGACTGATTACCTTAGAGAACTTGTTTGACCTAGAAGATGTAAGCTTGGAGAAGAAGAGGTTTCAAGCAAAGAAAGAAGACTACTCTGAAATTCTAGTTAGTGAAGGGAGAAAATTAAAGGTTGGCAATTCTACAACCCACCAAGAAAGAAAAAGGTTGATTGATTTGTGTGAAAGATATGATAGAGTGATTTCCTGGACCCATGAAGACTTCCATGGCTATGATAGAAATATCATTCAGCACACTATATAGCTGACTGAAGGATCTAAACTAGTCAGACAGAAGCAAAGGCCAGTGAATCCCAGAATTGAGCCTTTGATGGTGGATGAGTTGCAGAAACTCTTAGAATCAAAGATTATTTTTCCAATCAAGCACTCAACCTGGGTATCAAACTTAGTGCCAATAAGAAAAAAGAATGGTGACATAAGACTCTATGTAGATTTTAGGGATCCAAACAGAGCATCTCTGAAAGATCACTATCCCCTGCCCTCTATGGAACAAATTTTATAGACTGTGGCTGGATCAGAGAGATTTTCCTTGCTGGATGGTTTCTCTGGATATAATCAGATTTGGTTGGTTGATGAAGACCAACATAAGACTGTATTTACTACAAAATGGGGAACATTCGCATATGTTAAAATGCCTTTTGGTCTTTCAAATACTAGAGCTACTTTTTAGAGAGCCATGGATGTAGCATTTGGGGAACTTATAAAAAAAATTATCTTGATTTATCTAGATGATCTCACTATTTTTTCTAAAAATGTTGTAGATCATTTGATCATTTAGAAGCTATTTTTAAGAAATGCCAAGAGTTTGGAATATCCCTGAACCCCAAGAAGTGTATCTTTGCAGTACCTCAGAGTAAACTATTAGGGCATATAGTGTCAAAAGAAGGAGTCTCTATTGACCCAGAGAGAGTCACTGCCATAATGAACTTACCTCTGCCTGTTAATAAGAAAGTAGTCCAATCCTTTCTAGGGAAGATCAATTTTGTCAACCTATTCATATATGACTTTGTAGGTCTAATCAAACCAATGACACTATTGCTAAAAAAGGACTTGGTTTTCAAATGGACTACAAAGGGGGGGCAGGCTTTTGAAGAAGTCAAAAGAGCCATTTCAACAGCCCCAGTACCTAGAAACCTAGACTTTTCTAAGTCTTTTATCATGTATGTGTATGGAGGAGAATTCAGTGTGGCTGCTGTCTTAACTTAGAAAGATGATTAGCAAGAAGGAGAACATCCAATAGCCTTTTTCTCTAGAACTCTCAGGGAGTATGAGGCTAGATACAATTTTGTAGAAAAGAAAGCATATGCCATGGTAAAAACCCTTAAGAAATTCAGACATATGGTCATAGGGAATAAGATTTTGATATTAGTGGCCCATCCTAGTGTAAGAGAATACATTATGGAGGGTGAGATCATTGAGAAAAGGGCTAACTGGATAACGAAGATCCTTGAATATGATATGGAGGTCAGACCCACTAAGTTAGTAAGGGGCAAAGGATTGTGCCAATATATGGCTCAGGACGTGGAGAGAATGATGAGACAAGAAACAGAAAGAGAAAGCGTATTGAAGATACAAGAGGTTGATCAAGATTCTTGGGTCACAAACAGAATACAATTTATGAAACATAGTGGGCTCTCCCATGACAAGAGAAGATACTATAGGCAGCAAGGGGTCCATTTTGTATTAATTGACCATGTTCTTTTTAGAAGAAATACTGATGGTATACTTTTAAGATGCATAGAGAAAGATGAAGCCCAAAGAATACTACATGAACTGCATCATGGAGCCTCAGGTGGACACTTTTTAGTAAGGACCACTGCAATAAAAATAACTCAAGCAGGATACTTCTAGCCCACTTTATTTACAGACTATTATCAGTTGGTTAAAGAGTGCGAGTCTTGTCAGTTTTATACAGGGAAAAGAAGAAATGTAGCAATGCCACTAAGCCCCATAATTGTGGATGAACCCTTTGCCCAATGGGGTCTAGATTTCATTGGTATGATAAATCATGTGTTAAGTATGGGACACAAATGGATCCTTACAACCATGGATTACTTCACTAGATGGAGTGAGGTAGTACCACTCAAGGAAGCAACAGAAAAGGTGATATTAGACTTTATAGAAGGTATTACTGCTCGGTTTGGTCCTCCTTGTACCATTATATCAGATAATGCTAAGGCATTTTTAGGAACAAAAATATCTAAGTTTGCATTAAGGTATAAAATTTATTTGAAGACTTCTTCAAATTATTACCCGCAGGGTAATGGTCTGGTAGAGTCCACAAATAAGAATCTGATTAGACTCATTAAGAGGGTTGGGGTCAATCATCACAAAGAGTGGCACAAACTGCTTAATACAACACTATGGGCAGACAGGATCACACCTAAGCAAGTGACAGAGATGTCTCCATATGAACTAGTTTATGGTAAGCCAGCTGTAATGCCACTAAGCTTAGAGATTCCAGCTCTACAATTATTGAAACAAATAGAGAATAAAGAGAATGGCCCCATGCAAGTCAGACTTGCTGAGCTCTTGGAAGTACAAGAGAAAAGGGAAAACGCACATGAGTCACTAATGAAACACCAAAAAATAATCAAGGACTCTTTTGACAACAAGACTTCAAATCCCCATTTTGAAGTTGGCTCCATAGTTTTGAAGTAGGATGAAAGAGCTGCCAAGCCCTGGTAGACACAACAAATTTGAATCACTGTGGACTGGCCCTTACAAGATTCATTCCTGTAGGCAACAAAATTCTTTTGAGCTTGAAATAATGGAAGGTGAACCTGAAGAGATTCCTATAAATGGGATCTATCTGAAGCATTTTAATTAAGCAGTGCCTCCTATGTATTATAGTTAGTTAGTTTCCCTTTATTGTTTTCCTATTTTCCTGCTTTCTTTTCCCACTTTTCTTTAAAATAAGTGTTCAGTGAACATGTGTTAGTAGTGCAAGCCTCTTCTCTTTTTGAAAACCTCGCATTCTTTTAAGGTTGTCTCCAATGCCCAAAATCCTCGAAAGTACGCACTTTTGCAACCACTCTCATGATGTGTTTGACACTCTGTCCCATGCCGATTTAGAAGGATACACTAATGGTTTCTTGGTGTTAATGTCATTTATAAGGCACAATGTGTCATTAAAGCCTCATTAATAAGAGTTAAAATCCCAAATTATGGCTATCATTTGCATCCAACTCTCCGCTGTGAAATCACTGTTGCTTGCAATTCCCATCCTTAGCAAACCCTTCCTAGTCGGGTGTCACTCTGTCACGCAGTTGCTACTTTTGTTGTGTCAAATCTTCCTACGTTCTCCCCGCAGACACATATATGGCCGAAGCATAATCTTCTTAGGAGGGACTTAGAATTTATGAATCAATTGACAGGCTTCTAAGCAGCAAGTCATAGGCCTCAGCGCCCGCATAGCCCAAGAGGAACTATCCAAGAACGAGGGTTCCTGATGTAGGTTTTTCTGTCGACCCAGAGAAGGTTAAGGACTTTACAGATGGTATCTTTGACCTAGCCCTTCAAAAATCTACCAAGGCTCTCCATGAAGGGGTACACTAGACATGCATTCAGAAGGCAAAGAAAGGGGAGTCTAAAACTTTTGGAATGAGGATTTGGACCTCACAGTTAGCACAGTTCATGGTTCCAAGTGTGCATCCATGTCCCGACTTAATTGATATATGTACAAAGCATCTTCATGCACCCTCAAGCACCATACAATAGGGTTCCTTCATAGTGCAAATTACACCCAAAGCCATATGGGACATGTTGGTCCTGTATCATGATCGAACGACCACATTCCTCACCATTGCTTAAATGCAAAAGACATGGTCAAATGTCAACAACCAGCTTAGGTTTCTCAACTTAGATTGTAGTTGCTAGAGGAGAACACACAGATGACCACAGTACCTACAGGAAGGGCACAATTCAGCCAAGCCAATTAGGAGGCACTATCAATGATGGCTTTTATTTTTGGGATGAAGGAAGATATTATAGTCTACAATTGGCAAATTGCTATACTTTTCAGATTAAAGACTGTGGATAAGTCACAGGAAAACCAGCTAGATTTCTTTGAACAAATTGCTTACTCCATGGCCGACCAACTCATAAATTTCAAATCTAAAGGAGTTTTCAGGTATTCTGCTTACCTATTTCATTTAATGCTATATCAGAATTATGGTAGTTTTGCACAAAATATGCAATTGAACATGTACTACCTAGATTTCAGGAAAAATAGAACTATTCTTGTCTCTACATGGACACATGTGCTATCTGTGAGTTCTGGGAACTCTTTGTTGCCCTTGCATTTTGCCATTTAAGCCCTGAACCTGTAGAACATAGGTTGACACAGAGCATTAGGGGTTTCATGACTAATTACCCAATCCCATGTGACTATTTCTTTGGGTCCCAAAGCACTACCATTAGGGTCCATGGCTTCAATGGGAAACCAATACTATTACCTAAAATTTTGACCCCTAGGTTAGCGTTTCTAGAGGTAACCTGGCAAGTGTCCGTGATTGATAATGAGTATGGCACCAAGAGAAAGAAGAAGAAAATGTATGATATCCCATGGATCAGAAAGAATATGGCCCTAGAAGTCAGGGATTTTGAACACTTGTTGCTACAAAAGTTAGTTGTCTTGGGATTTTTCATCATTGAAGACAAATGGAGGTATGACCCAAATAGTTTTATAGCCTCCTGGGTTAGAAGCAACAAAGTTGGTGCTAAAATAGCACATGAGGGTCACCCCTTTTGGGAAGAGAGAAGAAACCCTAAGGAAGATACCCCTGACCTGTATGTGGAACTGGCAGATTTACCTTATGAGGGTCCTAGGCCATGGGAGACCTTTTATGTTAAACAAAGGGCCTTTGACTCTAAGATCAGAATGGGTACTGGATTGAAGAGGGCTTTGAAGGGCCAAGAATGGAAACCAGAGAAAATTGAGGCCTATTGGAAATATAGGCAAGAACTTTTTGAATTGACACACTCTTTTGGCAAGGTAGACACATACGAGAAATGGGAGTCGATCTGGGATGAGTGGCATCCATCCCCAGTTTCAAGCCCTGATACAAGCAAAATCCAGAAGAGGGGTGAAGAGTCAGAAGAGGAAGCTAAGTCAACTCATACAACACAAGCAATAGGACATGCCTCATCTACTGCCCCTGTATCTTCATGGCCCTAATCTCTCAGTACTCTAGAGAAACAAAAGGGTGTGGTGTCATCACCACTTAGAGGGACTCCATCAGTTTCAGCTACTGGGGCTTCTAGTTTTGTATCATTGCCACCATTAGTAGTGGTCAATGTTGTAGAGAAGGAATCAGAGGAGCAAGAAGAAGAAAGGCCAAAGAAACATAGAAAACTAAACCTTCCACCAGAGTCAGATGAAGAAGCAAAACCCTTGAAATAACAAATACCAATTACATCTGTTGCTCCTCAGGTAAGTGTTTCTTCTCCTTTTTCCTCTGTCTCTTTCTTCTACCATAGGGGTGGCAACCTCAACTAGCCAAAAATTAGCATCCCCTACCACCTCTGTTGTGCCTATATCTACACTTGCCCCAATTGTTAATCCTCGGGCCATGTCTTCACACGCCACCTCATTTCCATTCTTTTCCCCCTCTATTCCAAGAAGAGCACCTCCCTAAATCTCCCCTAGCCAACATTTGGCTCTTCCTTATGGTTTACCTCAGGGTCATCCCTTTGCTGGGGGATATATTGCCTCTCCTCCCACTTTGCAGGCTCAAGCAGATACAGCAAAGAAGGCTAGAGAAGCCAGAATGAATAAAAAGAGAAAGAAAGAAAATAAGAGCCTGGCTGTGTCACATATGAGGTCTCTCTTTGACCCTATTCAACAGCAGCTGACTGTCACACATTTGTCCCCAAATGTGGTGGAGCCAAATGAGCAGATGCAGCCTCAAGACTTTGCAATGAATGCAGTAGCTATGGACATGTCCCTTTTCAGACCACAAGATAGGGTCGAGCTACTCAATGAAACCACTTCTGTTGTTGCAACTGACTACTTGAAAGTGTCCAGGAAGTTGTAGAATGTTGAAACTAACTTAGCTCAGGAGAAGGCAAATAGTAGCAACCTTGCTATAGAGTTGAAATCTAGAACAGATGAGATAGAGAATCTAAATAAACAGTTGTAAAATACTATTTCCTATCAAATTCATCAAGCCACTTAGGCTCAAAATGCTTCTCTAAAGATGGAGCTAGCATAGGAGAATGTTGTAGTAATTATTTTGAGGCAAGAAAAGGCCACATTGGAGAAGAGATATCAGGATAAGTTGCAACAAGCTACACAGTTTCAGTAGAAGTTGTTGAATGAGCAAAATACTGTTGTTACAATACAGGCACAACTCTTAGCAAAGCAACAAACGATAAAACACCTAACATTGGAGTAAGCTAATAGGCCTCAGAATGCTGGAGTTCTGAATCTAGTCAAGGAGCTATATGTGTCAGTGTGGAAAAGAATCTCTGAGGAGATTATCCAGCTCAGACCCTCATTAACTTTTTTGTTAAATGCACAACAATTGTGAAAAAGTAGAATCTTCAGTTCAAGCCACTCTTTATACTATGTCTTTGAGAGTTTCTGACTCTCAACTATTGCTAAAGAAGCTATATGACACAACTGATGAAATATTGTCAGCAGCAGGGATTAGCAATAGAATGATAGCTGCAAAGAGGGTGAATGAAGTTCTGAGTTGCAAGTCAGCTGCTACAACTTGCCAGGAGCTCCTAGATATTGTCAAAGAAGGAGTTAAAGGCATGAAGAGACACATAAAGGATTTGGTGTAGCTGGGTCTTTCATCACCATTTCCAGATAATAATACTGTACTAATGATTGATGAGATTAAGACCCTGCTTTTAACAAGGCAAAATGAGCAATTAGTTTTTCAAGGTTTAAATGATTCCTCATCAGTCCAGGAAGTAGAAGCCATCTTGATTCCTATGGCTCAATTGGAGTTTCGATTAAAGGCCGCAGTTCAAATTTTGCAGACTTTCTCCTACAAGGATGTTATAAATCTTAATTTTGCCTTCCAAGATTTATAGAATAAGCAGGGGCTCTCTAACTTAGAATGGTCTGTTTATCAGACAGCTTTGTAGAATCTGAGATCCTAGTTGTATTTTAAATACACATTTTTGTCACAATTTTGGGTTCTTTTTGAGCAGGCTCAAAAGTCCTAGGGGTTTCCAAGAACTACAGAGCAAAAGACTCTACATTTTGTATCAGTTACAGCGCATCAGCAGGTTACAGGGGTTTACAGTTTTATGCCTGTGAGTGTTTCCGATAATAGCTGCAAGAGAGTGTTTCATTTTCGCCAGAGCCACGGAGCACACCAAGTGTCGAGCCCCAGTTTGTGCTGCATCCTGTTTCTAAGTTGTAACTTTAACATGGAGCGTACCACGTTGTAGAAAATGTTTCTATTTTGTTTTAAGTTACCAGCTACGGAAGGTGCCACATGTCATCAGTTGAAGCATTCATTAAAGTTTTAGTATGAGCACAGACGAAGCCATGTGTCTTTTGTGGTAACTGTGGAACTCGCCAAGTGTCAGTTTCTGTGTTATAGTTTCTATTTGCTTTGATGCTAAGAATAGATGGAGGTGGGTCCCGATGTAGAGTCTTAAAAGTAGCAGAATGTGCCATGTGAAGGATGTGGTGTCTAAGTAAAAGCTTGCTAACTTTTCCTCCGGTGATATTAAATATTTCTCAAATGATACGGAGCCTGACATGTGTCAACCTCCGCATGACTCTAAAAAGGTTTCTAGTGTTTCAAGAAGTAGCTGTGGAAGCCGCCACGTATCAGTTAGTTATCCTTACAGAATCCACCACCTGTCCCTTTTGAAAGCTACTGAGCGAGAAATTGTGGGTCCCATTTCTAGTTGTGTCTTAAAGTTTCAATGTTGCGAATCACAACAGATGTCATTTGTGGAGTCCTCCTAAATACCTCAACACAGTTAAGTATCGAAGTTGCAGATAAAGACACGTATTATTTCTAGTTGCTGCGGAAGCCGCCAAGTGTCATTTTCTTGTTTCTTTCTAAGGAATGAAGGAGTTTCAAGTTGTGCATGTGGACGTTGCCATCTGTCATGAAGTTTTTTGTTTCTCAAGAATGTAGAGGTCACCAAGTGTTTGTTCCGTATAAGAGGATGTATACCACATCTGTTTCGTGACAACCAATGGACTTGTAGGAGTAACTGTTGCAGATTCAAAGATCTTTTAACTGTCAGAGACTTCCAGTTACCTCCAATTCATTTGGGCCATTGGGATTCGATTGTAGCAGGCAATCTAAAGTTGATCTCGTGGTATAAATATGTAACTTTTGTAATAGTTAAGGGTTCTTCTTTTTTCAAAGGAGAAATATAGTTTCTAGAGATAATTTTCCATCAAAGATTTAAGAGAGAAGTTTGAGACTTTTTCTGTGACCAGTGAATATCATTTGCCTTTATTTTGTTATTCTTGATTCAAAAGGTTAATGTAACTATGCATGTATCTATGCCTCTTATGTTGCTGAAAAATTAATGAGAAGACTGAGTTCTATGCCTTGGTTGATTTTTTTTGTTTTATTGCAAATTGTCTGGTTGTGAACCTTTGATTTTATTCATTTTATCTATTTATGTTAATCATGCAGTATCTACTCTTTAATGTGACTAAATCTTGAGGATAGTTTTCACTGTGCTTAGTTGGAGAGAAATAATTTTAATTTCAGGCGCATCACCACAGATAGATTTGTTTTCATTGCATTTGTAATTCTGTTTACTTCCTACCCTTTTCCCCAAACCTGTTTGAAATAGAGAAGAGCCAGCTTTTTTAAAATCTGGAGGTTGTTTTAGGGAGCAAGTCCCACATTCCTGAAACTTCCCATGTTGGTGTTGGAACCCGTACAATTTTACACATCAATAGTTACATGCATGAAATTTAATATATATTTTCAATTCATAATTTGATTTTAATTATTTTTTGTAATTACATCTCTACTTGTAGACATTATTTGTACACATGGCTAATCTAGCCCATGATGCCCCCCCATGACCCCCCACAGGACCTCCCAGGAACCCCAACTTGAACTCGCCCCCCACGCCAACTTGCTCCCCCACCCTAACTTGCCCCCCCAGCCTAATTGTCGTCCCCCCCCAACTCACCCCCCACCACCACCACTACATGATGAGGCTCATTTGTGAGCAAAAAATGATGAAAATATACAAACATTGCAAGAAAAAATCAATTTCTTGCAAAGCCAAATCCAAACCCATCCACACATTTCACAATTTACATCTATGATGCAAACTATTGTTGATTAAGTGAGGGCTATCCACACGGATCTAGACACAATCCACTCATGGCGGGAAGAGAGGAGGCAATTTTATGCAGATGGTCTCTCATATAAAGAGATCAATGATTTACATATTACCAAAAGTACAATTGCCCCATATTTCATTGATCCCTCCATAGGTGAACAAATACCACCAAGTAAAAAGAGAATTTCAATCAAATGGTGTACACATCAACAGATAGCTGATAATTTTTGGGAGTGATGATGGATTGTCTTTAACCATCCACCTCATGGTAATTTTGAGGTCCCTTTTATTTTCTAAAAAAGTTATGGGCGGAGTTTGAGATGGGAAAAAAGCCCAATTATTTTGATATGATATCATTTCAGGGCATGGGTGGTGGAATGCCACAACATAGACCAAGGGTACGTGTCGATCCAAATTGACATTTTTCCCCTGCACCTATTGTCCCTTCTCCACCCTCTATTCCTGTGCCCTTTCACTAGCGGACAGTCATCTCAACACTTAGAGTGTTATCATTTCTCTCAGGAAACTTAACTAACCAAGCTACTTGCTTGGAAGATGAAGTCAATCCTACAGAGCCTACATAGCCTAGAGGAGCATCTGATGTTGGTCTTGATGCATCACCTAGATTGATACCTAAAGATTATTTAATTGGATATATCTAATTTAATAATATATAATTTAATACAGAAATGTGGCATTTTAATTTAAAGTAGATGGAAAGTCCTGACACTTTTGTGTCAAACCAACCTAGTCATCCAAAACTAGTAGCAACATCATCTATAGAGGAGCCTACTTTGTATGCCATGGTTTGTATCTTAAAATTGTACATTTTTAGTTTAAATTTGAATTTCAAGTGTAATTTCATGATTTTAAATTCATATCTTTAAAGTTGAATTTATATATACATTTACACATATATATGCAAGATGAGATTAGTTTAGGTGTAGGCTCAATTAATCCTATCATCGATGAGCCTACATAGGTGCACAAGTCATCTCTCATATTTTAGGTCCTATAGTTAAATCCTATGTGATTTCAAAGTCTTTTGTATCATTCAACCTTGCATTTTGTATCTATACTCTAGAGCCTAGACTTCATGTGTTTTATTGAAATACAAGAATTGGCAACATAGACATTTAATCTGTCATCTGAATTGACACCATCTATTGCATATGAGCATGGCGTGAGAGATAATGAGCTTGTTGTGGTATGCTTAGTCATTTTGAATTTAAGATTTAAAAAAATAATTTGATGGTTTGCTTTTAAATATTTGATTTACATTTAATTAGGATGCAGTTTTGACATTAAAATTGATTTGAAGCTTCTTTTTCTTGTATACAGTATGAGTTGCCCTCTCAGTCACATGAGACCAAAAGGTAGCTTGAAAGGGATGATGATCAAACTTAGTGTGCACACATGTTTTAGATTGATGGATGGATGATGGATGGCCATGATGATGATGGATGAGATTGTTTATTTCATGAGGATTTTATGACTATTTTAGTATTGACTAGACATATATGTTTTATGTGACTCTTTCACTATTTTTACATGGACTGTTATTATGTCAGTATTTATATCTCATAGACTAAATTTCATCTAGACGATATTTTTCTATTTATTGAATTTTCACTATATGCATCTATATTTAAACTTTAATTTCATATATCTCATATTTAACACTTCAAATTAAATCATGTGTTTAATTACATAAAATTGTAAAATACTAATTCTAATTAGATAAGAGAAAAAATTTCATTGATTTAATTTATTAAACATTTATTAGATACAGACTCTAGGTTGGATAGTTATATAGAATATGTTTGGATTTACATGAGTCAAATGTTGGAACACTTTGTGCTAAATTTTAATTGAGTTAAATATTTAGGAAATTTTTATTGATTGCATTTGTCAATCTAGGAAACATGTTTAATCAATATATTTTTAAATCTAGATTAAACATTTCATATATCAATACCTTCCCTGTAAATTTATGAAAAGAATTTAAAGAAAATTAGAGAAATACCTGTACCTTTAAATTTACAATTTAATAAATTTAGAAAATTAGAGAAATTTAAGTCTAACCTAAATTATATCAGAAGAAAAATAGAGAAATTTACATGTAACCTAAATATCAAAAGAAAAATAAACAAATACCTATAACTCTAAATTGTTATATATATAAATTTGATAAACAATACTTGGTTCTATCTACTAAAACTTTTCAGATTTGCTTCTAAAACTTTGTTAAAAACTAAAAATTATAATGTCTAAAAAATATAATAAAATTAGCATTTTGTATGTAATTTCATCAATACCACTAAATAATATAACTTAATCAATGCATTTGTAACGCCCGCCTTTCATTACACATAAGTACATCATGACATAATTACATTGCCATTTTCAGACTACATCAGAATCACATACATTATGATTGATCTGTTACACAAATCTAGTACAAGGTTATACACATACATCTTCATCAACTGGTACAAGTACAACTGGAACAAATCCTTTTCTGCATATGATCTTGACTAGAATAACCAATGGATAAAATAGCTCTTCCACCCGACCATGTGGAACCCTGAGGTCCACCCCCCGAGCTAGGAGTTAACATGAGGTCCCAACAATGTCAGTCAGGTATACAAAGACTAACATGAACAAAAAATGACCAAACACCAATACAACACATGGCAATAACATAAACAACACAACACAACTTATCCTAATTGAACTTCCAGAGGCAACACATAATGAATGGGGAGAGTACAACTAGGGAATGCTAGGCTGCAGTAGGGAGAAGTGTCATCACATGGCTTGTCATGGGTTGTCCTGGTAAGCCTTCCTAGGCTCCGGCCCCCATCTTGGGTTGTCCTGGTAGCCTCTCCCGACTCCCGGCCCCCATACAACGCTCATGCGGAAATCAACATACCTTTCATGAGGACAAGGTAGTTGATCTTGCCATTCCAGGCCTTCTCATCTCATCTCAAGCCTAAACAAGCACTTGAGCCATGAGTGAGGCATCCACTTATCTTGTTTAGTGTGCCTAACTACCCAACCCCCAAATTCATTATTTAGGTTATCACTTGATGAATCTACTTCCAACGGGTTATCCTGACTGCCACTTTGGGCGCTGGCCCCATGTTGAAAGCCACTCCCCTACCTTCATCTAGATACTCAACAAACATAGCAAACATCATCATGACGACGATGATACATAAACCATGCAAGGCATAATCCATCTTGCATAACCATTGTTCTGATATGAACATATACATGTAATAATGCAAGGCATTCACCTTCTTGCATATCATCTCAATTACAAAGACATACTCTTAATACATTTTCCATGGCTTCCAAAGAAGTAACTCATAAGAAAAATACTTTTTATGAATACCGACATCTCCCCACTGTCTAATCCAACACAACATCCCAAACAAACAAGTAAATAAATCACAACATTCATGAAGAACCTTTCTACACATCATGATGCATTTAGAATATTTACATTCTTTCACAATACCAACCAAATTCCTAATACATGACAAAAGGCGACATGACTTCAATAACTTAGGACACTTATCAACACATTACATGAAGTCAAAACACAACAACCTTGGCCTCTGGAAATGAACCCTTGACAACTTATACTTTGACCATTTCAAACAATTTCAATTCACACTAACTAATTATCTAATACCTTTAAATCAAATTTCCAATACAATAATCATATACCTAATCCTTAATCCATTATCTTTACAAAATGAAGAAACCATATTAAAACTGATGTCAATCTAAATTGAATTTCATTAACCATAATATATAATCACAGCAATTTTCTTTTAATTACATAATGACAACATTATTCTAAATTCCCAATTTCATTTGGCTTTTAAACAATCAACTATACTTTTGAAATAATAATAATAATAATAATATATCAGCTAATTATCTAATTCAATTCCTCTTCAAAATATAAATATATCAATGATTTGAACAATTACCATCCTAGTTTATAACTATTTTTTGCAACCAATAGTAAGTTCCTTCTGTATCAAGATCCTAAACCAGAATCCAAACAATGATGATCAATAACTTCAAAACATTCATCAATTGATTCATCACCAATAAATATTTAAATTAAACAAATCCACCTATTAAAACAGCTCATTAGATTATACAAATCCTTCTATAGTATAAAACTCATAACACAACAATAATTGAAGCATCCTATGTCATTTCTCCATAGTTCCCTAGTACTCATGCACTCGATTATCATATACTCCAAAGATTTCTAAAGTTTCAAGGTTATAAGAAATTGAACTTATAGAGAATGCTAATCGCTAGATCTAAAAGGATTATGGATCAATTATACGGTTGAAGCATTAAAAGAATTATTGCACTAATCAAGAACATTATGAATTAATTATTCATAACTTCCAAATCATGTTGCTCACTAAATCCTCGATATACCCTTTCCTTGAATTAGCTCTAGAAAGCAATAATACTAAACAAATTATCCTACCATAAAACCTAATCGTCCCTACAATGGAATAGCAATAACATTATTATTAAATTAGGTATTTGACCATCATCTTTCCATTTTGACTTAATAATAAGAATAGTAAAAATAATAATAATTATTATTATTGTAATAATAACAATAATGATAATAATAATTATTATAATAATAATGATACTAATAATAACATTGATATTAATAGTATTTCTATTAATATGCATTTAAACACATTGTAAAGTAAATAAACATTCCTTAGGGTTAATCTAAGCCAATCAGACGAAATGCATGCAAAAAAGCACAACTAACCTGGTTTAACAATGACGGGCTTCTACATACTAGAGTTGAAATGATAAACCTTAATGCACGGAAAGTAAATAAGAAAACTCTATTTCTTCCTCCAAAAGTGACCTCTTCTCAGTGAAATGCATCAGATTCTGTGCAGCTATTATGCATACTGACAAAGTACATTCTACCATGAAGAGCTCGACAACAATATGATCAGGTATCGAGTTGAGACTGCCAATGCGATGTATGTTAGGAACCGCAGTGTCTATGGTGAGATTCAGCAAACTTGGGGAAGGACTGCGAGGAAGTGACATGTGACTACCCGCTGTCTAATGAAATCGTCTCCTCTTTTGAGATTATCAAAACCCCGATTTATAATAGTCAAGCCTGCCGGCATGTATTGTAAATTGAATTTCTGTAAACTTATTGAGCATGATAATTTTGTAGCCCCAACTCGCTCAGCAGGTATATTAAAAGGTATGCGAAGATGAATTCTGCTTTGAATTTTTGGCAGCTTCTATACGACAACCCACGAATGCTTAGGAAAATCATAAACCCTTATGAAGTTCTCGTCCACTGCCACTACTTGGTATTGTTCGCCCGCCCACAAAATGCCTCCAACTGTTATCCCATTCTCTCTGTTGAGTCTCCACCTCGGAAGTTGGACAAACATTTCCCTCATTGGGTAATTTGGACCATATTGAATCTATCTCCATTGCAGTCACCGTGGCAAAATACCAGTGATATCTATACTCGTCACCACAAATTCTAACGAGGGGTCTCCATTGGACGGATACTCATTATCTTGACATTTAAGAAACAAAGGAGAGAACCTGCTACTCATTGAAAATTCTCTCCCTATACTCTCTCTGCCACTGCGCCCATTTTCGCTCTCCTCGGGGTGCATATCTAGATACAACTTTGCCCAGGAACTGGAGCTTGACATCCTTCGTCGCGTCCAACATGTGCCCGGGAAGATGGCACTCCAAAGTGCTAAAGAGAGCAGGATGGTAATCTGACTTGTAATCTTCGTGGCTATCAGGACTATGCTCCAAATTAGGGTCCTTCCACAGCCTTATCGTGGAACTAATACCACCTAATTCACCCTCACAAAGCTCCCACGAGCCAAGCTTTTCACGGGCAGTACCATTGGATTCGGATATGCTCGCCTTCTTTCGGCCATGTCGAGAATCTGGTGACATTGCCACTTAATCAGCGATCTAAACCCAAAACTTCAACTGGAACCACCAATTCAAAAGCCTGCAAACATTTAAAACTCTAATTTCCTCGTAGAAAATCCATAAGTTTCCCTTAAAATCAATGTCCAGCTCTACGCGAGTTGGTAAAATCCATAACTGCAACTGCAACGAGGAATCAAAAGTATTGAACCCTTAAATTTATCTCTAATTGTTCAGCTCTAGGTCTGTAATTTAAACCCAAAACTCAAACCCAACGAAGAATTCAGAAATGCTGCAAACTTTAATACCCTAACTTGTCACATGATGAAAACCCTACATCGACTACATAATTTCCCTTCATTTCATACATCAACCTTACCTAAAAATCTTCGTGAGAGAGAGACTCAACAAAATAAGCAACATGCCTAAAAGTCTTCACTGGGCATTTATCAGAAGGAAAGCATCCTGACATTAATCTTACCTCTAAATTGACTTTTTCTGAATAGAATGGAATTCCAATATCAGAAAAACTAATGAATAGAATGCTCCTAAACCAATTCTGGAAAAGCTAAACATACAGATAACATTTAAGATCACATGCAGCACCCTGTATAGTGCTTAGCTGCAAAATTATTGGTACAGTGCACTTTGATGCACTGTTTGGACTGTATATATTTTATTAATCACAGTATTTGTCAGCTTCAATGCAGTGAAGACCAACTCAAGAACTGTGAATACAATGCCTATACTTAAATGATCATGCAAATAGCAACCTAAAACCGATTAAGCTAAAAGGTTTATTAAGTTCCTTTCATAATCTGTAAATTTAAAATATCTCTTGAAGCAGAAATTCAACCAAAACAATCCATTTAGAAACAAGGAAACTATCAACACCCACAGATTCAGATTCAGAGGAAAGGAATTATACAATCAGTGGAACCTGGCTTTGATTATCGAATCGACAAGTCTTGTTTTAGTTGCTGAAGTTCCAAGCCTCTTTTCCCCACCTTCATTTCTCTTCTTCTACCTGCAATGCTGTCCTCTTTGCCTCAACAAGCTTCTCTTTTATAACAGAGTCTCTCTCATCTACCAAGGAACTCGGCAAGTGATCCCGTGCATCTCCCTCCTCGAGAAAGACTTTTATTTAATTTCATACTCCCAAGAGGTTATTCCTTTTTTAAATAGTAACACACAATTCCGGCAACATTTAATTATTTTATAGCCGACCAAGCATATTTTATTTAATAAAGTTATAACATTACAACAATCTATAATTGAACAACTATATTTTAATTTATTTATTAATTTAGTTGTAAATCACTAATTACAACATAACTTACGATTATTTAATTTATTTAAATATTTATTGCAAATAATATTATATTAAATAATACAAATTATCAACATTATAATTTCCATAATATAATTCTAATAAAAGCACGACACCTTACACACTTAGACACTTTCTAACCTAGTTAGACTCCAAGGTACAATATTACCTGTCTGCAAATCATGATCGAATGACAGACAATGACCAAGAGGATAAACTAACAACCAGACCACATTGACATGGGACCTCACATTAACTCCAACAACTAATCCATTAGCGAAGGCATGCTCAGACCTGTAATCAGGTGGAGTCGATGCCTAGTACCTGCATTCCTGCAACAACGCACGGTTAAGCATTCAAGATATATATATATCCACATATAGTCCTATAGTGAATGGAAATCGCAGTGGTGTAGGGTACTCGAGAGCGAGTAATACAACACTGTTCCATTCACGTTTATGAATAAACGATTAACTACGTTGAACAAAGTATCTGATATTAATCAACAACATAAAACATTCAATCCAATATCGCAATTAACATCAAACATCTGTAACATCTAGTTTATTTATCAAATTCTAAAGCATAAAATGATAAAATCCAACATCAACAACTGTTATCATAACAATCAGGTTCATAATGAAGTAACAAGCTAACAAGAGATCCATCATCTACGGTCTAAGACACTATCATAAAGTCCAAGCAAACATCAATCTGATGGATGACGAGATGAGGGGCACTACAGCATTAGTTATTTTTTCATAACATCTATGTACAAGAAAAATAGCTTCCCTTAGCTTCAAGAAATATAAATATTCTATACTGACAAGGCCAACCATGTCAAGGTGGAAGCTCATGTGACCTCAGCTAAGACCTAAGACACATGTATTCTAGTTCTATGTAGGACACCTAAGACACATATTGTATAGTATGTATCTAGATAAATTATATATAGACATATATAGTCTTTATACCTTGTCGTAGTCTAGGCC
The DNA here is from genome assembly GCA_027924645.1 of Cunninghamia lanceolata. NCBI lineage: Eukaryota > Viridiplantae > Streptophyta > Pinopsida > Cupressales > Cupressaceae > Cunninghamia > Cunninghamia lanceolata. Next base: position 12,410,495 of record BSBN01000534.1, on the reverse strand, counting down.
TAAGTCATCTAGACACCTAGATTATCTAGTTCTACCTAGTTGACATATAGTATACCTAAGACACAGGTAGAGACACCTGGACACCTAAATTATAGTTCTACCTAAGACACAGGCTTTAGACACCTATTACATGGTAGACCTAGTTGACATATATAGTATCTACCTAAGCCACCTAGATTAAAATATACCTTGTTCTAGTCTCTAGACAAGTAGTTGATATATAGTATCTACCTAAGACGTGCCTAGATTCCATAGTATATCTCTAGATGTATTTAGTTGATATATAGTATCTACCTAAGACACATAGATTAATTAGATTAAATTCCTTTTTTCTAGTCTCTATCTACCTAGTTGACACATAGAACACCTGAGACATAGGGAGAGACACCTCTTATATAGCTAGAACCCAAGACACCTAGAGACACCTAGATTTTATGCAATGTTATTCTCTAAGTCTAGATCATCTAAGATTTTGTACTTGGCACCTAGAAGTTGAAGACTCTAGATATGAAACATGTGTAGAGATCATACCTGTGCAACAAGAAACAATAGATTTGAATCCTTTCAACACTACATGTGAAATTGCAAAAATAAATCTAGAGGTTAGGCCACGATGAAACATATATAAAAATTTAGAAGGTCTCTAGAGATCATTTTATTTAAAGATATGATAGAACCAAGCTGCAACAAATGCACGCTCTGATACCAATCTGATAGCCACATTCACAAAGCATGCACATTTACCCTTACCATCTACTCATAAGAAACAAGTCTTTGCCCTCTACAGGGGCGATTAGATAACTTCAATCAATACAGTGAAAGGAACTTGGCAACATACAGATTAAATAAATCATTCAAATACAACACAGATTCACCATACACCAGTGGATGCTAGGAGATAAACAAAATCATAATTCATCATTCATTTTATTCAACAATACAATATTCAATTACAATCTATCAAAACTCTACAAAACATCTAATCTATTTGGCCTATGGCCTCACTCAATCTTCTCTCTAGCAACCTGGTCCATTATGTTCTTTATCACCCATTCCTCTCCTCTCACTATCTACCATCATTCTAATTGACCTCTTCAATATACTCCTTGGCCCTTCTTAATGTTCCTCAACCTCTCTCCTTGGCCTATTGGCCTCTCTGGTTACACTGCGTACTCTCTCCAATTTCTACAAACTCTTTCTATTCTCTATGCTACCTGCTCAATCCTTTCTTTACATTTCGATCGTTCTCTCCATCAATCTCTATCGGTCAATTCATATGCTTTGGCCTACTCCTTTATCCTTATGGTTTGTACTTTCTTATGTGCCTATCAGCCTTCTTTCTTTTCTCCTCCCAATCGGGCCTTCCTCCATCGCTCTATGCCTTCATCATATCAGCCTCCTTCATTCTTTGCGGCCTGCACTATCTCTTGGTGCTTTTCAGCCTTCTCTATACTTATCAGCTACCTTCCATATTATATCAACCTCTTCCCTCTGGTTATCACCTCTATCCAACTTGTGCAATCTCTCTCATACCCATGGTCTCCTTACTCAGTGTTGCTATCCTTTTTCTATTGTCTTATCTTGGCCTTCAATAATTATCTGTCATTTGCATTAACTCACGATCTACATTATTTCCATTCCTCCACTCCATCCTCCTTCTCCACAAATCAGCCTTTTGCTATTTATCAGCCTACCTTATTCTATTTTCGGCCTGTCATAATATCTATGCAGCCTGCTTAATTATTTCATGCCACCACTACACATCAGTCTTCCTAATTTGACCATCCTCGACTATTTTTAATACACAACCCTCCATTCATCGACCTTCTCTATTAATGCCTGCTTCTCACCATCAATAGCTCTGCATTCATTACTGCCACCCCTTACCATGATGTCCCCTGAATACAACCTCTGCCTTCTTTAATGACTGTCACTTCTTACATTACTCAGCCTTTCTGTTTTATAATGGCCTTTTCCTAACTTTTATCAGTCTCTTCCTCACTTTAATGCCTTCTTTCACCTTCCAATTTGTCACCACTAACCCATACTAGTTGTCACCCTCTCAAAATAGTTGTTCTATCAATATTCACCATCTTCCCCATTATCTCAGGGTGACTGCGAGATCATGACGGGCCAAACAGTGGCAATGGAGAAGAAACTTGCTGGATGAAAAAGTGCAAACATTTAGACTAATATTTAGATTTTGATGGAAAGGGTGTTAATATTTCTATCTCAAATATGGATTCCCTCAAAAAATGCCTTAGGATTACCTCATATTTAAGCAAGTGGGAATCCCAAAACTTGCCAAAGAAACTTGCATAACACCCATTTAGTGTTATCCTAAAAATTTTCACATTTTCATCCTTGAATCTTGTTGGGAATTAAGGTGTCTCAACCTTGATATTTCTTTGCATTTGTAATGTTTGTATTTATTATTTAATTGCCTATGTTGTAAATATTTGGAAATTCCATATTGTCATGTTGTGGGATGTGGCACTGTGATGTGTCAATCCTACATGAAATATGACAACTTGTTATTTTGTCCTCACATGAGGAGATAGGCATCCCACTTAGTGGTAGGAATATTCTACCATGTGTCAGCATTTTCCATGTTGTGTAAGGAATGTTTGACCGAAACGGTTATGATGGATTCCTATGACGAATCTATGACATGTAAGAATCAGAAATAGAAGGTTATAAGACAGGTGATGACATGTGTCATGAAGCATCTTTGAATAAGGCATATTTGGGTGCCCCAAGGTGGAATATGACATGTTGTAAGAGAATATACTATTTATAGCATGTATATAACAGATTCTCTTACAACTGTAAGTTGTAACCGCTATGACAGATTCTATGACGGTCATAAGTGTCGTAAAAGCATCTGTCATAGCCCATTTTGGAAATAGATGACCCCTTTGGGATTGGAGTTGTGGACAAGTATCAAGCACATTCTACAATGTTGACCAAGTGTCCTTGGGTGTGGGCTTTGGTCCATGAAGCCATATTGGATGCCCATTCCAAGAAAGGTCCAATATTGCCTTGTATTTTCTATATAAACAGGTGCTTGGAGATGGAGTTTGTATCACAGGTTTATAGGTACTGTTATGCTGCCAGATTAACTCTAGAAATGAGTGTTGAAGACCATTAAAGCTTGCATTGCAAGTGTATTGTAAATATTCCTTAAGATTTGTTAATACATTGTGCAGGTTTCTGAGTGTGGGGTTTTTCACCCGATAAGGGTTTTCCCTACCATAAATCTTTGTCTCTCTTCTTCTGTCTACTTTTTGGTTCTTTTGTTTTTCTGTAATATTTCATGTTAATGGTTTAACATTGCTGTAATAGTTAAGATAAATTGGAATTTACATAGCCCTCTCCTCATTAGGTTAATGTAGGAAGTGTTTTCCGCACACCTAGCTTCCTTTGAGTTGGTATTAGAGCTTGATCACCTTTGGTCCTAGTTGTTGGGTAGGGATTTTTTGGGCTAATCTTAGGTTGAGTGGGAGTTTGTACAGAGCATTCTGTATCTTGTTGCAGCAAGGAGATGGTAGGCACATCAGGAAGGTTTGAAGTAGAGAAGTTCAATGGCAGTAATTTTGAGCTGTGGAAGCTCAAGATGGAAGACATGTTAGTTGACCAAGACCTTTGGGATAGTGTGAATGGAACTAAACCAGCTGTAATGTCACAATCTAACTGGGATCTCAAGGATTGAAAGGCTAAGGGTCTCATAAGACTTAGTTTTGTTGATTCTGTGTTGTTAAATGTCCATGAGGAGACTACTACAAAACTCCTTTGGAAGAAGTTGGGGGATGTGTATCAAGCCAAATCCCTAGTTAATAAACTTTTTCTGAGAAAGAAGTTGTATTCTCTTCGAATGGAGGACGGAGGATCCGTTGCTGAACATATGAATGTTTTCAACATGTTGGTTGCACAATTAACATCTATTGGTGTAAAGATGGAGGAGGAGGATCGGTGTATGGCCCTGCTTTGCTCTCTACCAGACTCATGGGATTATCTTGTCATGACAATCGGAAGCACCACATCCACATTTAAAATGGAAGAGGTGGTTTCTTCGCTGTTGTCTGAAGAGATGTTGAGAAAATCTTCTGAGGCAGCCAAAGAGGCCCTTGCAGTTCGTGGAAGACCCAAGGAGAACTGGAAGAAGAAGGACAAGAAAGTTGAGAAGGGTAGATCCAAATCCCATGGAGATCCAAATCTCCTGGAAAGTCCAAGCCTCTTTGTTGGAACTATGGCAAGACTGGGCATTTCTGAAAGGAAAGCAAAGAGGAGAAGAAGAAAATGAAGAAAGCTCCTGATTCAGATTTTGACAAATCACAAGATGACGGTGATGCTTTCATCGCAGCCTTGGCAACCCATGCATCTAATTATGTGTGGCTAATCGACTCTAGTGCATCATTCCACATGACCTCGCATCGAGACTGGTTCACTAAGTATGAGGAGTTTGATGGTGGAAAGGTGTATCTGGGTGACAACTCTCATTTGAAGATCATTGGTCCTGGAAGAGTCTCTATCTAATTCCCTGATGGTCAAGTGAAGGGGATCTCTAGGGTTATGCACATCCTAGGCTTAGCACGGAACCTACATTCTATGAGTAGTTTGAATGATGCAAGATGACTAGAGGATCTATGGTGCTTGCTAAGGGTACTCGGAGAGGTACTCTGTTTCAGTTAGAAGCATGCATTTCACAATGCAATAGTTCTTCTAACTCAAGGAAGAGGGTAGCAGTCACTTCATTCCCACCATCTGAATGAGCAGTGAAGAAATTTGTTGTTTCTGATCTTGATGGTTGTAATCATGCATTAGAAGTTAAACTTCCTGCTAAAAAGACAATGTTATGGCATATGAGATTTGGCCACATTGGTGAGAAGGGTCTGCGTACCTTGAAAAATAAGAACCTCATTGAGGGGTTAGATGATTGTAATCTTGAGTTTGACTTTTGCAAACATCGCATTTATGGAAAACAAAACCATGTTTAGTTTTACTTGAGTTCTCATAAGTCTTTTGGTGTGTTGGACCTTATTCATTCTGATGTGTTTGTTCCTATTGATGTTCCTTCATTATCAAAATATTTATACTTTGTATCTTTTATATATGATGACAGTAGAAGGACATGGATTTATTTTCTCAGAAGCAAATCTGAAGTCTATAGCAAGTTTGAGTTTAAAGCCTTTTCTGAAAATCAGACTGGTAAAAAGATTAAATGTTTGAGAACTGACAACAGTGGTGAGTTCTGTTCTATAGAATTCGATAATTATTGCAAGGAACTTGGGATTGAAAGGCATAAGAAAACTCCTTACACCCCGCAACAAAATGGAGTTGTAGAGAGGATGAACAGGACACTGATGGAGAAGGCTAGGAGTATGCTTAGTGGAGCTTGCTTAGAACAAAAGTTTTTGGCTGAAGCTGTTGCCACTGCTTGCTATCTGGTAAACAGATCTCCTACATCAGCTCTTGTTGGAAAGACACCCATAGAGGTGTGGTCTGGTAGAAAGACTTTAGTAAGGCATCTTCATGTTTTTGGTTGTGAGGCATATGCACATGTACTTAGGGAGAAGCGGTCAAAGTTAGAGAACAAACCTATTAAGTGTATCTTCATCGGCTATGGTGTTGGTGTGAAAGGATACAAGCTTTAGGACCCTGTGGCTAAAAAAGTGTTGTATAGTAGAAGTGTTATCTTCAGAGAGCTTACACCTTCTTCCACTATTTTACAGCCAGAAGAAAAAGAAAAGGAGGATGTTTTTCAGTTTCCTCTCACCCCTGAGAAGACTGAACAGAAAGACAATGTTGGACCTGATGATGAGGAGAGCTCTAGTAGCTTTGAAAGCTTAGATGAAGAAGCTAAACCTCAACCTTAGCTCTTGAGGAGGTCTACATGGATAAGAAAGTAACTTGAAAGGTTTGGTTTTACATTGCTTGATTCTAGTTGTGCTTATGCTTTTCTTACTACCAGTGATGAACCTAGAACTGTATTAGAGGCTTTGGATATAAAGGATGCAGGTTCCTAGAAGGAGGCCATGGAGGAAGAAATGGCTTCTTTGGAAAAGAATCAAACTTGGGACTTGGTGCCTTTGCCTCCTGGATGAAAACCCATTGGATGCAAATGGGTGTTCATGAAGAAAATTGGTGCAGATGGCAGTGTTGAGAAGTATAAGTCCAAATTGGTTGTGAAGGAGTATTCACAAGTGGAGGATATAGATTATGGTGAGATCTTCACTCCCATTGCAAAGATGACATCCATTCGATTATTTTTGTAACTCGCAGCAGCTTATGACTTGGAGGTAGAACAGATGGATGTGAAGACAGCTTTCCTTCATGGTGACTTGGAGGAAGAAATCTATATGTCACAGCTAGAGCATTACATGGTGAAAGGTAAAGAAAATTTGGTTTGCAAACTTAAAAATTCTTTGTATGGTTTGAAACAATCCCCTAAAAGATGGTACTTGAAGTTTGATGCATTTGTGTTGTCAATTGGATTTGTGAGATTGAAATCGGATCACTGTGTGTATTATAAATTTGATGGTGATCGTATTCTCATTGTTGCACTATATGTTGATGATATGTTGCTCATTGGCAAGGGTAAGAATATGATTTCTAATTTTAAATCTTAGTTGTCGACACAGTTTGAAATGAAAGATTTAGGGGCAGCCAGGTACATTCTAGGAATGGAAATCAGAAGAGACAGAATCAACAAAAAACTTTGGTTAAGCTAGAGTAAGTATATGAAGACCGTGTTGGACAGATTCAGCATGGTAGATTGTAGACCATTGTGTGTTCCCATTTCTTTGGGGACAAAGTTGTCTATTGAGGATTGTCCAAAATCTCCTAGTGAGGTGGAGGACATTAACAGAGTACCTTATGCTAGTGTTGTTGGTAGTTTGATGTATGCTATGGTCTATACAAGACCAAACATTACCCAAGCAGTGGGAGTCCTTAGTCAATTTATGGCTAATCCTAGATGAGTTTATTGGGATACAGTTAAGCAAGTGTTCAGATATTTGAGGGGTACTTCTGAGTATTCCATTTGCTATCATGGTAATGTTTTAGGACCTCTGCATTCTATTGATATTTGTGGATTTGTGGATTCAGATTGGGCAGGTGACATTGACAGCAGGAGATCCACTAGTGCTTATGTTTTTACACTGTTTGGTGGTGCTATTAGTTGGATGAGTAAGAGACAACCTATTATTGCTTTGTCCACAATAGAAGTTGAGTACATGGCAGCAACTCATTCTTGTAAGGAAGCCATTTGTCTTAAGAGATTGTGTTATGATATTGGTGTTGATGCAGGTTAGATCATGATCAGTTGTGACAGTCAGAGTACAATTTGCCTTGCAAAGAATCCAACTTTCCATGCTAGAACCAAGCGTATTGATATTCAATTTCACTTCATGAGAGACATGGTTGAGGATGGAAAGGTAAATTTGGAGAAGGTAGATACTTTGAAGGATGTTGCAGATGCATTGACGAAACCAGTGAGCATACAGAAGTTCAGATGGTGTTCAGAGTCTATCGGCCTCTCGGCCTATAGTAGTTAAATCTTATTTTTCTATTAACTCTTACAAGGTGTTTGACAAGTGGGAGAATGTTGGGAATTAAGGTGTCTCAACTTGATAATTCTCTACATTTGTAATGTTTATATTTATTATTTAATTGCCTATGTTGTAAATATTTGGAAATTCCATATTGTCATGTTGTGGGATGTGGCACGGTGATGTGTCAATCCTACATGGAATATGACAACTTGTTATTTTGTCCTCACATGAGTAGATAGGCATCCCACTTAGTGGTAGGAATACTCTGCCATGTGTCAACATCCTCCATGTTGTGTAAGGAATGTTTGACCGAAACGGTTATGACGGATTCCTATGACGAATCTATGACATGTAAGAGTCAGAAATAGAAGGTTATAAGACAGGTGATGACATGTGTCATGAAGCATCCTTGAATAAAGCATATTTGGGCACCCCAAGGTGGAATATGACATGTTGTAAGAGAATATGTTATTTATAGCATGTGTATGACAAATTCTCTTACAGCTGTAAGTTGTAACCACTATGACAGATTCTATGACGGTCGTAAGTGTCGTAAGAGCATCTGTCATAGCCCATTTTGGAAATAGGCGACCCCTTTGGGATGGGAGATGTGGACAAGTGTCAGGTACATTCTACAATGTTGACCAAGTGTCTTTGGGCGTTGGTTTTGGTCCATGAAGCCATATTGGATGCCCATTCCAAGAAAGGTCCAATATTACCTTGTATTTTCTATATAAACAGGTGCTTGGAGATGGAGTTTGTATCACAGGTTTACAAGTACTATTATGCTACCAGATTGACTCCAGAAACGAGTGTTGAAGACCATTGAAGCTTGCATTGCAAGTGTATTGTAAACATTCCTTCAGATTTGTTAATACATTGTGCAGGTTTTTGAGTGTGGGGTAAGGGTTTTCCCCACCCTAAATCTTTGTCTCTCTTCTTCTGTCTACTTTCTAGTTCTTGTGTTTTGCTGCAATATCTCATGTTAAAGGTTTAACATTGCTGTAATAGCCCTCTCCTCATTAGGTTAGTGTAGGAAGCGTTTTCCACACACCTAGCTTCCTTTCAAAGCTGACAGACTTTTTTGTAACTAAATTTAATCAAATGAAAAGAGTTTATAGAGGAAGTTATTAAGATTCTAAAAATATAATATACACCTCACAATAATTTTAATAGGTAATTATTATTAATTTTCTACATAAGCTATGTCTGATTTCCTGATAGATATACATATTGCAAAACATCCATAACTTTCAACATATTAATCCTTTTTTAAATCCAAAAGATGTGTCACAATCTAGGCTTTAGGTATACATTAAAATTTAAAAAATTTAATTTTCATATATTTTTGACCAAGTTAGGTTGGTTGGAAAATTAATTTTTAATATTTTAAAAAGTCACAGTAAAAAATTCATAAATAATTATTTATTTACTTAAAAAATTCAAAACAATATGCATCACATCCGCTCATGTGTCCTTTACTTAAATCCAAATCATGGAAGAAAAAAATTAACTTTTTCTCATACTTAGGTTGGTCGGAATGACACATAATTTTTACGTTTTTTCTTAAAATTTTAGTAGTGCTTCATTGAAATATCCAATTTTCACAAAACTATTCTTAAATTTTTTATTTAAAAAGTAGTAGCCCATAAACGACATTCAATTGTTTACAATTTTTATTACTATCTTGTTTCTAGATTGTGTAGATAACTCATTCAATTTTTGACATCAAGTTACTTAAGTCTATTTTTCACATTTACATTGCCACTTAGGGGTAGTATTTTGCCCATCATGATCCTGCGATCATCCCTCATTTTCCATGGATTCTAATAAAAAAATATTATTATACGACAGGAGCTTTGTTCCTTAGCTTCTATCACTTGACCCACGCCAAACTCAATTGTCAAAGACAATTTTTGAAACTTACTTGGATGCCCCTGCATCAAACTCCCCAGGGACAAAATTCATGTGCTCCGACACATGTGTTCCTCTGCAAACTTCATCCAACCTTTCTTCCTCCTTTTCCACATTTTCTCTATCTCACCTGCATCCATCTTCCAACCTTTCTATGCAACACTATGGGCTTCTCTCACATGGTTGTCTTCCTCATCATACTCAACATGCTCCTCAATCATGTCTTCAAGCCATTCTTCCTTCATGGCCAACTACTACAATACTGAATCAGCTTCAACTTCATTCTTTACCATCTTTCCCTCCAAATCTGCATCATCTTCATTCTTGATTTCTGCACCCAATTTTGCATCATGGTCTTCAAGCTTTATTGCTGTCCTCTTCACACCTTCCATCTTCTCATCCCATTCTTTCTGAATGGTTGTCAATTGCTTCCATAAATCTTCTTCAGCATCCTCTATTGCTGCTCCATCTTCTTCTTTACTTTCATTCTTCCTTTGTTTGTCCTCTATCTCTGGAACTATGGTTGTTCCCTCCTTATCTTCTTTCTATGTGGCTACTTGCTTATTCAAATCATCATCTTCAACATGTACCTTTGGTGTCTTCTTTTTCCACACCATCCTTTTATTCTACCTTTCCTTTCTTCTATCATACCTGCATTTTTCAACTTGCTTTTGCCTGCAACCTTGTCTTCTCAAATATTTATTTCTCCTTATCTCTTTTTCATCTAACAATCTCCTCATATTCTCTTCTTCATCAACATAAAAATCAGATTTATTCTCTCTTACCTTCCATACACTTGGTTTCACTTGCTGCCACTTTACTGTAGCCTTCTTCTCTTTCTTTCCATCATTTACTGGATTCCTCATGCTTCCAACTTCTCAGGGTTTGTTCTCTTCTACCCGCTTCTAACTCTTTGTCTTTTTTATAACATCCTTGTTTGTTGTTGCTTGCTTTACTACCCACATTTTGCCACTAGATTCCTATCATTTCTTTGCTACACTCAAGCTTCTCTTCACTTACTCTATCTTCATCCTCCAATAATCTTCTCTAGGCCTCTTTTTTGGCCAACGCATTCTTGCATCATGTTCCAACTCATTTATCTGCACATTCCTCTTTCTATGTACTTTCTTGTTAGCATAATCAAAAGCTTTCACTTCTTTACAACTCAATGGTTGCTTCTTATCAATCTTCTTCCTTTACCAACATGGCACTACATATCTATGATCCCTAATCACATTTACATTCTCTAAACTCTTTTTCTTATCAACATACCTATCCATCTTCTCATTTCTACATTCATGATAAAAAAACAACAACTTTATCTTCATTCCTCTGTGTAAGGACCTGCTGTCCCAATTTGCCTTCTCCTTCAGCTTCTTAGATTTTCATCTTCTCCTCTACACAAGCATCTTGTGCTTCTATTGCAATATCTTCACACACATCATGAAACTCTATGTTTTCCTCTTCATCTCCATCAACAATTTGAACTCTTCTAGCATCAATCTTGTCTTCCTTTCCAGGCACTCTGTAATGCACCTTTGCTGCAATCTCTTCTAGGCATTCTGCTGCCATCAAACTTTTCTCATTCACATCTTCCAGTTTTTCTTTAGGAGCTATTCTTGCCCCAAATTTCATCATCCTCAAGGTCTCATCCTCAACCTTCTTCCACACTCTCCTTACACCTACATACACATCTGTACACATAAGATTAGAAAATAAAATGAGAGACCACAGTGTCTCTACCAATGCCCTCCTCATGGACATTCTTCTTTCTTCACATCTCTTCTTCTCGAGTGCATTCTGCTGCACCTTTTTCTCTTTTCTCATGTTCTCTTCAATGAGAACTCTCTTGACCTCCACTAGTCCATGTTACTCCAATGGCAACTCTCTGCTATCCCATCTTTTTAGGAACCTTCTCACCTTCTTATTTTCTCCTCTTAAGGCTTTTGTGATCTGCCTTTTTCTCTTCTCAACAATCTCCTTTACTAGCCATTTTACTTTCTTTTCCATTGGCCATACCCAATAATATACTTGGTCTTGTTCTTCGTACCATTGTTTTACCATCATCACATCTCTCCTTAACACTGTCAATTCTCTTCTAAATTCTTCATCTGTCACCCTTTTGTTTTCTTTTCTTTTGTCTCTTTTCATGAGACTATTTTCCTCCATTCTCTTTTGCATCCTTCTATCTTCTTTCATCTTCAGGCACCTCACCTAGGGCTTCTTCCTTTTTCTACCCTACCCAGACTTTTGGTGCTACACATTCACACACACAGTGTTGGCTAAGTTGCCTCCCTTCGGTGATCTACTCATTACTCAAGACCAACCTGGTCAACTTGGTAATCTTCAATTTCTCAGGTATAGACTGCAAGACCCTCGATGATCTGTCTACACACAAATCACACACACACCACATAGGTCCTGCTACAAGTAGCCTACCTGTAGACTCAAGAACAACCTGGGTCTGATATGAATCTGATAGTACTAGGCTGCAACAAATGTATGCTCTGATACCAATCTGATAGCACACATTCACAAAGCATGCACATTTATCCTTACCATATACTCAGGAGAAACAAGTCTCTACCCTCTACAGGGGCTATTAGATAACTTCTATCAATACAGTGATAGGAACTTGGTAGCATACATATTAAATAAATCATTCAAATACAACATAGATTCACCATACACCAATGGATGATAAGAGATAAACAAACTCAAATTTCATCATTCATTTTATTCAACAATACAATCTTCAATTATAATCTATAAAAACTCTACAAAACATCTAATCTATTTGGCCTATGGCCTCACTTGATCTTCTCTCCAGCAACCTGATCCATTCTGTTCTTTATCACCCATTCCCCTCCTATCTCTATCCACCATCATTCCAATCAACCTCTTCAATATACTCCTCGGCCCTTCTTAATGTTCCTTAGCCTCTCTCCTTGGCATATCAACCTCTCTAGTTACACTACCTTCTTTCTCTAATTTCTGTGAGCTCTTTCTATTCTCTATGCTACCTACTCAATCCTTTCTTTACCTTTCGACCATTCTCTCCATCAATCTCTATCGGTCAATTCATATGCTTCGGCCTTCTCCTTCTATATCCTTATGGTCTATACTTTCTTATGTACCTATTGGCCTTCTTTCTTTTCTCCTCCCAATCAGGCCTTCCTCTTTCATCTTATGCCTTCATCATATTGGACTCCTTCATTCTTTGCGGCCTACACTATCTCCTCGTACTTTTCGGCCTTCCCTATACTTGTCATCTTCCTTCCATATTATATCAGTCTCCTTCCATATTATATCAGCCTCTTCCCTCTGGTTATCGCCTCTATCCAACTTGTGTGGTCTCTCTCATACCCACAGCCTCCTTCTTACTCAGCCTTGCTATCCCTTCAATAATTATCTGCGGTCTGCATTAACTCACGGCCTGCATTATTTCCATTCCTCCACTACATCCTCCTTCTCCACAAATTAGCCTTTAGCTATTTATCAACCTGCCTTATTCTATTTTCGGCCTGTCACAATATCTATGTGGCCTCCTTAATTATTTCCTGCCACCACTACACATCGGTCTTCCTCATTTGACCGTCCTTGACTATTTGTAATACATGACCCTCCATTCATCAACCTTCTCTATTAACACCTACTTCTCACCATCAACGGCTCTACATTCATTACTGCCGCCCCTTATCATGTTGTCCCCTGAATATAGCCTTCGCCTTCTTTAATGACTACCCCTTCTTACATTAGTCGGCCTTTCTATTTTATAATGGCCTTTTCCTAATTTTTATCAGTCTCTTCCTCTCTTTAATGCCTTATGCCACCTTCTGATTTGTCACTACTAACCCATACTAGTTGTCACCCTCTCAAAATAGTTGTTCTATCAATATTCAGCATCTTCCCCATTATCTCATTTTCCATGGATTATAATAAACAAATATTATCGTTCCTGTCACCTTGGCGATAGGAGCTTAGTTCCTCAGCTTTTGTCACTTGACCCATGCCAAACTTGATTGTCAAAGACAATATTTGAAACTTACTCGGATGCCCCTGCATCAAGATAGAATTTGTTAAGAAGTTCCACTGAACTTATAATGAAAGGAAAGAAATATTGAAGAATGAATTAAAATAATTAATAGTATAGGTCTAGTGAATACCTGAAATAAAGTGTAATTGAAATTTAACACCTTCTATGTGTTCAGCCTCTGTTATGACTGCAAAAAACATCTCATGCACCATGTAATGAATGTAAAAAATTTAGAATGTGTCATGATCTTTAAGAGAATTAGGAATATTAATATGAAGGCTTAAGGGGAGTTAAGAGGATGGCTTAAGGGGAGATGCAATCAATTAGGGGAGATGACAATTTACGTAACTTATGGAACATAGATAGGGGATGGCTTAAGGGGAGTTAAGAGGATGGCTTAAAGGGGGAGTTAAGAGGATGGATTAAAGGGAGATGGAATCAACTGTAGTATTTAAATGGTAAGGGTACATGCACTAACTTTTATCATTAGCTAGGGGACAACTTAAGGGGAGTTAAGAAGATGTCTTAACGAGAGATGGTTCAATCAACTATAGTGTTTTTAGTAAGGGTACATGCACTAACTTATATCATTTAGCTACAGGATGGATTAAGGGGAGTTAAGAGAATGTCTTAAGCGGAGGTAGTCCAATCAACTATAGTATTTTTTGTAAGGGTACATACACTAACTTATATCATTTAGCTAGGGGATGGCTTAAGGGGAGTTAAGAGAATGTCGTAAGGGGAGATGGTCTAATAAACTATAGTATTTTTGATAAGGGTACATGCACTAACTTATATCATTTAGCTAGGGGATGGGTTAAGGAGAGTTAAGAGAATGTCTTAAGGGGAGATGGAATCAACCCTAGTATTTTGGTAAGGGTGTGCTAATCTATATCAATTAACTATATTGAGGTTATTAAACTAAATCTTAAATTTACCCAACTTATTCAACATAGCTAAGGAATGGCTTAAGGGGAGTTAAGAGGATGGATTAAGGGGAGATGCAATCAATTATGGGAGATGACTTACCTAGCTTATGGAACATAGATAAGGGATGGCTTCAAGGGACTTAAGAGGATGCTTACTTTGGGGAGATGCAATCAATTAGTTAAGTTATCAATCATATTAATCCTAAAACTTACATCCTAGATAAAGATTAAAAGTTTAAAAATATCTACATACATGTTAATCATTTAAAACATTTAATCCATTGTACCATCTGCATCCTCTCTTTTTTTAGTACATCTATGAAATTGCCTCATGCTCTTCCATAGAAAGTGTCCATAATACTTTTGTGACAAGTCTCCCTTTATATCTCACTAATTTTTTTTTTTTGCCACAATTAGATGTGAGTAGTGCAAAATTTTCTTGTCTTTCATAATCTTCAAATGTAGGTATACCATTCCTCCTTATCAAATATTTATGTAGCCAAGTGCCAATAACAACCACAGAACCTGTTGGATACTCAAAGTTATCATCATCTACTCTAGGTTGTAACAACTTTTGTTTTGCCTCAACACATTGAGACAACCAATACATGGTTTTCTCTTCATTACCCTTAGGTGCAACAACAACATACACATGTCCTGCAAAAAAATTTCAACTTCAATAAGTCAAAAAAATATACATACATACATATGTACAATTAAATATATATTTTAAAAAAAAATGTATTGAAAAGAAATATTGAATGAATGTACCTTCTTGTACGAGGTCTGAAATATGCTCATAGTCATACGATGCTTGCAAATGATTATCCTCCTCCAATGTTATCTCATTTTGATCACATGTTTGTAGAGGTGTTAAGGACATTTGTTTCCATTATTCAACCCAATTTGTATTTTCACATGCTTCCCACTCACCTGCGATACAAAACTGACGAAAACATGTGAGCTCCCTAGTCCATAGAGTCCATGTGCTTGCATTTGAACTCTTAAATGAATGACATTTTGTTGATCCACTAATTGTATCACAATCAAATCGGGGAGGAATGTTTTTTTCTTCAGCCAACCAAAAAAATCGTTAAACTTTAGAGTTCTCACTTGATCCTGTAGTCAATTTTGCATTACACCAATCCACAATTGCACGTACATCTTGAAACTTTGCTGCATCATGAAATTTTAGTTGCTCCCTAGAAAGAGCCCTTTACACACATGCTCCAGCTCCATCAGGTTCTCCTTTACCATGTCTAGCTTCAAAGAAACTCAAAATATGTTGGATATTATTTTCTTTATGGACCCTACTTAACTAGAAAAACATCTGAGAATTTTTGAATTGTCCTATACAATTATCTGACAATAAGAAATGTTGTGTCATCTGGATTTGTCTTTATTTTTAGTTGTCATTAAATACTTTGAAACAATACTGCACAAACTCTGATGAATGTGACCTAATATCATTTAGATAGAAATGGTACTCTCTAGAAATTTCCCTATCATCTTCTGTACTGTCAACTGCATGTCTATATACAATATGAACAAATATGGTCACCTGTACTGAGTTATAATATTGTGATTGAATCTCCTCTTGTGGAACAAGTGTATAGTTTTCTATAAAGTCAACCATTGAAGGTATAGTTCCAATTGGAAATGTTTTCTTACATGTGTGGAATTGTTCATCAACCCACCAAACATATTGAGAATGTTTCACATATTTATACACAATCTTATTCTTGAACTTTGTGATGAATGCATGTAGACTACTTTGTTCTGTTACTAACTCACAATGTTTTCCATTTTTTCCATCCTTTAATGGATATGGAACATTGGTGAACCTCTTCACATCCACTAACTATTGTCCAAAATCATATGAACTACTTTCATGCATGCATTCTCCTAACAACAAAAGGTTACCACATCTATTGCATTGTCTAGAAACACATAGTTTTGAAAAATAGAATTGCCCATTAGTTGTTTCACAAAGTATACTTGTTATAAAATCCTTAATTGGTGTAGGTGGTATATTAATACCACATTCCTACATAATTTGGTTTGTATGCAATGTACAATGTACATATCAAAAAATATCATAAAAATAATAAAATTGCACACGAGTTTTACAACAACAATAGATTTGTTGCTTATTAATCTTGACATACCAAGGTTTGCATTTTTCAAATGATCTTAGAATTGTACTAAAATTTTCTATAACTGAATCACCTATAAATATTCTATATAATTCTATTTGATTCATGTCTAAATGATGTTTTGGATGATGATCATGACTTTTTGACCCCGCCCTTAATTTCAAAACATCTATAGCATTGATGGAACCCTTGTATTATCATGCCAATATTTTTCAATCAACGACCTAATTTCATTGTTTAATTTTATGTCAGACCTTAGCAGTCTACCACTAAAAGTCCAACATTGGTTGATTAGATCCTCTTCAATACTTACTCTTCTCTTTGATGCTCTTCTTAAAGTTATAGCATGCACATTTAAATATCCACTTGTTTTACATATCATTCTTTTGCTCACAACTGATTTATTAACTAAAGCAGTTATTATTTCTTGATGTGCTGCATTCTTATCCTTATATTGACTATTTTATCCTATAGAACCAATAGCATTAGCAACACTAGACATAACTTGTTCCATTGATTTATCTACCTTTTTGGGTTTTACAAAAAAAGGCCTAATTTTTTCATTACTTTTCTCATTTTTTACATTCTCATAAATTGTACTGCAAGTTGGCATTGAAATCCAAGAGTTTTTCTATAAAAAAATTGTTTGTACATTCTATTTGCATGTGTTCAAATTTGTCTCCAAGATATCTTACCATGAAGATCCTTCAAAGCAATACTTTCAATTTAAAGAAAAACATTTTCATTTTCATTTTTTATTGTCTTCTTTGTAGTAGAAGAATTTATCTCATCAATATTACATCCGACTTGCTTTTAATCTTTAATCTCATTATCATTCAACGGATTCAAAGACATACCTAAATTCATTCTTATATTTGCATTTTCCATATTCTTGACCTCTTCCACATTTGCATACTCTACATTCACTTCATCCAAATTGGTCTCTCCAATATTCTCCTCTTCAATGTTCTCCTCCTTGTGAACAATATGCTCTCATATCATGTGAGCCGGATTGAGCTTTGATACCATGTGTGAGCGGAAGTCCAAGATTAATGGATTAGAGATCAAACACAAATGCAATATATTGAAAACAAACTAAATTGCTTTACAACCGATGAGGCATAAATAGGTGAAGTTTGAGGAACAAATCTCCACGAGAATAGGAGAGATGGCAAAAATGGAACCAAGAGAATCGCTCAAGGTTCAACCACTCTCAAATGTAGTGGTGATGTGTCGAATATGAGGTGACACATCTACTAATGACTCAACAAGAGGACTTAGTCTTTCCACATGTGAGGAAAACTATGTTCAATGTTAGGAATAACTCATGTGAGTTATACAACAACATTCCCCCTTAAGCATAGGTTAGGTAGGTTTATGAAATATGAGTCCCGGCTATGCACCATTTTAGGTACTCATTTACAAAACATCTATCATAAAATGGACAAAGAAAGAAAAACCCATGGGAAAAAACTTCCTCCTAAAGAGAAAAAATAAAGAGAGGACTTTATATGGCCCCTCTAGATGATGATGATGCAAATGTAGATTCTGATGCAAATATGTAGAACTCTTGAAGCATGTCGAAGTTGCAAAATTTGCCTTTCCCTTAATGTTAAGAGATTTTGGAAAACTGATTGAAGTAAGTAGTGTTTGAAAATAAAAAGACCCAGATGAAGGTCTAAGAAATGTACAAAACGACTAAAGAAAGGATGTGCATATGCACACATTCGAATGAGATAAAGAATCTGTGCAATTCTTTGAGAAGTGATTGTCCCCCCACTACACTTTATAGATCAGTGCTTACATTTCACTTTTACACTTTCAATATCTTGACACTATATGAGTGTTTTTACATACTAAGAAATCAGGTAGAGTTCAATTTTTCTACTATGAAGAACCAACTGAGCTAAGAGCTAAGAGTTGATACTAGGCTCTGAAGTGGCATCATGATTATCTTCTTCACTAGAAGTGAAATGCAAAAAGATGAAGATGGTACCATTACCTTTTGACTTTCTTTTAGGTGATGAAATGGTGTAATTTAAACTTCTAAATACTCAGTTTTGGGAATTAAGGTGGTACTTTAGGGATAGAAGAAGTGATTGTTTACACTCTTCTTACTTATCTACCCCTTTAAAGCAACACTTTATAAGTAGTGCATGACATCATACAACAATACTTTCCCTTTTTGTTTCTTTCCCAACAAGCTTGCTATTTGAGATGAGTTATTTTAAAGAACCGTAAACCTAGCTTAATTTGGCACTTTATAATGATAGTGCATTGATAGGCTATAATGATAGTGGATGAAAAATTAGGCACTTTTTCCTTTTGAACGACTCGATTACGAGATCGTATGCAAAAGTTGTAGCCTTTACAATTTTTTTGCATATGCAAAAAAAAAAACACCTTCAAAAAAACTTTTCAATATGCTTAAAAATAAAATTTTTGCAAACTAATATATGCAAGAAAAAAATTTGATGAGGGAAAAGTTAAGCCTCCTATGGTAGAGTGTGACCAACGGCTTAAAAACCATATGACCAAGGGCTTATTTGTGAAAATTTTGTGCCCTTACCCCTTCTAATTTCTCCTCTTTGCTGATGTTGCCCCCCTATTTTCTTATGTCAGCATTTTTGACACTTTTTGAAATGAATAGTGCCAAACTTTCTGCCACTAAACTTGATGGTCATCCCACTTTACATAACTTGTCAAAACGTGGCTAAAAGTGCCACTTTTAAATGTCAAATGAACTAGTCAAACTAGCCACTTGAGGCTGTCTTTGATGGTGGGGACATCGGGGGACATTTGGGGGCAATTTCCAAGTGAAATCCATGGTAATAGGCTAGTTTGGCTGAAATTGATGGCAGTGAGGAAGAGATTCATGCCATTCCCTGAGATGTGGCAAAAATACATAAAAATAGGGGAGTCGAAGTGGCTTGATTGCCACAAAAAAGGGCGACGACCTGGGTCGGTCATCCTCTATGTGATGACTCCATTGACTGGCTAAGGGGATGTGGTGTGATTGCCACCAAACAGGCAGAGTCGTGGCATTTGGATGCCACAGAATGGGCTGCGAGTTGCTGAGAGTGTTGAGTGGTGCCATTGATGGGAGGTTCGGCCCTCTTGGAGAGGTCATTCTATTCAGTGAGAGAGTCGACTTTAACCTTTGAAAAGGTAGTATGAAAATCACTAGATTTGGCCTCTGTGTGAGGTACAAAAACTAGATAAAAATGCCTCTCTGTGAGGCTTTTCCTGGTATGATTCGACCTTACTATGGTGAGAGTCGATGAGCTCTCCAATAACTAATTATAACCTACACAAAAAATGTTTCAAATATGCTTTGAAAACCAATTTTTACCTCCTTGAAATGTAGTGATTGAAGGCTGGATTGAGCCTATGTGTAAGAGAGGTTACAGAGATTCATCAATGGAGATGTTGTTAATGAGAAAATGATTTGATGCTATTCCAATCGCTCTGATACCATGTGAGTGAATGCTTTGATATCATGTGAGTCAGATTGAGCTCTGATACCATGTGTGAGTGGAAGTCCAAGATCAATGGATTAGAGATCAAACACAAACGAAATATATTGAAAATGAACGAAATTGCTTTACAACTAATGAGGTATAAAGAGGTGAAGTTTGAGTAAAAAGTCTCCAAGAGAATAGGAGAGATGGAAAAAATGGAACCAAGAGAATAGCTCAAGGTTCAACCACCCTCAAATGTAGTGGCGATGTGTCGAATATGAGGCGACACATCTACTAACAACTCAATAAGAGGACTTAGTCTTTCCACGTGAGGAAAACCGCCTAACTATGGTTATGTTAGGAATAACTCATGTGAGTTATACACTGACACTCCTCATTGTTCTCCTCTTCAATACTCATTGAACTAGATGCTACATTATTCTTCATTTTTTTAATCCTCTCACTCCTATCTCTTTGTCATTTTGCCTCTTTCTCTCGATGTACTTCAATTTCTTCAACTGTTATAACCTTCCTCTTCTTTTTTTGTTGACATTTATTTGATCCTATGATTACCAAAATGTGTTCGATCCCTTCTTTAAAAATATATGAAATACAAGTAGAAATAGATCCCTTGTTCAATATGATACTCGCTTGATATTTGTTTGATCTCTCCAAGAATTTGAATTCTTATAAAAAATGGATTTCCTTCTTCAATCCATCTAAAAATTCTCCTTATGATTGAATTCCTGTAAAAATTGCATAAAATATGTCCTCTTGAGAGCTTGAATTAACACTTTGCATATAAAAAAGTCACACAATTCATCGTTGTGGGCGTATTGGTAAAAATGAATGTCTCTCCAAGAAATTGAATGTCTGTAATAAATAGATTTTCTACTTCATTCCATCTAAAAATTCTCCTTATGATTGAATCCCTATAAAAATTTCATAAGTTATGCCCATTGAGAGCTTGAATAAACACTTTATACATTAAAAAAATTGTAGAATCTGTCACTGTCAGTCGTACCGATAAAAACAAATGTTGCAGGGTTTCAATTGTACTACCAATTTATTAAAATAAATAAATACTAGCTAAAATAGAAATGGGTGCCTGTTTGAAAACAAGTACCCATTCTAAAAAACAAGAAATGGATACCTATTTTAAAACAGGTACCCATTCTATAGAAAATAAAAATAAATGGGTACCTGTTTGTAACAGGCACCTGTTATGAACAGGTAACCATTTAGAAATGGGAACCCATTTCTTGTTTTTACAAATATGACACCCACCAATTTGCATTGGTTTTAGGCTTAGTCAAGGCTTGTAAACCTAAACCTAAGCCTTGGACCTGCAACCAACATGCAACTAAGAACCCATGAAAACAATGGGAGAAAAAAACTAGTTTCACCACTGTGGCTGATGACTTTTTTTTAAGAATATTTTAACAAAATGAAAACCCATTGTAAATATGAAAGTCTAGTTTTCAATTATATAATTTTTTTCCTATTGAACATAATTTTCTATTTATTAATTATTTTCTAAACAAACTACTCATGAAATTGAAATAACATAGGTTACTATTTTTTTAATAACTTTTGATTTTTAAAGTTTCTTGAAAAAAATTATATATGACAAAACTAGACACCATTCTCTACATGATGAAAAAAATTATGGAATTGATCAGTTTAGGTCAAATTATGTTGGTCATACACGAGGGGTTTTAAAAAACACTAATTCGAGCCATTAAAAAATTAATAAAAAAATATTTATCAAAAAATTACAAAAAAATATCTTGACCAAAATTCAACATCCTAAGAATCTTTCCACAAAAGGAATTCAAAAAATACATTAATTTAAGTCAAATTATGTTGGCCGTACACATGCATGCTTTTGCAAAAAATAGGGGACTTTTAAAAGGCCACCTTTTGTACATCCAATAAAAAACCAACTTGCATCATCTAAGTATCAGAAAAAAATACATATTTGAAAACTAGGAACAAAATCCTACATTTCTTATCTTTACATCATCTTAATATTTTATGTGCAAGTGCTTCAAATTTTCACTCCAAGTATGGCAAAATTTGAAAAATAGGAAAAACACTTCCACTTTTGGTCAAAAAGTGAACTCATCTTCTTGCACTTACCCAATAGACCTTTTTGTCTAGCCCTGAACATTATAATAGGGCTAAATCTAAAGCTTGTTAGCCACAATCCATCCACTAAAGTACCATAGAAATAAATATCACATATAGGTTGCGAAGCTAAGTCTTAGCATTGGTACATTCTTTAATCTTTAAAAGTTGTTTATGCATGGACTCTATAATGTGCTAAAAAAATCTATATTTAGTAGGTGGCTAACCATAAAATATTATATTCCATGTCAAAGAGTTTTCCATTAACTTTCTTATCACTATTCAATCTAAGGAAAAATGATAGCATAAAAATGGTATCCTTAATCCAATGTTTGCAAATTATAATTTCATGAGGAGGCTTATCTTTGGGTACCTTACCATCAAATCTTCTTTTTATGAGAAAATGTCTTTGGAACTTCGACTAGACACTTGATAATCATTACCAATTGTATCTAAGTCAATGGGGATGCTTCCTAATTATTTAGATAGAAACCCCAACCTGATGCCAACATTTTGGTCAATAATAGACAAGATTTCTTCTTTGGTTTCTTTGTTAACTATATATTTTCTTTTATCATCATAATTTTGGGCATAGACCATGACAAATTTTGGTCAAGGAAAAACATCATGGATCATCATGCATCCTAATCGAATGACCCATGGTACAGTGCCACTTTTTTATTAATAAACTTTTGATTTTTTGTCTTATTCCCACACATGTATGTAAGCTCTAAGATGTAGCTACCAATGATTATAGGATGATAAAAATAATGGTATTAATCAATGAAACGTAAGATTTTAAGTAGTTCATCATAGGCAATTTGGGTTTTATTTTTGGTTACTATTGTGACATACATGCTTGTAAACTGTCAACCGTAAACCTCAAGATTTAAAATTTTGAAATTAAAGGCTTCTACTTATAAAAAAGTTAAAAGGAATGTAGGATTTTAGTGTTTGACTTAATAATTTACCTGTAAAAATTAATATAATCGCTCTACCATGAACCACAACTAATATTTGGGTATAGTCTTGTTGTGATGTTCACAACACTCCCCATTTTACTCCTTAGCAAAATGAGGACCTTTGCTGTGGCTGTTGCTTTTGCTTGTGTGTGTTTTGTTTTGCTTGGTGGTAAAGGGAAAAGTGGGTAAAAATTGTAAACTTTGATAAAAATAGAGAAAATATATTTTCAGTACTAGGGCATGATATGGTTGGATTCCTTGTGAAAAATGAGCCAGGGTTGCTTTTTGAACCATCTTAAAATTTGCCAAATTTTGCAAGTTATGATCATTTTGGTAAAATGTACATTCAGGTTTGTATATGCAAAGGGTTCTGTTGTTGTATTTAGTTGCATTTGCCTTTTGCAATCGGGTTGCATATGCATTTGATTTTGTATGTTAGGCTGTTGTATATTGCACATACAAAATAGTTTGTATATCGTGTCATGCATATACAAAGTCTCTTGTATGTCGCTCACATGCAAAGTCACGAAATGGGTCTTGTATATCAGATTTACATACAAAGTTGTTTGTATGTTCTTACTTATATGCATTTGGTTAAAGTTTTGAAATATACATACAAGGTGGAACCAAAGTGGTTTTAGGTTAAAATAAATTGATGTTTTAAATCCACTTTGTATCTCACGTTTGTATGGTTGGCAGGTAAAATATACAAGGCACTTCATGCATGGTGGACCGGACGGATTTATTAAAATGAGTAAAATCATTGTATATTTGGCGCAATGTATATTTCATACATACATTATAACATACAACGAAATATGCATCATGCGGAATCCAAAAGGTTATAAACTAGAAAGAATTCGTTGTATATTCTGTGGCTTGTATGTTTCGAAACATATGTCATTGTATACAAGCCGGAATCCAAAAAGATTAGAATCCGATTGAACCAATGTATCACATCCAAAGTGTATATCAAAATATACATTTCTCAGCATACATCGAAATATACATTGCAGACCTGAGGTAGTTTTTAAAGGAAGTTAATTCGTTGTATATTTCTGCATTTGTATGTATGTTCCGAAACATAAATTGAATAGCATATGATGCAGAACTCAAGGTAAATCGAAATGCAATATATATAAGGCTTCATGTCCAAATTGTATATGGGGACATACAATGAAATGTGCATTGCGGGGACTCGGCAGATGAATAAAATGCGGTGTATAAAATTTGAGGTCCGAATGTATATTTTGAACATACAAGCCAGTACACATTACGAAATATGCATTACTCGATATACAGAGGAAAAGTAAGGGCATCGGCGAAGGTTACACCGATGAGGAGTTGCATCGGCGTAAGTAATGCAATCGGTGGAAAATTGTTAGAGAGCCTCGATGGGAAAATGTTACGCCGATAGAAGAAAAGACTTAGCCGAATAATAAAAGACATCGGCCAAACATGGTGATCGACCAATCATTTTTTTGGACTCGTCGATGAGTGGATATCATGCCGATAGGCAGGAAAAGACAGAGCAATGGAATTTTGAGGCGAATTTTGAGGCCTAAATGCATATTTTTGGTCAACAATAGTTGACTCGATGTTTTTTGGATGCTGTGTATGCCTTTTTGAACACGATTTTTTTACAAATTTTTTGGACCCAATTTTTGTGATCATGCAATCATGACTAGATTTGGTAGCTGTTTTTCTTCCTACGGGTTTATTAAATGATGATACTTATTGCTTATCCATTTTTGTAGGTTTGCAGTTGAAGAAGGAGTTGAAGCTTAATGGTGATGATGTCATGGAGAGGAAATCCGATCTCAGGAGCAGAAGAAGATAAGGATGAAGGGCGAGGGAGTCAAGGATCTTCATTAATGTAGATAAAAATGTAGTTGAAGACATCACTGCAGCAGACCATAGAAGTTATTATTAAGCTGCTAGGGTTTCCAGTAGGGCATATTTCACCCAGATTTGATGTATGCTCAGAGATATTTTGGGAGACTTGTTCTCCATCATTTATTACTTTAACCGGAGGTTTGAACTATTGTTTATCTAAGGTTTTGAGCTGTATTGAGGACAATCAAAGTCTATATATTGTGTCTCTATACACTGTAATACTTTACACAGGGATTTTTTAGAATAGAGGGACCTTTTAGTTTAGAAGTAGAAGAAGGAGGTCGCCTGTGTCTGCAACAAGGATCGTGTGGAACATCCTGCCTCCTTGCTATATCTGTAAAGCTTGTAAGTTTTATGTAATTTGGTCAATGAAGCTAAGAGTCATTCAGACATTGTAAATCTTATGTGACTATCTGTTTCTAATACAATTGAATCTAGAATTCTGCATCTATCTTCTGAGTGTTTTCTTGCTCTTCATTGTGTTTGAAACATTTCTCATAGAGATTGCAATCTTAAGTGTAGGTTTGTGAAAATGCTCAGAACTTACATTTAAGGTTTTGTCTGTGGATTTGGTCAATTTACTGTAATACTTATACAGTGGATAACAGAACAATTATATCCTTTGGTAGATAAATGATGTTTACATTAGATCTTTCTAACTTTTCCCAACCCATCTGAAAATACTTAGTTTAAAACGTAGAAATCTAAAGGAAATTTGTTTCATATTTGAAAGAGCATGCATAACAAAATTAAAAGTAGACAGTTTTCATAAATATTTAAGAGGAGAAAGCTGTAATAATTCAAGAAGATCATTTAAAGCTTTGTAGCACAGTAACACTTTTATGCAAAAGAATGAACAATACACTGATATTTATAATCTTTCCGCATAAGTTTGAGTCCAATTAACCAACAGAAAACCCTAGAATACGTAAGACCCCTTGAAAATTACAGCTTCACATCGACCAACTGAATTTGCCCAACAGGTCAAGACCTGACCATATTAAACTTGGGATTAAGTGAATCTTAACTGATTCCTTCATATCTTTCAAGTCAATTTTGGTTCATTTTATGTGAATTTTAACTAATTGTTATGATTGCATCAAAACAATCACCAACAGTTTCTTGGTGCTAGAAGGAGGGCCTAACTGAGTTAGGGTTTAGTTTTAAGTAGAACTGGCTCATAACAGTGATAGAGTGACTAGATCTAGATCTAGTTCGAGGGATATATTTATACAATTACTTGATATAAGGTGAAGTAAGAGTCCTTTGATTTGGAACCCTAAGGTAACACACCCAGGAAGTTCATCTAACACACCCCCTAGATCACCTTCTAATATCCATAACTTTGTGAGTCCTGACAGATCTTTATTCAGATCTTTAAATCTTGGTTCAGGTACTCCGAGAGGTCCTAGTCCCCCTAAAGATCCTACCCTAACAGTGAATCCAGGTATTCCTACAAGATCAAGTCAAGCGTAGATACCTACAATGGCTTAGTTCAACGTCTAGTCCCCCATACACTTCAATGATTACAATGAGATGCCCAAAAATTTGGAAAAGATATGTCCCAGTTACACTAAGACCTGGAAGACCACATTAGAATATTCAAGGAAGCATGCTTTAGGGCCAGATTGGAACACGAAGACATTGTGTGTAGATTGTTTCCCTACACCTTTAATGAACAGGCCTCTAACTGGTATGTAAACTTACCCAATAGCTATATTTCTTCTTGGTCACTAATGGAAGAGGTATTTCTGTCTAGATTTAGAGGACCCATTGATCCTTGTATCTTGTATCATAAATTAGCTACCTTAAAAAGAGGTGAGGGAGAATTGATTGATAATTTCAATGACAGATTTCAAAAGGCCTACTCGAGGTTAGTAGTCCTTTACACCATAGATGATGATACCTTGTTGGCTATGTACTATGTGGCCTTAGATCCTTTAACTACCATGTTTGTCAAAAGAAAACCTGACATAGATTCAATATCTAGAGCCTATAAGGAGGTAGCCTCAGTAAATCAAGAGATGAGGCACACAACTTGCACTCCATTTGTTAATAGAGGAAATTTTGGGGCACAGAATCAGGTGCAACAATGGAATGGAGCCCCCATGCATCACACTCCATTATTGAATCTAGTTCCTACTTATACACCTGTGTATAGTCCTACCCCAATCCAAGCATAGCTCCTTACACAGGTAACATTGCTGATAACAGTTAAAATAATGGTTAGCCTTTCTTCCGACATCCTAGAGATACAACTATGGCAAAGGTACAAGAAGAAAGGGAAGAAATCAAAGAGATCACTGCACATTTGAAAAGATTAACCACCAAAGTGACAACTAAGAAATGAGAACCTATATGGAAGAGGCAACCAAGGATTCAATCAAAATCGGAATTATAACCAAGGCCAAAATCAAAACTATAGTTCAAATCAAAATCAGCATTACAATCAGAACTATAATCAGAGCCATACCCAAAATAACAACCAAGGCCAATGTTCAAATCAAAGCCAAAATTATAATCAACATCAAAGTCATAACCAAGGGCAGCCAATGCAAAATAGAGGGCCAGTGATAGACAATAGGGCCTGGGGTAACAGTAACAGAAATCAGAATCAACCTAGGTCACCCAAAACATGGAACATTGGACCAAACAATGGTACCTTAGCTTCTCCTTTTGAGAATACAGATAATCATGATGTGAAACAAATGGTTGGCCTCCAAATGGCCAATACATCACTAAAAAATTGGTGCAAATTTCACAATACCAATGCCCATGCTGAGCTTGACTGACCACAATTCCATTTAGCAGCTAGCATATTTAATATAGACATGCAGCCCCCTACTTCTAAGTTTCTCATTCCCAAGGGTAATGAGGTAGTACCCTTAGGGTATGATACAACTTTAGTTTTAGAAACCTTTACCTTTGCAACTACAGAAGAGAAAGAAGATGAATTGTTGGAGGACGAACCATACTTTTGTGAAAATCTTTATCCTGAATCAGCCTTTGTGTTAAATGCTTTTCAGTTTCCTTTCAAAATAGAAAATGAAGTATTGACTAAAACAGAAGAGGTGCAAGCTTTTCAACAAACAAATAAAAACCACACCTACAATTTAAGGAACAATACTAGGCCAGGAGGACCTTTCACCACTTCCATCCCTCCTAACAACTTCAATACACCCCCAGATCAGAGTGCTAGCAACAATCCTCGCCATATTTAAAGCTAATCATCATACAAACAATGGAACAACAGTACAAAAGGCCCAAACAAATAAAACTGAAACAGTAGAGACAACAAGATTAATGAGTTACTTGTCAGAAGAAATAAAGAAAATTAAGGTCAGTATACCTCTGAATGAATTATTGAAAACCCCAGGGATCAGAAACGCTTTTATAAAATCTCTGGATACATCCATGATAGATGAGGTTGCTGCTAATATAGCTATTCCTAATAGAGATTCACTACTTGAAGAGAAAAGTAAGAAAATTGAGAAGCCTTCTAATACAAATGTAGTAATGTACGCCAATAAGAAGGATGCTCCTCCTTTCTTGTTAACTGTTAGATTATGTGGGAAGAACATACACAATTGCATGGTGGACTCTGGTGCCTCAGCCAACGTAATGCCCTTAGGGACATGTAAAACTCGCAGGCTGACTCCCACCAGATCTGCTATGGTTGTCACACAGTTAGATAAAACTGAGGTTAGTGTGATAAGAGAACTCATGGACATTCAAATGCGATTCGCTTCAGACCTTGGGGTAAGCCAATTCATTGACATTCAAATAGTGGACATACCCATGAATTATGGAATGTTGTTAAGTAGGGATTGGTCCAAGACATTAAACGGATATATGGCCACTAATTTTTCACATATGTGGCTACCTTGGAGAGGTGTCCCAAACCAGATTAGAATAGAGGCAGAACCCAGGATGAAACACATGATAACAAAGTATAATCGAACAAATGAAATATTATATGCTGCTGTTGAACCTGATGTTTATAGGATTACTAACAATGGGGTGCAAATTGAAGAGATTATGATGTTAAACATTAGAGAAAAATGTGTCAGCAAGGAAACAGCATTATTCATTGAGTCTGATGGGAATTCTTTAGATGAAGAAAACAGTGCAATAGACAAATTTGGCTATGCCATTAGACAAGAGGTGGAAGAATGCATTAAAGAAAATCTGCCAATCCAATGTAAACTGTATGAGAACAGATGTAGAGTCCGTAATAGGCCACATTCTGAGGAGAGTTGTGGAATGTGCAAAGACATCATTGAATATGAATACAAAAAATGCACAAAGAGGGTAGAATTGCAAGAGGAAAATGTGAATCCTAATCAACCACAGAGATACTTTTAGAGTAGTACAGATGCTCTCATTACAGATTTTGGGGAAAGAGTAAAGGACAAAGGTAGTTGTCTTTATGATTTGCAAGCTAAAAATATGCATATACGAGTTGACCAAACAGAAATACCGATGAATAAACATACCAGCACCTCACGAGTAATAGAAGAGACAATGCATGCTAAGGTAAAAGGTCAAAAAAGTAAAGATGGCATATGGACACTAAAATGTGACGGGTCCAAGTCAAAATAGGGTGCGGGTGCAGGTATTGAACTCATAGATCCTCAAGGTAAATCATACCTAGCAGCATATAGACTGCAGTTTTCCTATACTAACAATACTACTGAATATGAAGCCTTAATTTTGGGACTTGTCATGGCCATCAAGAAGAAAGTGAAAATGATCAGGGTATTTTCAAACTCTGAACTAGTAGTCAGACAAGTAAGGAAACTATATGCTTGCAATTACAAGAAAATGATTTGTTACAGACATAGAGTATGGGGTTTAATAGATTCATTTGATGCTTTCAACATAGAGCACATCCCCAGAGAATTAAACCACAGGCCAGATGCACTAGCAGTTGCTGCTAGCACATTAGAACCCTTGACATTGTCAAGTTTGAGATGATTTGCTGTAGAATTAGTTAATGTTCCCAGTATCCTAGATAATGTTACACACTTTCAGGTATTTTGAGGGGATCAGCAAATTATTGATTTTCTAACTTGTAATGAGGTATTTGAGGCTCAAATCATTGATGAGCAAGAAAGGCCTGAGACAACATGGGACGAAGAGGATATAATCAACTTGAAGAGCAACTTTTTACCCAAAGGAGTAATTGAATTAGAACATATTTTTGACTTCAATGGAGTGATGAGACAGAAGGGCATACCCAAATCAGAAGGGGGTAAGTGTGATTTACACAATTTAGGGACAGAGCAAAATCCACAAAATATGCCAATTAGAAAGGCTTGCTCTAAGAAAATTAGAAAAGAAATTTTAGATGCTCTGAAAGATTGCAAACATGTAATAGCATGGACGTATGAAGATTTGAAAACCTATGATACATCCATCATAACTCACGTAATACCTTTGAGGCCAGAGGTTAAACCATTTAGGCATAAACAAAGGCTTATGAACGCCATTCTAGAGCCTTTAATCTTTGAGGAAGTTAAAAAATTGCTGTTGGCTGGAATAATTTTTCCAATCAGACATTCAGTCTGGGTAGCTAACTTAGTACCAGTAAGGAAGAAAAATGGAGACATCCGGTTATGCATAGATTTTAGAAATTTGAACAAAGCATCTGAAAAGGATAATTATCCTCTTCCTCCCATAGACAAAGTGCTGCAAGCAGTAAACAGGGCAAAGATGATGTCTTTTTTAGATGGTTTCTTGGGTTATAACCAAGTTTTAATTGATAGAGATGATAGATTAAAACCCACCTTCACTTGTAAATGGGGAAATTATGCATATAGGAGAATGCCTTTTGGTTTGATCAATGTAGGTGCCACTTTTCAGAGAGCCATGGACATTGCATTCCATGGGTTATCAGGTAAGTGCATTGTTGTGTATATGGATGATCTAACTATGTATTCCAAGGATACATCCACTCACGCTGAAGATCTCAGGAAAATACTCAAGCAATGTGAGAGGTACGGAATTTCCCTTAATCCTAAAAAATGTTCATTTGGGGTAACTGAAGGTAAATTACTAGGGCATGTCATTTCTGAAGATGGAATATCGATTGACCCAGATAGAATAGAATCAATAAAAAATTTGCAAATACCAAACAGTAGGAAAGAGTTAAAATCATTTTTTGGTAAGATTAACTTTGTTTGAAAGTTTATCACAGGTTTTGCAGAAATCGTGTAGCCTTTAAATGCCATGTTAAAGAAAGAAGCGTAGATGGAGTGGATGCCTGTGGCTAGGGCTGCATTCAAAGATATCAAGAAGGCCATTTCTGATGCCCCTGTACTGACGAGCCTAGACTACATAAAGTTGTTCTATATCTACTCCTTCACATCCTCCCATTCAGTTGCGGTTGCCTTGACACAGAAGAGTGAAGACAATGAGGAAAGGCCCATCGCATTTATGAGCGTGCCTCTGAAGGATGCACAACTAAGATATCTGGATACTAAAAGATAAGCATTTATGTTAATGAGGGTTGTGAAGAAATTTAGACATTATATTTTGCACAGCTAGGTCAAAGCCATAGTGCTAGACACAGCATTGAAGATCCTGCTTATGTAGAATGAACCTGGAGAAAAGAGAGCCAAGTGGACCACCACGCTGCAAGAGTTTGACATGGAAATTATTCCCATGAAACTGGTTAGAGGGCAGGCGTTGGTGCGAACAATAGAAAACACAGACCTAGATTTGATAAAACAGCAGTATGTACTGAATTCTGAGGATGCACCAGACTGGTATAGTGATTTAAACACTTTTCTAATAGCTGGAAAGTACCCAAATAGGATGAAAGCTTCTCAGAGGAGAGATTTGAAGATTAAAGCACAAAAATATATGGTACAAAGAGGTCTTCTAATCAGGAAGAACCATGATGGAATTTATTTGAGATGTCCAAATAGAAATGAAGCAGATAAGGTGTTAATAGAACTGCATGACAAGTACAAAACAAGTCATGGTTCCCATCTAGCTACAACACACAAAATATTGAGGGCGGGCTATTACTGGCCCACGATGTTCAAAGATACAGAGAGTCACATCAAGAGTTGCCACACCTATCAGACTGCAGTAGATAAGGGAAGGAATCAGGCCCATCCATTACAACCTGTGATTAAATCAAGATCGTTTGCACAGTGGGGCCTGGATTTTATTGGAGTCATCAATCTTCCGTCTTTTGCAGGACACAAGTTCATACTGACGGCGATAGACTACTGTACAAGGTGGATTGAGGCCACATGCTGCAAGTTCTCCACAACCGAGGTAGTTATCAAGTTTCTTGAAGAAAACATCATCACCAGGTTTGGAACTCCCTATTCATTGGTATGTGATAACGGCCCTGCTTTCTCTTCTTTAATTTTTGTTAAATGGGCATTTGAATATGGGATTGTTTTAAAGTTTTCTTCAAATTATTACCCTCAAGGAAATGGATTAGCTGAGTCTACGAGTAAAATTTTATTAGATATAATCAAGAAGCTAATTGCAAAGAGTCCTAGAGAATGGAATACCTTGTTAAAATATGCATTATGGGTAGATAGAACCAAGTTCAAAACAACCATCAACAAGTCTTACTTCCATGGACATTATAGCACTTAGAATTTAAATTGCAATTTGTAAGACTATAACCAAAGTTTCTTGTTTTCTAAATTTCTTGTTTTACAAGACATTTTGAGTCTAATAAAAGTGTCAAGTATAAGTACCATAAATTAAACAATAATAAATTTTGGACTTTACTATGAAGTAAATTGAATGATGGTCTATAACTTCATTAGATTCACCTCACTAGCACCACTAACAAAATATTAATACTTTAACTTAATTGTTCAAGACACAAAATGGGTATTCTCAAAACATATATCAACCATTGATCTAAGGAAATATAATGTCCCTCAATTGATTATAAAGGTTTATGTTTCCCATATTCACCTTTTTGGATTTCTCTTATGGAATTAAACTATAGACATCAATTATCATTCATTTAATGGTTGAAAGTTTCCAAGTGAAGTTAACGATGAGAGTTACCAATTTTGATGGAGTGTCAAGTGAAGAAAATTTAATGACATGGAGTTATTTTAATTTAAATTATAAATGGCAATACTTAACTTATTCCTCCCTATATTCTAAACAAAGTTTGGACTTTGAAGAATTATTCAGAAAACTATGATTTATTTCAGTATTTTTTTTTGGAACTCAAAGAGTTTGGAGAGTGAAAAAAATCAGAAACTTTTTCACTATTGAAGCTAAATGAAGAACATGTATTTTCTTAACTTGAAAGTGTATCCATTAATGTCTTGGTTTAAAAATTCATCAATCGTTTTACGCTTACATGTTTTTAAAAACTTTTTTATTTGAACTATGTAGCATGCTTTCTTTTTGCAAGACCCAAGAATCATAAATAAAATCATTTTTAGAGTTGAGTGTCATTTGATAGGAGTTAGCATTGTTTCTCGTAAACAAAGATGTTTGATATTATGGATGGACAATCAACTTTAGTAGTGATAAAAATGTAATACTAATTATCAAAATCAAATCGTTGAATGATATTTATAGTGCATTTGATTCTGAAATTGAACTAGTCCACATAATCATAATTTATTAGCCTTAGTGATACCCAACAAATCATATCTATTGCACTTGTGACACATGTTTCTTTGGTTGGAACTTTATTAGCACTATATCATAGATGTTTGAAGAAATCTCTAAAATATTGCTAGTAAACATATTGGTCTTAGATTATATTAAGTTGTTTATGGAATGTAGACTCATACAAGACTAAGGAAACTCAAACAAAATAGAGTATTGTGAAATAATAATTTGCAAACTTGTAAACCAATATTCTATACTCCACATATTACCTATATTTCATAATAATATAAAATTGTATTTTGTTTTGGAGCTAGTTGTAAGTGGTTCCATGACTTTGTTAATCAAGGGATAAGTATAAATGCATCTAATTAGTAATGTGTAGAATATTTATATAATTGCAGTATTTTAATATTTGTTAAGAAGTTTAGGCCCTATAATGTGGATTATTTTAGAGGAAAACAAATACATTAAATTTGCTACTATAAATAAAAGGAATTATTCCAAACATCCCATATAATTGTGTGAAGTGTTATGTTAAAAAAATATAACAACTCATATTACGCAAACATCACTAAATACTCTTGTTGACAATTAACACATCTCGTCAATAGAGGTTTACTAAAACTTTTATCACAAAAAATGGGTGTGTAAGAAATTCCCCCCAAAGCTCAACTTCTTGTTTATTTATTGATCTTATAATTCATTAGATGATGCAAATTAATTATATACATTAAAATAATATATTATATTCCACTTAATCACTATAATATGAGAAAATATTTTGTATTTAGTCATAATCTTAGGTGTGAAGTATATGGTGGTATATAAAAACTAGTATATATATCTTTAACACATGTATCTAAAAGACACTGACAGATATTAGTCTAAAGGTTCCTATATTAAACTTATAACATAGCTTTTTTAGGTAGAAATGGTCCATGGGGGACCATGTCCATTTCTATTAACAATCATAATATTAAAAAAATTTATAGAGTCCATAGACATGAATCTTTGCTATGTACTACAAACATATACATAGCCTCAATTAAAATAAAGACCATAGACCAATAAGAATAAAAAAAAATTGTAATTACATACTACAATAAAATTCTAGTTATTGTCACTTGTATTGTCTATTTCAATCACTTTATGGTGACTAGCATGAGCCACCTTAGGTCTCCTCCAAATTACAAGATTTATTACCTGAAAATAGATATAACTAATTACATTCATAATCCTCGGTATAAGAAAACCCTAAAACTCATCATCGACAACTAGGGAAGTATTAAATTCTTGAAGAGAGTTGAAAATTAGCCTCATTATTGTCATAGAGAGAACACAATAGCTTTAGATTCCTCCAAAACTATTTTGGAAAACCCCCCATGCGCTAAAATCTAAGGACCAATCTCTAATCGTATACTACAATTGCTTAATTCTAGTTTTTGTCAGAAATAAGATACTCTTGGATATAAGTATTGGGAAAAGCTTTTTCCATTTCCACATCCCAAAAAAATCATTACATTATATAGAAAAATGGAAGCCATAGTACTTTAAAAAATTATGTTGAGGGTATTCCAATAATTTCTCCTATCCCACCACCTTTCTAATTACACTTTCAACTAGTGGAGACCTGAGGATGAAAACCTCCTTCACATCTCTAGAACATAAATCCCAAGACGTTATTCTTCCCACTTGCAATTAGGATGAAAAACTGTACAGTTATGATTTTCTACCATTTTGAGGAAGAGGATCAAACCTGCATAGGACCAAAAAGGAAATATTTGCTCAACTCTAATATAGATTGGTAAGCTCTAAGAATATCCTATCACCCTTGATATATTCCTCCCCCAATGAGTTAAATGAGTATTTAATGAACTAGTATAATGTGAGGAGATGATAACGTAAACTAGATAGAGTATTTATTGATAATGGACTCAACATCATACACATTTCTTAAGATTTTCATAGTGAATCACTTTTAAAATCATTAACCAAGAAAAGTTTTCATGAGTGACAAGAGTACAAAATCATTTCCGCTGCATACTTCTAAATATCATAAATATTAAGCAACCCCTACCAATGCCATCAATAAATGCTCTTCAAGTCTGAGGTCGCTATATTTCATTTCATTACAATAAATGTTTCACGTGCACGAGATGTGGGATATTAATTTAATCTACTACTATAGTATTTATTTGTCAACTTAAATTTAATAAATTAATAATATATTATTGCCAATTTTTAACAAATGAAAGTGTCATTTAATTGTTGACACTTGTCTCTTCAATAAGTCTATTTAAAGAACTTTGACTTGAATTGTGGGTGTGTCCTAATTTCATTTTGAAATAGAACTTAGGTTGTTCATTGTCATATATTAGGAAATGCAAAATATTTATAAAAAAAAGTCTATATTTTGTTTAATTCTCACCCAAGTGAGCATTACTTACCTCCACCAAAATTTTATCATTAAAATTGTTAAAGCTAAATAAATTAATAATATATTAATTTAAATGGAAGCCCCAACTCATAACAAATGACATTCAATCATAGACACTTCCCTCTTAAATAAGTCAATTCCAAAACTTTTAACTTAAAATGCAGGTCTATCAAAACATTAGCACAAAATATAATTTAAGTTGTTGATCATCATGTATCAAATGTTAAAGATTTATTAAAAAATGCTCTATATTTCTACACTTGCATAAATATTTCTATTAAGAAATTCTCTCATTGATGTTATTAAAATATTTCATTTCATTTCATTGTAATAATTTCCTTCCATGAATGACATAATGTATTATAATATTAATAGTAATGTTTATTCTAAAAATTTTATCCCCAAATATGGTTGTCAGAATTCCCTTGTAGAATACAATTTAATCCATTGATCAATGTTCATTGAATGCTCGACATAACTTTTCAAGCAATTCAATATTTATCAAGCTAAATGTTTGCCAAATGATTTAATCCTTACCATTTAGCATTAAAAAATATTTTCACTGGAGACATGAAATTTTTTAAACTATTGGATAATTTGCCCAACCATTTATTTTATTTTATTTTATATTCAATTTATAATTCACCAAATAAATTATCTTATCCTTTTGAAGACATCTATATTTCACTAGAAAAATTGACATTATCAGCAAATATGAAAAAATTCATCTTGAAAATTACTTTTTCCCCAAAGTAAGCATACATTCACCATAAATTCGAATGCATTTGTCTAGGATTCATCAACATTTTATATAACTTTTTAAGGATAGGTTTATTAAAGTTATGACTAGTTTAAATACAATTGAATTCACTTTAGGCTATGTATTAATAGAAAACACTGCATCTACCAAGAGAAGTATAGAAAATAAATCTCCCTAAATACCTTGAGAAGTGTTTTTGGGCCTAACTAATAGAATGTGCCACATATATGCATCACAACATTCATTGTTGAAGGCCCTTATTACCTTGAATTCAAAAATGAATTTAGAATACATTGAATTGAGTTTAATAATATTCATATCCTTATTCATTCCCAAATGGCAATCACTGTTATGCCTAGACCCAAAGTGGCATTATGCTAGATTATATGATTGCTGGCATCTACTCAACCTCTCAACCTCTCAAGAATATTAACTTGTGAAGTCTAGAACTAAAGAGTTTGGGTAAATCTATGTTTATAACATTTTTACATCCATAGGGATTCCTAGAGTGTATCCTAGGTGAATTCTAGAGCTAGCATAATCACACAAATGAAGATTCAAAGAATAATTGTGTCTATTATTAAGCTCAAGATGTTTGTGAAAGTCTATGAGCGCAAGATACAAGAGACCAAACAAACCAAAGAAGACCATGTGTAAATCTTGTGATGCAATGGCTAAAGAATTTTTTATACTACATACGTTTGGGCCATTTTATCCTTATCTATTGATCTCTACGTACACCCAATGGTCTTCAAAAGCCTCGTCATTCATGAGTAGTGCATGTTATTTGTATAATCTTGTCTGTCCACCTTAATGTGAACATTTTTCCTTGCGAATAATTTATGACCAATGCATGCATGATATTGCTCTAGTCTATGTCATGCTTAATTTGTTGCTATCTAAAGTAGTAAACTTGTGACAAAAGTTCATTCTATTTTTTGGGTTGCCCTGTTAGGGCTGTTACAACGAGGAAGTAAATTCTTCATTTCGTGGCAACTTATAGGTAGCTTAAAAAAACTAAGAGGTCAAACATCATGAGAAAAGTGTCAGAAATCGAAGAGTGGTCAATGGTGCAAATGAAGAAATGTTCCCTAAAAAAACTGAAGGATTATATAAAATGATGCTCTAATCCCAAGTTAAGAACTAATAGTAGGGAACTAATAGTAGGGTTTGAGCATTGTCTCATAGTTTAGATTTTACTTTTCAAGTTTGATTGATAGTTTAGATTTTACTTTTCAAGTTTGATTGGTTTAGGCTTTTGTTTGGTTAAGGTTTTTATTTGGTTAAGGACCACATTGACACTAGTTGTGAAGTTGATCAACATAATCTTTCTTAATCTACTTCAATATAAAGGAGAAAGAATCCACTATATTGTTAAAAATAAAGTATAAAGGCTAATACAATATTTTATTTAAATACCATAATCTAGATAAAGTTAATTGGAAAATAAACCCTCAATTAAAAACCTTATATTTTAAGTAAATTTAATTGAAAACATATCCAATAATAAGAGTCGTATTTTAAATACATTTAACTAAAAAGATACCCCTCAATTAAAAACCTCTAATTAAAAAGTTCAATTTTAAATCAATGTAACCAAAAATATATATATGAATTATGAAAAATCAGGTCATAAATAAATTTATTTCACTTAATCTCCAAAATAAAAAAACTAAATACAAAATTCTATTTAAAGTTCAAATCTTAAATAATTTTAAATGATAAAATATCTCTCAATTACAAAAGCTAGATCTTTAAATAAATTTAAATCAAGAATAGCACTCAATTATATTGTTAGAACTTAAACAAAATAAAAATTGCAATAATAAGTTCTTAAATAAATTTAATAAAAAATAACCCTCAATTATAAATGCTAGATCTTGAATGAAAAGATATCTTATTCTTTTCTTTCTTTTTTTTGGGGGTAGTATTGAATGAAAAGATATCATAAGTAAATATAACTTAAAACAAACCTTCAAAATTATCGATCAATGTAACAACGCTTACGGATTTAGCGCTATATACTAGGACTGGTGAACAGTATCACGTGTCTAAAATTCTTGGGAATAATTTTGAATTTGATGAGTGGGCCTACAATGAGTACGGCCCATTACATATGACCGCTTTCTTTGTTGTTACCTATGGTGTGGGCTTCGCTGCACTTTCATCAACACTCAGCCATGTCTTTCTCTTTCACGGCAATGGGAGTGGGAGTCGGTATAGTGGGAGTAGGTATACTGGGAGTTGGAGGATGTGGCTGTCACCTCTCATCCACACCTCTCCCATGCTAATGCTCGATTTATTATTTAAAGAAGAAAGATATTATCCTCGGGGGGGTGAGTCATCAGGCATTATGGAAGAAATATCTCGGGAGGCAGTTAAAAAGGGGATGGAGGAGTAAAAGAAAAAAAGAAAGGTTTTTGCAGGAAAAAGGGAATAACTCAGGCAAGCATAGCAGATCACAAGAGAGGAGCTACGTTGAAGGAGAGGGTGATTAGAGAGATGAGGAGGGGAGTATGATAGTTTTAGAGGTATTTACCTCTATGCTGTTAATTTAGCCACAGAAATTACTGTCCAGTATGTCAACATTTATTTTGATACAAATATTTACATTGCCTATGTCCTTGAATTTATTGTAAGCAATTCCTACGATCATTGCATTGCACGAGAGGGCATCTCCTTGAGGCATTATGTCAAACAGTTATCGTGCCTTGTCTATCCTCCTTATTTCTAAACGTTCTGATAGATAGCAGCATGCCTTGTCTGTGCTTCCATCATTTTTATTTGTGATTCTGCAAAACAATCAATGTGACTTGTCTGTGCTTCCTCATTTTTATTTGTGATTCTGCCAAACAATTAACATGACTTGTCTTTGCTTCCACTTTCTATCGAACAGTTTGCGTGCATTATCTGTGCTCCCTCATTTCAAATGAATCTGGCCAAACAATTTGTGTGCCTTGACTGTGCCTTCTCATCTGGCAAAACAGTTGGTGTGCCTTGTCTATGTTCTCTCATTCTACCAAGCATTTATCCTGTAGAAGTCTGCCTTAATGTTGTAGTTTCTAATTATAGTTTCTGATTATAACGTTTTAGTCAAATGGGGGATCGATTGCTTTATAGAGAATATAATGAAGACTATCATACTGAAAACAGGAGTGTAATAATAGAGGTTGAAGAGATCTAAGTACCATGGAACCTTGTTGTTATAACACCTTTCTATGTTGATCATCACAATCATTTTATTTTGGCTGAAACACTAGCCTTGTGGAAACCTTCGTTTTGAGTTTAAAAATATTATGGCACTAACATACTTGAGTTGTAGCAATATGGGCTTTTGCACTGAAATTTAGTCACATAAATTATATTAAGAACTTTTACCACGCAATACAAGAACCTAGGAGAACTACTAGGGGGGAAAATTTAGATTTCCATTTTGTAAGTATGTACTTGCATTTTATTTTGTTATGATAAATATGGTAGACAATATGCCAAAATTCAAGTTGAGAATAGACTTGCAATGCCAGTTGCCGTATTTTTTATTTTATCTGTGTATACCTTTGTGAAGCATGACCAAATTGGGGTCACTATAGTTATTACACAGTTGATTTAACTGACAAAGGGCTATTTTTAATAAAACTACACTGTCATCGAAAGATTCCATATTGTAGATCTCATTTATCATATTTACTATTTCAAATTTAGAATTTAGTGTTATAGTCTATTTTAGATTATTTCGTTTGGTCAAACGAGATGAGATTGGTCTAGGTAATAAGAGTTGTCATTTGGAGTGGCTCTCTACGGGCCCGGGGCCCGCAAGTGGCTGCCAGGGGAACTAGTAGCAGAGTTTCATTAATAAGTGATAACTAAATGAAAACATTGGGGTAAAAACATTAATAAGATAATTTGTCCTCATGCATGGCCTTGAGTGCTTGTAAAGGCTAAGGATGCAACGAGAAGGCCTATCCATCTGTGGGGCATAGAGTCATCTGTCTGCGGGATGTGGATTCAGGCATGATTGAGTCTCCTCATCTGTATGAGAGGTACTTGGTTCCGTGTGTGCCATCCCTTCGAGCATATATGATGACACTCCATATGATTATACTCTAGTATCTAGCACCTTAGGAGTCATGAGTAGTACCCGACTTATGACTTAGATGAGTACACCTATTTTATGACTCTGACTGTAAGCACTATTCTCTGTGTCTTCTCTGTGTCTGATGTGAGTGTTGGCCATCTTGTACCCCCTTATTGTTGTTCATCCGTTTGGGCCTTGTGACTATCTCCAAGCACGGTGGGGTGGTCTCTTAGGAGTCCACATGGTTGGGAGGTATTGCCACCACCATTGGGGACCGGTGAACAGGTTTTGGAGCACCAGTTGAGATGATCTCTCTCTCGATCACTTCATTCAGTTATTGTATCCTATTCTGGAATATATCATTGTGCTTGTAAATGTAGTTATGTAATTGACCTCTCTTAGGAGAGAAGTTGTAATCGTTGTAATTAATGAGAAGAAATGTGATGTTCCTTCATTACTTTATGGATTTCAGTGTGGGTATCGGATCCACCTGTATTTTATGCGTATGGATTCATGTTTTTATCATATGTGAATTGGAACATTTGTTTTGGTGTTTAAAATGAATGGTATCAATCTATCGCATTTACAACTAAATCTGTGTATGTTGTTTACTTATGTTTAAAAAAAAAATTATCTTGCTCCCTTTTGGCTCTTACCCTTCGGGATTACAAAGCGGAATGTTACAGTCAATCATCAAAGCCAGATACAACCATACTAAATTTAACTGTAAAGATGCATCTCAGTGATAAAGAAAAAACATACAAGTCTTACTAAATTTAAAAACCCAGACCAGATAAAACCCGACTCAACTCCTCCTACCGTAGACACAACCAAAGACACAGAAAACACTTTGTTTATTCATACAAACAGTCTTTGCTGGACAGGCATGGTAGTTAAGCTTGTATTTTCGATAAAGCGTGCATTATTAGCACTGAATGGAGACGCTATTCCAGCCAAAACCGGTGCAGCCGCTTGAACTGACACTGAATTGATTATCTGATGCACCCTGACAAGCATCAGCATTATAGAGGGCGATAGGCTGTCCTTGGTATACAAACTCATACCCTCCGTGGAAGGGTATGCTAAAACACCCACAATTACTGAAACGGAGACCCTGGGTATTACACCCAGGCCCTGACCACACAGTAAAAGAACTACCCACACAAGGCTTTAGAAACAAGAGCCATACAAGCAATACTCCTATGTATTTCACAACATTAGTTTTCTTCATAATGTTACAATTTACTGGAGTTATACAGAACAAGTGTTTATATGTACTGCTGAAGGAGTTATGCGTTGTATTTGTAGAGGAAATGTGGGTGTAAATAGCGTGACTCTTCTTGTTTGTAACGTGGGTAATGATTGGATAATTTTTTTCTTAGTTGCAAGAAACGTCCCGAGTATGGGTAGTTTCGCCTTCCCATGGCCTGCAACTGTTTGCTCTTGTTTTTGCAGGGCGTCGTTTCCAAGGCCTGCAAGTGTCTCTATGCGGGAAAAGATTTCCCATGAAAGATATGACGAGATTTTGCCGTTGCTTGTTGGACTGCAGACGTGATAACTCGCATCGTTTCCTCTTATGCATTCCTTTTGTATTACATATAACTTGTTTAACGACTTTTACTCTTCTCGGACATATGCTACAAGCCCTCAATAGAGATTTTTGTAAAACGACCGGCACGTAGTTTTCCTGAAATCACATTGATAAAGATGTGTTGTTTATTGCATTTCAAACAATTTTTACTCTTCGTAAACATAGATGGATGCCTAGGAGGTGGCGTTAGAGAGTACAGGAGGGATGCTTCACCATCTATCCGTAACGCACTACTTTATTTTTTCAACTCTTGATGCTAATGATCATAATAAGCTTTCTAGTATAAGCGGGGTGAGGGCCTAAATTTGATGGTTGACTCTGCTTGTTAAGCAAATTTTCCATGATGGTTATCTACTCAAACTTGTCTTTTAAATACTAAGACATATTTTTATTATAAAAAATTATATACTAGTAAAAGCACCAAAGGTACTATCAAATGGCCGATAGGCACAAATATTTATAGGCCTATCACCAAATAATATATATTTATATTTTGATATGCACACTTTAACTATTCTTTGTGTAACATCCCGCCCCGTGACTCCAAAGGGTAAGAGCCAAAAGAGAACCATAATATTTTTATTTTTTGACATAAAAGGATAACATACACGCAAAATGGTTGCCAATTCGATATGTCAACAAAATTCATGGCCAAGTATGGCCGAATGCACAACCCACAATAAAGGACTAAATCACTCTCCAGAGAAACATTAAGAAACTACATTCATTTTAAACACCAACCCAAATGTTCCCATAACCCATACCAGATTATAAACATGAATCCAAAAACATCATCGTACAAGCGGATCTGATACCCACATCAGAATACATAAAAGAAATATGAACCATCACATTTCTTCTCATTAAGTAATATGATTACATCTTCTCTCTCAAGAGAGCACAATTTACATAAAAGAATATACAAGATCAATGGCATAGGCATGAATGTGATACAATAACTGAATAGGTACGACAACAGATAGGGTAACAGAGAGTGAGAACATCTCCAATCTGGTGCTCCAATAACCTGTACACCTGTCTCCAATGGCAGTGGCAATGCC
Organism: Cunninghamia lanceolata; assembly: GCA_027924645.1. Lineage (NCBI taxonomy): Eukaryota > Viridiplantae > Streptophyta > Pinopsida > Cupressales > Cupressaceae > Cunninghamia > Cunninghamia lanceolata. The sequence continues at coordinate 12,366,921 of BSBN01000534.1, read as the reverse complement.
TCCCAACCATGTGGACTCATAAGAGACCACCCCATCGTACTCAGAGATAGTCACAAGGCCCAAATAGAAGTAACCAAGTAAGGGTATACATGATGGCCAACACTCACATCAATCATGGAGTAGACATAAATATCAATGCATACAGGAAAGTCATAACATAGAGATGCTCATCAAATGTAATGTCGGGTACTACTCATGACTACAAGGGTACAAGACACTAGCGTGTAAATCAAATGGAATGTCCCCATACGTGCTCGAAGGGATGGCACCACAGGGAATCAGACATAGTTCTCAATTAGATGAGGAGACTCAAACATGCTCGAATCAATGCCCCGCATATGGATAACTCGATGTCCCATAGACGGATAGGTCTTCTCATGTGCATCCTTAGCCTTTATAAGCTCTCAAGGTCATGCACGAGGACTCAATATCCTAGACCTAAACTCATCTCATTTAACCAAACGAGATATACAAAATCGATCGAAACACTGAAGTATAAATTTGAAATAGCAAATATGAAAAATGTGATCTACAAGACCAAAACTTTCGATGATAGTGTAACTTTATTAAAAATAGCCCTTTGTTAGTTAGATCAGTTGTGTAATAACTCCAGTGACTCCAATCGGTCACAATACATAAAGGACACATAGAAATTCTAAAAAAAGTATGACAAATGGAATTACAAGTCTACTCACAGCCTGAGTTTTTACAAATCATCTACCAAATTTAACATAACAAAAGAAAATGTTAAAAAGACTTACAAAAAGGCAAACTTAATTATTTTTCCTCCTGCAATAGTTCCCTTAGATCCTTGTGTTGTGGAACATATTTTCCTAATTAGAGATTTTGGTGACTAATTTTCAATGCAGAAACATAGGTAGATGTTTCTAAGGTATAATAATGCCATAACCTTCTTTAACTAAATGATGGTTTCCTCTAGGCTGGTGGTTTAATAGAAAATGATTGTAACGATCAAAACAAAGCCACTAAGTTTTATTTAAGAAGAGTTGCAATGATAATCTCATCAAAGAGTCGATGTATAACACAAGGGTTCAATGGGACTGAGATCTCTTCAATCTCTATCATACGTCCCAGTTTCTATTTTTGGTCACACTCATTATATTTATGATGACAATATCGACCCTCCCTTATTTTTCTTTTCTGTACCAACAATTATAACTCAGAGACCCGATTGACCTTTCTTTAAAAAAACCATTTATCAACGAATTAATAAAATAGCTCTGCAAGCTCAAATATACCTAAGGAAGGGGCACTAAAAATATATTGCACGAAATAAATTTTGGTATGTTCAAAAAGTAGATTCAAGGAAGGGGCGTTGTAAATTTCTTGCATTGAAATAAACTTTGACAAATAATTTACACACGGCAGGGGTTTCAATTTTTCTTTTGTGGGAAATGAAATTGCAGCAAATATGTTTAGTTTTTGTGAAGGCTGAAATGGGGTTTCAATTTTCTATGTGCTTAATGAAATTACAACAAACAAATTGTAGTTTTTGTGCTGGAAAAACAAAGAACTAATGTAAATACCTTCAATTAAAATGCACTCCCGTTCAGTGCACCTCTAATCTTGTAAATGATAAGCTTGACTGGGTATCCCTGTCTAATCACACTCCCCTCAACTCACCTCAGATCTTGCAATTTGATATGTTCACCTCCTCATGCTATCCCCTGTATTTGGTTGTAACCAAATTGTCGTTTGCAAAATAACTAGCTCCTGCATAGAGCTTGAGTATTTTTCTACTTGGCAGGAAGAAAGTACAAAGTGGGTGACAAGTTTGAAGTAGGGATGAGAAGATCTCGAGCTATGTAGAACCACGAATCCACATTGAGACCATCTCAACTTTGCCGATGATGTTGTCAATGGCTAGATCAAAGGCAAGGTTTCATGCATTTGACCATTGGGAAGGAAGGCTTAGAGGGCTCCAAGCTCACAACTTGCATGTAAGGCTTCAAGCTCGTGATCTCGCCAACCCCACAAGATAGGCCAAAGGGCCTATTCATAGCAAGATGCCCTTATTTCACTATAGCAACTTACTCATTGCTTTGTTGTCCGTCCCAAGAAGAAACCGCGAGCCCCTCTCAAAATCATTAAGGGCCTCTGTCTCTCCCTAACGCCCTGCCAAAGCATGGGTCTCAGGTCTGATAACTTAGACCACGCTCTGCAAAGGGATCAGGCCTCTAACAAAGGGTTCGATTCCTATAATCTGTCCACCTATCAATGGGTTTTTAGTTGTGTGTATCTACATAGAGGAGGCATGTTTCATTGTCCTTCCTTTCTATGGCATCCTCCCACTCCAAAACCTATCCATTCCCTCATCTGCCTCAAGATATTTCTTTTTCTGCCATCAATATTTCACCTACTACTCTTTACTTCTACGCTGCCCCTCACAGATATTTTCTTCCAGCACTGACTTTTTTTCTTTTTCTGTCCTTCCTTCCTATGCTGCCCAAAAACATTCAATTGATCAACTAACTCCAAAGATATTTTTGGCAGCATTTATTGATTACCAATCTCACCCAAAAGCCATTGAATGGCCAACAAAAGAAATGGTTGTTACATCCTACCCCCCCTAGGACTAGGCTTACTCCTGGAAGCCTGCAAATGCTAAGATGTAGCCAAAGTACACACTAGTCCTTAAAACTTGATACAATTAAAAAAATTAGGCTAACACATGCTCAAATACATGCAATCAGTCCTAGAACATGGGTAAAGAATAGGCAAGGTACTCATCCTACAAGAAATGCATTAGCATAAAATAATTTTCTCCAATCAAAATAAAGAATGATGCCAAAAAAATCACATCAAACAATCAACGAAAACCAAAGAGAAAAGCCTCAACCATTGCACTAGCAAACTACACATGACCATAAGGGGCAATCCATACATTACCGTTAGGTAACCAGATGATAAGACAATAACACAGAAACACTACACTAGCATGGTATAGTGGCTAGGTTAGGGAACAGGGCCTGTGACTATGTCTAGTAACCACCATCGGGAAATAAGAGTATACTTAGGCCTATGGGTGCAGGCGGAGTTGATACCCAGTACCTGCATCACTCTAATCACACGTCAAAGCACATGTGCATCTAACATACATCATAGGCGAAGTAACAGTAAGCATGTAACCCAACATGATAACCAATCATGTCAATATCATAATAATATCAGAATCCATCAAGGAAAAGCAACAACCATCAATTTGCACATTTACACTAGCATAAATCACATAGTTTTTTCATAATTTGTAGAAATTGCACTTTCAAGACATAAAAATTTTAATTCTCTAACTTTTCATATGCAGCTATCTATAAAATGGACCATACATATACACATATATACATAATTTCAACCTCTGATTTCATAGCATGCATGGCATCTCTTTACATATAATGCAATAGTTTCTCACTTTTCAAGGCATAATGATGCAAATTTTGTTCTCTTCTATATTTTAATATGCAACTATCTATACATGACAATTGTACCACCTACATATACATACATACTCATTCACATCACAAGGCTACATAGGTCACGTGGATGTCATAGTACCATTGAAATCCAACATATCCATGAGTCCATAACCAATAACAATGTCCAATAACCATATCCATGTGTCTTGATGGCAATGACCCACCTAGTGAGCCATCCATACAAACCACAATGACATATCTCTTGTTTGTGTAAGGGGTTTAGCCTCCAATAGATAGTCAAACTATAACAAGGTAGTGAATTAGAGCTTAGAAAAACTCACACATACCCCATCCTCAAGGGTTTCCCTGTATCTACATCCTCGTATACACTCAAACAAGTGGATCTCACCATACCCGATGGGAATCACATCACAACACAAGACCAGCATTTGAAAATAGAAAAATCAATGAGTTTAGCCACAAAAATATAAATAAGGAAGAGTAAATCTCAATTCCAACAATAAAGTAAGAAAAATGCACATAACCTTTAACAATAAATCAAATGTAACCAAAAAAGTTACATGCCAAGAAAACCATCCATGGCTAAACCAATACAAGTAAGATAAACCAAAGTGTTGGTCCATACAAGCAAAGTAAAAATCACCAATAATTGAAAGGAAGATTCACAATTTTTGAAATATACACATTACAACACCACGTGACTATTGCTAGTCACCACATGAGGAAGGAGGAAAATAAGCGTGACTATCTCAATAGTTTTTCATGTGGGTACGGCCTACTCATGTAACCTCACATGGAAAGGTATTGTGCCAGCCACCCAGGTCACATACCTCATGCGGCGCGACCGTGCATGGTATACGCCAAGCGGAAAAAGCACACAATGGTCATATACCACATGGCAATGTCCTACTCAGAGGAACATCCTGCATATTACATACCCACATAAAAAGTATGTGCGGAAACACACCGAGCCAGAGGTGCACATGGCTAGGTTCCACTCATATGCCAACCGATCGGAATCAAGGCCCTCTTGAGCGAACCCTCTACTCTGTGCGAGCAACCACTCCTCTCAGCACAAGTAGGAACACAACAAATATACTACTCCTTCAAGCATTTAGGTACGTGGCATCGTGTCCTCAAGCTCGGCTCACTACCATCAGCAACACGACATCCTCACCAGCACTGTGTTGGAACACCAGTCGGGGGTGGCATCATAACTAAAATAATCACATCAGGGTAAGATTATAGTTGTCATAGGTGCTCATACCAAAACTAATATCATCCTCAAGAACTGAGGGGATTAGGCTAACACTATATGAACCAAGTATCTAGTCCATTAATAGGGGAAGTAGTGAGTACTTTCCTGGGAGGTTGAAATGATTGATGTCATTTTGTGCCACCATTATACGTACGTCATGCAATTCCCTCCCAAGGAACTTTGTTGCTACTACTACCCTTCACATATTGACCTATCAACAACCCTCGGGTTGGTAGTCAATAAGGTGACAACAAGGAAACAAATAGATGGTATGGTTCTCTCCCATACACATAATCCATAAATATCCTCCATGGATGGGTACACAGTATCACCATCCCATGGGCACACATCTCAAGTACTAGTTAACCACAACACTCAACATGAATACATCACTGGATGTTCACATGCAATGCTTTCAATATAACGCAATGGTGCATGAACATAAGTAACATTTTTCATAGTCATTATTACAGTCACTTCTATAATCACATAATGATATACATCTCATAATTACACATAATGCGTTGTCATGTCAAAAGTCATAGTAACACTATTCATTCGCGAGAAAATGGGAAACTATCAACACAATTAAATAAGTTTGGTTTAGAAATCCTAGCCATTTCTCAACATTCACATTCATACATGTTAGATTAAGTAACCATTTTTGTGTCAATGACATACAATTGCTCATCAAGCAAGATATGCAACATTCCTATTACCCTACATTAAGTATTTTTAGTTGCGTTAAAATACAAACATTCAGCTATAAAGTCTCATTAGAATCCACAATGCAATTGAGGAGATCAAATTTCATCAACAAGATATATCAATTAAGCAATTACCATTCTCATGTAAACTCATTAAATAAGGAGGCACTAATAAACATGTGATCACTTTCAATGCATAACCATAACAAATATGACCTCTTTCACTAATTGTTTTACTTATTGTAACTTTAACATACTAATTAAATTCATAAGCCATCAATCTAACATCTTGTCAAGTATTCAAAACTAAAAAGAGGAGAGAAATATTTCATCTCAAGTCAAGACATTACATGTCATTCAATATTCATCATACGAACATGCAAATTATACTAAGGGGAAGTTTAAGGCACCATTAATATTCCAATCACTTCAATATGTTATCAAGGATGATAAATGGTAGCAACTCAAGCACATTAAGAGGTTATAAGAAGAATCAGCAATCATCTAAACTTACAAGAGAGCATGGAGCAATTAAGCTAATCTGTCCACATCTGCAAATAGCTACATCCTACCATCCTTTACATTTATAGCACAAAGCTTATAAGAGTAGTCCAAACAAGGGTATTTAGGCAATCTATGTTACCTTTAACCCATAAACATACAAGACTCAACACTCTAGTCCCACTGAGTAATGTAAGGCCAAGGAGGCTATTTCCTCCATGATTTCTATGAATGGGGTTGTAACTTAACCCACTAATGCCATGCTAAGGCATGAAATCAATCAAGACTATAAAAATAATATAACAAGATCACGCCACACACACCAAACACAACGAAACATAGAAGGCTCAAGTACACCAAACCTCCTAGTGTGTGAACATGGGCTTTGATACCAGATGTAAAATCCCACCCCACGACCCTGAAGGGTAAGAGCCAAAAGAGAACCATAATAATTTTTTTCCGACATAAAAGGTTAACATACACGCGAAATAGTTGCCAATTCGATATGTCGACAACATTCATGGCCAAGTATGGCCGAATGCACAACCCATAGGAGAGGACTAAATCACTCTCCAAAGAAACATTAATAAACTACGTTCATTTTAAACACCACCCCAAATGTTCCTATAACCCATACCAGATTATAAACATAAATCCAAAAGCATCATAGTACAAGCAAATCCGATACCCACACCAGAATCCGTAAAATAAATATGAAACATCACATTTCTTCTCATTAAGTCATATGATTACGTCTTCTCTCTCAAGAGAGCATAATTTACATAAAAGAATATACAAGATCAATGGCATAGCCATGAATGTGATACAATAACTGAATAGGTACGACAATAGATAGGGTAACGGAGAGTGAGAACATCTCCAATCTGGTGCTCCCATAACCTGTACACCTATCCCCAATGGCGGTGGAAATGCCTCCCAACCATGTGGACTCACAAGAGACCACCCCACTATGGTCGGAGATAGTCACAAGGCCCAAACAGAAGTAACTATGTAAGGGTATACATGATGGCCAACACTCACATCAATCATAGAGTAGACATGAATATCAATGCATATAGTCAAAGTTATAACATAGAGATGCTCATCAAATGTAATGTTGGGTACTACTCATGACTACAAGGCTACAAGACACTAGGGTGTAAATCAGATGGAATGTCTCCATATGTGTTCGAAGGGATGGCACCATAGGGAATCAAACATAGTTCTCAATCAGATGAGGAGACTCAAACATGCCCGAATCAACGCCCCGTAAATGGGTAACTCGACGTCCCACTGACGGATAGGTCTTCTCATGTGCATCCTTAGCCTTTATAAGCTCTCAAGGCCATACACAATGACTTAATATCGTAGACCTAAGCTCATCTCATTCAACCAAACGAGATATACAAAATCAATCGAAACACTGAAGTATAAATTTGAAATAGCAAATATGAAAAATGTGATCTACAAGACAGAAACTTTCGATAATAGTGTAACTTTATTAAAAATAGCCTTTTGTCAGTTAGATCAGTTGTGTAATAACTCTAGTGACTCCAATTGGTCACAATACACAAAGGACACACAAAAATTCTAAAAAAAGTATGGCAAATGGAATTGCAAGTCTACTCACGGCCTAAATTTTTACATATCGTCTACCATATTTAACATAACAAAAGAAAATGTTAAAAAGACTTACAAAAAGGCAAACTTAATTATTTTTCCTCCTACAATAGTTCCCTTAGATCCTTGTGTTACAGAACAGATTTTCCTAATGAGAGATTTTGGTGACCAATTTTCAATGCAGAAACATAGGTAGATGTTTCTAAGGTATAATAATGCCATAACCTTCTTTAACTAAATGATGGTTTCCTCTAGGTTGGTGGCTTAATAGAAAATGACTATAATGATCAAAACAAATCCACTAAGTTTTATTTAAGAAGAGTTACAATGATAATCTCATCAGAGAGTCGACGTATAACACAAGGGTTCCATGGGACTAAGATCTCTTCAATCTCTATCATACGTCCCAATTTCTATTTTTGGCTGCACTTATTATATTTACCATAACAACATCGAGCCTCCCTTGTTTTTCTTCTCTTTACCAAAGATTATAACTTAGAGACTTGATTGACCTTTCTTTCAAAAGAACCATTTATCAACGAATTAATAAAATAGCTCTACAAGCTCAAATATACCCAAGGAAGAGGCACTAAAAATACATTGCATGAAATAAATTTTGGTATGTTTAAAAAGTAGATTCAAGGAAGGGGCGTTGTAAATTTCTTGCATTGAAATAAACTTTGGCAAATAATTTAAACGTGGCAGGGGTTTCAATTTTTCTTCAGTGGGAAATAAAATTGCAGCAAACATGTTTAGTTTTTGTGAAGGTAGAAATGGGGTTTTGGTTTTCTACGTGCTTAATGAAATCACAACAAACAAATTGTAGTTTTTGTGCTGGAAAAATAAAGAACTGATGTAAATACCTTCAATTAAAATGCACTCCCCTTCGGCGCACCTCTAATCTTGTAAATGATAAGCTTGACTGGGTATCCCTGCCTAATCGCACTCGCCTCAAATCTTGCAATTTTATATGTTCACCTCCTCATGCTACCCCATGTATTTGGCTGTCCCCAAATCGTCATTTACAAAATAACTAGCTCCCACATAGAGCGTGAGTATTTTGCTACTTGGCAGGAAGAGAGTAGAAAGTGGGCACCAAGTTTGAAGTAGGAATGAGAAGATCTTGAGGTGTGTAGAGCCATGAATCCACATTGAGACCATCTCAACTTTGTCAATGATGTCAGCAATGGCTAGATCAAAGGCAAGGTTTCATAGATTTGACCATTGGGAAGGAAGGCTTGGAGGGCTCCAAGCTCACAACTTGCACATAGGGATTCAAGCCCATGATCTCTCCAACCCCACAAGATAGGCTGAAAGGCCAATTCGTAGCAAGATGCCCTTATTTCACCACATAAACTTACTCATTGCTTTGTTGTCCTACCCAAGAAGAAATCATGAGCCCCTCTCAAAATCATTGAGGGCCTCTGCCTCTCCCTCATGCCCTACCAAAGCATGGGTCTCAGGTCTGATAACTTAGACCGTGCTCCACAAAGGGATCAAGCCTCTAACAAAGGGTTCGATTCTTGTAATCTGTCCACCTATCGATGGGTTTTTAGTTGTGTGTATCTACATAGAGGAGGCATCTTTCACTGTCCTTCCTTTTTGTGGCATCATCCCACTCCAAAACTCTATCCATTCCCTCATCTGCCTCAAGATATTTCTTTTTCTACCATTAATATTTCACCTACTACTCTTTACTTTTATGCTACCCCTCACAGATATTTTCTTCTAGCATTGACTTTTTTTTTTCTTTCTCTGTCCTTCCTTCCTACGCTGCCCAAAAACATTCAATTGATCAACTAACTCCAAAGATATTTTTGGTAGCATTTATTGATTACCAATCTCCCCCAAAAGCCATCGAATGGCCAATAAAAGAGATGGTTGTTACACTTTGTATGTTTTGGTCATTTTGATATGCATAATGTAACTATTCTTTGTAATAGTATGCCTTATAAATATGTGTTTGATGATTATTGTAAATTATTTTACATGAACTCTACAATGTAGATTTAATATACCATTCTTGTATCCTATAGAATTTGAGATATCTTTATTCTAACTCTTATGTTACCTAACCCTAATTCTAACCGTAACCCTAACCATAACCCTAAGCCTAATTCTAACCCTAATCCTAATTATTCTAACCCTAGCGCTAACCGGAATTCTAATCCTAATCCTCACTATAAATCTAACCCTAACCCTATTTATAGTTTCAACCTTAAACCTAATCCTAATTCTAATCCTAATATTGATTCTAATCCCAACCCTAACCCTAACAATAATCTTAATGAATGTGTGAATCAATGTTGGCATTCACTCTATGTACATGCACGTCTTTGTGCGTGTGTATGAAAAGTTACTTTTGGCACACTTTGTCTAAATTGATGTGTGTGTGTGTGTGAAGAGTTAATTTTGACATTCACTTTGTAAATAGTAAATGTTTTTGCAATGGTTTAAAAACTGCCTCTATCCTTTTATACTTGTCATAATGTGCAAGCCCAGTCGTTCAAATAATATCAAGTTACATTATTTTCTTTAGGTAGTGAGAGAATGAATGGTTATAATTGGATTACGTTAATAGCATAACATGCTTGCTTGAGTGGAGAGGAGAGATTAGTTTTCACATGTAAAAAATAAATGGGAAAATAGAATATTATATAGACTTTTCATTGTTCTACTTGTCACAAATAGTTGTCAAGAATAATATTCCAAGTGTCAATGCTTTTATAAACATGCATAAATAAAATAAAATAAAGATTTTTCTCAAATGGACTACCAAATGAGAAGGACTACCAATTTTTTGGCAGTTACAAGATGTGTGCACATATAGAATGGCCTATCGACCAAAATATTTTAATTTTTTTTTTATATGTTTTGAACTCCTATTTATTTATATTCATTATAATTTTAATTACAAATTTCATTTCTACCACTATTACACCTATCTCTAAATGAAAGTTTTGAAGGAATTTTAATAAGAGAATGAAAATAAAATTTATTACAAATGTATTTATAATAATTTAGCATTGATCTCTATTTAAAATATTTAAGTGAAAATTTTTAGGGTAATTATTTACAGGAATATATGGTCATTCTTTACTTTCTTTACACATTTAGATCAAGAAAATAAATTAATACTTATGCATAAACAATCCTTTCCCATTTATTTTATATACTGTCTTAAAAGGTACATACATAGGTCAAATTCCACCTTTTAAAACAAATTTGTACGTCCTTTAAGGTGTACAAACAATTTTTATCATTTCACTAATTCTTACATAAACAATTCTTCCTTTTTAATTCATGAAAACTAAAAGTAAATAAATATAAAATTAAATTTATAATTATCTTTTACCCAACTTCCTATCCCTTAAACCCAACCCCAACAACTCTATTTAAACACCACACTCTTCAATGACAATTTTATCCTCATCCATAGTAAAAAGTGGTAAATACCTAGATTATCTATATTAAATATAATGTATCTAAAGTATGCCGAGAGATATCCTTCTCGAGGTGCCTCATGTTAGGATTAGTGATTAAAAAAAATAGGCGCCTCGAGTAGGATATCTCTCGGCATACTTCAGATATATTATATTTAATATAGATATGCTAGTTAGATATATTTATTTGTATAATGAGTTTATTTGATATATACCATTAAAGAAAAAAGAAAAACATTTAATTTAGAATTGTTAAATACCATTTCAATTTATATAGAACTATTAAATACCCTTTCATATACATTTAATTTAATTTGGAACTATTAAATACCTTTCATATATGAGAAAAAATATACATGCTTGATAATTTACATATATGAGAAAAAAAATAGACATGCTTTATAATTGATAAAGAACACACATGAAAAGTATTTATACATAGCATTCACCAAAATCATGGCATAACTATAACATATCGTTTAAAGACAATCTAAATTCTTCAATGATGTGAAAATCATGGCATAGCTATAACATATTGTTTAAATACAATCTAAATTCTTCAATGATGTGATCAGAATGACCTTCTTTGCGTTGTTCATCACGATATATTTCTTTTAGAAAAGTAGAAAATCTAGCTACTTTTCTGGCTGTGTCATAAATATTTTTGCAATATCTTCCATTTGGAAGATTTCTTCTTCTTCAATAGCTAGACCAAGTAAGCTCGTGTCTTTAATTTCATCGATTATTTTGTTACAATGTTCTATAATAGATTTTGATTATTTTGTTACAATGTTCTATAATAGATTTTGATAATTTTTCTATGGGTGTTTCAACAACCCCATTTGAACTTATAGATTCATTTGATAGTAATGGGCCTGTAACTGAGATTTCCAATTCATTTTGTGCAGGATCCATTTATGTTATTCGTTGTGAATAATAAAACAATAAATAAACAATCTAATTAATATATATGTAAAAAAATTTAAAGAAATATTCAAGATATAAATAGTAAATAATGAAGGAAAATATTGAAGATCCAAATAACGTATATATAAAAACTAATATTAACACTAATATTAATCAATTTGTACTATAGATCAAGCAAACTATGTAGATAAAATTATGGCTTGTGCAAATAAAATTATACCAAAATCAATAAATAATATAATTAATGTAATAATATAAATTCTATATTTCTAAGTAATAGTTTTGATAAAATAATAAATAAATAAATTTTATATTTTAACCATGCATAATAATTTATAGGTAGCAAATAACGAAGGAAAATATTATCATATATATAAAAACTAATATTAATCAGTTTGTATTATACATCATATTTGAAGCAAACTATGTAGATAAAATTATGGCTTGTGCAAATAAAATCATACCAAAATCAATAAATAATATAATTAATGTAATAATATAAATTCTATATTTCTAAGTAATAGTTTTGATAAAATAATAAATAAATAAATTTTATATTTTAACCATGCATAATAATTTATAGGTAGCAAATAACGAAGGAAAATATTATCATATATATAAAAACTAATATTAATCAATTTGTATTAGACATCATATTTGAAGCAAACTATGTAGATAAAATTATGGCTTGTGCAAATAAAATCATACCAAAATCAATAAATAATATAATTAATGTAATAATATAAATTCTATATTTCTATGTAATAGATTTGATAAAATAAATAAATTACATGCATTATTCACGGATTTAAGAGAAATATTAAAACATAGTTTATATTATTCTACAACTAATATTTTAACCTTAAAGAAGTGATATTAAATATTTATATTCTTAAATTTAAAATAAAATAAAATAAATTATTGTATGCTGAATAAATAAATTCTAACCCAAAATAATAATTTTATTGTTTTATTCTAAATAACTTCATTGCCTTATTTTAAATCAAAAAAACTTGATAAATTTTAAACCCTATCAATAAAATCTTATTTAAATCCTTACTCTAATTTATTAAATTTAAAATTAAAATTGATCATACTCAAATAGGGTTATTTTACCTAAAGTCTAAACATTTAAGAAATAAATATTAAAAGAAATTTCTAACTAATAGATTTGATAAAATAAATAAATTCTATATTTTAACCATCCCCTATGGCATTTAAAAGGATTTACAAACTAAATAAAAACAATAATTAAAAATCATTACTCTTACTTTAAAGAATTAAGAAAATAAAATTAAATCCCCATCTACACTTCAAATTTAATAAAGTTTTAAATTAAATTAAAGATGAGATAATTAAATCAAAATATAAAGAATAATACTAAATATTTAATTTATTTCTAAATCTTAATCAAATATTACTATGAATAAAATTATTAAAAGCAACAATGAAAATTTCAAAATAATAATAAAGCACAAGTGGCTACATCTTAGGAACTCATCATGCACTAAATTTAGGAAATAATAAATGTTTCTAATAACAAATAAGGATATAAAACATAGATGCAATGAAAACAGAAAATTTATTTAGTTCCTCAAACTCTTCATTCATGAAGTGGACATTCATTCATGAAGTGGACATTTGAAATGGGTGTTGCAAAGGTAGTTTTAGAGGATTGATAAATTAAAAAGAAAAGCCACTAAAATAAAATGAAGCGCCATGCCCAACATGGTTTCATTTGAAGATACACGTAAGATTTAAAAATTCAATGTTTGCAGAGGTTTTTTTTTAAATTATATCTTAGAATGAATTTAGTTTTGTTGTAGGATTACAAGAAAAAAAAATAGATGGTTGTAGCAATGAATGAGCAAACTTATTTAGCTTCTCACACTCTTTATTCATGAAGTGGACATTTGAAATGGGTGCTACAGAGGTAGTTTTAGAGAATCCATAAATTAAAAAGAAAATCCATATAGATGGAATGATGTGCTCATGCCTATGGTTTAATTTGAAGATATATGTAAGATTTTAAAAGATTTAATATTAGCATTAGTTTTTATTTTAAAAATTATGTCTCAAAATCCATAGAAGGGTAAAGATTCCACTTAATTTGTCATAATAGGTTTATGGCCCTAAAAATAAATTCTAAATACAATAAATTAAGGTAACATAGTTTTGCAATTTAAAAAAGTAACTTCGTGTATAAAAGTTATATTTTTAAAAAGTACTTTTAGTAATACTAAAGTAAAATTAAAATTTGCTAAATTATAATAAAATTTATTTTATATTTAAAATTAAATAAAATTTAAATTTAAATTTTAAACTAAACTTACTTTAAATTAATTTTTTTTAAAATAAAAACTAATTTCAAACTAAATCTAAGCTTATATTTAATATTATTTAAATCTTAACTAAACTAAATTTTTTATAACTAAATAAATAAATAAAATGAAATGATAACTAAACCAATTGACTTATATATATATATATATATATATATATATATATATATATATATATATATATATATATATATATATATATATATATATATATATATATATATATATAAATTAAACTTTTTATATTAATTTTAACAATAAATTAAATTGAATATAAAGGTCCAATTTATAAACAAATTAATATAAATAAATTTACAATTATAATCAATAAGTAAATTGTAGATTAGAAACATTTACCTTTGATTTGTTCCTCAATTTGAAAAGAAACTATAAAAATTTTAAAACCAATATTAAGATTAAATAATTTCAAAGATTTAAAAATAACAAAAACTAAATTACAATTTTAATTTAATAGAATTAAATAAAAACTAATTTCAAACTAAATAAGATTAAAGAACTAAAAATGTGGGTGGATGGGCGGGAGTCCTTCCACAGGTATTGGTGTGGTTTCGGTGCCATAAGAGGTGTGCAGAATAGCTGGCAGCTAGCTGGGATTCAGCAGCAACAATGAAATTTGGACTAGCTTTTTTTGAGTCAAGAACCTTCTCGAGTGGCAAGGGTGTAGTAAATAACAAGCTTACATAGCTTGTTTCACATACTTGAAGGGACGGATTGCAATGATGAAATAGCAAGTCTAATTCAGTCCCTTCGCAAGCATGAGGGTGAGGATTCGGCTCTCACGAGCAGACAGTAGTTAAGTGACAACTGACAAAATGGAAGGGCAGAAGATGGGATAGCCAATATAATGAAAGAGTAAGTCAAAGCAAGAGCTATCTCTTTTAAGAATTGTTGCCTTCCTATTTTGAAGCATTGCGAAATGACAGAGAAACTAAAGGTGTTGCGGCTCTCAGTAGATTGGATTCAATGCATAGGAATCGACACGCTCATTCGGTTGGTTTGAGATAAGAGGCAAATGGCATTTCTGGGGGGCATCATTGACCTTCATCTTAAGCGCCTCCTGAAGTGCTAGGATGAACTTGTTCTGGGGGCATTCAAGATGATTTTGGGTAAGGAGTTTGTAGAGGGCAGCGGATGGCATCGAGTGGACATAGAAATAAGTTCCCAGTTTGTGGCTACTCTGCTAGAGATGAATGTGGCTAAGACATGGGTGAATTCGGTGGCTAGAAGGCTCTTTATTCCTAATGTGCTAGGAGGGTTGGAGGAGGCTTTGGAGATCACTTCCTTTGGTGTAGGCATGCTACAGCCAAGAGACATTCCCCTTCTGCAGTAGCCTGGAAGTGTCATTAAATACTTTCCTTTCATTCTCCACATGAGGGGGGAGGATCTGGTATGGTTCAGACAACATGCGAGGGTGGCGGTAAATTTTCTATTGAAGTATTGTCATATCATGGAGACTCAAGGCTTGGACTGGATGGGAGATTTCAATATGAGGCTGCATAACTATGAAATGGAGGCTTAAAGTGGTTAGGGTTTTCTTTTCTACTGGTTATTTCTGGTTTGGGTTCTTTGTTTATAGGTATGGGGTTATAAGGTGGTTCTAGTATAGGTTTTATATCAGTTTCTATGGTTTGTTGGTCCTGCCCTGCGTGGCTTATCTATCTATCAGTAGAATCAGTCTAGTCAGTTGCAACTATAGGTTGTTTATGGAAATATCTCAGAACTGGAAAACTGTAATCTTTTTTGAAAATTAATATAAAGTATCTCCCTATTACGTAGCAAAATAAAAGATTAAAGAACTAAAAAAATTATAATTTGTTAATATAAATAAGCACTATTTTCATATATATAAATGTAAAAGCTCTTATATTTTTTAATATAATTAAATAAGAACTAATTTCAAACTAAATAAGATTAAATTTAAATCTTAACTAAACTATTTTTTAAAGAACTAAAAAAATTATAATTAATATAGATTTTATTATATTAAAATGTCTACCAAGGCACATAGGAGCAAGTAAACATAAATAAATTTTGGAGAAAGAATTGTATAAAACAAAGAACTAGATAGAGCATTGATATTTTTTTTTCTGGAGGCTTTTATAGCCAACTCACATAATTGTTTAGCTATTCAATATAGAATCATTGACTTTAGGCTGGAACATCTTTACCTAAGAGCCAAGGATTGAGTGTTCATTCTCAAAGTCTTTGGATAACATATAAACCCATAACCACAACTAAAATATACATTCCTACAAATTTATTGGAAATGCTAGCTTGACCCATCTTATTGCAGACCAGTTATCCACTGCTGACAAACAAAATGAAATATAGTCATGTAATCTCCTTTGAAAAATTCAAGAAACTTAAAATACACATTTTGCGTTGGAATTCTATAGAAAGCTGCAAAAATCCTCATATAGATATAAATAATTGGAATCATTAGCACCCACACATCCAATCCCTATTTTGAAACTACACTCCAACCATGAATTTCACAAACAATAGAATGCTCAATATATTTAAACTTTGGATTGCAAAATAGATGATGATGAAATAAAGGTAGATAAATGATGCCTAGACCAAAATCATAGGAAAGACCACAGTGAATAAAATAACCATAATAATACATAGTAAACACCCTATGTTTTTGTATGTTAAAACTCAGTTTTGAGGAGTAACAAGTAGCTACAAATATAGCAGAGAACTCTCAGGTATCTTGATACATTTAGGTCCTAAAGATCTCCACATATTCTCTTTGGAGTAAACAAGTCTGCACAACTGCATGAAACGGTTACGAAAAAATGAACACTTATCATTAAAAATATTCCATGATACAAAATTTAGAACGGTATTAAAGAATCTAAAAACTTCAAACAATGTATCTGACACCTTTAACATTCTCCATTTCATAACTTACTCATTGTCTTCAGCATACCAGTTTCATACTTACTCTAACCGACTTATCAACATTTAAAATATATGAGATGATATTTTAACATCCTTATGGCCTAATTGGGCTGTGAGAAACTTTCCAAGGATATGTAGTCACAGTGGATCACATGTTAAAATGTTTCCAAAACTTTATCACAAGTCGTTGATAGAAGATTTTTCTATTGGCATGGAATGTGGAATCCTTAAAACACCAAAGACATCTACTTGTTAGACGAATGTTTTTATGGAGATATAGTTTGTTTGTATCTAAAACTTTCAGATCAATGCGGCTTGTAAACCTTATATACAATCATCATTATCAAATTCCCTCAAAAAGTGCTCCCATATAGAAACTATCTATAGAGTGAGGAACATTCATACACAACAAAAACATATCAAGGCCTTAAATTTTATCAGGGTAGAAATGAGAAGAAAATGAACAGAGCCACAACTAATTGATAAAGTCCTAAAGAAATGGGGTTTTAGGGTATGCAATGATTGAAATGCCTATAGGCTAATGGATATGAAAAAACAAGCATAGACAAGGCACACAAACTATTAATAGAATCCCTTAGAGATTTCATCTCATGGAATGTTATGATCACAGGATATGCACAATTTGTATTAGCTCAATGATTTTTAGAAACTTCAAATGATGTGAAAGCAAAGACAAGACATGCAGACGGTTTGGTAAAATGTTGCAAAGAAAGACCATGGATAGCACAATCCAAGCATACATACCTTGGTTGATGAGCAATTCAACACTAACTTCCACCTCTACAAGAACTATTGCGATCCTCCTATTATTGAACTCCTGTTACATTTGACAATACCACTAAATTTATCTCTAAAGTCTCTTGTATCTGGAGTCTTCCACCATGTCTCTTTGTTGAGAAAAAAAACTTAAAAGACATTTTAAAGAAACTAAAACTAAATGTCTAAAATAAAATCAATAAATTTCCAAAACACCCACTAACTCCTCTTCTCTCATTATCTAAAATTGGCCCCACTATTTATAACAACTCAATTTCCACTTTCTCTTGAAAATGCATAACTACCACTCTTGCTTGACAAATTTTCTAAGAATTTTATTTTTTAAAATTTTGGAGAAAAAAAATATTGAAGGACTACCAAAATTTGGCAGTTACATGATGAGTGCAAATATAGAATGGCCTATCGGCCAAATAAACTAATACGTATATTAGAATAATTCTATATAAATCTTGATGTTCTACTAAAATCTACCCTTTCATGTGATACAATCTTCCTAAAATTTTAATTGTATTTTACTATAAAAATAGACAAATATAACCATACAACCATCAAATTTAAGCCTCAATCAGATAAATCTTTATTATAATAAGAGAATTAATGGCGGAAGTTCAAATATGCTATTTTAGATTGGAGTCAATTGTACAATTTTAAAAGTAGACAGTTTACATGGTGCTTATTATTTTTTAAGTCGGAAAGCAATTTGACCTTCAAAATGATAAATAACAATGTGTTGCTATTTATGTTTTACCATTGTATCACTCTACTTGAACATCATTTGTTTAATGTTCAAGTATCTACAAACAATTTAACATCTGGTTCATATTAATAACTAGCAAATATTTATTTTATTTTTATTTGTCAAGATTTATCTTTAATTACTGAACCAATTAATGTTTAAGAATAGTACAATTGTATGACCTCTATTTTTCAGAAGAAATCTCTATAATTTATTATTTACTCCTCATTTAATTCTTAAATATGTTTATTTTTATAGTTGTTTTTGTCATAGGGAACCTAAATTGTTTTATTTTATACTAATCATTGCCCTATTTCCATTTGCAATCACATGAGTAATTAATTTTTATCTTTTCTGCATATGGTTATTTTTTAAAACTTGTCAACATAAAAAATTAAAAAACAGTTTTAAACTCTACTAGCCTTGGAGTTGAGGGATTGAATTTGATTTGTATGTCTTCCTTTAAGATATTATGAATAATTACATATGCTTGGGAAACATTAGTTAGCATGAATAGATTTAGTATAAATACAAGTTGGAGATTATTATTTATGCATCCTTGAATTCTAGTGTATCAAGCATTACTCAAAGGAGGTTGCCCCCTCAAAGAGACCTATGGTTTATTTAATTTCATGTAATATAATTATTTTTCTTTTATATGCAGTCTATATTTTTAATGTTTCTGTTATTGGTATAATATTTACAAGGAGGATCATCACATCTGATATTCAAGCTCTTTCTAGGTTTTTCTATAGCAAAATATAGAAAGAAAAATTATTTTTTTGCGCTCTCTAATGCTTCTATGACTATCCAGTCTATCCTTTCACCCTACCCTTTTGGGGATCTGGTGAACAAAAAGTGGTTACAATAGTGCTAGAATTCAATTTTTTTGTAGTAGTTTTTTTAAAATTTAGGTTGAAAAAATGCATCAAGCATTTGAAAATAAGCACAATAGATTTGACATTGTAAGCATAGCTAGATTCCCCATATAGGTTTTTAATGAAGGAGATTTTAAGCATTGTCTTCAAAAACCATGCTATCCTATAGACTCTATATATTGTCTTGTGCTTTTACGTACCCTCTTATATATCAAAAGACTCCATAGGATTTTCAAAACCTAGCCTAGGAAGCCATTGGTCATTTGGAACCTATGATGCACTAATAAATAGTTAACCTTAGGAAGTCACTCAAACCATAGTAGATTCATCTAGATTTGTATACTTGCAAGCTCATAGACTATACATACCATATAGAAACCTTCCTTTTTTGCCCCTTTTGTCTCATTTCCATCTTGGCATATTTGGATAGAAGAAGAAACCATCACCAATGATGGTTTCCTCTAGATCAAGTAGCTACAAAGAAGAACACTACACACAAAAGGGTAACTATACTTCCAATAGGGTTAACCATACATGAAAAATGAAGTGAAGAATACAAAAAAATTTGATAATTTTTTTTATAGAAACAATAGATAATTTTTTTCTAGAAATCATAAATAGGTCATTTACAAATAATAGAGCCCAAGTTGAGAATAAGAAAAATAGATTTTTATTTAGTCACTTTAAAGTAAATATGTCTAAATACTTTCCCTAGGTAGGTCCACAATCAAAAAACCACAAATAAAAAAATAGTTTAGAAAAAAATCAAAAAAAACATTTTGTTCATTTCTAGCAAATTGTTGCATTAGACTGTATCATTATTTTGATCATTCTAAGACATATTTCTAGGAAATTTTTAGCACCCATCCACCTCATACTTGTGTCTACCCACTATGGCACCCATGACATGCATTGGTAATTTACAAAATTTAAGACTTGAGTATCTAAATTGAACTAGATGGTTCATGGTCTTAATGCCCAAAATGTAACAATCAATAGTTGCTTCCAAAACGAGTGGTCATCTGATAGTAGAATTTCATTTGATTGTATTCCCTATGGTTAAAAATTAAACTTCACTAGATTTGGTTGCATCTTTTATACAAGCTAGCAATATAGAGTTGAATAATACTTTAGTCTACATAACATTCCAACATATAGGGTACCTATTGCATCCTTCCATCTAGGAAAAGAAATTGTCCAGTGGTATTATCGGTATCTTGAGGTGACTCATGGACCTAAATTGGAAACCTTTGTCAATTTGTTTGTTTGATTTGGCCCTAGTACATATGAGGAATTTACTAGTTCTCTTAACAATCTTTGTGAAACTAGCATAGTTTAAGAATATCAAATTGACATTGAATGACTATCTAATCATAATGATGACTTGTCTGACTCTTTCTGACAAGCTACTTCATTAGTTCCCTTAAGGATTTACTAATATAAGGTCAAAATGTTCAAACCAAAGGACATGATGAAAGCTTTTGATATTTCCAAACCTACAAAAGATAAGCTCACTACTCAACACCATTTTCAACTTCTACTCCTTTCATTGGACCACCACACCTTGTTTTGTCATAGTCTATGAAATTCACTCCCATTAAACACCCCATTGAGGCTAAGATGTGTGGTTGATGAGAAAAAGGGTTATGCCATTGTGATTTAAAATTCACAAGGGGTCATAAGTGTGTTGAATGAAAACTCTATCTCCTCAATGTTAAGTCTTGTCTTGATGATGAAGAATGGGAATATGTTCTATAAACAAAACTAGAAGAATTCCCTACTATTAATTTCACTCCTATATATGACCATCCAAAAATTTATGTCCATTCCTTGGTAGGCGACACCACTTGAATTATTAATATTAAAAGGTATTTCAAGAAGATTCACCTCACCATTCTCATTGAATATAGTAGAATGCATAACTTCTTTCATGCATGGCTCACGAAACAAGTTTATTGCTTTGTGCATCCCTAATCCAATTTAAAAGTTATAATTTCCAATGGACGAACTTTGCATTGTAAAGGAAAATGTTGAAATGTTTGAAATGTTTTGGGGGACTATAATATGAATTCAAATATGTTTGTCTTACCCTTGGGAATTTTTGATGTAGTTCTTGGGGCTTAATGGCTATCTACCCTAAGCCCTATCTTGTGGTATTTCTCTAAAGTTTGGATCTAATTCACTAATATGGGAAAAAGTAAACATTAAAGGGTCTCACCCTAGGTCTCCTAGTATTATTAGTTAATATATAATGGAAAAAATTCTAAATAAAAATTCCCATAGGATCATTGCTTAACTATGTTATGGACTCAATTTAGGTCCCTTGGTTTTGGTCACACTGCAGGCTTGCAACTAATTCTAGATATGCATGCTACAATGTTTAATGAGATGACTAGGTTAACACCTCACCATCTAAAGGACCTTCACATTCAACTCCTTCTAAGGAGTGCTCCTTTCAACATTCATCATTACAAGTACCCATTCCATCAAAAAATTGAAATTGAAAAGTGAGTACAAGAGCTCCTAAGAGCCAATGTAATTTGTCCAAGAACTAGCCCATACTCTTCACCTATTCTTTGTGTTGAGAATAAAAATGTGTCTTGATGACTCTGCATCAACTTCTATGAGTTGAACAAACTCGCTATTTAGGATAAATTCCCTTTCTAGTGATACATTTAAAATTCTTTTATAAGCTTCATGGTGCCCACTCTGTCTCCAAGATACATCTACACTTTGCCTATTATTAGATTCATCTGAATGATGTAGATATTCCAAAGACAACATTCTACACTCATGAGGATTACTAAATAAATTTTGGTCATTCCATTTAGGCTTGCTAATGCCCCATCCATTGTCCATGGATTGATGAAAAAAATATTTTAGCCCTTTCTCCATAAATTTATCTTGGTCTTCTTGAAAGGGATTCTAATCTATAGAAAAACTTGGAAATAGCATTTGTATCACCTTGACATGGAATTAAAACTTCTTACATATAGTCAACCATGTGTCGAGCACTAACCTTGGCCATATTGTCTCCTCTATAGGTGTTTAGGTTTACCCTTAAAAAGTTTAGACAATGTAAACTTGGCTTTCTCCCAAGACAATCAAAAGCATTGTGGAATTTTGGGTATCACTTGCTATTCTTGAAAATTTGTCAAATATTAGGGAAAAATTGTTGCTCCATTGATAGTATTGTTAAAAAAATGATACCTTCTCATGGATCGCTACTACAAAACATGCTTTCATGGTTATTGAATAGGCTATGTCTAGAACCCCAATTCTTATCATTCTTGATTTCTCCAAACCATTTTTCATTGAAAGTGATGCTTTTGGAAATGACATTGGTGTTGTTCTCATACAAGAGGGTCACCCCATCACCTTTACTAGAAAGGCGTTATTTGGATGCAATTTTGTATGCTCCACTCATGAGAAAGACATGATGGAAATCTTAAATGTGGTTAACAAATGGACACCATATTTGGTAGGAAGACATTTTTTGTATAAAAATCAGTCACCATAGTCTTAAATATTTCTTAGAGAAATGAGTATCCTCCATAGCTTAGTAAAAAAGTATCACCAAACTCATGCAGTGTGACTACAATATTACTTATAATAAGGGGAAATATAATGTAGTTTTTAATGGTTTCTCTCACAAATCAAAGGACCATGTCACCCTCAATCTATTTTCTATACCCCTTTTTGATTAGCTACATGATCTCAAACAAGAACAACTCTATGATTAGACAACTCAACATCTTATCCAACAACTTTATATCAACCCTACTTCATCCCCCAACCACTCGTGTGATGGAAAATATTTATGGTATAAATAATGCCTACTTTTACATCCCAACTCTATTCCACATCCTTGAATTCTTCATAAATTATATGACTCTCCCTCAGCTGGTCATTCAAGGTTTTTAAAAACCTATAAGTGATTAAATCACAAATTCTTTTAGCATGGGATTAAGGAGGATATCTAGTATCTCATTATTGAATGTGATACATGCCAACATCAAAATTCTAAAACAATGGATTTACTCTAGGGTTGCTCCAACCATTGTTGATTCCTACTCAAATTTGAAAAAATATTTCCATCGATCTTATTGAAAGACTTCCCAAATCTCATCGAAAATTGGTCATGCTAGTTTTATTAGACACCTCTCCAAATATTCCCACTTATATGCCTTGGACCACCCCTACACCTCCTCTGCCATAGCCCAAACCTTTCTTGACCAAATTCTCTATCTCCGTGGAATTCCCTTTTTCATCACCTTTGAATATGATGTTGCATTTACATATCATTTTTACATAGAATTATTTATCAAAATAGGCACATATTTGAAGATGAGATCTAGATATCATCCTAAAATAGATAAGCAAACTAAGACTACGAATAAATTCTTGGAAAGATATCTTTGATGTTTTTCTTATTAGAAACAACACTATTGGGTCAAGAAAAATTGTGGTACAACACTTCATATCACATGACCATGAAAATGATTACATGAAGCAGTTTATGGGTATAAACCACCATCTCTTCTTTCTTGCATTCCTAGTAGTTCTCCAATCCATTTAGTTGATACTACCCTCATCAAAAGGGACAATATTCTTTAGATCCTTTCATAAAATCTCCACATGGATTAGAAACACATAATGAAACAAGTTGATCCTTTAGATCCTTTTAGAAAATCTTCAAATGATACAATCGGTTTTAATCACTAGAGATGAATCCCCTTAACATTGTATACATATTTATATCTTGAATACACATCATTATGACCCTCTACATATTTATCTAATACAAGCCCACCTAAATTATTCACTTGCAACAATGGATTGCAATAATGAGATGAACTCCTACAAGCATAAACCTCTAGATATTTATATGACATTAGCTCTCTTTGAATATATCAAAGGTAATAATGATAATTTGTGCGTGAGAGTAGAACCTAAACTAATTCTACTCCTACTCCTAGCTATTGGTGAATGATGTGTTCATTTGGAGGCATGTGATCTACTGCAAGCTTTTGAGACCACTACCAATCCATTAGGTAATAGAGTCCATGATTTCCAAGAAGAAACAAAAAGTCAAAATCAAAG
Source organism: Cunninghamia lanceolata (assembly GCA_027924645.1). Lineage (NCBI taxonomy): Eukaryota > Viridiplantae > Streptophyta > Pinopsida > Cupressales > Cupressaceae > Cunninghamia > Cunninghamia lanceolata. The sequence goes on along the minus strand of BSBN01000534.1, from coordinate 12,342,225 downwards.
GAATATGAGTTGTTCATAAAAATGCATCACAAATTTACCATCAAGTAATAGAGAATACTTATTTATCCATTCCCATACTATAAACACCCATATTCAATGTAGTAATGACTACTACAAGGCCTGAAATGAATTAAAATGTTGCAACATTTTCAAATCCACAGTATAATCATGCGAGAAAGTGTGGCAAGGGGAAAAATCATGTCTACATCTTGGTTTTCCTTGAATGCTTACAAACAAGCATGGAGACATCCTGTTACAAAATGAATTTACATTAGAAATATCCTGCAATTTACAATTATACTACCCCAACTTAAAATAACTTGCATGAATTGAAACCCTAGAAATTCCCTAGCACTTACAGACGACTGGAAGATGCCTCAATGAGCAACCCCTTGAATGTCTTTTTTTCACGCCTATATAGTGTTTCCTTCTTCACTTGTTTTTCTAGGTAGAAAAAATTAGGGCGCACACACACCTACAACAATACATTTCATCTTCCCACACATTCAAATCTAACTACCTCCACCTTCCATCATTTAATTCTTCATCTATGTTCCATCTACATAAACAAGGAATTATAGGTGCCATTAGGAGGCAAGAACATTTCTTCAAATAGTTAAAATGTGAAAAAACATGTTTTTACATTTTAAATGATGTTTACAACACTTTAAATATTTAACTAATTTCCCCATCGGTGATTTCCACTGGACCAAGAAATCACTAATCGCTTTCTTTACATGGCCATTTTTGAAGTTTTTTAAGAGTTTGAAAGGCATGTAGCGGGATAGAACATATGGGCACATTCATAGTGCATATTGATGGATTTTGGGAATAAATGCAAGTTTGGGAACCAAAAAATATAGGTCCCAATAGTAGGTAAAGGAAGGTGTAATCCATTAGGGTGGCACGATGCACCAAATTTAGCTTTGAAGGAATTAAGTAAATTTTAGATTGTGGTATTTCATGGGTTTGTAGGCCAAGTGTTGATTACGAGGTAGTACATGTGGACAAATTATTAACCTAGAGTTCTTTAAGAGGAGAAGGCAAGGTCTGATCACTATTGTAGGTAGAAAGGAGTATAATTATGAGATGTTTAAGGCCACGTAGAACTAGATGGATGTACTAGAGTAAGAACATCAAAGGAATCCTAACCCTATAAATGAGGAAAGTGATGAAGAGAAGGAAAAAGATCCTATGGAAACAAGTGAAAGAAAAGAGGATAAGGAATAAAGAATGCTAAAGGCCACAAATACCATCGGTAAGAGGACCAAAGTTGACATCTTAAACTATTTTTGGGAACTTGAATCCTAAGGAGTTGATTGATTTGATCACCAATCTAGAAGAGCATTTTGAGTATGAGGACATTTCGAACCCGGGTAGGGTAGAATTTTCCAAGACCAAGTTTAAAGGCTATGTGGTAATCTAGTGCAAGGAAGTTGATAGAGGTAAATTGAAATGGAAAGGCTTGAATTGAAAAGTGGGAACATATTGTTGAAAAGTTAAAGTCCAATATTATTCTAGTCAACTACTAGTTGGAGTTCGTAAAGGAGTTACACTATTTGTGTGAATATGAATGTAAATGAGTGCACTATGGAATACTATTGTTTGACATTTTTTGTAAGGACATCATGAGGAAGGGACCAATAATGTAGCTAAGTACATCAATGGACTAAGGGAATCCATCCAAGGGGAGTTGCATATCTGGAATATCTAGAGAGTTGATGAGGCCTACTAGTTGGCTCTCATGGTAGAAAATAAGATAAACTGAAAGAAAGAGGAAAAGTAGAAATGCTAGCAAGGAAGAAAATTGAAGAATCAAAATAGTAGAGAAATATGCAATAACAGGGGAGCAACACTGAGGGGTAAAGGGAGAGGTAAATAATGTCATAATGGAAGTGAACATTGAGCATCCCACCATAGAGAGAAAGAAGATAATAGATAAATTCACATTTGATAAAGAAGGAAACTATAACATCTACTACAAAAGTAGAGGGGATTATGAGAACTACCACAAAGATGAAAAGGTGGGATATATTCAACACAAAGAGTTTTTAGGGGAGCATAAAAGATATACTCAAAAAAGTAGAGGATGATATGAGAGGAAAAGGTAGAAATCCTTTAGGGGAGCCTATTTTAGGTGCAATGAAGGACATAGAGAATTCAAGTGTTGAGAAATGAGAGCAGAGGATAGTTCAAGAGCTATGTTTGGTGATGAGAGGTCACACACTTCTGAGAGTGATCCTAAGTGTGAGGATTCATTTGTTTTGTAGAGAGATTTGAGGTGCAACAAAAGAGATGAGCCAACTTAGAGGAAGAGTCTGTTTAGGACTAGGCGTAAGGAAGGTGATAAATGTTTTAAGGTGGTAGGAGATAGTGGTACTAGAGCATGAATAACTTGGTGTCTTTATAGATGGTTGATACGTTGGGGATGATGAGGATGAAACATCTGCACCCATACCAAATAGATTGGGTGTAGTAGAGACCATATTTTGGTGGAGAAACAATGTTGAGTAAGGTTCAACAAAGGTGTGTACCATGAATAAGTGTTGTGTGATATTGTGCCAATGGATATATGCCATCTTTTGTCAAGAAGACCTTGGCAATTTGATAGGGAGGACTGTATGATGGGAGTGATAACACATATGTGATCTGGAAGGATGGACACAAGGACAACTTGATGCCATTGAGGGTAAGTGAAGGATAGTATTATAATACTGAAAGTGTGTGCATTGGGAAAGAATTGTGTGCATTGATTCCAAAGATGTGAAATATTATTGGAATAGGCAACATCACCACAAATACAAAATAAGTATCCCATAGGATAGGATATATGAACAAGAGGATAAAGATTTTTATTGATGAGAATGCAATTGAGAGAAGAATAACAAAAGGACCGTATGAGGTGGCCAAGTAGGAAATTGATAAATATGAGGGACTAGTTATTTACAAGGGAAAGTGGCCTATGACTAAATATTGGCCAAGAACAAATAGTGCAAAAGATGATTGGTGGAATAGATTTATGAATAACACAAGAGAAAGTAGTGCTTAAGATGGATCTCTTGAGGCATACTTGAGGAGGTGGGAGGAACCGGTTGAAGAAACAACAAGGTGGAATGTTCAAGTAGGAAAGGAAAACTACGTTAGAAAATGAGGGACTCATTTTTTTATTTTCCCTAGGTGTTTGATGTAGGTGCATCCTTGGGAACCTCAAGAATATGGTGCCATGTCTAAAGAAAGAAGAATTAAGGACTAATTTTATAATTATATGTAAGTGTATGGTTGTGGTTAGAAGTCTATTGTAGTAAATTGTGACACATTTCATTGCATGATGTAATTAGGATCTACAATTCTAGTATAAGCATTGTATGTGGTTCCTATGTCCTTAGTCAAAGTTTGAGGTTAATTGGATAAGTGAAGGTTTATTAATTCATTCACAATGTGATTGTAGTTTAATAGTATGAGATATTGGAACTATAATTATTTTTCTATAGGTTATTTTTAGTTTAGATCAAATGGTCTTAGTTATGAAATGTTTAGTAGCCATTGTGAAGGCTTGGGGTGTGTTTCATGAATAATCTCGACTATTAGACCATTATATTTTTGTAAGTTTTCTATGTTGATTTGGAAATATTTTTCATGTGGTTTCAATATTTGCACAAACTTTATGTTGACACAGATCATCTGAATAACATGAGGATGGTATAAATAAGAGGTTTTGAATTGATGGAAGGTAATTGAAGAAGACTAGAGTAGAGGAGATGTGTAGAAGGTAATATCGATAGTAAGCGAGTGAGATTGAGTGATAGAGTGTGGAAATTAGTAGTATGATGTTAGATACAATCTAAAGGTCAAGTTACTTTTTAGTGGAGCCTATATGTCTCCATTTGGCTATTTTTAGGCTCTTTAAAAGTCTCCCATTCGCCCATATTTGATTGATTTTCCTTAATTTTGAAACAAAATCACCTTGAGTTAGAAACCATAATTCTTTAATATAGATACATATCACACTATTGCATATAAAAATTTGGGCCCTAATCTCCCTAGTTTATCAGGGGATATTTTTTTATTTCTATACTTTCCCTATTTCAACAATTATACAACGATAGGAAATTTAGACACTAAATTACCATAAAAGTTAATATTAAAAAAAAATTGCTATCTAGTCTAAAATATTTTTTTCCATATGAAAAATATTGCTAAGGATATTATACTTCTTTGTAGTGGATTCACAATTTTTTTATAAATTTTTTAAGAGGTCATTTCTTAAAGTATACCTTGCTAAAGGTATCTACCAAGGTAGGTTAAGTTTATAGTCATGTCATGTCACAGTGCTTGCAAATTTAAGTCTATAATGACAAGTCATTAGTAGAAAGTCTAGAAGTGGTGATGCTACTACTCTAGTACAATGTGCTACATGTAGGAAGCCCTAGTGGCCTATGTGTAATCTTGTATAGTCTTAATCTAATCAAACAACTATGTCTTGGCATGTCAGAGGGTCCATTGCGATACATGTGTCTTCTTGTCAATGGTGGTAATTTTGGTTTAATCCTTGTTGTGGGAAACATAGCTTAACAATCCTTCTTGGACTCTCCTACCATGACTACATCAATGTTCCACACTGAATGTACTTATTAATTTCTTTTTATATAGTACTTTATGATCTTTAAAAGCTAGGTACTTTTATTAATTTACCACTCCATCTTTTCAAATATTTTTATAAGATTAATATATCCACCTTTATTCAAAGTTTATTTGATTTCATAGATATCTACTTTGACAAGAATGAGGTTAGATTTCTTGAATTCTAAAATAGGGGAAGATATCACCATTAGGTCTAAAAATATAAGAAAAAAAACCTTGAAATTATACAAAGGCTTAAGATCAACACTTTGGATTCTAACTTTAAGTTTCCTTCATAAAAACCTAGAAGTATCCTCATTCCTTTAAATATTTGAATGCTTAGTACAATCTTGTAGCTATGCTACCACCTATTTTGGTAATCTATGCTTTTCTTTGTAATCTCAAAAGGCAATTTCTCTGGCCCATAAGGGCACAATGCAAAGGTTAGTTCACATGGTAGTTGTACTTTCCACTAGGGTTCAAACCCCCACTGGGCTAATGAGCTCGCAGACCATAGGCCTTCACTAGGCTTTTGTCTTCACAGGATATGTGTCTTCCCTTGGCTGGCGTGATCACAAGTTGTGTGCCTTTACTGATCCAATGAGCTCATGGGTGTAAATAACGTGATAATGCTTTAGAGATTGAGACCCCCTAGTAGTTGTCTTAGTGATAAAGTCATGGAAAGAAATCCCCCATAAGGGTCTCTCTAGACTTTGACTAGGTTAAAAACTTGAGTTTCCTGTAAAAAAGACATTTTTCTCTGTAACATAATATGTACATCAAGACCCTTGCAATATTGATGGTTCCTTGGTATCCTCTCAACTATACATGGACCTATTTTGTAAGTCTTTGATTTTATCTGACCTCTGAATGACTTCAAAAAAATCTTATTTAGCTGGTTATGTAATAGTGTACACATCAAAATTTTAAAAATGTGCAATTTTTTTCTTGTAGTAACTTCAAGTATGTGTAGAAATATTTGTCAATGCCCTTTTCTGACAAAATATTTTTGGTTTGTCCATTCCAAAATGACAAAGGGATACTTAACTATAATTAAAAAAATAAGCATATTGATAGGGAATTATTTTGTGACATTTGGAAGAATATTGTCATCTAAAATTTTAGTAAATAATATCTCATTTAACTTTGAAGTGTATGTATAGCATAGCACAATGTAAGGGCAACAATGATGCAAAAATTTCAATCATTGACAATATTGTTACACCATGTCTAGACATCAATTTCAATTATAAGTATGTCATGCATAAAGTTATCTATGTAAAATTTAATTGAACAACTCTATTAGTAAGTCTCATTGGCAAAAGCCAAAACTACGAATTCTTGACATAATGTATTTAAGTCTAGAAAGTCTTGTGAATATTATTTGTCGTTAGTTTCAATAGATAACATTTTACATATTTGGGATAGTTAAACTAGACTTTTATAATAAAAAATTAACTTTTTATAATCATACAAAAAAATAGTCAAACTTGACTTTTATAAAAAAACATTTCAAACACAAATTCAATTATCTTCAGCACTTAGCTTCCTCAATAAATGTCATTACTCTTACAATTGTGTCCCTATAATGAGTGATAGAGGAATGCTTTTGTTTAAGGGTTATTAATGTATAACCTTTCTTAGCATTAGTTTTCTGTATAGAATTAAGTCTCCTACATTAATGCTATAGGTTTCAAGGTTGTATAGAAAAATTATAGTGTTTAACAAGTTGTGAGTAGGTGAATGTAAATAGGTTTATCCAAGGCTTGATAACCACATAAGATGCTGTTGGTAAGACTACAACATGTGTATGTATCTATGTGTGTCATTATATTATTTCTTTTGTTATTATTTTGATAAGATCTTAGATCATCAATTGTAACTAAATTAAATGTTCCAAATATTTATTGTAGCTAGTTATATTTTCACTTCTTTGCTAGAGATATATTTTTTTTTAAATGTCTAATACGCCACCTTTAGAAAACATTAATGTAAAAGGACTCAACAATATAGGCTTTGCAAGCTATGGGTTTAAAGATAATGATGGAGAGAGTCATTAACCACAATGAAGACACTAATCCACAAAGATAGTTGTTGATTATTCCCATGTGGTGGAGACAACTTAAGTGATCTAATCATTATGAGTAGAAAGAAAATGGTAAAAATATAACACTAATATAACAAAATTAATGTTTATCATAGGATATGAGGAGGTGAATGTAAGAAAGTTTATTTAGAGTTCAATAATCATAGAACTAATTAACCTAATATATTTCCAAATAGATTATATTTTTTTTGTTTAAAAAATATTTTAGCAATGTATAGAAAACAATCTTGTCTCAAACAAATGTTATTTAAGATATGTTAATTTTCTAATAGAAATGTCATTAAGATATGCTAAGGATATTATTTTTTGGGCGGTTCGTTAAGTTAATTATAGCTAGTTTTGACTAAGATAAGTTGGTTTTGAAGGGACCATAAACCTTGAACAAAGAAAAATTTATAGAAAAAACACAACCAATCAACTACAAAGACATCAAAATAGAGCTACCCGGTACCATAACCAAACCAAAATCAATGAAGAAAATAACAAAATGAGCCAAAAAATCAAGACTAGCATAAAACACTCCCACCAACCCCACTAGGGCTAGGTCAAACTATAGCTTATGTAAAACTTCAGCCACTTTCAATTCCACAGTTAAGAGGCCCTCTTGACTCATACCTTCACCCTTGCAACTTATGCCGTTATTGGTGCTTCCTTGAGTATTGTATCTTTTTCCTTTCTGGAGGTCTTAAGAAACAAACTTGGTCCCCCAAGTTGCTTATAGCTAGTTGTTTCATCTTACACAAATGCTATTTAAGATATGCCAAAGATATTAAAACTACTTCTTGAGGTTGGTTAATTCCTCCCTTTTATATTAACCTAAGAAATAACCTACCCTTTTAATGAGTTAGCATAATTTGCAAAAGCCTCTTGAGAAGGTTACATCATCAACTATTTTAGCCCATTCCACCAAAACCAAAATAAACAAAAATGGCCCTTTTCTATCCTACTTTTTAATACATCATCAAATCTAATTCGTATTATGAGCTAATATTATAAGAATAAGATCTTACAAAAACTATCATCTTCAATCTTGATTTCTACTAGCCTCATCCTTTAGAGAAAAGATCTAGTTGATCTCCCTTGAATCTATGATGCCAATGGCATACTTTAAAAAATTTACTAATTTCCTCGCTTTGTTCTTGGGGTTCTTCTCATTCCTATCAAAACATATGATGAGAAATAGGAGGCAAGATCCCATTACCACTCTAACACTCACCAACATGGTACCATTTACTGGAGTAAAATCAACCCTAGGCATAATGTTAACCAAAATATCATCCAAACTTCCTAACTTTTTCTTCTTAAAGCATTCCATCTCAATAGTTCATATTATCTCCTTCTCTTCTCCTCGATCAAATAGTACATCAATTAAAAACAAAGTAATATCTGAGTTGAGCCAATACCTATGATCTTCCATCATGAATTCATCTTCGAGGACCATTGAATACGATAAATAATGACTCCTAAATATTTTTACAACCTTACTCATGTCAGTTTCTATGAATCTTTTAACAAAGACAATTTATTGCATTTCAAAGATTAGATGCACATCGGTATCCATGATGTCTTTAAGAAATTCTGAATATAGACTTCATTTGTGATGCTAATAAGAGAGATTGTTTTCTCACAAGTTCATCAAGCATATATATTAGTGTGTTCATGTCTCCAAGCACCTCATTTATTAATTGTTTGATATTTCCATTTATGTACAAGTTTTAATCAATGCCATTGTTACAATTTTATGTATTAGGGTCATTGAATGTAATGCCAACATATTGGATGCTATCCTTAAAAGTCATATAGGGTTTTTATTTTTCCACCTTAGTTATAACTTATGTTAACCTTAAAATTTTGGGATTCATTCACTCATTTAATTAGGTATTATAGAAAATCTAGTTGCTTGTTATTTCTAAGTGACAAGGATAACATAAATGATTTTTTCACCACCACGAGCAAGTAAATGGTAAAATATAACATTTAAACACCTTTTAAAATAGTATACTAAAATTAATGTGTTTGCACGCTATGACAATTTGAATTTAAACAGGTTTTGCTACAGCCTAATAAATGCAAAACCACTTACTAGTATGACTACAATGTAAGCATGAAATTTAAGTGAAAAGATGACTATTGACCATAGGTTACTCATGAATTAGATAAAGTAGAATGAAACAATAAGCAGGGCTTTATGTACATATGCGTACAAAGAGTTTTTAATAGAGTTTTACAAAGCTTACTACATACGAGAATATAGGCCTGCATTTTTTAACATAGTAAAAGGACTTGTAGCACATTTTTAAAGGAATGTTATACATTTCCCTTATACCATGGACCTACTTGCATCTATGTTTTAGATAATCTATCTAAAGTTGCTAAATGTGTATAGGTAGCTAATACAAGTATATTAAGTTGATGAATATACTTCTATTGTTTTTACCAAGTTTTGAGAGTCTCCTGTGGAATTAAGATAGAAATCTTTGTTTCTAATAAATTAGCCCACTTATAAGTATAATTGTTTGTTAGTTATTCTCATTTATTATTAGTGTGTATACATTTATACATTTTTCATTTTATTAGTATGTTTGTAGGCATATGAGTTTATATATATAAGAAAAAGTACCAAATGCACCCATATGAAATATATTGAAAATAAAGAAATAAAAAATAAGGGAAAGAACCCAATTGTTGAGCATGTTTAGATAGGTGTGATAGTACTTGTGTATTTAAGGCCTAATATTTTTTAAAAGTTTAACACTAGTAGTTGTGACTTTAAAGTTTTTAGTGTTACTATAAGTACTTATAATTGAACGAAATATGTTCATCAGATTTAAAAAGCAACCAATCATGTGATGCCACATCAGTGCACCAACAAAACATGACTTAATGCACACCTATATAATGGATAAGGAGATAGTTCAAGGGGGTCCCCGTGATTCAGTCCCCTCCTTGACTCCAGGGGGTGTCGCTAATGGCATGGGCTATCAGAAGGTTCATGCAGCCTCTGCTTCGAAGTTAAATCCCAAGAAGTGGATGGAAGCTCTTTTGTGTATTGTCAATTGTACAGCCAAGACTTTGTGTAATCAACTGGTTGTTTTAGAGGTGGATGGTGCTAAGGCACTTAAACTACTGGTGCACACGGTGTTGCGGATTGTGGCATCAATGGACAACACCCTGGTGGGGGAGTTCTTTGTCTTTAGGGCCAATATCAACTTGGTTTGTTGTTGGATGATGACCAAGTGGTCTCTTAAGGGGAGCATCTTAGCTAGTGCTATGGCAAGAGGTATGTTTTTGTTTAAATTTACCTCTTAGGAGGACATGCTGTCAGTTTTAGCTGGTGGTCCATGGCTATATGGGAAGCATTCCCTTTCTCTATGCAAATGTAAGCCTGGTTTTGACCCTAAGGCTGACCTCAATCCCCTGTGTGGGTTCTCTTACCGGGTCTTCCCCTATAATTTTTGGATAAGGAAATCTTCACCTGAATAGGCAACTCCTTCGATAACTATGTCACTGTTGACAAAGTTACGAAGGCTAAGGTGAGACTGGTATATGCTAGATTTTGTGTTAATGTGGACATTTTGAAGGCTCTAACCACTTCCATTATACTAGAATCCCAGTTTGGAAAGTGGACGTAAAGCATTCAGTATGAAAATGCTAGGATGTTCTGCCAAAATTACATGAAAGATGGTCATGTCTTTACCCAGTGTCGAGCTTCGAATCGTAACCCTCCTTTGGAGTCAAAACAAGTGGAGGACACGTAGGAGTACCCCTTCAAGGAGGATATTTTGAAGATAGTTGACTCCCCCCAGCTTCTCCAGAGAAGGAAACCATTTCTGAAACTCTTGTGGAAGATACCCAAATAGACCAGGTTGCACCAGCTTCCCATCAAAAGACTCAAGCTTCTCCATTGTAGGTGGAGGAGAACCTAACTGTTGAACTGACAGTTGTTGGGGAGGGGGGGAGTCAAAAGTTTAAAGATACAGAGATGGGAAAGCCATCTAAGGTCTAAGAATCAGCTATAACTAAGGAGTGTTAGGGAAACATGGAAGAACCTAAGAGATATGAGTGGATCTTAGCCTACAGAAAAGTGCTCTATCACTACAGAGCAGGGTAAATGGAGTCGGTAGTCCTAGGGACCTTCTAGGGTTTCTTAAAACTAATACAATGTCACTGATGAAGAATATCTCACCTTCCCCAGGGGCAAGTTCAAGAGGGAAGTTGGAGGATAAGGAAGGATGGACTATTGCAAAGAAGAAGGGGAGAAGTAGCAGTTGTAAGACAGCTGATGTGGTGGGAGATAGTAATGTCGGTAGGCCAACCCACATGAAGACCAGACAAAATGAGATGGAGCAGGAGATTGCTAGTGGGAAGAAGTCCACCTTGGTTGCTCCCTCTAGAAAGATCAAGAAATGAAGATAATCTCTTGGAACATAAGAGGGTTGAACAACCCTCATAAGTAGTTGCTTCTTAGGAACTGTGTTTTTGATAATAAAGTTGATATCCTTCTTTTGCAGGAAATAAAAATGTCTAACGAAAGCTTCAAATCTGCCCTTAAATATATTTGGCCCAATGCGAAGTATGCTATAAGTGAGGCTACTAGGGCCTCAGGAGGATTTTTTACTCTTGGAGACAAGACATTACTGGTAACCTCATATCTTGTTCTAAGAATCATGTGGAGGTCACTTTTCACTCTCCTCTTGAATGGTGGACGTTGATTAACATTTATGCTCCCAATACTTGCAGTAGCTGAAAGGAAGTTTGGAAGAGTCTGGAAGAAAAAATTAGAAAAAATAAAAGTGTCAATTAGATGGTGGCAAGAGACCTTAACTCCCCTCTTTTCCCTTCAGAAAAGAGGGCGGGGATTAACTGACTATTCTAATAGCATGATGGATCTTGCTAATTTTCATGGAAATGTAGGTCTTATGGATGTGGAACTATTTGGATATACCTTCGCCTGGTCTAAAAGAAGACAAGGGAGTAATCTAATTCAGGTTAAATTGGACAGATTCTTAATCTCTTCCTACTGGACTATTATGAATAGTCTACATTTATCTAGTCTCCCCAGGATTGGTTTAGACCATAGCCCTCTCTTGCCTAACTATACTAGGAAGGGTAACAAAGGTCCTTTTCCATTCAGGTTTGAAATGATGTGGGCCCTTCATCCCAATTTTAGAGATCACTTGTTAAGTTCATGGATAATTCCAGTTCAAGGGTCGACTATGTTTAGGCTGGTTAAGAAATTGGCCAATGTGAGAAACAAGGTGAAGGGCTGAATAAATTTACTTTTGGAAATGTTTTGAGTAGGAAGAATTATGGAAAAACTAAAAGAAGTTCAAAGCAAAATTGATCAAGGAGACATATCTGAGGATCTACAATTGATGGAGAAGAATCTCTCCAAGGAATGGACCCAGACTATTAAGGAAGAAGAGGTCTACTGGAAATAGAAATCTAGGGTTCAATGGCTCAGAGAAGGGGATATGAACACCTGCTTTTTCCATCAATCTACATTAAGACACAGGAAGAGAAATACCATCAGAGCACTTAGAGATGAACAAGGGAGACTTGTGGAGGAGGAAGAAGAGATTGGCAACATGGCGATGGAGTACATCGAAACCTTGCTGGTAGAACAACAATCAATTTTGCTGGAGGAAGATATGAATCCTCTCCTGGAAGTGATTCCTAATATTCTCTCTAAGGGGGATAATTACTTGGTGACCAAACCCATTATTCTAGAAGAGTTTAGAGTGGCTGTGTTCTCCATGGGAGCTTACAAACCCCTGAGCCCTGATGGGTTTCCCCTAGTGTTTTTTTAGATGTTTTGGAAAATTGCTAGTAATGATGTCTTTTTGGTGGCATGGGATTTCTTCAGGATAGGGAAACTCCTATGATAGCTGAACAACACTTTTATATCCCTTATCCCGAAGAAGACCAAAGTTCAAAACATGGCAAATTTTAGACAGATCAGTCTTTGTAATACAATATATAAGGTTTTCACTAAATTGTTGGTGTTCAGATTGCAACCCTTGCTGGATAAACTCATCACTTCTACCAGAAAGGCTTCATCTTAGGGAGGTAGATCCTAGATGTGGTAATCACCACCCATGAAATAATTCATTCTATCCAAAAAAGCAACAGCCCAGGTATGATTTTCAAACTAGATATCTCAAAAGATTATGAAAGGGTCAGCTGGGACTTTCTTTTGAGAGTTCTCAGGAAATTTGGATTCAATGAAAAAATCATTAGCATAATTAAAGAATGTATATCTATAGCCATATTTTTAGTGCTTATTAATGGATCCCCAAAAGGTTTTTTCCCTTCTAGGAGGGTCATTATACAAGGTTACCCTCTTTCACCTTACTTGTTTATCCTGATTGATGAAATTCTGGGAAGGAAAGCTTGTAATTTGTTAATGCAGGGGACTCTTCGCAGGATAAAACCTTACTTAATAGCCCAAAATTTGGTGATTCAACAATTTGTGGATCAGACTATACTATTTGGGTTAGCTTCGGTGGTGGAAGCTAGAAGGTGGAAGGAACTTTTAAAGAAATATGAGGTAGTTTCAGGTCAGAGTGTCAATTTTGAAAAAAAGTCATATCTAATTCTTCAATACTCTTCTAGACCTCCAACAAAAGATTACTGGTATTTTGGGTTGTTTGAGTGAAAGTCTCCCATCTACGTATTTGGGCCTCCTTCTAACCATTAACAAAGTGTCTATGGAGTTCTGGAAGGTGCTGGTAGAAAGAATTCATAGAAAACTGGTGGGATGGAAGGGTGCTCTCCTAAGCCAAGATGGTAACTTTCAACTTCTCAAAGCTTCTTTACAAGGGATGCCCAATTATACGTTAAGTCTCTTCAAAATTCCTAAAAATGTGGCTGATAAGATTGAACAGATCCAGAAGAAGTTTCTTTGGACAGGGGTGGAAGAGAAAAAAATAATTACCCTTATGAGCTGGGAGAAATTTTATGACCCTAGAAGACAAGGGGGTCTAGGCCTTAGAAGAATTCAGTTGATGAACAAGGCACTATTAGCCAAGATAGGGTGGAGCCTTATCCAGAATAGTACTAATTGGGGGGATATCATGAGAGCCAAATATCTCAATGGAGACCAAGGTAGAAGTCTTATAGTGAAGGAGAGCCTTCCCAATGGCTCGGTTATTTGGAATGGGACTATTAAAACTAGAGGCCTCATCCGACAAGGGTTGAGATAGAGGATTGGGGATGGTAAAGAGGTCACCTTTTGGAAAGACCGGTGGCTGAAGGATAAACCCCTCATAGAGTTGGATTATGGTAGGATAGTGGGTAGGACTAGTGAGGTACTTGGCACCAAAGTGGCTGACTACATAAGAACCTGTGAAGGTCTCCAGAGATGGAAAGAGATCTTAGGTTATGCCTACAATGACAATGAGAAGGTAAAGATGGTTTAGCTTCAAAAAGTTTTTGAAGAATATAGATTATCACTTTTTATCAAGAGGGACAAGATGGTCTGGGATAAGGATAAGAGAGGACTATTTACTGTCAAAATTGCATATAATTTGTTGTTAAACCATGGACAAGGAGGAGTTTGGAGTAAAATTTGGTTTCCTAAACTCATTTCGAAGGTTAATTTCTTTTGGTACACTTTAATGCACAATAATGTCTTGACCCTGGATAATCTGAAAAGGAGAGGATTCCTTATGCCAACTAGATGTATACTATGTGAATCTGAGGAGGAATCTTTGGCTCATCTCTTCCTTCATTGTAGTTTTGCTTGGGAGGTCTGGGGACTCACACTCCAAAAGTTGAATGTTAATTGGATCTTGAATGCTAATATGGAAATGTTGGTGTGGGAATGGAAGCACCCCTATAATCTGGTTCTACCAATTTTGAAATAACTCTAGAATCAAATACCTCCCCATTTAGTTTGGAGTTTTTGGAAGGAACGTAATAATAGAGTCTTCAGGGAAAAGAGAAGAACCCCTCTGTAGGTCTTTCAATGTTTTGTCAAGATGTTAACTGAAAATATCAATTCCTGTCAATTCAAAGCTGAGGATAGACACCTGGGGAGAGAAGAACTAAACATGATAAAGAACTAGAATCTGAACTCATACAAGGTGGACATGACTAAGAAGTTAGCTCAAGCTAGAACCAGACAGACTTCACTGTAGCAAGGGTGGGTTAAGCTGAACTTTGATGGTGCGACTAAAGGGAACCTGGGTGCTACTAGTGGTGGTGGTATCTTAAGAATGGATACTAGAGAGTGTGTTGCTACTTATGTTGGAGGGATCGACATTAAAAACAATAATGAAGTGGAAGCCATGGCTATGCTATGGAGTATCAGCTTAGGTATCTCCATGAATATCAAAAGGCTGCATACTGAAGGTGACTCCCAGTTAATAGTGAATGTTGCCCTTGGTCATTCTCAGATAGGATGGAACCTTGAGGATATCATGGGGGACATCAAGATCCTTCTTAATGGTCTAGAGGCATATAAGATTTCTCATATCTACAGAGAAGGAAATGCCATGGCTGATGCCTTGGCTAATGTTGGAAGTGCGAAGGATGGATGGCGATGCTACAGAAGCGTCTCAAGTTTGTCTCAAGAAATTTGTAACTTGATTGAGCAAGATGGAAAGAGATAGGAAATATAAGTGGTGGGTGATGGTTGTTGTTCTTTGGTATCACCATGGTGTGAGATGGGTGGGAGTTCTTAGCTTTGGGGAAAGCAAGACCAATAGTTCTAATTTTCAATTTTTTTCTAGCAGGAGTGTCAAAAATCTCCTGTAGGATGAGGTGGCAGGGTTGTGGTCCAGTCAACTGGGTCCTATTTATAGAAGTTGGGGTAAAGGGGTCCATGGGGATATAGGGGATGACATAGATAATAGTACTATGAGGAGATTGATGGGAAAGCTTGGCTAGCATGCCAAAAGGCATAAGGACTTCGGTATTGGTGGAGATTTGGGGGCATGATTTCACAATTCAAAAAGGACGATGAGTGGTCAAGTGGTTGGGAGACAGAGGATAGATGTGATGGCTAATTTCATGATCCATCGTGGTTGGTTTAAGGTGGAGGCTGGCGTCGCCTATCTTCACATGAGGTGGCAGCTAAATACTTCCCCCGATGAGACATATATAGGTGGCAATCTTAAGGCTTTTAATAATAATAATTGCACTGTCATCATTACTACAACTCAGCATAATTGCTATTTTAGTGGTCCCTTTCCTAATTTCAGGGTTGCAAATTGTGATTATTTCCATATTGATCAAAACCAGTTTAGTTTCCTTAGCCATTATCAGACCAGTAAGATGGGAGGAGACATCATGAAAATTGAACCCAGCTTGACTGTGAAATTTAAGTAGGACCCTATTGTTTGGCATATTATCCAAGAGGGTGAGGTGGTGCCTTTCCTTGAAGGGATGATGGGTCAGGATGAAAATCTTTCAATATAGTTTGCAGAGATGTGGGATGAGGAAACTAGAGAAGTCAGAATTGGGAAGATTGGATTCCAAGTTTTTGAGGAAGTCATTGGCCAACCCACTGGTTTATCCATGAAAGGCAAAAAGCATTCGAGGCAAAGCAAAGTAGCTGACCCAGAGCACATGAATCTCTTCTTCTGCGAGGGAGAGGCTCCTATGAAATTTCATGGTGGGTTTGTGAGAGAGGAATTGCCAAAGCTGTGGGGACAAATCTATCTCATGATAATGAAGTTCTTCATGCTAGAAGGACGGTTCTGGGTACACTACAACTATCACTTTGCTCTTTTAAATCATTTTAGGAACAAGGTTGAGATTAGCTTTCCCTTTTTTTTACTCTCTTCATTGGATAATTCCATTAAGCCTATTACAGAGCTTAGGGCCAAGAATACCAATCACCCTCTCATTCTGATACATCAAGGCCTTATTTTGAAACTATATCATTTCCATCTTGCCCTTTGTCTGCCTAAACCTATTCAAGTTAAGATCTTAGAGGACCCACAGCTACGTAGTTCACACAGGGGTAAGGGTAAAGTAAAAACTTGCATTGGGACTCCTATAATTAAGGGCGGCCCTAGTGCGGTGGAAGGGAATCTGTTTGAGACCCCAACTTCTGCTAAAAATACAAAACAAAAGCATGTCACTCCAATGTAGGGAAGGAAGTTTGGCAAGAGAGACAGGGTGGAGGAAATGGAGGGAACTTTGATGAAGAAGTAGAAGGAAGGGAAGGGTGCTTCCATGGAGGATGCACCTATGAAATTTATGGAATTGGACACTATTCTAGAAACTAAGGGTAGTAGTGAAGGTGGGAAGTCTGCTCTTCTGAGTATTCGTAATTCCAAAAGGATTGCTGGGAAACCTTTCGTTAGTTCTCTAGGGGTGGAAGGTTCTGATGGCTCTGAGTTTGTGGAAGAGCCTGTAGATGAAGAGGGAGAGGAGACTCTGACTAATTCTATGTACGAAGTTGAGGGCACTAGTCAATTTGCCTCGATGAATGAAAGTAGCTCGAAAAGTCTAGAAGGCAAGAAGAAGGCTCCTGTTGGTAAGAAAGATGTGGGGGAGGCTGTTCATTAAGATAGTAAGGGGGTTTGTGCTCTATGTCTCAAACATGAGGAGGATATCTAGAACCTTCAGAAAAGCATGGACTCTATGCAGAACAAATGGAAGGTCATGGTGGAGTTCGCGACTAAAGCTTTACACTGGGTGGCTTCCATCTTCATTACAATGAAGGATCTAGATGACAAGGTTAAACAAGTGGGCATTGCCATCTTAGGTGACTACAAGGAGATGGTGGAGTTCCTGGCTAAGTTTGGGGTGACTGACAGCTCGTAGTTTCCTGTTTCTCCTATTTTCTATTTTCTTCATCATTTCATTGTGTTTTGTTCTGTTTTGTTCTGTGCTGTCAAGCTACTATTTTTGGCATGTTAATGGCATGATGCCCTTGGGGATATTTTGTTAAAGGGATCTAGACCCTGGTTTCCAGCTGAACTTGTCAAAAACTAAGGATGCAAAGTAAAAATCATGTATAACTATTAAGGATAGCATCCATCCTGTTAGATTTACATTCAATGACCATAATAACTAAAATGTAACAATGAAATTAATTAAAACTTGTACATACTTGGAAATATCAAATAATCAATATATGAAGTGCTTGGAGACATGAACAAACTAATATATAGCCTTGATGAACTTATGAGAAGATAATCTCTCTTATTAGCATCACAAATGAAGTCTATATTGATAATTTCTTAAAAACATCATGGATACCAATGTGCATCTAATCTTTGAAATGTAATAAATTTTATTTGTTAGGAGCTTCATAGAAAATGATGTGAATAACGGTGTAAAACAATATGAGTCATTATTTATGGTATTCAATCCTAGGTCCTCAAAGATGAATTCATGATGGTAGATCATAGGTATAAGGTCAACACAAATATTACATTGATGTTCATTGATGTACTATTTGATCTATGAGAAGAGAAGGATATAATATGAATTATTGAGATGGAACTCCTTAAGAAGAAGTTGCTAGGAAGTTTCGATGTTATTTTGGTTAACATTATGCCTAGGGTTGATTTTACTCTAGTAAATGGCACCATGTTGGTGAGTGTTGGAGCAATAATGAGATCTTGCATCCTATTTCACACTATACGTTGTGATAGGGATGAGAAGAACCCCAAGAACAGAGTGATGCACATAGTAAATTTATTGATGTGTACCATTGGTATCATAGATTCAAGGGAGATCAACTAGAACTTTTTTCTACAGGATGAGGGTAGTAGCAATGGAGATTCAAGATAATAGTGTTTGCAAGATCTTTTTATTATAATATTAGCTCATAATACAAAATAGATTTGATGATGTATAAAAAGTATGACAGAAAAGGGTCATTTTTATTTATTTTGGTTTTGGTGGAATGGGCTAAAATAGTTGATAAGATAACCTTCTCAAGACCCTTTTACAAATTATGCTAACTCATTAAAAGGGAAACAAAAATATATGTATTTATTAGGTTAATATAAAAGGTAGGAATTAACCAACCTCAAGAAGCAATTATAATATCTTTGGCATATGTTAAATAACATTTGTGCAAGATGAAACAATTGGCTATAACCAACCGAGGGGACCAAGGTTGCTGCTCAAGACCTCCAGAAAGGAAAAAGGTACAATACTTAGGGTGCTAGCACTAGTAAATGCATAAGCAACAAGTGTGAAGGCAGGACTGAAAAGGGCTTCCTAATTGTGGAATTACAAGTGGCTAAAGTTTTACATAAACTATAGTTTTGCCTAGCCCTAGTGGGGTTGGTGAGGGTGTGTTATAGTAGTCTTTAATTTTTGGCTACTTTTATTATTTTCTTCATTGATTTTGGTTTGGTTCTAGTAGATGGTAGCTCTATTTTGATGTCCTTGTAGCTAATTGGTTGTGTTTTTGCTATAACATTTTCTTTGTTCAAGGTTTATGGTCCCTTCAAAACTAGCTTATTGTAACCAAAATTAGCTACAATAAACTTACCAAACCCCCCAAAAATATTATCTTTAGCATATCCTAAATGACATTTGTGTTATAGAAAATTAACATATCTTAAATAACATTTGTGGGAGACAAGATAGTCTGCTATTAATTGCTAATATGTTTTAAAAGAAAAATATAACCTATCCAAAAATATGTTAGGGTAATTAGTTCTATGGTTATCAAGGCCTAGATAAACTTTCTTACAACATCAAATCTAATCATTTTTATACAACCCTACTAAACATAAAATTAGACAGCCATTTTAATTAGGGCTACACTTGGGTGCACAGAGCTCTAGTAGATTAAGAGAAAGGTTGTGCAATTAGATAGGGGGTTCTATGGAAGATAGGATGGATGTTCAAAGGTCTCATTTTATATCGATTTAAAAAAAAAATAGACCTCTATACATCCATAATTTTCCAAGAAAGTGACCAAGTTTATGAATTATACAAACCTAATTGGTTGTAAATACAAAGGTCTCATTTTATTTTGTATGGAGAATAATCATTGCTTGGTTCATTGGGCATATTCTAATTTAATTGACGAATGCAGATTTTAAGAGATTAACATGATTGATTATATAGAACCAATTGGTTTTACCTACAGGGGCATATAGAAGAAGATATTCTAAAGACCTAGAGGGTCCTATGATAGCCATTGAGGAAATCCCTCAAACAGTTTCATGCAACCCATAGGTAAATCCCTTCCTTTATAGTATTCAAGAAAAATGCTCTAGCATAAATTAAAATATATATAGACCCAATTGGTTTTACCTATAAGGGCATCCAAAAGAAGATATTTTGAAGACATAGAGAGACCTATGAGAGCCATTGATACCTCAATAAATTTCATGGAACCCACAACCCTTGCCTTTGTAGTATTTTAAAAAAATGGTCTACCATAAATTAAAACATATAGACCCAATTGGTTTTACCTACAAGGGCATCAAGAAGAAGACATTTTGAAGACCCAAAGGATCCCATGAGAGTCATTGAGGAAATCCCTCAAAGGAACCCATGGATAAAGCCTTTCCTTTGCAGTATTCAATGAAAAATACTCTACCATAAATTAAAATGTGATATGGAAAGGTTAAAGTGAATATCAACGTGCCCTATTTCAGAATGAAACATGACATGAAACAATTAGATTTTTATTTTTTGACATGAATTTAACTCCACTTCTTTACAATTTTAGCAAAATATCTTGAAAACACACATTGATAGAGAGAAGATAAACCTACTTGGAAGAGCAGCTTCAACTTATTTTTTACTCTGTCGTTAGCAACTTGTCCTTTGTGAAGTTGTGGTTTTAGGCATCTGAAAAAAAAGGGCACAACATAGTTAATTTATTTTATTTTTTTCACATGAATTCAATTCTACTTCTTCATGATTTTAGCAAATTATTTAGACAAATATTCACATAGAGCAAATAAACCTACCTAGAAGACTTATAGTCAACTGCAACTCATTTTTGACTCTCCATTGTTTGCAACTTGCCCCAGCTTGAAGCTTGCAACATATGTGTTTAAGATCTGCATTTAGTTCTTGATCTAAACCAAATGATAGAAATGCTTGAAAGCTCCACATATTTGAAAGTGCCTGCAAAATGTGGGTTGCATCATCACTAGAGTTAACAGTCCATCATAATGGATACTGGCGGGGGTAGAACTTTGCATTAACATCGATTGTGTGTCCTATCATCGTAATTGGTGGTTCATTATGGTATGGTATTGTGTGTTAGAATGCTAACAAAATGTCTTATCCATGCTATTTTGTATGGAGAATACCTATTGCCAAAACCGTTATACTGTTATGGGTAGCATCACCAAAACTATTTTATAATGGAGAATACGGTCATGATATCTTAGACATGCTATTTTGTATGTTACGGTATTTTACACAGCCGATGCCGCCCTATAACACCTCCCTCTGAGCAGTCATACCTGTTTAAAAAGTAAAAATTGTTTCGGTTGCAATCTGTAGAGAGTAAAGGTACTCCATTAAAATTATTGAGAAAAATTAACTCTGGAAATGAACAACAAATCTTTGTCAATAAGAGTTTATGAACAAGTACGTGACACTTGTTTTACAATAATCTCTATTAAGGGCTTGTACTATATATCCGAGAAGGGTAAAACTCGTTAAAAAAAGCTGTAAAATACGAAAGGAATACGTAAGAGGAAACGATGCCTTGCAAAACCAAAAAATGAATTTTCCGCCTGCAGGGTAACAAACAACAGCATAATCTCACACTATCTTTCATTGAAAATCTGTTCCCGCTCGGAGACAGTTGCAGGCCTTGGAAAAAAACACCGAGCAAAACACAAGCGCAATTAGTTGCAGTCCTTGAAAAGGCGAAAGCAGCCATAAATGGGACCTTGCACCTAAACAAAAACTCATCCAATCTCTATCTTGACGCTGCAAACAACAAGAGTCACGCTATTGAAACCCACTTTTCCTCTATAAATACAACGCACAATTCCTTCAGCACTACATGGAAACATTTGTTCTGTACAACTACATTGAATTGTAACATTATGAAGAAAAGCAATGTTTTGAAATACATAGGAGTATTGCTTGTATGGCTCTTATTTTTGAAGCCTTGTGTAGGTAGTTCTTTTACTGTGTGGGCAGGGCCTGGGTGTCATATCCAGGGTCTCACTTTCAGTAATTGTGGGTGTTTTCCCTTACCAAATCACGGAGGATATGAGTTTGTATACGAAGGACAGACTGTCGCTCTTCATACTGCTGATAATTGTCTGGGTAAAGTAGATACTGCACTTAGTGCCAGTACAAGCAGCTGCGATGGTTTTAAGTGGAATAGCATCTCCATTCTGTGCTGATAATGTATGGTTATCCAAAATACAAGGTTAACCAACATTTCTATCTAGCGATTAGTGTTAGAATGAATAATGTGTCAGGATTTTTATCTGGTCTAGTCTGTTCAATTTAGTAAGATCTGTATGTCGTGTTTATGATTGAGTTTTTATCTTTAATGTTAAATTTACTAGGATTGGCCCGGAAACTGCTGCAAGTGGTGTGGATCCTGCTGTGTCCTGAGGTGGCAGTTAAGTTTGCTTTTTTGTTTTTCTGTGTTTCGTTATAGTGGCTCGGCAGTGTTTATGTTTAATGCTCTTGGTCTTGCCGGCATGGATGTTTTGTTCAGTTCTAATACTGGTTTTCGTTGTATAGGGTGGCGGCCATGGCCGGATGTGGCTTGTTTTTTTATACCTTGGCTGGGATAAGGTTTTTGTATAGTCAGCCCATGTGTTTAGGGGCTACTCAGCATGCTTGTTTATCAGGCAATTTTGTATTTCAAACCCTTGTGCTTTTTTGGGCAGCTATGTATATATGTTTTAAATATAATATAAGTCTGAGTGACCTACACTCTTTTAAAAAATTATAAAAAAATTTAGTAGGATTGTATCTGGCCTTTATGATTAAGGGATAATTTTGAAGCTTTCTTTTTAGTTATATTTACTTGAGATATCTTTTCATTTCAATTTACACATATAGAATTTATAATTATGAGGCATTTTTTATTAAATTTATTTAAGAAGTAATTACTATATTTTTCTGTTTTATTTAAGATCTCTATAATATAATTCAATAGTATTTATAATTCAATGGTATTTTTCAATTAAATTTACTCAAGATCTAGTTTTTGTAATTGAGGGGTGTTTTGTCTCTTAAAATTTATTTAACATTTGAGATTTAAACAATTAGCATATTTATATTTAAACAATATATCTAAAATACATCAAGAGATCTTTCTGAGATGATTAATGTTAGGATTAGTGATTAAAAAGTAGGTATTGGATTGACAAGCATAATTCTAATTAATATTATATATTATTGATATATAATTTATATTATATACAATATATATCATAAAAAATAAATAATAAATAATGCCATGTCATGTAATGTAACTCCTTACCATAACCTATTAATATATGAATGAAACTATGGAATTTACTATTTTGATTTAAACTAGTTTTTGAATCTTATTTGCTATATTTTAAAAATTTTCGATTTTTGTGTACTGGAATTTGAATCTGAAATTCAACTCTTCTTTGTGACTGTGGAAACCCTTTTGGAAAATTATATTTAAGTGGAGATTTTTATTTTTATTTAAATTAATTTAAGATGTGAGCTTTTATAGTAGATGGATAGTTTTTAAAAATTGTATTCAAATATTGTTATTTAAATAGACTTTTATAATTAAAAGGTGTCTTTTTAGTTAAATTTATTTTAAAAATATGATCATTACCATTCGATATCTCTTCAATTATTGAATATCTTTTCATTTATATTTATTTGAAATCTAACTTTTTTTTAAATGTTTGTTATTTTCCCAATTAAATTTATTTAAATTGTGATATTTAAATAAAATATTGTATTAATCTTTATACGTTTTTATAAAATAATAATTTTTTAAATTTTATATTAAAATTAGATTAAGAAAAATTATATTGATGAATGACTCATTAACCAAATAAAAACCTAAACCAAACAAAAACGTAGACCAATCAACATGAAAAGTAAAATCTAAACTAGGGAGACAATGCTCAAACCTAATCTCTCTATTATGATAACATTGTTCGAAAGAGTTATCAAAACTTGAAAAATGTCTCTCCCTCTCGATCCGTCGCTACTACTATCAAAACCACTCTTAATTTGATAACTGCTGTTATAATCTAACTCTCACAACACTCCACTATTACCAAACTCTCATACGACATATTATCAAGATACCAACAACGGCTTGAACCACGAAATCACTCTTCGAATGTGGTCTAGATTGTTGATTTTAGTAAGATTTTTGTCTCCTCTTTATGATTAAGATGCATCTTTACTATTAAATTTACTACGATAGGTATCTGCCCTCAACGATTGACGGACAATTTTGAAGGTTTCTTCTTAGTTATTTTTTACTAAGATGTCTTTTCATTTCAATTTAAATACAAGTAGCATTCATAATTATGGGGTTACGGAGTATTTTTAATTAAATATATTTAAGAACTTAGTATAATACTTTTAATTTTTATTTAAGATCTGAACAATATAATTGAGTGGTACTCTTAAACTAAGTTTATCTAAACGTTAGCTTTTGTAACTGAGGGGTCATATTTGATATTTATATAAAAATTTATATCTAATTTTTATATTTAAATTTATTTATGATGTGCGTTATTATAGTTGATAGATATTTTTTAAAGTTTATTTAATTTATAATTGAAGGGTATTCTTTTAATTAAATTTATTAAAAAATATGATCATTATAATTGGATTTTTTTCGTTTAAGTTTATTTAAAATCTAGCATTTTTAGTTGAAGGTTATCTTTTCAATTAAATTAATTTAAATTGCAATATTTCAATAAAATATTGTATTTGTTTTTATATGTTTTTTATGATATAGTGTGTTCTTTTTCCTTTATATTAAATTAAGATAAAAAAAAAGATTGTATTGATCAACTTCTAAGGTAGTGTTGATATGGCCCTTAACCAAATAAAAGCCTAAACTAAACAAGAAACTAGGCCAATCAAATATGAGAAGTAAAATCCAAACTAGAGAGACAATGCTCAAACCCTAGTATTCCTTCTTAGCTTGGAATCAGAGTATTATTCTGTATGATCCTTCACTTTTTTAAGAATAATGTTTCTTCATTTGCATCATTGACTAGTCTTCAACATTCTTATAAGGATGTTTGACCTATGAGTTTTTGTAATTTCCCTATAAGTTCCCACCAAAGTAAGAATTCACTTGCTCGTTGCAATACCCAAAAAAAAGGCAATCCAAAAATGGCCTAATTTTTTTTTGTCACAAGTTTACTACTTAAGATAATAGTAGATTAGACATGACAACAATCTCATGTAAGTGTTGGTAACAAATTATTTGAAGGGAGAGATATTCAATTAAAGGAAGATAGTGAATCTTATATAAATAGCATGCAATGCTCGTGAATTATCAAGCTTTTGAAGACCATTAGATGTAGGTAGAGATCAATGGTTAAGGGTGAAACACCCACAATTATTTAGTAAGGCAAATCAATTAGCCATTGCATCCCAAGCTTCACACATGGTCTCGTTAAGTTTGTTTGGTCTCTTGGCTCGTGGGTTCATTAACATTAACAAACATCTGTTTCTTAATAATCCTTCCATCTACGATTTAAATACTGATGTAGAAGTATTCTTTGAATATTGATGTACTTGATCATGTTAGTTACATAATTCACCTAAGATATAAGACTCCTTATGGATGTACAAACTTTATAAACATAGATTTACAGACTCTTTAGTTTTATAATTCACAAGTTAATATTCTTAATGGGTCTAGTAGATGTGTAGATGAGAAACTAGTCTCAAGAAAAGTTTAATAGAGCCAAATCCCATGAATGAATATTTAACAAATACCAAGTAAAATGAAAGGGCCCTCTTACACCCAAATTATTTAGATTCTACAAGTAAAGAAAGGCCTTATTTTCTTGCAAAGGCCATAGGAAAAACTAGCAAGAGTTTGGGACAACAAGAAGTTTTTTTTCCTATATATAGAATGCTACTATCTAACTCACCATTGGAAAAGATTGGATTTTTTTTATTAAGATTCTACAAAACATTTGTACATAAAGGACTAGCTTCACCAATGATATTTTCTTATATATGAGAACCCAAAATACTAAGTTATAGACTTGAGAGACTTGGGAATGAGTTACATATAAGTATAAGATTCTTTGGTTGACACAACAAATGAGAATTCAAAAAATAATGAAATTACTAAATTCATTTATTAAGACACTAGAAATACTTTTAGAATTAAAAAAATAATTAAATTAATAAATTCATTCATTAAGACATTGGAAATACTTTTAGATTGCTATTTATTTAATTTAGAACAAGAACATGTAGTATAAATACATGATTCACAATGTTGTCTATATAAAGCTTATGATTTCTCACATAATCTAGAAATTGGTCTTGGGAATATGTATAATTTAAGTAATATTTGTTAGAAAACTATATAAAAATCTAAGCAGATCCACTATACATAGAGATCATCATCCTAACATATTTATCTAAAATTAAACTGGAGTGATACACTGGGTGGCTCTTTTTATTAAAATTTAAATGTCAAAATAAAATATGGATGACAGGAAACCAAAAGTCATGCCAACTTTTAATCAATTTGGTTATTTAGAACCTAACTTTTCAATAGAAAAATAATTTATGTGGCAAATTGGAACCCAAAATTTTAATAAATTTTGAATTGAGGTGGAAAATTAAGCCCCTAGTGAATTCCATAAAATCTTTAGAAAATCCCTTATGTAGAGGCATAATCCCCCTGACGTTTACTTTTGAAATTGAACTAAATTGATAACAGGTGGATATTTTATATGAAAATATAAACTAAAAAATAAAATATGAGTTTTTTGAAAGAAAAATCCATATGAGTTTTTAATCAATTTGGTGATTTAGAAAAAAAATTCAGTAAGAAATAATTTATGTGATGATTAAGGTGTTAAATTAAGCCTAATTTTTTTATTATTTTAAATTGAGGTAGTAAATTAGGTCTAAACTTCCCTTTTTTAAAATTTGATATGGTGAATTAAGCCTAAATACCACATAAATTGTTAATTTAAGTGGTGAATTGAGCTTAAATTACTCATAAGTTTTTAATTGAGGTGGTAGGCTAAGCCAAAACTACTCACAAATTTTTAATTGAGGTGGAAAATTAAGCCTATTTTTCTAACAATTAGTAATTAAGAAAGACAATATAAACCTAAATTAATAATATAAATTTATAACTAATGTACAATATTAAAACCTAAAATTATAATGAAATTATAATTGACGTGTTGAATGTGACCATAATTTTCCTATAATGATTAATTTAAAGGGTAAATGAGTGCCAAAATTTCCTAGTAACCATAAACTATAACTAAGGTGATAAAATATTAATCTTGTATAACTATTAAGGATTACATTTGTCATTCTCGATTTACATTTAATGGTCATACTAATTAAAATTACAACCACTATATTAATTGAAAACAATAAATATTAATGACTTTTCGTGAGACTTAATAGATTCAAATAATTTAAATATTTTAAATATTAGTTACAAGAAATATATCTTTAGTAATATCATTTTAATAAAATCATAATAGTTAGCCGATAGGCTATTTAGTAGCAGAACCTTTGCCGGAGCATCTTTTTTCCGGTGTTCGATCCCTGGTTTTGTTCGATATTCTGATCACGGAAAATTTTAGGCAGTCCGTCTTCTTAAATACTTACGAAAGTGACACGCATAACACTTACGGGGCCCCCTTTTTAGATACAGTCTTCGGTCATCCAATTATAGAAAACAATGGCCAAATAAATGACACTGTAAGCAAATTATCTTCTTCTTTTCTTCAACATTTTAAAATGCAAAAGTAAACTGGTCCTCTGAGCCGCCTCATAATGAAGCAAAAATTTCTGATTTTGGCATTCAGCCAGAATCAAACGCCTGACCCATCAGCGCTCCGATCATTTAACAAATCAAAATGTTTGAAAGATGTTTACGAAATTGGATGAAGCATTTTTAATTATGGAAGATTGGAAAGACTTTGAAGAATGGCTATAGCATCTTTCCTTCTAAAAAAATAAAATGGTAAACAACGTCTTATCTAGATCTTTTGTGAAAGTATACAAAAGTGTTTCATATATAGGAAAATAAAAATCAGAACGAATTTGAATCATTTGTTTTCACTATAACTTCTCAATTATACAAAAGTGTTTCATACATAGGAAAATAAAAATTAGAACGAATTTGAATCATCTGTTTTCATCGTAACTTCAATTATTTCAAAACAACGTGAACAAAATAATTTCAATCTTGAGAACCATTAGAGTGGGATCCTTAGCCCAACAGTAAGTAGCCACATTTACCTCTAAATTCAATCACCCAAACTACAGATCCATTACAAACCAGAAGCGTCAAAGCCTAGGATAGCATTGAGCAACAATGGATCAATTCTGGTTTTCAAGGAAATGACACAAAAATTGTTTATAATTATAAATTTAATTACAACAGCACTGTGCGTCATAATTATATCAAATTTTAATATCTAATGTATTATATCATATTCTTACTTCAGTAAAATATTAATATAAATTATTTAAAAATCAATACTTAATTAACTTCTAAGTTCAAGTACTAATATATTTGATTAATACAATAAGTAGTAAAGTTTTTCACTACATTTAATTTTTTTTCTGTTCATAGCCAATTATGCACAAATTTCCAAGGCTGTTTCAGTCTCACATTGTACACAAAGCTCATGCGTATCTCCTCAGCCGCCGCCTTAGTCGGATACGGGTTGTTCAGGTTGCTTTTTTAACAAGATTTTTGAGACCTAAAAATATAAATAAACAAGATGATATGAAATTCATTTGTTTTGACTATATTCATGAAGTCAAGGATTCAAGAAACAAAATTAAAGGTAAGACAAGATAGGCATATCATTTGAAAGTTCCCTGTGATACTTGTTGTCAACAGGTTCAGGGCTATTCTGTTTCCTAAAATAAACTGTCAAATTTAATCGCTTACTGGGTTTCCTATAATTTTATGAAACTTTTTAAACATAAATTTATTTTCGTTTTAAAGCAATGGATGTGTGCAAATGCAATGAACAAAGCATTTATGGAAATGTAATGTGAATGCCTAATATGTCTTGAGCATCCAACACATACAGATTTTTAAAAATGGCTTAGCTACAAAATCCAAAAACAATAAAATTCAAAAAAGATAAATGATTTTTTTTTAATATAGGAATTCAAAAAAGATAAATGATGTTTTTTAATATAGGAATTCAAATTCATTAAAACAATATAATTTAAAAAAGGATAAATGATTTTTTTTAATATAAAAAAATAAGAACTAAAATTTGTTACTTTTGGTTACTTATAAATAAATGTACATATCTTTTAATTTCACACTAAACTATTTTTTCCCTTCTGTCTGGAATAACCTATCGGTAAATCATTGCACCTAAACTTCGTACAACTGTTGGTTTTAGTATGTCTTACATAAGATTCATGCGATACTTTGAGTGAAAAATACCCTACTAAAAGAAATCTTCAATTGCTTATAGTCAAACATTCTAAACATTTTGATTTAATTAAACTATTAATAATATTATAAAGTAGTAACTCATCCCACACTTGGGCAACCATTATAATCTTACATCACCTCCTTTGTCTTCACCATCTAGAAATAATTTCATCTTTAAAAATTTATGCCTTCATTTTTTCAAGAACATGGAGCCATTCTTCTTCTTACATGCCCTTCTCAATGAGGTGGTTGTCCATGGAACCATCTATAAAGGTTGATTGAACGTTGATTTCAATTCTACCTCACCCTAGATAATGGAGCGCATTATGGAAGTCATTGGCATCAACCACTTAGAACATGGGATGAGTAATGTAAACTATTAGGTAGCTTCATATTTTCTCTAATTTCCCACTGCTTACTCAATCCATGTTGCCAATTTGTTATTGGTGGTAAAACTGTTTCTACAACCAATATATAGGAGCTTGTGTTGGATACAATGATAGTGATGGACTAGCGATTCCCACTAGATAAATTACCAATGATTAGGGATGAATTAATAAGCATGGCCTTCATGTGATTAATACATGAGCTAGAGTGGAGAATCACGAGGGTTACCCATAATTTCCACGTAGTTGATAAAGTCCTAAAGCATAACTATTTCGAAATTATGATTTGGAGAGGTGGTTGTATTTTAGATGAACAATTCACTAACATCATCACTTTTCATCCCTTTTATCTAACAAGGTTTGCTTCATGTGCACCTAGCAAGTGACACAATTTCTTCTAGGTTTACCATAAAATATCAATGACAATAGAGTGTTCTAGAATCATGGAAGTATATATTTTTTGGTCAAGCATTTCTATAAATATTGTAGTTATCTCATTTTTTGTTCTTAGGAAAGTAATCATTTAAATTAGTTGTATGAAACACAATAGTGCTATTTAGTCATGGTAGAATCTTTCCTCTAGAAACTAATGAACTAATATAAATTTTTTTTTCTTGTATGTAATACGAGTCTATATACCCTCTTCCCTCTTACGAATCAAAAAATTAAAAGACTTAAATATCAAATAAAATGGTGGTGAAGAAGATTGATCCAAAGAGTAGTTCTGTGAAATAATTTTCCAACACTTAATTAACATTACTACTAGAATAAGTTATATGCTTGATGAATGCTTAATAAATCTATAATCTATCCATTGACACTCATTGTTCACACAAACAATAAAAAATTATTGGAATACTAATTAAAAGTACAATATAATAAAAAATATATACCTACGAAATGCATAAATACATACACACTTAAACAAACTAGAAGAAACAAAACATAAATCTACTTGTTAGTAGTCTAATTTATTTGCAACAAAGACTACTTTCTTAATTCTTCAATAGACATTAAAAACTGAAAACAATGCAAGTATATTCATTAGTTGATTATACATATAGCAAGTACCTATACATATCTAGAATCTTTAGATAAAATAATAAAGATGTATTAATTACTATATTGTACCTATAGCAACTATCTCTCCATTTCTAGAAAGATCTAGAATCTTTCCTCTAGCAAACAATGAATATACTTGGTCCACCCTTTTTTTTGGTGAACTATTTGACACCTCAACAAAAAGCTTGCTGATGTGGCCCTGAAACCTTAGTTATAAGTAGGTGCCTTGCCAAATAAGTTGTTCTAAATTTTTTAGAGTGATTCAAAATTACCAGTATAACTTTCAGAAACATGAAGTTACAGTGCTCAACTACTAGGTCCTCTCCCATACATAAGGGGAGGCCCCAAAGTGGCCACATAGTGGTAGAGCTGCACCCAAACCAACACACAAGACAAACAACAGGCCCAAGAGAAGAACGACATTCAGAGCCCCCACAACAAGTAATGGCACCAGCGGAGAGGCCATAGGACGGCCTAAAAGAGCCCAGTTGTCACCTCAGGAGAAGATGAGGGAAAATAAGACCATTAAGATATGCAGACAATAGATACCCCCACACGAGGTACATGGTACCAGGATGGCCGTTGAAACAGACGGGGATCAGGTGATCCCCAAGTGGTGTAGAATTGAAAAGACCTTCTGACAAAACCAATAAAAGAGGTAGATCTCTGTTGATATGTAATTACTTTGAAGAAAGCTGTTTAACCACTGGCCGGACCATGACTCGAGCAGAAAGTATTCGTTGGAGTATCTGTCTCTCCTGCACCTGAAGCTCTAGCGAGGGGTGCTTGCATTGCATCCTTGAATTGGGAGACACCAAGGGAATCCCCGATGAGCCTCAGGATCTTGTCATCTTTGTATTCTAAAGGTAGATTTCTCAACTTAATCCAGAAGGGTGTGTAATACAACCCCGTAGAGGAGTTATCAACATTTGGTTGCCAAGGCTGCAAATATAAACCTGCTCCTTCATAGAGCCAGTCGTTTTTCTGAAGGACAGAGTCTCTATCCCCTTTAGGCGAAAAAGAAACAGTAAAAAACCCCTCTTCCCTAGTCATGGTTCAAGCTAGTCATGGTTAGCACAAGGTTTCAGGGGAGCTTACAACTGTCTTTTCCCTCCAATGGCCTCTTCAAATTCCATAAGGCTCTGATAAAAGGCATTTTGTACCGTTGGGTGACCAACGACTTTCCTTAAATAAGAATTCTCTAAGGTCCTTTCACTCTGGCCTTGCATTGATGAATCTCAGCTGCACAGGCTTTTTGGGATAGCTTCAGGAGTAAGTGAAAATTTGAATTCAAATCCCTGCCTTAAATGCCTGTTACTCCTGTGCTTCCTTCAATGGTTGTCTTGGGCACATTAATGACCTTCCGTGTTTTTTAACGGGCGGATTCCTGATGGATTTGGTGTAGCCTTTATGTCCGTTGGCAGATCTTATATAAGGACATGACTAGTGTCAGCAGCTATGTTCTGCTGACATGACTTGTATGATTTTTGGGGTTAAGGCCTTTGCCTCCCTTTCTCCTGTAACCCTTTATTTCTTTAATATAATTTCCGGTATGGGTGGATTACCACCTTTTTCTTTAAAAAAAAAAAACCCCTCTTCCAGCCTAATGATATCCACACTCTTAGGCCAACACGATTTAATCCATTTGGACATCTCAAACTTGGAAGGAAGATTCTTCAAGAATTTGCCAATGAATGCCATTTTCTTGAGGGTGTTAACCCTATTTCCAAGCAGCTCCTCCAGGATCAATATTTGAAGCTCGATCTTCTGGTTTTTTCCCTCCCTCTTGTTGGGGGTCCTATCCACATGAAAATTCTTCGAACTCTCTCTAGAGAATGATTCTCCATGTGGTCTACTAGATTTGTTCTCCTGTGAGCCCCTAGCATTTTTAGAAAAAAATTTCTGCCCACCAGAGAAGCCCCCCTCGCCAAAATTTTAGCCTGGAAGGCTCTGCTCTCTTGCCTAAAGTCCCCTGGTTTACCAAAGTTTGAGACCCTACGTCCCTTGTTTCCAAATCTATGGCCTTGCCATTCGAACTTGAAGTAATCCGTCTGCCACGCCCATGAAGACCCCTGTCCCCAGCTTGAAAGGACGACCATTGTGAACCATTCCTCTGCCTTGTAAAGAAGTAGTTTTTGAAAAACCTTTTCACGCCCTGCTTTGGCTGAGGAAGTTCTGAACTCTCTATCTCTCCTGAAGACTGTCTTCTCTGAAATCTCTGTCTCCCCTGAAGTCTCTGTCTTCCCTTGCAGTACGTGGTTCATTCATGGTGTTCATTCATTGATGTTCAAGTTTGAGTTAAAATTGTTGTTTTAATTACTATTAGAATAGTTTTGATTGTTTTTTAAAGTGACAAATGTCAATAGATAGCTTGAAAAATTATTAACCATTCATCAACAATATAACCATATTTCTAGTAGTGATGTTAACAACATGTAGAGAAAATATTTCTTCTAAATACTCTTCAGATTAATCTTCATCAACAACAGATTTTTTCAAATTTTTTTTAAGTCAATAAGAGGGGAGAGTATCCATATAGTTATAATATATCCAAGCAAAAAATGATTACAAGACTTCATTGTTTGCTAGAGGAAAGATTCTAGATCTTTCTAGAAATGGAGAGATAGTTGCTATTGGTACAATCTACTAATTAATACATCTTTATTATTGTATCTAAAGATTCTAGATATGTATAGGTATTTGCTATATGTATAATCAACTAATGAATATACTTGCATTGTTTACAGTTTTTAATGTCTATTGAAGAATTAAAAAAGTAGTCTTTGTTGCGAATAAATTAGACTACTAACAAGTAGATTTATGCTTTGTTTCTTCTAGTTTGTTTAAGTGTCTATGCATTTATGCATTTTGTAGGTATATTTTTTTTATTATATTGTACTTTTAATTAGTATTCCAATATTTTTTTATTGTTTGTGTGAACAATGAGTGTCAATGGATAGATTATAGATTTATCAAGCATTCATCAAGCATATAATTTATTCTAGTAGTAATGTTAATTATGTGTTGAAAAATTATTTCACATAACTACTCTTTGGATCAATCTTCTTCACCACCATTTTATTTGATATTTAAGTTTTTTAATTTTTTGATTCGTAAGAGGGAAGAGGGTATATAGACTTATATTACATACAAGAAAAAAAAATTATATTAGTTCATTGGTTTCTAGAGGAAAGATTCTACCATGACTAAATAACACTATTGTGTTTCATACAACTAATTTAAATGATTACTTTCCTAAGAACAAAAAATGAGATAACTACAATATTTATAGAAATGCTTGACCAAGAAATATATACTTATGTGATTCTAGAACACTCTATTGTCATTGACATTTTATGGTAAACCTAGAAGAAATTGTGTCACTTGCTAGGTGCACATGAAGCAAACCCTGTTAGATAAAGGGATGAAAAGTGATGATGTTAGTGAATTGTTCATCTAAAATACAACCACCTCCCCAAATCATAATTTCGAAATAGTTATGCTTTCGGACTTTATCAACTACGTGGAGATTATGGGTAACCCTCGTGATTCTCCACTCTAGCTCATGTATTAATCACATGAAGGCCATGCTTATTAATTCATCCCTAATCATTGGTAAATTATCTAGTGGGAATCGCTAGTCCATCACTATCATTGTATCCAACACAAGCTCCTATATATTGGTTGTAGAAACAGTTTTAGCACCAATAACAAATTGGCACCATGGATTGAGTAAGCGGTGGGAAATTAGAGAAAATATGAAGCTACCTAATAGTTTACATTACTCATCCCATGTTCTAAGTAGTTGATGCCAATGACTTCCATAATGTGCTCCATTATCTAGGGTGAGGTAGAATTGAAATCAACGTTCAAGCAACCTTTATAGATGGTTCCATGGACAACCATCTCATTGAGAAGGGCATGTAAGAAGAAGAATGGCTCCATGTTCTTGAAAAAATGATTAAGGCATAAATTTTTAAAGATGAAATTATTTCTAGATGATGAAGACAAAGGAGGTGATGTAAGATTATAATGGTTGCCCATGGCCACATCCGGCCATGGCCGCCACCCCATACAACGAAAACTAGTATTACAACTGAACAAAACATCCATGCCGGCAAGGCCAAGAGCATTAAACATAAACACTGCCCAGCCACTATAACGAAACACAGAAAAACAAAAAAGCAAACTTAACCGCCACCTCAGGACACAGCAGGATCCACACCACTTGCAGCAGTTTCCGGGCCAATCCTACTAAATTTAACATTAAAGATAAAAACTCAATCATAAACACGACATACAGATCTTACTAAATTGAACAGACTAGACCAGATAAAAATCCTGACACATTATTCATTCTAACACTAATCGCTGGATAGAAATGTTGGTTAACCTTGTATTTTGGATAACCATACATTATCAGGACAGAATGGAGATGCTATTCCACTTAAAACCATCGCAGCTGCTTGTACTGGCACTAAGTGCAGTATCTAATTTACCCAGACAATTATCAGCAGTATGAAGAGCGACAGTCTCTCCTTCGTATACAAACTCATATCCTCCGTGATTTGGTAAGGGGAAACACCCACAATTACTGAAAGTGAGACCCTGGATATGACACCCAGGCCCTGCCCACACAGTAAACGAACTACCCACACAAGGCTTTAAAAACAAGAGCCATACAAGCAATACTCCTACATATTTCAAAACATTACTTTTCTTCATAATGTTACAATTCACTGTAGTTGTACAGAACAAATGTTTCCATGTAGTGCTGGAGGAATTGTGCGTTGTATTTATAGAGGAAAAGTGGGTTTCAATAGCGTGACTCTTGTTGTTTGCAGCGTCAAGATAAAGATTGGATGAGTTTTTGTTTAGGTGCAAGGTCCCGTGTATGGCTACTTTCACCTTTCCAATGACTGCAACCAATTGCGCTTGTGTTTTGCTCGGTGTTTTTTTACAAGGCCTGCAACTGTCTCCGTGCGGGAACAGATTTTCAATGAAAGATAGTGTGAGATTATGCTGTTGTTTGTTACCCTGCAGGCGGAAAATTCGTTTTTTGGTTTTGCAAGGCATCGTTTCCTCTTACGTATTCCTTTCGTATTATACAGCTTTTTTTAACGAGTTTTACCCTTCTCGGATATATAGTACAAGCCCTTAATAGAGATTATTGTAAAACAAGTGTCACGTACTTGTTCATAAACTCTTATTGACAAAGATTTGTTGTTCATTTCCAGAGTTAATTTTTCTCAATAATTTTAATGGAGTACCTTTACCTTCTACAGATTGCAACCGAGACAATTTTTACTTTTTAAACAGGTATGACTGCTGAGAGGGAGGTGTTATAGGGCGGCTGCGGCTGTGTAAAATACCATAACATACAAAATAGCATGTCTAAGACATCATGACCATATTCTCCATTATAAAATAGTTTTGGTGATGGTACCCATAACAGTATAACCGTTTTGGCAATAAGTATTCTCCATACAAAATAGCATGGATAAGACATTTTGTTAGCATTCTAACACACAACACCATACCATAATGAACCACCAATTACGATGATGGGACACACAATAGATGTTAATGCAAAGTTCTACCCCCACTAGTATCCATTATGGACTGTTAACTCTAGTGATGATGCAACCCACATTTGCAGGCACTTTCAAATATGTGGAGCTTTCAAGCATTTTTATCATTTGGTTTAGATCGAGAACTAAATGCAGGTCTTAAACACATATGTTGCGAGCTTCGAGCTGGGGCAAGTTGCAAACAATGGAGAGCCAAAAATGAATTGCAGCTGACCATAAGTATTCTAGGTAGGTTTATTAGCTCTATGTGAATGTGCGTTGTCTAGATAATTTGCTAAATTTTTGAAGAAGTAGAGTTGAATTCATGTGAAAAAAATAAAAGAAATTAGCTATGTTGTGCCCTATTTTTTCAGATGCCTCAAACCACAACTTCACAAAGGACAAGGTGCTAATGACAGATAGTGAAAAATGAGTTGAAGCTACTCTTCTAAGTAGGTTTATCTTCTCTCTATCAATGTGTGTTGTCATGATATTTTGCTAAAATTGTAAAGAAGTGGAGTTAAATTCATGTCAAAAAACAAAAATCTAATCGTTTCATGCCGTGTTTCATTCTGAAATAGGGCACGTTGATATTCACTTTAACCTTTCCATATCACATTTTAATTTATGGTAGAGTATTTTTCATTGAATATTGCAAAGGCAAGGCTTTATCTATGGGTTCCTTTGAGGGATTTCCTCAATGACTCTCATGGGGTCCTTTGGGTCTTCAAAATGTCTTCTTCTTGATGCCCATATGATGGGGAGCCTCAATTGGTAAGACTTCCACCATCGGTCACCTTGCTACCTGTCACACCGACTGTTACAGTCATGCCGACGTGAGGACCCACGACTCTGACTATCGGCAAGAACAATACCATCGGCGAACACTTATGTACCTTAGCCGATGTGCCGATACTCCAACTTAGTGTATGATTGGCGTGACTTGCTATTACTAGTGCCAAAACCCTGATTCACTGTTACGACCGGTCACCATTTGTATCCGACGAAAGATACATTCTCAACATGCTTTTGCAATATGCATTTACAATATACATTCGGTGAGACTCTTGTCTTTGATGAATGTTTCCAACTCTTTTGTCGATGACACACCTTTGCCCGATGGCATCTACCTTCAGCGTATCCTTCCCTATCAATCAGACTTTCTCCAGAACTGTTGATAATCTGATCACTTTGATCTGAACGTTAGGCCGCGACTTCCGTTCAGCAGCTCGATCCTCCCTTTGGCCAAACTATCCTCATCGCTCTGAGCGAGGAATGTTTTTTTGATGGCCTCTGTCTCACCGATAGCAACTCCAACTCCTGCAATCCAAACCCTAGCACATGGAGATGCTAAGTAATCTACTGTGTACACTCAAATCTGGTCCTTTGCGCCATCGAACAGGAAAATGAAACAGGAAACAAAAACATATATTTGTAGAATGAAGGCATTCCACTGATTTTGACAAAAATCTTATCAGTGGAATGCTTCATATCGACATATTGCAACAACGGAAAACATAGAAAGGAAAGAAAATCTACAGCTATGCAATTTTGTATTTACAGAGAATGGAAAACAAATTGACAACACAAAAATGATTAATTTTTCCTTCACAATGCTTGATTACATTCGTACAATTGCATTCAATTACAATATCACCAGTGCTTGATTCTGTTCATCTCCCTGGCTTTATAAACTCGCCAGAGGAAGGCCAACCCTATTCCAAGCGGCTGGGAGAATGAATCCAAGTGGCTGGGAGAAAAACTAACCGTCTTACTACTAACAATTTGACAAAAGTGACCTAAGTCCCTTGGGACTTACAAAATGAACATAGATACAAATTGAAATTAGATGCATTGGTCAAATAGACCTTATTACAACCCAAAACATGATTTTCTAAACAAAACATGATTTTAAATGCCTCATGGAGGCCACCTTGTGTTGGGTGCTCCTGCACCACCTTGTAGGTAAAACCAATTGGGTCTATATGTTTTAATTTATGGTAGACCATTTGTTTTAAATACTACAAAGGCAAGGGTTGTGGGTTCCATTAAATTTATTGAGGTATGTCTTCAATGGCTCTCGCAGGTCTCTCTATGTCTTCAAAATATCTTCTTTTGGATGCCCTTATAGGTAAAACCAATTGGGTCTATATGTTTTAATTTATGGTAGAGGATTTTTGTTGAATACTATAAAGGAAGGGATTTACCTATGGGTTGCATGAAATTGTTTGAGGGATTTCCTCAATGGATGTCATAGGACCCTCTAGGTATTCAAAATATCTTCTTCTATATGCCCTTGTAGGTAAAACCAATTAGGTCTATATAGTCAATCATGTTAATCTCTTAAAATATGCATTCGTAAA
Organism: Cunninghamia lanceolata; assembly: GCA_027924645.1. NCBI lineage: Eukaryota > Viridiplantae > Streptophyta > Pinopsida > Cupressales > Cupressaceae > Cunninghamia > Cunninghamia lanceolata. Next base: position 12,303,556 of record BSBN01000534.1, on the reverse strand, counting down.
TTGAATTAGAATATGCCCAATGAACCAAGCAATGATTATTCTCCATACAAAATAAAATGAGACCTTTGTATTTTCAACCAATTAGGTTTGTATAATTCATAAACTTGGTCACTTTCTTGGAAAATTATGGATGTATAGAGGTCTATTTTTTTAAAAAAATTGATATAAAATGAGACCTCTGGACATCCATCCTATCTTCCATAGAACCCCCTATCTAATTGCACAACCTTTCTCATAATCTACTGGAGCTCTATGCACCCAAGTGTAGCCCTAATTAAAATGGCTATCTACTTTTATGTTTGGTAGGGTTGTATAAAAAATATTAGATTTGATGTTGTAAGAAAGTTTATTTAGGCCTGGATAACCATAGAACTAATTACCCTAACATATTTTTGGATAGATTATATATATATATATATTAAATATTAGCAATTAATAGTAGACTATCTTGTCTCCCACAAATGTTATTTAAGATATGTTAATTTTCTATAACACAAATGTCATTTAAGATATGCTAAAGGTAATACTTTTGGGGGGGTTTGGTAAGTTTATTGTAGCTAGTTTTGGTTACAATAAGCTAGTTTTGAAGGAACCATAATCCTTGAACAAAGAAAATGTTATAGAAAAAACACAACCAATTAGCTACAAGGACATCAAAATAGAGCTACCCTGTACCAGAACCAAACCAAAATCAATGAAGAAAATAATAAAAGTAACCAAAAATTAAAGACTACTATAACACACCCTCACCAACCCCACTAGGGCTAGGCAAAACTATAGTTTATGTAAAACTTTAGCCACTTGTAATTCCACAATTAGGAAGCCCTTTTCAATCCTGCCTTCACACTTGTTGCTTACGCATTTACTAGTGCTAGCGCCTTGAGTATTGTACCTTTTGCCTTTCTGGAGGTCTTGAGTAGCAACCTTGGTCCCCTCGGTTGGTTATAGCCAATTGTTTCATCTTGCACAAATGTTATTTAACATATGCCAAAGAAATTATAATTTCTTCTTGAGGTTGGTTAATTCCTAGCTTTTATATTAACCTAATAAATACATATATTTTTGCTGCCCTTTTAATGCATTAGTATAATTTTTAATAGGGTCTTGAGAAGTTTATCTTATCAACTATTTTAGACCATTCCACCAAAACCAAAATAAATAAAAATGACCCTTTTCTATCATACTTTTTATACATCATCAAATCTATTTTGTATTATGAGCTAATATTATAATAAAAAGATCTTGCAAACACTATTATCTTGAATCTCCATTGCTACTACCCTAATCCTGTAGAAAAAAGTTCTAGTTGATCTCCCTTGATTCTATGATACCAATGGTTCACATCAATAAATTTACTATGTGCATCACTCTGTTCTTGGGGTTCTTCTCATCCCTATCACAACATATAGTGTGAAATAGGATGCAAGATCCCATTATTGCTCCAACACTCACCAACATGGTGCCATTTACTAGAGTAAAATCAACCCTAGGAATAATGTTAACCAAAATAACATTGAAACTTCCTAGCAACTTCTTCTTAAGGAGTTCCATCTCAATAATTCATATTATATCCTTCTCTTCTCATAGATCAAATAGTATATCAATGAACATCAATGTAATATTTGTGTTGACCTTATACCTATGATCTACCATCATGAATTCATCTTTGAAGACCTAGGATTGAATACCATAAATAATGAGTCCTATTTTGTTACACCCTTATTCACATCATTTTCTATGAAGCTCCTAACAAATAAAATATATTACATTTCAAAGATTAGATGCACATTGGTATCCATGATGTTTTTAACAAATTATCAATATATACTTCATTTGTGATGGTAATAACAATGATTATCTTCTCATAAGTTCATCAAGGCTATATATTAGTTTGTTCATGTCTCCAAGCACTTCATATCTTGATTATTTGATATTTCCAAGTATGTAGTAGTTTCAATTAATTTCATTGTTACATTTTAGTTATTATGGTCATTGAATGTAAATCTAACAGGATGGATGCTATCCTTAATAGTTATACAGGATTTTTATTTTGTATCCTTAGCTTTTGATAAGTTCAGCTAGAAACTAGGGTCTAGATCCCTTTAACAAAATAGTCCCAAGGGTATCATGCCATTAACATGCTAGAAACAGCAACTTGACAGCATAGAAAAAATAGAACAAAACACAACGAAATGACGGAGAAAACAAAAAATAGGAGAAACAAGAAACTATGGATTATCAGTTGCCCCAAACTTAGCCAAGATCTCCACCATCTCCTTGTAGTCGCCTAACCTAGCAATGCCCACTTGTTTAACCTTTTTCATCCAGATCCTTCACCGCAATGAAGATGGAAGCCGCCCGGTGTAAAGCTTTAGCTGCGAACTCCGCCATGACCTTCAATTTGTTCTGCATAGAGTTCATTCTTTTCTAAAGGTTCTAGATATCCTCTTCATGTTTGAGACATAGAGCACAAACCCCCTTACTGTCTTGATGAACAGCTTCCCCCACATCTTTCTTACCAAGAGTGGCCTTCTTCTTACCTTCCAGACTTTTCGAGCTACTTTCATTCATTGAGGCAAAGTGACTAGTGCCCTCAACTTCGTGCATAGAATCAGTTGGAGTCTCCTCTCCCTCTTCATCTATAATCTCTTCCACAAACTCAGAGCCCTTAGAACTTTCCACCCGTAGAGAACTAACCAAAGGTTTCCTAGTAATCCTTTTGGAATGGAGAATACTCGGAAGAGCAATCTCCCCACCTTCACTACTAGCCTTACTTTCTAGAATAGTGTCCAATTCCACAATTTTCATAGGTGCATCCTCCATTGTAGCACCCTTCCCTTCCTTCTGCTTCTTCATTAGAGTTCCCTCCATTTCCTCCACCCTGTCTCTCTTGCCAAACTTCCTTCCTTGCACTGGAGTGACATGCTTTTGTTTTGTATTTTTAGTAGAAGCTGGGGTCTCAAACAAATTCCCTTCCAGTACACTGGGGCCATCCTTAATTATATGAGTCCCAATGCAAGTTTTTACTTTACCCTTACCCCTGTGTGAACTACCTGGTTGTGGGTCCTCCAGGATCTTAACTTGAATAGGTTTAGGTGGACAAAGGGCATGATGGAAATGATATAGTTTCAAAATAAGGCCTTGATGTATCAGAATGAGAGGGTGATTGGTATTCTTGGCCCTAAGCTCCCAAATAGACTTAATGGAATTATCCAGTGAAAAGGGTAAAAAGAAGGGACATCTAATCTCAACCTTGTTCCTAAAATGATTTAAAGAGCAAAGTGATAGTTGTAGTATACCCAGAACCGTCCTTCCAACATGAAAAACTTCATTATCATGAGACAGATTTGTCCCCACGACTTCGATAATTCCTCTCTTGTGAACCCACCATGAAGTTTCATAGGAGCCTCCCCCTCATGGAAGAAGAGATTCATGTGCTCTGGGTTAGCCACTTTGCTTTGCCTCAAATGCTTTTTGCCTTTCATGGGTAAACCAATGGGTTGCCCAATGACTTCCTCAGAAACTTGGAATCCAGTCTTCCCAATTTTGAATTCTCTAGGTTCCTCATCCCATGTCTCTGCAAACTGTATTGACAAATTTTCATCCTGACATGTCATCCCTTCAAGGAAAGGCACCACCTCACCCTCTTGGATAATATGCCAAACAATAAGGTCCTACTTAAATTCCTCAGTTGAGATGGGTTCAATTCTAACAATGTCTCCTCCCATCTTACTAGTCTGATAATGGCTAAGGAAACTGAACTGGTTTTGATCAATATGGAAGTAATCATAATTTGCAGCCCTAAAATTAGGAAAGAGACCACTAAAATAGAAATTATACTAAGTTGTAGTAATGATGATGGTGCAATTATTATTGTTAAAAGCCTTAAGATTGCCAACTAGCTATGTCTCATCGGCGGAAGTATTTAGCCACCACCTCATGTGAAGATAGGTGATGTCAGCCTCTACCTTAAACCAACCACGATGGATCATGAATTTAGCCATCACATCCATCCTCCATCTCCCAGCCACCTGACCACTCATCATCCTTTTTGAATTGTGAAGTCATGCCCCTGGATCTCTGCCAATACCGAAGTCCTTACGCCTTTTAGCATGCTAGCCAAGCTTTCCCATCAATCTCCTCGTAGTACTATTATCTATGTCATCCCCTATATCCCCATGGACACTTTTACCCCAACTTCTAAAAATAGGACCCAGTTGACTTGACTACAACCCTGCCACCTCATCCTATAGGAGATTCTTGACACTCCTGCTAGAGAAAATTTAAAAATTAGAACTATTGGTCTCGCTTTCCCCAAAGCTAAGAACTCCCACCTGCCTCACACCATGGTGATACCAAAGAACAATAACCATCACCCATCACTTATATTTCCTATCTCTTTCCATCTTGCTCAATCAGGTTACGAATGTCTTGAGACAAACTTGAGACGCTTCTCCGACATCACCATCCATCCTTCCCACTTCCAACATTAGCCAAGGCATCAACCACAACATTTCCTTCTCTATAGATATGAGAAATCTCATATGCCTCTAGACCATTAAGAAGGATCTTGATATCCCCAATGATATCCTCAAGGTTCCATCCTATTTGAGAATGACCAAGGGTAGCATTCACAATTAACTGGGAGTCAGCTTCAATATGCAGCCTTTTGATATTCATGGAGATAGCTAACAGGATATTCATGGAGATAGATTAACAAGATACTCTCTAGTATCCATTCTTAAGATATCACCACCACTAGTAGCACCCAGGTTCCCTTTAGCTGCACCATTAAAGTTTAGCTTAACCTGCCCTTGCTGCAGTGAAGTCCATCTAGTTCTAGCCCGAGCTAACTTATTAGTCATGTCCACCTTGTATGAGTTCATATTCCAGTTCCTTATCATTTTTAGTTCTTCTCTCCTCGGGTGGCTATCCGCAGCTTTAAACTGATAGGAATTGATGTTTTCAGCTAACATCTTGACAAAACATTGAAAGACCTCCAGAGGGGTTCTGCTCTTTTCCCTGAAGATTCTATTATTACATTCCTTCCAAATACTCCAAACTAAATGGGGAGGTATTTGATTCTAGAGTTATTTCAAAATTGGTAGAACTAGATTATAGGGGTACTTCCATTCCCACACCAATATTTCCATATTAGCATTCAAGATCTAATTAACATTCAACATTTAGAGTGTGAGTCCCTAGACCTCCCAAGCAAAACTGCAATGAAGGAAGAGATGAGCCAAAGATTCCTCCTCAGATTCACATAGTATACATTTGGTTGGCATAAGGAATCCTCTCATTTTTAGATTATCCAAGGTCAAGACCTTATTGTGCGTTAAAGTCTACCAAAAGAAATTAACCTTCGAAATGAGTTTAGGAAACCAAATTTTACTCCAAACTCCTTCTCCATGGTTTAACAACAAATTATACGCACTTTTGACAATAAATAGCCCTCTCTTATCCTTATCCCAGACTATCTTGTCCCTCTTGATAAAAAGTGATAATCTATATTCTTCTAAAGCTTTTTGAACCTGAAGCATATTTACCTTCTCACTGTCATCCCAGGCATAACCTAAGATCTCTTTCCATCTCCGGAGACCTTCACAAGTTCTTATGTAGTCAGCCACTTTGGTGCCAAGCACCCCACTAGTCCTATCCACTATCCTACTATAATCCATCTCTATCAGGGGTTTATCCATCAGCCACTAGTATTTCCAGAAGGTGACCTCTTTACCATCCCCAATCCTCCATCTCAATCCTTGTTAGATGAGGCCTCTAGTTTTAATAGTCCCATTCTAAATAACCAAGCCCTTGGGAAGGCTCTCCTTCACTATAAGACTTCTACCTTGGTCTCCATTGAGATATTTGGCTCTCATGATATCCCCCCAGTTAGTACTATTCTGGATAAGGTTCTACCCTATCTTGGCTAACAACGCCTTGTTCATCAACTGAATTCCTCTAAGGCCCAGACCCCCTTGTCTTCTAGGCTCAAAAACTTTCTCCCAGCTCATAAGGGCAATTCTTTTTTTCTCTTCCACCCTTATCCAAAGAAACTTCTTCTGGATCTGTTAAATCTTATCACCCACATTTTTAGGAATTTTGAAGAGACTTAACACATGATTGGGTATCCCCTGTAAAGAAGCTTTGAGAAGCTTGTTGGTTTTCTTTCTGAATCGGCCGAGGGTTTGCCAGTTCCAATGTATAGGCAGATTCAGCCAACTAATATAGGAGGTTGCGTGAGCTGCCTCCCCTTCACTTCTGGTTCTACCACACCAAGGGGGGTATCCCTATAGCTAAAGATTTGACCTTGATTCGCCCAATGGTAGAAAGATTTAGTTTTACAATAACAGGCAGAATACTCTCATGTTTGGACCAAGATTTGTGTGCTAAATCACAAGGTTGGCAATGTTCTTGGACATATCTAGCTAGTTTAGGATGAGAGTATGTAGGGGTCCTACTTCTACTCCTACAAACTAATGGGTTGGAAGTATTGAAAGGATTTGTTTTAATGTTTGGATGCAAGATAGGGGGTTTTGGACCATAACTACTACACAGAAAGCAGACTAGTGCCTATCTCAAGGCAAGGAGTCAACTAGACGTATAAAAGAGAATGATTTGCATTGGCATTCAAGTTTTAAGGGGTTAGGATTGGTATTTGCCTTACAAACACCACCCAAAACTGAGTATTTAGCTGCCTCTACTTACAAATATGCCAGCTGACATACATTCTTCTCCATACTTAACCTAAAATAGTTTAATCCACTCCTTGAATGGAAGTGAAAAGATCAAGCATGCAATACAGAAAGTCTATATTCTAGAATCTGAGGAACCCTTAGAAACCAAATTCAAAAGAAGGGATGCATACAACAAATTGAGAAAAATAGCTAAACACATGTAAAGAAGGATTTTTCATATAAACACAACATTGAAACTGAAAATATGTGCAACATGCATTCAAAATGCAACTCATAAACTCCAACAGAGACAGAACAGCCAAGAAATGCTCTGTTCTTCGTTATTTCTCCCAAAAAAAATGTCCAAGTCTTCAACAACCCCCAAAATGAGTGACACAGTTCGCTATATAGCAAGAACGTGCACTCAGAATTAATTACATGGCATTTCAAAATGCTGCCAGATACAACACACCATGAGAATGGCGCTCAAAATATTCAATGCAGCAAAGAGAAGAAGGAGGAAGAGCAGGTGAACTCAGGATCTACACTGCCGCCTGAAGATTTTCTTATCAAATATGGTAGCTAGCTTGTCATTTTGACACATACCTCTGTAATTGTTTTGCCACTAATGGCCAACCTACCTGCAGCCTTGGAAATGTAGCAGACTGCGTGCAATGTAGATTTTCCCGCTTGAAATGCCACTGTAGATACATGGAAAACCCTCACCTTCAAACATTTGAACATAGCCGTCGATTTCTTTTCCTTCCATTGAGATCTGCAGCCTCAAAACATATTGAAAAGTCAACAACTAATGAGATCGCGCCATGCAATAGGCTTTTTAGCTCATTTAACTTTTCACAGCATGAACATACATTCTTTTACCTTTTCTGCATTTTGAATCCTTGTATATGCAATTGCATATACATACAATTGACTTTGGACACATGGCAGCTGTTAATTCATTCTCCATCACTGTGCATTGATCTCCTCATCAGCCATCAGAATGAGCATGGACAGAGCCACCGATAAGCGAAGTCTCACCGACAAGCCATTATATCAACATTTGCATTTGTGGTTATACATATGAGATTGTATATGCATACAATCACTTGCATACAAAGGCAAAGCCCATATCCTTATAAAACAAATTGAAATCGCATTCAAGTCCGGCTTGTATCTTCCTTCTTTGCATATTGCTTTGTACATTGTACATATGCAATATACAATTTACATACAATGAGAATTCCATTACATTTATCAATCGGATTGGAAAAATCCTTGAAATCTGGCTTGTATCTTCACCATGGTATATCGACATATACAAGCACCTAACATATGAGTTGCAGACCCCACCGCTGAATTTGCCAAATCTGATTTCCCATTCGATTCCGGCTTGCATGTTTTCCCTTTGTATATCTGCTTGCATCTTTCCTCTTGTATGTGCATCGGTCGTCGAGGAGACCTTGGACTTGGTTGCTGATATGTATTGTCTTAGTGATGACACTTTGTATGTCTCCCCCTTGCATGTTTCTTCCTTGTATATCGCCATTGTATGTTTCCTTATACATCCATGATATACAACTCAATATACATTCATCCTTACATATTTTCCTTTGCACATCGACCTTGCATATCTGCCTTGTATCTTTGTGATGTACATTCTCCCCTTTGCATCATCGGCCATCGGAAAGAGAATTAGTTGAGTTGCCGATGCACATTGTTTCGTCAATGAAACCTTTGTATGTCCCCTTTGCACATTGACCCTTGTATCTTTGCGATGTATGTTTCCAATGCATATTGCCATTGTATCTTCAAACATACAAACTCATATACATGCAACCTCTTTGATACAAGCAGGGAATCTATGATGGAATATTCAATGCATATACAACCCGATATGCATACAAAAATGCATACAACCATTTTTCTCCATTTTGAAGCCGATTGAACTCATTTTTTGGGCCTGCCAATGTATGTGCGCGCTTGCACCTTCAAATGTACATACAAACAGCAATGCGTATACAAAGATACATGCATAAAAATGTGAAGGGCGACAGACTTAGAAATTTTTTTAGAAAGTGCCTGCGAATTTAAATGCTTGAAATCTGGATTTTATGCAGGCACTAACATTGGCTCTATCTGGGGACACATGCTTCTTGCAGGTATGGCGAGAATTGTAGATCTCTGGGATGCAAACCAGTCCCTTATCTATTGGCCACATAGAGTCAAACACTACACCAACCTGCATCACAAACCATACTTTTTTAGGATCTACTTGGTGGCCCAAGGCCACCAAAAATGAAAAACCAAAATTTTCCTTTATCAAATACCCTATTTTCTTCTGATTTCTTCAAATGAACCATGAAAACATTTGGCTATCTGCAACACCCTACTTTGCAACTGGTTGTGCTGCTGCCCATTTCTCTTTCTTTAACAAATCTACAGCAAGATTCATCAGCATACATTATCATCAGCTGTAGAATGTCATCATGATCATATGAGTCACTGATGTTGCTTGGAAAAATAACAAACTCACATGAAACAAATGAATCCACATCAAAATTTTGCCCTTCTTCAAAAAATAAGAGCTCCTCTATATTAAACACACAATATTCAGGCATAAACAACATCTCATAATCATATTCATTTTTATAAGCACTCAGATATCCATCATCATTATGCTCAGCAATTTCATCATCAAGGTCCACCTGGAATGCCTCAAGAGAAGGCATAAAAAGATCAGAATGTATCCCTTCACTGAAAGTTTTGTAATCACCCCTACAACCAACACTATCCCCAACTATATGAGTACACACATCTGTAACTTGTCCATTCACATCTGAATAGTGACCCTATTTTTTCCTCTTCACCAATGCACTAATAATCAATAGCAAAAGTTTCAACCCCTGCATTGTAGAGGTGGTGATAATCTTCAAAGAAGCACTCATATTCAACATCCATATATATTTCATCATATGAAAGGCTCACACATGCATCTGAATGCTGATAATCACTAACATATTCATTGCCATCCCTTGAATATACATCTTCTATATTCAGAGTGAAGCTCTACATATCCGCCTTATACAAATAATCATGAATAACTGGGATATGCCTATTACTACAAGACACAACTTCATGTATATCTTTCATTTCATCATTTGAAATGCATTTTACATCTGCAAGCCTCCCTTCCGAAGGCTGACAACAGTCTTTGTCTTCACCATTATAGGATGTGCTCACATTTTCTACAACATCTTCTTCATGTTCATGCATCACATCATGACTGCACATACTATTTTGAAATATATTTCCCTCTACAAAATCATTTCTCAATGAACACACTGTGAAAGTAGAAATATATTCACTTTGATAATTGTTTTGAAAACTTGTAGCCATGAAACCTACTGGCATTCCATATTTCTGATTATTTTCAATATCCATAGCAAATTTGAAAGCCTAGTGAAGCATAGCTGGTTCTTTATCTCTCAATAAATAACTCATTTCTTCATCAAATGTAGCCAAATAAATTGTCAAGCATAATGCATCATTGGGTCTCATATATTTAGGAATTTGCTTGAGAAACTTAATAAATCTGAGATTAAACGCTGGAACAAGTTCCTCATCTTCCTTTTGAATATTCATGAAATGTATGATCAATGAGGCCAAATCAAATCTTTCACCAAACTACTCTAGGAATGCAATTTCTAAATCTACCCATGAAGAAATAGAACACACTGGTAGGTCTGAAAACCAGACCCTAGCATCATTCTCTAATGACTGAACAAAGAGTCTCATTACTACAAATTCATCCTCCACCTCATAATCTTCTATCAAATTATAAAAAATTTGCAGATGTTTGTTTGCAGACTCAGAATTTGATCCACTATATTTTGGCAAACATTTTCTAATCTTATTGGGAATAACATTTGGGTAACCACATATTCCTTTAAAATTTAGAGCTTTATATCTTTTAATAAAAAAATGGTCTTTTTTGAGAGCACAACCAGGACTATTCCTTTAAACTCATTTTTGAATCAAAAGATGAATACCTGGGAATATGTTGCAGCTTTGGATAGGTTCAATCAATAGAGTCACCACCTCTCACAGAGAGGACAGAATATCAAGAAGGCACTTTTATTTTCTAGATTTATCATGCCAATAGAGCACCACATCATTCTTTGGTATTTCTACAACAACTTCACGTGGGTCTTCTAAATCTTCAAATTGCTTTAATCCCCAGTAGAGTCACCAGCTTGTTGGTTTTCTTTCTGAATCGGCAGAGGGTTTGCCAGTTCCAATGCATGGGCAGATTTATCCAACTAATATAGGAGGTTGAGTGAGCTACCTCCCCTTCACTTATGGTTCTGCCGTACCAAGGGGGGTATCCCTGCAGCCAAAGATTTGACCTTGACTCACCCAATGGTAGAAAGATTTAGTTTTACTATAACAGGCAGAATACTCTCGTCTTTGGACCAAGATTTGTGTGATAAATCACAAGGTTGGCAATGTTCTTGGACATATCTAACTAGTTTAGGATGAGAGTATGCAGGGGTCTTACTTCTACTCCTACAAACTAATAGGTTGGAAGTATTGGAAGGATTTGTTTTAATGTTTGGATGCAAGACATGGGGTTTTGGACCATAACTACTACACAGAAAGCAGACTAGTGCCTATCTTAGGGCAAGGAGTCAACTAGACATATACAAGAGAATGATTTGCACTGGCATTCAAGTTTCAAGGGGTTAGGATTGGTATTTGCCTCACAAACACCACCCAAGACTGAGTATTTAGCTGCCTCTACTTACAAATATCTCAGCTGACATACATTCTTCTCCATACTTAACCTAAAATAGTTTAATCCACTCCTTGAATGGAAGTGAAAAGATCAAGCATGCAATACAGAAAGTCTATATTCTAGAATCTGAGAAACCCTTAGCAACCAGATTCAAAAGAAGGGATGCATACAACAAATAGAGACAAACAACTAAACACATGCAAAGAAGCATTTTTCATATAAACACAACATTGAAACTAAAAATATGTGCAACATGCATTCAAAATGCAACTCATAAACTCCAACAGAGACATAACAGCCAAGAAATGCTTTGTTCTTCATTATTTCTCCCAAAAAAAATGCCCCAGTCTTCAACAACCCCAAAAATGAGTGACACAACTCGCTAAACAACAAGAACATGCACTTAACATTAATTACATGGCATTTCAAAATGCTTCCAGATACAATGCACCATGAGAATGGCGCTCAAAATATTCAATGTAGCAAAGAGAAGGAGGAAGAGCAGGTGAACTCGGGATCTGTACCGCCGCCTGAAGATTTTCTTATCAAATATGGTAGCTAGCTTGTCATTTCAACCCACACCTCTGCAATTCTTTTGCCATTAATGGCCAACCTACCTGCAGCCTTGGAAACGAAGTAGACTGCGTGCAACACAGATTTCCCTGCCTAAAACACCACTATAGATACATGGGAAAACCCTCGCCTTCAAACATTTGAACATAGCCGTTGATTTATTTTCCTTCCACTGAGATCTATGGCCTCAAAACATGTTGAAAAGTCAACAACCAATCAGATCACGCCATGCATGTAGCTTTTTAGCTCCTTTGACTTTTTGCAGCATGAACATACATTCTTTTACCTTTTCCACCTTTTGAATCCTTGTATATGCAAATGCATATACATACAATTAATTTTGGACACGTGTCAGCTGCTGATTCATTCTCCATCATTGTGCATTGGTCTCCTCATCGGCCATTAGAATGAGCATGGACAAAGCTGCCGATAAGTAAAGTCTCACCGACGAGCCATTATATCAACATTTGTATTTGTGATTATACATATGAGATTGTATATGCATACAAAGGTGGACCCCAGATCCTTATAAAACAAATTGAAATCGCATTCAGGTCCGGCTTGTATCTTCCTTCTTTGCATATCGCTTTGTACATTGCATATATGCAATATGCAATTAACATACAATGAGGATTCCATTGCATTTATCAATCGGATTGGAAAAACCCTTGAAATTTGGCTTGTATCTTCACCACGGTATATCGGCATATACAAGCACCTAACATACAAGCTGCGGACCCCACCACTGAATTTACCAAATTTGACTTCCCATTCAAGTCCGGCTTGCATGTTTTCCCTTTGTATATTTGCTTGCATCTTTCCTCTTTTATGTGCATCGGCCATCTGGGAGACCTTGGACTTAGCCACCGATATGCATTGTCTCGGTGATGACACTTTGTATGTCTGCCCCTTGCATGTTTCTTCCTTGTATATCGCCCTTGTATGTTTCCTTATACATCCACGATATACAACTTGATATACATTCATCCTTGCATATTTTCCTTTACACATCGACCTCGCATATCTGCCTTGTATCTTTGCGATGTACATTCTCCCCTTTGCATCATTGGCCATTGGAAAGACAATTAGCTGAGCTGCCAATGCATATTGTTTCACTAATGAAACCTTTGTATGTCCCCTTTGCACATTGACCCTTGTATCTTTGCGATGTATGTTTCCAATGCATATTGCCATTGTATCTTCGAACATACAAACTCATATACATGCAACCTCTTTGATACAAGCAGGGAATCTGCGATGGAATATTCGATGCATATACAACCTGATATGCATACAAAAATGCATACAACCATTTTTCTCCATTCTGAAGCTGATTGAACTCATTTTACAGGCCCAACAATGTATGTCTGCGCTTGCACCTTCAAATGTACATACAAACAACAATACATATACAAAGATACATCCATAAAAATGTGAAGGCCGACAGACTTAGAATTTTTTTTTGAAAGTGCCTACGAATTTAAATGCTTGAAATATGAATTTTATGTAGGCACTAACAAAGCTGAAACTTACTAGCTTGGCTCAGGAGAGCACCCTTCCATCCTGCCAGTTTTCTCTGAATTCTTTCCACCAGCGCCTTCCAAAACTCCATAGACACTTTGTTAATGGTTAAAGGGAGGCCCAAATATGTAGCCAGGAGACTTTCACTCAAACAACCTAAAATACCAGTAATCTTTTGTTGGAGGTCTAGCAAAGTATTCAAGAAGTAGATATGTCTTGTTTCAAAATTGACCTCTGACCTGAAACTGCCTCATAGTTCTTTAAAATTTCCTTTTAGCTTCCACCACCAAAGCTGACCTAAATAGTATAGTGTCATCTATGAATTGTTGAATCACCAAATTTTGGGTTGTTGAAGCAGGTTTTATCCTGTGAAGAGTCCCTTGCATTAACAAATTACAAGTTTTCCTTCCTAGAATTTCATCAATTAGGATAAACAAGTAAGGGGAAAGAGGGTCATTGCCCCACCTAGGAGGGAAAAAACCTTTTGGGGATCCATTAACAAGCACTAAAAATCTAGCTATAGATATACATTCTTTAAATCTGCTAATGATTGTTTCATTGAATCCAAATTTCCTGAGAACTCTCAAAAGAAAGTCCCAGCTGACCATGTTGTAAGCTTTTGAGATATCTAGTTTGAAAATCATACCTGGGGTGTTTCTTTTTTGGATAGAATGAATTATTTCATGGGTGGTAATTACCACATCTAGGATCTGCCTCCCTGAGATGAAGCCTTTCTGGTAGGAGCGATGAGTATATCCAACAAGGGTTGTAATCTAAATACCAACAGTTTAGTGAAGACCTTATATATTGTATTACAAAGACTGATAGGTCTAAAATCTACCATGTTCTGAACTTTGGTCTTCTTCGGGATAAGGGCTATAAAAGTGTTGTTCAGCTATAGGAGTCTCCCTGTCCTAAATAAATCATGCACCACCAGAAAGACATCATTACCAACAATTTCCCAAAACATCTGAAAAAATGCCGAGGGAAACCCATCAGGGCCCGGGGCTTTGTAAGCACCTATGCAGAACATAGCGACTCTAACCTCTTCCAAGATAATGGGTTTGGTCAACAAGTAATTATCCTCCTTAAAGAGAATATTAGGAATCACTTCCAGGAGAGGATTCATATCTTCCTCCAGCACACTTGATTTTTGTTCTACCAGCAAGGTTTCGAAGTACTCCATCACCATGTTGCCAATCTCTTCTTCGTCCTCCACCAGTCTCCCTTGTTCATCTCTAAGCACTCTGATGGGATTTCTCTTCCTGTGTCTTAATGTAGATTGATGGAAAAAGTAGGTGTTCCTATCCTCTTCTCTGAGCCATTAAACCCTAGATTTCTATTTCTAGTAGACCTCTTCTTCCTTAATAGTCTAGGTCCATTCCCTGGAGAGATTCTTCTCCATCAATTGCAGATCCTTAGATATGTCTCCCTAATCAATTTTACTTTGAACTTCTTTCAATTTTTCCATAATTCTTTTCTTCATATTCAAAACATTTCCAAAAGTAAATTTATTCTAGCCCTTCACCTTGTTTCTCACATTGGCCAATTTCTTAACTAGCCTAAACATAGCCGGCCCTTTAACTAGAATCATCCACCAACATAACAAGCGATCTCTAAAATTGGGATGAAGGGCCCACATCATTTCAAATCTAAATGGAAAAGGACCTTTGTTACCCTTCCCAGTCCAGTTAAGCAAGAGAGGACTATGGTCTGAACCAATCCTAGGGAGGCTAGATAAAAATGCCGAGGGAAACCCATCAGGGCCCGGGGCTTTGTAAGCACATTCCCAAAACATCTGAAAAAATGCCGAGGGAAACCCATCAGGGCCCGGGGCTTTGTAAGCACCTATGGAGAACATAGCGACTCTAACCTCTTCCAAGATAATGGGTTTGGTCAACAAGTAATTATCCTCCTTAAAGAGAATATTAGGAATCACTTCCAGGAGAGGATTCATATCTTCCTCCAGCACACTTGATTTTTGTTCTACCAGCAAGGTTTCGAAGTACTCCATCACCATGTTGCCAATCTCTTCTTCGTCCTCCACCAGTCTCCCTTGTTCATCTCTAAGCACTCTAATGGGATTTCTCTTCCTGTGTCTTAATGTAGATTGATGGAAAAAGTAGGTGTTCCTATCCTCTTCTCTGAGCCATTAAACCCTAGATTTCTATTTCTAGTAGACCTCTTCTTCCTTAATAGTCTAGGTCCATTCCCTGGAGAGATTCTTCTCCATCAATTGCAGATCCTTAGATATGTCTCCCTAATCAATTTTACTTTGAACTTCTTTCAATTTTTCCATAATTCTTTTCTTCATATTCAAAACATTTCCAAAAGTAAATTTATTCTAGCCCTTCACCTTGTTTCTCACATTGGCCAATTTCTTAACTAGCCTAAACATAGCTGGCCCTTTAACTAGAATCATCCACCAACATAACAAGCGATCTCTAAAATTGGGATGAAGGGCCCACATCATTTCAAATCTAAATGGAAAAGGACCTTTGTTACCCTTCCCAGTCCAGTTAAGCAAGAGAGGACTATGGTCTGAACCAATCCTAGGGAGGCTAGATAAATGTAGACTATTCATAATAGTCCAGTAGGAAGAGATTAAGAATCTATCCAATTTAACTTGAATCAGATTACTCCCTTGTCTTCTATTAGACCAGGTGAAGGCCTATCCCAATAGTTCCACATCCATAAGACTTGAATTTCAAAGAAAATTAGCAAGATCCATCATGCTATCAGAATAGTTTTTTTCTGAAGGGAAAAGAGGGGAGTTATGGTCTGCCGCCACCATCCAATTGGCACTTTTTTTTTCTAATTTTGTCTGCTAGACTCTCCCAAACTTCCTTTTAGGTACTATGAGTATTGGGGGCATAAACGTTAATCAGTGTCCACCGTTCAAGAGGAGAGTGAAAAGTGACCTCCACATGATTCTTAGAACAAGATATGAGGTTACCAGTAATGTCTTTCCTCCAAAGAGTAACAATTCCTCTTGTGGCCCCAGTAGCCTCACTTATAGCATACTTCGCATTGGGCCAAATATATTTAAGGGTAGATTTGAATCTTTCCTCAGACATTTTTATTTCCTACAAAAGAAGGATATCAACTTTATTATAAAAAACATAGTTCCTAACAAGCAACTACTTATGAGGGCTATTCAACCATCTTATGTTCCAAGAGATTATCTTCTTTTCTTAATCTTTCTAGAGGGAACCAGCAAGGTGGACTGTTTCCCACTAGCAATCTCCTGCTCCATCTCCTTTTGTCTGGTCTTCATGTGGGTCGGCCTACTGACCTTACTATATCCCCCCACATCACTTGTCTTATGGCTGCTACTTTTCCCCTTCTTCTTTGTAACAATCCATCCTTCCTTATCCTCCAACTTGCCTCTTGAACTTGCCCCTGGGGAAGGTGAGATATTCTTCATCAGTGACCTTGTATTAGTTTTGAGAAACCCTAGAAGGTCCCTAGGACTACCGACTCCATTTACCTTGCTCTGTAGTGATAGAGCACTTTTCTGTGGGCTGAGATCCACTCCTATCTCTCAGGTTCTTCCATGTTTCCCTAACCCTCCTCAATTACAGCTAATTCTTGGACCTTAGATGGCTTTGCCATCTCCGTATGTTCAACTTTTGACTTTCCCCCTCCCCAACAACTGTCAGTTGAATAGTCAGGTTCTCCTCCACCTGTAGTGGAGAAGCTTGAGGCTCATGATGGGAAGCTAGTGCAACCTAGTCTATTTGGGTATCTTCCACAGGAGTTCCCAGAATGGTTTCCTTCTCCCTAGAAGCTAGGGGAGTCAACTATCTTAAAAATATCCTCCTTGAAGGGGTACTCCTATGTGTCCTCCATCACTTGTTTTGACTCCAGAGGAGGGTTACACTTTGGAGCTTGGCACTGGGTAAAGACATGACCAGCTTTCATGCAATTTTGGCAAAACATCCTAGCATTTTCATACTGAATACTTTGCGTCCACTTTGCAAACTAGGATTCTAGTATAATGGAAGTGGGTAGAGCCTTCAAAATGTCCACATTAACACAAAATCAGGGATATACTAGTCTCGCCTTAGCCTTCATAACTTTGTCAATAGTGACATAGTTACCAAAGGAATTGCCTATTCAGGCAAAGATTTGCTTATCCCAAAATTCTGGGGGAAGACCCAATAAGCAAACCCACACAAATACCAACTGATTGAGGTCAACCTTGGGGTCAAAACCAGGCTTCCATTTGCACAGAGATAGGGAATGCTTCCCGTATAGCCATGTACCACCAACTAAAACTAATAGCTTTACCTCCTGAGAGGTAAATTTAAACAAAAACATACCTCTTGCCATAGCACTAACTAAGACGCTCCCCTTAAGAGACCACTTGATCATCATCCAGCAACAAACCAAGTCAATATTGGGCATGAAGCCAAAAAACTTCCCCACCAGGGTGTTGTCCATTGATGCCACAACTCGCAACATCGTCTGCACTAGTAGTTTAAGTGCCTTAGCACCATCCACCTCTAAAATAACCAGTTGATTGCACAAAGTCTTGGATGTACCATTGACAATACACAAAAGAGCTCCTATCCACTTCTTGGGATTTGACTTTGAAGAAGAGGCCACGTGAACCTTTTGACAGACCATGCCATTAGTTGCACCCCCTGGAGTCAAGGAGGGGATTGAATCACAAGGACCCCCCCGAACTATCTCTTTCCATTCCTACCTAGCACGAATTCAAAATTCAAACACCAAGTTGTAGAGCTGAGCAATATTAATCACTATCATTATTTTGCAACCTTAGTTATTGACATGGTAACCTTGAAATTTTGGCACTCACCCACCCATTTAATTAGGCATTATAGAAAATCTAGTTGCTAGTTATTTTTAAGTGACAAGGATAACATAAGTAATTCAGTCACCACCAGTAGAAATTCAATGGTAAATATAACATTAAAACACATTTTAAAATGATATGCAAAAATTATAGTGTTTTACATGCTAGGGCAATTTGAATTTTAATGGGTTTAGGTAGAGCCTTATAACTGCAAAACTCCTTTCTAGTATGATTGCAATGTAGGCACAAAATTTAAGTAAAAAAGTGATTGTTGACAATAGGTTACTCATGAAATAGATAAAGTGCAAGAAAACAACAAGTAAGGTTCTATGTATATGCATACAAAGAGTTTTTAATAGAGTTTTACAAATATTACTACATAGGAGAACATAGGCTTGCACATTTTAACATAGTAAAAATAATTCTAACACATTTTTAAAGGAATGTTATACATTTCCCTTAGATGATGCATCTATGCTTTGGATCATCTACATGTTACTACAACTAATGTAGAATATACTACAAGGGTATAGGTAGTTTCTACGGGTATAGTCAATTAATCAATATACATTTATTATTTCCTCTAAAAGTTACTCTAGCTGTATAACTAGTTACTATATGTATATCCAATTGATGAAGATACGATTATTGTTTCATCAAAATTTGCTAGATGTGGATAGGTAGATACTACATGTAAGTAAGCTCACGAATATACCGAGCTATTTTTTCCACCATGTTTTGAGTGTGTGTTGAGGAATTAAGATAGCAATAGTTTTTGGTAATAAATTAGCCCACTTATAACTATAGTTGTTTATTAATTATTCTCATTTATTCTTAGTGTGATGAATTTAAGCATTTTTTATTTTACTAGTATGTTTTTAGGCATATGTATTTAATTATATTATTGTTTTCATTACTATTACAATAAGTTTTGATTGTTTATTTGAGTGATAAGTGTCAATGGATAGATTGTAGAGTTATTAACCATTCATCAAGAAAATAAATAATTCTAGAAAGGAAGCTAACAATCTATATAAAAATATTTCTTTTAAATACTCTTTAGATTAATCTTCATCAACAAAAATTTATTTGGAATTTATTCTTTTATTTTCTTAGTCAATAAGAAAAGAGAGTGTCCCTATACTTATAATATATCCAAGAGAAAAAGATTACAAGACTTCATTGTTTGCTAGGTGAAAGATTCTAAATGTTGCTACAACTAGAGATGTAGTTTCTATAGGTACAATCTATTAATTAATATATCTCTATTATTTTATCTAAATGTTGCTACATGTGTATAGGTACTTGCTATATGTATCGTTAGTTGATGAATATATTTGTGTTGTTTCATCTAGAATATATTGTAGGTGTATAGGTAGCTACTACAAGTATAGTCAATTGATGAATATACCTTTATTATTTTCATCAAGTTCTTAATGTCTATTGAAGGATTAAGAAAGTATTCTTTGTTGGTGATAAATTAGACTACTAAAAGTAGATTTATTTATTGTTTCATCTAGTTTGTTTTAGTGTGTATGTAATTATGCATTTTTCACTTTATTAGTATTTTCATAGACATATTTGTTTTATTATATTGTTGTTTTAATTACTATTCCAATAATTTTTTATTTTGTGTGAGTAATGAATTTCAATGGATAGATTTTAGATTTATTAAGCATTCATCAAGCATATGACCGATTTTAGTAGTAATGTTAACTATGTTAAGAATTCATCAATCATATAATTAGTAGTAGTATTGGTCTTGCTCCTTCAACCCTATCATCGAGCCTCTCAACATCTGACCAACTTGGGTTAGGCTCCCTAATCTCCCTCTTTAGTGTTGGGAAGATTCATGTTAAAAGGACATTGGAAATTCTATTGACCTCTTCTTGATGGTGGATTATTCAACCTCTTTCATAGGACACTCCACATTTTCCCACATTCTAGTTGACAAATGTTGAACCCCTTCATGGGGAGGTGGTTCTACAAGTTGGGGATAGGTCATGGATGAAGATACTTGACTATGATGGCCTCTCATTTAGATGTAGATGATTCTTTGCCACATGCCAGTTAGCCTTTGTTTGTCCCCACTCTCGTCGCAAGGGTGCAGCCACCTGGTGGAAGAATGCTTTAGATGATCACTTGACCATCAGTGCTACTAATTCCCTAGTGAATTCTCCCTCGCTAGCTGGAGTGCCATCTTCAATTATTATTTCATCTCCTTCATTTCATGTGGATGTTGTGCCAGCCAAGCTTACTGCATGTCCTGATGAGTGCTAGGTAGCACCCATGAAATACATCTTCTTACCTCTGTTTTTCTCCCTTTTTATTCCATTGTCATGATGACTACGCCAAAGTAGGCTAACAAGATTGTTCTAATGATGATTAATAAGAGATGAATTACTTAAGATCATGACTTATGATTGAAGGACTAACATGCATTAAATTGATGGAAATATGCAGAAATCTTCTCTTTTTGAATCAATAGGTGCAGGTGTTTGAGTAGGCAGTTTTGTACATCTCTGGAGGTAGTCCTAATGATCTCAAGAGCTAACATTAGCCTACCACATCTGGTCTCTAGGGTTTCAAATTTAATTGGAGAAGTTTTTGAGATAAGAAGGTGAAGCATCTCTGGAGCTGGATTGAACTCTTCAACATCTCCAGAGCTGAACGAGAAGGTCACAAACATATCTCCAAAGCTATAGATAGGAACATACATCTCTAGTTCCTTTTTAGAATAGTGCATATTTCTAGCACATCTGTCAGTCAGACACTTCCAGTGGTGATCAGGATGCTCCTGATGTTACTCAAATCATCACCTAAGTAATTAAGGGCAGTCTATAGTTAACTGCTGGAAGTTTTTATCTCTTTTTGGTTTTTGGATGAGTCACTAATTAACTAATTCAATCCCTATATTTCAGGGCCTTGCTACCCATTTGTATTTAAGACTAAGACTCAGATTTAGTGTGGACTTCTATTCCACTCAATCTATTTTTATTGCATGTATATTTATTCTATAGTTAGACTATTAGTAGAATAAAGAGATTGATGTTATCTCTTAGATGAACTAGTAGAATAGGGTGTGTGATCTCTCATAACAGATTTAGAAATAAACTTATAGAAGTAGCAAAAAGGAGAGTGATTATTCTTTTGATTTCTATAATCTCATTTTGATATCAATATTTTCTTAAATACAAAGCTGATGGAATTGGACTAAATTGAGTTGTGATATTATTCTCTTGTGTTGATTCTTTACTTTTGTCTTTAGCCCTAAGGGTGTGGAGCAAGGGCCCACTCTCACCACCAAGGTAGAAGGCTAGTATTCTTGTTTGGTTGTTTTAGATTTTGCTTTAAAAGATCCTTATTGTTTTCATAGATAGATTCATGTTTCAGTTTATAGATTTGCTTTAAGTAATTTACTCTTCAATTCTATTTTCAATATTCTTGGAATTTATTTCATAGTAGATAGATCAGTTTATTTAAATCAATAGAAATCATTAGACTTAGTTAGATAAAACTAGAAACTATAGGATTCCTAATTGCAGATAGCCAAGGACATAGCCCTGGATTTGAAAAAAAATGTGATTAAATGATGAGGTACAACAACCCTTGTCATTTTTGGCACCATTGTCAAGGATGAATTGTGTTAATTAGAAAAACATAGCTAAACAGTTTTAGGATAGATCTATATGGTTAGATCTAGAGATTCAAAAGGAAGATACATAAAATAGACACCCCATCAACAAACTATAGGAGAAAGTAGTGGGGTGGCACAAGATCTTGTTGAAGAGAGACATCTAGAACTTATCTTGGAAGCTACATCTAAAATTAATAATCCTTTAAATCCTCCAAATCTTCTACTTACTGACTATATCGAAGAATTACAACAAAAATTCCAAGTAGATCCTTTAATAGAACCTTAAGGAGAAGAACCAGTACTAGACATGGATGATAATCATGATAATCATAAAGATGAGGAAAATTAGGCTCCAAGAACCTTTTCATATCCCATTGTTCTAGCTATTGGAGATAATGCCCCTATGAAAAATATTTCACCTGCACACTTGCTAAATTTTAGGTGTCTTGCTTCTGAGGATCCAGATCAGTTTTGGTTTGAATTCAAAGTGGTATGCCAAACTTATGATTATGGATCAGATAATAAAAAAACTCAAACTATTTCCCTCAACCCTAAAGGATCCTACAATGAGATGGTTTATGGGCCTGCCCCAAAATTCCATCCATTCCTAAGATCAAATGGAGACATAATTCTTGGGAAAATACTAGGAGTATTATAGAGCTAGTGATAAGAATGAAGAGTTATTCAAAATTAAATAGAGAGAGGAAGAGACCTTAGATGATTATGTGGATAGGTTCAACTTTTCTTTGAGAAGATATGGCAATCATGTAAATCACTCTTTGGGTAGAACCCTATATGTAAAAAGAGTAGACAGAGAATCAAAACAGGCACTGGATCTGATGGGAAAAGAGAATATCAACAATATGGATATGCCTACTATAGAAGAACTCTGTAAGAACTATTCCAGAACCCAAGATGGAGTGAGAATGCCCAAATCTTTCAAAAGGAAGAATGAAATATGACAGTTAATGGAAGAGATTGCAAGTCTAAAAATAGATATTTTGGTCCAACTAAATACCACATTGGATGGGATTCAAGAAAAAACTAGAATAACTGATCAAGGTAGAGCAACTGAACCACTCTCCATCTATTGTCCTTGATGTAGAAACAAGCATCTGTTGAGAGAATGCCCTTTAGAAAAATTAGAGATCTGTCAGATCTGTGATAGGGAATATCCTACCAATTAGTGTAGTCAACTTCCAGCCCTACAAAGGTTGAGTAAGAAGAATCCCATCATATAAGAAGAGTTGAACTATATAGGACAAAAACAAGTTGGTAATTTCCCTTATAATTAGTATCCAAGCCAACCTTCTTACAGGGGTCCTTCTAATTGGGGAAATAATCAATGGATTCCAACTTGGCATGGGCCTCAAAATAATCTTGGCAAAACTAACATTGGGAAAATTAGCCCTGGGGAAATCAACAGTGGCCACCATAGTTTGGATCACAAAACATGCAGCCTCAATGTGGTCCTCAACAGGGATATAATCAATAATACCAGGGACAACCTAGACATTTCCAACCTCAACAACAAGCATTACTAACTAGACCCTGCAATACACAAGGTCAGTCACAAAATGAACTAGTTAGCTAACCACCCTTACTAGCTCAACCCATACCAAACCCACAAAATAAATAGGGACCAACTGTTCTCATGATAGAACAAGAAAACATGGGTGGTATTAATGCTATATATCCCAATAATCTCTAACTGCATTCTGGGAGCATTCCCAAGACCATCTCCTCCAACTATAATTGAAGTAACCAATGATGTGGAACTTGAAAATTCATCCACTCAACTTCCAGAGGAGATTACCACTAAAATAGTGCAAAAAGAATCATCCTTGAATAACTCCAGAGTTCCTCCTAAAAGGTTAACTAGAGAATATTCCTTGAAAGATTTCTAGTAAGAGCTCCAGAGATACCCTGGAGATGGAAAAACTAGCACCATACCCAGAATGAATCAAACAACATGTTCCCTAGAAAATGATCTTACAAAAACAAGTCCAATCTACCTTAGAATCATAATTGTTACAAGAAATTAGACAACTAAACATTGAAATTCCACTCGTCCAAGCAATTAGAGATGTGCCAGAACTAAACCAATTCATGAAACAACATTGTGTCAAAACATAGGGCAGGAAGAAAAACTTTTCTTCTACAATCCAGGTGGAAGGGAAAGTAGTAGATCTACTGATGGGAGAAATGCTCCTCCCAAAGTATGGAGACCCTGGAAATCTTATCATAACTATTTACATCTCAGGGGTAGAAATTTTAAATGTCTTTGTTGATTTGGGAGCAACAATAAATGTGATGATAGTTCATACAATGGACAAATTAGCCCTCATGGGTATCCAATCCACATCTACAATCCTTTAACTTACTGACCAGTCAGTAGCTATTCTAAAAGGGGTAATTACTGATGTCCCAGTTGTGATAGAATCATGGGAATTCCCAGTAGACTACATGATATTGGAACCAAGAAACCAGAGAAATGCTTATCCACTAATATTAAGAAGACCATGGTTGGCTACAGCATCAGCATCTATTGATTTTCAAAATAGGGATATGGTCATTTCTAATGGGATAGATTTGAAAAACATATCTCTATATCCTCCAGCTAAACCATCAATACATTATACAATAAGAGTATGAGTGGATGAGCCAGATGACATGAAAAATAGTGCCTCAGTAGCTATGGTCACTATCAAGGAACATTTGGGTGAGTTGGAAGAATAAATCTACTATGATACAACAGAAGACATTACCCACATCCTAATCAATGAGGATGTGATAGAGCTTGCCCAAGATTCTAGGAGAGAACTTCTCACTTCTGTGCATTATACCCTACCAAATATCATTCCTTATGGGGAGACCTTTTACAGAGACTTAGCCACATTCCACATGTTTCTTCAACATTCTTATCCACTCAATACCATAACTCCAGTGTATGGATTGACTACATCCATGGATCAAATCATAAAATAGGTCATGATTTTACCAGGAAAAACACTTAATTAGCAGCAAATTAGGAAGAAAAACTTATCCAACTTTTGATTTCCCATTCAACAACTTTTGCTTGGAATACCAAGATATGAAGGGAATCCCTCTTGAGATATGTACCCATCATATATACACTGAGGATGTCAAACCTGTTAGACAACCCCAGAGAAGATTGAATCCTACTTTAAAAAACATTGTTAAGACTAAAATGTAAAAATTGCTGCAAGTAGGGTTTATATATCCAATCTCAGACAATCAATGGGTCTCACCCCTAGTCATAGTGCCTAAAAATAATGGGAAATGGAGGGTGTGTATTGACTATAGGGATCTAAACAAAGATGCAAGAAAGGACTACTTTCCCTTACCATTCATTGACCAAGTGTTGGACAACATTGCTGGGAGAAAGTATTTTTCTTTCCAAGATGGGTTCAGTGGGTATAACCAAATCCAATTAGCACCTAAAGATTAGGATGAAACCATTTTCACCTATACTTGGCAAACTTTTGCCTACAAAGTTATTCCATTTGGACTATGTAATTCCCCAGCTACATTTCAAATGCTTGTTTTAACAATTTTTACTGAATTAGAAAATGAGTGCATAGAGTTCTATATGGATGACTTTACTGTGTATGGGAACAACTTTGAGGAAGCTCTCATAAACCTTGAGAAATTAGTGAAATGATGTGAGAAAAATCAATTATCTCTAAGCCATTAAAAGTGCTTCATGATGGTGGAGGAAGGAACTAAATTGAGACACCACATTTCAGCAAATGGGATCAAAGTAGATCAAAACAAAGTAGAAGTAATCAAATAGTTACCTTCACCCAAAAATCAAACAGATGTTAGAATTTTTCTGGGTCATGCAGGCTACTATAGGAGATTCATAGAAAATTTCAGTAGAATAGATGCCCCCCTGTTTACCCTGCTTAACAAAGACACATAATTTCTATGGACATAAGATTGTCAATCAGCATTTGAAACCCTAAAAGAGAAGCTTACTGTCACACCTATTTTGAGAGGACCTAATTGGACTTTACCAGTTCACATATAAACTGATGCTTCAAATGAGTCCATTGTGGTAGTCTTAGGACAGGAGGAAGGGGAAAGTATGCATGCTATCTATTACATCGGCAAAAACCTTACCTCTGCAGAAAGAAATTATACCACAACTAAAAAAGAATTCTTGGCAATCATCTATGTTATAAACAAATTTAGGAATTATATCACTAGATGTAAAATATTTGTTCACACTGATTGTGCAACCATCAAATACTTAATGAATAAGCTAGTAGTGGGTGTAAGGATCATTAGGTGGTTCTTCCTATTGCAGGAATTTGACATTACCATAGTTATGATATTTTATTTCAGAGTTTAACTACGTAGTTTTTGAGTCAAACACATGACCCATATTTCATGAGTAGTGGTTCACATGAACCCATCTCTCATGTTAAGGAATGGTCTAATTAGCACTAATTGCATCTAGGTGATGCACACAGGGATGAAGCATCATGACTTCTTAGGAGGTCACCCATCCTAGTACTACTTCAAATCAAGCACACTTAACCATGGAGTTTCCCCCAAGATCAAGCCCACTTAGCTTGTTACCCCATTTGCAAAACCTTCAGTAAGTGTTGTGGCTTATGAACCATTCATTATAGAGCCCCTTTAGCTCATCAATTGATAAGTAGGAGGTATTTTTTGCAGCATGTCAAATTATGATATTTTATTTTAGGGTTTAACTACATAGTTTTTGAGTCAAACACATGACCCATATTTCATGAGTAGTGGTTCACATGAACCCATCTCTCATGTTAATGAATGGTCCACTTAGCACTCATTGCATCTAGGTGATGCACATAGGGGTGAAGCATCGGGACTTCCCGAGAGGTCACCCATCCCAGTACTACTCTGAATTAGGCATGCTTAACCATGGAGTTTCCCCCAAGATCAAGCCCACTTAGCTTGCTAGCCCATCTACAAAACCTTCAACAAGTGTTGTACATTATGAACCATTTATTATAGAGCCACTTTAGCTCATCAATTGATAAGTAGGAGGTATTTTTTGCAGCATGTCAAATTATGATATAGGAGCCCCTTTATCTTGATCTTGGGGGAAACTCCATGGTTAAGCATGCTTGATTCAAAGTAGTACTAGGATGGGTGACCTCCTGGGAAGTCTTGATGCTTCACCCCTATGTACATCACCTAGATGCAATGAGTGCTAACTGGACGATTACTTAACATGAGAGATGGGTTCATGTGAACCACTACTCATGAAATATGGGTCATGTGTTTGACTCAAAAACTACACAGTTAAAACTTGAAATAAAATATCATAATTTGACATGCTGTGAAAAATACCTCCTACTTATCAATTGATGAGCTAAAGGGGCTATATAATGAATGGTTCATAAGGCACAACACTTGCTGTAGGTTTTGCAAATGGGGTAGCAAGCTAAGCGGGCTTGATCTTGGTGGAAACTCCATGGTTGAGTGTTCTTGATTTGGAGTAGTACTGGGATGGGTGACCTCCTGGGAAGTCCCAATGCTTCACCCCTGTGAGCATCACCTAGATGCAATGAGTGCTAAGTGGACCATTCATTAACATGAGAGATGGGTTCATGTGAACCACTACTCATGAAATATGGGTCATGTGTTTGACTCAAAAAACTATGTAGTTAAACCCTGAAATAAAATATCATAATTTGACATGCTGCGAAAAATACCTCCTAATTACCATAGTTGATAATCCAGGCAAGTTTAATTTGGTTGCTGACTTTTTGTCAAGATTGCATACATGAGAAAACTAGCTAGCGGAAGACAAGTTTCTAGATGAACATCTTTTTTCTATCTCCTCTACTACACCTTGGTTTGCTGGCATAGCTAATCTCTTAGCTATAGGTTTGTATCCATCCCATTTTACCTCAAAACAGAAGAAACACTTAGTTAAGGAAAGTTTATCTTACAAATGGTTAAATGGTTTGCTATTTCAATGTGGTCTTGATTTCATTTTATGTAGTTGTTTAAAAGTTGATAAAATTTTGTATTAAGAGAATGTCATGATGAACCATTTGGTGGGAATTATTCTTCCCACAAAACTATCCACAAGATCCTAGGAGCTGGTTACTACTGGCCCTCTATTCATAAGGATACCAAGAAGTATGTGCAGCAATGTGATCAGTGCCAAAGGATGGGACAACCAACCTTCACTTAGGAGATATTATTGCATCCTCAAGTAATGATGGAGCCATTTGAATAGTGGGGTCTAGACTTTATGGGACCAATTTCTCCACCTTCATCAGGTAAAGAGTATATTCTGGTATGCACAGACTATGTGACTAAATGGGCTGAGGTTCAAGCTTTCCAATTTGCAAGAGAAGATAAAGTTGCTAATTTCCTTTATAATAAGATTTTCTTGAGGTTTGGAGCCCCAAGATCCATAGTTTCAAATGGAGGACCTCAGTTTACTTCACAGGTAATCAGAGCATTCACATATCTATATCAAGTCAATCACAAGAAATCTTCACCTTACCATCCTGATGCCAATGGGAAGGTAGAGGTGACTAATAGGGAACTTGAGAACATTCTGACAAGGATAGTGACAATGAATAGGAAAGATTGGGCTAACAGATTACTTGAAGCAGTTTGGGGTTACAATACCACTTGGAAGTCCACAACAAAATTCTCACCCTATAAATTAGTTTATGGAAAAAAACCTATTCTGTCTAAAGAATTTGAACTCTAGACACTTAAAACTGTATTAGATATTGGTCTACTATTGTCCATAGCCCAAAAAAATAGAATTCTTCAACTCAATGAGTTAGATGAAATTTGGACAAAAGCCATTCAACAAACAAAACTAGTTTAGTATCAAAGGAAGCAATGGCATGACCAACACGTCAAGACGAGGAAATTTCAACAAGGTGATTGGGTTCTTCTTTATGATTCTAAATTCAAGGAGTTCAAGGGGAAGCTACAAACTCATTGGATGGGTCCTTATCAGATAAATGAAGTTTTTGAGAATGGAACAATGTTGTTGGAACCTATTGATGGAAGCACATACACATTTTTTATGAATGGAAACCAAATTAGACTCTATAAAAGGCCATCTACTAAGGAAGAGTTCATCATAGATTTGTGTTTGGTTACAGAGGACACATCCTTTGTCACAATTTTGGACTGAAAAAAATGAAAAAAAAAGATAAAAGGTTGAAAACTAGCAAATGGCAGCCTTCTTAAAAAAAAGAAAGAAAAAAGAAAAAAAAAGAGAGGAAGATAGAAAACTAGTAAATGGTTATCTTTCTCAACCAAGGGGATTGAAAACTAGCAAATGGTGGTTCCCTTCTTCATGCCAGATAATAATAATCAAGCTACGGAGGTGATCAGATACCTGGAGTTACTCACACACACCTCTGATGCTTGCAAATAAGGAGCACCTGCAGCGCTTCATGAATAAGGAGCACCTCCAGTGCTTGCACACTAGGAGGACCTCTAGCACTCCACCAATAAAGAGCTATTTAGAATATAGTTGGGAGGGGACCCACCTCCCCAAGTAATAAAGTAGAGATGTCATTTGCTAAGGTCATCATGACTCATCCTCCATTTTACGATAGGAATAAAGATGAAGTCAACACACATTCCAGGAGAAATCATTACTCTCATTTGCACAGGTACTTGAAAAGGACTGCACTGACGTCACCTAGATACATGGATTCTTGAAGCACTCTACGAAAATGATTGTAGGTTGCATGACAATAAAGAATCTGATGTCATTTCAAGCCATGAAGAAGCTGTTCAGGTACAACATCACGTCAAGTCTCATCAACACCATAGCATTTTAGCCAAGTACATTCGTTCCTCATCATTATGATTGGTTCAAGTAATTATCTCTTAATTAAACATTAATTAGCAACTATCTTGTCATTTCTATTTTTGGGTGCCATCATTATGACACGTCCTCCTACCATTATTTTCCTTCACAAATTCTTGCATGCCTCCATCTTTACTGTATTATCACCATGCCTACGGAGTGTCCCATCACTCTGCTTCAATTATGACCACATAAGCACTCTAACCGATTTTAAGTTCTCTTTCTATAATCAAAGCCACTAAATGAATTAACATAATAATCCTCATTCAAAACTACAAAATATCTTGAAGAACAAAGTCAACTGATACAGTCCTCTGGAGCCTATAGAGTGAGGGAGATATTTAGCATAGAGGGTAGGAAGAGAACTTAGAAATGGGGCTTAAAAATAAATAAGAGCTAGAAAGTGTTATAGGTCTTTTGCAAGATGATGTTGTAGCAGACATTCTGAGGAATGCAGGATGGCTGGAGTTTTTGGAAAAGTTTGAAGGGTTTCAAGAGGATATTGTTGATGACTTCCTAAGAAATCTAAGGGACAATTAGACAGTTGTAAGGGGAGTTCAAATCAATCTCTTTGCAACCACTATCAACCATATTTCTGGATTGCCTGAACAAGGTGAGAGGTTCTACCATCTGAAAACTTTATATGCTAATTTGATTAGGAATTTCTCTGTCGAAGGTGAACTTGTAATACAGTTGCATTTAAGAAAAAATGAGGTTAAAGGAATTTTTAGGTCCTCACTTCCAAACCCTTGGCAATCTATAGCTACATGGTTGATGAAATATTTCACATGTGATGGTCAATTTTCCTTAGTTCTAGGGCCAATAATGAAAATGTTGATTTTTCTGAGGCATGGGACTGCATACCCTTAATTTAGCATAAATATACCCAATTTCCTATAATCTTCCATCAAATCAACTGTAGAAAAGTATCAACAAAATAAGGGTCCTATGAAACACCATGGCCTCATTTTTCTGATAGTCAAACATCACTTTCTGTCCCAAGCTGATGGGGAAGAATTATGGTAGATATTTTTAGATAACTAACTCTAGGATAGAGAACCAGAGAGAGCTCAAGAAGTGGGTGAGGTTTCCTCTACCCAACAAGAAGAGACAGAGCCTTCAACTTCGTCTACAGCTATTGAAAAACATAAAAAGCCCTCACTAGAGGCAACTTCATCTGCTACCCCTATTTCTGACAAGAAAAAGAGAGGAAAATAAATTAGAGAACATGTTATTGAACATACACCATATATGACTCACTTAGCAAATAGAAAAATGACCTTGGCTGAGGAATCTACCCCAATAAGACCAACAAAGGAAAGACAGGGTCAGAAAATAAAGAAAATTTCAAAGAAAATTAACTCTGACATACATTATTGGGCTAAAGAGCCATCCCATGACTCAAATGACATTCCGCTACTAAGAAACAAGAAACATAGAGAGGTTTCTCTTGAGCCATCTATGCATCTAAGTCCAACTTCACAACATTCTCCTACTCCGGAGTCAGCACAAAAAGAAACATACTATTTCCTCTGATTTTGAGGATGATACACCTACTTCGGAGGCACCTACTCCAACTATACTATGGAGAAGCAGATGGAAAAGGTAACTCTCCCAAGTTGAAAAAGATACTGCTGTCCTAGCTGAAGTCCTTTTAGGTTTCAGAACTTTTGAGGAGAAAGTTGGGCCTTCATCAGTGCCAGTAGTTGCAGAGAAGACCCAAGAAGAAATTCAATATAGGGAGACTACAGGGGAAGTTGAAGCAGAGAAAATAGATGTAGCTAGCAGTCAAGATCCAATGGCTGTGGGGGCCCCTGAGGTACAAAAGATAGAAGAAGGAATAGAAGCATATTCTCACCTCTCTAACCAAGAGGATACTGAAATTTCAAAAGAACAACAGATGTTAGAGGAGATTGATAATCTGAAAAGATTAATATGGGGCAAAAATCTGATCATCACTAACCTCAAGAAGGTCATGAAGGAGAAAGAGATGGAGCGAAAAGAGGTAATTGAGAAACTACAAGAAGAGCTCTAGAGTAAACAACAAATAATTCAGGAAAAGGAAATAGAATTAGAAGCCTAGAAGACTGAGACAACTAAAATCCTTAAGGAAAAGGAGACAGAGGTAGAACAAAATTTTTTTGATCTTACCAAGGCCAGAGACAATGGTCTAATAATAATTGCAACATTAATTGAGAAATTGTAGAGCCAAGATAAATAATTAACTTGGGCCAACAATAAAATAGATGATCAAGAGGAATATATTTATGAGTTATCTGGCCCAGGGGTAACCAGTGAATAAGATGTACAAATAGATCCATATGTGGGTTCAATCCCCATTGATATCCCTGAGGCCCTGTTCCACTGGGAAAGGAGATGTAGAGATTACAAGGCTTCTAAGCCTATGATGTAATTATAGAGGGCAGTTACTTCCATGACAAAAAGAGTAGAAACCCTGGAGGAAAAAGTCATTCAGATGGCCTCCATTTTTTTGAGATTATATCCTATAGGCCTCCTAGTTCCAGTTATGCTATGTTCTTACAGGAAAGAGTCCTGCAAAGGAAGTTATCTTTAGTCCTGTCTGATCTGACTGAGAACACAAAGACAACAAAGGGGTTCATGGAAGCATATACAAGGAGTTCTAATGAAGACAAAAAATTTCTCTATGAATTATATTTGCATGGTTTCTATGTTAATGATATGACCTTCATTATTAATTATTTTGTAAGGGAATGCCAACTCAAAGCATTCATGTCATTGATGAGAAATCATCAGATTTGGAGTGAGAGAATAGAGGCTCATCTCAAGAAAGATATAGAAACAAATCTTTTCATCAGAAAGGAGTGTCCAAACCCTTATGCTTTTGAGGTCCAATTTAGAGCATATGTCTATCACCCTCAAAGTTAGATCAAAATTTTTCCATTGTATCTAAAAAATTTGCAATAGTGTTCCATTGATTTTGGTCTTTTTATGAACAGTTCAGCTAATCTAGTGTTCGCAGTAGCAAAGAAAAGGTGGAACATTCTAACTTAAGAGAAGAAAATGAGAGAAGTGGTGACCACTTCTAACTTAAGATTATTTGAGGAAGGCAAGGTTAATATCTAAAATTATGGATAAACACAAACAGGAGTAGATAGGTGGCCATTTCATACCCCCTCTCATCATTGAGCCACTACATGTTTGGGCTGAGCAGATGGAAGATGATAAGTTATAGGAGTGGCTGAAATAGGTTGATCAGTACAGGGGAAATAGTAATACCAACCACACCACTTGGACTACCTATGCACAAGACTATAGTTTGACTGACAGGATCTTCCACCAGAATAAATCCAAATTGTGAGAAGCAGGAGGGCCTGCTAATCCCTAAGTATGATGGGAAATGATGAGTGCCAGGTAGCACCCATCAAATACATTTTTTTTTACCTCTCTTTTTCTCCCTTTTTATTCCAATGTCCTGATGATTACACCAAAATAAGCTAACAAAATTCTTCTAATGATGATTAATAAGAGATGAATTACTTAAGATCATGATTTCTAATTGAAGGACTAATGTGCATTGAATTGATGGAAATATGTAGAAATCTTCTCTTTTTGAATCAAAAGGTGCAGGTGTTCAAGTAGATAGTTTTGTGCATCTGTGGAGGTAGTCCTAATGATCTCTGGAGCCGACATCAGCTTGCCACGTTTGGTCTCCAACGTTTCAAATGTAATTAGAGAAGCTTTTGGGATAAGAAGGTGAAGCATCTCTAGAGCTGGATTGAAGTCTTGAGCATCTCCGGAGCTAAACGAGAAGGTCACAAACATATATCTAGAGATACATACAGGAACATACATCTCTGACACCTTTTTAGAATAGTGCATATTTCCAACATAGCTGTTGGTCATACACTTCCAATGGTGATCGGGATGCTCCTGATGTTACTCAAATTATCACCTGAGTAATTAAGGGTAGTCTATAGTGAACTGCTGGAAGTTTTTATCTCTTTTTGGTTTTTGCATGAATTACTGATAAACTAATTCAATCCCTATATTTTAGGTTCTCGCTGCCCATTTGTATCTAAGACTAAGACTTAGATTTAGTGTGGACTTATGTTCCACTCAATCTATTTTAATTGCATGGATATTTATTCTGTAGTTAGACTATTGGTAGAATAAAGAGATTGATGTTATCTCTTAGATGAACTAGTAGAATAGGGTGTGTGATCTGTCATCACAGATTTAGATATAAACATATAGAAGTAGAAGAAAGGAGTGATTGTTCTTCTAATTTCTATAATCTCATTTTGATATCAATATTTTCCTAAATACAAAGCTGATGGAATTGGACTGAATTGATTTGTGATATTATTCTCTTGTGCTAACTCTTTACTTTAGTCTTTAGCCCTAAGCGTGTGGAACAAGGGCCCACTCTCACCACCAAGGAAGAAGGCTAGCACTGTAGTTTTGTTGTTTCATATTTTTCTTTAAAAGATACTTATTGTTTTCATAGATAGATGCATGTTTCAGTTTATAGATTTTCTTTAAGTAATTTACTGTTAAATTCTATTTTCAATATTCTTGGAATTCATTCCATAGTAGATAGATTAGTTTCTTTAAATCGGTAGAAGTCATTAGAGTTAGTTAGATAAAACTAGAAACTATAGGATTCCTAATTGCAGATAGCTAAGGATGCAACCCTTGATTTGACAAAAGAAATATGATTAAATGATGAGGTACAACAACCCTTGTCATGTCCTCCACTTCCTCTTGTGACTTTTGTTTAGCCGATGACTTCCCCTTCCCTTGAGGGCATTGTGGAGCTCACTGCTCCAATTCAGTCATTAGGTAGCCTAACTTCTTGTGCTAGGCCTTTGCTCACTTCTTGTGTTCCATCTATGTTTGTGGAATCTAATGAGGATTCCCCTCTCTCTCCCTATTTTGTGGACTTAGACTCTCTGAGTTCATGGACTATTGTTTAGAGAAGGAAGAAAGGCCTTCCCAAGTGTGTAGCTTCTTTGCACCTCATGTCAAAGGCCTTCATTTGGCTAGGTTAGGTTCTAGGATTGTCTAGTTCTTGATGTTTGGGCCTTGTTTTTGCAGTGGGGCTACCTTTTGTTCAAGGGTTCGGGCCCTTTCAAAATCCTATTTTGTTTCCTAGTTTCACTGCTTGTGAAGCTCATATCATTCACCTTTTGGCTTCTTTGTATGGGTATGGACCCTTCCTGATTATCAATAACAAAACTATGTAGAAAAATTGTTTCATGTAACTCCTCTTTAGATCAATCTTCTTCACCACTATTTAATTTCAAATTTAAGTACTTTCATTTTTTCATTGGTAAGAGGGGAGAGGCTCTATACACTTGTATTAGATACAAGTAAAAATAATTAAACTAGTTTATTTATTTTGGAGGATAGATTCTACCATGGCTAAATAGCACTATTACATTGTACACAACAAATTTAAATGATTATCTATCCTAGGAACAAAAAAGAAGGATAACTACAATTGGTACTTCTAGAAATTATTGACAAAAAAAGTATACTTCTATGATTATAGAGCACTTTATTGTCATTGGAATTTTGTGGTATACTTAGAAGTATTTGTGTCACTTTCTAGGTGCACTTGAATCAAACTTTGTTAAACAAAGGGATGAAAGTGATGATAAAAGTGCATTGTTCATCTTAAATGGAAGAACCCCCCAAACAAAATACCCAAATAGTTATGTTCTAGGACTTTCTCAAATACATGGAGATTATGGGTAAGTCTTATGATTATCCACTCTAGCTCATGTATTGATCCCATGAAAGCCATGCTTATGAGTTCAGCCCTAATCATTGGTAAATTATCTAGTGGGAATTTATAGTCCATCACTTACATTATATCCAATACAATCCTATATTTTGGTTGTATAAATAGTTTTACCACCAATAACATTTGCACCAAGGATTAAGTAAGTTTTGGGAAATTAGATAGAAAATATGGAGTTATGCAAGAATTTACATTACTCCTCATACTATGTTCTAAGTAGTTGATGCTAATGACTTCTATAATGGGCTCCATTATCAAGTTTGTGTGTAGATAAAGTAAAAATGTATATAAAACATTAATCAAAGTAGTACAATGAAGATAAAGAAAATATCTCAAAACCTTCACCTCAAACCAAGTCCTCACACTTAGAAGGGACTAGAGTGCACCCAAACACTACTAGCTATATTCTCTATGATATGCAAGATGGATTGAATGATATGATCTATTGGTTGCTCATTCTGTAGCTTAAAAACTAGTATGAAGATGATAGATATGAGGATCTAGAGTGATTTTGACAGCATGATATTTTATGAAGGTCTTGTCCCCCAAATGGCTTGGTTGAGGCTTGATTTATAGGAGGTGATGGATAAGAATGGATGGCTAGGATTAAGTGAGACATGGATAAATGATGAATGTTTGAGATTAGAAGATGTGGGTGGATAGGATTAAGAGATGATTTAATTTTGGATCACTCATTAAATGAAAGTGTCAAGTGGTTGATGATAGAGATAGTGTGACAAATAATTCAAATAATAAAATCATTTAAATTATGAGAGACATGAGTGAGACTAATGATAATAGATGAAATAATTTAAGTAATAAAATTATTTAAATTATGTGGTGAGGGATAATTTAAATAAATATTTATTTTATTTAAATTAGATGATGGTGGAAAGGTGTAAATTAATTAAATAAATATAATTTATTTGATTAATTGGCTATGAGAGGAAAAATGGGATTAAAAGGGATTAGTTAAATAAATATAATTTATTTAACTAATGGAATGATGGAAGAGGGTATGCAAGGGTCCTAGGACAAAATATGTCATAAGATATTGCAAGAGATATCAAAAGGTGATGCCACAAGACATGGTCAATTTAAAATGTCTACATTTTACCCCTCTTTGAGATGATATTGTGACTAAGAGAAGTAACATCATTTCAAACAAGATAAGGATAAGGTATGGATGATGGGAAAAGGATGCCCTAGCCACTTGAAAGAGTGACAAGGAGGAATTGATGTAAGGATGAGATGTCCCCTTGAGAGGATAGGCATATTTGAAGAACATAGGTATGTTCTTGAAGTGAATTGGTCAAGGGATAGAGGATACAAGAAAAATGATGGATAAATGATACGTTATGCTTTAATGAGGTGAATAACCATATAGTTTGATATAGCACTAGACATTATTCACCAAGCTATAAAGACTAGGGTGATGATGTGTCATGTGCACCAAGTGTAATACAACCTTGTCTAGATGTATGAGGAAATAAACTTAGAGCATTAAAGTCCTATTACATAGAAGGTATGAAATGACCTTAGATGCAAAGGGTGAATGGTATATAAAAAGCTATTCCAACATTCACAAGATATGAATATTAGCTAAAATGATAAGGAATTAATACAAATGCAAGATAAAATGATAAGCACACACAAGTAAGCAAGAAATAATGCACAAATGATACAAAAAAACAAGGTATTACCCCTGTCAAGTTGTAAACCAATGATTGACTGATTTATTGATTAAGATAGTGTTGTCAATTTATGGAGAACGATATATACCTAGATTAACTAAAGGATGTGGGAATAGTATATCCCATTGGTAATGATGATGATGATTGATTGATTGGGTTGACAACAAGATTGAAAACAAGACCAAGGATGTGATTAGATGATTTGGCTAGATTATTTAGCTAGATTGGTATGGATCAAGGATTGTGTGCATTTAGGTTTACTGCTTGGATTTTTTGAATATTTTATTTTTTACCATTTTGGGAATATTTGATTTTTTTGGGATTTTTTGGTATGTTTTGATTTTTTGGATTTTTTAAATGTTTTTGGATGGCATTAGATGACAATTTGGATAGCCTAAATGATAGATACCAATGACAAGGGAAAACCAAGTCTAAATGCCAAGATGGAGGTAAGATTGGATAAATGGATAAAAATATGGGTGATAGTAAATAGGATGAATGATAGGTGTAGAATGTGATCTCCAAAGTGTTAGGGTTAGCCGACATAAGATATCAATTAAATGCAAATAAAAATTAAACAAAGGAATGGAAATACATAGAATTAATAACAGCGAGAGACAAGTTTTAATGTGGTTCACCCAAACTTGGGCTACATCTACCAAACAGAGAGTCCAATATTATTATCCAGTAAATCAAACTAATTACAACTAGCAATCCCTGCAACTCAATACCACTGCAAATGCTACAATACAATCTCAATCAAAACCCTAACCCTTAGCCGCTTTTATCAAGCTTTTTGTCAGTTACAAAAATAGGGTTTTCTTATGTCAGTCAATGAATAAATAACTCCTGGTGCCTTTATAAAATAATAAAAAACCATGTGAGGTTTCAAGGGTGTTGCCCCTGGACCCCACCCTATATCGTGACAGGGAGCGCGCCAAGGGCGCTGCCCCTAGATCTTGTCTTGGGGGCGCTACCCCCAAACCCCCCCGTAAGAATTTGGGGGGAAACTGCACTAATAAAAGTGGGGAAAATTTAACCTCTGATTCTGATTAGCCTCCATATAACAACAATCTCCCACTTGGAGACTGATCATAACACCACTGACCCTATAGCTCCCACTGGAAATAAGTACCCTAGACTTTGCTGTTCTATTTTTGTTATTTTCAATCTAGAAGACCAACCGAAGCTGAAGAGGAGCTCGGCTTCTCCCTTGTCACTGCCTTTGTAAACATATCCGTTTGATTGTCATCTATATGTATCTTTTCCAGCTGTAATTGTCCATCATCCAACATCGAACAAATTAAGTGATACCTCAACTGTATGTGTTTGGTCTTTAAATGCAAGGCAAAATTCTTTGCAAGATGTATGGCACTCTAGCTATCCGTAAACAAATAACTGTTAACCTGTTGTGTACCCAAGTGTTTCATGAAAGATTGTAGCCATATCATCTCCTTGCTTGCTTCTATTGCAGCTACATATTTTGCCTCTGTGGTGGATAAAGTAACCACCTTTTGTAACCTAGAAATCCAACTCACCGTTATCCCACCTATAGTAAAGACATAACCTATAGTACTTTGCCTGGTATCACTATCCCCTACCAAATCTGAGTCTACATAATTGGCTAAATCAGTATTAGAGCCCCCAAAACATAAGTCTTTATTAGATGTACCTCTCAAATATCTGAGAATCCATTTCACCGCATTCCAATGCTCCAATCCGGGATGACTCATATACCTGCTAATGACTCCTACAGCATGTGCAATATCTAGTCTCGTACATACCATAGCATACATTAAACTTCCTATAGCTGAAGCATATGGTATCTTGGACATTTTTTATTCCTCCTCTTGTGTCTTAGGACACATCTCCTTAGTCAATTTCAAATGACTAGGTGAAGGTGTGTTGATAGCTTTGGCATTCTCCATATGGAATCTCTGCAACACCTTTTCAACATAATCAGCCTGAGATAGAGTCAATTTCCTATTCTTCCTATCTCTGCAAATTTTTATACCAAGAATTTATTTTTCTACTCTCAAATCCTTCATAGCAAAGGACTGTGCTAATTGCTATTTTAACTCTCTTATGTGATCCATGTTAGACCCAGCTACGAGCATGTCATCAACATATAAACATAAAATAATGTAGCTGTCATTATCCAACCTCTTAAAATAAACACAATGGTCATAATTACACCTGCTATAGCCTTGCTCAGCCATAAAACTATCAAATTTCAAATACCATTACCGAGGTGCTTGTTTCAGGCCATACAAACTCTTCTTCAATCTGCACACCTGTTTCTCCTTACCTTTGACCTCAAATCCTTGGGGCTATTCCATATATATCTCCTCCTCCAAATCACCATGGAGAAAGGAAGTTTTCACATCTAGTTGTTCCAAATGCAAATCTTCAGTAGCCACAATACTTAAGTTAGTACGAATAGAAGTCATCTTGACAACCAGAGAAAATATCTCATCAAAATCAATGCCCTCTTTCAGTGCAAATCCTTTTACAACTAACCTGGCCTTAAATCTTTTATTACCTCCATCTTCTTCTTTCATCCTGTAAACCCATTTGTTTGGTAAAGCCTTTTTACCTGCAGGTAACTTACATAATTCCCAAGTCTAATTTTTCAGCAAGGAGTCCATTTCTTCTTTCATTGCAAGCTCCCACTGAACCTATGTATCCACCGGCATAGCTTCATCATACCCTTCTGGTTCACCAGCATTTGTTAACAAAATAGAATACAAAGAGGGAGAAAACCTTTCAGATGGTCTACTTATCCTTAATGACCGTCTAATATTCATTGGAGTTTGTGGTATTTCTGGTTACTGTTGCAGAGCATGAGGAACCACTGGAACAACACTATTTGGAGTATCATCCAACATCACATAATCTTTTTCTTTCTTCTCATGCTGTTGTAACTAATCTTTGTACAACACCTTCTCATTGAATATAACATCCCTACTTCTCAAAATTTTCTAATTTTCAAAATCTTAAAGCCTATAACCAAATTCATCAATGCCATATCCAACAAAGGTACACTTTTTTAATTTTGCATCTAGCTAGATTCTATTTTCAGAATCTACATGTGCAAATGCTTCACATCTAAAAGTTTTTAGAAAAGAATAACTCACCTTCTTACATGTCCATGCTTCCTCTAGAATACCACAACCCAAAGGAACTGAAAGACCTCTGTTAATTAAATATACAGTAGTGTTGACAACCATTGCCCACATATTTAAAGGCAGCCCAACATGCAATCTCATGGTCCTTGCATGCTCCATTATTGTCCTATTCATGCATTCAACAACTCCATTCTCTTGTGGAGTCCTTGGAACTATTTTCTGCCTAAGAATTCCATTAAAGGAACAATAATCCTCAAATTCTTTGCTGCAATACTCACCACCATTATCAGATCTGAGACATTTTAATCTTTTACCCATCTCATTCTCAACCAAGCTTCTCCATTTCTTAAATATTTCAAATACATCAGATTTCTGCCTAAGGAAATAAATCCATACCTTCCTAGTTGCATCATCTATGAATGTAACATAATATCAAGAGCCACTGAGAGAAGATACCTGCGCTAGTCCCTATATATCTATATGCACAATCTCCAACTTTTCATTTTTCTTTTACTTCCCATCTCTGAGAAAACTGACTCTCTTTTGTTTTCCATACACACAACTTTCACATAAATCCATATTAATACATTTCAGACCTGGTAAAACTTTCTTAGAATGAAGTACCTTCATACCTTTTTCATTCATATGCCCAAGTCTGTTATGCCACAATGTTGTCTCAGAACCTACAGTAACTATTTCAGTCTCGTCCTGCGAACCTACAACAACTATTCCTGAACCTGTTTATTTTTTCTCTACAATAGCTAAAGTAGAAGGAATAGTATGCCTGTACAAAGATATAAGGTGCCTACTTTCACACCTTTTTCTACTATTAAGGCACCTTTTGAAACCTTCCAATTTTTATCAGTAAATGTAACAATGCAACCTTCTTCAGCTGGCTACCCTACTGAAATTAAATTCCTACTGAGCCTTGGAATGTGCCTTACCTCTTGTAGTAGCCAATGATTCCCATTCTACAACTTAATCTTAATTCTTCCCTTTCCAACAATCTGACAAGGTTCGTTATCTCCTAGATAAACCAGCCCAAAATCTCCTTGGACATAATCAAAAAAATAACTTCTATGGGGTGTAGTATGAAATGATTCCCTTGAATCTAAAACCCACGAATCATCAACATTATCTAGGGAAAGAATCAAAGCATCATCTTTATATTTATTACTTACCACATTTGCCTTCTTGCTTTCTTGTTTGTCTCCTTTATTTTTCTAAGACTAGCAATCTTTCTTCAGATAACCTGGTTTCCCACAGTACCAGAAATCCTTCTGTCCTCTGGTTTGGGATCTCTTATCCTTTGATTTTCCTCGTGACTTCCCATGACCTCTAGAACCTTTTCCTCTCTCCTTTGATCTGCCTCTACTTTCTGTATTCAAAACACTACCTGATGTGGATCCACCTGAGCTTTTCCTATGATTTTTCTCACTCGGAATAACACCAACAACATCATCAAATTTTAGGGTATTTGAACCAGAAACAGAGTTACTAACCGCCATTACCAAACTATTCCAGCTTTCAGGCAATGAACATAATATCAAGAGAGCTCTAACTTTTTCATCAAATTTTACATTTACAAAAGTCAATTGACTAACAATTGTATTAAATTCATTTAAATGGTCTATCACAGATCCACCTTCAACCATTTTCAAATTAAACAAATGCTTCATGAGAAATACCTTATTTGACGTTGAGGGTTTTTTATACAATTTAGCCAAAGCTTTCATCAGACCATCTGTTGTCTTCGCTTATGTTATATTGAATGCCACCGATGGTGCCAGGCACAACCAAATGGTTCCCAGTGCCTTTCTGTCAAGAAGATTCCAATCCTCATCAGACATTGTAGCTAGTTTCTTGGCTACTCCTTCCAACAACATCTATAAATCATTTTGATAGAGGTAATCCTCCATCTGCATCTTCCATAACAAATAGTTCTGCCCATTAAATTTATCGACCTTTAATTTACCCTCATCCACCATTGCTCCCACTAAATTGTGAGACCATCCTGCAGACGATAATCAAACACAACCCGCTCTGATACCACTTGTTAGGGTTAGCTGGCAGAAGATATCAATTAAATGCAAATAAAGATTAAACAGAGGAATGGGAATACACAGAATTAATAACAGTGAGAGACAAGTTTTAACATGGTTCACCCAAACTCGGGCTACATCCACCAAACAAAGATTCCAATATTATTATCCAGTAAATCAAACCAGTTACAACCAGCAATCCCTACAACTCAATACCACTGCAAATGCTACAATACAATCTCAATCAAAACCCTAACCCTTAGCCACTTTTATCAAGCTTTTTGTTAGTTACAAAAATAAGGTTTTCTTATGTCGGTCAATGAAAAAATAACTCCCGGTGCCTTTATAAAATAATAAAAAACCATGTGAGGTTTCAGGGGCATTGCCCCTGAGCCCCCATGGGGGCACTTCCCCTTGACCCCATCCTGTATCATGACAGGGAGCGTGCCAGGGGTGGTGCCCCTGGACCCCACAAGGGGCACTTCCTCTTGACCTGGTCTTGGGGGGAAACAGTGCCGATAAAAGTGAGGAAAATTTAACCTCTGAGTCTGATTAGGCTCCATATAACAACACAAAGACTATGTCATATAGGAATAACATGCCTCATTCTAGGTGTAATACTTAAGATTTTACATCACAAAGATTATGACAAAAGGAGTGTTTGGAAAGGATGAGCTATATCAAGAGATGTCCAAAGCATTTTTTAACATTTTGACCTTGTGTCTTTATCAATATCAAAATAAGGGAAGGGGAGAATGGATGAATACAATGGGATAGGTATGTAGGTATAATACGATGGATATGAAGGGATGAGATAGGTAGGAAGGGAATGAGATGTTGGAAATGATAGGTTGGATGAGACAACTTGCCCCCAAGTGTAAGTTACATAGATAAGAAACCAACACGTGATGCATGTTTGCCAGGTTTTCATCATGGTATTTATCAAAGGCACCACCAAAGTGGTTTTCACCATTGGATGAAGGGATTTCTCTTTACTATTTTGATTTTTTGATTTTCTTATTTTTTATTTTTTATTTTATTTATGAGATATTTGGGTAGGATGGATAGATGGATGAAAAATTTTGGAAGAGGATGGGGATTCAAGCATCTAGCTCCATGAAAGGTGATAGTCCTATTAGAGATGGATGTCACACATGGAGGTCATGTCAAGTGTCATTATGCCAATAGATGTTGGTAAGGGATTGCATGAGAGGGAGATGAGGTAGATAGATAGTAGATTATGATGTGGATTATGAAAGGTTTATGCAAGGATGGATGGGGGATAATGGATTATGATGTGGATTATGGATGGAAGGATTATGCAAAAGCATGGGCCATAGGGATATGATGGGTAAAATATGTGGGATAGTGGATGAAAGATGGGGAGATGGAGGTATATGGGAATGTTGTTGGATGAAAAGGAACCAAGACCAATAGGTACACACACCGTGATAAACATTGAATATTTTGATTGGGAGGCAGTTAGCCGACAGAAGATATCAATTAAATGCAAATAAAAATTAACTAGAGGAATGAAAATACACAGATATAATAATAGCAAGAGACAAATTTTAATGTGGTTCACCCAAACTCGGGCTACATCCACCAATAGAGAGTCTAATATTATTATCCAGTAAATCAAACTGATTACAACCAGCAATCCTTGCAACTCAATACTGTTGCAAAAATGCTACAATACATCAAAGGAAACCTAACCCTTATCCACTTTTATCAAGCCTTATGTTGGTTACAAAAATAGGGTTTTTTATGTCAGCTAATAGAAAAATAACTCCCAACACCCGCAGGAGGGGCTCTTCCCCCCTGCACTCCCTCGTTAAATAATTTGGGGGGAAACCAAGCCGATAAAAGTGGGGAAAATTTAACCTCTGAGTCTGATTAGGCTCCATATAACAACGGAGGTGTAGGGAGTAATAGAGATATTTTATATGAGATGATAAATTTAGGAATTGAGGGACCCACATGGAAATAAGATGTTTATGATTTTTTGCATTCCAATTTTTGGATGGAGTGAGATTTTTGGGATTTTTGGCATGTGGAGGCTCTATTTGATGGGATTTCATTTTTCTTAGGGACCCAAACCATTTTAGTTTTGGAACTATATTTTGAAAGTATAGGCATGGGTCGCATTTTGGATGGATTTTTCTTTGATTCTTTGCATTGGTGCCCTACAACATGAGGATATTTAGGATTTTTTACTTTATGGGTAGAGGCATCTAAATTTTTTTTTGAATCCAATAGACTTGATGGAAGCTTCATATTTAGATGATGTGTACATTAGTTGATCATGAT
The DNA here is from genome assembly GCA_027924645.1 of Cunninghamia lanceolata. Lineage (NCBI taxonomy): Eukaryota > Viridiplantae > Streptophyta > Pinopsida > Cupressales > Cupressaceae > Cunninghamia > Cunninghamia lanceolata. Next base: position 12,258,693 of record BSBN01000534.1, on the reverse strand, counting down.
TAGGAATGTGAGGTGATTTATGAGTAGAGGGATTAAAATTGAATTTGTGGATAAATCGATGAGGGGATTTGAGGATAGGGATATTAGGAGTTGGAAGAAGTGGAGGTAGAATGGTTTGGAAGATAGGGATGTTAGGAGTTGGAAGGAGTAGAGGTAAAGTGGATGGAGGAAGGTGCATGGTCACATGCTTTTGTGATTTATATGATGATGGAGGAAAGATGGAAACATATGTTTTGGGGGTATGATAAAGTTTGTGATGGAAAGGAATAGATTTAGAAGGAATGGAGGTGGTACCAACATATTGAGATTGTTTTCCTTGGGTTATATTTAACCAAGGCAATAAGATCATGGAGGGACTTTGACATGGATGGGCTCCAAAATACCTTGTTCATGAAAGCCTAAACCTTTACTTTGACAGTTCATGTTTTGGAGTATGCAATATATAATGGGATTATTGGTGTTGTGGACATAATATACATCCTCATTATTTGATGGGGGGATGAGGTGGTGGATAGAGGTTGTTTCTTTCCTAGGTAATAACACTCGTGGATGAAGCTAGTAAGACCAAGGGGATAGGATGATGGATTTAAAAAGGGGTTGATAGCAGATGATGAAGGATCATTAGGATTTTATTTATCCTTATGCTCATTAAGATCCAAACTATTTGTTTGATCATCTATGTTTACTTGGGAGCTAAGTGTCTCATCAAGGGAAATGGGTGTTGTTGGATCATGTCTAGGACTAGGTGGAGGATAGATATGAATAGTGGAGTTTACTTGATCATCAATGGTTGTGGGATTAAGTGTACTATGGATAGGATCAATTTTCTCATGGATCAGCTCTTGATCATAGATAATATCTTGATCATAGAAAAGATATAGGTTATGGTAGGTTGAATGGAGATGCTTTGATCTTTAGTGGAATAAGACGTTAATGGTTCCACATGCTTTAGATTATACTCTTGACATAGCTCTTGATTTTCTTGAATGGGAGTGGAAGTGGGAGAATCTTGGAGGGTCATGCTAGGCAATAGATGTTTATCAACATATGTGCATGATGGAGTTTGACTTGTAGTGATGGTAGGAAGTTTTCAAGAGGCATGACAAGCATTAGACTAGGGGATGGTAATGGAGGAATCGGCAAGATACGTGGAAGCTCTTTGATAGGAACAATGATATATATGTGAATACATGGTGGGGTTTTATTCATTTCTAATATATATTGGATCACATCCCTCATAAGTTCATGGGTGGATGGATGGTATAAGACTAGGATTAGGATTTGGTGGATGAATAATAGGAAGAAATGGATTAGGATTGGGATGGACAAATGAAGTAGGATTGGGATTACATGGTGGTGTTGGGATAGGACTGGTATGTTCTAGGATAGGCATTTGATTGGATGATGATGAAGGAAACCCATATGATGCATAAGATAGAGAGGTGTTACCCTTGTCAAAGGCAACATAGGTTGATCGAACATGGGGTGGGTGGGAGATATATATATATTTATTGGATTCTGGGAGGTAGATAACTCATGTGTGGGGTTGTGTGGGGAACATAGGATTGGGGGTGGGGTGATGTTCAATAGGTTCAAGTAGTGAATGTGAAAGTTTCTCCTAAACCAGCTACCCCTTGTTGCTAATATAGTTGTAGGGTGATCCTAACATGTGAATGAATTCATTTGTGCCACAACTCTCTATAAATAAGAAGTAAACATAGAGACTTAATGATACTAGATATTGTTAAAAAGTGTAACTTTTACTTGGATATTCTTGTTGTGAAGGAACTTGATAGTTTTGTAAATGGATTTGGTGGTGAGGCGAAATGTTGGGATAAGTAGTTGGATGATCTTGAGGTATGGATTGATATGTATATTGGTTAATATTGGAAAAATTGGGATGGGATAGTTTAATGTAGGAGTAAATTTATATGTGAATGGATTAGGTCGATATGATGATGGAGGTGACACATGGGATTGACTTGTGGTATTTTTTGATGTTGTGGTTGTGTTTGTGTTTGTTGGGAAGCTAGGAATTGGTAGAAAAGTGCTTGTTTTTGGTGTAGGAATTGATATTGTTTTTGGATGTTGACTTTTTATTGTTGGATAATTTGTTGGTCTAGGAATTGTTGTTTTTGGAATTGTTGGTGTTGTGGGGTATTGACTTTTTTCATTTTATATAGCATCCCAAGCTCATAAAACATTATTTGGGTACCATAAGGATCATGCTCTAGGATCTTTTTCTCTAGTGTTGCGATGGATTTACACATATGTTTAGGTCTCTGTATTTCATCTTATTCTTCAAAATATGCATCATGATGTATAAGGTTCTCATCATCATTGGGAGAAAATTGGGGACCTCTAAGGATTATGACATTGGGTTTTGGATTTCACCTAGGCTTGTTAATGATCACAACCATTTTGACAAATGATGGATTAGATGTGGGATTATGATCAGGATGATGAATAATGGAGTGTGATGAGGATTATGTGGATGATTTATATGATATATGGATGAATAGGATTGAGATGATTGGATAAGTGACTAGGATAATGTGGATTAGATTGGATGAGCATTAGAAGAAGTTGTATTGGATTAGATGATGGTTGTTGACCAGAAAAACAACATGGAATTACACCTTAGGAATTACAAGTTGACTCCTCTCTTAAAAGGAGATTAAGTGATCTCCCCAAGGTCTTAGGGGAAACTGGGTCTCAGTAAAATGGAATGGCTTATTTGTGAAATGTATATTACTGTTTGACAAGGGTCTCGATGTAATGGTGGAGAAATAATTGTTATATCATCAAGCTTACTATGATGGGTTTTATACAATGTCTTCATAAGAACAAGAGGGATATTTTGTTTAACTAATTCATTTCTTTCTATTATTTCAAAAAGACCGTCATAAAGAAGAGCCTACTGATTTACATGTTTTCATTAAATTTATGGCATGTTTTGTGTTCATCATAGAATCCAAACTAAACTACACTTATCTAAAGTCTACTCTAACCAAATAAATAAAATGCAAAAGATAAGAGGGAAAGAAGGAAATGGACGACAGGAACTGGAAGAATGGAGAAGATAGAGAGTGTGTCTTTCACATGACAACCACTAACATAAGAAATAAAATTCCATGCAACACATTTGAGACCAATTTAAAATCTTTGCTAGCATCGACTCAGCATTAGATTTAAATAGGGCAATCTTCTAAGGAAAATTAAGATGAGAAATTGCACTTGAAATGATAAACATATTGTAACAACTACCATGAAACAATAAGAAGAATGTCATTACAAAAACCATTTCGAATGTCCATTAAATTCAAGTTTATAGGTTTATATAGAATGATATATCCAATACACTGGATGCAAATATAAATACACATACTCGAGCTTTAAATGAGACATTTCCTCACCATATTACATGTGTTGAAGGAAAGATTTCAATCTTTTTCCAGCTCTGCTCCTCCCCACAATCCTCAAATCTATGTTGTCACTACACTTCCTCTAGTTATTCCAAACAACAATATGAAAAAATCTCTCTGCCCTTGTCTCCAGCCAAAGAGAGAAAAAAAAGAACTAAAAAATTTCATGTCTCTCCTCCCATTGTTGTTGTTACACCTATTTTTTTATCTTTGCTACTATTGTAGGCCCTCCTCCATTCATAGCTAGCTCCTACAAGGGAAGGTGACCCTTCTAGAAGAAATAGTTGTCCCCTATTCATTAGGCACCTCCTTTTACTTTCATTTCATGTCTATATTTTCTCTTTTAATCACTACAATAGCTAGCTTGATATAGGCGTCTCCATTTTAATAATGAATTGCACCTGTTAATTTAGCAATAGTTAGCTTGATATAGGCATCTCCTATTTTAGCATGTAGGAGGGCAAGGGGGTCAATCTAGTAGTGAGACTGACCACTAATGGTTTAAACATGTTCTAGTCACATAGGTGTTTTAAGCCTTTGGTAGTTTATATGATGGTTAGAGTGGAGCAAAGCCTGTGGTCACTCAAGTGACTAGAGGCTAGGCACTTCCAAAAAAAAAAAAGAATTTCAGTCACCAAAGAATCTGATTAGGCAACGATTGGGGGGTCAAGGGTGATCAAGGGTGGTAAGGATGTTGATGGAGGGTTTCTAAAGGGATAAGAGGTTAAATAGTGGTGGGGTGAGTTAAAAATGATGTTGACAGAGGATGTTGGGGTGGTGACAGGGGAGTTTATTTAGGAGATGGTTGGTAGGGATTAAAATGGAAATCGATGATGGTGTTTGAAAGTGGTTGGTGGGAAAATGAAATGGTCATGTAGAGAACAATTAAACCTATAATTTACATGAAAACAACAACTGGGTCTGCACATAGGGTATGGTAGATCCGTATGGATCTACAACCCTAAAAAGTTTTCAATTTTTTTTAGAAAGCAAAACATATAGTGTTCTATGTTAAAATTCACTTGCAGTGCCTTTCAAACTCAATGGTGAAGTCTAATTTGGAGTAGGAGGTGACCTACAAAAATTATTTCCAAATCTTGCCCCAAAATAGGGTAGATCTATAATTCAAATTGCATAAACCTGCAACAGGCATGGTTAGACGAGTGGGGCATGCTAAAACTGTAGTTGGAAAATTGATCAAAGGAAAAATAGAAGATAAATGCAATAACCCAATACCTTCACCTTCAAACCAAATCCTCACGCTTTAATAGAATGAAGTAGAGTGTACCCAAACCCTACTAGATATGTTCTCTATGATATGTAAGATGGATATAATTATATGATGTGTTAGTTTCTAATAATTTTTGCATCATAAAAACTAGTATGGAGGTGATAGATATGAGGATCTAGAGTGATTTTGACAACATGATGTTGTATCAAGATTTGGTCCCCCAAATGGCTTGGTTGAGTCTTGATTTAGAGGAGGTGATGGATAAGAATGGATGGCTAGGATAAAGAGATGATTTAATTTTTGATCACTCATTAAATGAAAGTGTCAAGTGGTTAAGGATAGAGATAGAGTGATAATTAATTTTTATAATAAAATTATTTAAATTATGAGAGACATGTGTCAGAATAATGATAATGGATGAAATAATTTTAATAATAAAATTACTTAAATTATGTGGTGAGGGTTAATTTAAATAAATATTTAATTTATCTAAATTATATGATGGAGGAAAGGTGTAAATTTATTAAATAGATATATAATTTATTTAATTAATTGGATATGAGAGGACAAATGGGATTAAAAGGGATTAGTTAAATAAATATAATGTATTTAACTAATGGAATGATGGAAGGGGGTATACAAGGGTCCTTCGAAAAAATGTGTCATAAGATGTCACGAGAGGTATCAAAAGGTGATGTCAAAAGACATGGTCAATTTTAGGTGTCTATAGTGTGATAGAATTGAAATCAATGTTCAAGCGACCTCTATAGATGGGTCCATGGACAACCACCTCATTAAGAAGGGCATGCAAGAAGAAGAATGGCTTTGTGATCATGAAAAAATAATTAAGGCGTAAATTTGTAAAGACTGAAATTATTTATAGATGGTGAGGATAAAGGAGGTGATACAAAATTATAGTTGTTGTCGAAGCATGGGATGAGTAACTACTTTATAATATCATTGATAGCTTAGCTAAATCAAAATGTTTAGAACATTTTAACTATAAGAAATTGAATATTTCTTGTAGTAGGGTATTTTCACTCACAATATCACACAAATCTTATGTAAGATATACTAAAAATATAATTATTTGATTGAGATGATGTTATTAAAGATATATTTCTTGTAACTAATATTTAGACTATTTATTGTTTGAATCTCTTGAGTCTCAAGAAAACTCATTAATATCTATGGTTTTCAATTACTATAATGGTTGTAATTTTAATTATTATGACCCTTAAATTTAAATCTAGAATGACAGATGTAATCCCTAATAGTTATACAAGAATCATATTTTATCACCTTAGTTATAACTTATGGTTACTAGTAAATTTAGGCACTAATTCACCCCTTAAATTAATAATTATAGGAAATTTGTGGTCTCATTCAACTAATTATAACTTCATTATAAATTTATGTTTTAATTTGGTATCTTAGTTATAAATTTATATTAATTTAGGTTTTAATTATTCACCTTAATTATATAAATTATTAAAAAATAGTCTTAATTTTCTATGTCAATTAAAAATTTATGGCTAGCTTTGGCTTGATCCACCACCTCAATTAACAATTTATGTGTTATTTATGCTTAAATCACCACCTCAATTAAAAATTATGGGAAGTTTAGACTTAATTTACTACCTTAATTTAAATTACTAGAAAATTTAGGCTTACCTTGCCACCTCAATTGTCACATAAAATGTTTATGGTCTAAATCACCAGATAGATTAAAAACTAGTATAGATTTTTCTTTCCCAATCACTCATAATTTATTTTTTAATTTATAGTTTAATATAAAATAACCACCTACTATGAATTTAGTTCAATTTAAAAAAGGGTCAAGGAGATTATGCCCCTACACAAAGGGTTTTCTTGGGATTTTATAGAATTCACCAAGGGATTAATTTGCCATCTTGATTAAAAATTTATTTAAATTTTGGGTTCCAATTTAATATATAATTTTTTTTATTAAAAAGTTAGGTTCTAAATCACCAAATTGATTAAAAGTTAGCATGACTTTTGGTTTCCTTGTCACCCATATTTTATTTTAAAATTTGCATTTTAATAAAAAGAGCCACCCACTCTATCACTTTAGTTCAATTTTAGAAAAATAATGTTAGGTGGATTATGTCTACATATGGGACATGCTAGGATTTTTATATAGTTTTCTACAGGATAGTGCTTAAATTATACCTATTGCCAAGGCAAATTTCTAGATAATTTGAGAAATCATAAGCTTTCTATAGATATTATTTTGAATCATGTTTTTGTACTACATTCTTGTTCTAAATTAAATGTATAACAATCTAATAGTATTTGTAGTATTTTAATTCAAATGAATTAAGTAATGCCATTATTTGTTGGATTCTCATTTTTTGTCTCAACCAAATAATCTTATACTTATGTAACTAATTTCCAAGTCTCTCTAGTCTATAGATTAGTATTTTGTGTTCCTATATATAAAAAAATATCATTGGTGAAGCCAATCCTTTATGTAGAAATGTCTTGTAGACTCTTAATAAGAAAATCCAATCTTTCCCAATGCTAAGTTGGATAGTAGCATTCTATATATAGGAATAAAATTTCATGACGACACGTGTAACATCCCGCTATGAAACCCTGAAGGGTAAGAGCCAAAAGAGGACAAGATAATTTTTTTTTGACATAAGTAGACAACATACATAGATTCAATTACCAATTCAATAGATCGATAACATTCATGGCCAAGTATGACTGAATACGCAACCAGAAAGAGAGAACTAATTCACTCTCCAGAGGAAACATTAAAACAACTACGTTCATTTTATACACAAAATCAAAATGTTCCTAATCCCATATCAAATTATAAACATGAATCCATAATCAACATAGTACAAGTGGATCCGATACCCACACCAAAATCCATAAAACAAATAATAAACATCTAATTTCTTCTCATCAAATTCAATTATTACAACTTCTCTCTTAAGAGAGTAAAATTACATAACTACATATACAATTACAATGATATATTCTAGAATATGATATAAGGAATAAATGGGTACAATAACTGAATGAAGTAACAGAGAGACAGAACATCTCCACTAGTGCTCCAAAACCTATTTGCCGGTCTCTGATGGTGGTGGCAATGCCTTCCAACCATGTGGACTCATAAGAGACCACCCCACCATGCTCAGAGATAGTCACAACAAACTGAAGAACAATAATAAGGGGATACAAGATGGCCAACACTCACATCAGTCATGGAGCAGACACGAAGAACAATGCATATAGCCAAAGTCATAACATAGGTGTACTCATCCAAGTCATAGGTCATGTACTACTCACGACTGCTAAGGTGATAGATACTAGAGTGTAATCATATGGAGTGTCATCATGCATTCTCAAAGGGATGGAACCACACAGAACCAAGTACTCCTCTCATGCAGATGAGAAGATTCAATCATGCCCGAATCCACAGCCCGTAGATGGATGACTCGATGCCCCGTAGATGGATAGGCCTTCTCATTGCATCCTTAGGATTTACAAGCACTCAAGGCCATGCATGAAGTTGAATTATCTTATTAGTGTTTTTACCCCAATGTTTTAATTTAGTTTTCACTTGTTACTATAACTCTACTACTAATTCCCCTGGTAGCCACTTACGGGCCCCGGTCCCATAAAGAGCCACTCTAAATGACCACTCTAATGCCTAGACCTTGTTCATCTTGTTTGACTAAATGAGGAATACAAAAGGCTAAAAATTTGAAGTATAAATTAGAAATAGAAAAATGAGATCTATAAGACTAAAACTCTTGATGGCAGTGTAATTTGTTGAAAATGGCCCTTTGCCAGTTAGATCAATTTTGTAATAACTCTAGTGACCCCAATTTGGTCACGATTCATAAAGGAATGCATGGATAAAATAAAAATACGACAAATAGCATTGCAAGCCTTCTCACAACCTAATTTTTTTTACATATTGACTACAGTATTTAACATAAAAAAATAAAATGTTTAAGATAATAAGAAAATGGAGATCTTAATTTTCCCTTCTCCAGTAGTTCCTTAGATCCTTGATATAATCCCTATACCCACATATGCAATGATGAAGGCAATAATTAAAAGCTACAGTGATTTTATTAACTCCCTATAGTGGCACACACCTAACAACAAAACATTGAGCTACAAGGATCCACAACAAGTCACGTAGCCTATCTCTACTATCACAATGGGGCTTCTCATAGCCTTACTTTCATTAGAAACCATTATTCATGTTCAGAGATCTTCATACTCTTTTAACTTTCCCTCTTTCCTCTCAAGGGTTGCTCTTCCCAAACCCCCTCTACTCTCTATCTAAAACTAGATATTTTCTCCTATCAGTCAGGGGACCTTCCTTCTTAGGAAATAATCCAAATAAATAACTACCACTCAGCCTAGAGTGTAACTGCCATGTCAAGGAAGAATGAACAGCTAAGGGAAAGGTATTAGCAAATGGATAATGGTCTAGGGTTGAAAATGCCTCCTTCAGGAAAGGAAGAATTGACTCAAGCTACAAAGAAAATCCAAGCCTCCAAATGGAAGAAATGGCCAAGGCAAAGATAGTTGAAAGCCATGTAGAGAAAGCCAAAAGAGGTGATGTAATGTCTTGCATTGAAATTATTTGTGCAATATTTTGAAAAGGTGGTGAAGAGGTTTCCATTTTTTCTGTGCATAAAGAATACAACAGCTAACATATATTTGTTTTGTTTAAAAGGGTAGTAATGGGTTTTAGTTCTTTTGTGTTTAATGTCATGCCCACATTTCCCATGTGGTTACGACATGCAACACATGTGTCATGTCCACATTTCTCATGTGGTCATCACATGAAATATCAAAAACTTTTCCACATGTCCCTAGAAACCCACTTGCACACGTCAGCGTGCTTGGTGTCAATATGCATAAGGCGTAAACATGTCAATCGATAATTGGGGAAGTACGTCTACCTACGCAAACCCCTATGTGATGATAGCTGACTAGGGGGTTATGCGGCATGATATGCACCGCTTCTAGGGTTAGAATAGTTTTAATTCAACCCTAAGATTCCTACGTGAAAGAGGTGATTTAAACCAAATCGAAATCAAATCTTAACTCTAATGCATAAATGAAATCAAAATAAAAAAAAATACGAATCCAATGGCATGATGATAGCATGATGAAGTGGAGTGATTAAATGATGTCGCAAAAATGTCATAAAAATGAAACCCTAAAATATGGGAAAAATTTGATAGCATAACTAGTTTTCAAAAATTGAAATAAATATTTTAAAAAGAAAAAATCCAAGAAGAAAATTAGTGCAAAAATTAAATAAATAAACTTAAGGAAAATTAAGTAAATTTCCAAAGTCAAATAAACTTGACCAATCAACAAAATTATAAAATTTGAAATTAAAATAAATGATCAAAATAAACTCAATACTTAAGTCCATTAGTAAATGTAATTTTGTCAATTGCATTTATTAATTAACTCAAGTTGAAATAATTACAAAGAAGGATAGATTAAAATATTCCACCCTTAAAATAAAATTGATTAAATTAAAATTAAATTCAACAAAAAGGTTTCCAACACATTAAATTTAAACAGACAAATAATTAAAAGGAATGCCCCATTAAAACTTACAAAAGGACAAGAAAACTTCCCATTAAAATAAAATCAACCCATTCCACTAATTAAAATCTCCATAAGGAATAAAAATCAAAATGCCAAAATAATATGAAAACCACTTAAATTAAACACAAGGAAAGTCAACAAATCTAAAATGGCCCCAAAAAGCAAAATAGGGGGAAAATATAATCTCCATGCACAAGGGAAAAATAAAAAGAAAATTAAATTAAATAACAAAACTAATATCCTCACATTCACCACTTAACCCTAAATCCAAATTATATTGTTTTTTAAATGGAAAGCCCTAATATTATTTTATTAGTTTCCTTATGGAAACCCTATCTTTTCTTTTGTTTTCTCTTCTCATTTGTTTTGTTTCCTCTTCTCATTATTTTTTTTTTCTCTTGTTTTGTTGCCTCCATTCTTTTCTCATTTGTAGGTTGAGGGTTTGTTCCTCTTCAATGGCCTCCATGTAGATTTACCAAAGGTATATGTTTTGGTTTTACTTTTGTGATTTGTAAACTAAAACTAGGTTTAATCCTTTTGATACACCAAAAAAGGTGTATATATATATATATATATATATATATATATATATATATATATATATATATATATATATATATATATATATATATATATATATATATATATATATATATATATATATATATATATATTTCACATGCTTTAAAATTGTTAAAGAATGGCAAGAAGGAATCTGTAGGTTGCAAAGGCAATGAAAGGCTGAGGGAGGATCCAAGGGGCTGACGGCCCTAATGCCTTGTACACCATTGTATTTTGTTTGAAGTAAGGTATTGGAGGCGTTGTGTGGGGGAAGGGCAGCGAAGCTGCCTCAAGGGTTTTGCGGACTAGCGTGGAGAGTAGGGGGAGGGGTTTGGGGAGGAGGCCGTGCCTCCACCCACACCCCACAGTGATACAAACAAAGCAGCAATGGATGAAGTGGTGGGGGGGTCTGTGGTGGGTGCCATCACCTACTATAGCCCCTCTATAATTTTTTTTTTCAATTTAAATCTAAAACTTGAAACAAACCCCTACCATGGGTTTGGCCCTTCATCAGTTTACTCTATTTTTTTCAACTCGTAAACACAGAGTTTGCTATGGATGCAATTCATTTTTTTTTTAAAATAGTTTATTAATATATTTTCATCTATATATATATAAACATAGTGATGTATATTTATATATTGTTTGTCTCCATATGCACAGTGAGGATAAAATACATCAGAATTCTAGAAATACATATATGGCTAATATATATATATATAGACACACACACACACACACACACACACACACACACACACACACACACACACACACACACACACACACACACACACACACTCACAAAAATAAAAATAATAGAACCAGATTGGAGCATAAATTTAACCAGTAATATATGTCTATTTTCTTTTCTTTACAAAAGCATAAGATAAAAATTTCTATTTCTTTTCCTTTCTCTTGATGGAAATAAAATGAAAAAAAAAATACATATATATATCTTTTTGAAAACAAATACACAATGCCACTATATTTCTTTCTTCTCCTTTGACAAAAATTAAATAGAATATCACCCATTTCATTTTTTAGCAACTAATCCAAGGGACCCAATATCTCATTTTCTTCCTTTCAACAATAATGGGAATGACAACCAGATATACATATATAATTTTTTTTTACAAAATAAACAATAGAAAGCATAGAAGTAGAAACATTTCCTAAAGTCCATAGAATAAATCTCACTTAAATTTCTTTCTCTCTAACCCTTTTTACACAACAGTTATTTTAACAGAAATTATCAAGTACATAGGATAGCAAGAATATTTTATTTCACAGCAATATCAAATGCTTTCAATGATAGTTTTAATTTCATACATAGAATATAGTTTACATTTCTGCAAATCAACAAGGTAATACAATCTGTCAACAAATACAACAAGTCCTCCAAGGTGTAATGCCTCCCTACTCCTGGCCTAACCGAGGTGACACAAGGTATGAAATTCAAGCTTTACACGATATTGTGTTACTAACATTTTGTTAGGTTAGATTCCATAATTAGATTGGGTGTACATGTGGAGAGGATGACACCTTGACATTGGCATACTATGCGAATGATCACGGATGTTAGAATCCTCCATTGTGGACTATTCATGCTTCGGCTATTATATGATTATGGTTTTGATATACATGTCATTTTGGACAAATGACTTTAGCTTTGAATATGATTCAAAAACATTTTGTATATGCACATCGTATTTGATCTATATGATGATTTCAGGAGCATAGTGTACCTTATTTTAGAAGATTATGTCTTTATTAATAATTGTATTAATTTATCTCATATGATGTGTTGTTTAGCTTATGGAGGTAATGCTTATTGTAATTTATATGTTGTAGAGAGAGGTCATTATGTTGTGTACTTGTTATTGTCAATTTCATAGTTAGTTGCTATTAATGTTTTACTTTGGCTATTGTATCCTAATCACAACTGACAGTTAAGAACAAGCGTGCAGGTTTCTTGACCAGTGGAATTGGGGAGAATACTTGGAGACCTGTCGTTATTACCTCGTACACCGACCCAACCCATTTAGAGAGGTTTGGGTCCATGGTATGATTATGTTATGTATTGTTCATGTGATGTGCGTCTGTGGTAATGTTGTATTTGTGTACCATGTGTCGTAAATGTGAGTTGTGATGTAATGTGTTAAGTCTGTGTGGTGTGGATTGATTTGTGAATTGTTCATTGTGTAAAGTGGAAAATAAATCAATTTTCTTTAATCACATTTGCATTAGAAAATTAATACCTTTCTCAAAAAAGAAAGAAATTTTAATCCAATAAAGTGTAGGTGGGCCCTTTTGAAAAATATAATAAATTTTATTTTAAAAAAGTTTTAAGTGTATTTTTTTTGGCTAATAAAAAGGGGACGAAAATTCATATTATAGAATTTTAAAAAAAAGGAACCTTGCAGAAGTGCCTTTTGTAGGGGGGGCCAAGTGGATCACCAAAGAAATGACACATGCTATCCACAAGGTGACACATGGAGAAAGGTTCATACTCCTCATAGGGGTTTTGGAAATTATTTCTTGGGGGGGTGACCAGGAAGGGGAAAAAACAGAAACGAAAAGGAAGGGAAAACGGGAGGAGGATGGGGAGAATGCAGGTGAACTAAACCAATCCATAAAATTTGCTGGGCAGTCTAGGTATGTAGAGGAATTCCTTGTTAAGATAATAATTCTGCAATAGTAAAGAAATATAGAGAATTCACTGTAAATCCAAACACTATACTCTGTGAGAATTAATTAAATATCTGATTAGGAAAGAAAAAGAAAATAGGAAAATCTAGATATGTGTGTGCAACTAAAAAGAAAAGAAAATAGAACTATTTTGTGCTATTTTTCCTGCTGTATTGTTTTATACCTTGGTGGTGCTGTTATCTGTCATGCTGAATTCCTAATATGAATGTGTTAATTTACCCAAGAAATTGTCCTTGCTAGTGTGCCTCAGTTGGGAAGTGTAAGTGACCATGTATGGGGTAAGGGAAAGGATGGTTCCTGTAGGGAGGATAAGATGGGTAAGAGTACCCAGAAGCTGAAAAATAAATGTATTTGAGCACACCTAAATTCATTTTCTTAAGAAATTCAGGGTATGAGTACATATGTATCAAAGCTGCAACAATTTTGTGTGGGTAAGAGTACCCCATATAAGTGTTCCCTACAGAAACATGTTGAAAAGAATATCCCCTGCAGGTAGCTATCCTACCATTTTCCCCTCTATGAAGATTTCAAGAGAAAGCTTCTTGGGTCTAAGTGCTAAACTTGTAAATATTGAATGTTTCCTTGTTGTGGGCCTGTAATGTTATGTGTTTTCTATTATGTGCCTTCTGTGGGTGAGAAAAGTGGTTGTGGTCATGAAACCCCGGTCTCTAAGTGTTCTCCCCTAGCTCGAGGGTGGGCAACTACAGCCCTAGGTTGGGAGGTGAGCATCTCACTGGTCACCCTCTAGAAAAGTTTGTGGTTATGTGCAGGTATAACAGGTCTGTAAAAGAAAATATTGGAAAACACAGGCAAATTGGAGCACCTATAAATCTTGGAAGGACATTAGGAAGTGAACTAAGACTAAGAAATGTTACTGTGCAGAGTATCTGAAGCATTATGTAAGTTCTTTAAATAAGGCATGATAGAACACTGTGTTGTCCAATAAAGGACTATGCTTGTCATTTAAAGATTCTATATGATGAAATGAGAACCCTATACTTGATTTAAGTTTCTGGAAAATGTAATTGAGAACAAATTATTTGATTTAAGTTTTCCATGTTTCATACTCATACTATAAGAGTCAAACTATCTGTCTGTTAAAAGAGTTAAAATTTTATTTTCTAGAGGTATACGTTGTGTTTGATTTACATGTAAAGCGAGAAATGAACTATAATCTAAGTTTGACTATTAAACAGGACTTATAGTATTTTTAGGACCTCGATAAATGGGATTACAACCTTACAGCATGAGAATGCATTGGTCTAGTATTTATCCATAATTCTTCCGCAAGTAAAAAAATAATAAGTAAAAATAAAATAAAATTTTGGTGAGTTTAACTCTAGTCCTTCTATAGCTATACATGAGTTTAGGAAGGTGTAAGAAGAGTTGCAGCCCTCCACCTCATAGCATTACAAAACTAGGATGGACTTAACTATGTGGGTTCCCTGTGTCACAGACAAAAGAGAACAGTAGAAAATGCATTTGTGCATATCAATGTAATTACATATAAAATGAAAGAAAGATTCAACAGTTTTATAGTGCCATGGAGTTTATCATGGTTTCACTTTTCTTAACATGTCAATGTATTTGACCCATGCAGAGCCCCCTTGAATCTTAATGTTGGTATCACAGCTCTGTTGAATGCATAGTGTCATCCCCTTCACACCTACAGGTTGCAGACTACTTTGCACTTTCGTGAGGTTTTTAAACCTTCTAAAAAGACACCATCATGAATTTGGAAGGCTGCCAAACTTTTTTTTTATGCAGCTGAGAGTTGGGTTACTCTGCTCTGTTGCATCCTCTTTGCGAACTAGGAATTTATTTGGTATTTAAAATTGCACAATGGTAGTTATACTTGGGAGGCTTCTATGTGGAAAACGTAACAGCAAATAGATTATGCAATGAGTTACACTTGGCTCCATAGATTTACCTTGATGCTGTTGATATGCACAGACAATACATCTAAATGGTTGAAACCAAAATAGGTGCAAATTTGATTAGATGTGAATTTCCTTGAGCTCACAAGGGATCTCGTATGCCCATTAGACATGCTGAATAGGCTATGACCTAAATGATTACCTTACTTTGTCCTTAAACCGTGAGTTGATTACATGCCCAGGATCACTCTGCATCCAAGCTGCACATTCTCCAATACCACGGTTATATTTTCTATAATTTAAAACATTCATTCACTCTAAAGAGGCCTCCACAAGGTAAATTTCTAAACATAAATAAGCCTGCAACAGGTCTCCTCTTAGGAAAATAGCTTTGAGAGAATATGCAGGAAAAGATTTAAATGATTGAAGCTGAAAATACTTTTTTTTGTGTAAATTCTCTTGTAGATATTCTCCTCCTTATGGATAGGTCCCCTCTTAATAGACTATACTATTGTAATCTGGCCAACCCAAATCACTGATACATAGAAAATATGTCAAATGTGATGAGCTTAATGGTAAATAATGGGATGGAGGCTTTATAGAAGAAACCCTTGCTCAAATCCCCAAGAGATGTGCTATGACTTGAAAATAGGGTAAATGATAGTAGGTGAAATACTCCATCCAAATAATGCATTTTTGTTTACCACATGGATGAGGGCAGCCATAAATTCCAGAAAACTGCAAGCTAAAGACACACACAAAATAATAAAACACATTCTATCTGTATCTAACTATTTAGAGAAGAAAAACATATGTATATTAATGCTAATGCTAAACCTGCACACACCAGTCGCTCAGAGAGGTGAAAGAAAATGGCAGCTGGATGGGTAAATCTCTTGTGGTGGCCATGGTTCATCCTTGGGCTAAGAAGAGGTGTTGAAGCCTCAATCTAACGTGTTCTTTATTCTAGAGATTAGGGTTTAGAATGGAGGAGTTCCTTATGTGCCCTAATCCACTTTAGAAAATTGTTTTGTCTATTTAGTCACCGTAAGATCCATTGTCCTTAAACCTTCTAGGGCTCGCATGCTAAAGCCTGGCCCTCAGTTGTAAAGCTATATTTAAAATTACAATTTAATTTTTTTTTTGAGCACCTTATCATAAAGGAAAGATTTTGGATGAAGCGTCTAGGGTTATGAGGCATATGTTATGATATTTATGGCATGTCAAAGTATTTAAAAAAAAAAACATGGTTGAATAGATGGTTGAGCTTAGTATGTTTTATTTCTAGAGATTACACACTTTTCTTTTACGGCACTAGCAAATGTTTGTTTTCTTTTTGTCTCTCCTCCTTCTTATTTGATTTCTATCCTACTACCTACTCTATATTAGTGTATTCTATTGTTATATATATCTGATAAAAAAAAGAGAAGGTAATTTACCACTGTGAATCTTGCCTTTAAGCATCTTATCTATTTTCAAAAAGGAACCATATTTTTGTAGTCTTGAAATTAATTATGTTGCTTGCATTGGTTAGTGGTAGGCCTCTTGTATCACCAGTTATCAGTTTATATATATATAAGATTTAGTCTCTCCCTCTACTTGGGCATTACATTAGGGGAGAAATAAAAATGTCTTTCCGCACCAAATTGTTTTACTTTAATTATCTAAAAATAATTTTATCTTATTTAAGAGTAATTTAAAAATTGTAGTTGCTTTTATTATCTAAAAATTATTTTATTTTACTTAAGAGTAATTTACAAATTGTAGTACACTTTCTAGTGAGAAATTAAAAAATATCTTTGTGCAGCAACTTGTTCCACTTTTATTACCTAAAAATTATTTTATTTTAGTTAAGAGTAAATTACAAATTGTTGTATGCTTTCTGAGAAATAAAAAAAATGTCTTTGTCTACAAATTGTTTTAATTTTATTTGTCAAGAAATATTTTATTTTACATAAGTAATTTTCTTTTTACAATGATTTTGTTTATTTAAGAATTATCTCATTTACGAATTATTTTATCTATTAAGAGTAATTTAATTTTACTTTACAAGTGTTACTTCCTTCTATTAAGTGGGTGAATTGTAAGATTATTATGACTTTAGAGGTTTTTAGAAGTACATTATTTTAAAGACATTTGATTTAAATTTCATAAATAGATGATTTTTTTTATTTAAATTAAGTTACATTAGAAGACTAAAGTTTAAAAAAATAAATCTAGTGTTAAATACTAAAGATTAAAAAGAAAAAAAATTAGGGTTAATATTGTGTTTTATCTGGTCGAGGTGTTACATAGGTATCAGAGCAGCCAGGTTTTACAACTCTGGGAACTTTGGGGAGTGTTGTTTGGTCTGACCCTTTGTTTGTGCATGGCATGAAAACTGATAGTTTTCTAAAACTTTCAACTTGATAGACGAAGACTAGGATAATGGTGTATGTTCTCAGGATTTGAGGATATGTTCGTGAGTAGTTTGTGAACCATAACTTGTTGTTGGATGAGGCCGTTTTCTTGCCTGAACCTTGTGTAGCTTCTTGTTATGAGGTAGGTAGGATGGTAATTAGTTAAGAAGATCGAGTTGTATCTTTATATTTCTCGAGATGCTTTGCAAGATGTTGAGGGTAGCTATATGGTTAAAACATTTTGTGTTATATCTAGTATATATGGGATATATGATATATTGTACATCTACTTCTTTTAAGGTCACAAAGGAGGCTGTAGATTGAAGTGATAAATTGACTAGGTAGTTTGACAATGTTTTGATTCATTATTTTCAATTAGGGAATTATATTTCTATCGGTTGTTAGATGATAAAGTTGATGAAATTTGTTTCCATGCCTTATTTTATCCTCTTATATACTTGATTGTTAGGGTTGAATGCAGTATTTGTGGGGCTGGTGGTCCTGACACCCAGCTAAAGAATCACTGTGCACCTCGGTAAACGTAGTGTGGCATGATCGCGCTCACCAAACTTGTCAGGGAGGCATCCTACAAAAATGAGGTAATTACAAATTAACCAAAGTTGCGGAATAATAATGTGCCCTAACAAGCCCAGTGTTTAAACTTGGGCTCTGATACCAAATGTCATGCCCACATTTCCCATGTGGTCATGACATGCAACACATGTTTCATGTCCACATTTGCCATGTTGCCATGACATGAAATATCAAAAACTTTTCTGGATGTCCCTAGAAACCCCCTCTCACATGTTAGTGTGCTTAGTGGAAATACGCATAAGGCGTAAACATGTCATTCAATAATCACAGAAGTGCATCTACCTACGTAAACCCCTACGTGATGATAGCTAACTAGGGGGTTATGCGGCATGATGTGCGCCACTTTGAGGGTTAGAATAGTTTTAATTCAACCCTAAGCTTCCTAGGTGAAAGAGGTGATTTCGAACGAATCAAAATCAAATCCTAACTCTAATGCATAAATGAAATTAAAATAAGAAAATCCAAATCCAATGGCATGATGGTAGCATGATGAAGTGGAGTGACTAAATGATGTCACAAAAATGTCATAAAAATGAAACCCTAAAATATGGGAAAAATTCAACAGCATAATGCATTTTCAAAAATTGAAATAAATATTTTAAAAAGAAAAATTCCAAGAAGAAAATTAGTGCAAAAATTAAAACAAATAAACTTAAGGAAAATTAGGTAAATTTCCAAAGTCAAATAAACTTGACCAATCAACAAACTTATAAAATTCAAAATTAAAATAAATGATCAAAATAAAATCAATACTTGAGTCTGTTAATAAATGTAATTTCATCAATTACATTTATTAATTAACTCAAGTTGAAATAATTAAAAGGCAGGATAGATTAAAATATTCCACCCTTAAAATAAAATTGATTAAATTAAAATTAAATTCAACAAAAAGGTTTCCAACACATCAAATTTAAACAGACAAATAATTAAAAGGAATGCCCCATTAAAATTTACAAAGGGACAAGAAAACTTCCCATTAAGATAAAATCAACCCATTCCACTAATTAAAATCTCCATAAGGAATAAAAATTAAAACCCCAAAATAATATGAAAACCACTTAAATGAAACACAAGGAAAGTCAACAAATCTAAAATGGCCCCTAAAAGTAAAAGTGGGGGAAAATATAATCTCCCTGCACAAGGGAAAAATAAAAAGGAAATTAAATTAAATAACAAAACTAATATCCTCACATTCCCCACTCAACCCTAAATCCAAATTATATTATTTTCTAAATGGAAAGCCCTAATATTATTTTATTAGTATCCTTATGGAAACCCTATGTTTTCTTTTGTTTTCTCTTCTCATTTGTTTTGTTTCCTCTTCTCATTGTTTTTTGTCTTGTTTTGTTGCCTCCATTGTTTGCTCATTTGCAGGTTGAGGGTTTGTTCCTCTTCAATGGCCGCCATGTAGATTTACCAGAGGTATATGTTTTGGTTTTACTTTTGTGATTTGTAAACTAAAACAAGGTTTGATCCTTCTAATACACAGAAAGAGGTGTGTATATATATATATATATATATATATATATATATATATATATATATATATATATATATATATATATATATATATATATATATATATATATATATATATATATATATATACTTTAAAATTGTTAAAGAATGGCAAGAAGGAATTTACAAGTTGTAGAGGCGATGAAGGGCCAAGGGAGATCCAAGGGGCCGACGGCCTGAATGCCTTGTATGCCATTGTATTTTGTTTGAAGCAAGGTATTGGGGGCACTGTACGGGAGGAAGGGTAGTGAAGCTAGCTCAAGGGTTCCGCTAGCTAGCATGAAGAGTAGGGGGAGGGGTGTGGGTGGAGGCACGACCTCCTCCCCACACCCCATGGCGATACTAACAAAGAAGCAATGGATGAAGTGACGGGGGTCTGTGGTGGGCACCATCGCCCACCACAGCCCCTCTATAATTTTTTTTATTTAAATCTAAAACTTGAAACAAACCCTTATCGTGGGTTCAGCCCATCATCAATTTACTCTATTTTTCTTAACTAGTAAACACACAGTTTGGTATGGATGCAATTTAATTTTTAAAAAATAAAATAGTTTATTAATATATGTGTGTGTGTAAACACAGTGATGTATATTTATATATACTATTTATCTCCATATGCATAGTGAGGATAAAATACTTCAGAATTCTAGAAATACATATATGGCTTTTATATATATATATATATATATATATATATATATATATATATATATATATATATATATTTTATGCACTCACAAAAGAAAAAATTATAGAACCAGATTGGAGCATAAATTATCTATTTTCTTTTCTTTACAAAAGCATAAGATAAAAATTTCTATTTCTTTTCCTTTCTCTTGATGGCAATAAAATGAAACAGAAAAATACATATATATTTTTTTGAAAATAAATACACAGGGCCACTATATTTCTTTCTTCTCCTTTAACACAAATTAAATAGAATATGACCCATTTCATTTTAGAGCAACTAATCCAAGGGACCCAATATCTCATTTTGTTCCTTTCAACAACAATGAGAATGACAACCAGATATACATATATGTTTTTTTGTACAAAGTGAACAACAACAAACATAGAAGTAGAAACATT
Source organism: Cunninghamia lanceolata (assembly GCA_027924645.1). NCBI lineage: Eukaryota > Viridiplantae > Streptophyta > Pinopsida > Cupressales > Cupressaceae > Cunninghamia > Cunninghamia lanceolata. Next base: position 12,237,659 of record BSBN01000534.1, on the reverse strand, counting down.
TCCTAAAGTCCATAGAATAAATCTCACTTAAATTTCTTTCTCTCTAACCCTTTTTACACAACAGTTATTTTAACACAAATTATCAAGTACATAGGACAGCAAGAATATTTTATTTCATAGCAATATCAAATGCTTTCAATGACAATTTTAATTTCATACATAGAATATAGTTTACATATCTGCAAATCAACAAGGTAATACAATCTTCCAACAAATACAACAAGGCCTCCAAGGCCATGGTATCTCAAACCAACCAACAAGATAATGGCAAAACACTAAAAAAATGAACTTCTCCAACTCCATTTTCTTCAACTAAAAACCTGCAATAATACAACACCAAAATTGGGGAACCAAGCCATGAAGGAATGCCCTCCTCCCTATCATAGACCTGCTGGTGGGTCACTCCCGAGCTAGGGAGGTAGGATTCACACAGTTGCACAAACACACCACAACAAAGAAATCTCTAAACACACCAAACATATACTCCCATGGGTTTGCACATACAAAACACAATAAATTGAGTTTGGAGGGGGTAGGGGAGTGGACCCCTCTACTCAAGAGGTCACCCCAAGAACTCCAAAAATCACAAAATCTCAAGGCCTCATGGCAAACAAATTTTCCACCATACTCAAGAATCACTATGGCACTCATGCCAAAATCAAAATGCTCCCAAACTCCATATGATGCCCTCAAAGCTATAAATAATGCAACAATAACGAGATGACCTTGATGAGGTTCACTCTCCCCTACCCCAAACTACTTGAGCCTTTCCTCCAAATGGAGGTGCTCTCACCACACCCATCCCACACAAAAAAATAAAATAACAACACAAATAACCATTCAACCACATACACAAAAAGAAATAACATATGCAAAAGGGAAATGGCCATTGCCATGGAGCTTACCTTCAAAATCCCTAAAATGGAAGCATGTATGAAGAAGAGCTCCAAGCTTCTCCAAGTGTCCAATCTCTAAAATTTTTCTAACACCTCAAAACCTCCAACAATAGAGAGAAATTTCCAAATAAAAGAAAAAAAGAAGAACCCCACACTCCTCTCCAAGAGGAGATAATATAGGCCTTCCAATTTGGCCTTGAGGAATGAGAAGGTGACACTTGTCACCTTCTCCTTCCTCAACCCATGCCACTTGCAAAGGAGAAGGAGTGTGAGGGTGACAAGTGTCACCCTCCAATTCCATTCAAACCCTCACCTTATCCACTTGTGCTCTCACAGATGTGTGAGAGACCAAGTGGAGAGGTGGCAACTCCCTTCAAGCCTCTATGATGATAAGGGATGCCACATGGCATCCTCTTATTCTCTGGGAGAACCATCTCCCTTCAAGATGCTCTCACACGTGTGTGAGAGTCTTGGAGGGAGATCCCACACACTTGGGAGTCTTGAAGACCTCCCAAGTCTTCTTGGTGAAGGGATCTCCAAACTTTGGGAAGGGAGATAGGTCTTTCCCAAAGCATGAGTCATCTCCCACCTTTATCCATTTCCAAATTCGTCACTTTGACTAAACCCTAGTTTAGAGTGACCAAAAGTGAGTTACCCTAGGGTTTAGTTAGTCAAAATTGACCCTAGACCCTAGGGTTACCACCTAGGGTAAGTTTGGTACACTAAAGAACACCTAAGGAGGTATAAAAATCACTTTTAAATGGCCCATAAATAAATAAAAAATACCAAATGGTGTAAATCAAATATAAATATACAACACATGATATAAATCAAATTAAAAAGGGGTAACTAGGCCAAAAAAATAAATTAAGCATGCACGCAAGCAACATCCGATCAAACATGATCCACATCCCTCTTGGGAATGGATCGACTTTACAGGGAATTACAAATGTGTGAAGGCTACCTCTAATTTCCCATGGCCTGGGAATATAACCTACACAACTAGATCAAGCGTCAGTCACATCATGGATATTCATAGCCGAAGCAACATAAATTAAAGCCATGTCAATGCATACAACATTAATCATTTACATCATAATTAAGATTAAAACTGCAATTTCTATCTAATGTTTCACAATCATCATCAACTAATAAATCCACATAATGAACTTGTAATCACATCAATAATCATCATCAAATATATCTCACATGTCTAACATCATCATAACATCAAACTATGATCTAATCAAATCACCACATGTCTAATCGATGCTAATCCAAAAATCAGGTGATATAGTATAATCTGTGAAATGAACATAATAGTCTCTAAAAGTCTAATAATGTCACCAACTATAATGTAAAATGATCAAAATAGGGAAGTGAAAATAATCGGCCTCATATTTAATGAATAGCATACATATTCAAGTTTTATAAAGGTAGAAATGGGTTTTTGGTTTCCTGTGCTTAATGAAAATAGAAACCAACCTATTATTTTTTGAGAGGCAATAATGGAGTTTCAGTTTTCTATGCTAATGAAATTGCAACTAACAAATTTTAGTTTGTGTGCTGGAAACAAAACAAGAAAACTGAGGTAAACACCTCACAACTGAAAGCACTCCCCATCTACTGATCTCTCTCCACTTCAACACACCTTTGATCTTGCAAATTCCTCTACTTGCCTCAGAACTTGCAATTTGATATGCTCACTTGAGTCAATCTATCCCCCTACCTCTCTTTTTTTCTTTTGTTTTTGAAACACCTCCCTTCTCTGCCTCCATTCTCTCTCTTTATTTTTTTTTCTTTTTCTTTTGTGTCTTCTCTCTTAAAAAAATATATAGCCTCTTCTAAAAATTCCCCCCATGTCTTCTTACAAATTCTCTCTTCTTTCTTCTTATCCTCAAACCCTCTCTTTTCCTTCTCACTAAGGCATAGTACTCTCTCCATGCTGAAGGATGCCTGAGTTTCTTTTAAAACTGTCCTCCCACAAATATTTTCTTCAACTCCCGGTCTGCAAAACAATGAGTCTCTCTCTTTGACAAGTCATCTCCCCTTCATAACTTCTACGTCCTCCTTTCAACTACCCCCACCCCCCCAGAGATCTTTTCTTCCAGCCATAACTTCTTTTTATCCTCCCCAAAACGTTGACTCCCTTATCCCTTCTTTATGCTTCCCCAAGATATTTTTACATTCAAAAATTTCATCTACTTCTCATGCCATGACATCCATCCTTCGCTACTCCTCAAGCGATATTTTGTAGCATTTATTGTCCACCAACTTTCAATGCTAGCATAGCAATGGGGAAAGGTTGTTACAACACAAACTCTTTCTATTTTTTCTTTGGCCTCTGCAAGAGAATATAGCCTTTCCTTACTTGTATAATCTAAATAATTTAGGCATTAAATGTCCCTTTCATTTTACCTTGATATTTATTAGATATCCATTCATGAGATTTGACTCTATTAAACTATAATTGAGACTAGTTTCTCATCTATCATGTGAAGCTTGAAATTAGTTCAATTCTAAGAATTTAATAGTTAACCCGAGGAGAATCCCTATCAATTGATCTATTAGGTAGATCCTAAGTCATTGATCAACTAGGGCCTATCACAAGTCAACATGTGTCCCTTGATGGATGATCTAGATGTTTCCCTTCTTTAAATAGAATTTAGCTTTCTTTAGGCCATTCCTTACTAGAAATAGTGCTACATTATTCTACCAAGAGAAATATGGAAGTTAAATCTCTCCAAAGACCTTGAGAAGTCTTTTTGGGCCTAACTAATTAGACTTTCCAACATGTGTGCACCAAAACATTCATTATTGAAGACCCTTATTACCAATAATTATAAAATGAACTTAGAATAAATTAGTTTTAATAAGATTCATGTCCTTGATGATTCATAGGAGACAATCACTACTAAGAATAGATCTAAAGTGAGATAATGCCAAATTATAGGAATGTACACATCTACTAGATCCCTTAAGAATATTAACTTGTGAATTATAAAACTAAATGGTCTAGGTAAACCTATGCTTATAAAGTTTTGCATCCATCGGGAGTCTTATATCTTAGGTGAATTTTGTAACTAACACAATCAAGTAAATGAAGTTTCAAAAAATACTTGTGTCTACATTAGTGTGTAATTTCTAGATTAAAGGATTATTAAGAATGGGATGTTTGTTAATGTTAATGAGCCCAGGATCTAAGAGAACAAACAAACATAACGAGACCATGTCTCAACCTTGGGATACATTAGCTAAATGGTTTACCTTACTACATAATTTTGGTTTTTTCACCCAAGTTAGTCATTGATCTCTACCTACATCCAATGGTCTTTGAAAAATCTTGATGATTCATGAGCATTCCATGCTATTTATATAATCTTTACTATCTTCATTAAATTAAAAATCTCTCCCTTCAAATAATTTGTGACCAACTCTTACATGAGATCGCTCCAGTCTATGCCATGTTTAATCTACTACTATCTTAAGTAGTAAACTTGTAAAAAAAAATAGGACATTATTGGATTGCTTTGTTGGGGTGTTGCAATGAGGAAGTGAATTCTTCCTTTGGTGGGAACTTATAAGTACCTTACATAAAGTCATAGGTCAAACATCTTTATAAGAATGTTGAAGATTGGTCAATGATGCAAACAAAGAAATGTTCCTTTAAAAAAGAGACGAATTATACAAAATGATGCTCTAATTCCAAGTTAAGAAGGAATACTAGGGTTTGAGCATTGTCTCCCTAGTTTGGATTTCACTTTTCATGTTTTATTGGTCTATATTTTTGTTTGGTTTAGATTTTTATTAGGTTAAGGGCTAGATCAACACTACCTTGGAAGTTGATCAATATAATATTTCCTAATCTAAATTTAATATAAAGGAAAAATAACCCATTATATTGTAAAAACATATAAAGGCAAATATAATAGTTTATTTAAATATCACAATTTAAATAAATTTAATTGGAAAAATAACCTTCAATTAAAAATGATAGATTGTAAGTAAATTTAAATGAAAATATATCGAATAATAAGAACTATTATTTAAATAAATTTAACTAAAAAGATGTCCACTAATTATAAAAGTCTATTTAAAAGTTATATTATAAATAAACATTAAAAAAAATCCATCAACTATAAAAAGTCACATCTTAGAAAAATTTAAATAAAAAATAATCTCCACTATAAAAATTAGATACAAATTTTAATATAAATATCAAATCATATATAAAATTTAACTAAAAATGACCCTCAATTACAAAAGCTAGCTCTTAGGTAAATTTAATTGAACATTACTACTCAATTATATTGTTCAAATCTTTTTTAAAAAATTAAAAATATTATAATAAGTTGTTAAATAAATTTAATAAAAAATACCTCATAATTATAAATGCTACTTGTGTTTAAATGGAAATGAGAAGAAATCTTAAGAAATATAACTAGCACTTACACCTATAGGAGGTTCAAGGAATAGGCCTATAGGAACAACAAGTTTAGAAAATTTTCAGGTGTGAATTTTTTTTTACTGGGAGTTCACATATAAACCTATTCCCTAATTAAAAATGTTTTTATAACCTTTTGAGACTGTGACTCCCTGGATGTGACTTTTTAGAACCTACTTACCTCTCTTAATATGTATTAATTATTGCTTTAATATAATTTAAATACCATATTCATTAAAAAAACACAAATGAAACCTTGGAAATTATCCGTCAACCATAAAGGCCAGATAGAAATCCTACTAAATTTAACAGTAAAGATGCATCCCAATCATAAAGACGAGATACAAATCATATTAAATTTAACAATCTCGACTACATAAAAATCCTGACTCATCTCCTCCAACAGTAGACACAACCAATGATACACAAAACACTTTGTTTATTCATACTAACAGCAATCGCCAGATTAGAACGGTGTTTAAGCTTGTATAGAGGGAAAGTGGGTTTCAATAGCGTGAGTCTTGTTGTTTGCAACGTCAAGATAAAGATTGGATGAGTTTTTGTTTAGGTGCAAGGTCTCATGTATGGCTACTTTCACCTTTTTAAGGCCTGCAACTATTTACTCGTGTTTTACTCGCCGTTTTTTCCAAGGCCTGCGACTGTCTCCGTGCGGGAACAGATTTTCCATGAAAGCTAGTATGAGATTTTGCTCATGTTTGTTGCCCTGCAGGCAGAAAATTCGTATTTCGGTTTTGGAAGGCGTCGTTTCCTCTTACTTATTCCTTTCGTAGTACATATAGCTTTTTTAACGAGTTTTACCCTTCTCGGACATATAGTACAAGCCCTTAGTACAGATTATTGTAAACAATTGGCACGTACTTGTTCCTAAAATCTTATCTTGTGACAATTACTTTTTGTCAATAATTTTTTTCCTTTACCTTCTACAAATTGCAATCGAGACAATTATTACTTTTTATAAACAAATATGACGACGGGGAGGGGAAGGGAGGTGTTAGGCGGCAGCGGCTATTCTCCATGCCTAAAATATTATGGCCATATTTTCCATACAAAAAGTATTGGTGATGGGGCCACAACTACTCCTATATTTAAATTTAATAATGGTTTCAGCAGCAATTACTTTCCGTATAAAATAGCATGCCTAAGACATCATGTTATTATTCTAACAGACAAATTCTTTCCATTGGCTTAGAATGATAGTTTGGTTTCTTGTAGAAGTAAAATGTCCGCTTTCACCCCATCAATCTGAGTTTGACGAGATGTCTTTTGTTAGGGGCATTCAAACCCTAAAATACCAGGTTAGGACTCTCATTGCACCCGAGCAGAGCTTTCCACTCACCTCTAGCTTAAGGCTTTGTCTATGGTTGTCTGAATTCCTATTGCTATTTCTATTTGGGTCCTATTATTTTTTTGCCTAATGCTCTTCCTTGTAGAGACCGGTGTAGCTTTGTCCATTCTTAGCTCCATTGCTGTCTGAGAGATGTCTAATATCTATTTGTCTTCCTCCTTTTCATTCTGTTGAAGAACTTCTTCCGTGATGTCATCACAAATGTCACTCCTTACCTTAGCAATTACTTCCTCCAATATCACTTCTAGATTGTATTTGGCCATATTTGTGGCTTCCTCCTCTCCTTCGGTATTAAGTTATGGTTCCTATATTACTTTATCTCCATTGTCCTCTTCTTCAGTAATTGTCTGCACCCCTCTGTCCTTATCCTCAACTATCATTTCTGGTTCGACTCCCTCCTCTATATCCTCCCCTATTGATGTAGTCTCTCTGTATTCCCGGTTCAGTTCCTCCTCTTCCCCTTCTCTTATGATCTTCTCTGGCGAAGGGAAGACTACTTGAAGATCTATTTGATTCTCCTATTCTTGTGAACCTGTTAAGGACCTACCGTTTGAGAGGGCTTATCCCTTAACTTCAAGTTCTCTATGTTTAACATTGCCAAGGTGATTTTTGAGAGACCTTTCTTCTCCCTGAGGCTCTTTAGCACTGATTTCCATTGTTTTTTGTTTGCTCCTTCTTCCTGAGATGGGTTTGGACCCAAAAATTTTGCTCTTTTGTAGAAATGTTTCTATTCCCGGGTGCCTTCTGGAGTCTCAAGTATAATCCATTCTGGAAACTTCTTAGTCATTTCCAAAAGGATGCTCATTCTGATTGTAGATGACCAACAATGGCTTTGTTGAGGCTTTATTTCTTGGTATGTTCCCAAAGTGTTTCCTATCATTCTCAAAATTTCTAAATCTCTATATTCCATGGGGAGATTTGATATCTGAACCCAAAGGGGAAGAAGAGGAATTTGTTCTGTAGTTGAGTTAAAATTTGGTTTCCAAGGCTGGCAGTAAATCTTTGTTTCATGAAAACTCCACAATCTGTTTTGTAGTACTTTATCTCTTTCTCCTTGATTTGGGAATGTAAAAACCAAAAAACCCTCTCAAATTTCCACTAATTCTTCCATCAGAGACTAGTGCTTAGAAACCCACTCTTTTAAATCAATAAAGGAGAAGTGGCAAGAAAGGAATTTACCTATTGAAGCTTTTCCTTGTAGCAGTTCTATTCTTTTCTTGACTATTTCCCTTGGAATTTGGATGCGGGTCTCCTGTGTCTCCTTTCTCTGTATTACTTCCTTGAAGACCGACTTTGGTATGTATTGCCACTTCTCTCTCCTCACATTCTCTTTACGGGTCCCCCTTTCTCTCCAACTATGTCTTGTTCCTAATTTTGCGTATCTCTTCCGATATCTGGTTCTCCTATGTGTGTGGAAAGACATCCATTTTTCCCCCTCCCCTGATTGAACGACAAGCCACTTTTTTCGAAGGGGTCTTCTTTGTAGTCAAAATAACTCCTCTTGTGTACTGACAGGGGCCTTCTCTTCCCAGATGTTTGTACAGTTAAGATGTTGTCTTTCTTTTCCTCGCCTTGGACCTGTTATCCTCTTTGTTTTGGAGTTAATATATTTGGTGGATCTTGAGAAAAATGGTTGGTTTTTGCATCCCTATGGTGATTACCTCCAAACCAACGCCTTGTTTTTGCGTCCTTGTAATGACCTTCCATTTTTCTCATCGGCGACAAGTTTCGACCAAGTTTTTAATGTCTATTGAAGAAATAATAAAGTATTCTTTGTTAGTAAAAAAATTATTTTTTGTTTCTTCTAGTTTTTTTTCAAGTGTATGCATTTATGCATTTTTTTCACTCTAATAGTATTTTTGTAGGCATATTTGATTTATTATATTGTCATTTTATTTAGTATTCGAATAATTTTTTATTGTTTGTGTGACCAATGAGTGTTAATGGATGATTGTAGATTTATTAATCATTCATCAAGCATATAACTAATTATAGTAGTAATGTTAGTTCTAAATGTTGAAAAAATATTTCACGTAACTACTCTTTGGATCAATCTTCTTTACCTCCATTTTATTTGATATTTAAGTCTTTTAATTTTTTGATTGGTAAGAGGGGAGAGGGTCTATAGACTTGTATTACATACAAAAAAAAGAAATAAATTAGTTCATTTTTTTCTATACGAAAGATTGTACCATGGATAAATAGCAAGTGTATTGCATTTCACACAACTAATTTAAATGATTACTATCTTAAGAACAAAAAAATAAGATTTAAATACAATATATATAGAAATACTTGACCAAAAAATATATATTTCTATGATTCTAGAACACTCTATTGTCATTGACATTTTGTGGTAAACCTAGAAGAAATCATGTCACTTGCTAGGTGCACATGAACCAAACCCTATTAGACAAAGGGATGAAAAGTGATGATGGGAGTTTATTGTTCATCTAAAATACAACTACGTCCCCAAATCATAATTCCTAAATAGTTATGTTTTGCAACTTTCTCAACTACATGGATATTATGGGCAAGCCTTATGATTCTCCACTCTAGCTCATGTATTGATCGCATGAAGTCCATGCTTACGAATTCATCCCTAATTATTGGTAAATTATCTAGTGGGAATTGCTAGTCCATCACTTCCATTGTATCCAAAACAAGTCTATATATTGGTTGTACAAACAGTTTTACTACCAATAACATTGGCACCATGGATTGAGTAATCTATGGGAAATTAGATAGAAAATATTAAGCTACCTAAGAATTTACATTACTCCTCATACCATGTTCTAAGTAGTTGATGCCAATGACTTCCATAATGAGCTCCATTATCTACGATGAGGTACAATTGAAATCAATGTTTAAGAAACCTCTATTGATGGTTCCATGGACAATCACCCCATTCAGAAGAGCATACAAGAAGAAGAATAGCTCCATGTTCTTGAAAATATGATTAAGGACTAAACTTATAATGATTGAAATTATTTTTAGATGGTGAAGACAAAGGAGGTGATGTAAGATTATAATAGTTGCCCAAGCGTGGGATGAGTTACTACTTTATAATATCATTGATAGATTAATTAAATCAAAATGTTTAGAAAGTTTCACTATAAGCAATTGAAAATTAATTTTAATAGGATATTTTTCACTCAAAATATCACACGAATGTTAGATAAGACATGCTAAAAATATTATTATTTTATTAAGATGATGTTGTTAGGAATGATGATAGAATGGAAGGATATGAGTATCGGCATGAGTCATGAGAGCTTAACAATCACATGTACTCCTACAATAGCAAAACAAAGCAATATGCAAAGCAATAATGAGATGATGTATTAGCTCACATGAAAAAGTACTTATAGGCACAAGTCTCCTAGGAATAGACGTGTTAAGAAAAGGAAAGAAAGATTGAGAATAGTAGTGGCCTAAAGATAGGCATGGAACTACTTAACTCAACATAAGTGACCCTACACACCTGTTCTAAACATAGACATGCTAATTAAAGCATCGAGACTCCTAATCCTGGCATGTGCTGAAATAGAAAAGCACAGAAGCTAAAAGACTATAAATATCCATACCCTAAGTGAGATTAATATACACTAACACCCCCCTTAAGAAAATCTTAGGTGAGGAAATGAAGATGGGTCCCAGCAACTAGGCCTGATCAGCTACCCGTGTACAATGCAATCTCTCATAAAGCAGAGAAAGGGAGAAAACCTCAAGGGGAAAAACACCCCCAAAAGAGAGAAATATGAAAGTGGAGAAGTTACAAACCCCCCAAGGATGATGCTATTGATGAAGTGGACCATACCCTAAGAAGAGCTTGCAAATAAATGAGCTTGCTCTTAGTGAAGGGTTTGGTGAAGATGTCAGCAACCTGCTCTGATGACTAGTAAAAGACCAAGTCAATGATCTCTGCATGAATGAGCTCTCGAATGAAATGAATATGAATCTTGATGTGCTTGGTCCGCTGATGCTGGACTGGATTCCTACATATCTAAATGGTGCTCTGGTTGTCACAATAGATGACCGTGGGCTATTGGAATGGAATGCCAAAGTCAGTGAGAATGCCATGTTCATCCAAAGAGCCTTAGTAGCTACGTCAAAAACCCCCTGTACTCTACCTCTGTAGATGATAAAGAAATAACATTTTGATCTTTTTGCTAGACCAACTAATAGGACCAGAATCAAGTGAGAAATTGTAATCAGAAGTGGACTTGTGATTCTAAGTATCACCAGCCCAATCTAAATCTATGTATCCAACTAAATTAACCTTAATGCTATATGTGTAATGAATCCCAAAGCTGAGAGCCCCCTAAAGGTAGTGAAGGATCCTCTTAACTACTTTCGAGTGTAGCTCATGAGGCTCCTACATGAATCTTGAAACCATGCCAACTACATATGAAATATCTGGCCTAGTATGGGTTAAATAGATGAGACTACCAACTAGTTGTCGATACAAGGTAGCATCGATCAATGGTGTAGCACAATCAATCTCAATCTTAACTCCAAATAGAAAAGGAGTAGTGGATGGCTTAAGTTAGTCATGTGAAACTAAGAAAGAAGATTGAGAGTGTACTTACACTGTGCTAAAGTGATCTCTAAGTCTGTCTGTGAAATCTCAATATGAAGGAAGTAATGTAGTAAGCCTACTTGTCTGTCATGCCAAACCTATCCTGAAGAGATATCTTCACTACTTCAATAGAAAATTTAGAGCTCCCAGTGACCAAAAGATTATCAACATAAAGTACCAGTATTAGCAATGAATCATCCTGTCACATAAGATAAATGTTGGGATCTGAGTGGCACCTAGTAAAACTTGAAGAAAGGAGGAAGGAATCCATCTTGGCATACCAAGCCTGAGGGGCTTGTTTAAGGACATAAAGAGATTTCCTAAGTCTACATACTAAGGACGAATCCTAAAGAAACCCTTGTGGCTATTCCATGTAGATCTCCTCCTCAAGGTCTCCATGAGGAAAAACACTCTCCACATCCATCTAGTGCACTTCCCAACCATGTGTTGCGGCAATAGCAAGTGTGATTCATATGGAAATCATCTTGGCCACGAGTGCAAAGGTCTATGTGTAGTCAATACTAGTAACTTGTGAAAACTCCTTAGCTACCAAATGTGCCTTATACTTATCAACTGACACATCTGCTGCATACTTGGTCTGATAGATCCATATGCATCGAACCATCTTTCTTTCCTTAGGAAGAGATGTCAAATCCCAAGTGTGATTTCTCATTTAGGAATCATATTCCTTGTTCATAGCATCATCCCACTCAGGTATACCTAAAGCCTCTCTAAACGTCTGTCGATCATAGGTTGAGACAAAGTAAGTATGTGGCCCAGAATGGGCAAGCAAGCACAACAGCCAATAGAACAACCACATTGGATGACAAGGAAGCATCCAAAAAAAAAACATTTGAAAAAGGCATCTGGCTAGGAGAGAAATTGAAAAGACACAAATGATGGGTGATAAGCCAAAAGTTCTAGCCATAGGAACATCCAAAAGAAACTCCCAAAGCGGCTAACAACCAGCCCGAGTAGCCTCAAACACTTTTAATGTAAAAAAAATTAACAAGCTACCCCAACAACATTTTCTAACTGACATAACATGAATTAAAGGTGAAAATAATAGAGGATCTTCCTGTTGGGGTAAAAAAGACACCAAATTGTCATTGACATGACTACAAATGCTCATATCTATAAATGCTGAAATTTTAAATATCACCTACTCAATACATCAAACTGAACCGATACCAGCACCACCATCTTGCCCTCAACCAACTCCAGGACCACCACCATAAATAAAACCACCACTCAAAAACACACCTAGGATGCTTCCACCTCCCAACCCAAGGACAATGCCACCACCAACGTCTCCCTTGGCTCCACCACCAACATCACTTCACCGAAGTGGTTTCCACCAATTGGAACATTGCCATCACCACCACCATGGCCTCCCTTAACTCCACCACCAAGGTTATTAAATCTACATATTTCTTGTAACTTATATTTAGAGTATTGATTGTTTGAATCTCTCAAGTCTCAAGAAAACTCATTAATATCTATGGTTTTCAATTATTATAATGGTTGTAATTTTAATTATTATGGCTCTTAAATTTAAATCTAGAATGATAGATGTAGTCCCTAATAGTTATACAAGATTCTTATTTTATCACCTTAGTTATAACTTCAATATATATTTAGTTAAGATGATGGTATTTTTTTATCTGTATTAAGATGTTGTTATTAAAAATATATTTCTTGCAACTAATATTTAGAGTATTTATTGTTTGAATCTCTCAAGTCTCAAGAAAAATCATTAATATCTATGGTTTTAAATTAATTCAATGGTTGTAATTTTAAGTATTATGGCCCTTAAATTTAAATCTAGAATGACAGATGTAATCCCTAATAGTTATACAAGTTTCATATTTTATCACCTTATGGTTGCTAGGAGATTTTGTCACTCATTCATCCCTTAAATTAATAGTTGTAGGAAATTAATGGTCTCATTCAACACCTCAGTTATAACTTCATTATAAAATTATGTTTTAATTTGGTACCTTAGTTATAAATTTATATTAATTTAGGTTTTAATTATCCACCTTAATTATAAATTATTAAAAAAATAGGTTTAATTTTCTACGTCAATTAAAAATTTATGGGTATCTTTGGCTTGATCCACCACCTCAATTAACAATGTGTTATTGATGCTTAATTCACCACCTCAATTAAAAATTATGGGAAGTTTAGACTCAATTTAAAATAATAAAAAAAATAGGCTTAATTTGTCACCTCAATTGTCACATAAGAAGTTTATGTTCTAAATAACCAAATTGATCAAAAACTAGTATGGATTTTGCTTTCCCAATCACTCATATTTTATTTTTAAATATATATTTTAATATAAAATATCCACCTACTATTAATGTAGTTCAATTTCAAAAAATGTCAAGGGGATTATGCCTCTACATTGGGGATTTGTTTGGGATTTTATAGAATTCACCAGGGGCTTAATTTTCCACCTTGATTAATTGTATAAAATGTTAGGTTCTAAATCAACAAATTGATTAAAACTTTTCATGACTTTCGATTTCCTTGTCATTTATATTTTATTTTAAAATTTATGTTTTACTAAAAAGAGCCACCGACTCTGTCACTTCACTTCAATTTTAGAAAAAAAATGTTAGGGGGATTATCTCTACATAAGGGATTTTCTAGGATTTTTATATAGATTTCTAGAGGATAGTGCTTAAATTATACCTATTGCCAAATCAATTTTCTAAATTATTTGAGAAATCATAAGATTTCATTAGATAGCATTTTGAATCATGTATTAGTACTATATTCTTTTTTCTAAATTAAATGTACAACAATCTAAAAGTATTTCTAGTGTCTTAATGAGTGAATTAAGTAATGCCATTATTTGTTGGATTCTCATTTGTTGTGTCAGCCAAAGAATCTTATACTTATGTAACTAATTTCCAAGTCTCTCAAGTCTATAGCTTCATATTTTGTGTTCCCATATATAAGAAAATATCATTGTTGAAGCATGTCCTTTATGTAGAAATGTCTTGTAGACTCTTAATAAGAAAATCCAATCTTTCCTCATGGTGAGTTGGATAGTAGCATTGTATGTATAGGAATAAAATTTCCTGATGACCCAAACTCTTGCTATTTTTTCAATGGCCTTTCCAAGAAAATATAACCTTTCCTTACTTGTAGAATCTAAATAATTTGGGCATAAGATGGCCCTTGAATTTTACCTTGATATTTATATCTATATCCATTCATGGGATTTGACTCTATTAAACTATGCTTGGGACTAGTTTCTCATCTATCATCTGAAGCTTGAAATCAATTCAGTCCTAATAAGTCAATAGTTAAGCCTAGGAGAATACCTATCAATTGATCTATTATGTAGATCCTAAGTCATTGATCAACTAGGGCTTACCACGAGTCAACATGTGTCCCTTGATCATGGATGATCTAGATGTTTCCCTTGTTTAAATAGGACTGATCTATCTTTAGGCCATATCTTACTAGAAAAAAGTAGTACATCATTCTACCAAGAGAAATATAGAAGTTCAATCTCTCCAAAATTGTTGATAAGTCTTGTTGGACCTTGCTAATTAGACTTTCCAACATGTGTGCATCAAAACATTCATTATTTAAGACCGTTATTACCAATTATTATAAAATGAACTTAGAATAAGCTACTTTTAATAAGAATCATGTCCTTGATGATTCCTAGGAGACAATCATCTTTTATAATAGGCTTGAATTGAGATTATACCAAATTATAGGAATGTACACATCTACCAGACCCATTTAGAATAATAACTTTTGAATTATAAAACTAAAAAGTCTAGGTAAACCTATGTTTATAAAGTTTTTTCATCCATAGGGAGTCTTATATCTTAGGTGAATTATATAACTAGCACAATAAAGTAAATCAAGTTTCAAAGAATAATTTTGTCTACATCAATGTGCAAAATCTAGATGGAAGGATTATTAAGAATGGGATGTTTGTTAATGTTAATGAACCCAAGAGCCAAGAGACCAAACAAACATAATGAGACCATGTCTCAAGCTTGGGATGCAATGGGCAAATGATTTGCCTTACTACATAATTTTTGTTGTCTAACACTTAGACATATATCTCTACCTACACCCAATGGTATTCAAAATCTTGATGATTTATGAGCATTTCATGCTATTTATATAATCTTTATTGTCTTCCTTAAATCTAAAATATATCCCTTCAAATAATTTGTGACCAACACTTACATGAGATTGCTCCAGTTTGTGTCATGTTTAATCTACCACTATCTTAATTAGTAAACTTATGACAAAAAAAATTAGGACATTATTAGAATGCCTTGTTGGGGTGTTGCAATGAGGAAGTGAATTCTTCCTTTGGTGGGAAGTTATAGGTACCTTACAAAAACTCATAGGTCAAACATCCTTATAAGAATGTTTAAGACTAGTCAATGATGTAGACAAAGAAATGTTCCCCTAAAAAAGAGATGGATTATATAAAATGATGCTCTAATTCTGAGTCAAGAAGCAATACTAGGGTTTGGGTATTGTCTCCTTGGTTTGGATTTTACTTTTCATGTTTGATTGGTCTATATTTTTGCAGTACAGTCAACAATAATTTCAACCATGTGCAGCAGTCATCTTTGATACTTCTATAATGCCCATTCGGATTATTAATTTTGTAGTTGTTTTTCTTGACTTTTAGGTTTTGCATTTAGTTTTGTAGTTGAGTTATTGTTCATTGTGGTTCTGTGCCATAACTCACTTGTATTTGTGAAACTCTATATATATTGATTCCCTATCTCTTCTTCTCTAAGGGAATTTGGGCTTTTGTAATTGTTTGTTTTGTGATGAACAGATCACTATTATTCTCTTATTTACCTTCATCTGGTATCAGAGCTAGTTGTTTAAATGAGAGATCTTGAATCCCTATAGTTGTTGTTAAGGTTGTGAGGTCCGTTGTTAAGGTTGTGAGGTCCGTGTTGGTTGTGAGTGAGCACATAGTGATAAAAATTCTAATTGAGAGAGTTCTATTATTTGCAGCATAGGAGTTTGTGGCTCCTATTGAGGCAAGGAGAGTACTCTTTCTACAAACTCTATTGAAGAAATCAAGGCTGCTCTCGCCTGTGATTTGCATTGGGCTATGGAAGTAGGGAGGAGGTGTGCAGGCCGCTAGCAATAACCAGTCCCATTCACAAGCGTCAAAAGGGAGAAGTTGACTTTGATTCAAAAGAGGCGACGTTTCAATCTATAAAAATAGATTACTTCATGGAGTGAAATCTTTTCAGTGAAATGATTTCTTTTTATTTGTCACGTATAGAAAAGAAAAGAAGTCAGCTCCTCCTTTAAAAAAAAGGAATTTTTTAATGTCCTTTTATTTAAGTTTTTAGAAGCCACGTGAAAGGCTAACACAAGTCTTATTACTTCTTTTAAAAAGGTGAAAGTAAAATCTTTAATAGGCCATGTGAATGTCTTTTTACTTTTAAAAAAAGTGAAAGTAAGAGTTTGAAGGAAAATTGTGTTTTTTAAAGTTTTAGAAAGGTATTAAATATTTATGCTACCTTTCTTGGAAAGAGGCGAATAGAAAGATTGGTTGATAGTAATATAGTTAGGCATTTAGGTTTATTTTAAAGGGGTTTTAAGTTCAAATCTTTCAGAGTGTTATCTTTTTTATAAAAAGATGAATGAATCCTTTGTAATTAAGTGCATTATCGATTGAAAACGACACTTATTCACAAGACAAAATAATATATAAAGTATTTTTTGGTGTGGGTCCTATTTGAAGGAACAAGGGAGAGTATCCATTTGTAGAAATCTCTCCAGAATTTTGTGTTGAACCTTTGAGTCATTCTGTACATTTATCTTATGGAAAATATGGAAGGAAATGTTATGTCTAACATGCTAATTCCCATGTTTGAATGGGACAACTTCACATATTGGTGTACTAGGATGCAAACCCTACTCAAATCTAAAGATTTGTGGGAAATTGTACAAGTAGGGTATGTAGAACTAGATAGAACTATATTTAATGCATTCAATGATCAACATAAAAGAGAATACAAAGAAAATGTAAAGAAGGATAATGAATCCTTATTTCTAATTCAAGGCGCAATTAATTAGACATTTTTTCCTAGGATAAGTGGTGCTTGTAATTCTAAGCAAGCATGGCGAATTCTCAATAATGCATATCAAGGTGCACAAATTGCAAAATTATAGACAATGACTTGGAATTTTTTTGAAAATATAAAAATGGTCAATAGTGAAAGTGTGAATGATTTTCTAACTAAAGAGAAGCATAGAAGTTTATGATTATTCGATGAAGAAATGTAGATACAAGATATGTATAAATACTATGTGGCAGTTCATGAAACTGACATAGTAGTTGATAGTTATACCATAACTGCAGAAACTAATGTAAGCATGAAATGTAGTTACATAGTAAATAATGTAATAACATATATTATGCTAACATTCCCCCCCTTATTACACTGCTTTTACAAATGTACCCCCTAAACGGTTCAAATTTGATCTTACCAAGAGACTTGGTGAACTTATCTACTATCTGAGAGTCTGTGTGGTGGTGCAAAACTTGGTCCTGAATGTAATGAAACTTGACCTCAATATGCTTGTTGCGCTCATGGAAAACTAGATTCTTCACAAGTTTTAACACATCCTAATTGTCGCAGTAAAGAATGGGTGACTTCTCTTTAGGAATGTCCATGTCTGCTAGAATGCAATGTAACCAAATCACTTCGCACATAGCTCCTCGTGCGGTGCGATATTTAGCCTTAGTTGATAAAAGAGAAACAATAGTTTGCTTCTTACTAACCCACAAAATTGGCCCAGATCCGAGATGAAAAACATAACCTAAGGTTGATTCTTGTCATCTACATATCCTGCATAATCCAAGTCTGTATATTCCTATAAGAAGAACTGGTTGTTCTTCTGATATTCCAAACCATAATCAATTGTGCCTTGGATATATTTCAACACATGCTTTTCTGCAACCCAAGACACTTCTTTAACTCCTGCATGAATCTAGAGAGATAGCTGACAGCAAAACATAAGTCTGGTCTGGTGTAGGTCAAGAGATGAGGCTCCCAACCAGTTGCCTGTAAAGAGTGGCACAGAAAAAAGAAAAGGTTGAGAGGTCACCAAGAGTGAGGAGCTAAACTGAGGAAAATTGTACCATTCCATATAAGAGGACAATTTTTGACGTTACATTTAGCCCCCACTTTAGTGGCCATATGTCACTACGTGCATATGCAACTAAAGGAAAGTAAATACATCAATAATGGAAAGGATACCCAAAAGGATACTATAGAGGGAGCTGAAGTGTTGCCACTGAGAAGGAAGGAGGAAGCCCCCTAGTCTACAATCCTGCAAGACCACAAAGTGAGGAACCACAACCTATAGAGGAACACTTGTCAGAAAAATCAAAATTAAATCAACCGGCAACCACCACCAATGAGTCAGTACAAATATGCTAAGGGGGTTGGTTAATAGAACATGGCAAAGGAGGAAATCAAGGGAGATATATCCCCCCCTTATTTCTACTTGCTTAGTCCAAGAGTAGAAATAAGGAGATCTCCACATGCGTCAATTTCAAGGGAAATATGTTGTGAGGGTCATTTGAAGAAACAACGCTCAAACATAACACATTGGGTAAGAAAGAGAGAGGAACCCAAATTCTAACACAACAAACGACACTAAAAT
This sequence comes from Cunninghamia lanceolata, assembly GCA_027924645.1. Lineage (NCBI taxonomy): Eukaryota > Viridiplantae > Streptophyta > Pinopsida > Cupressales > Cupressaceae > Cunninghamia > Cunninghamia lanceolata. Next base: position 12,218,676 of record BSBN01000534.1, on the reverse strand, counting down.
CAGAGTTCAACAGCTCGAGAAAAGGGCTCAAGAGCGAGAGAGCACACTTTTGCACCTAGTTAGGAATAGGAATTCTCACTCACTTTATGTAAAAGGGAGTTATCACTTATCACTAACTCATTCTTGTTTCTTGTCATTGTAGAGAGAGAAGGAGAAGAGGAGAATGACCATGCTAAGCTGATGTCCATATCATCCACCATTACTGGAGATGCTCCGAGCCTGAGTGGCGAAGAGATGCGTCGAGGCTGAGGTAGGGTCCCGATTCCATGCTTCTATCATCTTTCATTGTACCTTTGCTTTTACATTTATTGATGTCTATGCCAAGAGGGGAAGGTGGACAAGGGTCCCAAGCAGTGGTGCCCAAGACCACCTACGGTACCAGAGTCTCTCTGGGGCACTCTAGTCCCATAGGGGCACCAGTGTCCCTCTGGGGCACCCTAGTCTTCCTAGGGTGCCTTGGTCCACAGACGACATAGGCCCTAGCCACAGGCATTTTGTTTAGTTCTTGATAGCCAATTTTGGTTTCTAGGGGGATTCTGATACTCTTACTTGCTTTCTGATCTACAAGATGTCCCTGAGATGCGTGAGCACACAGGCCATTGTCTGATGGCACTTCTATGAGAGTGCGTTAGTGCCTTGACTGTCATAGAGAGAGAGAGAGAGCATTTATAGACGGTGGGCCTATGGTGAGTGTTTGAGATGCCCAAAATAAGATTCCACTACGCAATGCATATGGCACTAATGGAGAGATGGGATGTAGATACATCCACATTCCACTTACTGATTAGTGAGATTACAATCACATTGGAGGATGTATTTAGGATCCTTCAACTGCCAATTTGAGTAGAGATAGTGAGGGTTGTTGGACATCGTTCAGAGAGGTATACTCACAAGAGTAAGCTGTACTTCTTGGGTCCAACTGTTTCATAGGAAAAGTGAGGACACATTCAGCTCCATTTGCTAGAGCAAGGTTGTAGAGACATTCCCTTACTACAGAGGATCATGATTGTCACAGTCACACTAGCCATCTCACTAAATGGATGAGGCACTCACTTTCATGGGGGTCTCGTTCACACTATCAGAGTGTTGGAGGAGCATCAGACTGTCTACGCATGGGGGTGCAGTATGCTTGCGCACCTTTATCGTGACTTAGGGCAATATGTCCATTATGAGATGCATAGTTTGATGGTCTGCACATTACTATAGGTCTGGGACTTTGAACACATTAGGTGCACATGACCAGTGGGTTTTCCTATAGAGATATTGTTCGCCCATCCATGTGTCTATGCCTATCCACTGGTCAGGTTTTGGAGGCACAGCAATCTATTATACTTGAGAGTAGTATTTGATAGATTATAGCCCGGTGACATCATCTAGAGATCATATTGTGGCTACATCAAATGGCCTGGTGAGTAGAGGTAGTTATCTTAGATGCTAGGGGATCGGATGATGGTTGGTCACCTCAATCATACTGTATCATGGTTCTAGTTTGACAGGGTGGCACGACAGTTCAGATAGATACAAGATGTTCCTGCAGTTCATTAGAGCTATGCACCTGTAGCTTAGAATGCAGTCATAGCCAATACTGTCAGATGAATAACTATAGCATATGTGCCACTTAGTGACGATGGGGGTCCTAAGGATGTAGAGCTAGTGTCAGACATAGATGATGTCAAGTGTACCTGAGCATATTGGACCTAGTGGGACACAACATGGCCTACACCTATCTTTCCACCCAGGCACCCATAGGAAATGCCTGACCTTGGGCCGATCACGCAAGTGACACAAGGGTGGAGGATGACGTCAGTGATTTCGCCATATACTATGATCTCTAGGAGGATGAGGACGAGGACGAGGATTAGTCTGAGGAGGTCCCATCACAATACATCTTCAGAGCAAGATCACGACAGAGCCAGCAGGATGCAGACATTGATGAGGAGACCGAGTCGAGACCGCAGTCCAAGGCTCATGGTCCTATTCCTACAGACAATGCGAGGCCTAGTTAGAGAGAGTGAGGGGAGAGTAGTAGGTCTATACCCCCAACTACAGATCAGACAACAAAACTCATCACACCATCGGCAATTGAAGATCCATCCTGGCAAGATGGAGAACCAGGTTAGGTTTGATTTATTATTTGATGCTTTGTATAAAGTTTATTATTTGTGATATTTATATGGGAGTCTAACACCTATCTCATCCTCTATTTTGCAGTTGGGACTGATGCATGGTGAGACTTTGTGATTCACGTCATAGGAGACATAGTACCGATAGATGCCTTAGAGTAGTGAGTGTGGGCAGCTTATTCATCATGATCATCTGATGGGTGGCATGTTGAGATATTTATGCCATTTGTCAGATACAGGACTACTACAAAGGCCATGCTAGAGCAATCTGCATGAAAGAGAGAGGAATTTCAACAGAGACCTAAGCGCGTCGAGGCTGAGCTCAGGGCACATCGAGAGTAGACGGTAGAGGTTCCTACATCAGAGGGAGAGCCATATGTCAGTGAGTTCTTACTGCAGGAGGTGGACAACAGGCTAGATCTAACAGAGACCTGGTTTAGGCTAAGAGACCTCGGTACTAGAGGATGTACGAGGAGGTACATGAGCAGATGATAGAGATGAGAGGCAAGATAAGGGGGTTACGATTGCAAAGTGTCTCTAGGAGTCATTCATGATCTGTAGCCACACATGGTCAAGCTTCTATCACTCACACACTACAAGGGCCTGAGGGTACCGGCGATCGAGGCTCACCTATGTGATATATGGATTTTAGGCACTACGACATCCCATTTTGTTTTGAGGGATAGTCAACTCAGATGTATACATGAACTGAGATATATATATATATATATATAATGTTTATTTCTTTTTATCTATGTGTAATGACTTTTGATCTATCACATGTGATTTTTGTAAAAATGCAACTAGTGATGATGTCTAAATGCTATATTTAATACTATTGTGATATACTAACAAATCTAAAAAGAACATGTAGTAACAAACACAATGATTAATTATTTTACACATAAGTTTAACTTCCATGCTACATTCAGTTAATACAAAAGTGATCTAAACAATTACTACTTAAAACATGACACAACAATGATCAACTAAACAAAGATGCAATGCCAAATGAATTAAGACATTTAACAGTGATATCTTGTCGAAATTGAAGCTAATCTATGTGCTAAATTAGCTTATAAACATTTAACATTAAATCTTTAAGCATAAAATCTTTTGAGGTGACCTCATTAATAGGTTCTTTAAGCAGCATACCTTGCTCATTGGCTAATTTATACACTTTGGATCCAAAGGTTTTAGTGATTATATATGGTCCAAGCAAATTAGGGTTGAACTTACCTTTTTCTCTAGGCAGTGCATTTACATTGCATTGATTTTCATAAAGAACCAAGTCCCCAATGTTAATGAACATTGTATGACTTGCGCATTATAGGCTTGTTGCACACCTTTTTGATAAGTCTTGAGATGTTCAAGAGCGTTAATACGTCTTTCATCAAGCATCGTAAGTTCTTGTAATCTTTTCTCTCGTTCTATGTCATCATCCATGATATCTCTTAGAGAGATTTGCAAGGAAGAATTTCTAACTCCAAGAACATTATCATGTCTGTGCCATAGACAAGATTATACAGTGTGTTACCAGTAGCCATTCAAATACTTGTTCTATAAGCCCATAAGGCATAGGACAATTGCGTATGCCAATATTTTTATTGCTTATTAATAGTTTTTAATAAAATCTATCCAATAACCTTGTTTGAAGCTTCTGCTTGGCCATTTGATTGAGGGTAATAAGGCGTAGAGAGGTGATGTTGTATATGATATTTTTTGAGGAAATTTTTCACATCCTTGTTCTTAAATTGTGTACCATTGTCTGAAACCAAGGAGAAAGGTATTCCAAATTAAGAAATTATGTTATCTTGTATGAATCAACAAATTACATCAGCGGTCGTGGATTGCAAAGGGACCACTTTGACCCATTTTGTAAAATAATTAGTAGCAGTGATTATAAACGTATGTCCTTGAGAGGAGGGTAGGGAAATTTTGCCAATTAGATCCAACCCCTAGATAGAGAATGGCCATGGTGACACCTAAGCATGAAGCTCTTGAGCAGGATCATATATTAGGTGTTTATGTTGTTGACATTGTGGGCATCACTTGATGTAAGCAAAGGAATCTTGCTTCATATGCTACCAATAGTACCCCATACGTAACAATTTTTGCACCAACGATTTTCCACCAAAATGCTTTCCACAAGCACCAAAGTGAGCTTCTTCTAAAGCTATCAGAATCTCTAAATTGCTTAAACATTAGAGTAAAACACCGTTATAACTTCGTCGATACAAAACATTCGATAATATAATGTATTGCACTACTAGTTTGCATAAACAGAGTCAGGCATTCTTAGAGGTTGAATCAGGAATAGTTACATCATGTAGATAGTTGAATATGTAGGAGAACTAGTCATTGGTGTATGTATTACCACAGAGTTCCGAATTCACAACTATAGGGCTTTCAATTACTAATGTCTTAAGATTATGAACAACAAAGGTAAATTCCTTAGGAGAACCATCAGGGGATATAAGGGAAGTTACACTTGCCATTACATCCACATGCCAATTATCTTTCCTAGGAATGGTATCAATCGAATATGATGTAAATTATTTTAAGAGAGATAATGCAAATTCATGATATTGAGATAACTTATTGTGTTTAGTCTGATATGATCCCATTATCTTTTTAACAATTAATTGAGAATCACTGTATATTATAATGTTTTTGATACTTAGAGCCAAGGCTACATGAAGTCCACTGATAAGAGCTTCGTATTCAGCTATATTGTTTGTGCATAAGAAATCTAAGTAGTAAGATAAGGGAATCGGCTACCAACGGGGGGTATTAGTATAACACTAGCCCCAAAACTAGTTGAACATTTTGATCTGTTAAAATATAATTCCCATTTTTCATCCACACAGATTGTTAAGATCTATTCATCAGGAAATGTATTGACATTCTGTATAGAAAAAGGCAAGGAAGCGTCAGCTAACTGATCAACTATCACTTGCCCTTTAATTTTTTTTTTGTGAAATGAGTTTAAGATCAAATTCTGTTAATAACATAACCCATTAAGCAAGATGACCTAATAAATCTGTTCTTGCGAAAAGATGTTTCCAAGGGTCAAATTTTACCATTACATGCACTTCAGCATTTAAGAGATAATGTCTAAGCTTTTGAGTGGCAAACACTAAAGCCCAACAATGCTTCTCTATAGTTATGTATCACACATCATAATCAAGTAAAGTATGACTGATGTAATAGACAACACATTCTTTGCCTTCATCATTATGATGTGATAACAAAGATGCTAGGGCATTGTTAGATGCTGAAATGTATAACAGAAATGGTTTATCGGAAACAACATGTTGCAAAATGGGTAGATTAGCTAAGTAATCCTCTAAGTCATCAAAATTTTTTTGACATTCAAAATTCCATAGAAAGTGAGAATCTTTCTTCAGTAGTTGCGTAAAGGGGCGAGTCCTATCTATGAGTTGTGAAACAAATCGGCAGATGGCCTGTATCTTTCCTTGCAAACTACAAAGTTGAGATATGTTCTAAGGTATTGGCATATTGACAATCATGTCTATCTTTTTCGTATTGACTTCTATACCTTGATTTGAAACAATAAATCCAAGTAACTTTCCACTATCCATGCCAAAAACACACTTACAAGGATTGAATCACATATTATATTTTTGTATGTGCTCAAATATTTGTCAAAGATTTGTAACATGATCCTTACGATGGATAGACTTCGCTAGGATGTTGTCAACATAATCTTCTAGAATATTGTGCATGTAATCATGAAATATAAGAGTCATTGCACGTTGGTGTTTAGTGGAAAATTGGATTTGTCAATGTTTTGGTGGTTTGATGTTTAAATCCTCCTTTCCACTTTACATTCAAGAATCTAGGGTCGAGTGGTGAGAACTATAATACCCTAGGTCACTGTGAGATGTAGGGAAACTTAGATTAAGGGAATTTAATTATCAATTTTCCTTCTCCTATGCTCAATTGACCATTAAAACCCTAATTATGCAGATACGACAACAAATTGATGAATTACAAAAAATGCTCTTACAGACGGAAGTAAAATAGCAAATCACAGAATACCTATTTTCGGGGATCTGAGGCAGAATAGTCGGGGACACTAGAGCGGGCACCCTAGTCCAAGGTACCAGTTTCTTTGTAGGATCCATACCTCCTTCCGACAATGATCATCCCTGTAACTTCTGTTTCCCAAAACTCAGCTGCAGAGGGCACTAGAGCGAGTGCACAAGTCCTAGAAATGCTCTGGTGTCCTTTTCTTTAGATTCTGAATCCCTGATGCTTGCTAATCCTTCCTGTAACTTCACTTTTTCCAAATGTGACACCTATAACCTACAATCACAAGACTTGGTTTGGGGGTTGTGGTGCTTAGAAGGTTGCCTCAGTCAAGCCCCAGAGGACACATAAGTCTCCAAACACCATTGTCAGATAAAGAGTGCATGCCCTTGTGAGGCAGAGGCAAAAACCAAAGGAATCAATGATGAAAACACAATATTATGTCACCTTGTAGTGAATCTCTCATGGGAGGAAGATTCTCTTCATTCCATGAGTAAATTGATGCTCAAATATGTAAATATCAACACACAAAACACACAAGTCTGCTCTTGCAACACAATGAAAGCCTTGAATCACCTTGAGAACACAATAGCTTGCTACTAATAATCTAGTTTATAAATGAATGCCTAAACATGCTTTTATATGCAACTACAAACAATCCTACCAATATTTTCATAATTTAAAGTTATCGTGTCAACAAAGGACCCAAATAATGGTCATAAACTGACACAGAAATTAGGGCTGCCCCAAAATAGGGCAAGACTAGGGTGTGAGTGCCCAAGTCCTCCCCCTATTTTGGGGAGGGTACAGCTCGAGGGGTCCACCTAGGTCCAATTTGTCATGGAACCTAGGTCTCATTCTATCGGGATGCCAAAATATGAACTAAGATGTCCTAAATGCATGCTAAAGACCCGCGAGCTAAACCTTATGAGGGAAAACCCCCCAAGGGGACATTTTTTGATGTTACATTTAGCCCCCACTTTAATATATGTAAAAATGCAAGGCCAGATACATTCATTAATGTAAGGTCACAAACACAGCAAACACACCAAGCACGTAGAAGAAATGACAACCACATAGAAAATAGTAACAGGCACGCAAAGCATGGAGAAAATAGTCAATGCATAGAAGACAAATTCATGCATGGAAGACAGAAATGATATCTTTTCTTTTCTTTTTGTCATATTTATGAAATGCAAATGCAGGTACTAGAAAGTAAACAAACCTCCCATAATATAGGATGCACTACCCTAGGGCACAGGTCTCTGTATATATGGAGCAACACACACATAAGACATACAAAACCTCCCAAAATGTAGGAAGCACTACATGAGGGCACTGGTCTTTGCATATGGGGCAACAAACACGCCACACAAAACAAGCACCAAAACACACAAACTTGAAGACACAGAGAAAACACAGCAGACAAGAGATGGAGTGTTCCTATTTCTAGGTCTAACACCATCTCAGGCACATTACAGACACACACCGATGATTGGGCTTTACCACAACAATCATCAAAAACATGTTTAAGGGTTGAGTTAGTCACAAAACTACTCCCCGCCTCCGTAGAGGACTTTTGAAAATGACAGGATGATGCAATCTACCGTAAGAAGTACACCATCCCTGCCTCCGCAAAGGGCTTACATGACTGATTGATTGATTGCAAACAAACTCAGGATGCACGATGCACTAATCTAGGGTGCAAGTCTTTGCATCTGAGGTCAAACACATTTCTAACATTTATAACACATAGCTTACCTTATATATGCCCCCACATTAAGGTGGTTGATATAAGTTATCGACATCAAACACATTAAGGTAGGAAGAAAACACACAAGGGAACACTAACTTTTGCAAAGCCCATGCCCCCAGAGGTGACATGTACTTCACAATGGCCAAATATTCCCACAAACACATCCCTGCAAGAAACATGTTAGTATCTACAACATTATGATAAACAACATCAATGCATATGATTAACCACACAAAGAGCCAAGGTTATACAATTAATTTGGAGTTCAAGGATAACCGTGGGGCTATATCACGAAGCTCTCCAAATCGAGTACTACCAAGACCATATTTAAAGGTAAACAAAGGTGCATACAGAAGTAGTATTTTTAAGGTTTGTAAATACGATAGAAACACCATGAAATTCACTACGTGGAAAGCACGAGTGCTTCCACTAGCCAAGTGTTGGATAAAATATACAACCCCATGATCATATAAGGAGCTAAGTCCATTTTTTGATTGCTCTCGAAAGGGACACTAGGTCCATGTCAGTATAAATGTTTGTCGTCATCTGCCTACTAGGTGGAAACACTAGAGGAAGGGTAACAATAAATAAGAGAGGAGAAACAAGTGTTTTAAGGACAGTCACATAGGAGGGTGCCCCCAGGTCACCAACCGCAACACTATGTTTGTAAGACACAACACACAATGATAAAATTAGAGAGAGGCAATATAGAAGAATGATGATACAAATAGAAGAAGGTCACAAAAGAGGCAGTCTCCTGGTATCCCGGACCTTATGGGAGAAGCAGGGGTCATCCCAGGAGGCCTAAATAACATATAACACATCACGGGGGAAGCACATCATGAGAGAGATAAAGGGTTAGAGATACTTACCTGTAGGGCTCTGGTAGGCTAGCGGGTATCACGAATCTTGATCTTTATCTTAATGGTTAAGGCATTATCACTTCTTCTTTCTTCCATGTGTTCATGAGTTTGCAAGGGTAATCGTGTAGGAAAGGTTTCTCTTAATGATGGTTGAGAGGGGATGTTGCCATTGTCTATGTTAGCTATAGGAGCATTTGAAATGCCATTTAAATGAGCTTGTGGAGGCATATGAAAGATACCCATTTCAGTCCCTATATAGGGTGTTGGAATGGCTTGAATTAGAGGGATAGCTTGTTCTTCCACAGCATGTAGGATTTCATTGCTTTCCAAAGTATGTGATGGTTCATGATCAATTTTCTTGTTTAGAATGTAATTGAGAAGTTCTTGAACATCAGGTGGCAAGTTATTATTAGATTCAAGCAAATGGTCACAAAGAGAATCTACATCATCCAAAGCTTCATCTTGTTTAGGGAGAGCAGGAAGGGATGGTAGAGTAGTGTGGAGAAATGTATCAATGATGTCTTTTTCTTGTGCCAATATATCCTCACCAAGTGGGGTTATGTTGGGACAAGTCTCTTTGTTTGGTAAATCACCCCTTGCTATGTCATTCTCATAGGTCTAAGAGAGGATTTGCATTATATCATCATGAAACAAAGGGGGAGTGGGAGTAAAGTTATCATCACTACTTTCCCCATGATTTCCTTTAGCTATAAAATTTTTTAAATTCTCCATGGTTGAAGGCAAAACATCCACAGTATCACGAAAGTTATCAAAGTAGGCTATTGATCGAAGAATATCACATGTACCACTATTGGTTATGTCAATGCCATAGATGTATACAATTTGATGCAAGACTTGAGGATATTTGTTAGTGAATTTGCAAAAATTATCATAGTTCACAATGTACTCATATAAGTCTTCTAAAGATGTACCTTTAGGAGAATCCATGAATGCCAAATATACGCAAGAATGCTTGATTTTTTGCACTCTTTTCAATGCAAATGAGTGAAACGAAGGATGTTGTAAGGATTTTGATCAAGGGTAGAAAATTATATGTCTGATATCAGTCCAAAAAGAAAAATTATCCTTCTCAATGCACTCTTGATGCAATTTTAAGTTAATGCCAAGTCGAAATATAGTGAAAATATGTCAAAATAGGCACCTTTTTCACCAAAATTCAATGCAAGAGACCATAACAAAGGGTTTTGTGAGGAAAGTAATTATGAAAAGAAAATAATATCAATAATAAAAACCACTTGGTGCCAAAATACCCAACACAACACACTTTTAGTACCACTTAAGGTAAAACCCTAGTGAAAATATAGCAAAAATAGGCTATTTTTCACAGTTTTTCAATTCCAAGACCTAGCAAAGGGGGTGTTGTAAGGAACTTTAGGAGGTATAGAAAATAATATCAATGATATCAGTCACATCAATCCATAAAATTGATCACAACATGCTTGGAGTGCAAACTAGGTCAAACCCTAGGGCAAAAATAACCAAAATGTGTAGTTTTTCACCAAATTTTCACTACAAGAGCCCAATAAAAGGGTGTTGTGAAGATTTTTAGGAGGGGAAGAAAATGATTACCTTGATAACAAAATATTAATGCAAAAATATTCCTCACAACATGCCTATGATGCATGTTTATAGAGTCGATAAGGCCAAATTTAGTGAAAATCATTATTTTTGAAGCCCTAGGTTTGAGATCTTGGGGAAAAATGCTATGCAAATGCTTTGAATTCTAATTTATGATGAAAATTAAATACTCTCAGATCTAAAAATAATTTTTAATCTTGAACATGCAAATTTAATGAAAATGCATCAAAATTGCTAGTTTTTGTTGAAATTTTCTATGCAAAATTTTTAATCTAAATACAAATTTACACTAAAATGCAAGACTACAGCCAAATTTTAATTTGAATGAGCCTCTAAAATCAGTACTAAAATATGAGAAAAGATTTTTCCTACCAACCCTAGATTTTGGAATTACTAGGTTATATAAAATTGTCAAAATTTCCACAAAACCCTAGCAAATAAACAATGAACATGCAATGCAAATATCCAAATTTTTTGAATTTTTCTATAGTTTATATCAGATCTGATGGAAAAATCATGAATTGAGAAAATTTAGGAAGAGTTGATGCAATTTAGTAAGCCAAACAATGCAATTTTTTTGAATTTTTCCAATTTTTCAATTTTTTTGAATTTTTCTCAATGCAATAAAATGAATGACTATATGAATGAATGAAATCAATCCAAATTTGAATACACACATTTAGAAAGTTGCAATTTAAGTCCAAAAACATGGGTTCACCAAAATGTTTATGGGAAAATTGGATTTGTCAATGTTTTGGTGTTTTGATGTTTAAATCCTCCTTTCCACTTTACATTCAAGGATGTAGGGTCAAGTGGTGAGGACTATCATACCCTAGGTCATTGTGAGATGTAGGGAAACTTGGATTAGGGAATTTAATTATCAATTTTCCTTATCCTATACTCAATTGACCATTAAAACCCTAATTATGCAAATACGACAAAAAATTGATGAATAATGGAAAATGCTCTTATAGACGGAAGTAGCAAATCATAGAATACCTATTTTCAATTATCTGAGGTGGAATATTCAGGGACACTGGAGTGGGTACCCTAGTCAAAGGTACCAATTTCTTTGCAGGATCTAGACCTCCTTCCGACATTGATTAGCCCTGTAACTTTTGTTTCCTGAAACTCAGCTACAGAGGACACTAGACCGAGCACCCAAGTCCTGGAAATGCTTTGATGTCCTTCTTTTCTTCAGATCCTGAATCATTGATGCCTACCAATCCTTCCTACAACTTCACTTTTCTCAAATTTGACACCTGTAACCTACAATCACAAGACTTGGTTTGGTGGTTTGTGGTGTTTAAAAGCTTGCCTCAGTCAAGCCCCAGAGGACACTTAAGTCTCTGAACACCATTGTCAGATAAAGATTGCATGCTCTTATGAGGTAGAGGCAAACACTAAAGGAATCAATGATGAAAACACAATATTATGTTACCTTGTAGTGAAGTTCTCATGGGAGGAAGATACTCTTCAGTCCATGAGGAAATTAATACTCAAATGTGCAAATATCAACACACAAAACACACAAGTCTACTCTTACAACACGATGAAAGCCTTGAATCACCTTGAGAACACAATAGCTTGCTAGTAATCATCTAGTTTACAATGAATGCCTAAACATGCTTTTATATGCAACTACAAACACTCCCACCAAGATTTTTACAATTCAAACTTACTGTGTCGGCAAAGGACCCAAATAGCAATCATAAACTAACACCTAGAAATTAGGGCTACCTCAAAATAGGGAAAGACTAGGGCATGGGGGCCCAAGTCCTCCCCCTATTTTGGGTAGGGTATAGCTCAAGGGGTCCACCTAGGTCCAATTTGTCATGGAACCTAGGTCTCATTCCATCGGGATGCCAAAATATGAACTAAGATGTCCTAAATATGTGCTAAAGACTTGGGAGCTAAGCCTTATGAGGGAAAAGCCCCCAATAGGACATTTTTTGACATTAGAGTTGGTAAGTAGCTCCTATATTCTTAAGTCCAAATGGCATGACTACCCAACAAAATGTACCACAAGGTGTTATAAAGGTTGTTTTATATTAATTGAGAGGATTTATAAGGATTTGATTATATCCTGAAAATCCATCCATAAATGATAGCAACTCATGTCCAACTATGGAATAAACAATCATATCAATATTAGGGAGAGGAAAATCATCTTTCAAAGATGCCAAATTTAAATCTCAGAAATCTATACACATTCTTATACTACCATCAGGTTTAGCAATGAAAATAATATTTGAGATCCATGGAGAGTGATCAATAGGTCGAATGAAGCTGTCTTGTAAGAAATTTTCTATTTCAATTTTAACAAGCAAAGAAATCTTAGGATTCATATTACAAATATTTTATTTGAATAGCTTAACCTCTTGTTTCAATAGGATATTATGTGTTACAATCTGAGGATCTATACCAGGCATGTCTGAATAATTCCAAGCAAATAATTCTGAGAACTCATTCAACAGTTTAGTCATTTCTTTTTTTCTTCCATATTTAAACAATCACCAATAGGGATAACTTTTTCAAGGTTATCCTTATCCATAACGACATCAATAGTCTTTCTATTAAGGAGAGTACTATGGTTTGGGGGATTGTAGGATTGTAATTGTTCTTCAAGTTCTTCACTATGCTCTATTGTAGCAGTTATTGTACTAGTAGACTTTCCAAAATATGCATCAATGTTTAAACAATAAGGTAGGCCACATTTATGGTGATAATGAGGACTACCATCATAAGCACCTAATAATTCCATTATCGCTTCATCTATTGTAAACATATCTAATGGAAGTGATCTTGGAGGACAATTGATGTCAATCATCTCAGGGAATATCAAACCAAATGTTGATATTGTATTCACATTTAGAGTAGGACATTTTATGGGCTTTGGATTCCTTAAAAGGATTATATCCAATGCCACTTGAGTAATGTTGTGAAGCAGATTCTATAGGGACTTTGATTCCTTGTTGATTTATGCCACAACCATTACCTACATAGTCACAATTTTTGTAAAGGATTCGGAATCCTCTGCCATAGAGAGAGACAATTTCTTTGGATGAAGATGGAGCTTCATAAGTCTCATAATCAGTAGTATAACTTAGAGTATTATGTTTATTTGTCATCAAAGAAGTCTTATGTTTATCATTCAAAGCATGCGACGTGATCGATGTAATATTTGACGTTTTGGGGATGGGGTTTTTAAGTTTATATTCTCCTATGGAGGAAGATGCAAAATCTAACGAATCCCAGTCATCACCAACAAATGAATTTGATTGCTTGGACTCTTGCATAACATTTTTAGAGGAAAGAGGAGCTAACAACTTAGCTTTCAAATTGTTCAAACTTTTAGGAAAAATAACATGCTTATGCACTTCCATTTGCAAACAATTATCAGGTTCGGGATCGGAATGGATAGTATGCAGTTTACCTTTAAATATAAACTTAATCAAATGATGCAAAGTAGAAGGAACTACTCCTAATCCATGTATCCAAGGTATACCAAGAATCATGTTATAAGATAGAGAACAAGGCATGACATGAATCAAGGTAGGCACCATCATAGGTCCAACTTGTATAGGTAAAGTTACATTACCCACAGATTGTCATCCAACATTATCAAATTCACAAATACTTAATGATGCCAGTTTGATGGTAGATATATCAACTTTGACCTTATGCAATAAATCAATGCCACAAACATTGAGGGCTGACCCATTGTCAATCATAACTCTCTTAACCAATGTTTTAATGATTGTAATAAAGATAACCAAAGGATCATACTGATTATGAACCTTGAGAGATGGTAATTCATGTTGTTGAAATAGAATATCTATTTTTGTTGCATGCATTCAATCTAGTAAAGCGTCAACATCATTTGGTTTAATAGCATGAGGAACAATCACCTTTTGTAAAGCTTCTTGTAATTTTCCATGGTGAGTAGGTGAAGTTTGTATAAGTCCCCAAAGAGATATCTTTGCAGGAGTAGCACGGAGCTGCTCTACAAGATCATAGTCTTTACCACCTTTATATGTTAAATGAGGTGCTTCAGGAAGCATAGGTTGAGAAGCTAGTAAAGATATCAGAACATTTGTTTGTTGTGTATTTTGTTTGCTATTCCGAGTGTTATATGCATGAGCAACCACATTATGATTAATTTGTTGTAAGTTTTGTTTCGCTATTTGTTTTGCATAATCATAAATGTGATCATGGTGTAGGGCACCTAGGAGCACCTTAGTTCCTAAAGTCATTTTGATTGCATTTTTTTTGAAAGTTGTGGTTTTGTTTGTAATAAGGCTTTAGCCATGATTGTATGGTCCTTTTTTGTGTGGTCAAGATGATTGAGGTGACCATATAAACCTCAATCATGCTTAGTCCACTTGGACCCTTGTGGTGCCAATCAGGCCTAGAAGGTCTAAGGATTGGTTTTTGAGTTTTTTTGATTGTTTGTGTGTTTTGTCATGTTTTAGGAGTATGGAGGATGTTTAGGTTCCATTGGACAAGCAAAAAAAATCTCCATCCTTTGGAAAATGAAAAACTCCATAATGGCAAATGTTGCCAATAGTGTTAATGACACATTGGCCAGTTCAAAAACCACTTTGGGTGGTTCAATGTGGTTGAAGAAGTTAGACACCAACTAGGATCAGTTGAAAACCATTGTAATTCACTCTTGTATGGCAGAGGACATCTGGTACGGAGTTTTGGGGCATTCAAACAACAGAAAACAATCATTTTTCCTACTTTTCTTACTGTGTACGGCCTGTACCAATGATCGAGGTGTGCAAATGTTATTTTTTTGAAAGTTCTTGGAGTCAGGGTTCAAATGAAACTAGTTTAAGGTCTTGACGTGGTCAGAGTCAAAAGATATTGAATTTTCTTTCAAGATTGGTCTAGAAACCCTATTTTCTAGGGTTTGCAACATAAATCCGGCCCTAGAATGCATTCCCACCTGTGAAAATTCATAAAAATGAGTGAAATGCAGGCTAGGGATGTGTATTATAGGATTCCAAAAGCATTTCATTGGGAGAGACTGTTTTCAAATTTTAAGGTGATGCCCTAGGTCAAGTATTTCCTTGTATTTGACCAAATTCATGCTATTTGAGGTTGTAGATGACAGAATCCTAATAGTGTGAGTGAATGAATGGTGGTTTTGTATTGTTTAGGCATGGTAGAAGCATTCCAAATTCCTACCCCTAGCTTATGCACCCAAAATGCACCAGTTGCTTTGTAACCTAGCCCTAAATTGATCAATTAGGCCTAGAGACCTAGTAGGTGTTTTGGATTGCTGGAGTAGAGTAGAAATAGGAAACTTGGAAGTTTGTTAGAGTCCCATAGAGGGTACTCAAATCCACCATTGCTTTGTCTATTCATTTGGGATTTTGTCAAGTTGTGTTGAGAAAACCTAGTTTGGAGGGCTAGTAGCCTTACTAGTCAAGGTATAGGTTGGAGAGTTTTGGGAAGTTGGGGATCAAACCAACTACATAGAAGGTGTTTGTTGATCTATCTTAAGGTGTTGGAGAAGCCTTAGGGGTTGGACAGTAGTCTGGATAGAAAATCCTTCATATGCCTTGAATGTGCCTTTGGTTGGTTGGTTGGTTGAAGGCTAGTTGAAGTGGGTGAGTGGGCAAAGGACAATAGAGTAAACCCTTGGGTGTTGCTTCCCTTGTGCCACTCTACATCAAATCAAGAGATTGAGAAGATGATGAAAGACCTTTAACCACAAGCATAGGTTTAGAGGATAGTTGAACCACATTTGCACATAGTGTAACCACAATTTTTAGTTTTTCAATCTCTTCTTTAGGTTTTGGAACATAAATTGCATTTACAAATCTTTGAAACAATGACAGCTTAGAGGTCGTAGTGGAATGTTCAATCGAGATAAAGTCCTCAGGGGCTTCATCTAACATATCGAAGTCATCATGACTAAATGACTCATCATAAGCATGAAAATCTTGCAAAAAATAATATGACATTTTAACATGCTCTAATTAAACCAAGATTTAAATACACAATGATGGCCTTTGCAAATGAAATAAAATTTTTCAACAATGAATGCTAATTTCCAACTCTTTTAGAGAAAAGATAAAGAATATAAATGACAATCTAACATATGCAATTTCACTAAAAAGGCTTTTCAATCCAATTATGCTCTAGAATAGCAACTTATTTCAAATCTAAAGTTTAAAAGGATGCAAATTCTTTAAAGTTGAGGTTCACCAATATGCTTAGGGGGAAATTAGATAGTTTGTTTAAACTGGGTCAAGTACTACCATTTCACCACTAAGCATTGGGAGGACAAGGATCGAGCTTGTGAACAAGATTCTAATCACTTTGTCTGTCCCTTATGCTCACGTGGTTATGAAACCTAAGGCCCTAATCAAGATTTTATCAAATTTTTTCCTTTCAACCAAGTAAAACCCTAACTATGCCTTAAATAAAAAATATATAGAAATTGATGAAACAACTAGCAAAACTGATCACAGAAGTACTGAGATAGGGTTTTAGAGACTGTGCACCTAGATTTTGAGGGCTACTTGGACTAGGGTGCCAACTCTAGTGTCCTGAAAGTTCTCACACAGGAAAATCTTCTGTACAGGGTGTCTAAGACTGCTAAAAGGCTTCCAGATCCTGAAATAAACCCCTGGTTGGACTAGGGCACCCACTCTAATGTCTCGCAAGTTTCAGAATCCAAAAGTTTGTCATGACTATATCTGCAATATCCTTCTTCCTATAGGTTCATTCTGATGGAACCTAGAAAACATGATATGCACCTACAAAAGAAGGGAAATTTTGTGGCTATATAGGAGGTTGCCTCAATCAAGCCCTGTTTTTGGTATTTCTACCTCAACAATAGCCAGAGGAAAAGATTTGCAGAAGTGTGTGCAAACCTAACAATGCGTGTATGCATAAAAATCAAACCCTAGATGTCTCAATCAAGGGAAGATCAACAACTTGCTTTGCATCAATAAATACAAACAACTTCACCTCAAGGAGATGAGATAAATGAAGACTTGCATGAATAAGAAGGTGAGTCAGCAATGTCCGTGGAGGATCTCCAAGTTTTCTGTTGGAGGCTTCAACCCTTCTCCCAATCATGCAAAGGGTGTAAAAACCCTAGGAAGAGCAAGATAGACTAAAGATCTTGATTCCTAATCTCCACCTATTGTCTCTAAGATAACAAATACAAAATACTTCCAAGAGCTTCATCAAGTCACTGATCTTCAATAACAATTGTAGTAGAGTTTTGGCATCAAGCTTGCATAAGAATTATCTGTGATAAAATGATTTGCAAATGTCTTTTTATATCTAGCTTTAGGGAAATTCAAATTTTGAAATAATGCCTTGATATCATGTGAAAACCAAGAATTTGAAAACGGAATCCCGAGGCACTTGGCGGGAGCTGACACCCTACCAAAATTCAAAATCCCAGGAAATAGGGGAGGACTAGGGAATGGGTGCCCAAGTCGAAGCCCCCATTTCAACTTAGATCTGCATTTTTGGGGGTCCTAGGGACCCAAATCTCAAATCCCCTTCCCAGGTTCTATCAATAAGTTATCTCAAAAAGTGAATAAATTGCTTCTAGACTTAATCAATCAGGGTTTTGGGAAGGCCAAAAAAGAAAAGGTTGAGAGGTCACCAAGAGTGAGGAGCTAAACTGAGGGAAATTGTACCATTCCATACATGAGGACAATTTCTGATGTTACAATTACTATGTATGGAAACAACAGAGGTATCTCTCATGAACAGTGTAAAGTGCATTTATGCTTTGATCATTACCATGTTTGGTGGCTCATAGTAATATATGTTATAATTCAGTAATGTTAGAAGAGCATCAAGATATGCTTTATGATATCTAAGGGTTTCTTGTGCCCATCTTTGTCTTTGTTTAGAGCATGAGTCAATGAAGTGAATTCATCTTATGGTTAGTGATAGTAAAATTACCGATAGTGATGGTTGCCTCTGACAGTGAAGTATATTGCTAACAATGATGGTTGCTTCTAACAGTGAAGTGTATTGCTGACTTGCTTGGGTGTTCATACTTTGAAAGTGGTACTGCTCATGTTGAAAAGTGTTGCTCATGTTGAAAACTCATGTTGAAAATGAAGTAAATCATGGTGAAAATGAAGTTACTCATACCTCTTGCATATATTTCGCTCATGCCTCTTGAATATCTTCTCTGCAAGGTTCGTGCTATGTACGTTTTGACAGGGGTTTCTACTAGTTATTATTGTGTTAGTTATGACAGTGGTTCCTATCTAGTTTCTTCTAGTTGTGGGATATGATAGTGTATAAAAAGACAAATGATAGTCCTTTTTGATAGGGGTACAAAGGTGAGTACATGTTGATGGCATTTGTTTACTTATATTGTTTGATGCACTCAGATACAGATATTTACATAGTGATATGGGTACAATGTATATGCCAATGGTCTGTAATTTATACAATCATAGTATGTCAATGATTTGATAGTCTCATAGCAGTTTGATCAATGGAGTTATAGGACAGGGGGAGATTCATGCAAATAAGAGGTATGATGCCATCCTTTTGTCATTTGATGTCAAAGGGGGAGAGAGCAAATGGACTGGTGTGTTTTTCCATCAATAACAAAGGGCGAGATTGTCGCGATGTTTGTCATTGATGTCAAACCTGGATTGAGGTGATTCATGATTCATGGGATTTGTTATGCTACAAGATCTTCATGTTCCCTCATGCCATAACAAGAGTTTGTCCTACCATCACATGAATTTTTACCATAGGAGGTTGTTCATGTCATCAGGAGCTTGTGCTTCATGTTTGATGTCAACATAGTAGAGGTGTTGATGCTTGGTAAAAGTTGGATGTAAGGTTCTCAGAGTTAGGAGTTTGAGTTGAATTGACACTTTGTGTTTACCATCAAGAGATATGTCATGAGATGTTTTGTAAGGATATCAAGAGATATGTCATGAGAAGTTTGGGTAAGGATATGTGCTAGTTGTTGATATTTGGTGTTCTCTATGTTAGTTGGGTATTCCCAATTCTTTATGATAGCTTGAATCATGTAGCAGAGTTACATGTTGAATTTGGTTTGGTATGCATTTCATAGAGATATTGATGTCATGTAAAGCATTGCAGTGCTTCAAGACATGGTATGAAAATGATGATAAGGTATGAGGTCCTTTTGGTGTCACCCATTGATATCATGCACTCATATCTTGGATTACAAGTCTTATGTTTTGTGGTGATCTTGTTCATCTTACCTTTTGTTTAGTGGAAAATTGGATCTTGTTAATCTTTTGTGGTTTAGATGTTAAAGTCCACCTCTCCACTATACATTGAAGGATCTAGGATCAAATGGCAAGCACCATCATACCATATAATCACTTTCAGATGTAGGGAAACTTGGATTAGGGAATTAACTATTAAATTTTCCTTCTCCTATGTCCAATTGACCATTAAAACCCTAATTATGCAAATACGACAACAAATTAATGAATTACAGAAAAACCTCTTATAGACGGGAGTAAAATACAGAATTACATAGCACCTATTTTTGGGGTTCTGAAGCAGAACAGTTGGGGACACTGGAGCGGGCACCCAAGTCCAAGGTACATGCTTTTTCATGGAATCTGGACCTCCTTCGGACACTAATCAGCCTTGCAACTTCTATTTTCCAAAAACAGTCTACGGAGGACACTAGAGTGGGCACCCTAGTCTCAAAAGTGCTCTTCTGTCCATCTTTCCTTTAGATCTTGAATCCCTGATGTGTTCGACCTTCATGCAACTCCACTTTTTCCTAGATGTGACACCTATAACCTGCAATCACAAGACCCAGTTTGGGGGTTGTGGTGTTTGGAGGTTTGCCTCAATCAAACCCCAGACAAAACTTAAGTCTCTGAACATCGTTGTTGGATAAAGACGGCATGCCCTTGTGAGGCAGAGGCCAAAAACCAAAGGAAACAATAATAAAAGCACAATATTATGTGACCTTGTAGTGAAGCTTTCATGGAGGAAGATGCTTTTCTTGCCATGAAGGAATTGATGCTCAAATCTACAAATATCAATGCACAAAACACACAAGCCTGCTCTTGCAACACAATAGAAATCCTTGAATCACCTTGAGAATGCCTAGAGTTCACAATCACAATCTAATTAAAATCTAGTTTACAAATGAATGCCCACACATGCTTATATATGCATCTACAAGCACTCCCACCAAGATATTTTAAATTCAAACTTACTGTGTCGGCAAAGGGACCTAATAATGGTCACTAACCAACACCCACAAATTGGGGCTGCCCCAAAATAGGGTAGGACTAGGGCACGGGTGCCCAAGTCCTCCCCTCTATTTTGGGTAGGGTACAGCTCAAGGGGTCCACCTAGGCCCTATTTGCCCAAGAACCTAGGTCTCATTCCATCGGGATGTTAAAATATGAACTAAAATGTCCTAAATGCACTCTAAAGACCCAGGAGCTAAACCTTATGAGGGAAAAGCCCCCAAGAGGACATTTTCCAACATTATACCTTCTATCATATTTGTTTTATAATGGACAAGTGTAGTCTCTAAGTCCTTAGTCAAATTAGACTCTTGTATCATCTTCTTGGGGTAGTATTCATTGACACTTTGTGCCACCTTCTTTGTCATCCAAATTCCCTATGTTAAAGGTTTGTGATCTGTTTGTCTTTCCTTTCTTCAAGGGCTTTTGTATCAGTTCAAATTCTTCATGGTTGTTCAAAGGTGAAAAATTCCATTTAGATCTCCATTTTTATGACTAGGGTTTGCATGTGAATAAGTGTTAGGGAATTAAGACCTACAAAAAACTCTAAGTGATACTAAGCTTCGTAACCCTTGTTTACCCATCAGTACTTTATTTCTTTTTGCTTGTTGACCTGTAATCATGGGTGAAAGTCCACTTAAGTGGACACTTTATGTGGTCATTACCATCACTTGACCGGCCCCATTGGTTAGAGGTTAGCAGACACAAAGGTTGCTCCTTATGTTTTAAGTGGGGGAATAAAATCAAGGGTTGCAATTGAAAAATAGAAGGGCATGAAAGATGTGATCAATGTCATAATTTTGAATCTCATTTGAATCTAAATGGACAATGATGTTGTTTAAACTTGACGGGTAGTTCTATACACGGTGCCCTAACTACTCTGTTTCAGTTATGAAACCACCGTAAGGGCCAGGGAATTTATTTTTAGGACATGTGTGAAGGTTGATATCTTCTTGGTCAATGATCTGAATAAGTGATAGAGAGATTTATAAGAAATGTTCATTGTAATTATGTTTTAAATATATATTTTTGTAGATTTAAGGAGTGTTTTTAAGTAGAACTGTCTTTAAGATCTCAACATGCATATGTATGATAAAAACTCTGTGTGAATGTTGATGATTTGCACAAGAGTTTAGTGTTTCTATCAAAATAAGAAGAGTATAGGGTGTTGGGTTGGTAATGCATTATGTTTCTCATGTGTAGATTGCAGTGTTATTAGTTGTTTGCTTAAGGAAAGGTTGAATTGAAAAGAGTGACAAGGTGCTATGTATGGAAACTGAATGTTCCTCTAAGTTTTCCTTCTTGTATTCAAATCTTTGATGTGATCAATTTATGTCAGTGAGACAATGTCTTTCTAGTGAGGCATGGTAGTCTGCTAGTGAGTTTGCTAGTGAGACACTAAACATAACCAGTGAGGTTTTATGTTTTGCCAATGAGGCTTAATGAATTGAATTTTCAAGAGTGGTTTTTTATCCCTATAAGGGTTTTCCAATCATAAATTCTATGTCATGAGTTCATTTGTTTGTCTCTCAATTTGTATTTGAATCTCATTCTTGTTCAAGGTTCTTGCTCTAATTCATATCAATGTATTTTCTCAACATTCAATGTCTATGTTTAAAGTGTCTTAGTTTACTGTAGATTTTCAGTCAAGTGGATTAAAAGGTGTAAAAGTTTGATTGTTTATAGACCATTGATTCACCCCCCCCATCTCAGTGGTCATGTACTCAAACACTTCATTGTCTTCATCAATTGCACTCAATCTTCCATCATAGAGATAATGATATCACCCTATCATTAATTATTATTTGTGGCATGATTATACTTAATGCCTAATATTAATTGATCAATTCTATTCCACTCCATATAACCCTAAAGATACCCAAAAAGACTTAATTCCTTAGATTAATGTATGCTTTAAATATGCTTATTTAACTAGTTAATCTAGAAAAAATCCACAATTTTTCTTTTCAAATTATAAAGACTAGATTTTAAGTAATTATACTAAAGCAACCCTCAACTATAAATTACCAATACAAATGATATCAAAGGCCAAAGTTAAATCCTCCACATGTTTAACCTAAAAATTATCCATCAATTATAAAGGGAAAAAATAAATTATGACTAAATTTAACCACAGAGATGGTTCTCAATCACAAAGGTTGAATACAATTCTTATTAGATTAAGAGTAATGATGCATGTCAATCACAAAGACCAAATTCAAATCCTTACTAAATTAAACAAACTTGGCTAAATACAAACCATAAAGACTAGATACAAATCCTCACTCAACTCCTATGATAGACATAGCCAATGACACAGAAAACACTGTGTTTATTCACACTATCTGACTAGTAAAACTGATAGATCCTCATGCAATTCTTAGTTGAATTTAACACACTTGACCAGATATAGATCATAGAGACAAGATGCAGAACTAATCATGACACAACTAATCCTACTATAGACAAGAAAAAAGAAACAGAAACACCATTATCATCTTTGAATAAAAATATCATCACCATTATCAACAGTCAAAAGTTAGTTATAGTCAATAAAAATTAGAAAAATATTTACCATTTCTTATTGTCAATGAGATGTAAAATTGCTATTGACTATTTTACCATTAAAATGGTTGATATTTAAATAAAGTGTGCTAGCACTACCACCAAAATGAGTATGTGCTACTCCTCCACAATTAGCAGCATTATAAGCAACCGAAGTCTATTCTTGGTATACAAACTCATATTCTCCATAAAAATTGTTCCCTGCATTAGAACACCCAAATTTACTTTACTGTGTAGCCTGGTTATTTCACTTAGGTCCTTTCCATATAGTAAAATAATTGCCCACACAAGGCTTTAGAAACAATAGGCATACTAGCAATATTCCTATGTATTTCAAAACACTAGTTTCCTTCATAACATTACAATTCAATGTAGTTATATAGAATAATGCTTACATGTACTACAAAAGGAGTTGTACTCTGTATGTATAGAGGAAATCTAAGCTTTAATGGTGCGGGAGCATCCCAGGTTATCTTGCATTGAAACCAAAAACATTTCTTTTATTGTATTTTAGTCAGTTGTAGTTTCAATATTTTGCATTGCATTCTACCGCATGATCATTTCACAGCTCACAGAACTAGATTTACACTCAACACTATGACATCTACACATATCCAAAATTTAGGAGATTTGCATAAGTCTGTGGAGAGTTATCACTATCAAAACATCATCATAACTCACAAAACCAAGCATTCAACATTCATTATGAGCATACAAGGTTTGTGGAACATTCTCATGACTTCTAGAGCCAAATAAAATATCTCACAAGGCATTATGGGACCAAATAGATCCTCACTGAGAACCGCAACACATTTCATCCATTTGCAAGGCATTACCACTCAATTAAGGCCAACTTACATGTTTCATCATGCATTAGAGTTTGAACCCTCTCAAGGCCAACGCGGATCATTCTTTGAGCTTGGGATTGATATATATTCATGATCTAGAAGTGTTAGGAAGATAGTTATTTACATCTACTCATAGAATATGAAGATAGTTGTTTTTAGGAGGTGCTTCAACACCACATCATTCATGAATATTGTATTCCAGAAGATAGGCCTATGAGTCAGAGTGTAGCCCGCATGTTGCCAGCATATGAGTATCAAGTAATTGTTTGAGATATTGAATCTATAAACCATGCAATGCAATTTATTCTTGTGTTATTCTTGTGTTTTTTTTTGTTGTCTTTACTTAGGCTACATGGTTGGACAGTCCATTCTCTAGACCCTACATCCATGACTGCACCAAGTGGTAGTAGAGTGAAGTTTGTGAATCCTGATGTAGTCTACATGTGTTTGTCAACATAGTGCCGATTGTGAAGCATTTGCAACCTTGTAGTCAAATTACCGAATTGAGGTAGATGCACTAGATCCAAGGAAGAGATGCCACTAAGGAGTATGCCTACTATGGCCAATATTGCTGAAAGAATGCAAGAAATAGTAGAGATGATGAGAACAATGAAAGTTAGATTAAATGTTGTAGAATAGGATAGAAGAAGAGGTTTAAACCCTAGACATGAGGATAATATTTGGTTATTCATTGATTGATTTTAGTTGTATTTTTTCCTTGATTTCTAACATTGATGAGCCTAGAACTCCAAAAGAGGATTTGGATATGAAAGATGTAGGTTCCTAGAAAGAGCCCATGGAAGAAGAGATAGTTTCTTTGGAAAAGAATAATACTTGGGACTTGGTGCCTTTTCCTGAAGGATAGAAACCCGTTGGATGCAAATGGGTGTTCAAAAACAAATTTAGTGCATATGGCAGTGTTGAGAAGTATAAGGCTAGATTGGTTGTGAAGGGATATTCCTAGGTTGAAGGAATAGATTATGGTGATATTTTAGATCTCCCATTGCAAAGATGACATCCATCATATTCTTGTTATCTCTTGCAGCAACACATGATCTTGAAGTTGAACATATGGATGTGAAGATAACTTTCCTTCATGCTAATTTGTAGGAGGCAATTTATATGTCATAGCTCCAGAGCACTACATTGTTGAAGGTAAAGAAAATCTAGTTTGCATGTTGAAAAAGCCTTTGTATGCTTTGAAATAGTCCACTAGGATGTGGTACCATACGTTTGACGATTTTGTATTGAGTCTAGGATTTCTAAGACTGAAATCAGATCATTGAATTTACTATAATATGGATAATCGTCACATTCTCATTATTGCATTATATGTTGACAATATGTTTTTTTTTGGGGATGGAAAGAACTTGATTTCTGATTTGAAGTCTCGTATTTTAGCATAGTTTGAGATAAAAAAATCTAGGGGCAGCTTGGTACATTCTGGGGATCAAAATCATAAGAGACAGGGCAAATAGAAAACTATGGATTAACTAGAGTAAGTATTAAGAAAGTAATTTCTTTTGGATTTCACTGTGTGTATTTCTTTGTCTCCACATTTCAAATCACACTCAGGTGTCCTCCTTTTGATGATGGATCACTGAGTGTGATCTGAAACATTGAGACAAAGAAATACACATAGTGAAATCCAAAAGCAAGTACTTTCTTAATTCAATGGACTGTGGAAAACTTATGCCTACTAGAGTAAGTATGTGAATTCTATGTTGGAGAGATTCAATATGGTAGCTTGTAGATTGTTGATTGTCCCTGTGATGTTGGGGACAAAGTTATCTATTTTGGATTCTCCAAAATCTCCTACTAAGGTTGATGACATGACATAAGCTCCTTATGCTAGTAATGTTGGTAGCTTGATGTATGTTATGATCTATACAAGAACTAACATTTCCTAAGAAGTGGGAGTCCTTAGTCAATTTATTGCTAATCCTAGATTAGTACATTGAGATGCAGTGAAGAGAGTGTTCAAATATTTTTGGGGCACCTCTAAGTATTCTATATGTTATCATGGTTATCCTATAGGACCTCAAGATTCTATGAGTATTCGTAGATTTGTGGATTCAGATTGGGCTAGAGATATTGATAGCAAAAGATCCACCATTGGTTATGTTTTTACTATGTTTAGTGGTGAAATTATATCTATGAGTAAGTGAGAAGCTATTGTTGCTTTGGCCACTAAAGAAGTAGAGTACATGGTAGAAACACATGCTTGTAAGGAACCATTTGGATTAATAGGTTGTGTTTTGGCATTGGTTTTGATGTAGGGATGATCACTATTTGTTGTGATAGTCAGAGTGTCATATGTTTGGCAAAGAACCCTGCTTTCCATGCAAGTACAAAGCATATATGTTCAATACCATTTTTTTCATGACATGGTAGAGGATAGGAAGGTGAATTTGGGGAAATTTGACATTTTGATGAATGTTATAGATTCCTTGACAAAGCCTATGATCACAAAGAAGTTCAGATGGTGGTTGAAGTCTATGAGTCTCTTAGGCCCTAGAAATTAATTTCTCAATTATCTTTGGGCTCTTGAAAGGTGTTTGACAAGTGGGAGAATCTTGGGATTTAAGGTGTCTCAACCTTTGCAAGTTCCTAATGTTTGTATTTATTTATTTGTGTAAATTTTGCCTACTATTGTAAAATTCTATGTAAATATTATGTTATCACTTTGTGGGAGTTGCAAAAGTGATGTGTCATCCTACATGGAAGGTGACTAGATTTTTTTGTCCTCGTATGAGGAGGTAGTTGTCCCATGTTGAGTTGGCATAGTTTTTCCATGTGTTGGAATCTAGAGGTCATGTGTTAGGATGTATGACAAATTCTATGATGTGTATGATATGACAGATTCTATGATAGTGTAAGAGCTAGAAAGAGAAGGGATAAATACAAGTGTCATTTGCATGTATGACACTATAAGAGGCATCTTTGACTTAGCCATTTTGGAGTTCCCAAGTTGGCCTATGACAAGTTGTAAGAGAATGTTCTACAAATAGTCAATTATGATAGATTCTCTTACAGCTATAAGTGTTGTCATATACAATAGATTCTATGACAGTTGTAAGATGTGGAAGAGCATCTATCATAAGCCATAAATAGTAAATTTGGGGCACCCATGTAGAGGAGATTCTTATGACAAGATTGGATAAATGTCGATGGCAATTAGAAAATGTTGAAAAAGTGTCATAGGCAGAAGGAGGGAATGGGAAAGTGTTCCATGTGGATTTGGATTCCCACCTCCTAAAAGACTCCTCTCACAGCTTGTAAAGTCTATAAGGTGCTAGTTGGAGCTAGTTTTGTATGTTAATTTGTAGGTACTATTATGCTGTCAGAATTGCTCTAGAAATAGTGTTTTGAACTCCTGCAAGAGTATAGCTCTGCAAGTATATTGTAACCAAATATTGCTTACTGAATAATACATTGGATTGTGCTTTAGAGTGTGGGATTTTTTACCTAAAAGGGATTTCCTCACATATATCTATCTTATGGTTTATGTTATATTGTTAATTTATATTTTATGATACATATCTTCTTCTCTATTGCTGTAAGGATTTAAAAATTGGCATAACTCTCCCCTCATGAGTTTAGTTTAGGAATCTATTTCATGTACCATTCTTCCTTTTAGCCACATCATAGCCCATTACTGAATCATACAAAGAGCTAAGATGGGCTTAAAACATTAGAACACTTATAGAGGATTTCTAATGTTGCATCTTCTCAAGCAACTATTTAGTTAGTGTCTTGTCTAGTTTCTCCTCAATTGACCCCTAGGAGGTCTTGCAATCTAGATGCAAGGTGGAGGAAGGTGAATATGTGCTAGATAAGTACCAAGCTCATGGACCAACAATCCCAATCAAGCTAGGAAGCTATAAGTTGTCTAAAATACTAATAAAGGAAGACTTTTAAGGAATAGATATGGAGCACTTGATGAGCTTGATAGTGATGATATGTCTCTTGAATCTCATCTTTAATGAATTTTATTTCATGGAATTTTTGAGCTCTAATAGACCTCAAAAGGAAGTACACTATGTACGATTCTTGACAAAGATTTCCAAATATTGATATTATTTGTTTATAAGAATTAATAGTTCTAGGTTATTTTGCTTTTAGTTGTTTATCTTTCATATGGTCTTCTAGCTCATTCTCATAGCAATCGTGCACCAAATCATGAAAAAATCACTACTTTCATTTATGTTGAGTGGTGGTAGAATTTAACTTATCAAGGCTATGACCCCACGTGTCATGTCCTTTAGGCCGTCTTTAGTATAACCACTCTTTTAGGGTTATCAATACTTATGTTTCTAATGATGCTATTGAAATATTAAAATTTTTGCATTGTATTGTTGAATCTTTGACTACTTCTTAGGTCATCTATAAATATTTTAATGTGGTTGAGTTTGCTTCTAATAAATGTGGCAATATTTCTATATGATGGATATCTAGTAAATGGGAAGTTTACTATTGCATGTGCAATAAAATGGGGCTTTTGGATCTCAATGTTAGCCATTAACATTCAAAATCTACTTGGCTTATATGGATAAATCTTTGTTGAAGCACTAAAAGTGTTCTGAAATGCATTGATAGAACCATGTGATTAGATCAACCTATTTTTTATTTCACTATCTATTTTCCTCTATTAGACAAACCATTGTTAGAAATTTTCCTCTATAGTGATTTCCTAATCAAGTTTTTCATTAATATCAAGCTATCTTGCCTAAGGTGGAAAAACACGATTTCTCTCAATATGTGATTGTTGACTCATAAACCCTCTCCTATGCATAAATTGCATAAATGGAAGTTAATTTATGTCCTCATCATTATGTAGCTAGATTCAATGGTGGAATGATACCATTAATCATACATCATTCTTTTTATACATATATAGTTGGTAGCTAGCACTTTTCCACTATAGCTCATAATAGGCCACCACATTAGATCTTTATTATGCCTCTGTCGAGATAGAAGAGAAACCAGTTTACCTATTTTTGAATAAGAGTAGATAGAACCATAAAATAAAATCAACTTGTTGATAATCACACAACTTTAGAGGCTCAATTTTAATCTTTTCTTCAT
Organism: Cunninghamia lanceolata; assembly: GCA_027924645.1. Classification (NCBI taxonomy): domain Eukaryota; kingdom Viridiplantae; phylum Streptophyta; class Pinopsida; order Cupressales; family Cupressaceae; genus Cunninghamia; species Cunninghamia lanceolata. The sequence continues at coordinate 12,189,519 of BSBN01000534.1, read as the reverse complement.
TGCCTTAAGGTTGGGAATTGTTGGAATTAGGAAAGACAACTGAGAGGGGGGGTGAATCAGTTGTAACAAAACTTTTACACTTGCTACAGTTAATTCTTTTCTACTACCTTTTAGCAGATTAATATAATATCCATGAAAGCATGAATCAATAACACGTGAGCATAAATACAAATTACACAGTTCACACCAAGAATTTTTTAATGTGGAAACCTAGTTAAGCGAAAAACCACGATGAGGGTTAACCCACAAATATTATACTATGTTAAAAAAACCATGGCGGGGGTTAACCCACAAAGATTATACTCTGTTAAAAGTATTACAAAAGGGAAATGAACATGCATTCGGGCTCACTACCTAGAGCTCACTTCTCAAAGAAGGGTCACTACCTACAGAAGACACACTACCTATAGAAGGAAAATTACAATGAATTTGAACTAATAATTAGCATCTACCAATGCAAGGATTTAGTTCTAGTTAAGGACAGAAAACTGACTTGATACACTTCATCCTTATTCTTCCTTGTTTACTATTTTGCTAACATCTGAACCTTAGATCTTTGCCCTTTTCATACTTATTCCATAGTCGCATCTTACACACACCTAAATCACTTAACCTAATTGGGTATATATATCTACATCATGATATTCAATCACTTGTTATTTACCTTCGAGAACACTTAGAACTTTGTTGAAGACTCTGCTCTGTCGGCTAAATCCATGCATAACTTGTAACACTGACCAAAACTTGAATTCACAAATCATCAATCATGTCAGCCACTATCACTAATAATAAAAATTGTCCAACTGACAACTTCCATTTATCTGAATCAAAGATCAATTACAAGGTCTGCCTGTTCTTCTGATGTCTGCATTGTCAAACTATAACGCCTTACTCGGATGCAAATAACTTTTGAATCCTTCACTACCGGCAGTTAAAATTCTAGATTTAGATTGCCCTGACTATCCTTATAATTTCTTTGGATCCGCAGCACACTATAATTTACCACTGGAGAGATCTGGACCAAGATACCAAACCCTGTCACATTCATTTTTTCTAACTATCCAGACTTAGATAAATTCTAATTCTGACTTACAGTATGAGCAAATTATGTTATGCAGATGTGTGGAATAGTCTTTGTTGCCATCAATGACAACATCTGTCATGCGAAGTAGTGTCTCTTGCCAACAATGTCCCCCTTTGGCATTGATGGAAACACTTAGTGAAAAATGACTAAGTGTTACACATTTACTCCCCCTTACTCTATACTCTTATGCTTCCCCACTAATTTCAGAGCTCCCCTTTGCTGGATTCCTTAATTTTCACTATTCTTCACCCCCCCTTTGACATCAATGGCAAAGGATGGGGTCCGCAGGCCAAAATTCTCAAAAAATTTGTGTATAGTGCCGCATATGTTCACCAAATCATTAAGATATATTTACACGAACTTGAGTATATCTCCAAAAATGTTCTTCAAGAGGACCAACTGTATATCCCAACTCTTCTTCATATTATTCAAAGTTGAAATGTGGCCATTTAACAAGAATGATTGTGCTTCAGCCTTCTAGAGGTCAATGGGATCACTTGTTTGTATAGCAATTTGGGCTTCTGATACAATGTTGAACATTGCTTCTATCTTAGGGGAAACTAATCCCTGGAGCTCACCCATTCTTGCTTCAATGTTCTCCTTTTCTCTTGTTACTTTCTTGATTTCTTCTATCAGGCTAATTGCTTGACACTCCTTTCTTGCCACTGATACTGTCAACAGATCAAAATCTTGGGACATACTTGACAATTTCTGTTTGGTGTCATTTATTTTATCTTCTATTTGGTGTCTAGACAATTTCTATTTGGTTGATAAGTTATTTTAGGAGTAGATAAAGAAAACTTATACATCATTTGCACCATCTTCTTCTGCTTTATCTTCCTTACCTCTGACTTCTTTTTCTGCTTTACCTTTCCTTGTGTTAACTGCATCCGGATTCTTCCATTTGAATTCACTATTTGTAATTTGTTCCTAAGGATCTTGTGTAGCAGCAGTAAGCTCAACATTATCTTCTTTTCTGGATTGATTAGGAGAAGTTAGAGTATCTCTTACATCATCAGTTTGATCCACCATTTATGTATCTTCTTTGTTTATTTCTTACTCTTCTAGAACATAGGAGTCATCAACCTTGGTTTGCTGCTCATTAATATTCATCTTTTCAATATTCAGGATTGATGAATCAATCCCAACATCAGTCTCATCCTCAACAAATGGAAGATTGAGTCTCTTCAATGCACTTAGAAGTGTTTCCTATGTTTCTTTAACTATTTGGTCCAATTCTCCAAGCATCAGTTTGTTCCTTATGTTCTTGCTCCTGAATTCATCCTTCACTTATTTGAATCTCATAATCATTTGAACTTGAGTGATATCAGGGCATAGTTTTATCAAGACATGTTCTCTGAGCTCCATATCCTATCTTTTTGCATTTTCTTTCCTTAATTCCAAAATGTTTGCAAGACTTGGAGAGATCTTAGAAGTTATTTCAATAAGGGCCTTTTTATATATATTCAGATATCTAACTGTTGCTTCCTCTAACACCCTCTTATCTGTGTCACTGTACTAATCATAAACTTCAATCATGGATTTCAAATTTCCATCCATAGTGACTGATTTTATTACATCTTCCACAGAGATTGTGGGCTAATCAACATAGGAATCTATCTTCTACCTTTTGTTTGTCTTTTTGCTTTCAGAGGGTTTATCCTTAGTCACTTTGGCATCTTTTGTTCTAGAGGCTTTCAACTCCTTTAACTCAGCATCAGAATCTATTCTTTCTTCATCAACTTTTGTACTTTTGTAGGTTCTTGTGGCCTTTGTTTTCACTATTTTTCCTTCTTTTTTGAATGATTTACCTTCTGATATCTTAGGATTGGCAGGTTTTGGAGGAACATGGGTAGCAATAGAGCTTCTAGTAGTCCTTGATGTGGAGGAGGATCCTACTGGAGCACTTCCTTGTTTCTTATCCTGCTTCTCCTTATCACCCTTTTCAGTTTTTTCCTTGAATTGCTTGACGATGTCCTTTGTGAGACCTAGATTCTTGGCCAACTGCTCAACTTCTTTTCTTACTTTTCTATTGGTTTCAATATTTCTAAGCTCGATATGCATTTTTAAACTTAGCTCCTCATATGTCCCAAATCTTTCAATTGTTGTTTCGTTTGGCTTGCTTAGAAGATGTTGAGCATACATATTCAAGATTTTTCCATCTACTTCATACCCCATGGGCATGATCCAAACAGTTCTGGGTTCCACTGCTTCCATTAAGCACTGATCAGTGTCAACCATAAAACATATTTCATTCTTGTACTTCTCAACAATTGTTGTAGGGATTCTTTCCCTTAAATGCATCATACTCTGGAAGTTCTTGAAGTATCCCCAGATTGTAGTTTTTTGTGCTTTAGAGTCACCAATGATGCGTAGGTGATCTCTAATCTGAATGGCAACTAGCTCATCATTGGTCCAGTGTACATCCTTTACTCTAGGTACTCCATTCATATAGTAGAAGAACAAGCATAGAACTAATGTACCATATTTGAAAGTGTTTTTCTTATCTTTCTTAATTTTGTTTAAGTTCTCAATTAGCTGGTTCAGTAACAACTCACATAGGTCATAATCTATATTCTCCTTCAACATTTGATATGTTGTTTATATAGTAGTTCCAGAGACAAAATTTTCCCTGTTGGAGTGGTAAATCTTGTACCCAATCACCATGGATGCAAATTTAACATCCGGTTCTATAATATCATTGATGGTCATTGCCCTTTTATCAAACTTGGCATCGGTAACATTGGTCACTGTCTGGTTTTTCATGGCTTTCAGCATGGGTAACCCACCAGTTGAATTTAACCCAGTTATAATTTTGATGACATCCTTGGTAATCTTGAATGGTTTTAACAACCATATGAATTCATCATGCATCTGACTCAAAACATACTGGACCCATTCATCTTCATCAAATGTTAGAAACCCCATAATCTAAAGAAAATGTTTATCATATAGTGCCTTATATTCAGGTTTAAGATCATGACTTTCATCCATTAGTTGACTCTCAAACAAATCTACAAACCTTGATTCTCCAAATTCATCTATGCTCTCATGAATATAAACCCTAATATCTTCAATATGCAACACACCATATGGAACACTTGAAAAAGCACCTAATGGGTCTAGTTCTATTGATTTGTGAGGATGTTTTTTAAATTTGGGTCGAGGCCTTTTAGTAATGTCAACAACCAAAGGTGTAGCCTTTGCAGAAATTACAAGTTACCAGCTTCACAGATAAATACCTCTTTTCATGAAATTGGAGTTGACAGATAAATTCATCGATCGTACTTGAATTCTTTGTAATCTTAGCTCAGACACTATTCTTCTTGCTTTCTTCAAGTGCAAAAGTGATTCAAATGAGGAGTGAATAGATTTTTATGCTCCATAAAACCTAATTTGTCTTTGTAATAAATGTATTGCCCTAACTTCATCTGGCTACTCTGTTTCTTGATCGTTCTTCATGAATCACTCCACAAGTTTTCATATCAACATCTTTTCTTCTAGAAATCCTTCTAGAAGTTTTGAAACAATTCAAAATATCCTCTTTCATTGTGCCAGATTCAAGCACCCACTTATTGGATGGGGGAAATTGATTTTCAATGCAGCTCCCCCTGAGCCAGAGCTCCGATTTCAACTCCCAGAGGAATTATCAGCATCGGATTTCGGTGCAGACTCATTACTATTGTTCTCAATTGTTTTCTTGACCCATGTTTTGCTCATTTCATTATGTATCTCATTCACATCAATTTTCATTTTGCCTTTGTCTTGTCTCTGCTCATCCAATTTTCTATTTACCGGACCTCTTCTTTCTTTATTCCTACTTCTGCAGAATCTTACCATATGACTAGATCTATTGCAATTAAAGCAAACAATATTTCTTGGCTTGTATATTTGATTTTCTCTTGATTTGCATTGATTTGCCATGTGTCCATATCCATTGCAAGTGAAGCAGTAACCATTGAAAGAGTTGCCATTTTCTCTAGATTTATTCTTTATCAAACTGAATTGCATTCATTTGATCTATGACCATACCTCTTACACTTGAAGCATTAACTAGAGAAGGGTGGACCATGTTGATTTACTCTGCTTCTACACTGAGTAGCTCTATGACCAAAATTATTGCAATTAAAACAATTTCAACTAAATGATGGATATCTTTGAGTGTTAGGCTATCTTACCGGAGGTCTTCTAGGTCTGTTTTTCCTATTCCTTGGTTGAAAATTTCTTTGTCCAGATTTGGCAATTTCACCTTTATCATATCCAAGGCCATGCTTGTCATCAACCTTTTTCTGTCCTTCAAGCAATGCTTTGAGTTTAGTTGAGCTTATCTTGAACTTCTCCTTGTATTCATTTACAACTTCTAGGTCATGTCTGAGAATGACAATTTTCCTTTCAAGTTCTCTCTCATTGTCTCTACTTTCTTGTAGATTAGACACTAGGAGGCCAGCTATTCCATCCAATTTGCATCATTATTTAGTTCTCTCTTTTAGATTTTGATTCAGGTCTTCTTAAGTTTTCTTTCTATCTTCAATTTCTTTGGTTAGCCTCATCACCCCAGATTCCATCTCATGTTTTAGGATAATGAATTCTTTGGCTAACTTCTCACATTCCTTTGTCTTCTCTTTTAGAGCCTCATCCTTCTTGTTGTTTTTATAATGATTTCCTAGTTGAAGAGGTTGTTCCTTCCTCTTTTCCTTGGATTTGCTTAATTTCTATTTTAGAATCTCAATGAAGTCTTCAGTATTTTTAAGGTTCTCTTGCAGCTCTTGGACTTTTGCTCTAAATTGATCAAGATCTTCTAGAGTGAGATTAAGTTTCCCTTAGAGGTTATATTCATCCGTATTACTGCCTTCCCAAAACTTCCTCAAGCTGTTAAACTTTTTCAAAGGAACCTTTCTTTGATACCAATTGTTGGAATTAGGGTAGACAACTGAGAGGGGGGGTAAATCAGTTGTTAAAAAATTTTTACACTTGCTGCACTTAATTATTTTCTACTACCTTTTAGCGAAGCAATATAATATCCATGAAAGCATGAATCGATAACATGTGAGCAGAAATACAAATTACATAGTTGACACCAAGAATTTTTTAACGTGGAAACCCAGTTAAGGGAAAAACCACAGTGGGGATTAACCCACAAAGATTATACTCTATTAAAAGTATTGCCAAAAAGGAATGCACATGCATTTGGGCTCACTACCTAGAGCTCATTGCTCAAAAGAAGGATCATTGCCTATAGAAGGTACACTACATATAGAAGGAAGATTATAATGAATTTGAACTGATAATTAGCATCTACCAATGCAGTGATTCAATTCTGGTTAAGCATAGAATACTGACGTGATACACTTCATCCTTATTCTACCTTGTTTACTGTTCTGCTAAGATCTGAACCTTAGATCTCTACCCTTTTTGCACTTATTCCATAGTCGCATCTTACACATACCTAAATCACTTAACTTCATCGTCTATATATATTTGCATCATGATATTCAATCACTTGTTAGTTGGCTTCAAGAACATTTAGAACTTTGTTGAAGACTCTGCTCTATTAGCTAAATCCATGCATAACTTGTAACGTGGACCAAAACTTGCATTCACAAATCATCAATCATGTTGGCCGCTATCAATAATCATCACAAATTGTCCAAATGACAACTTCATTTATCCAGATCAAAGATCAATTACAAGGTCTGCTTGTTCTTCTGTTGTCTTCACTGTGAAACTGTAATGCCATACTCAGATGCAAATAACTTTTGAATCCTTTATTACTGGAGGTTAAAATTTTGGATTTAGATTGCCTTGACTATCCTTATGACTCCTTTGGATCCACAACACACTCTGATTTACCACTGGAGAGATCCGGACCAAGATTCCAGACCTTGTTGCATGTTCTATTTCTAACTACCTGAACTTAGATAAATTCTTATTCTGACTTCGGGTATAAGAAACTTATGTTATGCAGATATGTGGAATAGTCTTAGTTGCCATCAATGACAATCCCTGTCATGCAAAGCAGTGTCTCTTGCCAACAGGAATAGGGTTTCCAAATAATTCTTCCAATCACTACATGATTCTCATGTTTCCAAGAAAATGAAGAGAATAAGAGAAGGTCAACAACTTCTTATTGAGCTTCCTAACATTTCCCAAACTTTTGTCCATCATTATCAATAAGTCTTTGAGGTGAAAGATCCTTCTCTTGAGTAAGGCCATGTCATTTAGTAATGCATGAGTTTTGTCCCTTGTTGGCTTTCCACTTTGTTATTTAGGACATGTATAACCAACTCTTTACCTAGGTTGATCCTCATCACAACACCATTCTCACTATGGCTAATGAAAAATATTTTGGTTGTGCTAGCTTCCCCTACAAATTTTATAAAGATTTTACATAGACACTATTCGTCTTGATCGTTTCTAAGTTTATTTGGAAGCTTACAATTCTTTCTCTCTTGGTAATAGAATTACTAAAAGAAACATTAAGTCCATACCTAAGTCTAGTAATCGAGAAGACATCTACAACTAGTAGCTAGTTTCTTGTTGTTGAATGTTTGTTACAAGATTATTGTCAAAACCCTTCCTTTTTGTTTACAATATTTATTTCCTCTTATCATTCACCTAGACCAAATAGAGTTCCTCAAAATGAGATACATCCTATACAATATTATTACTAATTTTGAAGTAGAGAATGATTTCATTACTCATGGCAACAAGCCATTATCATACAAAATTATTTTGGGAAAACCTAAGATAATACATAATAGTCATTCATTCTTGTTATGCTCTAAGGACTAGGTTTTTTTCCTAAATTTATTTTCTCTATTCAAATTTTTTTCACAATTTTCTATATTTGACTTACCACTAATGGTAGGTAGACCTTCTCTTTTGGACTATTTAGGTTGATTTGATAGGATTGTCAACTTGTCCCTACTCTTTATATGTTGGTTGTAGAAGTCTTTGGCTACTTGATTTCTAATGTAATTTCTCATAAGCATGCAAAGGTTGTTGGAATTGGTCTGAACAACTAAGAGTGGGGGGTGAATCAGTTGTCCCACAAATGTTAATCTTTTCTACTTTTAATCTTCGTTAACAACTTTCAATCAGATAAATATTAAAGCATGAATCAATAACACAAGAGCAGAAATAAATTGAGCACACATAATACCAGAATTTTTATGTGGAAACCTGGTTAAGGGAAAACCATGGTGAGGGTTAACCCACAAGATTCGTACCCTGTTAAAAGTACTTAGAAGAAAAGGAAATGCACCTGCCTTCAGGCTTACTACCTAGAGCTCACTTCTCAAGAGAGGCTCACTGCCTACATAATTTATGTTTAATACAGAAAGAATGAACTGTGAAATGGCATCTTCTTTATGCATGGTTTTGTTCCTTTGAAGGCTCACAAAACTTTTTCTCTGCTCCCAATACTTCTTCTCTCATTCTTCATCTAAACATCTCTTATTCTTTTGCTTCTCCTCTACCCTGCTCTGCCTTTGATCCTTTCTTTGGATTTTATTATTTTTGCACAAGGATAATTTTCTACAACTCATCAACAAGTATTTATACGCTTCATCAACCTTGGAATGAACATCAAGGTCGGCACTACAACCACTTGACTTAATGCGAATCACTAAGCTATCAACCAAACATAACTAGGACTCAAATCTTCCTTGATCAAGACTCCACACTTCATAGAATTGCTCTTAGATCATCTGCAACATGCTTGAATCATCCGGTCGGCCAAGACTAGGAAGAAGAACAACACCAAGGAAATCTTCTTTGACAAGCTCAAACTTTAATGCGGACCTCCAACATAGTAGTCACACGATCCAGAGACCTTCACAAGCACATTGAATTCAACAAAAACATCTGCACTCATTGAAATCATCAGAATCACTTGCATCTTCCTCTGGAATCTCAAGAACACTGTCTGCCATGGCTGTCACATTAGAAAGATTGCTTGTGGACGTCCAAACTAGGAACCACTTGAATGGATGATACACATTGACTTCCCAAACATGCCTCCAGATCTGCAGATCATCATTTGACATATCCAGAACAATCCAGACCTCTTTCCTATTACTCTGTCTCTTCTGAATACTGCAAAACTAGTTCTACTCAGATGGCCATGGCTTCTTCAAATCTTCATGTGAACCCTTCTAAACTTAACTAGAGCTTCTTCAAACAATCCTCTACCCAGCCATATGGTCTGCATACATTGATCCTCATTAATTTTCTCAATATCCTCAACAATCCAGTCTTCTATACAGGAAGAAAAATAGGATACAATTGACACCAATGGCAACAAGGATATGTTGACATCAATGACAACACCACTTAGGAACATATTTGCAACAATCTCCCTCTTTGTCATTGATGGCAACATATGATGTGAAAAACTAATTTGACCATTAATATAAGACCTTCTCTCCCTTTCTCTTATCACTTATGTAATCACTTTCTTCACTACGTCCGCTTTCATCAGCAACTAGTTTTTCAAATGAACTTCTCTCCCCATTTGACATAAATGGAAAATGGCACATATTTGTAGTATTTTCTCCTATTTTTGTTTTAGACCAAACTCAAAAATTACATGTAGACTAATCCCCTTGTGTAGTGCCTCCTTGACATCAATCTATATCACAAGATGTGACTGTGAATTCCACTGGACTAATGCATTCTAGTGCATCTTAATTTTGATCAGGAGGGGTAATGACCCACAACTTCTCTATGAGGTACTCAAAAGTATCCTTAGGAAGAGGCTTAGTGAAAATATCAACAATCTGATCCTTTGAAGACACAAACTCCAACTTGACATCATTCTCATTTACCTTTTCTCTCAAGAAATGAAACTTGATAGATATATGCTTTGTCTTTGAATGCATCACCAGATTCTTTGAGATGCTTATTGCTCTTGAGTTATCATAGAAGATTGTTACAGTATCCTCAAACACAATTTTGATGTCCTTCAACATTTGCTTCATCCATAGAACTTGAGTACAATTGTTTTCTGCTGCTATATACTCTACCTCTTCTGTAGATAGGGAAATTGCCTCCTACTTTTTTCTTAGCCAATAGATCAATCTACTTCTCAAGAAGATTGCATCAGCATTGGTGCTTTTTCTATCATCCACATCTCCTACCCAATTAGCATATGTATATGCATGAAGAGTGAAGTCATTGTATTTTGGATACCACAATCCATAATCAAGTATTCCTTTGAGATATCTGAAGATTCTTTTGGCTGCTACAATATGGGATTCTTTAGGATCATCTTGGAATCTAACAACAAGCCCAACTGCATTCATGATATTAGGTCTAGTCTGAGTTAGATAGAGCAGTCCTCTAATCATTGATCTATACCTTTTCTGATTTGCCTTAGGGGAATCATCATCTTTACTCAACTTACATCTGATAACCATAGGCATACCTATTGGATTTGAATCTTCCATTCCAAACTTCTTCAACAATTGTTTCACATACTTAGACTGAGATATAAAGATACCTTTATTTGACTGAGTGATTTGCATACCTAAGAAAAATTCATCTCACCAAACATGGACATTTCAAATTCACTTTGCATATGATCAGTAAATGTTTTGCACATGCTCTCATTTTCACAAAAAAATGATATCATCAACAAATACCTCAAAAATCAAAATATTCTAATTATCAATCTTGAAGTAAAGATTGATGTCACCAGTACCTTTGTTATATACTAGATTTAGTAGATACTTATCTAATCTTGCATACTAGGCTCTTGGGGCTTGTTTGAGTCCATATAATGCTTTCCTCAATCTGTAGACCATGTCTTTCTGATCACACAACTGAAATCCTTCTGGCTACTCAATGTATACTTCTTCTTCTAACTCTCTGTTTGGAAATGCTCACTTGACATCCATCTGATAGACTCTGAAATCTTTATAAGCAGCAAAATCAAGAAACAATCTGACTGCCTCTATTCTTGCCACATGTTGGTTAACAGATTTGTCACCTCAATTTATACTCCATTTTCCCATGACAATGACAACTTCACCAACAGTTGAGTCACTTGTAATGATTAGTTTCAAGTGTTTTTTGCTTATTTTACAAGGCGTGGCTACCTTCGAATGGTTTACAATGAATTGAAATACTGGGTGTGCTTTTTACTAGAAAGCAGAAAAGGAAAAACTACCATCTACCCATAGCCATGAAGTAGACACGAAGATTGAATTCAGAATGGTGAATGTAAAATGAATGACACAAAGTTCACTTATTCTACACTCATGATGAGAAACACGAAAAGAATGAGCAGCAAATTCCTTCAAATGGATGAATTATTCTAAAAACAAAGTTCCAAAAATAATCACATACACAGCTTGATATAACAGATAGACATAGAAAAGTAATTACAAAGAAGCACAGTTTAGTTGCAACCAAAACAAAATACTGATGAATACAAAGATTCAGAATATATCTTTATTTCTTCAATTTCCATGAGTGAGTTCAAAGCCTCCACACTTCTGTACAATAAAACTACATTGAAAATATAATTTCTACCCTACTTCCCCCATTCTCCCAAATTGGAAAAAGATGATCCCAAAATGTACCAAAACCAAGTTTAAATAGTTTCCTTGAGATGGTTGCTCAACCATTCACTACTCTCCTCTTCGTAACTGCTTCTTGGAGTGTAAGTTAAATGAAAGTTTTTCTATTTCCCGTAACATTTTGTGAGAAGATTCACCAAGCAAAACTTACTTTTTCTCCTCCTTAACTATCTCCTTCTCATATTCCTTGTTGCAAACAATTTGGTTTTTCTAGAGTGACTTTTCTTGTTCTTGTGGTCTTTCAATTTCTTAATTTTTCTTGAATTATGTCAGAGATGCCTATGTCATGCAATTAAAATGATTTTTCCTTGTGCCATATGAGTCATCTTTCATTGACGTGTTTCTATGGTGCATCTCCTATGCTTTATTCTTGAACATGGTGCCCCTTAATATCTTAGGATTTGAATACATCACTTCCTCTTTATTATCTTTTAGATTATCTACAAAATTAACTGATTCTCACTTAGTTTCCAGCAAGCTTGAGGCATCTTTATTGGAGTATGTACCGAATTTAGGGCCATCGGTATGAAGCAAAGGTATTGCACCATACATTCTCATCTGAATCTTCAAATCCACACGGGAAATCAGAGACATGTTCTTCAACTGATACGTCTAAAGATCTAAAATGTGAAAGTGAGCTTTCTTAGGAATTACTTTTCTCATGGATTTAGGAAGGTGTGACCTGTGTATATCATTGAACTCCATCGTTAATTTTTACTTGATACACTCTAGAAATAGAGCAAGAGATTTATTCAATAGCACCAACTATATCACAACTAAGATACATTTCTGAAAGCCCGTGAAATTCATGCTTAGCCCGTCGAATGGAAAACCCACATTTGGATATGATCTGATGACCTGCAAAATGTCTATATCTGATCCTTTTGGAACTATAATATCTGACCAAATTTGTCATCTTGTTGTATTTAGATGGATGTCAGACGATCATTGCATTCCATATGACCACATTTTATCAAGCTGTTCAAGTGCTTACTCTACGTTGTCTAGCCGTGGCCTTTTCTTTACACCCATCAATTACATTCATTTATAAGGTTCTAAGGCCTTTTAACAAACACCTTTTTAGGAGTGACTATGTGGTCGTTGTAGTTCATAAGTCCACATTTTGAAAGGTTCCCAAATTCATATCTATTTGTCAGAGCATTTTGAAAACTAATATCTGAAGAGAAATGCTATTTCATGGTGCCTTGATGGGTGTCCATACTTTCTTCAACTTAAATAAATCATCTAGGAAAAGACTTTGTTTCACATAAAGCATATTCATATGAGCTCATAATATAACCATTTCACTCTTAAAGCTTTCGAGCTATAATATATGCTGAGCGTATTTGCTTAAAAGTTTCTAAAGACTTTTTAACAAATCCATTTTGTAGATTGCATACCACGAGATGGAATCCTTTGGAGGTGGACTATTATGCAGTTCATAGATGTTGTCAAACAATTGTTGTGCTTTTGCAATTAATGATTGTGTTACTCCATCAACGGTTCATGATGAGTGCTATAAAGCTATTTTGTACATAGCCTGCCACCATTGAGTTTCATTGGACATATTTATGATGGTTTGTTTCCTTTGTATGAGGTTTTCCATTCCATTACGCGTTGGTGGATGCCCGCAATTTGTTCACTAGCTATGATGATGTTGGTAAATATTGTAGATTTAGGTTTTGCATTCAGCTGTTGCATTTGATTCAGGATTTTTAAAGCCTTTCAAATCCATTCGCATTGGCTATGCTTCCATATTGTGCAAAGCATTTCAAATTATTTCAAATGTCCACTTTTGCCACTTCTTTATTACACCCTGATGGATATCTATACCTTCTCTGAAAGCTCCTAGTTCAGGATAGTAAAGGTCGCGGAATTTGGTCTCACACCTGTTAGTTGCATTTGTTCAAAAGTAAATTATGAAAGTTGCACATATCCATCCAATAAGGTAAAATAACAATCTCATTCAAGCCTCAATACCACCTACTACATCCATCATGTTCCACGAAACAGTTCACGAGAGCTAGCTATAATACCTTATAAAAGCTTACTTCTTCAATCTTGCCACCCACAGGTGCCACCAATTCACAGTTACTACCTTCAAAATGCCAAATCAAGTTCTCTAAAATCTTTGTCAAGGAAATGCAGAGGCATTTACAGAGGGGCTTGGTGGATGCTGGTAAAAGTCATGAAGTCACAGAAAATAAGAACTTTCTAACCTTGAAGTCACGAGTTGGGGAGTTTCAAAAACTCTAGACTCCCCAATTTATTAAATTTCATTTTTGTTTGCCATTTGAAGTGAAAAGGTTGGGTTCTTCTCCAACTTTAGAACCTTGGAGTTGATGAAAAAGAGGAAACTTGGAGTGCATTTAATAAATATTAAAAACAAAACTCAAGGTGCTCATGTATAATGTCCCAGTCTTCAAAATCTTCCATAATAATGACTTTAATAAAGTCCTCTCAAACCTTATATTTTAAAATTGTCATGAATTTGCTTCCCATCTCAAATTAAATTTTCTAATAAAATGAAACACTTCATACCTCAACATATTGAATGCCACCTAAAATTTATTGAATGATGCAGCAAAGTTCCCCATAATATTGCCTCTATTTATTTTTTGAGACTATGTTTTGGCCGGAAAGATGAAAACCCTCACATTTTCCACAAATCAGGTCCTTTTTGTTTGAAATTTGAACAGCAAGAAGAGTTGACCCATGTGAGGAGAACACAGAAATTGGATTTTGACCTCATTTACCAATCACCTTCGGGAGAAAGTGAGGCTTAAAATCTTGCAAACGGTAAATTGTTTGAGCATAAAAATCAGCCAGATTGGGTGAAAATGGGGTTAATAGCGAACTCATGGAAGTATTTCAAACCAACATTAACATATTTTAAAAAATAATCATTTTCAGGATTTGGTAGTCTCAAGGGCATATCTGTGAATGCGTGAAAAAATTTTAAATTTTTCAAGTTCAAATTTTGGGGCAACAACAGGCTCTGATTGGGGACAAGGACTGCAAAGGATGAGGCAGGGAACCTAGAATCTCAATGCATGGACCAGTGCAAATCCATTGGGTAGCAAAGTCAAAGAGCACAAGGGACAAAGGAGCCAGAGCAAGCCGAAAATAGGACAAAACAGAAAAGGAAACAACTATACTACCAGCACACCAAAACTCCTAATATGTACATGGTCATGAAGACCCTACCTCCAGAGACTCCAGAGCGATCATGCAAACCCATTGACAGGCTAGATAAAATAGTAGCCAGTGCAAAATAGAGCTCGATGGATGAGGAGTACTTAAGCAACCAACTGCCAACTGGTGACCACCATGACCAAAAAGATAAGAATGGCATCATGTAAAAATTCTTTAGATATGATTTGCTGCTCAAAAATCCATTCTTCATTGTATGTTTCTCCAATTTGACAACTCCTATCAACATTGCTCAGTGTATGTTTGTCAACATGCACCTAATTTTGCAAACATGTAGAAATCAGCCCCCGGATTGGACAACCCTCATATAGATCATGAGGTGGAAGTTCTTTTTCAGTAATGTATGTGGAAGTGATTGTCTCATCATGTTCCTGCATATAATTATTTCTTTTTGTAGTAGCCAAAATAACATCCCAAGCTTGAAAACAACCAATTGAATCACTGGAAGAACTATCATCAGCCGCATGTGTCTCATGTAAAACTAGAAGTGGATCATTGCAAATAACCTCACCCATGACTGGAACAATCTCTTTTGACTTAGTAATTTCATGATTCATGAAATCACATTCATTCACACTTTGCAAACCAGATATGGTGACCTCTTCTCCACATAAAAATTCATCCTCAGATGCATTTAAACACTAGTTAGGAATATAAACAATTTG
The DNA here is from genome assembly GCA_027924645.1 of Cunninghamia lanceolata. Classification (NCBI taxonomy): domain Eukaryota; kingdom Viridiplantae; phylum Streptophyta; class Pinopsida; order Cupressales; family Cupressaceae; genus Cunninghamia; species Cunninghamia lanceolata. The sequence goes on along the minus strand of BSBN01000534.1, from coordinate 12,173,974 downwards.
AGATTCAACACACTCATTCATTTGCTCACTTTCAACAAGTCTATCATGACTACCCTTAACATCATCTTCCAATTTTTGTTTAAAAATTTTAGTATCTGTAGTTTCAAGATGAAAAGATTCAAATGAAAGATCAATTCTAACCTCTTTTCGCAGCCATGTCTCTTCATGATTCAATGCCGAAACTCCAGATATGTATCCATCATAACTCCATTATCTACACCATGACTTGGAAATAAAACATCAAAAATCAAACATTCTTTCTGCAGTTGGCATGATGAATCAAACCCCGAAAATGTGACTGTTGGTTGTGATTTTTGGATATCACATTCTACGACCATGAGATCGAGTTTGACAGAAAGAATTTTCTCTTTTCTTGAACAAATAAAATCATCATTGAGAGGATAAACAAATTGAGAATGTAATTTATCTATTTCCTCACCAGGCTCAATCATCACATTATCAAATTTCTCAGCCCCACTTTTGCATGCATACATCCCATTTATTGAATCAGCATCATAGGTAATAGGAAATTGAAATGAGAACATATGAGCTTGTACAATGTCCCCTACCTCTTCTTTTGACTTTCCATCTTCTTTCATATCATTGGAGACATCTCTAGCTGCATCCATTTTAATTTCCATAATGTGACCATCTCCATCCAAGATTCCACATAAGAATTCAACATTTGATTTCTCCATACACTAGTTTGGAATGAGATTGACATTGGGTTCATTTTCAATCTGGCTTAAAACTCTTTCTTGTTGTAGATTGTGATTTCATGACAACAAATCTTTGGGTTCAACAAACACTTGCACAAAATCTTGATCATTAAAAATAGAGAAGTTATAAGAAACTTGATCCTCATGAATCTTTTGTTTAAAGTCTTTGAGAGAATAAAACTTGTCATGCAAACTTCTAAGTAGTGATGCATATTTATAATCTTTAGATGGATGCAACTTCCTCTTCTCTACTTCAGAGATGCTGGCTTTGAGATTATTCCATAATAAATGAAGTATTTCATCATTTTCAGATAGTATCTCTTCAATTGTTGGCATAGGTCTTCTTATGGCATTAAACTGATTTATTTGGCTTGCCTGGCATCGAACTATTTTATGAGATCTTCATATAAAACAGAGTTGCCAACCTCACTCATTTGATGAGGTACCTTTAAATTCCTAAGGAGAGTAGACACTGGCTCTTCGATGCAGTCCCCAATAGGGTCGCAAAAAATCTGTTGGTTAACAGATTTGTCACCTCAATTTATATTCCATTTGCCCATGACAATGACAACCTAACCAACAATTGAGTCACTTGCAATGATTAGTTACAAGTGCTCTCTGCTTATTTTACAAGGTGTAGCTACCTTCAAATGGTTTGCAATGAATTGAAATACCGGGTGTGCTCTTGACTGGAAAGCAGAAAAGGAAAACTACCATCTACCCATAGCCATGAAGTAGACATGAAGATTGAATTCAGAATGGTGAATGTAAAATGAATGACACAAAGTTCACTTATTCTACACTCACAATGCGAAACATGAAAAGAATGAGCAAAAAATTCCTTCAAATGGATGAATTATTCTAAAAACAAAGTTCCAGAAATAATCACATACACAACTTGATGTAATAGATAGACATAGAAAAGCGATTACAAAGAAGTACAGTTTAGTTGCAACAAAATGAAAATACTGATGAATACAAAGATTTAGAATATCTCTTTATTTCTTCAATGTCCATGAGTGAGTTCAAAGCCTCCACACTTCTGTACAATAAAATTGCATTAAAAATAAAATTGCTACCCTACTTCCCCTATTCTCCCAAATTGGAAAAAGATGATCCCAAAAGGTCCTGAAACCGAGTTTAAATAGTTTCCTTCAGATGGTTGCTCAATCCTTGCCTATTCTCCTCTTCGTAACTGCTTCTTGGAGAGTAACATACATGAAAGTTCTTCGATTTCCCGTAACATTTTTGTGAGAAGATTCACCAAGCAAAACTTACTTTTTCTCCTCCTTAACTATCTCCTTCTCATATTCCTTGTTGCAAACAATTTGGTTTTTCTAGAGTGACTTTTCTTGTTCTTGTGGTCTTTCAATTTCTTAATTTTTCTTGAATTATGTCAGAGATGCCCATGTCATGCAATTAAAATGATTTTTCCTTGTGCCATATGAGTCATCTTTCATTGACGTGTTTCTATGGTGCATCTCCTATGCTTTATTCTTGAACATGGTGCCCCTTAATATCTTAGGATTTGAATACATCACTTCCTCTTTATTATCTTTTAGATTATCTACAAAATTAACTGATTCTCACTTAGTTTCCAGCAAGCTTGAGGCATCTTTATTGGAGTATGTACCGAATTTAGGGCCATCGGTATGAAGCAAAGGTATTGCACCATACATTCTCATCTGAATCTTCAAATCCATACGAGAAATTAGAGACATGTTCTTCAATTGAAACATCTGAAGATCCAAAATGTCAAAGTGAGCTTTCTTAGGAATTACTTTTCTCATGGATTTAGGAAGGTGTGACCTGTGTATATCACCAAACTCCATCATTAATTTTTACTTGATAAGCTCTAGAAATAGAGAAAGAGAGATCTTCAATAGCACCAACTGTATCACAACTAAGATGAATTTCTGAAAGCCTGTGAAATTCATGCTTAGCCCATCTAATGGAAAACCATGATTGGATATGACCTGATGACCTACAAAATGTCTATATCTGAGCCTTTTGGAACTATAATATCTAACCAAAATTGTCATCTTGTTGTATTTAGATGGACGTCCCATGATCATTGCATTCCATATGACCACATTTACTTGAGCATTTTATCAAGCTGTTCAAGTGCTTACTCTACATTGTCTAGTTGTGGCCTTTTCTTTTACACCCATTAAGTGCATTGGTTTATAAGGTTCTAAGGCCTTTTAACAAACACCTTTTTATGAGTGACTCTATGGTTGTTGCAATTCATGAGGCCACATTTCGAAAGGTTCCCAAATTCTATCTGTCTATCAAAGCATTTTGAAAACTAATATCTGATGAGAAATGCTATTTCGTGGCTCCTTGATGGGTGTCCATACTTTCTTCAACTTTAATAGATCATCAAGGAAAAGACTTTGCTTCACATAAAACATATTCATATGAGCTCATAATATAACCATTTCACTCTCAAAGATTTCGAGCTATAATATATGCTTAGCGTATTTTCTTAAAAGCTTCTAAAGACTTTTAAACAAATCCATTATGTAGATTGCATACCATGAGATGGCATCCTTTAGAGGCAGACTATTATGTAGTCATAGACGTTGTCAAACAATTGTTGTGCTTTTGCATTTGATGATCGTGTTACTCCATCAACGGTTCATGATGAGTGCTATAAAACTATTTGTACATATCCTACGACCATTAAAGTTTCATTGGACATATTTCAGATGGTTTGTTGCCTTTGTATGAGGTTGCCATTTCATTACATGTTGGCGGATGCCCTCAATTGGTTCACCAGCTATGATGATGTTGGCAAATATTGTAGATTTAGGTTTTGTATTCAGCTGTTGCATTTGCTTTAGGATTTTTAAAGCCTTTCAAATCCATTCGCATTGGCTATGCTTCCATATTATGCAGATCATTTTCAAATTATCACAAATGTCCACTTTTGCCACTTCTTATTGCATCCTGATGGATATCTATACCTTCTCTAAAAGTTCCTAGTTCAGACTGGGAAAGGTCGCAGAATTTGGTCTCACACCTGTCAGTTGCATTTGTTCAAAAGTAAATAGTGAAAGTTGCACATATCCATCACAATAAGGATAAATCATTTTCTCATTCGAGCCTCAATACCACCTACTAGATCCATCATGTTCCATGAAATAGTTCATGAGCTTTGGCTATAATACCTTATAAAAGCTTACATCTTCAATCTTACCACCCACAGGTGCCGCCAATTCATAGTTACTACCTTCAAAATGCCATATCAAGTTCTCTAAAATCTTCGGAAAATTTGCATTTGTAGCGGCAACACGAGTCAAGGAAATGCAGAGGCATTCGCAATAGGGCCTCAGTGGGATGCTCACAAAAGTCGTGAAATCATGAAATTAAGAACTTTCTAACCTTGAAGTCGCGAGTTGGGGAGTTTCAAAAACTCTGGACTCCCCTGATTCATTAAATTTCTTTTTTTTTTCCTTTTGAAGTGAAAAGGTCGGGCTCTTCTCCAACTTTAGAACCTTTGAGTTGGTGACAAGAGGAAACTTGAAGGGCATTTAATAAATATTAAAACAAAACTCAAGGTGCTCATGTATAAAGTCCTGATCTTCAAAATCTTCCATAATAATGACATTAATAAAGTCCTCTCAAACATTATATTTTAAAATTGTCATGAATTTCCTTTCTATCCTCAATTAAATTTTCTAATAAAATGAAACACTTCATACCTCAACATATTGAATGTCACCTGAAACTGATTGAATGATGCAGCAAAGTTCCCCATAATATTGCCTTATTTATTTTCCGAGACTATGTTTTGGCCGGACAAGACGAGAACATCACATTTTCCACAAATCAACTCCTTTTTGTTTGAAATTTGATAGCAAGAAGAGTTGACCCTGTGAGCAGAACTCATAAATCATTTCATCTCCAGCAACACAGAAATTGGATTTTGACCTCATTTACCAATCACCGTGTTCAGCTTAAAATCTTGCAAACGGCAAAGTGTTCAGGCATAAAAATTAGCTAGATTGGGTGAAATGGGGTAAGATCGAACTCATGGAAGGATTTCAAACCAGCATTAACATATTTTTCAAAAATAGTCATTTTTGGGATTTGGTAGTCTCAAGGGCATATTCGGGAATGCGCTAAATTTTTTAAATTTTTCAAGTTCAAATTTTGGGGGCAACACCACTGGAGAAAAAGATTCTTCAAAATCAATTCCTTTGCATACCAACCTTGGTTTATTTATTACAACTTCACCATCTTCATTTAGTTTATTATGGAAGACCTATTTAGTTCCAATCAATTTTTTGTTCCTCAGGTCTAGAAAAATGATCCCAAGTGTGATTCTTTTCAATTTGCATTAGTTCTTCCTCCATTGTCATTTTAACCCATTGTTCTTCATTGCAGGCTTCACTTACTATTTTCGTTCAATCTTTGAATCAAACAAATCTCTTCTTGATCTTCAACAATTCTTCTCCTAGTTCGAACACCTTTATTTCTATCTCCTATGATTTGATATTTAGGATGATTCATCCTTACATACCTGGGAGTTTTGGGAATTTCTTGAGCTTTTGTTTCTTGAGCTTGTTCCTCAACTTCTGCACTATCTTCTTGAATTCCTAGAGTTTCTAGATCAATCTAGATCTGAGTTTGGGTTTGAATTGTCTTCCTTGACTTTGACTTTTATCTTGAACATTTGAATCATATTCGTAATACCTGGAATGTTCTTTTCTCTCGTCAACTCTAACATTAGCACTTTCAACAATCTTTTTCAACCTCTTGTTAAAGCACCGATAAGCCTTACTTTTCAAGTAGAGTATCCCAAAAATATTCCTTCATCACTTCTTGCTTCAAACTTGCATAAGTCCTTAGCTCTTTTGATATAGCATTTACTACCAAAAACTCTAAAATATATCACAGTAGGAGGATGACCAAACCATAGTTCATAAGGCGTCTTACTAGAATTGCCTTTGATCTACACCTAGTTGAGAGTGTAGACAACAATACTCAGCTTCTCTCCAATAGAGTTGAGAAATATTTGTTTCCATCATCATGGTCCTAGAAGCCTCTTGAATGGTCTAGTTTTTTCTTTCCACAACTCCATTTTGCTGAGGAGTCCTAGGAGCAGATAACTGTCTCTTTATTCCATGATTTTCACAGAAAGTATCAAACACACAGGAGGTAAATTCTCCACCTCTGTCAAATCTTAGACACTTTATTTTCTCACCAATCTCATTTTCCACCATCACCTTGAACACTTTAAACTTGTCAAGAGCTTCTAATTTTTCTCTTAGGAAGGTTACCTGCATCATCTGGGAGTAATCATCAATCAGCAACATGAAATATCTGTCTCTTTGCACACTCCTAAATCTAATAGGACCACAAAGATCAGTATGCACCAGTTCCAACTATCCTCTTGAAAATTGTTCTTTATTTTTGAAAGAAATTTTGTTTTGTTTACCCAATTGACATTCACTACACATGATATCAGGTTTCATAAGTTTTGGAAGATCTCTTACAGCCTAAGTAGAACTTATCTTGACAATGTTATCAAAATTCACATGACACATCCTCATATGCCATAACCAACTTTGATCTATCTGAGCAATCAAAAAACTTTTGCCAAAACTACTTAAATTCAAAAGATGTTACCTCTGGTTTGAGTACCAGATGCAATTTCAGTTCTGGAGCTTTCCAAGATTCTGCATTTTCCGTCCTTGAATTGGAGATCATAACCCTTGTCAACCAACTATCCAACACTTAGAAGATTATGCTTCAGTCCTTCCACATACAGAACATCATTTGTGTTCTTTTTACCATCAAAAGAGATGGATCCTCTACCATAGATTCTACCAATTGAGTTGTCTCCAAACTTCAGAAATCCACCTTCATATTTTTCAAATCTTACAAACTTTTATCACTAGTCATATGATGAGAACATCCACTATCAATCACCCATTCATCATTTTCAATAACCTGAGCAACCAAGGCACTTTCCACATTTGCATAGCTAGCAGATTCGATAGACACTGGATCTTCTTCTTTGATAGCAATAAACACCTAGTCATTTTTAGTGGAACCTCCATGATTAGATTCATCATCTGTGACTCCTTCTCTAGCTTCTTAGACATAGTAACATTTCTTCTGACCTTTATATCTATTAGGGTTTGGTTTTGAAAACCTCTCTGAACATTTTGAGGCAAAATGACCAATCTTATTGTAAGATAAACATTTCAATGGCAACTTTTCTTCATACTTACTGGACCCTCTTGGCATTCTTTTGGCAATAAGAGCTTCAAGATCTGTTGTTTCAATTTCATCATCTTCAAGATCCTTCCTTGCCTTCATAGATCTATTTGATCTTGTTGAAGAACTTTCACCTGGGTCATATCATTATTTTCCATATACACTGGCCTTAAATTTAGATTCAGACTTAGGAAGAGAATCACCAAACTCACTTAATTCAAAAGATGAAATTTTGCCAACCAGCTGATCTCTTGTAACTTTCGAGACAGTCTTGATCTCCTCTATAGCAGCAACCTTATCTTTGTATGAATCAGGTAAAGATTTGAGCAATTTTGCCACAATTTCTGATTCTTCCAAAGTTCCACCAGTACACCTGATACCACACACAAGTTCATTTATCTTTTGCATGTAGATTGTGATGTTTTCATCTTCACTCATCCTCAGATTTTCAAATTTTCCTCTTAGAATTTGTAGCTTGGCACATTTGACAAATTCATTCCCTTCATAAAGATTCTCCAACTTCTTCCAAATTTCATGAGCATTTTTTAGTCAAAAGACATTTGACATTTTTTAATCAGTCAGAGCACTCAACAAGGCTTCTTTAGTTCGAAGGTTATTTTCAACATCTTTGTTTTGATCTGGAGTTGAAGGACCTTTCTTTGGAGGTCTATACTCATCATTGATTATCACCCAATAGGCATCACCCATGCATTGCAAATGGTACTCCAAGTGACTCTTCCAAAAAGAATAATTTGTTCCATCAAATCTCAAACTATCCTTCTTGTAAGTCGACATCTTGGATCTCCTTGGGCAGTTAAGCTTCTTCTAGAGGAACTTCGCTCTGATACCAATTGTTGGAATTGGTCCAGACAACTAAGAGGAGGGTGAATCAGTTGTCCCACAAATATTAATCTTTTATTCTTTTAATCTTCTTTAACATTAAAGCACAATCAGATAAAGATTAAAGCATGAATCAATAACACAAGAGCATAAATAAACTGAGCACACATAACAACAAAAATTTTATGTGGAAACCCGGTTAAGGAAAACCACGGTGGGGGTTAACCCATAAGATTCGTACCCTATTAAAAGTACTTAGAAGAAAAGAGAAGGCACATGCCTTCGGGCTCAGTGCCCAAAGCTCACTACTCAAGAGAGGCTCACTGCCTACATAATTTTTGTTTAATATAGAAAGAATGAATTGTGAAATGATATCTTCTTTATGCCTGGTTCAGTTCCTTTGAAGGCTCACAAAACTTCTTCTCTACTCCAAACGCTTCTTCTCTCATTCTTCATCTAAACATCTCTTGTTCTTCTGCTTCTCCTCTACTCTACTCTACCTTTGATCCTTTCTTTGGATTTTATTATTTTCGCACAAGGATAATTTTCCACAACTCATCAACAAGTGTTTATATGCTTCATCAACCTTAGAATGAACATCAAGGTCGACACTACAACCCCTTGACTTAATGCGAATCACTAAGTTGTCAGCCAAACATAACTGGGACTCAAATCATCTTGGATCAACATGCCATGCTTCATAGAATTTCTCTTAGATCATCCGCAACATGCTTGAATCATCCGGTTGGCCAAGACTAGGAAGAACAACAACACCAAGAAGGAAATCTTCTTTGACAAGTTCAAACTTCAATGTGAACCTCCAACATAGAAGTCACACAATCTAGAGACCTTCACAAGCACATTGAATTCAACAGAAACATCTGTACTCCTCCAAATCATCAGAATCACTTGCATCTTCCTCCAGAACCTCAAGAACACTGTCTGCCATGACTGTCACATTAGAAAGATTGCTTGTAGACCTCCATACTATGAACCACTTGAATAGATGATACACACTAACTTCCCAAACATGCCTCCAGATCTGCAGATCATCATTTGACATATCCAGAACAATCCTAACCTCTTTCTTGTTACTCTATCTCTTTTGAATACTACAAAACTAGTTCTACTCAGATGGCCATGGATTCTTCAAATCTTCATGCGAACCCTTCAAAACTTAACTGGAGCTTCTTCAGATAATCCTCTACTCAGCCATATGGTTCGTATATATTGATCCTCATTAATTTTCTTAATATCCTCAACAATCTAGTCTTCTATAAAGGCAGCAAAATAGGATACAGCTGACACCAATGGCAACAAGGATATGTTGACATCAATGACAACACTGCTTAGGCACATATTTGCAACAAAGGTATTTTCATTTACAATACATCTTTGAACAACTTGTTAATAGCAACTTTTTTTTATTACTTTTTTCTCTCTTTTAGATGAAAAGGATAATGTCAAAGAAGCCCTACAATATCTTGATACGTTTTGTTTAGATTCAAGATCCAATATTAAATGGTAGAAAATCTAGTGCTATTGTTAATGTTTCATACTTGAGCCTTCTTGTCTGAATATCTTATGCTACAAATGGATTGATCATGGTGAAACTTTCAGGTTTCATAGAATCATTTTTACTTTTAATTCTTCTTCTTTTATTTGGTAATTTGATATTTATTATGTTTAGAAGAACTTGCATTATTAGGTATCCAAACCCCTCTCTCTTGTTATGATTTTTTTTCTTTTCTCTAATGTACTTGCTACAATGCATGTTTATCACTCTTCTTATTAGGCTCCTTCTAAAGCCTCCTACTAGAAACTTGAATATTTTTTAAGGGATTTGTTGTGGGCTTCTTTTGAACAAGAACAAGGCTTCCATACAGTCACCTAGTATTTTTTTTCTCTTTGATATGACTCTAGAAGTCTTGGTCCTATTATACCATCAAAGTCTAAGTTTAAGTTTCCCTATCTCTTCAGTGGGAAATATTCCTCATCTTAAAGGAGAAAATGAAGAAGGTGTCATTATGGGGTGGAAGCCAAAACCCCATGGCTAGCACCTCTTAAATGGCTAAGGAAACCTCCTCAATGTGACTTGTCTCCTATTATTTTTAGATCTCTTGTAGCTTAGCAATTTGACCATTTTTTTTCTTTTGCTTCTTTTTAAGGCTTCACCTTGCCTAGGCAATTTAGGGTGTGATTTCATTTCACCCACCTTTTTTGATTAGTGTAATATCTCATTAAAGTAATATAATAGAAAATCATTCATCAAAAGAGTAAATTCATTGCATTCAATTCTATCATGCTCTAATTATGTAATCCAATCATTTAATCATTCTTTTATTGAGAAACATATAAAATCAAAATGGCAATCATTCACATTTACATTGAAATCAAGAAAAGAATTTAATAAGACTTATCCTAGTCATGTGAATCAACTAGAAATCATTCTAGAAATCATGTGCATGTTTGAAGCATGTTGTCTATAAGGGTATTTTCAAATATTGCTAACTTGATAGAAAAACTTTGAAAGTATGATAGAAAATGTCATTATCTAGAAATCAACTTATCTTATAATTCACATAATAGAACCCAGAGATCATCATCAGTCAAGTTTGTAGTTACAAAATAGGTTTATAGACACAATTTAGATCCATATCTATGAGGTCAAGGTGGCACAATTGTCATACCCCAAATTTTAAGCCATGCTAAACACTTTGATTTGAATTAGTTATTAGTATAGATGTTTTTGTGTACATTGGAAAACTCTAATTAATTAAAATTGTGATTAGAATTGAAATGGACAGATGAATCTATTTTAATTACTTTTATAGAAAAGAACAAGATTTTTAATAAGGTAAAAAAACATTGTCTTATTAAAATGTTTAATGATTATACTAATATGGTTATGGACTAAATACTTTGTTTTTAAATGAGGTGGGTGCAAGAGAAATAATTCCTCCCTCACCAAAATAATGGGAGTATCACTAGAGAGAGAGAAGTGGATTCCTCAGAATCAATGGGATAGTATGCCTTAGGACATGTTGTGCAATATTTTACACCCCATTTTCAAACTTTTGATGTTTGCAATCAGTTTCAGTTAAAGATTCACTAAAGCTTCTGAGATAAGGATACCTGACACTGTCCATACAAATGAAGTAATAACCAATATTAGATTTGAGGGATGACATTTAGATTCAAGGTACTAGAAAATTGAAAGGGAGCAATGATACATTACTCTATCTCTGTAACGAGGTTCCACCATATGTACACATGCTATGTAGGATTGACATTTTAGCCTCAACATATCATAAGTGATGGATTAGCTATTAAGTCAAGCTGCAATCATACAATGAAGCTATGATTCATTTAAATGGCTCTCAGCTTAGAAAAACCAAAGCTCACTTAGTCACTTCATGATAAAGAGGCATAAGCTATTAAGGGCTGATAATCTTCAAAGCACCACTTTTATTCATGGCATGAAAATATATCAATGCAGCCCCTTGATAATGATGAAGCCATTCAATCAAATGACAAAGGCTCAGCCTTCATATGGATGGTGTAGTAAAAATTGAAGCAGAGGTTTTAATTCTTAGTGACAGAGTATGGTCTTATATAGATGATGTGACCTATTTCAATTAAGAAGATCGGCCTTATAAGATAAACCAGAGTCATCATGTTGGAGCATGTTTAATCAAGTGAATGCCGATTGGTTTCTAATTTGGTGTTCCATCATAATGGATGATGCTCCATCAAATGAATTGAGCAACCATTCTAAGTTAATTACAAGCCACTAGAGGTTGGCGGTCAAGATTATAGCATTGTTTACTAACATACGACCTATTTTAAAAAGGCTCAAGAATAATGGTGGCCTACTAATCATTAATCATGGTACAGGACATAGAAGGAAGGTATGATATAAAGGCACATCCTTGTTTAAAAACTCACGCAGCCATTGCCGAAGGGAGGGTGTCACCGCTATAAAGGAAAAGCAAGGTGATGAAATCATGGTGCAACCATGTGAAGGCTTAGCTTGATTGAAAGGTTAGCAGCATCAAAAAGTTTTGGCACACACTAGAGAAAGAACAACCAAATGAATAAAGGTGCCACTAATTCAAAGGTCACCTCTATCCACATCAATGCTACAGTCCAAAGCAAAATGAGGCGTTGTCTCTATCCGTAGGATTTTTGTTTCAAAATTATTATCAAAAGGTAGATTGAAATAGAGGAAGACCTTTAGGGATATGATGTAATTCATAAGCTGATAGTGCAAAGTCTAATAATGAAGCTCATCTTGTGAGATGGCATAAGCAACAATGTTAGAAATATAGATAAAAGCATTCAGATCAACTCAAGGTGTAGTGGTATCAAGATGGAGGTTGCCATCAACATTGAACATGGATTGGCCTACGTATTGGCCCGTACATATGAAATAAGAAACAACTCAAGTGCTGCTAATATCAAGAATAAGAAAGTCATTTAATGTTGATGACCACTAGCTATGATTCTAGGCATTGCTCAGATGCAATGGCGTTTAAACTTGAGGTGCAGCTTCTTGGAATAAAGGCACAACCTCTTCAAAGTAGACACAACATAATATAAGGCATTTGGAACACGATGCCAATAATGACCAGACATTGTAATATAAGGTGCTTAACATAAAGACGCTCAACTAGAATGAATGACAACCACAAAACCAAAGCTCAGCTCAATAAACCAAGGCAAGGCAGTTTCTTGTTTCAGCATAGCCAACTTTAAATTAAAAAGATTCATCATCATTTTGCTATGTCATAGCAATTAAAGGAAACTCAGCCATCATTTAAAGAGTGACATAGTTATAAGGTGAGGTACATATTCAGAGGAAAAGCCAACATCTCTATTGGAAATACCTATTTCAATGAAGGCGTTGTCCATAGTTTCAAGCCTCAGCCTTCAAAATAAAGCTGCTACGTCTAGGAGAAGAGTTAGTCATAGTTTCAAGCTCAGCCACAAGCAATCATGGTCACCATCTCAAAGTTTCAACATCAAACCACAATGCATAGAAAATACATGACACTTCAAAGCCGTTATTTCTTCAAATAGGGGATCAGTCTATGTAGGATGATGCTAGTCTTTAGAAACACATCCAAGCATATCATGAAGATAGGGCCTCATAACCAGTGACGGCATAGTAAATTAGGTGCAGGCACAAATGAAGGCATGAACCATCTAAGGAGCAACCTGTTGAAATAAGCAGAGACATCATTTTTAAGTAGAGACACATCAATGCCCAGTAGCTATTGCAAAAGATGACACTTGTCAGTTGCAGGAGTTTTAGGGGTAAAGGAAAAATTATGCAGAAGCCACCATGTGGGGGCTACATTAGAGAGACAGTAATGGTGAGGCTGGAATGAATCACGTGGCTCAACCGAAAAGAAGAAAAATAGGATCTATTTCATTTATTTGTAAAACTCATTAAAATGCATTAAATATGGTGGGGCCCTCCTCAGAAATCAAAGCTAATCTTTAATAAATAAAATATTAAAAGTCTCTCAAATTTTCAAGTGCCATGGGAGTTTTAAAAGTGCAGATTTAAATAATGACAAAGTTCATTTTGTGACACACCGTGGGTCCCTCCAGGAAGGATGTAGAAGCTTCATTAAAATAAAGATTTTTTTGACTCTCTTTCATGGGAGGTAAAAGAAGAGATGCAGCCCTAATTTTATTCCATTGCCATTCTTTATGACAATCACATAAGGAGCAGTGGGATTTAGTTTTTCTCTACAGGAAAAGACAATAGAGGCAAAGGTGCATATTTTCAGCCATGAAAATAGAACAACTAGTTGCAGTTGCTATTACAGTTACACAACCAGATTTTGTGTGGGATTTCATGACTTTTCAGTTGAGATTTTCTGAGAAGTTGAGATATTTTCTTGGGTTTTTGGCTATAAATGCATAGGTCCAGGTTAGAGTTACAGAGTTCTATAGTTCTACACATTTTTCAGATCAAAGAGTTTTCTAATAGCAATAGATGTTTTCTTTTGCCTTAGTAGAAATTTCAAATGAGAATGTCGCAGTTATCTTGTGTAGCCATTTTTTGCCTCTGTAATCTATTACCATTCAAATAATGAGAAATACTATTTTGTGCATATTTGAGTCTTCTTTATGTTCTTGTTACTAATTTCTTTGTTTCTTTTGCCTCCATTAGATTTGTTTATAAATTGGGTAATCAACCATGCATGATGCTCTTTGATCTCTCAATTAATCTTTCAAGGTTTGACATTTTGTTGATTCAGATTAAGTTTTAAATCTGGCGCATCGCCATAGAGTTAATTTCATATTGTATCTGTAATCTTGTTTCTTCTTCTTCCCTTTTCTCAAACCCCCTTTGGAAAATGGAAGACCCAGCTTCCCTAAAATATGGAGGTTGTTTCTAGGGTCAATCCCACATCTCAGAAATTTCGCATGTTGTTACTAGATCAAACCCACAAATTTATGCTTCAATAGTTTTTGGCACGCCTAGTGGGACTGGATTCAAAGACTTGGGTCTTTGTTTTCTTGAATCTTTGCCCTATATTCTATGATTTTGATGGGAAATCACAAAAATATCCGCTCATTGGAGCATGAATCATCCATTTGGTGACTCTACTGAAGGCTCTTTCTCAGATGTTTGCACCTACAGATCATGGCAGCCCCTGGTATCTATGTGCATTTGAATATAGTCTGGGATTTGCCCTTTGTGACTTGGAATTCAAGTCCTCTTGTTCTTCAGCAGCAGGGTCAAGTTCCTCACACAACATGGAAGGCACTACCTCATTTTCTTGGGGATGGCTTAGTTTGTCTTGTAGATCACATTCAAGATGTTACAAGTTTATGCTCCATTCATAATATTACAACTAAGAATCATGCTCTTCTATTACTTGCATCTTCTCTCAAAGGCAAATCAAAAGAATGGTATAGAAGTTTGTAGTTCAGTTTGATTACTGGATAGGATCAACTTGGTGGACTCATCTACAATTAGTTTAGAGAGAGGACAGATGTTAGCACCCTTACCTAGAATCTCATCACCATCAAAAGGCATCCTATGGAGCCCATACATGACTTCAATTCAAGATTTGATAAGGTATGGAAGAAATTCTCTATTGATATTAGGCCATCCCCAGTTTTTGTATTTCTATATTACTTAAAGGATTTATTCCCTATGATAGCTATCATGATACAAGCCCTAGGAGGTGAAACCCTTCCTTAGTCATATGATCTGGCTATTAAAGCCGAAAACAATCTCATTGAGGCTAGTAAACTATCTCCTCTACCCTTAAAACAATTGATGTCTCATGCAAATAACCTATCTCAAGTTCTTTCTTGCAGTCAAATGTATACCTATTATGATCCACCCACCCTCCCTGTTGATTTACCGAATCATAAGGAGATGAGTGTAGTGAAAAAAATTATAAAAACCCTCTCTTATGAGATCAATGAGCTAAAATATCAAGCCATGTTTTATGCTAATCCAAATATCATGCCTCAAGATCCTTATGAATAGCCATACCAGTGTGGTCAGATTATAGAAGAAATCCTTCCTCATGCCAAGAGACTACCCTACTATCTTGAAAATTATCCTTTACAAGCCTATGTAGCTATAAATCAGCCCAGAGGTAACAGATTAGGTTCTCTGTCACTTTGATATTAAGGAGGAATCATGTTTCAAAGATCAAGATACAAGAAGAGAAGTGACTCCTGTCTATTCAGTGTGTCCTTCTAGTTATGAGTATCGGGCATATGTGGTAAGGTTTAATTCAGAAACTCAATCAAGGAATGAAGAAGACTCAAATGATACTTATGAGGTAACACTTCTAGAAGCTGAAAGGTACTTTGAGATGGACTTTGAAGCTGAAAAGTATTGGTTAAATGATAATTCATAGTCTGTACCTTATCTTGAGGAAGAGGTTGCAAGAGAGATCTCTGTGGATTCTATCAAGAATGATTGTTTTTATTTTTGTAATGAGTTTTCATGTCTTGAGATAGATATCATAGAGATTCCTGGATAGTAGAAAGAGTACAATGAATATTTATTCTCACTTTTTGAACAAGGCTATCAGCTATTGGAAGATGATGATCTTACCATTGAGCATGTGTAAGGTTCATTTGCAAGGCCTCTTGTAGCAGATTATGAGGAGGTAGATGTAAGAGCTGATATATTTTCTATTATTGAATGTGGTTATACTATTCTTTTTGATGAAGATTCACAGCCACAAGATGATGGGAACCAAAGAGATATCTACAAAAAAGTCAAGAATCACATATTGGGTCGCATTCTACACTTTTCTTCTTGCAAGAGGGGATTCCGATTAGATTCAAGACCCTTATTGGTAGTTCTGTCACCTGCAAGCCTAGCCTAGACACAATCATTAGTCATCAATTCTAGTGAATAGCCTACAAAAGAAGACATTGAAGGAGTTCAGTCAATAGAAGCTTTCAAATGTAACCAGAAGAATGAGCTTCAATGTCTAATTCTCCCTTCCCACCCTCTGTTGAAGCAAGATCAGCATGTAGATCAACTTGTAAGGTATTTTGGTACCAAGGATGAGCCTTCGAAGTGCAGAGAGGCAATAAGGTACTAGTTCTTGCTTTATTTCTATATGCATTTTATCTGGTCAATTATTAGTTCGTTGTGGATTCACTGGAGTAGAATCATCAGACATGGTAGTTACTTTTTTGTCCTGGTGAATGGGCATGTCCCTGTGTCTTTCAGTTGTCAGTAATTTAGTTTTAATTTTTAGAATAAGCTACGACATCAGCATTAGATTTTAGTTTCAGTTAATTTTCATTCAATAGATCTCAACTGCAATAGAGTATTAGGGTAAATCTTTATGGTTCAGTCATGTCTCAGCGATCAGTCAGTTTTAGTTCTGGATATGTTCATATTAGCAGTGTTTCAATATCATGCATCTTCATATTCAGATGTGTCTTTAGTTTCATGAATGTTTTAGTTTTTGGTTAATGTGACTCTATGCCCAATGATCAAGGCACTGGTCTGTAAAACCAAAGATACTACAATTCTCAATGAGCAGGCTCACTCTACCAGCTAGTCACTGAGAACTGTTGTGCAATATCTTGCACCCCATTTTTAAACTTTTAATGTTTACAATCAGTTTCAGTTAAAGATTCACTAAAGCTTCTGAGATAAGGATACTTGATGATGTCCATACAAATGAAGTAATAGCCAATATTAGATTTGAGGGATGACCTTTAGATTTTAGGTACTAACAAATTGAAAGGGAGCAAAGATACATTACTTTGTCTCTGTAACTAGGCTCCACCATATGTACACATGCTATGTGGGATTGGCGTTTTAGCCTTAGCAGATCACAAGTGATGGATCAGCTATTAAGTCAAGTTGTAGTCATACAATGAAGCTATGATTCATTTAAATGGCTCTCAGCTTAGAAAAACCAAAGCTCACTCAGTCAATTCATGATAAAGAGACATAACCTGTTAAGGGCTGATATATATCAATGCATGTGAATATATCAATGCAGCCCCTTGATAACGATGAAGTCATTCAATCAAATGACAAAAGCTCAGCCTTCATATGGATGGTGTAGTCAAAATTGAAGTAGAGGTTTTAATTGTTAGTGACAGAGTGTGGTCCTATATAGATGATGTGACCTATTTCAATTAAGAAGATCGGCCTTATAAGTAAAAGCAGAGTCATGATGTTGGAGCACATTTAAGTAAGTGAATTTTGATTGGTTTCTAATTTGATGTTGCAACATAATGGATGACACTCCATCAAATGAACTGAGCAACCATTCTAAGTTAAATACAAGCCACTGGAGGTTGCCGGTCAAGATTATGGCATTTTTTACTAACATACAGCCTATTTTGATAAGGCTTGAGAATAATGGCGGCCTACTAATCATTAATCATGGTGCAGAAGGTAGAAGGGAGGCATGATATAAAGGCATGTCCCCATTTAAAAACACATGCAGCCATTGCAAAAGGGAGGGCATCACCACTATAAAGGAAAAGCAAGGTGATGAAATCATGGCAAAGCCATGTGAAGGCTCAACTTGATTGAAAGGTTAGTGGCATCAGAAAGTTTTGGCACGCACTAGAGAAAAAACAACCAAATCAATAAAGGTGCCACTAATTCAAACGCTGCCTCTAACCACATCAATGCTACAGTCCAAAGTAAAAGGAGGCATTATCTCTATCCGTAGGCTTTTTGTTTCAAAATTACTATCAAAAGAAAGATTGAAATGGAGGAAGACCTTTAGGGATATGATGTGATTCATAAGCTCATAGTGTAGAGTCTAATAATGAAGCTCATCGTATGAGATGGCATAAGCAACGATGTTAGAAATGTAGATAAAAGCATTCAGATCAACTCAAGGTGCAATTTTATCGAGATGGAGGTCGCCATCAACATTAATCATGGATCAACCTATGTATTGGCCCCTACATATGAAATAAGAAATGGGTCAAGTGTTGCTAATATCAGGAATAAGGAAGTCATTTAATAGTGAGGACCACCGGCTATGATTCTAGGCACTACTCAGAATAAAAGTCATTTAAACTTAAGGTGCGGCTTCTTGTAATAAAGGCATAGCCTCTTCAAAGTAGACACAACATAATATAAGGCATTTGGAGCATGATACCAATAATGACCAGCCATTGTAATATATGGTGCTTAACATAAAGACGCTCAGCTAGAATGAATGACGGCCAAAAAAGCAAGGCTCAGCTCAATAAACCAATGAAAGGTAGTTTCTTGTTTCAGTGCAGCCAACTTTAAAGTACAAAGATTCATCATCATTTTGCTATGGTGTAGCAATTAAAGGAAACTCATCCATCATTTAAAGAGTGAGAGTTATAAGGTGAGGTGCATATTCAAAGGGAAAGCCAACATCTCTATCGGTAATACCTATTTCAATGAAGGTGATGTCCATAGTTTCAAGCCTCGACCTTCAAAACAAAGCCACTATGTCCAGGAGAAGAGTCAGTCATACTTTCAAGCTTAGGCACAAGCAATCATGGTCACCATCTCAAAGTTTCAACATCAAACCATAGTGCATAGCAAATACATGACGCTTCAAAGGCATTATTTCTTCAAATAGGGAATCAGTTTATGTAGAATGATGCCATTCTTTAGATACACATCCAAGCATATCATGAAGATAGTGCCTCATAACTAGTGACGGCATAGTAAATTAGATGCAGCCACAAATGAAGGCACAAACCATCTAAGGAGTGGCCTATTGAAATAAACAGAGACATCATTTTTAAGTAGAGACACATCAATACCCAGGAGCTATTGTGGAAGATGACACTTGGCAACTGTGAGAGTTTTAGGGGTGAAGGAAAAATTATGTGAAAGCCACCACGTGGGGGCTACATTAGAGAGAAAGTAAAGGTGAGACCAGAATGAACCACGTGGCTCAAGAAGAAGGAAGAAAAATAGGATCTATTTCATCTTTTTGTAAAACTCATTAAAATGCATTAGATATGGTGGGGCCCTCCTCAGAAATTAAAGGTAAGATTTAATAAATAAAATATTAAAAGTCTCTCAGATTTTCAAGTGTCATGGAAGTTTTAAAGTGTAGATTTAAATAATGACAATGTTCATTTTGTGACACACCATGGGTCCATCTAGGAAGGATGTAGAAGCTTCATTAAAATAAAGATTTTTTTTACTGTCTTTCACGGGAGGTAAAAGAAGAGATGCAGCCCTAATTTTCTTCCATTGCCATTCTTTACGACAATCACATAAGGAGCAGCGGGAGTTATTTTTTCTCTGTAGGCAAAAATAATAGATGCTGAGGTGCATATTTTCAGCCATGAAAATAGAACAACCAGTTGTAGTTGCTAATATAGTTACACAACTAGATTTTGTGCCAGATTTCATGACTTTTTCAGTTGAGATTTTCTGAGCAATTGAGATATTTTCTTGTGTTTTTGGCTATAAATGCACAGGTTTGGGTCAAAGTTACAGAGTTCCATAGTTCTACATATTTTGCGGATCAGAGAGTTTTCTACCAGGAGTAGATGTTTTCTTTTACCTTAGTAGAAATTTCAAATGAGAATATCGCAATTATCTTGTGCAGCCATTTTTTGCCTCTGTAATTTGTTACCATTCAAATAATGAGAAATATTGTTTTGTGCATATCTGAGTCTACTTTCTATTCTTGTTTCTAATTTCTCTGTTTCTTTTTCCTTTGTTAGATCTATTTACAAACTGGGTAATCAACCATGCATGATGCTCTTTGATCTCTCAGTTAATCTTTCAAAGTTTGACATTGTGTTGATTCAGGTTAAGTTTTAAATCTAGTGCATCACCATAGAGTTAGTTTCATATTGTATCTATAATCTTGTTTCTTCTTCTACCCTTTTCTCAAACCCCCTTTGGAAAGTGGAAGAGCCAACTTCCCTAAAATATGAAGGTTGTTTCTGGGGTCAATCCGACATCTCAGAAATTTTCCATGTTGTTGCTGGATTAGACCCACAAATTTATGCTTCAATAGGACACACATACATATTAGAATAATAGTGAGTTTATTGATGTATGCATACTATTCTTGTGTTTAGAAGTAATGATACACTATGTTAGATCTTTATGTGACTAACTTAACTAGGTGTTTCTTATTTATAATTAGTGAATGGATAATGATTTCTATTTATATGTTGACATTGTCTTATTGTTTTATTTCTTTTATTTGTATGTTAAAATTTTGAAGATTTTGATAACATTCTTTATCTGAGCAATTCACATGTCTGCTTTTCTTAGTTGAATCACAATTTCAGATTCCATTATTTAGTAGTCATTTGTATATGTGTGTGTGTGTGTGTGTGTGTGTGTGTATACATGTAAATGCATATATATAAATATTAATATGTATATTCTTACATTTTAAAAAGGTTTAAATTTAAACTCTCGAGCTCAAAGTGATCTTAGTAAAAGGCATTAAATTGAATTAATGGTGTTAAAAACTACATGGAAAGTAAAGTCTCATCGAAATGAAAGGAAATTATGAACCCATCACTTCATATAAGAGAAGTGGGCATAGTGCAGAGAAATTGGTGGAGAAAATTGAGGTTGAGTGAAGAAAATGTGGAATGAGCAAGGGATGAAAAGAGAACTTGGAAGAAGAATATATGACTTTTACTATTTTGGTGTAATGGAGAGAAGAAAATCCTCTACAAACTAGCTGAGATAAATGATTGGTTTATCAATACGTTTTTGACACAAATCTTGTTTTTGGTATTTTAATGAAGTTAATTTGGACTATATTATTTTCTGAGATTTGGGAATCTTTGCTACTTTATTTTTCTAGGAGTGGAATTTGTACATTTGAAATTTGGAAACTAGAGGGTTATATAGTTGATAAGAGCTAGGTTATTCTAAAAACCATGTGATTCAAAGTTTTATATTTTTTTGAATACACTAATACTTATTGAGTATGTAAAGTTATTAGAAATTATTTCAAATCTATATCCTTGATCAGGACAGGGCATTAATTTTTTGATAATGAAACCCTGGTTAAGGGACCAGAGACTCGTTCAAAATAGACATAGCCTAGAAGTCTTCAAGTAATAGCGATAACATTGTAAAACCAACCACCCAAACTAGATAGCCACAGACTGACAAAGACAAATCATATGGAGTCACTCTTCACATCCACCCCATAATACATAATAGGAAGAGAGGGACAAATTACATCAGCTCACTCTTAGAAAACCAAATCATACAAAGTAAAAACTAACTAGCCAATACCTATTTATCACCATCACCATATAGGTCCACCATCACCATACAGGTCCACTCCATCACTAGCACTATCGCACGCATAGGAGTATGAAGGCCGAGCATGTTCTAGGATTAGGATGCCAAGTTTGTCTACAATTCCATTAACCACCTTTCTAGTCTCTAGAACCCCTAACATAACATCATGTAGATGACCCAACACCAATTCCATGTTTTCTTCATTCTTCTTGGAAGCTTAGATCATATCTTCATGCATCAAAATAGAGGAGGCTATAATAGATAACATAGTGGCTATTGCGAGTGACTGTGCCACTTCAAAGACATTCCACCTCTGTCTGGTGCTACCAGGATCTAGTAGTCAATGAGCCATTACCTTCCTCACATTAATATTGTCCTTGCCATCTACTTCCTTAGTTACCTTGAGTATCCTTCCCATCCAATCCCTAAGGATAGGGTTCTTAATTTCCCCTTCCAAACCATTAATGAATCCTACCATAGCCTCTTCACCTAAAAGTTTCTTCAGCCGCTTCCTGGTAGTATACTTTATCTTCATCCTCCCACCAACTGTCGTACTAATCCCACTTCTTCTAGTTTGCCTCCATGATGCTTCTTCCATCACCTTCTTGCCCTTATCAACATTCTTCTTTTTTGTTCCTCCTGTCTCACCTTCCATACCAACAAAATCCATAAACCCACTAGAAAGGGAGAAGGAAAATGATTGCAACAAAAAAAGAGATAGACCCTCTACTTTGAGAACACTCTAGCCTACTACCACATGCCACCTAAAAATATGATAACCTTCCTTCCAATATTACCCTCCACTAGCTCTCCCCACACCTCGACGTAGTCAAAACATCATGTCAAATTAAGAAACTTGATATCTCTCTTGCCCATTATCAGGTGAAGGGACGGGGCATATAAGTATATAAGAATATAATCAGAATACTTTGAATAGTTATAGACTGGTCATGCCAAAAAACCTTCTAGTAAGAGATATGGATATGATAATATAAGGGATTGGGTAGAATCTGCTAACTGAAATGTTATCTTTTGGAAATAGTGATATTTGATGTCATAGGGGTTTTAATTGTTGTTATAGTGAAAACAATAAGACAATACTATTTTTTTTCATGTTTGATAGTAATCATTTTACTATTATTATTTTATACACTGTGTTTTGGTTGATTAAAATGGGTTTTGATTATCCCTTTCATATTGCAGTATATATAATATGCAAACCTTAATCCCAGTTATTTTTTTCGGTAAATAAAACATAATTTCTATAATGATGCTTTGTGACTCTAACAAAGGTAGTCCTCATTCATAGAATGATAAATATTAAGTAAAATTTTTGAGTTTATAGTAAAGAAATAATGGTTATTGTATTATATTTAATGATTGAGTATGAGAAGATTCAATGTGATATTAGAGCTTATGGAGCTCAAAGGTTATATGTATATAAGTTTATATTTTTTTTGGGAACTAAATGCTCAAAGTGCCTACTGTGAATAGAGCACATAACTCTCTTTTTGTAATTCATTTGAGCATTGATTTTTTACAAAGTATTATTCAAACAAAAACCAACAATCTAGAGACTTCGAGCAGAAGTTTTAAAAAAATTTTGAAAACATTTATAGTCAAATTTTTAGAGACTATAATACTATTTTGAAATAGAGCTTGAAGCTCAAAATCATATTTTGAAGAGAGGGAATCTCTTATCAAAACTGTGTTTTTGGAACTCAATGTGAGGATCATAGAATATTGTTGGGATAAAAGCTTCCTTAAGTATAACAATATATTTTTATATGAATACGTGTTATTTACATTTATTAATATAAAAATATATTCATGGTTTTTTCTTAGATTGAAGGAACAATATTCTTTTCGTTGAGTACAAATCATTTTATTTACAATTGCTTAAAGGATATTAAAAAATATCATTTAATTTGATTGTGACTATTATTATATACTTATTCATTTCAAGTTTGAAAAGGGAATAATGTTGTAACTAGAAAATTTGATAAAAGGCTTTTGAAAATGAACAGTCAAAATTGTGACAAATCTGTTAGGATGACAGCAACCTAAGAATGCACAATGGCACAGTCGTTTACTTTTTGTGATTTAAGTGATTAGTTTTTTCTACCCTAAACTTGACTAATGAAACTATAGATGAATCTAATTTAGTTAGCTAAGCTTATGGATAGAAAAACTTAAGACTAAAATTATTTTTTATATCTAAATTATTATTTTACATTATGATATGAAATGCGTGTTGGATACCAGCTAGAGAAGAAGGTTTGTGAACTAACATACATTAGAGTTTGGAATGTACTTTTGATTTATAAATCTTTGGCCAAAATAATGTAAAAAATCACTACTTGCATTTGTGAGTTCACAGTGTCTTTGATTTATAGTTCAGATGGAAATGTCATACATAGCTAGAGGGATTCTAGAGTTGTATGACTAATTTCTTGTAATATAGACACAACACTAGTTCTTATATCGGATACTAGATCTTGTTGATTCCCATAATCAACTACTCTCGCGAAGTGTAGGGCCATTTCTAGGAGGAAGGTGTGTGGGAGACCATTAGTCTATGGTTGGAGGAAAAGCACTTGGGTGATCCTCTTCCTCTTGCAGTTGAAGATTGTTGAAGACTTGGATATTCAGAGACATCATTATTCAGAACCATCATTATTTTTATTTGATTGTATAACAATCTTATTGATATTGTAAAAGCATCAAATAAGGACACATTATTGTAAGGAAAATATATGGATGTAAGATTATACATTATGGTATTGATTTGAAATTGAATTAAAGAAAACATAATTCATATATCTTTTTTTAGTGAATGAAATTAATTTTTTTGTTATAAATTAGAAAAACATGATTACAGTTAAGCTATTGATGTTTAAGTTAACGAACAGGCATTCATTCATAAAAGAATATTTTTATTATGATCCATAAACACAACTATCTAGAACACTTATAGATTCCAATGTGCATCAACTTCATTGTCTTCTTCAATGTCACTTAGTCTTCGATCATGGAGCTACGCATATCATCCTTCATTAACGACTAGTAAAAGCACCAAAGGTTCTATCAAATGGCCAATAGGCACAAATATTTTTAGGCCTATTGCTAACTAGTATATATTTATATTTTCAAAGGAAAGTCATTACATGTAGTAGTTATATATTTATATTTATATTTTTAGGCCTTTCTCTCAAAACTTTGACAATCTCACCACCATTCTTATTCTCAAAATTATGTGAAGAATTAGAGAGAAAATTATTGTCTCTAAGTTGATCTCTGAGAGAAAATTCAATAAATATTCAATTTATTTTTTCATAAATACATAAATAAATATTATGTTGTTAAAATAATGTTATTGTCTTTGAAATTACAATAATAATTTCACTTTCAATTGGGTCCATGTAATTATAATTGTATAAAATAAAATATTTGATGTGATCTTATTTCATATAGCTTACTATTTAATATGATATCCTAATATGATTTATTAAAAGTTACATTCAAAACATTAATACATTTCCATGTTGTTATTATACATGTTTCTATTATTATTTCAATGCCTTTGTGACCCTTATTGTATCAAAATTTTGTATTGTACAATCATATTTTTATAGTCTTGCATTATTGAACAACTAGTTGCTAGAAGAGAAAGTGATAAAAGTGATGGCATTATCTGATAGCTATGACTAGAAGGTACGTAAATTTGTATTTGAAATCTTATGCAAGACATTGTAGTTGTATAAAAGTACATTGTGATAATAAATAAACATTTAATATTCATGGTATAAGAAATAGACAAGTTAATGTTTCTTTTAAAATTTTTAGAGTAATACATTTAATATGCCTTATTGCATTATGTATAATTTATGTGTCTTGTTGCATTTATGCTATGTTATTTTTGAAAAGATACATAAAATAAAATTATAAATTTATCCAAGTTCTTATGATTAATACTAATTGTGACACTCTAAAAGTGCTATCAAATGGCTCATAAACATATATTTATAGCCTTCTTCAACAAGCACTAAATATAATATGGCTATAGATATGTATGTCTATCAAGAAGAAATTTAGTAACATGGGTTTTCTATTATCCTACATTATTTATTTGTGTACTATGGTTGACCTAATGTTTTCATTGCTTAAAATTTATTTAGTGGATGACTTTGGGGCACTAGTAGATATGCCACTTCTTCTTTGTTGAATGGGAGTCTATAGTTCTCTCATGGTATCTTTATGATTTAGTTCTATAATAGTTCATTTATGGTTTAGTTCATGTAGTTATTCATTTCATACCATTCCATTATTTTTATTAAACAAAAATTCATTCTATTAAACATCATCTAGTTCAACGGTTAAAGAGTCAATAATAATTGTACATCTCATCCACACTAAAAAGTGGTAAATGTTTGTCCTATTTTTATTGGCCAAAATTGACCTTTGACTACTGAAGTGGATGATGTTAAAAAATAGCCACAAAACTTATGGGTTTCCAAGAAAAAGGAAGGCCAGTTTGATTAAAAATATTGTTATTTAAACCTAAATGCACACCTTGTTTCTCCTCCAAGCCTTGCCATTCCTTTGCATTTCTAGCTCTCTATTTTCCATGTAAATATTCTTGTAAATATTGTTGTTATTGTTGGGAATTATTTGACACAAGGAAGACTAAAGAAGAGGAGATGTTGGCCATGATAGTATTCATGGCATCATCTTTGCTATCTCCACTGCATTCTTTGTTCATTTGGTTAATTTGTAGTTTAAGGGCAGTATCCATTGCCTCACTACTCTTGGTGTGCTTCTAAAATTACTAGGATTAGACCATGATACCTTTGATTTGCTCTTCCAACTCCATGTTCTTAAGCTTCATGTAATGCCCCATCATGCAACCTTAGAGTGCTAGATCAACAAGAGCAAAAATTACAGAAATAATTTTTTTTTTAAAGCAAGATAGTGCAATAATAGTCACCAAATATATATCATAAAACACAACATAAATGAATTTGCTCTTCTAACAACTCTAGAGCAACATAACTACATTTATGCATATAAAGTAAAACCATATAAGTGATAAACATTAAACTGCTGAAATACCTTTTACAATAGCAAGATAGTTTAATTAAAAAATCTCAGTACAAGATTACAAAATTGATCTTGTCAGTTTACAATGAGTACAAATGAAAGTATACAACATCACTAAGAGTGGAAAAGAAATCAGGAACTGGAATCTCTCTGCACAGGACTCGGATCGAATCTCTAAGAAAACCAATGGATAGCTCTGCCTCCCAACCATGTGGAACCCTGAGGTCCACCCCACCGAGCTAGGAGATAACATCAAGGATCCACTGGGTCAAAGTTAATACAGTGAAACAACAATAAGATATAGACTCCTCACAGGCATACAAGATAACAAGACTGCACAGAAATGACAGTAATCCACAAGACAGAACCAACATCCAATCAAGGTCAAACATGAAGCCAAGACTATACTCCAGAGGTAACAACAAAATAAAGAGGATGAAACTGAGTTATGTAAGGAGAGTGTCATCGCATGGTCCTAGCATGGGTTACCCAAGCTATCTATCACTAGAAGTTGGCCCCCATCTATGGTTACCCTGGCAGCCCCTCTCTAGGTACCAACCCCATAGGGTGACACATGCGGAGCCGATAGGTCCTCTCATGGAGACGAGGAGGTCGGCCTTGCCAACCATGCCTTCTCTTCCCATCCTTAGTTTGCAAGAGTACTCAAGGCATGGGTGAGGTATCCTACTTATCTTGTTAAGTGTTTTACTACCTCGACCCTCCTAAAAGGTTATTAAGTTTCAACTTGCTCAAAACTTCCATGGGGTTATCCAGGTGGCCTCTCACTAGGCACCGGCCCCCCATAGAAGCCACTCCCTTAGCAATCTCTAATCAAATAGCCAAACCACCACATGCAAAAGAAATGAAGTACAAATCAACTTCTAACCATATCTTATGCCATTCACTTGCCTTCAATAATATAATCACATTGCATTGACATGCCATTATCTATACAAAGAGCCAAGACACCACACCTCTGGAGTTAGGTACAACTCAATGATAAAGTAACCATTATCTATCAAGATCAATGCTTCCGCATTTGACACCAATTGGTCAAGACATCTCATAGGATACTACTTCACAACAAACCAAAACACAGACACATAATCCACCCAAGGTGAATGCAAAGAACCATTACAAGCATATAACTGAAACCAGAAGGACAATGACAAAAGATATTCACTATACCCCCAGCTTCAATCATGAACACAACTATGAGATTGACTTCTTTTTCAAGTAAAATTCTAGTTTATGAAGTTAATTGTTCCTATGCAACTCCAACCAAATTTCCTATCTTATAATATCATGACCACCATTCTCTATTACAACATTTATAAGCAATTATTTACATTAAGCATAATACTTCCTCAACATTTTACCAATTACAACTTTAGTCAAATAGCTATAAACACAATATATACTTTATACACAAAATACAATATAATTTCACACTCAAAACACTGAGCATAATTTCCATTAACATTTAAGAACTACAACTTCTAATGAAAACACTATAAGATTATACATATCTATATTCTCCTACATTTTAGTCTTCACTAAATTTCTAATAACCACAACTACAAGCAACCCATTTCCCTAAAATCATTTCCTAACCATTACTACTTGTAAAACAACCACTAATTGTATATCCATAATTTCCAACATATTACAGATTCCCATCAACATTAAACCAACTACAATCTAATCAAAAAACTATAATTATATTCCTATCTGCATGACTTACTAATTTAATAAAACACCAACAAAACAAAAATAATTCTTTTCCCATAAACAAAACTTTTTCACCTAAAATACAACCATTACTATTTCAAAATAAACACGATAGCAACTGTAGGAAAATACGTTTTCCTAATTCAATTTCCAACAACTACTAAAAACCTTCACAAACAATTTTAGTTCTTTTCCCATAAGAAATTCAACTATCTATTAAATATAGTAAAAGAATATTTCATAACAACATTAAAGCCTGAATATTTCCCCTAAGCTAATCTTCTATCTAATATCACACCAACATACAATATCCAAAGGAAATAACCATATGAATCAAATATATGTCTTTATCTGCATAAGGTCCTACCGATACAAATTAACCCCCACGGCTTCTAATACTCAACCGAAAGCATAAGATAAGTTAAAAATCTCAAATCCCTAATCAACCAAAAGGATATCCTAAGGTCGCGATTAATCCCAATGTGGTGCTACCACTAATGTTCATAAGCAAACAAACTGATAGGAGCATAAATATTCTTTTTCCTAACCGACCAAATCCCCAACGGCCCACTAACCAGATACCATTCTATGCCATTCGACCATACACCTAAATTGATATGAACGCCGACTAAGCCTTCTACATACCTCTACTTCTCTAACCTATTTAAGACTTCTCACATAGCTGAGCTACGAACACCGACTAGACATCGAGGTGATAGTGACCAGACACTAAATACAACATTTTAACAACAGAGACAATCCCATCAACCCTACCAACATAAAACCCAAACGCAGACAGTTGATACATAACACACTGCTACATGGCTGACTACCTTCCTGCACCATTCCAACTGCTAGGGCTTACACAAGTACCTAAAGAAAAAAATTGCAACAACCATTCTCTAATCGTATGCCATTGCATAGGTCGCAGGTCATAACTACTAGAGACAGAGGTAAAAGGAAAATGTTTCACCACCCATATGCATTCCAGGTTCACTAACTCTAGAACGACTATGAGCCATGGTTTTACTAACTCACGGTCCAAGCAAAAACAAAGATCACAACAGAATCTATCAAAAAAAAGAAAGTCGTAGCGAATAGCAAGAGAGTATGCAAGCTAATGATAGATGGAAGAAAAGAGATTTCTATAAGGAAGTTACCAAAACAAGGCCTAACAATGAGAATTTCTAAGAGATCAACATACTCAAACTTCTATAAGCTTCGAGGTGTGATTTAATTCCTTTACAAATGATGAATTAAACAATTGCTTCTCATCCAAAAGGAATTTTAATGCAAATAAGGAGAAAATTGTGAAGAAAATGACACAAGGTTTGGGTAAAATCCTAGATGTGCTTTGCAAGGGAACTTTCTAGAAGGAGTAGTGTTGGAGGCACATGCTCTTCAACAGGGTTATGAAAATAGAAGCAAGAATCCAAGGTAAAAGTAATATGGATAATATCGGGAC
This sequence comes from Cunninghamia lanceolata, assembly GCA_027924645.1. Classification (NCBI taxonomy): domain Eukaryota; kingdom Viridiplantae; phylum Streptophyta; class Pinopsida; order Cupressales; family Cupressaceae; genus Cunninghamia; species Cunninghamia lanceolata. Next base: position 12,144,126 of record BSBN01000534.1, on the reverse strand, counting down.
AAAATATGAGGTTACAAGCACTAACAGGTTGCAGGAAAACAACCAAATCACTTCTTTCTGAGGTTGGTAAGAGTTAATCATTGAGTCATCTCTTCACAGGATCAGAATCATAGTACAACGTTACAGGTGATGGCACAAGATTTTGAGAGGAATATTGGCAAAGGCTAACCCAGAAGAATACATCTTGGAGGAATCTGTAGTGATTGGGGCAACATTCGACCATACAGGCACAAGACATAACAAGCCACAGAGCTAACAAATTCTAAATTACAGTAACATGCAAGTTTCACCCATAGAACAAGTAGCAATAAATTTTAAAATCAAAGCTACAACCATTGCAAATTTTTATAGAGAGAACCAAGTCACATACCCAGATTCCAGTTCCTCCTCAAGAATTTCTCCAACTCTAGCAACCAATTTCTCTGTCCTTCTTCCAATTTCTCCATTCTATATTGTCCAACCCCCTCCGAACAAGATTTTCCTTTCCATAAAAATGATTCAACTCATAAAATAAATGCAGACATGCATCCGTTACCCAACAACCCACTCCTCCGAGAATTTCAAAAAAAATTGTCATAACAAGAGATACCAATCTTCCAATTTCCAACATTGCAACTCAAAGCATTTATTTCACAATCAATTATTCTAAACAAAATATTTACTCATTACTTGTAATTCCAATTATGACATGAATACTTTGGAATAGCAAATAATTTAATTCTAGACTATTATAAATTTTAACCAAGGTGTCATACAAAGTTTTAGGCTAAAACAATTATTATCTAACCAACATAAAAGAAGCATTATTAATAAACACTAATTCATTAAAGTATCTTCCAACCACACATGAACATAATTGAGCATTATACAATGCAACTCGACTATACACCACAACACAAGATAACCAACCTAACAAGGCAAAGACCAAGCGTCACAACATGACTTGAGACCACAATAGAGGACAAGGACTAACCTAGTGGAGCAGACCTCGTGTTATCTTCCATCACTAATACCCATTGGTGAAAGAACCCACTGAAACCTGCTATATCAGGTGGAGTCAAGGTTTTGTACCTGCAGCCTACATCCAAACAACTGGTTGTATACAATCAAATATATATATGTCTGCACACGGAGAGTCAGAGAATCACGATGCAGCAGGGTACTCAAAGTGAGTAATGCTGCACCACCCCTACGCTTGAACAAGATTATAATCACAGCATTTAAAATCAGATATCAACGAATCTAATAAACATGCAAATATTAATCCATTACTAATCATGTCCAACATGTCATAACTAAAGTAATACTAATGTCATCATAACTCATAACACATGTCTAAATATATCCATCAAACATAGTCCATCAAGGTCAAAGTGAACATGAACCATAACATGCTAATCCAAATGTCTTGAAACTAAAAAAAAATGCAATAAAAGACTATCAACTATTTCAGAACTGTCAGAGAGAAATATGAAACTAACATCTATCACAAGCCAAAAAGCGAGGGGCATTACACTTCATGTGAAATAGCTCTAGATCCTTTTCCTACAACTTCAATGTTACTACTCCCATAGTAGTGGACAACAACATCTTGGAATGCTTTTCTATCCTTTCCATCAGGCCTCACCTATTTCCTTCTTTCTGATAAGGAAGGAAGACAGAAACGTTTCAATTTTCTTCATAGAAGAAAATGAACTTAATGGATGCATTCATGCTTGACTGAAATTTAATGATTCATAATGCACAACACCATTTTTTTGACTCCTCTTTAAAGTTTCAGCATTCATGGAATTCAAGAGATGAATTTTTTATACCTATAATCGAATTGAATTACTTTGACAATATTATTCTTTGAACTTTTTACATGCAATTTGATAAACTACTCCATTTCATCTCTCTGGCATTGAATCTTAGCAACTAGATTGTTGCTTGCACGTAATGTGTTATTGTTATTATTTTTCACTTATTTTCTACTAGTTGTATTTGAGTGATCCTCTTGAACACTGAGATGCAAGATTGTAAAAATACATGATTTCAGCTGTAAGTTTAAGAAAGTAGCCTTGAGTCCTTCCAAAGGAAGAAAATTTAGTGATTGATCTGAATCTCACACATCACATGTTTGGGAATGAGCTTAACTAAGTATGACTACATAATATGGCCAACATGTTGTCATGGCAAGTATAGAACCCTCCATTGTATTGCAACAACCCCAAATTATTCAAGATCAATAAATTTAGCTAGCTAAAGTAACACACACAACTGAAGTTATATAGGATAATAACAATTCAAGGAGTGGAAGTCAACTAAAAGTCTAAACAGATGGTTGATTTAAAAAGAAAAACAATTTTGACCAGCTCTAAAATCTTTTTCAGCCATGCTTACAAAAATAATACATTTAACTAAGTGTTAAAGTTGTTCACAAATAGTTTGAACTTTAACTATTTTAAATTGTACATACATGGATAAATTTACAAATTCAAATAGAGATTTTCACATGATTTAAAAGAATATGGAGAGTAATTTAGTTAAGTACAATCATCATGCACAGTTACTAGTTTAAGCCTCCTATTTGAACATAACTATTTTATAGAATTATTCTATTTAACAAGATATTAATCAATTATTACTTGGATAATTTTCTATTGTAACCAATATTTGTGACTCAGATTAACAAATTAAATACTTCTTTTAAGTGAATGATAAAACTAGGCATTCAACTAAATTTATATTAGTTGGATGCATCATACACAATAAAGATATGTTTAACAAATAATTATCCTATACTTAGAAAAACAATACATTTAAATATGAATTTTTCAATATTTACAAAGGTTGTATACATTTAACAAAATGTTTAACAAATTTAGACTAGTATTTACACAAATCATACATATATAAACATCTTTAAAATGTTATATTTTCCCTTTATTTAAATAGGCATTTTTCCATGGATTTATACTAATACATTTTGTTTCAGTGGTTTGGAGCGCTTGACAATGATTTCTATGGTGTAGTAAACTAGAGAGATTTGAAGAATAGCAGCAACATCCACAAAAAAAAGTTACAAATTTAACAAAATATTTGATGGTTTTACTTTGTGATGAAAGAGAAACAAGATTTTTGAATTTTATTTTTGTATTGGCCCAAATTGTCACTATCTTCACAGCTTTTTCTTTGCATTTATGGAGGTTGCTCCATTTTCAATCTTAATAGTTTTGCCTCTGTGTTTACAAAAATTAATCATGTGGTATAAACAAATGTTTTTTATGAAGCTGACTTGAAACCTCACCTGGAGCAGTGGCAACTGGCAACATTTTGAAATCTGGGACTGCAACATCTACATTAGAAGCAGTTAAGCGAACAAAATTCCACTCCTCTTCATTCCAATTACTCATTCTGCAACAAATCGAGAGATTCTAACACTCTTAAACAAAAATTAAAAGAAAATAACAAATCCTTGAAAAAATGAAGAATCAGTATTCAATTTAGTGTTGATTGTTCAAATTTATATCCTTGAGCCAATTATATGAAAGTCATATTAAACTTTTAACCAAATGACATGTTGAGGTAGTAAGTGTTAGTTTTATAATCAGATTTAAAACAATCAGAAAATGCAACACAATGAACAATGAATACAACAAGATACCCTGGGAAAACCCTCCAACTTGAGGGGAAAAACCCAGCAACAATATATCTCTTATATATTGAATGATAAGAACAGCAATCTGCTTTACAATGGCCAAATCCAAGGCCTATAGGTATGGCTTCACTTCTTGAAGCACAATGAATAAGTCCACACTTGAGAAATAACTTGATCTGCTCCTTAGAAATCTGCTCTGCTTTAGAAGTCTGCTCTGCCTTAGAAATCTGCTCTGCTTTCTGAATTAAGCTTGTAATTGAATTGTCATGTTTTGAGAGAGCAAAGACCTTGTATATATATATGTATATGTGAGGACGCACCCTTTCACAAGTGGTCGGCCTCATTGCAATGTTCATTGGTCGGCCTGTAGAAGGATCCGACAAAAGCTAAAACATCAACACTCCCTCTTAGCTAGGGAGGATACTTCCAGCTGCATGAGACATATCACCTCATCGTGATGTCAACCACAATGGATGACATTCACTATGGCTTTCCCAGAGGGTGGAATCAAGGGATTTCACCTCGAACTTCTCTCACAGAGAAGAACTCGTTATCAAGGGATCTCACCTCGAACTTCTCTCACAGAGAAGAACTCGTTATCAAGGGATTTCACCTCGAACTTCTCTCACAGAGAAGAACTCATTATCAAGGGATTTCACCTCGATCTTCTCTCACAGAGAAGAACTCGTTATCAAGGGATTTCACCTCGAACTTCTCTCACAGAGAAGAACTCGTTATCAAGGGATTTCACCTCGAACTTCTCTCACAGAGAAGAACTCGTTATCAAGGGATTTCACCTCGAACTTCTCTCACAGAGAAGAACTCATTATCAAGGGATCACTGATACTGAGACTCTTTCTCAGTTAAGGCTGTATTCTCCACTATACCAAGCTTATCTCGAAAGTACACAAACTTTAACTTGGAGAGAGGCTTGGTGAGAATGTCTGCCGTCTGCTCATTAGTACTGATATACCTCAACTCTATAGCTTTCCTCACTACCATATCTCTGATATAATGGTATTTGATCTCAACATGCTTGGTTCTATCATGAAACACTGGATTGACAGAAAGCTTCACACAGCTCTGGTTATCACAATGAATGATAGTAGGCTCCATTGATTGTCCAAACAATCCTACAAGGAGCTTACGAAGCCATACTGCTTCTCGAGCTGCCATACAAGCTGCAATATACTCTGCCTCTGTTGTACTCAATGCTACAGATGACTGCTTCCTGCTGCACCAGGAAATCATAGCAGATCCCAAACTAAAGCAACATCCAGAGGTGCTCTTCCGATTAGTGACACATCCTGCCCAATCAGAATCAGTATATCCATGCAGCTTCAAGTCTACACCAGAAGAATATCTCAAGCCATACCCAACTGTGCCACGCAAGTATCTTAGGATATGCTTCACTGCGACTAGATGTATTTGCCTTGGTTCACACATGAACTGACTAAGTGCACTCACTGCATAGCAAATATCTGGTCTAGTATTAACTAGATACATCAATGATCCAATCATTTGTCTATACATGCTAGGATCCACCAGATCTGAACTAGTTGCAGCCTCTTTTAACTTCAACAAATTTGTCTCCATCGGTGTAGACATCGGTTTGCAATCCATCATACCAAATCTCTTCAAGATGTCAATAGTATACTTCCCTTGACTTAGAATGATCTCATCTAGTTTCTGCCATACTTCTAAACCAAGGAAGTAATGTAAGAGACCAAGATCCTTCATTTCAAATTCTGAAGCTAACTCCTCCTTACATTTGAAAATGAGGTGATCTTCTCCAGTAATAAGTAGATCATCAACATAGAGAACCAAGATTAATGCTTCGCCATCAATTACCTTGAAGTATAGGTTTGAATCAGCATCATTCTTGGAGAAACCCAAGCTCATCATGTATCGATCAATTCTTTCGTACCAAGCACGAGGAGCCTGCTTAAGGCCGTACAAAGCTTTCTTCAGCTTGCAAACATGAGACTCCTTCCCATGAACCTCAAAGCCATCAGGTTGCTCAATATATACTTCTTCCTCGATCGATCACACCATTTAGAAATGCTGTCTTCACATCCATTTGGTGTATTTTTCATCCTTTAAATGCTGCAATAGCAATGATGGTTCTGACAGATGTATAATGAGCAACTGGAGCAAAGGTTTCCTCATAATCTACTCCCTCTTTCTGAGAGAATCCTCTAGCCACAAATCTAGCCTTGTACTTCTCAATGCTTCCATCAGCCGCATGCTTGATCTTGAAAAGCCACTTAGAAGAAACAACAGATTTTCCTTCAGGTCTAGGTACGATATCCCAAACATCATTCTTGAGGATGGATTGATACTCTTCAGCCATAGCATCTCTCCATACTTGCTGACTAGTAGCTTCCTCAACACTAGAAGGCTCAGACTCAATAATTTGACTCATTAATAACACATAATCTGAGAACTTATGAGGTCTCTTGTTTTCTCTAAGAGATCTTCGGGGAGCTGCATATTTTCCCGCCTCTTACATGATTTCTTGAGTCCACCGAGGCCTTTTTCGTACTACAACAATATCACTAGGTCCATCAGTTGGTTCCAAAGGCTCAACTGGATCATCATCTTCTTTTGAATCAAAAACCCCCCTCTGAATCTTAGGAGTATGGGCAACTTCCATATCCTAAGGAGACTCTTGGTCTTCATTATCTATCTCCATATGAATGCTCTTAGATCTTTTGAATGCAACATCCTCTTCAAATGTAACATCCCTGCTGGTCTCAATCAACTTCTGACCTGGAATGTAAATTCTATAGGCTTTTGAAGTCTCACTGTAGCCTACAAATATTCCCTTCTTGCCAGATGGATCCAACTTTGTCCTTTTATCTTTTGGTATATGAACATACACTGGACAACCAAAGATCCTCAAATGACTTACTTCCGGCTTCAACCCTGTGAAAGCTTCTTCAGGAGTCATGTTCTCTAAAATGCGGTGAGGGCTTCTATTCTGAACATAAACAGCTGTCCTAGATGCTTCAGCCCAAAGCAAGGTTTGTAGATCTTGGTCATGAATCATAGCTTTGGCGGCTTCCACAATAGATCTGTTCTTCCTTTCTGCAACACCATTCTGTTGAGGGTTGTAAGGGACACAAAACTCCCTCTTAATCCCTGCTTTAATGCAAAAGTTACGAAATTCTTCAGAGGTGTACTCCCCTCCGTTGTCGGATCTCAAAACTTTGATCCTCTTCCCGGATAAGTTCTCTACCTGAGCTTTAAACTCTTTGAACCTCTCAAGTACTTCTTTAGATTCTTTAGATTTCAAGAAATAAATCCAAGTCTTTCTAGAGTGGTCATCAATAAAAATAATGTAATACAAGAAACCACTCAAGGAAGCAACAGACATTGGACCACATAAATCAGAATGAATGAGATCTAGAATACATTTAGATCTACTTTCTCTACTATGAAATGGACTTTTAGTATTCTTACCCATGGCACAACCTTTGCAGGTACCTTCATGCTCCTGATTGAATTTTGGAAGACCCGTGACCATCTTCTCCATGAAAGGTAGAGCCCGAAAGTGTAGGTGAGCCAATCTTCGATGCCAAAGGTCACACAAGCTTGAAGAATCATGTACTAATGCTTGAAGTGGACAAGTGAGAAGCCTATAGAGGCTCTCATGTCTAACTCCAATTACTCGAGCAGTCTTGAAGTTGGAATTCTTTACCCACACAAGAACTTTGCCTTCAGAGAAGGCAACTTGGTATCCCTTGTCTTCCAAGGCAGAAATAGAAACTAGATTTCGTTTGATGCCTGGAACATAGAGAATGTCACTTAACTTTAGGGTAATGCCAGAATCCAAGTGGAGAGTAGAGATCCCAATCCCTTTCACTGAATAGCTAGCATCATCTCCAATGATGACTTGTTCACTAGAATTTCCCTCCACCAAGTTTGATAAATGCTCCTTAAAACCAGTGATGTGCCGAGATGCACCACTATCAATTAGCCAAGTGTTAGTGTCGGTAGGTACATTGCTTGACAATGCCGAATAGAACAAGTATTCACTTGAGTCCTTCTGAAGAGAGGCATCATCAACATCTACAATGGTGGCCTGGATGGACAATACTTGGCAATGTGACCATACTTGTCACACCTAAAGCATTGGATTTTGGAGAGGTCCCTCTTCTTCTTGAATGCAGGAGCATCATCAGTTCCATTATCTCTATTCCTCTTGAAGAATCCTTTCTTCCCATTGTTGCCTTTCTTCTTAGATGCTTGGGAGGCAAGGACATGAATGTCTTCATTTGTAGAGCTTTGACCAATTCCTCTAGAGGCCAATCTAGACTCCTCTTGAATGCAATCTATCCTCAATCGATCAAACTTGGGAAGCTTCGATCTTGCACTGATTCCTTGAATGTAGGATTCCCATGATGAAGGAAGACCATTGAGAGCAAGCATGGTCAAGTCTTTGTCATCAACCACATGACCAATTGAAGAGAGCTGATTTCTCAATTCTGAAATCCTCATGAAGTAAGAAATAACCGTTTCTCCTTTCGACATTTTCACATGATGTAGTTGTTGCTTTAGTGCAAGAGCCCGGCTGGTGTTGTTGATTTCGTACATCTCCTCCAAGGTTTTGAACATGTCCCTTGCTGTCTTCAACTTGGAGACAATCGGAACAATATGATCTTTAACGGAGTCAACCAAAATCTTCTTCGCCTTGATGTCTTTCTTTTTCCATTGCAACTTCTCTTCTTCCTCCGAAGGTTCGGGAACTTTGGTTTCCACAAATTCAGCCAAGTCATTTTCTTCCAAGGTGAGCATGATTCTAAATCTCCATGCTGTGAAGTTGGATGCTCCTTCGAGTCTATCCTCAATTTTAAGACCGTTCACCATCTTGACTAAAATAGGGATAAATAGAGAGTATTGCTGTAGTGACAAATCTGATCACGATCTTCTTCAAACCCGCTCTAATACCATGTTGAGACATGGACCAGCTAGGACTCGAACCTAGGACCTTCCATTTGCTGCTGGAGTGCTCTACCACTGAGCTACTGGCCCCTCTTGGACCAGTCCATCGTCGGTCCGGGTGTGGCTTACACCAACACCCCCCTTAAGCCACACCTCTCGTGTGCTTGGGGCTCCTAGCCTGGCCTGGCTCTGATACCATGTTGAGACATGGACCAGCTAGGACTCGAACCTAGGACCTTCCATTTGCTGCTGGAGTGCTCTACCACTGAGCTACTGGCCCCTCTTGGACCAGTCCATCGTCGGTCCGGGTGTGGCTTACACCAACAGTAAGTTCTCAATAATAGTTTTTGCAAATAAAACTTTAATATTGACTTCCTGGATATTATGTTCATTGTGCATGTATGTATTGTTTTGAAAAGAACGGTTATTGAATTAGAATTCTTCCTTTAGTTTCAGGCACAAACAATATTACAAAGGCTAAGGTAAGAGCACTGAACAAAGGCATACAGCATGAATGTAATGAATAAATTTTATGAAGCTCAAGGCTTTACCCATAATCGAATGCAATATTATGATTAAGCCAAACCTATATGCTTGCTCACATCCACCAAGGACTCTCAAACATGAAATGATTTTACTATATGGATGCGAGGTAATGAATAAATTTTGATTGACAGTTGTCTCAAGTCTACTAGACGTAGAGGGGCACAAGATAAACTAAAATTTAATGACAACTCAGGTCGACGGAACTCAGGTCGAGGGAACTCTTAGACATGAAATACTTGTATCAATATACACAAGATTGTGAATAAATTAAACCTTATAAATTCCTTGTATATGTCAAATACTCTAAACATGAAATAAAACTCAAACACAGATGTAGAGAAATACCAAAATCACTCTTATAATTCACTATAACTTGGCTACTATGCAGCTTACAAAACTAGGTGATCACCACAGGCAAAAAAAACTACTACATATTAATTCTGAATTTGTTTCTCTGTCAACTGTTCAGCAATTTCGAATATCCTCTGTGATTGCAGACCTTTTACAAATTTTCTTCTCTGATTTCATACAGTAAATGATAAATCATCTAATGCTTTAGAGAGTGTTACAGTCGTAAAAGAAATCCAAAAAATAGAATTTAAAGGTGTACTTTAAATCTTCTTTAAAAACACCTAAAATATCAATAAGCTAATTTAGAAATTAGCACCTCATTTCTCCTAAAACTAGGAGCTAAAAAACCTATCTAAAATTAACTTAAACACTGCTTGTATAAAACTGGTTCAAAAACTAAAGGGCCCAATAGAAAACGGTAGCCATTTGAATAAAGACAAGGAAAAAGCCTGCAATAAGAAACTGCTTCACAAGACAATCAAAATAGAAAAATGGCAAATGTGAAATAAATAACACATAACATTCCTCTTCCCTAAAATGAAAACCATCAGACGGGATTCCATTCCTACAAGCTAATGTGAATGTGAAAGAGACTCACATTCATATGCTAAAGAAATAATAAATAAAAAAATCATAATTAAAAAAAATAGAAGATGGATGATTGAATAATATGAATATTAACTAATACTAAAACTCACAATGAACAGTAAACAAGAGATAAATATAAATACCATCCAATTATTATAAGTAAGTATACTCAATAACTATAAGTAATTATACTCAATAACTATAAGTAATATGTTTCCTCAGAGACATAGTTGTAAAAAAGACATTTATAACAAAAGGGTTCCAATTCCATGGGACTTAGATCTCTTCAATCTCTTTCATTGCATCCCAATTTTTTTGGTATGGTTTCCCTCATTATATTCTCTATAAGATCAAACCCTCTTTTTTCCTTAAAAATTAAGGAGGCAATGTAAATATCTTGCATTGAAATAAATTTTGGCATATCTTAAAAAACAGTAACGGGGGTCAGTTTTTCTATGGTTAACGAAATTGCAGCAAACAAAATTTAATTTTTGGGCTAGAAAAACAAAGAAATGATGCAAATACCTTTTAAAAAAATAAAAAATTTCCTCCACGCCTAGCATCGATTCCTCAGAAGGCAATTCTTTTGTTTTCACCTCATCTCAAATCTATGCTCGCCTGAGTTATTTGCTTTTAACCGTTTCTCCTTTCCCTCGAAAAAAAAACAAAATACAAATCCCTGCAACCGACGTTTCATTTCTTTCATTCTCTGACTTATTTCTCTTCAGTTGTTCCATTCTCTTTTATTTCTCTGCAGTGGGCGTTCCATTTATTTCTAAATATATATTTGTTATTGTTGGATTTTTTGGTATATTATGATGATTTTTTATATAATGAAAAATGGAAGGATTACCTAAAAAAGTTTTTGATTTTTTTTGTTGTATTATGATGACTTGTTTTTTACTAGGAAAAAAAAGACTAGCAAAAAAATATTTTTTTATGGGACTCCCAAGTTTTTGGCAGTTACAAAATGTGCCCACATATACTAAAAGGCCTATTGCCAAATTATTCATTGCATAATTATACATAATATCTACTTATAATTGATCCCTTCTATTTCACTCCACCTAACCCTAATCAAAACTGCAAAAACATAATTTCTTAGGTGAATTTATGCTTAAATGTGCTTAGTTACCTAATTGACCAAAAAACCCCTTTTATTTTCTTATACAAATTATAAAAACCAGATTTTCAGTAAATATAACTAAAAGAAACCCTCAATGTGCTAACTCAACTCATCGTACTGTGGACACGTCACACGAACAAAGGCATAGAAAACACCATTATCAGCAGTATGTGCTACGCCTCCACAATTAGCAGCATAATAAGCAGCTGCAGTCTGTCCTTCGTATACAAAGTCATATCCTCCATGCAAATTGCTGCCTACATTAGAACACCCACAATTACTGTAACGAGCAGCCTCGTTATTACACCCAGGACCTGCCCATACAGTAAAATAACTACCCACACAAGGCTTTAGAAACAACAGGCATACTAGCAATATTCCTATGTATTTCAAAACACTAGATTTTTTCATGACGTTACAATTCAATGTAGTTATACAGAACAATGCTTACATGTACTAATGGAAGAGTTGTGCTTTGTATCTATAGAGGAAATCTGGGCTTCAATAGCACGACTCTGTCAAAATGTTGTTTATGATGTGTCAAAACTCCACTAAAGGCTAACATGGGGGCACAAACTACAATAACATGTATGTGTCAAAACCTTTATGAAATATCTTACAGATTTAATGAAGCGAAACGACTTTATTTTCTGCATATTAATAAGATAACATAAAATATTAATATCCTCGACAATTTTACCTTCTGCTTACTAATCAGATAACATAAAATATTAATATTAATATCCACTAAAAGCTAAAGTTGGCACAAATAAATTTAGATTAAACCCCAAGAATCGATGACTTAGTGTACCCTGTGTTTCAAGGTCTAAAATTAATAATATAACATAAAAATATTAATATCCACTAAAGGCTAAAATTGACCAATGGAGATAAATCTAAAATAACACATGGAGGAATTGTTGACTCAGCCCACCCTTTGAAAAAGTATAAAAATTATGCTATATGATTGTATTTCAAAGACAACTACAAATAACTAAATATGAAGACCGGGAGGGATAAGCATTGGATGAGCTTTTGCCATTGTTTGTAATATGTGTGAAAGCTTTTCTATATGTATGGAAGGCTGTTCAATTTTTAGTAGCTTTGAAAGAAAAATTTAAACTTTGTTATGTTCAATAGGGCTCGTGATTCTATTTTATGTATGTCTAAAAATTTGAGATTACTACGGTGGCTCGTGAAAATTAGTAGGGGATATTTTTCATATAAAATATATTTATGGCTATCAAATGTGTGTATGGCCATCTTGTTACTTACAAAATAAGTAGGGGATATTTTTCATATAAAATATGTTTATGGCTATCAAATATGTATATGGCCATCTTGTTACTTAAAAAATATTTAGAATATATTGAAGTTGTTTTTCAACACATTCTTCTGTAAATGATTTGCATTTTGGACCTGTGACCTATGTTTTATATGTCAATCAACTCTTTTGCATTCAACCATGCATGGTGTAGATGCATGGATGATGGGCATACATCTATATTTGATGGCCATAGGTGCATTATGTCTAATAGCTTGTGTCATCAAAATGCAATGGTTTTAGCCTATAAGCCACCTTATGTAGCATCCACTCAATTGGCTAGAGAGAGGGTTGGATATAAACACTTGATGAGGAATTTTGATGCTTCTTACATGAGTGCTCAACCCTTCGAGAACTCTCATAATCTTTCTAGTGAGGATAGGTCACCAAGGGAAGATTATAGCAACAAATGCTACTCTATTTCAGTCAAAGACTATATTTGACCCAATTAATGACCTCTCCTAGGTAAATAGTTTAAATCTTTAGCAAATGATGATAGGAGGCACTCAAAACAATCTATGGAGGATCTACCAACATGAATGTTATCTCCTAATGAGTTCTTACAAAAGCTTTCCCCTAAGTTCTCTATATGAGTTGCATGCTATCACTTCAAGTCACCTTGAGTTTTATCTAGCCTCAAGCTTTTCATCTTCTCACTTTGTATGATGATGGATGTGGTGGTGCATGTATGCTAATTGATCTTGGCTTACACTCTACAATTATTACATTAGGGAACCCAACCACAACATTGTGTGGGTAATCTTTGACATTAATGGGAGAATGTTAGGTATTGTAAATAGTTGAATCACCCATAATGATGTCCCTGAAAGAATGGCATTTTGACATTGGATTGTACTAACAACTTGTTACTTTCCAACTAGCCAGTTTGTGGCAACATTAATATAGTCATCTTCCGAGGATAAAGTTGGCTTACTACCAATGTGTAGGTGTGTCAAAAATAATAAAGTGTGGTTTTATTTCAAAATTCATTGGTTGTTAGTGAACCTAGATTTTTTTATGGCAACATGTTGCATCAAATCCTTCTATTACATAGACCAACTTATGAGTTGATGAGGATATAGTTACTAAATGAATTGATTTTGTCCTATACTTTGAATAACATGGTTTTATCCTTTTCTCTCATAATGGTAGATTTTTTATAGTACATTTGAAGATCATTTTCTCTAAACATAGTCCCATAACTTTTAAGGTTGAATGGGTTTCTGTTCCAATGAAAATCCTATGCACACAACTCTCTAAAGATATCACATATAATCCATCCTAGGATTATCCACCTCATTGCTAGAATTTAGAACTTGGAGCCACATCCTCCCTACTCTTCCAAATAGACTAATTTACATGGTTTTTTATTATTACTCATACCACCACCTTCCTATTTAAGTTGGAAAATAAGTTTCCAATGTGTGCGAATGCATATAGCCCACCCACTATGTCCAAATAATTATCTCATGTGTTTTGTGAGATTCAAGGAGATAATCTTGATTTTTAGTTACAAACGTAGGTTTTAAAACCCCATCATCATCTCAAGGTTTCTAATGCTCATAGGGAAAAAAGAGTTCAAGTTCAATCTTACTTATACCAGCTTAAGGTGGGATAGAAAGACAAAAAAGACATTTTCAAATCCCTACATCTCAATCAAACCCACTTGTAGATTTAATATCCTCAAATTATGTCTAGGAAGCTTTGCTCTTTATTAGATATTTATAAAGCATTAATGAACCATTACAACTTACTAATTCAATCCCACCATGACTGCCAAGAGCATCATTCTACACTTCAAAAATTTCTTGTTGTTGTTCCTAACCACTTATCTAGTCAACTAGATTAGCTTGTTTCTCAAATCACCTTGGGAGAGTTACAATAGACACTTATTATGATGGCTAATGATAAAGCATTGATGACTTTCTATACAATTTTACAAGACTACCTAACACTTTATAGGACTAGACTTGGTCTAGGTCTAAAGAGAAGCTCTCTAGAAGGGTTCCCTTCTGTCTATCATCAATCATGGTATTATCAAATTCATTCCCAAAGTTCAGAATCTAGACCTTATCTCTAGCTAGTAACCTATTACATTACTTAATGTGTCTTATAAAATTCCTTCTAAAGCACTAGGTGTGTGTATTCATCATTCACCTCCTTCTATTTTTTTGTCTAAAGGGAATGAACTTCATTCAAAGTCACTATATTTCTAGTAATCTCATTTCCATCTAAGAAGTTATGGAGTGGGCTTGAGCCTCTAGGAGATGCATTTTTTTCTCAAGATCAAAATAAATAAATCCTATATGATTACATTGAATTGCCTTTCATTCTTGTGATGCACAAGGATCTTATCTTTGACAAATTGTTTCTCTAAGTTGTCCAAACATTAATGCAGATGCCTTTACTTTCCTCTGTATTAATGAGAGAGTCTATAAGACCTTTGACTTTTTTTTCTCTATCAAGAAAGGATGTTTTTAAGCTCTAGGATTTTATGTTTTGGAGGCTAAAGCTTTTAGTAACTTACTTGTGTATAAAGCCTCTCTAAGAATTCTCAAGAGAATTCCCCTCCCTTATTCCACCTATAGCAACTTATCAATGGGCACTTCACAAACAACTCCTTCCTTACACCAGCATTTCATAGCATGAGACTTTTTCAAGATTAGATTCCCTAGATAATATTTCACTATAGACATATTTAATGTGGGAGAACCATGTATTTAAAAAACCGCACAAAAAAGTATCAATCAATCATTGAGAAAACTTACATACATGAACTTAGCATTTCACCTCTCCTTTCATCCTTCCAATTACATAGGCTCAATACCTCTTCTAGATTTTTACAAGTGTTAGATGCATATAATTCAATATTCATATAATCCCATGCACATGAATTCTTAAGCTTAGGATTAAAACATCTAATACCATGTTGGGTAGTTATTCATTTTCAATTAAGATATATGATCCTTTAATTAATAAATAATATTTACATTAACCTAACATATTTCAAAATTAAATTATCCTTTTATGAATAAAGTAATATTATATTTAAATTATTAATTAATCACCGTGAATGGCTATAAATATAATTATAAGGCCAAACCTTATATTAAATAGAGCTTTATCAATGTTATTGAAACCACTTATAAATGAGTGTGCCTCCCTAATACACATTACGCTCTGACTATATTTCCTAATTTCTCAGATTTTGGTCAATAAATATTCAATTATAATATATGGAAGATGATATGATTAACAATTTGTATTAAAAATTTCCTCACAATTTGTTAGCATGCTTAGAGATATATTCGTAAAATATGCATGTTTGAAGAAAGCATATTCTTAAACCCTTAGTATGATGTGGAATTCACATATATAAGAAGTACCTTTAACAAATCCAATAATTCACTATGAAAAAATCAAACAATAAAATGTTGGTATATAATCAAAAACCAAGAGAGATCTATTTACTCATGCAAATGGGATCTTTTTGGCTAGCATCGTTATTACAAAGCCTAATAAATATAAAAATTATGTTAGTATTAATAATTATAAATTCTTCCATTATAACCTCTATGTATCTCTTCAACCCTACTTGACCCTTGAAACACACTCAATCATACTCTAATGTTTTTTCTAGTGAGGTTATAAAGTTTTCCATTAAGTACCTTGACAAAGGTAAATATAAAGATATCAAGGCTTACCAAGTTGAGATCTTAACACTTCAAAATATATAATCCTTGTTTTCTGTATGAAATATATTTTCATCCAAACATTCATGTACACATATATTCTATAAAGAAAAAAATTCAATAGATTGACAACAATAAAAGGGCCAAATTCTACGCTATGCATAGGAATCAATATTCTATTATTTATCACCCCATCATCCTTGGATCTATTATAAAATATTATAGATAGTAAAGTGCTTTATAGATAGTAAAGTGCTCATTTCTTTTTTATTTTAAAACACATGTTAAACAATCTCCTAGAGTCAACTTGTAAAAATATTAAAATAAATTGGTATTCTTCTCAAACCTCTCAATTTTGTAATTAACCTTTATCAAAATTTTATAACCAATTGTTATGGTGAAGTTTGCATACCCATTCCAATTCCCATTTAGTTTTGGGGCTATTTTGATGGAAAACTTTAA
Source organism: Cunninghamia lanceolata (assembly GCA_027924645.1). Lineage (NCBI taxonomy): Eukaryota > Viridiplantae > Streptophyta > Pinopsida > Cupressales > Cupressaceae > Cunninghamia > Cunninghamia lanceolata. The sequence goes on along the minus strand of BSBN01000534.1, from coordinate 12,127,450 downwards.
TACATTTATATATTGAAAAATTATGCACTATTGTGCAAGGATGGGCTCATTCCCTAATCCATTACTTAAATTCTATACATACATAATGAACTATACATTTCATCTTATTCTATCCATATATCACTTATTCCTATACAAACCTTACACCTATTGTTATACATTCACTTATTGCCCTGATATTTACACTTTCATGTCTTGAGTCAAACCCACAACATGTGGGAGCAATATCAGACCACATAGAATTGACCCCAAAAATTCAAATTTTCAAATTCAATCTTTGTTGAACCCTACCTAATCTACTAGTTGTTATGAGCTAACTATGTACTTATTTGCATGACTAATTTCTATTTCGTAGTATTTAAAGGAATTTAATTTGCATTAATTTATAATAAAGATAGTCCAATTATCATCCACATACCCTAATCAATTATTGAGGAGAACCATTCCAGGAATATTTTCTTTTGGAGCACAAAATAGAATCTAATCATACATCACATCACCTAGGACACGAATACCTAATTTTTGTCTTTGATATTCTCACATGAAATACAAAGCTAGTTCAATCAAGTGGGTCAACCTAGGAGAACTTGGCCCTCATCATCTATCAATTTCTACAAGGTATATTCCAATACTACCAGTCCTTACACTAGAGTAGACATCAATCTAACAAGGGTGAAGTAGTTCATTGTAGTCCAGAATGTGCAAAATCACTTAGGTAGTCATAAATTACTTTCACACAATATATCATTTCTACAAAGGGTGGGATCAATCCCATATGGAACAAATTTTAAGCTGAAATGAATTCAAAAACTATTAAGATCCCAAGAAGTTTATTAAACTATCTATACCAATTTTTTGTATCAAGGTGAGTGGAATCTACATGCCATTTGATCTATTTCTTCATCATCATTCACATAATTAATTATTGTATCCTTTGCATTTACTTTGTTAAACACATGTTCAATTATCCATTGACAACTTATTATGAAGTAATTACTCTAGGTTGATTTGTGATATATTTGTGTGTATTATTTAATTATCATAGGTTATGGTGGAACCCCTCTGTGATTTCCCTATCCCTTTGAGTAATGTCTTTGAAATTAACTAAGTCTAAATGCAATTGGATTAAACCCTAAACACTTGGTCTTTTTCATTTAAGCTTGCATCTTCTTTCCTTTTATCCCATAGAAGTACAAAATCTCTAACTACAAACTTTCTCTGCCTGGCTCTTTTATCAAAAAAATTCTTAACCATCTATTGGTGTCTGGTGATTCTATCCACAACTATTTCTCTTTCCTCTTCCAATTTATTTAGGTACATAATTCTCTTCTCCAAAGTAGACTGAAATTCTTCATTTTCTATACCTTTTTGTAAGTTCAGTGTTGAGAGTTCCAGAGAAATAGGAATAGTATTGTCAATGCCATAAACAAGTTGGAAAGGAGACATACCTATATCTCTTTTGTAAGTGATCCTATCCACCCAGAGAGCATCATACAGCTTCTTATGCCATCCTCTTTGTCCTTCATCTACCAATTTCTTAGTGATTGAGATCAAATTTTTATTGCTAGATTTAGCTTATCCATTACCTTGAGGATAATAATCGAATGAATGTCCCAGACTAATACCATGTTCATAATAGAAAAGAGTAATCTCAGAGGATGAAAAAGACCTAGCATTATCTGTGATTATCTTTTTTGGGACATCGAATCTTACTATAATGTTTTCTTTTAAGAAATTGCATACCACCTCTGAAGTAGTCTGTCTCATTGGGATGGCTTCTACCCATTTGGTAAAGCAATCTGTGGCAGTAAGAATGTGGGTATGCCCAACACTTGAATTAGGATTGACAGGACCAATAAAATCTAGACCCCATTGTTGGAATGGCTCATCAATCACCACAGGTTTCAAAGGCAATGCTGCTAGATGAGGCCAACCGGTAAACTTGGCACATTTTTCACATTTGGACACCCATTGTTGAGCATCTCTAAAAAATCCTAGCCAATAAAAACATTGTCTTAAGATTTTGAAAGTTGTCATAGAGGCAAAAAAAGGACCACCATAGGCTTCATCATGGAAGGATTTCAGAAGTTTCCTTTGTTGTTCCTTGTCGACACACCTAAGAAAAGTCCCATCGACCCCTTTTTATATAAATATCCTTCCCAAAGAATGTACTTACTGGATTTCAGCTTTAGGTTTCTTTTTTCTTTGGCTGACAAGTGAACAAGACAATCACCATAAGTTAGAAAGTATGAGATATTTGAAAACCACTCATCCATTGTACTGGTAAAAACGACCAGACGTAATTGCTCGTCATTGGTGATTTTATTTTCTGCAATCAGCCTACATAGAGCTTTGCCTCTCACTAGATTAGTAGGTCTAATATCTACATCATATTCTTAAACTTTTGCTATCCAAGCCCCCCGTTTGTTACATCCAATTTTTTGCTGTGTAAGGATACTTTTAACAATAGTTTCAGGAACAAAAACAATGATATGTGAATGCAGGATGTAGAACCTAAAACTTTTAAAAGCTCTAACAATAGCATAGGCATGCTTTTCAAAAGGTGTGTACTTAAGCTCATAGTTTTTGAGAGGGGTACTCATAAATGAAACTAGAGCTTCAATGCCTTGCTCATTTTTCTGCATTAAAATGGCTGATAAAGTATGCTTTGATGCATAGAAATACATAATAAAGTCTTTATTAAAATCAAGACATACCGCTGTAGGTGAATTGGTTATATCCTTTTTTATATCTTCAAACGCCTTCTTTCCCTCACTGCTCCATTTGAAAGCTGGGTGATTTTTCATCATTTCAGCTATGGGCTTTGTCAACTCAGTGAACTCAGGTACAAATCTCCTCAGGAAGTTCACTTGGCCAAAGAAAGATCTAGTGCTATCCTTATTCGTGGGTAACTCCAGTTGCATGATTGCTTTCACCATTTTCGGATCGACTTTAACCCCATCTTTTGAGACAATGTGTCCCAAAAGATTACCTTCTGCAACAGCAAAAATGGATTTCTTGGGGTTTAATGAGATCCCTTGTTCTCTACAACACTCTAACACAATTTCCAAATCATGTATATGATGTTCCCTTTTCTTTGAAAAAATTGTCAAATTATCTAGATACACCACAATGATTTTATTTTTCAAATCCCCAAATGAGAAATCCATAGCCCGCTGAAAAGTAGCGCGAGACCAAATGATATTCTATTGTAAGAAAACACACCAATGGGGGTGGTGAATGTCATTTTGTGTTGATCTTCCTCAGCCACTTCAATTTGATTATAACCAGAGAAACCATCCAACATGGACATCATTTCAGAACCTGCAATCGTTTGTAGAATGTGATCCATAATAGGTAGTGGATAATTGTCTTTTAATGAACCCTGATTTAGGTTCCTAAAGTCAACGCAAATCCTTATCTCTCTATTTTTCTTCCTGACAGGAACTATGTTTGCTACCCATGTAGAATGATGGATTGGATAGATGATCTTAGCTTTCAACATCTTATCTATCTCGTTAAAGATGGCCTCTACCACTTTTGGGTTGTAAGTTTGTTGTTTTTACCTATAAGGTGCAGTGCCAGGTTTCAAAGGTATCTTATGCTGTAATTCTGCACTTCTAAACCTTTTCAAGTCAGCATATAGCCATGTAAATACATCCTTGTATTTTATCAGCAAGGAAATCAATCTTTCTCTTTCTTGGGGAGAGTAGTATTTCCCTATGTACATTATTTTAGGCTCTTCGTTTGTTCCAATATTGACACAATCATAATCAGCGGATGATTCAACATTGACCTTATTCTTTCATTTTGAGTACTGATCATGTTTATTGAACAAATCTTCTAGAGAAACCAACCCCTTAGGGATTTTATTTCCCTTCAATTGAATCATTTCAAACTTTCCTTCCCCATGTGTATTAATGTATCCATCAGTAACATTCTTGCTTAGATTATCACTTCCTTCAAAGAAAATGTTAGAAAAACCTCCAGCCTTCTTGAGAAATGAAATAATCTGCTTGTCACTATCGAACACTTGCCAATGGTTTACATTATCAGGTATGTTGGGGCAGTATATCAACTCAATCCTATAAGGTTTATCTTTAAAATCAGGATGAGGTAATAATAAGGATACAGAAATAGCCATTGAATCAGCTCTTGTGTTAAGCTCCCTAGGCATTGCTTTAACAGAAAAAGCATCAAAATCTTCAATATAATCCCAAACTTTATTTATGTAATGTCTTAGTCTACCATTCTTTACAGAGTATTGTTTCCTAACCTGCTTAACTATCAACTCTGCATCCCCTCTTGCTTTCAATTATTTTATGCCCCTTTCCTTAGCTAAGGTTAAGCCTAGCAGAAGAGCATCGTACTCAACAGTATTGTTGTTCTCAAATTAAAGATTGTAAGCAAAGGGAAAGATATAACCATCTGGAGAGATTAGAACAACTCCTGCTCTAGAACCAGCATGAGAAAAACTTCCATCAAATTCTAGTGTCCACAACTTGTTCTTCAAATTAGGGCTAATAAGTCTTGAACATTCTTTTTCTATGGAAGTACACATATAAGTGCCTAGTCCAGTCTCAACAAATAGGATATCTACCCTAGGATCTCCAAACTTTAATACTGTGAACTTGGCCTTACACTCTGGATTAAGACGTACTTTCTTTCCCTCTAGTGGTATTAGAGAAGGAGACCAATCCATTTGTATCTCCCATCCCAAGTCTCTACAAAAACTCCTACTCAGAAGCATGCCATAACTAGGGAGAATATCAGCAACGAGGATAGTTAACTTTAATCTCTTTAGGGGGAAAGAAGCTCAAGCAACTTGTGCATCTTTTATTTGTCCCAAAATTGGAACTTGTGAGCCATCCATTGAAAAGCATTTACCATGGGAAGGAGTATAAGATAGACCTAAATCTCTATCCACTTGAGCTAGCATTACATTATCGGAAGCACCAGAGTCAATGACACAGTTACTCAATCTAAAACCAACTATGTAAAGAGATACATAAAATGGTTCTAGTTTAAAGAAAGGGTCTTGCTGTCCCAATTCTTTTTCATATAGATTATGGGAACTTATTTATCAATAGGTGTATTGACCTCATTAGACACTTGGGCATTACTTTGAGATGGGGAGGGTTCCTATTTGATATATTTCACTAGTCGGTCTAGCTCGGATGGGTTGAGTCTAAGGTATTCAGCCTGGGAGATCTAAATTTTGGTATTCTCACATGACTCAATTATATCAAATGAACTAGTAACAATAGTATCAGGGAAAGGGATGGATGGTACCTCTTTAGACATGTTCTTGGAAGTAGTATTGTTAAGTTTCTTAGAACTAGAAGCAAATTGCCTAGATAGAATGTACTTTGGAGTGAAAGATGAACCACTTGTTTGTCCTTTAGAGTCTGCTCATTTTTGGGCCTGTTGTCCTCTAGTGAAGACTGTACAGTTAGGATCAATCTCTGTATAAACATCTCCTCTTGCTTCAGCATCTGATTCATACTCAAAGAAACTAACACTTGCATCATAAGATGGGCCAAGTTCTTCTACATATGGTATTTTAGTTTGTTCATTCGTAGAAAGCATTTGCATGAATCAAATCATCTTTGGGCAAGTGGACCCATCATGATCTGTAGTCAAACAAAAATTGCACATCATGTTACCTTTACTAGTAGAGGGAGTATTCTCAATAGCTAGCCTCTGTGTGGGTCTAGATAAAGGCAAAGTTTTGTTATGAACGCCTTGATTACCATAATCCTTCCGTGGTATATCTTGGTAAGGTGGCTGAAACTGTCCCTTTGGCATTTGCCTCTTTATGGTGATTATATCATTGGCCAACCTTTGTATAACTAGGTCAGTAGAATTTATACCAAAAGGTTTACCAGTCTGCAACTTCTTTTTCCATTTTCCTGCTATAATCAAATCATCTTCTATGGATATGGCCCTCTCTTGGTTGCATTTACATCAGCTGCCCCTTCTCTTTTGATAGTGAAACTGACATCTGGTGGAAGAGTATTAATGAAGAAACATTTTAATAGATCATCCCTAGGCCTCATGTTCTCTTGAATCCTATTACATAGCTTGTTAAATTTGGCAACAAATTCCCTCATGGGTTCTTGTATCTCTTTTTTCATTGTGGCTAACTGCGTAACTAAAGTTTTTTCATTCTCGGTAGATTTGAATCTGCTTTCAAACTTTGTTTTTAAGGTATCTCAACCGTTAATAGAGCCATTAGGATGATGATAAAACCAATTAGTGGTAGCATTAGTTAGAGATTCTACAAAAAGTCTTACAACGACATCTTCATATTCTACAACAAGAATAGAAGAGGTGGAAAAAAGGCTTGCATATGTTCTTCTAGGGTGACTTTCCCATCTCCTCTAAATTTAGGTATAACTTTTCCTAACCCCTTACGTAAATCATGCAATTGGGCTCCAAGGTTCAGTGGACCTATGGTGGCTCCGCATGGAATAGGTTGGGGCTGGGCCATGATAAGCAAATTTTGTATGGGGAAATTTACTTGCAAAGGGAAAGTAACTCCGTGTAAAAGGAGGGCTTGACAAGATGTAGACAGAGTGCTTGGAGGGGTTTAACTAGGTGGAGGGGATGAGGGTCTACTAACAGACCTAACCTTTTGATTAGGTGGAAAGGGGGAAAAGTTGATGGACTCTAAAAATACAAAATCTTCATCTAATATCCCCTTCCTTTTGTCTCCCCTAGTGTATCTTTTAGAATCCAGACTTAAACAATGAAGCTTAATTAAAACAGAGTTGCCAACCTCACTTACTGATTAGCCCATGGACGATTTTGCCAATTGTTTAACTGGTCTCTTTGATTAACTCCCTAGTTCCTACATCTATCATTTCGAAGTGCTAGAACATGAAACACCTGTTCTCTTCGTGGCACAGGTACAATTGCTTCAACAATAAGAATTTCTTGAGCGTTTTCAAAATGTCTGGCATTCTCTCTCACAGCATCACCGATCTCTTCTTCTTCTTCTTCTAAAACTTGATTAACCTGATGGTATTGCAAGTTAGACCTTCTGCATTGCCAAGCAAGCAACCTTAATCTAGTAATGATATCTTCTTGATCGCCTATAAGCCAATCAACATTTGGTTGTAAAATAGGAGTGTTACGCCTCTGTGGAAACATTAGAGTAACTCATAATGCATTCTTTAATAATCATGAAAGTCCCCAGTAGAGTCACCAAAAATATGTTAGTCTACTGATTTGTCATCTAACTCTATATTCTCTTGCCTAGGCAAATGTCAAATATAACCACATTTTAGTCAATAGTAATGGTATTTTACCACTAACACTTTGCTTATTTTACAAGGTGGCAGCTACCTTCTACTAGTATTCAATGAATCAAAAATCTGTGATGCTTTTAACTAGAAATCTTTGAAAGGAGATTTTTGCATAAATAAACTAACCAGTACTCACAGAAGCTCAAAGACTTTGAGCAATAACAATTGAAAAAGGGAATATTCTTAATTATAATAATCACAACATATCCTTTCAAAGATAGATATCTACAGTAATGAAATCACCAATTGAATTCTCCAACATAAAGAAAGATCACCACAATATGGCATTTACATAAGATGAATGATAGCTCAAACACTATAACACAAAGATCATATATGCCTGAACAATTCCAACTGCGTATCTTTTCTATATATTGAAGTAGATTGAAACCAAAATAAAACATACGAGATATATAACTAAATTGAGAAAAACAAAGTTTACCCAACTAGAAAGATGCTTCCCTTATTTCCCCATTACATATTTATAACCATAAAATAATAACTGTCTTTTTAGAAGATGAACGGTTTCTTAAAGAAAATTGTTTTTATAAAATAAAGTCTTTTAAAGTATAGCCAGATAACAAAGAAAACATAAAGAAACAAATTCAATTCACCACCCCTTGATCTTCCTTAGGGTCTTCAACGCTCTTCACTGCTTGATCTTTCGCCATCTTTTCTCGTACCTTCAACTTCAACTTGTATTCCCGATACTTGGTAATGATGGCCTTAATACTTTTACTCCCAAGGATGGTGGTGTTCTGCAACTTGTTTCTAAACTTGGTCAAGTTTTTAGCTACTTCCGCCTTAGTTTCCTGTATAATTTCATCCCTATTTTTATAACCATTAAGATAAACTTGCATATAGCCTAACTTGCTCAAAGATTCACCAGAAACAGTCTCAAGATCAGCAAGTTCACTATAAAGTAAATCTTTGATCTCTTTGTTAATATCTCTGGGATCGTGCAGTGTTTCTCTAAAGTCATCCAGAATACTCACTTCAAATGTGTTACAATCCCTTTGAATTCCAATCATTAAATCCAAGTATTCTTGTAGAGCTTTATTAATCTGATCAATAAGATTATCATACATGTTGAGCTTCCATTCCAATGAGTCAACCCAAGACAAGTCAATTTCATGAGAATCACTGGCCATATTTTCTTTTGTAAGTGTTATGGTGTCTAGGGCTGCTAACTCAGCTACTTCCCTTGAAAGCACATAAGTACTTCCCTATTCCTTTCTCACCTGTTGAAGCTTATTGATCAATTCTTTTCTCTAATTGTGTATGAGAGCATAACTTTGTAACATCTTAGTCAGGATGAACAAAATATCACAAGACAATTTTTCAACGCATTCATTGGTGGCTCTAGCAAAATTTTGATTCTTTTTTATTTGTTTGATAGTATTTTCATCGATCCTGATGACTTCTGAGTTGGGAGTTTCTTGAGAAGAGGGTGCCACTATTGAATGAATGAACTAGCTCAAAGACAAGATTTGAGATCAGAATTTTACATTTTCCATTCTCTCCTCCTTGGCTCTTTAATTCAAAACATTGACAAAATAATTAGCATGGTATGACTCTCCTTCAAGAGTGGAAGGGCCCAAGTCAATATGACTTATTTTAAAATCTGCCTCAGTTATGTCATTTTCATCCAAATCTTTAATAGGATCAGCAATCTCTAACACTTGGTGGCCAGAAGTAGCATCATTAATCATCCTAGACATTCTCCTAGCTTTCTTAGGCTTTGAAGTTCCTTGTAAAAGCATAGCAACAGTGTCAATTCCTTTGGCCATAGTGGGAACATTCTTTCTCTTTTTCTCCACCACTTTTTTCAACTAGCTAGGGGAGGAAGTCACCACAGTAGAATTCACATTATCAGGCACAATTCTATTTACCTCCTCCAATGGGGAAGCAATAGGAACTTCTTCATTGTCAGGTGAAGAGGATACATCAAGAAAATTAGGAAAAGAACTATCATTCACAATTAAGTCAAAAATGGAGTCAAGGTTCACTGCTACGGTTTGAACATTCTTTTTTCTTACAATGGGGTTATCTAATTCACAAACTATTTTCAATGTGAAAGCATCATTTGGCCTCTCACCATCACCTCCAAACTATGAGTTGGAAATAGATTGTGACATATCAAGCGGCCGTGTAGAACTTTGCATAGTAGGGCTTTGTACTATTTTCTACCTAGTAGCCCTCAAGCTTCCTGACTCATGAGGTGAACTTGCATGCCCATGCCATTTACCAGTTAGCCAATCCTCAGTCCTTTTAATCGCTGGTGCAGAACAAACTTGAATATCCACAACCTCCTTCTTAGACCAATTTATTCGTGGAAGGGGTTTTGACAGCAAACTTTGGTACTCCACATCAATCACTTTAGAATCTTCCTTGAGCTTTTCTAGAATATGAAGAGGTAAACCAAAGGATTAGATTTGACTGATGGTAAGTCTCGTGTAACTTCTCCTTAGAACTTCAAGGTCATCTACATAGTCTTCCCAGAAATCTTCTAGGCTCGAATGATGTTCATATGAACTAGAGCCATAAAAGTTCTATTTTACATAGTTTTTACTGTCAAAGTGTTGCCTTAAAGACAAAGAGTGGAGGTTAAACCTTTCTAGTGCATACTCAGCTCCTTTAGTAGCATCCTTATTTTTGCAAGAATAAACTAACAAAGACAATGGGAAGGTGTAGGCCTTCTTCCTCATACTCTGATATTTAGCATTTACAGCCGTCATTTACTTACAAATTTCCAAAAAAATAATATAATCACTGGGGTACCGAGGCAACTTGGTTGGGCCTATTTCATAACCTCCTAGTCTCAGATAGGGAATCTGTCAAATTGAATGTAGAAACTCCCAAATTGCATAATTAGTGATGCAGCCTCAGGGGAAACCCTCATTTTAGAATTACAATTCAATTTCCTTACCAAAAACATCAAAAAGGCATCATTTACCTGGAAAAAGTCTTTCATCCCAACTTCCTTTGTGAACTAGGGAAAATAAGTGTACACAGGTGTATCTGGGGTTAGAGACCCATGTGGCCTTAACCTGGCCCAAATAACCTCTCGACTGGATAGAATATAAATCAAATAAGAGCACATGTGAAATCTAGAGGTATTTCAAAACTTTAGCAATTGCTCATTCAAGTGATAGCATATCATTTCAGCCCAATCAATAAATTGGCCCTCACTACATATCAGCAATATAAAGCGGCACATCCAAAATTCAAAAGAACTAGCATCCTCATTACCCACCACCTGGTGCAACAGAGTGATAATATCTAAAATTTCATCTTTAAAATGTGCTCTTTTAAGTGTGGAGGGTAACTGAGACTTACCTCTTTTCTCTGATTTTAGCCAGTTGCATGCAATGGAATTCTTGCACCAGTCTTCATTTTCCCTGAAGAATTCTGCACCCAGGGCCACAGACATCTCTTCATAATTTTCTTGCCTCATAATCTTCAATGTGTGAGAAATAGACTCGGGATAAATTCTTGCAACTACTGCTCCTTCCTTGGTCTTGATTTCTAAGGTTTCAGGGTCATATCTTTCAATGTATGCAACAATTAAATCTGCACAACACACTAAAACAGGGAAGCCCACTATATGAGCCAGACCACTTTGTAGAATCTTCTCTGCAAATGGCAACCTATCTTCCTGTTGTAGGCGAGACCAAAATTTTGCCAAGTCTATGTGTCCAAACTTAGTGTCCTTTACTTTAGACCAATTGTTCTCAATTCTAGAGTGGGAGGAAACACCCTAAAATTTGAATTTCATCATAGCGACAAAATGCCAAAGATGATAACATAACACAATGGATATGATAATTTAGATAAGGAGGAAAGTAGGTAAAACACTTAGATAATTTTGTTGTAAGAGTGAAATGATGTGCAGTTATGGCACTCTTGTCATGCTTTTAAATGTTCAGCTGACGTGATACCCTTCCCGTGCCTTGAGAAATTAACCCAAAGATTTTCTCATTTCCCAAAAGTTCTATAAAGGACATTTCATACTGGCAGCGTACATAGTTTTAAATAACCATTAATTACCTTGGGTTTTGGTCCATTACTTATCCATCACTGGATCGCTAGAAATAATAACTCTAGAACCTCAAGTCATGGGTTTTAAAGTTCGAAGAACCGGTGACAAGGTGATAACAAAGGGAACTAAGCGGGTTACAAGACATAACACAAGGAGTGTGGGGTCACGAGATCGCGGGGTTTAGAAAATTTAGAACCTAGCAATATGGTTAGAAAACTTGGAGGAATAGAGGCTGAGTTAGAAAGCCTAAAATATCAGCAACTTCAAGGATTTTCTAAGCTGAAGAAACATAACTTTTGGGACTTAGAAAAATACAATTGCACAAGAACAAATAATTGATATGAATGAGACCCAAACGTGGGAAAGGGGTAACAATATGTAGATCACACATCAACATCTCTCTCCATATAGTTTGAAACTATTTAACACACAAAAATAAGAAAACCTATCTCAACTTTACTCCCTTCAATAACATAGTTTTCATATACTACTTACAATCTACCTCTACATCATACAAACAAACCCTAACAAGGAACTTTCCTAACCATTCTCATCACATGTAGCATGTTGAGTTATCCTCACTTAAACCTCCTTACATACCCTTGAACATTCTTCAGGTTTGATTTCACAAAAAAACTATGTTTTCCTTCATCAATCCTCCAATTTTCATATGCATGGATAGGTATCTATCTCTACTATCATATAAACTAAGTCTCATGTCATTAATAATCACACACACATGGATATATATTTTCCTGGCCCTTTTATACATGCTTGCAAAACAATTTCTAAGGCAATTAAACTACCATACCAAGATAAACCCCTCAAACTAAATCCAACTAGAATTCCATTGGAATTCAAAAAGACTTTGAATTTGGTTCATTGATCTCGATTTCCTACTTTCGAGATCAATGGTTACCTTTTAACTTTGCATAAGTTTGAAAACAAACTTGTTATTGCTGGTACCCCTAGGTGATAGGGCCGGTCACCTCTATGTTTTAAAAACCCTCCAAGTGTTAAAATAAGTTATCAACCCATGACTATAGGTCACTTTAAAATTAAAAGAAAAGAACATACTGTTAACTCTTAATTGTCACTTAAGGCATCCTTTAGGGTTTACTTCTTTTAAACCCTAACTTATAGGCCTTAGATTTAATCACCTACCTCTGAAGAGGATTTTGATACAAAGGTTAATCTAGGATAAGAGTGATTCCTTTTGAAATCATAAAGTATTCAACATTTGAACATAACCATCAATGAACCGTAATATCACTAATGTACCTCTTTGACTTGTCTATTAGAGAAATCACCAATACTCTCACATAACCTTCAAATAATCTCAACTTGCCACCTATATAAAGTTGTCTTATCTTGGCATCAACTGAGCCACAAATGAAAGCATGTGCTCAAACCAATCCAAGACAACACCATGATTTGAAATAAGTTTACCAATCAAACACTTGTAATATCATCATCCCCTTTGTCACACTTATGAAGCCAAGATGAGAGACTCCTTATCAATTAGTCAACATCTGATAACTTCATTCTACACTTTGTATGATGGGCACAAACCTCTGAAGCAAGATTATGAACACTTGAAGTATCAACAAGCAATCAACACAAATCATAACATAATATTTGAGGCATGATGATATCAACATTATGCATGTGAACACTTGAAGCTCAACTTGTGACTGATCCTGTGAACCAAGCCTATAAATGATCCTGTGAACCAAGTCACCATCTGACATGACTTCAACCTTCATTACATAAGATGATCTTGATAAATGAGAACCGAGCTTGTGAAGTCAACCTTTTGACATGATGAAACCCACACCTTTTGACATCAATGACAAACTTGCCATCAATCTCCCCCTTTGTCATTGATGGCAAAAACAAACTACAACATTATGCTCTCTCCCCCTTTTTCACATCCAATGACAAAGGAGCTTACAACTACTCCCCCTATTAGATATGCATAAACCATCCATTCTTCCCCTAAAGTGTTTTCTTCCTCTGCTAGAGCAATCTTTCAAACACATTTATATATGTTGTCATCATTGAATTTTATTGAGCTTTAACATCATGAAGTGTACTACTACATAGTGCCATCAAGAAGCACATACATCAAAGGGATCTCCAATTCTGGAATCATCAACAAACAAAGGTATAAACGACACTGTCACTACATTAAAAACATATGGCATAATGGTATAAACCCTGCTCTCACTACTCACACAAATTTCACCTTCCAAGTTACTGTCAAAATCACTGACCTAAAGCCTACAAAGTCCTGCAATACATCAACATGAGGACTGCAACATCATATACCCATGTCTACTACTTTACAAAGATGTGGACCACAAATGATTAATGCACTCCTGTACTCTTCCTTTATACATTGAGCATGCATGTCTGCTTCAGCACTTGATCAAAACCTTCTCATTTATCATGAGGAATGCTACATCACTTTCATACCACTATTTGTAAAACAAAAAGTTCTAAAATTGCAAATCAACATACTCCATTCTAACTTTTGCAAGGTTTGTAATAGAAGAAAGGACTATCACACCCATGAAACAGGTACTAACATTTGTATCCTCCTCTTCATTTACATATAAGTTTAAAAGAGTACAATAACTACAACATATGACAATATGATAGAATCAATACCCTACACCAAAAGACAACATCACTGTCTTAGCCAAAGTATTCATTGAAAGCATCAATGGAAACACTCCTCCAAACTACACCAACACAAGAAAGAATCAGATCTATGACATAAAATACTGCTCCAACTATCCTTAAAAGACTGCATGTGATGCAGGAGCATCCAGTGGTGTAAGGGCAATCTTGCATCACCCAAAAAGAAGTTAATTCAAAATCATTGTAGTTGTTTTTATTTCTTTCCATAATTAGTGTTTTGGGTTCCATAATCTCTTGACTAATGATATAGGACTTTTAGTTTTTCCAAAACTACTAAAAATAGAAAACTACCTGTTTTGGAAAGTTTAACTGCCATTTTAGGAAAGTTTGCATTTGGGAATGGATTGAAGAGAAAAGTTACAAAAAGCTTCATAACTGAAATATAAGACCTTTGGCGAAGGACACAGGTAAAGATCATTTATGAGCTGAAAGATATTAAAGTTTTTGTTTTCTGAAAAGGCCCTGAAAATTTTTGATATTAGATATGAGGCAAACATCCCATAACATCCCCAAAAGTTGATGGAAATCCATTTATGAATTTCTGGCATGATAGTTCACATCACGAGCATTTTGGCGCTTAAAATGGTTTGTCAATCGGACACCCGTATCAAAAGTTATGCTTCCCAAAAGTTGACCTACTTTTGGAGAGAGTTGCAAATTTTGAAATTTATTTGGAGGCCACCAAAAAGTGCTATTTATAATTATTTTGGGAACCCTTGCCAATAGTAGAGTTAAGAGGGAAAGTGTAGAGTCAAGAATAGGTGGAAAAATAGAAACCCTAGCTGATTTGGGGTTATAGAAGGTAGAAGATTCTAGAGCCTGGTGATGTGTAGCTATAGTGTGTTGCAGCTTGTGGAGGATTGATTCCTCTAATTGTAATTGAGCTTTTGTAATGTAATAAGTTGTCCAAATCAATAAAGAAATATTTTATTTTATGTGTGCCATTTCTATTGTCGTGTGTTTTATGATTTATGCCCTTCATCAAGTGGTATTAGAGAAAGGGTTCTTGAGTGTGTAGATAGATCACCGACCATGAGGCAGTTTGTACCAAGACCTGAGGTTGTGGGCTTGCTGCGGAGATCAAGATGCCTCCACGAAGAAATTGTATTGGGAGGAATGCTTTGATGGAAGAGGGTTTTAGAGCCCCACAAAGCCAAATTGATGCATTGCAAGAGGAGCTATGAAGAGGGTTTGAGATGAGAAAAAGAGAAGAAAGTGAAGATGAAGCCGAAGAAGAGCTATCTGAGGAAGAACAAGAAGTTGCAGGAGATCCTGTAGAAGCTAGGTTGTTGAGGGCCATTTCTCATATTTGAGAGAGGCCCAAGATTGAAGTTTCTACATATTCTAGAGATTTGAATCCAAAAAAGTTTATTGATTGGATCAATGACATGGAGGAGTATTTCGAGTGTGAAGATGTGGAGGACCCAGATCAGGTCAATTTTGTAAAAACAATGTTGAAGGGCCATGCTAGTATTTGGTGGAAGGAGGTCTAATTAGAGAGGAACATAAGAGGAAAAGGAAAGATCACCAGATGGGATCAGATGGTGGAGAAACTGAAGAAGTAGTTCATTCCTGTGGACTATGAGATGGAGCTATTGAAGAAGCTATAAGGACTAAAGCAATGTAACAAGTCTGTTAAGGAGTATACAGAAGAGTTTTATAAAATTACTATCAGGACAGGCCATGCAAAGCCTAACAAGGAGAAGGTAGCTCATTACATTAATGGGTTGATGCCGAATATTCAAAAGGAGCTGAGCCTGGTAAGAATGACCACCATAGAAGATGCATACTAGTTTTCCCTTAAGGTGGAAGGGAAGCTGAATAAAAGATTCTATAGAAAGCAAAGGGGAAGAGGTCAAGGTAGAAGGACTGGTGGAAGACCCTATGGAGGTTGTAATGAAGATCAAAAGAAAAGTGAAGAAGCTACCACCATTCAAAATTAGAGAGGGGATAATTCCTACTGCTCTCGTGACTAGAACAATGGTGAGCAAAGAGGAAGAGGAAGATGTAGACCTAAGCAAGGACCCGGAAGAGGAGGACAAGTTGCTGATTAATCTGAAGAAATGTAGTTTTGCAAAGGAGTTGGTATACCTAGGATTTGTTGTCTCAGAGGAAAGTCTTAATATGGACCCAGAGAAGGTGAGAGCTATCCTTGAATGGCCTACGCCAAGGAGTGCCACAGAGGTAAGATCTTTTCATGGTTTGGCAAGTTTTTATAGAGAGTTTATCATGAATTTTAGTAGCATTTGTGCACCCCTAACTAAGACAATGAGAGGGGATAGAAAAGAGTTTAGAAGGACTAAAGGAGCAGACAAAATCTTTGATACATTGAAGTAGAAAGTCACAGAGCAACCTATTTTGGCACTTCTAGATTTCAATAAGGTATTTCAAGTAGATTGTGATGCTAGTGGTAGTGCTATAGGAGCTGTTTTGAGTCAAGAAGGTAGGCGCATTGCCTATTTTAGTGAGAAGCTTAATGATGCCAAGAAAAAGTATTATGTTTATGATCAGGAATTTTATAAAATAGTTGAGGCTTTGAATAAATGGAGACATTATTTGTTGCCAAAAGAGTTTGTTTTATATACTAATCATCAGGTTTTTCAGTATCTTAATAGTCAAGGAAGTTGAACCAGAGGCACTTAAAATGGGTTTAGTTTTTGCAAAGTTATAATTTTATTTTGAATCACAAGAGTGGGAAGTCCAATAGAGTTGTAGATGCCTTGAGTAGAAGGCAAAATTTGTTGACAGAAATGAAGATAGAGGTTGTTGGGTTCAATGAGCTCAAAAGTTTGTATCCTAAAGATCTAGATTTTTACGAGGCCTGGAAAGCTTGTCTAGAACCTCTTACTTTGGATAGGAAAAAATGGTTGGATTTCATAATCCAAGATGCCATGTTGTTTAGAGGAAGCCAGTTGTGCATTCCAAGGAGTTCCATGAGAGAGAACCTGATAAAGGAGATGCATAGTGGGGGATTAGCTGGACACTTTGGTCGAGATAAGACCATTGCTATTGTTGCTAAAAATTATTATTGGCCATAGTTGCAATAGGATGTGAGGAAATTTGTGCAGAGTTGTGTTGTGATGTTCACAACATGCCCCATTTTGCCCCTTAACAAAATGAGGACCCCTGCTGTTGGTTTGCTTTTTTGCTTCTGCTTGTTTTGTTCTGTTTGGTGGTAAAGGGAAAAGAGAGTTGAATTTGCAAACCTTGTTAAAAAGATAGAAAATTGCATTTTTAGTACCATTGCATGATGTGGTTGGATTCCTTGTGAAAAATGAGCCAGGGTTGCTTTTTGAACCATCTTAAAATTCATCATATTTTGCAAGTTATGATCATTTAGGTAAAATGTACTATCAGGTTTTGCATGATAAACAGTCAGTTGTTTGTCTTTTTCCTTGTTGGCATCCGTTTTAAATTTTGAAAAATACATACTTAGTGGTTCCAGGTCATGGGCAATTTTGTCTGGGTTCCACTCTGTATCTCACATTTGACTATTTTGTAGAGGTGCATCGGATGCTTTGATCTCCTTTGTTTATTCATTGGAAGTGTTTTTACAGGTTTGAACCTGCGCCTTGAACCATCCGATTGAACCTTTTTTTGGTTCAATGGTTCGAGATTCAAAAGGGTTCAGCATGTTCAAAAATATATAAAGGGGTGGACTATTATTTTGTATTGCAGCATTGAACCGTCGCGTTGAACCATCCGCTTGAACCTTTTTTCAAAGGTTCAATGGTTCAAGGTTCGCGGGGTTCATTTTCTTTTAAACAGCCAAGGTCATGCCGTTGCTTTGCATAATGGTGTATTGTTGAACCGCCGCATTGAACCTCTTGCTCAAACTCTTTGGCAGGGTTCAATGGTTCGTGGTTCATGGTTCATGGTTCAAGGTTCAAGGCTTTGGGAAGATGGCGAAGTGGCCATCGGCCTAACATGTCTGATCGGCGGAGTTTGAATATGTCCCGCCGAAGTAAAGTCTCTCGCCGATGGTATGCCATCGGCATAATAAGCACCGTCGGCAATACAATCCAAAATATACATTGGCGGACCCGATGGGTTTATCAAATACTGCAAATTTGTTGTATATTTCAGGCTTATATGTTTTTACATACAAGCGGAATATACATGCGATGTTCACATACAAGTGCCATATACAAGCGCCAGACCCGAAGCAGTTATTAAACAAGGGTATATCATTGTATATGCGGGCTTGTATATTGGCGGGATACAAAGGATTTTATACATTGCCGGACCCGAAAAGATTATCAAAATGAATTAAATGCTTGTATATTCGCGTTTGTATATCACGATATACAAGGCAATGTACAAGTAATAATGTACAACGCCAGAATTGAAAGGTTATCAATTGGAGTTAATTGCATGTATATTGCGATATACATTGGTTTTAAAAGGGAGAAAGACTTGGCCGAAATGCGAAGAAGGGAAAAGACATTGGCAAAACTCTCGCTGATAAAGGAGCATCGGCCAAGGTAAAGGCATCGGCGGAGGGAAATTGTGAGGCGCCGATGGGTGATCTCACGCCGATGGGAAGCAACGAAGGGCATCGTCAGCAGGAGTCAGGCCGACGAAAGAGCATCGATGTAAGGTAAGACATCGGCAGAAGAAGTTTAGAGCCCACCGATAGTATAGTCTCTCGCTGATAAGGAAGAAATATAGGCCGAAAGACTATATCGGCATAGCTCACGCCGATGGAAGGATAAACGAAGCAAGGGGCCATCGGCCAAACCATAGTGATCGGTGGAAAGGTTTTTTGTCCCACCGATAATACGAGACACGCCGATGGAAGAAAACAAAGGAATAAACAATAGAAAAGGGTCGTCGGCCAAATAACGAGCATCAGCCAAGTATTTTTTGGACTTGCTGATAGAGTTTGTCACGCCGATGGGTGGGAAATAGAAAGCGGTGGAAATTTTAAAGCAATTTTTTGCCGCCAGTAGCATTTTTTGGTCAGCGATAGTTGACCCAATGATTTTTGAGCAGTCTGTATACATTTTGGATGCGTTTTGGAAGTTTTTTGGACCCGATTTCCACACTTTTGCATAGTCACCCTGATTTAAATAGATATTTTAGTTCCCTGCTATTCTTTAGATAGATGTGATACTTATTGCTTGTCTTTTCTTGCAGGCTTGCAGTTGAGGAAGCAGCTGGAACTTGATCACAGTGACATCATGGAGGAAGGAAATCCGATCTCAGGAGCAGGAAGATAAAGATGAAGTGCGAACAAGTCAAGGCCATTCAAATGAAGAACAAGGTTGCAGCTGAAGGTATTACTACAACAGACAAACATAAGTTATTGCTGAGTTGCCAAAGCTTCTCAGAAGGGGCAATATTTCACCCAGATTTGACACTGCTCAGAGATATTTTGGAGAACTGGTTCACCTGTATTTATTGCTGTAACCAGGGGTTTGAACCAGGGGTTTAGTTAGGTTTTTTCTATAGTGAGGACAATCAGAAAGTCTATATATTGTGCCTCTCTGCACTGTAATACTTTACAACAGGGATTTTAGGGGCTATACAACAGGGATTTTTAGGAATACACACAGTTAGCTTAGTTTAGTTTAGCAGTAGAAGAAGGAGGTCACCTGTTTGTCTGCAGTAAGGTGTGCGTGGAATGTCTGGCTTCCTTACTGTATCTGTAAAGCTTGTAAGTTCTCTGTAGTTTGATCAATGAAACTAAGAGTCATTCCTAGATTGTAAATCATGTATGACTGTTTGTTTCTAATACAATAGAATATGGAGTTCTGCATCTATCTTCTGAGTGTTCTCCTGCTCTTCTTTGTGTTTTGAAATATTTTCTTTGAGAGCTTGCAATTTTAAAAGTATGTTTGTGAAAATGCTCAGAACTTGCATTTAAGGTTTTTACTATGGATTTGATCAAATTACTGTGGTATTTACATAGTGTATAACAGAACAATTAGATCCTTCGGTAGAGTAAATGAGGCATTGATTAGATCTTTCTAACTTTTCCCAACCCATCTGAAATATTTAGCTGAAAACGTAGAAATCTAAAGGAAGTTGTCTTAAATTTGAAGAAGCGTGCATAACAGAGTTAAAGGTAGACAGTTTTCA
Organism: Cunninghamia lanceolata; assembly: GCA_027924645.1. NCBI lineage: Eukaryota > Viridiplantae > Streptophyta > Pinopsida > Cupressales > Cupressaceae > Cunninghamia > Cunninghamia lanceolata. The sequence goes on along the minus strand of BSBN01000534.1, from coordinate 12,107,308 downwards.
TAAGTGTATAACGGAGAAAGCTGCAATAATTCAAGAAAACCATCTAAAACTTGCAGCACAGTAACACTTGTATGCAAATGAACAAAATACTTGTTGATATCTATGACCTTTTGCATAATCTTAGTCTAGTAAACCACAAATAAACTCTAAACTACGTAAGGCCCCTTGAACATTACAGCTTCACATTGACCAACTGAACTTGACCAACCGAACCATTGTAGACTTGGGATTAGTTGAATCTCAAATGATTCCTTCTTATCTTTCAAGTATAGTTTCAGTTCATTATATGTGAATTTTAACTTATTGTTATGATTGCATCAAACCAATCATCAACAGTTTTCTGGTGATAGAAGGAGGGCTAGAAGGCTGTATATTGCAATCATCAACAGTTTTCTGGTGCTAGAAGGAGGGCCTTTTTGAGTTAGGGTTTATTTCAAATTGTCTAATAATAGTGATAGAGTGACTAGGTCTAGATCCAGTTTAGGAAATATATTTGTGCAACTGCCTGATATAAGGCGAAGTAGGAACCCTTTAATTTGGAATCCAAAAATATTGCAAGCAGGAAGTTCATCTGGAACACCTCCTGGGTCACCATTTAACATCCGTAGTATTGTGAGTCCTGACAGATCCCTGTTCAGATCTTTAAATCTCAGTTCAGGCACTCCTGGAGGTCTCAATCCTCCTATAAATCCTAATCCACCAATCAATCCAGGTATTCCTACAAGTTCAGGTCAAGCTCAAACACCTGCAATGGCTTATTTCGATGTCAATTCTCCCATATTCTTCAATGATTATCATGAGATGCCCAAAAATCTGGAAAAGATATGTCCCAAATACCAGTTGCATCAGGATCCAGAAGATCATATTAGAATATTTAAGGAAGCATGTTTTCTAGAGCTAGGTTAGAGCACGAAGACGTGGTGTGTAGATTGTTTCCCTACACCTTTAATGAACAAGCCTCTAGCTGGTATGTAAACTTACCCAACAGTTACATTTCTTCTTGGCCACTTACGGAAGAGGCATTTCTGTCAAGATCTAGGGGACCCATTGACCCTTGCGCATTGTATCATAAATTAGCTGCTATAAAATGAGGTGAGGGAGAGCTGATTGATAATTTCAACGACAGATTTCAAAAGGCCTATTCTAGGCTGGTAGCCCCTTATACTGTAGATGATGATCCCTTGTTGGCTATGTACTATGCTGCCTTGGATCCTTTAACTGCCATGTTTGTCAAAAGAAAACCTGACATAGATTCAATATCCAAAGCCTACAAAGAGGCAGTCTCAGTGAACCAAGAGATGAGACATACAACTTATAGCCCATTTGTTAATGGAGGAAATTTTGGGGTGCAGAATCAAGCACAACCATGGAATGGAGTCCCTATGCAGCACACTCCACTATTAAATCCGGTTCCTTCTTACACACCTATGTATAGTCCTACCCCAATTCAAGCTATAACTCCTTACACAGCTAGCACTTCCAATAATAGTCAAAATAATGGTCAGCCTTTCTTCCAACCTCCTAGGGATACGACTGTGGCAAAAGCACAAGAGGATAGGGAAGAAATCAAAGAGATCACTGCACATTTGAAAAGGTTAACCACCGAAGTGACACAACTAAGAAATGAGAACCTCTATGGAAGAGGCAACCAAAGCTACAATCAACATCAAACTCACAACCAAGGCCAAAATCAGAACTATAGTTTCAATCCAAATCAGCAATACAATCAGAACCAAAACTATAATCAGCATCAAGGTCCCAGCTAGGGGCAACCAATGCAAAATAGAGGGCCAGTGATAGATAATAGGACCTGGGGCAATAATAACAGAAATCAGAATCAACCTAGGCCACCCAAGGCATGGAACACTGGGCCCAACAATGGTACTCTAGCTTCTCCTTTTGAGAATATAGATAATCATGATACAAAATAGACAGCTAGCATACAAATGACTAGTAAAGCACCCAAAAATTGGTGTAGATTTCATAATACCAATGCCCATGTTGAGCACGACTGTCCACAGTTCCACTTAGCAGCCAGCATTTTCAACATAGATGTGCAGCCTCCTACCTCTGAATTTCTCATTCCCAAGGGTAATGAGGTAGTACCCTCGGGATATGACAAAACATTAGTCTTAGAAACGTTTACCTTTGCAACTGCAGAAGAGGAAGAGGATGAATTGCCAGAAGATGAACCATACTGTTGTGAAAATCTTTATCCTGAATCAGCCTTTGTGTTAAATGCTTTTCAGTTTCCCTTTGAATCTGAAAACAAGATATTAAATGAAACAAAAGAGGTGCAGGCCTTTCAACAGACAAATAAAAGCCACACCTACAATTTGAGGAACAACCCTAGGCCAGGAGGACCTTTTACCACTTCCGTTCCTCTGAATAACATCAATACACCCCCAGATCAGAATGCTAGGAACAATCTTGCCACACTTAAAGCTAATTAGCACACAAATAACGGAACAGCAGTACAAAAGGATCAAACAAGTAAAACTGAAGCCATAGAGACAACAAGATTAATGAGTTACTTGTCAGAGGAAATAAAGAAAATTAAGGTCAATATACCTCTAAATGAATTATTGAAGACCTCAGGGATCATAAATGCTTTTATGAAATCCTTGGATACATCCATGATGAACGAGATGTCTACTGATATAACTATTCCTAATAGAGATTCACCACCTAAAGAGAAGAATAAGAAAGTTGAGCAGCCTTCCAATACAAATGTAGTAATACATGCGGATAGGAGGGATACTCCCCCTTTCTTGTTAACTGTTAGATTGTGTGGGAAGAATATACACAATTGCATGGTAGATTCTGGTGCCTCAGCCAATGTAATGCCCTTAGGAATATGTAAAACTCTCGAGCTGACTCCCACCAAATCTGCCAAGGTTGTCACACAATTAGATAAGACTGAGGTTAGAGTGATAGGAGAACTCATGAACATTGAAATGCAATTAGCTTCAGACCCTAGCGTAAGCCAAATCATTGACATTCAAGTAGTGGATATACCTGTAAATTATGGAATGTTGCTGAGTAGGGATTGGTCCAGGACATTAAACGGATATATGGCCACTGACTTTTCACACATGTGGTTACCTTGGAGAGGCATCCCAAACCAGATTAGAATAGAGGCAGAGCCCAAAATGAAACATATGATAACAGAGTATAATCGAACTAATGAAATATTATATGCTGCTGTTGAACCGGGTGTCTATAGAATTACCAACAATGGGGTGTAGATTGAAGAGATCATGATGTTAAACATAAAAAAAAAATGTGTCAGCAATAGGATGGCATTATTCATTGAGTCTGATGGAAATTCTTCAGATGAAGAAAACAATGCAATAGACAAATTTGGTCATGCCATTAGACAAGAGGTGGAAGAGTGCGTTAAACACAATCTCCCGGTCCAATGTAAGTTATATAAAAATAGGTGTAGAGTCCATGATAGGCAACATTCTGAGGAAAGTTGTGAAATATACAAAGACATCATTGAATATGAATACAAAAAATGCATAGGGAAGGTAGAGTTACAAGAAGAAAATGAGAATCCTGATCCAACGTAGGAATATGTTCAGGATGATATAGGTGTCCTAATCCCAAGTTTAGTAAAAGAAGTAAAGGACGAGAGTAGTTGTCTTTCTGAGTTGCAAACTAAAAACACTCATATGCAAGTTAACCAAACAGAAAAACCCATGAATAAATAGGACAACACCCCACAGGCAATAAAAGAGGCAATGCATGCTAAGATAAAAGGTCAGAAAAGTAAAGATGGCATGTGGACGTTAAAATGTGATGGGTCCAAATCAAAACAGGGCACAGGTGCAGGTGTTGAACTCATAGATCCTCAAGGTAAATCACATCTGGCAGCATATAGATTACAATTTTCCTGCACTAACAATATTGCTGAATACGAGGCCCTAATTTTAGGACTTCTCATGGCCATCAAGAAAAGGGTGAAAACCATCAGAGTATTTTCAGACTCTGAATTAGTAGTCAGACAAGTGAGGAAACTATATGCCTGCAATTACAAGAAAATGATTAGTTATAGACATACAATATGGGGTTTGATAGATTCGTTTGATGCTTTTAACATAGAGCACATCCCCAGAGAGCTGAATCACAGGCCGGATGTGCTAGCAGTTGCTGCTAGTACATTAGAACCATTGATACTGTCAGGATTGAGACGATTTGCTGTTGAGCTAGTTAACGTGCCCAGTATACCAGACAACGTTACACACTTTCAGGTATTTGGAGGGGACCAGCAAATTATTGATTTTCTGACTTGTAATGAGGCATTTGAGGCTCAAATCATTGATGAACAAGAAAGGCCTGAAGTAACATTGGACGAAGAGGATATAATCAACTTAAAGAGCAACTTCTTACCAAAAGGAGTAATTGAATTAGAACATATCTTTGACTTTGATGGAGTAATGAGACAAAAGGACTTGCCCAAAACAGAAGGGGGTAAGTGTGATTTACATAACTTAGGAACAGAGCAAAATCCACAAAATGTACTAATTGGGAAAGCTTGCTCTGAAAAAATTAGAAAAGAGATTTTGGATGTTCTGAAAGAATATAAACATCTCATAGCATGGACGTATGAAGACTTGAAAACATTTGATGAGTCCATCATAACTCATGTAATGCCTTTAAGAAAAGAAGTCAAACCATTTAGGCAGAAACAGAGGCCTGTAAATGCCATTCTAGAGCCTCTAATCTTTGAGGAAGTTAAAAAATTGCTATCTGCTGGAATAATTTTCCCAGTCAGACATTCTGTCTAGGTAGCTAACTTAGTACCAGTAAGGAAGAAAAACGGAGACATCAGGTTATGCGTACACTTTAGAAATTTAAATAAAGCATCTGAAAAGGATAATTATCCTCTGCCCCCAATAGACGAAGTGCTGCAAGCAGTAAACGGGGCAAAGATGATGTCTTTTTTAGATGGTTTTTTAGGTTATAACTAGGTCTTAATTGATAGAGAAGATAGACTAAAAACCACTTTCACTTGTAAATGGGGAAATTATGCATACAAAAGAATGCCTTTTGGTCTGATCAATGCAGGTACCGCTTTTCAGAGAGCCATGGACATTGCATTCCGTGGATTATCAGGTAAGTGCATTGTTGTGTATATGGATGATTTAACTGTGTATTCCAGGGATGCATCCACTCACGCTGAAGACCTCAGGAAAATACTCAGGCGATGTGAAAGGTATGGGATTTCCCTTAATTCTAAGAAATGTATATTTGGTGTAACTGAAGGTAAATTATTAGGCCATATCATTTTTGAAGGTGGAATTTCAATTGATCTAGATAGAGTAGAATCATAAAAGGTTTGCAAATACCAAATAGTAGGAAAGAGTTGAAATCATTTTTTGGCAAAATTAACTTTGTTCGGAAGTTTATAACAGGTTTTGCAGAGATCGTGCAGCCGTTAAATGCCATGTTGAAGAAGGATGCACAGATGGAATGGACGCCAGTGGCCAGAGCCGCGTTTGAAGATATCAAGGAGGCAATTTCTGATGCCCCTGTATTGGCAAGTCCAGACTACACAAGCCCGTTTTACATCTACTCCTTTGCATCTTCTCATTCAGTCGCGGCTGCCTTGACACAGAAAGGTGAAAACAATGAAGAGAGGCCCATAGCATTTATGAGCGCGCCTCTGAGGGATGCACAGCTGAGGTATCTAGACATCGAGAGGCAGGCATTCACCTTAGTAAAGGCTGTTAAAAAATTCAGACACTACATTCTGCGCAGCCAGGTCAAAGCCATAGTGCCAGATGCAGCAGTAAAGATGTTGCTGATGCAGAACGAGCCTGGAGAAAAAAGAGCCAAGTGGATCACCACGCTGCAAGAATTTGACATAGAAATCATTCCCATGAAGCTGGTCAGAGGACAGGCATTGGTGCAAATGATAGCAAATACATATCCCGATTTGATAAAGGAGCAATATGTATTGAATTCCCAGAGAGCATCAAGCTGGTATGATGATTTAAACACCTTCTTGATAGCTGGAAAGTACCCAAACAGGATGAAGGCTTCTCAGAGGAGAGCTTTGAAGATTAAGGCACAAAAATATATGATGCAAGGAGGTCTTTTATTCAGAAAGAACCATGACAGAATTTATCTGAGATGCATAAACAGAGCTGAAGCTGATAAAGTGTTGACAGAACTACATGACAAGTACGGAACCGGCATGGTTCCCATCTAGCTACAACACAAAATACTGAGGGTGGGCTATTACTGGCCCACGATGTTCAAAGACACTAAGAGTCACATCAGAAGTTGCCACACCTGCCAGACTGCAGCAGACAAAGGGAGAAATCAGGCCAATCCACTACAACCTGTGATTGAATCCAGACCATTTGTACAGTGGGGCTTGGATTTTATTGGAGTCATCAATCCCCCATCTTCTGCAGGACACAAATTTATACTGATGGTAATAGACTATTGTACAAGGTGGACTGAGGCCACCTGCTGCAAATTTTCCACAACTGAGGTAGTTATCAAGTTTTTTGAAGAAAACATCATCACCAGGTTTGGAACTCCCTATTCATTGGTATGTGATAATGGTCCTGCTTTCTCTTCTTTTAAGTTTTCTAAATGGGCATTTGAATACGTGATTATTTTAAGGTTTTCTTTGAATTATTACCCTCAAGGTAATGGATTGGCTGAATCAACGAACAAAATTTTATTAGACATAATCAAGAGTCCTAGAGAGTGGAATACCCTGTTAAGATATGCATTATGGGTAGATAGGACCAAGTTTAAAACAGCTTTAGGTAGCACACCTTATCATTTAGTTTATGGGACTGATCCCATACTTCCAGTAAATCTGAGAATACCAACCTGGAAGTTTGCTAATGAGTATCTAGGCTTTGGTAACCGTAAGGAAGCTAGAATAGTACAAATGCTACAACTAGAGGAGAAAAGAGGTCAAGCCATCGAGAAGTTTGCCAAACACCAAGCGATTATTAAGAGGTGGTTTGATAAAAGGGCAAGAGTCAAAACATTTAGGATATCAGACTTAGTGTTGTGCTGGGACAAAGCACATGAAAAGAAAGGAAGCCATTGAAAATTCGATAAATTATGGTTGGGTCTCTTACAAGTCTTAGAAATAATAGGAGATAACACATTCAGGCTTAAGACCTTGACTGGAGAAGATGTGCCATTACCAGTTAATGGCCAGCATTTGAAACATTACTTCCAGGCCTGAGGTAAAGGGCAGTCCATTTTAGTGTAAAGAGCTATAAGTAATGTACAGTTCTTCTTTTGCTATTTTTTTTTTGGGTTGGCTGTTTGTACAGTTTGTCTTCTGTTTGTTTCTGTTTTCTATTTCTTTCTGTTTGTACAGTTTTTCTTCTTTTTCACTTTTGTACAGCGTGTTTGTTTGGTTTGTTTGTTGTCTCCTCAGCAGGGATCTTTATTTTACTTTAGAGTATTAAGGAGCAAAACTAGCAACCATTCAAAACAATATAAAATTTATGATATTCAAGTTAATCATTTGCAATTTACACATAACTTGTCACTGTCATGAATGTAGAGAGTTATTTATCTTCTAAAGTTTTGTGTTCAATAAATGTGATTGAGAATTTGAAGCAGGTTTCTCACGATGACACACCTAAAATCCTTGGGTTTGTTGAACTTACCAGTGTAGATATTAGGTGAAAAATCAGAGGTTACCCTTGCTACCATTACAATTCTCAGCTTAATTTCAGCAAGTGTCCACTCCTTGCATCATGAAGTAACAAATTGCTATATCTTATGAAGTCTTTCAAAATTAGACAATACAATAAAAAAATAAAAAATAAAATAAAGCGGATTATACTAAAAATCTAGATTAAGCCATCTAAGTAACTCTACCGGGGCTATAGACGCTCGCTGGCAGTGGGGCTCTACTTAGGAGAATTGTAACGATAACCTTGCCCGGGCTATGGACGCTCGCTGGCAGCAAGGCTCTATCCGGTCGGCTATGAGGGAATATCCTCACCTACATAGGCTAATGTCAGTCACTGGTTTGTTTAACCGATCTTCAAGATGAGGATAATTAATCACGTGCACATAATTAAACTAAAAATGGAAATTCATGCACCCTTATTGAATGCCTTAAGTCTCAAGCTAAATAGTAATTTACAGGAAACATAGTTAGAAGTTATGGATTCATTTCACCTAGTTTTCTTGAACACTTTGAATTTAGTTGTTTTGTTTGGTTGCTAGTTGTTGTGATGTTCACAACACACCCCATTTTGCCCCTTAGCAAAATGAGGACCCCTGCTGTTGCTTTGCTTTTTTGCTTCTGCTTGTTTTGTTCTGTTTGGTGGTAAAGGGAAAAGAGAGTCAAATTTGCAAACCTTGTTAAAAATATAGAAAATTGTATTTTCAGTACCATTGCATGATGTGGTTGGATTCCTTGTGAAAAATGAGCTAGGGTTGCTTTTTGAACCATCTTAAAATTTATCATATTTTGCAAGTTATGATCATTTAGGTAAAATGTACTATCAGGTTTTGCATGATAAACAGTCAGTTGTTTGCCTTTTTCCTTATTGGCATTCATTTTAAATCTTTAAAAATACATACTTAGTGGTTCCAGGTCATGGGCAATTTTGTCTGGGTTCCACTCTGTATCTCACATTTGACTATTTTGTAGAGGTGCATCGGATGCTTTGATCTCCTTTGTTTATTCATTGGAAGTGTTTTTACAGGTTTGAACCTGCGCCTTGAACCATCCGATTGAACCTTTTTTTGGTTCAATGGTTCGAGATTCAAAAGGGTTCAGCATGTTCAAAAATATATAAAGGGGTGGACTATTATTTTGTATTGCAGCATTGAACCGTCACGTTGAACCATCCGCTTGAACCTTTTTTCAAAGGTTCAATGGTTCAAGGTTCGCGGGGTTCATTTTCTTTTAAACAGCCAAGGTCATGCCGTTGCTTTGCATAATGGTGTATTGTTGAACCGCCGCATTGAACCTCTTGCTCAAACTCTTTGGCAGGGTTCAATGGTTCGTGGTTCATGGTTCATGGTTCAAGGTTCAAGGCTTTGGGAAGATGGCGAAGTGGCCATCGGCCTAACATGTCTGATCGGCGGAGTTTGAATATGTCCCGCCGAAGTAAAGTCTCTCGCCAATGGTATGCCATCGGCATAATAAGCACCTTCGGCAATACAATGCAAAATATACATTGGCGGACCCGACGGGTTTATCAAATATTGCATATTTGTTGTATATTTCGGGCTTATATGTTTTTACATACAAGCGAAATATACATGCGCTATTCACATACAAGTGCCATATACAAGCACTGGACCCGAAGCAGTTATTAAACAAGGTTAAATCCTTGTATATGCGGGCTTGTATATTTGTGGGATACAAAGGATTTTATACATTGCCGGACTCGAAAAGATTATCAAAATGAATTAAACGCTTGTATATTCGCGTTTGTATATCGCGATATACAAGGCAATGTACAAGTAATAATGTACAACGCCGGAATTGAAAGGTTATCAATTGGAGTTAATTGCATGTATATTGTGATATACATTGGTTTTAAAAGGGAGAAAGACTTGGCCAAAATGCGAAGAAGGGAAAAGACATCGGCGAAACTCTCACCGATAAAGGAGCATCGGCCGAGGTAAAGGCATCGACGAAGGGAAATTGTGAGGCGCCGATGGGCGATCTCACGCCGATGGAGAGCAACGAAGGGGGTCGTCGGCAGGAGTCAGGCCGACGAAAGAGCATTGATGTAAGGTAAGACATCGGCGGAAGAAGTTTAGAGCCTGCCGATAGTATAGTCTCTCGCTGATAAGGAAGAAATATAGGCTAAAAGACTATATCAGCATAGCTCACGCTGATGGAAGGATAAACGAAGCAAGGGGCCATCGGCCAAACCATAGTGATCGGCGGAAAGGTTTTTTGTCCCGCCGATAATACGAGACACGCCGATGGAAGAAAATAAAGGAATAAACAATAGAAAAGGGCCGTCGGCCAAATAACGAGCATCGGCTGAGTATTTTTTGGACTTGCCGATAGAGTTTGTCACGCCGATGGGTGGGAAACGGAAAGCGGTGGAAATTTTAAAGCAATTTTTTCCGCCAGTAGCATTTTTTGATCAGCGATAGTTGACCCGATGATTTTTGAGCAGTCTGTATACATTTTGGATGCATTTTGGAAGTTTTTTGGACCTGATTTCCACACTTTTGCACAGTCACCCTGATTTCAACAGATATTTTAGTTCCCTACTGTTCATTAGATAAATGTGATACTTATTGCTTGTCTTGTCTTGCAGGCTTGCAGTTGAGGAAGCAGCTGGAACTTGATCACAGTGACATCATGGAGGAAGGAAATCTGATCTCAGGAGCAGGAAGATAAAGATGAAGTGCGAACAAGTCAAGGCCATTCAAATGAAGAACAAGGTTGCAGCTGAAGGTATTACTACAACAAACAAACATAAGTTATTGCTGAGCTGCTAGAGCTTCTCAGAAGGGGCAATATTTCACCCAGATTTGACACTGCTCAGAGATATTTTGGAGAACTGGTTCACCTGTATTTATTGCTGTAACCAAGGGTTTGAACTAGGGGTTTAGTTAGGTTTTTGCTGTAGTGAGGACAATCAGAAAGTCTATATATTGTGCCTCTCTGCACTTTAATACTTTACAACAGGGATTTTAGGGGCTACACAACAGGGATTTTTAGGAATACACACAGTTAGCTTAGTTTAGTTTAGCAGTAGAAGAAGGAGGTCACCTATTTGTCTGCAGTAAGGTGTGCGTGGAATGTCTGGCTTCTTTACTGTATCTGTAAAGCTTGTAAGTTCTCTGTAGTTTGATCAATGAAACTAAGAGTCATTCCTACATTGTAAATCATGTATGACTGTTTGTTTCTAATACAATAGAATCTGGAGTTCTGCATCTATCTTCTGAGTGTTCTCCTGCTCTTCTTTGTGTTTTGAAATATTTTCTTTGAGAGCTTGCAATTTTAAATGTATGTTTGTGAAAATGCTCAGAACTTGCATTTAAGGTTTTTACTGTGGATTTGATCAAATTACTGTGGTATTTACATAGTGTATAACAAAACAATTAGATCCTTCAGTAGAGTAAATGAGGTATAGAGTAGATCTTTCTAACTTTTCCCAACCCATCTGAAATATTTAACTGAAAACGCAAAAATCTAAAGGAAGTTGTCTCAAATTTGAAGAAGCGTGCATAACAAAGTTAAAGGTAGACAATTTTCATAAGTGTATAAAGGAGAAAGCTGCAATAATTCAAGAAAACCATCTAAAACTTGTAGCACAGTAACACTTGTATCCAAATGAACAAAATACTTGTTGATATCTATGACCTTTTGCATAATCTTAGTCTAGTAAACCACAAAGAAACTCTAAACTACGTAAGGCCCCTTGAACATTACAGCTTCACATTGACCAACTGAACTTGACCAACTAAACCATTGTAGACTTGGGATTAGTTGAATCTCAAATGATTCCTTCTTATCTTTCAAGTATAGTTTCAGTTCATTATATGTGAATTTTAACTTATTGTTATGATTGCATCAAACCAATCATCAACAGTTTTCTGGCGCTAGAAGGAGGGCTAGAAGGCTGTATATTGCAATCATCAACAAGTTGCTGAGTGTGTCAGTTGGTAAAAGGAACAAGTCAGAATACGGGGTTTTATCAGCCACTACCTATACCTTTGAAGCCATGGGATGATATTAGTATGGATTTTATTCTTGGTCTACCAAGGACACAGAGAGGACATGATTCCATTTTTGTGGTGGTGGAGAGATTCTTGAAGATGGCACATTTTATTCCTTGCAAGAAGACTAATGATGCTATTCATATTGCAAAGTTATTTTTCAGAGAGGTGGTGAGATTACATGGTCTACCAAAGAGCATAGTTCAGATCAAGATACCAAGTTTGATGGTTATTTCTAGAGGACATTGTGGAATAAGTTGAAGACATATTTAAAGTTCAATTCTGCACACCATCCACAGACTGATGGGTAGAGGGAAGTGGTGAATAGGAGTTTGAGAAACCCATTACGATGCTTAGTAGGAGATAAGCCCAAGGGATGGGATTTGATTTTACCACATGAAGAATTCACTTACAACAATTCTATAAATAGGAGTACTGGTAAATCACCATTCCAAATTGTATATGGCAATAACCCAAGAAATACTTCTAAGTTAAGGAAGTTAGACAAAGGAGAAAAGATAAGTGCCGAAGTCGAAGACTTTGCAGAACATCTGAATAATTTGAATGAAGAGGTGAGAAAGCACATTAATAATATGAATATTCAGTACAATGCTAAGGTAGATTAGAAGAGGAGATATAAGGAGTTCCAGGTGGGAGATGAAGTCATGGTTCACTTGAGAAAAGAAAGGTTCCCAATTGGAACATACAATAAGTTGAAAATGAAGAAGTTTGGACCCTGCAAAATCCTAAAAAAGCATGATTCAAGAAATGCTTATGAGGTAGAACTACCGAGTGGGATCAATATTTCTCCTATGTTCAATATTGTTGATTTAACAGATTATCATGAAGGTGGCATAGAGGATGGACCAACAGAAGAATAGTGGAGTATTCCAGCATCTACTTCAATGGAGGAGATAGAAGAGATCTTGGATAGCCGTGTGGGAAGAAGTACTCAGAACTGGCAATATGAAGAATATCTGGTGAAATGGAAAGGAAGGCCTATTGAAGATTCTTCTTGGCTGTCTAAGGAAGAGGTTGACCATTTGGGTTTTCCTCAAACAAACACTTGAGACGTGACAGGGTCACTTCTCAAATTACCTTGGGTGTCTGATGCAGGAGCATTCAGTGGTGTAAGGGCAATCTTGCATCAACCATAAAGAAGTTAATTCAAAATCATTGCAGTTGTTTTCATTTCTTTTCATAATTAGTGTTTTTGGTTCCATAATCTCCTAAATAATGATGTCAGACTTTCAGTTTTTCTAAAACTAATAAAAATAGCAAACTGCCTATTTTGGAAAGTTTAACTACTCGTTTAGGAAAGTATGCATTTGGGCATGGATTGAAGAGAAAATTTATAGAAAGATTCATAACTGAAATATAAGACCTTTGGTGAAGGAATCCGAAAAAGATCATTTGTGAACTAAAAGATATCAAAGTTTTTGTTTTTTGAAAAGCCCTTGAAAATTTTTGAAATGAGATATGAGGCACTAAAACATCCCATAACATCCCCAACAGTTGACGTAAATCTGTTTACATATTTTTGGCATGATAGTTCACATCATGAGCTTTCTGGCGCTTAAAACAGTTTGTCAATTAGACACCCAGATCAAAAGTTATGCTTCCTGGAAGTTGACCTACTTTTGGAGGAAGTTGCAAATTTTGAAATTTAGTTGGAGGCCACCAAAAAGTGCTTTTTAAGATTATTTTGGGAATCCTGGCTAGTAGTAGAGTTAAGGGGGAAAGTGTAGAGTCAACAATAGGTGGGAAAACAAAAACCCTAGCTGATTTGGGGTTACATAAGACAGAAGATTCTAGAGCCTGGTGATGTGTAGTTGTAGTGTGTTGCAGCTTGTGGAGGATTGATTCCTCTGATTGTAATTGAGCTTCTGTAATGTAATAAGTTGTCCAAATCAAAAAATAAATATTCTATTTTCTATGTACCATTTGTGTTGTTGTGTGGTTTATGATTTACCCCCTTCATCAGCATGACACTGACTGCTCTATTGTACTTCACTACACAAATAGTCTGCTAGTAATTGTCACAAGTGTCGAAGGAATACTATGAAAGATAAGGTCATAGCCATTTGCATTGTTCACTATCTAGGAGAATGTACTATTGAAACTGTCATCTTTACATGTAAGCATCAAATGACATAACCTTGCATTATCATAATTCACATGTTAGAACTCTTGTACTTAGCAACAAGTAAGCACATTCAATGTCAATCATTTGTCTTTCGTCACTGTCATAACACAAGTCTCATCACAAATTACAAGTGTCAAGAGGATTGACATGATACCAGAGATTATGGAACAATATGGACAATTATCCAAAAAAATAAAAATTGTTAAAATTAGTAAAAAATTGATCACAAATTGTCCCCACTATAAATACTATGAACAAATAGCATGGAAGCACTGTTTAACATTAAACAATGTATCATTGTAATATCAAACATTGTATCACTATTAAATGCTTCAAGTTCACATAGCATTATCTCCTCCTAACAATTACATAATAAGATATGCTTGGGAACTATTTCCATTAGCATAGAGATAATATGAATTCTTTATCAAGGCACTTGCAATGACAACTTTTTATTACTAATGAGAACAAGATATCATATTGGGATCAAATTGCAAACATGGATTTCACTACACTATCAACAACAAGCACAAGGAGATGTAGAAGATCACTGTCAGTCATTGTGTGACAATCACTATAGCTTTTGTGACTGTCAACAAGGACTTTATATTCCTTTAACTATCCATTATAATCATTGATACCAATATCCACAAAAGGCATGAAGAGTCACTGCTTCATTGCCAAAAACATTGTCAACTAAGAATAACAAAGAAGATTGATCACTATACTGTTAAAAACCTGTCATAACATAAACCATTGTACTATAATCAATGATAAATACACTATCCACTCAACAACATGTCACTTCAACACTGCAAACCATGCTCTGCCACTGATATCACTCAAGAACTTGTGCACCAATCAATCATGTATGAACACTTTGTACATATCAAGAAACCTCCTAAAAATCTTTGGGGTTGAAAGATAAAACATTTGTTGACTCTCCCTAACCTCATGATTCATCTCATGCATTCACTGATGTTTCTTGTGTAGCATGCACAAGCTCAGATTCTTCTACCTCTTTCTTTTTTTTCCTTCTCCAAACTTTCTTAACACCTATCTTCTTATGGTGACTAATCGATTTCTTTGGAACACTCTTAAAAAATCTAGCAATATGTCCAAACCTATGACACCTAAAGCACATGATTTTGTTTCTTCTATTCAACCATTCAAAGGACTTCTTATTACATCTCATTTTCCTTGCATGCATCCAACAATCCCTTTCTATGTGACCAACTTTTTTACAGTTATAACAAACATTGTTATAGTCCTGATTTGTCAAACTATAAGAACTCTTATCCTTATTCCATCCAAGACCATTTCTTGAGTGAGTTCTACAATCTCTAGCTATATGACCATAAACATGAAAAGAATTGCAATAACCATGAAATTGAGAATAGTTGTACCTCATTGAATAGTGTTACTTGATGTCTGCTCTTCTTCTCCTTCTATCAAAGACTTGATCTTTTGTCTTCTTCTTGTCTTCAAGAGTAGCAGCATGAAAACTCAAGTCTATCTTATTTTTAGGGGTCTTTCTTGCCTTAGAGGTCTATCCTTCCTCATATCCTAAGCATGTGGTGTCCTTATAGTGTTTTTGTTTGCCCAACATTTCATGCAACTTGTTTGTGCTCTCTTCAAACTCCTGATATTTCTTGGACAGAACCTTGAGACCTTCATAATCTTTTCTCAGATTGACAATTTCTACCTCTAATTTTAGACATTCAATTCTTTTCACATCAAGGTCTGATTTTGTTACATCTATTATTCTTTTGGCTTCCTCAATTTTAGTCTTTAGACTGATAATCAATTTGTCAGATTCATCAACGTGACTCTTTAAGTCTAGAATCTGATTTCTTGCCTCGTCAAACTCTAAAGAAACTTTTGCAAAATCTGAACATACCTTGTCTTTGGACTTTTTTTTCTTGTTGAAGCTGGTCTTCTAATCTCTGATTCACCTTTCTAAGTTGCTTGATCTAATCTAAGGCACACAAGAGTTCTCCTTCTAAATCAACTTCACAATCATTTTCATCAAACTCTTGTCCATCTTCATCCATAAAGAGGTCTCCTTCTTTTTCAACAATCTCAACAGCAAAGTCATTTTCTTTATCACACTTTGTGTCAAATTTCAGGGATGGCTCATGCAACAACTCATCACATGACTTAACTTGGGTTTGTTGTTCAACCTTTTGCTTGGCATCTTTCTTTCTCTATTTCTTTTACACTTTCCCATGGTACTCCACTATCAGGACCTACCCAAGCCTGTTACACTTCTATAGGGAACCTAGGCTCTAATACCACTTGTTAGAGTACAGGACAACTGAGAGGGGGGTGAATCAATGGTCTATAAACTTTAAAAGCTTTTGCATTTTTTAACCCACGGGATAGAGAATGAGAAAGATTTCAATGATTTATCAAACACATATGCACAAGATAATGAATAGTATGAATCAGGACCTTAAGAACAAAGCATTAGGACACACATACAAAGAAAAAAATATGAACCATAACACAGTGATTTTCATGAGTGGAAAACCCTCATAGGGATGAAACACCACTCTAAAAATGCCTCTCTGGCTTAATCAAAAAACATGCCTCACAGGCTACACAAAATGTCTAGGAGCACCAACTCCTTATGGAGCACCAACTCCAATAATAATCAAGAGCACCAACTCTAACACCAACAAGAGAACAAACTCAAACACCAACAAGAGCACCAAATCGAATATAAACATGAGCACCCACTCCCTGACACAGCCTCACTGGAAAATATAGCTGCCTCACTGGCAAATCTAATAACAGAAGAAAATCAATTTAGGGCATTACCCTAATTCTCTACAAAGAAACAAATCACTTTATCTTCATCAACACATATACAACTTCACTTGACAATGATTAAATAACTCGAAAGCATTTCAATTTCCTGCAAAACATGTCTATACTATTTACAAATTACTTCAACCCATTATATCCTCTTTTTGTCTCCAATCAACATATCCTTCAAACATAACTTTTCTCAACATGAACACAAAACATAACTCTTTTATCTTCTGTAGAATAAAGGCACATAAGCATTCACATACTACAAAGTAATCTCTAAATAAGGCCTTTCAAATACCGTCTTATCTTTGACAAACTCCATATGCATATGCAGATCACACATCAACATCTCTCTTCATATAGTTTGAAACTATTTAATACACAAAAATAAGCAAACCTATCTCAACTTTACTCCCTTCAATAACATAGTTTTCATATACTGCTTACAATCTACCTCTGCATCATACAAACAAACCCTAACAAGGAACTTTCCTAACCATTTTCATCACATGTAGCATGTTGAGTTAGCCTCACTTAAACCTCCTTGCATACCCTTGAACATCCTTCAGGTTTGATCTCACAAAAAAACTATGTTTTCCTTCATCAATCCTCCATTTTTCATTTGCACGAATAGGTATCTATCTCTACTATCATATAAACCAAGTCTCATGTCATTAACACACACACACACACACATTCCTAGCCCATTTATACATGCTTGCAAAACATATTCTAAGGAAGTTAAACTGTCATACCAAGATAAACCCATCAAACTAAATCTAACTAGAATTCCATTGGAATTCATAAAGACTTTGAATTTGGTTTGTTGATCTTGATTTCCCACTTTCTAGATCAGTGGTTACCTTTTAACTTTGCATAAGTTTTAAAATAAACTTGTTATTGTCAGTACCCATAGGTGACAGGGCCAGTCACCTGTATATTTTAAAAACCCTTCCAGTGGTAACAAATAAGTTATCAACCCACAACTATAGGGCACTTTAAAATTAAAACAAAAGAGCATACGATTAACTCCTAATTGTCACTTAAGGCATCCTTTAGGGTTTACTTATTTTAAACCCTAACTTATAGGCCTTAGATTTAATCACCTCCCTCTAAAGAGGATTTTGATACAGAGGTTAATCTTGGATAAGGGTGATTCCTTTGAAATCATAAAGTCTTCAACATTTGAACATAACCATCAATGAACCTTAATATCACTAATGTACCTTTTTGACCTATCTATTAGAGAAACCAACAATACTCTCACATAACCTTCAAATAATCTCAACTTGCCACCTATATAAAATTGCCTTATCTTGCCATCAACTGAGCTACAAATAAAAGCATGTGCTCAAACCAATCCAAGACAACACCATGATGTGAAATAATTTTACCAATCAAACACTTGTAATATCATCATCCCCTCTATCACACTTATGAAGCCAAGAGAGATTCCTTATCAATGTGTCAGCATCTGACAACTTCCTTCAGCACTTTGTATGGTGGGCACCAACCTCTGAAGCAAGATTATGAACACTTGAAGTATCAACAAGCTATCAACACAACTCATAACCTAATATTTGAGGCATGATGATATCAACATTATGCATGTGAACACTTGAAGCTCAACCTGTGACTGATCCTGTGAACCAAGTCACCATCTGACATGACTTCAACCTTCGTTACATAAGATGATATTGATGTCCTATAAGAAGCAATGCATGAAGCAACATAGATATAAATGAGAACCAAGCCTATGAAGTCAACCTTTTGACATGATGAAACCTACTCCTTTTGGCATCAATGACAAACTTGCCATCAGATAAAATAGAGCAGCAAAGGATAGGACAATCTTTTAGGAGCCCACATTTTGGCCACAAATAAGCCCATCTGACCCTCTATCAAAATCAATGATAACATGGAACGACAGTCATAAAGAAAAGATGACTTGGTGATCACAATCACAGAGAAACCAAAAACCATCTATAAATGCAAAAGAATGGATTAGCTATCTTGAAGAGCTATATATTTTTATGCTGAGATAGTATTGATATCTTCCAATTATATGGATCACCAAAACTTCTTTTGCAGTAAGGAGTAGACTGTAAGAACAATGTCCTTGCAAGGACAATAGTCTAGGGTCCAGAGAAGGAGACTAGAGCTTAGAAAGTCATGTTAAGATTGCATGTGAAGATAGTGACAACTACTTCACAAAATATGGAGGATCTTCATAACAGGTTCCACATGGTGTAATCATGAAAGATAAGAAATGAGGATTTTTGAGATTATGTGAGGAATATGATGACTCTAACAATAGAAGATCCATGATAATGAGAAGACAGTCATTAGGGACAGTATACTTTGCCAAGTAATAGTAGTTATCATAAAATATTGAAAAGCAGATAATGCAATATAAGTAGTCATCTGACACCATTTGAGGACAAGTCACCTGCAAGACAGTTATTGAGTGATATACTTGAAAATCCCTCTGTTTGATGAAAATTATTTGAAGGAAAATCTTAAACGTTTGTAAGTCAATATAAGAGATAGTGAAATCATCAGGGGCCCGTCTAGACATTAGCAACTCTCTCCATATATTCAAATGCAAACTTGATAATAGAAAAAGCATGAGTATAGGTTCTTGATAAGTCCATAAAGATTATCTGATAACAACCATCAAAAAAGGTAGAGTTATTATGAAATAACCAGAACCCTAGCAGAGAACCTCATGAAAGGAGCAGTAATCTATGTGGTAGAGTGATTAGGAATCCATAATCACTAAGAAATAATAGGCAATACCACTCACCAAGGATGGATAAAGCACATACATAAGGTGATAAAAACAAGAGTTTCTTACTATTTTGTTCGAATAACAAGAGAATAGTAGGTGTAGAAGTATTTCTTACCAGGAGTAGGGTGAAAAGGCATGGTGAAAACCCTTCAAAGGAAGTAACTCAACCTTCATGGCGGCTCTCCAATTTCCTTAGCAGAAACAAAGAGTAAAAAGTGAAAAGAGAGAAAATTGACTCATTTTAGGGTTTGAAAACCCTCCTTACACAATGATGCCCTAAATCTTTTGCCAACACCTGATGCTTTGTAAGTCTTTTCAAAAATTTTGATAAAAGATAATTGGAAATTATTTGTTGCCTATGGTGAACACTTTATGTTTGAAGAAGATAAGGAAAAAATCATAAGTGCCATGACCTTTTAAGGTCTTTTCACATGACTTAAGTCAAATATTTGCATTATGAAACCATGATTGGGGTCCTTTTCATTGTTGGAGTCAAAAGACTACATCATTAACCCTTCAATCTCTCAAGGGTGTAGTCAAATGGATAAATCATGAAGCCTTTATCCCTTTGCATGGAAAGGAGACCATTGTAATGAATTTTAACAACAATTAAGGTAAAAATAACTAGGCTTGCCTTAAAACTTGTTAAATAAATCAAGCAAAGTAATATTGTAACTTATTCTAACACTTATTAAGCTAAGTAAATAATTAAAATACCTTAATATTTGTTAAAATAAACTATCATTGCCCTCATTACTGTGCAAAGAGAGAAATAAAAAGAGGAATAGTCAAACAAGAGATACAAAGTTATGCAAGGGAAGGAATTTTTTGCCTTTTGATTATATTTTTTGTCAAATAGGCCTGTTTTTGGCATTTTTTTGGTCAAGCACCTTGAGAAAAGGAGTTATGAGCTAAAATAGCTCAATTTGGAGTAGTTATGGGCCCTACTTTTTAGGCTTTTTCCTCTTGCTCGCCCAGCAACTGGGAGTTGACTTTTCCAGCCTATTCATTCATCATTTGGAGTCTAGTGAGACTAGAGTTGAGTCCCCTTGGCTTTTAGAGATAGATTTTTATATTATAGGGAAAAAAGCACAAGCTCTTTTCTCAATTCTTTCTTTTTCTCTTTCTTTTGCACATTGCAGAGACATATTCAGTATTGCAACTCAACTTTTTATAGGTTTTATATAGTAGCATAAGTTTATTTTTAGCAGTTTCATAGTTATTGCAGAGTTTTCCTACTATTTTCAATAAAATTAGGTGTTCTTCTATTCAGATTCAAGTGTCTTGTCTCTTTTTGAATGGTTTGATAAAGATTTATTGTGTTTTATATCAAAACCTTTAAATTTTCTATCTCATTCATTGAATGCAAGTATACAAAAGTGCAAATTTTACCATAGGCTACAGATTGTGCAAGTGATTTCATGCCTTTTTGTGAAACATTTATGTGATAAGAGTGTTCATTTTGAGTTGTATGAACAGATGTATTGAGAAATAGATGTGAATCAGATTGCAAGTTAGGATTCAATCATTAGTGCATCACCCCTTAGGATAAATTTTAGTTTAGTTTATTTAATCAGTCTTCTATCTCTTTTCCTCAAAAGTACATCAGATCCAAGGGGCATTTAACAGGAGCTGACTCTTCCAGAGCTTCATTCTCATCATAAACAACCCATAGTCTAAGAATGTTCCCATGTTGCACAGGATTGCCAAGTTTGAAAGCTTAGCATTGAAGGCACAATCATTCGTGACAATTGTTGTTATTGCCCAAATTGAGTATGTCAGATGCTTTAGCATTTACAACCATCAGAAGACAATATAATGTTGTGTTTTCCACTAAAGATCAAGTAGTAAAGGATTTTGGTTCTGATTTTAGTTTATCTCATGAAATGTTGGCCATATGGACTTTGGCACTAGGAATAGACAAACCAAATGTGGTGTAAAGCCTTGATCAGCTAACATGAAATTTAATTGTGAAGAGAGTAGCTAACACTCTAGCACCTGATGTAAAAAATATATCAATGGATACAACAATGTTTAGTCAAGCCACAATTATGAGATTGTAGAAATATTATAATGAACTCCAGCATAGGTATATATTAATGATTTAGCTAAGTTGAGAGCTTTGGAGGATAAGGCATTAGCATCTTCTAGTGCTCCTATGCCAATCATTTCAAGCCCATCAGGAGAATCCTTTTCATCAGACAAGGATATTTTACTTGCAAAAATTATAGAGTTGAAATGTATTGTTGATTCATTGAAAGGAGATAGATTGCAAGTACACAGTGAAATTGTTTCTGAGATAGTTAACTATCAGTTAACTAAAATAAGTGGGAAGGTAGATGATTCTTATAAGGGGATTGTAGATTTAAATCAAGCATTGGTGAAGCATGAGCAGAGTTCTTCTAGTCTACAAGAGATTCTGAGTAAATGTATGCCGAGAAATGTTACTATGAAGTAGATTATCAAAACAACAAGGTTTGACCCAGATAAACCTATTGGGCTGCAAGGAATGTCAGAGACCATGAATATCTTGTTTGATGTGGCATGTTATATGATAAATCTTGATAAGTAGTTGAAGGAGAAAATGGAATCTATTGATTAGGTAAAGATGAATGTACTTCCCCATTTCAAACACACACATGATTAACTCAAAGCATTCAAGGTGAGTTGAAAATAAATCTTTTAAATTCGGTGTTGGATGAATTCTTGTTATTGGAGAGGCTGTGTGACCACATTGATAAGGAATCAAAGTCAATATTGGATGTCCAATACACAACTCACAATGATAAATTGGTCAAAGTGTTATATTTTCAAAGGCCAAAAGATAAAGAAATTGAAGCATGGGTAGAGAAGTATGAATTTGAATGAGCACTGAGCTAATTTTCAATTGGTTATCAGTTTCCCATGGATGACTCATTTTGGCAGCTTCTAAGTGATACCAAATTTTAGGCTCACACAAAGGAATCAAATTCTTACATTGGAGAGTATTTTTGGCATACATGTGATTGTAATCAAATCTTAACATGAATTTTGTAATGGGCATGAGCTCCAAAGCTATTTTGTATTGTAATAGTCATTTTTTTTCTAAAAATAGTTAGTTTTAAGTGCTCAGAGGAGATACTTTGCATTTCTCCAATATAAGGAGAAATTTTTGTAGTATCTAGTATGGAGTAGAAGAGGAGGAAGAGAATAAAAAGGATCTTTGAACATATTGTACAAGATTGAGATTTTAACTAGTTCAATAAGGAGTACTACTAGGTTGCAGATTATATATGCTGTGTGTGAGATTATTGGTTCTTTTCATGGCATATTTTATTTTGATTGATTTAAATGAGAAACATTGAATGTGTGTGTTGTTTATTGTTGTCTCCTTGGATATGAATGCTTTTCTTTTGAGTGAAGTTGCTAAGGGTTTTTAAGTTCATTAGTATACATTTTCTATATTGTGTGTTTGGTTTATTGCATTTGTTCAAGGAGTAGAGTAAATTGCTTTAAATCAGACATAGAGGAAAGTATATTATGTCAAAGGATTATTGAAGAAGAACCATAGATAATACTCTTTCTTAGGTTTATTACTGTAAGGTACTAGTGAAGTGAATATCCTCTAAGTATGAATTACAATTTTTATGAGGAAAACACTTGCATATAGGGTTTTGACTCTGTTATCCTGAATAGGGACTAATATGAGGAAATATTTCGAATCTAAGCACATAAACCATCAAATCAAGAGGATGAAACTTTTCCTTCATTTGTAGTTTGTATTATTTATTTCATGTGTCTCGAGTTCTAAAATTCATACATATTGAGGACTTAGCTACTTTGAAGTAGGACCTTTGAGACCTCAATTTATTGGTGAAAATATTTCTACTTAATCAGTATCTCATTATGCTTGAGAAAAACTTTTAGATATTGTTGCAAGGGAATAACCCCTAGGTCTAGTAGAGCGTAAAGTGTAGAGGAGATCAAGTTATTGTCTCCTATTCATTGGCCACCGACCTAAGAGTCCTGAGTATTGAGGATAGCTACCTTATAGGGATAATCAGACAATCAGTTTTTAACACCAACAAGTTACATAAGGAAAGGGTAAGTTTACTTTAAAATTTTGGTGAACCATCCATTGTTACTCACCCTTAGGTTTGACCTTAGGGATATAACTTCACTTTTTGAAATGTTTGAAATCGTATATAATTCTAATTTTACTATTTACTTTTGAATTTCTTAGAGTTTAGATTTATTTTTGTTCACATACTTTGATTACAGTTTTCATATTGTGTAGTGATATACATCTTAATGCAAAGACATCAAACCAATGGTACCACATCCTAGGTGACTATTTTAAACCATATAATGATTGTTTCAACTTGTAAACTAAATTTTCCTTCACCTTCACAACAAAGTTGTTAGGCTATCACATATAAATCTTGTCCTCAAGATCCTCTATCAAGAAATGAGATTTAACGTCCATTTTATCAATCTTAAAATAACAATCTACAACAAAAGATGAAAGGAATATAAGAGAGGATAACTTATCAACATAAGAGAATATTTCACTAAAATCAACTCCCTCTCTCTTAGAGTATCTCTTTGCCACAATTCTAACATTGTACCACTCTAACTATCTATCTACTCTGAATTTCTTCTTACACACCCACTTGCAACCAATGGGCTTTCTTCCCTCAAACAAACTAACAAGATCTTAGGTATCAAAACTATATATGGTTGTCATCTCCTCTTGCATGGCTTGCATTCTAGATTCATTTCTTTCCAAAGAGACAGTCCCCTAAAAGATTCAAGTTCATTTTCAACACATAACAAATCAAATGCATATTGGAAATCTAGTGGACTTTACCTATCAACTGGATTATGTTGTCTTTTGGACCTTCTCAAGGTAGGACTAAGGGGCTCTGCCTATTCTTTTGCATGATCATCCTACTCATCCTACTCAAAAGTCTCATGTTAACCTTGTTCTTCCTCTCCACCCTCTAATCCATCATTTTGTTCTTCCACATGTATATCTTCTTTCTTCTTAACCTTAGTCTAAAAATGCATGTTTTTCTTCCCTTATTTCTCCTTTGGTCATTCAAGACTTCAAAATGCTCTAAAGTCCTTAAAAATCACATTTATCAATTAGATCATTTTCTAGGTTAGTGAATTCTAAAGATGATAACCTTTTATATTCTCACAATAATCAACAAAGATGCTTTTTGTTCTTTTGGATATTCTTTAGATTTTTTTTCTTTAGGAACTTGGTCAATAACCTCACAACCATATACCTTCAAATGTGAAATAGAATTTTTCTTACCTATCCATACTCCGTAATGAGTTCTACCAAGAATATCCAAATAAAAAGATCTATTAAGCAAGTAACATTTAGTACTTATAACCTCTACCCAAAAATCACTGATCTACCTACATACCACTCAACATACTTTTGGCTCTTTACATTTTAAGGTTTGATTCATCCTTTATACAACCCCATCTTACTATGGTGTGTATGGGTTTGTCTTTCTCCAAACAATACCTAAATGCTTGCATAACTCATCAAATTCCCTAGATCAATATTCACCACCATTGCCATATCTTAACACCCTTATCTTATAAATTGTTTTCTTTTTTACTATGGTTTTAAATTCCTTCAACTTAGTGAAAAATTTAGATTTAAAATGCATCTGGGTGTATCTAGAGGCATTATCAATGAATGCAACATAATAATGAGATTTTCTCATAGAACCCACATCCACTGGACGAAACACATCTACATGAATGATTTCCAATAACATCTTTGCATTATAACTTCCAAAATGAAAACATGATCTATTGTGTTTACCAAACAAACAATTCTCACATAAATTAAAATGCTCATTAGAATAGGAAAAACCATCAACCATATTTTTTATTAATCAAGGTTGTAAGGCCTTTTTCACCAATGTGACTTAAACATTAGTGCCATAGCATACATGCATTTTTAGGTATTCCAATTACATTGGAAAAGTTGCAAAGTGTAGAGGCATTTATCCTAAACAAAGTCCCAAAATGAGATATGTTAGCTACCACATATATTCCTCTCACTAAATTGTAACCAAACTTGTCAAAC
Source organism: Cunninghamia lanceolata (assembly GCA_027924645.1). Lineage (NCBI taxonomy): Eukaryota > Viridiplantae > Streptophyta > Pinopsida > Cupressales > Cupressaceae > Cunninghamia > Cunninghamia lanceolata. The sequence goes on along the minus strand of BSBN01000534.1, from coordinate 12,081,760 downwards.
ATCACATGCATCCTAGAATAATTCAAATTCGATAAAAAAAAAGTATGTTTCTCACAAGTCCTAGAATGTGCAAGACATTATCAAGATATTTAGTACTCCCATCATTGAAATACAAATATATCTTTCCCTTACCAACAATGTATTGAGTGCTGTTGTCACCAAGGGAAAATTCTCCTCCATGATCATAAGCCTTGTAATTTTAAAACCACTCCTTGTGGGGAGTCATGTCATAGGAAGTACTTTAATCAATGAACCAATAATCATCACTAATATTGTTAATAGAAATGTTCAAATCATCATTTTCACCATCATTTGAATGGTTTTATTTGGATGAATTGAATGATTTCTTTTTGTTCTAACATACCTTCTTCGTATGCCCCCTCTTATGACAACTGTAACACTTAACTCTCCTCTTTCCTAGGGTTTTGGATTGACCTCATGATTTGGATCGATAATTTTATTTCTTCCTATCTCCATTAGAATCACCTTTATCATTAGGACTTCCCCAAACATTCAAGGCATCTTTGAACCATCATTCATGGATTTTATTCTTATCTTGTTTGAATGATAGTAGCAATGACACTATCCATCTTTATCTCTATACTACCACCACTAATGGAACCAATTAAATTTTCCTACATTTCAAGTAAAGAAGAAAGTAGTAAGATACATTTTTCTTCTCTTCTTCTATCTTAACATCTATACAAAATAACTGACTCTAAATAATTTTAAAAGTACTGAAATGAGCTATAGTTGAATCACCATCATTTGAGATATAATTTATTTGTTAGACTATTAATTTAATAAATATCACCTATCCTCTTCCATAACTTCTATGCATAGTAGTCTCATCAGGGACACTCAAGAGGATGGAATATCTACAAGGAATAATCAAATGGTTCCTCATTCCTTCTTGTCCAACTTTAATTAATCTTCATTAGACATTGTAGATGGCTTCTTTTTATTTTCAATATCTTTCCACTAATGTTTTTCTTCTAGGATATATTTTGTCTTTAGCTTCCACAACTCATACCTAGTGCCATTAGATTTATTAATTTCTAATTAACAGGAAGAGGCCATGGTTTCCAATCCTTTCATAAATCTAAAAAACTATGTAAAACAAGAGCTCCCACTATAGCCAAAAATAATTCAACACTTCCAAAAAAGGCATCCCCCTCTATCAAAAACTGATCTCTAATACCAAATGTTGTTAATTAAAGGTGAATACAACATATAATGTTTTTTTTTCTAAAGTGATTAAAATCTAATTTTAGTTATGCAACGTTAAATTTACCACAAGAGATTATGTGTGAAGCACAAATCAACAAGTAATAAAATTAAAAAACCATAAAGTTGAAACACATAACACCAAATGTATATAGATAAACTCTTTCAAGAAAACAATCCACCATCAAAGAGAGGCTCAAGAATGTATTAAAATTCAAGAATAGAATACATGAAAAACTTAAACTTCCTTCAATCTGGCAACATCTTGACAATGCTTGTGTTCCTATAAGATAACTTTATAAAACTCCTATATCATGCCTCCAATTATAGAGAAATGGGTGAGGAATGCCACAAATGGTTTCCCAAAACAATGTACGATTACTTAAAAATGGTAAAATTCAAAAATCCTATGCCCAAAATGAAGAGGATCTTCCAAGATTAGTAAATGTAATTCCCAAGGTGTCAAATATAACAAATATAACTCCCACACTAATAATAGATGACATAGATTTGAGTTGTAACTCCTACATAATGGCACACATCACAAAGTAGGTGGTAAAATTCACTTCCACACATGAATGAAGATCCCACTAGTAATACAAGATGCTCCATAACTCCATTCTAGCACCCAAGATGAGGAATCACCTAAAAATAGAAATTGTAACTACCACTACAATTACAATTAATACTCAAATTCACATGAAAATAATAATAACAATTTCTCAACCCCTACATGGGTTTCCAAGTACCCATTCCAAGATATTTGGAAATACATAAAAAATAATACAACGGGATTGCAATTAAATATCACACTTGATAAAATTATGCATTTCTAATTTAAATTCCTATAACAATAAAATTTAAGGCTTATTCTCCCTCCTAAACTTACTCAAGAGGCTTTACTTGTACAAGTTGTTTAGCCCTCTTATATTCAACAAAATTATCTTCATTTGTAGTTTTCATTTGTGGGTTTGGGCCCACTAATTTCAAGAGTACTTTAGCTACTATCAGCTAAATTTCTAGATGTTTGTCAAATGATAATCTCCTTTTGGTTTAGTCTACATGTGTTTTTTTCTCCACTCATAAATTAGCCAACTTCTTGGAATTTCTTATTATATTCTAAAGTGAGACCTATCCCCATCTCCCTCATTTGTGTAGCTCCAAAACAAGACAAACCCTCTCAACCATTGGCCCCAAATAATAGGGCACAATTTCATCATTTAATAATCTATCCCAAAGGGGAGATAGGATAGGAGTATCCCTCCCTTGCAACAATTACTCATTATTGAACTTTTTTTTCATGTTAGAAGCAAGGGCCTCAATCTTCCTCACCACAGACAACTCTCCCTCATCCAAACCAATCTCTAGAACTAGCACTAAATAATTCCTAAAATCCATAGAGGCCCTAACTAGAAACTTCTCATTCATTATAAACCCATGTTGAACTAAAGTGGAGCACCTTTCTAGAGCCATATCATTTAGGGAATGAACAACCTCCTCCATATTTCTAAGGATTTCCTATATAAGTATTTCATTAACTTTATGAGCCTTAGAAGTATCTTTATCTAGAAAAAAACACCTTCAGTCACCACATCAATACAAAATATTGGACCTTTTAGACCTTTAGCCATCATAGTTTCCTCACCCCTAAGATCCCATAGATTATCCTTTTCTTCTATTTTCTATAAAGGTGCCTATGGATCTCTCCATGCAACCGTCATGATAGGAACTCCTCATTTGACTGGGTACCATCATGCTACACCTGATGGAATCTATAAGGCATCATTAGTGCCTTTATAAACTAGACCCACTAAGGGCAAATCTATAAGTATGGTCTCTATAAACTATTTTGTAACTTAGGAAATAGGGTAGGCCTCAATCATCCCCATATTGTCTATCATCTAGTCTTGGCATCTACAAAAGGTCCTCATACAACCATCTCTAAGCCACTAGCCTCCATGTCATTGTAGGGGTCTGCAATCATGTCTACATCCTTAAGGTAGGCCCTAATCCATGTCTCTACACTAAAATTACTATCACCCATCTAACTACTCTTGTGGCTATGGGGTCTATGATTTATATTCCCTTATAAAAGGGAATAGTGTACTCAAACATCTAACCTATAATCAGTGAGTGGTGGCTAAATGAGCATGCCTCATATTAAAGTGGTAAATATAATATAGATCATGGTACACATGACCCAATATGTAAACACACCATGGATAGACCCTGCCCTACTCCACCTAGAGAATAACGAGGGATCAACTATATAAAAGAGTACTCACTTTCTTGTTACTTGATGATCTAGCTACAATTAGGCCTATGATAAACTTCTAAAGAGGTCATATAGAAATATCAAGAATGAAGGCCAACCTAACTCCCTTTTGGCAGGTTACCTAGGTGTCTCCCATATAAGCTACACATATGATCTTTTAATCATCTAGAAGTCCCTCCAAAATTAATCTCTCCCCCTAGATGTGGACCCCACTATGCAATACATTTCATAAAGAGTGATATTATACTCTCCTACAACACATGGAAACCAAGAAGTGTTTTGTTTCACATCCCAATAGGTTATTTTATTTCAATATATCATGATAGAAGGATGGATCAACAAAACCTGTAAATCTATCCAAGACTACCTCTCATAAATCTCTAAGAGTCAACTCTACTCTTGGGCATCACCCCACCAAATGTAAGAACCCTATGAAATGACATCATAAGATATCTAGAAAACCTAAAAAATCACATTTAAACTATTCAAAAAATACCAAAACATAATTAAAAAATAAGAAAAATCCCCAACATTGGACAAACTAGACTCACTATGGTTTTTTATCACTTTTATCAAGGGTGAACACATATTCTCCCATCCATTTGTGAATTTTCCATGATGAACAACTAATCACCCAAGAAAACATATTATTGAAAAAGCCAACAAATAGTGTTAATACTAGTCAATGGGTCTACAAACCAATTAAAACTTTGACTTTACCCTATATCTAGAAAATGACAACTAAGTAAAAAAGAAGCCTACACATTCCTGCTAGGATCCTAAATTTGACTAACTAAAACTCATAGATTTATCAAAATCCCAATTTAGGGTGAAAAGTATTTTTTCTTGAAATATGTACCTATGGGTTCTCTTGAGATAGAGACATTGTCATATCCATAATCCCCATATGGAAATCTCTCTATTGATTTTAATTTCACCTGAATCCATAGTTGTCAATTGTCCAAAGCTCAATTTTCAATCAAATCAATATGCATAAATTAATTCAAAAATGGTCTAATAATAAATGTATAGGTTAGGGTTTTTCTTTTCAACACATCATTTATCTTGCAAGTCATTTTGGTGAGGTGAATCATGTATATTGTGCACCTTACTATATAATGGTACATCCTCTTGTCTATGTTTTTCCTAAATATTTTGATCTAATTAAACATTTCAAATGCATAGGTAGTAATCTCAAACCTTTCATGAATGGTAAGTATACTCATCTATGTTTCATTACAAATTTATTTTCTGGAACCTATAGATGTTGCATAGTCAATCTCTAGGAATCCCTACATTTGTCATTTCATGTTTCTTTGATCTTTCGCCAAGTTTCTACGACATGTCGCTTTGTCATTTTTAATTTTTTCCTAATAAATGATGTGTTTTCCACTTTCCTATTGATTCATCCTAAGGTGAATGGCATCTACGCCAATAAATAAATAATTAACAGAAGTGACAAATGAGTCATTTTTTTCTTTTTTTTCATCTTTCTCTTCCATGACACCTTTCTTTGAGGATTTTTTCTTTTTTATTTGATGTGTGTAAGTGCCTAGAAACCCTAAGAAGATCATTTTCCATATTTTTGTTGAAGAGCCTATAGGTATAAGATCTTATCTTGTATGAGGGCAAATCCTTCTTTTCACTCTAGAGTTGTGAATCTTCATGCAATACATAGACCAAAGAACTTGATTAACATACAACCAACTATTATAAATCATCTCAAGCCTTAGAGGAATGACGACACCACACTACGTAGGTCTATGTTTCTTCAAATAAATCCCACACAACATCTAAAAGTCTCTAGGCTTCTCTATTCAAATTTGTTCACAAACTTCTACTCTTGTAGCAACAACTTTCAACCTATTTTCCTTGTCTTTGTCTTCAACTCATTTGTCAACATCCATCACAAAAGGAGAACCTATAGGAAGGAAATAAAAAATAAAGATTAGAAATCTAGGCCCCTGAGGATAATTCCATTAATTACAAATCTTGGGTTCTTGGGAATTTCAAATATCTAGGTGTTTGAAGTTGCCAACTCTCTTTATAATTTTAGTAGATTAATTTGTTTAATGTATTTAAATTTTTAGTGTAGATTAAAATAGAAAAGGTGTAGGAAAAATTTCTCTCCCAGTTTGTAATAATTTGACGCATTGCTTGGATTTAGACTTGAGTTAGATTTTATACTTCTATAGATTAACTTGAATTTCAACTCATTTCTTGCAAGTTCTTTTACAAAGAAACACTATCAAATTCAAAACATTTCAAAACTATTGCAAACACATCAATCAAGGCTAAAAAAACTCAAGTACAACTCAAGTATTCAACGTACAACATCAAAGAAGCAATCAATCAAATTGAACATAATCCTTTTCACATTAAAATGAGTAGGAAAACACCTTTATTTTAGATAATCAAGTAACACTTTAATTCAAAACAAACAAAAGAATCAATTCATTTATAATTATTTGCATGCATAGGCATTCCTAGCTTATTTCCTATTAAAGAATTTGATTTATAAAAGGGAGAAGAACCATATTCTATCATATTTATAGTATATGCATTCTAGTGAATTAATTGTGTTCAATCAATTAAAAAGTAAAATGCACCCAAAAAAGCAACTAGTTAATTTTATTGCATGCATGTTAGAGTAAATTTTCTAAACATAAAAGTGCAAACAAAGGCAAAAATTATCTTGGACTTTTATTTGCATGCATATTATTCACTTCTTCTTAAACTCCATTTTAAATTGCATTTAAATCAAAACGGAAAAATTAATTTTAGTCATGATTTTTCTTCGCATGTGTGTTAGCTGGATTAGAAAGTTTTATTTTAGTAATGTTATACACTTGAAACAATTGAAAAGCACAAAACCACCAAAAAAAACCAAAAAGCACTCCAAAAAATAAAAAAAATATAAACATTAGGACTAGGGCCTAAATTGTATGGTTGTATGAGACTATCAATATTTATATAGGATTATGATGATATATATAGTTTATATTTTTTTTTTATTAATATATGATATATATAGTTTATAATGATTATATATAGTTTATACATAATTTTATGTATATTTGCATTTGATCTAGAAAGCTCCCAAACATGGATTTTGAATCACACAACCAAACAATTTAATTTAAAATGAACATAAATTAGCAACTTGCTAACAAACCCAAACTTTCTTAAGCATTTGAGTAATGTGAGGAACTTTCACTCATCCATTCTTCACACCCATATACACTTGGGCATTTTAATCCCATGTGTGTCTAGTAATGAGAATGGACTAAGTTGAGGTAGCACTAAGTGAACTAAGACAAGTATTAGCTCTCACCACTACAAAAGCTTTCCATAAAGAAATTGTCTTAGAAATCACTAAACAAGAAAATGAATGTACAATAGCCATCAAGACGGAAATTTAAGAATCCCATTTAGATATAGAAAGTATTCATGTAAAAATTACTCTTGAAAATACTCACCAAGAACTTTACAACACACAAATAGAAGTCATGCGGCACTTAATGGAACTACAACTCAACAACACTACTATCCACAAGGAACCATTTCCTCTTCAAGGGAGAAATCCCACAAGAATATTAATTGTCCCTCAAACAACATCATTGCCACATTCAATATGTTCCTTCCTCGTGAAGAGGGTAATCCTTCAAATGCTCCTCTACTGCATTTGCTTTTGCCATGTGACTAGGTATGATCTATCCATACACAAACCATACATGTGCAACACATGTGCCCCCATTTTTTATTCACACACAATAGTGGTGAGCTAGATTTGGAGAGTGCAAGCCTTGACATTTTCCAAGTTTGTTTGAAAGCATACAATTCTTTCTCTCTATGCAATACCATTAACAAATGAAACATTAAATTCACACCTAAGTCTAGCAATCTAGAACTAGTAGCCAAAGATGTTGTTGAAACGTTTCTTACAAGATTATTACCAAAGTCCTTGAACATCTTTGTTTCTGGTATTCACTTCATTTTATCATTCATTTTAAGAAATTATAGTTTAAAGACTAGATACATCCTAGAAAATATTTTTACTATTTGGGAAGGAATGGGATGGGCTCGTTTGTCTCAATAGAAAACTAATTCCATAATAAATAATTTTACCAAAGCCTATAATTGTACATAATGGCCATTAATTCTTGTTATGCTCTAAACTCTAATATCTCGTCCAAAATTCTATCACTACTCAAATTAAATTTATAGATGTCTTTTTATGTCTTACAATTAATGGTAGGTAATCCTTCTCTTTTAGAATCTACAAGTCCATTCAATAGGGTTGTTCACTTACCCCTACTCATTATGTATTGGTTGCAAAAGTCTTTGGCTACTTTATTGCTATGCAGTTTCTCATAAGCATTTCAAAGGTATTTCCCTTCCCAATACCTAACAACATCTTGTCAATGGCCACTTTGTCAGTGACTCTATTCTCACTCTTTAGGAGAAGAGTCAAAAAGATCTACAATATCTTGATACTTTTGATTTAGCTTGAAGATTTGACAATCAATGATTGAAAATCCAATGCTATCATTAATAGTTCCTACCTACACCTCCATAGCTCAATAGATTTGGCTACAAATAGATTGATCATGGTGAGACTTTAAGGTTTCTTAGAATTTGTTTTAGTTTTCATTGTTCTTTTTTTTTTTTGTAATCTATTATTGCTTGTGTTGATATGAAATTGCATTATTAGATATCCAAACCCCTCTCTTTTGCTATGAAATTTAAGATTTATTTTAAGGTACTTGCTACACTGCATGTTTATTACTCATCTTGTTAAGCTCCTTCTAAGGCCTCCTACTAGAAACATGAAAATATTTTAAGGGGTTTATTAAGGACTTCTTCTAAGAAAGGAAAGGGCTTCCAAAAATAACTTAGAATTTTGTTCTCTTCCCCATGATTCTAGAGGTCTTGGTATCATTGATACTAATCAAATCCTAAGTCTAAGTTTACTTTTTTCTTTGATGAGAACTATTCCTCATCTTAAAGGAAAAAATGAAGAAGTTTCCATTACAGGGTGGAAGACATATATGAATGCCCAAGACCTCCTAAATGACTAGGGGAAAACTCCTTATTGTGACCTGCCACCTCCTCCCAATGGTTCTATATCTCTTATAGATTAGCAATTTGACTACGTTTGCATCTTTTTTATTCTATTTAAGGATTTTCCTTTCCTAGACATTTCAAGTGTGATTCCATTCCACCCATTTTTTTGTTAATTAGTGTAATATATCTTATTAAAGTGATATAATAGACATTCATTCATTAAAATAAAAGATAATCATTGCATTCAATTATATAATGCTCTAATACTATAATCCAATCACGTGATGATGCTTTTATCAAGAATGATCCACAATCAAAGTGCAATCAGCCAAATTTGCATCGAAATCAAGCAAAGAATTTGATAACACTACCTAGTAATCATTCTAGAATTCATGTGCATAGATTTGATGCATGTTGTCTATCAGGGTATTTTTAAATATTGCCAGGTTGACAGAAAAATCTTAAGAGTGTGACATAAAATATCATTATCTAGCAATCCGCTTTGATGATAATTCATATACCATATCCTAGATCAAGTTTATAGTTACAATTTAGATCTAGATGTGTGAGGTCAACCCAACACAATTCAAAAAAGACTACTCTAATTATGATCCATATACACGACAATTTAGAGCATTTATAGAGTCCAAGATGCATCAACTTCATTGTCTTTATCAATGACACTCAATCTTCAGTCACTAATAATATCATCCTTCATTAATTATTATTTGTGGCATGATTATACTTAATGTCTAATAGTAATTGATCCATTCTATTCCACTCCATCTAACCCTAAGCAAAACCATAAAAACTTAGTTCTTTAGATTAATTTATGCTTGAATATGCTTACTTACCTAATTAACCTAGAGAACCCATATTTTTTCTTTTCAAAATATAAAGACCAGATTTTAAGAAAATATAACTAAAGACACCCTCAACTATAAATTGCCAATACAAACGATATCAAAGGCCAGATATAAATCCTGCACAAGTTTAACCTAAAAATCATCCCTCAATCTTAGAGGAAGAATACACATTCTAAGTAAATTTAACCGCAGAGATGCCTCTCAATCACAAAGGCTAAATGCAAGTCTTAATAGATTAAGAGTGATGATGCATGTCAATAACAAAGACCAGATTCAAATCCTTATTAAATTAAACAAACTAGGCCAGATACAGATCATAAAGACCAGTACATACCATAAATACCAGATACAAGTCCTCGCTCAACTCCTATATTAGACACAGCCAAAGACACAGAAAATGCTCTATTTATTCATACTATCAGACTAGCAGGCAAGGAAAGATGCAAATCCTGACACAACTAATCCTACTATAGAGTCATGGACACGAACGAAGACACAGAAAACACCATTATCAGCACTGAATGAAGAAGCTCTTCCAACCAAAAGCGGTGCAGCTGCTTGCACTGCTACCAAAGCGAGTCTGTGCCACTCCTCCACAATTAGCATCGTTGTAAGCAGCAGAAGTCTGTCCTTGGTATACAAACTCATATCCTCCATGCAAACTGCTGCCTACATTAGAACACCCACAATTACTGTAACGAGCAGCCTCGTTATTACACCCAGGACCTGCCCATACAGTAAAATAACTACCCACACAAGGCTTTAGAAAAAACAGGCATACCAGCAATATTCCTATGTATTTCAAAACGCTAGTTTTCTTCATAACGTTACAATTCAATGTAGTTATACAGAAAAATGCTTATATGTACTACTGGAGGAGTTGTGCTCTGTATTTATAGAGGAAATCTGGGCGTCAATATCATAACTCAGTCAAAATGACGTTTATGATTCGTCTTGCAGATTTTCTCGCGTGCTTACCAGTGAGATAAGATGAGATGTTAATATATACTATAGGCTAAACGACAATTTTCTCTTTGCTTAATTTTCACTACATAAGATTAGATATTTATATACACTAGACGCTGAAGTTGACACGCAAATAAATTAAAATTAAATTGGAAGAATAGATGACTGAGGGCACCCAGTTTTCAGTCATATCAACTACAGGCAGCCAAAATTGACACCCGGAAGAATTGGTCACTGAGCGCACCCTGAGAGTTATTTTTAAATGTCATCGACTTCAAAAGTCAAAAAATAATTTTGATCAATAAAAATAAGATTACGTGTTTGAACATCACAGCAAATCTGGAACAGGTCAAGTGGGAACTTTCTTTCGTAAAGAAAATGAGCCAAGCCCAGTTGGCTTGGACTTCGTCAATGTCGTCCAGAAGCATATAATACAGAGATCACATCATCCACGGATTACGTGAGCTTCTCGTTCAATTATATTAGCCATCGTGACCTAAGGGATTTCCAAAAACACTTAAAATAGGATTAGCCATCGTAGCATATAACAACTATAGTTCAATACAATATTACTAGCATTTGAACCCATAGGTTCAATGGGCATGTCAATAGATTTTATTATCCTAAAATTTTGTTAGAGATGGATGCTTTTTCCATAGTCAAATTCTTAATCACATGGAAAATGTTACAAAATTTAATGCAAATTTTTAAATCGTTTGCTTGTATGATAGGAATTAGTGCAATAATTAACTTTTTTTTTACAATAAAACTATAAGTAAGTTGTCTATATTATATATATGTAGTAGATTAATTGAATCCTTTATTGAATCCTTTATTGATTTTTATATAATCCCCCATAAAAAACAAATGCAATCCTTGTCACAAAAGTAAAAGAAAATTAATAGAATTAAAATCCATGTAAAAACCAAATACTTCACGATATAACCCAACAAAGGAATATTCCACTAAAGTCCACAAAGACACAATCTCCATGAAAATAGTTTTTATAATCTATTATATAACAACACTTAAAACTATCATCTTCCCAATCAAATAATATCTAGAACTTATAAAAAACAATTTTTATACCAAAGTTTTGTTTGTACAACTGTTCTATAAGACCCCCCAATTCTTTTAGTGACTACATATGTTCAACCACATATCAAGTTTCACAATAGTTACCGAACTCTCTAAAATCATTCTAATGCATTGTAGATCAATTTGACACATCGTAGCAAGAGATGGAATTGATATGCAGATGTTTCTAGACCAATTCAAATTTTGAACTATTCATCAAACCAAGATGAATAATTTTGTGACAAAAGTAAAATTATCATTCCAAAACAACATCAACATCATTTATCTATCAACGATCCTAATGTTAAGCCCCCTATGCCCCCTATTCTCTTATTAGTACTTGCCTTTGCATGGTACTCTTGCATTCGATATGCAAAACTGTTGCATTAGTCTTGTGAACTGTTGACGAATCATATTCTTTGATTTTTGTTAGTAGTATAGTTTGTAGTGTGGGCAAAAAAAATTGATTGGCTATGAAACTTTTGCCTCTTATTGCAAGCTTCACTTTAATTGATGCAAGCAATAATGAATGCGACATGACTTTGGGCCATACCTAAGATCCAATCAATTCAATGTATCCACAGGAAAATATCAAATCAATCTCATATTAGGTAGCCAAAATCCAATAAAATAAATTGTAACTTGTAAAAGTTAAATTTTATTAATTTGAAGAATGGATGGCTACTGTATAGAAAAGACATCAATTATGTATATGTTCAATAAAATTATTAAAAATTGATCCAAAAGATCTCTAAAAGATTGAATTTTCATAGTCAATAATGAAATGAAATAAATCAATGCCATGATACACGAAATGAAATGAAATAGAAGTCAAAAAAATATTTATGGCAAACATTACAAACCTTATCACAAACAAAAAATAGATTTTCATTGATTTGCTTCCTCTTTTCAATAGACCCTAGTACGCACCTAATGCTCTTCATCCATCATGAATTTGTTCACTTTACACTGAAAATGACTATCCTGTTTCGGTGGTTGCCAGAACTGGTCCTTCTGCAACTGAAGAAAGTTTGCATAACCGTCTATGAGGGCATTTGAAACTTCCATCTCATGAAAACATCCGCTGCTGCTTAGGGCAAAGGCAAAGGTAGAGAAGATGCTTGCAAAGGTTGTGTAATTTGGCTCTGTTAACGTCAACAAATTTTTTGTTTCTATTTAATACTTGTTTAAAATGGTGTCAAATATGTCCTAGCAGAAGAAGAAAGATCGATTTGAATGACCTATGGCAACTGTTTCTACATATTTTCAGGTAAATCTCCCACTCTATTGTTGCGTCGTAAGAGGCAACCATTATCCTATTTTTAAAGATTTGTTCCTTCAATGCAGCCACCACAGACTAGTACAGTAGAAATTTTTTTTACAATTCTTCAATCTTTGTTTTGAGGAGTTTTTTGATTTTATGATTGTATTTAAATTTATGCAATTTTATTATCCTATTGGTTACTATATGTCAACATTATAGTGCTTGAAAAACTATCTCATGCCATACAAAAATTCACATAGGAAAATTTTGAAAAACATTAGCCGATAGGCTTTTATATGTTAGCATTATAGTGCTCACAAAATTGTCTTAGGCTGTAAAAAATCTCAGGCCGGAAAAGTTTCTCAACTCATCGGTTGTTCCTATTGGCGTATTCTTTCAACCTTCATATGGTTGAAAAGTTCTAGTTTATAGTGTCAGGTAGAGTGTAAATCTACAATTTCATTTTCGCAATTATGGCTTAAATTTGATGGGTGACCCTGCCTGTCAAGCAATTTTTTTTGATAGTTATGCATTCGAAGGTGCCCTTAAAACACTACCACATACCATAGTATAAGTAAAATTATATATAAATCAAATATATATATAATCATAATTCTATATAAATTTTGATAGTTTGTGAGAAATCTCTCCTTTCGTGTGATAGTCTTTTGAAAATATTGATTGTATTTTATGGTAAAAATGCCTAAATACGGCCATATGGCAATCAAATTTATGCTCTGCTTGTGATACTATTTTAAGCATAAAATTGCATTACCCAACAAACGAACATAGAAAAATAGATGGAGCATCAAAGACTAGACTTTCAAGCATTCAACAAATACACCGGTTCTATGCCAGAAGTGATTGTAGAATTCTAAAGAGTCTATGGGCTATGAAGTCTTCCTGTCATTTGATTGATGGTACTTCGTGCCATGTTCCAATTCAGATTCCACGATTACTAGGCAAATACCACGGAACATGGATTACAATTGTAATTTGCAGGGTGTAGTACTACTTTTTTGTTTCCATGCAGATTGAGGAAAACAATGGATTGTCTCCTCTATTAACTGTCTTTGATTGTCTTGTTTCTTAAAGATATGGGCACACTCTCTTGGTAATATTGAGATTTTAAGAAAAATAATCTTTCGAATCAAACAACCAAATGTTACCCAGAACTTGTATTAAAAACTCCATCAAATATTCTACAATTTAAGCAAGAATTCTCTACCATAGAAAGATTTTATGTTGTTAAAAAATCTGTCATGTACAAAGAAATTTTTTCTTATAATTTCAAAGCTACTTTATGGTTTTTCCATTTTCATAATTCATAAAATTTTGGCATGCAAATGCCATCACATAGTTTCATATTCTACATTCATCAATGGTGAATCAGTGGCAGTCTTAGTGCTGAATTAGCTATGCAACATCTAACTACAAAGAAGATCATTCATCTCAGTGCTCACACCAAATGTCTTTGATGCAGGGGCATCAAGTGGTGTAAGGGCAATCTTCCATCACCCAAAAAGAAGTTGATTCAAAATCATTATAGTTGTTTTCATTTCTTTCTATAATCAGTGTCTCTAGTTCCATAATCTCATGAATAATGATGTAGGACTTTCAATTTTTTCTCAAACTGCCAGTTTTGGAAAGTTTACCTGCCATTTTAGGAAAGTTTGCATTTGGACATGGATTGAAGTGAAAACATACAGAAAGCTTCATAACTCAAATATAAGACCTGTGATGAAGGAATCAGGCAAAGATCATTTGTGAGCTGAAAGATATTAATGTTTTTGTTTTTGGAAAAGCCCTCGAAAATTTCTAAAATGAGATATGAGGCACTAAAACATCCCATAACATCCCAAAAAGTTGACAGAAATCCATTTACAGATTTTTGGTGTGATAGTTCACATCATGAGCTTTCCGACGCCTAAAACGGTTTGTCAATTAGACACTCGGATTAAAAGTTATGCTTCCCGCAATTTGACCTACTTTTGGAGGGAGTTGCAAATTTTGAAATTTCACTGGAAGCTGCCAAAAAGTGCTATTTATAACTATTTTGGGAACTTTGGGCAGTAGTAGAGTTAAGGGAGAAAGTGTAGAGTCAAGTATAGGCGGGAAAACATAAACCCTATCTGATTTGGGGGTTACAGAAGGCAGATGATTCCAAAGTCTTGGGAGAGGAAGTTGTAGTGTGTTACAATCTATGGAGGATTGATTCCTCTAATTGTACTGAGCTTCTGTAATGTAATGTGTTGTCCAAAACAATAAAATAACATCTCTATTTTCTATGTGAAATTTTTGTTGTTGTGTGTTTTATGATTACCCCCGTCATCGAGTGGTATCAGAGCAAAGGTTCCTGAGTGTGTAGATAGATCACCAACCATGAGGCAGATTACACTAGGACCTGAAGTTGTGGGTTCGCTGCAGAGATCAAGATGCCTCCACAAAGAAATCATATTGGGAGGAATGCTTTGACGGAAGAGAGTTTTAGAGCCCTGCAAAGGCAAATTAATGCATTGCAAGAGGACCTACAAAGAGGGTTTGAGCTGAGAAGAAGAGAAGAAAGAGAATCTATGAAGCTGAAGAAGAGCTATCTGAGGAAGAACAAGAAGCTGCAAGAGATCATGTAGAAGTTAGGTTGTTGAGGGCCATTTCAAAGATTGAAAAGAGGCCCAGGATTGAAGTTTCTATGTATTCTGGAGACTTGAATCCAGAACAACTTATTGATTGGATTAATGACATGGAGGAATATTTTGAGTATGAAGATGTGGAGGACCCAGATCGGGTCAAGTTTGCAAAAATAAAGTTAAAGGGCCATGCAAGTATTTGGTGGAAGGAGGTCCAGTTAGGGAGGAATAGAAGAGGAAAAGGAAAGATTACTAGATGGTATCAGATGGTGGAGAAATTAAAGAAGCAGTTCATTCTTGTGGACTATGAGATGGAGTTGTTGAAGAAGATGGAAGGATTGAAGCAAGGAAACAAGTCTGTCAAGGAGTATACAGAATATTTTTATAAGATTACTATTAGGACAGGCCATGCAGAGCCCAACTAGGAGAAGGCAGCCCGTTACATTAATGGGTTAAGACCAAGTATTCAAGAGGAGCTAAGCCTGGTCAGAATGACCACCATATAAGATGCATACTAGTTTTCCTTAAAGGTGGAAGAGAAGCTGAATAAAATATTCAATAGCAAGCAAAGGGGAAGATGTCAAGGTGGAAGGACTGGTGGAAGACCTTATGAAGGCCGAAATGAATATTCAAAGAAAAGTTAAGAAGCTAGCACGAGTCGAAATCAGAGAGGAGATAATACCTATTGCCCTTGTGACCAAAATAATGGTGAACGAAGAGGAAGAGGAAGAGGTAGACCTGGGTAGGGACCTGGAAGAGGAGGTTTTAGAGAAACTTGTTTTGAATGTGGAGAAGAAGGGTGTCAAGCATACGAGTGTCTGTAACATCAAGGAAGGACAAATAGAAGACCTAAAGGTAATGCATGAGTTGCACATGTAGATGAAGATGCACATTCTGAGCATTCTAAAGATGCTGAAAGGGGAGAAACCCTAGTTGTCAAAAGAACCTTGTTAAATGAGGAGAAAGAACCAAATCAAAGGAAGAGTTTATTTTGCACAAGGTGCAAATGTGATGGTAAGTGTTGTGATATTATTATTGATAGTGGAAGCACCGACAATCTTGTTTTAGAGGAGATAGTTGACAAGTTAAAGTTGACAAGAAGAAAGCATCCACATCCATATCAGATTGCATGGTTGCAGAAGGACCATAGAGCTTTGGTCAATGAGAAGTGTTTAGTGAAGTTCAAGATTGGGGACTACCATGATGAGGTGCTGTGTGATATCATACCGATGGATGCATGTCATATGCTGTTGGGGAGGCCATGCCAGTATGATAGAAGTATTGTCCATGATGGCTGTGCAAACACATATTCCCTAACAAAGGATGGAGTTCGTCATAAGTTGAAGCCCTTGAAGGAGGTTGAAGAAAAGGTATGTAGTGCTACCAGAATTTGCTTGGTAGATGCTAGAACATTTTTGGAGGGTATGAAGCATGAGCGTCATTGCTTTGCATTGATTCCTAAGATTAGTCAAGGTAAATGTGAAGATGTATCAATAGAAGTTTCAGATATGTTGGAAGAATTTTAGGACATTATCTCTAATAATGTACCAGAAGGTTTACCACAAATGAGGAAGATAAGTCATCAAATGGATTTGATACCAGGATCCAGTTTGCCAAATAAGGCAGCCCATAGAATGACTCTAGCAGAGAATGAAGAGTTAAACAGACAAGTTCATGAGTTGTTAAGGAAGGGACTTATAAGGGAGAGCCTAAGTCCATGTGCGGTACCTGCAGTACTGGCACCAAAGAATGATGGAGAGTGGAGAATGTGTATAGATTCTTGAGCCATAAATAAGATCACGATTATGTATAGGTTTCCATTGCCAAGAATGGATGACATAATGGATAGTTTGAGTGTAGCCAAGTACTTCACGAAGATTGACCTGAAGAGTGGGTATAACCTGATCCAAATCAGAGAAGGGGATGAATGGAAGACAACCTTCAAGACAAAGGAGGGTTTGTGTGAGTGGTTAGTCATGCTATTTCAGCTAACCAACGCACCAAGCACATTCATGTGGCTCATGAATGAGGTACTAAAAGAATTTTTTAGAAGTTTTGTTATTGTTTATTTGGATGATATTTTGATTTTTAGGAAGACTTGGGATAAGCATATGATGCATATCAGAAGAGTTTTGGAGAAGCTAAGGGAGGAGAATTTGTTTATCAATCTAAAGAAATGTAGTTTTACAAAGGAGCTGGTATACCTGAGATTTGTTGTCTTAGAGGAAGGTCTTAAGATGAACCGAGAAAAAGTAAAGGCTATCATTGAATGGCCTACACCAAGGAGTGCAACGGAGGTACAATCTTTTCATGGTTTGGCAAGTTTTTACAGAAAGTTTATCAGGAATTTTAGTAGCATTTGTGCACCCCTAACTGAGACAATGAGAGGGGATAGAAAAGAGTGTAAATGGACTAAAGGAGCAGACAAAAGCTTTGATGCATTGAAGCAGAAAGTCACAGAGCAACCTGTTTTGGCACTTCTAGATTTCAATAAGGTATTTTAGGTAGACTGTGATCCTAGTGGTAGTGCTATAGGAGTTGTTTTGAGTCAAGAAGGTAAGCCCATCGCCTATTTTAGTGAGAAGCTTAATGATGCCAAGAAAAAAGTATTTTGTTTACAATCAAGAATTTTATGCTATAGTTCAGGCTTTGAAGAAATGGAGACACTATCTATTGCCAAAAGAGTTTGTTTTATATTCTAATCATCAGGCTTTGTAGTATCTTAATAGTCAAGGAAAGTTGAACCAAAGGCATTTAAAATGGGTTGAATTTTTGTAGAGTTATACATTTGTTTTGAAGCACAGGAGTGGGAAGTCCAACAGAGTTGCAGATGCCTTGAGTAGAAGGCAAAATTTATTGACAGAAATGAAGATAGAGGTTGTTGGGTTCGATGAGCTCAAAAGTTTGTATCTTGAATATCCATATTTTGCAGAGGCTTGGAAAGCTTGTCTAGAACTTGTTACTTTGGACAGGACAAAATAGTTGTATTTCATCAGCCAAGATGTCATGTTGTATAGAGGAAGCCAGTTGTGCATTCCAAGGAGTTACATGAGAGAGAACCTAATAAAAGAGAAGCATAGTGGGGGATTAGCTAGACACTTTGGTCGAGATAAGACCATTGCTATTGTTGGTGAAAATTATTATTGGCCACAGTTGTAGTAGGACTTGAGAAAATTTGTGCAGAGTTATAGAGTGTGTCAGATGGCAAAAGGAACAAGTCAGAATATAGGGTTGTATCAGCCATTACCTATACCTAAGAAGCCATGGGATGATATTAGTATGGATTTTGTTCTTGGTTTACCAAGGACATAGAGAGGGCATGATTCCATTTTTGTGGTGGTGGACAGATTCTCAAAGATGGCACATTTTATTCCTTACAAGAAGACTAATGATGTTGTTCATATTGCAAAGTTGTTTTTCAGGGAGGTGGTAAGATTACACGGTCTACCAAAGAACATAGTTTCAGATCGAGATACCAAGTTTGTTGGTTATTTCTGGAGAACATTGTGGAAGAAGTTGAAGACAGATTTGAAGTTTAGTTCTGCACACCATCCACAGACTGATGGACAGACGAAAGTGGTGAATAGGAGTTTGAGTAACCTACTATGATGCTTAGTAGGAGATAGGCATAAGGGATGGGATTTGATTTTACCACAGGCAAAATTTGCTTACAACAATTCTGCCAATAGGAGTACTAGTAAATCACCATTCCATATTGTATATGGCAATAGCCCAAGAAATGCTTCTGAGTTAAGGAAGCTAGACAACAGAGAAAAGACAAGTGCCGAAGCTGAAGACTTTGCAGAGCATTTGAAGAATTTACATGAAGAGGTGAGAAAGCACATTAAAAGATGAATATTTAGTGCAAGGCTAAGGCAAATAAAAAGAGGAGATATAAGGAGTTCCAAGTAGGAGATGAAGTCATCGTTCACTTGAGAAAATAAAAGAAAATGAAGAAATTTGGATCGTGCAGAATCTTGAAGAAGCATGATTAAGGAAATGCATATGAGGTAGAGCTGCCGAGTGGGATCAATATTTCTCCTATTTTCAACATTGCTAATATATCAGAATATCATGAAGGTGGAATAGAGGATGGACCAACATAAGCATAGTGGAGTATTCTGACATCTACTTCAATGGAGGAGATAGAAGAGATCTTGGATAGCCATGTGGGAAGAAGTATTTGGAACAGGCAATATGAAGAATATCTGGTGAAATGGAAAGGAAGGCCTGTTGAAGATTCTTTTTGGTTGTCTAAGGTGGAGGTTGACCATTTGGGTTTTCCTTAAACAAACACCAGAGACGTGACAGGGTCACTTCTCAAATTACCTTGGGTGTCTGATGCAGGAGCATCCAGTGGTGTAAGGGCAATCTTGCATCACCCAAAGAGAAGTTGATTCAAAATCATTACAATTGTTTTCATTTCTTTCAATAATTAGTGTTTCTAGTTCCATAATCTCTTGAATAATGATGTAGGACTTTCAATTTTTTTTCAAACTGCTAAAAATAGCAAACTACCAGTTTTAGAAAGTTTACCTGCCATGTTAGGAAAGTTTGCATTTGGGCATTAATTGAAGTGAAAACTTACAGAAAGCTTCATAACTTAAATATAAGACCTTTGGTGAAGGAATCAGGCAAAGATCATTTGTGAACTGAAAGATATTAAATTTTTTATTTTCTGAAAAGCCCCTGAAATTTTCTAAAACAAGATATGAGGCTCTAAACCATCCCATAACATCCCAAAAAGTTGATGGAAATCTGTTTGCAAATTTCCAGCATGATAGTTCACATCACAAGCTTTTCGACACCTAAAATAGTTCATCAATCGGACACCCGGATCAAAAGTTATGCTTCTCGAAAGTTAACCTACTTTTGGAGGGAGTTGCAAAATTCAAAATTTATGGAAGCTGCCAAAAAGTGTTGTTTATGACTATTTTGGGAATCCTAGGTAGTAGTAGAGTTAAGGGGGAAAGTTTAGAGTGAAGAATAGGTGGGAAAATAGAAACCCTATCTATTTTAGGAGTTATAGAAGGCAGATGATTTCAGAGTCTTGTGTGAGGAAGTTGTAGTGTGTTGCAGCCTATGGAGGATTGATTCCTTTGATTGTACTGAGATTTTGTAATGTAATGTGTTGTCCAAAACAATAAAATAACATCTCTATTTTCTGTGTGAAATTTTTGTTGTTGTGTGTTTTATGATTTACCCCCTTCATCAGTCTTACTGATGACTCCGTGCTCGATAATCTTATTCAATATTTGTTAGTTACTAAGAACTATTCAAAATTATATGAGTGCATTTCAAATTGTCAACCTAACATCAACAATGATTCTTAGATACCCATTATACCTAATCTCAAGCCCATGTTGCAGGTACTTGATGTAAAATTTTTTGAATCTACTCTCCAAAAATGTCAACTTTATACGAAAATCTCATTGTATGAAAAAGGTTAGACTAAAAAAGGTGACTCTAGGTAGATATTTTTATGTTCATTGCAATATCTTCATACTCATTTCAAAATATGCTCTTTCTATTCCTCTTCAAACTTATGCATTTGTAACTAAGATTTGCAATAGATAACATGATGGATGACCCTCTTTACAATGAAACTTTGTTCTAGAGCTTTGTAATTGTAATAATAGACCTGTTCATATTCCTTGTAGCTATCTATTCCATTGATAGAATTGGTCAGTTTGTAATATTCTCCATCTGCATCTTACTCATCTTATTCTATTGCTCCACATTTCAATAACTATGCATTGCATATCATCTATCCTAAATAGTTTTATTTTCCTGTTAAGAAATGGGAACGCCCACAACATGGCAAGTTTGACTGAGTGTTATTGGCACAAGTGTTTAAAATAGATTGTGAAGCAGTGGAGAATGCTCTTAAAGTATTTACTACTCATGAAATTTGTGAAGACTCCACCATGATGTTATACTTCTCTCAAGTAGTTACTGCCGTTTTATCCAATGCCATGGACATCTTGTAAGAATCTTCTCTCTTAACAAAAAATGCTTTTGATTACATACAAGACTACATGATATCTGAAGAAATCCTAAATATTGGTCTGACAATTATTTAACCATACAGATATTCAGATGCAGTTGATGGAGAAAGTGCTAACTGACCTATGTTTTTGATTCATGATATTCATGTTAATTATTATCTTGCATTTGCAAAGTAGATTTTCTCAAATATTATAATCTTTTTTTACAGATGTTGAAGTATATAATCTATTTGTCTATGTCATGATACACATTATTTGTTAAATGGGTAGAATGTATATTTCCTCTACTTTTTTTTTGTTTCCACCAACATGTAAAAATTGCTTATTATATTGTAAGAATATTTTCAGCTGTTTGCATGTTTTGCCAAATGTTAAGAATGCTTATTTGTTGTCGAGCTACTTTTGCAAGATATCAAAATAATCAATTAATTACATATGAAATAGTGGTTACATAGATTTATTACAATTGACAAAAACAAGAAAATTGGGTTATAAGATGACAAAGAAATTGCTAGAGCAACCAACCTATGAAGACTATGAGAAAAATAATCAACCTACTATAGGTTGGACAATTAGTCCTACAAATTTAAAAAATTCAAGAAAGGATGGAAAATATATAGGTGTTAGAAAATGTGGAAATGGTCATTATAGAGCAGAAATCCAAGGCTACAATTATAACCAACGTAAATGGCTAGGTACCTTTGATACAACAGAAGATGTTGCATATGCTTATGATAAGGCAACTATATCTATCAGAGGCATTAACACCAAAACTAATTTCTCATACAAAAATTTAGAGGCATGCAAGCACATTTGCATTCACATGGCTTCAAATACAGGTAAGCTCATTTCTAATCAATTCATTCATCATTTACCTAGTTTCATTTCTCATTGAAAATTCAATACAAACTATTATACTGACCCTGTAAATATCTTGCAAGATGCTTGCAATGATTATACATGCAAGAATTCAAACATTGAACATTCCTCACTTGATGCTAAAATGTACAACTCTGGTGAACTACTGAGAAACAATGCCTTGTGCTTTTCAACAACAATGATAGAGAAAAGTCTACAATTTCTTATAGGTTCTTCAACCAATTATCAACTATCTATCTCTCTTCCTAGAGATACTACAAACAATACCATGAACAATTCCATTGACACCTCCTCCATCTCAATTATTCAATTTCATTCCCACATCATCAACAATAATAATATAGAATCAGGCTTGTCGGAACAGGTGATCCACAAGTTCCCTCCTCAATAGGAACAACTACCACTAAAGAAATAAACCATGATGTTTTATTACAAATCATGTGTTAATGTTTCTATAGTATATTATATTACAATATCGCGTTACAATACATTCATATATGTCACTTCTACTACAATACTTATACATACACAAACAAATGGTAGGTACTAGCCACTACGTGGCACTTGTTTAATTATCACATTAATTTTAGTTCTAGTCCAAACTCTCAATTGTTCATTATAGATTGAGGCAAAAAAAATATGATAGAAAAAAATCGTTCCAAAATATCATGATCATTTATCTATCAACGATCCTAAAGATAACCCCCTTATCCTCTTATTTAATTATTGCATTTATTTCAATTCTATTATTGGACCCAACTCTATTCTCTAGATTAAATGTTTGCTTTAGAGGTATTTATATAATTAATCTAAATAATTTATGTAAATCTTTTATTTTATTTACAATAAGTTACAAATTATAAATCATTACGAATTGGTGCAAGAAATAAGTTGCTATAAAATTTTATTCAATTGATTAATTACCAATGTTTGTGACACTCATAATAGTGAAAAAGAGTAGTCATCTATTTTGATTGTTTACATTTGATGATGATTAATTTTTAGATAATTTGGCTAGATAATTCTAGTTGTAGTCATTGTGATATTCAATTATGTTGAACTCCTCGTGAGATTCCATTCAACTATTGGAAGGTTCAAACTTATCCAAATCCAAAGGGGTGCTCTGCCCTTAATATTATTGGAAGCATATAAACTACAGACCATTCACAATAGTGAGAGGGGTCTTCATCTTTAGTGAGAACATGTTTAGCTATTTGTGGTGCTAACCTAAGAATTCCTCCCTTAGTGAGGAGCATTAGATGAAATACGTACATTGATTATCATCAAACAAATCTTGACCATACAATTTGCAATAAATACATGATTGTGACATGGAACCTTATCATGTTGCAATAAATCCATATTTGTACTATATGGAAAATATATTGACCTTACATTTATTACATTTTCTACAATAATCTTTATTTAAAATTAGTAATAAATGATTAAGAACCAATAAGATCTTGAGCTTACATTTATTTCTCTATTTAATTTAACTTTATTTATTTGGAGATAAGAACTCTATTTAGTCTTCAAATGAATAAACACATTTCATTTAGCCAATTTGTTACATATTGTCATCATTGAACACATATGTGAATTAAGTGTAATTATTTTTTTTGAGTTAGCAGATAATGTAGAAACATATTAGTGTTTGTACTCTATATAGTATCATAATTTCTAAACTTATTCATGATTACCATATTTAGAAGAAATGCATAATAAATGAGATAACGCCATTTGAATGAATATGGTTTTTTACATAACTTTCACAATTCTTTTATTTAAGATTTTATTTCATAGGTATCCTGTTGGGTGAATTCATATTCATTTGATCCTATGTGCATTTCTTAAATGTGCTTGGATCAAAAGATATTAAATCAACAAAGTTATAGGCCTATGTTGCCTTTGAAAAAACCTATTATAGTTATAAACATGTAATATGATATTTTCCTCTATTTTATCATGTTAGGCATGTGTAGGAGTTTCTAATTAGAGAAAATAGTTGAAAGTATCTTTAAAAATTACTCAAGCAAATAGAAGGATATCTATGTTTTTTTATTATCTTGAGTTGTAGGTATTTTGTACTATCATTTTGTGTTGTAGATCAAAGACCGTCTAATCTTTTGGTCCTAACCATATCGTGGTCTCTCCCTGCCTTTGTTGGGGTTTCAAGGAATTAATTTTCTTAGATTTGACCTAAATTCCTAAAGGCAACAATGCTAATGTTTATCCCTTTATTTGATAAGACTAATAATTGCATAAATGAACATAAAACACAATGCACGCCAAAATGAGTATTAGTTGTATACCTTTATTCATTTGAATTTCTTACACAAAAGTAAACCGCAAATGACCAATCAAGGTTCAAACTACTTTCACTAACTACAAGAAACCTATCAAAAGTACCTGATGGTTGCCAAGTAAAACACAACGACTAACAACTAACTTCTAATGATGATACACAAATCAAGAAATGACTAACAAAACATAAAAGATTAATTATATGAACTATAGGCACCTACACCTGAAAAACAAAAAATAACAATCTTTCAAAAACATGAAAAGAAATTTAATTTACATGTAGAACAACAGGAGCTCAATACTTTGCTTTCATGAGTGACAAGTAAAACTATGTAAACCTAATTTTCAGGGAAGACACAAAATTTTTACCAAGGACATAAATGACAAATGCAATACAATGAATTTTTTAGAAAAATATAATACTCTTGAAAGAGAGAATATTGTCATAGAATTTGTTTTTAAAATATAAGATTCCTGGAATAGCTAATATTGTCATACAAAAAATTAATTTATCGTCATCCTAAGAGAAATAAAAGTGTAAAAGAACAAATGGAAGCATGAAGAAGACACTGATGTTGAACTTAGTCTACTCCTTGTCCATTTTGATGATATGCAGAATGAAACACAACTTGCAAAAGGAGATGAGAGACAATATAGACTCCAAACACCATCTGAACTTCTCTCTACTAACGGGTTTCATTAATGCATCTGAAACATTCTTCAAAGTATCTACCTTCTGCAAATTTACCTTCCCATCCTCTACCATGTCTTGCATGAAGTGAAACTGTACATCAATATGATTTGTTCTAGCATGGAATGTTGGATTCTTCACAAGGCAAATCACACTCTGACTGTTACTACTCATCGTAATCTGACTTGCATCAACACCAATATTTGAACACAATCTCTTAACCCAAATGGCTTCCTTACAAGCATGAGTTGCTGCCATATACTTAGCTTCTATCATGGACAAAGAAACAACAGGTTGTCGCTTACTCATCCAACTAATAGAACCACCAAACAGTGTAAACACATAAGCACTAGTGGATCTCCTGCTCTCAATGTCACCTGCCCAATCTAAATCCAGAAATCCACAAATATCAATAGAATGCGGAGGTCCTGTAACATTACTATGATAGCATATGGAATACTCAGAAGTATCCCTCAAATATATGAACACTCGCTTAACTGCATCCCAATGTACCCATCCAGGATTAGCCATAAATTGACTAAGGACTCCCACTGCTTGGGCAATGTCTAGTCTTGTACAAACCATGGCATACATCAAACTACCAACAACACTAGCATAAGGTACTCTGCTCATGTCCTCCACCTCAGTAGGAGATTTTAGGCAATCCTCAATAGACAACTTTGTCCCCAAAGAAATGGGAACACATGATGCAGAGTGGCACAAGGGAAGCAACACACAAAGGTTTACTCTATTGTCCTTTGCCCACTCACCCACTTCAACTAGCCTTCAACCAACCAACCAACCAAAGGCACATACAAGGCACATGAAGGATTTGATGTCCAGACTATTGTCCAACCCCTAAGGCTTCTCCAACACCTTAAGATAGATCAACAAACACCTTCTATGCAGTTGGTTTGATCTCCAACTTCCCAAAACTCTTCAACCTATACCTTGACTAGTAAGGCTACTAGCCCTCCAAACTAGGTTTTCTCAACAAAACTTGACAAAATCCCAAAGGTCTAGCCAAATAAATGATGGAATTGAACACCCTTTAGGGGACCCTAACAAACCTCCAAATCTCCTGCTCCAACTCTATTCCAGCAATCCAGAACGCCTACTAGGTCTCTAGGCCTAATTAATCAATTTAGGCTAGGTTACAAAGAAAGTGATCAAAATTGGGTGCATAGGTCAAGGGAAGGAACTTGGAATGACTCTACCATCCCCAAACAACACAAATCCACCATTCATTCACTCACTCTCTTATACTTTTGTCATTTACATCATCAAATTGCATAATTTCAGTCAAATACATAGAGATATTTGACATAGGGCATCACATTAAAAATAGTAAACTGTATTTTCTCAGAAAATGCTTTTGAAATCAAGTAGTATACACCCCTAGCCTACATTTCACTGAGTGGCATGAAATTTCATCAGTGGAAATGCATTCTAGGGCCAAATTTGTGGGACTGCCCTAGAAAACAGGGTTTCTAGACCAGTTTTGAAAGAAAATTCAATAACTTTTGACTCCGACCACTTCAAGACCTCAAACCAGTTGTATTTGAACCCAGACTCTCTCTAGTTTCAGAAAAAGTAAATTAGACCAAGATTTCAGTCCGTACAGTCCATACACAGCAAGAAAAATAGCAAAAAATAGTCAGTTTTCTTTATTTTTGTGCCAAAATTCCATGCAAAAACTTCCTCCTCCGTGCTGGAGCAATATTTCCTCCATATCAACCTATCTAAGTTAGTTTACAACTTCTACAAATAGTTTTAATAACCAAAATGAAGTTGCAACTGGTCAATGTGTCATTGACAACACTTGACACTATGGAGTTTTTGCATTTTCCAAAGGATGGCGATTTGTTTTTCTTGTCCAATGGAATCAAAACATCCTCCATACTCCCAAAACATGATAAAACACACAAACAATCAAAAAAAACTCAAAAACCAACCCTTATACCTTCTAGGCCTAAGTGGCATAACAAGGATCCAAGTGGACTAAGCATGATTGAGGTTTATATGGTCACCTCAATCATCTTGACCACACAAAAAGGACCATATACTCATGGCTAAAGCCTTATTACAATCAAAACCACAACTTTCAAAAAAAATGCAAACAAAGTGACTTTAGGAACCAGGGTGCTCCTAGGTGCCCTGCACCAACACACAATGGTCTACAATCTGCCATGTTGAACCTATCCAACATGGTCTTCACATACTTACTCTGGCTTAACCAAAGTTTTCTATTAGCTCTGTCTCTTCAGATCTCCATTCCAAGAATGCACTTGGCTGCCCCTAATTTTTTCATCTCAAACTATGCTAACAACTGAGACTTCAAATCAGAAGTCACATGCTTACCATTCCCAATCAATAACATATCATCAACATACAGTGCAATTATGAGAATATGATTATTGTCAAACTTGTAATACACACAATGATCTGATTTCAATCTTAGATATCTAATTGACAACACAAAGACATCAAACTTCAACTACCACATCCTAGGAGACTATTTCAATCCATACAAAGACTTCTTTAACTTGCAAACCAAATTTTCTTTACCTTTCACCATGTAATGCTCTGGCTGTGACATGTTAATCTCTTCCTCAAAATCACCATGAAGGAAAGTTGTCTTCACATCCATCTATTCTACCTCTAAATCATAAGCAGCTGCAAGAGATAATAGGAATTAAATGGATGTCAACTTTGCAACGAGAGAGAAGATCTCACCATAATCAATACCCTCCACTTGGGAATACCCCTTCACAACCAATCTAGCTTTATACTTCTCAACACTACCATCTGCACCAAATTTCTTCTTGAACACCCACTTGCATCCAACAAGTTTCCATCCAGTAGGCAAAGGCACCAAGTCCTAAGTTTCATTCTTTTCCAAAGAAGCTATCTCATCCTCCATGGCCTCCTTCTAGGAACCTGCATCTTTCATATCCATAGCCTCTGATACAGTTCTAGGTTCATCACTATTAGTAAGAAAAGCAAAAGCACAACTAGAATTGAGTAATGTATAACCAAACCTCTCAGGTTGCTTTCTTGTTCGTTTAGACCTCCTCAAAGGCTAAGGTTAACATCCAGTTTCTTCTTCTGAGCTTTCAGAGCTGCCAGAGCTCTCCTCATCATCAGGTCCAACATTGTCTTTCTATTCAGTCTTCTCAAGGGTAGAAGGAAACTAAACAACATCCTCTTTCTTTTCTTGTTCTTCTGGATGTAAAATAGTGGAAGAAGGTGTTAGCTCTCTGAAGATAACACTTCTACTATACAACACTTTTTCAACCACAGGGTCCCAAAGCTTGTATCCTTTCACACCGACACCATAGCCAATGAAGATACACTTAACAGCCTTGTTCTCCAATTTTGACCACTTCTCCTTAGGCACATGTGCATATGCCTCACAACCAAAAACACGAAGATGCCTTATTGAAGGCTTTCTACCAGACCACACCTCCACGGGTGTTCTTCCAACAAGAGCTGATGTAGGAGATCTATTTACCAGATAACAAGAAGTGGCAACAACTTCAGCCCAAAACTTTTGTTCTAGGCCAGCTCCACTAAGCATACTCCTAGCCTTCTCCATTAGTGTCCTGTTCATCCTCTCTGTAACTCCATTTTTCTATGGGGTGTGTGGAGTTATCTTATGTCTTTCATTCCCAAGTTCCTTGCAATATTTTTTGAATTCTGTAGAACAGAACTCACCACCATTGTCAGTTCTCAAACACTTCATCTTTTTAGCAGTCTAATTTTCAACAAAGGCTTTAAACTCCTTAAACTTACTATAGACTTCAGATTTGCTTCTAAGAATATAAATCCATGTCCTTCTACTATAGTCATCTATGAAAGATACAAAATATATAGATTTTGATAATGAAGGAACATTAACAGGACCAAATACATCAGAATGAACAAGGTCCAACACACCAGAAGACTTATGAGAACTCAAATAAAACTGAACATGGTTTTGTTTTCCATATATGCAATGTTCAGAAAAGTCAAACTCAAGATTACAATCATCTAACTGCTCAATGTGGTTTTTATTTTTCAGCATTCTAAGACCCTTCTCACCAATGCGGCCAAATCTTTTATGCCATAACATTATCTTTTTAGTAGGAAGCTTAACTTCCAAGGCATGAATACAACCATCAGGACTAGATACAATAGATTTATTCACTGTTGGTTCAGATGGTGGGGATGAAGTGACTGTTGCCCTCTTCCTTGAGTTAGAAGAACTATTGCATTATGAAATGCATGCCTCTAGCTGAAACAGAGTACCTCTCCTAGTACCCTTAGCAAGCACTATAGCTCCTCTAGTCATCTTGCATCCTTCTTTTGAAAGGACAACCCGCACACCTGCATCATTCAACATACTTACAGAAAGTAGGTTCCATGCTAAGCCTAGAATGTACATAACCCCAGAGATCCCCTTCACTTGTCCATAAGGGAATTGGATAGAGACTCTTCCACGACCAACAATCTTCAGATGAGAGTCGTCACCCAGGTACACCTTCCACCATCGAACTCCTCATAGTTAGTAAACCAGTCTTGATATGAGGTCATGTGAATGATGCACTAGAATCAATCAGCCACACATCATCAGATGCATGGGTTGTTAGGGCTGTGATGAAGGCATCACCATCATCTTGTGACTTGTTAAAATCTAAATCTGGGTTCTTCTTCTTCTTTTTCTTTTCCTCTTTGCATTCCTTTCAGAGATGCCTAGATTTACCACAATTCCAACAGAGAGCCTTGGACTTTACAAGAGATTTGGATCTGCCCTTCTCAACTTTCTTGTCCTTCTTTTTCCCTTTCTCCTTGGGTCTTCCATGAACCTTAACAACTTCTTTGGCTGCCTTAGAAAACTTTCTTCGCATCTCTTCAGATAACAATGAAGATACCACTTCATCCTATTTGAAATTGGATGTGGTGCTCCCAATAGCCATGACAAGATGATCCCACGAATCTGGTAGAGAACAAAGTAGGGTCATACACCGATCCTCCTCCTCCATCTTCACACAAATAGATGTTAATTGTGCAACCAACATGTTGAAAGCATTTAGGTGATCTGCAACAGATCCTCCATCCTCCATTCAAAGAGAATACAACTTCTTTCTCAGAAAAAGTTTGTTAACCAGGGATTTGGCTTTATAGACATCTTCCAACTTCTTCCAAAGCAAGTTTGTAGTTTTCTCCTCATGGACATTTAACAGGATAGAATCAGAAAGACTAAGTCTTATGAGACCCTTAGCCTTCTGATCTTTCAGATCCCAATCAGCATGTGCCAGAAATGGTTTCCCATAAATCTCTGTCAACAAGCATGTCTTCCATCTTGAGCTTCCATAGCTTGAAATTCGTGTCATTGAATTTCTCCACCTCTATTCTTCCGGATGTGCTTGACATCTTCTCGCTGCAACAAGATCATAGAATACTCTATACAAAACTCCCACTCAATCGAAGATTAGCTCAAAAAACCCCTACCCAACAACTAGGACCACATGTGATCAAGCTCTAATACTAACTGAAAGGAAGCAAGGTACATGGAACACACTTCCTACACCAATCTAATGAGGGGAATGGAGTTTAAATTTATTTAAATCCTTACAATTATAGTAACATTAAACTAATAACATAAAGATTACAACAGCAACACAACACAGAAATAAGGTGACACAAGAGATACCGTGGGGAAAATCTTTTCAGGTAAAAAACCCCACACTCTAAACTTGCACAATGTATTATCAAAACAACAATAGTTTACAATACACTTGCAATGCAAGTGTTCCAAGAGTTCACAAATGTCAATTCTGGAGTTATTTCGGCAGCATAATAGTACCTGTAAAAATGATATCCAACTATAACTCCAAACTATGCATTTTATAGGAATTACAAGGCATATCTTGAGAGCATCTTGGGATAGGCATCCACCTTGGCCTCATGGCCATTTTCAGCATCAAAGGACACTTGTCCTTGCTGTCCTTACATCCCTTACATCTTTCATACATGGCAGATTTGACTTTCCCAATGTAGAGCTCTCAAGGCTAAAAATAGACTATGACAGATTCTCTTACACAACTTACAACTGTCAAAATCTGCCCACAATAGCAATCTTCAAAGTTGTAAGGGAATCTATCATACAATGTTAAACATAGTATATTCTACTTAAAACATGGCATATCCCAACTTGGGCACCCAAAGATGTCTTTCCTTCATGCAAAGATGCCAACTGAGACTTGTCACCACTCCTCATAGGAATCTCCAAACTTGGCCCTTACATGTCATAGATTCTGTCATATGGAATATTGTCTTCCACATACCAAAGATGCCAACACATGGAAAATTAATGCCACCTCAATATGGGACGCCCAAATCCATGTAGGATTGACTTAACGATCCAAGCCATATTCCAAGTAAGTTGACATGTCACCATGCCATCTCAACTATGTGACCAAACTAAATGTGCAATCAAATACAGCATTAGGCAACAATTACATTATTAAAGATAGGAAATTGCAAAGGTTGAGACACATTAATTCCCAACACTGGCAAGGGGTTTCAAGCCGTGCAATCCAACAAGTGGAAACAACCATGACACAGTGCACATATCCGGGCACTAAATTGCTTACACCACTTTCACCAAGAACAGTGCGATGAAATGGTGCACTAGCTACCCTAACTGTTGTTAATGTATCTTTAATGCTATGAGACCCTCTAATCAATAGAAGAATAGAATGGGATTTGTCATCACCAATCAAGCTTATAATGCTGCATATCACCAAAAAGAACTTCAAACAATTAGTAATGTCATTTATTTCCATCTCTTCATGAGTATTCGATAATGTTGCCAACATACACATTAGGAAAAATGAATCTGAATAGCTATTGCATTCCAATATTTAATTCATCAACTTGTATGTTTAACATTTCTAATATTTTCCAAACAATGATTCATTGGGTTTTCTATATGGAAATGTAATAAAATATATATCTAAAATTGTTTGTCAATATAAATGAACATGACTGTGAAACATATATTCATACTTCCATAGCATCGATAAGAACTCAAAATCTTAAAGCATGTAGATAGATATTCAAATAATACATCCAATTAGTGATAAATCCACTCACAAATGGTCCAGTAAAAATGGAATCATGATGGATATAGTTAGCCCAAGCTTCAATTTATTATACATCTTTTAAATTTTTAATAGGTAAAGACTAGAAATTGTATCTGTAGGTTCAATTCCATGGCTAATAGGCACTAATATCTTTTTAGAAAAAAAAACTACCACATGCACTGACCAAGGAAACAAATGAAATGTTTCTAATTACATCCACAATACCCAACACCTATGGGACCAACAATAGTATCTCAGCCACCAAAAGAACTGATGTTGAATCTACATTGTTACATCCTTTTGAAATTCAAATCTTATAGTATTTATTGTGCTCATAAATTCACCTACATTTTCTATTCTCAAATATTGCCCTTGAAAGGTGGACAAAGATAAGTTCAAGTAAAGAGCGTCAAGGCTCTCATTTCAGATCCTGGGTCCAAATCCACTACAAACATGAAAGAGTATTGTAATTCAATAAGATACTACATTCAATATACTATGTGCATAGGTATACCCAGGAGGTCTAGTGGAGGTCCCCAAAATAGAATGACCCACATCAAGGGAATTCACTAAATTGAAGTTTTGACAAAAAAACTACAGCTTAAAAAGATTAATACAATAACAAAAAAAACATGAATACCTGCATCTACAACAATAGGAATCAAGAGAGCTACCACATAAATAGATCTAGCAACAACAACAATCTTAGGAAGGCTTCCCATAACACCTAAAAGAATGAAATATAATTGCAATTAAAATTACACAAGAAGCATATCTAGAAATAACTCTGCCACAAAAGCCCTCAACTCCCAAGCTTTCAAAAATGGTAGTAGTGCATCATAACACCTTGGCATTATAACTATCCCTTCCTCCTCAATCATGTTCTCACATATCTCACATATAGATGCCTTCCTTTTACATTTCTAAAAGAACTACCTACAAAAGAATATTGAATGTTTACATTTATGTAAGAAATATGCAGAGCTCACTTCGCCATGGCTAACGCATGCAACCTAGCCATTGTTGCTTCTCAACTTTCAAGACATGCAATAGCAAGAGCAATGCAAGTATCAATCCTTGCCATGTGTCTATGAAAAAAAATATTGAATGTTTACATTTATGTAAGAAATATGCAGAGCTCACTTCGCCACGGCTAAGGCATGCAACCTAGCCATTGTTGCTTCTCAAGACATGCAACGGAAAGAGCAATGGAGGTATAAATCCTTGTCATATGTCTGTAAACATTCTTTCCAAAACCCTAAAGCCAAAACACATAAGTATTTTTAATTTTTCTTGATTTATTTATGCCCGGCTCACCTAGAATTTTCTCCTTAAAATTTGAGAAAATGGTAAAGCAAGATTTATTAACTTTATAAATTTCATGAATTTCAAAAATCTTACAATTCTGGTTTGATATTTCCCATGGCACAATCTCCACCATAGAAAAGTAGGACTGAGCTAGAACTATAGCCTGCAGGGATTAGAAGAGCTTAAAACTATTTATTTTCTTAATGAAACATTCCAACCTTACATGTTCTGATAGAAGATTTTTCATTTCATTTTACCAATCACAAAATAATTTTTTCACCAAGGAAATTGTTGTTGTCCAAGAGGGAAAAAGAAGAAATGCAAACATAAAATTAGTAAATGTGTAGACATTACAAAGTACATTAAAAAATAGTGCAATTTTTTTCTTGCACATATATCAATGCAAAGTAATTGTGAAAAATGATTGCATTAGTTTCTTCCGAAGGCAAGGACCAATAACAACTATACATAATTGCTATAGTCAGGGACTAATAACTAGTGACACAAACAAAGATCTATTCACTTCTCTTTTAAATAGCAGGAAATTGAATAATTAAATAAGAGGCTCCTCCCATATTCCTAAATCTACAGTGGTCCACCTATAGTGACCTCATTTTCTTCTCCTACATGAAGATAACTAACTAACTACTTATTCTTCTACAATTAAGTATAACTAATAAGTAATGATGCATAATATTATACAAAACCTTGTTTTTGAAATGAATCAATAGGTTGTTTCATATTGCCATAATGGTTGTCAAATAATATTGTAGTACGTGTAATGGCCTGAAGCTTGTTGCTCCTTGATTTATAAAAGGAATTCAAGGCCATTTACACAGGGGGTTGATTGATTTTGTTAGAGGATTTTGTGTAGTAAAACACAGGGAAAAGAATTTTTTTGCTTTTTCTAGGTTCTGAGTCTAAATTATATGTATTTGTAAATTTGTCTTAATAGTACTAGCATCCTAATGAATATACTACCAAGTTTCTAAATTTAGTTGTCTTCTGAGGTGTGGTTTGTACAAATTATGAGTGAATAGATCAAATATTGTTCATCTTGCCTCCATAAACTTCTTATAGATGTGTTTTTCTATCTAAGGCTCTTATTCAAAGAATTAGTGAAATGCTTTAAAAAAAAAACAAATTTGTGTGAATGTGTGCAAGTATATCATAAGAAGGAGTGATTCAGAAATACTGAGTATAATCTTGTAAGGTAATGTGATAAATCTCTTTGATGTTCAGGTTAAATACTGTTATCAAGTTTCAATTACACTTGGTTTGACTCTATTGCCCAATGGACAAGGCACTGATCTCTTGCCTATATATCTAGCTTTCACACTCCAGAATGAAGCAAGCACCCAAATACTCTAAAATCATTGAAATTCAATGTAAGTGTTTGTTAAGTTATATGTTTTACCCTATTCTATGGCTTTGAGGAATGCAAAAGCTTGATTGATTTGAGCCAAGTCTTCATATTTTCATAATCATCAAGTAAATCTACATAGAACCAATCTATTTTTCACAGTATTTGTAATAAATTGTATAGGAGGTTATTGAATACTATTAAGGGATCACCCTCCTAGGGTTTGCAAAGCCTAAAGTGAAGAGGGAAAGTTGTTTCAACTTTCACCTATGTGTTGGCCATCCCCTCATGATAGTTGAACATTGAAAGTAGCTAAATCATAGGCTATTTCATGAGATAAGGTTGGTATTTAGAAACAACCAACATAAATGGTGACTCTACTGGGGACTTTTAGTTATAAATGTCAACATCAGTCCAATGGTCTGTCATGGATATTTAGAGTTAGTAAATGTAAAATATTTTATCATTCATTTTAGAGTGTGGAGACTCTGATATTCTCCTTGTTGGTTGATCAAAGAAGAAGTTCCAAGACCCAAAAGGAGTTTTTTTGCAACATATTGGAAGAAGTTTTGTGTAACGCTACTATTGGAGAGGACCCATAATGACAGAAAGCTTTTAAGGAGCCTCATGCTTATTAAAATTTAGTCCTCCATTGAGAAAGATGGTGACTCTATCTCAAGAACCTGATAAAGGATACAAAGAAGTTCTAGATCTACATAATATTCCACATCATCAGAAGAGTTAGTTGTAGTAGTTCTCAGGTATTTTTCTATTGCAATGTTTTTGTATGAAGGTTTGCAACAAAGGTTCTAGTAAATATTGTCCCTTATCTAGTGCTTTAAGGTGCTAGTAGAAAAGGGAAATGAGACAGCAAGATATTTTGAAAGAAGTATCAAGAAATAGATACCTGTAGAAGGGATTAACTCATTTGCAAATATGTATGAATATTCTAGTTCTCCCTCTGGAATCTTTAATGCCTTGCCTAAAACACAGTCATGCCCTCAAAAAAGGATGTTTTCTAATGAAAGATATAACCCTCTAGATTTCAATAAAATCCAAGGTTATCCACACTCAGTCCCAAGAAAAATGAATAAATACTTGCCTAGGTTTGGAGGAGATCTCAAAGAATTAGCATCACAACAATTACAAAGTTTCATTGATTTGATAGAGGACTATCAAATAGAAGAGGAGGATGTTATCATGAAGCTTATTTTGAGAACTTTAGAAAATGTTGTTGAATATTGGTTTTCTAGTTTACCAATGCATTGCATATGTTCATGGTGTGAGCTTAGAATACTTTTCATTGATCAGTTTGAACGAATATCAACATACATTGTGTGCCTATTTGACAATAGACATCTACATATCTAAGAAGAGTTTGAAGACCAATCTGAAAAAAAGGTTGAATCCATATCACCTATCAATGCACTGTGTAATATGAAGAACTATAAGGATGAAGCCTCATATGATTTTCATAGCAGAATTATAAAATCTTTATTTCTAGTGCCAGAATTAGAAAGACCTGATGCATCATTTTGTATTGATTTATTCTGTCAGAATATTGAGCTAGGTTTAAGTACTATACCACATGATTTAAAGCCCCCAAGTGTTTAGTGAATGTACCCATGGCTTTCAGTTTATGAAGACATCAAAATTGAATGGGGAAATAATTTTATGCACTTTATGCCTATAGTGAGTGATGATGCTTTTTCCCTTTGTGACTAAAAGAGTGAACACAATATAACATAGGATGATGTTGTGTTTAAGAGAAGGGAAGATGCTTTTTCTGATCCACCCATCGAGAAGATATATGTAGATGAAGATTGCATTCCTAATAGCCAGGATGTAAGACATAATGAAATGAATGAAACATGTGAAGTCATGCCTTCTATTGACTTTGAAAATATGGAAGTAGAGGACCAGCTCTCTATATCAAATGAAGGTTGCATTGATGCAAATAATGCTGAAAATATGATCTCACTCATTAATGAGGAAAGGATATACTATGATGAATCCATTAAGTCATATATATTATTATCATCTAAAAATGTATTAAAATTTGAAGATCTATTTTTAGGTCATCTTATTGATTATTCTGATTTTGAAGTTTCAAGTCTTCATAATGACAAATTTAGTGTTGCAGATGTAAGTACGCACCAAGCTGAAAAACAATCTTGTCTAAATGATCAAGATGACTACAATTCTTTTTGCATCTCTAGTGACTATGATTCCTCTCAAGAAGAATAGGTAGAATTGATTTCCTTAAGTAAGGAATGTTTCAATAATGATGATGACAACATTTTTGAAGGCTCACAAATGCATGGTGATGTTATGAAAATCTGTGATGGTGTTCATAATCTTTTGAATGATTATCCCAGTTCAAATTGTGCTAATGATATAAGATTTTTAGAATATTTTATGGAAATGATAGATGCTAAAAACCTGGGTAATACTATTGAGATTAGTAGCATATCAGATACAAATGATAGAGTGTGTAATAATTTTCATTTGGAGAAATCATCCATGAGAAGCTTCAATGAAGAAATAAATAATGATTTTCAGTTTGATAGTGAGGAATATGACCCTGTTGATTGTTGTAGCAGTATGGACAAAGAAGAAGATATATGTGCAATAGATCCATTGGATGATTCAGTTCAGGTAGTTGATTGTGTAGAGCATGCATATGTTGGTGATGTAAGTGGTGAACAAGGAATTTCTTTCTTGTTTGATCTTTTACCTTCTTCTATCCATCTTCCTACTTTTGAAGTTATCACTAAATGTCTGCCTAAGGATAGCATAGATGTAGCTATACATGAAAGTGAAAATATAAAGACAAATGTTGGTGCAACTAATGACAATTTTTATGATGAGTTGGCACTTGAAGAATGTTATTGTGTCAATCACATGGATGCATATTAGAACCTTTTTTCTAGGTGTACAATGTCTAGTCTTCCTCATGAATAGTGTAATTGAAATGAGTCATGGGAGGGCAGCGTTGTTGAATTAAGCATGAAAAATATGTGTCAAAGGTTTGACTTTAATGGCACATATGTTTCAACAGATTGCCAAGAGATTGAAATAGATATACAATCTAAGGAGTATGGCTCTTCACATAAAATGTCTCATGATATGGATGGAAATGTTGATAAAGTTTGCATCAGCATAAATGATCCCAAGATATGTTGGTCATCTATGGTCCCTATTTTAAGTAAAGTTGAGTATGATGTGTTCCTTTGTGATGAAGATGTAGTTTCTCACAATGTGAATCCCAATGTTCCTAAATTTGAGCACTTCACTTGGATCTAGCATACATCTTGCAGTGATGATAAGCAGCAACAAGTTATCCAGGTTGGTGACTTTCTACCTGCTCATGTTTTTTATGTGCCTGAACTTCAAGGTTTTATGTTTTACATGTTAGAGGACGAGTTTCCCTCTCCAAGTCAACATAATCAAGGGGCATATTTTTCTTTCCCATGTGAATTGAAGGCATTTTATTTTTTCCTTGATTCATTTGAGGAGGTCGATAGCTATAAATTTTTCATGTTTTCATATGGTGTTGACTTAAGGTTTCAATTTTTTCCACCACCTACTACAAAAATGAAGAAAATTCTACATGACCAAGTGCTAGCCTATGTTATGTGGTTTCCATCCAACAACAGGGTCAAATGTGGAGCAAGCATTTACTTTCTTAGTGGTAATCACATGTTTATGCTTATAAGAAGAGATTTATACTTGTTGCAATGGTGTGATAGAGCTAAATGTGGGTTGAGGGAAATCCATTCCTTCAACATGCTAGTGTTTGACAAAGGCAAATATAAGTTTTTCTTTTCATTTGGTGGCATGGGGCCATCAAATGAGGTTTAAAATTTTGAATAAAAGAGCAGTTACCAAGCCATCCAATGGATTTGGCACTTGGTCTACATCCCAGAGATCTAGAATCTTGCCATGCCCACAAGGGGCATGCATCCCCGAACATGAGCCACTGATAGGACTCTAGTAAAATCCTAATTTTTACATAACCTGTGAGTCCTTGGTTAGGGTCTAAATATTTTTTGGAGATCTTATCCCTTAAACCCTATTATAGAATTTCATTAGAAAATGTTTTAAATCCTTTTGTTGCTCATTGTTGTAAAATAAAAAACCATTGTTGAATCTTGGTTGAGTCATCTGCTATCGTGTTATGCTGAAACTTTGCAAATTTTATCATTACCGTATCCCCACTGGTATGTCTAAATGAACCCTTGTGGGCTTGCGGGAGCTAGGGTGCAATATAGCCTCTTACTGCACTACCGCAGCCATCAGTTGAATGGTCTGTGAGCTTACGAGAGTAAAATAAATGCTCTGAACCACTATCCACAACACTACAATAGTTTGTATGAAGCATGGCGGCTCGGTAGTAAGGATCTAACCATCACCACACTATTGTGGTGGTTAAGGGAGAAGCCCACGGGATGGCGGTAAGAAATTAATGTCACTGTATTATCATGATAGTTAGATGAAAGGCCCGTGAGATGGTGGTGAGACTATTCATAGGACACATGATGCTTGCCATCTGTGGTTTGGTGGTAAGGGGTAGACTAAACACAAAAGGTTCACTGCATTCCCACGGCTGACGGTAAATGTGTGTGCAGGCTTGCGGGAGCCTACGATATAATGTGACTGCTAGCCGCAACCTCGTGGGGGTCTTGATGGATTGTCGCGGGATGATGGTAAAAGGATAATAAAGAATGAACTATAGCCCATAGCCCCGCGATGGTTTTGCATAACAACAAATATGGCATACGGGACTATGGTAAAGTCTGAGTTGGCATGAATAGAGGGTTTTGAATGGTTGGATGACCGTTGAATCCAACGTGGAATTCTATGTCATGATTCAAGGAGATCGATAGTGCTTTGCAGGAGCCCATATCCTACATGGAAGCTACTAGAAGACTCCAAGTGAATTGTAAATTTTGAGATGTCATCCTAACAGCGAAAACCGTTATGTTCATTTCAGGCAGTGGAGGATCTGATCCTGGGATTTTATTACGGTCAGGATTTGAAACAAGGGTGGTTGTCTATCAGCATATTTTGTGTGAACTATTACTCTGCAACTCATGGTATTCAATGTGTAGAGATCAGATTGTTTTTTAAATGAATCAACAAGTTGTTTCATATTGCCATAATGGTTGTCAAATAATATTGTAACACATGTAATAGCCTAAATCTTGTGCTACTTGATTTATAAAAGGAATTTAGGGCCATTTACACAGTGGGTTGGTTGATTTTCTAAGAGGATTTTGTGTAGTAGAACATAGGGAATAGAAGTTTTTTTATTTTTCCAGGTTCTGAGTCTAAATTATATGTATTTTTAAATTTGTCTTAACAGTACCATCATCCTAATGAATATACTTCCATGTTTCTAAATTCAATTGTCTCCAGAGGTGTGGTTTGCACAAATTATGAGTGAATAGATCAAAGATTGTTCATCTTGTCTCCATAAACTTCTTATGAATGTTTTCTTCTGTCTGATGCTCTTATTCAAAGAATGAGTTAAATGCTCTAACACGCATACATATTTGTGTGAATGTATGCAAGGATATCATAAGAATAAGTGATACAGAAATATTGAGTATAATATTGTAAGGTAATGTTATAAAGCTCTTTGATGCTCAGGTTAAATGTTTTTACAAGTTTCAATTACACTTGGTTTGACTCTGTTGCCCAATGTACAAGGCACTGATCTGTTGCCTCTGTATCTAGCTTTCACACTCCAAAATCAAGCAAGAACCCAAATACTTTAAAATCATTGAAATTCAATGTAAGTGTTTGTTAAGTTATATGTTTTACCCTATTTTATGTCTTTGAGGAATGCAAAAGCTTGATTGATTTGAGCCAAATCTTCATATTTTCATAATCCTCAAGCAAATCTGCATAGAATTAATCTTCTTTTAACAATATTTGTAATAAATGGTATAGTAGGTTATGAATATTGTTAAGGGATCACCCTCCCCAGTTTTGAAGAGCCTAAAGCGAAGAGGGAAAGTTGTTTCAACTTTCACCTATGTGTTGGCCAGCCCCTCATCATGATAACTGAACATTCAAAGTGGCTAAATCATAGGCTATTTCATGAGATAAGGTTGGGATTTAAAAACAACCAACAAGTCCTTCAACATAATATAGACATTGTGAGTCTTGGCTTTTCCATCAATACTCAGTGTTCCTTTACTGCAAATCTTCACAAATGTGTTGTCACCAAACTTAACTAAAACTCCTTTCCATTCTTATAGACTTATAAACTTACTTTTATCTCTAGTCATGTGACTGGAGCAACCGTTATCTATCACCCATGGATTCTGTCTCTTAGCATGAAATGTTGTCTATACTATCAAAGATTCTTCTTTCTTCTCATCATCCTTCTTCTCTTTCTAGACTTTCTTAGTCTCCATCTTCTTATCCACAAGGGAGTCTGATACATTATCCTTCTTAGGAGGCATGTTCTCCTTCCTTCCCTGTTTGTTAAATTTTACAAATTTTTTTCTACAGTATCTTGCAATATGACCAAAGTTATTGCAATTTTAACAAACTACTCTAAAATCTCCTAGAGGTGTAAAATAATGTTTTCTAGTAAAATCAGTTCTTCTCCTAAAAACAATTCTACAACTAACAACCCTATGACCATATTGATTACATGAATAAAAATAGCCATAAAAGGATCCAGGAAAACTGATCATAGTAGAGTATTTTCCAAGAGGGGGTCATGTGTAGCACTTCTCCTTTAGATCTCTGACTTTTGTGAAGCCATCATCTTCCTTCTTCTGCTTCTTCTCTTCAATCTTTTAGGAGGATCACTAGATTTTGAATGTTTACCTTTTTCGAACCCTAATCTAGTCATGTTCTTTGCAAATATCTAACTGCTCTTTTCAAACTTCATACCTAAGTTAGTTTGATTCTTAGCCTTTTCTAACTTTTTTCTTAGAGACACAACAATGGATTCCAACTTCATACATTCTTTAGATTTTACTTTCGATTTAGATTTTGTAACTTCTTCTATTCTTCTGGATTCTTCCACTTGTGTCTTGAAATCAATAATCAGCTCTTCTTATTCTACAAGATTCTCAGACATCATATCTTCTTGAAGTTACAGCTTCAGTTTGGAGTTTTTCTTTCTAAGTTTATCTATCTCTTGTAAAGCAGATACTAGTTCTCCTTCCAATTCTACTTCTCCTTCTTCTTCATTCTCAGGGTCTTCCACATCAGTATTGTTATGATCTTTATCAGTAGTATCCACTGTCATAAATATGAATTCATTTTCTTCAGCCTCATAAACACCTTCATTGTTGTCTTCTAAAATGGGGCTTTCTTCAGAGGATCTATTGTCACCTTTTATGTAGAGACTCTTTTTGTTCTTCTAAAAATTCTTCCTTTTTCGATAGAAATACTTGCTACTTTTCTTACTATCATACTCATCACTTTTATCTTTTCCTTCAAAAGGATAGTTAGTAGCAAAGTGACCAACCTTTCCACAATTAAAACACTTAAAAGGTAACTTACCTTGATACATCCTAGATCCTCTCTTCAATCTTCTTACAAAATTGGCCTCTTCTTCATCTGTCACAGATTTAGGATTTGCATTCTTTGCCTTCTTTGATGCCTTAAATGTAGATTCTCTCTTGGAAATCTTAGTACCACTAGTCCTCATTTCATAGGCAGTAAAAATACCATGTAGCTCATCAACAATTATCTTATCAAGATATTTTTCTTCTTCTATTGTAGAGACTTTAGAATCGTACCTAGAAGGTAAAGATCTAAGTACCTTTTTGATAATCCCTGGCTCTTTTACTTCTTCATCTAGTCCTCTCATAGCATTCAAAACTTCATCAACTATGAGTAGGTAATCAACAATCTTTTCTTCCTCTCTCATTTTTAGGCTTTCAAATCTTCCTTTAAATGTCTGCAACTTGGCTTGTTTCACCTTTGTATCTCCTTCATAAATTCTGTGAAGCTTATCCCAAATTTCATTGACAGACTTGCATTGCATCACTTTCACAAATTTAGAGTTAGCTAAACCACATAGAGTTGCATTCATAGCCTTAGCATTATTCTCACATTCCTTCTTACCCGCCTGGTCTATTGGAGGAGTTGCAAGAGTAGTATAATCATCCTTAATAGATATCCATACATCAAACCCTATTGAAGTTAGGTAGGTTTCCATCCTTATACTCCATAACACATAATTTGTTCCATCAAACAATGTTGCTTTGTTTGAGTGAGATCCTTCTTGACTGGCCATGTGTTCAATCTCCAAGATCAACCTTAGTTGTTATGCTTCTCCAAGGAACCTTGCTCTGATACCAATTGTTAAAACAAAAGCAATCTACTGAGAGGGGGTGAATTAGTAGATCAACAAAACTTAAAA
The DNA here is from genome assembly GCA_027924645.1 of Cunninghamia lanceolata. Classification (NCBI taxonomy): domain Eukaryota; kingdom Viridiplantae; phylum Streptophyta; class Pinopsida; order Cupressales; family Cupressaceae; genus Cunninghamia; species Cunninghamia lanceolata. The sequence continues at coordinate 12,038,310 of BSBN01000534.1, read as the reverse complement.
CTTCAAGTCTCTAGAATGCATATCAAATTAACATTCAGTGCATTAACAACAACAAGAAGAAGAAAGCATACACACATGAACACCAGATATACATGGAAAACCCAATATGGGAAAAAACAATGGTGATAAAATGTTACTATGATCTACTGTCCTAATCTAGCCTCACAAATGAAACCATTGATTACAATGTTTAAGAGCACCAACTCTAAGGAGACACCAAACCCCTGATTTAAGAGCGCCAACTCTAAGAAGACTACAATCCCCTTATTTGAGCACCAACTCAGTCCATAGGAGGTGCCAACCTCACTGATATGAAGTACCAACTTCACACAAACATAGAAATGAAATACATCAAATGTTATAGTATTGACAACAACTTCCTCTACTCCCATTTCGAGTAATTAATTATGATTCTACATTGATATTCTGACCAACTCAGCTTAAAACTTTGATTCACATTACACCACCTTACTCTCCATATTGAATCTCTCTATTCACTACATCAACATCTATTACAACTACTTTATGTATATTTGCTTATTTGAATGTTTGCACTCCAGTTTATTTGAATGTCTATACTCCTTCTCATTTGCATATACAAAAAATCCACTTTGCATGTGGCTTTGCTCATGCAACAAATCATCTTTTCTATTGTTTATCCATCGTAAAAATATAACTATAGTCATAGTTCTATACATATCTTTGTGCATGCAAAAAATCTACTTTTATGTGTTGTTTTCATTGTCATCACCATGCATCCATTGTCAATCCTTAACAATTAATTAAGCATTCAATTTATGTGCCAAAAATAGCTGTTTATACTTTTCATTTGTTAATCTTCCTTTTCTATCAGCGAGTTTAACATTTCACTAACCTTGTCCTTCAACACCTTTATTGGTGAAATTATCATTTTTAGAACTTTGGCCTTTAGCTCGTTTATTGATGAAATTATCATTTTTTAGACTTTGCTACGTCCCCTTCTTTATCAAAGAAATATATCATTCATGAACTCATCCCTTCATGACTTTGTCTTCAATGCCTTTTCCTTTATCGACATAATCTATCTTTTGCTAACCTTAGCCTTTGTCTTCTCTATCAATGAATCCAGCTATTTATGAACTTACCCTTCAAGCTCTTCTTTATTGGCACAAATGTCAAAACACAAAATTTGACCTTTGAGCCCTTTGTCACCCAGTCAGTGAATTGGCAAAATATTGATCTTGCAAACTTAGTATACAAAACAAAAGTTTTGTTGATAACTAAGCCGTTTCTCTTCAAGCTTTCTTTTTTAGCACTTCCTTCGTTGTTGACAAATCAACAAACTTTAAAACCGGCTAATCGGTGAGTTCTAAAACTTTCAAACTAAACTTTGGTCAAGACTTAAATATTGTCTTTCTTCCAAGTCTTCATCGAATACATTTCCCCTTTCTTTTCTATCAATGAATTAGTGAAAAACAAAACCAACGAACTTGCTAGTTCTCGAACCAAACTTTTTGCTGACTAAAGCCTTAGTTTATTTTTCTTCCCTTCTACCTTAGAAACTTTTTTTTCTTTACACTTCTCCTCTTCCATAGAAACTTTAATGGTAACACTTTCAAATTCCATTGACATCAATGACAATATTTCAAGAAGGTCATGGTGGAATAACTAGAGGAAGATCATATGGGGGTCATGGACAATAAGATGATCAAAAGAAAAATAAAGGTGCAAGTATTAGCCAAAATAATAGAGGTAAAAATGCATACCGCCCTCAAGGATAGAATGATGGGTACCATAGAGAAAGAGGTAGAGTTCTAAGTAGACTTGGAAGAGGATGATTTAGAGGAGCCTATTTCAGAAGTGGTGAAGGACATAGCACATATGTCTGTCAAAAAAATTAGGGATGAACAAACAGAAGACAAGAGGGTAATACTAGAGTTGCCTATTTTGTTGAGGAGGCTAGATATGAACACTTAGAAGATGTAGAAAGAGGAGAAGCTCTTGTTATTAGAAGAGCCATGCTAAAAGAATAGGGAAAAGAAGAATCAACACAATGAAAGAGCCTATTCTGAGCAAGGTGTAAATCAAGAGGTAAGTGCTATGATGTGATTATTGATAGTGGAAGTATAGATAATCTAGTCTATGAAGATATGGTTAGGAAGTTGATCCTAAATACAATAGAGTGTCAACATTCCTATAGGTTTTCCTTGTTGCAGAAAGATCACAAGGGTTTGGTTAATGAATGGTGTTTAGTAAATTTTAAGATTGGAGATCATTATGATGAGGTGTTATGTGGCATTATGTCAATGGATGCATGTCACTTGTTATTAGAAAGACCACAATAGGTGTGTTATCCATGATGGTTGTGCTAAAAAATATTATCTGACAAAACATGGAGTGATACATAAGCTAAAACCTGAGAAATACAGAGGAAAATGTATGTAGCACTACTAGAATTCAGTTGGTGGATGGCAAGAATTTTTTGGATGGAATGAAGCATGAACATATGTGTTTTTCCTTGATCACTAAAATCAATAAAAAAGAAGGGGAAGATGTACCTATAGAAATTACATATTTTTTGGATGAATTCCAAGATATTGTTTTAGATAATGTACCTAAAGGTTTGCCACCAGTGAGAAGCATAATTCATTAGATGGATTTGATACCAAGAGCTAGTTTACCTAACAAGGCAGCCCATAGAGAGACTTCTATAGAAAATGAAGAACTGAACATACAAGTTTAGGGATTATAGTTGAGAAAGGGGCAAATTAGAGAGATTTTAACTCTATGTGTAGTACTTGCAATACTAGCACCTAAGAAGGATTGAGAATGGAGGATGTGTACCAATTCAAGGGCCATCAACAAAATCACAATCAAGCACAGATTTCCTTTCCCAAGGATGGATGATATCATGGATTGCTTGAGTGGAGAGAAGTAGTTCACAAAGATAGATTTGAAGAGTAGGTATTACTAGATTGGAATATGGGAAGGAGATGAATGGAAGACAACATTCAAAATGAAAGAAGGAATGTATGAGTGGTTAGTGATGCCATTCAAGCTAACCAATACAACAAGCACTTTCATGAGGCTCATGAACAAGGTACTCAAATAATTTTTGGGTAAGGTTGTTATTGTTTATTTGGATGATATTCTAATTTTTAGCAAAACATTGGAGGAACATTTGATGCATGTTCATATATTTTTTGAGAGGTTGAGAGAAGAGAAACTATCGATCAATCTGAACAAGTGCAGCTTTGTAAAGAAGGAGTTAGCGTACCTAGGATTTGTAATCTCAACTAAGGGTCTTAAGACGGATCCAGAGAAAGTAAGGGATATCATAGAATGCTCTACACTAAGAAGTATCATTGAGGTAAGATAATTTCATCAATTATAAAATTTTAATAAAAATTTCATTACAAATTTCAGCAGCATATGTGCACCTTTAACTGAAACAATGAGAGTAGATACAAAATAATTTAAATGAATTATAGGGGTAGCCAAGAGTTTTGATTTGTTTAAACACAAAGTTATAGAGCAACCTAGTTTAGAACTTCTAGATTTTAACAATGTATTTTAAGTAGATTGTGACGCTCGTGGAAGCGTCATAGGAGCTATATTAAGTCAAGAAGGAAGACTCATTGCATATTGTAGTGAAAACTCAATGATGCAAGGAAGAAGTATTCATTTATGATCAAGAATTTTATGTTATAGTTCAAGAATTAAAGAAACAGAGACATTATTATTTTCCTAAGGAATTTGTTCTATACACTGATCATCAAGACTTACAGTGTTTGAATAGTCAAGTGAAGTTGAATCAAATACATTTCAAATGGGTTGAATTTTTGCAAAGTTGCACATTTGTATTGAAGCATAGAAGTGGGAAGTCTAACAGAGTTGCACTTATCTTGAGTAGGAGGCAAAATTTGTTGGTGGAGATGACAATTGAAGTTGTTGGGTTTGACGAACTCAAGCATTTGTATCTAGAAGATCCTGATTTTTCAAAGGTGTGGAAAGCTTTGCTAGAGCTTGTCACCATGGACAGAACATAGTGGTTGGATTACATAATCTAAGATGACATGTTATTTAGAGGAAGTCAGTTATGCATTCCAAAAAGTTATGAGGGAGAAATTGATAAAAGAAAATATAATGGAGGATTAGTAGGATATTTTGGGAGAAATATGATAGTTGCATTAGTAAGTGAGAACTATTATTGGCCACAGTTGTACTAGGATGTTAAAAAAATTTGTACAAAGTTGAAAGGTATGTTAGATGGCTAAGAGAGTGAGTCAAAATACTAGTTTATAGGAGCCTTTAACTATACCTGAAAGACCATGGCAAGACATTCGCATGGATTTTGTACTTGGTTTGCTAAGGACTCGAAGATATCATGATTGTATTTTTGTGGTGATTGATAAATATTCCAAGATGACACATTTCAATTCTTACCATAAGACAAATGATGCAGTTCGTATTGCAGAGATATTTTTCAAGTGGTTATAGTACATGGTCTATCAAAGGGTATAGTTTCATATAGAGCTACAAAATTCATTGTGTATTTTGAAGGACGGTTTGGAAGAAGTTGAAGACAAATTTGAAGTTCAGTTCTACACATCATCCACAAACTGATGGTTAGATAGAAATGGTAAATACAAGTTTTGGGCAATCTTTTGAGATGTTTGGTAGGATAAAAAGTCAAAAGGAGCGGGACTTGATTTTTCCACAAGCTGAGTTTGCATACAACAACTTAGTCAAAAGGAGTACCAAAAAATTACCATTCTAGATTGTATATGGAAGTAGTCCCAAAAATGTTTTAGAGTTGAGGAAGATGGATAAGGATGAGAAGAGGAGTGTAGATGTAGATGATTTTGTAGAACACATGAAGAATCTACATGAGGAGGTAAAGAAACATATCCATAAAATAAATAATTAGTATAAAGAGAAGGTAGATGACAAAAGAAGTTTCAAAGAACTCAATGTTGGAGAAGAGGTTATGTTCCATCTTAGAAAAGAGAGATTTCCCATAGGAACATATAATAAACTTAAGACGAAGAAATCTAGATGTTGTAAGATTTTGGAGAAGCATGAATTACTATGAAGTTGAGTTGCCGAGTAGGATCAATACTTCACCTATGTTCAATAGTACCAATTTGATAGAATATCATGAAGAAAGTATGGAAGATGGGAAAACAAAAGGATAGTGGCATGCCCTAGTAACTATTTTGAAGAGGGAAGAAATTGAAGAAATATTAGATAGTCATATGAAAATGACCACAAGAAACAAATAGTATTAAGAATATTTAGTCAAATGGAGAGGAATGCCTATTGAAGATTCATCATGGTTATCCAAAGCAGTGGTTGGCTGCATTCGATTTCCTCAAACACTAGAGATGTGATAAGGTCACTTCACAAATTACCCTAGGTTTCTAATGTAGGAGCATCCAGAGCTGTAGAGAAATCTTTAATCACCAAAAAAAATATTTTTTTTCTATTCTTTTCAATTTTGGTTTTTGTGAATACCCATTTCCTTGAATAATGATTTGAAACCTTCAGAGTTTCCAAAAAGGCTAAGAATACTAGGACTTACTATTTTGAGTAAGACTACATCTGAGAAGTGATTGGGCCCTAAATTTTCTTCAATGCTTCAAAATAGCCAAATAAACATTCTTGGTAAATTTCAACCCAAGATCAAGTCTAGATTTCAAGATATTAAAGTTTCAATTTTTGAGGTTCTCAAAAAAGTTTTGAAATCAGATTTGAAGTACTTAGAGGTCCCTAAACACCATGAAAGTTGGTGAAAATCTATTTATGAATTTTTAGAGTTGTAGTTCACTTCATGATATTTCCAACACATCAAAAGGTTTGTCAATCAGACTCCCAGATCAAAGGTTATGCCCTCCAGAAGTTGAGTCTCCCATATTGGAGAATGTAAAAATGTGTTGGGCACAAAAAAGAGTTGTACTTAGGGAGGTTACACATGTTGATGTGTGTTTTGACACATCATAGGGCATCTTTGATTGGAAATTAATTTGGACAACACTTTTGGGTGGTTTTATCTCATGGTTTTGTAATTATTATTTGACGACTTCTTGTATTGTGGCTCCTATATAACAAGGGATTAAGATAGAGGTTGTCTGTGACAGTATTATAGATGTTGAGTTGTATTTGGATACATAGTTGGATATATTCTTGTGGAATCTTTCCTTGCAAGTATATTGTAATCCTATTGACATTTATAAATACTATATTGAGTTTCTTTTTGAGGTGGGTTTTTTCTCCCAAAAGGTTGTCCCCACATAAATCATTGTGTTTGTGGTTTGAATCTTATAATTTATTATTGTAATTTTGTTGGGTGGAGTACTCCCATGACTAAGTTTGGGGGCAAAATTAAATGGTGAAAAATGAGTCATCAATACATTTTCCCATTTAGTTTTGTTCCTAGTTTTGGGCAATGTCTCAATGCATTTATATAGCTACAAATAGAACATTTGTGTGCTTAGTTGACCTTGTGTACCTTAAATTCCTTACACCTAACCTTATGCTTTTCAATTATCTCTATTATTATGTTCATCTAATCATATTCCAATTGGCTCATTTGTTTGATCTTGATCATTTCTTGAATCCAATCCTATCATACATGAACCCAACCTAGATATATAAGCTTGGTCATGTCCATAGGAGTGAGTTCATCCTTGCAACCACAATCTTGATCCTTTAAATTTAAAAATTAAAATCAAACATTTAGCTAGAATAGCCTAATCTTACACTATAGTCCTATGTTGATATTGCACAAATCTTAGAAATTTTGATTTATAGTTTTTTAAAATGGTGTAGATCTCTATTGGTGTTTTGGATTGGATTGGCTTGTATGTTGCTACTATTGTGGGTCCCTTATCCTTGTCACCCTCTCCATAATACATTTAAAAGTAGGATTTTTCCACATTTATTGAGATCTTTTTAATGTTTTTCTTTGCTTAAGGTGATTTGTTTTGTTATAAATGGTTTCCAAGCTTAGTGGCCCAAAAACTATTTATGTGAATCCAATGTTGGATGTTCACAAAAAAAAGACACTACTAAAGACACCTTGCAAGTTAATTACACATGTAGTACACAAGGTAAATCTTCTGCTCCTAATTTTATATTACCACTTCATGATTTTGATAGTTCATGTAAATGGCTTGAAATTTTTACATTAGTATGGTATTTTGTTGGAAGAATCTCCTATAAAAGAACACTAAAAAATTAGGTCAACTCAAACCAAGTCCCTTATGAGGATTAGAAGGAGACTATTCAAAACCTTACTAAGTGTTTCCTTTTTCATTTTTTTGAGGTGAAATTTATGAAGCAATTTTAAACATGGCCCTTCGTATATTATTAATTCTCTACTAGTCTTCTCCCCTTAGACTCAAGACTTTGTTGGCTCTAAGGAGGATGCTCTCCAAGTCCCAATCTGTGTAGAGTTTATTTGTCTCCCCTTGCCTTTGTGGACTTTTCTTAATCATATTGCACTCCCTATAGGTCATGTTGTTCACATTGAGAAAGATTTTTTCTACTCATCCTGACAAGAGATTTTTCATTGAGGTCAACCTATATTAGGCCATCAAAGACTTTATTGATATATAGATTGGTGAGAATTGTCTTATTAAAAAATTCATCTATATAAACTTGCCCAACATATGCCACTAGTATCAATTCACTTAGCATAAAATTATGGATTATCCCCTTGTCACACAAGAACCCAAACCTTTTTGAGAAGCTCCTCCTCAAAAATTGAGGAAGGATTGACCATAGTAAGTGTAGACACCTAAAATTGTCCACTCTTCATGTCATCCCTAAACATCCCTAATTCATCCCCAAACTCTTCTAGACCATTGTTAATTATCTCTAGACAACCCTAAACTACATTTGTCCACAATTAACTAAATAAACACATGTTTTTATAGTTAATTGATCAAATCATCTTCAGTCTAGGATTTTACAATATTTTATTGTCAAAATGACTACTCATGTACTATTTACTTTATCTGTACCTCCATCAGTACCTTCATCAATACTTATCCTAGCCTAAATGATTTATTAATCATTTATCCCCTTCCTCTATAGTACAAACATTAGATAAATTTAATCTATCTATTATCCCCTTTGCCCATCCCATGAATTAAATAAATATTTGCATTTATTTAATTCCCTATTTTATCCACTTTTGATTAGGTGACCTAAACCTAATTAATTACCTAATCCCCCATTTGCACATTCCATTACCCTAACCTAATCCTAGTCAAATCCTCCCCATCCCCCCATATGTACAAAGGCATGTCCTCTTGTACATGCCCATATGGGCCTCTTACAAAAGTATGGCCAAGGTCCTTTGTACCAAAGTCCTTTTGGTCCTTCTTGTCCTTCTTCAATCCTCACCATTGCCTTTTCCCAACTCACTTTCCATCCATTGATTTTTCTTCAATCCAAGGACATCTTCCATCCACCAATCTCATCATGCCACTTGGCAAGCTCTCCTTGCTTGAGAGCTCTAAGACTCCTCCACACTTGATATCCAAATTGAATCTCAACCCTTCATCCAACATTGAAAATCCTATAAATAGATCCTTACCCCAAGCATTTTCAAGACTCCATGTATTGCAAAGTTATGTTGTTATTTCAAGGAGCCACCTACATCAAATAATCTAAGCAGCACATCCACTTGAATAAAGGTTGAATGGTAACTTGCATTGTTTAGTTTCCATTCATTGTTTGCATCCTTTATTTGCTCAATCCAAGGTGTATTTGAAGGTGAATGAAGTAGGTTAATCATGTTTTAGTGTATTTCTTGTGTTCATTTTCACATGCATACATTAGGTACTAAAGAGAATATTCACAATAATGAAATGAAGGGTCCAATTTTTAGTGGGCCTTAGAACCAAGACACTAGTTTGTGAAATTAAAGTCCTATTAACAATAAGAGGAAGAGGGTTTCCACATCATAGTCCAGTAGTGAATCATACAAAGAGGTGAGAAAGAATTAAAATATCAAAACACTTATAAAGGGTTTTCTAATGCTGCGTCTTCTCAAGAAACTATTTAGGCAGTGTCTTCTCTAGTTTCTCCTCATTTGGCCACTAGAAGGTCTTGGAATCTAGATGCAAGGTGGAGGAAGGTGATTATGTGCTAGATAAATACCAAGCTCATGGACCAACAATCCCAATCAAAATAGGAAGCTATAATTTCTCTAGAATACTAATAAATGAATTTTTAAGGAATAGATATGGAGCACTTGATGAGCTTGATAGTGATGATATGTCTCTTGAATCCCATCTTCAATAAATTTTCTTTCATGGAATTTTTGACCTCTAATAGTCCTAAAAAAGAAGCACACTTTGTGTGATTCTTGACAAAGATTTCCAAATATTGACATTCTTTGTTTATAAGAATTAATATTTTTAGGTTATTTTTCTTTTAGTTGTTTGTCTTTCATATCGCCTTCTAGCTATTTTTCATAGCAATCATGAGCCAAATCATGCAACAATCACTACTTTCATTTATGATAAATGGTGGTAGAATTTAGTTGATCAAGGCTATGACCCAACTTGTCATGTTCTGTATGCCCTCTTTAATATTAATAACCACTCTTTTAGGGTTATGAATACTTATTTTTCCAATGATGCTATTGAAAGATTAAATATTTGGCATTATATTGTTGAATCTTTGACTACTTCTTGGGTCATCTATAAATATTTTAATATGGCCAAGTTTTCTTCTAATAAATCTTACAACCTTTCTATGTGATGAATATCTGGTGAATGGGAAGCTTGCTATTACATCTACAATAAAATGAGGCCTTTTTATCTCAATGTTAGCTATTATCATTCAAAATCTACTTGGTTTATATGGACAAAACATTGTTGAAGTACTAAAAGTGTTCTGAAATGGATTGATAAATACCAAGCTCATGGAATCTAGATGCAAGTGGAGGAAGGTGATTATGTGCTAGATAAATACCAAGCTCATGGACCAACAATCCCAATCAAAATAGGAAGCTATAAGTTGTCGAAAATACTAATAAAGGAAATTTTTTAATGAATAGATATGGAGCACTTTATGAGCTTGATAGTGATGATATGCCTCTTGAATCCCATCTTCAATGAATTTTCTTTCATGGAATTTTTGAGCTCTAATAGTCCTAAAAAAGACGCACACTACGTGTGATTCTTGACAAAGATTTCCAAATATTGACATTCTTTGTTTATAAGAATTCATATTTTTAGGTTATTTTTCTTTTAGTTGTTTGTCTTTCATATCGCCTTCTAGCTATTTTTCATAGCAATCATGAGCCAAATCATGCAACAATCACTACTTTCATTTATGATAAATGGTGTTAGAATTTAGTTGATCAAGGCTATGACCCCACTTGTCATGTCCTTTATGCCCTCTTTAATTTTAATAACCACTCTTTTAGGGCTATGAATACTTATGTTTCCAATGATGCTATTGAAAGATTAAATATTCGGCATTATATTGTTGAATCTTTGAGTACTTTTTCAGTCATCTATAAATATTTTAATATGGCTGAGTTTTCTTCTAATAAATCTTGCAACCTTTCTATGTGATGAATATCTGGTGAATGGGAAGCTTTCTATTACATCTGCAATAAAATGAGGCCTTTTTATCTCAATGTTAGCTATTATCATTCAAAATCTACTTGGTTTATATGGACAAAACTTTGTTGAAGTACTAAAAGTGTTCTAAAATGGATTGATAGAACCATGCTATTAGATCAACATATTTTTTATTTCTCTATCTATTTTCCTCTATTAGAAAAACCTTTGTCAAAATTTGCCCTTTCTAGTTATTTCCTAATCAAGTTTTGCATTAATAGCAATCTATCTTCCCTGATGTGAAAAAACACAATTTCTCTCAATATGTGATTGTTGAGTCATAAACCCTCTCCTATGCACAAATAGCATATATATGGAAGTTTAATTTATGTCCACACCATTAGGTAGCTAGATTCAATGGTAGAATGACACCATCAAACACATTTATTGCTTTTTATGCATATATAGTTACTAGCTAGGACTTTTCTACTATAGCTCATAAAAGACCACCACATTAGAGCTCTAGTGTGCCTCTATCAAGATAGAAGAGCAGATAGGTTCCTAGTTTTGAATAAGAGTGGATAAAGTCATAAAACAAAAGCAAGTTATTGATAATCACACAGCTTTAGAGGCTCAAATTTAATCTTGTCTTCATTGCCTTAAGGTTGGGAATAGGGTTTCCAAATAATTCTTTGAATAACTACATGCTTCTCATTTTTCCAAGAAAATAAAGAGAATAAGAGAAGGTCAACAACTTCTCATTGAGATTTCTAACATTTCCCAAACTTTTGTCCATCATTATCAATAAGTCTTTGAGGTGCAAGATCCTTTCCTTGAGTAAGGCCATGCCATTTAGTAATGCACAAGTGTTTACCCTTGTTGGATTTCTACTTTGTTATTTAGGACATGTGTGACCAACTATTAACCTAAGTTGATCCTCATCACAACACCATTTTCACTATGCATAATAAAAAAGATTTTGTTTGTGTTGGCTTCCCCTGCAAATTTTATAAATATTATAGGGGTCCAATATTGGTCTTGATCTTTTCCAAGTTTATTGGAAGATTACAATTCTTTATGTCTTGGCAATATCATTACTAAAAGAAACATTAATTTGATGCCTAAGTCTAGCAATCTAGAAGACATCTACAACTAGCAGCCAGTTACTTGTTGTTGAATGTTTGTTACAATACTACTTTCAAAGCAATTGCTCTTTGTTTGCAATATTTGTTTCCTCTTATTATTCACCTAGACCAAATAGAGTTCCTCAAAAGAAGATACATCCTATACAATATTATTACTATTTCTCAAGCTATAGAATGAGTTCATTACTCATAGCAACAAGCCATTATCATAAAAATTAATTTTGGAAAAACCTAGGATCATACATAGTAGCCATTCATTATTGTTATGCTCTAAGGACTAGGTTTTTTTCCTAAATGTTTTTTCTCTATTCAAATGTTGTTGTTCACAATTTCTTCTATTTGACTTACCAGTAATGGTAGACAGATCTTCTCTTTTGGATTATTTAGGTTGATTTGATAGGATTATCAACTTGCCCCTAGTCTTTATATGTTGGTTGTAGAAGTCTTTGGCTACATGCTTTCCAATGTAGTTTCTCATAAGTATGCAAAGGTATTTTCATTTACAATACATCTTTGAACAACTTGTTAGTGGCCACTTTGTTGATGTCTCTTTTCTATCATTTTCAAGAAAAGGATAATGTCAAAGAATCCCTACAAAATCTTGATACATTTTGTTTAGCTTCAAGATCCAACATTAAATCATAAAAAATCTAATGCTATTGTTAACATTGCATACTTAAGCCTTCTTGTATGAATATCTTAGGCTAAAAATGGATTGATCATGGTGAAACTTTCAAGTTTCATAGAATGATATTTACTTTTCAAGTCTTCTTCTTTTCTTTGGAAATTTGTTATTGCTTGTGTTTATAAGAACTTTCATTATTAGGTATCCAAACCTCTCTCTTGTTGGGAATTTTTTTCTTTTCTCTAAGGTACTTGCTACAATGCATGTTTATTGCTCTTCTTATTAGCCTCCTTCTAAATCCTCCTACTATAACCTTGAATATTATTAAGGGATTTATTGTGGGCTTCTTCTGAGCAAGGACAAGGCTTCTATGCCATCAAAATCTAAGTCTAATTTTCCCTATCTCTTCAGTGGAGACTATTCCTCATCTTGAAGAAGAAAATGAAGAAGGTGTCATTATAGGGTGGAACCCAAATCCCCATGGCTAGGACCTCCTAGATGGCTAAGGAAAACCCCCTCATTGTGACTTCTCTCCTTCTCCTATAGGTTTTAGATCTCTTGTAGCTTAGCAATTTGATTAGTTTTGTTTTCTTTTGTTTCTTTTTAAGGCCCCGCTTAGACAATTTTGGGTCTGATTCCATTTTACCCACTTTTTTGAATTAGTGTAATATATCTCATTATAGTAATATAATAGATGTTAGAAATGAAGGTGCAAACCACACAATGAAAATCTGATTCAAACCTTATTAATGTCCTCTAAATAATATAAAATTAATGTAGATTGCAAGAGAAATAAAACCCACTACATAGAAATAACATGCATTAAGAACTGAACACATAACACAGTATGTAACATGGGAAAAGCTATTTCTGGTAAAAAAACTCCACCAAGAAAAGAGACTCAAAGTTGTATTATCTTAAAATGTGAGATTACAACATACACTTCCTCTCTGTTCTTCAGTCTTGAATCAAGTGGTGCCTATTACTCTCAACTCTGACAAAAATGTAGTACAAATATCCTTATAAAAAGGGGTTGCCTTCTAGGGCAAGAAAACTGACATAATATCGGCCATCAGATCTGTGACCTAATGATGAATGGTCTAGATTTACAATGATAAAATTTAGCTCTAGGGGAAACCCCCTATGACCCCCCTATCACAAATGAATTAGCGTCAGGGACCGGATATAAACATATGGTTGAAATAAGATCGCTACTGGTGAAACCTCCCATCCCTTATTGGTGATTTAAAAATAACATTAGGAGTAATTAATTACATAGGATTTACAAGGTTTATGGCACCTTAATCCTAACAATAGACACTCATTCATAAAAATAATACATTCATTACATTCAATTCTATCATGCTCTAATTACATAAGAAGAAGCTCCAAGACCTGGAAGGAGTTTTTTTGCAACATATTGGAAGAAGTTTTGTGTAACGCTACTATTGGAGAAGACCCAAAATGACAGAAAGCATTTAAGGAGCTTCATGCTTCTTAAAATTTAGTCCTCCATTAAGAAAGAGGGTGACTCTATCTCAAGAACCTGATAAAGGATACAAAGAAGTTCCAGATCTACATAATATTCCACATCATCAGAAGAGTTAGTTGTAGCAGTTCTCAGGTATTTTTCTATTGCAATGTTATTGTATGAAGGTTTGCAACAAAGGTTCTAGTAAATATTGTCCCTTATCCAGTGCTCTAAGGTGCTAGTAGAAAAGGGAAATGAGATAGCAAGATATTTTGAAAGAAGCATCAAGAAGTAGATACATGTAGAAGGGATTAACTCATTTGCAAATATGTATGAATATTCTAGTTCTCCCTCTAGAATCTTTAATGCCATGCCTAAAACATAGTCATGCCCTCAAAAAAGGATGTTTTCTAATGAAAGATATAACCCTCTAGATTTCAATAAAATCCAAGGTTATCCACACTCAGTCCCAAGAAAAATGAATAAATACTTGCCTAGGTTTGGAGGAGATCTCAAAGAATTAGCATCACAACATTTACAAAGTTTCATTGATTTGATAGAGGACTATAAAATAGAAGAGGAGCATGTTATCATGAAGCTTATTGTGAGAACTTTAGAAAATGCTGTTGAATATTGGTTTTCTAGTTTACCAATGCATTGCATATGTTCATGGTGTGAGCTTAGAATACTTTTCATTGATCAGTTTGAAGGAATATAAACATACATTGTGTGCCTATTTGACAATAGACATCTGCATATCTAAGAAGAGTTTGAAGACCAATCTAAAAACAAGGTTGAATCCATATCACCTATTAATGCACTGTGTAATATGAAGAACTATAAGGATGAAGCCTCATATGATTTTCATAGAAGATTTATAAAATCTTTATTTCTAGTGCCAGAATTAGAAAGACCTGATGCATCATTTTGTATTGATTTATTCTGTCAGAATATTGAGCTAGGTTTGAGTACTATACCACATGATTTAAAGCCTCCAAGTGTTTAGTGTATGTACCCATGGCTTTCAGTTTATGAAGACATCAAAATTGAATGGGGAAATAATTTTATGCACTTTATGCCTATAGTGAGTGATGATACTTTTTCCCTTTGTGACTAAAAGAGTGAACACAATATAACATAGGATGATGTTGTGTTTAAGAGACGGGAAGATGCTTTTTCTGATCCACCCATGGAGAAGATATATGTAGATGAAGATTACAGTCCTAATAGCCAGGATGTAAGACATAATGAAATGAATGAAACATGTGAAGTCATGCCTTCTATTGACTTTGAAAATATAGAAGTAGAGGACCAACTCTCTATATCAAATGAAGGTTGCATTCATGCAAATAATGCTAAAAATATGATCTCACTCATTAATGAGGAAAGGATATACTATGATGAATCCATTAAGTCATATATATTAATATCATCTGAAAATGCATTAAAAATTGAAGATCTATTTTTAGGTCATCTTATTGATTATTCTAATTTTGAAGTTTCAAGTCTTCATAATGACAAATTTAGTGTTGCAGATGTAAGGATGCACCAAGCCGAAAAACAATCTTGTCTAAATGATCAAGATGACTACAATTCTATTTGCATCTCTAGTGACTGTGATTCCTCTCAAGAAGAACAGGTAGAATTGATTTCCTTAAGTAAGGAATGTTTCAATAATGATGATGACAACATTTTTGAAGGCTCACAAATGCATGGTGATGTTATGAAAATCTGTGATGGTGTTCATAATCTTTTGAATGATTATCTCAGTTCAAATTGTGCTAATGATATAAGATTTTTAGAATCTTTTATGGAAATGATAGATGCTGAAAACTTGGGTAATACTCTTGAGATCAGTAGCATATCAGATAAAAATGATAGAGTGTGCAATAATTTTCATTTGGAGAAATCATCCATGCGAAGCTTCAATGAAGAAATAAATAATGATTTTCAGTTTGATAGTGAGGAATATGACCCTGTTGATTGTTTTAACAGTATGGACAAAGAAGAAGATATATGTGCAATAGATCCATTGGATGATTCATTTTAGGTAGTTGATTGTGTAGAGCATGCATATGTTGGTGATGTAAGTGGTGAACAAGGAATTTCTTTCTTGTTTGATCTTTTACCTTCTTCTATCCCTCTTCCTACTTTTGAAGTTATCACTGAATGTCTGCCTGAGGATAGCATAGATGTAGCTATACATGAAAGTGAAAATATAAAGACAAATGTTGGTGCAACTAATGACATTTTTTATGATGAGTTGGCACTTGAAGAATGTGATTGTGTCAATCACATGGATGCATATTAGAACCTTTTTTCTAGGTGTACAACGTCTAGTCTTCCACATGAATAGTGTAATTGAAATGAGTCATGGGAGGGCAGCGTTGTTGAATTAAGCATTAAAAATATGTGTCACAGGTCTAATTTTAATGGCACATATGTTTCAACAGATTGCCAAGAGATTGAAATAGAGATACAATCTAAGGAGTATGGCTCTTCACATAAAATGTCTCATGATATGGATGGAAATGTTGATAAAGTTTGCATCAGCATAAATGATCCCAAGATATGTTGGTCATCTATGGTCCCTATTTTAAGTATAGTTGAATATGATGTGTTCCTTTGTGATGAAGATGTAGTTTCTCACAATGTGAATCCCAATGTTCCTAAATTTGAGCACTTCACTTGGATCTAGCATACATCTTGTAGTGATGATAAGCAGCAACAAGTTATCTAGGTTGGTGACTTTCTACCTACTCATGTTTCTTACGTGCTTGAACTTCAAGGTTTTATGTTTTACATGTTAGAGGACGAGTTTCCCTCTCCAAGTCAACATAATCAAGGGGCATATTTTTCTTTCCCATGTGAATTGAAGGCATTTTATTTTTTCCTTGATTCATTTGAGGAGGTCAATAGCTGTAAATTTTTCATGTTTTCATACGGTGTTGACTTAAGCTTTCAACACCATATGAAAAAAATTCTACATGACAAAGTGCTAGGCTATGTTATGTGGTTTCCATCCAACAACAGGGTCAAATGTGGAGCAAGCATTTACTTGTTTAGTGGTAATCACATATTTATGCTTGTAAGAAGAGATTTATACTTGTTGCAATGGTGTGATAGAGCTAAATGTGGGTTGATGGAAATCCATTCCTTCAACATGCTAGTGTTTGACAAAGGCAAACATCCATTTTTCTTTTCATTTGGTGGCATAGGGCCATAAAATGAGGTTTAAAATTTTGAATAAAAGAGAAGTTACCGAGCCACCCAATGGATTTGGCACTTGGTCTACATCCCAGAGATCTAGAATCTTGCCATGCCCACAAGGGGCATGCATCCCCGAACATGAGCCACTGATAGGACTCTAGTAAAATCCTAATTTTTACATAACCTGTGAGTGATTGGTTAGGATCTAAATATTTTTTGGAGATTTTATCCCTTAAATCCTATTATAAAATTTCATTAGAAAATGTTTTAAATCCTTCTATTTCTCATTGTTGTAAAATAAAAAACCATTGTTGAATCTTGGTTGAGTCATCTCCTATCATGTTATGCTAAAGCTTTGCAAATTTTATCATTACCGTATCCCCACTGGTATGTCTAAATGAACCCTTGTGGGCTTGCGGGAGCTAGGGTGCAATATAGCCTCTTACCGCACTACCGCAGCCATCAATTGAATGGTTTGTGAGCTTGCAAGAGTAAAATAAATGCTCTGAACCACTAACCACAACACTACAGTATTTTGTATGAAGCATGGCAGGTCAGCAGTAAGGATCTAACCATCACCGCACTATTGTGGTCGTTAAGGGAGAAGCCCACGGGATAGCGGTAAGAAATTAATGTCACTGTATTATCGTGATAGTCAGATGAAAGGCCCGTGAGATGGTGGTGAGACTATTCTTAGGACACATGATGCTTTCCATCTGTGGGTTGGTGGTAAGGGGTAGACTAAACACAAAAGGTTCACTGCATTCCCACGGCTGACGGTAAATGTGTGTGCAGGCTCGTGGGAGCCTACGATATAATGTGACTGCTAGCTGCAACCTCATGGGGGTCTTGATGGATTGTCACGGGATGATAGTAAAACAATAATAAAGAATGAACTATAGCCCATAGCCCTGTGATGGTTTTGCATAACAACAAATATGACATACAGGACTGCGGTAAAGTCTGAGTTGGCATGAATACAGGGTTTTAAATGGTTGGATGACCGTTGACTCCAATGTGGAATTCTATGTCATGATTCAAGGAGCTCGATAGTGCTTTGTAGGAGCCCATATCCTACATGGAAGCTGATAGAAGACTCTAAGTGAATTGCAAATTCTGAGATGTCATCCTAACAACGAAAACTGTTATGTTCATTTCAAGCAGTGGAGGATCTGATCCTGGGATTTTATTATGGTCAGGATTTGAACCAAGGGTGGTTGTCTATCAGCATATTTTGTGTGAACTATTACTCTACAACTCATGGCATTCAGTGTGTAGAGATCGGATTGTTTTTGAAATGAATCAACAGGTTGTTTCATATTGCCATAATGGTTGTCAAATAATATTGTAACACGTGTAATAGCCTAAATCTTGTTGCTACTTGATTTATAAAAGGAATTTAGTGTCATTTACACATTGGGTTGATTGATTTTCTAAGAGGATTTTGTGCAGTAGAACATAGGGAATAGAAGTTTTTTCTTTTTCCCAGTTCTGAGTCTAAATTATATGTATTTTTAAATTTGACTTAATAGTACCAGCATCCTAATGAATATACTTCCATGTTTCTAAATTCAATTGTCTCCCAAGGTGTGGTTTGTACAAATTATGAGTGAATAGATCAAAGATTGTTCATCTTGTCTCCATAAACTTCTTATGGATGTTTTCTTCTGTTTGATGCTCTTATTCAAAGAATGAGTTAAATGCTTTAACACGCATACAGATTTGTGTGAATGTATGCAAGGATATCATAAGAACGAGTGATATAGAAGTATTGAGTATAATATTGTAAGGTAATGTTATAAAGCTCTTTGATGCTCAGGTTAAATGTTTTTACAAGTTTTAATTACACTTGGTTTGACTCTGTTGCCCAATGTACAAGGCACCAATCTGTTGCCTCTATATCTAGCTTTCACACTCCAAAATCAAGCAAGAACCCAAATACTTTAAAATCATTGAAATTCAATGTAAGTGTTTATTAAGTTATATGTTTTACCCTATTCTATGTCTTTGAGGAATGCAAAAGCTTGATTGATTTGAGCCAAATCTTCATATTTTCATAATCCTCAAGCAAATTTGCATAGAACTAATCTTGTTTTCATAGTATTTGTAATAAATGGTATAGTAGGTTATGAATATTGTTAAGGGATCACCCTCCCCAGTTTTGAAGAGCCTAAAGTGAAGAGGGAAAGTTGTTTCAACTTTCACCTATGTGTTGGCCAGCCCCTCATCATGATAACTGAACATTCAAAGTGGCTAAATCATAGGCTATTTCATGAGATAAGGTTGGGATTTAAAAACAACCAACAAGTCCTTAAACATAATATAGACATTGTGAGTCTTGGCTTTTCCATCAATACTCAGTGTTCCTTTACTACCAATCTTCACAAATGTGTTGTCACCAAACTTAACTAAAACTCCTTTCCATTCTTACAGACTTATAAACTTACTTTTATCTCCAGTCATGTGACTGGAGCAACCATTATCTATCACCCATGGATTCTGTCTCTTAGCATGAAATGTTGTCTATACTAGCAGAGATTCTTCTTTCTTGTCATCATCCTTCTTCTCTTTCTAGACTTTCTTAGTCTCCATCTTCTTATCCACAAGGGAGTCTGATACATTATCCTTCTTAGGAGGCACATTCTCCTTCCTTTCCTGTTTGTTAAATTTTACAAATTTTTTTCTACAGTATCTTGCAATATGACCAAAGTTATTGCAATTTTAACAAACTACTCTAAAATCTCCTAGAGGTGTAAAAAAATGTTTTCTAGTAAAATTAGTTCTTCTCCTAAGAACAATTCTACAACTAACAACCCTATGACCATATTGCTTACATGAATAAAAATAG
Organism: Cunninghamia lanceolata; assembly: GCA_027924645.1. Taxonomy (NCBI): domain Eukaryota; kingdom Viridiplantae; phylum Streptophyta; class Pinopsida; order Cupressales; family Cupressaceae; genus Cunninghamia; species Cunninghamia lanceolata. Next base: position 12,018,446 of record BSBN01000534.1, on the reverse strand, counting down.
CCATAAAAAGATCCAGGAAAGTTGATCATAGTAGAGTATTTTCCAAGAGGGGGTCATGTGTAGCTCTTCTCCTTCAGATCTCTGACTTCTGTGAAGCCATCATCTTCTTTCTTCTGCTTCTTCTCTTCAATCTTTTAGGAGGATCACTGGATTTTGAATGCTTACCTTTTTCAAAACCTAATCTAGTCATGTTCTTTGCAAATATCTAACTGCTAATCATTTCATCAGGCATGCCACTGCTCTTTTCAAACTTCATACCTAAGTTAATTTGATTCTTAGCCTTTTCTAACTTTTTTCTTAGAGACACAACTTTGGATTCCAACTTCATACATTCTTTAGATTTTGCTTTCAATTCAGATTTTGTAACTTCTTCTATTCTCCTGGCTTCTTCCACCTGTGTCTTGAAATCAACAATCAGCTCTTCTTATTCTACAAGATCCTTAGACAACATATCTTCTTTAAGTTACAGCTTTAGTTTGGAGTTTTTCTTTCTAAGTTTATCTATCTCTTGTAAAGCAGATACTAGTTCTCCTTCCAATTCTACTTCTCCTTCTTCTTCATTCTCAGGGTCTTCCACATCAGTATTTTTATAATCTTTATCAGTAGTATCCACTGTCATAAATATGAATTCATTTTCTTCAGCCTCATAAACACCTTCATTGTTGTCTTCTAAAATGGGGCTTTCTTCAGAGGAATTATTGTCACCTTTTATGTAGAGACTCTTTTTGTTCTTCTAAAAATTCTTCTTTTTTCGATAGAAATAATTGCTACTTTTCTTACTATCATACTCATCACTTTTATCTTTTCCTTCAAAAGGATATTTAGTAGCAAAGTGACCAACCTTTCCACAATTAAAACACTTAAAAGGTAACTTACCTTTATACGTCCTAGATCCTCTCTTCAATCTTCTTACAAAATTGGCCTCTTCTTCATCTGTGATAGATTTAGGATTTACATTCTTTGCCTTCTTTGATGCCTTAAATGTAGATTCTCTCTTGGAAATCTTAGTACCACCAGTCCTCATTTCATAGGCAGTAAAAATACCATGTAGATTGTCAACAATTATCTTATCAAGATATTTTTCTTCTTCTATTGTAGAGACTTTAGAATCATACCTTGAAGGTAAAGATCTAAGTACCTTTTTGATAATCTCTGGCTCTTTTACTTCTTCATCTAGTCCTCTCATAGCATTCAAAACTTCATCAACTCTGAGTAGGTAATCAACAATCTTTTCTTCCTCTCTCATTTTCAGGCTTTCAAATCTTCCTTTAAATGTCTGCAACTTGGCTTGCTTCACCTTTGTATCACCTTCATAAATTCTTTGAAGCTTATCCCAAATTTCATTGACAGACTTGCATTGCATCACTTTCACAAATTTAGAGTTAGCTAAACCACATAGAATTGCATTCATAGCCTTAGAATTATTCTCACATTCCTTCTTACCCGCCTGGTCTATTGGAGGAGTTGCAAGAGTAGTATAACCATCCTTAATAGATTTCCATACATCAAACCCTATTGAAGTTAGGTAGGTTTCCATCCTTATACTCCATAACACATAATTTGTTCCATCAAACAATGTTTCTTTGTTTGAGTGAGATCCTTCTTGACTGGCCATGTGTTCAATCTCCAAGATCAACCTTAGTTGTTATGCTTCTCCAAGGAACCTTGCTCCGATACCAATTGTTAAAACAAAAGCAATCTACTGAGAGGGGGTGAATTAGTAGATCAACAAAACTTAAAACTTCAAGGCTCTAGAATGCATATCAAATTAACATTCAGTGCATTAACAACAACAAGAAGAAGAAAGCATACACACATGAACACCAGATATACATGGAAAACCCAATATGGGAAAAAACCATGGTGAGAAAATGTTACTATGATCTACCGTCCTAATCTAGCCTCACAAATGAAACCATTGATTACAATTTTTAAGAGCACCAACTCTAAGGAGACACCAAACCCCTGATTTAAGAGCACTAACTCTAAGAAGACTACAATCCCCTTATCTGAGCACCAACTCAGTCCATAGGAGGCGCCAACCTCACTGATATGAATCACCAACTTCACACAAACATAGAAATAAAATACATCAAATGTTATAGTATTGACAACAACTTCCTCTACTCCCATTTCGAGTAATTAATTATGATTCTACATTGATATTCTAACCAACTCAGATTAAAACTTTGATTCACATTACACCACCTTACTCTCCATATTGAATTCTTCTCTCTATTCACTACATCAACATCTATTACAACTGCTTTATATATATTTGCTTATTTGAATGTCTATACTCCTCATTTGCATATACAAAAAATCCACTTTTCATGTGGCTTTGCTCATGCAACAAATCATCTTTTCTATTGTTTATCCATCGTAAAAATATAACTATAGTCATAGTTCTATACATATCTTTGTGTATGCAAAAAATCTACTTTTATGTTTTGTTTTCATTGTCATCACCATGCATCCATTGTCTATCCTTAACAATTAATTAAGCATTCAATTTACATACCAAAAATAGCTGTTTATACTTTTCATTTGTTAATCTTCCTTTTCTATTAGCGAGTTTATCATTTCACTAACCTTGTCCTTCAACACCTTTATTGGTGAAATTATCATTTTTAGAACTTTGGCCTTTAGCTCGTTTATTGATGAAATTATCATTTTTTAGAGTTTGCTATGTCCCCTTCTTTATCAAAGAAATATATCTTTCATGAACTCATCCCTTCATGACTTTGTCTTCAATGCCTTTTCCTTTATCGACATAATCTATCTTTTGCTAACCTTAGCCTTTGTCTTCTCTATCAATGAATCCAGCTATTTACGAACTTACCCTTCAAGCTCTTCTTTATTGGCACAAATGTCAAAACACAAACTTTGACCTTTGAGCCCTTTGTCACCTAGTCAGTGAATTGGTGAAATATCAATCTCGCAAACTTAGTATACAAAACAAAAGTTTTGATGATAACTAAGAGGTTGCTCTTCAAGCTTTCTTTTTTAACACTTCCTTCGTTGTTGACAAATCGACAAACTTCAAAACCGGCTAATCGGTGGGTTCTAAAACTTTCAAACTAAACTTTGGTCAAGACTTAAATACTGTCTTTCTTCCAAGTCTTCATCGAAAACATTTCCCCTTTCTTTTCTATCAATGAATTAGTGAAAAACAAAACCAGTGAACTTGCTAGTTCTCGAACCAAACTTTTTGCTGACTAAAGCCTTAGTTTATTTTTCTTCCCTTCTACCTTAGAAACTTTTTCTTCTTTACACTTCTCCTCTTCCATAGAAACTTTAATGGTAACACTTTCGAATTCTTTTGACATCAATGACAATATTTCAACAAGGTCGTGGTGGAATAACTAGAGGAAGATCATATGGGGGTCATGGACAATAAGATGATCAAAAGAAAAATGAAGGTGCAAGTATTAGCCAAGATAATAGAGGTAAAAATGCATACCGCCCTCAAGGACAGAATGATGGGTACCATAGAGAAAGAGGTAGAGTTCTAAGTAGACTTGGAAGAGGAGGATTTAAAGGAGCCTATTTCAGATGTGGTGAAGGACATAGCACATATGACTGTCAAAAGAATCAGGGAGGAATAAACAAAAGACAAGAGGGTAATACTAGAGTTGCCAATTTTGTTGAGGAGGCTAGATATGAACACTTAGAAGATGTAGAAAGAGGAGATGCTCTTGTTATTAGATGAGCCATGCTAAAAGAATAGGGAAAAGAAGAATCAACACAATGAAAGAGCCTATTCTAAACAAGGTGTAAATCAAGAGGTAAGAGCCTATTCTTAAATATAATAGAGTGTCAACATTCCTATAGGTTTTCCTTGTTGTAGAAAGATCACAAGGTTTGGTTAATGAATGGTGTTTAGTAAAGTTTAAGATTGGAGATCATTATGATGAGGTGTTATGTGGCATTATGTCAATGGATGCATGTCACTTGTTATTGGGAAGACCACAATAGGTGTGCCATCCATGATGGTTGTGCTAAAAAATATTATATGACAAAAGATGGAGTGATACATAAGCTAAAACCTATGAGAAATACAGAGGAAAATGTATGTAGCACTACTAGAATTCATTTGGTGGATGGCAGAAAATTTTTGTATGGAATGAAGCATGAACATATGTGTTTTTCCTTGATCACTAAAATCAATAAAAAATAAGGGGAAGATGTACCTATAGAAATTACATATTTTTTGGATGAATTCCAAGATATTGTTTTAGATAATGTACCTAAAGGTTTGCCACCAGTGAGAATCATACTTCATTAGATGGATTTGATACCAAGAGCTAGTTTACCTAACAAGGCAGCCCATAGAGAGACTCATATAGAAAATGAAGAATTGAACATGCAAGTTGAGGGATTATAGTTGAGAAAGGGGCTAATTAGAGAGATTTTAAGTCTATGTGTAGTACTTGCAATACTAGCACCTAAGAAGGATGGAGAATGGAGGATGTGTACCAATTCAAGGGCCATCAACAAAATCACAATCAAGTACAGATTTCCTTTCCCAAGGATGGATGATATCATGGACTGCCTGAGTGGAGAGAAGTAGTTCACAAAGATAGATTTGAAGAGAAGGTATTACTAGATTGGAATATGGGAAGGAGATGAATGGAAGACAACATTCAAAATGAAAGAAGGAATGTATGAGTGGTTAGTAATGCCATTCGGGCTAACCAATACACCAAGTACTTTCATGAGGCTCATGAACAAGGTACTCAAATAATTTTTGTGTAAGGTTGTTATTGTTTATTTGGATGATATTCTAATTTTTAGCAAAACATTGGAGGAACATTTGATGCATGTTCATATATTTTTTGAGAGGTTGAGAGAAGAGAAACTATTGATCAATTTGAACAAGTGCAGCTTTGTAAAGAAGGAGTTAGCGTACCTAGGATTTGTAATCTCAACTAAGGGTCTTAAGATGGATCCAGAGAATGTAAGGGATATCATAGAATGGTCTACACTAAGAAGTATCATTGAGGTAAGATAATTTCATAGGAGTTGTATTAAGTCAAGAAGGAAGACTCATTGCATATTGTAGTGAAAAACTCAATGATGCAAGGAAGAAGTATTCATTTATGATCAAGAATTTTATGTTATAGTTCAAGAATTAAAGAAATAGAGACATTATTATTTTCCTAAGGAATTTGTTCTATACACTGATCATTAAGACTTACAGTATTTGAATAGTCAAGTGAAGTTGAATCAAATACATTTGAAATGGGTTGAATTTTTGCAAAGTTGCACATTTGTATTGAAGCATAGAAGTGGGAAGTCTAACAGAGTTGCACTTATCTTGAGTAGGAGGCAAAATTTGTTGGTGGAGATGACAATTGAAGTTGTTGGGTTTGATGAACTCAAGCATTTGTATCTAGAAGATCTTGATTTTTCAAAGGTGTGGAAAGCTTTCCTAGAGCCTGTCACCATGGACAGAACATAGTGGTTGGATTACATAATCTAATATGAAATGTTATTTAGAGGAAGTCAGTTATGCATTACAAAAAGTTTTGAGGGAGAAATTGATAAAAGAAAATATAATGGAGGATTAGTAGGATATTTTGGGAGAAATAAGATAGTTGCATTAGTAAGTGAGAACTATTATTGGCCACAGTTGTACTAGGATGTCAAAAAAATTTGTACAAAGTTGAAAGGTATGTTAGATGGCTAAGGGAGTGAGTCAAAATACTAATTTATAGCAGCCTTTACCTATACCTAAAAGACCATGGAAAGACATTCGCATGAATTTTTTACTTGGTTTGCTAAGGACTCGAAGATATCATGATTGTATTTTTGTGGTGATTGATAAATATTCCAAGATGACACATTTCAATTCTTACCCTAAGACAAATCATGCAGTTCATATTGCAGAGATATTTTTCAAGGAAGTGGTTATACTACATGGTCTATCAAAGGGTATAGTTTCATATAGAGATACAAAATTCATTGGGTATTTTTGAGGACGGTTTGGAAGAAGTTGAAGACAAATTTGAAGTTTAGTTCTACACATCATCCACAAACTGATGGTCAGATAGAAATGGTAAATACAAGTTTTGGGCAATCTTTTGAGATGTTTGGTAGGAGAAAAAGTTAAAAGGAGTGGGACTTGATTTTTCCACAAGCTGAGTTTGCATACAACAACTTAGTCAAAAGGAGTACCAAAAAATTACCATTCTAGATTGTATATGGAAATAGTCCCAGAAATGTTTTAGAGTTGAGGAAGATGGATAAGGAGGAGAAGAGGAGTGTAGATGCAGATGATTTTGTGGAACACATGAAAAATCTACATGAGGAGGTAAAGAAACATATCCATAAAATAAGTAATTAGTATAAAGAGAAGGTAGATGACAAAAGAAGTTTCAAAGAACTCAATGTTGGAGAAGAGGTTATGTTCCATCTTAGAAAAGAGAGATTTCCCATAGGAACATATAATAAACTTAAGATGAAGAAATCTAGATGTTGTAAGATTTTGGAGAAGCATGAATCACTATGAAGTTGAGTTGCCGAGTAGGATCAATATTTCACCTATGTTCAATAGTGCCGATTTGATAGAATATCATGAAGAAAGTATGGAAGATGGGAAAACAAAAGGATAGTAGCATGTCCTAGTAGCTATTTTGAAGAGGGAAGAAATTGAAGAAATATTAGATAGTCATATGAAAATGACCACAAGAAACAAGTAGTATTAAGAATATTTAGTCAAATGGAGAGGAATGCCTATTGAAGATTCATCATGGTTATCCAAAGCAGTGGTTGGCTGCATTGGATTTCCTCGAACATTAGAGATGTGATAAGGTCACTTCTCAAATTACCCTAGGTTTCTGATGTAGGAGCATCCAGAGGTGTAGAGAAATCTTTAATCACCAAAAAAAATTATTTTTTTTCTATTCTTTTCAATTTTGGTTTTTGTGAATACCCATTTCCTTGAATAATGATTTGAAACCTTCAGAGTTTCCAAAAAGGCTAAGAATACTAGGACTTACTATTTTGAGTAAGACTACATCTGAGAAGTGATTGGATCCTAAATTTTCTCCAAAGCTTCAAAATAGCCAAATTAACATTCTATGTAAATTTCAACCCAAGATCAAGTCTAGATTTCAAGATATTAAAGTTTCAATTTTTGAGGTTCTCAAAAAAGTTTTGAAATCAGATTTGAAGTACTTAGAGGTCCCTAAACACCATGAAAGTTGGTGAAAATCTATTTATGAATTTTTAGAGTTGTATTTCACTTCATGATATTTGCAACACATCAAAAGGTTCATCAATCACGCTCCCAGATCAAAGGTTATGCCTCCAGAAGTTGAGTCTCCCATATTGGAGAATGTAAAAATGTGTTGGGCACAAAAAAAAGTTGTACTTAGGGAGGTTACACATGTTGATGTGTGTTTTGAAACATCATAGGGCATCTTTGAATGGAAATTAATTTGGACAACACTTTTGGGTGGTTTTATCTCATGGTTTTGTAATTATTATTTGAGGACTTCTTGTATTGTGGCTCCTATATAACAAGGGATTAAGATAGAGGTTGTCTATGATAGTAGTATAGATGTTGAGTAGTATTTGGATAGATAGTTGGATATATTCTTGTGGAATCTTTCCTTGCAAGTATATTGTAATCCTATTGAGATCTATAAATACTATATTGAGTTTCTTTTTGAGGTGGGTTTTTTCTCCCAAAAAGGTTGTCCCCACATAAAAAATTGTGTTTGTGGTTTGAATCTTATAATTTATTATTGTAATTTTTTTGGGTGGAGTACACCCATAACTAAGTTTGGGGGCAAAATTAAATGGTGAAAAATGAGTCCTTAATACATTCTCCCATTTAGTTTTGTTCCTAGTTTTGGGCAATGTCTAAATGCATTTATATAGCTACAAATAGAACATTTGTGTGCTTAGTTGACCTTGTGTACCTTAAATTCCTTACACCTAACCTTATGCTTTTCAATTATCTCTATTATTATGTTCATCTAATCATATTCCAATTGGCTCATTTGTTTGATCTTGATCATTTCTTGAATCTAATCCTATCATACATGAACCCAACCTAGATATATAAGCTTGGTCATGTCCATAGGAGTGAGTTCATCCTTGCAACCACAATCTTGATCCTTTAAATTGAAAAATTAAAATCAAACATTTAGCTAGAATAGCCTAATCTTACACTATAGTCCTATGTTGACATTGCACAAATCTTACAAATTTTGTTTTATAGTTTTTTAAAATGGTGTAGATCTCTATTGGTGTTTTGGATTGGATTGGCTTGTATGTTGCTACTATTGTGGGTCCCTTATCCTTGTCACCCTCTCCATAATACATTTAAAAGTAGGATTTTTCCACATTTATTGAGATCTTTTTAATGTTTTTCTTTGCTTAAGGTGATTTGTTTTGTTATAAATTGTTTCCAAGCTTAGTGGCCCAAAAACTATTTATGTGAATCCAATGTTGGATGTTCACAAAAAAAAGCAACTACTAAAGACACCTTGCAAGTTAATTATACAAGTAGTACACAAGGTAAATCCTCTGCTCCTAATTTTATATTACCACTTCATGATTTTGATAGTTCATGTAACTAGCTTGAAATTTTTACATTAGTATGGTATTTTGTTGGAAGAATCTCCTATGAAAGAACACTAAAAAATTGGGTCAACTCAAACCAAGTCCCTTATGACGATTAGAAGGAGACTATTCAAAACCTTACTAAGTGTTTCCTTTTTCATTTTTTTGAGGTGAAATTTATGAAGTAATTTTAAACATGGCCCTTTGTATATTATTAATTCTCTACTGGTCTTCTCCCCTTAGACTCAAGACTTTGTTGGCTCTAAGGAGGATACTCTCCAATTCCCAATCTGTGTAGAGTTTATTTGTCTCCCCTTGCCTTTGTGGACTTTTCTTAATCATATTGCACTCCCTATGGGTCATGTTGTTCACATTGAGAAAGATTTTTTTCTACTCACCCTGATAAGAGATTTTTCATTGAGGTCAACCTATATTAGGACATCAAAGACTTTATTGATAAATAGACTGGTGAGAATTGTCTTATTAAAAAATTCATGTATATAAACTTGCCCAACATATGCCACTAGTATCAATTCACTTAGCATAGAATTATAGATTATCCCCTTGTCACACAAGAACCAAAACCTTTTTGAGAAGCTCCTCCTCAAAAATTGAGGAAGGATTGATGATAGTAAGTGTAGACACCTAAAATTGTCCACTCTTCATGTCATCCCTAAACATCCCTAATTCATCCCCAAACTCTTCTAGACCATTGTTAATTATCTCTAGACACCCCTAAACTACATTTTATCCACAATTATCTAAATAAACACATGTTTTTATAGCTAATTGATCAAATCATCTTCAATCTGGGATTTTACAATACTTTATTGTCAAAATGACTACTCATGTACTATTTACTTTATCTATACCTCCATCAGTACCTTCATCAATACTTATCCCTAGCCTAAATGATTTATTAATCATTTATCCCCTTCCTCTATAGTCCAAACATTAGATAAATTTAATCTATCTATTATCCCCTTTTCCCATCCCATGAATTAAATAAATATTTGCATTTATTTAATTCCCTATTTTATCCACTTTTGATTAGGTGACCTAAACCTAATTAATTACTTAATCCCCCACTTGCACATTCCATTACCCTAACCTAATCCTAGTCAAATCCTCCCCATCCCCCAATATGTACAAAGGCATGTCCTCTTGTACATGCCCACATGGGCCTCTTACAAAAGTATGGCCAAGGTCCTTTGTACCAAAGTCCTTTTGGTCCTTCTTGTCCTTCTTCAATCCTCACCATTGCCTTTTCCCAACTCACTTTCCAACCATTGATTTTTTCCTCAATCCAAGGACATCTCCCATCCACCAATCTCATCATGCCACTTGGCAAGCTCTCCTTGGTTGAGAGCTCTCAAGACTCCTCCACCCTTGATATCCAAATTGAATCTCAACCCTTCATCCAACATCAAAAAATCCTATAAATAGATCCTTACCCCAAGCATTTTCAAGACTCCATGTATTGCAAAGTTATGTTGTTATTTCAAGGAGCCACCTACATCAAATAATCTAAGCAGCACATCCACTTTAATAAAGGTTGAATGGTAACTTGCATTGTTTAGTTTCCATTCATTATTTGCATCCTTTATTTGCTCAATCCAAGATGTATTTGAAGGTGAATGAAGTAGGTTAATCTTGTTTTAGTGTATTTCTTGTGTTCATTTTCACATGCATACATTAGGTACTAAAGAGAATATTCACAATAATGAAATGAAGGGTCCAATTTTTAGTGGGCCTTAGAACCAAGACACTAGTTTGTAAAATTAAAGTCCTATTAACAATAAGAGGAAGAGCGTTTCCACATCATAGTCCAGTAGTGAATCATACAAAGAGGTGAGAAAGGATTAAAATATCAAAACACTTATAAAAGGTTTTCTAATGCTGCGTCTTCTCAAGAAACTATTTAGGCAGTGTCTTCTCTAGTTTCTCCTCATTTGGCCACTAGAAGGTCTTGGAATCTAGATGCAAGGTGGAGGAAGGTGATTATGTGCTAGATAAATACCAAGCTCATGGACCAACAATCCCAATCAAAATAGGAAGCTATAAGTTGTCTAGAATACTAATAAACGAAGATTTTTAAGGAATAGATATGGAGCACTTGATGAGCTTGATAGTGATGATATGTCTCTTGAATCCCATATTCAATGAATTTTCTTTGATGGAATTTTTGAGCTCTAATTGTCCTAAAAAAGAAGCACACTTTGTGTGATTCTTGACAAAGATTTCCAAATATTGACATTCTTCGTTTATAAGAATTAATATTTTTAGGTTATTTTTCTTTTAGTTGTTTGTCTTTCATATCGCCTTCTAGCTATTTTTAATAGCAATCATGAGCCAAATCATGCAACAATCACTACTTTCATTTATGATAAATGGTGGTGGAATTTAGTTGATCAAGGCTATGACCCAACTTGTCATGTTCTATATGCCCTCTTTAATATTAATAACCACTCTTTTAGGGTTATGAATACTTATTTTTCCAATGATGCTATTGAAAGATTAAATATTTGGCATTATATGGCCAAGTTTTCTTCTAATAAATCTTACAACCTTTCCAGATGTAATGAATATCTGGTGAATGGAAAGCTTGCTATTACATCTGTAATAAAATGAGGCCTTTTTATCTCAATGTTAGCTATTATCATTCAAAATCTACTTGGTTTATATGGACAAAACTTTGTTGAAGTACTAAAAGTGTTCTGAAATGGATTGATAAATACCAAGCTCATGGAATCTAGATGCAAGTGGAGGAAGGTGATTATGTGCTAGATAAATACCAAGCTCATGAACTAATAATCCCAATCAAAATAGGAAGCTATAAGTTGTCTAAAATACTAATAAAGGAAATTTTTTAATGAATAGATATGGAGCACTTGATGAGCTTGATAGTGATGATATGCCTCTTGAATCCTATCTTCAATGAATTTTCTTTCATGGAATTTTGAGATCTAATAGTCCTAAAAAAGACGCACACTATGCGTGATTCTTGACAAAGATTTCCAAATATTGACATTCTTTGTTTATAAGAATTCATATTTTTAGGTTATTTTTCTTTTAGTTGTTTGTCTTTCATATCGCCTTCTAGCTATTTTTCATAGCAATCATGAGCCAAATCATGCAACAATCACTACTTTCATTTATGATAAATGGTGGTAGAATTTAGTTGATCAAGGCTATGACCCCACTTGTCATGTCCTTTATGCCCTCTTTAATATTTATAGATGACCGAAAAATAAGTATTCATAGCCCTAAAAGAGGGGTTGAATCTTTGACTACTTTTTCGGTCATCTATAAATATTTTAATATGGCTGAGTTTTCTTCTAATAAATCTTGCAACCTTTCTATGTGATGAATATCTGGTGAATGGGAAGCTTTCTATTACATCTGCAATAAAATGAGGCCTTTTTATCTCAATGTTAGTTGTTATCATTCAAAATCTACTTGGTTTATATGGACAAAACTTTGTTGAAGTACTAAAAGTGTTCTGAAATGGATTGATAGAACCATGCTATTAGATCAACATATTTTTTATTTCTCTATCTATTTTCCTCTATTAGATAAACCTTTGTCAAAATTTGCCCTTTCTAGTTATTTCCTAATCAAGTTTTGCATTAATATCAATCTATCTTCCCTGATGTGAAAAAACACAATTTCTCTCAATATGTGATTGTTGAGTCATAAACCCTCTCCTATGCACAAATAGCATATATATGGAAGCTTAATTTATGTCCACACCATTAGGTAGATAGATTCAATGGTAGATTGACACCCTCAAACACATTTATTGCTTTTTATGCATATATAGTTGCTAGCTAGGACTTTTCTACTATAGCTCATAAAAGACCACCACATTAGAGCTCTAGTGTGCCTCTATCAAGATAGTAGAGCAGATAGGTTCCTAGTTTTGAATAAGAGTGGATAAAGTCATAAAACAAAAGCAAGTTATTGATAATCACATAGCTTAAGAGGCTCAAATTTAATCTTGTCTTCATTGCCTTAAGGTTGGGAATAGGGTTTCCAAATAATTCTTCGAATAACTACATGCTTCTCATTTTTGCAAGAAAATAAAGAGAATAAGAGAAGGTCAACAACTTCTCATTGAGATTTCTAACATTTCCCAAACTTTTGTCCATCATTATCAATAAGTCTTTGAGGTGCAAGATCCTTTCCTTGAGTAAGGCCATGTCATTTAGTAATGCACAAGTGTTTACCCTTGTTGGATTTCTACTTTGTTATTTAGGACATGTGTGACCAACTATTCACCTAAGTTGATCCTCATCACAACACCATTTTCACTATGCATAATAAAAAAGATTTTGGTTGTGTTGGCTTCCCCTGCAAATTTTATAAATATTATACGGGTCCAATATTGGTCTTGATCTGTTCCAAGTTTATTGGAAGATTACAATTCTTTATGTCTTGGCAATATCATTACTAAAAGAAACATTAAGTTGATGCCTAAGTCTAGCAATCTAGAAGACATCTACAACTAGCAGCCAGTTACTTGTTGTTGAATGTTTGTTACAATACTACTTTCAAAAAAATTGCTCTTTGTTTGCAATATTTGTTTCCTCTTATCATTCACCTAGACCAAATAGAGTTCCTCAAAAGAAGATACATCCTATACAATATTATTACTATTTTTCAAGCTGTAGAATGAGTTCATTACTCATAGCAACAAGCCATTATCATAAAAATTAATTTTGGAAAAACCTAGGATCATACATAATAGCCATTCATTATTGTTATGCTCTAGGGAGTAGGTTTTTTTCCTAAATGTTTTTTCTCTATTCAAATGTTGTTGTTCACAATTTCCTCTATTTGACTTACCAGTAATGGTAGGTAGATCTTCTCTTTTGGACTATTTAGGTTGATTTGATAGGATTGTCAACTTGCCCCTAGTCTTTATATGTCGGTTGTAGAAGTCTTTGGCTACATGCTTTCCAATGTAGTTTCTCATAAGTATGCAAAGGTATTTTCATTTACAATACATCTTTGAACAACTTGTTAATGGCCACTTTGTTGATGTCTCTTTTCTCTCATTTTCAAGAAAAGGATAATGTCAAAGAATCCGTAGAATATCTTGATACATTTTGATTAGCTTCAAGATCCAACATTAAATCATAAAAAATCTAATCCTATTGTTAACATTGCATACTTAAGCCTTCTTGTATGAATATCTTAGGCTAAAAATGGATTGATCATGGTGAAATTTTCAAGTTTCATAGAATGATATTTACTTTTCAAGTCTTCTTCTTCTTTTCTTTGGAAATTTGTTATTGCTTGTGTTTATAATAACTTTCATTATTAGGTATCCAAACCCCTCTCTTGTTGGGAATTTTTTTCTTTTCTCTAAGGTACTTGCTACAATGCATGTTTATTGCTCTTCTTATTAGCCTCCTTCTAAATCCTCCTACTATAACCTTGAATATTTTTAAGGGATTTATTGTGGGCTTCTTCTGAGCAACGACAAGGCTTCTATGCCATCAAAATCTAAGTCTAGTTTTCCCTATCTCTTCAGTGGGGACTATTCCTCATCTTGAAGAAGAAAATGAAGAAGGTGTCATTATAGGGTGGAACCTAAATCCCCATGGCTAGGACCTCCTAGATGGCTAAGGAAAACCCCCTCATTGTGACTTCTCTCCTTCTCCTATAGGTTTTAGATCTCTTGTAGCTTAGCAATTTGATTAGTTTTGTTTTCTTTTGTTTCTTTTTAAGGCCCCGCTTAGACAATTTTGGGTGTGATTCCATTTTACCCACTTTTTTGAATTAGTGTTATATATCTCATTATAGTAATATAATGGATGTTAGAAATGAAGGTGCAAACCACACAATGAAAATCTGATTCAAACCTTATTAATGTCCTCTAAATAATATAAAATTAATGTAGATTGCAAGAGAAATAAAACCCAGTATATAGAAATAACATGCATTTAGAACTGAACACATAACACAGTATGTAACATGGAAAAAACTATTTCTGGTTAAAAAACTCCACCAAGAAAAGAGACTCAAAGTTGTATTATCTTAAAATGTGAGATTACAATACATACACTTCCTCTCTCTTCTTCAGTCTTGAATCCAGTGGTGCCTATTACTCTCAACTCTGATAAAAACGTAGTACAAATATCCTTATAAAAAGAGGTTGCCTTCTAGGGCAAGAAAACTGACATAATATCGACCATCAGATCTGTGACCTAACGACGAATGGTCTAGATTTACAATGATAAAATTTAGCTCTAGGGGAAACCCCCTATGACCCCCCTGTCACAAATGAATTAGCATCAGGGACTGGATATAAACATATGGTTGAAATAAGATCTCTACTGGTGAAACCTCCCATCCCTTGTTGGTGATTTAAAAATAACATTAGGAGTAATTAATTACATAGGATTTACAAAGTTTATGGCACCTTAATCCTAACAATAGACACTCATTCATAAAAATAATACATTCATTGCATTCAATTCTATCATGCTCTAATTAGATAATCCAAACTTTTAATCACGCTTTTATCGAGAATCATCCAAAATGAAAATAGCAATCATTCACATTTACATTGAAATCAAGCAAATAATTTAATAACACTTATCCTGGTAATGCGAATCAACTAGCAATCATTCTAGAAATCATGTGCATGTTTGAAGCATGTTGTCTATCAAGGTATTTTCCAATATTGCTATCTTGATAGAACAACTTTGAGAGCGTGATAGGAAATGTCATTATCTAGCATTCAACTTTTCTTATAATTCACATACTAGAACCTAGAGATCATCATAGGTCAAGTTTGTAGTTACAAAATAGGTTTACAGACACAATTTAGATCCAAATCTATGAGGTCAAGATGACACAATTTAGAAAAGAATATTTTTATTATGATCCATATACACAACTATCTAGAGTATTTATAGATTCCAATGTGCATCAACTTCATTGTCTTCTTCAATGTCACTTAATCTTCAATCATGGAGCTATTCATATCATCCTTCATTAACTATTATTCATTGCATCATTATACTTAATGTCTAATATTAATTGATCCATTCTATTCCACTTCATCTAACTCTATTCAAAACTGCAAAAACATAATTTCTTAGATGAATTTATGCTTGAATGTGCTTACTTACCTAATTGACCAAAAAAACCCCATTTTTTTTCTTTTACAAATTATAAAAACCAGACTTTCAGTAAATATAACTAAAAGAAACCCTCAATGTGCTGACTCAAGTGTTTTTAAACATCATCCACTTCAACAGTCAAAAGTCAATTTTGGCCAACAAAAATAGGACAAATATTTACCACTTTTTATTTTGGATAAGGTGTAAAATTCTTATCGATTGTTTGACCATTAAAATGAATGATGTTTAAATAGAACCCTCATTGTACTATGGACACGAACAAAGACATAGAAAACATCATTATCAGCAGTGCAGCCGCTTGCACTGCCACCAAAGCGAGTATGTGCTACGCCTTCACAATTAGAAGCATTATAAGCAGCGGCAGTCTGTCCTTGGTATACAAACTCATATCATCCATGCAAATTGCTGCCTACATTAGAACACCCACAATAACTGTAACGAGCAGCTTCATTATTACACCCAGGACCTGCCCATACAGTAAAATAACTATCCACACAAGGCTTTAGAAACAACAGGCATACCAGCAGTATTCCTATGTATTTCAAAACACTAGATTTCTCCATGACGTTACAATTCAATGTAGTTATACATAACAATGCTTACATGTACTAATGTAGGAGTTGTGCTTTGTATTTATAGAGGAAATCTGGGCTTCAATAGCATGACTCTGTCAAAATGTTGTTTATGATTTGTCAAAACTCCACTAAAGGCTAACATGGGGGCACAAACTACAATAGCATGTATGTGTCAAAACGTTTATGAATTATCTTACAGATTTAATGAAGCGAAACGACTTTATTTTCTGCATATTAATAAGATAACATAAAATATTAATATCCCCGACGATTTTATCTTCTGCTTACTAATCAGATAACATAAAATATTAATATCCACTAAAAGCTAAAATTGGCACAAATAAATTTAGATTAACCCCAAGAATCGATGACTTAGGTTACCCTATTTTTCAACGTCTAAAATTAATAATATAAAATAAAAATATTAATATCCAATAAACGCTAAAATTGACCAATGGAGATAAATCCAAATTAACTCATAGAAGAATTGCTGACTCCGCGCACCCTTTGAAAAAGTATAAAAATTAGGCTATCTGATTGTATTTCAAAGAAAACTACAAATAACTAAATACTAGCAGTTGCATTGAATTTGTTCGCAACAAAGTAGTCGATAGGGTATATCAAACAACAAAGTTTAAACTCAAGAATATTCAGGAAAAAAGAAATAGTTGGAAAGTATATAGTTATATTATTGTTACACAGAGTTTATTTACAGCCATATACAATTAATTGTCTGGATTATACCAAAGTGTTACTCAGTGTTTATGTAGAGGAGTAGATAGATGAAACTCACAAATTTAGATGTACCTAAAAAAAACCAAACTGAAACGTTTAGGTCATAATCTGTTTTCTGGTTCCGTTATTGGTCTCTTACTAGCCTACATCATCTGAAACTTATTGGTTTTTCAAGTATTTTGAATTAAGCAAGTACTTTTTAAAATTTAAATATAGCTAAAGAACCAAACCAAAGCTTAATTAAAGACTTTGTATTGTACAATTTTGTTTATTCAATAACAATATTAGTTTTGATTTTGCAGATCTATGAGATTTAACATGGCATTATCAAAATGAAAGACGTGAGCTATACAACGTACATGGCATCTGCTATTATGGAGAGTAGAAAGGTAAAAAGGTACAAATGGTGAACCCAAAAACAAAAGTAAATCAATGAAGTATAGGGACCTAAACACTCCATAAATATACATAAAATCTACAAAAACACATTATAATATACTAATGCCATATAGTCAAGATCAACCAAGCCAATTCGTACAATATAACATGAGATAAAGCTTACTAATTACTGAGTAATCCATTTGGAATTTTGTAAATACAACCTTATGCATGATGCAATTGGATATTACATAATTCAAATTAAAAGGTCAACTGTACTATTACATTTGAGGATATAACAAAAAAATATTACATTCAAGGATATAAACAAAATGTAACCTGTACATGCGTTTTTGTGATGCAGCACAATAATATTTAGTAGAATTATGTAAATACAACTTTATAAATACAATCACAACTATACAATCGTCTTTGGTGAAGGGCGATAATGTAACATACCTCCTATAATTTGATCATGCTGGAACCGACAAGACATTATGGTCATATTTGAAGTCAAACAACTCAGAATAAGAGATATGTGGTGTGGTTCTTACAACAATAGTAAATTTTGTTGTTTAGAAGATCCATCTGCAATTTTTCCTCTCTATGTACAAGTTTAACTTAAGTGCAAGTATAGGTGGCGTCATATTTACACTGACTATAGAACAACCATATTGGACATTGTAAGTGCAAAGCATGAGACAACAACAATAGTAGATTTTATTATTTACAAGATACATATGCACTTTTTTCTCTCTATACACAACTTTAAGTTAAGTTGAAGTATAGGTGGAGTCATTTCCCGTATTCTCTTTGACATTCTTTTCTTCTAGTAGCTAGGGGATCTCCTCTGGAATTAGGAATGTTTGTCTTCCATCATCTACATTATGAAGAAAATATGTAAAGTGGCTATCAGGTTGCAGAGGATACGAAATTAACAAATGATAAGGATTACCTTGATCAGTTGTGTTGATAGAGCTAAATGGTAGGTAGGTTGTAGGATCCTATAAGATTTTTTTCATGACCGCCTCGTGGTCTCCATTAATCTACATATAAAGAAAAACAAGAGTCAATATCATAGGAATTGATGAAACATGAAATGTCAGTAAAACCGTAAGCATACACATGTACCTGGATGTTGTTACAGGACAATATTTGTAAACAAGCCTCTCCTTTATTCCTGATTGTTGTATACCGATTGTTTTGCATATTAGAGTAATGTGGAAAAGAGAAAGCAAGTTCTATGTGGAGATTTTCTATGGATCTGACTTTGGAAATTGCTATGAATAGAATTGCTTGCCTGACAACTTCTCCTATGTTTATTGTCGCTCTATCTAATGTCAAGCCTTGAGACTTATGGATTGTTGTGGCGCAAGCCATGGATAGGGGAAGTTGCCTATAGTTGTCACGTGTAACTGGTGGGACAGGAATTTATTTTGGATTCTCTTTATCCCATGCTGGACCAATGTAGTTATCAAATTTGATGACAATATACAATGGCAAATTAGGGGGTCTGCAATCATCACTGTAAACAATACCTTTAATATGTCCTAATGACCCATTTACAAGACCAGTTTCAATCCAGAGATTTGTTGTTAACATTACCTGCTGGCCTATGCAGAGAAGCACTTCTTTTTGTAGTTGCTCATCATCAATATAATCATTTGTGTTTTGATGAGTTCTTTGTGCAACACTAACAACTATAGGAACATTCAAAAGCTTTAGCATTCTCCTATTATGTAGCAAAGCTAGATTGTTAGTTGCAAATAAATGCATGGATGTGCTGAACTCATCTATTTTTATCATGGTTAACTTGTCATTTGTGTGTTTCATTAGTATTTTCCAATCATGTTGAAGTGGCTAGGCATTTCTTATATTTTGCAGGATACCATGAAATTGTCTCTGAGATTGACTTTCACCTTTTTCACAAAAAATTGTGTCTAATGTGACAACTACATTATAAGTGTGCCATAACAATAGTACAATTGAATGTGATGCATAGCTAGGCTTGTCCATAATGGGCGGTAGCTGGGCAAGGTCACTGACGAGGATAATTGATAGGCCACCAAAATCCTAATGTTGTCGATTGGGAAGTGCCTCATGCAGGCGAGTATCTACTTTCAAGAAGAACTTTGGCCCTAGGAAGCTCAGTTCATCTATCAAGATATACGTCTTTCAAGTCTTTTTAGAAAACAGTGAGTGATTGTCCTTGTAAAGGTCACATTTCTTTGATAGGGATCCTCAGGTATGTGTGGATTCTAGTGGCTTGGATGTTGTAAGCAGACAGTGTTGTAGGTGCGAGTACAAGCAATGTTTTTTTGTTTATGTTGCACCCATTTATTGTGTTTCTAATGCAGCTTATTAAGTAAAATTTTCCAGTGCCTATTGTCTCCTTAATGATAATGCGTAAAGGCTGCTTCAGGTATGGTCTCATGTGATGTTGAGTAATGATGTGTAATGCCAGTTGTTGTTTAGGCGATAGCTGGTAAGCTGTTGTATTTGAAGGTGTGGAAGAGTAAACATGTTCATTTGACAGTTTACCCCTTGACATGAAATCAACGACATTTTCGTGCAAATGTGGTAGTACATCACTTCTATTCCATGTGTAGTTGGTGTCAAAGTCTCGTCTTCCAAGAACCTGTAACTCATCCACAGTGAAGCTAGCAAGGATAGCCATATGTCATAGTAACTCCCACTCATATAGGTCATGGCCATCTTCTCTATCTATCTTGTCATTTTCATTAGGGTCTTCTTCTTCCAACTCATTATTTTGTGTTGTTCAATCGACATGCCAAGCGAAGTAATTGTTTGCTTTCATCGATTTCCAATTTGTGACTATTTCTTGTTTGGTGAGACCTATGTCTATTGGGATGTAGTGAAAATGTTTGTATAGTAGTAGCTCACTCCAACTGAATGTTTTGAAATGTTCATTGTCTTCTATTGGAACACTATAGAATCGAGGTGACACGTTGACAATTGCCTTTTCTTTTCTCTTTCGCCATTTATTTCCTTTACGACGTGTACAAAATGAGTATAACTGCACAGCTTGTATGAGGGAGATTGTTTCCAAATCTGAAGGCCTTTGCATGTAGGATCTTATGTAGGTAGTTGCCAACTCAGACTCATCGGTTGTTATTGCAGTACTTTTCGACCGACATTGAGAGAGACAAAGGTTTGACTACAGGAGACAAGAGGCAATTTTTGTAGCATATGGAAAGTCTCTTGCACACCGATGTCATGATTTGCAATCATTTTTGTCATGAATTTTCTATATGCAGCCAAAGTCTTTTCTTCAGAGTTGACAACGTGCACTATTCATTTCAACATTTATGAGTAGCTTTCTGATTTTTTCTCAGCTTTTGATGCATACTTGGCTATGTATTTGAGAATAAGTTCTTTTGAAGCAACATGCTGGCAGTCAACATTAGCATGCCTTATACCTAGCATTTCAAGGCTATGGATATTTAGTCTATTGTTGTTTCTTGTTGGCTTGTAAGATTTGTGGCCTTCATTGTCATAGTTTAAGGTTGAGTTCATCTGTACTTTCCATGGAGCTTTATAACGACACTCAGTGCTTTGACCCCTCTTTCTTAAACATGTTTGTTCTATGCATTTTGTGTGTCTTTGGATAGTATTTGTCAACTCTTCATAGTCTACCAAGGCCTTTATAGAAAATATGTGGGAAGTATCCAGCAAACATGGGTCATCTGAGGGAGCTCGGTGGGCCATGTTAGTTCTCTGATTCTGGGTGCGAGGGTTCCAAGTGGAAACATACCTATCAAAAAAATTTCTAGCTCTTTCGATATCATTATAATTGTTCCAATCAAGTGTATCCATGTTTGGTGCATTTTCTAACCATATGAATCCTTGTACATGAGTAGAACCTCGATGTTGCCATTCATATCTATACCAGTAGTCTTTTGTGTCCAACAAGTTCTCAATAACGTCTTCTCAAAAAATTGAGAAGTGTTGATGCAGGTATAGGGAGGTTGTGTGTGGGTTTTGAATGACATTTTCTATAAATCACCTTCTCTCATATTGCAAACAACCGACGTCATTTCATGGAAATAGTATATGAAGGTCAGGCAATTTAATGTCAGTAGCACTCAATGTGAAGAACAATGTTGGAGAACCTAATTGGTTGATCATGGTTGTTAGATCATATCAACATTTGTTCCAGTAAGAACGTGTGCCACGTAAAGAAGTGCCAAAGTGTATTAGTTGTTCAGCCAATTGGTTATCCAATAAAATGTGTAAATGATGTCAAAGCCCTTCTACAATGGTTGGTATGTTTTCTTCTATTTTTTTTTAAGAAAAATTGTGGCAGCTTGTTGGCTACGATAGCGCATTATGATATTGTATAGGAAATAGTGGAATCTAACATGTTGGCCGAATCTTTTATCATGGTATCCCATTAGATGTAGAGTATATTCATGCATGTGGACCTGTTTCGGCCTAGGCTAGAGGGGAAGTGCAGCCCCACTGGGGAAGAGGGTCAAAAAAGCCATATCTAGCAGCCCTTCAATGTTGTGCTCATTAATTGGTGAGGAATCAAAAGTAGGCCATGGAATAGTGTTTGGGTTTAAGTTATTTAGGTGGATAATTTGTTTTATGGAATCTAACTCTCGCATTTGATTAGGCAAATTTGGAACAAAGGAAGATGAATGTGTGAAATCATAAGCACTATCATCATCATTGTTAAATTTTGCAATTGTCATTGTTGATTTTTTAGTACCCTGTTTGAAGTTACGCATCATGTGGGAAACATCTGTGCTAGTTTCAGGTAGCATGGAGAGTGATTCCATATCTATTTGGACATCTTTGTAGTTTAGGTCATTCTGTATTTTATACATAAGAGCATCCAAAACATGTGTTCTACTTACGTAACAGTCATAGTTCTTCTCTTCAGTGTTGGTTCATCTAACTAGGATAACTTCAATATCATCTAACCTTCATGGCAAGAGTTTTGCAATTGTTGTAATATCTTGAGGGAAACTTATGGTGTGTCCACTATATTTGTATTGGCCTCCCTGGGCATGGGTTACTTGTGAAACTGGTGTGACACGGGCTATAAGCATCTCCTCTACCTGTGTAAGAGCTTTTAATACCTTGGGTTGTAAACCTAGATCTAAGTTGTTTGCTACAGACAAACGATGGACCCCTTTCTTTGTGTGACATCTAGTACAAATTACATGTACACCAAGCATGCGAGTGCACATGCCAGTATATGCTTCTTTACATATAATGCACATTCTTAAGTTCAATAATGTATCAATTCATTGCCTAAAACATTTCATTGCTTCAATGTATTTAGGAGCTTGGAAAAGTTCTCCACATGTTGGAACATGGCCAGGGATGGAACAAAAGCTCTGCTATCATACTTTCATTTGTATTGCTGAGATTGCCTAATACTTGTTTATCCCTTTCCCTGTATGTCTTAGATTGTGATGGGGTGGATGTTTGTTCTATTGTATTGTGTGCACCTATAACCGTCTCTCTACTTGTTTCTAAAAATGTTGGTGGTTTGTTTTTTAGATGTTGCAAGTGGGAATGAGCATGGATTTGGTCCCTATGCTAGTTGTAATATGATTTGTTCCTTTCATTGTTTAGTTTCATCTATCTTTCAATGTTGGTCATTGATCTTTTCTCCCTTGTTGGAATGTAGCTAGGGATGGAATGTGAATTCTCAGCTATCATAATTTCATTTTGATTGTTGAGATCGGCTACTACTTGTTTATCGTTTTCCTCGTATGTCTAAGATTGTGATGGGCTGGATATTTGCTCTAATGTATTTTTTGCACCTATAATAGTCTTTCCACTTGTTTCTAAAAATTTTGGCACTTTTGTTTGTTTTAATGATGTTGGTATTAATGTTGGTGGGGTGTTTTGTAAGTTTTGTAAGTGATGACGAGCACAGATTTCGTCGCTATGCTAGTTGTAATATAATCTATTTCTTTCATTTTTTATTTTCCTCTATCTTTCAATGTCTATCACTAGGCTTTGAGTGTCCATTCCTTTGAAAGGAAAAAATAGAAGGCACTGTTAAATTTTTTGAAAATAAATCAATACATTGCAAAAAAGAATATACAAAGAGATTCGTCATAAATTGAATATAAATTGTAATTGAAGTTAGCCAAGGAAATTATATCCATGTTGACGGTCTATAGTGATGTATGACAAACATCACTTAGAAGAGTATTGGAAATAACTTAACAACATATTCAAGCTTGCATATTGATATAAGCGATATTTTTAAGTATAGAAACTAAAGGTTTTTCAAATACAGAAACTAAACCAGGAAGGAAAAATAGTTAAACAATAACCCCATACATGATGATATAATTGAAATGAAAATCTATTGTATTGTTTTGCATTAAACAAGATTTCCCACCATAGATGATCATATTTTTGCCACTATTGTAGACTTTGGCTTTGCAGTATTTTCACAATTACCATGTGGAAAGATATCACCATACCTAGTTTGTAGACTCAAGGAGCCCAGAAACTCAGTTCAAATTCGCAAACTAATGATAATAGACTGATGCATTAATCTATTAAATATCAAACATTAATTTTCATCTTGTATGTACTAATATACAAGGGTGAAAATGTTCAAATGTAGGTGCTGACAGTGGTTTCTAGAAGCACTGGATTCAGAAGTTACTCCCTACTCCAACATTCAATATAGGCAGCACTTTGTGTCTGTAGTTTAATCTATTCACTTCCATGTCTACCTTTGGTTCTGCCTATGTCAGGAGCATCTTGATGGTATAAGTTGTGTTGTCCATAGTTTGTATATCAGGGTGGAGAGATATCTCTGATCTTAGTAGTTCAACTCAGAGATCTTCAATTGCTCTGTTGTGGAAAATTTCTAGTTTTGCACCAAGTATTTAGTAATTGTAGAAGAACTTAGGATGTAATATAATTAATGTATTATGTATATTTTTTGGAAAAAATTGTGTAGAGGATTTTGTGTCTTTAAATCACTCTGTAATCCATCATCAAGATGAGAAAAATGATAAGGATTGCTAGAAATAGTTGGATAAATAGTGGTTACAGTGCCATGGGAAAGTAATCTAGGAAATAAAGAATAGAAAAATTCAATGCCAACCTGTCCAAAACACTAAAAAATAATATTTTAATAGAAGATTAATGATATTTTTCTTAATTATGGTTCATTTTAGTTTTTAAATTATGTAGATAAGTAGTTCCTATGGAACCACTTGAGGACATCCTAGGAAAGGAAGAAATGCTCACAAATTAAATGTTTAGATAGGGTTCCTTCCAAAAAAATGAAAAATAAAAAGTTAAGATTCTTTTTTATCATATATATGTGATTTTTTATATATTTCTGATTATAAGTAAATGCTTTTGATTCGAGTTATGAACCAGAGAGAGGTTTTGAAAGGGTCCCAACCTTTACAAAAATCAGACAAGAAGATCAAAGATGCTCAAACATGACCATGGAATGACAACACAAAACAGACCAAGCAAAGGAAACAAGATCTTTTTATTATGTTGATAAATGGCTGCCATAAGTCATCTAAAGCTAAGAGTGTTTTCTAATTTCAATGGGTTCTCTTAATCTCCTCTTGAAATAATATTCATGCCTACCTAAGACAGTAGTACATTTTAAGCAAATGTTTTTAATATTAAATGAATGTTCCCCCAATGCAAGTTTGTTGATACATTCATGTTTAAAGTACACATAGTGTTCCATGATCCTTATGATAACTGTAGAGTGCAAAGACTCTACATTTTGTTTCAGTTGCAGTGCATCTAGGGGTTTTTATTTTGTTTCTGAGAGTGTTTCAAAGTGTTGCATCCACGGGTTTCTTATTGCTATATTGCGGAACCTGCCAAGTGTCGAGCCTCAGTTCAAGCCACAATTTTGTTTCTAATTACAACTTTGGAGTGGAGCATGCCACGTAGCGGTTATGTTTCAAACAGTGTTAAAGTTTCAACCATGTGGAGAGTGCCACGTGTCATTAGCAGAGACAGTCCCTTAAAGTTTCAGTATGAGCATGGAGACTGCCATGTGTCTTTTAATGTTGCTGTGGAACCCGCCAAGTGTCATCTTCTGCATATTGTTTCCGAATATTTTGACGCTAAGTAAATGATGTATGGTGGGCCACAGTTTAAAGTTTCAAAGTGACGGAGATCGCCATGTGGAAGATGCGGCATTAAATTTAAAAGGTTTTTGACCCTTTCTCCGGTGATATTAAATATTTCTGAAGTAACGCAAAACCTGCCAAGTGTCAGCTTCAGCAGGAGTTTCAAAA
This sequence comes from Cunninghamia lanceolata, assembly GCA_027924645.1. Classification (NCBI taxonomy): domain Eukaryota; kingdom Viridiplantae; phylum Streptophyta; class Pinopsida; order Cupressales; family Cupressaceae; genus Cunninghamia; species Cunninghamia lanceolata. Next base: position 11,992,742 of record BSBN01000534.1, on the reverse strand, counting down.
GGTTTCACATGTTTCAAGAAGTGCTGCGGAGGTTGCCACGTATCAGCTATTGTGCGCGTGGAGTTTACCACCTATCCCTATTTCCTCCTTTTTGAAACTACTAAGCTTTTAAGTTGTGGGTCCCATTTGTAATGTGTCTTATGTTTCTAATGCTGCAGGTTGCGACAGTTGTCACCTACGGTGTTCTCCCGAGTATAAAGACACATTTTTGAGAAGTGTTGAGGAGAAAGACATGTATATGTTTCTAAATGCTGCGGAAGCCGGCAAGTGTCAGTTTCCTATTATTTCCTAAGAAATGAAGGACTTTCAAGTTATGCCGTGGATGCTGCCATTTGTCACAGATTTTTCAGTTTCAAGTGTGCAGAAGCCACCAAGTGTCTGTCCCTTATAGAAGGAGGTGCACCACATATATTTTATCACAGCCAATGGGCTTGAAAGAACAAGTAACTATTGCAGCTTCAAAAAATCTTAACTGTCAGAGATTTCCAGTTATCTTGAGTGCCATTGGGCTGTTGGGATTTGATTGTTGCAGACAATCTAGAGTCAATCTTAGGCTATAAATATGTAACATTTGTAATGAGTTAGATAGAGAAATTCATACAGTTTGTAGACATCTAGAGATATTTTTCTGTCAGAGATTTAAGAGAGAAGCTGGAGACTTTTACTGTGACCAGTGGATATCATTTTCCTTTATTTTGTTATTCTTGACTTAGAAAGTTAATGTACCTATGCATGTATCTATGCCTCTTATGTTGCTGAAAAATTAATAAGAAAGACTGAGTTTTGTGCCTTGGTTGATATTTCCTATGTCATTACAAAGTGTCTAATTGTGAGCCTTTGATTTTATTCATTGCATCTGTTTATGTTAATCATGCAACATCTACTCTTTAATGTAACTGAATCTTGAGGATAGTTCACTGTGCTTAATTTGAGAGAAACACTTATTACTCAGGTGCACCGCCATAGTTAGTTTTTTTCTTTAATAGTATCTGTAATCCTGTTAGTTTCTACCCTTTTCCTCAAAACCCATTTAAGATAGAGAAGAGCGAGCTTCTTTAAAATATGGAGGTTGTTTCAGGTAGCAAGTCCCACATTCCTAAAACTTCCCATGTTGGTGATGGAACCTGCACAATTTTATACATCAACAATTTTTGGCACGCCCGGTGGGACCATTCTTAAAGTTTCTGTTAAGATTGTATGAGCCAGAAACTCCTAGGGATCCAGAGCTGTGGACCTATAACAAGAGCTCAATCTACTTCTAATCCAAGCATTCTTTTGCCACCGCTAATGGCTAATCCTAAGAGAAGAGTGAATCAGTTTGCAGCAGTACAAAGGGTAAATATGGGAGCACCTGTAGCCCCAAGAAATTATGCAAATTGAAACACTGGCAGTCCTCTAATTCTCCCAATACCACTAGCAACTTGGGATGCTATTCCAGCTAATGCTCTGAAGGCTCTGCCTAAGTTCAGTGGGGAAGATTTCAAGACACCTAAAGAGCATCTACACGTTGTATCAGATGTATGTGCAGTACATGTTATCACTCAACAGAATGTGGCCATAAGACTGTTAGCAGCCTCTTTCAAAGGGAAGGCTCTGGACTGGTATAGATCTTTAACCCCAAACACAATATCTATATGGGATCATCTTGGTGATGCTTTCTTTGTAAGATTTAAATAAAAGGGTGATAAATCTTCTTTGCTGGAACAATTGATCACTATCAAAAGGACACCACAAGAAGCCATGTCTGATTTCAACTCAAGATTTCAAAAGACTTGGGAGAGAATTCCTACTACAGTAAGACCATTACCAAGTATGGCTATTGTGTTTTACCTTAAAGCTTTAAACTCAGATATATCAGTGATGATTTAGTCTCTTGGAGGTCCGACACTACCAGAAGCATATGAGTTGGTAGTCAAGGCTGAAAATAACTTAATAGATGCTAGAAAATTGCCCCCAAGGCCTCCTATGCCCATGTTCCTAGAAATTACCTTACCTTTGCCTCAAGAAACTCCTAATCATACAACCCCACCTGTGTCTATGTACTCATTTCCTCAACAACCTTCTAAGGTAACCACCCCTGTTCAATCATCTGAAATGGATGATGTCAAGAACATTTTAAGGACATTCTCAAATGAGATAATTAATCTAAAGAGACAACAAAATCCTTATCCAAAACCCCCTTATCAAGGTTACCAAGGAAATAGACCTCCCTTTTAGCCAAATCAATATCAAGGCCCTCAAAGGCAAGCTAATCCTCAGCCTTCAAACTAGTTAGTCACAGTCCCTACACCTTTGCAAATTGTTCCTCCTAATCCCAACAGGGAAATCATTCTAGGGAAAAATAATTTTGTAGATGGCACAAATGCTTGGTGCTTCCCTTGCAACAATGCCCACATGCCCAGAGACTGTCCTAGAGGAAATTTACAACAGAAGATAGCAAAATAGAGAGGATTAGAAGGACAATTTGTAACTTCTAACACTTGACCATATCAGTCTCCTGGTGTACAAAATGCAGTCATGGTGGCCCAGATGCAAGGGATATCCTTACAACAGGAAGAAGAAATAGCCCCTGAGCATGCTTTATTTTCATGGATTGAAGAGGAAGATTAAGTGTTCTTGAATGAAGCATCTACTTCCAAGAAGCCATTGGTACGATCAGATTACTATACCAAAGCAAAGAGGAGAATGATGGAGTAGCCTGAAGTCACTAATAATGAGATCGTGGGAGCTCCTCCATTTCAAAGTCATTAGAACACAGTCTCTAGACAAGAAATACCTCAGCCTATGCAAAACCAAGTAGCCTCAGGACAAATTCTAGAAAAGTCAAGGTACCCTTATTACTCAAAGGCCCAAGTATTAGGACCTGTGAACGTGGTGGATCAACTAAAAAGAACTCCAGCTCATGTATCAATTTGGGACATGTTAGCTATTCCTAAGCAGAAGACACTGTTACAGGAGGCTCTGCAAGGCCAAGAAGTCCCTAAACACACTAGTGCTAAAGGAGGATCTACTGATAAAGAAAAGTTGTAGCTCAAAGATACTATACCTCTAAAGACAACAACCCTATTGAACAATGCACCTGAGGTAGGTAAATCTAAACCAGATCCCTTTTATTTGACCCTAATAGTTGGGAAGAAATTACTGCATAATGCAATGATAGACTCTGGGGCCAGTACTATAGTAATGCCAAAGCAAATAGTAGATGCTTTGAAGATAAAATATGAGCCACTTACAAGAGGGGTTATGCAGTTGGATGGGAAATTTGTGCAAACAATAGGGAAAATTAAACAACTCACATTGCAACTATATACTTGCCCCAATATAATTATAAATCAGGATGTGGTAGTCATAGATATTCCCCCTGTATTTGGTCTATGCTTATCCAAAGATTTCACAGCCAAGATAAGAGGTTACATGTCACTAGATTGGTCACACCTCATTCTGAGAACCAAATATGGGACAAAGATGAAAATACTGTCAGAACCATTATCCAAAGATCATATCACAAATGAACCAACCCCAAAATTAGAAGCAGCCCATGCCATGTTAAATAAAGAAGAGAGAATCTTTGTTGAGGAATTAGGTGACTGGACTAAACATGACCAATAGGAAGAAGAGAATAATTAATTGTTGACTATGATACAAAGTGATCCCTATGGAAATTATGACTCTACAGGTCTAGGCACTTATGTTATATTTGAAGAGGACCAAGAGATCCCTAATGTTTTAAGGAAAGAAGCATCACATAGTCAAGAATTTGAAAAAGACTCGGGAATTTGGACCCTAAATTTTGATGGGGCTAGAAGTAAAAATGGAGCTGGAGTAGGAATTTGCCTTACTAAACCAAATGGTGAGAAAATTTTAAGAGCTATCTGCTTTCAATTTGCATGTACCAATAATGATACTGAATATGAATCCTTTGTGCATGGAATCATGTTGGCAAATAAAAAAAGAATAAAGAATCTGATAGTGAAAGGAGATTCAGAGCTAGTAGTAAAACAAATCAGAGAAAAGGCAATAGCCAAAAAAGTAGGAATGAGATCTTATAGGCACAGAATTTGGGACTTAATAGATGGTTTTGAAGCTTTCAATATTGAAGTAATTCCTAGAGCCCAAAATTTTGAGGCAGATAGAATGGCACATATTGGTTCACAGTTTGATCCAGCAACTGATCTACTAGTCAACAATGAGTCAGTCAAAGTTATAGTGAGACCAACTATTCCAAATAATGACCAAAATTGGCAAGTTTTTCAAAATGATCTCCAAGTACTCTTAGTTTTGCAACAATCAGGAGAATTTGCTGATTAGTTGCACCCTAAAATTGAAAAAGCATATGGTGACCAAATTATTCAATTGAAGACAAATAAGCTCCCTAAAGGACTGATTACTTTAGAAAACTTGTATGACCGAGAATATGTAAGCCTAGAGAAGAGGAGGTTTCAAGCAAATAGGAAGGATTATTCTGAGATTCAAGTTAGTGAAGGAAGAAAATTGAAGGTTGGCAATTCCACAGCCCAAGAAGAAAGAGAAAGGCTGATTGATTTGTGTGAAAGATATGATAGGGTGATTGCTTGGACCTATGAAGACCTCCATGGCTATAATAGAGATATCATCCAACACACCATAGAGCTTACTGAAGGATCTAAACTAGTCAAATAGAAGCAAAGGCCAGTCAATCCTAGAATTGAACCTTTAATGGTGGATGAGTTGTAAAAGCTCTTAGAATCAAAGATTATTTTTCCAATTAAGCATTCAACCTAGGTATCAAACCTAGTGCCAGTAAGAAAAAAGAATGGTGACATAAGACTCTGTGTAGATTTTAGGGATCTAAATAGAGTATCTTTGAAAGATCATTATCCCCTGCCCTCTATGGAACAAATTTTACAGACTGTGGCTGGATTAGAGAGATTTTCCTTGCTGGATGGCTTCTTTGGGTACAATCAAATTTGGTTGGCTGATGAAGACTAGCATAAGACTGCATTCACTACAAAATAGGGAACATTTGCATATGTTAAGATGCTTTTTCGCCTTTCAAATGCTGGAGCTACTTTTCAGCGAGTAATGTATGTAGCATTTGGGGAGCTTATAAACAAAATCATCCTGATTTATCTAGATGACCTCACTATTTTCTCTAAAAATGTTGTAGATCATTTTGACCATTTAGAGGCTATTTTTAAGAAATGCTAAGAGTTTCAAATATCCCTGAATCCCAAGAAGTGTATCTTTGCAGCACCTCAGGGTAAACTATTAAGGCTTATAGTGTCAAAGGAAGGAGTCTCTATTGATCCAAAGAGAGCCACTGCCATAATGAACTTATCTCTACCAGTTAATAAGAAAGCAGTTCAATCCTTTCTAGGGAAGATCAACTTTGTTAGTAGGTTCATATCTGACTTTGCGGGTCTAATTAGACCAATGACACTTGCTAAAAAATGACCTAGTTTTCAAATGGCCTGCAAAGGGGAGACAAGCTTTTGAAGAAGTTAAGAAAGCTATTTCAATAGCCCCAGTACTTAGAAACCCAGACTTTTCTAAGTCTTTCATAATGTATGTGTATGGAGGAGAATTCAATGTTGCTACTGTTTTAACTCAGAAAGATGAGTAGCAAGAAGGAGAGCACCCAATAGCCTTTTTCTATAGAACTCTTAGAGAATATGAGGCTAGATACAATTTTGTGGAGAAGTAGGCATATGCCATGGTAAAAGTCCTTAAAAAATTCAGACATATGGTAACAGGAAATAAGATTCTAATATTAGTGGCTCATCCTAGTGTAAGAGAATATATTATGGAGGGTGAGATCACTGAGAAAAGAGCCAATTGGATAACAAAGATCCTCGAATATGATGTGGAGGTTAGACCCACTAATTTAGTCAGAGGCAAAGGATTATGCCAATATATGGCTCAAGACATGGAGAGAATGATGACACAAGAAATAGAAAGTGAAAATATATTGAAAATCTAAGAAGTTGAGCAAAATTCTTGGGTCACAAACAAAATACAATTTATGAAGCATGTAATCTTCCCAAATGAGCTCTCCCATGATAAGAGAAGATATTATAGGTAGCAAGGGGCCCATTTTGTACTAATTGACCATATTTTATTTAGGAGAAATATGGATGGCATACCTTTGAGATGTATAGAAAAAGGTGAAGCTCAGAGAATACTACATGAGTTACACCATGGAGCCTTAGGTGGACACTTTTAAGCAAGGACCACAGCAATCAAAGTGACTCAAGCAGGATATTTCTGGGCCACTTTATTTACAGATTGCTATCAGCTGGTTAAAGAATGCCAGGCTTGTCAGTTTTATATAGGAAAAAGGAGAAATGCAGCGATGCCTCTAAGCCCCATAATTGTGGATGAACCCTTTGTTGAACGGGGTCTAGATTTTATTGGTATGATCAATCCAATGTCAAGTATGGGACACAAATGGATCCTCACAGCCACATATTACTTTACCAGATGGAGTGAAGTAGTACCACTCAAGGAAGCAATAGAAAAGGTAATATTAGAATTTCTAGAAGGCATTACTGCTCAGTTTGGTCCTCCTCATACCATTATATCAGATAATGCTAAAGCATTTTTGGGAACAAAGATATCTAAGTTTGTATTAAGGAATGGGATTTACTTGAAGACTTCTTCAAATTATTACCCTCAAGATAATGGCCTGGCAGAATCCACTAACAAGAACTTGATCAGACTCATTAAAAGGATAGGGACCAATTATCACAGAGAGTGGCACAAACTAATTAATACAACACTGTGGGCAGACAGGATCACACCAAAGCAAGTGACAAAGATGTCTCCATATGAATTACTTAATGGTAAACCATTAGTAATGCCACTAAGCTTAGAGATCCCTGCTTTGCAATTATTCAAACACATAGAGATTGAAGAGAATGGCCCCATGCAAGTTAGACTTGCTGAACTGCTAGAAGTACAAGAGAAAAGAGAAAAGGCACATGAAGCACTGATGAAACATAAGAAAATAGTTAAGGACTGTTTTGATAAGAAGACTTCAAATCCCTTTTTTGAAGTTGGCTCAATAGTGTTGAAATGGGATGAGAGAGCTGCCAAGCCAGGTCGACACAACAAATTTGAATCACTGTGGACTGGTCCTTACAAGATTCATTCCTTTAAGTAACAAAATTCTTTTGAGCTCGAGACTTTGGATGGTGAACCTGAAGAGATTCCTGTAAATGGGATCTATCTGAAACATTTCAATTAAGCAAGGACTCTTAATGTATCATAGTTAGTTAGTTTCCTTTTCTTGTTTTCCTATTTTCCCTCTTTCTTTTTCCCACTTTCCCTTTAAATAAGTGTTCTGTGAACACATGTCAGCTGTGCAAGCCCCTTCTCTCTTAAAATCTCACTTTTATTAAGGTTGTTCTGCAATCCCCAAAATCCTCATAAGTACACACTTTTAAGAAATGATAGCCACTCCCGTAACATTTCTGACACTCATTTCCATGCAGATTTCAAAAGATACACTAATGATTTCTCGGTGTTAATGCCATTTATAAGACATGATGTCTCATTAAAGCCCCAATAAATTAGTGTTAAATCCTAAGTGTGGCTCTCATTTTCTTGCGTCTCTCTACTTTGAATCACTATTGCCTCCAATTCCCATCCCTAGCAAGTGCTTCCTAGCTAAGTGTCATTCTTGTTATGCAGTTTATGTCTTCTCTATGTCAAAGCTTCCTACATTCTCCCTGAAGATAAAGATATGTCTGAAGCATAGTCTTCTCAAGAGGGTCTTGGGATTTATGAGTCAATCAATAGGCTATTGAACAGAAAATCATACACTTCAACACCCGTGCAACCAAGGAGAGCCTATTCAAGAATGAGGGTCCCAGAGGTAGGGTATTATATCAACCCAATGAAGGTGAAGGATTACACAGATGGCATTTTTGACACGACCCTTCAAAAGACTACCAGGACTCTCTGTGAAGGGGCACACCAGAGGTGTATTCAAAAGGCAAAGAGTGGATAGTCTGAAACTTTTGGAATGAGAATATGGACCTCACAGTTGGCACAGATCCTGGTTTTGAGTGTCCACCTATGTCCTGACATAATTGAATTATGCACAGAGCTGTTTCATGCGCCCTCAAATACCATACAACAGGGCCCTTTTATAGTACAAATTATGCCCAAAGCCATAAGGGACATGCTGGCCCTACAACATGATAGAACGACCACATTTCCCACTGTTGCTAAAATGCAAAAGACATGGGCAAATGTCAACAACAAGGCTAGGTTCCTCAACTCAGAAATACAGTTGGGAGATGAGAACACCTAGATGCCCATCCTACCTATAGGAAGGGTACAATTTAGCCAAAGTACTGAAGAGCCACTGTCAATGATAGCCTTCATTTTTGGGATGAAGGAAGACAATACAGTCCATGACTGGAAAATTGCTATCATTTTTAGATTAAAGATTGTAGACAAGTCACAAGAATACCAGCTGTATTTCATGGAGCAAATTGCTTACTCCATGGTCGATCAGCTCATGAATTTCAAATCTAAGGGAGTTTTCAGGTATTCTTCTTCTATTCCATCTAATACTATATCAGAACCATAGTCTTTTTGCACAAAATATGGAATTGAACAAGTATGACTCAGATTTTGGTCAAAATAGAACTATTCCTATGTTTGCAGGGACACATGTGTTATCTGAGGCATCAGACCCTTATGAGTTTTGGGAACTCTTTGTAGCCCCTACCTTTTGCCATTTGAGCCCTGAGACTGTAGAACATAGAATGACATAGAGCATTAGGGGTTTCATGACCAATTGCCCAATCCCCTGTGATTATTTCTTTGGGGCACACAATACTATCATCAGAGTCCATGGTTTCAATGAGGAGCCCATGCTGCTACCAAAAATATTAACCCCTAGGGTAGTATTCCTAGAAGTGACTTGGCAGGTGTCAGTAGTTGAGAATGAGTTTGGCACCAAGAAAAAGAAAAAGAAGATGTATGACATCCCATGGGTCAAAAGAAATATGGCACTAGAAGTTAGAGATGTTGAACACCTGTTGCTAAGAAAGCTAGTTGCCCTTGGATTCTTCGTCATTGAAGATAAATGGAAGTATAACCGAGACAGTTTTATGGAATCCTGGATTAGAAACAACAAGGTCCATGCTAAAATAGTACATGAGGGTCAACCTTTCTGGGAAGATAGGAGAAACCCTAAAGAGGACAACCCAGACTTGTATGTAGAACTAGCTGATTTGCCTTATGAAGGGCCTAGGCCATGGGAGAATTTTTATATTAAAGAAAAGTTCTATGACCCTAAGATTAGAATGACTGTTGGTTTAAAGAAAACTTTGAAGGCCTAAGAATGGAAGCCAGAGAAAATTGAAGCCTATTGGAAATATAGGCAGAAAATTTTAGAGTTGAAACATACTTTTGGGAAAATTGACATAGATGAGAAATGGGAGTCAATCTGGGATGAGTGGCATCCCTCCCCAGTCTCTAGTCCTGATACAAGTAGAATTTAGAAGAAGGGTGAAGAATCAGAAGAGGAAGCCGAGTCAACCCACACAATGCAAGAAACAGGACATGCCTCATCTGTTGATCCTGTATCTTCCTGGCCCCAATCTCTTAGTACTTTAGAGAAACAGAAGGGTGTGGTGTCATCACCAACCAGAGGGACTCCATTAGTTTTAGCTACTGGAGCTTCTAATTTTGTCCCTTTGCAACCACCAGTAGTGGTAGATTTACCTGGAACCGGAATTAGTTGAAGAAACAGGAGAGAGACCTAGGAAGCACAGGAGATTGCATCTGGAACTAGAATCAAAGAAAGAAGTAGAACCACTGCTACAACAACTGCCAGCCACATCTTTTGTTTCTCAGGTAAGTGTTCCTCCTCCTTTTCCCCCTCTGTCTCTTTCTTCTACCTTAGGGGTGGAAATCCCAACTAGCCAAACATTTGTACCCCCTACCACTTCTGCTGTGTCTACATCACTACTTGCCCCAATTGCCAGTCCTCAGGCCATGTCTTCACAGGCCATCTCATTACCACTCTTTTCTCCCTCTGTTCCAAAAAGAGCCCCTCCCCAAGTTTCCCCCAGCCAATAATTATTGGCTATTCCTTATGGCCTACCTCAAGGTCATCCTTTTGCTGGAGCATATATTGCTCCACCTCCCACTTTCCAAGCCCAAGTGGACACAAAAAAAAGGGCTAGAGAACCCAGAATGGACAAGAAGAGAAAGAAAGAAAACAAAAGCCCTGTTGTGCCACACATGAGGTCACTTTTTGACCCTATTCAACAACAATTGACAGTCACACATTTGTCTCCAAATATGGTGAAACCCAATAAGTAGATGCAGCCTCAAGACTATTCAATGAATGTTGTAGCTATGGACATGTCTCTTTTCATGCCATGAGATAGGGTCGAGCTACTCAATGAGACTACATTTGTTGTTGCAACTGACTACTTGAAAGTGTCTAAGAGGTTATAGAAAGTTGAAACTGACTTAGCTCAGGAGAAGATAAATAGTAGTAACCTTCCTGGAGAGGTTCAATCAAAGAAGAATGAGATAGAGAATCTAAATAAATAGTTGCAAAATATTGTTTCTTATCAGATACATCAGGCTACACAGACCCAAAATGCTTCTCTTAAATTTGAGCTAGCATAGGAAAAGGCTGTAGTGAATGTTCTAAGACAAGAGAAAGTCACCTTGGAGAAGAAGTATCAAGAAAAGCTACAGCAAGTCACATAATTTCAGCAGAAGTTGTTGAGTGAGCAGAATGCTACTGGTGCGATATAGGCACAACTCCTAGTAGAGCAACAAACTACAAAGCAGCTAACAATTGAGTTAGCTAACAGGCCACAGAATGCTAGAGTTTTAAATCTGGTCAAAAAGCTATATGTTTTAGTTTGGAAAAGAATCTCTAAGGAGATTATCCAGCTAAGGCCATCCTTAACATTTCTGTTAAATGCACAACAGTTGTGTGAGAAAGTGAAAACTTCAGTTCATGCCACTCTGTCTACTGTTTCTTTGAGAGTTTCTGACTCTCAACTTTTGCTAAAGAAACTATATGATACGATGGATTAAATTCTGTCAGCAGCAGGGATCAGTAACAGAATGATTATTGCTAAAAAGGTACATGAAGTTCTAAGTTACAACTCTGCAGCCACAAATTGTCAACTCCTAAATATTGTAAAGGAAGGAGTCAAAGATATGAAGAAACACATAGAGGATTTGGTGCAAATGGGTCTTCCCTCACCATTTCCATACAATAATACAGTGTTGATGATTGATGATATCAAGGCCCTGCTTTTAACCAGGCAAAATGATCAAATAGTTTTCTAGGGTTTAAATGATTCTTCATCAGTACAAGAGGTGGAAGTTGTGTTGATACCAATGGCCCAGCTAGAGTTTCAGTTAAACACCGTGGTTCAAATTTTGCAGACATTTTCCCATAACGATATTATTAATCTTGATTTTGCTTTTCAAGATTTACAAAGTAAGCAGGGACTCTCTAATTCGGAATGGTCTATTTATCAGGCGACTTTGCAAAATTTGTAACTTTGTATTGTATTTTATATACATATATTTTTGCCAATTTTGGGTTCTTTCTGAGCAAGCTCAAAGGTCCTATTGGTCGCTAAGAACTGTAGAGTGCAAAGACTCTACATTTTGTTTCAGTTGTAGCACATCCGTGAGTTTCTGTTTTGTTTCTGAGAGTGTTTCAAAGTGTTGCATCTACCGGTTTCTTATTGCTATACTGTGGAACCTGCCAAGTGTCAAGCCTCAGTTCAAGCCACAATTTTGTTTCTAATTACAACTTTAGAGTGGAGCATGCCACGTAGCGGTTATGTTTCAAAAAGTGTTAAAGTTTCAACCCTACGGAGACAGTCCCTTAAAGTTTTAGTATGAGCACAGAGACTACCGTGTGTCTTTTAATGTTGCTGCGGAACTCGCCAAGTGTCAGCTTCTACATATTGTTTCTGTATATTTTGATGCTAAGTAAAGGATGTATGGTGGGCCATAGTTTAAAGTTTCAAAGCTGTAGAGATCACCACATGGAAGATGCAGCATTAAAGTTAAAAGGTTTTTGACCCTTTCTCCGGTGATATTAAATGTTTCTTAAGTAACGTGGAACCCACCAAGTGTCAGCATCCACGGTAGTTTCAAAAGGTTTCACATGTTTCAAGAAGTGTTGTGGAGGTCACCACGTATCAGTTGTTGTGTGCGCAAAGTTTGCCAGCTATCCCTATTCCCTCCTTTTTGAAACTATCGAGCTTTTAAGTTGTGGGTCCCATTTGTAATGTGTCTTATGTTTCTAATGCTGTGGGTTGTGACAGTTGTCACCTGCGGAGTTCTCCCAAGTATAAAGACACAGTTTTGAGAAGTGTTGCAGAGAAAGACACGTATATGTTTCTAAATGTTGTGGAAGCCACCAAGTGTCGATTTCCTGTTCTTTCCTGAGAAATGGACTTTCAAGTTATGTTGCAGATACTGCCACCTGTCATAGAGTTTTTAGTTTCAAGAGAGTGGAAGCCGCCAAGTGTCTGTCCCTTATAGAAGGAGGTGCGCCACATATATTTTATCACAGCCAATGGGCTTGCAAGAAAGAGTAACTATTGTAGATTCAAAAAATCTTAACTGTCAGAGATTTCCAGTTATCTTGAGTTCTGTTGGGCCGTTGGGATTTGATTGTTGTAGATAATCTAGAGTCAATCTTAGGCTATAAATATGTAACATTTGTAATGAGTTAGATAGAGAAATTCATATAGTTCGTAGACATCTAGAGATATTTTTCTGTTAGAGATTTAAGAGAGAAGTTGGAAACTTTTGCTATGACTAGTGGATATCATTTGCCTTTATGTTGTTATTCTTGATTTAGAAATTTAATGTACCTGTGCATGTGTCTATGCCTCTTATGTTGCTGGAAAATTAATAAGAAAGACTGAGTTCTGTACCTTGGTTGATATTTCCTGTGTCATTACAAAGTGTCTGATTGTGGGCCTTTGATTTTATTCATTGCATCTGTTTATGTTAATCATGCAACATCTGCTCTTTAATGTAACTAAATCTTAAGGATAGTTCACTGTGCTTAATTTGAGAGAAATACTTATTACTTAGGTGCATCGCCATAGTTAGTTTTTTTCTTTAATAGTATCTGTAATCCTATTAGTTTCTACCCTTTTCCTCAAAACCCATTTAAGATAGAGAAGAGCCAGGTTCTTTAAAATCTGGAGGTTGTTTCAAGTAGCAAGTCCCACATTTCTGAAACTTCCCATGTTGGTGTTGGAACCTGCTCAATTTTATACATCAACAATAACCAAGCGACCTATTTCTCCACCATACAGAATTCCATGCAAACATTCAGTTCATATAAATGCCATAGTTATGAAGCATTTGTCTCTAATTCTTAATGGATTTGAACATATTTCTTAAATTTATAACGTTGTTGAAATGTCTTGATGTATTTTTTCTCTAATATATTTGAATTATTATTAGAGATGCCTTCAATATGAGATAGAAAAGCAACAGGGGTGTGTGTAGAGTTTTCAACACTCTTAGAATTCTCTTGACATCATCTTGTGTTCCTGAATGCAATAGCAATGTGCTTGTTCCTATACGTATTTCTTTTGAACACCCATGCCAAGTGAGCAATTTCATGCCAATATACTCTCATCACAGACACAAAAATCTCTGGTAGCTAGCCTTTTCAAGAATCGTGCTTTTGGGTAGGGTGATTATAAGAAAATGCACTAAGAATAAGGTATGTGTGAGTAGCTCTCCTATACTCTTGATATGACAAGGATACATTAGGTTTTTGTAGATAGAATAACAACAAGGAAAGGTAATTTTCTAACACACTCCAACTCCTTTGTAAACTTAGTACCGTCCACCATGTTCTTTAAACTTTAAATGGGAATGAAACTCCACTTTATTTAGACGTTGTTGATAGCATAGATTTGTATCTTGAACCGAATGTTCCCACAATCCAAGATTTAACATGAAAGAATTGAGTGCTTTCTCTTAAAATTAATCTATCTTTCAAGACATCACTATGGGCATGTAATATTATGTGTGATGGGGGATAAAAAAAATCCTTTGTTAAATGCATAACTAAATAATGGAAATGCAACACCTATCCATAAAGCCTAACATCCAAAATGTCAAAATCACAAATTGATGCAGATGCAATGTTAATTAGTATGTTTGACAAACTATATAAAAAAAAATGACATTATGGACCAATTGTGACTAGAAAGGGGCAGTTAGTCAAGCACTAAGAGGATGTGTAGTTCTTCTTTATTCTAATAAGTAATTGGTAACAACATTTTCACTAGTAATTTTCATTCAAGGATAGTTATAAAAATGCCATATTCAACAATAGTATTATAGTTTACAAGATGACTTGAAATTAAAAACAAATCATATTCACTTATGCAAATATGAATTAATTCCACTGGCAGTGATAAAGGATAATCAATCAAAATCCCTTTCAGTCAGAGAAAACTAATGTAATCTAATAACATATCAAAAAACAAACAGTAAAAAAATCTTCACAATGTTAGTAAGAAACTGCGTGTACCTTCTAGGCAATGTAAATCCACATCTTCTCACTCACATTTGACTAAATGCTTACTTTAAAGGTCTTTGTAACAACATTTTCACTAGTAATTTTCATTCAAGGATAGTTATAAAAATGCCATATTCAACAATAGTATTATAGTTTACAAGATGACTTGAAATTAAAAACAAATCATATTCACTTATGCAAATATGAATTAATTCCACTGGCAGTGATAAAGGATAATCAATCAAAATCCCTTTCAGTCAGAGAAATCTAATGTAATCTAATAACATATCAAAAAACAAACAGTAAAAAAATCTTCACAATGTTAGTAAGAAACCGCGTGTACCTTCTAGGCAATGTAAATCCACATCTTCTCACTCACATTTGACTAAATGCTTACTTTAAAGGTCTTTGTTCTATGGCCCAATTATTTCTACTACTCAACAACGTTCTCTTTTGTACAAAATGGAATAGAACTTTCCAAAGTGATGGTCACAGCCTTTTTTGAACAATAAAAAAGGAGGTAACTATAAACATAATCATTAACTCTATTGAAACAAGGTGATATTCTTTAGGCTAAAACTACATGACAACATTCACATCCTTTCTCTGCTGATACATGAGACATATAGATTAAGGAATGGAATGGAATGTGATAAAAAAACTCTTACATAATTTTAATTTAGAAAAAAACTTTATTATGGGTTATAATAATTGATCTATATGTACAACTAACGTGGTTACAAATAACCAACAACTTATAAAATAATCTTGCTATTTGTCTGTCACACATGGCCCTCTAGGGAAGTATAAGTAACTATTGTGTTCATCATGCAAAATGCCCTGTATTAATTGTAAAGAAGAAATCAAAATGTTTGCAAGAGACACTGCTTTGCTTGATAGGTGTTGTCATTGATGGCAACTAAGATCATCCCAGTCATCCACATAACACAAATTGTTCTTACCGGAAGTCAGATTCAGAATTTGTCTAAGACTGAACAGTTAGGAACAGAGCACTAACAGGGTCTGGTATTTCGGTCCGGATCTTTCAGGCTGAAGGCCATGGTTAATTGTAGATCTAGGGCAGTCATATGCATTACCAAGATAGTCTCAATCTAGATTTTTGTCCTCCGGTGATGAAGGATTCAAAAGATATTAGCATCTGAGTATCAGGTTCTAGTTTGTCAGAGCAGACAGAAGGAGATCGGGCTAACCTTGCAGAAGGTTTTGATTCTAGATGTATAGAAGTTGTTTGTTGGACAAATAGTGAAGATCAGTGAGCATGGCTGACATGAGTGATGATTTCCAAGAATAAGTTTTGGTCCGTACCTTAAGTTATGCATTGATCTAGCCAACAAAGCAAAGCATTTATAAAAGTTCTAAGTGTTGTTAAAGCTGACTGCTAGAATAATTATAGATCATGTTGTGGATATATATAGCCGATGAAATTAGATGATTCAGTGTGTGTGGTGTATGCGAATAAGGTGTAGGTGAGAAGAGTAGAAATCCAAAGTGCGAATGAAGGTAAAACAATAAGAAGAGTAGAGTAAAGATGAAATGTGTAAGATCAGTGTTTATACTTAACCGAAACTAAATTTCTTGGATAGGTAGATGCTATTAATCAGTTCAAATCTCTATCATTCTTTTGTTATGTTTCCATAGGTAGTGAGCCCGAATGCATGTGCATTCCCATTTGTAAAAATACTTTTAATAGGGTATTAATATTTGTGGATTAACCCCCAATCATGATTTTTCCCTTAACCAGGTTTCCACATCAAAATCTTGGTGTCAAATGTGTTATTTATGTTCTCTATTCATATGTTATTGATTGATGCTGAAATGTTAAATTGATTATAAGTGGTAAAGAAAGATTAAAAGTAAAAGGATTGAAAATGTGTGACAATTGATTCACCCCCCCTCTTAGTTGTCTGGACCTAAACCAACAATTGGTATTAGAGCAAGGTTCCTTAAAAGAAGCTTAACATCTTGAGGAAAGATCTTAGAAGAAGTTTTTAAATGGGTTCACTTAAGGATCAACTTCAGTTGGCTCTAAAAGATCTTGATCAGTCCAAAGCAGAAATTTACAATTTGAAAGATGAAATCAAGGATGTTGATGACACCATTGAAATATTAAAAGATAAATTGAAGAAATCCTTGGGAAGGAATAGGGAGCTACTTTGGCAATTATCCAACTTATATGAAGAAAATAGCATGAATGAAGCCTTGGAAGAAAAAAACAAAGGAGTGTGATAAGCTGTCAGAAGAAGTTGTTGTTCTAAAAGTTAAGATGGAATCTAGGGTAATGAGGTTTACTAAAGAAATTAAGAAAAGGAAGAAGAATGAAGAAGATTTAAATCAAACTCTAAGAGAAAGAACTGATGAATGTTGCAGATTGGATAGTATTGCTGGTCATCTAAAATCATATCTACAAGAAAGAAAAGACATCGAAAGAGACCTTGAAAGACAAATTGTCATTCTTAGACGTGATCTAGAAGTTACAAATGAATACAAGGAAAAGTTCAAAATAATCTCAGCTAAACTTGAAGCAATACTTGAGGGTCAGAAAAGAGTTGAAGACAAGTATGGTCTTGGATATGAAAATGGTGAAAGCTCTGGATTTGGACAAAGAAAATTTCAACCAAGGAATGAGAGAAACAAGCCTAGAAGACCTCCGATAAGGTAGCCTAATGCTCAAAGGTATCCATCTTTCAATGGAAATTATTTAAAGTACAATAAATTTGGTCATAAAGCTACTCAATGCAGAAGTAGAGTAAATCAAAATAATTCACCCTTCTCCAAACAATGCTTCAATTGTAAGAGGTACGGTAAAAAATCTAATGAATGTAGAAGTATGATAATGAATGACTCATCAAATAGAGGAAATAGGGAATCTTTCAATGGAAAATGTTTTGCATGTAATAGATTTGGACATATGGAAAATTAGTGTAGATCAAGAGGAAATCAATCAAATGGGCAAAGAAATGTTGTGTGCTTCCATTACAAGTGATCCAGTCACTTTGCAAGATTCTGTAGAAGTAGGATCAATGAAGGAAAAGGTCCGGTAAATAGAAAACTAGATGAGCAAAGACAAGACAAGGGCAAAAGAAAAATTGAAGAGAATGAGATCCAGAATGAAACAAATGAGACATGGGTGAATAAATCACTTGTGAACCATAGTGATGGGTCCACACTAGAATCTGGAGTAGATAATTCTTTAGGTAATTAAATTAGCAGCTCTGGCTCAGGGGGAGCTGCATTAAAAATCAAGAATCCCCCCAGCTAGTAGTTGAGTGCCTAGTTCTAGCACAATGAGAAAAGGTACCTTGAATTGACTCAGAACATTTGGAAGGATCTTCGGAAGAAACGAAGTGATCATGGCAAATTTTGGAGTAATACATGAAAGAATATTAAAAAATAGAGCAACCGGATGTGCTAGGGCAGAGCATTTATTAGAAAGGCAAATTAGGTGATGTAAAACTTAAAAGGGCAATTCATTCCTCATTTGAAACACTTTTCATCTGGAGAAAACAAGAAGAAAGAAGTGGACAAGCATAGATCTAAGAATTCTCAAGATTTGGAAGTGAGAAAAGGATTTCCAAGAAAAAACCTTAATCTATTCAACAAAGTATTTTCTGTTTTCTATGAAATCTCTCAAATTCTCAATTTCCTCATATGGCTGTACTCCTCTAGTTGTTGCTGTAACTGAAAGGCCCCAACCAATATTTAAGAAGCATCCACACAAATCAGTTGAAGTTAAACCATTGGGCAAATTCTCTAAGGTTCCACATGGTGTACTGCATGTAGAGGATATTAGGGCATACATCCATTGTAACATGGATGAATTTGGAAACCTAAAACTCTTGGATTTGCTTAAAAACCACTTAATGGATGACAGCCACAAATTGAAACTTGAAGACAATGCCCTACAAAGAAAACATTTTCTACAAGTCATTAGGTTTCTGACATTTGATGAAAATGAATGGGTTTGATATATTTTAAGCCAAATACATGATGAGTTCATATGGCTATTGAAACCATTCAAGATCACAAAGGATGTTATCAAGACTGTGACCGAATTAAACTCAATCAGTGGTTTGCCCTTACTGAAAGCTGTGAAAAACCAGACAGTGACTGATGCTACCAGTGCCAAGTTTGATAGAAGAGTGATGACTATCAATGATATTATAGAATTGGATGTCAAATTCACCTCCATGGTGATTGGGTACAAAATTTATCACTCCAGTAGAGAAAACCCTATCTCCAAAACTACAATATGTGTAGCCTATCAAATGTTAAAAGAAAATGTTGATTATGATCTTTGTGAATTATTAGAAAATCAATTAATTGAGAACTTGAGCAAGATAAAGAAAGATAAGAAAAATTCCTTCAAATATGGTTCCTTGATTATATGCTTGTTCTTCTATTTCATGAATGAAATTCCTGGAATTCAAAGTGTGCATTGGACAACTGATAGGCCAGTAGCATGGTAAATAAGAGATCACCTTATCAGCCTTGGTGACTCTCAAGCCCAAAAGATTTCCATTTGGGGCTACTTCAAAAACTTCCAGAGTTTAATGAAAGAAAGGGAGAGAATACCTAAAATAATTGTGGAAAACTATAAAAATGACATATGTTTCATGGTTGACACAGACCGGTACTTGATGGAAGTTGTAGAACTAATGATAGTCTAGATAATGCCTATTGGTTATGAGGTGGATGAAAGAGTTTTGGATATGTATGCTCAACATCTTTTGAACACACCTAAAGATACCTCTATGGAAAGGTTTCAAACATACAAGGAACTAAGTCTAAAATTGCATGTGCAGCTTAGACAGCCTGAGATCAAAAGGAAAGTGTAGAGACAAGTTGAAAGGTATGCTGAGAGCATTGGCCTAACCAAGGAGGTAGTAAAGAAGAATAGAGAAAGAATTGAAAAGATGGAGAAAAGCAATGAGCAGACTACAGAAGAAAAAGTAGAAAGTGAGCCGGCAGTCGCTCTGGAAATCCCACCAAGCTCCTTAAGGAAGACAAGGAGTTTTGCAACTCTTGATGAGCAACTCAAGTCCACTTCCACCAAGAAGTCTGAAGCCACTCCATCTAATGATGGAGTGAAAATAATGAAAACCAAGGCCACAAGAACCCACAAGAGCACAAAAGATGATGAAGAGATAGAAACAAATGAAGAAGTGAAAGAAACAAGATTCATGAAAGCTAGAACTTCAAAAACTTTTGAAGAACAGCCTTCTGGAAGCATTAAGGCCAGTAAAAAGTTAGTCATTGATAAGGTCTCTATGACCAATGATGAAATTGTACAATCACTGTTCACAAAAATTTAAAGCCTGTCAGAGTTTACTATGATAATTTTGATCAGGCAAATAAGAAAATCTTGGAAGATGCCATTATCACATATTTGAACAAATTCAATAGAGCCATACTAGAAATCTTACAAGAACTCCCTAAAAGCTTAATGAAAGTACTAGAAATGAGGAACTAAGTAGCTAAGGATAAAGACATGAAACTTAGAGAGTATGTTCTCTCCACTGTGTGCCCTATGATGACTAGAAGAGAAGCAGACAAAATCCTCAGAGAAGTCGAAGATAAATTCATAAGCAAAGTTTGGATGAACAAACTTATGCTTGGTGAAACTAAGGAAATTTTGAGAAAGGTAGTAGACATGGATAAGTATTTTATTATTTCAGAGAAACAAGTTGAAGAAGACAATTCTCTAGTTCTAAAACTAGAAGCTTCAGATGAAGAGACTAACAAGAGAAGTGATGACCAAGGTGCAAATTTAAATCCTTTGGAGTCAATCTATGAAGAGACAAATTTTGGATTTGACTCATCAAATCTAAATATTCAAGAAGTTCTGGAAGAGAAACAATTCAATCAAGATGACATAAAAATGGTAGACATAATAGTCGATGCAGGGGTAACCCCTCCACCTGATCACTCCAAAAAAGAAGAGGATATTGCTACCATACAAAGCCCTCCGAATTAGATAGTAGGTAGTGAGAAAATAGAAAAGAGTCCCTCTGAAGAAAACACAGAGAAGAGTAAAATAGAGAAAGAGGAAGAACAAGGAAAGAGGGACAAGGTAGAAGAAGATGGTGCAAATGTTGAAGCACCTAAAGCAGACACTGAGAAATTAGGAGAACAAAAGGATTGTTCTAAAATGATTGCAGAAGATACTGCAGATGTAGTAAAAAATCTTCTTGAAAAAGAAATGATTGAAATTGATGAGCCTGAGCTACTTCAAGGCCTAGCTAATCTAGATACTCTCTCTCTAATTCAATTGATGAAAATAGCATCATTCACCCAAGTAAAGGCTAGAGAAAAGATGTTAAAGTCCCACATGGAGGACAATGAGCTACTAGGGCTTGCAACCAAAATTTTGGAGAATTTAATGCCAACCTATAAGAATAATCAAAATGATTCCCCCTATGGACATCTACAAAATCTTGTAAGTTCAGTAAACTCTCACTTTGAGTCTTTTGAAAAGTCTACGGAGGCAAAAGTTTAGAAAGAATTCCTGAATAAGAAATTCAGTCAAGTTAAGAATATAATAAGCAATGATAGGTTGATCCTAGGCATTAGCATCAAGAGCATTCAAAATGTCCTAAGTGATGGAGGAGATATATATAAGTTTTTCTTATCATGGTCTAAAGTCAATGAGGATATTGAAAAGAAGATAAAGAAGCAGGAACATAAAATATCAGCTCTATCTCAAACTTTTCATCCTCTAACTGCCTCTCCTATAAGCCAGGAATGTTAGGTTATTAGCTTAACAGATGAAATAAAGGGACTTAAAAAAGAGAAAAGTAATACTATGAAGAGAATGTGTGAACTCGGGGGACTGATTACCCCCAAGCTGGAATCTATGCATAATGTCTTATCCAAAGCCCAGAATGCACTTCAGACAAGTGATCCTCTGGATCTAGCAAAAGCAGAAGCATATGCATTTTTGCTGAGTGAGCACATCTCTATTTTGGATGGAATGAAGAATACATGGGCCTTTGAACTTGCGCAAATAAAAACCAGCTTTGTAGACATTCTCAAGTTCATGTAAATAAGAGTTAGTGATTATCTGTTCATATGAGGCAATATATACAGATTTTTTGGATTTTTTTGGCTTGTGGACCCCACCCTTTGCCATTGATGTCAAAGGAGGAGTGAAGGGTAGTGAAAAATGAGGAATTCAGTTGAGGGGGAGAACCGAAATAAGTGAAGGGCCGGGGTGCACAGACAAAGGGGGGGTTGCACTAAGACACTTAGTCATTTTTCACTAAGTGTTTCCATCAATGCCAAAGAGGGAGATTGTTGGCAATAGACACTGCTTTGCTCGATAGGTGTTGTCGTTGATGGCAACTAAGATCATCCCAATTATTTGTATAACACAAATTGTTCCTATCGGAAGTCAAATTTAGAATTTGTCTAAGTCTGGACAGTTAGGAACAGAGTAGTAACAGGGTCTGGTATTTCAGTCTGGATCTCTCAGGATAAAAGCCATGGTTAGTTGTAGATCTAGGGGAGTCATATGCATTTCCAAGAAAGTCTCAATCTAGATTTTTTTCCTCTAGTAATGAAGGATTCAAAAGATATTAGCATCTGAGTATCGGGTTCCAGTTGGTCAGAGCAGACAGAAGGAGAACAAGTCGACCTTGCAAAAGGTTTTGATTCTAGATGTATAGAAGTTGTTTGTTGGACAAATAGTGATGATTAGTGAGCATGGCCAACATGAGTGATGATTTTCAAGAATAAGTTTTGGTCTGCACCTTAAGTTATGCATGGATCTAGCCGACAGAGCAGAGCATTTATAAAAGTTCTAAGTGTTGTTAAAGCTAACTGATAGAATAATTATAGATCATGTTGTGAATATATATAGCCAATGAAATTAGATGATTTAGTGTATGTGATGTATGCAAATAAGGCATAGGTGAGAACAGTAGAAATCCAAAGTGTGAATGAAGGTAGAATAATAAGAAGAGTAGAGTAAAGATGAAATGTGTAAGATCAGTGTTTATACTTAACCAAAACTAAATTTCTTGCATAGGTAGATGCTATTAATCAGTTCAAATCTCTGTCATTCTTTTGTTATATTTCCATAGGTAGTGAGCCTCCATTTGAGCAGTGAGCTCTGGACAGTGGGCCCAAATGCATGTGCATTCCTATTTGTAAAAATACTTTTAATAGGGTATTAATATTTGTGGGTTAACCCCCACTGTGGTTTTTCTCTTAACCAGGTTTCCACGTCAAAATCTTGGTGTCAAATGTGTTATTTATGTTCTCTGTTCATATGTTATTGATTAAAAGTAAAAGGAATGAAAATGTGTGACAACTGATTCACCCCCCCTCTTAGTTGTCCAGACCTAAACCAACACAAAATGACTTGAAAAGAGGTACCAAAACATGAATTCAATCATCAGCATAGCCAAACTAAAGGAAAACTAAAACCGAAGTGAGAGAATGCACACATATACCAATAAAATAATGGTTGTTTCTAAAAAGTTATTTTATTAATAGAAATGTACAAGTTGACATAAAAGGTGTACAATTTAATTTTTGTTCGAAGGTTAACCAATATACACAAGAAATTTTTTTTGTGTACCTCTTCATTCACACATATACAAAGAGAAACTGCCACAGTGCTAATATATAATATGTTAATGAATCAAAACATTTTAGGACGCACATCCCTGCCATAGTAGTTGGCATAAAACTTGTCTTGCATCAAGAAATATGTGCCATCCAAGTTTTCTTTCACAATTGTTAAGGCATCGATTACTATTGAAATGTTGTCCTGTATGTCTTTAATCTTGCAAATAGCACTTTCATCGACTGGGGAAGTGCTCATGAATGTACACCAATAAAACTAGTATGACATTGTGTGTAACTTGTTTGACTCAGTTACAACATCTATAGCTTTCGTGACCAACATATCACAAGTTATGTCAAAACAGTGTCTGTGAGGTTGGTCACATGAATGACTATCATTGTGATTGCTGCCCGATGATGACATGCCTAGAGACAAAAAACAACAACCCAACTTAATAAGCAATCTAGGAAAAGAAACCAACTAATTAACAAGTCATGTGAGTAAAGAAGACACAAATGTAAACAAAATAAATAAGACTGAGTGCATTTAAACAAAGAACTTAACAATATTAACAACAAACAAATGGACTATACTTAAGCTCAAACACATCACAGAAAGAAAACTGGACGGCAGAAACAAATAGCTGAAAATATAAATGAACAGGGATCATATTTAGCATGTACATACATTTGATTGTACTTGTTTGCCGATGACAACTTCGAGAGGAATGGTGGAAAAGCAAACCAACAGAGTAAGAAAAAGTGTAAATCAAACTAAGGAATTAAAAGTGAGTGCATATAAACAAAGAATATAACATTTTTAAATAAAAAATAGACAAAACTAAAACTAATTTGCATGGACAAAAATTAGAGGTAGTAATGGATAACCAACATATATATCACTTATATACATGTGGCCAACAAAATTGTATCTTTATGGTCTAATCACAACACAAACAGTACAACTATTCTATGTAGGTGTCGACATTTCTGATATCTGAGAGAGCAAGTTAGCACATTTAGATTGGTAATCAATTTCTACAACTTTCATAATTGTTTTTGATATAATACGACTACAAAAACAAAGGGCCGAACCCTTACAAAACAACCCAAAAAAGGAACAACCAAGTCTCATGAACAAAAGGAGCCACTAACAGTAACAACAACATTGATAGTCGATTAACAACAAATAGTAAATAGTAGCACTTTGACAGCAGAAGGAAAAAAAAAGGAAAGAGACAAAGCTAAGAAGAAATATCCTCCCAGCCTTTCAATAGGAAGTCATAAATTTTATCAAACTCTTTAGTCTTCTCTTCGTCTATGCCATGTGCAAGGGTATCCTGCTCCTTCAAAAGAGTCAAATTCACCATAGCCAAGCGGTAAAGCATTCTATTTATGAAGCATCTGAGGGAGAGAATCTTCTACTCAAGGGATTCCACACAATTTCTTAGAGTAGACATTTCATCCTCCTGATCGGCGTCTTCCTCCATGGCATCTTCCTCAACCTTCTCACCAATCATCCCCTCCCCATTATGAGTATGATCTCCAGGCACATAATCCCCACCATCAGAGTCCTTAGCTTGCATATCCTTTTCCTCCATCCCTTCAGTCTACTCTGAGATCTCCTGCACTTTGATGGCTTCACCTTTAGATAGCTCTCCCTCCTAGGTAGATGTATCTGAGTCACAATTGTTGATTTAACCCTTGATTAGGAATTGAACAGTTCATTCCTAGTTGACAGTGTGAAAATAAATTGCTTGAACCAAATTCTATTAATAATAACATCAAAACTCTGATCTGCATGAACGTCATACTGGAGAGTGTAAAATTCCTTTGCAGACATTTATAATAGTGCATTTTATGCATCATCAAAAGCAACAACCTAAATACTGCCAGTGGGGTCTTCAATTTGTAGTCAGAGCAAGTACCTATAATTGTAGTCCTCCACTAAAGACTTGCATGTTCCACAATACCCAGTATCATCATCATTTTGAAGGAATTTATTTTTCACTCCTTTCCATTAACTATGAGTGGACAGGCCAGCTAACAGAATACACTCATTTTTACATATTTTATTGTTGCCGTAACAATGCATTGAAGAGGTTGTGCAACTGACTCAAAATGTTGCAAAATTGATGAAATTAGCATTTCCTTAGGCAAGTTGGATAGAAATGGAGTACCTATTGAGGAGGAAACGATATTTCTCCCTTATTTAGCCGCCCAATGCCTTAGGGGTTCTACCTTCAGAATTTGCGGCTCTACAATAAACACAATTGTGAAAGTTTTATTAAAGAATTTTCCATTAAAATCAGAAACACGAGCATTCCTAAATGTAACAACAATAGTTTGTTTAGAGTCCTTTAATTTTTTGAGTTCCTTCCCCTCTTTTTGGCAAACATGATCCCACAAGCTAGCTTCAACAGTGCAACCTGACATGTCCAATAAATAGATGGTATGGCAAAGTACTTCTTTCCCATCTCTTCACCTTATTGTTGAAGTATTAGTAACATGCAAGACAACCCTGGTGGAATCAATAAGAACATTGTTTTCCTTTTCCTTAAGTGTATTAAGAGGTATGAACTAGAAAGTGTGTGCTGGCAGTGAAAGATAATCTTCGTATAGCTGAAGGACTAAGCCTTGGTCCAATGTAATCTCTATATTAGTGTTCAATTTGTTGTAAGCCTTGTTTGTACCCTTGACTATAGTGTGTAAACTGAACCTATATGCACCCTACCATAATGCATCTCTGTGATATCATTGAAACAAGTTACGCAAACTTTAGTTCGTTCGCTATCCATCATGTCAAAGCTAAAAACTTGTCCATTACTTCTCATTGTATTAAACTTGTGCATTTGTTTTTTAGCCATAACATGACCCTTTATTATCCATCTCCCTTGTTAGGAATTCAAACCCTTAATAGGTATTATGCATTCAGGAACAACTTGTTGTCCTATAGGCACATTTATACCAAATGTGAGGCTTCACTAAACAAGTCTAAAAACTTGTCCATTACTTCTCATTGTATTAAACTTGTGCATTTGTTTTTTATCCATAACACGACCCTTTATTATCCATCTCCCTTGATAGGGATTCAAACCCTTAATAGGTATTATGCATTCAAGAACAACTTGTTGTCCTATAGGCACATTTATACCAAATGTGAGGCTTCGGCGAACTAGAAAGTGGGTGATGGAAGTGAAAGATAATCTTCGTATACCTGAAGGACTAAACCTTAGTCCAATGTAATCTCTATATCAATATTCAATTTGTTGTAGGCATTGTTTGCACCCTTGACTATAGTGTGTAAACCGAACCTATATGCACCCTACCATAATGCATCTCTGCAATATCATTGAAACAAGTTACGCGAACTTCAGTTCGTTCGCTATCCATCATGTCAAAGCTAAAAATTTGTCCATTACTTCTCATTGTATTAAACTTGTGCATTTGTTTTTTAGCCATAACGTGACCCTTTATTATCCATCTCCCTTGATAGGGATTCAAACCCTTAATAGGTATTATGCATTCAGGAACAACTTGTTGTCCTATAGGCACATTTATACCAAATGTGAGGCTTTGGCGAACTAGTAGGTTTTGTGTAGATGATTCCATTTGATATTCATGTGATCTAAAGACAAATCTAGGATTGCCAAATAACCGATGATCAGCATGAGTAATAACCATATCAGATATTACTACAGTCCTGTAACGGTAGGAGCAAAAAATAAGTTCAAAGACTGTGCAACATATAGTTTATCTCCACAATGTTAGGAAAACAAATTATACATTACAATAGCAACCTACCTTGTACCTCTACCATTACTGTAGAGGTAACGCGTCAAACACACTATGCACCCAATTTTTATGCTTCCAGAAGAAAATAGTTCACTAAACTTTCTAGGAAGCATGGCTGGGTGCAAGTGAACCCCATCAAAAAGGACAACTTTATACCATTTGGGTACCTAGCCAAGAGTGGCAAGCTTGTTGAAAGACACAATCTACAGTTATGGTACATCTCCAGTACTCATCATTTGTATTGTGTTTGGAGTTAGCGTCGGTTCCATTTGTTGGAAAGGACAAAACACCGGTTGTTAAGTTACAAGAAGAAAACAAATCAACAAAGGTCAAATAAGAAAAGGATTTGAAACAAATACTTTTTGGTATTTCTAATGTTTCAAATACACGATGGAAAAGTGCTAGTCAACAGTTTCAATTTATTTTTACAAGAAAATGTTTTCAATACCTCACAACATGGGGGTCTTAACATATCTGCACATTCATAACTCTCCATTGTGAATTCCTACTTATTTACTAATAATTATTAATTACGAAAGCACTCACCCATATGCCGTAACATTTACTAAGTCGGAAGGCCACAATATATGCTTGAAAAAGAAATATAGTTTGTAAGGGTTCAAAAAATTAAGGAACTTAGAGCCAACTGATATATTAAGTTTCAATTTTCCAAGAACAAAGTACATTGCGCAATTTTCTAATGTTTCAAATACACGATGGAAAAGTGCTAGTCAACGGTTTCAATTTTTTTTTACAATAAAATGTTTTCACTACCTCACGACATGGGGGTCTTAACATATCTACACATTCATAACTCTCCATTGTGAATTCCTACTTATTTACTAATAATTATTAATTACGAAAGCACTCACCCATATGCCGTAACATTTACTAAATTGGAAGGCCACAATGTATGCTTGAAAAAGAAATATAGTTTGTAAAGGTTCAAAAAATTAAGGAACTCTGGCTTATAATAGAGCTAACTAATATATTAAGTTTCAATTTTCCAAGAACAAAGTACATTGCGCAATTTTCAATAAAAATCTAAATAGAGAGGTATTCAAATCAACTTTTCAACTCATATTCCCTTTATGTAACAAAATAATGATCTAATATTGGTAGGAGGAGTATTAAATTAGACCTAATTTCTTTTCTCTCGTACATGATACCCTTTTAAAGAGAAACATACTGCCAATATCATATATTATGATGCACACAAAACATGACCTAAAGGGATGGTAAGTTGCTTTGTATTGACAATTCTAGGGAAAAACTTTTTTTATGTTGTTAGCACTATAGAAAACCTACCATAAAAGTTTGACATTTTTTTCTAGAAGTTGTGAAACTACATATAAATTGTAAGATTATTTGCATACCTTTCTTGGACAAACTTAAAGTGTAGTCTAGAAAGAAGCCTCTAATAGGAAAGAATAGCTCTGAACAACAACAAATACCATAAGCAAAAGAGGCAGTTCAATTAGCAGCATTGTATGAGAAGTTTGAACATATTAAATGTTGCAAAAAAATTGACCGGAAATAGCACAAGTGTATGTAAGAGCAACATTTTCTCTAGAAGTTGAAAAACTACATATAAATTATAAGATTATTTGCATACCTTTTTCATACAAACTTAAAGTGCAGTCTAGAAAGAAGCCTCTAACAAGAAAGAATAGCTATGAACAACCACAAATATGCTTAAGAAACTTAATAGACGAATAAGAATAATCAAATTCAAAAAAGTAGCTTGAGTTTCTTCAAAAATAAAATAGTGATACTAACATACCAAAAAAGAGAGAAAAAATTTGCTTGGAAGAAGCATCAGGCCCAAGAGGATTTGCATGATTTTTTGCAATTTATTACATGAAATGTTTTAGGCCAATTATGTGCTAAATAAGAATAGTTTGTCGGTAGTACTTGTTGTATTGTTAAAGGAAAACAGGCTGTAGGAGGCAGAGATGACTATAGTTCACATTAGTGAGAAACATTGTGAGTTTTTTACTTTTTTTGAGATGGAAGAGATGGGAATCAAATCAGATATCATAACTTGTAATAGTCTGCTAAAATCATATTCTGAATGGGGTTATATTGATGAAGCATTGGAGTTGTAAGATAGAATGAGGCAAGGTCATTGTTGTCCTGATAGCATTACATTTACTACCCTAATTGGTGGCCTCTGCAGGGTAGGCAGAGTAGACCAAGCTCTCGAATTGGTGGCTAAGATGACCGATGCTAATTGTACTTAAGATGAAGTTACATTTACTACTCTAATTGATGGTCTTTGCAAGGTTAACGAGTCAACGAGGCTTTTCGATTAGCAACTAATATATTGGATGCTCATTGTTCACCTAGTATTATTACATTCACTGCCCTAATTAATGGATTGAGTCTTTTTGCAACAAAAATATGCACCAGAACTAAACCTAATCAAAAACCAAAATTTTCCCAACCCAAATTCAAAACCAGGATCATCATAAGCACTCAAAATCTAGCCTACCGGTTCACCAGAACCATGGAAACAAAAACATCCATTTCTTCTTATCTATCTACACTATGCTAGGTAAATGACAAGATTTGAGGATTTTAAGGTGGTGTAGGAGGCTGAGGTAGAGGAATATTAAGTAAATCCTTAATATTCTGCTCCTTCAATAGACTGCACATGCACAGAAACCCCACCCCAAGAAAGAATGAAGCTGAAGCCTATTCTATTCCTATCCATGTAGTCCCATGGAGCGTTTCATGTTTTGCCATTGTCAGGATTTTGTCTGAGCATATATCAACAGAAAGAGAAATAGGCCGAAGGGTAGGTGTCAGGAGAAAACCCTTTTGCAAATCTATCTAACTAAAGCGTGGCAAGAGAAACACATTTTATAAACCTTGTTTTATCCATAAAATGGAAAACCTAGATTTCCCATCATTTTCTAAATACTAAAGTCTATTTAAAATAGAGTCACAACAGTAAAATTCAAAACACAACAAAAGCACATTTGTCATCGCTTGCTGAAAAAAAAATCACCTGAAGAAGGCATATGTTGGAGAAGCTGAGCAGTGCAAGGGAAAATGACAACAACCTAATGAAGGCAAATTTTTTTTTTTTTTTAGCAGAAAAAGGTGACGGAGCACCCATAGGATTAATAGAAACGTTTAAATAGGAAGAACAAGGGCTTCACGCCTAGAAGTCCATCCCAAAATAATTACATGAAAAGGTCCTAAAATGACCTGAAAAAATAATTTAAAACAAAACAACACGGCCCATAAAAGACCTGATAACACAAGATTTAAACCATCATGGGAAAAAATACCAAGCCGCCAACCCAGAGCAAACACGGAAGCTGTCAAGCACAGCCCATTGACGGCACTGCCAAAAACATACGCCCCCACCACACCAACCGCAGCACCACCGTAGGGAAACCATCGAAAAAGTAGACACCCGTCCACGTAGAGCCGTCAAATAGAACACAGAGGCAGAAACAAACAAACCACGGGACCACCCACAGCGAGTAAAACAAAACAAAACAAAGACCACCGCCACCCTGTTCTCATGCACAAGGGGAGACAGTAGGCCGTTGATTAAGCTTAGGCCGCTGGCGGAGCCGCCGGCAGATCCCTTGCCTCCATATCCACTATGGCCGATGACTGCCCCCCTTCCTCCAAATCTGCCAGTGCATAATAAGGCATTCCTGGGGCCATGTCAAACGCATGGACTCTGCTGTGGAGGAGAATTCCGTAGAGTTGTTAGATTAAAAAGCCCACCAATAAGGGCATCACCTTGCTCCATACGATAATTAGACATGGCCGCCTCC
Source organism: Cunninghamia lanceolata (assembly GCA_027924645.1). Taxonomy (NCBI): domain Eukaryota; kingdom Viridiplantae; phylum Streptophyta; class Pinopsida; order Cupressales; family Cupressaceae; genus Cunninghamia; species Cunninghamia lanceolata. The sequence goes on along the minus strand of BSBN01000534.1, from coordinate 11,962,016 downwards.
CAATGATCCACTGTGTAAATATTCTTAAAGAACAAGCCTGCCGCCAGGGAGTGCACATAGTCTCCATCCATAATGAGATCCATTATGTTGGAAAAGAGTTGTGAGACTATATCTAAAAAATTTAACACACGGCCATCATAGCCTCTGATCCAGGCATGGCCCACGATATTTCGAATAGCAAACTACATGAGAGTGTAGTCAGAATCGATAAGGGTCATGAGATCAATCACCTTCACTCGCCCCTGAATCTTCGGTTCCCACTCCAGGGCAGGGAAAAACAACCTCTGGTTCAGTCGCGTATCTGCCATCATCAGCGAGAGATGAGAGGTAGCAATTGAAAGGAGGGAGCAACACGGAAAGAGTAGTAAAGCGGCGAAGCAAGGAGACCACACAGGATAGAGCCCTCAGAAACACAAACATGAAAGGAGCCAGTAAGAAACAATAAGGAAAGGAGAGCTGGCGGAGAAGTAAAAGCGCTATCGTCAGCTGCACAACTGGGGAGAGTAGTACTCTGCCAGCCCATTTGAGAGCAAGTATAGGTGACAACGTGTCCACAACAGGTAGGAGGAGGTGGGAGAAATAAGCCGTTACGCCGTCAAAGGATGAACAAGCAGTCCTAGCATGACAATATCTATAAATGAACATAAGGCAAGAGCAGATACGCTATCTTCCCCTTGCAGGCAGGACATCTGACAAACCTACATCCATCTTAATTCATTCATCCCAATAAAAACTTGGGAAAGTGCTCCTGGAGAATGTCAGAGATCCTTACAGAAGTATAAATGTGGAAATAAATGAGACAGCTTCCTAATCCAAGGTGAATCCAGTGTAAGACCATCCGACCATACTTTAGGCTTGTCAACCTCTTGGACCAGTCAAGGAATATAACTTACTCATCTGCGATATCAGTAGCTAGGAGAGAGGTCAATTGACATGGCAGTTGGAGTACGCCACGATGGAAGAGAATAGTGTCTGTATCACTATCAATTGCTACATTGGCTAGGAAGTCCGCCACCCTGTTACCTTCCTGTAACATGTGGGATATGAAAAAATTGTCCAGTTTGTTCAGAAGAGCTTTAGCCTGAGAAAGGATATATGCCAACTTCCAGTTATCTAATCCTTTCCCCTTAATTGCATTTATTACTATCAAGGAATCGCCCTCAATCCACATGTTCCTTAAATCTTTTTCAAGCGCCAGAATTAGTCCATGCACCAGAGCCCAAGCTTCTACCTCATTGTTGGTACCTAGGGGTAATTTAGATGACTTAGCTGCAATCAACTCTCCATGGATATACCGAATGACACATCCCATTCTAGAAAGGCCAGGATTCCCTCAGCATGCCCCGTCAATGTTGAGCTTACAGAAGGGAGAAGAGGGTGGAGTCCATTTAACTTTATCTCTGATTGTGGAGAACTTAGGAGCTCCTGTATTGATGCCAACTCCCAAACATCTGACTAAGGGCCAGAGCGATATAACTTCTGCATCCCATTTGGACCAAACTAGCTTAGAGGAATTAAAAGATCTAAGATAAGCTACTGCCTGGTCCGTTATGGCAGCATCAAGTTTAACACAGACCTGAAACACTGACCAAGCTTCCTTCCTGAAAATACGCAGATTCCTTTCCCACCAGATGTGCCAGATAATCATGGAAGGACCCAACTCCCAAAGGCATGCTAATGTTGAGGTAGCAAACGGATGGGGCCAGTTTTTAAACATAAGATATAAGGATATGGAGAAAGGGCTTATCCATTTTAACTTCCTAAAAAACCAGGTCCAACATGCTCTACTAAAAAGGCAGTGAAGCAAGAGGTTGTCTAAAGATTCTTCCTCCAATCCATAGAGCACACAAGGGAAATTAGAGCCCAACCCTAGCCTTTTGATTCGATCACCTGTGAGAATTTTATTATGAAGCGCACACCAAGCCAAAGCTCCAGCCCTAGGGAGAGTTGACGAGCCCCAGCACAGCTTCGAGGGCCAGTTTGACAGCGCTTTCTGCACGCCTAGTTTATATCCATCTTTAACTGAATAGCGTCCTGAAGTAGCCGCTGTCCAGACCACTTCATCCTCCATGCTGGAGACAAACACTGACCTCCTACCAAGGAGACAACTTAGAAGTGCTTTTTGGGATAAAGGAAAATTGCAGTCGAGGAATCCTTTCCAAGCAACTGTAATTGATGACCCCTCCCTAACCACCTGCCAGTAATCTTTAACTTTGTGCCCCCAGTGTGATTGGAGAAAGGAACATGCCTTAGAGAGCTCGGGATACGTAGACAGTGGTGCTTCCCCGCCCCAAGAGTCAAACTAGAAATCTGCCTTTTCACCATTGTGTATGAGCCAGGTAAGGTTGGGCTGAAGAAGGTCCCTACTTCTTAATAAAAAATTCTAGATAGCTGAACCCTTGGGAGGGTTTTGCACTGTGAAGATCCGCTCATTATCCAGCGATTCAAGATACTTAGCTTTCATTAGTTTTACCCACATGGCGTTAGGTTTGAAGTACATGTTCCACACCAATTTGGCCTCGAGTGCTTGGTTTTGAGCTTGGATATTCAGAATTCCCGACCCTCCTTCCGCCTTGGGTTTGCACACTTTATCCCAAGCCAATAAGTGGATTTTCTTTTCTTCAAGAGAGCCTTGCCAGAGAAATTTTCTATAGAGACCATCAATTTTAGCAATAATTCCTTTAGGGACATGGAAAGCCGACATCATGTATACGGGCACCGCAGACAGCACAGCTTTAATCAAAACTACTCACCTAGCTAAGGATAGATGGTGACCTTTCCATTTAGCCAGCTTTGTATTCAAATTCTGTAAGACCTTGCCCCATAGATTATTCTTGTATCTGCCTATGAAAAGAGGCAGACCGAGATAGCTTCCTGGGAGAACCTGAGAATCGAGGTTAAGGATAACTTGTAACAACTTTTGGAGAAGCAAGGGAACATTTTGGAAAAAGACCATAGATTTATTAAAATTCACTTCTTGGCCTGAGGCGCAGCAATAAGACTTGACTGTATTCATCATTGATCTGGCTTCCCATATAGACGCTTGGCCAAAAAGTAATGTATCATCAGCAAACAAAGCATGAGTGAAGGGCTCTTGGATACCTTTTAGTTTGATGCCTTGCCATTCTGACATTCTCTTTGCCTCCTTTATGGACCAAGTGAGAGCTTCTGTCATGATTATGAAGAGGTAAGGAGAGAGAGGATCTCCTTGTTTTAAGCCAAGCGAGGGTTCAAAGAAGCCAGATTCCTTTCCATTTATTAAAACTGAGGCTCGAAACCCTAAGATACATGAATTAATCCATTTAACCACTTCTTTGGAGAACCCCATTTGCATCATGATATCAAACAGGAAGCTCCAATTCACTCTATCATAAGCCTTAGACATATCAAGTTTCACAACCATAGCTTTCTTCTTTTCCTTGTTCACTGAATGCAAGATTTAATGGGTAAGGATGGCGCCCTCCATGGTCTCTTTTCCTGGTACAAAGCCCCCCTGTTCACTAGAAATCAACTCCTTCATCAGGGGTGAGAATCTAAGTGCTATGGCCTTTGAAATTATCTTATAAATGAAGTTGCACAGAGAAATAGGCCAGAAATCTTCAAAAGTTTGGGGAAATTTTGATTTAGGAATAAGCATTAAGCATGTCGATTTAAGTTCCTTTAGCACATTCTTAACTTTTCTGGATTCTTCTATAGCCAGGAAAACATCCCTTCCAACCGTGTCCCAGCACTTCTGAAAGAAAATTCCGGTCCATCCATTCGGACCCGGCGCTTTCTCTCCTGCCAAAGAGAACACCGCAGACTTTACTTCTTCTAAGGAAAATGGTTTCAAAAGTTCCTTATTGTGATGTTCTTTGATTAACTTTGGAATGAACTTACACACCTCTAATGCTTTGTTCCGATGGTAAGGTGGGCTGGAAAGAAGATTTGCAAAAAAAATTTGTGCTGCAGCAAGGATATCTGATTGTTCAGTGCATGTCTGCCCATTTCCCAATTTAATGGATTTAATAGAATTGACCCCAGCTCTCACCTTGACTGACAAATGGAAATAAGAGGTATTTTTGTCACCGTATTTCAACCATAGTTTCTTGGAACGCTGCCTCCAATAGAGTTCTTCCCTTTTCAAGATCTCTTCCAGATCTGATGTCAACTGTTTCTCCTTCTGAAAGGAGGATAAATCCATACCTCTAGTGATTATGAGATCAGCCAGTACTTTTAATTCTTGTAAAATTCTAGCTTTCTCAGCAAAAACATTTCAGAAATGATTTTTGTTCCATTCCATTACCCTGTGCCTTAGAAATTTTAGTTTACTTGCTAATTGAAACATTCGTGATCCTTCCATGAAAGGAATGGAATTCCACCAGAGCTGAATATTATCCACAAAAGTCAAATCCCTGAACTACATAGACTGAAACCTGAAGCGCTTCTTGCTGGGAAAAAAATGTCCTCCTAAGAAGAGCCTGACTGGAAAATGATCTGAACCTACCAAGGGCCGAATATCTGCTTCAAAACTAAAAGGAAAGTTAAAACATTTTGGAGACAAAAGGAATCTGTCCAATCTTTCTGCTATTTGTAGAAATCCTTTTCTTCTGTTCGTCCAGGTAAAAGTGCCGTTATTAGGAATGCAGTCTATCAGAAAATTATTATTAACAAAAGCCTTAAAATCCTTCTGAGATCTAGGCGGATGCGTGATACCCCCTGACTTTTCCTTGTCATCTAAAATGGAATTAAAATCGCCCCCTAAAATGAGAGGGCTCCACTTTAGCTTCCTCAGCCAAGTAGACAGATTATCCCAAACTAATCTCTTCTGTGATAAATCTACAGGCACATAAACATTCACAACCCATAAGTCAGCTCCATTAAAAGGATCAGGGAACTTACCAATTATAAAGTTGTCAGTCTTCTCCACTACTTCTAGGGCTTGAATATGATTCCTCCAGCCTGTGACTAACCCTCTAGCAGCCCCATGAGCATCCACCTTTTCAAAGTTCCAATCCCTCCAACTCTTAGAGAAAGAATCAAAAGACTCTGGGGATAGTTTAGTTTCCTGAAGCATGAATATTTCCACTCGTTCATCATCAATTTGATATTTGATGAGGTTCCTTTTGTTAGGGGCATTAATGCCCCTAACATTCCACATGAGGATCCTCATATATCTTGAGGAGAGTAACTAACTCTCCTCCTACTGTTTGGACTTCGGGATACTTGGGAATGGAGGCCACTGATCTCGTCTTTGTTATGCCTCAGCTGCTTCTTTCTAGAGTTTTTCCTGAGGGGGGTAGGGGTGCCTTTAGTCAAAGGGCTTTTCAAGCTTGTTTGAAGTAGACCGAGAGGCCTGTTCTCCTCCTTCTCTAGGTCTTCCTGAAGAACCTCATCTACAATTTCCTCCATCACATTTAAAGCCACTTTTGACACCACCTGGTCTAACAAATCCTTCAAAGTTTCATTGTCCTGAATCAAGTCCTTGGAGAAATCATTTTGCTCGGCTTCTAATTCCCTAGAGGTGAGCTGGTCCTTTAAGGTGGGTGGCATCTCATCCCGCAAAGAGGTGTCCTCTTCCCCGTTTAAAAAATCCTCTTCCTCCCTTAGCAGAGAAAAACACCTAGGGCCATGTTTAGGAGTCTCTTGGGTCGCGTCTTCAAGGAAGATACCTTCCTAGGAAGCGAAAATAATATCCTCAAGGTCCTCTAGGTCCTCTGGCAAAGGTTGGCGTTTCTCAATATTATCTCCTAGGGGAAATTCCACATTTGCTGATTGATCTTTTCCTTCTGAAATCCCAAGCACCACCTATAGATCTTGTGGTGAATCACTCACCCGAGCCGAGATAGAAATATTTTCCAACTGGGAACCCAACATAACTGCATTACTGCTACTTAATTCGTGCTCCTCTAAGAACACTTCTGCCAAAGGTACTGGATTAGAGGCTTCCTTCTCTTGTTCCAACCATCTGCCTTGATTAGACGGGTTATCTACTATCGTAAGAAAATCTTGAAGCCTTTCCAGATCCTCTGAATTTACACCATCTTGTATTATAATCTCTTGTAGCGAAATTCCATGTATAGAGTCCAGCTTGATTCTTTTGGGCATTAACTCCTTAGCCTCTGTAAGAATTCTCAGTCTTACTGAAGAAGAGGTGAGGTTTACTGTGGGAATGTCCACTTCTTGACACACCCCCATGGAGTTACCAAGACATGTCAGGACTTCAACATCCCTATACTCCATCGGTAAATAGGAAAGATGAACCCAAAGAGGGATCAAAGGGATTTGTTCTTTCCCAACATGAAAATTTGGGCACCATTTTTGACACCAGATAACTGTTTGATTAAACTACCATAGTCTCTTCAGAAGAATTTTATCTCTCTCCTCCTTATCCGGAAGCACAAAGCAAAAGAAATCGTTACCCAGTTCACATAAGTCAACCAGATTTCCCCACCTAGCTTGCTGCCATTCTATAAGATCTTGAACTGAGAAATGAGGGGACATCACTTTACCTATAACGGTTGTCTCCGTCAGGAGTTGGGCTTTATCCCGGAGCTTTTTTTCCATCTGGGGGAGGGGTATTTCCTTGAACTCGCTGCGCCTTGTGACATTCTTTATGACGGGGATCCAAATCTTCTTATGCTTTGGGGCAGGTCTGTTCTTATCCTGTCGTTTATTAAAATGAGAAAATCAGGGACCTTTTCTCTTCTGGGATTCCATCCTTTGGTACCCTTTTGGGTGACGACTTGCCAACAATTGATCATCCTTTCGTCTAGCCCTGATTTCATCTTTCTTTGCTTGAAAATCCTTGAAAGCAGCATACTAAGGCTCCAGAGGTGCCCTAAAAGTGAAAGAGGCTTCTTTCCATTGAGAAGTCGGAGAATATCCATTTTTTGAAGACCCATCTTGAAAGCAAACCTTCCTACCTGACGGCTGTCGTCCATGATCCCGCTGACCTGGTTTTTTTAAAATAGAACGAAGATCTCGCCGCTGTCCATGGAACCCATCCGTCCATCTTGAGGAAGATCCAGGGAAATGAAGGCAAACATTTCCAATAAGAATGAATTTTTTAAACCTAGATTGGGCATCTGGACCAAAGGTGCCATCAAAACTGAACGTGGCATGCAGTGCGGCCAACCGAAGTCAATTTCTCGGCATTGACAGCAGTCACTTCCCGGCACTGCAAGATAGCAACCACTGTGAAATGGGAAAATGCAACTGCAACACCATTCCATGGTGCTTGACGTTTCGTGGCATATGATGAATTCAAGGGGCTTTTAAAGTACTTTCAATTAAACAGAGAGCAAGCATGACACTATTTCCTGGTAGATGAAACTATTCCCCGGCAAGCAAAATTTCTTCCGGCAACCGATGATTTCTGGGAGCAACGAACAAAATTTCTTTTTGTGTCTGACATTTCTGGAGTCTGACATTTCTGGCGTCCGATGATTTCTGGGAGCAAAAAGCTGCCACTAATAGCATATCAGCTAATGAAGACCAGGAGGGATAAGGATTGGATGAATTTTTTCCATTGTTTGTAATATGTGTAAAATCTTTTCTATATGTATGGAAGACTCTTCAATTTTTAGTATCTTTGAAAGAAAAATTTAAACTTTTTTATTTTCAATCGAGGGCTCATAATTCTAGTTTTTGTTTGTCGACAAAATTTAGATTGCTATGGTGGCTCCTCAAAATGGGTAGGGGATAATTTTCATATAAAATATATTTATGCCTATCAAATATATGTTTATGGCCATCTTGTTACTCAGAAAATATCTAGATTATTTTTTAAGTCTCTTTATCAACATATTTTTATGTAAATGAGTTGTGTTTTGGTCTTGTGACCTATCTTTATTAGCATATATGTCAATCAACTCTCATGCATGGATAATGATGCTATTCAATATAATGATTTATTTAAAATTAAATGATATTTTGATTTTTTAAAACCCATCATGCATGGTGTATATTTTGCATAATGGACATACATCTATATTTGATGGCCATCAGTGCATTATGTATAATAGTTTGTGTCATCAAAATGTAATGGTTCTAGCCTATAAGCCACCTTATGTAGCATCCACTCAATTGGCTAGAGAGAGTGTTGGATATAAACACTTGATGAGGAATTTTGATGCTTCTTACATGAGTTCTCAACCCTTCAAGCACTCTCATAATCTTTCTAGTGAGGATAGGTCACCAAGGGAAGATTATAGCAACAAATTCTACTCTATTTCACTCAAAGACTATTTGACCCAATCAATGACATATGCTAGGTAACTAGTTGAAATCTTTAGAAAAGGATAATAGGAATCACTCAAAACACTCTATGGAGGATCTACCCACAGAAATGTTATCTCCTAGAATGTCAGAGACCTTATAGAAGCTTTCCCCTAAGTTCTCTATGTGAGTTGCATGCCAGTAGTTAGGCTCATTTGACATTATTTGTTTCCAAGAAAGTAAAGTTATAGATTTTTCACTTCAAGTCACCTTGAGGCTAATCTAGCCTCAAGCTTTTCATCTCCTCACTTTATATGATGATGGATGTGGTGGTACATGCATGCTAATTGCTCTTGGTTTACACTCTACAATTATTACTTTAGGGAACCCAACCACAACATTGTGTTGGTGATCTTTGACATTAATGGGAGAATGTTAGGTATTGTAAATATTTGAAACACCACTAATGATGGCCCTGAAAGAATGGCATTTTGACATTGGATTTCACTAACAACTTGTTACTTTCCAACTATCTAATTTGTGGCAACATTAATATAGTGGTCTCCCAATGATAAAGTTGGCTTACTACTAATGTGTTGGTGTGTCAAAAATAATAAAGTGTAGTTTTATTTCAAAATAAACATTGGATGTTAGTGGACCTAGATTTTTATGGTGACATGTTGCATCAAACCCTTGCATTACATAGACCAACTTGTGGGTTGGTGAGGATAGAGTTACTAAATGATTTGATTGTGTTCTACACTCAGAATAACATGGTTTTATCCTTTTCTCTCATAATGGTATATTTTTTATAGTATGTACATTTGAAGATCATTTTCTCTAACCATAGTCCCATAACTTTTAAGGTTGAATGGGTTTTTGTTCCATTGAAAATCCTATGCATGCAACTTTCTAAAGATATCACATATAATTCATCCAAGGATTATCCATCTCATTTCTAGAATTTAGAACTTGGAGCCACATCCTCCCTACTCTTCTAGATAGACTAATTTACATGGGGTTTTGTTATTAATCATACCACCACCTTCCTATTTAAGTTTGGAAAACAAGTTTCCAATGTGTGCAAATACACATAGCCCACTATGTCTAAATAATTGTCTCATGTGTCCTATGAGATTCAAGGAGATTATATTGAGTTTTAGTTACAACCTAGGCTTTAAAACCCCTTCATCATCTCAAGGTTTCTAATGCTCATAGGGACAAAGTATTTAAAGTGGAATCTTACTTATAATAGCTCAAGGTGGGATACAAAGACAAAAAGACATTTTCAAATGCCTACATCTCAATCAAACCCACTTGTAGATTGAACATCCTAAAATTATGTCTAGGAGTCTTTGCTCTTTGTTACATATTTCTAAATCATTAATGAACCATTAGAAGTTACTATTTCAATCCCACCATGACTCCCAAGAGCATCATTCTACACTTGAAAAATATATTGATGTTGTTCCTAACCACTTATCTAGTCAACTAGAATAGCTTGTTTTAGAACTCACCTTGGAAGAGCTACAATACACACTTATTATGATAGCTAATGATAAAGCATTGATGACTTTCCTTAAAATTTTACAAGGCTACCTAACACTTTATAGGACTAGACTTGCTCTAGGTCTATAAAGAAGTTCTCCTTAAGGGTTCCCTAGGATCTATCATCAATCATGGTATTATCAAATTTATTCCCAAAGTTGGGGATTCAGACCTTATCTCTGTCTAGTAACCTATTGCATTACTTAATGTGTCTTATAAAATTCTTTCTAAAGTGCTAGGTGTGTGTATTCATCATTCACCTCCTTCCATTTTTTGTCTAGAGTGAATGAACTTCATTCAAAGTCAATATATTTTTAGTAATCTCATTTCCATCTAAGAAGTTATGGAATGGGCTCAAACCTCTAAGCATTGCAATTTTTTACTAAAGATCAAAATTGAGAAATCTTATGATTCCATTGAATGGTTTTTCATTCATGTAATGCACAAGGATCTTAGCTTTGACAACGTGTTTTTTTAAGTTGTCCAAAATTTATTTATAGATGCGTCTACTTTCCTCCCTATTAATGAGAGAGTCTCTTAGACCTTTGACTTTTTTTCTCTATCAAGCAAAGGATGTTTGTTATATCTATAATTTTATTTTTTGGTGGCTAAATCTTTTAGTGACTTACTTGTGCATAAACCCTCTCTAAGATTGCTCAAGAGAATTTTCCTCCCTTATTCCACCTATAGAAACTTAACAATGGGCACTTCACAAACAACTCCTTCCTTACACTAGCACTTCCTAGCATGAGACTTCCTCAAAATTAGATTCCCTAGATAATATTTCACTAAACACATATTTAATATGGGAGAACCATATAATTAAAAAAACTCACAAAAAAACATCATTCAATCATTGAGAAAACATACATAAAAGAACTTGGCTTTTCACCTCTTATTTCATCCTTCCAATTACATAGCCTCAATACCTCTTCTAGAGTTTTACAAATGTCAAATGCATATAATTCAATATTCATATATTCTCATCCACATGAATCCTTAAATATAGGATTAAAACATCTGATACCATGTTGAGTGGTTATTCCTTTTCAATTTTAAGGTATATGATCCTTTAATTAATAAATAGTATTTACATTAACCTATAACAGTTAAACCTAAATGGATATATATTCCAAAGGTAAATTATCCTTTTATTAATAAAGTAATATTATATTTAAACTATTAATTAATAATCACCTTAAATGGCCATAAATATAAAATCATAAGGCCAAACCTTATATTAAATAGAACCTTATCATTGTTATTCAAACCACTTATAAATGAGTGTGCCTCCTTAATACACATTATGCTCTCACTATATTTCCTAATTCCTCAAAGATCTTGGTCAAAAAATATTCAATTATAATATATGGAAGATGACATGATTAACCATTTGTATTAAAAATTTCCTCATGATTTGTTAGCATGGTTAGAGATATTTATGTAAAATATGCATGTTTGAAGAAATCATATTATTAAACCCTTAGTATCATGTGAAATTCACATCTATAAGAAAATATATAAGAATTACCTTTGACAAATCCAGTACAATTCACTATGAAAAAATCAAACACTATAGGCATTTAATAAAATGTTAGTATATAATAAAAAACCAAGAGAGATTTATTTACTCATGCAAATGGGATTCAAAAAGATTTTTGGTTAGCATCATTGTTACAAAGCCTAAGAAATATAGAAATTATGTTAGTATTAATAATTGTAAATTCTTCCATAATAACCTCTATGTATCTCTTCAACCCTACTTGACCCTTGGAACACACCCAAATCACTCAATCCTACACTAAAATTTTTTCTACTAAGGTTATAATTTTTTCCATTAAGCACCTTGAAAAAGGTAAATATAAAGATATCAAGGCTTACCAAGTTGAGATCTTAACACTTTAGAATCTATAATCTTATTTTTTATATGAAACATATTTTTAACCAAAAATTCATGTACACATATATTCTATAAAGATAAAAATCTCAATAGATTGACAACAATAAAAGGGCCAAATTCTAAGCTATGTATAGGAATCAATATATTATTAATCACCCCATTATCCTTGGCTTTGTTATAAAATATTATAGATAATGAAGTGCTCATATTTTTTTATTTTAAAAAACATGTTAAAAAATCTCCTAGAATCAACCTATGAATTTATTGAAATAAATTGGTATTCCGCTCAAACCTCTCAATTTTTTAATTAACCTCTATGAAAAATTTATAACCAATTGTTATGGTGAAGTTTGAATACCCATTCCTATTCCCATTTAATTTTGGCCCTATTTTGATGGAAAACTTGAATACAATTATATATTGAAAAATTATGCACTTGTGTGAAAGGATACACTCATTCCCTAATCCATTTCTTATTCTATGCATACATACTGAACTATACATTTCATCTTTATCTATCCATATATAACTTATTCCTATACAAATCTTGCACCTATTCCTATACATTCACTTATTACCTTGATATTTACATTTTCATTTTTTAAGTCAAACCCACAACATGTGGGGGAAATATCAAACCACAAAGAATTGACCCCCAAAATTCAAATTTTCAAATTCAAACTTTGTTGACTCTTGCCTAATTTACTAGTTGTTATGAGCTAACTTTACATACTTATTTTCATGACTAATTTCTATTTCTTATTATTTAAAGGCATTTAATTTGCATTAATTCATAATAAATATAGTCAAATTATCATCCACATATGCTAATAAATTATTGAGGAGAATCATTCTAGGAATATTTTATTTTGGAGCGCAAAAAGAATCTAATCATACATAACATCACCTAGGACACCTGAATACCTAATTGTTTTCTTTGATATTCTCACATGACTGCAAAGCTAGTTCAATCGAGGGGGTCAACCAAGGACGACTTGGCCCTTGTCATCTATCAATTTCCACAAGCTATATTTCAATACTATTGATCCTTACACTAGAGTAGACATCAATCTAACAAGGGTAAAGTAGTTCATGGTAGTCTAGAAAGTGCAAAATCACATAGGTAGTCACAAATTACTTTCACATAATATATCATTTCTATAAAGGGTGGGATCAAATACCATATGGAACATATTTTAAGCTAAAATGAATTAAAAACTATTCAAATCCCATGGAGATCATCAAACTATCTATACCAATTTGTTGTATCAAGGTGAGTGGAATCTATATGCCATTAGGTTTTTTTCTTCATCATCATTCGCACAAAAAATTATTGTACCCTTTTCATTTACTTTGATAAACACTTGTTCAATTATCCATTTGCAACTTATTATGAAGTAATTACTCTAGGTTGATTTGTGATATATTTGTGTGTACTATTTAATTAGCATAGGTTACTTAAGGAAAAGTTAAGTTTCCTTTAAAATTTTGGTGAACCATCCATTCCTACATACCCTAAGGTTTGACCTTTGGGATATACCTTCACTTTTTGCAATGTTTTAAATCTTATATAATTATAATATAACTATTTAGTTTTGGATTTCTTATAGTTTAGATTTAGTCTTTTTTTTAAAGGGGGTAAGAAATTTATTAATCAAAGAAACCACCAAATAGTACAGAGATTACAGAGGTCCATACCAGCCCCCCAGAGAGAAAGACAACCCAAAAAACAAACAACCAAACCCACCACATCCAAAGAGAACACCCCCACCCAAGAACCCATCAAAGACCTCCAATTAACCACCCATATCCTCCAGAATCAACTTCTCCAAATACTAGGAGAGGTCAAAGGTAAACTGCTCCCATTCTCCCATGGTCTAGTGATCCTTTTTCTCTAAAGCCCATTTAGCTAAGTAATCTGCCACCTTATTCCATTCTCTGGGAATGTGAACAAAAGACACTGACTCCAGCGATTACTTAAATGAACAATCTACGTGACTACCCAATCCAGCTGCTAATTCACCCCTTCAATTTTTTTCTCCTTCAGTAAATTAACCACAATTTGTGAATCAACCTCACATATGACCTTATGCTATCCAACACTACACCCTCTTTACAAAGAATACAAAATAGCAAGAGCCTAAATATAATTGTTAGTCTGAAGCCCCTTATAAATGAAAAATAAGAAGAGAATAACACCAGAACTATCTCTCCCAACTCCACCAATACCAACATGCCCAAGATTCCCCTTGGAAGATCCATCAGTGTTTATTCTAAAGACATCAATAGGAGGAGGAGACCAACAACCATCATGTTGGGTCTTCTTGCATGGGTTCCGACATCCCATAGACAAACAAGACTTCCTATTATTGCCCACTAGACCCAAACTTTGCATCACCTTAAGATCTCCAAAATCTAGAGGAATAGACAAATCACGTTTAACAAATAAGGTTTCCTAGAGAATCCCAATAATCCTCTACCAGAGTTGTTAAACTAGCATAGTCTGGCCATGAAAAACTCTATGGTTCCTTTCCAACTAGAGATGACAAAGAATGAAAGAGGGGCCAATATCCCAAACAACCTAAAGAAAGGAGGCCTTAGCTAGGGGTCTTCCCATACATATCCAAAATTCCACCAAAGAAGAGACATGAACAGAAGTCTGATTCCAAGCCCCCCACCAACAATGCCAGATAATCTGATCAAAAGAACAATGGAAAAACAGGTGAGAAGAGCTCTTCTCACTGTTGCCACAGAGGAAACATAAAGATGGACACTGAAATCCTCTTTTCCTTAGATTTTCCCATGTGAGACACCTATTTTGGGACACCAGCCAAAGGAAAAAGTTATATTTAGGCCACACAAATTTATTTCACATTTCACCACCAAGGAACACCACTATCCCCATTCTTCTGCCAATCCAACTCCTGATAACCTGAAGACACTGAATAAACCTCTTTTCGATTAGGGCTTCAGGGTAAGACATCATTCCCTACTAAAGAGTTGCATGCTCTTCCAGCAAGAATTTGTGCCAGCTCTTCTTGATCCTCAACTGAGCCTCCTAACAGCCACTCATGGGGGTCCTTCCATCTCCACACCTTAGCTTGACCTAAGAGATGTATAGATTTGATGTCCACAACCTGACTCCAACCAGCAACAATAAAACTAGATAAAGAGATTGCAAATGAGGATACATGGTCATGATGGGAGGGTGTCCATCCCAGAAATAAAACTAGAAAAGAGCCTCAGAGCCTCTATTGCAAATCCAAAATAGCCCCTACTTGATAATACTGGCACCCCTTTTAAGAGTGTCCCAAATCATAGAACCCCTACCTATGAGGTCAAATCTCAAAATATCTCCACTCTCTACTTCTCCCATGCACTTCAAGGTGAGGATCTTAGCCCAATCTTGATTCTGATTAGTACACCACCTCTAATTGAGTTTGGCTAGAAGAGCCTAGCCATTATGACTAGCTTGTCCAAGGCCAAGACCACCCTCGTAAATCAGTCTACAAATAGACTCCCAATTAACTAGACTCCACTTTGTAGATTCTAGATTACTAGCCCATAAGAATTGTCTGGAAAGAGCATCAAATTCCTTAATAAAACTACTAGGGGTAGCCTGAACAAAGCATCTATAGATGCGAAGAGATTGAACTACTGATTTCAATAATGCCACTCTCCTAGCAGAAGAAAGACACCTAAAAGTCCAATGACTAACACATCTCCTAAGCTTATCCAACATGTTCTGCCAAGTCTCCCTAGGCAAAGGCCCAACAAAAAGAAGTATGCAAAGGTAAGTAAAAGGAAGAGATCCAATTTGAAATCTGAGGATTCGAGCAATCCTAAGCTGAATAAGCCTAGGAGTATTGAAAAAATAAATGGAATACTTTCTTTCATTAACTTTTTACCCAAAGCAACCAAATAGATATCAAAAATCTACCAGAAGTTGACCACCTCTTGAACCCTGGCAAGACCCATCAAAGAAGTGTCATCAACAAATTATAAATGAGAGTGAGGAGGTAAACAGTTACCCCAGTACCAACCTTGGACCAGCCCTTGCCTCACATGAGATTTGATAACTCTTCCCAATCCTCCTGCCATCAATAAAACAGAGAGGGTGATAGGGGGTCACCTTGCCGAAGGCCCCTCGAATCTTTAAACAAATATGAGGGCTCACTATTGATAAGCACCAATAATGAAGAAGAAGTAACACAGCTCATGACCCAATTAACCTAATCAACTCCAAACCCAAAAGCAAGTAGGACTTTATGAAGGAAAGGACATTTGACCCGATCATAAGGTTTGGCCTTATCTAGTTTGATGAGCATCACCTTCTCTATAGAAGATGCCATGGAATGAAGGACCTCTACCGCAATTATAACCCCATCCAAAATCTACCTCCCAGCAACAAAATCACCTTGCTCTTCAAAAATCAGCCTCCTAAGCCACGACTTAAGTCTCTCGGCAATTATCTTAGTGATAATTTTATAGACCACATTGCAAAGAGCAATGGGTCTAAATAAATCTAGCAAATGAGCCCCTTCTCTTTTGGGAATAAGAGAAAGGAATGTAGCATTCATCTATCTTAGCATCTACTTATTCCTATGTGAATTTGAACCATCTCCAACAAATCATACTTGATAGTCTCCCAAAATTCTTGAAAGAATTGAATTGGGAACCCATTTGTTCCAGGATCTTTCCCCTTCTTCATCTGAAACACAATCCCCTCCAATTCTTCTGGAGAGATGGGGCTAATAAGAGCTTCATTCATCTCATTAAAAACCAAAGAGGGGATATAATCTAAGATGCAATTTTACTCGTTCATAGCTAAAGGAGAGTCCTTCGTAAATAAGGAAGAGTAGAACTAGATAACCTCCCTTGAAATCTCCTAGAAATAATTTAAGAAAACTCCTTGTGAAGATATAAGAGAAGTAATCATGTTCCCATGTCTTCTATCCTTGATAGAATTATGAAAAAAAGTTGTGTTCTTGTCACCTTTCTGAAGTCAATCAATGCGCACCTTTTGCTTCCAAAAGATCTCCTCATGTAGATCCCATTCCGCCACTTCTTTCATAGCATCAGTCTCCTCTCTAAGGTTTCTCTTATGAGGCTTTGATCCCTTATCTACCTTGTGATAGTATCCAAGAAAGATTGGGCATCCCTCTTAGCCAAAAAGATAATTCCAAAACACTACCTATTCCATATTTTCAACTAAAATTTTACAAAATGAAGTCTCTTGACAAAGGAGTACATAGCTATACCAAATGCAGGCTTACTTTTACTCCACCAACCAGCCATAAGCTCCTTCAGGGAGGGATCCTGTAACCACATAATCTGAAACTTAAACAAAGGGCTCTTTGTGATTCCGAACAAGGTAGTGGAGAATTTGATAGGCCAATGATCTGACCCCCTCCAATCCAATATTTCCAAACTGGTTATCCAATTGTCATGAACCCAAAAGGTAGAGACCAAAAACCTATCTGACCATTCAAAAATATAATCCTCACCACATCTTCTATTGCACTAGGTATACAAGACATTATTAGGTTTGACATTTACTAAATTCAAGTGAAGGATGTTATCTCCGAATAATGTGGAAGAAGGCTCTAATCTAACCACACCCCCTGGTTTTCCCCTAGGCTAGTAATAATGTTAAAGTCTCCAACCAAGATCCAAGGATGAAAGGGAGCCAAGGACCAGAAAAAACAAATATGTGACCAAAGCAAAGATTTACCAACTAAATCAATCAAAGCATAGACATTGGAAAAGAGCATACTTCCCCATACCCCAAACTAGAAACCACCATTAAGATTGAAGATCTACCAGAGAGCCATGACAAAGGAATAATCTTACACGAGTCCCATAAGCAATCAACCCTGCCAGCACTACCCAGTGCCCCAATGCATTGGCATTGACCCCTCCCCCACAATTTGGGAGCTAGAGAAGTCATGCCTTCCACTAACAACTTAGGTTCTTGAATGAAAATCATATCTGGCAAATAAACACGAATCAAATCATAAATAACCTTTTGTCTAGGGATACTATTCAACCCCCTTGCATTCCACGAGATCACAATCATCTTTGAAAGGAAGAAAAGTGAGAATCTAGTGGCCTAACCACACCAGATTCAACTAACGACTCTCCCATTAGCTGTAACTTCTCCTGATCCTTTTTCCTCCCTACCTTGAGCATTTTGTCTAGCCCTCTTTTCTTTAAGCTCTTATATTGAAGTCCCAAGCTTGGAGGATATTTCCTATTACCATCATCCTTTGCCCCAAATGCAGGTCTCAGAGCATTCATCCCTTCACTCTGTGATAACCCCATTTGAACCTCACAAACTGGGTTGGAAGACATTTCCACATCTTAAACCCCTACTAGCTCATGAGTTGTAATTCCTACTTCAAATGGAACTAAAGAGTGAGCTGCTCAATCCTCAGATCCCTCATGAATCTCCTAAACTAAAAAATTAGCTAGGGGATTCTGATATTCAGAGTCCACACCCTATAAATTTTGACCTCCTAGAAAGTGATCATGCTCCATAGTACCCAGGTCCTCAAAATTCTCTAGAACATCAAATCTATTTCCCAAGGCCCCTCAGGAATTTTCTCTATTTTTTCGAGGAGACATCTTAGCCTTAGTCCTAGACTTCACCAGAATGAATCTCTCCTAATCTAGCCCGTCCTTATGAGTTGGTGCCTTGCCATTTGCTTTTGGGTTGGCGTTCTGAACCTCAACCTTAGGATACATAGGTCTAACCTTTAATTTTGGACAATTTCTTTGCAAGTGCCTGTACTCATGGCATGTCCAGAAGTAGAATGGGAGTGCTACATAATCAACATGTCAAATCTGTTGGAATTAAGATGTCTCAACCTTGGTAATTCCTTGCATTATTTATGTTGTATTTATTAGTTCATTTCCTATGTTGTAAATAATTGTAAATTCCATATTGTCATATTATGGGATGTGGCACGGTGATGTGTCATCCTACATGGAAAATGATAACTTGTAATTTTGTCCTCACATGAGGAGATAGGTGTACCACTTTGTGGTAGGAGAATTTTGACATGTGTTGGCATCTTTCATGTTGTGTAAGGGAATATTAACCAAAACGGTTATTACTAATTCCTATGACAGAATTTATGACATGTAAGAGTCAGAAATAGAAGCTTGTAAGACAGGTCAAGACATGTATCATGAAGCATCTTTGAAAAAGGCATATTTGGGTGCCCCAAGGTGGGCTATGACATGCTATAAGAGAATATGCTATTTATAGTCTATGTATGATAGATTCTCTTACAGCTATAAGTTGTAACCGCTATGACAAATTCTATGACGGTCGTAAGTGTCATAAGAGCATCTGTCATAGCTCATTTTGGAAATAGGCAACCTTTTTGGGATGGGAGTTGTGGACAAGTGTCAGGAACATTCTACAATGTTGACCAAGTGTCCTTAGGTGTGGGTTCTGGGCCATGAGGCCAAGTTGGATGCCCATTCCAAGTTTGGACCAATATTGCCTTGTATATTCTATCTAAATAGGTGCTTTGAGGAGGAGTTGTATCACAAGTTTTACAAGTACTGTTATGGTGCTGGATTGACTCTGGATATGAGTGTCAAAGACCATTGAAGGTTGCATTTTAAGTGTATTGTAAACCCTATTCAGTTTTGATAATACATTGTGTAGGTTTCTGACTGTGGGGTTTTTCACCTGATAAGGGTTTTCCCCACTGTATATATTTATCTGTCTTCTTCTATCTTCTTTTTGGTTCATGTGTATTTTTGCAATATCTCGTTTAGATGTTCTATGTTTCTATATTTGTAAGGATTAATTTGAATTTGCATAGCCCTCTCCTCATTAGATTAGTGTAGGAAGCCATTTCCACACACCTAGCTTCCTTTCAGTTGGTATCAGAGCCTGGCTAGTTTTGGTCTTAGTTGTTGGGTAGGGGTTTTTTGAGCTGATCTTAAGTTGAGTGGGAGTATATGTAGAGTATTCTAAATTCTATTTTAGTATGGAGACGGCAAATAGATCCAGAAGATTTGAAGTGGAGAAATTCAATGGCACTAATTTTGAGCTGTGGAAGCTCAAGATGGAAGACATGCTTGTAGACCGAGACCTTTGGGAAAGTGTTAATGGAACTAAGCTAGCTGCAATGTCACAAGATGATTGGGATCTCAAGGATCGGAAGGCTAAGGGTCTCATAAGACTTAGTCTTTCTGATTCTGTCCTGTTAAGTGTCCATGAGGAGAAAACTACAAACTTGCTTTGGAAGAAGTTGGGAGATGTGTATCAAGCCAAATCCCTGGTTAACAAACTTTTTCTGAGAAAGAAGTTGTATTCCCTTCAAATGGAAGACAAAGGATCCGTTGTTGAACATATGAATGCTTTTAACATGCTAGTTGCACAATTGACATCTATTGGTGTGAAGATGGAGGAAAAGGATCGGTGTATGACCCTGCTTTGTTCTTTGCCAGACTCATGGGATCACCTCGTCATGCATATTGGAAGAACCACATCCACATTCAAAATGGATAAAGTGGTTTCTTCACAGTTGTCTGAAGAGATGTGGAGAAAGTGTTTTGAGGCAGACAAAGAGGCTCTTGCAGTTCATAGAAGACCTAAGGAGAAAGGGAAAAAGAAGGACAAGAATGCTGAGAAGGGTAGATCCAAATCTCGTGGGAGATCCAAATCTCCTATAAAGTCCAAGGCCATCTATTGGAATTGTGGTAAATATGGGCATTTCCAAAAGGAATGCAAAGAAGAAAATAAAAAGAAGAAGACCCCATATTTAGATTCTGACAAGTCACAAGATGATGGTGATGCTTTCATCACAGCCCTAGCAACCCATGCAGCTGATGATGTGTGGTTAATTAACTCTAGTGCATCATTCCACATGACCTCACATCAAGACTGGTTCACTAAGTATGAGGAGTTCAATGGTGAAAAGGTGTACTTGGGTGACGACTCTCATATGAAGATTGTTGGTCGTGGAAGAGTCTCTACCTAATTCTCTAATGGTAGAGTGAAGGGGATCTCTGGGGTTATGCATATCCCATGCTTAGCATGGAACCTACTGTTTGTAAGTAGTTTGAATGATGCAGGTGTGTAGTTTGTCTTTTCGAAAGAATGATGCAAGATGACTAGAGGAGCTATAGTGCTTGCTAAGGGTACTAGGAGATGTACTCTGTTTCAGCTGGAGGTATGCATTTCACAATGCAATAGTTCTTCTGATTCAAAGAAGAGGGCAGCAGTCACGTCATCCCCACCATCTGAATGAGTAGTTAAGAGATTTGTTGTTTCTAGTTCTGATGTTTGTAATCGTACCTTGGAAGTTAAACTTCCTACAGAAAAGACAATGTTATGGCATAAGAGATTTGGCCACATTCGTGAGAAGGGTGTGCATACCATGAAAAATAAAAACCTCATTGAGGGGTTAGATGATTGTAATCTTGAGTTTGACTTTTGCAAACATTGCATTTATGGAAAGAAAAACCGTGTTTAGTTTTATTCGAGTCCTCATAAGTCTTCTAGTGTGTTGGACCTTGTTTATTCTGATGTATTTGGTCCTGTTAATGTTCCTTTGTTATCAAAATCTGTATATTTTGTCTCTTTCATAGATGACTATAGTACAAGGACATGGATTTATTTTCTCAGAAGAAAATCTAAAGTCTATAGTAAGTTTAAGGAGTTTAAGGCCTTTGTTAAAAATCAAACTTGTAAAAGGATTAAGTGTTTGAGAACTGACAATGGTGGTGAGTTCTATTCTACAAAATTTGATAAATATTGCAAGGAACTTGGGATTGAAAGACATAAGACAACTCCATACACCCTGCAGAAAAATGGAGTTGCAGAAAGGATGAACAAGACACTAATGGAGAAGGCTAGGAGTATGATTAGTGAAGCTGGCCTAGAACAAAAGATTTGGGCTAAAGTTGTTGCCACTACTTGCTATCTTGTTAATAGATCTCCTACATCAGCTCTTGTTGGAAAGACACCCATGGAAGTGTGGTCTAGTAG
The DNA here is from genome assembly GCA_027924645.1 of Cunninghamia lanceolata. Taxonomy (NCBI): domain Eukaryota; kingdom Viridiplantae; phylum Streptophyta; class Pinopsida; order Cupressales; family Cupressaceae; genus Cunninghamia; species Cunninghamia lanceolata. The sequence goes on along the minus strand of BSBN01000534.1, from coordinate 11,940,354 downwards.
AAAGCCTTCAATAAGGCATCTTCGTGTTTTTGGTTGTGAGGCATATGCACATGTGCCTAGGGAGAAGCGGTCAAAATTGGAGAACAAGGTTGTTAAGTGTATCTTCATTGGCTATGGTGTTAGTGTGAAAGGATCCAAGCTTTGGGACCCTGTGGATGAAAAAATGTTGTATAGCAGAAGTGTCATCTTTAGAGAGCTTACACCTTCTTCCACTATTTTATAGCTGGAAGAAAAAGAAAAGAAAGAGGATGTTGTTCAATTTCCTGCTACCCCTGAGAAGACTGAGCAGAAAGATAATGTTGGACTTGATGATGAGGAGATCTCTTGCATCTCTGAAAGATCAGATGAAGAAGCTGAACCTCAACCTCAACTCTTGAGGAGGTCTACACAGATACGAAAGCAACCTAAGAGGTTTGGTTTTACATTGCTTGATTCTAGCTATGCTTTTGCTTTGCTTACTAATAGTGATGAACCTAGAACTGTATCAGAGGCTATGGACATAAAAGATGTAGGTTCCTAGCAGGAGGCCATGGAGGATGAAATGGCTTCTTTGGAAAAGAATCAAACTTGGGACTTGGTGCCTTTGCCTCCTGGACAGAAACCTGTTGGATGCAAATTGGTGTTCAAGAAGTAATTTGGTGCAGATGGCAATGTTGAGAAGCATAAGGCCAGATTGGTTGTGAAGGGGTATTCACAAGTGGAGGGTATAGATTATGGTGAGATCTTCTCTCCCGTTGCAAAGATGACATCCATTCGATTCCTGTTGTCTCTTGCAGCAGCTTATGACTTGGAGGTAGAACAGATGGATGTGAAGACAACTTTCCTTCATGGTGATTTGGAGGAAGAAATCTACATGTCACAGCTAGAGTATTACATGGTGAAAGGTAAAAAAAATTTGGTTTGCAAGCTTAAGAAGTCTTTGTATGGTTTGAATCAATCCCCTAGGAGATGGTACTTAAAGTTTGATGCTTTTGTGTTGTCAATTGGATTTGTGAGATCAAAATTAGATCACTCTGTGTATTATAATTTTGATGGTGCTCGTAATCTCATTGTTGCACTGTATGTTGATGATATGTTGCTCATTAGGAAGGGTAAGAATATGATTTCTGATTTTAAATCTCAGTTGTCAGCACAATTTGAAATGAATGATTTAGGGGTAGCTAGGTACATCCTAGAAATGGAAATTAGAAGAGACATAACCAACAGAAAACTTTGGTTAAGCCAGAGTAAGTATGTGAAGACCGTGTTGGATAGGTTCAGCATGGTAGATTGTAGACCATTGTGTGTTCCTGTTTCTGTGGGGACAAAGTTGTATGTTGAGGATTGTCCAAAATCTCCTAGTGAGGTGGAGGAAATGAGCAGAGTACCTTATGCTAATGTTGTTGGTAGTTTGATGTATGCTATGGTTTGCACAAGACTATACATTGCCCAAGTAGTGGGAGTCCTTAGTCGATTTATGGCTAATCCTGGACGAGTTCATTGGGATGTAGTTAAGCGAGTGTTCAGAAATTTGAGGGGTACTTCCAAGTATTCCATATGCTATCATGGTAATGATACAGGACCTCTGCATTCCATTGACATTCATGGATTTATTCAGATTGGGCAAGTGACATTGAAAGCAGGAGATCCATCAGTGCTTATGTGTCTACACTGTTTGGTGGTGTTATTAGTTGGATGAGTAAGTGACAACTTATGGTTGCTTTGTCCATGACAGAAGCTAAGTATATGGTAGAAACTCATACTTGTAAGGAAGTCATTTAGTTTAAGAGATTGTGTTCCAATATTGGTATTGATGCAGGTCAAATTACAATCAGTTGTGACAGTCAGAGTGTAATTTGCCTTGCGAGCAATCCAACTTTCCATGCTAGAACAAAGCACATTGATGTTAAGTTTCACTTCATGTGAGACATGGTTGAGGATGGAAAGGTAAATTTGGAGAAGGTAGATACTTTGAAGAATGTTGCAAATGCATTGATGAAACTAGTGGGCACAGAGAAGTTCAGATGGTGTTTGGAGTCTATGGGCCTCTCGGCCTATAGTAGTTAAATCCTATTATTCTATTGGCTCTTACAAGGTGTTCAACAAGTGGGAGAATGTTGGGAATTAAGGTGTCTCAAGCTTGGTAATTCCTTGCATTATTTATGTTTGTATTTATTAATTCATTGCCTATGTTGTAAATAATTATAAATTCCATATTGTCATATTGTGAGATGTGGCACGGTGATCTGTCATCCTACATGGAAGATGACAAATTGTATTTTTGTCCTCACATGAGGAGATAGGCATCCCACTTTGTGGTAGGAGCATTTTGCCATGTGTCGGCATCTTTTATGTTGTATAAGGGAATATTAACTAAAATGGTTATGACGGATTCCTATGACAGAATCTATGACATGTAAGAGTCAGAAATAGAAGCTTGTAAGATAGGTGAAGACATGTGTCATGAAGCATCTTTGGGCACCCCATGGTGGACTATGACATGTTGTAAGAGAATATGCTATTTATAGCTTGTGTATGATAGATTCTCTTACAGTTGTAAGTTGTAACCGCTATGACAGATTCTATGACAGTCGTAAGTGTCGTAAGAGCATCTGTCATAGCCTATTTTGGAAATAGGGGACCTCTTTGGGATGGGAGTTGTGGACAAGTGTCAGACACATTCTACAATTTTGACCAAGTGTCCTTAGGCGTGGGTTTTGGGCCATGAGGCCAAGTTGGATGCCCATTCCAAGTTTGGACCAATATTGCCTTGTATATTCTATATAAAAAGGTGCTTGGAGGAGGAGTTGTATCACAGGTTTTACGGGTACTATTATGCTACCGGATTGACTCTAGATATGAGTGTTGAAGACCATTGAAGCTTGCATTGCAAGTGTAATGTAAACCTTATTCATTTTTTATAAAACATTTGTGCAGGTTTCTGAGTGTGGGGTTTTTCACCCGATAAGGGTTTTCCCCGCCATATATCTTTGTCTCTCTTCTTCTGTCTTCTTTCTAGTTCATGTGTATTGTTACAATATCTCATTTAGATGTTCTATGTTGCTGTAGTTGTAAGGATTAATTTGAATTTGCATAGCCATCTCCTCATTAGATTAGTGTAGGAAGCGATTTCCACACACCTAGCTTCCTTTCAGAATCCAATTCATACTACCCAGTCTAATTTCAACAGATTTAAGAAGAAACTAATTTCAAGACACAAAAAAGCAAAAGTGCCTACCTTTCTATTAAGGGTTTTACAGGAAGGACCCAGAGGCTTGCCCAAGACCGTAGCTATTGAATGCAGAATATCCTCACACAAAAACTATATAGGAAGGTAAGGAAGATGAATCCATGTAGGTATTTTAGTTGGGAGCTCCTCAAGAGGATCAAACCCTATATACCAGGGTTTGATAAAGAGGCCTGATTGGAGATGAAAGTAAGGACCTCCTTCAAAAATTAAATTTTGATCTGCCAAGCAAGAGAACACCATAAAGAAATAGCCATTTGTAGCCATGATAATCTCCATATCCACTTCAAGATACTAGTTGTTCTTGACCCAAGCCTCCAGAAAGGGCAAAGAAATACGCACACCCATGAACTTACAAATTAAAGCATGCTTTGTCAAATATAGAACATCATCTACAATGGCATTTGGATTAATCACCACTACTAGGTGATCTTTACTTTTCTCCAAACATCCATTGGGTTTTGGTCAATTCCCCAAATTTTGAGACTTTCGAGACTCCTCTGTTGCATACAAAAGCATATTAACTATAGCATCATGGCCAAACAATGAGGGTTCACTCTATTTAATCATGTCTTTAAATGAAACATTAGGGGAGTCCATTGGACCCCTGAAGGTTTCCATGTAGGTTGCCTCAAACCCTCTGTGCCAAAACTTCGTAGAACACAGATAAAAGATAATAGAAAATACCCCAACGAGGCCACCAACAAACCTATAGAAAACAAACAAAACAAGGGGCGGATGGCTAGGAGGCCCTCAACCATGCACATAGGCCAAAGCCAGTCTCAAGCCACTAAAAACTCCTCACACCTTTCTCTTGGTTAGTTTAGAGTTCTAGTTTAGATTTATTCTTGTTCACATATTGTGATTACAGTTTTCATATTGTATAGAGACATACATATCAATGTGAAGACATCAAACTTATGGTACCACATCCTAGGTGACTATTTTAAACCATATAATGATAGTTTCAACTTGCAAACTAAATGTTCCTTCACCTTCACAAGAAAACTATTAGGCTATCACATATAAATCTCCTCCTCGAGATCCCCTTTCTTGAAAGGAGATTTAACATCCATTTTCTCAATCTCAAAATAACAAGCTACAACAATAGATGAAAGAAATATAATAGAAGATAACTTAGCAATAGAAGAGAATATTTCACTAAAATCAACTCCCTCTCTCTCAAAGTATCCCTTTGCCACCACTCTAACTATCTATGTACTCTAAATTTCTTCTTACACACCCACTTGCAACCAATGGGCTTTCTTCCCTCAAACAAACTTACAAGATCCTATGTGTCAAAACTATATATGGCTATCATCTCCTCTTGCATGGCTTGCATTCAATATTCATTTTTTTCCAAAGAGACGGTCTCCTTTAAATATTCAAGTTCATTGTCAACACATAACAAATCAAATACATTAAGGAAATTTAGTGGGCTATACCTATCAACTGGATTTTGTTATCTTTTGGATCTTCTCAAGGTAGGACTAAGGGGATCTGCCTATTCTTTTACACGCTCATCCTCCTCATCCTACTCAAAAATATCATTTGAACCTTGTTCTTCCTCTCCACCTCTAATCCATCATTTTTTTCTCCCACATGTGCATCTCTTTCTTTCTTACCTTAGTCTAAAATGCATTTTTTCTTCCCTTATTTATTCATTGGTTTTTCAAGACTTGAAAATTCTCTAATGTCCTTGAAAATCACATCTCTTAAATAGATCATTTTCTAGGATAGTGGATTCTAAAGATGATAACATTTTACATTCTCACTATAATCAACAAAGATGTATTTTGTCCTTTTGGATCTTGTTTATATTGTCTTTCTTTAGGAACTTGATCAATAACCTCAAAACCAAATGCCTTTAAATGTGAAATAGAAGGTTTCTTACCTATACACACTTCATAATGAGTTCTATCAAAAAGATCCAAATAAAAAGATCTATTAAGCAAGTAACACGTAGTACTTACAACCACTACCCAAAAAGCACTAATCTAGCTACATATGACTCAACATACTTTTGTTTATTTCCATTAAGGTTTGACTCATCCTTTCTACAACCCCATTTTACTATGGTATGTATGGGGTTGTCTATTTCCAAACAATATGTAAATGCTCACATAACTCATCAAATCCCCAAGAACAATATTCACCACCATTGTCATATCCTATCATCCTTATCTTATAAATTGTTTTCTTTTTTACTATGGATTTAAATTCCTTTAACTTAGTGAATACTTTAGATTTAAAATGCATAAAATAAATCTAGGTGTATTTAGAGGCGTCATCAATGAATGCAGCATAATAATGATATTTTCCCATAGAACCCACACCCACTGAAGCAAACACATCTACATGAATGATTTCCAATAACCTCTTTTCATTATAACTTCCAAAAGGAAAACATGATCTATTTTGTTTACTAAAAACACAATTGTCACAAAATTTAAAATGCTCATTAGAATAAGAAAAACCATCAACTATATTTTTATTAATCAAGGTTGTAAGACCTTTTTCACCAGTGTGACTTAAACATTAGTGCCATGACATACATGTATTTTTAGGTTTTCTAATGTAGAGGCATTTATCCTAAACAAAGTCCCAACATGAGATATCTTAGCTACCACCAAAATTCCTCTCACCAAGCTGTAACCAAACTTGTCAAACATCACATGCATCTTAGAATAATTCAACTTGGATAAAACAAGTATGTTTCTCACAAGTCCTAGAATGTTCAAGACATTATCAATATATTTAGTCCTCCCATCATTGAAATACAAATGTATCTTTCCCTTACCAACAATCTAATGGGTGGTGTTGTCACCAAGGAAAAATTCTCCTCCATCATAAGCCTTGTAATTTTAAAACCACTCCTTGTATAGAGTCATGTGGTAGGAACAACCTTAATCAATGAACCAAGAATCATTGCTAATAGTGTTAATAGAAATAAACAAATAATCATTTTCACCATCATTTGAATATTTTTCATTGGAGGAAATAAATGATATCTTTTTTGTTCTGACATACCTTCTTCATATGCCCCCTCTTACCACAATTCCAACACTTAACTCTCCTCTTCCCTAGGGTTTTGGATTGACCTCATGATTTGGATCGATCATTTTATTTCTTCCTATCTCCAATATAACCACCTTTATCGTTAGGCCTTCCCCAAACATGTAGGGCATCTTTAAACCATCATTCATGGATTTTCTTCTCATCTTGTTTGAATAATAGTAGCAATGAGACCATCCATATCTATCTCTACACCACCACCACTAATGGCACCACTTAAATTTTCCCACATTTCAGGTAAAGAAGAAAGTAGTAAGATACATTCATCTTCTCTTCTTCTATCTTAACATCTATAAAAAATAACTGACTCTAAATAATGTTAAAAGTACTTAAATGATCTACAATTGAATCACCATATTTTGAGATATAATTTATTTGTTAGTCTATTAGTTTAATAAATATCACCTATCCTCTTCCATACCTTGTAAACAATAGTCTCATCGGGGACATTCAAGAGGATAGAATATCTACAAGGAATAACCAAATGGTTCCTCATGCCTTCTTGTCCAACTTTAATTAAACTTCATTAGACATTGTAGGTGGCTTCTTTTTATTTTCAATATCTTTCCACTAATGTCTTTCTTCTAGGAGACTTTTGTATTTAGCTTCCACAACTCATACCTAGTGTCATTAGATTTCTTAATTTCTAATTAAGAGGTACATGCCATGGTTTTCAATCCTTCCATAAATCTAAAAAACCACTTAAAACAAGAGCTCCCACTATAGCCAAAAAATTCAACAATTCCAGAAAGGCATCCCCCTCTATCAAAAACCAATCTCTAATACCAAATGTTGTTAAATAAAAGTGAAGACAACTTACAATGGAAACTTTTCTAAAGTGATTAAAATATAATTTTAGTTATGCAACCCACATGAGATTCTGTGTGAAGAACAAATCAACAAGTAATAAAATTAGGAAACCATAAAGTTGAAACACATAACACCAAATGTATATGGAGAAACTATTTCAAGAAAAGCATCCACCATAAAAGAGAGGCTCAAGAATGTATTAAAAGTCAATAATAGAATACATATGAAAAACTTTAACTTCCTTCAATTTGACAACATCTCAACAATGCTTGTGTTCCTATAAAATAACTTATGAAACTACTCTCTCATGCCTCCAATTATAGAAAAATGGGAGAGGAATGCCAATAATGGTTTCCCAAAACAATGTACCATTATTTAACCATGGAAAATTTCAAAAATCCCATGCCCAAAATGAAGAAGATCTGAACCAAGATTAGTAAATGTAATTTCCCAAGGTGTCAAATATAGCAAATATAACTCCTGTACTTATAATAAATGACATAGATTTGAGTTGTAACTCCTACATAATGGGAGACATCACAAGGTAGGTGGCCAAATTCACTTCAACACATGAATGAGGACCCCACTAGTAATCCAGGATGCTACATAACTCCATTCTAGCACCCAAGATGAGGAATCACCTAAAAATAGCAATTGTAATAGCCACGACCAACTCCACCTCCTTCATGATTTCCATTACAATTAATATTCCAATTCACACGAAAATAGTAATACACATTTCTCAACCCCTACATGGACATCCAAGTACCCATTCCAGATTTTGGAAGTACATTAAAAAAAAATACAATGGTAGTGTAATTAAATATCACAATTGATAACACTATGCATGTCTAATTTAAATTCTTATAACAATAAAATATAAGGCATATTATCCCTCCTAAACTTACTCAAGAGGCTTTACATGTACAAGTTGTTAATCCCTCTTATATTCAAAAAATATATCATTATTTATAGTTTTTGTTTGTGGGTTTGGGCCCACTCATTTCAAGAGTACTTTAGATAGTATTAACTAAATTTCTAGATGTTTGTCAAATGGTAATCTCCTTTTGGGTTAGTATACATATATTTTTTTCTCCACTCATGAATTAGCCAAATTCTTGGAATTTCTTATTATTCTAAAGTGAGACCTATCCCCATCTCCCTCATTTCTATAGCTCCAAAACAAGACAAACCCTCACCACCATTAGCCCCAATTAATAGGGCACAATGTCATCATTTAATATTCTATCCCAAAGGGGAGATAGGATAGGAGTATCCCTCCTCTGCAACAATTGCTCATTATTGACCTTTTTTTCATGTTAGAAGCAAGGGCCTGATACTTCCTCACCAAAGAGAACTCTCCCTGCTCCAAACCAATCTCTAGAACTAGCACTAAAGAAGACCTAAAATCTATAGAGGCCCTAACTAGAAACTTCTCATTCATTAGAAACCCATGTTGAACTAAAGGGGAGCGCCTATCTAGAGACATGTCATCTAGGGAAGGAACAACCTCCTCCATATTTGTAGGGATTCCCTATATAAATATTTTATTAACTTTATGAGCCTTAGAAGTATCTTTATCTAGAACAACACCTTCAGTTACCACATCAATACAAACTATTGAACCTTTTAGACCTTTATCTATCATAGTTTCCTCCCCCTTAAGATCCCATAGAATATCCTTCTCCCCTATTTTCTATAAAGGTGCCTATGGTTCTCTCCATGCAACCCTCATGATAGGAACTCCTCATGTGAGTGGGTACCATCATGCTACACCTTATGGAATCTCTAAGGCCTCATTGGTACCTTTATAAACTAGACCCACTAGGGGAAAATTTATAAGTATGGTCTCTCTAAACTATTGTGTAATGTAGGCAATAGGGTGGGCCTCAATCATCCCAATATTGTCTATCATCTAGTCTTGGCATTTACAAAAGGTCCTCGTAGCACCATTTGTAAGCCACTAGCCTTTTATATCATTGTAGGGGTCTGCAATTATGTCTACATCCTTAAGGCAAGTACATCTCCATGCTTCTACACTAAAATTACTAACTATCACCCATCTAACTACTCTTGTGGCCATGGGGTTTGTGATCTATATTCCCTTCTAAAAGGGAACAATGTACTCAAACATCTAACCCATAATCAGTGAGTGGTGTCTAAATAACCATGCCTCGTAGTGGGAAATATCATATAGGTCATGGTACACATGGCCCAATATGCAAACACCCCATGGGTAGACCCTGCCCTACTCCACCTAGAAAATGATGGGGGCCCAACTATATAAAAGAGTACTCAGTTTGTTGTTACTTGATGATCTAGCTACAATTAGGCCTATGATAAATTTATAAAGAGGTCATATAGAAATATCAATAATCAAAGCCAACCTAACTCCCTTCTGGCATGTTAGCTAGGTGTCTCCGATATAAGATACGCATATGGTCTTTTAATTATCTAGAAGTCCCTCCAAAATTAATCTCTCACCCTAGATGAGGACCCCACTATGCAATTCATGTTATAAAGAGTGATCTTATACTCTCCTACAACCCATAGAAACTAGGAAGTGTTTTGTATAACATCCTAATAGGTTATTTTATTTCAACATATCATGATAGAAGGATAGATCAACAAAACCTATGAATCTATCCAAGACTACCTCTCATAAATCTCTAAGAGTCAGCTCTACTCTTGAGCATCACCCCAAGATATGTAAGAACCCTATGAGATGACATTTAAGATCTCTAGAAACCTTAAAAATCATAAAACCATTCAAAACAACATCAAAGCATCATTAAAAAATGAGAAAACTCCACAACATTGGACAAACTACACTCACTATAGTTTTTATCACTTTTATCAAGGGTGAACACATGTTCTCCCATCCATTTGGAAATTTTCTATGATGAACAACTAATCACCCAGGAAAATGTATTATTGCAAAAACCAACAAATAGTGTTAATACTAGTGAATGGGTCTACCAACCAATTGAAACATTGACTTGACCCTAAATCTAGAAAATGACAACTAAGTCAAAAAGGAGCCCACATATTCCTATCTAGGACCCCACCTTTTCACTCTACTTATCCTAAATGTGACTGACTAAAACTCATAGATGTAACAAAAACCAAATTTAGGGTGAAACATGTGTTTCTTGAAATCTGTACTTATGGGTTCACCTGAGATAGAGACGTTGTCATATTCATAATCCCCATATGACAAGCTCTCTATTGACTATAATTTCACTTGAATCCATCATTGTCAATTGTCCAAAGCTGAATTTTCAATAAAATCAATATGCATAAATTAAATAAAAATGGTCTAAGAGTAAATGTATAGGTTGGGGTTTTTCTTTTCAACACATCATTTCTCTTCCAGGTCATTTTGGGGAGGTGAATAAAGTATATTATGCACCCTACTACATGGTACATCCTCTTGTTTATGTTTTCCATAAAAAAATTGATCTAATTAAACATTTCAAATGCATAGGTAGTAATCTCAAACCTTGCATAAATGGTGAGTATACTCATCTATGTTTCATTACAAATTTTCTTTTTGGAACCTCTAGATGTTTCTTAGTCAATCTCTAGGAATCCCTCCATTTGTCATTTCATGTTTCTTTGATCTTTTTCCAAGTTTATACTACATGTCGCTTTGTCATTTTTAATTTTTTCCTTAAAAATGATGTGTTTTCCCCTTTCCTATTGATTCACCCTAAGATGAATGGCATCTACCCCGATAAATGAATAACTAGTGGAAGCAAAAAATGAGTTATTTCTTCTTTTTGTTCATCTTTCTCTTCCATGGAAGCTTCTTTTATTTCCTATTTGATGTGTGCAAGTGCCTAGAAACCCTAAGAAGATCCTTTTCTATATTTTTGAGGAAGAGCTTATAGATATAAGTATTTTTATTTTATGAGGGGAGATCCTTCTTTTCACTCTAGAGTTGTGAATCTTCATGCAAGACATAAACAATAGAACTTGATTAACATACAACCAACTATTATAAAGCATCTCAAGCCTTAGTGGAATGAAGAGACCACACTACATAGGTCTATGGTACTTCAAATAAACCCCACATAACATCTAAAAAGTCTCTAGCCTTCTCTATTCAAATTTGTTCACAAACTTCTACTCCTGTAGAAACAACTTTCAACCTATTTTCCTTGTCTTTGTCTTCAACTCATTTATCAACATCCATCACAAAAGTAGAACCTATAGGAAGGATATAAGAAAGAAAGATTAGAAATCTAGGCCCCTAAGGATAGTTCCATTAATTACAAATCTTGTGTGCTTTGGAATTTCAAATATCTAGGTGTTTGAAGTTTCCATCTCTCTTTATAATTTTAGTAGATTAATTTGTTTAATTAGTTTGAATTTTTAGTGTAGATTAAAATAGAATAGGTGTAGGAAAAGTTTGTCTCTCTATGTTTGTAACAATTTGTCGCATTGCTTGGATTTAGAGTTGAGTTAGATTTTATACTTCTATAGACTAACTTGAATCTCATCTCATTTCTTGCATGTTCTTTAGCAAAGAAACACTTTATCAAATTCATAAGATTTCAAAACTATTGCAAACCCATCAATGGAGGCTACAAAAAACTCAAGTATTCAACCTACAAAATAAAACAAGCAATCAATCAAATCGAAGATAATCCTTTTCACATTAGAATAAGAAAGAAAACACCTTTGTTTGGATAATAACTTAGTAACACATTAATGTAAAACAAAGAGAAGAACCAATTCATTTAGAATTATTTGCATGCATAGGCATTCCTAGCTTGTTTTCCTATTAAAGAGTTTAAATTATAAAAGGGAGAAGAACCAAATTCTATCATCTTTATATTATTTACATTCTAGTGAATTAATTGTGCTCAATCAATTAAAACTTGTAAAATGCACCAAAAAAAACAACTAGTTAATTTCATTGCATGCATGTTAGATTAATTTTTCTAAACATAAAAGTGCAAACAAAGGTAAAAATTGTCTTGGAATTTTATTTGCATGCATTTTATTCACTTCTTCTTATATTCCATTTTAAATTGCATTCAAATCAAAAGGGAAAAATTATTTATTTTAGTTATGATTATTATTTGCTTGTGTGTTAGTTGGATTAGCAAGTTTTATTTTAGCAATGTTATACACTTGAAACAATTGAAAAGCACAAAAACACCAAAAAACAGTCCAAAAAGAAAAAAAATAAGAACATTAGGACTAGGGCCTAAATTTGATGGTTGTATGGCCATATTTAAGCATTTTTACTGTAAAAAAAAATGAAAATTTTTAAAAGAGTACATATTACATAAAAGGAGAGATTTTACATAGATTGTAAAAATTTATATAGGATTATGATGATATATATAGTGTATATATAATTTTATTTATATTAAAATATGATATATATAGTTTATAATGATTATATATAGTTTATAAATAATTTTATTTATATTTGCATTTGATCTAGAAAGCTCCCAAACTTAGATTTTCAATCACACAACCAAACAATTTAATTTATAATGAACATAAATTAGCAACTTGCTAACAAACCTAGATTTGCTTAAGCATTTGAATTATTTGAGGAACTTTCACTCATCCATTCTTCACTCCCATCTACACATGGGCATTTTAAGCCCATGTGTGTCTAGGAATGTGAATGGACTAAGTTGAGGTAACTCTAAGTGAACTAAGATAACTACTAGCTTTCACCACTATAGAAGCTTTCCATAAACAAATTGTCTTAGAAATCACCAAACAAGAAAATGAATGTACAATAGCAATCAAGTTGGAACGTTAAGAAGCCCTTTTAGATATAGAAACTAGTCATGTAAAATTCACTCTTGAAAATACTCACCAAGAACTTTACAACACATGAATAGAATTCATGCAACATTTAATGGAACTACAACTCAATAACACTACTATCCACAAAGAACCATTTCCTCTTGAAGGGAGAAATACCACAAGAATAGTAATTGTCCCTCACACAAACATCCTTTCCACATTCAATATGTTTCTTCCTTGTGAAGAGGGTAATCCTTCAGATACTCCTCCACTACATTTTCTTTTGCCATGTGACTAGGAATGATCTATCCATACACAAAACACACATGTGCCCCCATTTTTTATTCACACACAATAGTGGTGAGTTAGATTTGGAGAGTGCAAGCCTTGACATTTTGCAAGTTTATTTGGAAGCATACAATTCTTGCTCTCTTTGCAAGAACATTAACAAATGAAATATTAAATTCATACCCGAGTCTAGCAATCTAGAACTAGTAGCCAATCATGTTGTTGAAAAGTTTCTTAGAATATTATTACCAAAGTCCTTGTTTTTGGTATTCACTTCCTCTTATCATTCATTTTGAGAAAATATAGTTTCTAAAGACTAGATACATCCTAGACAATATTATTACTATTTGGGAAGGAATGGAATGGGCTCATTTCTCTCAATAGAAAACTAATTCCATAATAATTAATTTTACCAAAGCCTATAATTGTACATAATGGTCATTCGTTCTTGTTATGCTCCAAGCATTGATATTTCATTCAAAATTCTATCACTACTCAAATTAAAATTATAGATGCCTTTGCTTCTCTTACAACTAATGGTAGGAAATCCTTCTCTTTTAGACTCTATAGGTCCATTCAGTAGGGTTGTTCACTTACCCCTACTTATTATGTGTTGGTTGCAAAAGTCTTTGGCTACTTTCTTGCTATGCAATTTCTCATAAGTGTGTCAAAGGTATTTCCCTTCCCAATAGCTAACAACATATTTTTAATGGCCACTTTGTCAATGACTCTTTTCTCACTCGTTGGAAGAAGAGGATAATGTCAAGAAAGATCTACAATATCTTGATACTTTCTATTTAGCTTCAAGATTTGACATTCAATGATAGAAAATGCAATGCTATCATTAATATTTCCTACCTACACCTCCCTAGCTGAATAGCTTTGTCTAGAAATGGATTGATCATGGTGAGACTCTAAGGTTTCTTAGAATTAGTTTTACTTTTTATTGTTCCTATTGCTCTTTTTCATAATCTATTGTTGCTATTGTTGAGAATAAACTGGATTATTAGATAGCCAAACCCCTCCCCCTTTCTGTGAAATTTAACATTTATTTTAACTTGTGCTTGCTACAATGCATGTTAATTACTCATCTTGTCAAGCTCCTTCTAAGTTCTCCTACCAAAAACTTGAAAATCTTGTAAGGGGTTTATTAAGAACTTCTTCTAAGAAAGGAAAGGGCTTCCAAAAATAACTTAGAATTTTGTTCTCTTCCCCATGATTCTAGAGGTCTTGGTATCATTGATATCAATCAATGCCTAAGTCCAAGTCTACCAATTTCTTTGGTGAGAACTATTCCTCATCTTAAAAAGAAAATGAAGAAGTTTCCATTATAGAGTGGAAACCATATCCTAATAGCCAAGACCTCCTGAATGACTAGAGGAAAACCCCTTATTGTGACCCGTGACCTCCTCCCAATGGTTCTATAGCTCTTATAGATTAACAATTTGACTGCTTTTGCTTCTTTTTTATTCTATTTAAGGCTTTTCCTTTCTTCAACATTTCAAGTGTGATTCCATTCCACCCAGTTTTTTATTAATTAGGGTAATAAATCTTATTAAAGTAGTATAATAGACACTCATTCATTAAAAAAAAGACAATCATTGCATTCAATTATATCATGCCCTAATCCTATAATCCAATCAGATGATCATTATTTTATCAAGAATGATCCACAATCAAAGGGCAATCATCCACATTGGCATTGAAATCAAGCAAAGAATTTGATAACTCTACCTAGCAATCATTCTATAATTCATGTGCATAAATTTGAAGCATGTTATCTATCAAGGTATTTTTAAATATTGCCAACTTGATAGAAAAACTCTTAAGAGTGTAACATAAAATATCAAAAAAGACTACTCTAATTATGATCCATATACCCGACAATCTAGTACATTTATAGAGTCCAAGATGAATCAACTTCATTGTATTTATCAATTGCACTCAATTTTCAGTCATAGAGCTAATGATATCATCCTTCATTAATTATTACTTGTGGCATGATTATACTTAATGTCTAATATTAAGTGATCCATTCTATTCCACTCCATCTAACCCTAAGCAAAACCATAGAAACTTAATTCTTTAAATTAATTTATGCTCTAATATACTTATTTACCTAGTTAACCTAAAGAACCCATATTTTTTCTTTTCAAATTATAAAGACCAGATTTTAAGTAAATATAACTAAAGAAACCCTCAATCATAAATTGCCAATACAAACGATATCAAAGGCCAGATATAAATCCTCCACAAGTTTAACCTAAAAATTATCCTTCAATCTTAAAGGGAAAACACACATTCTGAGTAAATTTAACCGCAGAGATGCCTCTCAATAACAAAGGCTAAATGCAAGTCTTACTAGATTAAGAGTAATGATGCATGTCAATAATCAAGACCAGATTCAAATCCTTATTAAATTAAACAAACTAGGCCAGATACAAATTATAAAGACCAGTACATACCAGAAAGACCAGATACAAGTCCTCGCTCAACTCCTATATTAGACACAGCCAAAGACACAGAAAATGCTCTATTTATTCATACTATCAGACTAGCAGGCCAGGAAAGATGCAAATCCTGACACAACTAATCCTACTATAGAGTCATGAACACGAGCGACGACACAGAAAACAGCATTATCAGCACTGAATGAAGAAGCTCTTCCAACTAAAGCGAGTATGTGCTACCAAAAAATTGTCCCTCAGTCTTAAAGGGAAAATCCAAATTCTGAGTAAATTCAACCGCAGAGATGCCTCTCAATCACAAAGGCTAAATGCAAGTCTTACTAGATTGAGAGTAACGATGCATGTCAATAACAAAGACCAGATTCAAATCCTTATTAAATTAAACAAACTAGGTCAGATACAGATCATAAAGACCAGTACATACCATAAAGACCAGACACAAGTCCTCGCTCAACTCCTATGCCTCTTAGACACAGCCAAAGACACAGAAAATGCTCTATTTATTCATACTATCAGACTAGCTGGCCATGAGAGATGCAAATCATAAAAACAAGCTACAAATCCTGACACAACTAATCCTACTATAGAGTCATGGACACGAGCGAAGACGCAGAAAACACCATTATCAGCACTGACACAACTAATCCAACCAAAAGCGGTGCAGCCGCTTGCACTGCTACCAAAGCCGGTATGTGCCACTCCTCCACAATTAGCATCGTTGTAAGCAGCAGAAGTCTGTCCTTGGTATACTTGTGGTTCATAAAAGTTATGGCATATAAGTAATTCTGTTATGAATATGTTAAATGCACCTTTTAGGTTAACTAGGCACCTCAAGAGTAACATCTCTCAGTATTTTTTAGATAGATGATATTTTAAATACATATAGGAGAAGGATGTTCAGTCTTAAAGCATTTCTATTGAATATATATTAAACAATTATTAGATCAACAAAACCTTAGCTTGAAAATCTTCCACAAATTCCTTCACAAAACTTGAAAAATGTCTTTGAAACCCTAGTGTTTGATCAAAAATCCTTTTGCACAAACTGTTACCAGTCTTTGTGATGCATTGGAAAAATTTGAAAGATTGATGAAAACATGTTGGGAACTGTTGTGGCACCACCATTCTTCAATAAAAATTTAGGAAAAAGAGATCAAATCAATCACCTTCACCACGGGTATCACCACAACTTGTCCCACTCAAAGAACATTGCATTCCTTGCAGCTCAGTCTTAGAGCACACGCAAGGCACTAAAATAGGTCACCCCAACATTCCTTGTCTATGACAAACTTTTGCCCCACAATAAACTCCCTCTTTTGCCTTTGTCACACTCACCCCAAGTTCTCCCAACTCACTATAGACTTTGCACCTTCTTCGCAATACATCCCTGCACTTGGTACATTTCTAGCTCTATGTTATTTCCTTAAAATACTTTCCTCCTCCTTGTCAAACTTCATAACTAGACCTCCCAAATGAACTTCATCTTCAACATAGTCCTCTTTCAAAATTTGGCCTCCAATACACAATAGTGTCTCAAAATTTTGGCATGGCCACCCAAAGCTTACATGTCACTAGCATCCTTGCTCCAATCTCAATATGTCCTTGGAAATTATTACTCGCTCGGCTTCCTTGCTTTAGCACTTTGAATCCAATGGCTTTCCCATGCCTTCACTTCAACTATCCAACAAAGTAATTAAAAGATAATTCTCCCATGCTATTCAAGATTATAATCCTCTTTTGAATCATATCTAGAGCAACCAAGAAGCTTGATGAAATAAATTTGGATGGAGACAAATAGATAGAGATAGATAGAAAGATGAAGATAAAGAGAAAGAGATAGAGATATAGAGACATAAAAAGGGATAGAGAAAGAAAGAGATATGGAGAAAGAGGAAAAATGTATCACTTTGATAATTTGTTCATTATAGGATACCATCTTTCTATTTTTAAACCTATTTATCTAAAGAGGCTCAATATCCTTCCTTTGTTCTCTAGAATTGGGGAAGTTTCTTTACATCATTTAGGTATACACTCAATTATGTTGTATCTACAAAAAAATGTAAAGGAAACAAGCTTATCCAATTGAGGTGGAACATGTACAGAATTTGACAAAAGAAAGACTTGATGAAATGATTAATTAAATTGGAGGTTGTTATATGACAATAGGTGGAAGCCCCTATAATAATCTGATAGGAAAGAACAAGAACACAAGGGATGGGCTATAGGGGAAGCATTCCTCTATTCAGCATGGGACTAATTGTGGGCTTGGATGTTTCCAATTACAATCCTAGGGTTTGATTAATAGTCATGCTAACCATTTTTTCCTTTTGCAAGGATTGAATGAAAGCCTAGAGGATGTGTAGAAAATCAAATTTCATAAAAAAAAGCACTTAGATTTAGAAAAGGAATACTATGAAATGTTGGAAAACTCATAGATCATTTACGTTTTCACAATAAAGAAAACACAAATATGATAATAATATTATTGAGATCTTCATATCATTTTACATTGCAATACAATTGGCTTTATAAAGCCATTTATTTCCAGTATAACCAACCTATGGGAATATAAGTTCCCACAAACTAACATTAGCTTTATCTAACTATTAATTAACATAAGTCACTATGGTGACTTTATTGTTAATGTAAACCTTAATATTCTAACATGTCCTGCCTTCGGGATTACATTACACAAACTAAACATTCAACAAAACATGTTGATTACACAAAACAAAAACACATTCTTGAGAAGATTTTTCTTTGAAGAAACAAATTATGAATTATGTGCAACTCCATCAATCTGCCTCTTAACCCTTGTAAAGGTGCAGTCAAGCCTAAATTCTTGAGTCCCCAGATTGCCACCTCCCCAAACTCTTGAATCACAGATCCCCCAAATTATTGGACAACAATCCATGCTGAGCTCCGCAAGGCCCCATCAACTTGTCTCATGACCTTTGTAAAGGTATAATTCCCCAAATCACAAGCTTTCAAACTATTTGGTAAATAATGCATATTGATTTCACCAAATTCCTTCTTGTCTTCAAAAACCAAACTTCTCAATATATGCATTCTTTCAATTTTGTTAGCATAAAAAAGAAAGCATAAGAAAACACAAAAAGATATGTTTCTTTTTCAAAGCACCATCTCTGAGAAAGAAGCTGACTTGAGATGATGAAAACTCCTCCAATCTCTAGTGCCTCCAACATCCAATTCAATGTGCTTACACTTTATCCACTCGAGGTTGCATGTCAATCTCCAAAAGTCCTATCAGGTGTAGCATTCAAACCTTCAATAGAATCGGCATATGAGTCTCCCAAATTTTGATCAAGGATAGCTTGGATGGCATTGAGAACACAAGCATAATGTGTGGCCATCTTCAAACGCTAAAAACAATGATGTCAATTTTGACCAATGATGGACCCATACACTAGTCAACCTTATACCTCCAAAAATAAACCACAACCTTAGTTTCCTAATCACTCCAATGCATACACGTTTTATCTTTGAAACAATAACATTCTAAAACCCCAAATAAATAATTACATGTGTACAAAACCAATGCAAAAATAGTGGAATGAGAAACCTTCTAAATCCACACCTTTTAATGTCTATTCAAAAATTCCTTATGATACTTATACCTCCCAGATGCATAAATAAATGTCTACAAGTTTCAAACAACAAGCCTTCAAGATACTTATTGCTCCAAATCCATATAGCGAATATACCAAAATGTCTATAAGTTTTAAATAGTAAGCCTTAAAGCTTCTTATTGCTCCAAATCCATATAGTGAATATACAAAAATTATTGTCAAACATAATCATGTTTCAAATTCATGACTATTTGTAATCACTACTCAAAACATTCACAAATCTCACCAACTCACCTATTTACCACGATTAATTTTCACTAGCACGCTATTTTCCTTAACACATATCATGGTATCATACAAACTTCTCAAGCAGATTTGTTTTCATGCCTTTCTATTACTTGGAAACTGCACCTTACATGGTTGGTAAAAGGAGGCACAAACAAATAATTATTCACTAATAATAGCACCGACAAATGCATATGTTAATAAATCTCAAAATAAAAATGAACGCAACCATATGCTTTCTCAAATTTCAAATACCCAATCAACTCAATGCTTGGTGGCCTGTAATAACAAAGTAAAGTTCCTTAAACCACTCCTTCCATACGCTGCTAGTGTATACACAGATATATTTCTTGATTCACCAGGATTTATGGTACCTTATACTACATAATATTTGTATCCAAGCTAAGTAATTCATGACGTGCATTGATGGTGACCAATATCCACTTGAATGCCAAGGCCCATAGGCTCGAACCACTATCTCAATTATTTCAAAGGACAATGGTTACTTGTCCAACGAAAAGTTGGAGAAAAAACATGCTACTTTTCTACTAGGTTAACGTCTTAGACACTAATATCCATCATGCACATTTATTTTTGTTCTCTCTTCCCCTCGCAAGTTACAAGCACAAAAATTGTTTAAGCTCTTAAATACCCTATGTTGGAAAACTCAGAGCTCATTTACATTTTCAAAATAAAGAAAACACAAATATGATAATAATATTATTGAGGTCTTTATGTCATTTTGCCTTGCAAGTCTTTGCATTTGCCCTAGCTTCACAATCCCAAGATATGCATGCATGCAACAATGCCCATACACATGCAAATATTGATCAAAACAAAAAAAAAAAAAAGGAAAAAAAAAGGTTTGTCATCTCCTACAAATATGTCCCACTTATTTATTGCTCTTAGAAACTCAATTTTACAAGGGTGAGTGTAGGATCATGATGGGCCAAATGCTACCCTTAAGTGGAAATGCAAATGTGAAAAACTGACTTATGTAACTTCATGTCAAAAATTGAATGAATTTTCTACACAATCTAGAAATAAGGTAGTAATAAAAGTTGTAATAAATTGAATGTAGTTTATGGGCTACTACTTTTTTTTTTCAAAAATTTTAAGAATACTTTGGTGAAAATTGGATATTTCAATGAAGCACTACTAATATTTTTCAGAAAAACGTAAAAAGTAGGTGTCATTCTGACGAACCTAAGTATGAGAAAAACATAATATTTTTCCTCCTTGATTTTGATTTAAGTAAAGGACACATGATCAGATGTGACACATTTTTTTGTATTTTTTAAGTAGATAAATAATTATTTATGAATTCTTTACTGTGACTTTTTTAAAATATTAAAAATTAATTTTCTAGCCAACCTAACCTAGTCAAAAATATATGAAACTCAAAAAAATTTAAATTTTAATGTATACCTAATAAATCCTAGAATGTGATGCATTTTTTGGATTTTAAAAAGGATCAATATATTGAAAGTTATGGATTTTTTCAATATGTATATCTATCAAGAAATCAAACATAGCATATGTAGAAAATTAATAATAATTACCTATTAAAATTATTATGAGACATATATTATATTTTTAGAATCTTAATAGTTTCCTCTATAAACCATTTTCATTTGATTAAATTTAGTTACAAAAACATCAGTTAGCTTCAAGGATGAAATTGTGGAAATTTTCAGGATAACACTAAATGGGTGGTTTTGCAAGTTTTGGGACTCCCACTTGTCTAAATATGAGATAATCCCAAGGAATTTTTCAAGGGAATCCATATTTGAGCTAGAAATATTAACATCATTTTGATCCAAATCTATATATTAGTCTAAATGTTAGCACTTTTTCATCTAGCAAGTTTTTTCTCCATTGCCATTGTTTGGCCCATCATGTATACTTTAAATTTTCAATATGCAAAATAATGTTTGTTTTTTCCACAACTTGTCTAAGATTTACTTTGATATCAATAACTTATAATCTATGTGAATCATGTATATCTTGAATATTCTCCAAATATAAATCTATTAATGGTGCAAGATGATTAAAATGGACCGGGCCATTCATTTTATGTTCCATCACCAATTTTTCCTCTTGTGCTTTCATTCCAATTTTTTATTAATTAAACAATTTTAATTACAATAGTATGCTACTAGATAGGTGCTCTAGAATTCTACTACGATATCATAATTAAAATACCCATTCTCTCAAATTTTGGCAAGCTCATTTTAGAAAAATAGCAATGGCCAAATATGGTGGAGATCCTCCACTATTTTCACTTTAGAAAGGATTTTTAGGTCCTACATATTTAAATATACAATGTTTAAGATATTTTCAAGTCTTTTATGCATTATTGTAAACACCTTATCATCCCATCTCTAGTCACCTTGGCCTCATTTAATTGGCTTCATGATGTTTATTTCTCAGCAGTCTTTCAAGACTGGCATCTAACCATAATTTGTTCAATTATTTAAATTAATTTGTCAAAAAATTAAATTTCTACAAATTATATATTTACATTAAATATATATATATATATATATATATATTATTGAATTACATTTACTTTATATATAAAATTTAAAATATAACTATATTTATTACTATATACCATCAAAATAGGGACCGAACCCACAGAGTTTTTAACAGCATTTACATAAATAGGAGAAATGTCTATTATATAGGGGTGGAAAATTACAATGGCCCCACCCTATTAACAGTATCTTCAAAAAAATAGGTACCATAAAAAACTAGACACATAGACATATTAACTTAGTTTACTTTCCATAAAAAATTACCACTCCCTCCTCATCGCAGGCACATGTGTACTGGGGGCGCTCATGAGCTGGCACAACAACATTCATCTTCCTATCTATCTCCTCAACCATCTTCCTCATGTTCAAGACTCCCAGCAAAATATCATACAGATGCCCCATTTTAGATTCATGAAACTCTATGGATTAGTCTGCACTCTCAATCATATATGCATGAGTTAGTATTGATGTCACTACAACAAAAAGGAGCGTAGCCACCACCATAGATTGAAATGCCCTAAAAACATTCCAGCAACCTCTGGAAGTCCTTGGGTCCATTAACAGATTGGCCATTACCACTCTAACATTAGCTCCTTCCTTCCCATCTAACTCTTTTGCCACTTTCAACATCTAGACTAGTCACTCCTTAAGGATAGGATTCTTGATTTCCTTATCCAGATCCTTCATGAAAAAGTCCAAGGCCTTTTCTACTGGGATCTTTTTCATTCTCTTCTAGGGAGTATACTTTCCCCTCATCCTTCCAACTATACTGCAACTCGACCCAGCTCTGGGAATCTGCCTTCTCTTGGGAACACTAAAAGTCCGCTTACCCTTGGCATCCTCACCTTCTCCACTCTCCATAGCACTGATTCACAGAGACAAATGCAAAGAAGAAAATGAAGAAAGTTTGAGTGCAATGCCCCCACCAAGGAACCCCAAAAGATAACACTAACTAGGTCAATTTAAGAAGAAATGTTTTTTTATTAACTATAGAATGCATAACAAGGTAACTAAACCTAGGTCCTCTAAGGTTCCTCAACTGCGCTACTTACAAAACAAGGTTACTATAACATTTCATTAACAACAAAAGATTAACATCACATTAATTGACATCATTAATTTCCACATGTGACAACTAAAAATCAACATTAAAGATGGACTCTTCTAACTACTATCACAATTGATGCATTATTTTATAGTACTCAATACAAGATGAATTCATCAACAACAAATACATCATTACAATAATCACCACATTGCTTTCCTTAGCACATGGGAGAGATTACAACAAGATACATTAAGAAATACAATCTGGTATAAAACCAATATACATTACATGAAAGGATTGCCTTCACAAACAAGAATAGGAACTAGACTCCACAACACAATGAACAGTCTCCAAGCTCTCAAACATGAAGGAAGAATACCCAATGGAGAAAAATCACCAACCTCCCGACCATGTGGAACCCTGAGGTCCACCCCCTGTGCTAGGAGATAACACAAGATTCCACATACAACAAACAATTAGGAGTATGATATACTTGTTGATAACTAAGAGGGGGGGTGAATCAGTTATCTTAATTATTTAACTTTCTTTTCTTCTTTACAATTACTGCAATATCAAAACTTGTAAGCATAAATGAACATGAAAGCAGAAATGAAATCAACACACATAACACAAAGTTTTTTTCGTGGAAAACCTTGTTAAGGGAAAAAACCTTGGGGTGACTAACCCAAGATTGTATTCTCTATTAAAAGAATAGATATACAAAAATGGCACTTGCCAATTAGGGCTCACTGCCCAAGCACACTACTCACAAGAGGCTCACTACCTACAAGAGACTCACTGTCTACAAGTTATAATGAAAGTAACCAAGTGATCGAACTAATGAGAAGCATCCACATATGCTGAGGTTCAATTCCAGTTAGGCTCAATAAACTGGTCTGGTGCACTTCATTCTTCCTCTGTCTTAGACTGTTGTTCTATCACATACCAGACTTTTCTTTCTGGTACTGCACTGCTCTTTGTGATTCTTCACACAACACAACACTCAACACACACCTTCTCATTGAAATCCATTTGGTATATATATCCACACCAAGGATTTCATCATCTTTCTAGTTGGCATCCAAAATAGTTAATATTTTCCCAAACTCTAGTCTGTCGGCTGAATCCTTGCTTACCAAGTGATGCATATCAAAGAGATAGTTATAGAGATCATCAATCAATTCGGCCAATCATGAATGATACCTTAAGAACCTTGATCACCATCAATAGCTCATCTAGATTAAGATCTGATGCTCTATCAGTAAGTTCTTCCTTTGACTATTCTTGCAAACAGGAACCCCAAACTCAGATATTCATATCTATTCACTCTTTCATCACTGGAGGCTCAATCCCTGGAATCTATCAGTAAAGGTGTTTCTCTTTACTTCCCCAAGTCTGCACTTTACAAAGATACTTCCTCTAAGAGATCTGGACCTAACTGTCAAACCTTGTTGCATGCTCTGTTCTTACTTACTGGACCAAAGTATTCTTTGATCTGACTTCCGGTAAAGACACACCATGTCTTGCGGATGTGTGGAATGGTCTTTGTTGCCATCAATGACAACACCCATGAAGCAACATAGTGTCTCTTGCCAACAATACTAACATAAGCAATAGGGTCACACATGAAACCAATCACCATAATGTCGATAATGAACATCACTTACACACTTACTACACTTCCAGAGGCACTCACACAACTGAGGGAGGAAATACAACTAGGGAGTTCTTGACTTCAATAGGGAGGAGTGTCATCACATAGCTTGTCATGGGTTGTCCTGGTAGGTCTTCCTAGGCCCCGGCCCCCATCCTAGGTTGTCTTGGTAGCCTCTCCCGACCCCCATCCCCCATACAAACTCATGCAGAACCAACATACCTTTCATGAGGACAAGGCATTTGGTCTTTCCATTCTAGGCCTTCTCATCTCATCTCAAGCCTAAACGAGCACTTGAGCCATGAGTGAGGCATACATTATCTTGATTATGTGAATTCTACCCATCCCCCTAGTTAATTATTAAGGTTATCAATGGATTAAGAAACCCTCCAATGGGTTGTCCTGGGCACCTCTTTGGGTTCCGGTCCCCACTGAAAGCCACTCCCCCTAGTCGCAACTAGTAAACCCTATATAGGGCAAGGCATTGACCATCTTGCAACATTTATCATAACCACATTACACAGAGCAAGGCATTGACTATCTTGAACATGTATCACAATCTCATGAATCCATACATAAATAGGAGGCAACACCCTTAGGGATTCAATGCACATGAACAAAGACATAGTCAAACCACCTCCAAGGTCAACAACCCTAGGGCCATTCATACAATATCCTCCATCCTAGCCTCTAGAAACCAACATACTAAACCCATCTCCCTTACATAATCTTTACACCGATGACAGCCAACTTACAACATTTACCAAGACACTTGATCCAATAATTAAGACACATTGCTACATTATAACCATGAAGACATTCCTTTTCATTAGAGCATAAACATTAAATTCATCATTCAAGGCACATTAGTTACTACAGATAATTAATCACTGCAAAGTTGACAGTGTAAAGTTCTAACAACACTCATTCAATTTTTGATATCTGAATAAACCAATTCCTCAATTTTATACACGACCAATAATTCACTTTAATTGGTTATTCTATTCAACATCACTATCAAACAAATTACAATATTAGGAACAACTATAATATACATTTTTCTTTTCTAAACTAACCTAATTAACAAACTTCTATCTACCATTCTAACACTAGCCAAGATTAACTTAGTTAATAAATTTAATACTTCTCAATGCAAGACAAAACACTAATGCTAAAATAGGAACTCATTCTAGGTTATCTAAGAAAACTTAAAAAGAAAACTAAACTTATTATTTATAGTATTCTTTCAAGATATTAGAGTTAAGAATATTGTCTATTTAATTTAAACTTCCAATATATATAATTAATTCCTTTAGAGATTACAGTACAAAATTCAGACTTATAAAGATATTCCATATTTCCTAACATAACTAAAATTTCTATATTGCTAATATTAAAAGACTAAATAACATCATTATAACTTATAATAGATCTTACTATGGTGGTGCAAGGGCACCCTCATGCACATGTTAATCAATTTTGCGTTTTGTCTTGTTTTGATAATAATTGATGTAAATAATTTAATTCTCCAACACTCCAAGGAAAAGACAAGGCAAGTTGCATATGGACAAAATCCTAATCACCTACATGCTAGAAGACAAAGATTGGACAATGAAGAGTTTTCAAGCACCCAAGTCATGAAAGAAAGCAATAAAAGAATCCCAAGAGTCACCTTTCTCCAAGTTGGACTCCACCAAGTAAGAAGAGGAATACCAAGAGTCATTGGAGCCCAAAATGAGGAAGATGAAACTATGTAAAGGAGATCTTATAAATAGATTGAAGTTTGGCTCCAAAGAGGCATTGAAAAAGAAGAGAAGAGCCCAAATTTATTTCTAATTTTTGCAGGTCATTAAGAGGATGTCCATGGGTGATGTTGAAGACAATTTTCTAAGGGAAATACATCCATTTTGATGAGGCAAAGAAGGTGAACATTCATGGTGATTTGTTTGATGAAAATTTCTGAATTTGTAAGCTTGTGGAGGTGGATAGTTGGAAAGTTTGTTGGAGATATTTCATAGTTAGATTTGTGGAGGTTATCTGTGTGTGTTACCATCTTGATTGGCTGCATAAAAATATTTGGTTTGTAAGAATTTTCTGCTGTTCATGTTTTATGAAATTCTCAAGATATTGTGTTACTTCATAGGTGAAATTGTTGGTACAACATTCACAAATTATATTCACTTAAGCGCTGCAAGTTTAAGAGATTAATATATGTTTAGTTTGCTGAAAATAAAGCAATCAAAGGGACAAACAAAAATCCTTAATGATTGGAATTTATCAAAGATAACTTTCATCTAAGAGAAGAGGAGTAAAACAACAATCTTAAGGCTGAAATTTAACAAGGTTATGTTGGCATATACAATTTGTTTCAATCTTTAAAGTTTTGAGAACATGATTATAACAATTTGAAGGCATGAATATTGTTGTTGTTTCAATGTATATAAGAGAAGTTGATTGGGCTTCATGAATGGACAATCCTTCATTGGATTCTCTTGTCATGTCTGCATTATATGGTCAAAGAGATCCATGTAAAGTTAAAGAAAATTATGTTGTAGCTTTAAAGCTTCACAAGATGATTATACGCAACATATACACTCAGAGGTATTCTTCTATGGAGAAGTTTATAATATTTGCCAAATTTGATTATTGATTTAATACAATTAATAAAGTTATCAATAGTGCAATCTTATTGGACATCACTATATTACTTTTACTAACTACAAGTTACTATCATATTGAAATTATGGTGAGGTAAAAGAAATGATGGGAATAATGTCTTATGAAGATGTTACCTCATTATGAGCAAAGAATGACTCATACTATCCTTTGTTTCCTATTATGATTATCCTTATATACAAATAGAGATACGTTGAGGCTACAATGAGGCTGATCTTAGTGATGATAATGCTAGTCACTGGCTCCCATATCCCACTTATTTTCTAACTACAAACCTAGTTTAAAACTTTGAAAACATAATTCTAAAATAGTCCACACCTAAAAGACAAAAAAAAAAAAGAAGAGGCTTTAGAAACTCTAAAGCCATTCCTCTACGCAGTTACATATAACTGAGAGAAGATCAAATCCAAGTTTCTAAGATCCTATCCTTAGCAAGGACATCCATAAAAAAATGATAAATCCCTAAAACGTATCTAATGGAAACAAGATTAGAAACTCTCTAATAAATGGAGAAAGTAAATTCCCTGAAATTCAAATTGTGGTTTACATGTTTTTAAGGCATTTTGAGATAAACTACATAAGGCCAATTTGGTAAATGGGAGGCACAGTGAAACAAAGTGTAAAGAAAGGTAGATTTGGTAGCTGTCGAAGTTGCCAGTACCTTGGTAGACATATATACAAAATGTGAAAGCATAGACAAGGCATGTGAATGGTTTGATTAAATGCCTCAAAGAGATGTCATCTCATGGAATGCAATGATTGCATAAAATGAATTTGTTGAGAAGGCTTTAGAAACCTTCAAGCAAATGCAATTTACAGGCAAAAAACCAATTTCACCACCTTTACCAGCACCTCTTGTGCAGGCCTATGATCAAATGGGAGCTTTGGAACAGGTTTAGACTTTCATTAAAGCAATTCGAAGGGGAGTTTTTTTGGTAGCTATTATAGTTGGAAATGCTCTGGTAAATTGAATGCAATCTGTGGAAACATAGACAAGACACACGAATTGCTTGACAGCGCGCCTTAAGAGAGGTCATGTCCTGGAACGAAATGCTTATAGGATATGCACAAAGTTAACCAGGTTTATTACAACATCCATTTCTTCATTTAAAATTGTACAAGTTGAACTGACAAATGGCTACCTAGATATTTAAGAGTATTCATAAATTCTGCAGCCTTGCTGATTTGATGACAAAACAATGGATGCAGCAAAACCAATATGAATAGAAGTTTGTCATTTTCAAGACATTGTTGAATGCACAGATTATGCCAAAGAATACTATTATGGTTCAACCTCTTTGTCATAGTAAAGGATAAGACACAATTAATACTGATATTATTCAATTCAAGTAATACATGACTAAGAGGAAGTATTATGGTCAATAGAGAAAATAATACCTTTTTGGAAATATATTACAGCTATGAAAATGACATATGATCATTTGGTTGCAAAAACTATAATATCATAGAATCCAAAAGAATAAAGCAAACTCCACAAAATCACATGCTGTGAGTAATATAAAACCTATTTCCATGAACATACAACATGAGTAATCTAAAACCTAATTCCATGAAAATGCAACACTCTTAGCTTGAGCAAATGATATGCATAAGAAAAATCAACCTCATACCTATACCTACAACTTCATGAAGCAATTTTTCCATACAAATACACTTACCATTCTTTTCCCCATTTTACTAGTTTTCTTTGATATTTGTAAGAGTGCTCAAAAATACCACACTTTGTTCAAATCCCCAAACAAAATGTTTCTGGAGCAACCGCAAAATGGGAAAACCAACTAACTCAAATAATTACAAAATTATTAAATTTATTAAATCATTAGTTATAAACTAATTAATAATTCCTGCAAATGGAAATTCATTTACCATAAACCAATTAATTTATTTATTTTCCCAAATACATTATTATTATAATTATTAAAATAATATTACACAACGTATTAACAATAATATATATATATATCAAAGAATTAAATCAATAATTAAATAAAATCAGGTGCCAACATAATCATCTGACCACTAACTGGGGTCAAAATAGAACCTCAAGCAAACTTGACAAACTAACAGGTTGAACTGGACATGACACGCATCCTCATCGTGGATGATGACATAGGGTGTGGAATCCTATTCTATCTACGCAGAACAACTTATCCATTGGGTTTTAAGGCATGCTCAGACATGACAATTCAAGTGGAGTCGATGCCTTTTACCTGCAGCCTGTAGCACACACACAATGATCGAATATATATATATATATATATATATATATATATATAACAGCACATAGTGAAAGGGAATCATAGCATTGCAGGATACTCACAAGTGAGTGATGCGACATTGTCCCTTTTCACCCAAATACATTAGCAAGAACAACAATCAGCTATATCGCAAGATAAGATCAATCACATAATCATCATGATAATCAATTCTAACATACAACAATCATGGAAAGATCAATATCATAATCGCCTAGATTACAAGATAATGTCAGAGCATATAAGTCATCGGTGTCACAAAAAATGATCATCAAGATCCCATACTGACTATCATATGAACTACCATTACCAAAATCAGGAATATCATCAGCGTGAGTACAACATATGTCAATGTATCCATAACATTATATCCGTCTACCATAATCATAGCATGGGAGGCATCACATCCTCCTCCTACAACTTGACTTACTCTAGGAAGTCATGGAAGCCCAACTAGAACATAGTGCATATTAGTTCCCAAACTTGTTTATCTAGCATCAAATATGCTCCTTTTAGAATAATCATATAAACAACATAATTAATTTCCTCGTAGCCATGGTTTTCAATCAAGTAGAACGTCCAATCATTTCCTACTTTTTCCTAAATTTTAATTTTTAGAAAGGTAGAAACAACAAGAATTTTATCGTCTAGCCTTCAGAACTTATGCATTTTACAAAATAAGCAACAAGGTATGCCATTTTACACTCACTTCAAGTATAGAAACACAACAACTCACTTTAATCCTTTCAAGGGATCATGACTTTCAATGGATACTTTTACATGAACTCATTTCTAATTTTAGAATTTTCCTCATAATGATAACATTTATGAACATGAGAACACAATAAAATGTAATTTTCAATCACGATGATGCCTTTTTATAATTTTTATAAACAAGGATGAAATAGACCAACATATATTCTTACAAAGAAATCTACACAATTGCCCTCATCTACATCACTAAAAGTATACTTCATGTGACTACAAGCGCGGGATTGCCCTCTCAGACAAGACCTAAATCTCGATCACACAAGATACACATCTATTTATTAATCAAGTTCATAGTCCATAAACAAGTAATGATGAGGTTAAATATGCATAAGGTATGCCAACACTCACACCCAGAGCACTGAACATTAGGTACTACACAGTCTTAACTAAACGGAAAAGTGATCAACAATATAACCTACCATTATTTAATGCACACTATGCTTAAAGTCCCACATACACATCCATATTAAGCAATTGTTCATAAGACAAGCACAATTGTTTATTTAAAGACAAGGACATTAGTTCCTCACCCTTTTTAACTAAATCATATCATGCGATCTACTTATAACCAATCACACACAATTTGAGAATATCATACGATTTAAAGAATTGCATTCACACATTACAAGGGAAAAAAATGTATTTCATCTCTTATTTCAACTATGGTTCTAACTAATTACCAAACATGCAAAGTACAATTCTCTATGGAGTTCTCCCGTGTACATACTATTAAAGGTTCATAATCAACATGATAGAAACAACACTTAACATGAAATGGGGTCAACAAAAACAAACATTCGGAATAGCCACCATAGAATTTTAAAAAAAAAATGAAAACCAAAGTGGGGAAATAATCAAATCCAACCTTAAATCACAAAATTCTGACAATTTTCAACAATAAAGCAAGTACAAAGAAAATAATTTTGGTGGCCACTCCTGTCATAAGAAAATTCAAAGAAAACAAATTCATTGTTAGCCCCCAACAACACATGAAGCAACTATCAAAATTTCCAAAACAACCAAATCAATTACAAACAAGTCCACATCACAGTGTGGCTAATTTTACCACAAAAAGGGAGTATCCGCTACACAACACCCAAGGACATAAGGTCCAAAATGTGTTAGAGAATGTACACCAAACACAACAAACAATTAAGTTATCTACATTATCATACCTAAGAAACTTTTATACAATAAATAAAGGCAACATAGTCGCTACTTATTTACAACAATTTCTACCTTTAATGTAATACAATTTCTTCTCCCCAAGCAATAAACATATGCAATTAATTCTTTATGCAAGAAAATATTTACAGAGAGAATATATAATGTCACACACAAGAATGTACTTAATTCAAGGCTACAATTGAATTACATTATCACATTCACAATCACATGGGCCCAACACAAGCTCCAATTTGATCTCCTGCAAAAGGTTCTTACACAAGAATACACAAAGGTAACTTTCATAAGCCACCACAGAACTTCCACACGAGGTCATGGCCAACTTGTAGATAGATATCGGGTTATAAAGCAACTACTTTAAGATACCCCACACACAACAAGACCACATAACAACATGACTCATGATGCAAGAAGCAAGATGCCAAAGAATAGAATGATCTTCATGATGCCATCGAAGGATTAAATCATTCTAATACTTACACATATTGTTAATTTATGATCACATTTTTAGAAAAGAAGGAGAGAGAGCACGTAGTAGATGCATAAGTAAGACAAGGCATAAAGAATTTATTTCTTTCAGAAATAAGGAACAAGTTTGTAAATTTATCAACCTTCTAACGCCATACTAAGGCACATAGGTGAGAGGTACTATTACTAGCTCACCATAACCAAAAAAATGGTTAACCTAGAGCAACAACAAGAACTGAGGTCCCAGTGCTACAACTTGGGCTCTGATACCAGGTTAATGCCCCCGCCAAGGAACCCCAGAGGATAACACTAACTAGGTCAATTTAAGAGGAACATGCTGGTTCCCAAATTAGAATACATCAAACTTTAAAGATTTACCACTTCTTATGCTCAAGTTTAATGGAAGATCTAGCCAAAAAAGATAGGAGATTATGTGTACATGTCTCCCCTGCACTTTAGTTTCAATCACACCTGGGAGGGTATTCCCTTATTCACAACCCATAAATATAGCTTTTCAACACTAGGCAGAATGCTCTCATGTATGGACCAAGATGTGTAAGATAAACCCAAATTGGCATTGTTCTTGGACTATCTAACTGGCTAAAAATGAGAGCATGCATCTACAGCCCTACTCCTAAAATCCTAAAATTTTCAAATGATATTTTGATTTTGATTTTATGTTTGGCTACAAAACTCAGGCTTTGAATCACAAAGTCAATAGCAGAATAAACTGATGCTTATCTCAGGGCATGGAGTCAGATAGATGTATGTATGTGAATGATCCTCATGAATTTAAGAATAATAATCAAGTTTCAAGGGGATTTGTTAGCATTTGCCTTACAAACACTACCCAAGAAAGGGTATTAAGCTAACTCTACTTACATGCATCCTTATTGCAGTATATTCTTCCTCACACTTAAACTAAAACATTTAATTTGTTCCTTGAACGAAGGTAAAAGATTAACCATGCAATATAGAGACCCTATATCCTAGAATTTTAGACAACCCTTGGTTGTTTCAACTCAAAAGAAGAATACACACAATATGGAGATAGTTAACAAAATACATGTATACAGCACATCTCATATAACATCAACATGAAACTAAATAATATTTATGTAGAAATAAATTAAACATACAACTCATAAACTTACAAGACAAGAGATGAAGTAGACTAGAAGACCTTGTATTTTATTTGCTCTTCAAGAGTTTTCCAAAATTTTCCAGCAAAATAAAATGAGAGCCCAACTATTTTTATGCTCAAAGTATGTTGCCCTAAAAATTAACTCATTCTGGAGGTAGGTGAGATTTTTTTATTACATTTATCCCTCCAAAATGACATTGGTAATAAAAAATTACAATTGAAAGAGGAGAGGAATAAATAATAAAATATACTTTAATTTTCCCCTTTTAATTTTTCACATTTTTTGCCCATTCCTAAACTTGAACAATAGGCAGCTGAAATCTTCCATTTCTGTGCAATGTGTGACCTCTGTGACCTCTTCTCCAGTTCTTTCATAGCAATCTACCTAAGAAACATCATCATAGCAGCATCCAATTTTGATTTATGCCCAACAAAACTTTCTGGGTCGTTTTTGGAGAAACAAGTGCACTTTTCACTACTCTGGCACTCAAAAATCAATGTAAACAACAAAGAAAATATTTGCCAATGGATTAGGAATGGTCTGAGGAAGATTTTTGAGCACAAAACTGTATATTTAAGTCAAAAATCACACTCAAAAAATGGCCCGAACCTTAAAAACGTGATTGCAGCCTCAAAATCTGCCTGGAGCAGCCAAAAACCATAAAAAGTGACCAAAAAACTTCCACACATGCCTTAACAATGACCGTAGGGCGATTTTGTAGCATGAGAGCAAATTTGGGTCAAGAATGACCTCCAAAAAATGCCTAGAAAGTAAAAAATGTGATGAGCAAAGGCAATTTGCAACAAAATCTTCTTAAAGCTACCTGAAACCAGCTAAAAATGACCTGAGATCGAAAGAAAACAATCGTTATTTGCTGCAGAGGGGAGAAAAGGGCATAAAGGGCCGTGCGATGGGCATATCGCACCATCGCACGAGATTTTGAAAGGGCAGCTATGAGGGCTACGATGGTGCGATAAGCTGCATCGCACCCTCCCATTTCCTTCATTAACTTTAATAAAGCTTAATAAATCTTTATAAAAGCCTCTCCTTTATAACATTTGACTATTCCCTCTTTATGTTCAAACTTCTTTTTTTATATATTTTAAAATGCCTTCTCTAATATTTAATTTAATATTGCATTTTAAAACATTAAAACTCATGTAATATTAATTTCCTTCGATGGGCATTTGGCGTGTTTCCACCATGGGCAAACCGAGCATCTCATGACCACAAAAATTTGCACAGGGGCGTAATCAATTATTTCAAGAAAACCCATTTGGTCATAAATTTCTTCGCCGACCAATTTTTTGCACCTGCTTTGTAAACTAACCTGCCGGGTGAGTTCACCACAACTGAAATGCATTAAAATAATGCATCAAATGGTCTCCAATTTTAACAAAATTAAAACTAGAGATGCTTGAGACCAAACTGACAACTGGGTCGCCCTCGAAATTCCTTTTCTTTTTGGAATGTCAAAATTACCCTAGTCGCAGTTAAAAACAATTAAATGCCCCATCAAAACTCATCTTGGGAGAACAAAACTGAGCAGGTGTGTTACCATATGCACCAAGAAACTTTCCACTAACCAGATTTGTAAGATAATTTCTAAGTTGAAAATTTAATTGCCGAATGTGGCCTCCGGGTAGATTGAGCAGCTTGTCGACTTAGCCTCCGTCGACACCTCAAAAGAATACCGACACATCAAATTTGCAAAATTTGAAGGTGCCACTAGTGGATCTTGCTAGGGGATGCATGCCTCTTGTAGACATGGCGAGATTCTAGTTATCTACGGAACATAGACTAGGTCCCTACTCCATTGGGCTACATAGTCAATACTCCATTTTGCACTAAAAAGTATACCTTCAATTTTATTTGGTGCTCCTAGACCCCCAAAAATGAAAAAATAGGAGCCTCCTCTGTCAAATACTTTGTTTTCAAGTGACTGCCTCAGACCACAACTGAAAATACTAACATGATCTTCCCACAAACTAACCCTGTCATTGCCTTGCCTTACCACATCACTGAACCTACCCCTGTCAATGCAACCTTTGTCACTCTGCACTTTAAAATCAGGCATATAACCATACATATTATCATATCATTCAACATTAGGTAATATATGTATGTCATATTCATCAAACAGTGCATCATCATATAGCATGTGACATTCCTCATTATCTACCTGGCTATTATGCATTACCAAGCATTCATCTAGCTGATCTGGAAACTGAAAATACTCAAAATATATCAAGTGGATGGTATTATCGGGTCTTACTTCATCATAAGTTTTCATATCAAAACGAAAACTATCATATTGATTTTTGTGCACCTCATGCAAACAACCTTCAGCTACACCAAATAGGAAAGGTTCACATTCTGGCATCTCTCTGAGCTGGATATCATTATGCTGATAAGAGCATACATCTAAGAATTTCAACTCAACTTCTCCATAATATCCTTCAATATATTGAAAATGACATTCATCTGTATCATGGACATTCCACAAATCAGTAAATCTATCTAAACTAACTTCAAAATCTTTCCTCATGTCTATGTATACATTTTCACAAGAAGTCTCAGACAAGTCTGAATATACTCCATCATAATGGTCATCAAATGAGTTACTCAGAACTTGACCATCTCTACAATAAACTTCATGATATATGTTGACCTTTCTTTCATCAGTATATAATTTGGAATCCTCATCAATAATAATGCTTTGACTTTCACCATACTCAACCATGTCATCATCATCATATGTATCATCTTCTTGGGAAAGGGTTGATCCCAGTGTCTCAGATTCATTACAACATGCTATTGGTTCCTGAATGGCTAAACATGCATCTCTATTGTCACATACACCAATGAATCCCTTGTGTGAAGAGGGAGTATCAACTTTTGTTACATGAACAAAATCATAATCAATAAAGGAACAATCATACTCAGCACTACTACTTTTTTCAATCTCTCATTTCACTATGTCATCTTCTGATGCTTCTTCCTCTTACCTTCCATAAGAGCTACAAGCATCACTTGGTTGCAAATCAAAATCCACACGGCTGTCATTTCTATCATCAAAATCTGGATACTCATATGGATTCATTATAGCATGTTTTTTGTTCACCAACAATATTGCACCCTTTATTGAATGGAAACATTTTAGTATCTACAATGAAACAAGCATATTCCATTTCAGCATTAATTTCATGAGCTGGAGGCTTTACATATAAATCTGAACCAACACATTTTCCAGTGTCATGCACATCAACATCCTCATAGAAGCATTCATAATCCACAGAAAAATAATCAGACTTGCTATCATCATGATCCTCATCACAAGAGAATTTATAATTACATAAACTATGCTCAGAATCTTTAGGAGGAATGCTTAAATTTTACTTTCAAAATCATGAACACTGATGCGCAATGGAATATTTGCAACACTTGCACTACTATCACTGATCGAAACATAGCATGGGAGGACATCTTGCGCCTCTTTTACTTCTTCAACATCCAAGATATCACATGGAGAAATTTCATATATACCTATTTCATCATCGTGCCATGCACATTTATCTTCACCATTGATATATTGGCCTGCATATGTGTTGATTGTGTGTTGATTACATTCACCATCTTCATTTGCACAAGATAAATCTTCATTGTCTGATATACTCTTTCTAGTTATGTGCATAATGCTCTAATTTTTCCCAATGGGATAGCAACTATCTGCATTTTATGACGCCACACCACTTGCATAATCACACTAGGCTGATGTATAAACTGGGACAGCAGGGGTGTAAGTGCTCTGGCATTCATTCTTAAGACTTGAATTACACCTTTCATAAACATTGGGGGTCTCGGGGCAGCAAACATTTGTATACAAATAACCCTTGTGCATTCCATACTTCCAATTGTTCTCAATGTCCATAGCAATCTGATATGCCTAATGAACTGTTGCAGGCTCCTTATCTCTCAACCTGTAGCTCATTTTCTTGTCAAATGCACCCAACTAATTAAGAAAAGACAAATCATGATTAGGGACCTGATCTTTTCTAGAATTCTTTTTAATGCCTTCATGAATCTGAGGTTAAAGGCCGGAACTAATTCATCTTCTTCAAGGTGGATATACATGAAATCATTGAGAAGTGAAAACTCAGACACTCTATCACCGAACTATTCCATGAATGCTGCCACAAATTCACTCCAAGATCTGACAGAGCATGCTAGCAATTAGGAAAACCAATCTCTAGCATCTCCTTTTAGAGATTGAACAAATAACCTCATGATCACATCTTCATGATCAACTTCATAATCATCCATTAGATCATTGAATTGCTTCAAATATCTTTCTGCTGATTAATTTTTCACACCACTGAATGTAGGCAAATATTTTCTAATTTCATGTGGAATAACATTTGGGTAGCCATTAATGCCATCAAAATTTATAGCTTTGTACATCTCAGTGCTGAAATCTCTTTTATTACATGGCAGGGGCAGCATACTATACATTGCTATGTTTGGGTCCATACAAGGATGCAGGGTATGATGATACATTTTTTACACCTTTACAAGCCTTTTGATATTAACTTTTGCAATTACACATGGCACCTCAAAATCTTTTACAACATTTACCTTAAGCCCTTAAAATGCAAATGTCTGTTTCAGCTTGCTTAAGGTCCTCTAAATGAATCTCATAAAAAATATTGCATACTTCACTTGAAAATACATACTACATTCTCAGCAAATGCAAAAGTATGTAAGCCTATCACCACTATTTCCCTTTTAACTAGTGCTAACTTCACCTAATAGGGAATAATTTAAAACTCATACACCATGGTTTTTTGAAAACCAAAATATGAAAAATACCTGGATATGTTGCAGCTACTGTAAATTCTTTTCACTAATTGAGAATACGCAAATCTAGCACCTCTTTGTATCCTTTTTTTGGTTCTTTGTATGCAAAGTCACTACCTCCTTTTAGAGGAATAAACTTTATGAAGCTGGAAACTCCTTTCTTTCATTTTGGGTTCTCTAACAGCAGAGCCACACATAAATCATTTTTTTTAAATTGCTGCAACAAAGCACTTCTAGGTCTAATAACTTCTTAAAATCTAAACCAAATGCTCAGATCCATCAAATCCTAGACTCTTTTCTCATGGATATGTCACTATTCCCCAGTGGAGTTGCAAGTTTTGTTGGAGTTTTTCCCAACTAGATGTTTTCCAACTATCCCTACAAGTTAGCCAAATCTTATCAATAGGATCCTTAGGCTAGGGGCCAACAATATAGGAGACAGACTCTATAAAATGTCTCCTCTCCTTCTTTAGGCTCTGCAAAACCTATCGGTGTATTCCCTTATTCACAACCCAAAAATATAGCTTTTCAACACCAGGCAGAATGCTCTCATGTATGGACCAAGATGTATAAGATAAACCCAAATTGGCAATGTTCTTGAACTATCTAACTGCCTGAAAATGAGAGCATGCATCTACAACCCTACTCCTAAAATCTTAAAATTTTCAAATGATATTCTGATTTTGATTTTATGTTTGGCTGCAAAACCCGGGCTTTGAATCACAAACTCAATACAAAAACAAATTAGTGCTTATCTCAGAGCGTGGAGTCAGATAGACGTATGTATGTGAATGATCCCCATGAATTTATGAATAATAATCAAGTTTCAAGGGGCTTTGTTAGCATTTGCCTTACAAACACTACCCAGGAAAGGGTATTAAACTAACTCTACTTACAGGGATCCTTATTGCAGTATATTCTTCCTCACACTTAAACTAAAACATTTAATCTGTTCCTTAAAAAAAGGTAAAAGATAAAGCATGCAATATAGAGACCCTATATCCCAAAATTTTGGACAACCCTTAGTTGTTTCAACTCAAAAGAAGAATACACACAATATGGAGACAGTTAACAAAATACATGCATACAACATGTCTCAAATAACATCAACATGAAACTAAATAACATTTATGCAGAAATCAATTCAACATACAAATCATAAACTTACAAGACAAGAGATGAAGCAGACCAGAAGACCCTATATTTTATTTTCTCTTCAAGAGTTTTCCAAAATTTTCTAGCCAAAATAAAATGAGAGCCTAGTTGTTTTTATGCTCAAAGTATGTTGCCCTAAAAATTAACTCATTCTAGAGGTAGGTGAGATATAATTTTTTTATTACATTTCTCCCTCCAAAATGACATTGGGAATAAAAAATTACAATTAAAAAAGGAGAGGAATAAATAA
The DNA here is from genome assembly GCA_027924645.1 of Cunninghamia lanceolata. Lineage (NCBI taxonomy): Eukaryota > Viridiplantae > Streptophyta > Pinopsida > Cupressales > Cupressaceae > Cunninghamia > Cunninghamia lanceolata. Next base: position 11,900,809 of record BSBN01000534.1, on the reverse strand, counting down.
TAAAATATACTTTGATTTTCCCCTTTTAATTTTTCACATTTGTTGCCCATTTGCAAACTTGAACGAAGCTGAAATCTTCAATTTCTCTGCAATGTTTTGTTGATAACTGAGAGGGGGGGTGGGGGGGTGAATCAGTTATCTTAATTATTTGACTTTTTTTCTTCTTTAATAATTAGTGTAGTATTAAAACATATAAGCATATGAGAGTAGAAAGAAACACACATAACACAAGGATTTTTACATGGAAAACCCTGTTAAGGAAAAAACCACAGGGTGACTAACCCAAGATTGTATTCTCTGTTAAAAGAATAGAAGTACAAAATGGCACTTGCCAATTAGGGTTCACTGCCCGAGCACACTTCTCACAAGAGGCTCACTACCTACAATAGTTTATAGAAAGAAACCAGGTACTTGAATTGATGAGGAGCATCCACATATGCTGAGGTTCAGTTCCGGTTAGGCTCAATATACTGATCTACTACACTTCATTCTTCCTCTGCCTTAGTGTTGTTGTTCTGTCACATACTAGACCTGTATTGCTACTTCCACACTATTCTCTACTTTTCTTCGTACTTCACAACACACCACACACACCTTCACATCAAAATCCATCTGGTATATATATCCACACCAAGGATTTCAACATCTTTCTAGTCGGCATCTGGAATACTCAAGATTTTCCCAAACTCTTGTCTGTCAGCTGAATCCATGCTTACTAAGTGATGTGTATCAAAAAGATAGTTATAGGAGTCATCAATCATGTTAGCCAACTATGAATGATCCCTCAAGAAACTTGATCATCATCAATTCATCCGGATTAAGATCTAATGCTCTGCCGGTTATTTCATGCTCAGTCTACTTTGCCTGTCAGGAACCCATCACTTAGGTGCTCATATCTTTTCACTCTTTCATCACCGGAGGCTCAATATCTAGAATGTAGTAGTGATGGTACTTCTCTTGACTTCCCCAAGTCCGCACTTTGATGAGATACTTCCTTTGGGAGATCCGGACCTGATTGTTGGACCTTGCTGCATGCTCTATTCTTGCTCACCAGACCAAGATACTCTTCAATCTGACTTCCAGTATAGACATATCATGTACTATGGATGTGTGGAATAAACTTTGTTGCCATCAATGACAACACTCATGAAGCCACATAGTGTCTCTTTCCAACAATCTTCCCCTTTGGCATTGATGACAACACTTAGTGAAAAATGACTAAGTGTTATAGCACACTTCCCCTTGGCTGATGCTTTGTTCTTACGTACACTTTTCTAGAGCTCCCCCTTAGCTAAATTTCACATTTTTCACTTTTCCTCACTCCCCCTTTGACATCAATGGCAAAGGGTGGAATCCGCATACCAAAATTTACAAAATTTAACCTATACATAGTCTCATAAGTATATATACAAGTCATACTTACATATACTTAAGTATATCCACAAAAGTTGTTTTCAACTGGACAAATTCTGTTGCCCAACTCTGCTTCATCCTGTCCAAGATTGAAATGTGTCCACTTAGCAAAAATGCAAAAGCTTCTACCCTCTTTAAGTCTATCGGATCACTGGTCCAAGTTGTGGTCTGGGCATCAGTTAGGGCCTCATGCATTGCCTCTAACTTAGGGATACTTATCCCTCTTAGTTCACTTAGCCTTCTTATTCCATTTTTCTTCTCCTTCTCAAGCTTCTTTATTTCATTTATAGCTGCAATAATCTGGCACTCTTGATTCATTATGGAAGAGGTGAGACGATCAAAATTTTTAGACAAGCTTGATATTTTGTTCTCTTGTTCTTCCACCTTATTGGTAATGTCTGCTGTCACAGTGGACCAAGATAGACAAAATTTGTATAGATCTCCACCATCTTTAAGAGCATTTACTAGGCTCTTTATTCCAATATTTAGATGTCTCCTATCATTTGCTATGAACCCCTTTACTTCAGAGAATCTTTTACCCAAAAACTCTTTCTGGACTTTCTCCTTAGCTACTTTCTCCAAAGAATCAAAATGTGTGCTAACAAAATTAACAAGATATTTGATTACCAGATGAAGAGGCTGAAAGATCCTTCTGAAAGGATGGTATGATCTTTTCCAACACATCGGATGCAATCTCTATCAGCTCACAGTCTTCCATGTGAGACTTTAGAAGTTTTTCTTTTCCCTTTGCTTGGGCAAAGAATGCTATCTTCATTGTTTGAACCGGTTAGAGGGAATCAAAACTGAATGGTCCTTGAATTAGCTCTGGTTCATCTAAATCCATCATTTCCTTGGTCATGAAATCTTTAACTACTTTTGTAGTGTCTCTTGCTAGAGACAGAGTCTTCTTTCCTTCTGCAGTCTCAGAACTGTCACCTGAGGTCTTCTCTGTTTGATCTTCTTTTCTTCCCTTTTTCCCTTCTTCTTGACTTGCTTTCTCCTCTTGTCTTACTTCTCCTTCAGTTTTGGAGTCTGTTGGGGGATCCAGAAGAGAGATATTTACTTCTTCATGGACTTTCTCTTTCAGAATAGAGGAATCCAGATCTTTAGTCTTCTCCTCACTTGTCTCCTTTGACTGTTCTGCAATTTTCTCAGTGGAGTCTTCCTTTGATGCACATAATCCTTCGACATCAGAAGGTTCATCACTTATGTCCTCTATAATAGGAAGATTAAATCTTTTATATGCATTCCGGAGGATGTCTTCAGTCTCTTTTGCCACTTGATCAGTCTCTCCGAGCATAAGCATGTTCATTCTGGCTTTGCTCCGGAACTCATCCTTACAATCCTTGAAGATCATGATCATTTGTTTAGGAGTGATGGAAGGATAGAGCTGAATAGCTATTTGTTCCTGAATCTCCATATCCTTTTCCTTAGCATTGTTCTTTCTCATTTCAAGTTCCTTCTCTACGCTTTTGGGAATTAGAGATATGATTTCAATGAATGCTTTGGTATAGATGTTTAGATACCTGACTGTAGCATCTTGCAAGATCTTTTGGTCAGCTTCATTGTATTCATCATAGAATTCTGTCATAGGTTGAAGATTTCCATCCATAGTGACTGCCTTGGTGACATCATCAATGGAGAGAGTAGGCCTTTCAACAAATTATTTTGCTTCTTCTTATTTGTTCTTGTCGGCAGAGAATTCCATAGATGTTTTCTTTTTCTTCTTCATTTTCTTTACCTCCTCATCCATCTCTGTCTCTTCATCATCCTTGTGGCTTGTGTATGACCTTGTAGCCTTTGTCTTTGTTCTCTTCTCTCCTTTTCTGGATATCTTTGCTTTCATTTTTTAGGCCTTTTGGCTCTTAGAGGTGGCAGGTGCAGAGATTTTGGAAGTTCTGGTCCGGGAGGGGGCTTGCACCGGAGCACTTTCTTTTTCTACTTCTTCCCTTTCTTTTTCTGGCCTTTCTACCTTCTCCCTGTTTGCATCAACTACCTCTTTGGAAATGCCATATCTCTTAGCAATTTCTTCTACTTTCCTTCTCACCTTTCTCTTGATCTCTGGTTGTCTTAGCTCAACATGAATTTTCACACTCAATTCTTGAAAGGTTCCAAACTAGGGTCCTTGGGCTGACTCAGTAGGTGTTGGATATGTAGCTCTAGGATTTTCTCATCAGCCTCATACACCATTGGCATAATCCAAACTATCCTTGGCTCCACTGCCTCTATTAGGCATTGATCAGTGTCTACCATAAACCACACTGTATCCTTGTATTTCTCAACCAATGATTGGGGGATTCTTTCTCTGGCTTGCATCATACTTTGAAAGTTCTTGAAGTATCCCCAAAGTGCTGTGCTTTGAGCGTTGGCATCACCAAGCCCATACATGTAATCTCTGATTTGTACGGCAACTAGTCTGTCATTTTGCCATACCCAACCACTAGATCTGGGGAGCTCATTCATGTAGTAAAAGAAGAGACATAATATTAGGCCACCATATTTGAAGGAGTTCTTCTTGTCCTTTTTGATCTTTTGCAAGTTTTCCAATAGTTGGCTTAGAAGAAGTTAGCAAAGATCATAATCTGCATTCTCCCTTAGCATCTGATAGGCAATATAAATTGTAGTTCTAGATACAAAATTCTTCCTGCTGGAGTGATATATCTTGTAGCAAATTATCATGAAGGCAAACTTGATATCTAGATCAATGATATCTTCTATTGTCATTGCTCTCTTGTCAAATTTTGATCTAGTAGCCTCACTTACAGTTTGGTTTTTGACCGATTTGAGTGCAGGTAAGTGTAATCCAGTTACCGCCCTAATAGCATCTTTTGTGATCTTAAATGGCCTCATCAACCACATGAAATTGCCATGCACTCTGCTCAGAACATACCGGACCCATTCATCTTCTACAAAATAGGAGAAATGGATGCAATGTCCAAAATGCTTGTCTCGGATGGCCTTGTACTGAGGTTTGAGTTCAAATGATTCATCTATTAACTGCTTGTGATAGATATCTATCAGCTTGGATTCCCCAAATTCCTCAATATTTGCATGAATGTATGCCCTAACATCTTCTACATGCAAAACCCCATGTAGAATGCTAGAGAAGGCGCCTAAAGGATCAACTTGTAGAGATTTGTAAGGGTGTTTCTTGAACTTAGGGCATGGCCTATCAGTGATTTTGACAACATTCGGAGTAGCCATCTTTCAAAAGATTCAAAGAAAGATATTCAAGAGTGAAAATACCTTTTTACGCCTCTAGGGTTCACAATGTGAGCTGAGAAGATCGCCAGTTGAATTGAATTCTATGGTTGATTCTTGAGAGGGATGAAGTAAACTTGTTTGTAGAGCTCTTTCTATCTTTTTCTCAAATGTAAATGTGCAAATGATGAGTAAAGGAACCCTTTTATCTCTGCACAAACCCTAATTTCATATTGTAATAAATGCACAACTTAAGTCATTCTGGTTGCCTTGTTCCGAGAGAGATCTTTCTGAATCACTAAGATGCACTTAGAACTGTTTTCAGTGATTATTGAAAATGTCTCTCTTTTCCTCAAATCATCCCATTTATTCGCAGATCAAGATATTTCAATTTAGAATCACACCGGATCAAACTATGAAAATCCTGCTTTTGTCGAATGCCTGTCAAACCGGATTAATCTTGCATGATTAAACTCTTCAAAGCTTCTTGCGGATCTTTCATATTTTACTGAGGGTTACTTTAGATATATCTCTCATAACCTTTTAATCTGCAGAATTCCATGTGCCAAATTTAGGCACCAATTGACTGGCTAGGGAAAGTTCTTTTCCTTTGTGTCTCCCCCTAAGCCAAAGCTCATCTTTTTAATTTTTGGAAGGAATATCAGCACCAGATTCTGGTACAGATTAATCCCCAACATTTTCTGTATTTCTCTTCACCCAAATCTTGTTCATCTCCCTTTAAACTTCATCCACATTCACTTTTCCTTTTCCTTTGTCTTGATTTTGATTATGATGCACCAGACCCCTTTTATCCTGATTCTTACTTATGTAGAATTTGGCAATATGGCCGGATCTAACAAACAACATTTCTTTGCATTTTTTACTGATATGCTCTTGATCTGCACTGATTAGCCATATGTCCCATTCTATTGCATGCAACGCATCTGCCATTGAATGAATTGTTTATTTGCGTATTTCTATATTCATGAGATTTGTGACCATAACTTTTACAGTTAAAACACTATCCGGTGAAGGATGAATTAGTCTAGTTCATTCTCTTTCTACACTGATTTGCTTTATGACCGACATTATTGTAGTTGTGGCAGTACCCATTGAAGGATGGATATCTTTGAGCATTTAGTTGCCTTACCAGAAGTCTTCTAGGCCTGTTCCTTGGATTTCCTGATCCAGAGTTCTTATGACCGGATCCAAAGCTTTCACCTTTCTCATATCCCAAGCCATGCTTGTCATCTACCCTCTTTTGGCTTTCAAGAAGAACTTCAAGTTGAGCAGAGCTTATCTTGAATTTCTCTTTGTATTCATTTGTTGTTTGAAGATCCTTTTTAAGAGTGTCTATCTGATTCTCAAGCTGTTCTTCATTATCTCTAGCATCTTCAAGATCATATTCCAGATGCCTAATTATTCTATCCATTTTGTGGCAGTCTTCTGACTTCTCCTTGAGAGATTGTTTAAGATTATCTTCAATTTTTCTTTTCTCTTCAATTTCTTGGGTGAATTTAATAACCCTTGATTCCATTTCATGTCTCACCATAATGACTTCTTTTTATAGCTTCTCACATAACTTGGTTTTCTCATTCAAATCTTCATTAGTATCATTGGCTTCACTTTGACTTGCTAATTGTTGAAGTAGTTCCTTTCTTTTCTTCATTGAGATACTTAGTTTTTCTTTGAGTTCATTTATGAAATCATCATCTTGCTTGAGTCTTTCCCTCAGGTTATTGACTTCAAAGTGAAATTGCTCAAGATCATCTAGGGCAGACTGAAGTTGATCCCTCATACCATACATATCCATTGAGATTCCCAGATCTTCCTCAAGCTATTAGGCTATGTCTAGAGGAACTTAGCTCTGATACCAATTGTTGATAACTGAGAGGGGGGTGAATTAGTTATCTTAATTATATGACTTTTTTTCTTCTTTAATAATTAGTGTAGTATTAAAACATATAAGCATATGAGAGTAGAAAGAAACACACATAACACAAGGATTTTTACGTGGAAAACCCCGTTAAGGGAAAAACCACGGGGTGACTAATCCAAGATTGTATTATCTGTTAAAAGAATAGAAGTACAAAATGGCACTTGCCAATTAGGGTTCACTGCCCGAGCCACACTTCTCACAAGAGGCTCACTACCTACAATAGTTTATAGAAAGAAACCAGGTACTTGAACTGATGCGAAGCATCCACATATGCTGAGGTTCAGTTCTGGTTAGGCTCAATATACTGATCTACCGCACTTCATTCTTCCTCTGCTTTAGTGCTACTGTTCTGTCACATACCAGACCTGCATTGCTACTTCCACACTGCTCTCTACTTTTCTTCGCACTTTACAACACACCACACACACCTTCACATCAAAATCCATCTGCTATATATATTCGCACCAACGATTTCAACATCTATCTAGTCAGCATCCGGAATACTCAAGATTTTCCCAAACTCTTATCTGTCAGCTAAATCCATGCTTACTAAGTGATGCGTATCAAAAAGATAGTTATAGGATTCATCAATCATGTCGGCCAACTATGAATGATCCCTCAAGAAACTTGATCATCATCAATTCATCTGGATTAAGATCTGATGCTTTGTTGATTAGTTCTTGTTCAGTCTACTCTACCTGTCAGGAATCCATCACTTAGGTGCTCATATCTTTTCACTCTTTTATCACCGGCGGCTCAATATTTGGAATGTAGTAGGCATGGTACTCCTCTTGACTTCCCCAAGTCCGCACTTTGCTGAGATACTTCCTCTAGGAGATCCAGACCTTGTTGCATGGTCTGCTCTTTCTCACCGGACCAAGATACTCTTCAATTTGACTTCTGGTATAGACATGTCATGTGCTGCGGATGTGTGGAATGGACTTTGTTGCCATCAATGAGAATACTCATGAAGCCACACAATGTCTCTTGCCAACATGTGTGACCTCTGTGACCTCTTCTGTAGTTCCTTCATAGCAATCTACCTAAGAAAACATCATCATAGTAGTATCCTATTTTGATTTCTGCCCAACCAAACTTTTTGGGTCGTTTTTGGAGAAACAGGGGCACTTTTCACTCCTCTGGCACTCAAAAATCAATGTAAATAGCCAAAAAACATTCCCCAATGGATTGGGAATGGTCTGCAGAAGATTTATGAGCACAAAACTACATATTTGAGTCAAAAATCAGCCCCAAAAAATGGCCTGAAGCTTAAAAACGTGATTGCAGCCTTCAAACCTGCCTGGAGCAGCCAAAAACCATCAAAAACAACCAAAAATCCTCCACACATGCCTCAAGAATGACCGTAGGGTAATTTTGTAGCATGAGACAACAAATTTGGGTCAAGAATGACCTCCAAAAAATGCCTGGAAAGTGAAAAACGTGATGAGCAAAGCCAATATGCAACAAAATCTTCTTGAAGTTGTCTGAAACCTGCTAAAAATGACCTGAGATCGAAGGAAAAGCATCATTATTTGCTACAGAGGGGAGAAAAGGGCATAAAGGGCCGTGCAATGGGCATATCACACCATCCCATGGGCTTTTGAAAGGGCAGCGATGAGGTCGCACCATTGCACCCTCCCATTTCCTTCATTAACTTTAATAAAGCTTAATAAATCTTTATAAAAGCCTCTCCTTTATAACATTTGACTATTCCCTCTTTGCATTCAAACTTCCTTTTTTATATATTTTAAAATGCCTTCTCTAATATTTAATTTAATATTGCATTTTCAAACATTAAAACTCATGCAATATTAATTTCTTTTGACTGACATTTCGTGCATTTCCACCATGAGAAAACCGGGCTTCGGATGACCATGAAAATTTGTATAGAGGCGTAATCAATTATTTCAAGAAAACCCATTTGCTCGGAAATTTTTTTGCCGACCAATTTCTGGCCCCTGCTTTGTAAACTGACCCACTGGGTGAGTTTTCCGCAACTGAAATGCATTAAAATAATGCATCAAATGGTCTCTGATTTTGAGGAAATTGAAACTTGAGATGCTTGGGATGAAATTGACAACTGGGCCACCCTCAAAATTGAAAGATTTAAAGCTTTTCAAAATGTCACAACTAGCCCAGTCGTAGTCAGAAAATAATTAAATGCCCTTTCAAAACTCGTCACATGAGTACGAAACTGAGCAAGTATGTTACCATATTTACAAGGAAACTTTACACCAACCAGATTTGCAAGATAAATTTTGAGTTGAAAAATTTTAATCACCGAATGTGGCCTCCAGGGTAGATTGAGCAGCTTGTCGACTTAGCCTCCATTGACACCTCGAAAGAACACTGGCACATCAAACTTGCAAAATTTGAGGGTGCCAACAAAACAATTCTTGTTTTTTTAACTATAGAATGCATAACATGGTAACTAAACCTAGGTCCTCTAAGGTTCCTCAACTGCACTACTTACAAAACAAGGTTACTATAACATTTCATTAACAACAAAAGATGAACATTACATTAACTGATATCATTCATTTCCACATGTCACAAATGAAAATCAGCATTAAAGATCCTCTTCTAACTACTATCACAATTGATGCATTATTTTACAATACTCAATACAAAATGAATTCATCAACAACAAATACATCATTACAATAATCACCATGTTGCTTTCCTCAGCACATGGGAGAGATTACAACAAGATACATTAAGAAATACAATCCGGTATACAACTAGTATACATTACATGAAAGGATTTCCTTCACAAACTGGAACATGAACTAGAGTCCAAAACACAATGAATAGTCTCCAAGCTCACAAACATGAAGTAAGAATACCCAATGGAGAAAAAGCACCAACCTCCTGACCATGTGGAACCCTGAGGTCCACCCCCCGTGCTAGGAGATAACACAAGATCCCACATACAACAAACAGTCAGGAGTATGATATACTAACATAAGCAACAGGTTCACACATGACACCAATCACCATACTGTCGATAATGAACATCACTTACACACTTACTGCACTTCCAAAGACACACAACCAAGGGATGAAATACAACTAGGGAATGCTAGACTACAATAAGGAGGAGTGTCATCACATAGCTTGTCATGGGTTGTCCTGGTAGGTCTTCCTAGGCCTTGGCAACCTCTCTCGACCCCCGGCCCCCATACAAACTCATGCAGACCAATATACTGATGCAAAGGAGCTTGGAACACTTAAAAAAACTCAACTTATTCACCTTTCAAGTCTGGAACCATCAAACAATAGTATTTCATTCATGACTGTCCCCTTTTCCTAGTAGCCCACAAAACCTGGTTTTTTCATCATATCTTTTGGAGAGGGCCTCAAACCCACAAACCATTTACCATTTCAAATACCCATTTGGCTCCTTTCTAACATATCTAATTTTGGACTAGGATTACTTTGGAACAAAAGCCTCTAAAATTGACTGCTACAATTCAACTAGGCCTAATTAGCCCTATTTTGCAAAGCAAGTCTATGAAATTTAAAACCCAAAACCCAAAACTCAACTCCAGAGTGCTCCACACATTACATGGGGTCTAAATCCACCGATTTTGTCAATTGGGACAATACCCAAATCACCCTTTTCTGAAACCCTATCTCAACCTACTCAAACAAGCCTAATACAAGGAAATATTAGGCTAGGGCTGCTTGAAATTCGCCCAAAACTCTATTTCCTGCAATACCCAATTTCAAAATCTTAAAGAAAATACTAAGCCCCTCCATTCCACCAATTTTCATAATTTTCCACTATTGGAATGGCTCAAAATTCTATTTTTTCTGTCAAAACCCTAGCTAATGAGGTTTAACAGGCATATTTCACAAAAATGGCTCTAACTCACTCAAAAATGAATATTAGAAGACCAAACCATGCTTGAATGAAATATATTTCATAGCTCTACCACATGCAGTCAGTTTTAAGCCTTGACCGTATCGTACTGGGTCGTACAAGTCACAGGACCAATAGAAAAATAATGAAACAACAGAAAAAATGAGATTTTATTGATTTTTCTTCAAAAATATCACTTCAGCACCCTGATTCGAACATCCTCTACCTTATTTCATACATTCTATCAAAAAAATAAATGATTTCAATGCCTTTTGGAATACTTGACCTTTCATCTTCTTTGAAACACACCAAAAATGCCACTTTTATTACTTTTAAACTTACCTAAACTGACCCCATGACAAAAAAAACATATGACATGGTCTTATTCAACCTTATTACACCAAAATTGGACTTAATACATATAAATCAACATTTGACCCCTATTTACAATGTATACCTAGGTGCCCCTGTACCATACATCTGGGGAGAAAAGAATCTCAAGTTCTACTTGAGATCAGCTCTTGAACTATTTTGCCATCTTTTTTGATATCATCTTCTGTCATCCATGTTGTATCTTCATTAGGAAGGCCTTTCCATTTCACTAGGTATTCATTATACACCTTATGCCTTGTTCTTTTTGCTTCCTTGGTGTCCAAAACGCTTTCAAGCTTCAATGGCTTAGTAGGTGGTAAATCCTTGATCCAACTTCATAAGCAACATCTGGATTAGTCCCTGTACCTGCAATCACAGATCCCTTGAAATGATATAGATCAGCAACACTAAAGATTGGAGAGATAGCCACTCCAGGAGGGAGTTCTATCTCATAGGTAGTGTTTCCAAATTTGTGGACCACCCTACATGGTACAATCTTTTTCATCTGCAGCTTTGTATACTTTCCCTTTGGTATCCTTTCTTTCTTTAAATGAGCCAATACCAAGTCTCCCACTTTGAACTGAACATCCCTCTTCTTCAAATCTACATGTTGCTTATACTTCTCCACACTCTTTTTAAGATTTTCTTTCACTTGTTGATGTATGTCCTTCATTGCAACTGCAAATTCCTCTTCTTCAGCACTCCTTTTCTCCATTCCACTTAGATCCCTAAGCTCCAACACACCTCTAGGTTTCAATCCATAAACCACTTCAAATGGGCTTTTCCCAATGCTTCTATTGACAGAGTCATTATAGGCATATTCATCCTGTGGAAGGATTAGATCCCATTGTTGTCCATGCTCCTTTGTGAGGCATCTCAGAAGGTTTCCAAGTGTCCTATTGATCACTTTAGTCTGCCCATCTATTTGTGGGTGATAGATAGAGCTAAATGCCAAATTGGTTCCCAATTTCTTCCAAAGAGTCCTCCAAAAGTGACCTACAAATTTGTTGTCTCTATCAGAAACAATTGTCAATGGTAATCCATGAATTCTCACTACTTTAAAAAATAACCCAGCAATATATGAAGCATCATTTATAGATTTGCATGGTATGAAATGAGCCATTTTGCTAAATCTATCAACAACAACAAACACACTGTCAAATCCCCTTTGAGTTTTAGGCAAACCCAAGACAAAATCCATGTTGATGGATACACATGGCCTGTTAGGAATTGGCAAAGGCTAATAAAGACCTGCATTAGTGCTTGAAACCTATACCTTATAGTTATTTTGTTGATTTCCCTTGAATTGGTGCACATTCTCCAATCTCCACCTTTTTTAGGTGCCAAAATAGTAGGGACAGCACATGGACTTAAACTTTCTCTTATGAGACTCTTATCTAGCAATTCTTGTATTTGTTTTCTTATCTCATCATTTTTTTGAGAAGTCATCTTGTATGTAGCCTTATTAGGTAAGTTTGCACCTGGTATAAAGTCTATGTAGTGGCTCACATCCCTTATAGGTGGTAAAGAACTAGGAAGATCATCAACAACTATGTCTTGATACTTTGTTCAACAAAGTTTGCACTTCTTTGGGCACATCCTCAAATTTTGTTGTTGTTGTTGTCATGACAGGTTTAGGTCTAATTACAATGGCATATCCTTCACCTCCCTCTTCTTTCATGGTTTTCAAAAACTTTTTTCCCTCAACCAACACTACACTAGGCCCAGCTTGTTCATCTACCCCTTCATCTTGTAATAGAATAAGGGTGAATGATACCCCATCCTTGTCAATCACATAAATTCTTTTCTACCCATCATATTGAACTTTTATGTCATACTGTCAAGGTCTTCCTAGCAGCAAGTGACAAACATCCATTGGAATGATGTCACATAAGATCTTGTCTTTGTACCCTCCAATGTTAAACTCAACCCATGTTTGCTCATTGACCAAGACATGTTGACCCTTATTCAACCATGATATTTTTTAAGGAGTGGGGAGTGGGATTCTTTTCATGTTCAACTTTTCTAGCATCTCCAAAGAAACTAAATTATTAGTTGAACCGAAATCAACAATAACCTTACATACCTTGCCTTGATATTTGCAAGTGGTTCTAAACAAGGATTTCCTTTGCGGAGGCTCTATGATTGTTGGCACCTTAATGAGTGTCCTTCTCATCATTAGAGTTTCACTTGTCTCTGGAACATCAAGCTGAGATGGAGGTTTTACAGTCTTACTATCTTCTTCTTGCACTAACTGTGTTCTCCTTTCACCTCCATGTGAGCTAGAGGGCTGCTTTTCTAGGCATTTCCAAGCTTGATGGCCAAATTGATTACATTGATAGAATCTCCCTGAAAAGGTGTTTGAACCTCTACCTTGTCCTTCAAATCTACCTCTACCATTAGGTCTTCTACCTCTGAAATTGCCTCTAAAATCTTAGCTCTATTCTTGCTTCCCACTTGATTCTCCTTGTGCTTTTTGGCACTGTCCTCTCCCTCCAAAGTTGCCTCTACCTCTGAAGTTCCTTCCTCTACCTCTACTTTGTTTTTCTTTCCTTCTATTTAATCTTTCTTCTGCCCTGATGGCCATTTGAAAACACTCTTCAACTGTCCTTGGAGGATTATGACTTAACTCATCTTGTATGGAGAACCTCAGCCCATTTATGTACCTTGCCACTTTTTCCACCTCATCCTCAATATGCCCTATCCTTATACTTAACTTGTGAAACTCCTCAGTATAAGCCATGACATCCATTTCTTTTTGTTTGAGGTTTTGTAGCTTCCTAAATGTTTGTATTGCATAATCACCTAACAGAAATTAGCTCTTGATTTTAGCCACCATTTTGTCCCATGAATGGATTTTTTTCTTGCCCTTCATCAACATCTCTTCTTGTACATAATTCCACCAAGTTAATGCATGACCTTTCAATTTGGTTTTAGCAAATTTTACCTTTTGATCATCTACTACCTCGTCATACTCAAAATAGTTGTTCAGTGCATCGATCCAACCTAGCACTTCTTCACCATCCAACTTCCCACCATACATGGGCAATTCTATCTTCACCTTAGGAGTATCTCCCTTCATAGCCTTTAGCATCTTCATCATTCTCTGATGCAGGAGCATCCAGTGTTGTAAGGGCAATCTTGCATCACCCAAAAAAAGATGTGTTTCAAATTTGTTTACGTTCTTTCCATTTCTTTTCAAAATTTGTGGTTCTAGTTCCATAATCACTTGAATAATTATGTAGAACTTTCAGTTTTTCCAAACTGCTAAAAATAGCAACCTACTATTTTTAAAAAGTTTGCATTTGGGCACAGATTCAAGTGAAAATTTATAGGAAGCTTCTGTTGGCAAGAGACACTATGTGGCTTCATGATTGTTGTCATTGATGGCAACAAATTCTATCCCACACATCCGCAGCACATAATATGTCTATACCAGATGACAGATTGAAGATTGTTTAGGTCCGATGAGCAAGAATAGAGTATGTAGTAAGGTCCGACAATCAGGTCCAGATCTCTCAAATGGTGTAAGTCATCAAGTTGCGGACTTGGACAAGCCAAGAGGAGTATCATGCTTACTATATTCTAGAGATTGAGCCTCCAGTGAGAAAACATGGAAAAGATATGAGCATCTAAGTGTTAGGTTGCAGAAAGGCAGAGCAGACTAAGGAAGAACTAACCGACAGAGTATCAGACTTCAATCCAGATGAGAAATTGATGATGATCAAGCTATTTGAGTGATCATACAATATTGGCTGACATGATTGATTACTCCAATGTCTATGATTTTGATACGCATCATATATCAAGCATGGATTCAGCCAACAGATCAGTAGTTTGCAAATATCTTGAGTATTCTGGTTGCTGACTAGAAAGTTGTTGAAATCCTTGGTGTAGATACATATACCAAATGGATTCTAGTATGAAGTAGTGTGTGTAAGGATATAGTGTGCGAAGAAAGGCAGAGATAAGTGTGGAAGCAACAATACAAGTCCGGTATGTGACTGAATAGCAGCACTAAAGCAAAGGAAGAATGAAGTGCATTAGATCAGTAAATTGAGCCTAATCGAAACTAAACCTCAGCATATATGGATGCCTCTCATCAGGTCAAACACCTAGTTACCTTCCATAAACTTTGTAGACATTGAGTCTCTTGTAGGCAGTGTGCCTCTTGTGAGCAGTGTGCTCAAGCAGTGAGCCCTAATTGGTAAGTGTCATTTTGTACTTCTTATTCTTTTAACAAAGAATACAATCTTGGGTTAGTCACCCCATGGTTTTTCCCTTAACAAGGTTTTCCACATAAAAATCCTTGTGTTATGTGTGTTGATTTTATTTCTGCTCTCATGAATATGTATGCTTATATGTTTTGATGCTACACTAATTGTTAAAGGAGAAAAGAAAGTTAAGATATTTAAGATAACTGATTCACCCCCCCTCTCAGTTATCTGCCTTGTTTCCAACAATTGGTATCAGAGCCAAGTTCCTATAAACAGATCCTAACAGCTTGAGGAAGATCTAGGAATCTCAATGGATATGTATGGTATGAAGGAACAACTTCAGTCTGCCTTAGATGATCTTAAACAATCTCACTCTAAAGTCAACAACTTGAGAGAAAGACTCAAACAAGCTGATGATTTCATAAATGAGCTAAAATAAAAACTAAGTATCTTTGAAAAAGAGAAAAGAACTACAAAAATTAGCAAGTCAGAGTGAAGCCAATGATACTAAAACAATCTCTCAAGGAGAATACAGAGGACTGCCACAAAATGGACAGAATAATCAAGCATCTTGAATCTGATCTTGAAGAAGCTAGAGATAATGAAGAACAACTTGAGAATTAGATAGATACTCTTAAACAAGATCTTCAAACAGCAAATGAATACAAAGAGAAATTCAAGATAAGCTGAGCTCAACTTGAAGTTCTTCTTGAAAGCCAAAAGAGGGTAGATGACAAGCGTGGCTTGGGATATGAGAAAGGTGAAAGCTCCGGATCCAGTCAGAAGAACTCTGGATCAAAAAATCAAAGAAACAGGCCTAGAAGACCTCTGGTAAGGCAACCAAATGCTCAAAGATATCCATCCTTCAATAGATACTATTACAATTGCAACAACTTCAGTCATAAAGCAACTCAGTGTAGAAGAAGAATGAATCAGACTAATTCATCCTTTTCTGGACATTGTTTCAACTGTAAAAGGTATGATCACAAATCTCATGAATGCAGAAATATGCAAATTAACAATTCATTCAATGGTAGATGCTTTGCATGCAATACAATGGGACATATGGCTAATCAATGCAGATCAAGAGGATATTAGTCAAATATGCAAAGAAATGTTGTTTGTTACAATTGCAATAGATCTAGTCATTTTGCCAAATTCTGTAGAAGCAAAAATCAGGATAAAAGGGGTCCGGTGCATCATAATCAAAATAAAGACAAGGGAAAAGGCAAAGTAAATGCAGATGGAGTTCAAAGGGAGATGAGCAAGATTTGGGTGAAGAAGAGTACAGAAAATGATGGGGATGGATCCGTACCAAAATCTGGTGCTGATATTCCTTCCAGAAACTAAACAGATGAGCTCTGGCTTAGGGGGAGTCACAAAGAAAACTAAATTCCCCCAGCCAGTCAATTGGTGCCTAAATTTGGCACTTGGAATGATTGCAGATTAAGGGGTTATAAGAAAATTATCTAAATAACCCCTGGCAAAAAATGTGAAAGATCCGTATGGAGTTTTACAAGAGTTTAATCATCCAAGATTGATCCGATTTGATAGCCATCTAGTAAAAGTAGGATTTTCACAGACATATCCGGTATGATTCAAAATTGAGATATCTTGATCTACGGATTCATGACATGATTGGAGGAAAGAAAAGACATTATCTTCTATTACAAAAATGATTCTAAGTGCATCTCAATAATTCGAAAAGATATCTCTCAAAACAAGACAACCGGATAACTTAACTTGTGCATTTATTGTAATAGAAAATTAGGGTTTGCACAGAGATAAAAGGGTTCTTTTACTCATCATTTGCACATTTGCATTCGAGAAGAAGAAAGGAAGAGCTCTGCATCAAGTTTTTACAACTTTCTCAAAGATCAACAGCAGAATCTGATTCAACCAGCGACTGGTTATGGCTCTTATTGTGAACCCTAAAAGTGTAAAAAGGTATTTCCATTTCTGAATATCTCTCCCTGAATCTTTTGCAAAGATGGCTACTCCAATGGTTGTTAAGATCACTGATAGGCCACGCCCAAAGTTCAAGAAACACCCCTACAAATCCCTAGAAGCTGATCCCTTAATCGCTCTTTCTAGCATTCTACATGGGGTTCTGCATGTAGAATATATTAGGGTGTACATCCAAGCCAATATTGAGGACTTTGGAGAATCTAAGCTAATGGATATCTACCATAAACAATTAATAGATGAACCTTTTGAACTCAAACATTAATACAAGGCCCTCTGGGATAAGCATTTTGGACATTGCATCCACTTTCCCTATTTTGCCAAAGATGAATGGGTCCGGTATGTTCTTAGCAGAATACATGACAATATCATGTGGTTGATGAAGCCCTTCAAGATAACAAAAGATGCCATTAGGACAGTAACTAGATTGCACTCATCTGGTGGGTTGCCTACAGTCAAATCTGTCAAGAACTAGATAGTAAGTGAAGCTACCAGATCTAAGTTTAACAAAAGAGCAATGACAATAGAAGATATTCCAGATCCGGATATCAAATTTGCCTCTATGATAATTCGTTATAAAATCTATCATTCTAGCAGCGAGAATTCTGTGTCCGGAATTGCAATTTATACAACATATCAGATGCTAAGGGAAAATGCTGACTATAACCTATGTGATCTTCTTCTGAACCAACTGTTAGGAAACTTGCAGAAGATCAAGAAAGATAAGAAGAACTCATTCAAGTATGGTGGCTTAATACTATGTCTATTCTTTTACTATATGAATGAGCTACCCAGATCAAGTGGATGGGTATGGAAAAATGATAGACCAGTTGCCATACAAATCAGAGACTATATGTATGGACTTGGTGATGCTAAGGCTCAAAGCACAGCGCTCTGGGGATATTTTAAGAACTTCCAAAGTATGATGCAGGCCAGAGAAAGAATTCCTCAAACTATAGTTGAAAAATATAAGGATATAGTAGGCTTCATGGTAGACACTGATCAATGCCTAATGGAGGCAGTTGAGCCCAGAATAGTTTGGATTATGCCAATGGGATATGAGGTTGATGAGAAAATCTTGGAGCTGCATATCCAACACTTGTTGAGTCAGCCTAAGGACCCTGAGGCACAAAGGTTTGGAACCTTTGAAGAATTAACTGTAAAGATTCATGTTGAACTAAGGAAACCAGAAATAAAAAGGAAAGTTAGAAGGGAAGTAGAGGAAATCACCAAGAGATGTGGCATATCAAAAGAGGCAGTTGATGCAAACAGAGAAAAAATAGAAAGAGCTGAGAAAGAAAAACAAGAAGTAGAAAAAGAAAGTGTTCTAGTGCAAGCCTCCTCCTAGACTAGATCCTCCAAGAGCTCTACACTTGCCACCTCTAAGAGCTCAAGAGCCTCAAAACTAGAAGCCAAGACATCTGGAAAGGGAGAAAAGAGAACAAAAGAAAAAGCCACAAGGGCTTACATCAGCTAAAAGGATGATGAAGAAACAGAGTCTAATGAGGAAGTTAAGAAAATGAAGAAGAAGATGAAGAAAACATCCAAGGAATCCTCTGCCAGTAAAAATAAAGAAGAAGAGGTAGAAGAATTTGTTGAAAGGCCCACTCTTTCTATTGATGATGGCATCAAGGCAGTCACTTTGGATGGGAATCTACAACTAGTAACAGAATTTTATGATGAGTATAGTGACACAGACAAAAGGATCTTGGAAGAAGCTACAGTCAAGTACCTAAATATTTATAATAAAGCCTTTATTGAAATCATTTCATTAATTCCCCAAAGTCTAGAGAAGGTACTTGAACTAAGAAAGGAGAATGCTAAGGCAAAGGACTTAGAGATTTGAGAATAGATTGCTATTCAACTCTATCCTTCTATTATTTTGTAGCAAATGAACATGATCTTTAAGGACTACAAGGATGAGTTCCAGAGCAAAGCAAGAATGAACAAACTAATGCTTGGAGAGACTAATCAGGTAGCAAGAGAAATAGAAGACATCCTCCAGAATGCCTTCAAAAGATTCAATCTTCCTATCATAGAGGAAATAGATGAAGAACCTTCTACCATGGATGTCGAAGGATTAAATGCATCAAAAGAAGAATCTACTGAGAAAAATGTAGAAGGGTCTAAAGAGACAGATGAGGGGAAGCTAAAGACTTGGATTCCTCTGTTCCGGAAGAGGAAGTTCATGAAGAAGTTAACATCTCTCCTCCGGATCCAACTGTAGACATTCCAGACTCAGGAACTGAAGGAGAAGGAAGAAAAGAAGAAAAATTGAGTCAAGAAAGAGGAGGCAAAGGGAAGCGAAGAAGAACAAATAGAGAAGATCTCTGATTACAGTTCAGAGATTCCAAAAGAAAAGAAGACTCAGTCTCTAGCAAGAGACACTACTGAGGTAGTGAAGAAATTCTTGAACAAAGAGCTGATAGAGATAGATGAACCGAAACTTTTTCAAGGACCACTAAATTTCGATTCCCTCTCTCCGGTCCAGACAATGAAGATAGCATCTTTTGCCCAAGCTAAAGCAAAAGAAAAGCTTCTGAAGTCTCACATGGAAGATTGTGAGCTGATAGATATTGCATCCGAGATGCTGGAGAAGATCATGCCATCCTTCCAAAAGGATCCTTTGGCCTCTCCATCTAGAAACCTGAAATCTCTGGTAAACTCTGTCAATACTCATTTTGATTCCTTAGAGAAATCGGTAGAAGAAAAGGTCTGGAAAGAATTTTTGGGAAAGAGATTCATTGAAGTACAATGACTCATAGCTAATGATAGGAGAACCCTGGATATTGGGATAAAGCCTAGAAAATGCTCTTAAAGATGGTGGAGAAATGTACAAATTTTGTCTATCATGTCTAAAGTGACAAAAGATATTGAAAAGAAGGTGAAAGAACAAGAAGGTAAACTGTCGAGATTATCTCAAAATTTTGATCCCCTCACCACATCCATAATGAATCAAGAGTGCCAGGCTATTGCCATTATAAATGAAATAAAGAGGCTTGAAAAGGAGAAGAAGAATATAATAAGTAGGATGAGTGAACTTAAAGGGATAATTATCCCTAAGTTAGAGGCAATGCATGAGGCCTTAACTAATGCTCAGATCACAGCCCGGACCAGTGATCTGGTAGACCTAAGAAGGGCAGAAGCTTATGCATTTTTGTTGAGTGGTCACATCTCAATTTTAGACAGGATGAACTAGAGTTGGGCAATAGAATTTGTACAATTGAAGACCACTTTTGCGGATATACTTAAGTATATGTAAGTATAACATGTATATATACTTATGCGGCTATGTATAGGTTGATTTTAGTAAATTTTGGTGTGCGGATTCCACCCTTTGCCATTGATGTCAAAGGGGGAGTGAGGAGTAGTGAAAAATGTGGAATCTAGCTAAGGGGGAGCTCCGATAAAATAGTACATAAGACAGAGCATCAGGCTAGGGGGAGTTTTCTATGACACTTAGTCATTTTTTACTAAGTGTTGCCATCAATGCCAAAGGGGGAGATTGTTGGAAAGAGACACTGTGTGGCTTCATGATTGTTGTCATTGATGGAAAAAAAGTCTATCCCACACATCCTCAGCACATAGTATGTCTATACCAGATGTCAGATTGAAGATTGTTTAGGTCCGGTGAGAAAGAATAGAGCATGCAGCAAGGTCTGACAATCAGGTCTGGATCTCTTAGATGGTGTAACTCAGCAAGTTGCAGACTTGGATAAGCCAAGAGGAGTATCATGACTACTATATTCCAGAGATTGAGCCTCTGGTAAGAAAACATGGAAAAGATATGAGCATCTGAGTGTTGGGTTCCAGACAGGCAAAGCAGATTAAAGAAGAGCTAACTGGCAGAGTATCAGACTTCAATCTGGATGAGAAATTGATCATGATCAAGCTATTTGAGGGATCATACAATATTGGCTGACATGATTAATGACTCCAATGTCTATGATTTTGATACACATCACATATCAAGCATGGATTCAGCTGACAAATTAGTAGTTTGTAAATATCTTGACTATTCCGGTTGCCGACTAGAAAGTTGTTGAAATCCTTGGTTCAGATACATATACCAAATGGATTCTAGTATGAAGTAGTGTGTGTAAGGATATAGTGTGCGAAGAAAGGCAGAGATAAGTGTGGAAGCAGCAATACAAGTCCAGTGTGTGACTGAACAACAGCACTAAAGCAAAGGAAGAATGAAGTGCATTAGATCAGTATATTAAGCCTAACCAGAACTAAAGCTTGACATAAATGGATGCCTCTCATCAATTCAAACACTTAGTTACCCTCCATAAACTTTGTAGACATTGAGTCTCTTGTAGGCAGTGTGCCTCTTGTGAGCAGTGTGCTCGAGCAGTGAGCCCTGATTGGCAAGTGCCATTTTGTACTTCTTATTCTTTTAAAAGAGAATACAATCTTGGGTTACTCACCTCGTGGTTTTTCCATTAATAGGGTTTTCCATGTAAAAATCCTTGTGTTATGTGTGTTGATTTTATTTCTACTCTCATGATTGTGTATGCTTATATGTTTTGATGCAACACTAATTGTTAAAGGAGAAAAGAAGGTTAAGATATTTAAGATAACTGATTCACCCCACTCTCAATTATCTACTTTATTTCCAACAGCTTCATAATCAAAAAATAAGACCTTTGGTGAAGGAAACATGCAAAGATCATTTGCGAGCTGAAAGATATTAAAGTTTTTATTTCCTAAAAAACACCTGAAAATTAATCAAAATCAGGTTTGAGGCACTAAACAGCCCCCTTTGGGCCCAAAAATGGCTAGAACTGAAAGAGCAGGTTCTTAGTGTGTGGAGCACTCTGGGAGCTTTCTGATGCATAAAACGGTTAATCAATCGGACACCCAGATCAAAAGTTATGGCTCCCGAAAGTTGACCTATTTTTGGAGGGAGATGCACATTTTGAAATTAGGTTGTTGGCCACCAAAAAGGCTATTAATAACCATTTTTTTGGAACCCTGGACATTAGTGGAGTTAAGGGGGAAAGTGTGGAGTCAAGAATAGGTGGGGAAATAGAAACCTTAGCTGATTTGGGGTTACAGAAGGCAAATGATTCCAGAGTCTTGTGAGAGGAGGATTTAATTTGTTGCAGCATGTGGAGCGTTGATTCCTCTAATTGTATTTGATCTTTCGTAATGTAATAAGTTGTCCAAAATCAATAAAGAAAGTTCTTTTTTCTGTGTGCAGTTTTTTTTGTTGTGTGTTTTATGATTTACCCCCTTCATCAAGTGGTATCAGAGAAAGGGATCCTGAGTGTGTAGACAGATCGTCGACAGTGAGGCAATTTGCACCAGGACCTAAGGTTGTGGGTTTTCTGTAGAGATCAAGATGCCTCCACGAATAAATTGTATTAGGAGGAATTCTTTGATAGAAGAGGGTTTTAGAGCCATGCAAAGGCAAATCGATGCATTGCAAGAGGAGCTGTGAAGAGGGTTTGATCCAAGAACAAGAGAAGAGAGCGAAGATGAAGCTGAAGAAGAGTTATCTGAGGAAGAACAAGAAGCTATAGATCCTACAAAAGTTAGGTTGCTAATGGCAATTTCTAAGATTGGAAAGAGGCCCACGATCAAAGTTTCTACATATTCTAGAGATTTGAATCCAGAACAGCTTATTGATTGGATCAATGACATGGAGGAATATTTTGAGTATGAAGATGTGGAAGACCCAGATCGGGTCAAGTTTGCAAAAACAAAGTTGAAGGGCCACGCCAGTATTTGGTGGAAGGAGAACCAATTAGAGAGGAATAGAAGAGGACAAGGAAAGATCACTAGATGGGATCGGATGGTGGAGAAACTAAAGAAGTTCATTCCTGTGGACTATGAGATGGAGCTGCTGAAGAAGCTGTAAGGACTAAAGTAAGGTAACAAGTCTGTTAAGGAGTATATAGAAGAGTTTTATAAAATTACTATTAGGACACATCATGCAGAGCCCAACAAGGAGAAGGTAGCCCGTTACATTAATAGGTTGACGCCAAGTATTCAAGAGGATATGAGCCTAGTCAGAATGACCACCATAGAAGATGCATACTAGTTTTCCCTGAAGGTGGAAGAGAAGCTGAATAAAAGATTTGACAACAAGCAAAGGGGAAGAAGTCAAGGTGGAAGGATTGGTGGAAGAACCTATGGGGGCTGAAATGAAGATTCAAAGAAAAGTGAAGAAACTGGCACTAGTTGAAATTAGAGAAGAGATAATACCTACCACCCTCGTGACCAGAATAATGGTGACCAAAGAGGAAGAGGAAGAGGCAGACTTGGGCAAGGACCTAGAAGAGGAGGTTTCAGAGGAACCTATTTCCAATGTGGAGAAGAAGGGCATCGAGCATACGAGTGTTCACGACATTAAGGAAGGACAAATAGAAGACCTGAAGGTAATGTATGAGTTGCACATGTCGATGAAGATGCACAATTTGAGCACTCTGAAGATGCTGAAAGGGGAGAAACCCTAGTTGTTAGAAGAACTTTGTTGAATGAGGAGAAAGAACCCAATCAGAGGAAGAGTCTATTCCGTACAAGGTGCAAATGTGAAGGTAAGTGTTGCAATATTATTATTGACAGTGGAAGCACTGACAATCTTGTTTCAGAGGAGATGGTTGATAAGTTGAAGTTGATAAGAAGAAAGCATCCACATCCATATCGAATAGTATGGTTGTAGAAGGACCATAGAGCTTTGGTTAATAAGCAGTGTTTAGTGAAGTTCAAGATCGGGGACTACCATGATGAGGTGTTGTGTGATATCATGCCAATGGATGCATGTCATATGCTATTGGGGAGGTTGTGGTAGTATGATAGGAGTGTTGTCCATGTTGTTTGTGCAAACACATATTCCCTAACAAAGGATGGAGTTCATCATAAATTGAAGCCCTTGAAGGAGGTGGAAGAAAAGGTATGTAGTACTACCAGAATTTGCTTGGTAGATGGTAGGAAATTTTTGGAAGGTATGAAGCATGAGTGTCATTGCTTTACATTGATTCCTAAGATCAATCAAGAGAAATGTGAAAATATGCCATCAAAAGTTTCAGATATGTTGGAAGAATTTCAGGACATTGTCTCTAATAATGTACCAGAAGGTTCACCACCAGTGAGGAAAATAAGTCATTAAATGGACTTGATACCATGAGCTAGTTTGTTGAATAAGGCTGCCCACAAAATGACCCCTATAGAGAGTGAAGAGCTAAATAGACAAGTTCAAGAGCTATTAAGGAAGGGGATGATAAGAGAGAGCCTAAGTCCATGTACGGTACCTGGAGTACTAGCACCAAAGAAAGATGGAGAGTGGGTAATGTGTATAGATTGTCAAGCCATCAACAAGATCATGATCAAGTACAAATTTCCATTACCTAGAATGGATGACATAATGGATTGTTTGAGTGGAGCCAAGTACTTCATGAAGATTGATTTGAAGAGTGGGTATCACCAGATCCAAATCAGAGAAGGAGATAAATGGAAGACAACCTTCAAGACAAAGGAGGGTTTGTATGAGTGGTTAGTCATGCCATTTGGGCTAACCAATGCACCGAGCACATTCATGTGGCTCATGAACAAGGTACTGAATGAATTTTTGCGAAGTTTTGTTATTGTCTATTTAGATGATATTTTAATTTTTAGTAAAACTTGGGATGAGCATATGATGCATATCAGAAGAGTTTTAGAGAAGCTGAGGGAGGAGAAGTTGCTAATTAATCTCAAGAAATATAGTTTTGCAAAGAAAGAGTTGGTATACTTGGGATTTGTTGTCTCAGAGGAAGGTCTTAAGATGGACCCAGAAAAAGAAAGGGCTATCATTAAATGGCCTACACCAAGGAGCGCCACAGAGGTACGATCTATTCATGGTTTGGCAAGTTTTTACAGAAAGTTTATCAGAAATTTTAGTAGCATTTGTGCACCCCTAACTGAGACATTGAGAGGGGATAGAAAAGAGTTTAGATGGACTAAAGGAGCAGACAAAAGTTTTGACACATTGAACCAGAATGTTACAAAGCAACCTGTTTTAGTACTTCCAAATTTCAATAAGGTATTTCAAGTAGATTGTGATGCTAGTGGTAGTGCTATAGGAGCTGTTTTGAGTCAAGAAGGTAAGCCCATTGCCTATTTTAGTGAGAAGCTTAATGATGCCAAGAAAAAGAATTTTGTTTATGATTAGGAATTTTATGCAATAGTTCAGGCTTTGAAGAAATGGAGACATTGTTTGTTGCCAAAAGAGCTTGTTTTATATACTGATCATTAGGCTTTACATTATCTTAATACTCAAGGAAAGTTGAATCAAAGGCACTTAAAATGGGTTGAATTTTTTCAAAGTTATACTTTTGTTTTGAAGCACAGGAGTGGGAAGTCCAACAAAGTTGCAGATGCCTTGAGCAGAAGGCAAAATTTGTTGACATAAATGAAGATAGAGGTTGTTGGGTTCGATGAGCTCAAAAGTTTGTATCCTGAAGATCCAGATTTTGCAGAGGCCTGGAAAGCTTGTTTGGAACCTATTACTTTGGATAGGACAAAATGGTTGGATTTCATAATCCAAGATGACATGTTGTTTAGAGGAAGCTAGTTGTGCAATCCAAGGAGTTCCATGAGAGAGAACCTGATTAAGGAGAAGCATAGTGGAGGATTGGCTGGACACTTTGGTCGAGATAAGACCATTACTATTGTTGGTGAAAATTATTATTGGCCACAGTTGTAGTAGGATGTGAGGAAATTTTTGCAATGTTACAGAGTGTGTCAGATGGCAAAAGGAACAAGTCAAAATACAAGGCTATATCAGCCATTACCTATACCAGAGAAGCCATGGGATGATATCAGTATGGATTTTGTTCTTGGTTTACCAAGGACACAGAGAGGACATGATTCCATTTTTATGGTGGTGGACAGATTCTCGAAGATGGCACATTTTATTCCTTGCAAGAAGACTAATGATGCAGTTCATATTGCAGAGTTATTTTTCAGGGAGGTGGTGAGATTACACGGTCTACCAAAGAGCATAGTTTCAGATTAAGATACCAAGTTTGTTGGTTATTTCTGGAGGACATTGTGGAAGAGGATGAAGACAAATTTGAAGTTCAGTTATGCACACCATCCACAAACTGATGGACAGACTGAAGTGGTGAATAGGAGTTTGGGTAACATGCTACGATGCTTAGTAGGAGATAAGCCCAAGGGATGGGATTTGATTTTACCACAGGTAGAATTTGCTTACAACAATTCTATCAATAGGAGTACTGGTAAATCACCATTCTAGATTGTATATGGGAATAGTCCAAGAAATGCTTCAGAGTTAAGGAATCTGGACAAAGGAGAAAAGATAAGTGCTGAGGCTGAAGACTTTGTAGAACACATGAAGAATTTGCATGAAGAGGTGAAAAAGCACATTAATAAGATGAATATTCAGTACAAGGCTAAGGCAGATCAAAAGAGGAGATATAAAGAGTTCCAGGTAGGAGATGAAGTCATGGTTCACTTAAGGAAAGAAAGGTTCCCAATTGGAGCATACAATAAGGTGAAAATGAAGAAATTTGGACCATGCAGAATTTTGAAGAAACATGATTCAGGAAATGCATATGAGGTAGAACTCTTGAGTGGGATCAACATTTCCCCTATTTTCAACATTGTTGATTTATTAGAATATCATGAAGGTGGAATAGAGGATGGACCAACAGAAGAACAGTGGAGTATTCCAGCATCTACTTCAATAGAGGAGATAGAAGAGATCTTGGATAGCCATGTGGGAAGAAGTACTCGGAATAGGCAATATGAAGAATACCTAGTGAAATGGAAAGGAAGGCATGTTGAAGATTCTTCTTGGTTGTCTAAGGCAGAGGTTGACCATTTGGGTTTTCCTCACACAATCACCTGAGACGTGACAGGGTCACTTCTCAAATTACCTTGGGTGTTTGATGTACGAGCATCTAGTGGTGTAAGGGCAATCTTACATCACCCAAAAAAATATGTGTTTCATAATTGTTGATGTTCTTTCCACTTCCTTTCAAAATTTGTGGTTTTGGTTTCATAATTGCTTGAATAATGATGTAGAACTTTCAGTTTTTCTAAATTGCTAAAAATAGCAACCTACTATTTTTAGAAAGTTTGCATTTCGGCATGGATTGAAGTGAAAATTTACAAGAAGCTTCATAATGGAAAAATAAGACCTTTGGAAAAGGAATCACACAAAGATCATTTGTGAGCTGAAAGATATTAAAGTTTATGTTTATCGAAAAACACCTAAAAATTATTCAAACTCAGGTTTGAGGCAAATAATAGCCTCGTACGGGCCTAAAAATGGCTAGAACCAGTAGAGTTGGTTATTAGCGCATAGAGCACTCTGTGATCTTTCTGACACATAAAACAGTTCATCAATCGGACACCTGAATCAAAAGTTATGGCTCTCGGAAGTTGACCTATTTTTGGAGGGACATGCAAATTTTGAAATTAGGTGGTTAGCCACCAAAAAGGCTATTAATAACCAATTTTTTGGAACCCTGGGCATTAGTAGAGTTAAGGGGGAAAGTGTAGAGTCAAGAATAGGTGGGAAAATAGAAACCCTAGCTGATTTGGGGTTATAGAAGGCAGATGATTCCAGAGTCTTGTGAGAGGAAGTTGTAATGTGTTGTAGCCTGTGGAGGGTTGATTCCTCTGATTGTATTTTAGCTTCTGTAATGTAATAAGTTGTCCAAAATCAATAAAAAAAGTTCTATTTTCTGTGTGCAATTTTTGTTGTTGTGTTTTTTATGATTTACCCCCTTCATCAATCTCACTTCATCAGGGTCCTCTACTTCTTGGACTCCTTCTTGAGGGTTCTCATTCTAACCCTCTTCCTCTTCCTCTATGTCACTTTGGTCTCCAGTGACCACACCTCTCCTTTGGTTTGATTCCAATGCTGCAAGTCTGGCTAGAATAGCTTCCTGAGACTCCTTTACTTGTCTCAACTCCTTGGTATGCTTTTCCTTCAGCTCTCTCACTTCCTTAGCCGTTACATTACTTTTTGGAGGCATTTTACCTATTTAAACTTCAACCTTTCTTCCTCTTCTCAATTAGAACCTATGCTTTGATACCACTATGATGCAGAGGAGCTTGGAACACTTAAACAAACTTAACTTATTCACCTTTCAAGTCTGCAACCATCAAACAATAGTCTTTCATTCATGGCTATCCCCTTTTCCTAATAGCCCTCAAAACCTAGTTTTTTCATCATATCTTTTAGAGGAAGGCCTCAAACCCACAAACCATTCACCATTTCAGATACCCATTTGGCTCCTTTTTAACATATCCAATTTTGGGCTAGGGTTACTTTGGAACAAAAGCCTCTAAAATTGACTGCTACAATTTAGCTAGGCCTAATTAGCCCTATTTTGCAAAGCAAGTCTATGAAATTCAAAACCCAAAACGCAACTCCAGGGTGCTCCACACATTGCATGGGGTCTAAATCCACCAATTTTGTCAATTAGGACAATACACAGATCACCCTTTTCCAAAACCCTATCTCAACCTACTCAAACAAGCCTAATACAAGGAAATATTTGGCTAGGGCCGCTTGAAATTCACCCAAAACTCCATTTGCTACAATACCCAATTTCAAAATCTTAAAGAACATACTAAACCCCTCCATTCCATCAATTTTTATAATTTGTCATCAGTGGAATGGCTCAAAATTCTATTTTTTCTCTCAAAACCCTAGCTAATGAGGTTTAACATGCAGATTTCACAAAAATGGCTCTAACTTGCTCAAAAATGAATATTAGAAGACCAAACTAGGCTTGAATGAAAGATATTTCATAGCTCTACCACATACAATTAGTTTTAAACATTGACCGTACTGTACTAGGCCATACAAGTCACGGGAACAACAGAAAAATGTGAAACAATAGGAAAAACAAAGATTTTATTGATTTTTATTCAAAAATATCACTTCAGCACCCTTATTTGAACACCTTTGCCGTATTTCATACATTCTATAAAAAAAATCATTCCAATGCCTGTTGGAATATTTGACCTTTCATCTTCTTTGAAACACACCAAAAATGCCACTTTATAACTTTTAAACTTACCAAAACTGACCCCATAACAAAAAAGCATATGACATGGTCTTATTCGGCCTTATTACACCAAAATTGGACTTAATACATAAAACTCAACATTTGACCCCTATTTACAATGTAGACCTAGGTGCCTCTACACCACATGTGTTTCATGAAGACAAGGTAGTTGGTCTTCCCATTACAGGCCTTCTCATCTCATCTCAAGCCTAAACAAGCACTTGAGCCATGAGTGAGGCATACATTATCTTGATTAATGTGAATTCTACCCATCCCCTAGTAAATTATTAAGGTTATCACTAGATTAAGAAACCCTCCAATGGGTTGTCCTTGGCACCTCTTTGGGTTCCATCCCCCACTAAGAGCCACCCCCCTACTTGCAAGGCATTGACCATCTTCCACCATTTATCATAACCACATTACATAGAGCAAGGCATTGACCATCTTGCAGATTTATCACAATCTTATGAATCCATGCATAAACTAGAGGCAACACCCTTAGGTATTCAATGCACTTGACCAATGACACAACCGAACCACCTCCAAGGTCAACAACCCTAGGGCCATTCATACAATATACTCTCTCCTAGGCTTCTTGAAACCAACATACTAAAGCCATCTCCCTTACATAATCTTTACACCGATGATGCCCAACTTACAACAATTACCAAGACACCTTGTTACATTATAACCATGAAGACATTCCTTTTAATTAGAGCATAAACATTTAATTCATCATTCAAGGCACATCAGTTACTACAGACAATTAATAACACCAAAGTTGACAGTGTAAAGTTCTAACAACACTCATTCAATTTTTGATATCCAAATAAACTAATTCGTCAATTTTATATAGGACCAATAATTCACTTTAATTGGTTATTCTATTCAACGTCACTATCAAACAAATTACAATATTAGGAACAACTATAATATACATTTTTCTTTTCTAAACTAACTTAATTAACAAACTTCTATCTATCATTCTAACACTAGCCAAGATTGACTTAGTAAATAAATTTGATACTTCTTAAGGCAAGACAAAAAACTAATGCTAAAATAGCCACTCATTCTAGGTTATCTAAGCAAACATAAAAAGAAAACTAAACTTATTATTTACGATATTCTTTCAAGATATTAGAGTTAAGAATATTGTCTATTTAATTTAAACCGCCAATATATATAATTAATTCCTTTATAGATTATAGTACAAAAATTAGACTTATAAAGATATTCCATATTTCCTGACTTAACTAAAATTGCTATATTGCTAATATTAAAAGACCAAATAACATCATTATAACGTATAACACATCTTACTATGGTCAAAGAGATCTATGTAAAGTTAAAGAAACTTATGTTGTAGCTTGAAAGCTTCACGAGATGATTATACGTGATGTATACACTCAGAGATATTCTTTTATGGAGAAGTTTATAATAGTTGCCAAATTTGATTATTGATTGAATACAATTAATTAAGTTATCAATAGTGCAATCTTATTGGACATCACTATATTACTTTTACTAATTGCAAGTTACTATCATATTGAAATTATGGTGTGGTACAAGAAATGATGGAAATAATGTCTTATGAAGACGTTACCTCATTATAAGCAAACAATGACTCATACTATCCTTTGTTTCCTATTATGATTATTCTTATATACGAACAGAGATACAATGAGGCTATAATGAGGCCGATCTTAGTGATGATAATGCTAGTCACTGGCTCCCATATCCCACTTATTTTCTAACTACAAACCTAGTTTAAAACTTTGAAAACATAATTCCAAAATAGTCCACACCTAAAAGACAAAAAAAAAGAACAGGCTTTAGAAACTCTAAGGCCATTCATCTGCTCACTTATAGATAACTAAGAGAAGATCAAATCCAAGTTTCTAAGATCCTATCCTTAGCAAGGACATCCATAAAAAAATGATAAATCCCTAAAACGTACCTGATGGAAATAAGATTAGAAACTCTCTGATAAATGGAAAAAGTAAATTCCCTGAAATTCAAATTGTGGTTTACATGTATTTAAGGTGTTTTAAGATAAACTGCATAAGGCCAATTTGGTAAATGGGAGGCGCAGTGAAACAAAGTATTAAGGAAGGTAGATTTGGTTGTCGCCAAAGTTGCCAGTACCCTGGTAGACATATATGAAAAATGTGAAAGCATAGACAAGGCATGTGAACGGTTTGATTAAATGCCTCAAAGAGATGTCATCTCATGGAATGCAATGATTGCATGATTGCATAAAATGGATTTGTTGAGAAGGCTTTAGAAACATTCAAGCAAATGCAATTTGCAGGCAAAAAACCAATTTCACCACCTTTGCTAGTGCCTCTTGTGCAGACCTATGATCAAATGGGAGCTTTGGAACAGGTATGGACTTCCATCAAAGCAATTCGAAGGGGAGTTTTTTTTGGTTGATATTATAGTTGGAAATGTTCTGGTAGATTGAACGTAATCTTTGGAAACATAGACAAGACACACGAATTGCTTGATAACGCGCCTTAAGAGAGGTCATGTCTTGGAACGAAATGCTTACAAGATATGCACAAAGTTAACCAGGTTGATTACAACATCCATTTCTTCATTTAAAACTATACATCTGGATATTTAAGAGTATTCATAAATTTTGCAGCCTTGTTGATTTGATGACAAAACAACGGATGCAGTAAAACCAATATGAATGGAATTTTATCATTTTCAAGACATCGTTGAATGCACAGATTATGTCAAAGAATACTATTATGGTTTGCCCTCTTTGTCATAGTAAAAGATCAGACACAATTAATGCTAATATTATTCAATTCAAGTAATAGACGACTAAGAGGAAGTAATATGGTCAATAGAGAAAATAATACCCTTTTGGAAATATATTACAGCTATGAAAATGATATATGATCATTTGGTTGCAAAAACTATAATATCATAGAATCCAAAAGAATAAAGCAAACTCCACAAAATCACATGTTGTGAGTAATATAAAACCTATTTCCATGAACATACAACATGAGTAATCTAAAACCTAATTCCATGAAAATGCAACATTCTCAGCTTGAGCAAATGATATGCATAAGAAAAATTAACCTCATACCTGTACCTGCAACTTCATGAAGCAATTTTTCCATACAAATACACTTACCATTCTTTTCCCCATTTTATTGGTTTTCTTTGATATTTGTAAGAGTGCTAAAAAATACCACACTTTCTTCAAATCCCCAAACAATGGAGCAACTACAAAACGGGAAAACCAACTAACTCAACTAATTACAAAATTATTAAATTTATTATGTCCTTAGTTATAAACTAATTGCCAATTACCAATTTTATAATAATTCCCGCAAATGGTAATCATTTACTGCAAACTAATATTAATTAATTAATTTACCCAAATACGTATTAGGTTTATTATTATTATTATTATTATTATTATTATTATTATTATATTACACTAGGCATTAACTATATATATATATCAAAGCATTAAATCAATAATTAAATAAAATCAGGTGCCAACATAATCATCTAATCACTAACTAGGATCAAAACAAAACCTCAAGCAAACTTGACAAACTGACATGTTGAACTAGACATGACACACATCCTCATTAACGATGACTTAGGGTGTGGAATCCTGTGCTATCTTCAGAACGACTTATCCATTGGGTCTTAAGGCATGTTTAGCCCTGACAATTTAGGTGGAGTCGATGCCTAGTACCTACAACCTACAGTACGCACACAATGATCGACCATATATATATATAACAGACACATGGTGAAAGGGAATCACAGCATCGCAGGGTACTCACAAGTGAGTGATACGACACTATCCCTTTTCACCCAAACACATCAACAGGCACAACAATCAGTTGTATCGCAAGAAAAGATCAATCACAGAATTATCATGATAATCAATTCTAACATACAACAATCATGGTAAGATCAATATCATAATCATCTAGAATGCAAGACAATGTCAGAGCATATAAGTCATCAGTATCGCAAAAATGATCATCAAGATCCCATACTGACTATCATATGAACTACTATTACTGAAATCAGGAATATCATCAGCATGAGTACAACATATGTCAATGTATCTATAACATTATATCCATCTACCATAATCATAGCATGGGAGGCATCAAATCAAGAGAGGGAAGAGGAAAGCCTTGTTAAAAGAGGCAATAACTATCTTCTAAAACCCTATCATCTCATCAATGCTTTGCATCAACACCTATCCTCAGTCCTTTCACACACTCGAGCCATGTAGGCCTTGATTTTTCATGATTTCCCTAGGTTAACGTGCCAACCCATTATTGGTGGATTACTATATTTATTTCCAATGTCATATTATAATATATAATGGTATATTTATATTGAATATATTATATGTTTAATGTTTTTTTATATTTATTTTTAATTATATATGTATTTTATACATAAGTTATTATATTATATTTATATTTATTATTATACATTATTTAATATAGATATAAAATAATATATAAATACTATATATAGTATTATAATGAAAACTAGAGAGAAGCTAATCAATCTACTTTACACTAAAAGGAAATTGCACTCAACAAACAAATAATTAAGAAAAGTGAGGTTATTGGAGAATAGTACCATTATTTTCCCTATTCTTCCAAGTGATAATGCAAACATTGCTTTCACAAATAAGAAAGTGTAGCTCCACATTAATTACCCCCTTGTTCTATGATTTGATCTCTAAAAAGTCTTTTATCTTGACAAGGGTAAGGGCACTATAGGATAGTCCATATGTGCCTCCAAAAAACAAGAAGAGGATGGGCTAGCACGACAGATTGATAGCCAATGATCATCAAGAGATGTACAAGATGATTCAATTTTCATTGGTCATTTCATTTCACTAGTCATTGTTGTCATTTTGTCATCGTTGAGAAAGCAGAAGAGGTGAGTGGTGGAGGTTAGCGGTAGAATACTGGAATTTATTAGAATAGGATTTTTCCTAAGTGACAATTCATGTGCCCACATGTTCTCTATTACATTAACAATGTGACACCACTTTTCCTCGACATTAGATTTTAGTTTTTTTTATAACTTTATCATTTCATGTTTGGTTGGTTGATTAGGATTAACATGGATGTATATGTTTATGTATTAGTTTAGATATTTGGTTGATGGAATTTAAATGAGAGGTGATTTTTACTTATCTTTAATAAATATGTTATATACTTAAATAATGTCTAAGTTTAAAATTAGTTAATTTATAATATAATTTTAATGGAGTTTTAAGTATAATGTTTAAAAATTAAAAAATGTAAAATAATATAAATGTATATAAAAAATAATTTTAATTTATTTTTATGTACCATTTTATCTAATTTATTTTTTGGTTTTTTTTTTCCGGAAAACATAATCAAAATTTTATTAGGATATTTTTAACATTTGAATATAGATCAAAATACCAATAAATCACGATGGTCCAAGACTCAAGACACTTATGTTTGTGAATATATATCTTGTGTTATCTTGTTTTATTTCTCAACAGTCTTTGAAGATTAACATCTAACTAGAATTTTCATAATCATTTTTAATTTGTCGGAGTTAAATTTGTAAAAGAATGTATATTTACATTAAATATATTATATATTTTATATTTATCTATATTTATTATTGAATTATATTTACTTCATTTATAAAATTAAAAATATAACTATATATTTATCATTATATACCATATTTTATATAATATAAAATATTATTTTTATTCCTAGTGTCATATTATAATATATAATGCTATATTTATATTGAATATATTCTATGTTTGATGTTTATTTATATTTATGATTTTATTATATATATATATATATATATTTAATGCAAATTATATATATTTTTAGTTCCATTTTTTTTCTTGGCAAACCACTGACATGGGGTCACCCCCCTTTATATTAAACTTTAACTAAATTTAACAAAGATATGCAAGTTCAACATGAGAACATCAAACAAACTAAAATAGGGTTCTTCCAAAATTCATACAGACCAACCAACCACTAGCAACTATTGCAAACTACTAGCTTCTATATAATCTTCTATAGCATCTATCCATTACATAATATTAAAACATTTTCAAAAAATATGATTAAACACTACGACTCCACCTCAGGAATTCTCATTAGCTGCATAGTACTACTCCAGAATTTCATTCATCTAGTCAAACTCCACCTCCAGACCAGCAAGTTTCTTTAAAAAGCCTAGACCTCACACGGCTCTACGTCTATGACCAACAATTTTGGCTTCCCTTGCTTCCAAAACAAATGGCCACCAATTCACGGCATTACCCACAAAATTCACTCTGTGGAGATCACCAGGCAACGACAATCCTAAACCATAGCACACTATACCCACCACCTCCTTCTAGCCACCTCTGAACTCCAGCTCAATAAATTCCTCCATCAACTTCTGGATAGTGGATTTCTCCTCATTTAATTCTAAGATTACCACTAAGAACATTGAAGACAAATCAGTATTTACCCTATATCTGTTGTAGTTCACCATAAAATCTTCTCCAAGGACCCACTCGATGGCAAAGAGAACTATTCCACTTTTCAATTTAAACATCATTCCCATCATCTTATCAATGATATTGCCTAAGAAAGATATTTGTCTTTTCCTCCAGACTAATCAGATGGGAGTGGCCATCACTGCTAGGACGAACCATGCAAAGAACCGCCATGACAAATGGAATGCCTTCCATCAATTTTCTCCATAAGCTTTAACTCCCCCTGCACACTTCACCAACCTCCTCTCACTAAGTGGATTGGATGGCTTTTCAATTGAGTGTATTGGCACCATCATTATTCTTCACCCCACACAATAGATCATTCAGGGAAATGATGGCAAGATTCACTAGCTCATTTGCCTCAATATTCCCTTCCCTCAAAATCTGATTGAAAACCACTCTTTCAAATCCTTCGACAAAACATAGGGCTTCGTTAAATAATATACTTAGTTTCCAATTTTCCATGGACCTTGATTGTATGGCATTTATCACTATCATTGAATCTCCTTCCACCTCTACCTTCAAAACTCCAAGGTGGTGACATAAATTTAGACCAAGGATAAGTGCTTAAAACTCCACTTCATTGTTGAAGCCTTCCACTAACTTCTTCAATGCCTTCCCAATAATATTACCCCTCCAATCTCTGACCAAACAACTTGCACCCAAGACACCTAGATTTCCTTTCAAAGCACTACCAAAATTTAGCTTTACCCAACCTTCTGCACACCATGCCCATCTTGTCTCCCTTCTCCTTCTTTGGATGTCAACATCACCAACCCCATTAATGGGGATTTTTAGTTCCATTTATTATTATACATTATTAAATATAAATATAAAATAATATATAATTACTATATATAGTGTTGATAACTGAGAGGGGGGGTGAATTAGTTATCTAAATTATTTCAGTTTTTTGAATATTCTTATCAATTAGTGCAGTATTAAATTAAATAAGAAAACATAACCATGAAATGGAAATAACATCAATACACATGACACAATGATTTTGACATGGAAAACCCTGTTAGGGGAAAAACTATGGGGTGATTAACCCAAGATTGTATTCTTTGTTAGAAGAATAGAAAGACCAAATGGCACATGCCAATTAGGGCTTACTGCCTGAGCATACTTCTCACAAGAGGCTCACTGCCTACAATAGTTTATATAAGGAATCTAGATACTTGAAACAATGAGAAGCATTCTCAAATGCTAAGGTTCAGTTCCGGTTAAGCTCAATAGACTGATCTGCTGCACTTCATTCTCACTCTCTTAGGTGTTACTGTCATGTTACATTCTGGACCTGTCTTACTACCTTCACACTGCTCTTCTACTTTTCTTCACACTTGTCAATACACCACACACACCTTCACATCTAAATATATCTGGTATATATATCCGTACAAAGGATTTCATCATCTTTCTAGTCAGCATCTGGAATAGTCAATCTTTTCCCAAACTTTGATTAGTCGGCTGAATCTTTGCATACCAAGTAATGCAGATCAAAGAGATGCTTATAGAAGTCATCAATCATGTCGGCCAATTATGAATGATACCTCAGGAAGCTTGATCACCATCAATATATGATCCAGATTTAGGTCTAGTGCTCTACCGGTTAGTTCTTCCTCTGTCTATTCTACCAAACAGAAACCTAACACTCAAGTGCTTATGTCTCTTCACTCTTCCATCACCGAAGGTTCAATCCTTGGAATCTACCAGTTAATGTACTCCTATTGACTTCTCCAAATCTTTACTTTGCTGAGATACTTCCTTTGAGAGATCCGGATCTGACTGTCGGACCCTGCTGCATGCTTTGTTCTTGCTTACCGGACCACAACTCTTCTTCAATCTGACTTCCGGTATAGGCACACCATGTTCTGCGGATGGGTGGGATGAACTTTGTTGCCATCAATGACAACACTCATGAAGCCATTAGTGTCTCTTGCCAACAATCTCCCCCTTTGGCATTGATGGTAACACTTAGTGAAAAATGACTAAGTGTCACAGTATACTCCCCCTTGGCTGATGCTCTGTTCTTATGTACATTTTT
Source organism: Cunninghamia lanceolata (assembly GCA_027924645.1). Lineage (NCBI taxonomy): Eukaryota > Viridiplantae > Streptophyta > Pinopsida > Cupressales > Cupressaceae > Cunninghamia > Cunninghamia lanceolata. The sequence continues at coordinate 11,863,193 of BSBN01000534.1, read as the reverse complement.
TGGAGCTCCCCCTTAGCTGAATTCCTCATTTTTCATTTCTCCTCACTCCCCCTTTGACATCAATGGCAAAGGGTGGGGTTCGTACACCAAAATTTCCAATAAAAACAATCTATACTTAGCCGCATAAAACATATATACATGATTTACCTACATATACTGAAATATATCTGCAATAGTGGTCTTTCACTGTAACACTTCTGTCGCCCAACTCATCTTCATCCTATCCAAAATTGAGATGTGACCACTCAACAAGAATGCAAAAGCTTCTACCCTTTTTAGATCTGTCAGATGACTAGTCTGGGCTATAGTCTGAACACCACTTAGGGCCTCATGCATGGCCTCTAACTTAGGGATAATGATCCCTCTAAGTTCACTCAACCTACTTATTCTATTTTTCTTCTCCTTCTCAAGTTTCTTAATTTCATTCAAGACTGCAATAGTCTGACATTCTTGATTGATTACGGGACATGAGAGAGGATCAAAACTTTGAGACAAACTTAGTAGTTTATCTTCTTGCTCTTTTACTATCTTATCAACATCTTTGGTCACTTTGGGCCAAGAAAAATAAAATTTATAAATATTTCTACCATCTTTGAGAGCATTTTCTAAACTCTTTATCCCAATATCCATAACTCTCCTATCATTTGAGATTAGACCCTATACCTCAGAGAATCTCTTATCCAAAAATTCTTTCCTGACTTTCTCTTCTGCTACTTTCTCTAAAGAATCAAAATATGTATTAACAGAATTTACAAGAGATTTTAGATTACCGGATGTGGAGTATGTAGGATCCTTTTGGAAGGATGGCATGATCTTTTCCAATACCCGGATGCAGTCTATGAGCTCACAGTCTTCCATGTGAGACTTCAGCATTTTTTCTTTTTCCTTTGCTTGAGTGAAGGAAGCTAGTTTCATGGTTTGGACTGGAGAGAGGGAATCAAAATTGAATGGACCTTGAAGTAGTTTTGGTTCATCAAAATCCATCATCTCTTTGGTCAAGAACTCTTTGACTACTTCTATTGTGTCTCTTACCGGAGACAGAATTTTCTCCCCTTCTGCAGCCTTACCACTATCATCTATGGCCTTCTCTGTTGGAGTTTTCTCTCCTTCTGCAGCCTTGCTACTATCATCTTCTTTTTCTTTTGCTTCTTGACTGATCTTCTCTTGTACTCTTTCTTTTTCTTTGGATCTGTCCAGTCTGTAGGGGAAACCGGAGGAGAGATGTTTGCTTGATCATGGCCCTCCTCTTCTAGAGCAAAGGAATCTATGTCCTTACCTTTCTCTTCACCCGTCTCCTTTACCTCTTCTGCCACTGTCTCAGTAGATTCTTCTTCACCATTTGTAGCAGAGGGATCATCTCCTAAGTCCTCTACAATAGGAATGTTGAATCTTTTGTATGCATTCTAGAGGATCTCTTCTGTCTCTTTTGCTACTTTGTCAGTTTCTCCAAGCATAAGCTGATTCATTCTAGCTTTGCTCCAGAACTCATCCTTACAATCTTTGAAGATCATATTCTTCTGCTTAGGAGTGATTGAAGGATATAGTTGAATAGCTATCTGTTCTCGGATCTCAAGATCCTTTGCCATAGCATTATTCTTTCTTATTTCTAATTCCTTTTCTAAGCTTTTGGGAATAAGAGATATGATTTCAATAAAAGCCTTGTTGTAGATATTCAAATACCTGACTATGGCTTCTTGCAAGATTTTTTGGTCAACTTCATTGTAATCATCATAGAATTCAACCATTGGTTGAAGGTTCCCATCCACAGTAACTGATTTTATGATGTCATCAATGCATAGAGTAGGTTTCTCAATAAATTCTTCTGTTACTTCTTCAGCAAAAGGTTCACCAGATGTTTTCCTTTTCTTCTTCATTTTCTTTACTTCCTCATCTGATTCTATCTCTTCTTCATCCTTTTGGCTTGTGTAAGATCTTGTTACCTTTTTCTTGGTTCTCTTCTCACCTTTTTCGGATGATTTTGCTTCCGGTTTTGATGCCTTAGAGCTCTTTGCAGTGGGAGGTGTAGAGGTCTTAGAGGATCTGGTCCGGGAGGGGACTTCCACCGGAGCACCTTCTTTCTCTGCCCTTTTTGTCTTTTCTCTATTTGCATCAAGAGCCTCTTTTGAAATTCCATGCCTCTTGGAAAACTCTTCTACTTCCCTCCTCACTTTTCTTTTTATTTCTGGTTGTCTTAGCTCCACATGGATCTTCACACTAAATTCTTCAAAGGTTCCAAACCTTTCTACTTTAGGATCCTTGGATTGATTGAGCATGTGTTGAACATGTAGTTCAACAATTTTCTCATCTACGTCATACCCCATTGGCATGATCCAGACTATTCTTGGCTCTACTGCCTCCATTAGACATTGATCAATTTCTACCATAAAGCATACTGTATCTTTATACTTTTCAACTAAAGATTGGGGGATTCTCTCTCTTGCTTCCATCATGCTCTAAAAATTCTTGAAATAGCCCCAGAGTGTTGTATTTTGTGCCTTGGCATCACCAAGCCCATGTATATAATCTCTAATTTGGATGGCTACTGGTCTATCATTCTGCCATACCCAACCATTGGATCTGGGAAGCTCATTCGTGAAGTAGAAGAACAAGCACAGTATCAGCCCACCATACTTGAAGGAGTTCGTCTTGTCCTTCTTCATCTTTTGTAGGTTTTCCATTAGTTGGCTCAGAAGGAGTTCACAAAGATCATAATCTACATTTTTCCTCAACATTTCATAAGCAGTGTAAATTGCAGTTCTAGGTACTGAATTTTCCCTGCTAGAGTGATATATCTTATAACCGATGATCATGGAGGCAAACTTGACATCCAGATTGGTAATGTCTTCTATTGTCATTACTCTTTTGTCAAATTTTGATCTGGTAGCTTCACTCATAGTTTGATTCTTGACAGATTTGAGAACAGGAATCCCACCAGATGAGTGCAATCTAGTTACTGCCCTAATGGCATCCTTGGTTATCTTAAATGGCCTCATCAACCATATAAAGTTATCATGCATTCTACTTAGAACATACCGAACCCATTCATCTTCTGCAAAATAGGGGAAATGAATGCATTGTGCAAAATGCTTGTCCCGGATGGCTTTATACTGAGTTTTGAGTTCAAATGAGTCATCTATCAAATGCTTGTGATAGATATCAACCAGCTTAGATTCCCCAAATTCTTCAATATTTGCATGAATATATGCCCTAATATCTTCTACATGCAGAACCCCATGCGGAATGCTTGAAAAGGCGCCTAGGGGATCAATTTCTAGGGATTTATATGGATGTTTCTTGAATTTAGGACGCGGCCTATTAGTGATCTTTACAACATTCGGTGTAGACATCTTCAAAAGATTTTGTAGAGAAATATTCAATAACAAAAAATACCTTTTGTGCTTCTAGGGTTTGCTGAATGAGAGCCGAATTAATTTGCTGGGTGAATTGACTTCAACAGTTGATCTTTTGAGAGTTTGACATAATTAGTTGTAGAGATCCTTTTCTCTTCTTCTCAAATGCAAATGTGCAAATGACGAGTGAATGAACCCTTTTATTTCTGGGAAAACCCTAATTTCATATTGTAATAAATGAGCAACTCAAGTCATTCCGGTTGCCTGGTTCTTCTTATGTTGAGAAAGATCTTTTTCTAGATCACTAAGATATACTTGAAGTTATCCTTGGTGATTAATAACAAATTATCTTACTTTCCCCAAACACTTGATCTATCCACAGAACAAGATGCCTTGAATTTGAATCATACCGGATTTCACTGTGATAATCCTATTTTACTGGATGACTGTTAAACTAGATCAATCTTGGAAGATTAGACTCTTCAAATCTTCCTGCAGATCTTCCATATCTTAACCAATCTTTCTTTAGATGTTTCTCTGAAAATCCTTTTATTCTGTAACTTCCCATGTGCCAATTTTAGGCACCAGTTAACTGGCTGGGGGAAAATGTTTTTCCTTGTGTCTCCCCCTAAGCCAGAGCTCACTTTTTAATTTTTGAAAGGAATATCAGCACTAGATTCTGGTGCGGATCCATCCCCTATATTTTCTATACTTCTCTTCACCCAAATCTTGTTCATCTCATTTTTAACTTCATCTACATTCACTTTCCTTTTTCCTTTGTCTTGATTCTAATTAGGATGCACCGGACCCCTTTTGTCCTGATTCTTGCTTCTACAAAATTTGGCAATATGACCAGATCTATTGCAATTGTGGCAAACAACATTTCTTTGCATATTTGAATGATATCCTCTTGATCTACATTGATTAGCCATATGTCCCATTCTATTGCATTCAAAGCATCTACCATTGAAAGAATTGTTCATTTACATATTTTTGCATTCATGAGATTTGTGGCCATACCTTTTGTAGTTGAAACACTATCCGGAGAAGAATGTATTAGTCTAATTTATTCTCTTTCTACACTAATTAGCTTTATGACCAAAGTTATTGCAGTTCTGGAAGTATCCATTGAAGGATGGATATCTTTGAGCATTAGGTTGCCTTACCGGAGGTCTTCTAGGCATGTTCCTTTGATTTCCTGATCCAAAATTCTTCTGACTAGATCCAGAGCTTTCACCTTTCTCATATCCCAAACCATGCTTGTCATCTACCCTCTTTTGGCTTTCAAGAAGAACTTCAAGTTGAGCAGAACTTATCTTGAATTTCTCTTTGTATTCATTTGTTGTTTGAAGATCCTTTTTAAGAATGTCAATTTGATCCTCAAGTTTTTCTTCATTATCTCTAGCATCTTCAAGATCAGATTCTAGATTCCTGATTATTCTATCCATTTTGTGGCAGTCTTCTGACTTCTCCTTGAGAGATTGTCTTAGAACATCTTCAGTTTTTCTTTTCTCTTCAATTTCTTGGGTGAATTTCATAACTCCTTATTCCATTTCATGTCTTATCATAATGACCTCTTTTGATAACTTTTCACATAACTTGGTTTCCTCCTTCAGATCTTCATTTGTACCATTGTCTTCACTTTGACTTGCCAATTGCTAAAGTAGATCTTTTTTCTTTTTCATAGAGATACTCAGTTTCCCTTTTAGTTTGTTTATGAAATCATCAGCCTGTTTGAGTCTTTCCTTCAATTCATTGACTTCAGAGTTTGATTGCTCAAGATCATCTAGGGCAGACTGAAGTTGATTCCTCATACCATACACATCTATTTGAGTTCCCAGATCTTCCTCTAGCTGTTAGGCTCTTTTTGGAGGAACTTGGCTCTGATACCAATTGTTGATAACTAAGAGGGGGGGTGAATCAGTTATCTTAATTATTTTAGCTTTCTAAATTTCCTTATCAATTAGTGTAGTATTAAATTAAATAAGCAAACATAACCATGAAATGGAAATAACATCAATACACATGACACAATGATTTTGACGTGGAAAACCCTGTTAGGGGAAAAACCACGGGGTGATTAAACCAAGATTGTTTTCTCTATTAGAAGAATAGAAAGAACAAATGGCACATGCAAATTAGGGCTTACTGCCTGAGCATACTACTGACAAGAGGCTCATTGCCTACAATAGTTTATACAAGGAATATAGATACTTGAACTGATGAGAAGCATTGACAAATGATGAGTTTCAGTTCTGGTTAAGCTCAATAGACTAATTTGCTGCACTTCATTCTCACTCTCTTAGGTGCTTCTGTCATGTTACATTCTGGACCTATCTTACTGCCTTCACACTGCTCTTCTACTTTTCTTCGCACTTGTCAATACACCACACACACCTTCATATCCAAATATATCTGGTATATATATCCACACAAAGGATTTCATCCTCTTTCTAGTCGGCATCCGAAATAGTCAATATTTTCCCAAACTTTGATTAGTCAGTAGAATCTTTGCATACCAAGTAATGCGGATCAAAGAGATGCTTATAGAAGTCATCAATCATGTCGGCCAATTATGAGTGATACCTCAGGAAGCTTGATCACCATCAATAGCTGATCTGGATTTAGGTCTGGTGCTCTACCGGTTAGTTCTTCCTCTATCTATTCTGCCAAACAGAAACCTAACACTCAAGTGCTTATGTCTCTTCACTCTTCCATCACCGGAGGTTCAATCCCTGGAATCTACCAATCAATGTACTCCTATCGACTTCCCCAAATCCACACTTTACTAAGATACTTCCTTTAAGAGATACGGACCTAACTGTCGGACCCTGCTGCATGCTCTGTTCTTGCTTACCGGACCACAACACTTCTTCAATTTGACTTCCGGTATAGGCACACCATGTTCTGTGGATGGGTGGGATGAACTTTTTTTCCATCAATGACAACACTCATGTAGCCATATAGTGTCTCTTGCCAACATATAGTACTATTTAAAATAACCTAGGGATAGACATGAGAGAAGAAAAGAGATGAAGAAAATAGAGAGAGATTGTGGAGGATGAAGGATGAGAGGATACACCATTTTAAAAAGCCAACAAGGTACCAATACTATGAAGAAGATTTGTTCTGAATGAAGTACACATTGTTTATGAAATTGAGCATGGGTATACATGTGAACAAAAAGTTGTCTAGGAAGAGAAAGATCTTGCTTACCTACATATCTTGGTGTTAGACTGGTTTTATCTCTCTAGATTATGGAAGTGAGTGTTTGAATGACAAATAGTAAGAGCGGAAAAAACCCATATGGAGGCAATGAATGCACAAGGGACCACATTAAAAAAAAGGAGTGATTCAAAATCAATAATGGTTAGGCCAACATCAAGAGCACATGTCAAGGCCTTGATGAAATGATTAATTCAATTGGATGGTGAGCCTCTTTTTTAATAACAAAAGTTTTGCCAAAGTGAGATTTAACACAATGGGCTCCCATGACATAAAAATGCATGCCATTTTTTTATGTCTTGAGATCATTCCCATGTCATCTTCAAATTCAAACAAATCAAAAATTATACCATGTCTAAATTTAATTTTATCTCATGGAATGCAAGGGGACCACATTACAAAACACATGAAAGGAGTGAATGAAAATCAATAATGGTTAGGCCAACATCATGAGAACATGTCAAGGCCTTGATGGAATGACTAATTCAATTAGATGGAAAACCTCTTTTTGACTAACATAAGTTTTTTCCAATGTGAGATTCAACACAATGGGCTCCCATGACATAAAATGCATACCATTTTTTAGGTCTCAAGATCATTCCATATCATCTGTAAATTCAAATAAAACAAAAATTTTCCCTTCAAATTAAATATTTTTAGACAGTTACAAATTCTCAATCTAAAATTATACCATGTCTAAATTTAATTTTAATCTATTTGAGCTCCAAATTATGCAACTGTGTGAAATTATAAAAGCAATGATGGTCAAAATGTTTGATCGATCTTTGTATCCTGTTCCATCCCATGAGAGGATGTATGATGGTAGGCTAGATGGAAAATAAACATGAAGTAGGTAGTGACCATGCCTATATTTGCAAGAGAATGTATATTCAATGTAGCTGGCAAGATGTGAAATATGAGGCTTGTGATAAACAAGCATACATGCTTCAAATAATATGCACAGGTCAGGACTAATGGAATGCAAGGGAACCCAGGTGTGGTGCATGAAAATTTATTTAGAAAGGAGATGCATGCATTAAGAAAGCTCACCAAACATGAAACCTCGCACATTTGAAATAGACACTAAGCAAAACACAAAGATTTTTAAATCCATTAAGATTATGCAAACGAATTCACGACACTTGAGAAAACAAAAAATGACATGGGCCATATAGATACAAGACAATCACCATTCACTTAAATACATAGCAATTGAACTTCTAAAAATGTTTGGCATACCCATTGCACACCAAAGTGCAATTACTAGTTATATCCACTAGACACTGAAATATATATAGGTCTTATGAAATCTTTTTTATGTGTGGAAGAATATTCTAGTTTAAGTAGTTTTTGAAGGAAATTGATTCCATCTTAGACTTTGTGGGTATGTCTCTCTATCAACATCTTTTCTAGTAAATATTATACTATTACTTTGTCTTAATATAAAGTTTAATATAATAACAGGTTGTACATAAAAACCAAAACACAATGATTTGTTAAAAATAATAATAAAAGTAGAAATATAGTAATTAAATATAGAAATCACACACGCACACACACACACACACACACACACACACACACCAATTTTACTTTGTGAATGATAAAAAATAAATCTATATTATAGAGTAATTAATTTTTATTTAGTAGAAAGCTATTATTTATTTTTAAAATATTAAGACATAAATTTTTAAAATAAATATTAATATCTACAAATGAAACTATTAAAAAGTAATATATAAAGTATATAATACACATTTCGAAGTAAATAAAATAAAATAAAATAATTAGCCAAATAATGAATGGTAGCTTTTTCAAGAGTAAAATTAAAAGAAACAATGTATATAAAATAAAATAATTCTTAACTAAAAATTAAAAGTTATACATCCATCTATATGTAGTAAATAAAATAGTTTTAAAGTAAAATATAATAACTCTTAAGTAAATAAAATAGATATTTCTCCATGCCTTTGAGATAGATATATTTAAGATATCTATACTAGTTATGTTCAAATCCACTCTAGTAAAGCATCATTATGTTAAGAATTGCCATTCAAATCAAGGCTAATAATTCTCAATCAATTTTTTTGTATGTTTATAAATTTGAGAGTACTATGGTGATTCATTAAAATGGGTAGCAACTATTTTCTATAATGTCATTTTTAACAAACTTTGTTGCATGAGTAATGATTCTACTCAACACAATGGCTCACATTTGTTTTCTTTCCATTGACCCTTCATGGTGTAGATGCATTCATGATGGACACATACATATATTTGATGGCCATAGATGCATTCTATGTGGAGAATAGCTTGTGTCATCAAAATGCATGGTTTTGTCCTCTAAGCTACCTTATGATGCATCCACTCAATTGGTTATATAGAGTGTTGGCTATAAACACTTATAAGGTATTTTGATGCTTATCACACAAGTGCTCAACACTTTAGGCACTCTTACAATATTTCTAGTGAGGACAAGTTTCCAAGTGAAATTATAGAAACAAATGCCACTCCAATTCACTCAAAGACTATATCTAACCCAATCAATGATGTCTACTAGGTAACTAATTTAATTTCTTAGCAAATGATGACAGCGGTCATTTACAGAACTCTATGGAGGATCCCTCCACATGAATTTTATCTACTAGAATGTTGGAGGACTTACAAAAGATTTCCCCTAGAAGTTCTCTATGAACTACATACTAGCAATTGGGTCCACTTGATATTACTTATTAACAAGAAATTAAAGTTAAATTGTTTTTCTTCAACTCACCTTGAGCTTTATCTAGCCTCAAGAATTTCATCTTTTTACTTTGTATGATGATAGATGTGGTAGTGCATGCATCTTAATTATTGTTGGTTTAAACTACAATTATTACTTTAAGGAACTAAACCACCAATCTGTGTGGGTGATCTTTGACATTAATGGGAGAATGTGGATACTATAAATATATACACTCCTAATGATCCAGCCCTAAAAGAATGGCATTTTGGCATTGTCTTCCTAACAACTTGTTGTTTTCCAACTAGCTAGTTTGTGGCGACTTTAATATGATAGCCTCCCAAGGATAAACATGGCTTGATGTTAATGTGTTGGTGTATTAGAGAGCATAAAGCATGGTTTTATTTCAAAACCCATTGAGGGTTAGTGGACCTAGATTTTTATGATCACATTAACTTGGATTACATAGCCCACCTTATGAGCTAGTGAGGATAGAGTTATTAAGGGACTTCATCATGTTCCACACTTTGAACAACATGATTTTAACCTTTTCTCTCATAATGGTAGATTTTTTATAGTATATCTAGGGATCATTTTCACTATTCATAGTCCCGTCACTTGTAAGACTTAATGGGTTTCTATGCCAATTAAAATCCCATGCTTGCAATTATTTCTTAACACATCACATCAAAGTCATCCTAGGACTATACACCTCACTAGTAGAATTTATAACTTGGAGCCACATCAATCTTTCTCTTCTAGCTAGGTTGATTTTGGGGGTTTTCTTACTTCTAATACCACCACCTTCATATGAAAGTTTGGCAAGAAATTTTCCCATGTCCAAAAATGCACAAGGTCCACTATGTCTAGAAAGATTGCTCATGTGTCTTGTGAGCTTGAAGAAGATCCTTTTAATTTGTAGTTACAAACCTAGACTTCCAAACTCTATCATCAGTTCAAGGTTGTTGATGCTCATATGGCCAAAGGAGTTCAAATTTTAATTTCACTTATACTAGATCAAGGTGGGAGATAAAGTCTCAAAAGACTTTTCAATCTTTGCATCTCAAGAAAATACACTTGCAAATCTTAAATATCTTGCAACTAAGTCTAGGATGATTTGCACTCTATTAGATATTCCCAAGCATTCTTGGACCATTACAAGTTATTATTTTAATCCCATCATGAATCCCAAAAGCGTCATTCTATGCTTCATAAATGTCTTGATATTATTCCTAACCTCTTAGCCAATGAACCACATCAAATTGTAATGCTCAAATCACCTTGTGAGAGCTACATGACACACTTATGATCATGGCTAATAGTAAAGTATTAGGTTTAGATGGCTTTCCTTAAAAAATTTACAAGGATACCTAGCACTTCAAAAGACTATACTTGCTCTATCTCTATAGATAAGCTCTTCATAAGGGTTACCTAGGGTCTATGATTAGATGTATCATTATCAAATTCATTCACAAAAGTGGGGATTCAGATCTTATATCTAGCTAACTAAATCCTATTACATTACTCAATGTGTCTTATAAAATTCCTTCTAAAGCACTTGCCTTCTATATTCATCACTTGCTTCCATTTTTTGTCTAGATAAAACTAACTTCATTCAAATCCACTATATTATTGATAACATCATAGTATCTAAGAAGGTATGGATTGGGCTTGAGACTCTAAACAATGCATTATTTACATTAAGAAATCCTATGATCAAATTGAATGGCCTTTAATTCTTGTGATGTTCAAGGTGTTCGGTCCCAAAACCGCAACTCCACTTCTTAGGACAGAATCACACTCACAAGGCTAGGGTTATCATCATGTAAGCATAATTAGTCCATCAACAAAACATGGAGGGTTAAAGGTCAACTCTACGGGAGTGGATTTCATCCCCTGCACTTCGAGCTCAGATTAGACTCTGTAGCGATATTCCAAGGGGTATAGCTTAATAGGTATTGAGTTGAAACTAGATGAACAACTAAAAATAAATGGACAACCAAACCCAACTCATTATCTTAGACCCAAAGATTGTCACTGAACCAAGAACAACTAGTTGTCATGAAACCCCTATATAGCTGATACATCTGTGCGAATGTACATGCATAGGAAAGATGGATTTTTACCTAAACCACTAGTAAATGTTTGATTGCTTTAAAAGGTGTGTGATTTGTCTAATGGAGCCAAGACCAATGCCTATCCAATTGGGCTACAGAGTCAGAATGGAAGAAAAGGAAACAAAGAAAAGTTTATCTAAGCACATGTTGTGTCAAGTTGCAGGTTTTGTGTTTCAAACATACTTAATAATCTAGAACAACACTACATGCATTCAAATGTAAAGAACAAATGAAAAATATGAGGCTTGTAATATATTTAAAATGTTGTCACATTTTGAAATGTCCAATACAAACTTATTAGAAATTTTGAAAAGAGGAAAGACCCTAAATACATACAGTCTACCATGAAGCCATTCTCTACACAATCCCTTCTACACAATTATCTTTCAACTATTTCACCATTCCACTACTTCTCTACAACTAGACATGGCATGATTTGGAGCCCTAGAAGCATTGTTGGACCTGCATAGCCTCTGGCCACCAATAAAGAACCAACCAACCTTTTCATATGTTGCTCCAACATGCATATATAGCATTCCATTTTTTGTGTAGTCGTAGGCACTAAAAACCCAATCAACAAGAACCCATGCTGCATTAAGATTGGCCCATGGCCTTGTCAGACAATCTGTCAAATTGGAAGAAATGTCCATTCCCTAACAACTCTGAAATTGGCAAAAGAATATTGCCCACACTCTTTGAGTACCTAGAGTAGGGTCATCCCACAATAATGGGTTACACTTTTTGGCGAAACTTGACATTGAAACCAATATTTTGAACTAAATCTTCACGTTCCGACACATATAGCCGCTAAATCATTAGGAATTTGAAGATGATGTGAACTAGTGATTTGTGAGATTTTGTTTGTAGATTCTAATTTTTTTATTTTTTTTAAATGGAGTTAAATTCTAAATTTTTTACATCTCCTTTGATAACTAGTTTTTAATAGTAAACAACATTTTTCTAAAGTGATGTGTGTTCCGTAGCACATAACTTTTTTTCTACAAAGGATAAAATTTTGTTTTTTTTTTAATTTAGATTAGTAACACCGATATATAGTGTATGCATTTGGTTTCATAATGTTTTGTTGAATATATATTTTTTAATTAATTTTTGAAGTCAAACCAATTATAATCTAGATATAGGCGTATTCTGTAAAACATATTTTTTTTTGTATGTATCGAAATTCATTTTTTTTCTTTTGTTGAAACAAGGACATCAATACCTAGTACATAAATATTTTTAGAATTTTTTTCAGTAATTTACTAATTTTCCATGTGTGTAGAATAGAGAACTTGATGTTAAGTGAAAAACATACATTCACAAGAAATAAAAAATAAATATAATAATCAAATTAAATATATTTAAAATTATGTTTTTTGGGAAGCTTATAATAAGGAATACATACTTACAAAACACAAATTTTAAATGAATTCATTTGATCCCTTAAAAGATAAATCAAAATTGGTTTTTTATCAGCATTTTGATAGGTGTAGAGGAGACTCCATTATAGGTATGGTTTAAAACTAGCAGGGTTCTATCCAAGGGGGTTTGATCAAACCCTCTTCAATTAAAATCCTTTAAATGGAACCTTTCAAGGCTTAAATCATTATATTTTCTAAAAATATGTGATCTCAGCAAAAATCAGGATGTCCCAGAAAGCGTAACCCATTATTGTGGCAGCACCCAACAATCATGAGGGATGGCTTGAGTCCATTCCCTAACACCTGCAACAATAATTCCATCTACTTTATCAGGCCAAGTGTACCTTTGCATTGAAGAACTTCACAGTGCTACCAACCTGAAACTGACCTTGGCCTGCCAAACGTTAATGTTGAGTACCAACCCACCTGCAATATCCTACAATTATCTAATACATTTTCAAGAAGATAGGCACTTGAGAAACAATCCATCAAAATACCATGCAAAGCTCCTTACAACCTTTCTAAAATATTTTGAAACTAAGTTTAAAATATTTTAAACTACTACATTTACTTTATGCTTTACAAAACATTTGTTAATCCTTTGATTTGCCTTTTGATCTCCATGTTTATCAGTGAATTTAGCCTGGCATAGACTATCCACTTCATCTTCTTCTTCATTACTTGCTCCTCACTTGTTTTTTTGTCTTTGCCTTCCTTTGTCAGCAAAATCTCACATCAGCGAACACGACAGTTGGAAAACCAAATGGTTCACAAACTTCCCACTTGACCGACAAAGCTACTCTACTCATTCTTCTTTTCCCTTTAATGAAAAAATATCAACTTGGCGAACCATCCAATTTGCCGCTTTGTCTTCTCTATCAGCCCCTTTTTTGCCTTATCCAAAAATCTTTAAGTTGGCAAACTTCCATTTCTTCTATATTTTCTTACCTTTCTGACTTCTTCCTTCTTCTTCATTGCTCCTTTATCAGCAATTTACCCTAGTGGTAAACCACCTTGTCGGTGAACCTGAAAGTTCATGAACTGCCTACCTTTCCGATGAAGATCCCCACCTTAACCTTGTTCTTTGTCTCTCTTCACTGTTAGAAAAATCCTATGATAGAGAACCTTTCTTTACTTACCTTTTGCCTTTGTTGTGGCCTTCTCGAGCCTTTGTCAAGGAATTTGTCATATAAGTGAATTGGTGAAACCACGAACCCATGAACTCAGTTGGTGAGTTAAGCAGTTTGTGAACTTGCTAATCTGTCGATAAAGCCTTCAACTTTCCTTACAACTTGTTATTAGAAACTTTTCCTTAGAGAATTTTCCCCTTTTGTTTCCCTTATAAAATTTTTCACTTCTTGGCCATAACCTTTGCTTTCTTTCCTTCAGTTGGTGCTTCACCCTATTGGCAAAATATCTCCCCGACGAACCTAATGACCAATGAACCAAATGGTTCTCAAAATCCTTCCTTTGCCAATGAAGACTCACCTTTTTTCTTTTACATCCTTTGATTTTTCCCCCTTGTCACCTTGTTGGCAAATCGGCAAAACAACAAACTCATGAACTTGGTCGACGAAATTAACAGTTCGTGAACTAGTTGATTCACTGACAAAATACTTATTTTTTTTCCTTTTCCTTTTCTCTCTCTTTGGCCTAGCTCCCCCTTCACCTTTCTTTTCCTTACAAAAACTTTCTTTTAATCTTTTTTTGCAAGGTCAACAAATCAGGGAAAACACAAGCTTATGAACTTGGTCAGTTAACCTGGCAATTCATGAACTAGCCGATTCACTGACAAAGGCCACAAACTTCACTTTTTTGCTAAAGTAGACTTCAAACATTTCTTCAGACTTCCCTTCTCTGCATTATTGTCAATAAATCAAAAAACTGACAAAATCATGAACCAACAAGCTTGGTCAGAAAATTCCTCAGGTCACAATTTTGATGATTCATCGACAAAGGCCTTAAATGAACCAATTTTTCTAAGGGAAGAAAACATGCTAACTTGGGGGACTTTTTACTTACAATTTTGGAAGAAAAAGTGCTACAAACTATTTCAGAGTGGATCTAAATAGGGGTTTTGACTGCAAAGGCAAAAGTGGGAAATTTTGATGGATTTTTAGGGCAAAATAATGCATTTTTGGGAGTTAATGTTTTAGGTCTCAACAGTGGCTCTGGTTGGGCATGTGTGACAAACAATGTCATAGTGAGGATCTAGAATATCTCCACGTAGACTTGAAAAAACAAAAAAAAACACAAAATGTATTTACAGGAAAACATATAGTCAAAGGCCCAAGCACACAAAAGAAAAGCTATTGTATCCAAAATTTTGAGACACTATAGGCCAACCCTGCAAAAAAATGGTGAAGCTACTTGCCCCTATCAAAGACAAGCCTATTGAAGGAGTTGATCTCCCTCAATCTTTTGTTGCAATGATCACTCAACATTAGCAATAAAAACACCTTGCATGCATGCACATACAAAATGTAGCTATTTATACCATCATGCCAAAAATAAAAATGATTCTCACCAAGACATGGCAGCCATAGATAATATGGTTTATCATCATGTTGACTTACATAGCAATACTCACCTTCAAGATCCTTGCTAGCATGATGCATAGATAGACCTACATAAATATCAACGTGAAGAAAGATATCAAGCTGAAATGCATCCAGTTTAGGTGTGGTCTCAAGTTGGGCCATGTCACATGGCTGTTCAAGTCCTTGTGACCCAGTTGCACTACAAATGCTAATGTATTCCTCCATGATTGAACCAGAGATCCAATTCAAATCCAAATTTGCATTATTAGCATATAGATTAGAAATTTGAGGCACTTCAAATGAAGACTCACAATCTTCAAGTTGCCCCTCTATTTTGTACACCCCTTGGAATATCCCTCTAGAGTCTAAGCTGAGATCAAAGTGTAGGGGATGAAACCCACTCCTGTAGAGTTGACCTTTAACCCTCCATGTTCTATTGATGGACTGATTATGCTTATAGGATAACATGCAAGATGAATGCAACAACATGCACTGAAATGCAAGTCCAAGTGGTCCTCACCTCCAAAGTGGACTCCTAAAAGGAATATTCTTCTAATATGCTTTGTAATTGTCATGATGTTTGGGTCCACCTCTATGAATGCAGTTACAATTTGTCATGGATAAGTAAATATTAAATACTTTTATCTCTCATGACACTAGGCATCCAAGTACACATTCCAAGGATCATGGAGACACATGAATGACTTAAGATTGCAAGGTTAATGTCACCTTATCCTAACAATTTTACCAAAGCCTATGATTGTACATAATGGCCATCCATTCTTGTTATGATCCGATTCAATCCTAAATTCCTTCACTCTACAAAAATTTAATTTGTAGATGCCTTTTGTTGTCTTACGACTAATGGTAGGCAATCCTACTCTTTTAGACTTTTTAAGTACATTCAATAGGGTTGTTCACCTACCCCTACTCTTTATATGTTGGTTGCAAAAGGCTTGAGCTACTTGCTTGCCAATATAATTTATCATAATTATGTCAAAAGTATTTCCCTTCCCAATACCTCCCAACATCTTGTTAATGGCCGACTTTGTCAATGACTCTTTTCTCACACTTTTGGAAGAAGAGGATAATGTCAAAAAACTTATGCAATATCTTGATACTCTCTATTTAGCTTCAAGATTTAGCATTCAATGGTAGGAAATCCAATGCCATCATTAAACTTTCCTACCTATGTCTCCCTATGTAACATCCAAACCAAAATATTAAATATCCTTAAACACAATTTAAGCATAAATCTCATTTTTTAAAAATAACTACAATAAAAAAAATTACATTTGCAATTTCCAAGTACAATATATATTTCCAAAAGATGGCGACTTCACATGTGACTAGAAAATTTCACATATATCAAATAGTCACATTTCTTATGACTTACAATTTTATCAATTTTATTTATAGAATAAGTAATGTGTTCCTGTTCACAAGTCTTTAGTAGTCAACTATAGGACAAAGAGCCTCTCCCTGGTGCTTTTCCTCCAACCATAGATTGGCGATCCTTCGCACACCTTCCTTCTAGAAGTAGCCCTTCCCTTCACAAGGGTAATAGATAATGAGAATCAACTAATTCTATCTACCTTCTAAGAACTAGTGATGTGTCCTAACTAATGACAATTAGGTTTACAACTCTAGTCTAGCTCTAGCCACATGTATAACCCATTTTGAATGTTCATCTATCTAGTACATTGTGAACCGACAATGCAAGCAATGACTTTTGTATTTCTTTGGCCAAAGTTTCATATATATAAGGGCGTACATGTTCACTCACTCTTTTCTTGACATGTAGACAACATTCTTATGATTCAATTTATAACATATGTATAATAATTCTCTTTGACTTGATTACACCATATTAGTCTTTAAGCCATATTCCCTTATCTACTAGTCAACTAGACAAGTCTAGGGTGAGAGATTAGATGACTTATGCAACATACATTGAGTCCCCCTTTGCATCCTTGCAATCTGTTGGGAATTAAGGTGTCTCAACCTTGGTAATTCCTAGCATTATTTATGTTTGTATTTATTATTTAATTGCCTATGTTGTAAATAATTGTAAATTCCATATTGCCATGTTGTAGGATGTGGCACGGTGATGTGTCATCCTACATGAAAGATGACAACTTATAATTTTGTCCTCACATGAGGAGATAGGCATCCCACTTTGTGGTAGGAGCATTTTTCCATGCGTCGGCATCTTTCATGTTGTGTAAGGGAAAATTGACCGAAATGGTTACGACGGATTCCTATGACAAAATCTATGACATGTAAGAGTCAGAAATAGAAGCTTGTAAGACAGGTGAAAACATGTGTGATGAAGCATCTTTGAATAAGGCATATTTGGGCACCCCAAGGTGGACTATGACATGTTGTATGAGAATATGCTATTTATATCCTGTGTATGACAAATTCTCTTATAGCTGTAAGTTGTAACCACTATGACAGATTCTATGATGGTCGTAAGTGTCGTAAGAGCATCTGTCATAGCCCATTTTAGAAATAGGTGACCTCGTTAGGATGGGAGCTAAGGAAAAGTGTCAGGCACATTCTACAATCTTGACCAAGTATCCTTAAGCATGGGTTTTGGGCCATGAGGCCAAGTTGGATGCCCATCCCAAGATAGGTCCAATATTGCCTTGTATATTCTATATAAATAGGTGCTTGGAAGAGGAGTTGGACCACAAGTTTTCAGGTATTGTTATGCTGCTGGATTGACTCCAGACACGAGTGT
Organism: Cunninghamia lanceolata; assembly: GCA_027924645.1. NCBI lineage: Eukaryota > Viridiplantae > Streptophyta > Pinopsida > Cupressales > Cupressaceae > Cunninghamia > Cunninghamia lanceolata. The sequence goes on along the minus strand of BSBN01000534.1, from coordinate 11,845,072 downwards.
TGAAGACTATTAAATCTTACATTGCAAGTGTATTGTAAACAACTTTAAGATTTGTTAATACATTGTGCAGGTTTCTGAGTGTGGGGTTTTTCACCTGATAAAGGTTTTCCCCACCATAAATCTTTGTCTCTCTTCTTCTGTCTTCTTTCTGGTTCATGTGTATTACTGCAATATCTCATTTAGATGTTCTATGTTGCTGTAGTTGTAAGGATTAATTTTAATTTGCATAGCCCTCTCCTCATTGGATTAGTGTAGGAAGTGTTTTCCGCACACCTAGCTTCCTTTCACAATCATGGGTCTATGACGTCCTGTCATCTACTCAATGGCTTATCTACATATTTCCATGCTCATCTGTATTCTTCTATAACATACAAGATTTTGACATTTAAACCATATGGATTAACAATTAAAGACTCTATCTATCTTAATCTAGGATATAAATATTCAACTAATAATCTGTCGAAGATAAACTATAACTGAACATTAACCTACATATTGAATACACTTCCTCACATGTATGAAAAAAAGAATTGTACAAAATAACAAAACAGTCTAAATCTTGACCTTTCATTGCCATAGTGAGTGTATGTCTCAACAATCTTGTGGGTATTCTTAGCCTAGGATTGGGTAAAAAGAATATTCCTCTACAAAGCTATGATAAAGATAGTTTAAGATAACTCTAGAATTGCATTTAGAAATAGTTCGTACTTCTTAATATATACTTAGAAGTAGTAAATTAATGCCAAGTGCTCTTATATAATGAATTCATTTCAGTTACTAGCTTTTTAACCTTACAAACTCACTCTCCACCATTCTCAGTTAGCTACTACTATGAGTAGAATAATAAGTTTAAAAATGACCTTCTCTTAGGTCTCTCAATAAATCTTCCATCGGCCCATATTGAGTTGCCAAAACCAAAGCATGGTTTCATTTAGAATTCGTCCCATTACATAGTTAGCATGTACTTTACACAGTCGGCCTCTATTATACATAGTCAACCTATATCTTAACACAATCAGCCTCTATCATATATAGTCAGTCTCTTTCTTAACATAGTTAGCCTATTACTTTTACACAGTCAGCCTCTGTCATATATAGTCAGCCTATACTTTTACACAGTGGCCTTTTCTTTACACAGTCAATCTCTATCTTGACACAACTAGTTTATATCTTAACACTACTATATTGAGGTTGTATTGCATACAAAACCTACATTTAAAATATCATAATCCTTTGTCTCGGTTACACAGTCTTTCAACTATTACCTGCCAATACTCATGTGTTTCATTTGATAGAAAGAAACAACATATGTTTAAGACATAGATATGTGATTCTCTTAACCAGAGATATCAAAAACTATAATCACTCCAATAATATTCACTATATGACAAGGAATAGATATATCTTACAGAGTTATTATAACTCTATCTCTTATTGGAATATGGTATAAAGATACAGAGATAATCCTATGTCGAAGTTAAACAACTACAAGTTTATTATCACTATGTTTCTTGATAGCCTACATGCCAATTAGTAATATAAAAAAAAAAACTCCTTACATGTCTTTACTTGTAGATTCAAATGAATAATTTAAAGCAATATATATATTCAATGGAATATGATGGACTTACTTGTATAGAGTTACATGTAGTACGCTAACCAAAGTATTTTCTCCCTCTACAAAGCCTGCATTCCTAATACCTCTTCCTCTGCTATGTGCTTTGAGGCCTTCTCTTGATTCCAATTCCTTCCCTACTTATGCCACTCTCACATAGTTATGGTTGCTTAGTAAATGCATCACCCACAAATCTCTCTCCACTCCTCCATGGCTCTTCACATGCAATAGAATGTGGGAAGTATGGAGTACACCTAGGATGAATAAAGAGAGACTTTTACCTCTCCTAAACATTATTCTTAACCAAAACTAGGCTCAAACAAAAAAAATATATTAATAATTTAAGATTAAAAAATAATATACCTATCTTATAAATGTCACTAATGAATACCTTTGAATGCTAGTTTTTCTTATTCATGAGCACAATTATCGATGAAGGATTCTTGCAAAGTTGACTAAGATCTCAATGAAAAAATTAAACATATTTAGTTGATTACTCACGTTAACTTGACATTCAAAGAAATACACTACACTACTATCTATTGATGAAGAGGATTTAATGATCAACTTAATGACGACATAAATTGACAAGAATAAAATGATCTCTATATTTAATTACAAATATTTCTAAGACAATCAAAGACATAGGAATAAAGACTTAATCCAAAATTGAATTATCCTCTAATAAGTATATGTGTGTGTGTTTACAGATGGCATAAGGATTGTTGCATTCACGTGATCTAGCATCCTCTCCATGGTGATACTCTCTCTCCTAATCTCAGAGGGGAAAAATGCTCTTCCTCATCCACCTCAGTTGCACAAGAGTAGTTAGTCCATTACATCATTAACCACATGATTGATAATAATGACATAAATAATTATTCTTTGCATATAAACTAATATAATGAAAATGTATTTTTTATCATGGTCTTGGCGCTACCCCTTGACCCTGTTAAATAATTTTGGGGGAAGCTGCGTTGATAAAAGTGGGGTAAATTTAACCTTTGAGTCTTATTAGGCTCCATATAAAAACAATCTCCCACTTGGAGACTGATCAGACTCCACACCATATCATCTCCCACTTGGAGATTGATCATAACACTACTAACCTTGTAGCTCCCACTGAAAATAAGCACCATGGACTCTATTGTTCTAATTTTTGTTTTCAATCTTGAAGACTAAACGAAGCTGAAGAGCAGCTTAGCTTCTCCCTTGTTACTATCTTTGTAAACATATCTGTTGGATTTTCATCTGTATGTATCTTTTCTAGCCGTAATTGTCCATCATCCAACACTGATGGAATGAAGTGATACTTCAATTGTATGTGTTTGGTCTTTGAAGGCAAGGAAAAATTCTTTGCAAGATGTATGGCACTCTGGCTATCTATAAACAAATAATTGTTAGCCTATTGTTTACCCAATTCTTCCATGAAAGATTGTAGCCATATCATCTCCTTGCTTGCCTCTATTGCAGCTACATAGTCTGCCTCTGTGGTGGATAAAGCAACCACCTTTTTCAACCTGGAGATTCAACTCACTATTGTCCCACCTATAGTAAAGACATAACCTATAGTACTCTACCTAATATCAATATCTCCTGCTAAATCAGTATTAGGGCCCTCAAAACATAAGTGTTTGTTGGATGTACCTCTCAAATATCTAAGAATACATTTTACCGCATTCCAATGCTCCAATCTGGGATGACTCATACCTGCTTATGACTCCTACAGAATGTGCAATATCTAGTCTCATGTATACCGTGTCCTACATTAAACTTCCTATAGTTGAAGCATATGGTACCTTGGACATTTTTTCTTCCTCCTCTTGTGTCTTAGGACACATCTCCTTAGTCAATTTCAAATGACTAGGCAAAGGTGTGCTGACAACTTTTGCATTCTCCATATGGAATCTCTGCAACAGCTTTTCAACATAATAAGCCTGAGATAGAGTCAATTTCTTGTTCTTCCTATATCTACAAATTTTTATACCAAGGATTTGTTGTTTTGCCTCTAAATCCTTCATAGAAAATGATTGTGCTAGTTATTGTTTTAACTCTCTTATGTGATCCACGTTAGACCCTGCTACAAGCATGTCATCAACATATAAACATAATATAATGTAGCTATCATCCAACCTCTTAAAATAAACATAATGGTCAAAATTACACCGGCTATAGCCTTGCTCAATCATAAAACTATCAAATTTCAAATACTATTGCTGAGGTACTTGTTTCAAGCCATACAAACTCTTCTTCGATCTGCACACTAGTTTCTCCTTGCCTTTGACCTCAAATCCTTGGGGTTGTTCCATATATATCTCCTCTTTCAAATCACCATGGAGAAAGACATTATTCACATCTAGTTGTTCCAAATGCAGATCTTCAGCAACCACAATACTTAAAATAGTATGAATCGAAGTCATCTTAACAACCAGAGAAAAAATCTCATCAAAATCAATACCTTTTTTGTATGCAAATCCTTCTACAACTAACCTAGCTTTAAATCTTTTCTTGCCTCCATTTTCCTCTTTTAGCCTATAAACCCATTTGTTTGGTAAAGCCTTTTTACCTGCAGGCAACTTACATAATTCCCAAGTCTGATTTTTTAGAAAGGAGTCCATTTCTTCTTTAATTGCAAGCTCGCACTAAACTTTTGTATCCACCTGCATAGTTTCATCATACCCTTCTAGTTCACCAACATCTGTTAACAAAATAGAATACAAAGAGGGAGAAAACCTTTCAGGAGGTCTACATAGCCTTGTTGACAATCTAACATTCACTAAAGGTTGTGGTATTTTTTGTTGTTATTGTATAGCATGAGGAACCACTAGAACATCACTATCTAGAGTTTCATCTAGCACCACATAATCATTTTCTTTCTTCTCATGTTGCTACAACTAATCTTTGTACAACACCTTCTCATTGAATACAGCATCCCTGCTTCTCACAATTTTTTGATTTTCAAAATCCTAAAGCCTATAACCAAATTCATCAATGCCATATCCAATGAAGATACATTTTTTTATTTATTTTACATCCAGCTTGGTTCTATTTTCAGAATCTACATCTGCAAATGCTTCACATCCAAAGGTTTTGAGAAAAGAATAACTCACTTTCTTACTTGTCTATGCTTTCTCCGGAATACCACAACCCAAAGGAACTAAAGGACCTGTATTAATTAAATATACAGTGGTGTTGACAGCCTCTACCCACATGTTTAAGGCAGCCCAACATGCAATCTCATGGTCCTTGCATGCTCCATTATTGTCCTATTCATGTGTTCAACCAATCCATTTTCCTATGGAGTCCCTGCAACCATTTTCTACCTACGAATTACATTAAAGGAACAATAATCCTCAAATTCTTTTCTACAATACTCACCACCATTATCAAATCTGAGACATTTTAATCTTTTAGCTGTCATATTCTCAACCAAGCTTGTCCATTTCTTAAAAGTTTCAATACATTAGATTTCTTCTTGAGGAAATAAATCTAAGCCTTCCTAGTTGCATCATCTATGAATGTAACATAATACTGAAAGCTGCAGAGAGAAGATACCTGAATTGGTCCACATACATCTGTATGCACAAGCTCCAACTTTTCATCTTTCTTTTGCTTCCCATCCTTGAGTAAACTAACTCTCTTTTGTTTACCATACACACAACTTTCACATAAATCCATATTAATACATTTCAAACTTGGTAAAACTTTCTTAGAATGAAGTACCTTCATACATTTTTCACTCATATGCCCAAGTTTGTTACACCACAGTGTTGTCTCAGAACCTGCAGCAACGGTTTCAATCTCTTCCTGTGAACCTGTAGCAACTATTCCTTAACCTGTTTGTTTTTTCTCTACAACAAATAAAGTAGAAGGAACAGTATGACCTATACAAAGATATAAGGTGCCTAATTTCACACCTTTTGCTACTTTTAAGGGACCTCTTGAAACATTCCATTTTTTATCAGTAAATGTAACAATGTAACCTTCATCAGCTAGCCGCTCTGCTGAAATTAAATTCCTACTCAACCTTGGAACATGCCTTACCTCTTGTAGTAAACAATGATTCCATTTCTACAACTTAATATTGATTCTTCTCTTTCCAACAATCTGATAGGGTTCATTATCTCCCAAATAAACCAGCCCAAAATCCCCTTGGACATAATCAAAAAAATAACTTCTATGGGGCATAGCTTGAAATCAGACCCTTGAATCTAAAACCTATGAATCATTAGCATTATCTAGGGAAAGAATCAAAGCATCATCTTCATATTTATTACTTACCACATTTACCTCCTTATTGCATTCTTGTTTGTCTCCTTTATTCTTCCAAGACTAGCAATCTTTCTTCAGATGACCTAGTTTCCCATAGTACTAGCAATCCTTCAGGCCTCTAGATTTGGACCTCTTGTCCTTTTATTTTCTTTGTGACTTCCCATGACCTCCATTACATTTTCCTCTCTCCCTTGATCTGCCCCTGCTTTCTGCATTCAAAACACTACCTGATGTGGCTCCACTTGAGCTTTTCCATCACATTTCCTCGCTAAGGATAACACCAAAAACATCATCAAATTTCAAAGTATTTAAACCAAAGACAAAGTTACTTACAGCTAGTACCAAGCTATTCCAGCTTTCTGGCAAAGAACATAATACCAAGAGAGACCTTACCTCTTCATCAAAACTTACTTTTACAAAATTTAACTGACTAATAATCATATTAAACTCATTTAAATGATTTGTCACAGATCCACCTTCAATCCTTTCTAGGTTAAACAAATGCTTCATAAGAAATACCTTATTTGAAGTTGAGGTTTTTTCATACAATTTAGCCCAATCTTTCATCAGATCATCTGTTGTCTTTGCTTCTGTTATATTGAATGCCACCGATAGTGCCAGACATAGCTGAAGGGTTCCTAGTGACTTTTTATCTAGAAGGTTCCAATCCTCATCAATCATTGTTGCTGGTTTCTTGGCTATTCCTTCCAACAGCCTCCGTAAATCTTTTTGATAGAGATAATCCTCCATCTACATCTTCCATAACTGATAATTCTACCCATTGAATTTATCTACCTTCAATTTACCCTTGTCTGCCATTACTCCCACTCAACTGTTAGACTCCCACTCAACCGTCACACCTTCATGCAGACAATAATCAAACACAACCCACTCTGATACCACTTATTAGGGATTGCATGCAAAAGATATAAATTAAATGCAAATTAAAATTAAATAGAGAAATGGAAATAAATAGAAATAATAACAGTGAGAGACAAGTTTTAACGTGGTTCACCCAAACCCAGGCTACATCCACCAACAGAGAGTCCAATATTATTATCCAGTAAATCAAATCGATTACAACCAGCAATTCTTGCAACTCAATACCACTGCAAAATGCTACAGTACATCAACGGAAACCCTAACCCTTAGCCACTTTTATCAAGCCTTATGTCTATTACAAAATAGGTTTTATTATGCCAACCAATAGAAAAATAACTCCTGATGCCTTTATAAAATAATAAATTTTGTTTGAGGTTTCAGGGGTGCTGCCCCTCGATCCCGCCCTGTATCACAACAGGGAGTGCACCAGGGGCACTGCCCCTTGACTCCATCTTGGGGGTGCTGCCCCCAAACCCTCACAAGGGGCACTACCCCTTGGTCCCATTCAATTAGACTCCATATAAAAACACATGATTCATAACAAAAGTAATATTGTGTTGTGTTGCAGAGGTATTTTGAAGATAGTAGAGTTGGTTGAGCAGAGGTGTTGAAGTCATATGTCAGTATCAAAGGAGATGATGGTGTAGAGGTGATTGAACCAGTAGAATCAATCAAGTGTTTTTTGTACAGAGGTTGGAGCCTCTTCTTGTAAGTGTTGTAGCACATTAGGGAGTTTGATCTTCCTTTTGGTTGGAGCCCATAAAATTGTGTATCAGGGAGTTGTAGCTTCCTTTGGGTTAGAGCCCATAAAATTTGTTGTAAATCTATTTTTTATTTGTGAGGCTAGTTTTGGAGAGTAGATCTAAGAAACTTGCTCACCGTTGTTTTCCCCATCTTGGGTTTCCATGTAAATCTGGTGTTATGTGTTTGTGTGCTCATATGATTCATTTTGTTTAAATGCTCATTTTGAATTGAATGCATTAAAAGGAAAGAATTTGTTTAAGTACTAATTCAACCCCTCTCAGTACTTATGTGTGCTCAACATGAAGATTGTTGAAGGCTTCGTTATTCAGAAACATCATTGTATATTATATGATTATGTATCTATATTATTTGAAAATTGCAAAAGCATCAAAATGAAGATGCCATCTTGTAAAAGAATTATATGGATGTAAGATTGTACATTATGACATATGATTATGAAATTTGAAAGAATTCTTGTAACCTTCATAGTTATGAAATGATTACAATTGTTATATGTTATTTAAAAAAAATGTGTGAATTTGGTTAAGTTATAGTTGTTTATGTTAATGAACAGGTGTTTGTTATATGTCTTTATATGATGCCAAGGTAGGTTTTTTCGATCTACCTTGGGATCAATCACCCTTTTTGTCTAGGTGGTACCTAAAGCCCTAGACGTTCCTTTTTCTATCATCCCCACTTTGAATCACTTCCGCTTGAAGTTCTGCCAGTAATGGTTAACTTCTATGAAATTGGTCCCCTCTGTAGTTCATTGATGTTTGAAATTCCCCCTTCATGGTATCATGCATACAATCTACCATAGCATATTTATGCCATTATCCATGTGTGGAAATTTCTCTCTTGACTACTTTTAGTCAGCTTTGAATGAGCTACTTCAACATCGCAATGATTTTTTATTTATTTCATCTCAGATGTTTAAGGTGAGTCAGATAGTACATTTATTTTTTTGCCCTTCTCCTTCCTATTTTACAATTGTTTCCCCCATGGTACTATTATCTATGAAGCCTACTTCTATTCCTTCCACTACCCCCGTGGCAGATAATGGAAAGCTTAGCCCACACAAAGTGCCCATCCCCACACCCCTGGCCTATGTTTAGTGATGCCACCTCTGGTATCTACTTGAGACCTAGAGGTCCACCTCCCATATAGCCTCATGTGTCACCTACTCCTGAGACTTCCCAACCTTTGGTGGTTAGTTTTGTTCCTTCTACCTCATCGGTGGCACCAAGAAACCCACCTTTGTTGAGAACCCCGTTCCTCCTTTAGTAGTTCCCCACCCTTCGATGGATTCTCACTCCTCCTACCCATCTAGTGGCACGAGAAAAGTATCCCACGTTACAGGAACCTTCCCCTTCCACTATGGTCTCTCCACCTTTATTGGTTGTCTATCTCTCCATGTATCCTTGTGGTGGTGAATGACATGGAGCCCATGTTGGAATACCCCTCGGATCTCTCAATAGAGTTCTTGGCCCATACCCAACATAACTAACTTGTGAGAGACCGTAAGCATCATTGTTGTGCTATAGCCTAAGAATGCACTACTAATGTGTAGCCTCCTCCTTTCGAGGATCCTTCTCCCTCATAGTCATTCCCTGATCTTGTTCTTTCTGAGGAACCCTAGCTTCCTCCTTCTCCAAATTCATCCATTCCATCCTTGACCCCCACTCCTATAGTTAGTGTCACTCTCAACACCACCCTTGTTGCTCCAGTGCCTTCACAATGCACCCACCATTCATTTTTCCTGGATATCCTTTTCCCTGCCACCATTGATCTAGACTCTCTACCTCCATCACCTAAGCATAAGCCTAAATGTTTTCCTACCCTATCATTTCTCATAACTAAGTGCATTCTCTCATCTTTTCCACCACTCATCCCTTCTGCATCTTCTCTTCCAACTGTGGAGGTTGTTCCTCCACCTAAAGTTCCTAGTGCTTGTGTTACTGCTAATAGCATTGTGCAACCTTGGTTAGTTCATTATTCTTATAGTGACTCTCTTGATTCCCATCCTAAGAAGAGAATCACTAAGTCTATAATCTTCACAAGATCATTGGCCCTTGTTGTTCCTAGTGCCTCAAATGCTACAGCTCCTATTGTTGCTCCTCCATGCCTAGAACTAGGTGAGTCTCCCAGTACCGCTATGTATATGGTCTCGTGTTCATCTCTACCACCATCCCCTTATTTTTACCAAGATTGGACCAAGATAATCTAATGTCACCTAACACATGAGAGCTATACTTGTGTCAAGTTTATTTTCCTAATCATAATGTTTCTCCTATGTTGTGATTCCATGTTTGTTAGTTATACCTAGAAGACCCATGATGTCCTTGTAGACACTTGGATATAGGAGGAATGCACCAATTATGTCATTCTTCTATTTTTCCCCTAATTCTTCTCTTTGTCATAATTTTTATTGATGTTGTGAGATTTTGATGCAAGATCATCCCTAGTTCAAGAGCAATCTTGCATCAACCAAAAACATTTGCATTTCATTTTGTTTTCTTCCATTTTCCAGTTCATTCCAGTCACTTTAGTTAGTAGTAGTTTCTATATTTTGGTCCGCATCCTACCACAGTTTCATTTTAGACCTTGTCAAGCTAGACTTAGCATCTATACATATTCATACACAACATATCAAAAATTTAGATCATTTGGATAAGTTTTTAGAAAGATATCACTATAAGAAGATTGATTGTTTTCTCATAAAAGAGCATCCTGACAATCTCATACAAACAGCTAAAGGAGAAGACCTGCGGAGCATTTCATCACTTGCAAAGCTAAATTTCATAGTATTCAAGGAATTTTCGATCATGCCTGACCTTCCCGGAGATCCGCACACTATTCCATTCACTTGCGGAGGTTTCCCTTCTGTTTATGTCCAACCTATCCATGTACACATGTTACATCTCGTTCATTAGAGTTTGTAGCCATCCTTGGCCGACGCAGAGGAATCTTGTGATCCAAAGATGATATATATCCATGTAATAGATGCCTAGGAAGTTAGTTAGTGATAGATCATAGTTTGATAGTTTGAACTTTTTTGTAAAAGCACTTTAAAGTTGTATCTTGTGCATATACTATAGATAAGGAATCAGGCCTGTGAGCCCTAATTGTAAGTGCACATGTTTCTGGCCTATTTGTATTTTGGATCTATGAAATACTGAATGACTAAATCTACATTTGCATCATATAATTGAGTTGTTTCTATTGTGTTTACTCTTGCTGCACGGTCTGGACTGTTCACTTTGTGGACCCTCCTAACCGTGACTGCACCAAGTGGTATCAGAGTGAAGTTTGAATCCTTTGGGAGTGAAGTGAGCGAATTGAGTGAAGGCATTCTATAAGATCTTGTTGTGGATAGATTGCTAAATCTGAGGCAGACTACTTGTGTTGTCAACCGATCATCGTTTGTGAATCAATTGTCACCTTGTAGCCTGATCACTGAATTTGAGGCAGTTACACTTGATCCTAGGAAGCGATGCCACTGAGGAGAATGCCTGCTATTGGTACTATGGCTAGAAGAATGGATGAGATGATGGAAATGATTAAAAAGATGCAAGTTCACTTAGATGCAGTTGAAGAAGATCGAAGAAGAGGATTGGCACCTAGACCTAATGTCAAAAGTGATGATGATAATGAATTTCAATCCGCTGATCAAAATGGCAAAACCCTAGGAGAAGAAGAAGAATTAGACTAAGTGAAGATGTTGCAAGTTGTTTCAAAGATTGGGAAAAGACCTAGAGTTGATGTACCGAATTACACTGGCAATTTGAATCCTGAGTGGTTGATTGATTAGATAAATGACATAGAAGAATACTTTGAGTATGAAGAAATTGAAGATCTAGAGAAGGTGAAATTTTCAAAGACAAAGTTGAAAGGACATGCTACTATATGGTGGAAACAAGTTTAGTTGGATAGAAATAGAAGAGGAGAAGAAAAGGTTGCAAAATGGGATAGAATGGTGATAAATTTGAAGAATCAGTTTATACCTGCTGACTATGACTTAGAACTATTGAAAAGATGGCAAAACTTGAGACAAAAGGAGAAATCTATGAAGGAGTAACCTGAAGAATTTCATAAGATGATCATAAGGATAGGACATAGTGAAGAAAGCAAGGAGAAAGTGGCAAGATATATCAATGGATTGATATTGAAAATTCAATCTTGAAGAACTGAGTCTGGTGAGGATGACAACATTGGAAGAAGCATATCAATTTGCCCTGAAAGTTGAAGAAAAGTTGAACAAGAAGCATGAGCAGAGAAACATAGGTAGAGGAGGTAAATTTTAGAGAGGTAGAACATTTTCTGGAGGTGAAAGATCGTATGTGGAGCAGAACAGACAAGAAAACACATTCAAGGAGGAAAGAGATAATAATGCATACCAGAGAGATGACAAAACTTTCTACCACAGAGGAAACCCTAGTTCATACCAGAGTGAAGGATACATAAGAGAAGGAAGAGGACCTAATAGGAGAACATTTAGAGGAACCTATTTTAAGTGTGGAGGTGAAGGACACAGAGCATTTGAATGTCATCAAGGAATACAAGAAAGAAGATAGAGAACAGTGGAAGAGCAGCCTATGTAAAAGAGGAACCTATTGGATCACCTAGTTTAGTCAGTAAACCTGAAAAGAGAGAATCACTTGTCAGGAGGAGAGAACTATTTCAAGCAGACACAAATGAAGAACCAATGTAGAGGAAAAGTTTGTTCAGAAACAGATGCAAATCAGGAGGTAAATGTTGTAAAGTTATAATTGATAGTGATAGTTCTAATAATTTGGTTTCAGAGGAGATCGTGACTAAGCTAAATTTGGAAAGATTGAAACACCCTAAGCCATATTAGATAGCATGGGTTTAGGATGATCATAAGGTACTAGTGAGTGAACAATGTTCAATGAAATTTCATATTGGATCGTATCATGATGAAGTATTGTGTGATGTTATCCCTATGGATGTATGTCATATATATTGTTGGGTAGACCATGGTAGTATGATAGAAAAGCTATACATGATGGAAGAAAGAAAACATATACTATAACATCAAATGGAAAGAGGATTACTTTGATTCCTTTGGAAGATGAACCTAAGAGTGAAGTATGTGGAAATGCTAGATTCTATTTGGTTGATGGAAGGAAATTTCTGGATGGTTTGAGACATGACAATATGTGTTATGCTTTGATTCTTAAGAAGCCTAAAAACCTGAAGATAGAAACTAAAGAGTCACAACCAAAGGAGATAATTGAGTTGCTAACAAAGTATGAAGACATCATATCAGATAATGTACCTAAAGGATTGCCACCAATCAGAAGTATCATTCATCACATGGATCTTATACCTTGACCTAGTTTGTCTAACAAAGCAACACATAGAATGACACCGACTAAGAATGAAGAATTGAATAGACAAATACATGAGTTGTTGAGGAAAGGTTTGATCAGAGAAAGATTAAGTCCTTGTATAGTACCTAGAGTCTTAGCACTAAAGAAGAATGGAGAATGGAGAATGTGTATAGACTCTCGAACAATCAACAAGATCATAATTACCTATAGATTTCCTTTACCTAGGATGGATGATATTATGGATTGTTTGAGTGGAAAAAAATATTTTACAAAGATAGACTTGAAGAGTGGATACCATCAGATCAGAATTAGAGAAGGGGATGAATGCAAGATTACTTTTAAGACAAATGAAGGATTGTATGAGTGCTTACTGATGCCTTTTGGATTTACTAATGCACCGAGTACTTTAATGAGATTGATGAATGAAGCTTTGAAGAAATTCTTGGGTAAATTTGTTATTGTATACTTGGATGATATTACAATTTTTAGTAAGACGAAGGAAGAACATTTGTGGCACCTAAGACAAGTATTACAAAGACCAAGAGAAGAGAAATTGCTGATAAACATCAAGAAGTGTAGTTTCATGAAGGAAGAATTGGTCTATTTGGGATTTGTGATTTATATGGAAGGATTGAAGATGGACCCTAAGAAAGTGAGAGCAATTGTTGAGTGGCCTACACCTGAGAGGATTGGAGAAGTTAGATCATTTCATGGATTAGCTAGTTTCTACCAGAAGTTCATCAAAAATTTTAGTTCAGTATGTAATCCTATGACAGAGATAATGAGAGGTGACAGAAAAGACTTTAAGTGGACATCAAGAACAGATAGAAGTTTTGAATTGCTGAAGCAGATAGTGACAAAGCAACCTATGTTGGCATTACCGGATATCAATAAAATCTTTCAACTAGATTGTGATGCAAGTGGAAATGCAATAGGAGTAGTGTTTAAGTCAAGAAGGTAGACCTGTAGCATATTTTAGTGAGAAGTTGAATGATGCAAGGAAAAGATATTTAGTTTATGATCAAGAGTTCTATGCCATAATTCAAGCCTTGAAGAAGTGGAAACATTATTTCTTGCCTAAGGAATTTTTGTTGTATACAGATCATCAAGCTTTGCAGTATCTAGATAGTCAAGGAAAGTTGAATCAGAGACATATGAGATGGGTAGAGTTCATGTAGAGTTACCCATTTTACTAAAGCATAGGAGTGGCAAATCAAACAAAGTTGTAGATGCACTGAGTAGAAGAAGGAGCTTGTTGACAAAGATGAGAGTTCAAGTACTAGGATTTGAGGAATTGAAGACCAAGTATGAAGAAGATCTTGATTTTGCAGAACCTTGGAAAGCATGTAAGGAACCTATTGTGACAGATAGGAGTAAGTGGTTGGATTATTTCATTCTAGAAGATATTGTAAGGAAAGTACAGGTGCGGAATACAACTTCTCTAATGTCAATTCAAAGGGGATAATGCAGACAGGTAACGTTTAATTTAAATACAAAGATAAACACATCAGAAAATACTTAATAAACATACAAGATAATAGAGAACAACACCAGATATATGTGGGAAAACCCTTTTGGGTAAAAAACCCACCACCACAAGAGAGACAATCTTTATTTACAGTAAGCTTAGAAAGGTTACAATAAAGATCTCGGCCTTCTTGCTCAGGTATCGATTCTCAAATCATATAAAATAGTTCACTTCCACTGTACATCTACAAAAATGAACAATATGATCAAATCTCTTCATCAACTTAAACGACATCACCAGATCTGTATATATATTCACAGTCTTCAAGACCAAAACCATTTTTAACTTCTACCCTAACTGTTCGTTTCAACTGACCCAGCATCTCTTTCTCTCAATTGTCACAACTATTCGTATTCATGTGAAACCTTTAGTCCCACATTCACCAAGTCAAGTTTAACATCCAAGTTTATATACCCGAACACACTGTAAGACTATCGTCGACAATTTTATTGCCGACGATGCCAGTTTAAGCTTCATCGGGATAGCCCAAACCACTGGAGATCACTCCACCATTAACACCAATGGTTCCTTGTCCCACCAACACCAACGCTATGCCAACCCTTCATCAGAGTGACAGTTCACATCAGAAGGACTTCCAAAACTCAAACCAACAACACTTCATCGGAGTGATAGTTAACATCAAAGGAAATTCCATACCTTAGACCGACAATGCTTCTCATGCCGATACATTGATCTCTGATGCTAACTTCCATCGGAGTAACTCAAAACTATCAGAGTGACTTCTCAAAGCTAGGCCGATAGTAGTTCTCACGTCGATACATTGATCTCCGATGCTAACTCCCATTGGAGTAACCCAAACTGTTGGAGTGACTACCACAAGCTTTGCTGACGGCCAACCTTATGCCGATAGGCATATCTTATCAGTATGACACATATCGATCAAAGAAACTAAAGCATGTCAGTCTGATAGAGCATATCAACTTGATGGCTATGAAGAAAACCAATGAAACGAATGAATGAGATTCCAAATAGTAATTTGAGACATTAGATCTCTTCAATCTCCCACTTGTTGAAGAGATTACTGCTACCTCTTAATCCTCATTCAATTACTGAGAATTATGGGCCCGAAGACCCGTTTCATCTAAACAGCATTTGAACTTGGTCGTGCTCACTGGTTTAGTCAAGGCATCTGCAACATTTTTCAAAGTATCAACATTTTCCAACTTTACCTTTTTGTCTTCCACCATATCATGAACAAAGTGATATTGGACATCAATATGTTTTGTCCTAGCATGAAAAGTAGGATTTTTTGCCAAATAGATAGCACTTTGACTGTCATAATGAATTTGTATCTGCCCTGCATCAAAACTGACATTAGAACACAACCTCTTCAACCAAATGGCTTCTTGGCATGCACGAGTAGTTGCCATGTACTCTGCCTCTATTATGGACAAAGCGACTACAGCCTGCCGCTTGCTCATCCAACTGATAGCACCACCATTTACGGTGAATACATATCCACTGGTGGATCTTCTATAGTCAATGTCCCCTGCCCAATCAAAATCAACATATCCCTAAATGCTGATAGATCTCTAAGACCCAACTGAGTTTCCATGATAGCAAATAGCATAGTCAGAAGTTCCCTTCAAATACCTCATAACTCTCTTCACAGTATCCCAATGTGATTTGCCTAGATTTTCCATAAATCAGCTCAAAACTCCCACTGCTTGGGCAATGTCTAGTCTAGTACAGACCATTGCGTACATTAAACTACCAACAACACTTGCATAAGGCACTTTTTTCATGTCGTCACTTTCATTCGAAGATTCTGGACAATCTTCAACAAATAGTTTCGTTCCCTATAAAACTAGAACAACTAATTGTTTGCAATCAGACATATTAAATTTATTAAGAACATTGGTAATATACTTACTCTGGCTGATCCAAAGCTTTCTCTTAGATCTGTCCCTTTTGATTTCCATTCCCAGAATGTACTTCGCTACCCTCAAATTCTTCATTTCAAATTTCAAGGACAACTGAGATTTTAAATCTGAGATCATCTTCTTACCATTGCCAACAAATAAAATGTCATCCACATACAATGCAATTATAAGAATATGATCACCATCAGTTTTATAATAGACACAATGATCAAATTTAGATCCCACATATCCCAAAGATAAAACATACATATCAAATTTTTGATACCACATTCTGGGAGATTGCTTCAAACCATAAAGAGACTTTTTAAGTTTACATACCAGATGTTCTTTACCTTTTACCACAAAATGCTCTGGCTGGGACATATAAATTTCTTCTTCAAGGTCTCCATGAAGAAATGTTGTTGGCACATTCATCTGCTTAATTTCAATGTCATATGCTACTGCAAGTGACAACAGAAATCTAATGGATGTCAACTTAGCTACAGAAGAAAAGATTTCTCCATAATCTATACCTTCCTTTTGAGAATACCCCTTAGCAACCAGTCTTGCCTTGTACTTATCAATACTACCATCTGGACCATATTTCTTTTTAAATACCCACTTACAGCCCACAGGTTTTCTACCTTCAGGCAAGAGCACTAGATCCCAGGTTCCATTTTTCACCAACGATGACATTTCGTTATCCATGGCTTCCAACCAAGAATCTAAATCAGGTAAAATAATAGCTTCTTTCACAGTCCTAGGTTCATCAGTATCAGTAAGCAAAGCATAGGCACAACTTGAATCAAGTACTAAAAATCCATACCTATCTGGTTGTCTTCTTTCACGTGTAGACCTCCTCAATGGCTGAGGTGCAGTTTCAGGTTCTTGCTCTGGATCTGAATCTTCGGAGCTACTCGAACTCACTTCTGAATCATCTACACTTGGTGCTTGTTGTTCCTCTTTTATAAGGGTTAGAGGGATATTAACAACACTCTTTTCTTTCTTCTTTTCTATCTTCTCCAGCTGAGGATCAATAACCAAAGGTTTCAACTCTCTAAAAATTACATTCCTGTTGTAAATTACTTTTTCAATTTCAGGATTCCAAAGCTTGTACCCTTTAACACCAACTCCGTAGCCAATAAAGATACATTTGACTGCCTTGTAATCCAGCTTAGATCTTTTTACGTCAAGAATATGAGCATATGCCTCATAGCCAAAGACATGAAGATGTCTTAGAGAGGGCTTCTTTCTAGACCATGCTTCCATAGGCATCTTATCAACCAATGCCGAAGTAGGAGAATGATTCAACAAGTAACAAGCTATAGCAACTGCCTCAGCCCAGAACCTTTGTTCAAGACCAGCATGACTCAACATACTTCTTGCTTTCTCTATCAATGATTGATTCAATCTTTCAGCAACTCCTTTTTGCTGTGGAGTATAAGGTGTAGTCTTATGCCTTTTTATTCCATGATCAATACAATATTTATCAAAATCTACATTGCAATATTCACCACCGTTATCCATTCTCAAACATATTATTTTTCTACCAGTCTAATTTTCCACAAGAGTTTTAAATTCTTTAAACCAACTGAACACTTCTGATTTATTTTTCAAAAAATATACAAATGCCCTCAAATAATTATCAATAAACGATACATAGTATCTTGATTTAGACAGAGAAGAAACATCAACTAGACCAAAAACATTAGAATGTACATAGTCCAGAACACCAGAAGATTTGTGAGAACTAGAGTAAAAAGAAACACGGTTCTGTTTTCCATATATGCAATGTTCGCAGAAATCAAACTCCAAATTACAATCAATCAACCCATCTACCAGGGTTTTGTTTTTCAAAGTTTTTAAACTTTTTTCACCTATGTGACCAAGTCTATGATGCCAGAGCATTGTTTTCTCTACAGGAAGTTTAACTTCCATAGAGTTTGCATCATGTGTTACAATAGTAGCTTTTTCAGATTTTACAGAGACATTATTATAGCACACTGGTTTAGCATCTAACCTATACAAAGTTCCAATGTGTTCACCCTTTGTTAGTACAATAGAACCTCTAGTCATCTTACAGCCACCATTCACAAAAGTAACTTGCACTCCAACATCATTAAGTTTACTAACAGAAGTAAATTTTGAGCCAGACCTGGTATGTGTAATACTCCATTCATTCCCTTTATTCTGCCATCTAGGAACTAGATTCTCACTCTTCCTCGGCCAACAATTTCCAATGTCGAATGACTTGCCAAGAACACCTTCCCACCTGCATATAGTTCATACTTAGTGAACCATTCTCTCTGAGATGTCATATGAAAAGATGCTCCTGAATCCACCAGCCATACATCTTCAGATCTAGGCATTGCCAAAGTAGCAATGAAGGTATCAGCATCACTTTGAGAAGAATGGGTATCAGAGAAGTTCTTCTTCTTTTTCTTTTTCTCCTCTTTGTAGTCTCTTCTGATGTACTCTTTCTACCCAAAATTCCAACACTTCACCTTGGACTTTATGCCAGGAGATTTCAATCTCCCCTCTGATTTGGACTTAGACTTCTTGTCTTTCTTCTTTCCTCTTTCCTTTGATCTACCTCGAATGGACAGGGCCTCTTTGGCCATCTCAGAATATTTCCTCTGCATCTCTTTAGATAACAGCGAGGCAACAACTTCTTGAGTTTTAAACGTGGTTGTTGTACTTCTAATAGTCATCACAAGATGATCCCACGAGTTAGGTAAGGAATACAATAGAAGCATACAGCGGTCCTCCTCTTCTACTTTTACACCTACAGAAGTCAACTGTGCAACAACCATATTAAATGAGTTCAGATGGTCTACTACAGATGCTCCTTCATCCATCTTTAGAGAGTACAACTTCTTTCTGAGGAAAAGTTTATTCACCAAGGACTTGCCCTAATAAATATCTCCCAACTTCTTCCACAAAGTGTTTGCAGTCTTCTCCTCATGGACATTCAATAGAACAGAATCTGCTAAACTTAGTTTTATCAGCCCTCTGGCTTTCCTATCTGCCAGGTCCCAATCTTCTTGCTTCATGGCTGAAGGTTTAGTTTTAGACACAGCAACCCAAAGATCTTTGTCAACCAGCATATCTTGAACTTTAAGCTTCCACAACTCAAAGTTTGTGCCATTGAACTTTTCAATGTTTATTTTTCTTGATGTAGTTGCCATCTTATTTAACAAAATAGACCTCTACAGAACTCCCACTCATAGAACTAACACAAAAAACCCAACCTACCAACAAAGATAACACAACTAGACAGGCTCTGATACCACTTGTAAGGAAAGCACAGGTGTAGAATACAGCTTCCCTAATGTCAATTCAAAGGGGATAATGTAGACAGGTAATGTTTAATTCAAATACAAAGATAAACACATCAGAAAATACTGAATAAACATACAAGATAATAGAGAACAATACCAGATATACGTGGGAAAACCCTTTCGGGTAAAAATAACCCACCACCACAAGAGAGACAATCTTTATTTATAGTAAGCTTAGAAAGGTTACAATAAAGATCCCAGCCTTCTTGCTCAGGTATCGATTCTCAAATCATACAAAATAGTTCACTTCCACTATACATCTACAAAAATGAACAATATGATCGAATCTCTTCATCAACTTAGATGACATCACTAGATCTATATATATATATATTCATAGTCTTCAAGAGCAAAACCGTTTTTAACTTCTTCCCTAACTGTTCTTTTCAACTGACCCAACATCACTTTCTCTCAACCGTCACAACTATTCGTATTCATGTGAAACCTTTAGTCCCACATTCACCAGGTCAAGTTTAACATCCAGGTTTATATAGCCGAACACACTGTAAGACTATCGTCGGCAATTTTATTGCCGATGATGCCAGTCGAAGCTTCATTAGGATAGCCCAAACCATCAGAGATCACTCCACCATTTACACCGATGGTTCCTTGTCCCACCGATGCCAATGCTTCACCAACCCTTCATCGGAGTGACAGTTAGCATCAAAAGGACTTCCAAAACTCAAACTGACAATGCTTCTCACGCTGACGCCAACAACCCTTCATCGGAGTGACAATTAACATTGGATGACTTCCAAACCTTAGACAGACAATGATTCTCACGCCGATACATTAATCTCTGATGATAAATTCCATCGAAGTAACTCAAAACTATCAGAGTGACTTCTCAAAGCTGGGCCGATAGTAGTTCTCACGCTGATACATTGATCTCCGATGCTAACTCCCATCGGAGTAACCCAAACTGTCAGAATGACTACAACAAGCTTTACCAATGGCCAACCTTATGCCGATAGACATATCTTATCGGTATGACACATATCAATCGAAGAAGCTAAAGCATGTCAGTCTGATAGAGCATGTCAACCCGATGGCTATGCACAAAACCAATGAAACAAATGAATGAGATTCCAAACAGTAATTTGAGACATTAGATCTCTTCAGATATGTTATTCAAAGGAAACTAGTTATGCATACCTAGGAGTTCAATGAGAGATAATCTAATAAAGGAGAAGCATAGTGGTGGATTGGTAGAACATTTTGGCATTGATAAGATAGTGGCTTTGGTAAGTGAAAATTACTTTTGGCCTCAGATATATAAGGATGTTAGGAAGTTTGTGCAGAGTTGTAGAGTATGTCAAGTTGCAAAAGGAAGTAGTTAGAATAGTGGATTGTACAAACCTTTGATAGTACCAAAGAGAACTTGAGAAGACATAAGCATGGATTTCATAATAGGATTTCCGAAGACACATACAGGAAATGATGCTATCTTTGTAGTGGTGGATAGATTTTCAAAGATGGAACATTTCATACCTTGTAAAAAAACAACTGATGTATTGCATGTGGCTAACCTATTTTTCAAGGAGATTGTGATGCATGGATTACCTAAGAGCATAATTTCATATAGAGATACAAGATTCATTGGATAGTTTTGGAGGACACTTTGGAAGAAGATGAAGACAAACTTGAAATTCAGTTCAACATTTCATCCACAAACTGATGGATAGACAGAGGTAGTGAATAGGAGTTTGGGAAACTTGTTGAGATGTTTGGTTGGAGAGAAGGTAGGAAATTGGGATTCTGTTCTATCAAAAGTAGAGTTTGCATACAATAATTTAGTGAATAGGAGTACTAGAAGAACACCATTTGAGATTGTGATAGGAACTAACCCTAGAGGAGTAGCAGAGTTAAGAGATATAAACATGGAGGATAAGAGAAGTACAAAAGAAGAAGAATTTGTAGGACAGATGGAGATAGTGTATAATCAAGTTAAGAAGCATTTGGAGGAGATGAATAGTAAATATAAAGAGCAAGCAGATGACAAGATGAGAAACAAAGAATTTACAGTTGGGGATGAAGTGACGGTGTATTTGAGAAAAGTGAGATTTCTAGTAGGGACATATAATAAGTTGAAGATGAAGAAGTTTGGACCATGGAGGATACTCAAAAAATTTGATTCATGAAATGCATATGAAGCGGAGCTACTGGAGACATTGGACATATCACATATTTTCAACATTGTAGACCTATATCAATATCATGAAGGAGAATCTAGTGACATCATTTTCTCCAGCATTTTGTTCTTATTTCTTTCATTGTCAAGCATCTAGTCCTTTCAGTTTCAATAAAACAACAACGTTTCCCTCTTTCACATTTTGTCTCATGTTTATAGTATTGGTTTAATATTTCATTGTGATCATAGAACCAGGGCTTTTTTATGTTACATTGCTAGAAGTCTAGTTACAAAAGGTTTCATGTAATGCAGGTTGCATGTTATGTTTAGTTTGGTTAGTGGGTTGAAGTTGTGATAAAACCTTTGTTTGTCCTTCATGCAAACCTCTAGTTTTCAAACTTTCTCGCAAATCACTTATGTATTGCATTGTTTCAATGAGATTGTGATATTTAATGTTCTCGAGAGCTGATTGTGAATCAAGATAAATTTCTAGTAACATATCCTTAGGTTTTGGAATTTAATTTTCAGTCATCTTCTTAACCCTTTCCTTAGAAAGTCATTTAGATTAGGTGAAGTAACTATGGGAACCAGCCCCCTCTAGAGGTTCACTCCATGTTTAGACAACCCACATGCCTAGAATTTTTCTCATGTGTCAACAGATAGCTAAGTTAATAGCTTAGTCTGGGTGCATATCTAATTGATAACAGTTTTTGGCATGCCCGGTGGGACTAATTAGACTATTTCAGTCCAATAGTTTGATCATTTATCACTAATATTTGGTGTGTATGTTAGCGATCTCTTCCTTTGGAGGCAAGGAAACAACACATCTGGTGACTCCAAGCTCAAGTTTACTAGTTTCGATACGATCAACTGCTTGTATGTTACAAAAATCATCAATTCACTCCATTTTCCAACTTTTATATGAGTAAAAATGTTATATTTTCATAGACATGATGAATATCCACCACCGTACTATGAAAATAATGTCCATAGGGCTCCTTATCAACCATATTAGACCAATCATGTTGTTGTTTTCAATTCCATGGCTTTTTAAAACCAGCATGCCCAATATAATTACCACCCACCCACCCCTGTCCAATCTTCCAATTAGCCTCGAAATTCTAAAATTAGGGAGCTTAGAGACATTATGTTAGACTACAACAATCAGTTAGAGGAGACTAAGAGGCAACATGAGTATAATCAACAACAGGAAGAGATGGAAAGCATAAAGGGTATATTGTTTTACTACATGCAATAGTTAGAGGAGATTAAGAGGCAGCATGAATATAACTTACATCAAGAAGAATAGGCTTGCCTAGGTTATCAGAACCAACAAGAAGGGGAATTTCAAGGAAGGCAATAGGAAGAGTCTAATTTACAGCAACAAGAGTTAGATCACCAAGCCTACTTCCAACAATAGGAGCAACAACCCTATGAGACCTTTAGTTCCGACTAGGAGATGGAGACACAAAGGAGGCAATTTGAAGAAAATATTGAGAGGGAGGTAGTCTCACAAACAAAGCTTTTGCTTGCTCAAGCCCAAGCAGCTCCTACTATTCTAGAACAACTGACTCAAGAAGAGGTACGTAAGTATAAATTTCCAAGTTTTAGATAGAATGAGCCTCTTAATGCTGAGATTTTGAGTTTTAGGCTAAATAAAATCCTTGATTCCTCAAGCCAACCTCTTAACCTTAAAATACTCAGTTTCAGAAGCCCTCGCCCCTTGCAAGTTGAGGAAAATAATCACATTCAACCTTGTATAGTTGCACGTCAGCCCCTTGAGAAACTTTTTCCCTGCGAGAAATCCAAGAAACTCCCCAAGTTTCCCAACCAGATAAATCTGATTGTCCTATCACTATTTTCCTTTATAAGGATGGACCTATTGCCTTACAAAATAACTCATTCATCATGAAGGAATCTAGGAATGTAAATTTAGTGCATATAGCTATGGAGCAATATCGATTAGAGCATAAAAAGATTGAATAAGAGAAGACTTCCCAAAATGAGTCTTTGTTTTGTTTTACTGATGAGCTTCCTAGTTTTATTGAAGATGATGAAAATGTTTCAATCTTAAATGATCAACCAAATAGACCAAATGTGAAGCAAGAGGTTGTTGTTGTTTGTGATGCATCCCCAGCTGAATATGAGCATAATGCATGTGTAGAGGAAGTTGATTCAAACTTGACCCTAAATCCTTTGCATTTCGATTCTTTTGACAAATTTTGTTATGCTTTTTATAAGATGAATCAAAGTAAGATACAAAGATTGGAAGGTGAAAGTCTTCAATTGCAAAGACACATTGTCTAGGTTCAAGTAGAGAATAAACTAGATAAAGAGGAGGATTCAGTTTCTTTGTTTGATCAGTTACTTGGTTTTGTAGAGCCAGATGAGGAAAGCATGCTCATACCAAGGACAATAGTTTCAGAGCAGTGGGAGAATCCTCAACAATATGAAGAGTTGCCGATTGAAGCAAAGCAATCTGACAATGGGGTCTTGGATCAAGTAGAGGAGCATGAAGGTAAGCCTATCATGCAACCTACATAGCTAGTTGAGAATAGTTACAAGGTAATAAGCAGTTCCCCTTCACAAAAAAATGAAAATGATAATGAAGAAGACATGTTTTGGGATGATCTTGAGATTTTTGTTTAAAATTTAGATGTCAAATGATCATCTTTTGAGGGGGAATGTGTGGAATAGTAGGGTGAAGAGGTAAAAGAGAGTGTTGGAACTTAGGTTTTGACTGATTTATTTGTTGAACTTCCTTTATTTGTTAGTATTGATGAAGAAAATCCATATAAACTAACAAAGTTATCAAGTTCTAAGCAGCAAAATGATGAAAGCCATTTAGACAAAGGACTTATCCATGAGCAATTAAATGAGGACAGCTTGGTTGTCGAGGATCACAAGATTGAAGGCATGATTCAACCAAAGAAAGAAGTAGTTGTGGTTGAGGAGGTAGTTGACAAGAGTGAAACCAGAAAGAACAATTCCAATTTTGTCTTGTCAACAGGATGTCCAATTAGATACATTGCTAAAATGGAGGCCAACAAGAATACTCCTATCATGATTCAGCTAGAGCATGAAAGTACAGTTAAAGAAGAACAGATTCAAGTCATTCTACCACCTCAGGGTAGCAGTGTTTTATTCCATATGAAGAGGTTAGTGATCTTGTATATGTTCTTCAAGATGTGGTTCAGTTGTTTCATGACCTTTCTACCATTGTTCTTTTTCATGTAGTTGTCCAAAATCATGTAAAACATCGAATGTTCTATAGAAAAGGCATCTATTTCACCCAATCAGTGAATGGGTTTGTTTGACCAGCTTCTTTGGTTGGTTAGAGTAGGTTATAGGTAGTTTTGCAGTTAATAAGTGCTTCATGCACATTTCCTTTCAGTAATTTTTGTTTCCCTAACTGTTGCTGCACATGTTTTAGGGCCACCAGGGCCTCTTAGTTTGCTTTCAGTTTGGTTTGGTTTAATTTTTTGCTACTAGTTGGAATAGTTTGGAGATAAGTTTCAAAGTTTTCTAAGTTTGAGAAGAGTAGAGTTTGACTCCATGCCCAATGGACAATTAAGGCAACTAGTCTTGATGCTTAGTAGGCAAGCATGTAGTAGAAGTCGCTAGAAATGTTACCATTTTTTCACCTACAGCCCAAATTTGCCAAGCTAGTACATTGTTCATTTTAAGGTGAAAGATTTCAATATGTTTCTGCTTTGCTTAAACCTTGCACATATTGAATTTTATGAGAAAAATTTAGTTGTTTTAGTATAATACATTTCATGAAGGAACATATTTAGTTTACAGTTCAGTTGTTTAATAGAGGAAAGAGAATGAGTTCATCATTCATTGCTTTCCAAAGTTTCATCAATGATACAAGTTATTTCATTTCATTACAATGATCATTCAATTTATAAATGAGATATATACAAATGGAATAAACATTACAATGACTGAAAGCATGACAGATCAAATGTCCCACACAAGCCATGGGAATAACTGAACCAAAGTAAAAACACATGAAATACACTATGCATCTGAGGATATGTAAAAAAAAAAGCATATAAGAGAAATATAGTCATCATTGCACATTTAATATTTTTGGTTTCCATTGTTGCTCTCCCATCCTTGCTCTTGATCTTCATGAGAACCTGCAGTGATTTAGGAAGATTTGTTAGAGCTCCAAATATGAGTCCCTATGTTCCTATCAAAAGAAATATAATGTATTGCCTACGATGTACTGTGCTAGATATCAAATCATCCATATGCAAGAGAGACTGAAAATGAAACAATCATTGAGCTTCACTGTTTAAACTAACATGTTTGTTTCATGTGCAGGTATAGAAGAAGTTATGTTGTTGTTTTGAAGACCATTTTAGCATGTGGTGTAAAGTGGGCTCCCACAAGGGTAGAACTCAGCATGCTGCCCCTATATCTTCAAGAGGGGTTTTGGGATAGAGATTCATGTTCTTAATGCAAACAGAATATATTCAACTGAAGGAATGCTACATCAAGTCAGAGCATGAGATTTGAGCTTACTGCTCATCCACGATTGTCAGTCCAGGATAATTTGAAACATGAAAACCATGAATATGCAGTAAGCTCTTTTCATGACTACCCATGGTCTGAGTAAGATCCATTTGTCACATCATAGATTGCATTCATTATTTTATACATTCATACATTCAGACTACTACAGTGAAGTGTGGATGTCATAATTGAAACAACCAAAGGAAGACTGATATAGAAGGAGCACTGAGAACGTGTGAATACATGCTGCTATAGTATAGATAAGGAGGTCATCATAAGGGTAGAATAGTTCAACTGATGAAAGATTGCCACCATTGATCAATAATACTTCAATCATTAAGTATAGCCAAAGAGTTTGAATGTCAACTCTCTTCATAAAAGGTGCCGACTATGCCAACTCAACATGGGATAAATAAATACAACATTAGGATTTTGTAAAGGTTGAGACAACTTAATTCCCAACATTCTCCAACTTGTCAAACACCTTACAAGGACCAAAATCAATGAAAAAATTTAACTGCTAGGGGCCAAGAGGCCCATAGACTCTGAACACCATCTGAACTTCTCTGTGCCCACTAGTTTCATCAATGTATCTGCAACATTCTTCAAAGTATCTACCTTCTCCAAATTTACCTTTCCATCCTCAACCATGTCTCGCACGAAGAGAAACTGAACATCAATGTGCTTTGTTCTAGCATGGAAAGTTGGATTCTTCGCAAGGCAAATTGCACTCTGACTATCACAACTGATCGTCATCTAACTTGCATCAACACCAATATCTAAACACAATCTCTTAAGCCAAATGGCTTCCTTACAAGCATGAGTTACTACCATATACTCAGCTTCTTTCATGGACAAAGAAACAATAGGTTGTCACTTACTCATCCAACTAATAGCACCACCAAATAGTGTAAACACATAAGCACTGGTTGATCTCCTACTGTCAATGTCACCTGCCCAATTTGAATCCACAAATCCATGAATATCAATAGAAAGTGGAGGTCCTGAAACATTACCATGATAGCAAATGGAATACTCAGAAGTACCCCTCAAATATCTGAACACTTGCTTAACTGCATCCCAATGAACTCATCCAGGATTAGCCATAAATCGACTAAGGACTCCCACTGCTTGGGCAATGTCTAGACTTGTGCAGACCATAGCATACATCAAACTACCAACAACACTAGCATAAGGTACTCTGCTCATGTCCTCCACCTCACTAGGATATTTTGGACAATCCTCTGTCCCCAAGGAAATCGGAACACACAATGGTCTACAATTTGCCATGTTGAACCTGTCCAACATGGTCTTCACATACTTACTCTGGCTTAACCAAAGTTTTCTCTTAATTTTGTCTCTTCTAATTTCCATTCCTAGAATGTACCTAGCTGCCCCTAAATCTTTCATTTCAAACTGTGCTGACAACTGAGATTTGAAATTAGAAATCATATTCTTACCCTTCCCAATGCGCAACATATCATCAACATAAAGTGCAACAATGAGAATACGATCACCATCAAACTTATAATACACACAGTGATCCGATTTCGATCTCACAATCCAATAGACAACACAAAGGAATCAAACTTCAAGTACCATCTCCTAGGGGACTGCTTCAAACCATATAAAGACTTCTTAAGCTTGCAAACCAATTTTTCTTTACCTTTCACCATGTAATGCTCTGGCTATGACATGTAGATTTTTTCATCCAAGTCACCATGAAGGAAAGTTGTCTTCACATCCATCTATTCTACCTCCAAGTCATAAGATGTTGCAAGAGACAATAGGAATTAAATGGATGTCAACTTTGCAATGGGAGAGAAGATCTAACCATAATCTATACCCTCCACTTATGAATACCCCTTCGTAACCAATCTGGCCTTATACTTATCAACACTACCATCTGCACCAAATTTCTTCTTGAACACCCATTTGCATCCAATGGGTTTCCATCCAGGAGGCAAAGGCACCAAGTCCCAAGTTTGATTCTTTTCCAAAGAAGCCATTTCATCCTCCATGGCCTTCTTCCAAGAACCTACATCTTTCATGTCCATAGCCTCTGATATAGTTCTAGGTTCATCACTATTAGTAACCAAAGCATAAGCACAACTAGAATCAAGCAATGTAAAACCAAACCTTTCAGGTTACTTTCTTATCCGTGTAGACCTCCTCAAAAGCTAAGGTTGAGGTTCAGCTTCTTCATCTAAGCTTTTAGAACTGCTAGAGCTCTACTCATCATCAAGTCCAACATTGTCTTTCTATTTAGTCTTCTCAGGGGTAGCAGGAAACTAAACAACATCCTCTTTCTTTACTATTTCTTTTGGCTGCAAAATAGTGAAAGAAGGTGTAAGCTCTCTGAAGATGACACTTCTACTATACAACACTTTTTCAGCCACAGTGTCCCAAAGCTTGTATCCTTTCACACTGACACCATAGCCAATGAAGATACACTTAACAGCCTTATTCTCCAATTTTGACTACTTCTCCCTAGGCACATGTGCATATGCCTCACAACCAAAAATACGAAGATACCTTATTGAAAGCTTTCTACCAGACCACACCTCCATGGGTGTCTTTCTGACAAGAGCTGATGTAAGAGATCTATTAACAAGATAGAAAGCAGTGGCAACAGCTTCAGCCCAAAACTTTTGTTCTAGGCCAGGTCCACTAAGCATACTCCTAGCCTTCTCCATCAGTGTCTTATTCATCCTCTCTGCAACTCCATTTTGCTGCGGGGTGTATGGAGTTGTCTTATTTCTTTCAATCCCAAGCTCCTTGCAATACTTATCGAATTTTGTAGAATAAAACTCACCACCATTGCCAGTTCTGAAACATTTAATCTTTTTACCAGTCTGATTTTCAGCAAAGGCCCTAAACTCCTTAAACTTGCTATAGACTTCATATTTGCTTCTGAGAAAATAAATCCATTTCCTTCTACTGTAATCATCTATAAAAGATAAAAAATATACAAACTTTGATAATGAAGGAACATTAATAGGACCAAACACATCAAAATGGATAAGGTCCAACACACTAGAAGACTTATGAGAACTCAAGTAAAACTGAACACGGTTTTCTTTTCCATAAATGCAATGTTCACAAAAGTTGAACTCAAGATTACAATCATCTAACCCCTCAATGATGTTCTTATTTTTC
The DNA here is from genome assembly GCA_027924645.1 of Cunninghamia lanceolata. Classification (NCBI taxonomy): domain Eukaryota; kingdom Viridiplantae; phylum Streptophyta; class Pinopsida; order Cupressales; family Cupressaceae; genus Cunninghamia; species Cunninghamia lanceolata. The sequence continues at coordinate 11,815,636 of BSBN01000534.1, read as the reverse complement.
AGGGTACAGAGACCCTTCTCACCAATGTGGCCAAATCTCTTATGACATAACATTGTCTTTTCAGCAGGAAGTTCAACTTCCAATGCACAATTACAACCGTCAAGACTAGAAACAACAAACTTCTTCACTGCTCATTCAGATGGTGGGGATGAAGTGACTGTTGCCCTATTCCTTGAATCAGAAGAACTATTGCATTGTGAAATGCATGCTTCCCTCTGAAACAAAGTACCTCTCCTAGTAACCTTAGCAAGCACCATAACTCCTCTAGTCATCTTGCATCCTTCTTTTGAAAAGACAACCTGCACACTTGCATCATTCAAACTACTTATAGAAAGCATGTTCCGTGCTAAGCTTGGGATGTGCATAACCCTAGAGATCCCCTTCACTCAACCATTAGGGAATCAAATAGAGACTTTTCCACGACCAACAATCTTCAGGTGAGAGTCGTCACCTAGATACACCTTTCCACCATCGAACTCCTCATACTTAGTGAACCAGTCTCGATGCCTGTTCATGTGGAATGATGCACCAAAGTTGATTAGCCACACATCGTCAGATACATGGGTTGCCAAGGCTATGATGAAAGCATCACCATCATCTTGTGACTTATCAGAATCTGAATGAGTAGCGTTCTTCTTCTTCTCCTCCTCTTTGCATTCCTTTCAGAAATGCCCAATTTTTTTGCAGTTCCAACAAAGAGCCTTGGACTTTCTAGGAGATTTGGATCTCCCATGGGATTTGGATCTACCCTTCTTAGCTTTCTTGTCCTTCTTCTTCCCTTTCTCCTTGGGTCTTCCACGAACTGCAAGGGCCTCTTTGGCTGCCTCAGAAGACTTTCTCCACATTTCTTTAGACAACAGCAAAGAAACCACTTCTTCCATTTTGAATGTGGATGTGGTGCTTTCAATAGCCATGACAATATGATCCCATGAGTCCAGCAAAGAACAAAGCAAGGTCATACATTGATCCTCCTCCTCCATCTTTACACCAATAGATGTCAATTGTGCAACCAGCATGTTGAAATCATTCATATGTTCAACAATGGATCCTCCATCCTCCATTCAAAGAGAATACAACTTCTTTCTCAAAAAAAGTTTATTAACTAGGGATTTTGCCTGATACACATCCCCCAACTTCTTCCAAAGTACTTTTATAGTAGTCTCCTCATGGACATTTAACAACACAGAATCAGCAAGACTAAGTCTTATGACACCCTTAGCCTTTCAATCCTTGAGATCCCACCCATCTTGTGACATTGCAGCTAGTTTAGTTCCATTAACACTTTCCCAAAGGTCTCGGTCAACAAGCATGTCTTCCATCTTGAGCTTCCACAGCTCGAAGTTACTGCTATTGAACTTCTCCACTTCAAACCTTCCTGATGTGCTTGCCATCTCCTTGCTGCAATACAAATCAGAATACTCTACACAGACTCCCACTCAACTTAAGATCAGCTCAAAAAACCCCTACCCAACAGCTAAGACCAAAACTGGCCAGGCTCTGATACCAACTGAAAGGAAGCTAGGTGTGCGGAAATCGCTTCCTACACTAATCTAATGAGGAGAGATGTATGCAAATTCAATTTTAATTCTTACAACTATAGAAACATAGAACATCTAACAGAGATATTGCAGCAATACACATACACACAAAAAGTAGACAGAAGAGAGAGAGAGAGACAAGATATACGTGGGGAAAACCCTTATGGGTGAAAAATCCCACACTCCAAAACACAGCTCAAATGTATTATAGTAAACAATAAGAGATTACAATACAGTTTTAGAGCCAATACTCTTTCAGGAGTCTTCGAATGTTGAATCTGGAGATATTCTAGTAGCATAACAGTACCTATTAAACACACTACGTATCTCCCATCCAAGCACCTATTTTTATAGAGTTTACAAGGCAAATATGGAACCTTCTAGAGATGGGAGTCCATCTTGGACTCATGCCCCAAAACCCACACCTAAGGATACTTGTCCAACATCCCATCCCAATGTTGGTGCCTTGTCCTAAGATAGGCTATGAGAGATGCTCTTATGCATCTTACAACTGTCATAGAATCCATCATAACTGACAACACTTATAGCTGTAAGAGAATCTGTCATATACTGAATAAAAATATCTTATTCCTCTTACAACTTCTCATAACCTCCCTTGACTGCCCAAAGATACCTTTCTCTTGTGCAAAGATACTCTCCGACACTTGTCATTAAATAAAAGTTGATTAAGGTTTCAGGGGCATTGGCCCTGAGCCCCCACGGTGGCGCTACCCCTCGACCCCACCCTATACTGTGATAGCGACCACGCCAGGAAGGGACTCCACCCCTTGACCTTGTCTTGGGGGCGCTGCCCCCGAACCCTCGTTAATTATTCAAGGAGGAAACCGCGGCTACCAAAGTCACCAAAATTTATCCTGCTGCATATACACAAGGTGCCGACTATGCCAACTCAACATGGGATAAATAAATACAACATTAGAAATTTGCAAAGGTTGAGACACCTTAATTCCCAACACAAAAGGTATATATCAAGAGAGGTATTTTACACTGATACCTTCAATATCATGTTCATCAATCTACAGATTATGTAAAAAGAGATGATGCAGCTCTTAACATTATATAGTGCATCGTGAAGATAGATAGCTACAAGATGGATACAGTAAGGAGAAACAGAGAATTAGTCAAGGGTACAGTCAACAAATCATCATGAGGAACAATCCTCATTTAAAAACAATGAGCAGTCATGATTAAAGGTATGTTGTGAACATGAGTATGATATAGAGCAAATGCTGCTTCAGTGATAAAGAGAATTAGATATGTCAAGCCATGGCTTAGTACAATGTATGCCCTTCTGCATTTTTAGAAAATAAATCACAATATGGTTACACTATCTTCTACATACAAGAAATGACCATTTTTGCCATTGAAATAGTTGGGAGCCATTAATAGAGTTTCTACAGCATATGAAAACACTCTAGGGTTTCAAGCAAAAATGGCATATATAGAAGGAAAATGAAAGCTTTCAAACTCATATGAACAAAATATACTCAGTAAAAAGGAGAAATGAAAGTGTATGGCCGCGACCTTCATTATAAGGAAGCTAGAGAAAATGGAGAGTTCAATTGTGTAAACCATAGTGGCATTCAGAAATAATGGAGTATACTATCTACAACCACGGCCATAAATGTGTGTTATCTTCACAACTTCAAAACCCTTATCAGTTTGCACAGAGAAAATTTCAAATACAGAAGAAATGAAGGGTTTTTGGTTTATATGAACAAAAATACTCAGAAAATAAGATAAAATGAACATATATACAACCACGGTCTAAGAGCGTGATTCTTTTTTGTATTATAGAAACCCATTTTTGGTTCAAGCAAGACTGTCAGGGATAGAGGAAAATAAAGGTTTTTAAGTCATGGAAACCAAGGAAGCCACTCATAAATGAGTGAACATACAGTTTATAACCATGGCTATGCGGAAAAAGATAGAATGCAGAGGTTGAGTGATGAGACTTACCCAGATTTTGCTCTGAAAATCACGGTGTGAAAGCTTCACCAAGACTCCAATGGTAGCCTCATACAGAGGGATATTGACCAAAAAAGAAAAATGTTGAAATGCATGAGTAAAATGTAGTCACGGTTGTGGCTTTAAGGCCAAGATTTCCCTCGGAGATAAAGAAAAATGGATTGAAAGTGTGCAGAGTAGTCTTACCTTTCATTCTCTGTAGGATTCTTCAAGAAATTACAGGGATACAGTTAGAGATCGAGCATTTTCCAGTTTAAACCCTACCCCATGGTGGCAGCAGTACAGCCCTCTCTCGAAGGTGCAAGTGTGAAATAAGCCCAGAAATGTAGGGCATAAATGGTTTTGTGATTAGGGTTAGCAAATACCCTAGGGCAAATGTGGTATTTTATCACATTGGATTTTAAATTCCATGCCTTAACTAATACCTCAAGGGTATTATTTGTCTCTTTGCATATTGATTGCCTATGCCTTTATGCCTTAAGTCCCCCTGCCACATATGCTCAATGTTGCCTTAGCATTTCTTTGCAAAACACATGGAGGGCAGACCCTAAGGGGTTTTTATTTTTTTTAAATGCTTAATATGCCTTCAACATTTTAATGGTTTTTATAGAAAATCAATATGCCCAAATAGTATATTTGGCAAAATAAGACTTATCGAGCCTTGTAATATTTTTGTAAAAAAATCAAATCAAGTCAAATCAATAGAATAAAACTACAAATCATTGTGAAATGATATTTAAAGCAATACCCTATAAATTGCTTATAAATATTAATTATTTATGCAGTTAAAGCAAAGTAAAGAAAACAATATCTTTCTTTTTTTAAGTTTGCTTTCTTTTGGGAAGATAGGGACAAAATGGACCCTTCATTGAGCAGATAAAGCATGTTTTTTGGTGGGACCACCTTGGAGGAGTTTTTGGCAGCTTTTGTAATCTATTTGGAGACAGTTTAGAGGCTCTTTTGGTGGCTTTTTTGGGAGCTCGAAAATGGATCAGGATGACTATTTTGGGGAGCTTTTCTCATCTTTTTCCTTGGAGATCTTTTGGCAGGCATATATAGGAGAAAACTTAGTTTTTTTCCAGGGAGTTGATATTATTGTTTCTTCTCTCTTGATCATAGGCAGAGAGTTTGTAGACATTTTTGACTCAAAGTTTCAAATCTTCATTTACTCCTTTCAGTTCAATATAGCAGAGCATTCCTACTTCATCTCTTTTGCTTCATAGTTGTAGTATCGATTTGATGTTTCATTGTGATAATCAATATTTTGTCCTTTGTCATATCTTATTATTGTGAAACTGTGTGCAGATATTTTATATGATTCAAGTTGTGTGTTCTGTTCAGGTTGAACCTTCATGCAAATTACTTTTGAATTGTATGTCTTAGGTGAGGTTGTGAAAGTTTATGTTTGAAGAATTGTTTGTGAGTGAAAGTATTGAGATAAATTAGAGTTTAGGAGTATTATTTGTAAGAGTTTAAGATTCCATTTCAGTTCATCCTCTCACCTTTTTCCCTCAACAGATCATTTAGATTAGAAAATTTATTAGGAGAACTAGCTCACTCTAGAGGTTCACTCCAAGTTTTAGGCAACCCACAGGCCTAGGAGTGTTCCCATGTGTCAACAGATAGCTAAGTTATTAGCTTAGCCTGGGTGCATATCTTATTGATAACAATACTTGCATGAGGAATTAGTGGTTTTGAAGGCAAAGGACATAATTTACCAGCTTTTATGAGGTTCATTTCAGCCCTAATGGCAAGATCATAGGATTGCGGCAAAGTATCACCTCCTAAGGTTTGTATCATAATTGAAATTTTAGGATCTAAAGCCTTCAAATAATATAGGAATACAAATTTTGGAGGAGGTCTCACATCTACTAAAAAAATTTCCATACCTTATCAAATCTTGTATTGAAATCATGCATCCACTCTGCAGGATACCTCTTGATCATGATGAGATTTTGAATAAGGGAGATAATATCCACCTTCTCTTGGAATTGATTGAAAAGGAGCTCCCTGAGTTGATCCCATCCTGTGATTGACCAAGGTTGCATATTTATATACTAGATTCTCATGCTTTGCCTCTGAGAAAAGATGCAAGTAATATAAGAGCTTCATTTTCAGTTGTGACATGGTGAATATTGCACAAACTTCCAATATCCTAAATATGATTTGTAGGGTGAACAGAGCTATCTCCATGAAAATAGGGTAATTCTTTCAACGCTGCTTCAGGAACTTGACCTTGTTGCCAATGTAGAGGACCACTTGAATCCCAAGTCACAAATGGTAAGTTTCTCACTAGAAGATTTAGATGCACATAAATATTATTGGCTGCCATGATTTGCAGTAGTGCAGATTTGAGATAAAATCACCAACGGAGTCGCCAGATGGAACATTCAGGCTCCTGTGAGCAAATATTTTTGTGATTTTCTACAAAAATCACAAAATGTAGAACAAAGATTAAGGAAACATAGGCATAAGTCTCTGATTGAAGTACCACTAGGCATGCCAAAAACCATTGATGATAAAGTTTGCACCTGAATGCTACACCCACATGCAAACCTGCACCAACATGGGAAACCTTCTAAACGTGGGACATGGCTTGTGACATGACCTCTAGGGTTTTAGAAGTCGGCTCTGTTGGTTTTTTCCCTGACTGGATGCTCATTCCCAGATTTCCCTACAAGGTAGCCATCAGTGATCAACAGGATCTCTGGGCCAGGGCCCAACAGTGTAGGAGATAGACTCTATTTTTATCTCCTCTTCTTCTTCAGGCTCTGCAAGACCTAGGGGGGTATTCCCTATTCAACATCCATGAGAATATGCTTGTGGGTTGGCTTGGGATGTTGATACAAAGCAGATAAATCCTCCTGTAGGTAGACCAAAACTGTAGGATAAGTGCAAAGGGGCTAGCTTTGGGCCTATGATGAGTTGTGAATCAGAGGATCCTGGTCCTAAACTACTTCTACGGTCCTAATGGTTTGATTTATGTGTTTGGATGCAAAACTAGGACTTGGTGTGTAATCTCAACACAGAGCTAGATTGGTACCTATCCAGGGCTTGGAGTCAGTAGACATACACCTGTGAATGATCAGCATGAACACACTAAAACAAGATTTCAAGGGGGTGTTGTGGTATCTGCCTTACAAACACCTCCCAAAATAGAGTGTCAAGTTATCTCTACTTATGGTATCCCTATCGCAGTATATCCTTCCCAACACTTAATCTGAAAACACTTTAATCTACCCCTTGAGCAGAAGTTGAAAGATCAAGCATTCAATACAGGAATTCTATATTCTAGAATACTAGACACCCCTTAGATGTCTAGATTCAGAAGGACACATGTAATACTGGAGACAGAATTAACAAAACACATGCAAATACAGCATTACTCATATAAAATCAATCATGAAATCAGTAGATTCATGCATGAGACATACAACAAGAGATACATAAACTCACAAGACCTCCTGCACAGAGCAACCAAAACCAGTTATTTTTTATTACAGAGCCAGATGTGTCCAATTTTTCAACAACAACAAATGAGCAACACAACCTGCTATATAGAAAGAAGGTCCTCAGCATTAATTACATGGAAAAAGTCAAAATTTGCCAAATACAACTCATTGAGAAAATGGTGCTCAACGCATTGAATGCAGTAGGTGGGAGAGGGGATAAGAGAGGTTCTCAGGCCATGCGTCGCCGCTTAGGGATTCACATCATCAATCAGGTGGTTGAAATGTCCACGCCATCACCCATACTCTGTAGCATCCGCCATTAATGGTGTACCAAACTAGCGGCCTCAGGAAATGCAGAATACTGTGCATCGAAAACTTTTCCCGCCAAAATACCACATCCTGATATTTCAAATCATGTAGGATCTAATTATCCCACATGCACCCCGTGGCAACCTCCTAAACACTTTATGTACTAGGTCGTGAGCATCTATGATGTCGGTGTTTTTACTCCCGACAGCACCTAGTATAAGACCTTCATCATCATCATCCTCCAGCATATCCTATTGCCCAAAAATGACCCTGACGTTAGCATCATCTGCATCATAATCTCCATTGGCCATACCATCCTCATCGGTGAGCCTCATAAATGTCTCCTCGACATTACATATCATGCTGGTGCAGGAATATCACCCTCACCATAGAAACCTCTATCAGGGAAACCCAACACATTGGAAGAACACCCTCTGATCGTGCCGATAACCAAAGTCATGCCGATGTCCTCTACTGCATGCACCCTTCGGATGCTCAAAAATCCTATCGACGTCACCCAGATAAAAGATATTACCCTAATATATGAACGTCCTAGCGACATCATCATCATATTGGGGCAAGGTGATATTTGGAAGATCATCGAATGTTTGAAATATCACCCCCCGTAAGAATATCGGGTAGCACTATAGCTCCATGAAATATCGGGGTGATGTTAGAACATACCTGATATTTGAAAATATCACCCCATCCTTAGACAATGATGAAGCTAAAAGACATATCACCCCGACAATGAAAATCCTGGTGACGTCATCGTCACATTTAGGACTAGGGTGATATTCATAAGATAACCTGATATTCGAAATATCACCCTGACAATTGAAAATCATGCTACTAATAAGAAAATATCACCTCTACAAGATCATGACATTAGCAACATCAGGCAAGTTAAAACATATGGTGATAAACTAACATCAGGGTGATCTTAACGAAGATCACCCGATGTTCAAATATGATGACCTTGGGACATCGGGTCATACTTAGCAAATTCTCAACACCAACATCAGGATGATCTTGAACTAAGATCACCCGATGTTAAAATATCACCTCCAGGCAGGATGTCGGGCTGGTGAATGCATGATGACCCCCACAGGATATCTGGACATGATGATGATGACGATGATCTCCTCCTTCAAAATATCATGATGATGCTGAAAACACTGAGCGGGTCCAAGACATAGAAATTTCATGAAATCCTGGGAAGGTGCCTGCAAGCTAATAACCTGGAACCTGATAAATGATGCAAACACCAACAGGCTCTTCATAGGATTTTCAATTAACTCGTTTCATATTTTTAGAGAAAAGAGAAGGAAATTTTGAAAACAAATTCTAGCTAATATGGTGATGCACCAATCACAAACTTTCCAACTTACAAAGGATTTTATTGTGCACAGGGTTTGAAATCAAGAGACAAAATAAACACAATATAATGATGAGAAGTGATAATCACATAGTCATTTAGCTGCATAAGGTTTGATAATCTCATATTTACAAATGAAGGCCATAGATCTGATATAAGAAAATAAGAAACATTTTAACTGGAAACATGACACATAATGACCATTTTCCCTTCATGGGTGAATTAAAATGAAGACATGAAAGGAACCAAAGCACAATGCATCAAGACTTGTTTAACTCTAAGAAAATTTGACACCAGGCCTGCAAGAAAAGCTTCCTGTGTTGATGAATACTCCTCTCTATCTATTTGTAATTATATATTTTTTTGGTTAAAAAACTCTAATGATAAAGGAAAAGAATCCCTCCAATCTACCTCTTTTTCTTGTTGCATGTTAACCTATGTCCAATTGACTCCGTCTTTTCTTCCTTCAATTCCTCTTTCACATGCAAAATATCCTCTTATTACTACATGTAACTCATACTAAAGGTTTGCTCCTGTAGCTTTCCTTTTTTACAGTGTGAGGATATAAAAGCTTTCACTTTATTTACTTTACCTGTAGCTACATGTTTTTTATAGTTTCTCTTAAATGAAACTTTACTTTATCTTTTACTCCCCGTGAGTCTTATAATTGCATGTGATTCTTAATAAAAGAAGAGTTATCTTTACATAGCTACAGCCCCACCTCCATTTAAATGACTCACTTAATATCTTGATTCACTTTATAATCTTGACTCTTTTAAAAGATTTAAATAAAAGATTTTAAATCTTTTTTTTTAACGAAAAAGGTGTGTGAGCACCCATAGTATTGCATGATAAGGATTTTACAAAATAAGATCAAAGTTTCAGCAGTAAAAGATTACAGAAAAGAGGCCCCCAACTCGCTAGATAGTAAGCTTTAAAGAACATAATCAAAGGAGCTATAGACTACCCCTCCAAAAAAGACCACTCCAAACACAGAAGGCAATGAAAAATAGATAGAAACATGAAACCAACAACCAGCTGGAAGGCCCTGCCACCAACCAATGCAACCACATCCACCAACAAGCCAACAGAAATGAAACCGCCACACAAAAACTACAACACCACCAGCCACATCAGAAGGACCACCAAGACCTGCACCACCCACCAAGGAATGGACAAAACAATAATAGAGGGAACGACTGTAAACTGAGATGATGCACCAAAAACCACGACCATGCTCAAGCTGTGGGGCTGACAATAGGAATATTCTGTACGTCCAGCTCTGCAACAATACCAGCTTCATTTTCCTCCTCCAGGTCATCCAAGGCGTCCCTAGGGATACGCAACGCCATGTTAGGAGCATGAAGCTTGAGGAACCTAATGCCAGTGAAGATGTCCTTAATGCGTTGAGCCTTCTTCTTGGGGATGAGGAAGCTATAAGACCTCAGCTCATTATCGATTTCATAACTACTTAGTGACTTAAGGCTTGATTGTAGCACCCTATAAATACCCTGTTGAGGTAGTGAAGTGCACAGCGTGAGGAGATTGAACAGTCCACCAATCAGTGCATCCCCCTGGTCTATGTTGTAGCCCTTCACAGTTGTCTCCCATCTTTCCACCGTGTAGATGTTGTTATAGAATAAGTCAGATGCAAGGGCATGCACATAATCCCTGTCTAGAACTAGTCCATAATGTTAGAGAGACGCTGGGAGACAATATCAGAATAGTTTAGGATGTGACCCATGTATCCTTTAATCCATTCGTGGCCTGCAATGCTTCTCACTGAGAACTACATAAGGGTGCAGTCCCAATCTCAAAGCGTCATTAAATCAGACAACTTGACCCTTTCATTAATCTCAAACTCCCAGTGGACAGAAGGAAATAAAAGTCTTTGATTAATCATGTATCCACCATGCTTGCTTGTATCAATTTCCAATTAAGGAAGCTAAAGCAAAAGTTAGGAAAAACAAAGACTCAATCTTAAAGAAAATAAGCCAAGAAAGCCTTAAAGACAAGGTGTCATCCGCATGATCGGTGAGATGGAAGCCGTCCTTTGAAGATCCCAAAGTTACATGTGAGTTTATGAAAACATGTGAAAAGATTTAACTCCTTTTTCTCTCTTGCCACGTGGAGCTCTAGCACTCATTTGGAAACAAACTATTTTGACAACTCCTCTAGAGTGCTCCTCCATTAGATTGAAGAATCAATCAACGGCTATGATGATGTTGTGTTCCCTTTGCTCTGTCATTGGAGTTTCTATGTTGATTTGGAATGGCTTGGGAGCCATGAATAATAGTATTGAATATGCATGTTGGCGCCTTAGTTTGATCTCCGTTAGATGTTTCCATTGTTTATCCTTGGCTTCTAAACCATTTCAAATGCCCGATACATGTTATTACTGACATAACATTACACACACCTGGAAGAGTGGTAGTAATTTAATATGCCCATACTGCGTAAGGATGTTTCACAGCTTGTAGATTGGATGGTCAAGAGAAGAGCACAAGATGTTTGTGGCCTGGCGCAAATGGATGTAGCTTGTCAAAGAGGTCTGGGCTTGATGGAAAGAACAAATGGATCCACATGCTCTGAGGTCCGGATCAAGAAAATATACAACACTTTCCCAGTACTTTACCAATATCATTTCACTCTGCGGTTGAGTTTAATATAATATCTTACATTCCTATTTATGAGAATTCCTATTCCACCGCAATCAATGCTCAAAAATCCTTGTGTAGGGAAATATGAAGCTTGCGCCATTTTATATTGGCTGCATTCCCTCTATTTTCATAGGTTGTGCCTTGAGAGTGGTTGTGCCTTGATTCTCTCTATGCTGCACCTTTGTTCTCTATAGGCTATGCTTGGAGACTCTTTGGTGTGCGCTTGGTCGCATGCCTTGATTTCTATAGGCTGCGCCATGTTTAGAGTGGTTGCTCCTTCCTTTATAGCTCATGCTTTCAATTTTATAGTCTGCACCTTCCTTTATAGGTTGTGCCTTTCTTTATTTGGGTTGTGCCTCAGCTTATTTGGGCCTTGATCTCCCACTGGCTGAGGGCCTTGTTTGTGAATGGTTGTGCTTACTACTAACAGTGTTGTAGTGGGTTTTACAAGCACCAAGCAAAACCACCCACATAGAAACATGATCTAATTGCATCCTTTTGATAAAATCACAAGCTTCCTTGAAGCATCCAGCATTTTCAAGAATGTCAACCTTGCGAGCATAGTGTTTCACTATAGGGTCAATACTAAGACTGTTACTCATGTCATCAAAATGTTCCCAATCCCCATCCACTAGACTACCCTGAGACAAAGGCCCAACATAAGTTTTATTTTTTGGCTTCGCCATGGCCTTTTGTATCTCATTAAAGAATACATGAGCATTCACGGCCTGATCATTTATTTATACCCAACAATCATTGCAATCCATGTCACCTCATTTCTTCTAGGCATTTTATCAAACACTTATCGAGCAACCTCCACACTGCCACACTTATCATACATGTCTACAAGAGCAGTCCCAACATAAATATTCAACTCAAATCCTCTTCTAATTACCCAATCATGAATCCACTTTTCCTATTCTAGATCTCCCAGATGAGCAAATGCAGGGATCACATTGGCAAAAGTGAATGGGCTTGGTTTGATACCAGACTTCTGCATTAAGAAAAAGTTCTAATTCACCGGATAGATTTTGAGTTTAAAACGGGAGTGCATAAAAAATGGCACTACACATGCCTAAGGTGGAAAAACATGATTTTTCTTAATATGTCATTGTATAGTTGTAAACCCTCTCCTATGCATAAATAGCATATATGGAACATTAATTAATGTCCTCGCCATTAGTAGCTAGATTCAATGGTGGAATGACACCATCAAACATACTTCTTGGTTTTATGCATATATAGTTATCAACTAGCACAAGTTTCCGCTATACCTCATACAAGGCCGCCACTTTAGAGCTCTGTTGTGCCTCTATCAAGATAGAAGAGAAGCCATTTTACCTATTCTTTTAATAATAGTGGATAGACTCATAAAACAAAATAGCTAGCAATTTCCTACTATAGCTCAAACAAGGCCACCACTTTAGAGCTCTATTGTGCCTCTATCAAGATAGAAGAGAAACCATTTTACCTATTCTTTTAATAAGACTGGACAAACTCATAAAATAAAACCAAATTTTTGATAATCACACAACTTTAGAAGCCCAAATTAAATCCTATCTTCCTTGGTTTAAGGTTCAAAATGGGGTTTGAAAATAATTCTTCCAATCACTACATGCTTCTCATGCTTCCAAGAAAATAAAGAGAATAAGAGAAGGTCAACAACTTCTTATTAAACTTTCTAACATTTCCCAAAGTTTTGTCCATCATTATAAATAATTATCAATAAGTCTTTGAGCTACAATATCCTTCTCTTTAGTAAGGTCATGCCATTTAGTAAGGCATGAGTGTTGTCCCTTATTGGCTTTCCACTTTGTTATTTAGGACATGTGTGACCAACTCTTTACCTAGGCTAATCTTCATGATACCATTTTCACCATGGCTAATGAAAAAGATTTTGGTTGTGCTAGCTTCCTCTATAATTCTATAAAGATTTTTGGGACACTATTGGTCTTGATCTTTTCAAAGTGTATTTAGAAGCATACAATTATTTCTCTCTTGGGAATATCATTAATGAAATAAACATTAAATTCATACCTATGTATAGCAATCTAGATCCAATTTCTTGTTGTTGAATGTTTGTTACAAGATTATTGTCAAAGCCCTTTCTCTTTGTTTGCAATATTTTTTCCTCTTATCATTCACCTTGACCAAATAGAGTTCATCTAAGAGAAAATACATCCTATACAATATTATTACTATTTTTGAAGATATGGAATGAGTTCATTACTCATAGCAACAAGCCATTATCATAAAAATTAGTTTTGGCAAAACATATGATCATACATAATATATGTTCATTCTTGTTATGCTCTCGGGACTACAATTTTTTCCTAAATTTATTTTCTCTATTCAAATTTTGTTCACAATTTCCTCTACTTGACTTACCATTAATGGTAGGTAGACATTGTCTTTTGGACTATTTAGGTCGATTTGATAGGATTGACAACTTGCCCCTTGTCTTTATAGTTAGTTATAGAAGTCTTTTGCTACATGATTTCCAATGTAGTTTCTCAAAAGCATGCAAAGGTATTTTCATTCCCAATCATATTTGAACAACTTGTTTATGACCATTTTGTTCATGACTCTTTTCATTCTTTTAGAAGAAGAGGATAATATCAAACACGCCCTACAATATCTTGATACATTTTGTTTAGCTTCAAGATCCAACATTAAATGGTAGAAAATCTAATTCTATTGTTAATATTTCCTACTCTTCTTCCTTGTTATTGCTTGTGTTTAAAGATTAAATTGCATTATTAGATATTCAAAACCTAATTCTAAAAATCTTGAAAATCTAATTCTATTGTTAATATTTCAAGATTTTTAGAATCATTTTTAGTTTTTAGTCTTCTTCTTCCTATCTTTGGCAATATGTTATTGCTTGTGTTTAAAGATTAAATTGCATTATTAGATATTCAAAACCCTCTATCTTGCTAGTAATTTTTTCTTTTCTTTAAGGTAGTTTCTATAATGCATGTTTATTACTCTTCTTATTAGGCTACTTCTAATGCCTCCTACCAGAAACTTATTTTTTTTAAAGGGACTTATTATGGTCTTCTTCTAAGAAAGGAGAGGGATTCCACAAAGTCACATAAGAAATTTGATCTCTTCCCAATGACTTTGGAAGTCTTGGTCTAATTCATACCATCAAAGTCTGAGTCTAAGTCTGCCTATGTCTCTAGTGAGAACTATTCCTCATCTTGAAGAAGAAAATGAAGAAGGTGTCATTACAAGGTGGAAGCCAAATCCTCATGACTGGGAACTCCTAGATGGCTAAGGAAAACCACCACATTGTGATTTGTCTCCTCCTCCTATTGGTTGTATAGCTCTTGTAGCTTAGCAGTTTGACCATTTTTGTTTCCTTTTGCTTCTTTTTAAGGCTTCACCTTGCCTAGACATTTTAGGATGTGATTCCATTAGCATAATATATCTTAATAAAGTAATATAATAGATACTCATTCATCAAAAAAATATATTCATTGTATTCAATTCTATCACACACTCTAATTGTAGAATCCAATTACTTAATCATGCTTTTATCGAGAAAGATCCACACTCAAAACGACAATCGTTCACATTTGCATTGAAATCAAGCAAACAATTTCATAACACTTATCCTAGTGATGTGAATCAACTAGCAATCATTCTGGAATTTGTGTACATGGTTGAAGCATGTTGACGATCAAGATATTTTAAAATATTGCTAACTTGACAGAAAATCTCTAAGAGCATGATAGAAAATTTTGTTATCTAGCAATCGACTTTTCTAATAATTCACACAGCATAACCTAGCTATCATCATAGGTCAAGTTTGTAGTGATAGAATAGGTTTACAACTACAAATTAGTTCCAGATCTATGAGGTCAAGCTGACACAATTCAGAAAAGAATATTCTTATATTGATCGATATACATCACTGACTATCTAGCATCTATAGATTCCATCAACTTCATTGTCTTCTTCAATAGTGCCCCACTCGATCTTCACTTCAGTCATGGAGCTATTGATATCATCCTTCATTAATTATTATTCATTGGCGCATAACTATTCTTAATGTCTAATATTAATTGATCCATTCTATTCCATTCCATGTAATCCTAATCAAAACTGCCAAACATAATTTCTTAGATGAATATATACTTAAATGTACTTATTTACCTAATTAAAAAACCTTTTTTTCTTTTTTCAAATTATAAAAACCAGATTTTAAGTAAATATAACTAAAAGAAACCCTCAATTATGAACTGCCAATAGAAGCCATATGAAAGGCCAGATACAAATCCTCCAGAAGTTTAACCTAAAAATTATCCCTTAATCATAAACGGAAAAATACAATTTCTGAGTAAATCCAACCGCAGTGATGCCTCTCAACACAAAGGCTAAACACAAGTCTTACTAGATTTAAGAGTAATGATGCGTGCCAAACATAAAGACCAGATTCAAATCCTTACTACATTAAACAAACTATGCCAGATACAAATCAGAAAGACCAATACAAACCATAAAGAACAGATACAAATCCTCGCTCAACTCCTCTTATAATGGACACAGCCAAAGACACAACAAACGCTTTGTTTATTTATACTATCAGATTAGCTAACCAGATACAAATCCTCCCGCAATTCTGACCCAAATTTAACACAGTAGGCCATATACAAATCATAAAGACAAGATGCAAATCCTGACTCAACTCATCGTACTATAGACACGAACAAAGACACAGAAAACACCATTATCAGCTCTGAAAGAAGAAGGTATTCCAGCCAAAAGCAGTGCAGCCGCTTGCACTGCCACCAAAGCGAGTATGTGCTACGCCTTCACAATTAGCAGCATTATAAGCAGCGGCAGTCTGTCCTTGGTATACAGACTCATATCCTCCATGCAAATTGCTGCCTACATTAGAACTGTTGAGTTTAAAGTGCAGATTTATTAAGAACAGAATAAAAACAGAACAGCAATAAACAAACACAAACAAAGAACAAATAACAGCGATACCAAGACACCAAGAGTTACGTAGTTCACCAAAGTATGGTTACGTCCACCGGAAAAGGAGGGCAATCACTCTTATTACTTGCAGCTGTGAAAAATATAATGTGTCATCAATCAATCCAAGTGATTGAGATAAAAATATATAACTTTCTCTTGAAGACAAATGAAAGGTCATGAGAAAGGGAAGATAAAGAAGCAGTGATGATTGAACTTTACAACCAATAAAAACACCCACAATTACTATAACAAGCAGCTTCGCTATTACATCCAGGACCTGCCCATACAGTAAAATAACTACCCACACAAGGCTTTAGAAACAACAGGCATACCACCAATATTCCTATATATTTCAAAACACTAGATTTCTTCATGACGTTACAGTTCTGTTGGACTAACCGCCACACCTCTGGGCATATGATCTTGTGGACTAACCGCCACTCTGGGTCTAGGTGAAGGTGCTGGTTTGGAAGTTCACTAACACTTGCAGGTTTTGGTGTAACAGCAAACTACATATGGTATCAGAGCCTCAACACAGGTTCAATTCCTCTGAGTTGCGTCAGAAGGGGGGTGTTGGACTAACCGCTACACCTCTGGGCATATGATCTGTGTACTAATTACCACTCTGGGTCTAGGTGAAGGTGCTGGTTTGGAAGTTCACTAACACTTGCAAGTTTCGGTTATCGACAAACTACAAATTTACTGTAGTTATACATAACACTACTTACATATGATGGAGGAGGAGTGCTTTTTATCTATAGAGGAAATCTGGGCTTCAATAGCATGACTCTGTTAAAATGTTGTTTATGATTTCTCAAAACTCCACTAAAGGCTAACATGGGGGCACAATAGCATGTATGTGTCAAAACGTTTATGAATTATCTTACAGATTTAATGAAGCGAAACGACTTTATTTTCTGCATATTAGTAAGATAACATAAAATATTAAGATCCCCGACAATTTTATCTTCTGCTTACTAATCAGATAACATAAAATATTAATATCCACTAAAAGCTAAAAATTGGCACAAATAAATTTAGATTAAAACCCAAGAATCGATGACTTAGGGTACCCTATTTTTCAAAGTTTAAAATATTAATATAACATAAAAATATTAATATCCACTAAAGGCTAAAATTGACCAATGGAGATAAATCTAAATTAACCCATAGAAGAATTGTGGAGTCCGCACACCCTTTGAAAAAGTATAAAAATTAGGCTATCTGATTGTATTTCAAAGAAAACTACAAATAACTAAATATGAAAACCAGGAGGGATAAGGATTGGATGAGTTTTTGCCATTGTTTGTAATATGTGTGAAAGCTTGTCTATATGTATGGAAGACTCTTCAATTTTTAGTAGCTTTGAAAGAAAAATTTTAACTTTGTTATCTTCAATAGGGCTTGTGATTCTAGTTTCTATGTGTCTACAAATTTGAGATTAATATGGTGGCTTGTCAAAATTAGCAAGGATATTTTTCATATAAAATATATTTTGGCTATCAAATATGTGTATGGTCATCTTGTTACTTAAAAAGTGTTTAGAATTTATTGAAGTTGTTTTTCAACATATTTTTATGTAAATGAGTTGCATTTTGGACCTATGACCTATGTTTTATTAGTGCATATCTCAATCAACTCTCTTGCATGGGTAATGATACTATCCAACATAATGACTCACATTATTTAAAAGTAACTAATACTTTGATTTCTTTTAATCAACTATGCATGGTGTAGATGCATGCATGATGGGCATACATCTGTATTTGATGGCCATAGGTGCATTATGTATAATAGCTCGTGTCATCAAAATACAATGGTTCTAGCCTCTAAGACACCTTATGTAGCATCCACTCAATTGGCTAGAGTGTTGGATATAAACACTTGATGGGAAATTTTTATGCTTCTTACATGAGTGCTCAACCCTTCAAGCACTCTCATAATCATTCTAGTGAGGATAGATCACCAAGGGAAGATTATAGCAACAAATGCTACTTTATTTCACTCAAAGACTATATTTGACCCAATCAATGACCTCTGCTAGGTAACTAGTTTAAAGCTAAGTAAATAATGATAGGAATCACTCAAAACACTGTATGGAGGATCTGTCCACATGAATGTTATCTCCTAGAATGTTAGAGTCCTTACAGATGCTTTCCCCTAAGTTCATTATATGAGTTGCATGCTAGAAGTTAGGTTCATTTGACATTATTTCTTTCTAAGAAATTAAAGTTATAGATTTTTCACTTCAAGTCACCTTGAGGTTAGTCTAGCCTCAAGCTTTTCATCTTCTCACTTTGTATGATGATGGATGTGGTGGTGCATGCATCATAATTTCTCTTGGCTTACACTCTACAATTATTACTTTAGGGAACCCAACCACAACATTGTGTGGGTGATCTCTGACATTAGTGGGAGAATGTTACATATTGTAAATACTTGAAACACCCGTAATGATGGCTTTGAAAGAATGGCATTTTGACAATGGATTGCACTAACAACTTGTTACTTTCCAACTAGCTACTATTTGTGGCAACATTAATATAGTGGTCTCCTAACAATAAAGTTTCCTTGCTACCAATGTGTTGGTGTGTCAAAATGATGCAGGCAGAAAGGGCACAACCTTTTAACTATCGCAAACTCTTAAACCAATTATGCAACAAAAAGGAATAGACCGGGCTATTGCTGCAAACTCACATACAAAATCAACAAGAAAGATTTAAAATAACAAAGAGGATGGAAGCATAAACTGTCTCACAAATTCATTAAGCAATCTTCTTTCAAGTGTACAATCAAACTACAATATTCTAAAGATGACAACCTCTGAAATTACAAATATACTACAGCCATATGGTCTGCTCAAAGTCACCACAAATCAGATTTTAAACAACACAACAATATGCAAACTTCTTCCTTCCTTCTTCAATTCATGATCTGCCAACTACCTGCAAAATTCACTCTAAAATGTTCAAGAGAAGACAACTAAAATACCACTTGGTTGCTCTACAAAACCACCTTCAAACCTGCAAGAAACATGCAAATTCACTTCCTTCTCACTTGCTATGCCCAAGGCCAGCACTCTTCAAAAACTACAAACACCACTATGCATCATTGCAACAACAATGCATCTGCAGAGACTCTTCAACCTCTGAGCCTCAATTCTTTTTCTGATGTTCAATCATCATCAGACTTGCAATAAAACATTTGTGATGGACATCTTCATCTCATACTACTCCCTTCTGAGTCACTTCTTCCCAAATCCCTACAGAAATTAGCTTCTCTCACAATTCTTGTTGAGTGACTAGCTCCAAAAATTGTCAAATCTCCCTTTTATGCTAAATCTCCATTTTTTTTGTTGTAGATTCCATTTGCAATGTCCCAACATGATGAAAATTCTTAGTAAATGCTTTAAAATAAAATATAAAATGCTCCAAAAGCATCTTAAAATCCACCTCCAAGAATTTGCCAAAAATTACAAACTTGCAAGATTCCTCTCCTAGAAAATAGGAAGCAAATGTAACTCCCACTTGAAATGTGGCACCCAAGATTTGCATGCCTATATTTTTGCTACCCAAGATTTACATGCCTTCATTTTAGGGATAGGAATATTTTCCATTACTTTATCTCCCAAAATCCAATGCCTCAATATTTGTCCAATAATGACTTGTCATGAAATGACAAGGATGAAGATAAGTATAGAGAGTGCTTCTGGATTATACTGTGTATGTTTTTGCTTCAACATTTCGAATCATGCTTAATGATCCATCATCAGAAAGAGGAGAAAGTGATGCCAGTAATTATTTACAACAATTTGTCCTTTTATTATATTTACCAACTCCTAACCAAACAACCTAAGGAAAATTCAAAAGTTAAAATAAACTGAATGATAAATATTTTTGGTGATGTTAATCACCTGTGGACCTGGATGCTCCTACATCAGACATGTTGTGTAAATTGAATTTTGTGAGTATGACTCACAAAATGGAGTTGAGTAGTAGGACTACCCTTTCAAGTTATAAACAACCTACAACAAACTCCATGGCTGTAACAAGTTTGTATCATTCTTTCTTCCATCTCTTCTTCTAGCATCTACCTAGAACTATTTGCATCCTCCTCCACCTACTGTATCTTCTTCTCTCCTTCAACCTCATGGGACTGAACCCACTACAACAATCTGACCACCTCCACCAATATGCATTCACCTCTTCATCTTCATACATTTCATTCATCTCTACAACATTCAAATCAACATTACTTTCATCTTCATAAAATTCAAGAAAATAAGGCATTACCTCATTTGCTACAATTTCCTTTTCTCCTTCATCTACAATCAATGCAAGCCATTCTTTTTCAACTGCTACAATCTTTTATTTTACCTCATCCTCTTGCATGTGTATATCATCTTCAATATCACATACTTGAAATTTTTCTACACCTTCTCTTTTACCTGTAAACAAATCAATGTTAGCATAATCATTGGACCTTTCTTCTCCCATCTACATCTTCTCTATCTCCTTATCACATTCATTTGACTCTTTCCTTTCAAATAAGATATCAATCTCTCTCATCTCCTCTTTGAGTATGATATCTTCTTCATCTTCACCAAATTCTTCATCAAATATAGGACCCTCAAATTCCATCATCTCAACTTCTTCTACACTACTCAAATCAGCAATGCTCAAATTTATTGCCCCTTTCTCTTCATCTCCCTTCTTATCTTCATTCTCAGATGCAACATATTTATCCTCTTCAACTATTACAACCTTCTTCACCACCTCTTCCATACCTTCCAAAACACATGCCTCAGCTTCAAATTTAAAAACTTCTTCCCACTCATTCTCTTCTTCTTCCTCAGTGTCACATGCATGACACTCTGCTTCATTTTCTTTCTTTCTTGCATTCAAAATATCATTAGAAAGATAAATAAAATTATCACCTCTTCTCTAATGAAGTACTCTTCTCCTTTCCAACTCTACTACAATTTCTTTGACTTGTTTCTTCAATTCCCTAAATTCTCTCACCCTATCCTTCCTAAGTTTTTCTCTAATTTCCTCAAGTCTAGGAATTGTCAAAATCCATCCAATAATAAAAGTCCTTTTTCTCATTCTCTTTTCCATACTCAAGGCTTCACAAAGCCTCAAAATACAAGTTTTCAAAAACCTCTAAATATTTTTTCTTGCAAGTTGCATATACACATGCAACAAATCTCTCACGCAATCCAACCCTCAGGTCCTGGTGCAAACTGTCTCATTCGGCCATCGGTCTGTATATTCAGGAACTCCAGCGCTGATACCACTGATGTAGACAGAAAGGGCACAACCTTCTAACTATTGCAAACTCTTAAACCACTTATGCAATAGAAAGGAATATACCAAGCTATTTATGCAAACTCACATACAAATCAGTAAGAAATAATTAAAAGAACAAAGAGGATGGAAGCATAAATTGTCTCACAATTTCATTGAACAATCTTCTTTCAAGTGTACAATCAAACTACAATATTCTAAAGATAAGAACCTCTAAAATTAAAAACATACTACATCCATATGGTCTGCTCAAAGTCACCACAAATCATATTTTAAATAGCACAACAATCTGCAATCTTCTTCCTTCCTTCTTCAATCTACGATTTGCCAATTACCTACAAAATTCACTCCAAAATATTCAAGAGAAGACAACTAAAATACCACTTGATTGTTTCTGCAAAACCACCTTCAAACCTGCAACAAACATGCAAATTCACTTCCTTCTCACTTGCTATGCCCAAGGCTAGTACTCTTCAAAAACTACAAACACCACTATGCATCACTGCAACAACAATGCATCTGTAGAGACTCTTCAACCTCTGAGCCTCAATTCTTTTTCTGATGTTCAATCATCATCAGACCTACAATAAAACATTTGTGATGAACATCTTCATCACATACTACTCCCTTCTAAGTCACTCCTTCCCAAATCCCTGTAGAAATCAGCTTCTCTCACAATTCCTGCTAAGTGACTAGCTCCAAAAATTGTCAAATCTCTCTTTTATGCTAAATCTCCGTTTTTTTTGTTGTAGCTTCCATTTGCAACATCCCAACATGATTAAAATGCTTAGTAAATGCTTTAAAATAATATATTAAATGCTCTAAAAGCATCTTAAAATCCACCTCCGAGAATTTGCCAAAAAATTATAAACTTGTAAGATTCCTCTCCTAGAAAATAGGAAGCAAATGTAACTCCCACTTGAAATGTGGCACCCAAGATTTTCATGCCTATATTTTTGCTGCCCAATATTTGCATGCCTTCATTTTAGGGATAGAAATATTTTCCATGACTTTATCCCCCAAAATCCAATGCCTTAATTTGTCCAATAATGACTTGTCATGAAATGAGAAGGATGAAGATGCCACCTAGACTAGCCATTACACCAAAAATTACAGAATAGAGGCCAATAATTATTTACAACAATTTTTCCTTTTACTTTTGGTGATGCCGATCGCTTGTGGACCTGGATGCTCCTGCATCACAAAAATAATAAAGTGTGGTTTTATTTCAAGATCCATTGGTTGTTAGTGGACCTATATATTTTATGGTGACATGTTGCATCAAATTCTTGTATTACATAGACCAACTTACGGGCTGGTGAGGATAGAGTTACTAAATGAATTAATTGTATTCTACACTCTGAATAACATGGTTTTAGCCTTTTCTCTCATTATGGTAGATTTTTTATAGTATGTACATTTGAAGATCATTTTCTCTAACCATAGTCCCATAACTTTAAGGTTGAATGGGTTTCTGTTCCAATGAAAATCCTATGTACACAACTTTCTAAAGATATCACATATAATTCATCCTAGGATTATCCACCTCATTGAGCTAGAATTTAGAACTTGGAGCCACATCCTCCCTACTATTCTTAATAGACCAATTTACATGGGCTTTTGTTATTACTGATACCACCACCTTCCTATTTAAGTTTGGAAAATAAGTTTCCAATGTGTGCAAATGCACATAGCCTACTATGTCTAAATAACTATCTCATGTGTCATGTGACATTCAAAGAGATCATCTTGATTTTTAGTTACAAACCTAAGCTTTAAAACCACATCATCATCTCAAGGTTTCTAATGCTCATAGGGCTAAAGTATTTCAAGTTCAATCTTACTTATACTAGCTCAAGGTAGGATATAAAGACAAAAAAGACATTTTCAAATCCCTACATCTCGATCAAACTCACTTGTAGATTGAATATCCTAAAATTATGGCTAGGAGGCTTTGCTCTTTGTTAGATATTTGTAAAACATTAATGAACCATTACAAGTTACTAATTAAATCCTTCCATGACTCCAAAGAGCATCATTCTACACTTCAAAAATTTCTTGATGTTGTTCCGAACCACTTACCTAGTCAACTAGATTAGCTTGTTTCTCACCTCACCTTGGAAGATCTACAATACACCCTTATTATGATGGCTAATGATAAAGCATTGGTGACTTCCCTTACATTTTTACTAGGCTACCTAACACTTTATAGGACTAGACTTGCTCTAGGTTTATAGAGAAGCTCTCCATAAGGTTTCCCTAGGGTCTATCATCAATCATGGTATTATTAAATTCATTCCAAAATTTGGGGATCTAGACCTTATCTCTAGCTAGTAACCTATTACATTACTTAATGTGTCTTATACAATTCCTTCTAAAGCACTAGGAGTGTGTAATGATAATTCACCTCCTTCCATTTTTTGTCTAGAGTGAATGAACATCATTCAAAGTCACTATATTTTTAGTAATCTCATTTCCATCTAAGAAGTTATGGAGTGGACTTGACGCTCTAGGCATTGTATTTTTTTCTAATGATCAAAATTGAGAAATCCTATGATTACATTGAATGGTCTTTCATTCTTGTGATGCACAAGGATCTTATCTTTGACAACTGGTTTCTCTACCTGTTGTCCAAAATTTATTTGTAGATGCCTCTACTTTCCTCTCTATTAATGAGAGAGTCTCTAAGACCTTTGACTATTTTTTCTCTATCAAGCAAGTATGTTTGTTATCACTAGAATTTTATGTTTTGGTGGCTAAATCTTTTAGTGACTTACTTGTTCATAAAACCTCTCTAAGATTGCTCAAGAGAATTTCTCTCCCTTATTCCACCTATAGCAACTTATCAATGGGCACTTCACAAACAACTCCTTCCTTACACTATCACTTCCTAGCATGAGACTTTCTCAATATTAGATTCCCTAGATAATATTTCACTATACACATACTTAATGTGGGAGAACCATATAGTTAAAAATCCCCACAAAAAAGCATCATTCAATCATTGAGAAAACTTGCATACAAGATCTTGGCTTTTCACATCTCCTTTCATCCTTCCAATTACATAGCCTCAATACCTCATCTATAGTTTTACAAATTTCAAATGCATATAATTCAATATTAATGTATTCTCATGCACATAAATCCTTAAGCATACAATTAAAACACATGATACCATGTTGGGTAGTTTTTCCTTTTCAATTAAAGTATATGATCCTTTACTTAATAAATAATATTTACATTAACCTATAACAGTCAAACCTCAATGGATATATATTCCAAGGGTAAATTATCATTTTATTAATAAAGTAATATTATAATTAAACTATTAATTAATAATCACCCTGAATGGCCATAAATATAATTATAGGGCCAAAACTTATATTAAATAGAGCCTTATCAATGTTATTCAAACCACTTATTAATGAGTGTGCCTCCCTAATACACATTATGCTCTCACTATATCTCCTAATTCCTCAAATATATTTGTCAAGAAATAGTCAATTATAATATATGGAAGATGACATGATTAACAATTTGTATTAAAAATTTCCTCACATTTTGTTAGCATGCTTAGAGATATATTCATAAAATATGCATGTTTGAAGAAATCATATTCTTAAACCCTTAGTATGATGTGGAATTCACACCTATAAGAAAATATATAAGAAGTACCTTTGAGAAATCTGATAATTCACTATGAAAAAATCAAACACTATAGGCATTTAATAAAATGTTAGTATATATCAAAAACTAAGAGAGAATTTTTTACTCATGTAAATGGGACCCAAAAAGATTTTTGGCTGGCATAATTGTTACCAAACCTCACAATTGTAGAAATTATGTTAGTATTAATAATTATAAATTCTTCCATAATAACCAAGCTATGTATCTCTTCAACCCTACTTGACCCTTGGTACAAACCCAAATCACTCAATCCTACACTAAAGTTTTTTCTACTGAGGTTATAAAGTGTTCTATTAAACACCTGGAAAAAAGGTAAAAATAAAGATATCAAGGCATATCAAGTTGAGATCTTAACACTTTAGAATCTATAATCCTTGTTTTTGATATGAAACATATTTTTATCCAAACATATATATATTCTATAAATAAAAAATTTTAATTGATTGACAATAATAAAAGGGCCAAAATCTAAGATATGTATAGGAATCAATATTCTATTATTAATCGCCCCATCATCCTTGGATCTATTATAAAATATTATAGATAATAAAGTGCTCATATTTTTTAAAAAATTTAAAAAACATGTTAAACAATCTCCTAGAGTCAACCTATAAAAATATTGAAAAAAATTGTGTTTCCTCTCAAACCTCTCAATTTTGTAATTAACCTCTATGAAAAATTTATAACCAATTGTTATGGTGAATTTTGCATACCCATTCCAATTCCCATTTAGTTTTGGGCCTATTTTGATGGAAAACTTTAATACAATTATATATTAAAAATTTATTTTCTCATGTGCAAGGATAGGCTCATTCCCTAATCCATTACTCATTTTATCCATTCATACTGAACTATACATTTCATCTTATTCTATCCATATATCACTTATTCCTATACAAACCTTGCACATATTCCTATACATTTACTTATTACCTTGATACTTACACTTTCATGTCTTAAGTCAAACCCACAACATGTGGGAGCAATATCATGAAAGGAAGCTAGGTGTGCAGAAATCGCTTCCTACACTAATCTAATGAGAAGATATGTATGCAAATTCAAAATAACCTTTCTAGTTACAGCGTTATTAACACAATAATAGAGATCTTGTAGCTATACACATACACACAGAAAGTAGACAGAAGAGAGAGAGAGAGACAAGATATACATGGGGAAAACCCTTACGGGTGAAAAAACCCACACTCCAAAACACAGCTCAAATGTATTACAGTAAACTATAACATATTACAATATAGTTTCAGAGCCAATGCTCTTTCAGGAGTCTTCAAATGTCGAATCTGGAGATATTCCAGCAGCATAACAGTACCTGTACAAAACATTACATATCTCCCATCCAAGCACCTATTTTTATAGAGTTTACAAGGCAAGTATGGAACCTTCTAGAGATGGGCATCCATCTTGGACTCATGCCCCAAAACCCACGCATAAGGACACTTGTCCAACATCTCATCCCAATGTGGGTGCCTTGTCCCAAGATAGGCTATGACAGATTCTCTTATGCACCTTACAACTGTCATAGAATCTGTCATAACTGACAGCACTTACAGTTGCAAGAGAAACTATCATACACTGACTAAAAATATCTTATTCCTCTGACAACATGTCATAACCTCCCTTAACCATCCAAAGATGCTTTTCTCTTTTGCAAACATATTCACCGACACTTGTCATTAAATAAAAGTTGTTTGAGGTTTCAGGGGCATTTCCCCCGAGCCCCCACGAGGGCGCTGCCCCTTGACCCCGCCCTGTACTGTGACAGGGAGCGTGCCAGGGGTGCTGCCCCTGGACCCCGCAAGGGGCTCCGCTCCTTGACCCCATCTTAGGGGTACTGCCCCCAAACCCCCATTAATTATTCTAGGGGGAAACCACGACTGCCAAAGTCACCAAAATTTATCCTGTTGCATGTACACAAGGTGCCGACTATGCCAACTCAACATGGGATAAACAAATACAACATTAGGAATTTGTAAAGGTTGAGACACCTTAATTTCCAACATTCTCCCACTTGTCAAACACCTTGCAAGCACCAAAAGCTATGACAAGATTTAACTGCTAGGGGCCAAGAGGCCCATAGACTCTGAACAGCATCTGAACTTCTCTATGCCCACTAGCTTCGTCAATGCATCTGCAACATTCTTCAAAGTATCTACCTTCTCCAAACTTACCTTCCCATCCTCTACCATATCTCTCACGAAGTGAAACTGAACATCAATGTGCTTTGTTCTGGCATGGAAAGTTGAATTCTTCGCAAGGCAAATCACACTCTGACTGTCACAACTGATCATAATCTGACCTGCATCAACACCAATATCTAAACATAATCTCTTAAGCTAAATGGCTTCCTTACAAGCATAAGTTTCTGCCATATACTTAGCTTCTGTCGTCGACAAAGCAACCACAGGTTGTCACTTACTCATCCAACTAATAGCACCATCAAATATTGTAAACACATAAGCACTGGTGGATCTCCTGCTATTAATGTCACTTGCCCAATCTGAATCCACAAATCCATGAATATCAATAGATGCAGAGGTCATGTAGGATTACCATGATAGCATATGGAATACTCGGAAGTACCCCTCAAATATCTAAACACTCACTTAACTGCATCCTAATGAACCCATCCAGGATTAGCCATAAATCAGCTAAGGACTCCCACTGCTTGGGCAATGTCTGGTCTTGTGTAGACCATAGCATACATCAAACTGCCAACAACACTAGCATAAGGTACTCTGCTCATGTCCTCCTCCTCACTAGGAGATTTTGGACAATCTTTAACAGACAACTTTGTCCCTAAAGAAATAGGAACACACAATGGTCTACAATCTGCTATGCTGAACCTATCCAACACAGTCTTCACATACTTACTTTAGCTTAACCAAAGTTTTCTATTAGTTTTGTCTCTTCTGATTTCCATTCCTAGAGTGTACCTGGCTGCCCCTAAATCTTTCATTTCAA
Organism: Cunninghamia lanceolata; assembly: GCA_027924645.1. Taxonomy (NCBI): domain Eukaryota; kingdom Viridiplantae; phylum Streptophyta; class Pinopsida; order Cupressales; family Cupressaceae; genus Cunninghamia; species Cunninghamia lanceolata. The sequence goes on along the minus strand of BSBN01000534.1, from coordinate 11,787,349 downwards.
ACTATGCTGACAACTAAAATTTGAAATCAGAAATCGTATTCTTACCCTTCCCAATGTGCAACATATCATCAACATATAGTGCAACAATAAGAATACGATCACCATCAAACTTATAATACACACAGTGATCCGATTTCAATCTCACAATCGAATAGACAACACAAAGGAATCAAACTTCAAGTACCATCTCCTACGGGGCTGCTTCAAACCATACAAAGACTTCTTAAGCTTGCAAACCAAATTTTCTTTATCTTTCACCATGTAATGCTCTGGCTGTGACATGTAGATTTCTTCCTCCAAATTGCCATGAAGGAAAGTTGTCTTCACATCCATCTGTTCAACCTCTAAGTCATAAGCTGCTACAAGAGACAATAGGAATTGAATGGATGTCAACTTTGCAACGGGAGAGAAGATCTCACCATAATCTATACCCTCCACTTGTGAATAACCCTTCACAACCAATCTAGCCTTATACTTCTCAACATTGCCATCTGTACCAAATTTCTTCTTGAACACCCATTTGCATCCAACGAGTTTCTGTCCAGGAGGCAAAGGCACCAAGTCCCAAGTTTGATTCTTTTCCAAAGAATCCATTTCATCCTCCATGGCCTCCCTCCAGGAACCTGCATCTTTCATGTCCATAGCCTCTGATACAATTCCAGGTTCATCACTGTTAGTAAGCAAAGCAAAAGCACAACTAAAATCAAGTAATGTAAACCCAAACCTTTCAGGTTGCTTTCTTATCCATGTAGACCTCCTCAAGAGCTAATGTTGAGGTTTAGCCTCTTCATCTGAGCTTTCAGAGTTGCACGAGCTCTCCTCATCATCAGGTCCAACATTGTCTTTTTGTTTAGTCTTCTCAGGGGTAGCAAAAAATTGAACAACAGCCTCTTTCTTTTCTTTTTCTTCTCGCTGTAAAACAGTGGAAGGCGTATGCTCTTTGAAGATAACACTTCTTCTATATAACACTTTTCAGCCACAGGGTCCTAAAGCTTGTATCCTTACACACTAACACCATAGCCAATGAAGATACACTTAACAGCCGTGTTCTCCAATTTTGACCGCTTCTCCCTAGGCACATGTGCATATGCCTCACAACCAAAAACATGAAGATGCCTTATTGAAGGCTTTCTACCAGGCCACACCTCCATTGGTGTCTTTCCAACAAGAGCTAATGTAGGAGATCTATTTACAAGATAGCAAGTAGTGGCAATAGCTTCAGCCCAAAACTTTTGTTCTAGGCCAGCTCCACTAAGCATACTCCTAGCCTTCTCCATCAGTGTCCTGTTCATCCTCTCTATAACTCCATTTTTTCGTGGGGTGTATGGAGTTGTCTTATGTCTTTTAATCCCAAGTTCCTTGCAATATTTATCGAATTCTATAGAATAGAACTCACCATCGTTGTTTGTTCTCAAACACAATCTTTTTACTATTCTGATTTTTAGCAAAGGCATTAAACTCCTTAAACTTACTATAGACTTGCTTCTGAGAAAATAAATCCATGTCCTTCTACCATAGTCATCTATGAAAGATACAAAATATACATATTTTGATAATGAAGGAACATTAACAGGACTAAATACATCCGAATGAACAAGGTCCAACACACCAGAAGACTTGTGAGAACTCGAATAAAACTGAACATGGTTTCATGTCACATATATGCAATGTTCGCAAAAGTCAAACTCAAGATTACAATCATCTTACCCCTCAATGAGGTTTTTATTTTCAAGGTGTTACCTTTAATTCACCCTTATTTAATTTTTCGCGATCCTTCCTAAGCAAAAATTTGACCTACCATCTTTCCTTATTGGTTATATGTTTGTTTCTGAAGTCAGCTCTTTGTCTTTAAAAGTTCATTCACCTGTCGCCTTATATGTGAAATTACTAAAGAATTGAACCTTTGAACTTGAACCCTTTTCAAGGTTCAAGAGTTCAATGGTTCAAGAGTTCAATATTTAATGCTTCTTAAGGAGTCGTGTACAGTCAGTCCCCTTGTGTAACTCAATTTGTATCTTTGAACCTTCCAGTTGAACCTCATAGCGGAGTTCAATGGTTCAATAGTTCAACGGTTCAATGTTTCTCGAAAAGTCATGAACTATTGGTCCCTTTGTGTAACTCAATTTGTATTTTGGAACCTTCAAGTTGAAACTCATTTCGGAAGTTCAAGGTTTCAAGAGTTCAACGTTCCGTGACTTTAGTCCCATTTTTCCCAAAGTCTTCTTTAAGTCAAAATTCGTGAGAGATCTTAAAAGAAGAAAATCATTTAGAGCAAAATATATCTGGAACATTTTATGAAATGAAAAGTTCTAACTTTGAAAGGTTATGAGTAATCATTACACATTAAGATCATGTGCGAGAACTACTTACAATTAATGCACCTGTCAGAATTTGCATCCTATCAAGCAAGTTCAACACAAGTTAATTGATCCAATAATTATTTGACCTGATTTCATGCCTTTTATTGAGAAAGGACAGGCCATTTTTAACAGTAAACACATACGGTGATGCAAAAGGAGAGCAGCACTGGAGGTATAAGATTTTTATTGCCCAGTTTCATAGTAATTTCTGATCCATTGAAGGTGAGTTTGACTTTTCCTATAGCTGATTCCATTACTTTGTTGGAAAGGAGAATCATTTTGAGTTTCTGGTATTATTAGAGAAGTTCAAAGCATTTTTCATTATATCCATCCAATTTGTAGCCATGAAATCTACTTGTCATGGTTACGAACATAGTCCTAGCCTTGTCTATTCTCTTCCTGAATTCGGGAATACATCTCTAGCTCAATATGATTTAGAGGATTTTAAGGAGAGGGTTAAAAATCCTATGTCAACTCCTATGATGGAGAAAATGGTAGAAAGCAGTTTAGTCAAAGTTGCAGCCTTTCACATGGCAGTACAATACCTTGAATTAGTTATGGAATGTATGAGAAGATATGACCCCCAAAATAGGTGTATCAGAACTATGGATGGCAATGTGTTACTACCAGTCAATAGACAAGCCCTAATGGCTGTGATGAAAATTCCACCTAAAGAGCCATATTATGATCTTAATATCACTTCTTCTTATAACTATTTTTCATTGAAGAAATCAAACTACAAGAGTGTAATTGCAAGGAATTGGCTATTGAAATTTCAAAAGGGAGGATCAAGACTGCCCACACCACTAACAAGACAACACATGATACCAGAAGTAAAGGATATTATGGTATTGCTACATAGGCTTAATGGTAACTCCCAAGCATTTTATTGGGAAGACTAGATGTATTTCTTCATTCAGGTGATCCTCCAAGGAGAACAGTATTTGGATTGGGCGGAAATCATAGCCGAATGTTTACATCTAGGTTTGAGTAATTATTTGGGGAATAAGGATTTTTATATGTCTTCATATCTCTTTTACTATCTAGCATCTACAAGAGAATGGAGAGGGTTGCCAAATGCATCCTTGGTTGGAAACGGCAAAATTTATGATTATTATTCACATTTGTAGATGCAAAATTGTTATGAAAACTATGGAAGGGTTAATGATGTTTTTTCTGGTAGGATGACTTATGAATTGAGAGGCAATGTTAATAAGAGAATGTATGATGAAGCCATGCAGCTAATCAATATTTATGGTAGTTTCTTCAGTCAGTTTCCCAAATTTACTTATATCAGAGTTGGTGGTTTTGATGGCGAACCAATGAAGCTGCCCAGATATGTTTTTGACCGCTTTGTATTGATAGAAGTTTGCAGGCAATTAGCCCATGTAGATAAGAAATTTCCAATGAAGAAAGAATCTGGTATATCTTTTCCTGTTGAACTTGGATCCAATTCATGCCAGTCAATTTCTAATGCTTTAAATTTAGAGGTGGACCTGAAAAAGTTTGATTTTCAGTACTATAATGTCAGACCGTAGTTTGATACCAAAGGCTTTGCTAGGGAAAATCTAGATTTTGGAATGGGATTTTCACATATTCCCCAAATAGAAGACTATTGGGAGGATTGTCTAGATGAATTTGAAGTTGGAAGAAAGCTTTGGTGCAGGTTCTCCTTGGGGCAAATAGTTACACTCAATCTGAGTATGAATATCTCTGGAATAATTGATGGTGAAGAACAGGTGATTAATCCTCATTTTGAACAAATAAAATAGCTACCTATTCCAAAAGTTGATTGGGATAGAGGTGAAGAGGATCAGATTGAAGTCAAAACCCTTCTAGTGATAAGGAGAACTGAGAAATGGTTAAGGAAATGCAGACTGAAGGAGGTTCAAAATGAAGATTCCCAGCGATGTGCACCAATTGGTGAATCACCATCTCCAATAAGTTCTTCTAATCGGCCTATTACTATCTGTGATGCAAATACTCCCAAGCCAAGAATTGGAAAGGGTTCTATTATCAAAAAGTCCAAGAAAACCCTTGCAACTATTCTACCTTCTCGTACCACCAAATTAAGAACCAAAAGCAAGAAGAAGAAGGAGATTTCAGAAAGAATAATTATGGATTTAAACTTTGAAGAAGATTCTGGGGAAGCAATGGGCGATAAAGAATTTGATTCACCAATGGCAAAAGAGACCAGTGCAAATCAACAAGTAGAGGTTTCTTTGGTTTCTGCCAATCTGATGATGATATCAAATGTGCCTTTCGAAGAACTAGATCCTGGTAAAGAAGTTCTATCCCTTGCACCAAAATGGTTGGAAAGCTCATTTAGTGATAAAAGAAAAATAGTTCCATTTTCATTGCCATTGGAGGACATGGTTAGCAAGTGCCTAGGAAAGACTCCTAAATCCAAAAGGCTCAAAATTACATCCAAGGTAGACATTGACCCTAATATAGGGAATTGGAGTGAAGAAATAGCCTGGCCAACAACTGATGAAGAAGTTCAAGATCCCACGGTTCAGGATTTCACAATAGAAAGAATAGATCTTGGGACTGCATCACATGCCGCGAACGTACACCATCTAGAAGCATCTACCAAGAAGATAGTCAGCCGTACCTAGAAGGATGAAAAAGATAAGAGGGAGTTGAAACAGAATTTACGATCAATGGTAGAGTATATTGATGCCATTCATAATCCAAATCCCTAACCTGTTTCTCGACTACCTCTGTCTTTTGACCTGAAAACTCCAGCCATTTAGAAAATGCTAGATCAGATACACAGAAAAACAAAATGGTGACCAGAGTGTTTGATGATTGGTTGGATGGTATCATCCAGAAGGGTACATAGTACATTAATGAATTGAAAAATATATATGATGAAACCATGGCTACCATCAAATATTTGAAAACACAAAATGCTTCGTGGGTAAAAGATGAAGGGAAGTGGATGAATGTGATGAATCAAATTGATGAAGTTCAGAAATATGGGGTAACAAAGTTTTATCAAAAAAGAATTTGACAAGTCTGAATGATGATACACTGTATGTAAGCAAGAGAAACATCAAATGCAGAAACTCAGTATCTCGTCAAGGGCGAATTCAATTTACAAAACTGATTAAGGAAATAACTAAGTTTACCCAATATTTGTAGCATGATTTGGAATGCATCGATGTGAAATATATAAAAGATGATGGGGAGCTAGAGAAGGATATCAATACTGTGGTTCAATCCTTCAGAGAAAAAATTAGTTTTGTTAAAGAAAATGATAACCTATTAATTGAAGATTTCTCTCGGATATCAAAGGTAGAATCACTTCTTCACCTCTGTGTCGATGCACTCCCAGAGCATGCAGAGAAAGTGGTGAAGATTCGAAGAGAGAATGATGTTTGGAAAGCAAGGGTTAAACACATTGGCATTCCTAACTTCTCAAAAATCCAAGAATTTGTTACTGCATTTCAGGAGTGGAAGGCTCAACGTGTCTCCTCAGCCAAACAAAGTAAATCCAGAGATTCTAATGCACCACCCCAGTCATGATCTTGCTTGCATAATCTCTTTATTCAGTTATTTAGTTGGAATTATGTTCAAAAACTTTATCTTTCAATGAGCTTGTCTGAAACTAAAATCTCGTGTGGGTCAGAGTTGGTTTTAACTCTGGGTTTAAAAGAATGGTTAATTAGGGTAACTATATATATATATTTAGTTGTTAAAACTGACATACAAAAAGGAAGGAAAAACAAGAAATTTTGGAGCTGAACTTTTATGTTTTACAATATATGTGATGTTTGTCTGAAACATTTTCATATGTGAATGAGAAGGAGGAATGATTACTGCAGTCTTAAATCTGTGCGTTTAAGTTATTTGAAATTAGGTTTCTGTGTGAACTCTTCTTTCATGTGGTAATTATTCTTTCATCAGATAACTCATCATTTATGTTTTATCAATTATTGGTTCAGCAATATACATGTTTATATATCTTATTATTATTGAAGATGGAAACTATGTATTCTATCACCGAATGATGTTATAAAGAAGAAAGATATCACATTTATAGCATGATGATGTATGAATGTTAGTTTGCCCCTAATGCTTTCTGCTTAAAAGCGTATCTGAATGATTAGAATAATTTGAATTCATTGAAGATTTAAAAGGGAGTTGTACCTTAATTTAGAGGGGAATTATTCTTGATAGTTCACCCATTTGTTGTTTAACTTATTTGTTCTTGAAAGAAAGGGTTATAGAGTCAGAAAAAAACATTTTTAGACCAGGAAAAATCTATTAGCCGACATTTTTTGGCAACTCTACTGGGGAATCAAAGTCGTTTGTTGAAAGATTAGTCACCTTAATATGAAGCATCGATGGTGTTTCCTCATGAAAATATAATTCCTGTTCTACAACCTAATCTTGGTTTTCAAGATGAGTAGGAAGATATAATTGGTCAGTTAAATACTCTTGCATGGCGTACTCACTGAAATATTGATGATTATAGAAGAGCAAGCTGAGTATTAGAAAAGGAAGAAGAAATGGCTGATAATTTGAGATTGTTGTTACTCAGACAAAGAAGGAGGCAAGCAGAAAATGCAGTAAGAAATCAACCCCCTAAAGTCTGAAGAGGTCAAGAACAGCCTGGAAACCAATAACTGCCTATCCAATTACAATATCATAAACTGGATTCCAGAAGATACACAAGGTCTTTGAGGAGAGAGGGAGTTGAAGATCCTACTTTTCAAACGCTGCAAAGCCTAAATTTTCCTTATATCCCTACTCCTATTAGGAGAGATAGAAGTAGACCCCCTAGCCCCCCTAAGCTCTCTATAACCTCTATCTATCAAGCCTTAACTCTTTCTGGTACTCTCATTCCTTATGCTATAAGCTTTCTACCAATGGCTCAACCTTGGGGAGCAGCTATAGGACCTCTAAATTTAGGAGCTAACCTGAATCCTCTGCCTAAAAATGCAAGGGAAAACTTAGCTAAATTTAATGGAGATGGAAGACAATCACCAAATGAGCATCTGAGTGCCTTTGTTGCAACATGTGGTGTGTTAGGTCTACAACATCAAGATGTAGCCATAAGGCTTTTTGTCTAAACTCTAACTGATACTACAGCACAATGGTTCTATCATCTGTCTGACTCTTCAATTACAAACTAGAATGATATGAAAATTGCATTCAAAAATAGATTCAAAAGCACAGAAGATGAACATTCCCTTCTTGCTCAATTGACTCAGCTCAAGAAAGAAATTCACGAGCCTATGAGGGAATTTATAGCCAAATTCAATAGAATTGTGCACAAAATCCCAAATGCTAAGAGGCCAACTCCTGAGAATCAGAAATGTTTCTTTATCAATTCTATGCCCCCTGATATTACTTTCCATCTTAGAAGAGGTGCAGTTGCCGACTTAGCAATCGCACAAACCTTGGCAGTTGGGTAAAAGGATGATCTTCTTATGGCTGGAAAATGGAAGAGAGAAGTCTAAAGACCTAATGCTCATCCCTCATCCTCTATAGATCCTGTGGTTCAAAGGCTAGTTAATGATATGATCACTTTGAAAAGACAGATACCTAAGGTTGGTACTTCATTTCAACAACCATATCAAGATATCCGCAGGAGAAATTTTAATCAACAAACAAATACTAGTAGGACATTGCCACTTACATCAGCACAACCAAGGTTAACTATTGAAGCTCCTCCTAGGAGAGGGAATATGTCTGCCTTTCATTTGACTACTGATCATGACGAAAATTCTTATCCGGAGATGCTTAGATATGCTAAAATGGCCGCTACTCGAGATGTATTGGGAGAGATTACCGAAGAAGAAAGGACCTTTGAGGAGCCTAGCAACTCTGAAATACAATTCCTAGAATATGAATCAGATTTAGAAAGAGGAGGTGAAATATTGGTTACTCTTCAAGATCCTTCATGTGTTGTGCTTACCAGAAGTCAGAAGAATCCTAGATTTTCTAATACTCAAGAAGTGCCTGTTAAAGGTAAGGAACCTCTTATTAGAACCTCTGATACTAATTTGAAGACCCAAGAAATTAAATTGTTACATAGAAATGATCATGAAACTTCTTTTGATATTTTAGAATTCTGTAAGTCTGCAAAGATTCAAATATCCCCTGCTGAATAGCTTAAGTTAAAACCCAAAGAACTTGATAAATTGGTTAAATATGTCAAAGGTGGTCCTACACAAATTGAACCTGAAAGTCAACTAAATGTTAATGTTGAGTCAACCATTGCTCAATTGTTTGCCTCTCCACCTGAATCACCCACACACACTCCTAAAATGGCCCTCAATTCATCTAATGATACTTCTTATATGGCCGATATGAAGCCCAACCCTTTTTATGTTTCTTTATTCATAAATGGCCATAAACTCAGTAATTGTATCATAGACTCGGGTGCTTCTGATAATATTATGCCTTCTTCTGTAGCCAAATCCCTAGGCCTATCCCTTACAAAAAAAATTTGTAGGTGTTACTCCATGGATGGTAAATAGATTTCTTTGCTCAGACAAATTAAAGATGCACGAGTTGCTCTTGTAGCCTATCTTGATAAAAGAGTGAAGTTGACTATCTTGGTAGTAGATATTCCTACTAGTTATGGGATGTTGTTGAGCATGACTTTTTACAAAGATTTAGGTGGGAAGATTAAATTGGATTGGTCAGGAGCTACAACTCTAGTGGGAAAGCAGAAAGTTAAGCTAGAACCTGAACCCAAATGCAAGTTTACTATATACCCTTCTGATGATCCTAAGTCTTAGATTCTATTTGAAGAATGTGAATTTGGTAACTATATCCTCTCTTCTAAAGACATGAAAGAAGAATCCATCCCAAAGTCTATTCATTTAGATGATCTATGGACCATGGAATTCAATGATAGTTGTGCTACCATTGGTTTAGGAGCAGAGGTTGTTTTGATCTCACCTGAAGGTAAAATTTTTCCTTACTCTTTCAAGTTAGAATTTAAAAATACTAATAACACTACAAACTATGAGGCTCTATTGCTTGGGTTAAATGAAGCCAAAGGAAAAGGTATAAAGATACTCAGAGCAAAAGGAGATGCTGAATTAATTGTTAAACGGGTGAGAGGCATTTTTTCAATTAAAAATGAAAGATTGAGACATTACAGGAACAGAGTTTGGGATGAGATAGAATGTTTGGACGCCTTTTCTATTGAGCCAATTCTTAGAGATCTGAACACATGGGCAGATTCATTAGCAGTGTCAGCTTCTCTTCTTCTCCCACACCCTGATTTCAAAAAGGATTCATATAGAATATAACTAGTCTACCTTCCTAATGTCCCAGATAATGCTAAAAATTGTTAAGTTTTTGAGAATGATAGGCAGATCAGAAAATTCTTGGAGAATGTTGAGATGTTCCTGGGGACTTATTTTGAAGGTTTTGAAGCAGAATGTAAAAGATTCAATCCTGATCCAGGAATCAATTTAAAGGATGATGTTATTCAGTTAAAGGGAAACAAAATCCCCAAAGGACTGGTCTCTCTAGAACATTTGTTCACTCGACAAGATAAATATACCAAAGGCAAACTTGTTCAAAATCCTGACAAGTTAGGGAATTATGAGAAAATAGACATTAGAAGTAAAACTGATCCTAAATGGATTTCTATTGGTAGGTGTTGTTTGCCAGAGGAGAAAAACAAATTGATTAATCTATTGATTAAGTATAAGGATGTTTTTGTTGGCAAGAGACACTATATGGATTCATGGTTGTTGTCATTGATGGCAACAAAGGTCATCCCACATATCCGCAAGACATGATATGTCTCTACCGGAAGTCAGAATAAAGAATGTTGTGATCCGGTGAAGAAGAACAGAGCATGTGGCAAGGTCCGACAGATTGGTCCGGACCTCTCAGAGGAAGTGTCTTGGTGCAGTGCGGATTTGGGGAAGTTAAGAGGACTACCTTGAGTGGTATATTCCAAGGATTTAGCCTCCGGTGATGGACAAGGAAAAAGATATGAATGGTTGAGCACCGGATTTCTGAGAGACAGTGAAAACAGAGGAAGAACTGACTGGCAGAGTATCAGACTGCTTTCCGGATGTGTTACTGTTGATGACAGAGGTTGTGAAGGCATGAATCATGTTTGGCCGACATGATTAATGATATCTACAAGTATATGCTTGATCCGCATTGCTTGGTGAGGAAGGATTCAGCCGACAGAATGAGAGTTTGTAAGAAACTAGACTGTTCCGGATGCCGACTAGAAAGGTGATGAAATTACTTGTGCGGATATATATAGAGGATGGATTTAGTTGTGAAATGTGTGTGAGTGTGGAGAGATATGCGAATAAGTCTAGAGAAAGAGCAGAGGTAGCAAAAAGGATCCGGTATGTGAAAGATAGCAGAATAAAGAACAGAGGAAAGATGAAGTGCAGCAGATCAGTGTACTGAGCCTAACCGGAACTGAACTCCAGCATATGCAGATGCTTCCAATCAGTTCAAGACTGTGATTCTCATCACTTTGTAGACAGTGTGTCTTTTTGTAGGCAGTGGGCCTCTTGTGAGCAGTGTGCTCGGGCAGTGAGCCCTAATTGGCAAGTGCCATTTTTGTAATTTCCTATTCTTCTAACAGAGAATAATTCTTGGGTTAATCACCCCGTGGTTTTCTCCCTTAACAGGGTTTCCACGTCAAAAATACTGTGTCATGTGTTTCTTATTTCATGGTTAATGTTTTGTGTTTGATTTTATGCTGCTTCAATTAAAAGGAAAGTTCAATAAGGGAAATAATTAGGATAACTGATTCACCCCCCCCTCTCAGTTATCAACAATTGGTATCAGAGCCAAGTTCCTCCTAATAGAGCCTAACAGCTTGAGGAAGATCTGGGATTTCAAATGGATGCATATGGTTTAAGGGAGCAACTCAAGACTGCCCTTGAGGATCTTGAACAGTCAAATTCTGAAGTCAGTGAATTAAAGGAAAGACTCAAACAGGCTGATGAATTCATGAGAGAATTAAAAGACAAATTAAGTCTCTCTATGAAAAAGAGAAAGGAGCTGCTTCAACAGTTGGCAAGACAAAGTGAAGAAAGCAATACAAATGAAGAATTGACTGAGCAAACCAAGTTAAGTGAAAAGTTATCAAAAGAAGTCATTATGTTAAGACATGAAATGGAATCAGGAACTATAAAGTTTACTCAAGAGATTGAAGAAAAAAGAAAGGATGAAGACAATCTAAGACAATCTCTTAAAGAAAAATCAGAAGAATGCCACCAGATGGACAGGATTATCAGACATCTTGAATCTGATCTTGAAGATGCCAAAGATAATGAAGGAAAACTTGAGGATCAAATTACCTCTCTCAAAAGAGACCTTCAAACAGCAAATGAATATAAAGAGAAATTCAAGATAAGTTCTGCTCAACTTGAAGTTCTTCTTGGAAGTCAAAAGAGGACAGATGACAAGTATGGCTTGGGATATGAGAAAGGAGAAAGCTCCGGATCTGGTCAGAAGAATCTTGGATCAGAAAATCCAAGGAGCAGGCCTAGAAGACCTCCGGTAAGACAGCCAAATGCTCAAAGATATCCATCCTTCAATGGATACTGCCACAGCTGCAACCACTTTGGTCACAAAGCTAATCAGTGCAGAATGAGAATGAATCAGAATAATTCATCCTTCTCCGGACAGTGCTTCAACTGCAAAAGGTATGGACACAAATCCCATGAATGTAGAATTATGCAAGTAAACAAATCATTCAAAGGTAGATGCTTCACATGCAATAGAATAGGTCATAGGGCTAATCAATGCAGATCAAGAGGATATCAGTCAAATATGCAAAGAAATGTTATTTGCCAAATCTGCAACAGGTCCGGTCATAATGCTAAAGTCTGCAGAAACAAGAATCAGGACAAGAGAGGTCCGGTGTATAATCAGAATCAAGACAAGGGTAAACAAAAGATGAATGCGGATGAGGTTAGGAATCAGATGAGCAAGATTTGGGTAAAGAAAAGTTCAGAGAATGTAGAGGTTGGATCCGCACCAGACTCTGGTGCTGATATTTCTTCCGGAAATTAAAAAGTAAGCTCAGGCTCAGGGGGAGACTCAAAGAAAATCTTGTTCCCCCAACCAAACAAGTGGTGCCGGATGTGGCACAAGATGCGGATCAAAGGGTTTGTAGATATGAGTCTTGAGATACTTCAGTCAAGTTTTCAGAGGTCTGCATGGAGTTATGAAGAAGCTATGATCGATCAAATAAGACCTGTTCAGGGAGATGCTCCGGTATGATAAAGGATTACAAAAAGGTCCGGAAAGATCTGGAAATGCACTATCTTGTTCTGCGGATTGGACAGAGTGTTTGAGATGATCTTGTAATATGCTACCTCGATTTATTCATGATTGAAAGATCCGGATGATATCCACAGATCAGGACTAATCCGGGATACTCCAAGCTATTCAGACAAGGCAAACCGGAATGATGTAGGTGAAGCATTTATTGCAGACAGGTATTAGGGTTCGCGGAGCAATTTAAGGGATTTCTCAAAGGTCATTTGCTCATTCTACACTCGAGAAGAAGCGAAAAGTGGAGCTCTGCAACAAGGTTCTTCAAGCACACCAAGGATCTCCTGCCAAAGCTATTGGATAAAGAAATCAATCCAACCACTCCGTGCAAACCGAAGGCGCATAAGGTATTCTCCGTTTTTCATTACCTCACTGCAAATCCTTGAAGAATGGCTACTCCAAACATAGTTAAGATCTCTGATAGACCTCGCCCCTCATTCAAGAAACATCCCTACAAATCATTGGAGGTAGACCCACTAGGAGCCTTCTCTAGTGTTCCTCACGGAGTTTTACACACCGAAGACATTAGGGTTTACATACATGCAAACATTGAGGAATTTGGGGAATTCAAATTAAGAGACCTCTATCACAAGCAGCTGATTGACAATGCTTTTGAGCTTAAACCAGAGTATAAGGATATTCAGAAGAAACAATTTGAGCAATTTATTCATTTCCCCTATTTTGAAGAAGATGAATGGGTCCGGTATGTGCTGAGCAGGATGCATGACAACTTTCTATGGCTAGATAGACCCTGCAAGATCACAAAAGAGGCAATTAGAGCAGTAACTGGCCTATACTCTTCCGGAGGAGTACCTATCCTCAAATCTGTCAAGAACAACATTGTAACTGAGGCCACCGGATCAAAATTTGACAAAAGGGCAATGACCATTGAAGACATCTCCGATCCGGATATCAAATATGCATCAATGATAATAGGATACAAGATCTACCACTCCAGCAGGGAGAATTCTGTATCCGGAACTGCAGTATACACTACCTATGAGATGCTAAGAAAGAATGCAGAGTATGATCTCTGCGAACTACTGCTAAGCCAATTAATGGAAAATATACAGAAAATCAAGAAGGATAAGAAGAATTCCTTTAAGTATGGTACTCTGATTGTATGTCTATTCTTCTACTTCATGAATGAGCTACCCGGAACAAGTGGATGGGTATGGCAGAATGACAAACCTGTTGCAGTCCAGATAAGAGACTACTTGCATGGACTTGGGGATGCAAAAGCGAGAAATTCAGCTCTATGGGGATACTTCAAAAACTTTCAGAGCATGATGCAAGCAAGAGAGAGAATTCCCCAGTCTCTCATTGAGAAATACAAGGACTCAGTGTGCTTTATGGTTGACACCGATCAGTGCCTAATGGAGGCAGTAGAGCCAAGGACTGTCTGGATCATGCCCATGGGGTATGAAGTTGATGAACAGATAGTGGAGCTGCATGTTCAACACATGCTAAGTCAGCCCAAAGATCCTAAGGCAGAAAGGTTTGGAACCTTTGAGGAGCTGAGTGTAAAAATACATGTAGAACTCAGGGAACCTGAGATTAAAAGAAAGGTAAGAAAAGAAGTAGAGCACATTGCTCAAGGCCTAGGTATCTCAAAGGAGGCACTTGATGCCAGCCGGGAAAAGAGGAGGAAGGCCGAGGAAGAAGAGAAAAGCAAAGAAAGTGCTCCGGTTGGAGCTCCCACCCGGACCAGATCAACAAAGAGATCTGCACCTCCCTCAACCAAAAGTTCAAAACTGGAAGTCCAGGCATCCGGTAAGAGATCAAAGGCAAAAGCCACAAGGGCTTATGGAAGCCAAAAGGATGAAGAGGAAACAGAATCAGATGAAGGAGTAAGAGAAGTAAAGAAATAGAAAAAGAAAGGATCCGGTAAGCCCTCCACAGGCCAAGACAAGGAGGAAATGGCAGAGGTAACTGTTGAAAAGCCCACTCTGTCACTAGAGAGCATAATCAAGTCGGTCACGGTGGATGGAAACCTTCAACCAATGACTGAATCATATGATGACTTCAGTGAGGCCGACCAAAAGACTCTGCAGGAGGCCACAGTGAAATATCTTAACATATATAATAAGGCTTTCATTGAAATAATATCTCTTATTCCTAAAAGCCTAGAAAAGGAAATGGAAGTGAGAAAAAAATAATGCTCATGCTAAAGATCTTGAGATCCGGGAGCAGATAGCTATTCAGCTATATCCTCAAATTGATCCCAAGACAATGAACATTATCTTCAAGGACTGTAAAGATGAGTTCAGAAGCAAAGCCAGGATGAATCAACTCATGCTTGGTGAGACTGACAAAGTGGCCCAAGAAACAGAAGAGATCCTCCGGAAGGCCTTCAAAAGGTTCAATCTTCCTGTTGTAGAGGACTTAGGTGCAGAAACAGCTGCTGATTTGGAATTTTCTGTTCCGGAAGAAGTGAGCCCTGAACAGACAAGTGAGGACTTGGGACCCTCTGCTCAAGAAGAAGTGGCCCATGAACAAGTTAGCATCTCTCCTCCGGTTTCCCCTACAGTCTCCGGATCCAAAGAAGAAGAGCAACTACAGGAGAAGGAAGCAGTGGTGAAAGACAAAGAGGTTGACAGTTCTAAGACTGCAGAAGAAAAGAAACATCTGTCTCCGGCAAGAGACACTGCACAAACTGTTCAACAATTTTTGAGTAAAGAAACTCTAGAGATTGATGAACCGGAGCTTCTAAAAGGTCCATTTGATTTTGACTCTCTCTCTCCGGTACAAACAATGAAGATAGCTTCATTTGCAAATGCCAAGGCAAATGAAAAGCTCCTGAAGTCTCATATGGAAGACTGTGAGTTGATAGAGGCTACTTCCGGAATACTTGTAAAGATCATGCCATCAATCCAGATAGATCCGACAGCCTCCACTTCCGGTAATCTAAAAACCTTAGTCAGCAGTGTTGATACACATTTTGATTCTTTAGAAAAATCAGCTGAAGAAAAGGTCCGGAAGGAATTTTTGGATAAGAGATTTTCAGAAATATTAGAATTAATCTCTAAGGATAGGAAGATTGTAAGCATTGGAATAAGGAGCTTAGAGAATGCTCTTAAGGATGGCGGTGATATCTATAAATTTTGTATATCCTGGTCAAAGGCAACAGCAGCATTTGACAAGAAAATAAAAGAGGAACAGGATAAGCTACAAAGCTTATCTCAAAGTTTTGATCCTCTCTCTTCCTCTATAATAAATCAAGAATGTCAGACTATTGCAGTCTTGAACGAAATAAAGAATCTTGAGAAGGAAAGGAAGAACATCACCAACCGGATGGGAGAACTTAGAAGGATTATAATCCCTAAGTTGGAAACCATGCATGAGGCCATCAGTGATGCTAGGACCACCGCCCAAACAAAAGATCCGACAGATCTCAAGCGGGCAGAAGCGTTTGCATTTTTGTTAAGTGGTCACATTTCAATTTTGGACAGAATGAAGCAAAGTTGGGCTACCGAAATGATTCAATTACAGACATCCTTTGCAGACATTCTTCAATATATGTGAGTATGTAAATATGCGGCTAAGTATAAGAAATTTTTGAAAATTTTGATATGCGGACCCTACCCTTTGCCATTGATGTCAAAGGGGGAGTGAGGAGCAGTGAAAAATGAGGGATCCAACTAAGGGGGAGTTCCGGAAATTGTATATAAAGACAGAGCATCAGCAAAGGGGGAGCATAGTGAAAACACTTAGTCATTTTTCACTAAGTGTTGCCATCAATGCCAAAGGGGGAGATTGTTGGCAAGAGACACTATATGGATTCATGGTTGTTGTCATTGATGGCAACAAAGGTCATCCCACATATCCGCAAGACATGATATGTCTCTACCGGAAGTCAGAATAAAGAATGTTGTGATCCGGTGAAGAAGAACAGAGCATGTGGCAAGGTCCGACAGATTGGTCCGGACCTCTC
Organism: Cunninghamia lanceolata; assembly: GCA_027924645.1. Lineage (NCBI taxonomy): Eukaryota > Viridiplantae > Streptophyta > Pinopsida > Cupressales > Cupressaceae > Cunninghamia > Cunninghamia lanceolata. The sequence goes on along the minus strand of BSBN01000534.1, from coordinate 11,770,762 downwards.
AGAGGAAGTGTCTTGGTGCAGTGCGGATTTGGGGAAGTTAAGAGGACTACCTTGAGTGGTATATTCCAAGGATTTAGCCTCCGGTGATGGACAAGGAAAAAGATATGAATGGTTGAGTACCGGATTTCTGAGAGACAGTGAAAACAGAGGAAGAACTGACTGGCAGAGTATCAGACTGCTTTCCGGATGTGTTACTGTTGATGACAGAGGTTGTGAAGGCATGAATCATGTTTGGCCGACATGATTAATGATATCTACAAGTATATGCTTGATCCGCATTGCTTGGTGAGGAAGGATTCAGCCGACAGAATGAGAGTTTGTAAGAAACTAGACTGTTCCGGATGCCGACTAGAAAGGTGATGAAATTACTTGTGCGGATATATATAGAGGATGGATTTAGTTGTGAAATGTGTGTGAGTGTGGAGAGATATGCGAATAAGTCTAGAGAAAGAGCAGAGGTAGCAAAAAGGATCCGGTATGTGAAAGATAGCAGAATAAAGAACAGAGGAAAGATGAAGTGCAGCAGATCAGTGTACTGAGCCTAACCGGAACTGAACTCCAGCATATGCAGATGCTTCCAATCAGTTCAAGACTGTGATTCTCATCACTTTGTAGACAGTGTGTCTTTTTGTAGGCAGTGGGCCTCTTGTGAGCAGTGTGCTCGGGCAGTGAGCCCTAATTGGCAAGTGCCATTTTTGTAATTTCCTATTCTTCTAACAGAGAATAATTCTTAGGTTAATCACCCCGTGGTTTTCTCCCTTAACAGGGTTTCCACGTCAAAAATACTGTGTCATGTGTTTCTTATTTCATGGTTAATGTTTTGTGTTTGATTTTATGCTGCTTCAATTAAAAGGAAAGTTCAATAAGGGAAATAATTAGGATAACTGATTCACCCCCCCCTCTCAGTTATCAACAGTTTTTTCTTGGTGTTATGATGACCTGAAGGATTTTAGGAGTGGGCAATTTCAGCATCATATTCCTTTGAAAACAAATGCAACCCCATTCAGGCAGAAGTTGAGAAACTATAACCCAAAGGTTGCTAAGGCTATCTTTAAGGAGATCAACAAAATGTTGAAGGCTAGGATTATTTATTCTATTCATCACTCCACCTGGGTGGCAAACATTGTCCCATTACGTAAAAAAATGGAGAAATAAGGATTTGTGTTGATTTTAGGAACCTGAACCAAGCCGGTTTGAAAGATAATTATCCCTTACCTGTGATGGATCACATTTTACAAACAGTTGCTAGATCAGAGATGATGTCCATGTTAGATGGGTTCTCAAGTTATAATCAAATAAGTTTGGCTACAGCTGATCAACATAAAACTACTTTCACTACACCCCGAGGAACTTTTGCTTATAACCGTATGCCCTTTGGTTTGATTAATGTTGGTGCAACTTTTCAATGGGCAATGGATTCATCCTTTAGAGATGTGAAAGATAGAATTATTGTCATCTATCTTGATGATTTGACTATTTTCTCTAGAAGAAGAGAAGATCATCTGAAAGATCTAGAGATCATTTTGCAAAGGTGTCAAAGTCATGGGATATCTCTTAATCCTAAGAAGTTAATTTTCTGTGTAACAGAAGGTAAGTTGTTGGGACATTTAGTTTCAAAGGATGGAATCAAGATTGATCCAGGAAGGGTTAGAGCAATACAATAGCTAAGTCTTCCTTCTAATAGGATTGGAGTTAAGTCTTTCTTTGGCCAGATTAAATTCCTTAGAAGGTTCATTCCTAATTTTGCTAAGATTACAAAACATATTGTAGGGATGATGAGTGAAAAATAGGCATTCAAATGGAACGAGACTGCTAAGAAAGCATTTGAAGATATTAAAGAAGCAATTGCACAAACGCCTACTTTGGTAAACCCTGATTTCCAAAAAGATTTTATTATTTATTGTTATGCCTCAGAACATACTATGTCTGGTATCTTACTACACAAGAATGAATTGATGTAGAAGCCCCAATAGCCTTTATGAATGTTCCTCTCAAGAAGCATAAACTTAAATATTCTTTAGCTAAGAAGCAAGCTTTCGCTATGGTAAAGGTTGTCAAACAATTTAGATATTACATACTACATTCTCATTCAATTGTATTTGTGCCTAGTTCGGTTGTAAAAAGCATTCTGACTCAATAGGATGTTGGGATGAACAATAGAGCAACATGGGTTGGTAAAATTCAAGAATATGACTTGGAGGTTAGCCCAACCAAATTAGTTAGAGGTTAAGGTCTGTGCAAATTGATTGCTGAAAGTAAGGAAGAAGAAGAAGAAGAACCTCCCACTATCCTATTGGTAAGTTTACAAGATCCATGGTTCCTTAATGTGGCACACTATCTTACTTATAGAGACTGTCCCAGTCACTTATCCCCAAAGGAGAAAAGGAATCTGAGGTTAAAAACAGCAAAATATGTCATATGGGGTGATGTCTTATACAAAAAGGGGCTAGATGGAACCTTTATGAGATGTGTAGATAAGGAACAACAGCACGAGCTTTTGGAAGTTTTTAATAATGAAGCCTGCGGTGGACACTTCTCTTCTTCGGTCATAGCCTTCAAAATCCTTAGAAATTGTTATTATTGGGCGGGTATGTTTAAATATGCATACATATGGGTAGCTAACTGTGAAAAATGTAAAATATTTTTAGGAAGGCCACAACTTGCAGATTTGCCTCTGAGGCCTATCGTTATTGAAGAAGAACCTTTCAAACAATGGGGATTAGATTTTATTGGGACTCTCTCACTGCCTTCATGTGCCGGACATACACACATTCTTACAGCAATAGACTATTTTACAAAATAGGTTGAAGTAGTCCTTGTGAAGAGAACCACTTCAGAAGTAGTGTGCAATTTTCTTAAAGAGAATATACTGGTGCATTTTGGTGTCCCTCAAAAACTTGTAGCAGATAATGCCACTAGCTTTTCCTCAATTGAATTTACTTCTTTTTGCTATGAGCATAGTATATCTCTCTCTCACTCATTAGATTACTACCCTCAAGGAAATAGACACGCTGAGTCCAATAATAAAAATCTGATAGCCATCATGAGAAAATTGGTGAGTGAGAATCCCAAAGATTGGCATAAAAGATTGTATGAAGCACTCTGGTCTGACAGGGTAACCCCAAAAAGGGCAATAGGAATGGTGCCTTTTGAGTTGGTTTATGGAATAGGAGATCAGTTATCATTACCTCTGGAATTATCTGCGGCCAAATTATAAAATATCATTAAAGATCAATACTTTCAAGATTCCTTAAAGAAAAGAGTTATGTACTTAACCAGGATCGAAGAAGAAAGGAATGAACTGGTTGATCAAATTACTACTCACCAAGCCAGGGTTAAGAAGATTTTTGATCGAAAAACAAGGCCCAGAAAATTCATGGAAGGAGACAAAGTGCTGCTCTGGGATAGGAGGAGAGAACCTAAAGGAGCACATGGCAAATTTGATTCACTCTGGAAAGGACCTTTCAAATTTCATTAGGTACTGGGTCCTAATTCTTTTAAATTGGAATATCTTGATGGATCTCTTTTACCCTTGTCTTATAATGGATAGGATCTTAAATTGTATCGACTATAAAATAGGTGTCCCCTGTTTTGTACATAGTCTTTCCTTTGTTGTCATGTGTTGTCATTTTCCTTTCCCAGTTTTGGTTTGCCTTGTTTATTTTCCTTCGGCACCTGTGTTTCAGTTTGTGCATAACCAGAGTTTCTAAATTCTCTACATTTTGTCATAAAATGCAGTCCCCAGTTAGAGCCAATGTTACCTTTAATTCACCCTTATTTAATTTTTCGTGATCCTTCCTAAGCAAAAAGTCAACCTACCATCTTTCCTTGTTGGTTATATGTTTAAATCTGAAGTCAGCTCTTTGTCTTTAAAAGTTCATTCACCTGTCGTCATATATGTGAAATTACTGAAGAATTGAACCTTTTAACTTGAACCCTTTTCAAGGTTCAAGAGTTCAACGGTCCAAGAGTTCAATATTCAATGCTTCTTAAGGATTCATGTACACTCAGTCCCCTTATGTAACTCAATTTGTATCTTTGAACCTTCCGGTTGAACCTCATAGCAGAGTTCAATGGTTCAATAGTTCAACGGTTCAATGTTTCTCAAAAAGTCATGAATTGTTGGTCCCTTTGTGTAAGTCAATTTGTATTTTTGAACCTTCAAGTTGAACCTCATTTTGGGAGTTCAAAGGTTCAAAGGTTCAAAGGTTCAAGAGTTCAACGTTCCGTGACTTTAGTCCAATTTTTCTCGAATTCTCCTTTAAGTCAAAATTTGCGGGAGATCTTAAAAGAAGAAAATCATTTAGAGGGAAATATATCTGGAACATTTTATGAAATGAAAAGTTCTAACTTCAAAAGGTTATGAGTAATCATCACACATTAAGGTCATGTGCGAGAACTACTTACAATTAATGTACCTGTCAGAATTTGCGTCCTATCAAGCAAGTTCAGCACAAGTTAATTGATGCAGTAATTATTCGACCTAATTTTATGCCTTTTATCAAGAAAAGACAGGCCTTTTTTAACAGGAAACACATAAGGTGATGCAAAAGGAGAGCAGTGCTAGAGGTATAAGATTTTTATTGCCCAATTTCACAGTAATTTCTGATCCATTGAAGGTGAGTTTGACTTTTCCTATAGCTGATTCCATTACTTTGTTGGAAAGGAGAATCATTTTGAGTTTCTAGTTTTATTAGAGAAGTTCAAAGCATTTTTCATTATATCTATCCAATCTGTAGCCATGAAATCTGCTTGTCATGGTTCCGAACACGATCCTAGCCTTGTTTGTTCTCTTCCTGAATTTGGGGATACCTCTCTAGCTCAATATGATTTAGAGGATTTTAAGGAGAGGGTTAAAAATCCTATGTCAACTCCTATGATGGAGAAAATAGTAGGAAGCGGTTTAGTCAAAGTTGTAGCCTTTCCCATGGCAATACAATGCCCTAAATTAGTTCTGGAATGTATGAGCAGATATGACCCCCAAAATAGGTGTATCAAAACTGCAGATGGCAATGTGTTACTACCAGTCAATAGACAAACCCTAATGGTTGTGATGAAAATTCCACCTAAAGAGCCATATTCTGATCTTAATATCACTTCTTCTTATAACTATTTTTCATTGGAGAAATCAAACTATAGGAATGTAATTGCAAGGAATTGCCTATTGAAATTTCAAAAGGGAGGATCAAGACTGCCTAGACCACTAAGAAGAGAACACATGATACCGGAAGTAAAGGATATTATGGTATTGCTACACAAGCTAAAGGTTAACTCCCAGGCATTTTATTGGGAAAACTGGATGTATTTCTTCATTCAGGTGATCCTCCAAGGAGAACAGTAGTTGGATTGGGCAGAAATCATAGCCGAATGTTTGCATCTAGGTTTGAGTAATTATTTGGGGAATAAGGATTTTTATATGTCTTCATATCTCTTTTACTGCCTAGCGTCTACAAGAGGATGGAGAGGGTTGCCTCATGCATCCTTGGTTGGAAACAACAAAATTTATGATTATTATTCACATTTGCAGATGCAAAATTGTTATGAAAACTATTGAAGGGTTAATGATGTTTTTACTGGTAGGATGACTTATGAATTCAGAGGCAATGTTAATAAGAGAATGTCTAATGAAGCCATGCAGCTAATCAGTATTTATTTTAGTTTCTTCATTTAGTTTCCCAAATTTACTTATATTAGAGTTGGTGGTTTTGATGGCGAACCAGTGAAGCTGCACAGATATGTTTTTGACTACTTTGTATTGATAGAAGTTTGCAGGCAATTAGCCCATGTAGATAAGAAATTTCCAATGAAGAAAGAATCTGGTATATCTTTTCTCGTTGAACTTGGACACTATTCATGCCAGGCGATTTCTAACACTTTAAATCTATAGGTGGACCTGAAAAAGTTCAATTTTTAGTACTATAATGTCATACTGCATTTTGAAAGAAAAGGCTTTGCTAGGGACAATCTGGATTTTGGAACAGGATTTTCACATATTCCCTAGATAGAAGACTATTGGGAAGATTGTCCAGATGAATTTGAAGTTAGAAGAAAGATTTGGTGCAGGTTCTCCTTTGGGCAAATAGTTACACTCAATCTGAGTATGAATATCTCTGGAATAATTGATGGTGAAGAACAGGTAATTGATCCTCATTTTGAACAAATAAAATAGCTACCTATTGTAGAAGCTGATTGGGATGGAGGTGAAGAGGATCGGATAGAAGTCAAAACCATTCCAGTGATAAGGAGAACTGAGAAATGGTTAAGGGAATGCAAACTGAAGGAGTTTCAAAATGAAGATTCCTAGCGATGTGCACCAATTGTTGAATCACCATCTCCAATAAGTTCTTCTAATCGGCCTTTTACTATCTGTGATGCAGGTACTCCTGAGCCAAGAATTGGAAAGGGTTTTGTTATCAAAAAGTCCAAGAAAACCCTTGCAATTATTCTACCTTCTTGTACCACCAGATTAAGGACCAAAAGCAGGAAGAAGAAGGAGATTTCAGAAAGAATAATTGTGGATTTAAACTCTGAAGAAGATTTGAGGGGAGCAATGGGTGATAAATAATTTGATTCACCAATGGCGGAAGAGACCAATGAAAATCAACAAGCAGATGTTGCTTCAAATTCTCCCAACTTGATGATGATATCAAATGTTCCTTTCGAACAACTGGATTCTGGTAAAGAAGTTTCGGCCCTTGCACTAAAATGGTTAGAAAGCTCAATTAGTGATAAAAGAAAAATAGTTCTATTTTCATTGCCATTGGAGGACATGGTTAGCAAGTGCCTAGGAAAGACGCCTAAATCCAAAAGGTAGAAATAGCCCGGCCAACAACTGATGAAGAAGTTCAAGATCCCACGGTTCAGGATTTCACAATAGAAAGAATAGATCTTGGGACTGCATCACGAGCCGCGGACGTACACCATCTGGAAGCATCTACCAAGAGGATAGTTAGCCGTACCTGGAAGGATGAAAAAGATAAGAGGCAGTTGAAACAGACTTTACGATTAATGGTAGAGTATATTGATGCCATTCATAATCCAAATCCCCAACCTGTTTCTCAACTACCTTTGTCTTTTGACCTGAAATCTCCAGCGAATTAGAAAATGCTAGATCAGATACACAGAAAAAAAATGGTGACCAGAGTGTTTGATGATTGGTTGGATGGTATCATCCACAAGGGTACATAGTACATTAATGAATTGAAAAATATATATGATGAAACCATGGCTACCATCAAACATTTGAAAACACAAAATGCTTCGTGGGTAAAAGATGAAGGGAAGTGGATGAATGTGATGAATCAAATTGATGAAGTTCAGAAATATGGGGTAACAAAGCTTTTATCATAAAAGAGTTTGACAAGTCTAAACGATGATACACTATATGTAAGGAAGAGAAACATCCAATGGAGAAACTTAGTATCTCATCAAGGGCGAATTGAATTTACAAAAATGATTAACGAAATAACTGAGTTTACCCAGTCTTTGTAGCATGATTTGGAATGCATCGATGTGAAATATATAAAACATGAAGGGAAGTGGATGAATGTGATGAATCAAATTGATGAAGTTCAGAAATATGGGGTAACAAAGTTTTTATCATAAATGAATTTGACAAGTCTAAACAATGATACACTGTATGTAAGCAAGAGAAACATCGCATGGAGAAACTCAGTATCTCATCAAGGGTGAATTGAATTTACAAAAATGATTAAAGAAATAACTGAGTTTACCCAGTCTTTGTAGCATGATTTGGAATGCATCGATGTGAAATATATAAAAGATGATGGGGAGATAGAGAAGGATATCGATACTATGGTTCAATCCTTCAGTGAAAAAATTAGTTTTGTTAAAGAAAATGATAACCTATTAATTAAAGATTTCTCTCGGATATCAAAGGTAGAATCACTTCTTCACCTCTATGTTGATGCACTCCTAGAGCATGCGGAGAAAGTGGCGAAGATTCAAAGAGAGAAAGATGTTTGGAAAGCAAGGGTTAAACACATTGGCATTCCTAACATCTTGAAAATCCAAGAATTTGTTACCGCATTTCAGGAGAGGAAGGCTCAACGAGTCTCCTCAGCTGAACAAAGTAAATCTGAAGATTCTATTCTGCCACCCAAGTCATGATCTTGCTTGCATAATCTCTTTATTCAGTTATTTAGTTGAAATTATGTTCAAAAACTTTATCTTTTAATGAGCTTGTATGAAACTAAAATCCCGTGTGGGTCAGAGTTGGTTTTAACTCTAGGTTTAAATGAATGGTTAATTAGGGTAACTATATATATGTTTTTAGTTGTTAAAACTGATATACAAAAAGGAAGGAAAACTAAGAAATTTTGGAGCTAAACTTTTATGTTTTACAATATATGTGATGTTTGTCTGAAACATTTTCATCTGTGAATGAGAAGGAGAAATGATTACTGCAGTCTTAAATCTGTGCATTTAAGTTATTTGAAATCAAGTTTCTGTGTGAACTCTTCTTTCATGTGGTAATTATTCTTTCATCAGATAACTCATCATTTATGTTTTATCAATTATTGGTTCAGTAATATAAATGTTTATACATCTTATTGTTATTGAAGATGGAAACTGTGTATTCTATCACCAAATGATGTTATAAAGAAGAAAGATATCACATTCATAGCATCATGATGTATGAATGTTAGTTTGCCTTTAACTCTTTCTGGTTAAAAGCGTATCTAAATGATTAGAATAATTTGAATTCATTCAAGATTTAAAAGGGAGTTGTACCTTAATTCAGAGGGGAATTATTCCTGATAGTTCACCCATTTGTTGTTTAACTTATTTGTTCTTGAAAGAAAGGGTTATAGAGTCAAAACAAAACATTTTTAGACCAGGACAAATCTATTAGCCAACAGTTTTTGGTGACTCTACTGGGGAATTGAAGTTGCTTGTTGAAAGATTAGTCGCCTTAATATAAAGCAACGATGGTGCTTCCTCAGGAAAATATAATTCATGTTCTACAACCTAATCTTAGTTTTCAAGACGAGCAGGAAGATATAATTAGTCAGTTAAATACTCTTGCATGGCGCACTTGCTGAAATATAGATGATTATAGAAGAGCAAGCTGAGTATTAGAAAAGGAAGAAGAATTGGCTGATAATTTGAGATTGTTGTTACTCAGACAAAGAAGGAGGCAAGCAGAAAATGCAGTAAGAAATCAAGCCCCTGAAGTCTGAAGAGGTCAAGAACATCTTGGAAACCAATAACTACCTATCCAATTCCAATATCTTAAACTCGATTCCAGAAGATACACAAGGTCTTAGAGGAGAGAGGGAGTTGAAGATCCTACTTTTCAAACGCTGTAAAGCCTAAATTTTCTTTATATCCCTACTCCTAGAAGGAGAGCTAGAAGTAGACCCCCGAGCCCCCCTAAGCTCTCTATAACCTCTGTTTGTCAAGCCTTAACTCTTTCTGGTGTTATGATTCCTTTTGCTATAAGCTTTCTACCAATGGTTCAACCTTGGGGAGTAGCTATAGGACCTCTAAATTTAGGAGCTAACCTGAATCCTCTACCTAAAAATGCAAGGGAAACCTTACCTAAATTTAATGGAGATGGAAGACAATCACCAGATGAGCATCTGAGTGCCTTTGTTGTAGTATGTGGTGTGTTAGGTGTGTAACATCAAGATGTAGCCATAAGGCTCTTTGTCCAAACTCTAACTGATACTGCAGCACAATGGTTCTATCATCTGTCTGACTCTTCAATTATGATCTAGAATGATATGAAAATTGCATTCGAAAATAGATTCAAGAGTGCAGAAGATGAACATTCCCTTCTTGCTCAATTGACTCAGCTCAAGAAAGAAATTCACGAGCCTATGAGGGAATTTATAGCCAAATTCAATAGAATTGTGCACAAAATCCCAAATGCTAAGAGGCCAACTCCTGAGAATCAGAAATGTTTCTTTATCAATTTTATGCCCCCTGATATTACTTTCCATCTTAGAAGAGGTGCAGTTACCGACTTAGCAATCTCACAAACCTTGGTAGTTGGGTTAGAGGATGATCTTCTAATGGCTGGAAAATGGAAGAGAGAAGTCTAAATACCTAATGCTCATCCCTCATCCTCTACAGATCCTATAGTTCAATGGCTATTTAATGATATGATCACTTTGAAAAGATAGATGCCTAAGGTTGGTACTTCATTTCAACAACCATATCAAGATATTGGGAGGAGAAATTTTTATCTACAGACAAATACTAGTAGGACATTGCCACTTACATCAGCACAACCAAGGATAAGTATTGAAGCTCCTCCTGGGAGAGGGAATATATGTGCCTTTCATTTGACTACTGATCATGACAGAAATTCTTGTCCGGAGATGCTTAGATATGCTCAAATGGCCGCTACTCAAGATGTATTGGGAGAGATTACCGAAGAAGAAAGGAACTTTGAGGAGCCTGGCGACTCTTAAATACACTTCCTAGAATATGAATCAGATTCAGAAAGAGGAGGTGAAATATTGGTTACTCTTGAAGATCCTTCATGTGCTATGCTTACCAAAAGTCAGAAGAATCCGAGATTTTCTAATACTCAAGAAGTGCCTGTTAAAGGTAAGGAACCTCTTATTAGAACCTTTGATGCTAATTTGAAGACCCAAGAAATTAAATTGTTACATTGAAATGATCATGAAACTTCTTTTGATATTTTAGAATTCTGTAAGTATGCAAAGATTCAAATATCCCCTACTGAATACCTCAAGTTAAAACCCAAAGAACTTGATAAATTGGTTAAATATGTCAAAGGTGGTCCTACACAAATTGAACCCAAAAGTCAACTAAATGTTAATGCTGAGTCTCCCATTGCTCAATTGTTTGCCTCTCCACCTGAATCACCCATGTACACTCCTACAATGGCCTTCAATTCATCTAATGATACTTCTTATATGGCCGATATGAAGCCCAACCCTTTTTATGTTTCTTTATTCATAAATGGCCATAAACTCAATAATTGTATCATAGACTCAGGTGCTTATGATAATATTATGCCTTCTTCTGTAGCCAAAGCCCTAGGCCTATCCCTTATAAAAACATTTGGTAGGTGTTACTCCATGGATGGCAAACAAATTTATTTGCTCATACAAATTAAAGATGCATGAGTTGCTCTTGCAGCCTATCCTGATAAAAGAGTGAAGTTGACTATCTTGGTAGCGAATATTCCTGCTAGTTATGGGATGTTGTTGAGTAGGACTTTTTGCAAATATTTAGGTGGGTAGATTAAATTGGATTGGTTAGAAGCTACAATTCTAGTGGGAAAGCAAAAAGTTAAGCTAGAACTTGAACCCAAATGCAAGTTTACTATATACCCTTCTGATGATCCTAAGTCTCAGATTCTATTTGAAGAATGTGAATTTGGTAACTATTTTCTCTCTTCTGAAGACATGAAGGAAGAATCCGTCCCAAAGTTTGTTCATTCAGATGATCTATGGACCATGGAATTTGATGGTAGTTGTGCTACCATTCATTCAGGAGCAGGGGTTGTTTTGATCTCACCTGAAGGTAAAATTTTTCCTTACTCTTTCAAGTTCAAATTTAAAAATACTAATAACACTGCAGAGTATGAAGCTCTATTTCTTGGGTTAAATGAAGCCAAAGGAAAAGGTATAAAGATACTCAGAGCAAAAGGAGATGTTGAATTAATTGTTAAACAGGTGAGAGGCATTTTTTTAGTTAAAAATGAAAGATTGAGACATTACAGGAACAGAGTTTGGGATGAGATAGAATGTTTTGATGCCTTTTCTATTGAGGCAATTCCCAGAGATCTGAACACATGGGTAGATTCCTTAGCAGTGTCAACTTCTCTTCTTCTCCCACACCCTAATTTCAAAATGGATTCATATAGAATAGAACTGGTCTACCATCCTAATGTCCCAGATAATGCTAAAAATTGGCAAGTTTTTGAGAATGATAGGCAGATCAGAAAATTCTTGGAGAATGCTGAGATGTTCCTGGGGACTTATTTTGAAGGTTCTAAAGCAGAATGTAAAGAATTCAGTCCTGATCCAGGGATCAACTTAATTGATGATGTTATTTAGTTAAAGGGAAACAAAATCCCCAAAGGATTGGTCTCTCTAGAACATTTGTTCACTTGATAAGATGAATATACCAAAGGTAAACTTCATCAGAATCCTGACAAATTGGGGGATTATGAGAAAATAAACATTGGAAGTAAAACTGATCCAATGGATTTCTATTGGTAGGTGTTCTTCGCCAGAGGATAAAAACAATTTGATTAATCTATTGATTAAGTATAAGGATGTCTTTGCTTGGTGCTATGATGACCTGAAGGATTTTAGGAGTGGGCAATTTCAGCATCATATTCCTTTGAAAACAAATGCAACCCCATTCAGGCAGAGGTTGAGAAACTATAACCCAAAGGTTGCTAAGGCTATCTTTAAGGAGATTGACAAAATGTTGAAATCTAGGATTATTTATCTGATTCATCACTCCACCTGGGTGGCAAACATTGTCCCAGTATGCAAAAAAAATGGAGAAATAAGGATTTGTGTTGATTTTAGGAACCTGAACCAAGCCAGTTTGAAAAACAATTATCCCTTACCTATGATGGATCACATTTTACAAACAGTTGTTGGATCGGAGATGATGTCCATTTCAGATGGGTTCTTAGGTTATAATCAAATAAGTGTGGCTGCAGCTAATCAACATAAAATTGATTTCACTACACCCCGGGGAACTTTTGCTTATAACCGTATGCCCTTTGGTTTGACTAATGCTGGTTCAACTTGTCAACGGGTGATGGATTCATCCTTTAGAGATCTGAAAGATAGAATTATTTTCATCTATCTTGATGATTTGACTTTTTTCTCTAGAACAAGAGAAGATCATCTAAAAGATCTAGAGATCATTTTGCAAAGGTGTCAGAGTCATTAGATATCTCTTAATCCTAAGAAGTCAATTTTCTGTGTAACAGAAGGTAAGTTGTTGGGACATTTAGTTTCAAAGGATGGAATCAAGATTGATCCAACGAGGGTTAGAGCAATACAATAGCTAAGCCTTCCTTCTAATAGGACTGAAGTTAAGTCTTTCTTTGGTCAAATTAACTTCCTCAGAAGGTTCATTCCTGATTTTGCTGAGATTACAAAACATATTGTAGGGATGATGAGTGAAAAATAGGCATTCAAATGGAACGAGACTGCTAAGAAAGCATTTGAAGATATTAAAGAAGCAATTGCACAAACACCTACTTTGGTAAACCCTGATTTCCAAAAAGATTTTATTATTTATTGTTATGCCTCAAAACATACTGTGTCTGGTATCTTACTACAGAAGAATGAATTGAATGTAGAAGCCCCAATAGCCTTTATGAGTGTTCCTCTCAAGAAGAATGAACTTAAATATTCTTTAGCTAAGAAGCAAGCTTTCACTCTAGTAAAGGTTGTCAAACAATTTAGATATTACATTCTATATTCTCATTCAATTATATTTGTGCTTAGTTCAACTGTAAAAAGCATTCTGACTCAACAGGATGTTGGGATGAACAGTAGAGCAACATGGGTTGCTAAAATTCAAGAATATGACTTGGAGGTTAGGTCAACCAAATTAGTTAGAGGTCAAGGTCTATGCAAATTGATTGTTGAAAGTAAGGAAGAAGAAGAAGAAGAACTTCTCAATGTCCTGTTGGTGAGTTTACAAGATCCATGGTTCCTAAATGTGGCACACTATCTTACTTATGGAACTGTCCCAGTCACTTATCCCCAAAGGAGAAAAGGAATCTGAGGTTAAAAGCAGAAAAATATGTCATTTGTGGTGATGTCTTATACAAAAAGGGGCTAGATGGAACCTTTCTAAGATGTGTAGATAAGGAACAACAACACAAGCTTTTAGAAGTTTGTCATAATGAAGCCTATGGTGGACACTTCTCTTCTTCAGTCATAGCCTTCAAAATCCTTAGAAATTGTTATTATTGGCTAGGTATGTTTAAAGATGCATACAGATGGGTAGCTAACTGTTAAAAAAGCAAAATGTTTTCAGGAAGGCCATAACTTACAGCATTACCTCTAAGGCCTGTCGTTATTGAAGAACCTTTCAAACAATGGGGATTAGATTTTATTGGGCCTCTCTCACCACCTTCAAGTGTCGGACATACACACATTCTTACAACAATAGACTATTTTACAAAATGGGTTGAAGCAGTCCCTGTGAAGAGAACCACTTCAAAAGTAGTGTGCAATTTTCTCAGAGAGAATATACTGGTGCATGTTGGTGTCCCTCAGAAACTTGTAGCAGATAATGCCACCAGCTTTTCCTCAATTGAACTTACTTTTTTTTCTATGAGCATAGTATATATCTCTCTCACTCACCAGATTATTGCCCTCAAGGAAACGGACAAGCTGAGTCAAGTAATAAAAATCTAATAGCCATCATGAGAAAATTAGTGAGTGAGAATCCCAAAGATTGGCATAAAATATTGTATGAAGCACTCTGGGCTGATAGGGTAACCCCAAAAAGGGCAATAGGAATGGCACCTTTTGAGCTGGTTTATGGAATAGGAGCTCAGTTATCATTCCCTCTAGAATTATCTGTGGCCAAATTACAAAATGTCATTAAAGATCAATACTTTCAAGATTCCTTAGAGAAAAGAGTTATGTACTTAACTAGGATCAAAGAAGAAAGGAATGAACTGGTTGATCGGATTACTACTCACCAAGCCAGGGTTAAGAAGATTTTTGATCAAAAAACAAGGCCCAAAAAATTCATGGAAGGAGATGAAGTGTTGTTGTTGTGGGATAGGAGGAGAGAACCTAAAGGAGCACATGGCAAATTTGATTCACTCTGGAAAGGACCTTTCAAAAGTCATCAGGTATTGGGTCCTAATTTGTTCAAATTGGAATATCTTGATGGATCTGTTTTACCCCTGTCTTATAATGGATAGGATCTTAAATTATATCGACTGTAAAGTAGGTGTCCCCTATTTTGTACATAGTCTTTCCTTTGTTGTCGTGTGTTGTCATTTTCCTTTTCTAGTTTTGGTTTGCCTTGTTTCTTTTCCTCTGGCACCTGTGTTTTAGTTTGTGCGTAACCAGACTTTCTAAGTTCTCTGCATTTTGTCATAAAATGCAGTCCCCAGTTAGAGCCAATGTTACCTTTAATTCACCCTTATTTAATTTTTCGTGATCCTGCCTAAGCAAAAAGTTGACCTACCATCTTTCCTTATTGGTTATATGTTTGTTTCTAAAGTTGGCTCTTTGTCTTTAAAAGTTCATTCACCTATCGTCTTATATGTGAAATTACTGAAGAATTGAACCTTTTAACTTGAACCCTTGTCAAGGTTCAAGAGTTCAATGGTTCAAGAGTTCAATATTCAATGCTTCTTAAGGAGTTGTGTACACTCAGTCCCCTTGTGTAACTCAATTTGTATCTTTGAACCTTCTGGTTGAACCTCATAGCGGAGTTCAATGGATCAATAGTTCAACGGTTCAATGTTTCTCGAAAAGTCATGAACTGTTGGTCCCTTCGTGTAACTCAAATTCTATTTTTGAACCTTTGAGTTGAACCTCATTTCAGGAGTTCAAAGGTTCAAAGGTTCAAAGCTTCAAGAGTTCAATGTTCCGTGACTTTAGTCCCATTTTTCTCGAAGTCTTCTTTAAGTCAAAATTCGCAGGAGATCTTAAAAGAAGAAAATCATTTAGAGGGAAATATATCTGGAACATTTTATGAAATGAAAAGTTCTAACTTCAAAAGGTTATGAGTAATCATTACACATTAAGGTCGTGTACGAGAACTACTTACAATTAATGCACCTGTCTGAATTTGCATCCTATCAAGCGAGTTCAGCACAAGTTAATTGATGCAGTAATTATTTGACCTAATTTCATGTCTTTTATCGAGAAAGGACAGGCCATTTTTAATAGTAAACACACAGGATGATACAAAAAGAGAGCAGCGCTGGAGGTATAAGATTTTTATTGCCCAGTTTCACAGTAATTTCTAATCCATTGAAGCTGAGTTTGACTTTTCCTATAGCTGATTCCATTACTTTGTTGGAAAGGAGAATCATTTTGAGTTTCTGGTATTATTAGAGAAGTTCAAAGCATTTTTCATTATATCTATCCAATCTATAGCCATGAAATCTGCTTGTCATGGTTCCGAACACAGTCCTAGCCTTGTCTGTTCTCTTCCTAAATTTGGGGATACCTCTCTAGCTCAATATGATTTAGAGGATTTTAAGGAGAGGGTTAAAAGTCCTATGTCAACTCCTATGATGGAGAAAATAGTAGAAAGTAGTTTAGTCGAAGATGCAGCCTTTCCCATGGCAGTACAATGCCCTGAATTAGTTCTGGAATGTATGAGCAGATATGACCCCCAAAATAGGTGTATCAGAACTGCAAATGGCAATGTGTTACTACCAGTCAATAGACAAACCCTAATGGCTGTGATGAAAATTCCACCTAAAGAGCCATATTCTGATCTTAATATCACTTCTTCTTATAACTATTTTTCATTGAAAAAATCAAACTACAGGAGTGTAATTGCAAGGAATTGGCTATTGAGGAGAGATGTATGCAAATTGGAAATAACCTTTCTAGTTACAGTGTTATTAACACAATAACAGAGATATTGCAGCTATACTCATACACACATAAACTAGACAGAAGAGAGAGAGAGAGAGAGAGACAAGATATACGTGGGGAAAACCCTTACGGGTGAAAAACCCCACACTCCAAAACACAGCTCAAATGTATTACAATAAACAATAACATATTACAATACAATTTCATACCCAAAGCTCTTTCAGGAGTCTTCGAATGTTGAATCTGGAGATATTCCAGTAGCATAAAAGTACCTATACAAAACACTACATATCTCCCATCCAAGCACCTATTTTTATAGAGTTTATAAGGCAAATATGCAACCTTCTAGAGATGGGCATCCATTTTGGACTCATGCCCCAAAAGCCATGCCTAAGGACACTTGTCCAACATCCCATTCCAATTTGGGCACCTTATGCCAAGATAGGTTATGACAAATGCTCTTACGCACCTTACAACTGTCATAGAATTTGTCATAACTGACAGCACTTACAGCTGTAAGAGAAACTGTCATACACTGACTAAAAATATTTTATTCCTCTTACAACATGACATAACATCCCTTGACCACCCAAAGATACTCACTGACACTTGTCATTAAATAAAAGTCATTTGAGGTTTCAGGGGAGCTGCCCCTTGACCCCGCCCTGTACTGCAACAGGGAGCGCACCAGCTCCACCCCTTGACCTCATCCTGGGGGCGTTACCCCCAAAGCCCCATTAATTATTCAAGGGGGAAACCATGGTTGCCAAAGTCACCAAAATTTATCCTGTTGCATGTACACAAGGTGCCAACTATGCGAACTCAACATGGGATAAATAAATACAACATTAGGAATTTGCAAAGGTTGAGACACCTTAATTCCCAACATATCAGACCACAAAGACTTGACCCCCAAAATTCAAATTTTCAAATTCCAGCTTTGTTGACTCTTGCCTAATTTACTAGTTGTTATATGCTAACTTTGTACTTATTTGCATGACTAATTTCTATTTCTTAGTATTTAAAGGCATTTAATTTGCATTAATTCATAATAAAGATAGCCCAATTCTCATCCACGTATCCTAATAAATTATTGAGGAGAACCATTCTAGGAATATTTAATTTTGGAGCACAAAAAATAATCTAATCATACATCACATCACCTGGGACACATGAATACATAATCATTTTCTTTGATATTCTCACATGAATGAAAAGCTAGTTCAATAAAGGGGGTCAACCTAGGAGAACTTGGCCCTTGTCATCTATCAATTTCCACAACGTATACTTCAATACTACCAATCCTTGCACTATAGTAGACATCAATCTAACAAGGGTGAAGTAGTTCATGGTAGTCCAAAATGTGCAAAATCACTTAGGTAGTCACAAATTACTTTCACACAATATATCATTTCTACAAAGGGTAGGATCAATCCCATATGGAACATATTTTAAGCTAAAATGAATTTAAAAACTATTCAGATCCCAAGGAGTTTATCAAACTATCTATACCAATTTGTTGTATCAAGGTGCGTGGAATCTACATGCCATTAGGTTTATTTCTTCATCATCATTAACACAAATAATTATTATACCCTTTGCATTTACTTTGATAAACACATGTTCAATTATCCATTCACAACTTATTATGAAGTAATTACTCTAGGTTGATTTGTGATATATTTGTGGTTACTATTTAATTAGCATAGGTTACTTAAGGAAAAGGTAAGTTTCATTTAAAATTTTGGTGAACCATCCATTCCTAAACACCCTAAGGTTTGACCTTAGGGATATACCTTCACTTTTTGCAATGTTTGAAATCTTATATATTTATAATTTTACTATTTACTTTTGAATTTCTTAGAGTTTAGATTTATTCTTGTTCACATATTGTGATTACATTTTTCATATTGTATTAGTGATATACATATTAATGCAAAGACATCAAACTTACGGTACCACATCCTAGGTGACTATTTTAAACCATATAATGATTGTTTCAACTTACAAACTAAATGGTCCTTCACCTTCACAACAAAACTGTTAGGCTATCACATATAAATCTCCTCCTCAAGATCCCCTTTCAAGAAAGGAGATTTAACATCCATTTTCTCAATTTTAAAATAACAAGCTACAACAATAGATGAAAGGAATATAGTAGAAGATAACTTAGCAACGAAAGAGAATATTTCACTACAATCAACTCCCTCTATCTTAGAGTATCCCTTTGCCACCACTCTAACCTTCTACCACTCTAACTATCTATCTACTATGAATACTCTAAATTTCTTCTTACACACCCACTTGCAACCAATGGGCTTTCTTCCCTCAAACAAACTAACAAGATCCTAGGTGTCAAGACTATATAGGGCTATCATCTCCTCTTGCATGGATTTCATTCAAGATTCATTTTTTTCCAAAGAGATGGTCTCCTTGAAAGATTCAAGTTCATTGTCAACACATAATGTAAATCAAATACATAATGGAAATCTAGTGTGATATACCTATCAAGTAGATTTTGTTGTCTTTTGGATCTTCTCAAGGTAGGAGTATAGGGTTTTTCCACATGTGCATCTCTTTCTTTTTAACCTTAGCCTAAAAATACATTTTTGTATTCACTTATTTATCCTTTGGTTGTTCAAGACTTGAAAATGCTCTAAAGTCGAAGTGAAAATCACACCTCTCAAATAGATCATTTTGCATGTTGGTGGATTCTAAAGATGATAACCTTTTACATTCTCACAATAAATCAACAAAGATGTATTTTGTGCTTTTGGATCTTGTTTAGATTATTTTTCTTTAGGAACTTGATCAATAACCTCACAACCATATACCTTTAAATGTGAAATAGAAGGTTTCTTACCTATCCACACTTCATAATGAGTTATATCAAGAAGATCCAAATAAAAGGATCTATTAAGCAAGTAACATGTAGTACTTACAACCTCTACCCAAAAAGCATTGATCTAGATACATACCACTAAATATACTTATGTCTCTTTCCATTAAGGTTTGATTCTATTATGTTATAAAATGTCCCCCTAGGACTTTTACCTCCTAAGTTTAGCTCCAGTGTCCCTTGTTTTGCATCTTGCATGATCATTTCAACTCCCTGAAGAAAATGGCCTGAAACCCATGTCAAATTGGGCTTGAGGGACATTGTGGCATTTGATCCTGCCCTAAAGTAGGACTTGAGGACTTGGGTGGTCCCAAATTTTAGGTAGGTCCCAAATTTGAATGTCGGTTATGTGACCGTTAGAAGGTTCAGTTGCTGACATCTGAAGTTTGAATTATGAAAATTAAAGCGGGAATGCATATATAAGCATGTGTAGGGTTTAATTTTGTAAACTAGAAGATGATTATGAGCTTTTGGCGAACTTATGATTTTAGAGCATTCATTATTATAGAGCAGAAAATTGTTGTTGTGTTTGTGATTGCAAATTTAGCTTCATATTCTCATGTGTTAAAGGATTTTCATCTACATGTGAGCTACACCTCCAAGGTGATATCTATTTGTGTTTGAATCATTTATCAAATTGTTTTTACCTCTATCCCATAGGGATACACACTTTTTATCTGACAACGGTGTTTGAAAGACTTGAATGCCCTTCGGGGGCTTGACTAAGGAAGCTCCCAAACACCACAAACCCCAACCACACTCCTTGTAATTGTATGTTATAGGTATTAGATACCACAGTGTGGAGTTGTAGAGGAAGGTTGCAAAAGATAAGGATTCCAGATCCGATAGAAAGAAGCAGACTAATGCAATTTTGGGACTAGGGTACTAGGAGCAAAGTCCTCTGAGCTTGCAGACATAGAAATGTCTACATGATAGTGATAATTAGCATCAAAAGAAGTCTTGACATCCTAAGGAATATCCTGACTTGGACTATATGGTGCAAGCACCAGTGTCCTCTGCATCTTTCGTAATGGAAACAGATAGAACAATGATCATCAATGTCATAAGGAGTCCGGAACCCCTTGAAGAAAACACTGCATTGGACTAGGGTAAGAGCCATGAATTCCTTGAACATTCCACATCATGAACTTCAAAAAATGGTCAGTAACTAATTTTTGTCTAATGTCTTGGTTTGAAAGCATTCGTCGTGATTTATCAGTTTGCTTACGATTTTGTATAATTAGGGTTTTGAACATATTTGAGCATTAAATTAATATATTAATTGATAATTTCTAAATTTCCACATCATTACAAGTGACATCCCAACTTGTAGAAGAATCCTCTTGCAAAAGTTGTGATTCAACTCGGTTGGATGTCCTTGAATGTTTGTAGTGAAAGGAGGATCTATCCATTTATCCCATCTTCCCTCTTTTCCTATAAAACATTTTGGTGAACCCATGTTTTATTTTAATTTTACACCTTGATGAGTGTTGTACTTTAGATTTACATTCATTCATTTAATTTTCATCTTATTGCATTTTGAAAATTTACAAAACAATGGAAAATTAAAAAAAATGGCATTTTAGGCTTGCATATTGACAAAATTTAATTGAATTTCATTTAATTTCTAAGATTTTCATTATATCTGATATAAATTACAAAAATTCATCTTATTATAATCATTTTCATTGCATTTTCATGCTTAAATTGTTAAAATTTGCTTGAAATTGAGTATTTTCATAAAACCTATTCTTGGCAATAGCTAGGGTTTGTAGTTAAAATCTTGTTTCTAATTTTACTACTCTTTTAAACATTCTTTTAGGACTGATTTATAATTGTAGTGTTTCATCATAGTGTCTTTTTGCAAAAAAAATCATGCCTTAATTTCAAAAATAGGGTTTAAAAACCTTGCATTTTCACTAGATTTTGCCTTGTCATCTATCTAGATCTGCATTATAGGTGTGTTGTGAAGGATATTGTTGCATTATTGGATTGATTTTGAGCTTATTACTTTCTATCCCTCATCAATTTCCTTACAACACTTCATCTTTTAGGCATTTACATTGAAAAAAGTAAAACAAATTAATCATTTTAGGTCATAAGCATGTACAAAGTTTTGCACTTGTTCCTTGCATAAGTATTCAAAATATTTCAAAATATGATCTTGCATTCATTTAAATACATACATACATGGCCTCTTAATGCAACAATAATGCTAGGTTCCCTCCTAGGCCTTATTTGAAAAGAACGAGCCCTAAACCTGAAATTACATTTACACCTCATGATAAAACATTTGTAGACAATGAAGGGCCTCTTTACATTACTATGAAAATAATGGAGATTCCGGTGCATGGTACACTTATAGATCCTAATTTCATGACTAATGTGGTAATTGAGAGTTCCTTCTCACACATAATTTGACACAAGATTCATATGAACCTTCAGAGTTAAGGATTAAGACACATACTGGAGCTTTCATGCCTACCTTTAGGAAGATAACTTTATTGGTTAAATTTATGATAAAGCCATGGATCAGGTATTTGATGTCATCCCCTTATTTGACCTCTTCTATGTAAAACATGGACACCCATGGTTAAAAGCTATGAACGTTGTCCCCTCAACTATTAACAATTGCATAAAATTCCCTTTAAATGGACAAGTGTGTACTATTCGATGTAATGCATATCAACCTTTGGTAATGGAAAATAGTGTTACTCTTGATTACTTTTGGCCACAACATGATAGAGACCCTAAGCCATGAAGAGACCACTCTTTCCTACAATACAGACCATACAAAGAAAAACTTATATCTAGAGTGGTCAGGCCTCCTATGCAAACAATAAGAGACAAACAACCTACATTAGAAGAACTTCTTGTTGCAAATATGTTCCTAAGTGGTGTTTTCATTGATGTCAACATATTCTTGTTGCCATTAGTGTCAACTATATCCTATTTTTTTATCTGTGTAGAAGATTAGATTGTTGAGGATATTGAGAAAATTAATAACAATCAATACATGCAGATCATGTGGACATGTAGAGGATTGTTAGAGGTTGCTCCAGTCAAGATTTGAGAAGTATGCATGAAGATTTGAAGGAGTTATGGCCATCTGAGTAGAATTGGTTCCTGTAATAATCAAGAAAGATAGAGTGACATGAAAGAGGTCTGGATTGCTCTGATAATATAAGATTATGATCTGCAGATCTGAAGGCATGTTTGGGAAGTCAGTGTGTATCAACAACTCCATTGGTTTGTGGTTTGGAGGTCCGCAAGCTATCCTTCCAGTCTGATAGTCATGGTAGAGTGTGTTCTTGAGGTTCTAAAGGAAGATTCAAATGTTTCTGATAATATGGTTTAGAGTGAATGTTATTGGTGGTTCCAATGTGCTTGTGGAGGTCTCTAGATCATGTAGCTACTATGTTGGAGGTCTACATTAAAGTTTGAGCTTGTTGATTGAAGACTTCTTCTTAAGGTTAATATTCTTCCCAGTCTTGGCTGACCGGATGTTCCTAGCCTGTTTTGGGTGCCTTGAACACATTTCTATGAAGTGTGGAGTGGTTGTAGAAGCATATTCAAATCTCAGTTGTATTTGGCCAATAGTGTGATGATCCATGTCAAGCTTAGCCAACCTTGTTGATCATTCCAAGGTTGATGAAGTATATAAATACTTGTTTCAAAGAAGTACCGAAATCATCCTTGTGAAAAATAGATAAAATTAGAAGGAAGGATCAGGAGAAGAGCAGAGAAGGAAAGGAGCAAAAGCAATGTAGAGTGTGAAGAAGAGTTTGAGGCACAGTGAAAGTTATTGAGCATTCATTGAAACTGAATCAGGCATGAAATAGATGATAATTCTTAGTTAATTCTTTCTAAATAAATTTTGTAGACAGTGAGCCTCTCCTTTTGAGCAGTGAACTCTAGGTAGTGTGCCCAAAGGCATGTGCCTTCTATTTTTCTAAGTACTTTTAACAAGGTACGCATTTTGTAGGTTAACCCCCACCGTGGTTTTTCCCTTAACCAGTTTTCACGTCAAAATCTTGGTGTCAAGTGTGTTGATTATGTTTCTACTCTTATGTTGTTGATTCATGCTTAAATTCTTACATTACTAATCTGATAGTAAGATAATAAAGAAGGTTAAAGGAAGAAAAAAAATTTAAGGGACAACTGACTCACCCCCCCTCTCAGTTGTTTAGTTCTAACACTTCCTAGAGAAAAAGGAAAAGGACCCTATGATGAGGTTTTTCCTCCATCATCCTTACAAGGATCGAGAGGTATTCATCGAGACCAAGGCACTTCATCAAGACAAATGAGATTTTAACAAGCTTCCTCCTCTAACATAAAAAGACCAATAGAACAACATACTTTTGAAGATATAAGCAATAGGACGAGAAGAAATAGAGAAGCAAGAGAAATAAGGAGGAAAAGACAAGCTTTGGGCCAAGGAAATGTACCTCAACAAGAAAAAACTCCACCTAACATTGAGTCAAACCAAGAAGACCTTACGAATGAACAATTTAAAGTTGGGCTATGGTGCCTTATGTACCTCTTTCCTCTAACATTCAAGATTGGGAAGATGATGATTTTCTTGATGACAACTGCTAGTTTGGTTGTGAATTCAGGTAAGGATTTCTAACCCTTTCCCTCTGTGTTGTGTTTCCCCCGTGATGTGTTATGTGTTGTTTAAGCCTCCTTGGATGACCCTTGATACTTTTGTCAGGTCAAGGATACCAGGAGACTGCCTCTGTGGTGACCCTTCTTCTATTTGTATCATCATTCTTCTATCCTGCTTCTTCTCTATTTTCATTGTTGTGTGTTGTGTCTTAGGGGCATAGCATTGTGGTTGGTGACCTGGGGGTACCTTCCTATGTGATGACCATAAGGCACTTGTTTCTCTTCTCTTGATTTATTGTTCACCTTCTTCCAGTGGTTCTATATAGCTAGCAGATGACAAAATACAATAATACTGATACGAACCACGTGTCCCTTCAGCAAGCAAAGAAAAAATGGACCTAGTCCATATATGATGATGGGGTTGATATATATTATCTGAGGCTTGGCTAGTAGAATCACTTGGTGTGATTACTTGATGATTTCTTATATTTCCTAACAAATCATAACAATATAGCTGCTCCATGCACTTTGTTTATCTTGGGTCTCACCTTGGTTACACTCAACTCTGAGATCTCTGCAGTACAGCCCCACGAATATATACTCCATTTCTAAATTTGTAGTATAACCTTGGCTCTTGATATGATTACTTTCTGTTATGTCAGAAAATGTCCCCTTGGCGCCTTTTCCCTCTTAAGGTTTAGCTCACGTGTCCTTAGAATGCATTTAGATCATACTGCATGTTAATTTTGAATCCTGATGAGAAAACCCTGAAGTCTTATGGCAAATAGGACCAAGGGGATGCTATTTTTATGATTCTTGACCAAAATTGGGAGGGTGGACTTAGGCACTAGCACCCTAGTCCTGCCTTATTTTGGGTCAGCCCTAAATTCAAATGTTAGTTTTATGACAATTATTTAGGTCCTATGCTGACATCTAAAGTTTGAATTATGAAATTCTTGGTGGGAATATGTGTTGTTGCATATATAAGTATGTTTATGACTTCATTTGTAAACTAGATGGACTTTTCAAAGTTGTGATCTTATGCTAAAGTGATTCAAGGCTTTCATTGTGTTGTAGAGCAGTATTGTGTTGTTATTGTGTTTGTTTATTACAAATTTGGCTCCATCTCCTCATGGCATGAAAGAGCATCTTCCTTCCATGAGATCTACACCTCTAAGATGACATTTACTTGTGTTTTCAATCATTTATCATTTGAATTTTGCCTCTATCCCATATGGATACACACTCTTATTTGACAATGATGTTCGAAAGACTTGAATGTCTCTCCGGGGCTTGACTGAGGCAAGCCTCTAAACACCACAACCCCCAACCACACTCCTTTGTGATTGTAGGTTACAGGTACCAAGTTTCATGGAGTGGAGTTGTAGAGGAAGGTTGCAGACAACGAGGATTCATGATATGAAAAGAAAGGGACAATATTGAAAATTTCGGGACATGGGTTCCTAGGGAAATGTCCTCTAGAATCATAGAGACAAGAATCAGTATAGAGTGACATTCTACATCTGAAGAAGCCCTGACATCCTAAAAGTCAGCCTTCCTTGGACAAGGGCACCTAGGGTAGTGTCCTTCGCATTTCCAGTGTCGAAAATAGACGGAACAGTGATCATCAGTGCCAAAAGGAGTTCTGCATTCTGTGAAGAAAACAATACCTTGGACTTGGGCACCCAGGGCATTATCCTTGAATATTTTGAATTCTAAACATAAAAAAATGGTTAGTTATTAATCTATGTCCTCTTCCTTAATTTGTAAGCATTTGTCTGAATTTACCATTTTATTCATTATTTCGCATAATTAGGGTTTCTTGCACATTTAAGGATTAAAGTGTGATATTAATTAGCAATTTATGAGTTTCAAAATCATTCCAAGTGACATGCCAACTTATTAGGTGAATGCTCTCACTTAGTAGAGATTCAACTCGGTTGATATTTCCTTGAATGTTTGTAGTGAAAGGAGGATCTAAACCCATCAACACCAAAACATCCAATCAACCCCATCCCCCTCCTTTTTCATACAAAACATTTTGGTGAACCCCCATTTTTTAATTTTTTCACCTTACTAAGTGTTTTGTTGTATATTTGTATTCATTTATCTTATTGCATTCAAAAAACTACAAAAAAAAATTGAAATTTTTGAAAAAATTGGCATTTTAGGCTTGCATTTTCAAATAATTTAAACTAATTTGCCTTTAATTTGATTCAATTTATATTATTTTCATTAGATCTGATTTAAATTATAGAAATCCATCATTACTTATTCATTTTCATTGTATTTTCATGCTTAAATTGTTTAAAATTGCTTGAAATTGTGCATTTTTCATATAACCTAGTTTTTGCATTAGCTAGGGTTTGTAGTTAAAATCTTGTTTCAAATTTCATTACCTTTTTCAAACACTCATTTAGGACTCATTTATAATTGTAGTATTGCATCATAGTTCCCTCTTTGCAAAAATTCATGTCTAGGATTTGAAAACCTTGCATTTTCACTAGATTGAGCCTTATCATCTCTTTAGAATTGCATCATAGGTGTGTTGTGAAGAATATTGTTGCATTATTGGACTGATATTGAGCTTAATATTCACTTCCCCTCTTAAAATTATTCACAACACCTCTTCTTTTAGTCATTTGCATTGAAATAAGGTGAAAAAAAGTGAACATTTTAGGTGCATAAACAAGCATTCAAATATATCAAATCATCAATTGGGCCTTGTTGTGTTGAACTATTTTCCTCCCATCCATTGTGTTTTTTGTGAACTTGGTGTGTCCTTTTTAGCTCTTTTCCTCAAACAAGTGTTTAAGAGTGAAATAGTCACACATCTAGGGTACCTTAGTCATCATAAAATTTTGCATGAATTGTCTCCCTAGTTTTCATTAGACATTAATGTTACAAGACATTTCAAGATGGCATCTTCATGGAAATATTTGCATGATTATATCTTGGATTTTGAAAATTTCTCTAATTTCACTAATGAGAACCCTCATGTTCTAGAGCACATAGCTTCTATAATTGATATTGATGTTTCTATAAGTTCTACACATGAGCTGAAATTACTTTGTTATACACATGATTTTGATAGCTTCACATTATTCATAGGAGAATATCCTTTGATATTAGAAGACTTAACCAAATTTATCTCTAAGAACTCTCATGAGAAAGATAAGTGTGAAAATTCCTCTTCCGTTAATGCCTTGGAATTGATAGCTAAAGAATATGATGATGTTGATGATTCCATAAGTTATTCTACTTCTCCTATAGTTGAATGTCCAAGAATCTTATGTGAGAAGACTATGGATAGTTCTACTGTGGTTGTAAATTCAAGTCCCTTGACATCACTAATGATACAACACCTAACCTTCCTAGCAACACCATACCTTCCTCTAATTCCAATGCTCTCCCTGACCAAGATGTAGCATTAGTGGATGAGAAAAGGTCTCTCACATTACATCCTTTAGGGATAGATGTTGGGTATAATTAGGAGGAAAATAATGTTAATTCAATCTTCACTAATAGAATTTATAGCAGTATTCCTAAGATGGTTGTGCAAGGGGCACCTAGTGCACCTTCTTGCTTAAAACCGAATATTATGACCTTCAAGGAGATCGAAAACTACCTCGACCCCTAGATTACTTTTTAAACTATGCAAGACAAATCACTCAAAGAAATCAAGGTGTTCGAAATGTGTTGCAATAACCACACCATCCTATGATTTCTCACACATATAACACCCATAATAACAAGCAAAGTAAGAAAGCACCTCATGCTCTCGTCTCTCTTCCATGTTCTTAACCTATGATCCCTCCACCACCTCATCTTACTCCTAAAAGTGGTCAACAATATGATCTTGTTGAGCATGTTTGCGCTACTCCGACTAAGATCTCTCTTTGGGATTTAATACAAACATTGCCTACATACCATGGAATGCTCCAAGAAGCTTTACAAAAGGTAATTGTACCACCTTCTATTAAGACAAATGATGTAGCAGCTCTATTAGACTGTATGCATGTGACAAAAATAGATATTTTGTTTCAACCACATGAAATACCAAAAATTAAAGATGAATATGATGCACTTATAATACTTGCGATGATAAATACAAAATTGATAAAGCGAGTTATGATTGACAATGGATTGGCTCTTAAAGTTTGTGGCATTGACCTACTACACAAAATCAAGATTAACACATCTTTATTCAAACCAAATAAGATTAGCATTCAAGGCTTTGGTAATCAAGGTAGACAATCTATGGGTACTATAACCTTACCTATAAAGGTTGGTCCTATGACATTATCTACCCTTTTCATGTCATGCTCGGTTCTCTCTCATACAATATGATTTTGGGTAGACCGTGGATTCATGCCATGGGGGCAGCTCCATCTACCCTTCATAGATCAATAAAGTTTATCTATCAAAATAAGCTCCACACCATAAAAT
Source organism: Cunninghamia lanceolata (assembly GCA_027924645.1). Classification (NCBI taxonomy): domain Eukaryota; kingdom Viridiplantae; phylum Streptophyta; class Pinopsida; order Cupressales; family Cupressaceae; genus Cunninghamia; species Cunninghamia lanceolata. The sequence goes on along the minus strand of BSBN01000534.1, from coordinate 11,742,247 downwards.
TTGATCTTGAACCAGATAATTGGTTACATATTGAAACACAAAACAAGTAAACAATCATACAATTCTAAACAGCTTACGGGTTGATTCATCAACACCTCTTGCTACAGATAATGTTGTGCAAGACTCTAAAACATCAAATGCACTTTTTGGTGATGATTGGGGTCCATTAGATTTTAATCCTTGCACTGTAGGGGAATATAAACTTAATAACCCTGAAACATCAAAAGTTGCATCGATCTCATCCAAGTAATCCTTTGAAACACCTAAGAAAACCAAAGTCTCCTTGGTAGAAAATAAAGACAATACCCTTACTTATACTACAAATTATGATACATATGAGGCTTCACCATCTTCTAAATAAATGGACTCTCTCTATGGTCGTGGATTTCAAATATTGTACAAAAATCATGACTATGCAGGTAATGGATGTAGTGTAAATCAACAAGGAATCAGAGTACCTTTACATGTTTCTTGAATTAATTACACAACCGATATAGGATATCATTATTTAAAGCCTACCAAAGCCTCTTGTTGTCCTAAAATCAATGTTAATGCAATTTCAACTAGACCGAAATGACATGAGCAATACCCTGGGTTGATAGACAAGAATTGTCCACTAAGAAGCATCCCTTTGAATCGAGTAAATATTTATCCATCTTTAAGCTAGACTTGTAGCAAAGATTATAATTGCTCCCAAGGGTGGCCTCTTCCTAGATATGTATGTTCTTAACATCAGGATGAATTAGGTAAGTATTTCTAATGTTTTACCTCTATGTTGTGTTCCCCCCGTGATGTATTATGTGTTGTTTAGGCCTCCTAGGATGACCCTTGATTCTATTGTAAGGTAAAGGATACTGGGAGACCGCCTCCATTGTGACCCTTATTCTATTTGTATCATCATTCTTCTATATTGCTTCTCCTCTATTTTCATTATTGTGTGTTGTGTTTGATAGACATAGCGTTGCGGTTAGTGACTTGGGGGCACCCTCCTACATGATTGTCCCTAAGACACTTGTTCTCATCTCTTGATTTATTGTTTACCTTCTCCTAGTGGTTCTATCTAGTTGAAGGATGACAAAAAACAAATAATACTGATACGAACCACGTGTCCCTTTAGCGAGAAATCAAAAAATGGACCTAGTCCATACATGACAATGGGGTTGATATATATTATCCAATGCTTGGCTAGTAGAATCACTCTGTGTGATATTTTGATGTTGTCTTATCGCACTAACAACCATAACAATACTGCTACTCCGTGCACTTTGTTTATGTTGGATCTCGCCTTGCTTATACTCGGTTTTGAGATCTCTGTGGTATAGCCCCACAATTATACTCAGGCTATGAATCCATAGTGTAACCTTGGCTCTTGATGTGATTGTTTATGCATTGCTTTTTTATCATGTGATGTGGTTATTATCTTATGGAAAGATTTCTAACCTCTTGTCTTGCAGGAAATTATGTGTTTGTGCGAACATTCGATGATCGTAAAGTGCATGTCACCTTATGGGGCCATGGACTTTGTGAGAGCTCATGTTCCCTTGTGTTTTTTCTCTCTACCTTAACATGCTTGATATCGGTACATGATATCAACCACTTTAAGGTGGGGGTATATATAAGGTAAGTTGTCTAATAATTTTGGTACTAACAAAGCATGTTTGTAAGCCCTCTGCGGAGGCAGGATGTTGTATCTCTGAGCAAGTGCACATCTTTATTTCTATATTGCAAACATTAAGCCCTCTATGGAGGTGGGATATCATGCATATCCTTTTATTTTAATCCCTCTGCGGAGGCGGGGATGGTGTTTTTCTTGAGGAGAGTGCACATCCTGTCATTTTCTAAAAGTCCTCTAAGCAGGCGGGATTGGTGTATCCTCCCTTAAGTATGTCTTTGGTGATTTTTGTGGTGAAGCCCAATCATTAGTGTGTGCCTGTAATGTGCCTAAGATGGTAGTTGTTTAGGATGAAAAATGAAGAGAATTTGTTTAGGGTTGATTATGATAGTTTGTGTTAATCATCCTTTCACCACTAAACATTCAAGGACTTTCAACCGAGTAGAGAAACCTACTACAGACCTTCTATCACTTGGAACATGGGGGAAGATTGGAATTGTGTGATTTAGTTGTTCAATTAAGCCCAATTATGCTCAAAACCCTAATTATGAAAATTCATAAACAAACAGACAAATTATAGAAAATGATCACACACAGAGATATCAAATGACAATCAAATGCATACCAGATTTTGAAGCTTGAAAAATGGAAAAGTTAGGGTCTAATGAGCAGGTGCCCTATTCTAGTGGCACAATTTCTGTCGAAATCTGGGAACCTTGTCTGCAACTTGTTCCTGTTGTTCCATATATTTTCTTGTTGTGGGATTTGGAGGACTAATGAGTGGGCACCTGAGTCCAGGTCCCTATTTTCTTCTTTGATCTGCAATTCTGACAGTCTGTACTACTCTCCTGCAACACCAATTTTTCTACTTTCGCAACCTGTAACATGTAATCACAGAAAAATGGGTTGGGGATTGTGGTTTTTAGAGGCTTACCTTAGTCAAGCCCCAGAGAGGCAATCAAGTTTTTCAAACACTGTTGTCAGATAAAGAGTGTGTATCCCTGCGGGATAGAGGAAAAATCCAAATGGTAAATGATAGAAAACACAATTGATATCACCTTGTAGTGAAGATCTCATGGAGGGAAGGTGGTCTTCATGTAATGAGATGGATGTCGAATCTACAAATACAAACACAAGAACAACACAAATTCTGCTCTGCAACACAATCAATGCCTTGAATCACTTTCACACAAGCTCTTGAATCAAAAATTCCATCTAGTCTACAAATGAATCATTAATCATGCTTATATATGCAACTACAAACATTCCCGCTAAGAATTTCGTAATTCAAACTTACCGTGTAGGAATAGAACGTAAATAATGGTCATAAACTAACACTTTGAAATTGGTCCTGACCTAAAATAGGGCAGGACTAGGTTGTGGGTACCCAAGTCCTTCCCACCTATTTCAGGTAGGATTTATGTTAAGTGCATCCCCTAAGCCCCAATTACCATAAAACTTCAAGGTTTTATCATCGAGAGTCATCAAAATTATGTAAGATGCTCTAAATGCATACTAAGGGAGCCGAGAGCTAAACCTTAAGAGGAAAAAGTCCCCAAGGTTACTTTTTCTGACATAGCATTTAGCCCCCACTTTAATGTATGTATAAACGCAAGGACAATACATGCATTAAAGTATGGTCAACAAGCACAACAAACACACCAAGCACGGAGAAGACACACCAATCACAAAGAAGATAGTAACATGCACACAAAACATGGAGAAGATAGTTATAGTCACACAAGACACAAAGAAGAGAGCATTGAAGACACACACAACACAATGAATACAATGAATGCAGTGAAGACAGTAATGATTTTCTTTTTCTTTTTCTCATATATATGAAATGCAGATGCAAGTACAAGGAAAGTAAACACACCATCCATAATGCAGGAGGGACTCATCGCTGCCGCTCTTTAAGACTGTATATGGGGCAAAAAACATGCCAAACAAAAACAAGCATGCCATACAAATCAAACACGCCATACAATTCCCAAAGCATAGGAGGGACTCATCACCACCGGTCTTTAAGACTATGCTTGGGAACAAACAAGTAATACACACACACTTGGAAGACACTGAGAAAACACAGCAAACAAGCAATTGAGTGATCCTATTTGTAGGTTCATCACCATCTCAGGCACATTACAGGCACACACCGATGATTGGGTTTTGCCACAACAATCGTTGAAGGCACGCTTAAGGGTTGAATTAGTCACAGAACCGCTCCCTGCCACCATAGAGGACCTTTTGAAAATGATAGGATGTGCACTCTCCATGAGAAATACACCATCCCCACCTCCGCAGAGGGCTTAAAATGATTGCAAGTTGATTTCAAACAAACCTCAGAGTGCAGGAGGGACTCATCACCACCAGTCTTTAAGATTGTACCTAAGAATAAACACTTTGCTAAGATCTAAAACAAATAGCTTGCCTTATATATTCCCCCACCTTAAGCCTGGTTGATATCATGTACAGATATCAAGCACATTAAGGTAGGAAAATAACACACAAGGGAACATGAGCTCTTGCAAAGCCCATGCCCCCCAGAGGTGGCATGTACTTTATGATTGCCAAATGTTCCCACAAACACATTCCTACAAGAAAAGTGTTAGTGTCCATATAATCATGATAAACAATAATGCATATGATCAATCACATAGAGAGTCAAGGTTATACTATGGATTCGGAGACTGAGTATAACCATGGGGCTATACCACAAAAAACTCAAAACTGAGTGTAACCAAGGTGAGATTCAAAGATAAACAAAGTGCATGGAGCAGCAGTATTGTTATGGTTTGTAAGTGCGATAAGACAACATCAAGATCATGTCAGGCTGCTTCCACAATAATGGGTTACACTTTTTGGGACATCAATTTTTGCTGAAATCACATATTTTTAGAAAATATAATGATTTAAGCCTTGAAAGGTTCCATTTAAAGGATTTTAATTGAAGAGGGTTTGATCAAACCCCCTTAGATTCAAACCCCCTTGGATAGAACCCCGCTAGTTTTAAACCATACCTATAATGGAGTCTCCTCTACACCTATCAAAATGCTGATAAAAACCCACTTTTGATTTACCTTTTGGGGGATCAAATGATTTCATTTAAAATTTATGTATTTTTAAGTATGTAGTCCTTATTATAAGCTTCCCAAAAAGTGTAATTTTAAATATATTTAATTTGATTATTATATTTATTTTTTATTTCTTGTGAATGTATGTTTTTCACTGAACATCAAGTTCTCTGTTCTACACACATGGAAAATTAGTAAATTAGTGAAAACAAAATTCTGAAAAATATCTATGCCCTAGGTATTGATGTCCTTGTTTCAACAAATAAAATAAAATTGAATTTTGATACACACATAAAAAGTTATGTTTTACGGAATACGCCTATGTCTAAATTATGATTGGTTTGACTTCAAAATTTAATTAAAAAAATATTCAACAAAACATTATAAAACCAAATGCATGCCCTATATATCAGTGTTACCAATCTAAATTCAAAAGAATCATAATTTTATTCTTTGTAAAAAAAATTTATGTGCTACAGAATACACATCACTTTAAAAAAATGTTGTTTACTATTAAAAACTAGTTATCAAAGAAGACTCAAAATATTTTACAATTTAACTCCAAATTTTTTAAAAATATATATTTAGAATCTACAAAAATAATCTCACAAATCACTAGTTCGCATGATCTTCAAATTCCTAACGGTTTAGTGGCTATAGATGTCAGAAAGTAAAGATTTAGTTCAAAATGTTGATTTCAATGTTAAGTTTGGCCAAAAAGTGTAACCCATTATTGTGGGATGACCCCACACTGAGTGTTTCTACTAGCCAAGCATTGGATAATATATAACAACCCATCGTCATGTAGGAACTAAGTCCAATTTTTGATTTCTCGCTAAAGGGACACTAGGTCCACATCAGTATAATATGTTTTTCATCATCCACCTGCTAGATAGAAACACTAGAGGAAGGGAAACAATAAATCAAGAGTGGAGAGACAAGTGCCTTAGGGACACTCGCGTAGGAGGGTTCCCCCAAGTCACCAACCGCAACACTATGTCTGTAAGACACAACACACAACAACAATGAAAATACAAGAGAAGTAATATAGAATAATGATGATACAAATAGAAGGGTCACAACAAAGGTGGTCCCCTGGTATCCTAGACCTTACAAGAGAGTCAAGGGTCATCCCAGGAGACCTAAACAACACATAACACATCACGAGGGAAACACATCAGGAGAGATAAAGGGTTATAAATACTTACCTATAAGGACAACCTAATTAAAGATTGTCAACGAGAAAATCATCGTCATCATCATCTTCCCACTCCTGAATGTTAGAGGAAAGTGGGACATAAGGTACCATATCCCAACTCCTATTATTTTCTTCAAGTTGTCCATTCTTAAGATATTCTTTGTTTGAATCAATGTTTCGTGAGATGCTTTCTTGTTGAGATGCATTAGTATACTCATTCATTATTCTCTTAAGAGATGGAAGGAGTGATTTGTTTTGAGTGATTTCAATTCCCATCCCTGAGGGTTTTAATGTAGGAGATCTTTCCTCATCCACTAGTGCTACATCTTTTGAATAGAGGGCATAGGAATGAGGGGAAGGTAAGGTGTTGTGAGGATAATTATTAGTGTTTGTATCTTTAGTGATGTTCAAAGAATATGCAATCAAGTCTTTCACATCCTTAGTGATATCTAAGGGACCCAAACATTCAACCAAAGGAAGGGGATCAAGGGTCTTTACTTCCTTAGTGATGTCCAAAGCACTTGAATATTCAACTAAAGGAGGAAGATCGATAGTATGCTCCATAGAGGTTTCATGCACTATGATAGGGAGAGATTTTTTAGTGTTATTGTTTACCCATGGAATGTTCTTGGTTAGAGAGGCTTCTTTATTCACCAATGTTTCATCTTGGCCAGAGACAATATTGCAATAAAGTGGTGGGAGATCTTCATTCCCTAATACCTCTTCTTCACCACAGAGAGCATTGGAAGGAAGAGATGGTGGTATGATGTTAAGAGATGTTTCAATGAAATAATCCTCTTGCATCGAAGTGTCCTCATCATGAGGAACAACTTTGGGAGAGGGATCAAAAGGTAAACCAAAGTTATCATCACATGCTTTAGCAATAGTTGTTGTAGTGGAATGCTCCACAAAGTTATCTAAGGCGTCATCTAACATTTTGAGGTCATAACTACTATATATATATTATTGATCATGAATTTAGTGAGGTCATCTAATACCAAGGGGTATATTCCCATGAGATTTGTGAAGCTATCAAAATTAAATATATAACAAAGAATTTTGTATGTGGAGCACATATAAAGATCAACATCATGTATGTATGCTATTTGTTCCAATACTTGAGTATATTCATGGGTAAATTTAGAGAAATGATGAATGTCTATGATGTATGCAAACAAATCTTCCAAGTAAGTATCCATGATATATGTCTTCACAACTTTTCAGTGTAAAGACCCAATAAAAGAGGTGTTGTAAAGAATTTTAGGAGGTGCAAAATATTATAATAGTAATATCAGTCGCCTAAAGCCATAAAATCCATCACAATACACTTGGAATGCAAATCTAGGTCAAACCCTAGGGAAAATATAGTCAAAATATGGAATTTTTCACCAAATTTTCAATGCAAGGCCCCAATAAAAAGGTGTTGTAAATAATTTGAGTAGGTGAAAAATATAATAACCCTAATAATAGCCAATTAGTGCATAAAAATCCTTTACAACATGCCTATGTAGGAGTCAAGGACAACACCGAGAGGGGGGGTGAATCAGTGTTGTGTGAATTTTCAAATCTTTTTATAAACTTTAACTTTCAAAACACAAGGAGAGAAAGATATCATTGATTTGTCAAACACATATGCACATGACTGAGAATGCAGAAAGAGAATAAAACCTTATGAGTAAATCATACACACACAGAGAAGATCAATATACATTATGACACAAGATTTGCATGAGTGGAAAACCCTCCAGGGGTAGAAAAACCACTCCAAAACTACCTCACCGGCTTTATCAAAAATCTCACTGATTACAATATTTTGAAGCACCAACTTCAAGGAGCACCAACCCCTAATTCATTTAGAATCACCAACTTCAAGGAGTACCAACCCCTAATTCAGAACAAACTGAAAATAAGAACTCAGAGGATTTCTCTGTTTCAATACAAAACACTTCTTCTTTCACATGTGTCTGTCAAATGATCATTCTTCTCATCTCATCTAGATTTTCTCTTCAAGAGGATATTCAAAATAATCAATCCTGTATTCTGATCCACTCAACAACACCATATCAATCCACCTGCAAAGCCATTATATACAAGATGACTTTTCATATTTTATCTTCTTTCCACAATTGTTGCAAACATTGATATTCTTGCATTTGCAAATACGGTCTCTTCAAATTCTCTGTCCTGCAAATCCATTTTAGTGAGCATAAAACCTTTTATATTCTGCACAAGATAATTCAGTGATCTCCAATAGCTTATTTTTGCCCTCATATCTGTAAATGCCTCTTCATATTCAATGACATTTCAACCTAAACAAATGTTCTTCAATAAAATTCTTGCATAAAAAAATCTTCAATATTGCCCCTGTCAAAAATAAAATCATTTTGCTCATGCAAATTCAATCTACAAAAATAACTCCACCAATTTGTCAATCAAACTTCTCTGCAATAAAATCATCTGACATTTCTTTTTGAAAAATTTCTCTTGCAAAAATATCTTCAATCTGTGTATCAAATCACAATGAAATTATATTTCACATTCCTCTTTATTAGAAAACTTTTCAATTCTCTTCTCTATAAATAAAGTCTTCAATAAAATCAATTCATCTCTGAAAAACAAAATCATATGTATATATATTTTCTTTTTGCAACAATATTGGCAAGATCATTTCAAATTCTCTTGATCTTCTCTGCAAAAACACATTCCATGATTGCAAGAATAAAATCAACAAATATTCTTCAAATTCTTTTATTTCATCTTGAATTCTCTTTGTCTTCTCCAAAAAAAATCATTTAACTCCTTACATATTACTCTCAAGAATAATATCTGAAAAAGAAACTTTTCCCTTTATAAAAAATATAATATCACAAAAATCTCCTTCTTAGCTTTTTAGTCCCTCAAAAGACTCACCAATAAAATCTGCCCTGAAGAAAGAAGTTAAAAATTAGCTTTAATATTTCCTTTTTCAAAGATTAAAATTAGTAAAAAAAACTTTTTTCTTCCTTCAAATTCGTGCCCACACACATTTGAAATCTTTTATGGTTTTGCATAAAAAATCACCTTATTTTTAATTGTCATAAAATTATGACATGGAGGCCGATAGTAAAAATCAACTTAAAGTTTCTAATAAAAATTAAGCCATAAATGGCTTGTTAGTCGGGCTTTCTTCTCTAATAAAGACTGAAGCATAAATGCATATAAATAAGGACTGATTTCTATGTCAAAAATGGCCCATTTAAAAACTCTCTATTGGCCTTTTTAAATAAAACAAATTCTCCACTATCTTCAATTTATTCGGGCTCCATATTGACTTTCAATGCATTTTATAAATAAATGGAGATCTTTCTATAAGAGCATTTGATGCCTTTATTTAAATCCATTACCTTGACCACTGGTGACAATACATATGATAGGTAGATTAAGGAATTTTTCCATGACACTTAAACAAAAAACATTCCTTTGATACTTATGTGAGCATCAATGTCTTAGCGACAACAATTTATGCAATCAAACCAATCAAACAAATCTTGTGGATATAAAAAGATGATCAATCAACTCATGATGATGATCTTATCAAGAAATACCTCCATATGCAATCATAAACATGAACTAACATCACTCCTCATAACTCTTGACGATCTTGATGTCCAACATCCATGACAACCTGATATGAAGATCATTCCTGAAATGTGACCATGAAACCATAAGCATCAAATTCAAGACATCCTTAAAAGGGTAAACCTTTTTGATTCATGAGCTATATGATCCAACACTTCAACACATATGAACTATTATAACACCTGAGATCACCTCTACCATAATGAAACCAATCCTTGATACAGAGTATGGCACACATAATACCAACCTTATTATAGAGAATGCCAAACAATAAACACCTCAAAAAATGCAATCATACACCTAGATATCAAATCATGATGAAGACTACTGTGTTTCAGTGAAATCAAATGACCAAACCATTACCACTGCATATCATGTTATCTGTACCAACCATTCTAAACAAGCTGTGATATGGCAACTCCTGTCAACAACTTCACACAACTCTTGATGAGGCAAGAACACACATATGAACCTTTTTCACTTACCTCCTGATTAGTGATCTTTAGATGTTCACTAATATCAACCCAAGATCTTACAAGACCTTTTTTACATCAATGACAATCTGACACCATCAGCCTATGGTGCAAATCGAGAGAGACGATAAGGCCAAAATCTAGTGAAAAATCAAGGTTTTCAAACCCTAGGCATGAAATTTTGCAAGTAAACCACTATGATGAAACACTAAAGTTAGAAATAATCCCTAATGAGTGTTTTAAAATGGTATTAAAATCTAAAACAAGATTTTGACTACAAACCCTAGGTAATGCAAAACTAGGTTATATGAAAAAATGCACAATTTTAAGCAATTTTTATCAATTTAAGCATGAAAACTCAATCTAAATGAATGATGAATGAAAAAGTTCTATATTTTAAATCAAATATGATGATAATGACATAAATTTATTGAAATTAAATGCAAGCTAATTCAAATTACTTGAAAATGCAAGCTAAAAATGCCAAATTTTTCAAATTTTTCAAATTTTCTATTTTTTTTATAATTTTTCGAATACAATAAGATGAACAATGATATGAATGAATGAAATGGATATAAATATGAAGCACAACACTCAACAATGAGAAAAATTCATTAAAAACATGGGTTCACCAAAATGTTTAGGATAAAAAATGAAGAGGATTTGTTTAGGGTTGATTATGATAGTTTGTGTTAATCCTCCTTTCACCACTAAACATTCAAAGACTTTCAACCAAGTAGAGGAACCAACTATAGACCTTCTGTCACTTGGAACATAGGGGAAAATTAGAATTGTGTGATTTAGTTGTTCAATTAAGCCCAATTATGCTCAAGACCCTAATTATGCAAATTCGTGAACAAACGGACAAATTATGGAAAATGATCACACACAGAGATATCAAATGACAATCAAATGCGTACTAGATTTCAAAGTTCAGAAAATGGAAAATTCAGGCACTAATGAGTGGGTGCCCTAGTCCAGTGCAACAATTTTTGTCGAGATCTAAGAACCTTGTCTGCAACCTGTTCCTGCTGTTCTGGAGATTTTCCTGTTCTGGGATCCAAAGGACTAATGAGCAGGCGCCTAAGTGTAGGTCCCTATTTTCTTCTCTGATTTATAATTCTAGCAGTCTACACTACTCTCCTGCAACTCCACTTTTTCTTCTTTCGCAACCTATAACCTACAATCACGAAAAAATGGGTTGGGGGTTGTGGCATTTAGAGGCTTGCCTCAGTCAAGCCCTGGAGAGACATTCAAGTCTTTTGAACATCGTTGTCAGATAAAGAGTAGGTATCCCTATGGGATAGAGGCAAAATCCAAATGGTAAATGATAGAAAACACAATTGATATCACCTTGTAGTGAAGATCTCATGGATGGAAGGTGCTCTTCATGCCATGAGGAGATGGATGCCAAATTTACAAATACAAACATAAGAACAACACAAATTCTGCTCTGCAACACAATGAATGCCTTGAATCACTTCCACACAAGCTCTTGAATCAAAAATGCCATCTAGTCTACAAATGAATCACTAATCATGCTTATATATGCAACTACAAACATTCCCGCTAAGAATTTCATAATTCAAACTTATCGTATCGACATAGGACCTAAATAATGGTCATAAACTGACACTTTGAAATTGGTCATGACCTAAAATAGAGTAGGACTAGGGTGCGGGTGCCCAAGTCCTCCCCCCTATTTTAGGCAAGATTTATGTTAAGTTCATCCCCTATGTCCCAAATGCCATAAAACTTAAGGGTTTCCTCATCAGGAGTCATCAAAATCATGTAAGATGCTCTAAATGCATACTAAGGGACCTGGGAGCTAAACCTTAAGAGGAAAAAGCCCCCAAGGTTACTTTTTCTTACATAACAGTAGCGAACCTAGCAATAGGTTTCTTCCATCGCTTGTTTGCCATCTCTTCTCTGTGTCTTCCATGTGTGTGTGTGTATGGCGTGTCTATTGCCAAGCATAGTGTCAAGATTGGTGGTGATGAGCTCCTCCTATGCTTTGGGATTTGTATGGCGTGTTTGTTCTCAAGTGTAGTTTCATGACTGGTAGTGATGAGCTCCCCCTACACTCTAAAATTTTTATTTCATATTTGTTGCCCCTTATGCAGTTTCAAGACTGGTGGTGATGAGCTCCTCCTACATTTTGGGTTGTGTGTTTACTTTCCTTGTACTTGCATTTGCATTTCATAGATGACAAAATGAAAAAGAAATAATCACTACATTCACTGTATTCATTATGTTTTGCATGTCTTCAATACTATCTTCTCCGTGTTTTACGTGACTATTACTGTCTTCTCTGTGTTTTACGTTCATGTTACTGTCTTGAATGTGTTTGGTGTGTCTTCACTATGCTTGGCATGTTTGTTGTGTTTGTTGACCATACTTTGATGCATGTATTGGCCTTACGTTTATACATACATAAAAGTGGGGTAGAAATGTTATGTCAAAAAAGGTCCCCTTGGGGGCTTTTCCCTCTTAAGGTTTAGCTCTTGAGTCCTTAGAATGCATTTAGATCATATTGCATGTTAATTTTGAATCCCAATGAGAAAACCCTAAAATCTTATGGCAAATAGAACCTAGGGGATGCTATTTTGATGATTCCTTACCAAAATTGGGAGGGTAGACTTGGGTGCTAGCGCCCTAGTCCTGGCCTATTTCAGGTCATCCCTAAACTCAAATGTTAGTTTTATGACCATTATTTAAGTCATATGCCAACATCTAAAGTTTGAATTACAAAATTCTTGGTGGGAATGTGTGTTGTTGCATATATAAGCATGTTTAGGACTTCATTTGTAAACTAGATGGACATTATGAACTTGTGATCTTATGCTAAAGTGATTCAAGGCTTTCATTGTGTTGCAGAGTAGTATTGTGTTTTTATTGTGTTTGTTTGTTGCAGATTTGGCTCCATCTCCTCATGGCATGAAAGAGAATCTTCCTTTGATGAGAGATACACCTCTAAGGTGACATTTACTTGTCTTTTCAATCATTTATCATTTGGATTTGCCTATATCCCATAGGGATACACACTCTTATCTAACAACGATGTTTGGAAGACTTGAATGTCTCTCTGGGGCTTGACTGAGGCAAGCCTCTAAACACCACAACCCCCAACCACACTCCTTTGTGATTGCAGGTTACAAGTGTTGAGTTTAACAGAGTGGAATTCCAAAGGAAGGTTGCTGACAACAAGGATTCAAGATCCGAAAAGAAAGGGATAGTATTGAACATTTTAGGACATGGGTGCCTAGGGCAATGTCCTCTAGAATCACAGAGATAGGAATCCATGTTATAGTGACATTCTACATCTAAAGAAGCCCTGACATCCTAAAAATCAGCCTGCCTTGGACAAGGGTGCCTAGGGCAGTGTCCTCCCCATTTCCAGTGATGAAAATAAATGGAATAGTGATCATCAGTGTTGGAATGAGTTTTGCATTCCACAAAGAAAACAATACCTTGGACTTGGGTGCCCAGGGCATTGTCATCAAATATTCTAAATTCTAAACTTCAAAAAATGGTCAGTTATTAATCTTTGTCCTCTTCCTTAATCTGTAAGCATTTGTCTAAATTTACTAGTTTATTCATTGTTTTCCATAATTAGGGTTTCTTGCATATTTAAGGATTATAGTGAAATATTAATTAGCAATTTCAAAATTTTTACATCATTCCAAGTGGCAGCCCAACCTGTTAGGTGAATGCTCTCACTTAGTAGAGATTCAACTTGGTTGATATGTCCTTGAATGTTTGTAGTGAAAGGAGGATCTAAATGTTAGTTGTCGTTGCACCAAAAGATCGACCTATTAATGCCTGATACAACCACTTGATTTAACAAGCACGAGAGGTGGCTAAGCCCTTGTCGCAAACCACCGCAATGCAATGCTGAACAAGGAGACCAAGGGCCACACCTTGCAACAATCCCCCTCCCAGTGCAAGCGCGGGGTTTGAACCCGTGACCTTAGCTCTGATACCAATTGTTAGCTGTCGTTTCACCAAAAGATCGACCTATTAATGCTTGATACAACCACTTGATTTAACAAGCATGGGAGGCGGTTAAGCCCTTGTCGCAAACCACCACAGCACAACGGTGAACAAGGAGACCAAGGGCCACACCTTGCAAGACTAAACCCATCAACACCAAAACATCCAATCAACCCCATCCCCCTCCTTTTTCATACAAAACACTTTCATGCATTACTTTTATCATGTGATGTGGTTATTATCTTAGAGAAAGATTTCTAACGTCTCTTCTTGTAGGAAATTGTGTGTCTGTGGGAACATTCAATAATCTTAAAGTAAATGTCACCTTTGGGGGCATGGACTTTGCAAGAGCTCTTGTTCCCTTGTGTGTTTTCTCTCTACCTTAACGTGCTTGATATCAGTACACAACATCAACCACCTTATTATGGGGGCATATAAAGATAAGTTGTCTAATGATTTCAGTACTAACAAAGCATGTTTGTAAGCCATCTGCGGAGGCAAGATATCGTGCATATCATTTTATTTTAAGCCCTCTGTAGAGGTGGGATATCGTGCATATCCTTTTATTTAAAGCCCTCTGTGGAGGTGAGGATGGTGTATCTCTTGATCTAGTACACATCCTTTTTATTTCAAAAGTCCCTGAGTAGGAGGGGTTGGTGTATCCTCCCTTAAGCATGTCTTTGGTAGTTTTTGTGGCATAAGTCCAACCATCAAGTGTGCCTGTAATGTGCCTGGGATGGTGGGGGCTTAGCAATAAATTCCTTCTATCACCTTGTTTGTCATGTTTTAGATGGATAGTTTTTCTTTGGCATGCTATATAGTGCTCGTGCTTTCTATGTGTCTTTTGTGTGTTTATTCCCAAGTATAGTCCAAGGAGCATGGAGAAATGCCCCTCCTATGCTTGAGGATTTGTATGGCATGTTTGTTCCCTAGTGTAGTCTAAAGCTATGTGGCGATGAGTCCCTCCCTACACCTTGGGATTTGTATGGGATGTTTGTTCTCAAGTGTAGTCTAAAGTTGTGTGGCAATGAGTCCCTCCCTACACTTTGAGATTTGTATTGCATCTCTCTTGCCCCATATGTAGTCCAAAGAGTGTGGTGAAATTCCCCTCCTACATTTTGGGTTGTGTGTTGCATTTTTTCTATCCATGCATCTGCATCTGCATTCATTTATATATAAAAAATGAAAAAAAAAAATCACTGTATTCATCATGTTTTATATGTCTTCAATGTTTTCTTGTCCATGTCTTGCATGCATGTTACTATCTTCTCCATGTTTTGTGTGCCTAATACTATCTTCACTGTGTTTTGCATGGCTCTGGTGTGTTTTCTCTAATGTCTACATGAGACTGGGGACTAGAATTAGTTCCTCAATCTTTGTGTATGCATTAGCTTCAAGTGCCTGGCATGTTTGATGTGTTTCGAATGTACTTTAATGCATGTATGGGTCTTGCATTCATACATACATTAAAGTGGGGGCTAAACATTATGTCGTAAAATGCCCCCTAGGACTTTTACCTCCTAAGTTTAGCTCCCGGGTCCCTTGTTTTGCAACTTGCATGATCATTTCAACTCCCAAAAGAAAATGGCCTAAAACCCATGTCAAATTGGGCTTGAGGGACATTGCAGCATTTGACCCTACCTTAAAATAGTACCTAAGGACTTGGGCACTCGTGCCCTAGTCCTGCCCTATTTAAGGCAGGTTCCAAATTTGAATGTCGATTATGTGACCATTAGAAGGTTCCATTGCTGACATCTTAAGTTTGAATTATGAAAATTAAAGTGGGAATGCATATATAAGCATGTTTAGGGTTTCATTTTGTAAACTAGAAGACAATTATGAACTTTTGGCAAACTTATTATTTTAGAGCATTCATTATTGTAGAGCAGAATATTATTGTTGTCTTTGTGATTGTAGATTTAGCTTCATCTTCTCATGTGTTGAAGGATTTTCATCTACATGCAAGCTACACCTCCAAGGTGATATCTATTTGTGTTTGAATCATTTATCAATTTGTTTTTTCCTCTATCCATAGGGATACGCACTCTTTATTTGACAACAGTGTTCGGAAGACTTGAATGTCCTTCTGGGGCTTGACTGAGACAAGCTCATAAACAACACAACCCCCAACCACACTCCTTGTGATTGCAAGTTACAGGTATCAGATTCACAAAGTGGAGTTGTAGAGGAAGGTTGCATAGAATAAGGGTTCCATATCCAACAAAAAGAAGTAGCCTGGTGCACTTTTGGGACTAGGACGCTAGGGACAAGGTCCTCCAAGGTTGTAGACACATAAATCTCCATGATAGTGATAATTAACATCAAAATAAGTCTCGACATCCTAAGGAATATCCTGCCTTGGACTACGATGCAAGTACCAATGTACTCTGCATCATCCGTAATAGAAATAGACAGAACATTGATCATCACTGTCATAAGGAGTCTGCAACCCCCTGAAGAAAACATTGCATTAGACTAGGGTGTAGCCATGAAGTCCCTGAACATTCTGCATCATGAAATTTGAAAAATGGTCAGCAACTAATCTCTGTCTACTATCTTGGTATGCGAGCATTTGTCATAATTTATCAATTTGCTTACAATTTTGCATAGTTAGGGTTTTGAACATATTTGAGCATTAAATTAATACATTAATTAATAATTTCTAAATTTTCGCATCGTTACAAGTGACACCCCAACCTGTAGGAGAATCCTCATGCCAAAGATGTGATTCAACTCAGTTGGATGTCCTTGAATGTTTGTAGTGAAAGGAGGATCTATCCATTTATCCCATCTTCCCTCTTTTCATATAAAATAGATTCATCCTTTCTACAACTCTATTTTACTATGGTGTGTATGGGGTTGTCTTTTTCCAAATAATACCTAGATGCTTGCATAACTGATCAAATTCCCTAGAACAATATTCACCACCATTTTGATATCTTATCATCCTTATCTTATAAATTGTTTTCTTTTTTACTATGGATTTAAATTTCTTCAACTTAGTGAAAACTTTAGATTTAAAATGCATAAAATAAATCTAGGTGTATCTAGAGGCATCATCAATGAATGTGACATAATAATGAGATTTTCCCATAGAACCCATGTCCACTGAACCAAACACATCTACATGAATGATTTCCAATAACTACTTTTCTTTATAACTTCCAGAAGGAAAACATGATCTATTTTTTACCAAACACAAAATTCTCACAAAACTTAAATTCTCATTAGAATAAGAAAAACCATCAACCATATTTTTATTAATCAAGGTTGTAAGGCCTTTTCAACAATGTGACTTAAACATTGGTGCCATGACATACATGTATTTTATGTTTTCCAAGTACATTGGAAAAGTTACAAAGTGTAGAGGAAGTTATCCTCAAAAAAGTCCCAACATGAGATATTTTAGCTACCACCAAAATTCCTCTCACCAAATTGTAACCAAACTTGTCAAACATCACATGCATCCTAGAATAATTCAACTTGGATAGAAAAAGTATGTTTCTCTAAAGTCCTAGAATGTGCAAGACATTATCAAAATATTTAGTCCTCCCATCATTGAAATACAAATGTATCTTTCCCTTACCAACAATCTAATGGTTGGTGTTGTCACCAAGGAAAAATTCTCCTCCATCATAAGCCTTGTAATTTTAAAACCACTCCTTGTGGGGAGTCATGTGGTAGGAACAACCTTAATCAATTAACCAAGAATCATCACTAATATAGTGTTAATAGAAATAAACAAATCATCACTTTCACCGTCATTTTAATAATTTTCTTTGCATGAATTAAATGATTTATTTTTGTTCTGACATACCTTCTTCACATGACCCCTCTTATCACAATTCCAACACTTAACTCTCCTCTTCCCTAGGGTTTAGGATTGACCTCATGATTTGGATATATCATTTTATTTCTTCCTATCTTCATTATAACCACCTTTATCATTAGGCCTTCCCCAAACATGCAAGGCATCTTTGAACCATCATTCATGGATTTTCTTCTCATCTTTTTTTAATAATAGTAGTAATGAAACCATCTATATTTATCCATACACATCCACCACTAATGGTACCAATTAAAATTTCCCACATTTTAGGTAAAGAAGAAAGTAGTAAGATACATTTATCTTCTCTTCTTCTATCTTAACATCTATACAAAATAACCGACTCTAAATAATGTTAAAATTACTTAAATGATCTACAATTAAATCACCATCTGTTGAGATATAATTTATTTGTTAGACTATTAGTTTAATAAATATCATATATCCTCTTCCATAACTTGTATGCAATAGTCTCATCATGGAAATTCAAGAGGATGGAAGATCTCCAAGGAATAACTAAATGGTTCCTCATGCCTTCTTGTCCAACTTTAATTAATCTTCATTGGACATTGTAGGTGGCTTATTTTTATTTTCAATATCTTTCCACTAATATTTTTCTTCTAGGAGACCTTCTGTGTTTAGCTTCCACAACTCACACCTAGTGCCATTAGATTTCTTAATTTCTAATTAAAAGGCAGAGGCCATGGTTTCCAATCCTTCCATAAATCTAAAAAACCACTTAAAACAAGAGCTCCCACTATAGCCAAAAAAATTCCAATACTTCCAGAAAGGAATCCCCCTCTATCAAAAACCAATCTCTAATACCAAATGTTGTTAAATAAAGGTGAATACAACTTGCATTGAAAAATTTTCTAAAATGATTAAAATATAATTTTAGTTATCCAACATTAAATTACCCACAAGAGATTATGTGTGAAGCACAAATGAAAAAGTAATAAAATCAGCATACCATAAAGTTGAAACACATAACATCAAATGTATATGGAGAAACTCTTTCAAGACAAAATCCACCATCAAAGAGAAGCTCAAGAATGTATTAAAATCCAAGAATAGAATACATATGAAAAACTTTAACTTCCTTCAATTTGACAACATCTCAAAAATGCTTTTGTTCCTATTAAATAACTTATGAAACTACTATCTCATGCCTCCAATTATAGAGAAATGGGAGAGGAATGCCACACATGGTTTCCCAAAACAATGTACCATTTTTTAACCACAGTAAAATTCAAAAATCCCATGCCCAAAATGAAGAGGACCTTCCAAGATTAGTAAATGTCATTCCCAAGGAAAATTATGCATGTCTAATTTAAATTCCTATAAAAATAAAATGCAAGGCTTATTCTTCCTCCTAAACTTACTCAAGAGGCTGTACTTTTACAAGTTGTTAAGTCCTCTTATATTCCAAAAAATTATCTTCATTTATAGTTTTCATTTGTGGGTTTGGGCCCACTCATTTCAAGAGTACTTTAACTACAATTAGCTAAATTTCTAGATGTTTGTCAGATGGTAATCTTCTTTTGGTTTAGTCTATAGGTATTTTTTTCTCCACTCATAAATCAGCCAACTTCTTGGAATTTCTTATTATTCTAAAGTAAGACCTATCCCCATCCCCCTCATTTTTGTAGCTCCAAAACAAGACAAACCCTTCCATCATTGGCCCCAATTAATAGGGTACAATGTCATCATTTAATATTATATCCTAAAGGGGACATAGGATAGGAGTATCCCTCCTCTGCAATAATTACTCATTATTGACCTTTTTTTCAAGTTAGAAGCAAGGGCCTCTTAAACTTCCTCACCAAAGAGAACTCTCCCTCCTCCAAACCAATCTCTAGAACCAGCACTAAAGAAGCCCTAAATTCCATAGAGGCCCTAACTGGAAACTTCTCATTCATTAGAAACCCATGTTGAACTAAAGGGGTGTTGCAAGTATGTGCCTAATCGGCATTTTTATTGATGTCAACATATCTTTGTTGTCATTGGTGTCAACTATGTCTTATTCTATTACTTGTTTAGAAGCTTTGTATGTTGATGATATTGAGAAAATTGGACCCTCTAGAAGATACAAGTTACAGTGAAGTGCAGTATAGACAATGAGTTGTATGTTGAAGAACAGTCTAGTAGATTGCTCCACATTTCTCGTTGGTTGAATATCTTGGTCTATCGATTGGAAGTTATTTAAAGGAATGCCTACAGATTCTAAATCCTTAGTTTGAGCCTCCGATGTGAAGAATTAAGAGAGTTGCATTCACCAGAGTAAAACCTACTTTCTCTGATTATTCTCTAGTGATAGGGAGAAAGTATTTTGCTCCACATTCCTCCGTAATAAAGTATTTTTCTCTATGGTTCTAAGACGGAAGTCTAGGATGATGATAAGTGCCTACAAATGTAGTGGTTGATGTTTTGGTGGTCCGCAAGCTATCTTTCTTTTATGTCAGTTGAAGACAGTGAAGTTCATGTGTTCCGGTGAGAAAATTCCTATGACTAAAGTGTTTAAGGTTTGTGCAATTGCTCTTGATGATTACAACGTACTTGTGGATGTCTCCTAATCATGTTCCTATCTTGACGTTGGTCCGCGTTAAGGAATTGAGATTGTGTTTGAAGATTGTTCCCAGATAATGTGGTGTGTAACCAGTCTTAGTTGACTTGGTTAATTCTAGTAATTGCAGAGATTCCTTGAAGATTGTGGAAGTGTGTTGTAGTGTGGAAGATTGTGTTTGAGTCCCAGTTAAGGTGCGGCATGATCCACATACATATTTACTTCATTTCCTTTGCATAATGTTGTAATAGGTCAGGACCTATTTTGTAAATGTTTGTAATTCCAACCATGGAGATTGTTCCAATGGTTGATGATTGTAATGCTGACCTTGATGATCATTCCAAGGTTGATGAAGTGTATAAATACTTGTAATTGAGTCGTGGAAAAGGCGTCCTTGAGTGAAAATGGGAAGATAAGGAAAAGGGCAAGGAGATAAGGCAGAGCAGGGCAGAGGAGAGCAGAGGAACTATTGTACTTCAATGTAATAATCTCATATATGAAGAAGATGGTGATTTTTGCAGTGACCCTAGCAGTGAGCCACCAGTAGGGTTTAACAGCCCTCAGGATTTAATAGCCCTTATTGTAAGCTTTCTAGGTTTAGGGTTGAGGCAGTGAGCCTGCTAGACCTAGCTACATACTTCATGGAAGTGAGCTAGTATGTCCTAGGCCTGTGGAGTGACCAATCCTAAACATCATTTTTCAAAGATTGCAATATAATTTGAGAGCTAATCCTCTCTATAGTTTTTCCCAACCTTGGGGTTTTCCACATAAAAATATGGTGTCTCTTGTGTATACTATTGTATCTATGTTTAAGTTTCAAATTTCATGCATTCATTGTTATATCATAATAATTGTGTATAAGTGATTAATGTGTAAGTGAAGAAGTGTTTAAGTTTTTGTGACAACCGATTCATCCCCCCGCCCTCTCAATTTTTTGGCACATTTCAACAAGGCGAGCACCTATCTAGAGCCATATCATTTAGGGAAGGAAGAACCTCCTCCATATTTATAGGGATTTCCTATATAAGTATTTCATTAACATTATGAGCCTTAGAAGTATCTTCATCTAGAACAACACCTTCAGTCACCACATAAATACAAACTATTGAACCTTTTAAACCTTTAGCGATCATAGTTTCCTCACCCTTAAGATCCCATAGAATATCCTTCTCCCCTATTTTCTATAAAGGTGCCTATGGTTCTCTCCATGCAACCCTCATGATAGAAACTCCTCATGTGAGTGGGTACCATCATGCTACACCTCATGGAATCTCTAAGGCCTCATTGGTTACTTCATAAACTAGACCCACTAGGGGCCCAAATCTATAAGTATGGTCTCTCTAAACTATTGTGTAACTTAGGCAATAGGGTGGCCCTCAATCATCCCCATATTGTCTATCATCTAGTCTTGGAATCTAGAAAAGGTCCTCATAGCACCATCTCTAAGCCACTAGCCCTCCATGTCATTGTAGGGGACTTCAATCATGTCGACATCCATAAGTCGGGCCCCTATCCATGTCTCTAAACTAAAATGACTAACTATCACTCATCTAACTACTCTTGTGGCCTATGTCTATGATCTATATTTCCTTCTAAAAGGGAACAATGTACTCAAACATCTAACCCATAATCAGTGAGTGGTGGTTAAATGACCATGCCTTGTAGTGGGAAATATAATATAGGTCATGGTACACATGGCCCAATATGTAAACACCCCATGGGTAGAACCTACCCTACTCCATGTAGAAAATGATGGGGGGCCAACTATATAAAAGAGTACTCACTTTCTTGAACTACTTGACGATCTAGCTACAATTAGGCCTATGTTAAATTTCTAAAGAGGTCATATAGAAATATCAGGAATCAAGGCCAACCTAACTCCCTTTTAGCATGTTAGCTATGTGTCTCCCATATAAGCTACACATAGTGTCTTCTAATCATCTAGAAGTCCCTCCAAAATTAATCTCTCCCCTAGATGGGGATCCTACTATGCAATAAATGTCATAAAGAGTGATCTTATAATCTCCTACAACCCATGGAAACTAGGAAGTGTTTTGTTTCACATCCCAATAGGTTATTTTCTTTCAACATATCATGATAGAAGGATGGATCAAAAAACCTATGAATCTATCCAAGACTACCTCTCATAAATCTCTAAGATTCATCTCTACTATTGGGAATCACCCCAATAGATGTAAGAACCCTATGAGATGACATTATAAGATCTCTAGAAAACCTAAAAATCATAAAACTATTCAAAAAACACTAAAACATCATTAAAAAATAAGAAAACTCCCCAAGATTGGACAAACTAGACTCACTATGATTTTTTATCACTTTTATCAAGGGTGAACACATGTTCTCCCATCCATTTGTGAATTTTCCATGATGAACAACTAATCACGAAAGAAAACATATTATTGCAAAAACCAACAAATAGTGTTAATACTAGTGAGTGGGTCTACCAACCAATTGAAACTTTGAATTGACCCTAAATCTAGAAAATGACAACTAAGTCAAAAAAAGAGCCTACATATTCCTAGCTAGGACACTACCTTTTCACCCTACTTATCCTAAATGTTACTGACTAGAACTCATAGATGTAACAAAAACCAAATTTAGGGTGAAAAGTGTTTTTCTTGAAATGTTTACATATGGGTTCGCCTAAGATAAAGACATTGTCATATCCATAATCCCCATATGGCAAGCTCTCTATTAACTATAATTTCACCTGAATCCATCATTGTGAATTGTCTAAAGCTCAATTTCCAATCAAATAAATATGCATAAATTAATTTTAAAATGGTCTAAGAATAAATGTATAGGTTAGGGTTTTTCTTTCCAACACATCATTTGTTTTGCATGTTATTTTGAGGAGGTGAATCAAGTATATTATGCACCCTACTACAATGGTACATCCTCTTGTCTATTTTTTTCCTAAATATTTTGATATAATTAAACATTTCAAATGCATAGGTGGTAATCTCAAACCTTGCATGAATGGTGAGTATACTTGTCTATGTTTGAACATTACAAATTTTGTCTTTGGAACCTCTACATGTTCCTTAGTCAATCTCTAGGAATCCCTCCATTTGTCATTTCATGTTTCTTTGATCTTTTTCCAAGTTTCTACTACTTGTTGCTTTGTAATTTTTTATTTTTTCCTAAAAAATGATGTGTTTTCCCCTTTCCTATCGATTCACCCTAAGGTGAATGGCATCTACCCCAATAAATGAATAACTAGTGGAAGTGACAAATAAGTCATTTTTTCTTTTTGTTCATCTTTCTCTTCCATGGCACCTTTCTTTGAGACTTTTTTTTTTTATTTGATGTGTGTAAGTGCCTAGAAACCCTAAGAAGATCCTTTTCCATATTTTTGTGGAAGATCCTATAGATATAAGATTTTGTCTTTTATGAGGAGATATCCTTCTTTTCACTATAGAGTTGTGAATCTTCATTCAAGACATAGACAATAGAACTTGATTAACATACAACCAACTATTATAAAGCATCGCACACCTTAGAGGAATGAAGAGACCACACCACATAGGTCTATTTTTCTTAAAATAAATCCCACACAACATCTAAAAAGTCTCTAGGATTCTCTATTCAAATTTGTTCACAAACTTCTACTCTTGTAGCAACAACTTTCAACCTATTTTCCTTTTCTTTGTCTTCAACTCATTTGTCAACATCCATAAAAAAAGGAGAACCTATAGGAAGGAAATAAGAAAGAAATATTAGAAATCTAGGCCCCTGAGGATAATTCCATTAATTAAATATTTTGTGTTCTTGGGAATTTTAAATATCTAGGTGTTTGGAGTTTCTGACTCTCTTTATAATTTAGTAGATTAATTTGTCTAATTAGTTTAAATTTCTAGTGTAGATTAAAATAGAATAGGTGTAGGAAAATTTTCTCTCTCCAAGTTTGTAACAATTTGTTGCATTGCTTGGATTTAAAGTTGAATTAGATTTTATACTTCTATAGATTAACTTGAATTTCAACACATTTATTGCAAGTTCTTTTACAAAGAAACACTTTATCAAATTTAAAACAATTCAAAACTATTGCAAACCCATCAATGGAGGCTACAAAAAGCTCAAGTACAACTCAAGTGTTCAACCTACAAAATCAAACAAGCAATCAATCAAATTGAAGACAATCCTTTTAAAATTAAAATGAGCAAAAAAACACCTTTGTTTTGGATAATCAAGTAATAATTTAATGTAAAAAAAAAAAGAGAAGAATCAATTCTTTTAGAATTATTTGCATGCATAGGAATTCCTAGCTTGTTTTCCTATTAAAGAATTTGAATTATAAAAGGGAGAATAACCATATCCTATCATCTTTTTAGTAGTTGAATTCTAATGAATTAATTGTGTTCAATCAATTAAAAAGTAAAATGCACCCAAAAAAGAAACTAGTTAATTGCATTTCATGCATGTTAGATTAAGTTTTCTAAACATAAAAGTGCAAACAAAAGTAAAAATTGTCTTGGACCTTTATTTGCATGCATAAATTATTCACTTCTTACATCCCATTGTAGATTGCATTCAAATCAAAAGGGAAAAATTAATTACTTTAGTTATGATTATTCTTTACCTATGTGTTAGTTGGATTAGAAAGTTTTATTTTAGCAATGTTACACACTTGAAACAATTGAAAAGCACAAAAACACCAAAAAAACCAAAACGCACTCCAAAAACAAAAAATAATAAAAATATTAGGACTAGGGCTTAAATTTAATGGTTGTATGGCCATATTTAAGCATTTTTTCTGTAAAATACAATCAAATTTTGAAGAATATTATACCACATAAAACGAGAGATTTTAGATAGACTGTCAAAATTTATATAGGATTATGATGATATATATAGTTTATATATAATTTTACTTATATTAAGATATGATATATATAGTTTATAATGATTATATATAGTTTATACATAGTTTTATTTATATTTGAATTTGATCTAGAAAGCTCCCAAATTGAGCTCCCACCGGTGCCGTCATGCCTGGCCTAGACATGAGTGACACACTTGACATTTTTTATTCTTCTTGGGCATCCAGGGGAGATGTGACTTCATGGCTTGTCAATAATTTTGGAGTTATGCGGCCCAGTCAGGAGCATGCATCCTTTGAACATGGACGGAAATGAACACATCCCTGCAACTGGCTCTCATCTGTTTGGAGAAAGTGAAACTGTGGCCATGTAGGGCCCTGTCTAGTCTGCCAATACAACCACATACTAAACCTTTCTACATCTATTTTAACACAAACTCTGCCGCTGGAGAAGTTATTAGGGTTTGCACAGGGAATAAATCACCTACCATCGCCTCACCTTGCATCAAGTCGTAATCTTGCAGTGTGAATTTCCATCTCTCTAGGTTGTAGAGATAGTCTAATACCAGACCAGAAGCTATTGTGTGGATGTAGTGGCCATCTTGGATTATATCCATGATGTTTGAAAGGAGGGTGGAAACTATATCTGACCAATGGAGAAGTCTATCCTCCGTTCTTTCCAGCCATTTCTGACCGCAGATGTTCTTGATCACAAATTGGGCCATCGTGCAATCTATGTCAAAGATTCGGTTTAGGTCCATGATTCTAACCTTTCTCCTAATTTCTGGCTCCTAGGGCATCACATGAAAGAGAAGTCACTAATTGATAGTGTCATTGTCCATCTTCACACCTACAAAAAACAAGAGAACTAGGTCGTGGGAAGAAACTTACTGCACATTATCATAGGATTATTGCTGAGAGGACGAAAGATATGAGATGCTGGAGAGAGTTTGATCACTTAAATATATTTTTTTTTCCACCTTTGTAGTCACTTCATGTCATGCTTGGATGTCAAGCATGTAATGGGTGGCAAGATTTGCTCTAAATGTGTATTATCCCTTCCTGATTTAGAGTACATGAGCATTAATTCCTCTGGGCTGTATCTGTCCATCCGACATTGATATTTCAGTCCTCCGTGTGTTGACATGATAGGTGAATTCGTACTAAAATCTAATTTAATTATGGTGAATATTTGGATACCCTTTTCAAATGGTTACGAGGGATTGTCTAGGGATCTCCAACGCTCAATTGGCTTCCTGATGGACTGTCGTACTGCAAAAGTGTCTTGAGTTTGAAGGTCGGCCTGAAGCCTCCGCGTTGTCGAAGGGCCTTTGACGTAACTCCATTCACTTTGTCTTTAAAGATAGACATCTTGTTAGTTTGTTTAAAATCCAACTCATTTATTGGAGCCATTCCTAATTGATCTCTATTAGGGCAGTTAGGTACTTCGTCGATTAGGTCGTCCATTCAAGTCTCTGACATCCTCCCGGATCCATGTTGTCAGCTGAGTGGGAAGATTTCTTTGATGTGGATTGAAAACAGTCACCTCCTCAAGTTGGTTGATGGCTCTATTCTATTCTCCAATTTTCCATTTTCTTTGATTTGACTACTGTTATAATTGATAAGTAGAAGGGATTTTTCGCAGCATGTCAAATTATGATATTTTATTTCAAGGTTTAACTGTGTAGTTTTTGAGTCAAACACATGACCCATATTTCATGAGTAGTGGTTCACATGAACCCATCTCTCATGTTAATGAATGGTCCACTTAGCACTCATTGCATCTAGGTGAAGCATCGGGACTTCCCGGGAGGTCACCCATACCAGTACTACTCTGACTCAAGCGCGCTTAACCATGGAGTTTCCCCCAAGATCAAGCCCACTTAGCTTGCTACCCCATTTGCAAAACCTTCAACAAGTGTTGTGCCTTATGAACCATTCATTAAAAAAAAAAAAAGATAATCATTGCATTCAATTATATCATGCCCTAATCCTATAATCCAATCATGTGATCATGCTTTTATTAAGAATGATCCACAACCAAAGGGAAATCATCTACATTTGCATTGAAATCAAGCAAAGAATTTGATAACTCTACCTAGTAATCATTCTAGAATTCATGTGCATACATTTGAAGCATGTTGTCTATCAAGGTATTTTTAAATATTGCCAACTTGACACAAAAACTCTTAATCTGAATGTGACATAAAATATCATTATCTAGCAATCCACTTTGATGATAATTCATATACCATAAGAGATTATCATAGGTCAAGTTTGTAGTTACAAAACAAGGTTATAGCTAAAATTTAGGTCTAGATGTGTGAGGTCAACCCAACACAATTCAAACAAGACTATCTAATTATGATCCATATACATGACCATCTAGAGCATTTATAGATTCCAAGACGCATTAACTTCATTGTCTTTATCAATGGCACACAATCTTCAGTCATAGAGTTAATGATATCATCTTTTATTAATTATTATTTGTGGCATGATATTCTTAATGTCTAATATTAATTAATCCATTCTATTGCACTCCATCTAACCCTAAGCAAAACCATGAAAACTTAGTTCTTTAAATTAATTTATACTTGAATATGCTTATTTACCTGGTTAACATAAAGAACCCATATGTTTTCTTTTCAAATTATAAAGACCAGACTTTAAGTAAACATAACTATTAAAGAGACCCTCAACTATAAATTGCCAATACAAACGATATCAAAGGCCACATATAAATCCTCCACAAGTTTAACCCAAAAATTATCCCTCAATCTTAAAGGGAAAACACACATTCTAAGTAAGTTTAACCGCAGAGATGCCTCTCAATAACAAAGGCTAAATGCAAGTCTTACTAGATTAAGAGTAATGATACATGTCAATAATAAAGACACAGATTCAAATCCTTATTAAATTAAACAAACTAGGCCAGATACAAATCATAAGGACCAGTACAAACCATAAATACGAGATACAAGTCCTCGCTCAACTCCTATGCCTACAATAGAGTCGTGGACACGAGCGAAGACACAGAAAACAGCATTATCAGCACTGAATGAAGAAGCTCTTCCAACCAAAAGCGGTGCAGCTGCTTGCACTGCTACCAAAGCGAGTATGTGCCACTCCTCCACAATTAGCAGCGTTGTAAGCAGCGGCAGTCTGTCCTTGGTATACAAACTCATATCCTCCATGCAAACTGTTGCCTACATTAGAGAACCCACAGTTACGGTAACGAGCAGCCTGGTTATTACACCCAGGCCTTTCCATACAGTAAAAGGCCTACCCACACAAGGCTTTAGAAACAACAGGCATATCAGCAATATTGCTATGTATTTCAAAACGCTAGTTTTCTTCATGACGTTACAATTCAGTGTAGTTAGGTATACAGAACAATGCTTATATGTACTACTGGAGGAGTTGTGCTCTCTATTTATAGAGGAAATCTGGGTGTCAATATCATAACTCCGTCAAAATGACATTTATGATTCGTCTTGCAGATTTTCCCACTTGCCCATAGGCGTTTAACTCCGAGGTACAGGGACGACCATTGCAGTCATCCTGTTCTGGTGCAACTTTGATATTTATGAATGCTGTCAGCATCATTATGTCACCGTCCACGGCAACGTTTTGGCAGGAACTTTGGGCTCTGTCTATGGGGCCTTCAAAATGGCCTGCCCTGCCCTGCCCGCTCTAATTCCCATGCCTGCAGGTACATAGTCCGCTCTATCTATTGGAATTGAAGTTAAACACATGCCTGTCCTCTCAAAACTGAAAACTGAGCCTGTCCTCCTGAAAACTGAGCGGCGCCGTACAGCAGTTTCATTTTTTAATGCGGTAGACGGACTTTGGACTCTTAATTTTTAATAATCTTTTATGTTTAATTTAAAACTTTAACATAATTGTTATTAGCGTTTTTTAAGAAGGTTTTTAACTAATTTTTATTTTTGCTCATTAATTTTGAAGTCTATACTATTAGATTTAATATTATTATATTATTTTTTATTTATTTCTTATTTTGAAGAAATTTAAAAAAAACAGATTTTATAGGGCACATGTGGTGAAGGGAGTGACTAGCTAAAACCCAAAATTTTGAGGTGTAATTATGAAGTTTGGTAGTTATAATATGGTGCATGGGAAAACGTATTCTTAGAGGTGGAAGGCCCTACAATAATTGCATTTTAAAAAAAAAAAAAAAATTGAAGGAAGCAAAGAAACAAAAATAAACAGAAACAGCTACCAAATCAGTTGTTGATCATACAACCACTGCTGCCAACAACACATGAGCAGCAATAAAGACCCAAACTAATAGTTTATGTAATGTACATTCCTAACAGTGAACAACAAAAAGCAAAATAGCAACAATAAACAACAGCATAAGCCATCAGAATGAGCCAAAGACTCTGTTGGTCCAACTAGAACAGCAATAGAAAACATGAAACCCTGCAATTGAATCTGCTACTTGCTTGGCCTGACCAACGAACTCTTCAAATTGACTTCCCATCTTTGAAGCTGAGATTTCAAACAACTTCCTGATTATCAAGGTCTTCATTAGCCATGAGTAGCTCCTTGTTTATAGAGGTCAGAATATACACCTGGAGAGATAAATCCGCACAAATCTTGTGAATTTCAAACTGCAATAGAAGGAATGTCTGTGAAAGAGCAGCGAAGCATCGAAGCTTCCAGATATGATTAATGATAATAATCCGACAAGTGTTTGAAATCACGTTGTGAGAATTGGAACAGCTAAGAAGAGTTGATTTCCAAGAGTAGGGAAAATGGAAGATGGCAGGCAAAGTGGTCATGAGGGAAGACCAAAGAGATCTAGCATGTGAGAAGAACCAAAAACAATGTAGGATGGACTCAACCTTACCACAAAAGGGGCATGAGGGAGAACGCTGCAAGAATTTAAGATGTTTCCCAATAGGCAGCCTACCATGGAGGAGTTTCCAAGCAGTGAGTTGGGAGTGTGAGTCAGCTTTGGATTGCCAAATCAACAAACTGAATTTGTTCCATTTAGCCCTACTAAATTTACACCTCCAAATCATGTTAAGGCGGCGAGCAAGGGGCAGACAAGGCAGCAGCTACTTGTAGATTATCTTAAGAGGGAAATTACGAATGTTGCAACGATTGGGCCACCTCCAATCTTTAAAGAAGTTAGAGTGACAACAAGTGGACAACAAGATAGAAAGATTGGCTAGAACAAGATTTTGGATTTCAAGCACAGTTGACTTATCACTATAGCTAAGGTTAAAGCAACCCTTCAGATGGTGCCAAGGTCTCCAAGTGAAGCTTGTGGGGTCCCATAGATCTCGAAACACCTGAATGCTTTTTTTGAATAATCGTTTAGCTTTGAATTCAGGAAGCTTAGCAAGGGGCTTTGCATTGAGCCGAATCAACCTATTCCACCATATGGAAGAAGTAGCAAAACTCAGACCATGGCTAAAGGTTTGATCAAACCAAGATAGCTTGTGAGAAACCATTTGCCAAGCTTTCCAAATACTGTTAAATGGTGTTGATCCATGTGTCTTGAAGTATGGAGCTAGCAACATCTTGTCATGCCAATGAATTGATTTCCAAGTATTACCTGTTGTAGCAGTTTGTATACGGAAACGGCTTATGTGCTTCCAAGGTGCATCTCCTTCCAATGCTCTCACAATCCACTTGGCTGAAAGGCAAACTCCTTGCATGTAAGGGTCAATGATGCCCAATCCACCTTTATCCTTTGGCAAAATGCAGTGTGACCAAGAAGTAATAGGCATGCCTTTCTTTTTTCCCTAGTTGACCCAAAGATAATTTCGGATGAGCTATGATAACTAAATGTAGCATGTTTTAGATGGCAGCCAGCATGAAGAGATATAAACATGGTTGGCCAACAGGATTTTATTTGCTACTTGAATACGAACCGCCATTGACAAGAAACGATTTGACCATGTTAATAATTTGTTTTTTTATTTTACATAGAAACCAATTCCACATCTCCTTTAGAGATACACCAATTCCATAAGGTATGCCGAGATACCTTGTAATGGTTCCATGCTTCACTTCCTTCCATTCCTTGGGGATCCAAGGTGGCCGGGGGTTGTGACGAGTCATCAAGAATTTTGTTTTGTGCATAGCCAGCTGAGAACCCGGAACCGCACAAAAGTATTCTAGAATATCCAAAGTATTGTTCACCTCCTCAGCTTCATTTTGAATGAAGATCATGATGTCATCAGCTCAAAATGAGAATTAAGAGCTATGGAATTATTAGGAAGAGATATTCCCCATATTAATTTATTTGCATGAGCATGTTGCAATAGATATCCAAGAGCATCTATTGTAAGGACATAGAGGAAAGGGGCGAGAGGGCAGCCTTGGCGGATGGATTTTTCGAGGGGAATTTGGGGAGAAAGAGATCCATTAATCACCAATTTGGCATTTGCTTCCATGAATAGCATTTTAACTTGAGCACAAAATTTGGGACCGAAGCCTAGCCACTGAAGCATTTTGAGAATGAAGGGCCAGCGAATAGAATCATAAGCTTTGTCAAAATCGAGTTTGATAATGAGAGCATCTTGAGCTGATTGTTGTACCCATTCAGCTGCCTCCCATGCAAGCATCAAATTATCTAATATGAATTGTCCCCTTAGAAAACCAATTTGTTCAGGTCTAACTATTTCTTGAGCTATAGGCCTTATTTGTTTTGCCAATGCTTTGGCGATGATTTTATAAGATGTGTTAAGCAAGGTGATGGGCCTCCAATCATTAATCGTGTCTTCTTGTTTGCCTTTGGGGATGAGTTTAATTAAACCTTGATTAATGCTTGCCCCTAAAGTACCAGTTTCCATACCTTCAAGATACACGTTGTAAAAGTCTTCTCGAATGTATGGCCAAAGAGCCTGATAAAATTCTACTAGGAGACCATCCATTCCTGGGCTTTTTTCCAAAGGCATACTTAGCATGGCTTCATCTATCTCTTCTAAAGAAAGGTAATGATCCAAAAAAGTAGCATAATCAGGGTCAATTTTGCGGGGAATACAGCCTTCAAGGTTATCCTCCAAAATCAGAATAAGGGGGTCATTGCTGGAATCATCTGTGAATAGCGGTTTATAGTAGTCATAGAAAGTTTTCATAATGCTATCATGGCTGGTCTAAACAACACCATCATCTGATTTGATGACAGAGATCTATTCTTTTTTATGTTTATGTTGAAGATATTGAAAGAAAATTTTGGAACTTTTGTCTCCATCTTTAATCCACTGTAGTCTAGCCCTTATCTGAGCACCTTTACCTTTATAAACAGCCAACTTACGAAGCTGATTTTCTATGTGAGCAATTGACTGTTGGAGTGAGATGTTGGTAGGATTGTTTATCAGAAGTTTTATGCCTTGTACAAGTTGGCCTTGAAGAGATTTTTCAAGCCTTCTCCTTTTAGCAACCACCCTCCTACCATAATCATGAAGGAATTGGACAAAACAAGAAATGGCTCTCTCCCACCAACTGATCCATCTATCAAATTGAGGCTTGGGTTCTACGTTCCAGGTAGCTAAAAGGCCGGCAATGCAGTCTGGGTTTTAAAAGGTGGGAAACATTCAATTTATACGGGAGATCAGTAGGAATCTTAGAAGAGCCATCAAAGGAAATAGTGGTAAGGATAGGGAGGTGGTCTGAAAGAGTGGTAGTATGATCCAGGTGGACTAAATATCCAGAAGGTGATGGTAAGATCTGTAGATTGGGGGATATGTAAAATCTGTCCAAGCGGCTCATTTTCCTCAAATCCTTCACGACAATCACTCCAAGTGAACCAATGAGACTTGTGAGAGTCCATTTTGCCCATGATAGGGTCATAAACACCTAAGGAGTTTCAGGTAAGAGTCCAAGCCTCAAATTCCTGCTGAGATAACCAAGAAGCATATTCCCAACTGCGATCTAAGTGATATTCCACCATGTTGAAATCACCCCCAAACACCCAATCTGCATTAGGAAGATTGAGACGCATCCACTCCCACAATCTAATTCTATCGGAAGAAGAATTAGGGGCATAAACTAAGAAAAATCCAAGAAGATTGCCTTGCAATAAAACAGTTGCCCAAACAATGTAGTTGTAAGGATCAAAACCATAGGCAACTATTGATTTAGCAAGCCCAGGAGCAAAACCCAGCACAGCACCACCACAACCCTCAGGGTGTTTAGTATGAAGGAATTGTGCTTCTTTTCAAATAGCAGAAAGAGAAGCACCAAGCCTAACTTCATTGACTTTCACTTCCTATAGCATAAGAATATCTGATTGATTATTCTGTATAGTCTCGTTAACATGATATTTTCAAGATGGGATTGTCAATCCCCTTACATTCCAAGATTGAATGCGGCAGATCATTGAGAATCAATAAGGTCCTCATCAGTGAGGAGGGATTCAAACTGATTTGTCGAACTAATCACTTGTGGTCCAAGACTATGTTCAATAGGGGGTGCTCCCTAGATGTGGACCGTGACCGAGCTCTCACGGGGCTTGTTACCGAGGTTCTTATCGGGCTTGTTGGGCGAGAGGAGGTTCTCATGGGGCTACTAGGAGGAGTTCCCATAGAATCATCAGAAGGATGTGAAGCTGAAGAAGGGAGATTGCTGGAATGATGAAGAGAAATAGAATCTTTTCTTTTCTTGGGAAGTCTTTGCTCACTTCCTAATACCACTTCTTTGAAGGTTACCAAACTAGAAGATGGTGGGGAAAGTGGAGAGGAAGATGATTTAGGGGGCAAGGATGTGGATGATTGCAGGGGAAGAGTGGAGGTTGGGGATTTCGATGGATCACAGAGAGAAGATGGAGAAGTGGGTGATTGCAGGGGAAGAGTGGAGGTTGGGGATTTCGAAGGTTCACTGACCGGGGGATTGTGCATAAGGGAATCATTAGAAGAGTCAATCTGCTGACGAGGTTTGCAGAATGGACAATCTCTAATGAGATGCCCCTCCCTACGGCAGTAAAAGCATGCATTTGGTTTGTTGAGATAATTAAGTCTCTGGTTGAATTTGAATCCAGGGCCCACTAATTTAATGGTCTTAGGGAGTGGCTGAGTTAGGTCCATTTCTACGCACACTCTAGGTTGAACTTTTAGACTGGCCCATTTATCAGAGTTTTGTTTGCACCACAGAACCCTGCCTAGTTGTGAGGCAATCTCATGCAGAAAGGGGCGAAAAGCAAGTTTGAGAAATGGAAGTTCAACCCACATGGGATATTTGGATTTAGATATTCCTTATGGGTGAAAGTCCAGGTCCCAGGCCTATAAGTAACATGTCTGTCCATAAATAATCCATGACCCATAATGTAGGGCCACTTTGGCATGATCTAGTTCTAGAAAAGTGCATGCAACATATCCCTTGCCTAAACCCCTAAAGGATTCAATTGCCCATCCCTTGTTTTCCCAGTTTGTACGTGCCCATTTAAAAAACACTTGTTGAGAAGGCACTCCTTTCAGAAAAAAAAAAAAGGATAACAGTTCTTGTTTTGTAATCAGCTATCATGTCCACTATGTCATCTAGAAGCTCAAAGGATATAGTCTTACCTTGAGAAGGGACAGTTGTAGGAGAATGGATGGATGGTGCAAAAGACGCAACAGGCTGACCTCTGTTGTTCCCGCTGTGCTGACTATATCCAAATGTAAATGGCACACTAGGGTTTTCCGTTCGGGGGTTTGCCATGAGATTTTTAACTACTTTTGCATTGTTTCCCTATTCCGTTTGAGGAGGGCTTGTAAAATCTACTGGAAAATCTAATCCACCCTGTTTAGCAGCATCTGGCTCATCATGTCCCCCCTTTTTTCTGGCTTTTTTCTTCATGGGGGTTGCATGTGGATTAAGGGCAGACTGGGCCCCTCCCTGAGCCAACTTGGAGGCCTGTGGGTCCTTGGAATGCGCCGTCGTGGGAAGAAACCAGTCAAAAACAGGTTCAGGGAATGCCGACACAGTTACAGTTTCTGCTTAGGGTTCCGTTGTCGGACACCAAGAACAACTTTGATGAAGTGCCAAAATATTATTCTTCTTGTAAACTAAAACCAAACTTTCAAATACTTTTTCACCAACATCCAATAATTGCATTTAAGTGAAGTGATCCAAGAAGGCACACTATATATATAGTTTTCTACCAGTGGAGTGCATACATAGTAAAATTACTTGTTTTTTAATGAAAAATTTAAAATCTTGAACAATATTTAAGATCTATGTAATCAAATCTTTACATCTTCGAATAATGTCATACTTATTATTAAACTACTTTCATTCTAAATTCTTTCCTCCTACAAAACACTACTCACCTCAAAATAGTATTGTTTGTTTAATTTTGAAAGAGATGTCTCTCAGAATTGTTCTCTGTGAAAGAAAGCCACAAAACAAATTTATTTTCTTTTGTCATAGAATAAACAAATTAAATAGTAGGAACACTTCATTTTCTAAGGGGGTCAATTAACTTTGTTTTCCATGTTTGGGATTATTCGTTGGTGTATGCTCTCCCCTTGCACCATTCTTTGACCCTGGGGATCATAAATCATGAATTAATCCAAGTCCACTTGTGAGTCATCCCAGGTGTGCTAGTTTTGCGCATATGCTCTCCCCTTGCGCTATGTGCGAGCCTGGGGATTAGAAACGCCTAGCATCACCTTCCCTTTAGATTTTTGTTGCACCTTTTTTCTCTGTTTCAGTGCTATTTTATGTGCTAACATTGGGTTTTGTGCAGGGTATTTTCTCTGATCTGCAGGTTATTTTTGACCATCCAAGACCACTACCTTAAAACTACTAATATTTTGCAGGGTTTTTATTAGCTTAAATAACATTTCATTTTGGTGTTCATAAAAAGAACCTTTGTTTGGTAGTTTAGAAAATATTTTGATTTGGTGTATAAAATTAACCTTGTTTGCAACAATAACTTTAGGCACATTTCAATTTGGGTTTGAAAAAGAACATTAGAATTTGTTTGACGTGTCTTGTGCATTTGCACGCTTGTGTTATCCAATAGGGTAGAATCAAAGTATCCTCTCCCCTCTCCTTTCAAAGGATCTTGGGTGAAGAGAAATGGTTCTATTCTATTTTTCTTTTTAGGTCGAGACCTGCTCTTGAGACACATCTGCAAGGAGAACTCATTTGTGATCTCAAGTGATACTTTCATTCGGTCCGCTATACAAAATAGGATAAGGCAAAAGCAAAGTCTGAATCGGTATTAGCATTTACCATATGGTACTAGCTCGAAAGGAAGTTGTACCTTTGCGTATCTAATACTCCTAGTAGAGCTAGTCAAAACCTTAAGTGGTTTACCAGATGCTCATAACGTGTCGATCCCCTGAATGTACCCCCACTAAGAACCATTGTGTAGTGGCCCAAATTCTTCTACTTGTTGGCGCAAGAGGTTAGCGATAGACCTCTAGAGCTGTCCCACACTCTTGCAGTTCTTAGTAGAGATAGCAAAGTACCTTAAGATCTGCGCATCTTAAGGACTTCAAACATGGTGTGTTGAGAAGTGAGTGCATTGTAAGGGGGAGCCCATGCCACCAAGTTTCTGGAGCTATCCACTTTGAATAAGTGCGGTTGGAGCAATCCAAGTGGGAACCCAACAAGTATTGTCCTTGCCTTTGCCATAGGTTGTGCTTGTTTGTTAAAATTTTCACTTTTTCACGATAAACCTTTAGCCACTTTGTCTATTGATTAAAAGTGTTTGTATCATTCAACATCATCCCAAAACATTGAAACATTGAGAAACCCAACATTTGACCTTTGACATCCATACCAAAATCCTCATTCCACAAAATCGACCAACATCCCTTTCATTACCATCCATAATCATTTCCTCATCCACATCTTCCATAGACCTTAGAGAAATTATTCCTCTAATTGGACCCTTCCCACATTAACCAAATCCATTCTACCTCAACCATAATCCCCATTTATCCATCCCTCGAAATCAATCCAACTTTCACCCTTTGATTTTTCACCTTTTTGGACCAAAATATTTCATCCTATCCTAAAATTCACGTTTGCATCCAACATCCTAACCATATCCAACAATCAAAATCATCCTCTTATCAAAAAATCAAAAACATATCCCAATCAACTTTTGAGTAAAAATCAAAACCTAGATCCCCATCATCATCTTATTTTGCTTAAGGGTCATTAGTCTATCCCCACATAAAATAAATCATCCTCTCCTTTTGATAAGGTCATTAGTCTACCTTAGGAAAGAAGAAAACATCCATCCAAAATCTAGGTTTAGTTTGAGCTCTCTCCTTGATTGGAATATCCCAAAACCTAAATTATCCCAATCCTCTAAGGTTCACCTTAGTTGATTAATCATCCAACAAAGCATTCTCTATAGTCACCTAAGGTTCTCCTTAGTTGATTATTACCCTTCAAAATCATTTTCATACATCCATCAATCTACTTTTCCATCCTTTTGTTTCAATTTTTTTTTGAGAATCAATTTATCCATTATCTTTAGGTTCCCACCTTTTGAGATTTTAATTTCTAAAGGTTGAAGCCTATCCCTAAATTCCCCATCCATAGGTTTGAGGTTTTGGAGAAATTCATTTCTCTTCTACCTAGAATCTTTATTCCATAATCACCATCACGTTCACATCCCTCTTTGGACTCGCTAAAACTTTATGACACCAAAACATAAAACAACAGTAGCAACAACAACAAAGTAAACAACAATGCATCAAACATAAGCAACAACATGCCATTCAATGGCATACCCCACTTTTGGGGGAAGAACAAAACCACTTTCATCTCTTCAACCACCATCAATCTATCCAAACATCATCCCCTTTAAGCAAGGATTCAACCTCAATCCAAATCATCCACAATCCAAAATCTATCAATATCCAAATCATCCGCAATCTGCAATCCAACCTCAAACACTTAATTGAGATCCTAAATCCTAAATCAAGACATCAAATTGCTCATAATCACATATTAGGTTCAACCCCACCATTTACATCCATAAAATAAACTCATATCCTACCACCATCATATCACAAATCAATCCTACGATATCAACACAATTTACATATGGATAGATCAAACATCATCCTTCATCTTTAATAGTTGTATATTAAACAAACATTTTAACCAGGCAATATGATATTCTATTTAATTGAGGATATAATGATATTTCAATGATTTTTATATTAGAAAATTGTTTTGTATGACTTTATCCCAATGATTCACATAGACTCTTTTGCAACAGGTCATTGAACTTCATTCTTATATTATTTTAAATCTCAGAGGAAAGTGTGAACACTAAGGTAAAGAGAAGTATAACATAGAGTCATTAGAAAAAACAATATAGTTGTTTTGACATATTTGAACAACATAGAGGTCCACTAACCATCTTAATATTATTCAGAATGGGCAAGCTGACAAAATGGAAATCACTCATGGATCTGGCAGTGCAAGACATTCCCAACCAGGGAAATCATTTCTCAAGTGTTGACCTTGAATGGACACCTATTGGAGATAATAATGGTGAGAAAGACATGTGTGCTGCAATTCCTCTTGAAAGACTCCATCACTTTGTCAAAGGAGAAGGTTTATTAGATGGTATAGAGACAACATTTGTATGCAAATTACATAGGGAGCCCAAATTGACACAACCTGATGACCATGCAACCAAGATGTACTCAAGGTTTGCTTAGATTTAATATAATAATTAAGCATGTCAGAACTTATATTTTTTATTTGTTATATCAATATATATATATATATAAACAGTTATTGGTGTGCTTTTGTCCCCAAGGACAAAAGAAATATATCTGAAACAAAGAAAAGGAAATGAAGGTTTATCCAAAAAAGGGGTTGTCAAACCCACTTTCATGTTAAGGTTATGTATGGTAGACTAGATGTTTCAATTATTACATATAATGATTTCAGTCATTGTGATGCTAATGGTGAATTTTGCCATGGAAAAGATGACCCTTCTGGTGATCCAAGGAGTAGTGTTGCACCAAAGTTGTCAAATGAATGCAAATCGTATATTGAATCCTTATTGCTAATGGGGGTGGGGTGTTAGATCTCAAAATGTAGGTTGCTTACAACTAATAAATGGTTTTTGGATAAAACTAAATGATGAATTGAAATAAGACCATGCCTTGTTGGGTAAACAGAGTCAAATGAAAGATAGAGACCAGTGGCTTATATTGGGTGATAACTCAAACTGTTTGGCACAATGTTTTGGTTTACAACTTGTATAAATGTGCAGGGAAATGATTGACAAACTCTTCTTAATATCCAACTGACACAATCTAATTTCTTGTTATTCACCAGAAGGAAATTTAATCATTTCTTGAAGGAACCAATTGAATGAAATATACAAGAACAATAGACAATATCAACTTAGAGACAGAATGACAATCCTAATTATATGGTTCTTCTTAATGATCCAAATCAACACTTCCAGATTATTGTGACTGACTAGAAGGATTTTAATTCCTTTTAGGGAAACCAATTAATCAAATCACACAAATACAACAAATGTGCATTGACAAATTAAATATATACATGATATATCAATTTGAACAATAAGGAAATATTGAATTGGAGACAACCAAATAACTGAATAATTTCAACAAACAATTGATGCCAGTATAAGTCCACAGAATCATAGATCTTCTATTTAACTTCTTAAATGTAATACTTGCAACATGGTCTTTTAAAACATTATAAACTTCATATATTATCTCCTACTGCTAATGATCATTGATCACCATATGTCCAACTTATATAGGAATATCTATGAAGAGACATAACTCTTCAAAATGTCTTTTGGGAATAAAAATGATTAATAGAACAATAAACAAAGAAATTGATCCTAAGCCCTGCTAAGCCACAAGTATATCTGAGCAATGTGATCTAGATATTCTTGGCTACAATGTGTATCAGTAAATTCAATAGCATTTCTTGTGATCACATCCATTGTCACCATCTTCCCTAAATGCTTGCAGACTTCCACAGGTGCAGAGTCTTTATCCTTGAGAGCTCCCAAAGCTTCATGTAGTATAACCTGGCACTCTTTACTCCATTCATCTTTACTCTTCAACTCCTTGTCATTTCTGAACAACATGGGTACACCTACTTTTGAAGCCTCAATGCATTCCTTGGCATCGTTTTTGAGCTGGTCATAATATTTTTGGTGTTGCTCAATCAAGTCTTTTGTACTAGAAGTACCTGTAGTGTCAGAAACATCCCTACTTTGTATCTCATGGAGTTTCTCCTGGAGCCTGTTGTTTAGCCTTTCGTGCTCTTGGATCACTTTATGGTTTTCAGAATAGACATCCCAAAATTTGTTCATCCAATGCATCATATTAACATGCCTATTCTATAGCACTGTTGCAAGTGTGTCAATCTAAACCTGAGCTATCTAATCAATAGATGGTGACTGGGTACTTTGTGAACTTTCTCCTTGGGTTAACCTTTTAACTAACCCTCCGAAGGTATTCTTGATAGTATCTTTCAAGAAATCATTTTCCTTTGTTAATCTTTCACAACTTAGTTTATATACATCCTGTTCTTTGATCAGCATCTGAGCCTGTGCTTTGTTTAACTTTGCAACATTTATGCCAATTTCTGTAGTAATCAAATGATCAGTTTCCCCTGCCTTCAAAGTCATAACATGCCGAAAAGTTTTTTCAGTATCTATAATGGTCGTTTTCTTATGAGGAGGTTACAAGGCCCATATCATGAGTGAGTTTTCATCATTGTTATATTTGGTACCCATATATACCTCGGTGACACCCTCGGGAGTGAGCTTATATTTGTCATCAGTATTGTGCAAAAAACTATCAAACACCAAAGAAGAATTTATATCAAGACCAGGAAATATCATGACGCCTGCTTCTGTGAGCAGTTGTCTACCTCTACTAGGAGTCATAACTTTCAATTCATTGTCCACTGTTGTTTTTAACATATCAATTAATTGTCTTTCATTGTCAGCCGTGACATCATCAACTGATTCCCTGGTCTCTTTACCCTTGCATTTATACAAAAATGATTTAAACTCTTTAGAATGAATAAATTGATCATCTGCAATAAAAGAATCATATGCTAATTGTCTTGGATCTTCATCACTAGGCCCCTCTTCATCATGCTTTTTATTAGGAGACTAATAACATTACATTTTTTGTTTAGATATTCTAGTTGCTTGTTCACGTGACTCTTCTTCTCTTACAAATCCCTCATCACCACAGGACAACAACTCTATCTCTGCAAGCTGTTTCTTCTTCTCTTCTAGTTCTCTATTATACTTCTCAATTACCAATTCAATCTCAGCTTCTTCCATATTCCTAATAATGTCATCATGTGGATATGGAATATGTGTATATCCACTAAGATTTTGTTTTCTCCTTGCAAAATCAATGCAACCCTCAGGATCAAATCATTTCCTTGCTTCTGCACATCTCATGTTGTAATGCATTAATTTGTCCATGATGAGGCCATAACCTT
Source organism: Cunninghamia lanceolata (assembly GCA_027924645.1). NCBI lineage: Eukaryota > Viridiplantae > Streptophyta > Pinopsida > Cupressales > Cupressaceae > Cunninghamia > Cunninghamia lanceolata. The sequence continues at coordinate 11,700,583 of BSBN01000534.1, read as the reverse complement.
CTATAGACACCACAGTAAAATCCCCGAAGCACAAAGTACTAGGCATGAAGGATTGTTTGTCATAGGCACTCAATTTAATCACATTAGAGTAGTTCATTTGCCTGACTATCTCTAAGTAAGCAACCCTATCTTGAACTGTCTTGGGCAATATAAACGGGGTGTCTTCAAAACCATAAATTTTGACCATGGTTGAATCCTCAAAACAATACTAATCTCCCCAGTTGTGGATGATAGTAGGAGGACCACTAAAATCTTTGGGTCTGAGAAACCTTTTTCTTTCATTTGATAGTGAATATTCACGAGGATGATTGAAATATCTATACAACACTTTTACACAGTACTCTTCAAAATGAATATAACTAGAATGGGCAAACCTGTTGTCCCATATCCTCATCCACATTTACATAGGTGACTTTTGTCCCCTCTGGTCCACTTGAGAAACTCTCAGTTCACTTGGCCATATTCCCATTTCCTGGCCATAATATAGTACCATGTGCGTGAGGAGTGAGTAGTGCTCAAAAGAGACTGATGGGGTGTTGTTCTTGATTGCAGTTAAACTAGAATCAATTCTTCCAAAAACATAGGCAACATAAGCAAACTGCCTAGCATTGTGACACTGGATATCTATGGCTATCACCATTAAAGGAATTGTCAAAAATCAGGAACCTCTGACCCTAGGACTTGGCCTACGGAATAATATGTGTATTGTATATGTGGTTCAGACAATTACACATAGAATGGAGGTCCATCATTATCATTAAAAGGCACTATTTCCCCTTCTGCCTTAGGCCTGTGAAGAGGTAATCTCCATCCATTATACGTGGTGTCCATCCTCCAGTATTCTTTGTCCAAATCTTCATAAACTATGGGAACAATACACAAATCATCTAAATCAAATACTTCAAAAATGACATTCTTAGACAAATGTATAACAGGCTCTCCTTGCGGATTACATATGGCCTTGAGGCTTGGATTGTAATGTTTAGCTAGGAGTTTGAGGAGTTGTGCATTCACAAACACATCAGGGACGACCAATTTTCCCAAATTCAAGTGCCATGGATTAGACACTGGGACATTCATGAATCTTCTATTGTAATGGAATTGGAACAATTCATAACTTCTTATTGGTGTCCACACATTTCCAAGGTATTTGCATTTGTCTTCTAATTTCTCTACCTCTGCCCTAAGTTGTGCAAACCTTTAGGCTTTAGCGGTAGATCCAGGCAATTGGTCAATTAAATTCTGATTTAGTTTCCTTTCCTTTATTTTTTCGTCAGGGCTTTTGTCAACTTTCTATTTCTTAGTTTTGCTAGTTTCACCTAGTTGTTTTCTACCCTTGCTTTTTACTAGAGTCTACATTTTAATTCTGGATAGCAAATTCAAATTGCAGGTTACCACACAGAGTTTTTTATATATGTACCTGTTATCTGAGATGATGATTGAACTCCCCTGTTCTCCCTTTCAAGTTTCCGCTTGTGTGCTCCTCTCAGACAATTCTTTCAAACATAATTGCATTTATTTCGAATGGCTCTTTAGAGGATTTTTTCGCAATCTGTAATTAATTGTCCGAGTGTATTAATTTTCATGATCGTTATGAGATGTCACATCATCATAACTTCCTTCATTCGTAGGACTTTTGTAATGTTAGGGCGATCTAATATCTTCTTATGGCGCGAACATTTGCAGGTGGATCAATCACTGTGACCCTTCATTTTGTCTCCTTGATGTCATCTTTTATAAAAACATATATAAGTTTGTATCAGCAAGACATTTCAAGGTCTACCCGATATAGAAATGAGCATGGCTGTTGTCGGCCTGACTTACTTTATCACAATGGGAATAACATCTTACTCTGATATTTCAAGTGTCTCCGATATGAATATCGGCATGAGTCTTGTCAAGAAGGTTATCAACTTCTCTTTTTAGGGCAGGTTAGTGGAATCGGCAAGACCTAGGTAATTAATATCGATACCGTTTGTCCTTATAATCTGTCGGAAAGAGTCTTATCGATGAGTGTGGCTACTATCATCATCGGAGAAACATATGATATCGGGATGACTTGATCCAAACTATCTAATCACGATTGTTTCCCCGATACCTTTCTTTCTATCATTAATCAGAATGATCATCATAATATGTCACTGACATCCTTCATCATTATGACTATAGATTTGGCAGGACTTGTAAACTTTATTCTGACTTGTTCCCTTTTGCCGGTGATTTATATCTTCCATAGACATCAGTGTGACTTAAGCCGAAACAATGCCCTTTGATTGCTAAGACATCATAAGGTTGGAGACACTTTAATTTCTTGCCCTGATGTGCATCTCTCCCCGATGAGTCGCTAGCTCCACTCATTACATGGGTAGTTTAGCAAGAGTCCTACCTAATTCCTTCATCGGTGTGATTATACTATCGAGGGAGTGTTCAGAGTATCCTCCGATACTATTTTCTTGTGCTGATAGTCCTTACCGTTGATTAACTCAGCGTGACTGGGAATTTTCTCCCCGATGAAAGGTCATCGATGTTACTCTTTTCATTGGCGATTCCTGCAGTTTTCACTCCAACCACAAACCTCATGCTAGTACACATCTTAGTCCATCTCATATAGAACATGGATCGGTATAAAGAAACTAAGGTCTTGCCGAAAATAAGGAACTAAGGCCCCTTAACATATACGGTCTGACGGGTGAGACAAATATTTGTTGTAAAGATCATTTGATTTTATAAAATTCATCCACTGCTATTATGATTTTGGGCACATGATTTTCTGATTTGGTTGGACATGAGGTCCCAACAGTGGCTCTGTCTGGGATGTATACCCCTTGCGGGTATAACAAGAATTCAGATCTCCTGGGGGAGTATACCATATATATATATGAATGATCCTATACTACTGTACATGGAAAAGTTCTTTGTTATTGTGAGAGATTTATAGGACTGTCCATCTACTAGCAGATCCTAGTCCATTTTGATTATCCTAAACTATTGTGCATGGAATAAGAGTATTTCGAGAATTATTTAAGAGTTGTCCATGCACTGACAACACTTATTTCTCTTTGTGCTTGATTTTGATATTTTCATGAAAAGAAAGGTTTAAGAAACTGTCCATGCACTGGCAGTTCCTGCTCTTCTCCAGACATATTTTGCAGATAGTAAGAATTATCTCCCCCTTTACCAGTGACAACAAAAGGGCCTAACCACAAGGCTTCAAACTTTCCATGCTTTCCCTTTTCTTGACATCTAGTATTCCACATCAATACCAAGTCATTTATTTCAAATTTCCTGTCCTTGGCCTTTTTGTCAAAAAGATATTTCACTTGTGATTGCAATTTGATGTTCTATTTTTGAGCCAATCTCCTTGTCTCATCAAGTTCTGCAAGATGTTCTAATCTTTCCTCCATTGGTTCAGGGATGTTTAAATCGTCTTGAAGAACAAATTTGTACACTGGTAAAAGATTTTCTAATGGCATCCTTGCTTGTGTTCCATACACCAGTTCAAAAGGAGATCTCCCAATTGCTCTCTTCACAATAATCCTATCAGCCCATACAGCCATCTTCAATTTTGAATCCCATGCCTTTTTGTTTCCTTCCAACATTCTTTTTATAATTTTTAGGAGATTTTTATTACTAGATTCTACCTGCCCATTTGCTTGTGGGTGATAAGAGGCAGCATAAGACACTGTGATGCCATATATATTGCAGAAATTTTTTAATTCATCAGATCTAAAGCACATTCCATTGTCTATAATCAACCTCACCGGGGTGCCAAATCTACATATGATATTTTCCATTAAAAAAATTGATCACTACCCTACTTGTTGCTTGTTTAGTTGGGATTGCTTCCACCCATTTTGTGAAGTAATCTGTTGCTACTAAAATCCATTTGTGTCCTCCGCTTGACTTCTCTGCAATTTCTCCTATGAAGTCCATACACCATTGATAGGATGGAGCTTCCACCTGCATAGGTTTTAAAGGTAGTGCTCCCTGATATTTTAATTTTTCTAAAAATTTTTGGCATGCCTCATATTTTCTTGTATAACAATATGAATTATTGAAAACTCTAGGCCAACAGTATCCAGCCCTCAAGATTTTGTGGGCTGTAGTCTTTGCCGAGAAGTGTCCTCCACATACTCCTTCATGTAATTCTTTCATGACATGTTTTGACTAATGTTCATCTAGGCATAATATCATAATACCATCCCTATTTTTCCAATAAAGGTCTCCATCAATAAATACATCCTTTAAGGCCTGTAATTTAAGTGTCCTTTTCTTGTTATCATTATATCCTTTGGGACACTTCATATGTTTCAGATAATGTATGATGTTAGTATACCATGGAGTGTGTTCAATGCTGGAACTCATATTATCAACATTATCAATATTACATTTCTGAGAAGCCTCAAGATTGTTTTCAGCCATTAGTTTCGCAAGACCTTGTCCTCTCATCAATTTGGTGATTTGGATTTCAATATTAAACTCCTGAATTTTATTAATCCATCTGCACCTTTTGCCCGTAACCTCAGTTTGGACTAATACATCTTTTACTGCAGCATTAGGCATGTATGCTATTATTTCAGCTCCCAGCAAATATGGTCTAAAAGCTTTGACTGTTGTCACCAATGCATATGCCTATTTCTCAACTATGTCATACTTTAATCATGCATTCTGAAGAGATTTGCTAAAAAATAAAATGGGTTGTTCATATCCCTCATCATTCTTCTGCAACATTACTGCTGCAACTGTATGATATGAAGCAAATGCGAACAGCTGGAATGGCTTATTAAAATTAGGGGATACCAGAACTGGGGCTTCCTTGATTGCTTTCTTAATGGTAGCAAATGCTTCTAATGTTTCTGTTGTCCAGTTCACTTTTGAATTTTTTTTAACATTCTTGATATGGGACTAACAATTTCTACAAAATTCAATATGAATCTCCTAACAAAGTTGATTTGGCCAAAGAATGATTGTATAGATTTTACATCCTTAGGAACGGGAACTTGGTCAATGGCTCTTACTCTTTCAGGATCTATTCTTCCTCCATCTTTTGAGACTATGTGACCAAGCAACTTGCCCTCTATTACTGTAAAATGACATTTCTTAGGATTCAACGAAATTTCATATTCTAAGGCTTTAATAAAAATTTGTTCTAAATGTGTACAATGATCTTCATCCCTTTTGGAGTATGCTGTCATGTCATCCTGATATACTACCATAATTTTCTAAATCAGCTTTGTAAAGGCCACATCCATCGCCCTTTGGAATGTTGCTCCAGCATTTGTGAGTCCAAATGGCATTCTTAAGTACACATTTGTTCCCCATGGTGTGGTGAATGCAGTCTTATATTGTTCTGATTCTTTGACTTTCACCTGATTATACCTTGAGAAACCATCCATCATTGACATTAGTTCACACCCTGTCACCTTTTGCAATTTTTCTTCCATATTAGGAAGGGGATAATTGTCCTTAAGAGAAGACTTATTTAGATTTCTGAAGTCCACACATAATCTAATATCACCATTTTTCTTTCTGACAGACACCAAATTAGAAACCCAAGAAGAATGTCTAATGGGTTTGATAATGGCTCCATCTCTTAGTTTTGTGAGTTCTTCAAGCATTTTAAGGATCAATGTAGGATTAATAGGTCTTTATTTTTTCCTGAATGGTTTGGCATCTAGTTTTAATGGTATTTCATGCTGAAAAAGATCCTCCCTATATGCTTTCAAGTCATCATATGACCATGCAAATACATGTCTATACTTTCTGAGTAGGTTGATGAGCATGCTCCTGATCTTGGGAGTGAGTTTCTTTCCAATGTATACATTCTTTGGGGCTGCTTGCGTCCCCAAATTAATCTCTTCAAGGTCGTTCTGTATTATGGGTGTGTCTTTCATCTTAAATCAGTCACATCCATCAAACGCCTTTTCCAAAGCTATGAGTCCCTTAGGTATTTTGTTTGTTTTTAGCTAAACTATCTCTTGACCAAAGAGAGTTTCTTTCCCATCATGTTCTTCCAAAACGCATTAAAATCAATCTTGGTTTTCATAGTGATCGGTACAATGCAAGAAGTTGATTATATCAGTATCATTATCAAACACTTGCCAGTTATATACATTATCTGGGATAGTGGGTCTAGTTTTGAATTCAATTTCAGTAATACCTCCTAATGTGATATCATCCCTTTTTAATGCAATATTTGCTAGAAAATTTGCCATAATATTTTTTGATCTATCAATCCAGTTGATCGAGAAGGCATCAAACAACTCAACATCATCCCAGACAACATTTCTATATTGCTTCAACCTCTTGTTTTTGGACAAGTATTTCCTCTCACTTGAGAAGTAACTAATTCTAAATAACCATATACAGTGAACTTTCTTATCTTATGCTTAGTGGCTATATTCAAACCAATGAGCAAAGCCTCATATTCTGCTACATTGTTTGTGCATTCAAATGTCAATAAGAACGAGTATTTGAAAGTTCTACATGTTGGTGAAATAAATAATACTCCTGGCCCATTTCCAATTTTTCTACATGCACCATCAAAATATATTTTCCACACATCGTTCTCCTCTTTCTTAAATTCTATATGTATTGGATCAATATTCTGCAATTCTGGCTGACTTGTTTCAACCTTGAAGGTTCCCAGATCTATATCACAAAATAAATTTATTTGATTTTGATCCAAACGTTCTATGATGTTCTCATATCTTGGCTCCCTACACAACTTGATCTCTTTGCCTCCCACTGGTATTGTGGCATATGATAAATCTAGTTGGACATTCCCTCCTGCCATTGCAGCCCATTGTCTTGATAAGAACATCCATAATATGGTGGAATATCAACCACGGTGATATCAATATTATAGGTTGCTTCAGGGTATGAAGCAAGTTTTATCTCTACATCCCTCATAATGCCCATCATTGGAATAGATCTATTGTCCATCGCATAACACTTACCAAATGTAGTGTCTACCCACATTCCTAGCTCTTTCATGACTGCTATTGGCATGATATTCATTACCGCACCTAAATCAATCATGCAGTTCCTCACTAGCCTATTTTTGATTAATAAAGTGGTGTATAAAGGGTCCACCTGTGAGGGGTTCTTTGTTAAGGTATCACCTAGATATACTTCAGGAATCTGGAATGTTTCTTGGTGAACATTGTTTGTTCTATTTTCTTATTCTTTATATTTTTGATTTGGTATATCTGAAATCAGTTTAACCATTGTATTTCTGTATTTATCTATCTTCATCATTTCCAAAAGTGGTACTGATATCTTCACCTGAGATATTGCATGAGCAATGTCAAATGAATGGGCCATAGTCTGATCATTCTTTTCTATCTTTATATGTTATTTTTCCTGATTTGGTGCTTTATCTTTCATTTTATTTTTATCAATCTTTTTTGGTTCTCTGAATGAGGATTTTGCGTTATTCTTTTTGAAATTTTGATCTTTTATAAAGACACTCCCAAGAGTTCCCTGTTCTACATTTACTGTCCTATTTCTTAGATTATAGGCATTTTTAGCTTGGGCAACTGTAGCTATTGTAAGAACTTCCCTTTCTTTTTTAGTGGGCTTTCTCCACTGATCATATGGTGAATTGTTATGATAATAAGTGGGTCCCTCATAGCTGTCCTCATGATCTGAGAATACTTCTTGTTTTCCCATGTTGATATGATGTTTCTGGTTTCCCACATCATATTCATATCCATCTTCCTCTATAGAAGAATAGTCTTCATTCAGCAGGTATGGCGCATCTTGCATCATGTTTATTGTGTGATTATCTCTGTTATAGTTGTATAATGCTTCTTCTTGTTGTATTGTTTTAGCCACAACACAATATTCAGGTGAGTGTGGTAAGTTACATACCAAACACCAAGGTTTATCTTCTACCATATGTGCCCCATTTCTTTTTAGAGGGTTAGGAGTATCTTTGCCATAATGTTGCTTTCTGCTGCTTTCAATGGGTCTCCCATCTTTCTAATTTGTATTATATGGCATATCATGCAACCTGGGCCTTTCATGTCTATGCTGACCTTCTTGTTTATTCTACTGAATGTTTGGGCTTTGAGGAGTTCTAGGATTATCTCTTTTGCTAACCATACCTACAACTTTCCTATTATTCTCAATAGTTAGCGCCACTTTATGTGCTTCATCTAGGGTCATAGGGCACAGATTTATGAGTTCGTACCCTGTCTTGGGATCAAATGCTTTCAAATAAATGCTCAATTCTACTGGATCAGTCAGTTTAGATCCATGTGGTATTTTGTTGTGTAACTTGGAAAATCTCAGATTGAAATCATATACTAACTCATTTTGGTATTTTTAGATGCCTATCAATTCATGCAATACAAATTCAGGGGCATACTGATTGCCATACTGCTCCTTAAATTGACTATGGAAATCTATTATTGAACTAATTGAAGCATCAGGTAAGCTATTGAACCAGTCTCTTGCATCTTCAGTTAGAGACATCATTAATAACCTCATTTTAACATCTTCATAATCCATACTGACATCTTGTACGAAAGCATTGAAGCTTCTAATGTGAACCTCAGCTGATACTACATTGTTTCCAGTGAATTTGGGAGCTATATTTCTCCAATTATTGTCAATAGGGTATGGAAACAATTGATATCCAATTAGATCGAATTGGCCACATATGTTTGTGAGGTTTTGAGGTGGAAGATTCATGGGTGAGGAGTTAGGGTAGTAATTATACCTGTCTGGAGGCTAATGATAAGCATATTGTTGTTGTGAATTTATATGGGGGTTCATATGAGGGTTATGTGGTCTACAATATTGTTGGCTAGGGGGTGGGTATGGATTAGCCATATGTTGAGAGGTGTTATCTATGAGAGGTGGTCTAGGATTATTTGGGGGGGTGTTTTGATGAACACGACTTTCGGATGCTTGAATTGGAAACACCACTTGTATTTTGATGCAAGTTTTGTTGTGGGTTTCTCAAAATATTTCCTCTATGTGGAGGTATATATTTTGGGGCAATTGTTTTAGTTCTATTCTTTATCTGCTGAATTTCCTGTTTTAACAGCATCTCAGTTTCCTCTATCTTGATCCTTTCAAGCTCTTCCTAGAGCTTGAGCACATTCTATTGTACTTCATTTATATTCCTTGTACTTTTCAAATTTTTATTCACCTCTTGATTCATGAATCCATATTTTACCCCCTCTTCCTGCTGTAATGACATTTTATAATCATATTCAGCTTGCCTCTGATCAATTTCCTTCATGGCCCGTGCTTCACACTCAAGTTGTTCTTGAGGATCAGGTCTGTATTTTGCCAATATATCATCAGTTACTCCGTTGATTTGAGACAAATTTTCATTTGATTCATGCAGAGGGGTAAAACTATTGTGAGTTATGATAGTTTGTTCTGTATTATCCTCTTGAGCCTCTTGATTATTATTTTGATGAAAATAATTTGATGCTCCAATTTTCTTGGGAATAGCTTTATTGGTGGGAATGATTGTAGCTTCTTCGCTTCCATCCATTTGGTACTAACTTTCTGTTATAACAGGTTGTAGAGTCGCCACCTATTTTTGTAAATAGGAAAAGTTTATAATTTATCTTTCTGGATTCTTCTTGCCAACAGAGTTACCAATTTGTATTTTAAAATTTCTAACTCTATAAAAGAATGGTTTCTTACTAAGGTCCTTTATTTGGATCCCCAGTAGAGTCGCCAATTTCTTAGGTCTCAAAAATGCAGGTTGCTAATCATAAGAGGATGTCAGACTCTATGATCAGATTGGCAACGTTTTTGAACTAATGCGACGGAGTTAACCTATAGGGTTGATGACTCCTTACACTTTAGGTGCTGCTATACCTAGGTGGGTGACCCTTGAAACTTGAAGCATATTAGATGAGTGTAAGTGCTTTGACTAAGTTAATGGATCTACTCACAGTGGCAAATGGTGTGGAATAGATGAAAGCTTGCTAACTAATTCTATATCTAATATCTGAAAGATGATTGGTATAAATTGTATAAGCAATATCAAGGTAAATTTTACAACTATGCTCAACTAATAAATGGTTTTTGGATAAAACTAAATGATGAATCAAAATAAGACCAGTGCCTTGTTGGGTAAACAGAGTCAAATAAAAGATAGAGACTAGTGGCTTATATTGGGTGATAACTCAAATTGTTTGGCACAATGTTTTGGTTTACAACTTGTATAAATGTGCAGGGAAATGATTGACAAACTCTTCTTAATATCTAACTGAGACAATCTAATTTCTTGTTATTCACCAGAAGGAAATTTAATCATTTCTTGAAGGAACCAATTGAATGAAATATACAAGAACAACAGACAATATCAACTTAGAGATAGAATGACAATCCTAATTATATGGTTCTTCTTAATGATCCAAATCAACACTTCCAGATTACTATGACTGACCAGAAGGATTTTAATTCCTTTTAGGGAAACCAATTAATCAAATCACACAAATACAAAAAATGTGCATTGACAAATTAAATATATACTTGATATATCAATTTGAACAATAAGGAAATATTGAGCTGGAGACAACCAAATAACTAAATAATTTCAACAAACAATTGATGCCAGTATAAGTCCATAGAATCAGAGATCTTCTATTTAACTTCTTAAATGTAATACTTGCCACATGGTCTTTTAAAACATTATAAACTTCATATATTATCTCCTACTGCTGATGATCATTGATCACCATATGTCCAACTTATATAGGAATATCTATGAAGAGACATAACTCTTCAAAATATCTTTTGGGAATAAAAATGATTAACAAAACAATAAACAAAGAAACTGATCCTAAGCCCTGCTGAGCCACAAGTATATCTGAGCAATGTGATCTAGATATTCTTGGCTACAATGTGTATCAGTAAATTCAATAGCATTTCTTGTGATCACGTCCATTGTCACCATCTTCTCTAGATGCTTGTAGACTTCCCCAGGTGTAGAGTCTTTATCCTTGAGAGCTCCCAAAGCTTCATGTAGTATAACCTGACACTCTTTACTCCATTCATCTTTACTCTTCAACTCCTTGTCATTTCTTAACAACATGGGTACACCTGCTTTTGAAGCCTCAATGCATTCCTTGGCATCATTTTTGAGCTGGTCATAATATTTTTGATGTTGTTTAATCAAGTCTTTTGCACTAGAAGTACCTGTAGTGTTAGAAACATCCCTACTTTGTATCTCATGGAGTTTCTCCTGGAGCCTGTTGTTTAGCCTTTCATGCTCTTGGATCACTTTATGGTTTTCAGAATAGACATCCAAAAATTTGTTCATCCAATGCATCATATTAACATGCCTATTCTGTAGCACTGTTGCAAGTGTGTCAATCTGAACCTGAGCTATCTAATCAACAGATGGTGATTGGGTGCTTTGTGAACTTTCTCCTTGGGTTAACCTTTTAACTAACCATCCGAAGGTATTCTTGACAGTATCTTTCAAGAAATCATTTTCCTTTGTTAATCTTTCACAACTCAGTTTATATGCATCCCGTTCATTGATCAGCATCTGAGCCTGTGCTTTGTTTAACTTTGCAACATTTATGCCAATTTCTGTAGTAATCAAAGGATCAGTTTCCCCTGCCTTCAAAGTCATAACATGCCGAAAAGTTTTTTCAGTATCTATAATGGTCGTTTTCTTATGAGGAGGTTACAAGGCCCATATCATGAGTGATTTTTCATCATTGTTATATTTTGATACCCATATATACCTCTGTGACACCCTCGGGAGTGAGCTTATACTTGTCATCAGTATTGTGCAAAAAACTATCAAACACCAAAGCAGAATTTATATCAAGACCAGGAAATATCATAACACCTGCTTCTGTGAGCAGTTGTCTACCTCTACTAGGAGTCATAACTTTCAATTCATTGTCCACTGTTGTTTTTAACATATCAATTAATTGTCTTTCATTGTTAGCCATGACATCATCAACTGATTCCCTGGTATCTTTTACCCTTGCATTTATACAAAAATGATTTAAACTCTTTAGAATGAATAAATTGATCATCTGTAATAAAAGAATCATATGCTAATTGTCTTGGATCCTCATCACTAGGCCCCTCTTCATCATGCTTTTTATCAGGAGACTAATAACATTCCATTTTTTGTTTAGATATTCTAGTTGCTTGTTCACGTGACTCTTCTTCTCTTGCAGATCCCTCATCACCACAGGACAACAACTCTATCTCTGCAAGCTATTTCTTCTTCTCTTCTAGTTCTCTATTATACTTCTTAATTACTAATTCAATCTCAACTTCTTCCATATTCCTAATAATGTCATCATGTGGATATGGAATATGTGTATATCCACTGAAATTTTGTTTTCTCCTTGCAAAATCAATGCAACCCTCAGGATCAAATCATTTCCTTGCTTCTACACATCTCATGTTGTAATGCATTAATTTGTCCATGATGAGGCCATAACCTTCTTTAGACACCACAGTAAAATCTCTGAAGCACAGAGTACTAGGCATGAAGGATTGTTTGCCATAGGCACTCAAATTCATCACATTAGAGCAGTTTATTTGCCTGACTATCTCTAAGTAAGCAACCCTATCTTGAATTGTCTTGGGCAATATAAACGGGGTGTCTTCAAAACCATAAATTCTGACCATGGTTGAATCCTCAAAACAATACCAATCTCCCCAGTTGTGGATGACAGTAGGAGGACCACCAAAATCTTTGGGTCTGAGAAACCTCTTTATTTAATTTGATAGTGAATATTCACAAGGATGATTGAAATATCTATACAACACTTTAACAGAGTACTCTTCAAAATGAATATAACTAGAATGGGAAAACCTAATGTCCCATATCCTCATCCACATTTGCATAGGTGACTTTTGTCCCCTCTGGTCCACTTGAGCAACTCTGAGTTCACTTGGCCATATTCCCATTTCCCGGCCATAATATAGTACCATGTACGTGAGGAGTGAGTAGTGCTCAAAATAGACTGATGGGGCGTTGTTCTTGATTGCAGTTAAACTAGAATTAATTCTTCCAAAAACATAGGCAGCATAATCAAACTACCTAGCATTGTGACACTGGATATCTATGGCTATTACCATTATAGGAATTGTCAAAAATCAGGAACCTCTAACCCTAGGACTTGGCCTACCGAATAATATGTGTATTGTATATATGGTGAATAGACAATGACACATAGAATGGAGGTCCATCATTATCATTAAGAGGCACTATTTCTCCTTCTGCCATAGGCCTGTGAAGAGGTAATCTCCATCGATTATACGTGGTGTCCATCCTCCAATATTCTTTGTCCAAATCTTCATAAACTATGGGAACAATACACAAATCATCTAAATCATATACTTCACAAATGGCATTCTTGGACAAATGTATAACAGGCTCTCCTTGCAGATTGCATATGGCCTTGAGGCTTGGATTGTAATGTTTAGCCAGGAGTTTGAGGAGTTGTACATTCACAAACACATCAGGGAGGACCAATTTTTCCAAATTTAAGTGCCATGGATTAGACACTGGGACATTCCTGAATCTTCTATTGTAATGGAATTTAAACAATTCATGACCTCTTATTGGTGTCCACACATTTCCAAGGTATTTGCATTTGTCTTCTAATTTCTCTACCTCTACCCTAAGTTGTGCAGACCTTTGGGCTTTAGGGGTAGATCTAGACAATTGGTCAATTAAATCCTGATTTAGTTTCCTTTCTTTTATTTTTTCATCAGGGCTTTTGTCAACTTTTTGTTTCTTAGTTTTGCTAGTTTCACCTAGCTGTTTTCTACTCCTGCTTTTTACTAGAGTCTCCATTTTAATTCTGGATAGCAAATTCAAATTGCAGGTCACACAGAGTTTTTTATATATGTACTTGTTATCTGAGATGATGATTTAACTCCCCTATTCTCCCTTTCATGTTTTCGCTTGTGTGCTCCTCTCAGACAATTCTTTCGAACCTAATTGCATTGTTTTTGAATGGCTCTTCAGAGGATTTTTCTTAGTCTATAATTAATTGTCCCAGTGTATTAATTTTCATGATCATTGTGAGATGTCACATCGTCATAACTTCCTTCATCGATAGGAATTTTGTAATGTTAGGGTGATCTAATATCTTCTTATGGCACGGACATTTGTAGGTGGATCAATCCCTGTGACCCTTCATTTTGTCTCCTCGATGTCATCTTTTATAAAAACATATATAAGTTTGTATCGGCAAGACATTTCAAGGTCTACCCGATATAGAAATGAGCATGGCTATTGTCAGCCTGACTTAATTTATCACCGTAGGAATAACATCTTACTCTGATATTTCAAGTGTCTCCGATATGAATATCGGCATGTGTCTTGTTGAGAAGGTTATCAGCTTCTCTTTTCAGGGTAGGTTAGTGGAATCGGCAAGACCCAGGTAATTAATACCGATACCGTTTGTCCTTATAATCTGTCAGAGAGAGTCTTATTGAAGAGTGTGGCTACTATCATCATCAGAGCAACATATGATATCAGGATGACTTGATCCAAATTATCCGATCACGGTTGTTTCCCCAATACCTTTCTTTCTATCCTTCATCGAAATGATCATCATAATATGTCACCGACATCCTTCATCGTTATGACTATAGGTTCGGCAGGACTTGTAAACTTTATTTGGACTTGTTCCCTTTTGCCAATGATTTATATCTTCCATAGACATCGGTGTGACTTAAGCCAAAACAATGTGCTTTGATCGCTGAGACATCATAAGGTCGGAGACACTTTAATTTCTCACCCCGATGTGCATCTCTCCCTGATGAGTCGCTAGCTCCACTCATTACACAGGTAGTTCAGCAAGAGTCCTACCGAATTCCTTCATCGGTGTGATGTATACTGTCGGGGGAGTGTTTAGAGTATCCTCTGATATTGTTTTCTTGTGCCAATAGTCCTTACCATTGATTAACTCGGCGTGACTAGGAATTTTCTCCCTGTGAAAGGTCATCGGTGTTACTCTTTTCATCGGTGATTCCTGAAGTTTTCACTCCGACCACAAACCTCATGCTGATACACATCTTAGCCTGTCTCATATAGAACATGGATTGGTATAAAGAAACTGAGGTCTTGCCGAAATTAAGGAACTGATGCCCCTTATCATATACAGTCTGACGGGTGAGACAAATATTTTTGGTAAAGATCATGTGATTTTATAAAATTCATCCACTGCTATTATGATTTTGGGCACATGTTTTTCTGATTTGGTTGGACATGAGGTGGGTAGGAGTACAGGAAAATTTTGAAATTTTCCTGTCCCAACATGGGGATTGACACAATATGTGAACAACACTATTTAGACCATGGTTTGACTCATTTGATGAATAAAAGGGACACATGTTTGTTGAGGAAAGATGTTTTGAATGCATGGAAAAGAGTGCGCTCTCTTCGATCCCAAAAGAATGAAGATGATGCAAAAAGTGTAAGCATGTGGCATGTAGAGGAGAAATATAACTTCTTCTATAAAAAACCAAGCAATGTGTAAAATATTCCATTTATCATAGGCATCTAAACACCATGGATGCGAGAAATGATGCTAAAACATTCACATAACTCAATTATTGCAATGGATTCCACATTCTCAACGAATAAATATGGTGTAAGTAAAACAATGTTGATTGTATTAATGGATCTTAATGAAATCATTAATTTATTCTACTAAACATATATTAATTTTTCAATGGTTTATTCATGTGTAGTATCAGTTATATACCTTGCTTGTATTTGATGAACAAGAGGCTGGTATACATGTTGCATGGGGCATATCCTCAAGAAATAAAGTTGAGGATATAAATGATTGGTTGAAAGAAGTTTGTAAAAGAGGGAAACAATGTAAAGAAGATTGGAATGTCAATGCATTTATGACAAACGATGCTAGTGTTGAGATTGAAGCAATCAGGTTTTTATTGGCCTTAATCTTTAATTTAAAATAAACTCCTTGTAATTGCTTAATATTTAGTGTATAAAAACATAAATTTCATAATTAATAATAGAAACTTTCATCGCCATCTTCTTCACTTCACAACACATCTAATCATCACTCCTTTTTCTACTTATTTGAACTACTCCTTTGTATGATCCACTGAACTCTTACACTATTAACATCACACATCACATGCAACCTTCCACAACATTGCTCTGTTGAAATCAATGACAACACATATGCAACATTGTCTCATTTGAGCTGTCAAATATGTTTTTTACTTCTTCCTGTCTTCTCGAAGATTTCTATGAATGATTTTTGCTATATTATTAGATCCATAAATGTTTGGAATTTTATCTTGTTCATCAAGGTATGCAATCATTATTTTTTGGTATTCTTAAACATCCTCAAACACTTAAATGGAATACCCCTTCTCTTTGCTCTCTACTCTCTCTATCTCTTTGTTTTATGATTAGAATTGAATGTCAATGAAAATGAAATATGCATATGATATATATCAAATAATTTAAGAGTGTGCTTGATCTCCATGATTGATGCCATATTACCTACTTGCTACCATGTTGTCATCTTAAAGGATAGTAGGCATGAGCTTTCCATAGTCCATAGAAGTCAAAGAGAAGTGATTTTGGATTTAATTGTGTGTATTTCTTTGCTTCAACATTTTGGATCACACTCAGTGATCCATCATCAGGAAGACAATACTTGTGATTAGGATTGCAGACTTACCCTTTACAAAGAGATGAGGGGGAGGGCGGTTAGGGTTAGGGGAGGTGGTAAAAAAATAAAACATATTAAATAATAGAAATTAAAAGCATGTGAATAAAATTAAGGAAATTGAAAAGGAAAGCAAAGGCAAGCCAAAGGTGATAATAGTCTAGAACCAATGTGTGATAAGGAAATAATCAAAACATAATTTATTAATTTATAAATTAATAAATTATTTTTTTCTTGTTTTTAATTTTTCTACCACCTCCCCCTCCCCCTCATCTCTTTTTTAAATGGTAAGTTTGCAATCCTAATCACAAGTATCCTCTTCCTAATGATGGATCACTGAGTGTGATCCAAAACGTTGAACCAAAGAAATACACACAGTTAAATCCAAAAGCACTTCTCTTTGAATCTTAAAAGATGCATGTCATCTCTACTTTCTCTCTCATACTGATATGATTGAAGTATAGTTGATAGAGAATGAATTGTATAGACATGTTCTAACTTAGTACTCACACATACTTTTGCATAATTCATAGTGATGTACTAATGGTAACACACATGTATTTGAGATAGGAAATAACTTGTCAATACATAATATGATTACTCTCTCTCACTATGTTTCCCTATAATTGCAATGTTTGTTTCTGTAGTAGATAAGAAATATATAATTGTGTAACTTGTGATTACTCTCTGGTGCAGGAGCACCCTAGCAAGTATATGCCTCCATGAAATAATCTTAGGTTTTTGATTTAGCATAGTGGATCTCATGTTATGATAAGGTCTAATAGACCATTTGTAATGTCATTTGGTTAGTTTAGGTGGTCATGCTACTATATTTGTAAGTATTGTTAAATGTTGTTATGTAAAAATGCAAAAATGATGCAAACCTTGAAGGTGAAGAGTCTTGTGGCTCTTGGTTCGTTCCAAAACAATGAGAAACTAAAGAGACAAATTGTAATGCCTTTAAAAAGGCCTTGTATACCTTTGTAAATGTGTGGGTGATTGAAGGAATGAAATGGAATAGTAAAAAGGCACTACTTTTCTGTATTTTCTTCAGAAATTTGCTATTTTTAGTCATTGTACGGCCCTATACGGGAAAGGACTAGTACCAAGTTGGTTGTAAGTGATAGTTCTATCAATCACCCTCCATTTCCACTTTGTTTCATGCATTTTGGTTTTGATAGGAGTTATTTATTGTGATTTTTCTAGAAACTGCCAAAACCCTGATTTAGGGTAAACAGTGGCATACAAATCTATGTTTCTTTCATTTTTATGCATTGCATGTTGCTAATCCTTGGTGGAAAATGATGGTGGTAGTAGTTTCCTTCATATTCTTGAGGTCTCTGACCAAATAGCTAAGATTTAAGTGGGGAAAATCAAAGTTTATTGACTGTATTTCTGTATATAGTCCAGAAAGACAGTGTTTGAGGACAGTTAAGTGTTACAGACCTAGGGTTTGTTAAATCATGCACGAGAAATGTCTTTTGTTGCTTGATAAGCATAAATAGGTCAAGATAAGAATGATCAAACCATTTGTTGAGTAAACTTGGGGTTGGAAATAATAAAACCAATAAGCCTTTGTATGGACAAGGCCTAATTAGGCATAAACTGGAACGGGACAGTCATGTTTTGAGTAGTCCTTTTCAAAATAACATATATTGGTTTTTAGAGATGATTTAAAACTTGTTAAAAGGTATCCAAATATGTAATCACAGTATTGAGAAGGATTCTATGGTGGAAGTTAAGCTTTCATAGTCCCTAAAACAGGGCTACTAGAAAGTTATGACAGTCAAAGAAGGAATAGTCATTTGATGAAAGGTCAGACCTTGGTGATTGTTGTTTTGAGTGAGTTATGGGATGTGAAGGCATTGTGAAACCTTGTGTGGGTCAGAGATGTTGAAAATCTAGATATGCTTGAGTAGAAGCCATTGCACGGTGAAGTTCTCTTATGAACTTGAAGCATCAAATAGATTGAAACCTGTTGTTGAGTAATATGCATGTAAAGAGTTGATTTGTTTTTTTCCTCTGCATCAGATTGGTATCAGAGCTAGCAAAAGCTCTAGGAGGAGAGGTTATGTATTTGATTTCTGAGATGAAGAACTGAAGGAAAGATTGTGTTGGTGACCATTATTTTGTTGCTAAGTTGTTTGGTTGCAGGTGCTTGGTCCATCTAGCTGCAGAAGGATGTTTTCTGAGGTTGTGTGTGTGGGAAGACAAGATGAGGTCTATCATGACCATTCTTCAATGGAGATTAGGCTGGATAAGGGTGCAGAGAGAAACCACTAAGGAGAGAGTGGTAGGTACATCACCAGGATCTGCTGTTGGGTGAGATGAATGGTTTGGTGAGTTGGTGTTGTGAAGCAGTGAGAGAGATGGATACTTGAAGAAGCACTTGATGTTGTAGCCTGAAGAAGCTCTAAAGATGATGGTAGTTCAGATTTTGTTGGTTGGTTGGTCACCTTTCTATGAATAAGAAGATTTGAAGCCTGAAGTTGAGAAGATTGAAGATTACAGATGGAGGAGAGATAGAAAAAGATATTTGTTGCTGATACATTTCCAAGGGACTTGGAAATCTTTGTTGGTTGGTTGTATGGTGCAGGAGCACCCTAGCAAGTATATGCCTCTATGAAATAATCTTAGGTTTTTGATTTAGCATAGTGGATCTCATGTTATGATAAGGTCTAATAGACCATTTGTAATGTCATTGGGTCAGTTTAGGTGGTCATGCTACTATATTTGTAAGTATTGTTAAATGTTGTTATGTAAAAATGCAAAAATGATGCAAACTTGGAAGGTGAAGAGTCTTGTGGCTCTTGGTTCATTCCAAGACAGTGAGAAACTGAAGAGACAAATTGTAATGCCTTTAAAAAGGCCTTGTATAACTTTGTAAATGCGTGGGTGATTGAAGGAATGAAATGGAATAGTAAAAAGGCACTGTTTTTCTATATTTTCTTCAGAAATTTGTTGTTTTCAGTCGTTGTATGACCCTGTACGGCAAGGACTGGTGCCAAGTTGGTTGTAAGTGATAGTTCTATAAATCACCCTCCATTTCCACTTTGTTGCATGCATTTTGGTTTTGATAGGAGTTATTTATTGTGATTTTTCTAGAAACTGCCAAAACCCTGATTTAGGGTAAACAGTGGCATACAAATCTATGTTTCTCTCATTTTTATGCATTGCATGTTGCTAATCCTTGGTGGAAAATGATGGTGGTAGTAGTTTCCTTCATATTCTTGAGGTCTCCGACCAAATAGCTAAGATTTAAATGGGGAAAGTCAAAGTTTATTGACTGTATTTTTGTATATAGTCCAGAAAGACAGTGTTTGAGGACAGTTAAGTGTTACAGACCTAGGGTTTGTTAAATCATGCATGGGAAATGTCTTTTGTGGCTTGATAAGCATAAATAGGTCAAGATAAGAATGATCAAACCATTTGTTGAGTAAACTTGGGGTTGGAAATAATAAAACCAATAAGACTTTGTATGGACAAGGCCTAATTAGGCCTAAACTGGAATGGGACAGTCATGTTTTGAGTAGTCCTTTTCAAAATAACATATATTGGTTTTTAGAGATGATTTAAAACTTGTTAAAGGGTATCCAAATATGTAATTACAGTATTGAGAAGGATCCTATGGTGGAAGTTAAGCTTTCATAGTCCCTAAAACAGGGCTACTAGAAAGTTATGACAGTCAAAGAAGGAATAGTCATTTGATGAAAGGTCAGACCTTGGTGATTGTTGTTTTGAGTGAGTTATGGGATGTGAAGGCATTGTGAAACCTTGTGTGGGTCAGAGATGTTGAAAATCCAGATATGCTTGAGTAGAAGCCATTGCATGGTGAAGTTCTCTTATGAACGTGAAGCATCAAATAGATTGAAACCTATTGTTGAGTAATATGCATGTAAAGAGTTGATTTGTTTTTTTCCTCTGCATCACTCTCTCTAATCTTATCACCTTGAATTGATAAATGGTTGAATGTTGTTGATGCACTTAGAAATGAACACGAGTGTGTTAGCTCTCTCTCTCTGTGAAATGATAAATTAGTAAGTAATCATAAATAAATTGGTAATGGTGAAAGCAAGTAAAGAATGCACAATATAATATGAAATGTAAATCTTTCTTGTATATGCTCATTAAGAATATCAACTAAGCTATGGTTAAGTGTAAGAAATGATATGTGTACCTATTTCTATCCCCTTACTCACATTCAAAAGCATAGATTAAGTAAATGATCATGTGATTAACTGCTAGTGGATAAGCTTAAGAAAAGGATAAATGTATCATATCTTTCCTTACTTATATGCTTCATGTTAAAAGATTAACAAGGTTTTACATAATGGCTATTCACTAAAAAACACAAACTTACTGAAAATTCACAAATTCACTGAAAAAATCTTTTGAAGAAAATAAAAACAAGTGTCATGTAGTGGCCAGTACATCCCTTGTAGTGTTGTTATTATAGTATTTGTTTAGTTGTAATTTTTTTTGTTGATTAGCTAT
The DNA here is from genome assembly GCA_027924645.1 of Cunninghamia lanceolata. Classification (NCBI taxonomy): domain Eukaryota; kingdom Viridiplantae; phylum Streptophyta; class Pinopsida; order Cupressales; family Cupressaceae; genus Cunninghamia; species Cunninghamia lanceolata. The sequence continues at coordinate 11,679,410 of BSBN01000534.1, read as the reverse complement.
TGGTTGTATATAGTATTTGTTCAGTTGTAATTTTTTGTTGATTAGGTATTGGTTGTATAAAATTACATTCCAATAATTGAAAACTTAATTTTTGAAGAGTGTTGAAATGTCTTGGGCAAATAAAATTGAAATATCAAAAATAATCTAATTTGATAAAAATAAAATAGGACTAAAATATTTCCTTAACTATAAAACTAAACTTTACAAAGCCTATTAAATAACACAAATATTTCCTTAAAATGTAATAATACCAATACTTTTATAATTTAAAATCCATTAAAATATTGTAAGTTTGAAGAATAAAATAAAAAATGAAATAACATGGCGAAAATAAATTTTTAACTTTTGAGTAAATAAAATTGAAATCCCAAAAATAATCTAATTTCATAAAATAAAATGGGTAGAACCCTAACCCTAGTTGGGTGTGGAGAGATTTGAAATGTCTACCTAAGCTATTAAAATGTAATTATTACAATTTAAAACGCATTAAAATATTGTAAGTTTGAAGAATAATTACACAATATAATAACAATAACATATTCATATTTAGATCACTACATTATTTTATCTTAATCACTTAATTTTTTGTTTAAGTAATAATAGTAAGTACTTTTACAGAACATGATTTTAATTATTTCAATTAATCTAATATTGTGGTTTAGTAATAATTTTGATAAAGAATTGTTTATCATTTCAAATTTGTAACTATTATATTTCCAAAACTAAATTTATAAGGAAAATTTTATGTGAACTCATTTTGAAATGTCTTGAGTAAATAAAATTGAAATCTCAAAAATAATTTAATTTTGTAAAAATAAAATATCACTAAAATATTTACTTAACTATAAAACTAAACTTTACAAAACTTATTAAATGACACAAATATTTCCTTAACTATAAAACTAAACTTTACAAAGCCTGCATATTTGTATTATGTGGAGAGTTTGAGCGTATAAAGATTTGAAATGTCTGCTTAAGATATTAAAATGTAATAATATTAATACTATGATAATTTAAAATGCATTAAAATATTGTATGTTTGAAGAATACTAGATTTTTAACTTTTTAGTAAATAAAATTGAAATACTATATTTTTAACTCTTGAGTAAATAAAATTGAAATCCCCAAAATAATCTAATTTCATATAATAAAATGTGTAGAACCCTATTATTAATATTATAACTTTGTCCCTTTGACAAAAAGTAATTTTTACGTTTAGCTAATGAAGCAAAGAATTAAATTCATGATTTTTCCATCTCATAATTATCACCATCCATTTAGGCATGACTTAACTAGTGGGAGACAAAATTTACGTTTATAATTTGTTTACTTGTCACATCCTCCCCTCAAATCAAAATTCTCTCCGCATTTATAGTTTTTTGTTGCACTCTCCAACAATCTGCAAATAAGAGGTCATTTGTTTAAACATTTATACGTGTTTGTCTATTTGCAACACATTTGGGACCATAAATATTTTTTCTTTGCAATAACACCATTGCTTTTCTACCACCAAAACATTTCATAAAAGAATTGAGTGCATGAATAAATTGTTTTTAGTAATTTTAAATATGAATGTCCTTGCCTCGCTGACGGCTCTCAGTTGTCAGAGGACACGCTGATGTAAACTATTTTTTAGAGGACAGGCTTAGTTTTCAGCTATGAGAGGACAGGCATGTGTTTCCAATAGACAGAGTAGACTATGTACCTGCAGGCATGGGGATTAGAGCGGGTAGGGTAGGGGAGGCCATTTTGAAGGCCCCATAGACAGCCAAAACTTTGGGCAACTCTATATGCGTATTAATTGATTTGTCTTATGGCAGAGCTATCTAATGTACGGTTCGCTCCAGCTATTGCATGAGTCAAAATATTTCTTCGGCTTGCACTCTGGTCGGTGGGGAGTAATGGCCGGCGGTGGAAGCTGCAGTACGGCCTTCATCTTGTGCGTCAATTTTTTGCCACCCTGGATCGCATGTCTCCTTCATCCTTTTCTCCTCTTAATGCTTCTATCGCATCAGTCTTTTTTTATAAATTTTCTCAGTTTTTGAACTTGCTGAATCACTTCAAGTCATTGAACTCGGTAGTTTGAAGGTGTCAGCCAACGCTATTATAGCGGCTGGTTTGACAGGAATTCGTCAATTTAAGACATGAAAGGTGCAGATTCAATCCGGATTGCTTGGGACTCATTTTAGAGAGCTCCGTGTTTATGGTCACCGTCTAGGGAATTTATTTTGACTGAAATTCTAGGCGACTGCAGACCTTTCTGCATCTTTCGATCCCATAGGTGAGATATAGGCCGGTGGGCATTGATGGCTAGCAGTGGAGAATAGAGTACGACATTCATCTAGGCCGGCAATCTTCTACCAACTGCGATTGTGTGCTCCCTTCGTTTTCATTCACTCCTTGTCAATTTTCCCCGTTTTTGCATCTTGAGTCCAGAAGATATTTTTTGGAGCAGACGGATAGAGTTTGCTTATTCAATACCGTCGTTGACAACGATCTAGTTTTGGTTCTCAGTGGAGGTATCTTGACACTCTTTAAATTGTGATTTTGATGTTATGACATGAAAATGAATCTCTTCAAGTTTCTTAGTCGTTTTAATTAAAAAAATTGTTTTCAAGACTATATATTTGCACTATATCCATTGCAGTGATTTATTATTGTTGAATTTATTCCAAGATGGCAATAGTCAGTTCTATTATACAAGAAAATGACAGTGGAAAGCATCATATGTTTTCCTCTACAAAATAATTTCAGTAAGATTTAGAGTGATTAAGAACATATTTTAACATGCAATCAAACCATATATAGCTCAAATCTGTAAACCACATCAAGCATCTGGTAAGGTTTGTTATTTGTGTGATTGCTAGTAGTATCTACCTTTACTTCATTTTAGCAAGTTAGATTTCATTTTTGATAACGTTTAATACAGTATAACTTAATATCGAATTCCTTTCCTAAGTTTATATACATAACTTTATAGAAGTAAAATATTTGTTTTGGATTAATCATTTTACTTACTTTAACATTTTCTTGCGTTGGATAAATGAACATCTCACAGTTGAGCATTTTTCTTTCTGTGCAATGGCTTTTAGCAAAAATGATTATGTACACCGAGCGTACGGACATGTACAGTGACACCAATACAATGTAAAGACAGTTCAAGCAAAAATTCAATGTAATCCTTAACAAAACCCCTACATAACTAAATGTAGGGTAAATCTCCAACTGCACTCAATCTAAATTCTTGTGTCTTCCGCGTTACATGTACTAATAATTATTGGGCATATGGACCACGGGCAATAGTTTAAATGATCGTGTTGTGTGTTGTTTTACATACCAACCAGGGCACGTGAGGAGAGAATGAGAATCCTTCTAATTTGGGCCTCAAGAATGATGATACTGTGCGCCTATGGCAGTCAAATACAAACAGAGTGTGGCAGGAAGTGGTAGCTATAGAAAGCAGTCAATGATTTCTCAAAGGCATTGGTTTGGATTAGTTGAAACAATCAAGGAAATCTGTTTAGCCACAATGTTCTTTTTTTTGTGTGTTCATTTATATAACTCATTATATAACTCAAACTTTGCTTAGAAGAAAGGTAGATTCAAAGTTTAGGGGGGCTAGCACTTGCAATTTGTTTTTTCAATTTGTGAGCACTGATGTGTAGTCAATAAATTTCTATTCTGACATTTGGTGAAGGCACTCAAGTAACTTGAACTTCTGGTAATGGGCCTGGATTTTTAGATAGAATTTCTAATTCTGGCGATGTAATATCCACTCATCATCATACATGCAAACCACACGACAGTAGACAATGAAAAAAAATAACTGGACACTAAAATCCAAGGCTCAGCTACTCCTTGAAACAACGAAGATATCATAAATGAACGAAATTCAATTTCACCATTGTATCTGATGTTATAACATCATACATTCAATGTACATAAAATTTTAAAAATAGACAATGATAAAAGAGCACTTGGGAGCACAGGCCAAGGCTCAGCTACTCCTTGAAATAGGTAAACATCATATACGAATGAAAGTAGACTATGATTTAAGAGAATTAGGGACTGCAGTCCACGGTTTGATCATTCGTTGAAGTAGCTATATCACCACATATGAATGAAAATTGAAGACTATTAGCAATTATAGAATTGGAGATAACATGAGATGAAAGTATCTTGATTACCGTTAAGGCATGTTGTCAAATGAACCATCTTCCATAATAGAACAAGAAGGTTCTTCAAGAAAAATTAAGGAAACGGTGTTATCAAAATAGCAGGCTGATTACACAAGAAGAGAATTTTCCATCCTCTATAACATTAACATCACAGATGCCAGATAGATAAAAGCACACAATTAAAGTCAAAACCACCATAGAAAAATGCAAAATACAAGCCACAAAATATATACAAAATACTCTCAAACCAGGCACGCAGTGAAGGAGAAGGAAAAATGCGATCCATGAGATAACTAAAACACCTTTACTGCATGATACATGCAAAATGCATAAAGCCAAATAGGGAAACAGCCAAAACCACCATCTGAGTACTGCAGTCCAGGCCTGGCATTCTGTGAAACAGGAAAAATAGACCACAACATGATACATGGAAGATGCATAATAATGATGAAACCACCATTTGGGTACCAAGGTCAGTCTACCCCTGAAGTAGTTTGTATGCAACTACATCATGATACATACATAATGCATAAAATAGAGAGTCAAACAGCTAAAGCACGCATTAAAACACCATTGCAACAGCATACATAAAAAATACCTAAAAGCAAACAGCAAAACAAATGAAACTTAACCTCCAAGACAATTTCATTGACAATTAAACTGTTTTAACATTTTATTAAAAAAGGTGAAAGCAAATATACGCCCCAACACTATTACACATTTAGAAATCGGCGTAATTAAATTTGAAGGAAAGGGATCATATTGTTGCATAAAAATATGGCATGCACTATAGAAAACAATTGTTAACCTTTTTTTTACTTTTTCAAAATACAAATTTAAGTTATATATATATATATATATATATATTTTTCTACTGGTAAGTTTGCATTTTTAATTATATAAATTTGACTTTGCGACATTGCATATAACTATGACTGCTTCAAATTCATGGGTTCTTGTAGGTCTTGTTAATGGAGCACTAGAAAAAGTTGTAGCTATTGCCAACAAAAGTGATGGCAACCCACAAGATTTGCTAATCTTTGTTGGAGTCAAGTTTGAACATTATGAGGGCCCATCTTGGGATATACATGATCCACATCTTTTCACCATTGTTTTGGTTAGCCATGGTGCTTTCCACTAACTTTTGCTTGGAGATGGCACATGCTTTGACAGTCCATAAGTTCCAAGGTTTCATACTTGAAAGAGCAATGATAGACATTAGAGGCATTGTCCGTTAAGGTCTCATGTTCACTTCAATATGGTGGGTTTGGCACTTGGTGAATCTATGTATTTCCTTGACTTTTGGCTACTAGCAGTTTGCTCGCATCCAAGACAATGCATGTCTCCCTTAGGGAGAGGAAGGAGGTTCCTCTACACATGTTGGAAACCAAAATTGCACCCTCATGTAAATTTTGGTGTGCATACTTTCCTCGCAATTGCTTGTTTTAGAAATTGTAGTACAGAGCAAAATTGTTTTTCTTAATAGTTTTTCCCTTCTAAGAAACAACACTACCTGGAAATATCTATCGGCGTGCCCATTGCAATTTTTGTGCGATTGCTAGTTTCTGCTACATATTTAGGCCGTTCCCTTTGACAAGTGAAGACCTGGTTTGGTGGATCCATGTCTGGCATTCAGCTAGAAGCGTGCAAGACGATGCGCAAAAGTGGCAGATGCACATGTGACCACCTATATTGCCATATTATTTTCCACCGATGGAGAAGCCAACCGAGAAGAGGTTAATATTTAAATTGTAAAAAAATGCAAGTAGAAGGAAATATTGATATTATGATTCCTCGTTCCTTATAGTTGAAGTCAGTAAAATTGATCTAGATTTATATTTAATAGGACCTTTTTTATTATCATAATGTAATATATGATAAGATATATTATCTTATATTATATTATCGTAGGTAGATATTGATAAGGTAATATATAATATTTAATACCTATTACCTATTATATCTTATGATAATTAAAAGGTATTATAGGTGGCAATAGCTACATTTTATACTTATATTACCTACTAGCATACCTATATTTAAAAAATATATCTAAAGTACCCCGAGAGATATCCTTCTTGAGGTACCTATTTTTTAATCAATTTACCTCACATAGGTCGAATAGGTGCCTCGAGAAGGATATCTCTCGGCGTACTTTAGATATATTTTTTAAATATAGGCATGCTAGTCTAAAACCAAAAATATTATGCCAAACAAGTACAAGGCTTCTTAGAAGGAGGAAATACAAAAGTATAGTGGTCTGGATCTAGCCATTGATCAAAATAATTGAACAGAGTGCTTTGTTCTTGTGGTTTAATGAAATCCTTGAGCTTAGTAGTTTGGAAAAGATGTGGGTGTGTGTTTTTCTCTTTTGTGACCTTCAACATCCTCTCTAGGCCTTTAAGGCAAGTTTGTGTAAGGCCTTTATTGATAGTTGTAATCATATTAGTAAGGAGATTTATACAATCAAGATCGACAAAGTATTCCACTTGCTCATCACTGCCACCTATAATACCACTAGCAATAGCATAAATTGCTTCTTCCTTTATACAATCTATTGCCTCTGCAAGGAGCCCCACAAGTGCAAAAATTACCCATGTCTTTATTGTAAGCTCAATGTCATCTTGGGTGAGTGTTGTGATATTGGAAATGAACCTACAAATCTCCATATGAAGCTATCTCATTATGTTCAAATCTCTCTTGTCACCACTTGAAATGATTGCCACAATACGTAATAGTACTCTGTCATTCACAATCTCTTTATGATTCCCATACTCTACAATGTTGGCCATAGTTTCCATGACAAAAAGTAGTATATGAGGAGATTCATGAAAGAGAAGTTGAATGAGGCATGGACAAATATTATTTCTAATGATAAATTCAAGACTGTCACCTTCTTCAAAAAAATATAAAATTATCTCGCAACTAAGCTTTAGCACTTGAAGGTCTTCCCCTATTTCAAGAAGGGGCTTCACAATTATAAAAGCAATAACTGTGTGATTAGGTTTGCAACGAACAATATATACGATTGCTGTTAGGGCAATCCAAAAGAGCTTAAAAGGACCTTTAGGATGATAGAAGAAAGGCAACAAATCAAAAATAATATCATGAGGGATGGCTTCAAAGTCGTGGGAGTGAAAAGCATGGTCTGCAAGAATGGCTAAGGCCTCAAGTGCCTCTTCTTGCACTTCTTCACTGGGGGAAGTCAAAAGGTTTTTTGAAAAAGGCACTTGCTCCACACTGTCTCTCATCCTTAGCTCTACCATTTTAGTAGAAACACCCTGATCCTGACAACATAATGTAAATGGGTTAGAAATATCCATTAAGATAGATATATTTAATCAATTTGTAATGCACAATATAATTGTAAAATAAGTTAAAGTCCTAATTCAAAATAACTACATATTGAAATTAATTAACACTAAAATAAAAATGATGAACATACAATGTATATTTAATACTACAAATGCATTCTATGACATTAGGTTAAGGTTCACTACTATTAACCCAATAATATAAAACTAACATTAGATTAAAATATTAAAACAAATCCCAACCAATTATTTAAAAAACTTTAAAAAAATAAAAATTTAATATTGTGGATACAATTTTATAATGTTCTTTTTCTAATTGTTTCAATTTGGACTAATCTTTTTTAATAATTCTTATGAGTAAATTGAAAGAGTAATTTTTTCAACAATTCCTCCCTCAAATATTGTGGATAAAATTTTATAATGTTTTTTTTTCTAATTGTTTTAATTTAGACTAATCTTTTTTAATAATTCTTATGTTTTAGGGAGGAATAAACTCTTTTATATGTTCCCTATTTTTAAGAAAGAATAATTTTTTTAAGAATAAACTCTTTAACAATTCCCTATTTTTTAAGAAAGAGTAATTTTTTTAACAAGTCCTCACTCAACTAATACTACTCTTGTAACCTAATATAAAGAAGAGAGGAATAAACTCTTTTATATGTTCCCTATTTTTAAGAAAGAATAATTTTTTTAAGAATAAACTCTTTAACAATTCCCTATTTTTTAAGAAAAAATAATTTTTTTAACAATTTCTCACTCAACTAATACTACTCTTGTAACCTATATAAAGAAGGGAAAGTAAATAAACTTTATTAGATGAATATTCAATTCTATTCACTAAGTTAATTAATTAGTGTATAAAAGATAATACTTTTAGATTTTTTTTTCTAGACATGTTTTTAAAATTAAACAACATTTTTTTTTTAAATATAATGAGACATAAGTGAAATTTTTTTCTAAAATAAATAAAATATAACTTAGATAATTTTAGGAAAAATATATTTAATTATGAGGACTTACATGAAGTCCTATAAAAAGAGATTATGACTCACCATTTAAAAACATATATTTTATTAGATAGAAACCACAATTTAAAAAAGACACTCTAACAATAAAATTAAAAAAGACACTCTAACAATAAAATTGAACATCTAACAATAAAATTGAACAACTAAAACATAGGATTTATTGGGCTCTTAAAATAGAAAAGTATATTATCTTACTTAATAATTTAGATATATTATAACTATGCTATAAGATTAAAACTTTATGTGTACTTTAGATATATTATATAATGATGCATTTCATTTAAAATATTGGCTTGAGCAACTCCGTTTTAAAATTTTTTAATAATATATGTATTAAAATAATCTTAGATTTTGATTTTTAAATTTAAGTTAATATCATATAAAATTAAAAGAGGCTATAATTTAGGAGGTGGTAGATAATCTTAGATTTTGATTTTTAAATTTAAATTAACATCATATAAATTTAAATTGGGCTATAATTTAGGAGGTGGTAGAGTACTAATTTTAGAAAAATATTAAAACTTGCCAAATAACAAAAGGCATATAAATAAAATATAAAAGTTACAAATAATAAATCCTCTACTTAAAAACTAACCTAATAATTTTATTATGCACATCATATAAATTTAAAAAAACATGATCATATTTTTAAACTAATAATAAAACAATCTCTTATTAAAAACTAACTCAAGTTAGCTACAAATAATAAATAAAGCAATATTTATTTTTCTTATTTTGAAAACTTGTAATCATTTAAAACTTAAAATACAATTCATTCACATAAAATTATTCTTTTAACTTTCTTAATTTTAGTTTATTTTATTGTATGATAAAAAATCTAGAGGAGACTCTCTGGAAGAAGCCATAGTCCACCTTCATGTCTGTGAGGTAATTTCTCTTTGTTTTCTTTTATTTGGTTTACAATTTTAATTATTTATTATGCCTGTGAGTTAATTTCTCTCAGAATTTCTAATAAATTTATTTTCTCCAAGTTCAGATCTGATTATAATGTGAACTGCATGTTGTAGGAGGGAGGTTAAAAAAACCCTCTGTGAAAAAATCATAGGCATGCACATGCATCCAGAGAAAGCAAAGCAAAATAAATGCATCCAAGAAAGAAAGCAAAATAAAATCACATGCATGCACATGCATGCATCGAGAGAAAGGAAAGAAAATAAATGCATCCAGAGAAAGAAAACAAAATAGCTTTTGTTTTATTTTATTGTCTGTGTTTAAACCTAGGATAAGTTGTAAGGTTTCTACAACTAACATCTTAGCTTTTCATAAGTCATATCTAAATAATTATATTCTTAAATTTAAAATAAAAAAAATTAAATTATTGTATGCAAAAAATTAATAAATCAAATTTAACACCATTAATAATTATCAATAAAATCTTATATAAATCTTTAATTTAATCTTTTTTTAAAAAAAACTTTATTGTTTTTACAATAACTCAACTACCCCAACCCCATTGTACACAAATCAAAATCATATTTGTTCGGCTTCTGCTATGAAGCTCACGCAATGCCATTGAAATAATTTCCCCTTTAAAATTGCCTTTCTTTTCAAATATATCTTTTAATCACTAATTCTTTATTTTGATTTTTTTTTAATTTTAATTTTTAATTCACTGGAAAATGTATAAAAGAAATTGAAGTCTTTCAATCCATGTTCCTTAGATATGTGAAGCTAAAGTAAAAATATCAATAAAATTTAAAACTGTAATAGGCTAACCTCTAATTCCTGGAAAGCGATTCTGCACTCTCTTTAGCACTCCCTTTCAGGGCACCTCAAATCCTGCAATTTGATATTAAAAAAAGTTAAGAAGGATACAATATAAATAGAGATGAATGTCTATTTGTTGTAACATTTCTTTCTTTGATTTTAGTGGATAGTGATGGCTTCTTTGAAACTGCGATCCATCAGGTTTGCATTTATCTTTCAGCGCCCATCCGTGCTATAAAACTGCCCAAGTTTTTCTATTTTTTTATCCATTTCACTTCCACAAATTTATTTATTCATTTTATGAATTTTATTTACATGGAATCTGAATCTTAATTGTTTACGGGAATTTGAATCTTTTAGCGCTTGCTGTGAGTGTAGAACGCCTCTCGGCATAATTACTTACTCGGAAACAGAGCCCTGGGGGCGGAAGATAAACGATCCACAATGCACGAGAACCAAGCAAGACTCAGGTCTAGTTTTCGTTCCAGTTTTTTTCCCGGCTGCCGAAAATATAATCTCGCTCATAGACATAGGTCGTGTATTGAAAGGGTTTTATATCAGGGTGCGTAATGTTGGGAAACGTTAAAAGCCAACAAATCTTCCCTCGAGTTGTATGGACATACGTCCGATTCATGTTGCATACATTCAATTGAATAAAAAATCTTATTAGCCGATACGCTTATATGTGGGACATTTTTGTCCCGGAAAACTGTCTCACGCCGGGAAGTTGTCAGCCTATGGGTCAGGGTTTTTTCGTTGCAGTTTTTTACCATTTCCTGATGTTTTGTCTTACGCCACTGCTACCGCCGGGAAATAATCAACCCACCTCATCTTACATTTATTTTATAGTATGGGACACTTAAATTAATGTGATTGTCCCACGCCTTAAAAAAAAATTAATGTTTCCAGAAACTACACACTCAATTAATATTTTGTTTTTGGGAATCTGAACTCAAATCACATAACATTTTTTTTTCAGTTTTTTCAAATAGAAAAATAATTTATTTTTTAAACATGTAATTAATAAGCCTTATAATTTATTTTTTAAACATGTAATTAATAAGCCTTTTCTTAGTATTTAGGAAAAATATTTTTGTTGTATAATTATACTAGGGTTTAATGCATTTGATTTTTATATGTGTAAAATGTTTTGAATTATCAATTAAAAAATTTAGTTTGTTTTTCATTTTGAAAGATATTATTAAATTATATTTTTAATGTATTATAGAGGAAATGATAGATATGAGATTAGTTAAAGTTTATATTTTTTATTTGAATCTTTTGTTATAGTTTATAATTATATTGTTAAGTTATTAATGTATTAAATTGTTAGTAGTTTAATAATGGTTGGGGGAACTCATTTATGACATGCTATAGTAAATCTACGATATCACATTCAATTAAACAATTGAGCATTGATTTCCAATGACGTGCACTGAGTTTAAAACTAATTTATCTTCACCCCCAAATGAGTTTGTAATTTCTATGGACCTTATGTGATAAATAAACATTGAGAGAACCTGAATATTTATTAAAAGAACTCAATAATTACTATAGAAAATTAAAATAATTAGAAAATGAGTTAAGCTTCACTTTTATTGCTTTACTTATTATTTTTTTATTTAATAAAGAAAAATAAAATAATTAGAAAATAAGTTAAGTTTTAGTTGTTTGTATAACAAAAGTAAATAAACATTTTCAAATGGATTTAGGATAATATAATAAATTATATAATGATGGATAGTTATTTTAGATTAAAGAGTAAAGATTGATTATATAGTTTGCAAGTTGGTTGTTTTAGATATTTAGATGTCCATAGGCTTATATGTTGGATATTTTTGTCCCGAAAAGTGTCTCACGCTGGAATGGTCAGTTTTTATTTTTCATCATGTCCTTTCCATTAGCGTTGGGTCAAATATTAACTTTAATAAGATTGTTTTATTTATTTTTTAATTAAATTAGATAAGCTCAAATTTTAAATTAATGGCACATTTTACAAGGACAACGTGTCCTTTAAATCTATACGCAATATTTTATTTTTTTTAAGTTTTTCTGCTTGCATTTGTTCAAGATGAAGTTTACTATTTTTTATTTTGATAAATTTATTTTTTCTTCTTGAAAACATATATATAATTAAGAACTATATAATACTAAAAAAAATTATAATTTATTTTAAATTTAAAAATTAAAATAATAATTAATATTTAGATATAATACTAAAAAAAATATAATTTATTTTAAATATAAAAATTAAAATAATAATTAATATTTAAATACACATGGAAATGATAAATTGATTTTTTCTACTTAAAAACATGTACATAATTAAAAATTATATAATACCAAAAAAATAATAATTTATTTTAACTATAAAAATTAAAATAATAATTAATATTTAAATACACATGGAAATGATAAATTGTTTTTTTCTACTTAAAAACATATAAATAATTAAAAACTATATAATACCAAAAAAAATTATAATTTATTTAAAATATAAAAATTAAAATAATAATTAATATTTAAATATAATACCAAAAAAATTATAATTATTCTAAATATAAAAATTAAAATAATAATTAATATTTAAATACACGTGGAAAATGTCGTTAAGGGCGTGGTTCGGTAGTTAAGTCGCTCGGTTGTAGTGGCACCAACCACAGTTCAAAACCCTGCTGGGCCAACAAGCTCGCAGGGTTTACGCCTTCACTGGGCCAACGAGCTTGCAGGTTTGAAGTGTTCTTACTAGGGGATGAAGTCCCCCATGTTGTGGCCTTACCGGTTCATAGCTCCAAGCAAAAGCATTACTGTGGAGCCAGAGGGCGCACCAGCTGGTCACGTTAAAAAGTTTACCAAGCACATTATCTTTAAGAAAAACACACACGGAAAATATCTTCATTAAAATTAAAAAGGATTAAAATATTTTATGAATTAAATAATCCACTACAATTTTTTTAATGAAGAGTATAAATTTAAGATTTTAACAACCAAACACTAAAGTGAGGTCATAAGATGACACGGACACTATAAATTAAATTTTTAGTTGGTAGGCTTATATGTGGGACATTTTTGTCCCGAAAAAGTGTCTCACACCAGATGCTGGTCCGGATTTCCTCTTTTCTGATGCTGGCCGTTCTTCTTTCCATTAGTTTTGTTTTTCATCATTTTTTGATATTTTATAGCAGTGTACACCCGATCAGTTCACATTTTCCAGCGTACAAACAACCTGTGCTAAAATGGGAGTTTTGGAAGGGGGTTTGGACATCCATCAAAGCATAGAGAGAGGAATTTTGACATATTTTGTAGATGCAACAACCCTAGTAGACATGTATGCAAAATGTGGAAGCATAGAGAAGACCCATGAATTGTTTGACAAAATGCCTCAAAGAACTGTGGTTTCATGGAATGCAATGGCTGCAGGATATGCACAAAATGGATTTGTTGAAAAAGCTTTAGAAATTTTCAAGCAAATGCAAATGGTAGGTGTAAAGCCGAACTCCACAAACCTTTTCCAGCATCCCCCCTACCTGTGCCAAGATGGGAACATTGGAACGGAATATGAACCTCTATCAAAGTATAATGAAACAATGATTTTTGTCTAATAAAGTAGTTGGAAATACTCTGGTAGACATGTATGAAAAATGTGGAAGCATAGAAAAAGCTCGTGAACCATTTGATAGAATGCCTCAAAGAGATGTAATCTCATGGAATGCAATGATTGCAGGATATTCACAAAATGGATTTGTTGAAAGGGCTTTCAAAACTTTCAAGCAAATGCAATTGGCAGGTCTAAAGCCAAATTCTACACCCTTTTCCATCATCCTCCTAGCTTGTGCCAAAATGGGAGCTTTGCAATAGGGTATAAAAATCTATCAAAGTATAAAGGATAGAGAAATTTTATCAGATGTTGTAGTGGCAACTTCCCTGGTAGACATGTATGCAAAATGTGGGAACATAGACAAAGCATGTCAATTGTTTGACAAAATGCCTCAAATAAATGTGGTCTCATGGATTGCAATGATTGCAAGATATGCATGAATTAAACTTTTTGAGAAGACTTCGAAAACTTTCAAGCAAATGCAATTGACAGGTGTAAAGCCAGACTCCATAACCTTTGCCAGCATCCTCCCTGCCTGTGCCAAAATGTATGGACATCCACCAAAGCATGAAGGATAGAGGAATTTTGTCAAATGTGATTACAACTGCCCTGGTAGACATGTATGCAAAATGTGGAACCATGGACAAGGCACATGAATTGTATGATAGAATGCCTCAAAAAAATGTGATCCCATTGATTGCAATGATTGTAAGATAGGCACAAATTGAATTTTTTGAAAAAGCTCTAGAAACTTTCAAGCAAATGCAATTGGCAGGTGTAAAGCTTCCATTTTGGAATAAGCAAGGAGGATGCTGGCAAAGAATGTACAGTCTGGCTTTATTACACCTGCCAATTGCACTGTAACATGTACATCTAGCTACTGACACGCCACCTGCTTTGATTTGAGATATTTGCTTTTATTAAGAGTATGTATTGAGAGGAGTACCAGTGGACATGATTCATGCGACTAAATGACCAGAGCACTGATGCAATTTACAAGGACATATTAAGTTTGTCCATGCCTTAAAGAGGAAGACATATACAATAGTAAAACTAAAAAATCAATAAACTACATAACAGTTAAATTAAAAATAATATATATAACACAATGAGAATTTTTTTAAAAAAATGACCAACTTTGTCGTAAGAAAAACTCTACAATGATCAATGATTATTAGATAACAAACAAAGTGACACCCCCTCTCCATATAATTTAATTTTTGCATATTTTGCATTCTTTCCTCTTCCCTTATTATAATTATATTTAAATAAAAAATTATTTTGTTATATTAAATAATAATAAAGAAATTTTGATATATATTTCTAGAAATTAGTTTTAAATATAATTCACTTCAAGAGCAATTGGAAAAGATAAAATTTTAAAACTCCTCATAGCTCACATCACCACGTTTTAAAATTGTTGTTGTTCCAAATGTGCTTTGTGATAATAATCTTCAACCTCATGCTCAATAGTAATAGCAATAGTAGTGGGTGAAAGTTTAGAGCTATGTCACACTTTGGGCCGTGAAACAATTGTTGATTTTGGTAGCTAGGTCAGATCCCTTCTAGAGACCGACCTAGTCATAAAATGCTAAATGGCCTACCGGCCTTAGCATTTCGAGATCTCAGATTGTATTATCCGATTAAGGCAGGCCCCAATTAGGTGAACTCACCATTCTATGTATCTTGAAATTACAAATAGATCAGGACCTATTTCAAATGTAACGTATATGTAATTTGGTGCCAAAACGTTTGTGTGATCTCATATAAATGAAGAGTGACTGGCAGTCACAACACATCGCAATCACTTACCGAATTCTGTTCTGCGAAATCAGCGATCTACTACAAGCAGAGTGAAAGGGCTCCGCTATTGGTTGAACCGTTCGACAGGTTCAACGGTTCAACGGTTCGATGGGTTCAAAGGTTCAACAGTGAAGGGCTCTGCTGTTGGTTGAACCGTTCGACAGGTTCAATGGTTTGACGGGTTCAAAGCTTCAACAGTGAAGGGCTCCACTGATGGTTGAACTAGTTCAACGGTTCAACGGTTTGACGGGTTCAAAGGTTCAACAGTGAAGGGCTCCGCTGATGGTTGAACTGGTTCAATGGTTTGATGGGTTCAAAAGTTCAACAGTGAAGGGCTCCGCCGATGATTGAACTAGTTCAACGGTTCGACGGGTTCAAAGGTTCAATAGTGAAGGGCTCCGCCGATGGTTGAACTGGTTCAACGGTTCAACGGTTCGACAGGTTCAAAGGTTTGACAGTGCAAGGGTTCTGCTGACAGTTGAACTGGTTCAATGGTTCAAAGGGTTTGATAATTCAAGAAGAGGCCATGTTGTATTTTGATATCTATGTTTCGTGCCTTAGCTTGGCAAAGTTGTAATATGTTTCTACTCCTAATATAAATCAGATCTGAGATTTTCTTGCTGGGTTTTTCACCTCCAAGAGGGAGGTTTTCCCAGGGTATATGTGTGTTATGTGAGCATTTATGTTTCATTGTTTCTTACTATCAATCTGAATATTAAAATTAACAACAATTTCACCCCAAAATATTTCAGGCAAAAAAGTTTCTCCCAAAACAATGTGGCCCCTGTGTGACCATAAGAGTTTTGATCAAAACTTTTTCACCATAAACTATTGAATCTATATAATTTGATGTCAACTTTGAAAAACATATTCATTTATATAGAAAGTTTGGGTTGAAAGGGTTTAGGGTGAA
This sequence comes from Cunninghamia lanceolata, assembly GCA_027924645.1. Lineage (NCBI taxonomy): Eukaryota > Viridiplantae > Streptophyta > Pinopsida > Cupressales > Cupressaceae > Cunninghamia > Cunninghamia lanceolata. The sequence goes on along the minus strand of BSBN01000534.1, from coordinate 11,662,848 downwards.
ATAGTTTTGATCAACACAAATTCAACTTCAACTCCAGATTTCTTCAACCAAGGGTATTTTCATGAAAATCTAAAAATACCAAATGATTGCATAGATCTGTGTTGAGTAAACCTAGAAAAGTGTCCATTGATACTAGGTCTAGATTTATGGATTCGGCTATAATTGATTCCAAATGGACTTTCAATGGGCCAAATATTTGCAGATATACTATGTAAGATGAATTTGGTTTTTAGTTATGCTCATAGTTTTTTTATTTATTTCCAATCATCAAAGGGATAGGTTCTTAGTAGGCAATGATATATATCAGATCACAAAGAGATATGGTGTTAGCTTGACATGCATCATTTTGGGGAAAGCACATTATTTTTTTGTTTTTCTCATTCATTTTCACCTTTATGTTTTCTTTAATTATTTTACATTTTTTGTATTGGTTGTGTTTTAGGATGTAACTAAGCTAGGATTTATTGTACGTATCCATATTGAGAAAGCCATAATTTTTTTAAATGTAAATGTTATTTTGTTTATGTTTAAATTTATTGACTTGGTTAAGTTTACTCTATAAAATAATTTATTAAATATAAATCTATTGGAATTGTATAATTTATTTTAGTTATATAGTCAATCAAAATGTTCTGATTTTTTTGTTTTAGATTTTTTAAAATTTTATTTTTCTTAGATTTTAAAATACAAACTCAAACACCTCCTTTGCTTACAAATTATGTGGAGAATACTTGATTCTCTGGCCAAGTAAACTTTATTTTCATAGATGAACACACTTTCTACAATTGACTATAAAGACATGGTTTTCTTAGCCGCTACTTCCCATTTGTACTTGCATTTGTTTTTTGCTTAAGCTTTCTCATTGTTAAACTAGTATCTTCAAAGTTGAATTAGCTCTATGGTATTAAGTCTCCAAATATTTCATTGACATGAAATCTATATTGAAAGTGTATAATTATTTCAATTGTGTACATAATTAGAAGTTTACTAAATCGAAAGTTATTGGAAGTGTACAATTAATTTTAGTTGTGTAGTCAATCAAAATGTTCTAATTTTTTTGTTTTTAATGTTTTTAAATTTTATTTTTCTTAAAAATACAAACTCAAACACTTGCTTTGCTTACAAATTATGTGGAGAATACTTGATTCTCTAGTCAGGTGAATATATTTTTTACATATGAACACACATTCTACAGAAGAAATTATTCTTTAATTGACTATAAAGGCATGGTTTTCTTATTGTTTTTTTAAGACCAGCAACAGTTGGGAACCAACTACCGCTGCTTCTCATTTGCACTTGCATTTGTTTTTTCCTTAAGCTTTCTCACAGTTAAACTGGTCTTTTCAAAGTTGAAGTAGCTCTATAGTGTTAAATCTTCAAATATTAGAATAAAGATGAGTCAATATTGTTTACATAAATATTTTTCCTACACGCTAAAAGTACTAGAGAATAATAATACTAGAAAACAAGCATGGTCAACCATATAATGCAATGTGCTCTCCACCTTCCTAACCCTTTTCAAAACGACACTACTTAGAGAAGAATAATGATTTTCATTTTACAATTAAAGTTTCAATAGTGCTTTCCACTCTTTGACTAACATGGAGCTAAAATGTACTCCAAAACATATGAATCCAACGGAAATGCACAAATTCCCTCCTCTTAATGATATACGTACAAAATCTATTCAACAATCCGCTCAGTGCATTCAATTTTGTGTCAAGATTTGTCATAGTAGTAGTATGTAGTCACTCAAAATCTTACATAGTTATTTATTACACAACAGAATGTAATTAAAAAACCATATTTCAAAATTGCAAAACATAACATGACAACTGATGCCATAGACAATTTCAAGAAGGATGCAGCAAAAAACTGACTACATAAATATACACAAGAGGAGCCACTATATTCTGAGAATTGATACTCCCTTGCAATGCCTATAAATCACAATTACACTACCTTCCTCAAACAATACAATGCCAACAAGTCATAAAACACAATCACTTCTCAAAAAACATTTATTTTACAAATAGATACTCCTTTACAACCTTTCTCAAACAATGCAATGTCAGCAAGTCACGAAACACAAACACTTCTCAAAAAACATTTAATTTACAAATGCCTATCGGCAAAACTATTGCGCGTTCACCCGTGCAACTTCTAGTTAGTATATGTATTGTTTAACACATCAGGGGTTCACAATTTTGTTATGCAGTGGCCTTCATTGAAATTAAGCTTATTAGTGATTAACTACCAACATTTGATTACGTGCAAGGGAATTTATAAATAATGTTCCGTATTTGATGGAATATGGACGTTATTTTGTGTGTACATTTAAAAGAATTGATGGTACCTACATGTTAAATTGAATTGGAAACTTTCATTGTGAAATGTAAGTAATCGAGATATTCTTATCTTAAGGCTGGAAAATGTATGAATACAATTAATTTTGGTCTTTTACTACAAAAAGTGGTGTATCTCCACCAATTTGACAATTTAAAAATATTAACTTTTAATTAGTTATTTAATTGTACTAAATTAATTAGAGAAATATGTGATTATTTAATTGGTTATTTTGTAATAATTTAGGTAGTTAATTGTTTTCATTTATTTATTTAAATTCTATAAATAGAAAAAAAAATTGTTTACATTAGGTTTATTTTCTTGAAATAATAGTTAAGGTTTTTATAGGGCCTCACCTTTGAGAGAGAGAGAGAGAGAGAGAGAGATCAACGACAATGAAACATGGTATTCAAAGGTTGCATATAAGAAATAGATCTTGTAGACACATACTTTTCAAATTTTTTGATTTGTTCAAGATTCACCTTACAACCAAAGTTCTTTATTTTGGTCTCCCTGTCTTTCTATCAATTCCTCTTCACAAATTTGTTTTGCAAAATTTGATCTTCCTCCAATCTTTTTACCAAATTCATTTAATAAAATTTACCATATAAAAAATAAAATAAAATAAAAAATATTAATTTTAAATCAATTTTCTAAAATATTTAAAAAATTATATTTAAAAATTTAAAAATTTATTATTTTAAAAAAATTAACTATCTTTTATTTTATAACTTTTAACTTTTTAAAAATAAAATTAAACATTAAAAAACCTTTAACAACATATCATTTAAAAAACCAACGCAATTAAAAAAGAATTTCAAAACAATAAAAATTCATTGGATACCTAACACTTAATTTATTTAAATTTCGTTTGAAGTAAATATAATTACCCTAATAATTTCAAAGATCACGTTTTCCTTCCTTTCAATATTAAAAGCCATCTTAGTTTTACCCTTTTCAATAAATGAACCTCTTTTTCTAAAAGAATTGCCTAAAGCAGCGCCAATTTCAGTGTACGAGATTGTGTACACGCACTCCAAGCTCAATGGAATGAATCTGCGCTTTACACGTTTGAAAATTCGCGCCACTGAAATGAATGCCTTTTCAATACATAAAATGGATGTGAAACGTCATATCTCAGCGATCGGAGGCAACGGCATATATAACATCATATCTCAGCAATCGGACAACAAAAACAGCGAAAAAGGGGAGACAGAAAATCAGAGGGTTAAAACGGTTTCAATCGTCTTGCATGTCTGTAAGCCATTGCATACCTTCGATCGGCAAAGCCAGGGCTCTCTTTGTGAGAAGAGTGACTGACTTTGCAGATCAACGGCCACCATTGGTGCAGAGGAGTGCAAGACGGTTGAAGAGCCTTCCACCGTTGGATTTGGTCGATAGTCAGTTTTCCGTCATTGGTCTGCAATTTCCGCGGATGCAATATTATATACCTCGTTTCAAGTGCGTTGCTTTCGCAAATTGCAATATTATTTCCTGTTGATTTATATTATTATATAGGCCTCGCTTATGAGTTCGCTGACAAGTCCGACACGTCCCATCACTTAATTAATTTCTTCGAACCCCCATCACCACAGTTTATAAGGCCTTTGAACCAGATTAAAACTCTTTGACATATGCGTAAAAAACATTTCCTTTACCCAACGTAATTAAAATCAATAAAAATAATTTCATTTAGCCAACGTAAATAAAATTAAAAAAATCATTTCATTTACCCGACGTAATTAGAATCAAATCATTTCATTTCATTCACCCGACGTAATTAAAATCAAATCATTTCATTTCATGTGGAGTTTCAGATTTATACGAGAGAGCTTAGACAGCATTTCATAGAGCTTGGAATGCATAATTAAAATCAAATCATTTCATTTCATGTTGAGTTTCAGATTCATTCTAGAGAACTTAGACAGCATTTACATAGAGCTTGGAGTGCAGGTACAAGTAAATTTACGATGTTTTAGGCAATTTTTTTTGAAAACGTGACCTCTCAAATTATTTGTGTAGGGGAGAGGAGCCAGTAGTTGTGCACCCTAACTTCACGCCTCTCAAAATCTACGTGGCAATTTCGAATCACTTCAAAATTTTTACAGTAGCTTACTTGGCAATGCCCCTGCTTATAACTAAGGTTTCAGGGCCACATCATCAAATATGATGCCACATCAGCATGTTTTTTGTTGAGGTGTCAAATAGTGCCCAAAAAAAAAGTGTGGACCAATAGGTGTGAATTAAGACCCCCTTTGATTGTGCGCTGATTTGGCATCACATGATTGGTTGCTTTTTAAATCTAAAGGGCACATTTCATTCAATTATTAGTACTTATAATAACACTAACAACTTTAAACTCACAACTACTAATACTAAACTTTAAAAGTATTGGGCCTTAACTTAAAAAATATTGGACCTTAAATGCACATTTATTGTCTCAGCAATTGGAACTATCCCACCTATTGGGTCCTTTCCCCTATAGTTAAAAAAATAGCATGCAAATTGCAAGTTGTTATGATTAAACTAAAAGGCCAAAACAACTTGAATTCCTTAAATTACAAATAACATAGAAAAAAATTATGGAATGATATTTGTCATGTCAGTATCCAGGACAGCTCTGGGCAGTTTTCAGGCTAGGAATAATCGAGGTTTCACGGCGGTGGTTTCTGGTGCCAGAGTGCAAGAGCAAGAGAGGGATTTGAAAATGCAGTGAGGATAAAAACCTGCCGTGGAGCCTAGAAACTACTTCCGCTGAAGCCAAGGGTGGTATTAATGAAAACAGTGGTGCTGGAAGCTCGTCCTCTCCAGAAAAGAAAAGCAGAGGAAGATGGTGTGAGAAACCGGAAGTGGAATTTACGCAGATGCTCTTTCATGTGGTCAAACAGTTTACAGTGCAGGTCGATCCGCTGCTCTCCGGTTGATATTATTTACACCACTTGCACATCCAGATAACACGCAGGCCAATGAGAATTTAACACATTTTTCAGATTTGAACGATCTCGATTCAATCGTCTTGCCGGGTTTAAAATGCTTTTTCAACCGTAGATCACCGAAGTCAGGTATTGGTTTGCACTTTGCAGATCACCCAAGTCAGGTATTGGTTTGCAGAAAATGTGACGTATAGTTGAAGTGTAGCACGTCCGTATTAACTTTAAAACTAGTGGCAGGCTGCACCGTACATTGGATCAGTGGAGAAAAACATGCTAAGGCAGTGAGTCGGAAAGACATTTTGTTCTTCACTCAGGAAATAGCAATGTACAGCGCGGCAAACAAGTACCTGGATTGAAAGATCAATGGTCGCTATTGAGCTAGAGGCGTGCAAGACGATTGAATCATCGCACGCCTTCGATCTTTGCCGGATTTTCCGTCGCTGTTTTTTCGAGAGGCCGGAGGCATTTATTCGTCATTAAACTCTGCGGCCAAAACAGTACTACAGAAGTAACAGACCGGATTATCCGTCCGACTGGTGATGGACTAGATTTTATTTAAACTAGTTCGCTTTTTTCAAGTAGCAAGTTGTTTGTCGATGTGTAGTATGTTGGCATGTGGGTGGGCTCGCAATCGCATGAATGTGTTGGCAGATTATTGTTTTAGTTGTGCATAGTGGGCTACGTGGCATCTTTTGGTTGGCTGTAGGTAGGAGCCCCCTCTATGGTGAGTATTATTTGCTTGTAGGTGAGTATTATTTGGTGAACAGAGCGGGAATTTTGATTTTAACAATTTTTTCTCTCCTTCGCTGCATCTCCCTGCGCAAGTGAGAATATACAGGGGAAACGGAACAAATTGGCCACAATGTGGGTGCCACATATTTGCTTAGTCTGTTATTAAAACTATGACGTGAACTGCGCCTCAATTTGATGTGGAGAATTTGAAGATAAAAGTAAATTTATACAAGTGCAATTATAAAACATTAACAATTTTTTTTTTTTTAAAAGTATTTTAATTTGTTTAGAATTGAACATAAAAAGTAGATAATATCATCTTATTGTATTTATAATGTTCCTTTGGATTTTAAGAGACAATGGTTGCATATTTATATATTTTTTAACATATAAGTAATTACTCATTAGTTTATTATATTATAATTTAATGATAATTTGAGAGTTTGTTTTTAATCTATATTTAACTTGTATTTTAATATTAAATTTATTTATAAGTTGTTAAAATAAATAACATTATAAATATATTTGGGAATAAACTAATATTTCAAACTCTAGATAAATTACACAGTTGAGTAACTAAGTCTGAAAATAGATCTTCAACCTTCAATTTCCACAACTCAAAGTTTTACCTATTGAACACTCTCTCTCTCTAGATCTCTTTCTACATCTCCTATGTCTTCCTCTTTCTTTTAAATTCAATATACAATGAAGTAACAAATATATTTAAATATTTAATATAAATATAGGATTTTATAATATATTATTATTTATCAAATCTCTCTACATCTCCTCTATCTTCCTTTTTTTAAAAATTCAATATATAATAAAGTAGCAAATGTTTTTAAATATTTAATATAAATATATGATTTTATAATATATATATATATTTTTTAAATAAAAAGAGGGGTAAAAACTTTTATTAATCAACAAGAGCGGTACAAAGCATTAGGCAAAAGAAAACCCCAAAGGGGCCCCAAGACAACGAGCAAGAGATCAAGAATCATTAAGGCAGCATTGCACATCCTCAGTAACCCAACCCTCCAAATCCTGGGCAAGGTCCCTCGGTAAACTATCCCAATCATCCACCAATCATGTCCCAGTCTTCTCAGAAGCTATTTTCGTCAGCCCATCAGCCACCTTGTTCCATTCACGAGGGATATGGGAAAAGGTGACAGAATCCAGTAAATCTCCAAGGTTGGCAATCTGTTTTGCCACTACTGCTAAATGCTAGCTAACAGCATCAAAATGCCGTCCATTTATCAAGTCAACCACCACCTGAGAATCAGATTCACATATAATCTGATTCCAGCTGAGAGCGAAAGCTCTCCTCAAAGCCGAAAGAAGCGCCAAGGCCTCCATGAGGTTATTAGAGTGATGCCCCATATACTCAGAGAAAAAGAAAACAACCACTCCAGAACTATCTCTGCCCACCTCGCCAATACCAGCAGGCCCAGGATTACCTCTTGAAGACCCATCAATGTTGATTTTCAAGACACCAGTGGGAGGAAGCATCCAATGCCCTCCTCTAAAGACCTTCCCTCTAGAGCACCTACCCCGCCCAACCTTAGGTCTTCCCGTACTACCAACAGAAATCCCCAACTTCTAAATCACTCCAGTATCCCCAGGATCAACCAAAACAGACAAATCACATTTTGCTTGTAACGTCTCTTGAAGAGCCCCAAGAATTCGAGCCCAAACTTGGTCCACTTGTAACTTCCTATCTAGAAAAATCCTTCGATTGTGCTCCAACCAAATCTGCCAAATAATAAGATTAGGGCCAATAGGCCAGGTAGTGTGCAAAAAAGAAGTCTTTGACGTAGGAGGTCTAAAATTCTGCCAAAACTCACCAAGAGATGAAGAATGTCAACAGGACATATTCCAAGCCCCCCACCAAAAGTGCCAAATAGTTTTAGCAAAGGGGCACTGGAAGAAAAGATGAGAAACAGTCTCAACATCTTTGAGGCACAGAAAGCATTTAGAGGGACCCTGGAAATCCCTCTTGCAAAGGTTGTCCCAAGTCAAGCACCTGCCATACACCACAAGCCAAGATAAAAAGTTGCATTTTGGCCAGGAGAATTTATTCCAAATATTTTTCCACCAAGGAACCTCAGCACTGCCTAGAGCCTGTCGGTCCAAAGCACGATACCTTGAAACAACAGAGTACTTCCCCTTAGGATCTGAGCCCCAAGCCAACACACCCTTTCCAGAAGTGAACAACACACTCTAGCAGCCAAAATGGAGGATAACTCCCTCCTATCCTCCAAAGATCCACCCAAAGGCCACTCCTGCATATCCTTCCACTTGTAAATGATAGTTTGCCCCAAGACCCGAGGGGCTTTGAAATCCATCACTCTGCTCCAGCCAGCTTGAACAAAAATCCTGCTTAAAGTCTCCAAGTGAGGATGTGAGGAGAGGATAGGTGGGAAGCCATCCCAAGAGTCAATCCAGAAGAGGGCATCAGAGCCTCTATTGCAAATCCAGAAAAGGCTTTGTTTAACCAACGGAGCTCCCCTCTTGAGAGTTTCCCAGATCATAGACCCTTTCCCCAAAAGACTAAATCGAGAAACCTCCGCACCATCCACCTCCTCAATATATTTGAAGGTAAGAATCTTAGCCCAAGTCTGATGTTGATGTGAACACCACCTCCAAAACAACTTAGCCGCCAACGCTTGCCCATTCCAATCCACTCTACGCAATCCCAAGCCACCATCCTGCTTCGGCCGACAAACCACTTCCCACTTAATTAAGCTCCACTTTCTCGAGAGGAGATTACCTGACCAAAGAAATTGCCTACAAAGCCCCTCAAAATCCTTGATGAAACTTGACGGGGCAGTCATCACAAAACATCTGTAAATAGGAAGAGCTTGTATAACAAACTTTAAAAGAGTGACTCTGCCTACCGTGGATAACCATCTATAGGTCCAATGACAAACCAGACCTCAAAATTTATCAATCACCTCCTTCCAGAAACGCCTAGGAGGTGGGCGTACATCTAGTGGGATACCCAGATAGGTAAAGGGAAGATTCCCCACCTGAAACCTTAAGATCCTGGCAATACGTTGTTGAATGAGCCTGGGGGTGTTAAAGAAATAAATGCAAGACTTACATTCATTAATGCGTTGTCCTGAGGCAGCCAAGTAGCAATCCAAAGTCTGACGAAAAGCAACTGCTTCCACCACCTTAGCAACCCCCATTAAGGCTGAGTCATCCACAAACTGAAGATGTGTTTGCGGGGCAAGGGAATTATTCTAGTTCCAACCATGTAAAAGCCCAGCTGCAACCTGTGACTTAATGAACCTCCCCAAACCTTCAGCCATCAAAATGAATAGATAAGGGGATAAAGGGTCTCCTTGTCGAAGACCTCTCGAGGCACCAAACAAAGCAGAGGATTCCCCATTTATGAGAACCGAAAAGGAGGGCATCATTACACAACACATGACCCAATTGATCCACTCCCTACTGAACCCAAAGGCTCCAAGAATTTTGATCAGAAAGCCCCATTTGACCCTGTCATAGGCCTTTGACATGTCCAATTTTATGAACATAGCCTTTTCCCTGGAAGAGGCCATAGAATGAATAGCCTCTGCCGCAATCACAACACCATCAAGAATCTGTCTACCTGCTACAAAGCCCCCCTGCTCCGCTGAGATTAGCTTATCCAACAAAGGCTTCAAATGCTCAGCAATTAATTTAGTGATGATTTTATACACCACATTACACAAAGCAATTGGACGAAAGAGATCTAAAGAATCGGCACCCTCACGCTTTGGAATAAGGGCAAGAAAAGTGGCATTCAAAGCTCTCAGCATTTGCTTATTCCTTAGAGATTCTTTCACAACCTCCAGCAAGTCAAGCTTGATTACTTCCCAAAATTCCTGGTAGAACTCGACTGGGAATCCATTAGGACCAGGGGCTTTCCCCTTCTTCAGCTGAAACACCACCTCCTCTAACTCCTTCGGAGAAACCGTCTGGATAAGAGAGGCATTCATATCCATTGTCACCAAAGGAGGGATACAAGCCAGGATAGAGTCTTCCTCCTCAATGGCCAGAGGGGTATCTTCAGAAAAAAGATTAGAGAAGAAACGAACAGCCTCATTGGAAATTTCCAAAGAGGAAGAAAGAACAGATCCCTCAGACGAACGAAGAGAAGAGATAGTATTAGCCTGTCTTCTAGCCTTTACCAAGTTATGAAAGAAGGAGGTATTCTTATCCCCTTCCTGGAGCCAATCAATACGAGCCTTCTGCTTCCAAAAGATTTCCTCACGAAGTTCCCATTCCTCAAGTGCTTTGACAGCTTCATCCTCTAACCTACACAAAGCTGCATCCAAACCATGCTCCCTGATCTGCCTGGTAATAGAATCCAGATGCTCTTGGGCAACCCTTTTCTGCTGAAACACGTTGCCAAACTGATGCTTATTCCAATACTTTAGCTTATACTTCACATACTGCAGCCTCTTCATAAAAGAGTACATGGCGGTCCCAAAAGTAGGTCGACCTTCAATCCACCAATTAGACACTAAGTCAAAAATACCTTCCTCCCTGAGCCACATAATCTAGAATTTAAAAGTCTACTTCTTAGAACCACTAGCCAAGCGAGCAGAGAACATGATTGACCAATGATCAGATCCTCGCCAATCCAAAATTTCAGAGCTTGTTAGCCACTTGTCACTAACCTAGAAACTGGAGACCAAGAACCTGTCCAATCTTTCAGAAATAGCTTCTTCTCCAAGCCTCTGATTATTCCAGGTGAACATGCCATTTAAAGGTTTGATATCCACGAGCTGAAGTCAGGCCATGTTCTCCCTCAGAAGAATAGAGGATGCGTCCAGACGAGGCACACCCCCCCTTTTCTCCTCAAGAGAGACAATAGCATTGAAATCCCCTGACATGATCCAAGGTAAAAAGGGGTCCAAAGATCTCAAAAAGTTTATATGGGACCATAAAAGACACTTACCAGGAACATCCGATGGAGCATAGATATTGGACAGCAAAACTCTTTCCCCCGTCTCCAAACTTACTGCAACAAGAGAGATGGAGAATCTACTAGAAAACCACCAAATAGGAGAGATTCGACGAGGATCCCAGAAGCAGGCAAGACCTCCAGAGCTCCCCATCGCCCCCACACACTGACATAAACCTCTATTCCAAATTTTGGAAGCACTCTGCATCATACTATCAACAGAAAGCTTCGTCTCTTGGAGAAAAACCAAATCCGGAGAATGAGCACGAACCAAATCTCGAATAGCCTTTTGTCTAGGGATGCTATTCATACCCCTCACATTCCAAGAGAGCACAATCATCTCGAAGGTTGGGAAAAGTGGGCATCCAAAGTCTTCACCGACCCAGATTCAACCAACGTCTCACCAGCCAACTTAACTTTCTCTTGATCTTTCTTCCTACCCGCCTTTTGGGTCTTGTCAGGAATACTCTTTTTCAGGGACTTTTGATGCACACCCAAAAGAAGTGAAGTAGAAGCTTTACTCTTTGCAGAGCTTCCAGAACCTGAACCTCCAGTTGAGCCCACTCCTACCTCATCAGAGACCAAAGAGGTACCAGTGCCAGCACATGGATCCCCAAGCCCCACCTCAGGGGAGAGAAAAGAAGAATCTTTTGCATCCCCTTGAGACAACAAAGGGTCAGAGGCTAAAGACATCAGAGCCATAGGCTCTGGATTTTGAGAGGTAGATGGGTTAGCTTCCACAGGCATGTCAGGAGAGACCCCCTCCTCATGAATTAAGTTATTCAATGCATCAAACCTGTTGAAAACCCCCTCCTCCTGGCGGTCCCGAAAAGTCCTCTTCATCCCCCGACCTTTATTTCGTGTCTTAATCGGAACAAACCAATCTTTAGCTGGAGTCCCTCCCTGTATGGGACCTTTTTCCTTCTCAGGTCCTATGTTTGAAGCAGCCTTCCCATTCCCTGAGTTTCCCACACCAGAAGCACGTGGACACCTCCTCAGGAGATGGCCATACTCCCGACATAAACGGCATTTGAACGGCAAGGTTTCATAATCCAGGGGCTGTGTTCACGAACTAGAACCCACTGTCAAATCAATAGAGTCCGGCAAGGGCTGGCTCAAGTCGATTTCCACACAAACGCGGGCATAGGAAAAGATCCGCTTGTCCAAAGTTTGCTGAGAGGGACCAATCGGCTTGCCCAACGCCATTGCAATAGATTGAAGAATATCACTCCTCCAACATTCTAACGGCAGACGAGGTAGGCGAACCCACACCGAGACCTTCGTCGACATCTCCTCTGTAGAAATGAAACCGGCATGCCAAGGTTTAATGAACAAGCCGACTTGATTATAGAAATAAGGGCCACCCTCAAAAGCCTTATTTCTGTCAGAGATGCATGAGAAATCCACCAAGAAGAAATTATTTGCAGCAAGCAGAATCTCAAAATCCCCCTCTGGATTCCGAGACTTCTGAACCCAAGGTTCAAGGAAAGGTAAGGAAACCCTCATTCCCAGAAATTTACAAATTAAAACATGTTTACTGAAATAATCAAGATCTTCTACCACCGCCTCCTTCTGAATAACAACCACTAGGCGTGCTTGGGCCCTCTCCAGACAACCATTCACCTTATGCACTTTAAAGCCATTAATCCTAGATAAGCCCCCATGAGAAGAAACCCCAACACCGGCCTCCGACATAATATCATCTCCCTTCTCCTCCTCCACACCATCCATCATCTTAATGAAAACCACACCAAACCTCCCACAACAAACCTCCACCTCACAGCAGAACAAGACGCAGCAAACACCAAGGCCTCCAAAAAACCACTGCCATCCAGAAACGAAGAGCAAAAACCCTTCCAAAGGGGCTCCCACGCAAATGAAGGCAAGGGAGAAACCCCACACCAAACCCCAACAGGAAGCACAGGCGCCAGCAACCAAAATGAAGAAAAAACAGACAGAAAATCGAGCAAAAAACTCCCCCCAAACACCACAAACGCCCCCCCACCCAAACAGAAGACCATATACAGCTGATCCATAAGGAAAAAAGGCATGCAACGTAGGAGTTGGGCATGCAGGCCGGCCCTCACAGGCCGCGGGCACCCAGAGAGCAGTCGCGCGCCATCGCCCAGAAGCTACATCCAATGTGAGTTTTCCTACATGATTTTATAATATATTATTATTTATAAAATTTGTTAGATAATTTTACATCTTATAAAATATACTATATAATAATAAATATAATTAAATTATAAATAAATATTTAATATTAATATAACATTGTATACTACAATATTATTTTAAAAATGTACTAAATAATTTGCATTGTATAAAATATACTATATAACAATAAATTAAATTATATTATATTATATATTATATAAGATAAATATAATTGAATTATAAATATTAAATATATAATATCTTTAAACTAAATATACAACTATATAATATTATATTATACTTATAAATATAATTCAAATTAATCTTCCCTTACAAATATATGTCTTATAGGAAATGTTAAAAGAGAACTTATAAAATCTCATAAAATTTAATTGACTTACTACCTATTTTTGGCCCCGTGGCTATTAAATGCTTCCATGTAACAGATAAATGCAAGCCCTGAAGTTTGCTTCCAACCCGTGATACATGTCATATTAGCATATAGTTTTTGGTAATAGCAATTCCCAATTATTCGATGTTTTTTTATTAGTAACTCGCCACGCAGGTTACTTATCCATCTTTTAAGTGTACACTTAAAAGAAAAACAAAATGAAATTTGATTGAGCGTGATTGCCCACGGGAATCCATTATCCATTATGCTATCCTTTCTTCCAACGTCAGATAACTTTTCAATTCCCAATTTTCCACCATTTTTCTGTTTATCCGGCATAAAACAATTTTAGACTTCGAATTCTGATAATTGAATGACGCGCTAGACACCTACATTGAAAACATTTTCAGACTTGACCCAGTAAATATTTGACAGTAAATTTGCCGCTCTGTACATTGCTATTTCCTAAGTACAGAACAAAATGTCTTTCCGACTCATGCGTGTTTTTCTCCAATTATCCAATGTACGGTGCAGCCTGCCACTAGTTTTAAAGTTAATACGGACGTGTTACACTTCAACTATACGTCACATTTTCTGCAACTCCTCCCATATGTTTATTACGCCTCTGCATCTCAGCGCAAACAAAGAATTGGGAAAAACCAGCAAAGGAAAAGACAGAGGGAAAAATCAGCGCGGAACGGAAATCGAATGGTCCGATCTTTTTAAATAGTCTTGCACGGAAATCGAACAATGCTGACTGTAGAACTATCGTGATTGGTTCAATCTGTGATGTGAACCGGCCTGGCGCGAAATCCAATGGTAATCAAACGGTCAAGACTCCTTCAGAAGGAGTGCAAGACGATGAAACTCATCGCACCCGTCCAATTTTCCGCTGCTTCCCCTCTCCTAACGCTCCCAGTCATTTTTTTCACACCGGAAAAAATTCTAAATTCGCCGCAGTTTACATAACATTTGTGCAGTTTTAATGTTATGTTTATCTAATATTGTAGATTTAATGTGCAGCTTGCTGCTTCATTCTCAAGATGGGCACTTCCAACACCTGCCTTTATGCCACCGTGGTTTTACAGAAAGCGTCAATGAAAAGCGTGGAAGGGTTTGTAATGAAGGGCAACGATGATTTGACTGAGCTGGTAACGGATGAGGTGTGCCGCCCTGCAAGTGTTAACTGCCCTGCAGGTATGACCAGCTGTGCATTACAAACCAAGTGTTGCAAGTGTTGACTGCACGCCCAAAATTAAGTGCGGGTAATGGGATGCTCAAACTGCACGGTAATTGCTGGAGTAGCCTGTCATGCTTTCCCTCAATGTATCCTTTGAAATTATGATAATCAATTTATTAATTTTAATATTAGACCCTCATAAAACATCAAAATTGCCAATATAAATGCAATTTTAATATTAGACTCTTTAAGTTATTCAGACTTTGGTGAGCGCAAGATTGTATTATAGCAGATAGTCTGCTATATTTGGTGAGCGCAAGATTGTATTATAGCAGATAGTCTGCTATAAATTAAGTGATAAATCTTAGGGTAGTCTTCCTATATATCAAAATAATTTCATAAAAATAAGACATAACAATTATATTTTATTTATTTAAAATGAATTATCTCTAATATATTTAATTCAAATTATAGTACATATTATTATATTAAGTAGGAAGTATTATTAAGTAAGGTTATTTATGGAAGTGTGTTAAAATATTAAGTATTCAATTAAATTTATTTTATATACAAAATATATTTTTATATTATATTTATTATTATATACAATATTTTATATAATGTTATATTTTAAAATCACACACACACACACACATGTTTATTTATTATTTAATATATATAATCTATATCATAGTTATATTGATTATATATTATATTCTATGTAATATATAATATTAAATATTTTTCTAATATAATATTATATACTAAATTAACTTTTTTTTTAATTAAAAAAACATATATTTAATATTTTTGAGATTATTTAATATATATAATCTATATCATAGTTATATTGATTATACATTATATTCTATGTAATATATATTATTCAATATAATTAAATTATTAATTTTTCAATTAAATTTATTCTATATACAAAATATATAATTAAATTATATTTATTATTAGATACAATATTTTATATAATATAAATTATTATATATATAATCTATATCATAGTTATATTGATTATATATTATATTATATGTAATATATTATTATATATACAAATGGTATAGTGTAGTTTAGAGAGAGAGAAAGAGAGAGAGGATGTTGTGTATAAAATAACTATATATTTCAATAGAAACCATAAATAAATATTACAAATATATATAGGGACAAAGGGGTGAATAGAGAGAGAATGAGAGACCAATTTAAAATAGAAAGAAAGAGAGAAAGAGAGCTAGAGGAAGAGAAAGAGAGTTGAATAGAGAGAATTAGATAGAGAGACAAAAAGATAGAGAGGGACAGAGATTAATAGAGAGAATTAGATATAGACAACAAAAAGAGAGAGAGAGAGAGAGAGAGAGAGAGAGAGAGTATTAGGTTGTCTTTCTAATTCAATCTTGATGAATGTTTTACTTCAAAATATTGCTACAAGTAACTTATGAGAAAAAATTATTGCATTATATCAAACTAAGTGTCTTGTAGATAAGTTATTTTTGAGAAGAAATTTGTATTCTTTAAATATTCATGAAGGAGACTTTGTACCCAAACATTTAAAAATTGGCTTCCATGGATGTAAAATAATTCATCATAGAATATCATATTTTTGTTTTGAAGCCTATTTATCTAAAGGGGATCAATATCATTTCTTTGCATCATTTGGGTATAGCACTCAATTATGTTGTATCTACAAAAAAAAGGGATAAGTGACAGAGAGGGAAAATAGAGAATGTGGGAAATACATATAGAAAGAGAGGGAGAGAGGGAGATTAATATATCTAGAAAGAGAAAGAGAGATCGAGAGAGGAGAAGAAATAAAGAGAGGAAGATATAGAGAGATTTAAAATAGACACAAAATTAGATAGAGAGGGGGAGAGATAGAGAAAGATAGAGAGAGCAGATATAAAGAGAGTTAGAGGAAGACATACATACACACACACAGAGAGAGAGAGAGAGAGAGAGAGAGAGAGAGAGAGAGAGAGAGAGTACCTTTTGATCAATCATTTCATGTTGACAATCAAAATATGGCACATGTAATGAGCATTCCAAATTGGAGGTTAGTACTACATTAAAGATCATGGAGCTTCATCTAGATCATTTGGCTCCACTAGAGCCTCATGAAATGGTACTTTTCATGCCAATAATCTTGAACAATTACAAAAAGAGAGAGGTACTTTCAATTGGTCATTTCATGCCAATGATCCAAAGATGATATGAGCTATTTTGAGAGTTCAACGAGAGAGAGCTAGATGAGAAGAGGAGAAAGAGATAAAATAGACACAGAGGGGCATGGAGATAGAGAGAAGGGAAGAGATAGAGAAATAGAGATAGAGGAACATAGAGAGAGAAAGAGAGAAAGACTAGGAGAAAGAGAGAGATAGAGATAGAGGAACATAGAGAGAGAAAGAGAGAAAGACTAGGAGAAAGAGAGATAGAGATAGAGGAACATAGAGAGAAAGAGAGAAAGAGAGAGGGGGAGATAGAGAGGGGAAGAGACAAAGAGATAGAGATAGATGAACATTTATATAGAGAGAGGAATATAGAGAGAGAAAGAAAGATAGAGGGGGAGATTAATGATGAGAGAAAGAGAGATAAAGTGATAGAGTAAGAGTGAAGAATAGAGAGGGAGATTGATAGAGATAGAGAGGAAGGAAGAAAGAGAGATAGAGCAAATGAGAGATAAACAAGTAGAGGGAGATAGAGAGATAAAGAAAAGAGAGAGAAGGGGGATAGAGATATAAAAAGAGGTGGAGAGGTAGAGAGATAAAGAGGCAGAGAGAGATATATTATCTCTCTCTATATGTCTAATGCATTATCTTTGTCTCTCTCTAATGCATTATCTCTCCCTATCTATCTATCTAATGTATTATGTGTGTATATATATAGGGGGATAGAGATATAAAAAGAGGTGGAGAGGTAGAGAGATAAAGAGGCAGAGAGAGATATATTATCTCTCTCTATATGTCTAATGCATTATCTTTGTCTCTCTCTAATGCATTATCTCTCCCTATCTATCTATCTAATGTATTATGTGTGTATATATATATATATATATATATATATATATATATATATATATATATATATATATATATATATATATATATATATATATATATATATATATATATATATATATATATATTATATATATAGAGAGAGAGAGAGAGAGAGAGAGAGAGAGAGAGAGAGAGAGAGAGAGAGAGAGAGAGAGAGATAGAGAGATAGAGAGAGGAGACAAAAAGGAAGAGAAATAACTAGTGAATAAAGAGATAGAGATAGAGAGGGGAAGATAGAGATGGAGAGAGAGAGGAAGAAATAAAGATAGAGATAGAGAAGGGAAGATAGAGATGGAGAGAAAGGAAGAGAGAGAGAGAGAGGTAATATTCATTGTACTCTCTTTGATTTGTTTGTTAAATTTACTTTTTATTGTATTAAATATATAAATTGAATATAAAATATTTGATATATTTATCTTTTTATTAGATTGTTTATATAAATAATTTAGATATAAAATGAAATGGATAAAAATTTGTTGATGGGATTTGGAATAGATATATTAATAGCCATATTTTAGTTTTTATATTTCCAACTTTTATATATTAAATATTGATAAATTACTGTAGAATGTATTGATTTTGAACTATAATAATAATATTATTATCTTCTAATTATTTTTATAGTGAAATGATGGTTAAAATTATATTGATGGTTAAAAACTAATGAACTTTTTAATTTAGAAGTCATAGTTTATAATTTGTAACTCTCATGTTAAAGTTTTACGTAATTATTATTATAATATTTTATTTAACTTAAAACTATAATAAAAACTTATTTATGTTTATTTAAAATTTATTTTTTAGCTAGAGCAAATAATAACAAAAAGAGATATATAGACAGTGAAAGAGAGATATAGAGAGGAAGATAGAAGAAGGGAGAGGGAGAGAGAGAAATGAGAAAGATAAATAAGTAGGAGAGAGATCGAGAAGAATAGAGAAAGAGAGAGAGGGAAGGAAGGAAGGGAGAGATAGAGCAAAAGAGAGAAAGAGAGAAAGAGATAGAACAAAAGAGAGAAGTAGAGAGACATAGAGATACGAAGGATGAGAGAAAGAGATAGAGAAATAGAAAAATCTTAGAGAGAAGAGAGTGTGAAACATAGGGAGAGAAATTTTAGAGATCTTCAAGGAAGTATGTGATAGCGAGATAGAGATAGAGAGAGATGCAAAGAAATAGAGAGCTAGAGAGGGAGATAAAGATATAAATAGAAACCTAGATATATAAATAGGGAGAGAGATAGAGAGATAAAGAAAGAGAGAGAGAGGTAGAGAGATAAAGAGAGGAGGAGAGAGGTAAAGCAAAAGAGAGGTAGAGAACCTTTCAATTTCAAGTAGAGAATATTGCCACATGCATAACCTTCCTATGAATAATTATTTCAAAATTTTACCTTTACCACCCATCACAATTGAAGAGACATGTCCTAAAACACAACCATTATGGGATTACAAAACTAAGATTAACTACATAAACATAATGACAAAAAGTGTTCCATTATGTGATAGACTTGAGGTTATGGTGGTCAACCAGTCCAATACTCTTTAAATTTTGGCAATGGGTACGCTGAAAATGGATTTGGAAAGGAGTTCTGTGTGGATAAAAGAAAACATTATTTTGCATTTGGGAAACTTAAAGTATACATAGTTTGTAAAATTGAGTCAGCAAGAGCAATAAATAAGGAGGGTATATTTGTAAGAGTAGTAAAGAGGAATTTTTTATTTGTTTGTAATATTAGTATTCTGAAAAATAGAGTATATAAAATATTTGTATTAATTTTTTGGGCCTATTTTGATTTGTTGAATCATGGTCATCATTTGAACATTGAAACCATGTAATGATGTGTGTTGTTGTTCTATAGTGGTAAGTAAAGTTTGAGTAGATGATTTGGACCAACACATACCAAGCTCCACTTTTTCATTGTAAAAGTACCATAGCTTGATCTTTAATGTAGGGTTTTCCATTGGAATGCTTGACTATAACCTCAAGTCTATCACACAACAAAACACTTTTTGTCACTATGTTTATGCAATTAAGCTTAGTCTTGTAAACCCATGATGGGTAATGATTTTGTGTTCTAGGAAATGTCTCTTCAATTGTGATGGGTTGTAAAGGTAAACTTTGGAAATAATTATTCATTGGAAGGTTTTGCATGTAGCCATGTTCTCTACTTGAAATTGAAAGGTACTCTACCTCTCTCTTTTGATTTATCTCTTTCTCTCTTCCTATCTTTGTCTCTCTACCTCTCTCTCTTTTTCTCTATCTCTCTCTCTCTCTCCCTATTTATTTATGTAGGTCTCTATATATATCTCTGTCTCCCTCTTCA
The DNA here is from genome assembly GCA_027924645.1 of Cunninghamia lanceolata. Taxonomy (NCBI): domain Eukaryota; kingdom Viridiplantae; phylum Streptophyta; class Pinopsida; order Cupressales; family Cupressaceae; genus Cunninghamia; species Cunninghamia lanceolata. The sequence continues at coordinate 11,642,766 of BSBN01000534.1, read as the reverse complement.
CTCCCCCTTCTCTCTAACACACTTCCTCTCTATGAGATTTTTTTCTCCCTATGTTTCTCTCTCTCCTCTCTTTAAGATTTCTCACTCTACCTCTCTTTTTCTCTATATATTTGTCTCGTCCTCTCTCTGTCTCTCTACCTCTCATATTTTCTCTATCTATTTCTCACTTCCTTTATCTTTTGCTCTATCTCTTTCTCCCTCCCTCCCCCCCCCCTCTCTCTATATATATAATCTTTTTTTGTCTTTCTCTATTTTCACTCTCTCTATCTCTACTTCTCCTTTATCTCTTTACCTCTCTCTGTCCCTCTATCTATATATAGATAGAGGTACAAATATATATATATATATAGATAGAGAGAGAGAGATAAAAAAGGAGAGGAATATATATATACTTCTCTCTCTATATTTTTTATTTGTCTTTCTAGAGCTATTTTCACTCTCTATCTCTCCCCCTCTTTATCTCTTTACCTCTCTCCCTATCCCTCTATCTATATCTCTCTCTATCATTCTGTATCTTTGTACCTATCTATCTCTCTCTCTATCTCTCTCTATACATATCTCTTTTTGTCCCTTTTTGTCTTTCTCTATTTTCACTCTCTCTATCTCTTTCTCCCTCCCTATATTTCTCTCTCCTCTCTCTAATTTTTCTCAATCTAACTCTCTTTTTCTCTATCTCTTTCTCCCTCCCTCCCTCCCCTCTCTTCTTCTCTATCTTTATATCTCTCTTCCTCTATCTTCTCTATCTCTCTCTCCTTTATTTTTCTCTCATTTCATCTCTCTCCCTCTCCCTTCTTCTTTGGTCCTCTTTCTCTCTCTCTCTCTCTCTCTGTGTGTGTGTGTGTATATATATATATATGTCCCTTTTTACCTTTCTCTTTCTATATATATCTCTCTTTCTCTATCTTTGTACCTCTCTCTCTTCCTTTATCATATTCCAATAATGCTTGTAGATAATAAATGAATACAATTGAATTCCTTTCAATGCAAGGACACAACAATAAATTATGTCAACATGTGTTTCATGAGTGCATAATAACCAGTGAAAAGGGTTGGAACTTTGGAATTTGAATTTGAATATTTAAATTTTGAGGGTCACTTCTATGGGTGTATCAAGGACAAGGGAGAGCTAATATCAGTGTGGGAATATAATGTATGAGAATGGGTGCAAGGATAAATGTAATAAATAGATAATGTATATAAATGTGTGTAGATACATGAATAGAATAATGCGAAATGTGTAGAAGTATATCTAAATAAAAATAGAAAAAAGATTGGAAAATGAATCCAACTTTATACAATATTACACCATTTATCAATATAAAATTATATTAAAATTATGTTCCATCAAAATAAACCCAAAACTAAATAGAAAAAAACATGAATATACAAATTTTACCTTTACCCATACACCTATTTTTTTAATATAACTACTATTATAGAATCATATAAATATTATTTCCATTTCTATATTATCTTATCCTTTGTTGAACTGTGAACTCTGTAGCCCATCCTAATAGGCATCAGTCTAAAAAGAAAATAAAAACCATTATTCTCTTTTTGACACAAAAACTTAAAAGAAGAAGTAAAATGCTCAATTTTACTATCATGCTCTTTCATTTAACAAATTAAATTCTACTGCAAGGTTTTTAGGCTCAAGAATTTGCAATAGAAATTGGTAAGTTTTACTTGTATGTTATAAGTTAAACACTTGTTGTAGGACCATGTGTGAGCACACACTATTTGCAAGTCTTTTATAATAGCTAATTCATTATCAGTTAAACACTTGTTATAGGACTATGTATGAACATACACTATTTGTAAATCTTTTATAAGGCAAGATTAGCTACAATTTGAAATTGGATTGTTCTCTTGTGATGTAAATTAATGGAGCACATTAAATTCAAATATCTATGTCGTCAAGGTCTTATGGGAGTTTATGTAGAAATTCCTTTGAGTGTCTAAGATATATATCATTCCATGTTTGTAATAAAACTAATATTACCATATCGATAATAATTGTAAGAAGCAGGTTGATTTCCCTCCCCCTCCCCTCATATGACAATTGAATTCATCGCAACAATATTTAGGTTATTATTAAATGCCTGTTGTTTAGTCTTAATAGATGGATTCTCTAGTAAACACCATTGTTGAATGGTATTATGTAATTTGCAAATACCCAATCTATTGTCTATTTCTGTTCTCTTTCTTGATGCAAATTTTTGATGCCACAAATCTAAAATTTTGGGCCAACTTAAGTCTTCTAAAGTTAATGAATTGTCAACTTAAAAAAGTTCTATTCTTTCAAAAAATAAAAAGAATTCCAAAAAAAGGCTTCCTTTTTTTCAGCACTTGCACCCATAGGAGCATGACTTAAATTTGGTAGTTGTATAGTTGTATTTAGGCATTTTAGCTATAAAATACAACTTAAATTTTGAAAAGACTTTTATCATATGAAAGGAGAGATTTTGGACAAACTGTCAAAATTTATATAGGATTATGATAATATATATATTTGGTTTTTATATAATTTAATTATACTTTAATATGTCATAATATTTTAAAGACACTATTGAATAGATAACTGTCATAAAAAAATTGCTTGACCAGCAAGTATGACTATCAAATTTAAGCCCTGCATATAAGGTTCAAGGAATACACCTATCAATCGACGAGTTAAGAAAATAGAGAATTTTCCAGCATGAATTTTTTTTATGACATGAGACAATTCTGAGCACTATAATGCTTACATATAAAAGCCTATTGGCTAACCAACTAACTACTACACTCCTTTAATTTTTAGTTTTCAAAATTCCATCATACCATCTCCCACAAATCTAAACTAAATTAATTAAATTGTATGGCTTAACATAATTTCATTTTATACCTTTACAATAATAAGGAAGAAAGCTCATAAAATAAGTTTCATTTAGTATAAAATTTCCCCCAACCGACAAATAAGATATGATTCAAAGTGGGATTACCTTTGTGGGCCATGTTATATTTAAAAAGGTAGTAATGGGCTTTAGTTTTTCTTTGGTTAATGAAATTGCACAAACAGATTTTAATTTTTGTGCTAGAAAAACCAAAAACTGATGCAAATACTTATAAAAAAAAATAAAAGATTTCCTCCATGGCCTTTAGATCAATTCTACAAAGGCAATTCAGTGAAATTTCAAATAAAAAAATTTAAAAAATCCCCGAGTATCTGGCGGGGGACATTTAAAGACATGAGACTTTTTCTGACATGATATTTTCCCACAACCGATGAGTTTAATAAATTTTCTAGTGTGATTTTTTTAACGGCATGAGACAACATTTCTGGCCATTTTGGCAACACGGGAAAGAACTGACGAACAAAAGAATAGCGGAAAGTAGAAAAAACAGTGAAAGAAGGGAAAAAGACAGCAAATAAAACAAACTACTGAGATTTATTCAATTGTCTTGCACTATCTGAGGAGTCGTCTCATCCACTGATTTCACCTACCAGGCCAGTTCACGTCATAGAGGGAACGCTTTCGGCGTAATTGCGTACTAGCACTTGCACCCCTTGGAGGTTCAAGGGATCCGCCGATAGGATATTTATGGGAAGAGTTAATGGATTTAATAATAGACAAATAGATGTATAACAATAAAATTGTACATGTTTAAAGTAGAAATAAAGATGTTATTCAACATGTTTTTAGATTTATTTGTAATAGGTACAAATAAACATTCCCATGTTATTGCATGATCAAAGATTAATATCGATATTGCATCGAGCAAAATTTCACAAGAGTTTCTTTTCATCTTTGTAATAAGATTGTCTTTTGCACTTGTGATTCCTATGCACAAAAACATAATGTTGTCAGTCCAAATTGATATTTTGTAATCATTTTCTTATGAATGAAAACCAAGCAATAAAAAATAATATTTTCAGAAGTTGGGCAATTCTTGAGGTTTTACTTTTTTTGGTCATGTATTGTTGACCTGTGTAAGATAAACAATTTAATTGGTTAGTTTTCTTCTTTGTATGTTTTGAAAAAAAGGATAATCAAATATTAGAAAAACTTTCATTATTTCTTATTTGAGCATTCTTGCAAGTAAATATACATACCTAAATTTATTCTTGTGAGAGTAGTTGTAGGCGAGCCTCTTCTTTCTTTCTGATAACATTGTAGGGATTTTTTTTCATTTTGGAGTAGTAGTCGAAAGAGAATGCAGGCTCTATATGTAGACCTTTTATAGACTTGACTCTTAAAATTGCCGTAAATGTGAGGCCTTGTCTTTCATTTTTTCCAATATCAATTGTGGCTTTGCTTAGTGTAAGGCCTTGTGATTTGTGTATAGTGATAGCCCATGCCATGGATAGTGGTATTTGCCTACGATTGCTCCGCGATATGGGTTGTATTGGTATAGTTTTTGGGTTTGTTTCATCCCATGGTGGACCATTATAGTTTTCAAATGATACTGTAACATATGATGGCAATTCTGGTGGTTTTGATCTAATTGGATATACAATATCTTTGACCTCTCCAAGAGACCCATTTACAAGACTAGCTTGGATCCATAAGTTTGTTGTAAGCATGACATGTTGACATTTGCTTATTAAAATCTCATGAGGAAGTTGCTCATCATTACTAGTTGTGCCTAATTTACGTTGTGTATTTTCTGCAAGACAAAGTGCAACAGGTAGATTTAGTTGTTTAAGCATTTTTTTGTTATGTAATATCACTAGCTCATTTGTTGCAAACAAGTGTATTGATTGGTCAAAGTCTTCTTGTTCAGTTGTTGTGAGTTTCTTGTTCGTGCGGGTCATTAATACTTCTCAATCATGTTGTGTTGGTTCTACATTGCGCATGTTTTGTAATGTATGGCGAAATTACATTTGAATTGGATCATTGCCTTGCTGTCTAAATATTGTTTGCAATGTAACAACTGTATTAAATTTGTGCCAAAGATTTATTGTAGTCATGTGTGATGCATAGATAGGTTTGTCCATCACAGGTGGCAGTTGGCCAAGATCTCCTACAAGAATTATAGAAATGCCACCAAAGTAGAGATGTGCTTGTTCAGGGAATGCTTCTTGTAATCTGCTATCAATTTTTAATATGAGTTTTGGACCAATGAAGCTCATCTCATCAATAAGAATGTATCGTATGTGTTTCATATCTTCTTGAAATGTTGTCAATGTTTGTCCTTGCAATGGTTGCATTTCTTTAATTGGAATCCTAAGGGCAGCATGTATAGTTGAGGCTTGTATGTTAAATGCTACAATTCCTATTGGGGTGAGAACAAGGAGTGGGTTTTCTCTTCTTGGAACTTTATTTTGAAGTGTATTTCTTATGCAGCTAATTAGATAGGATTTCCCTGTGCCTGCGGTTCCTTGTATGAGCATATGTAGTGGTTGTTTTGAGGTATTATCTATTGAGTGGGTTGTAATGATAGCTAGTGCTAGTTGTTGTTCTGATGACAATGTATATTTTTGTCTGTGCAAATCTATGGGGGGTTGGACACCTTGTTGGGACATTTTGTTTGTGTTTACAAATTGAATTGTGGCATCATGCAAAAGTGGTTGAACAATACGTTTTTCCCATTTGTTATTGTTGTCAAATTCATGCCGACCTAGCATTTCAAGTTCATTTAACTCAAGACTATTAGTAAGTCCCATTTGAGACAATAACTCCCATTCATTCATTTCTATATTATCTTGTATATTCGTCTCTTTATCAGAATTGTCTTCCTCTTCAACCACATGCTCAATTTCATATGTGCGATCAATATGCCATGCATTATATTTTTTTGTATTCATGTGCTTCCAATTATTAATGATTTCTTCTTTGTTGAGGCCTATATCTCTATCAATTTGATGAAAATGTTTATATAGAAGTAATTCACTCCAACAGAAAGTTTCAAAATTTTTAGAGTCTTCTTTTGGAATGCTATAGAACTGCGGAAATACTTGCACTATTACCTTTTCTTTTCTATCTTGCCATTTGGATCCTTTGCGGTGAGCAACATATGTAAAGGATCTTGCTGATTCAATCAATGTTATCATTTCTAGGTGAGATGGGTGTTGCATATATGATTGTATGTAGTTTGATTGTATCTCATTACTAGCTAGTGTTTTTTTAAGGCGACAGAATTTTTTTTTGCCTACATTCAATGATATAAACTTTTGATTACAAATCACTAGTGGTAATTTTTGTAACATATGGCATGTTTCTTGTGCTCCAATATCTTGTTCTACAACAATTTCTAGCATGAATTTTTGATAGGCTCTTAAAGCCTGGTCTTCTAATCTTTGCTTTGCACATATTCTTGCTAACATATTTACACAACTCTCTGATTTTCTTTCAGCTTTAGATGTGTACTTGGCAATGTATTTGAGAACAAGTAGTTGTGAGATAACAGGCTGGCAATCTATATTAGCTCTCCATATTGAGAGCATCTTAGGGTTATGAATGTTTAACCTGTCATCATTTCTTGATGGTTTGTAAGATTTATTCCCTGATTCATCACATGATAAGGTGGATTTTTCTTGTTCTTTCTATGGAGCCTTGTATCTACATTCTAAATTTTCCCTTTTCTTATGTAGGCAAGTTTTCTCACTGCATTTAGTGTGCGTCTGTACATGGTTAATTAATTCTTCGTAATCATTGTATGGGTTGGTAGAGAATATTTCAGACGTGTTTAATAGGCATGGGTCATCCATCGGGGTTCTATGTATCATGTTGTTTATTTTTGACTTAGATCGAGGGTTCCAAGAAGTGACATAGTTGTCAAAGAATTCTCTTGCTTTGTCCACTTCTACATTATTTTCCCAATCTAATGTATCCATGTTTGGTGCATTTTTGAGCCAAAGGAATCCATGTATATGTGCAGAACCTCGATGTTGCCATTCATATCTATACCAGTGATTTTGTGCACACATGAGCTTCTCGATAACCTCTTCACAAAAAATTGTGAATCTTTGATGTAGATATAGGGCTGTTGTGTGTGGGTTTTCAATCACGTCATCTATGCGATGTTTGTTGGTGTGCAATGTAGATGTATTATTGGTTGCAAACAGTTTGTGTAAATTAGGCCATTTTGTATCAGATGCACTTAGTGTGAAGAACAAAGTTGGTGATCCTATTTGGTTGATCATATTTGTTAGATCACCATGACACTTGTTCCAATATGATCTTGTCCCCCATAAAGTTGACCCAAAATGCATTAGTTCTTTAGCCAATTGATTGTCTGGTAGGCTATTTATGTGGGAATGAAGGTCTTCGATAGTGGTTGGTATATTGTCTTCTATTTTTCTTTTGATAAATATTGAGGCAATTGCTTGGCTACGATGACGCATCATAAGATTTAGTAGAAAGTATCTTAATCTTGGATGGCGTCCAAATCTATTGTCATGGAATCGCATAAGGTGCAAGGCATATTCATGAAGTTGCACCTCCCTAGCTCGGGGTTGCATGTGTAGTGCATTGCCATTCGGAAAGAGAGTAGGAAATGCCATGTCTAACAGGGCCTCAGTAGTGTACTCATTTATAGGTGTTGACCCAATGTGGGGCCAATCAATGATGTTATCATTTTCACTTTCTATTTGCAATGCTTCTTTAATGATTTGTAGCTCACGATGGCTAGTTGGTAGTCTTACCATGAATGATGTTGAATATTCTATTTCATTTTCTTGTTCATCTTGATTGTTGTCAACTTCAATGTTTGTTGATGTTTGTTCTTCAATTTCACTTTCAATTGTATGAAGCATTTCAGAAATGTCTGTAGTAGAACCAGGTAGAAGTGCTAATGCATTGGCATTGATTTCAACATCTTTATAGTATGGGTCATTTTTTATTTTGTATTCTAGTGCATTCCTAACATGAATTCTACTTACATAGCAATCATAATTCTTCCCATGTGTATTGTTTCTTTGGACGATTAGTACATCCAAGTCTTGAATTCTAGGTGGAAGAGATTTTATTATCATTTTGACATCTTGTGGGAAGCTAATCGTGTGTCCACTATATTTGTATTGTCCGCCATGAGCATGTGTGACTTGTATTATTGGATTTGCACATGCAATGAGCATCTCTTCTACTTGAGTGAGAATCCTCAACACATTTGGTTGCTCACCTGGGTCCATATTATTGGATGCAGAGAATCGATGTATGCCTTTCTCACTGAAACATTTTCTACAAGTAGGATTGTTGTTCGATGAATGTACATTCATTCCAGGGTATCTTTCCTTACATATAGTACATGTTTGTAAGTTTGATAATGCATCTATTCGATTTCTAAATTTTCCAGATGCATCCATAAAGCTAGCGGACCAGTTCATATGCATGTTGTTAGTTGAATTTGTGTTTTGTGTCAATCGTGTAGGTAGATGTGTTTGATATTGTTTACTAGTTCCATGTGTTAGGTTTGAAGTCATTATTGTAGAAGGAAATTTATTTTGAAGATTTTTGGAACTTCTAAAAGGTTGTATTTGATCTAATGCATGTTCTAGGTGTTGTGTACGTTGCATCATACGACGCACACTTATTTCTTCTTGATGGCGAGCATAATACAAATGACTTCTCTTATGAGATTGTTCATCTATGGGTTTAGTTTGGGATGGTTGTCTCTGAGATTCTTGTAGATTTGAGTTCATCATCTGGAAAAAAATTGCAGACTACATTGTTAGCAATGTACAAATGAAATAACATGCAGAATAATAAAAGACATATAGTTGGGTATACGTTGTACATTGAGAAACCATAAAAGATTAAAAACTATAAATGTTGGTATTTTTTTAAGTATATGTTCCATGAAAAGGATATATTATTCAACATGAATCTCCATCGAAGTATTATAGAAAATTACAATTGTAGATGTAAATGAAATAACATGTAAAATAATAAAAGACATAGTTGGGTATACGTTGTACATTGAGAAACCATAAAAGATTAAAAACTATAAATGTTGGTAATTTTTTAAGTATATGTTCCATGAAAAGGATATATTATTCAACATGCATTTCCATCAAAGTATTATAGAAAATTACAATTGTAGATGTTCCAATTGTAAGAATTGGATGTACATTAACTTTTTTGTTAACATTTCACAAGTCATAAATTTCTTTTAACAGAAAGTTGCTTTCATTAGTGAAGTCAATTCTCTCGACTTCTAAGATCGTTGACTTCAACCGTGCCTCATTATTGTATATTTCATTTCTACTTGAAATGGTGAAGATAAATTGTTTGAATAGTACATTTTTAATCACCTCTTCACTAGTTGTCTCTGCTTCTTGGTTGAATTGTAGCAAATACGATTCTTTGGCAGACATGCCAATTAGTTTGGTTTGATCTTGAAGCTTTATTTGAAGTCCATATCTGTAATTGCAATCTTGAAATGTAGCTTCGCACTTTGAGCAATACCATGCTCCATTATTATTTTGCATAGCTCTTTTCTTACATTGTTTTCCTTCTAACTCAATAGGGCAAGCTGGATAACAAAATGAATTAGACTTGATGAATATTACTGTTGCTTTCACAATGCATTGGAGAGTTTGTGTTATGTCTAAAGGCTCATCTTGAATGTTGGTAATTGTCTTTCCTGTAAGTAGTAGAGGCACATCCACCTTGTTTGTTGCTAATGTGAGAACATCATTCCCACTTTCTGCAAACCATGATTTTAGTTGTTCTGCTTCTTGGATATCAGGGTTTATAAACAATTGGGTAGTGACCAGTGTGCTTACCACCTTTCCATTGTAATTAGTAACACGCCCATTTTTAACTACAAGCACAGTTAACTTTTGTAGATGGTACATTTCTTGAAGTTGTGCACCTTCCTTTTGAGTTGTCGATCCCCATAAAGTCACATTTATGGTGGAGGTAGACATATCTAGCAACTTTAGGCTCCTTCTAAGAACCTTTGTCCCATCTCTTCTTCTTATTGTAGAGCTAGGATCTACGCATACAACAATTCTAATCACATCAACAAAAGAATTATTGTTCTTATTCACAATCTCATTAATGGATGTGAAAGAGAATCGATGTTTTGGAATTAGGAGATCATCTTCACAAAGACTAACCCTTGAGTCATCCATTAAAGTAATTTCCATTTGACTATTCAACTTGTTGTAAAACTTATTGGCTGACTTGATGGTCCCACCAGATAATGTATATATAGCCCCAACTTGGATATTTCTAAAATGGAGGTCTGCAACTTCATTGAAGCAAGTGATACGTACTTCAGTCTGTTCATTATCAATAATATCAAAGCTGAACACCTGCCCATCTCCTTTCTTTGTGTTGAATTGGTGGATTTCTTTCTTCATAGTTACACGACCTTTGATCGTCCACCGTGTTTGAAATGGATTCAAACTTTTAACAGGAGTGATAGTTGAGGTAAACTCCTTCCTGTGTGGAGATGCATGTATTCCAAACATCAATCTCTTCGGAGTTGATTATGTGGGTACATCATTATGATTTGGATTTGTAGATGGTCCAGATAAATTCCTAGCATCTTGTTGTACATGTTTCTCTTGTTCTTGAAAAAGGCAGGTGGGATCACCAATGACATCATGGTCTGTGCATACAACCTCTAGTTCAGAGATTACAATCCACCTATGTAAATAAAGTAAGGGGTAGTATTAGTAATGATTCATAGGAGGTATAAATGAAAATGTAATATTTCAAAACAATCACTATATTAAAATGGCCCACCTTGAGTTACAAATAGTGGGACAACTATATCCTATGAGTCGAATTATTGAACCCTTCCAGATTGTCTTCGAAGTTATAGTATGATTATATTTTTTTGGCATTGTAGCTTTTTGTAGATGGTTTCCATCAAAAAGATCTATTTTGTATCTACTTGTTGATTCAATGCCATGACCAAATGTTGCAATGCTTAAGATTTGGAGATGTGGATGCACATCTAGTGTCCCATTGTTCATCAATATGATTGCATTTAGTGTCAAAGGGGAAGACATAACTTAAGGGAGACGAGTTATTCCTATAAAATACGGTTTAACAATAAAAACATTTTAGTTGAATTACCAATGTTATGATTATGTAAAAACCTGAAATATTAGCTAGTATGCATTTTTTTCTATAGAGCAAAAATACTATTCAGATAAAAGTCCAATAAGATTACTAAATATATGTAGTTTAAAATAAACTTGTACAATTGCTATTATCTTAGAGAATTGGAAATAAGTAACTTGTAACATTGCTAAAGGAGACTATTTTGTGAAACAACATAAGGTACAAGAACTTACCTAGAGCCAACAACATCTTTGGAGTGCTTACAAGGAAATATCTTGTTGAAATAAATTTGATCCTGTGGATTAAGAAAAAAGTTAAGAAGGTAGTGAGAAGTAGAGCATAGTAGAATAAACATTCAATTCCATGAAATTTGGACTTGATACTTAAGTAGGCTAATAAATGCTACATTTTAGGTTTATCCAAAGCATCTCGTGAGACCTAATCTTATGGTAAACATCCAATAGTGGGTAGTCCTAACTGCACAAATGCTACTTTTTTGTTTATCCAAAGCATTTTGTAAGAGTTAATATGAAATTTATCTCTACAAACAACTTTAAAAGAAAAAGTTCATGAGATACATTTATTTAATAGTTATTGTTAATGTTTCAGTGGAGTTTAGGGCCTTGTAAATTAGAGAAATAGCTTACATAGGATTGCATAAAAGAAGAAGGTAATGAGATATGTTATTTTAATAGTAATTGTTAATGTTTCAGTGGACTTTCTAATTTATAATAAAGAAAGGCCTTGTAAATTAGAGAAATAGCTTTCAAGGGACTATTTACTATTGGGGTAAAATAGCATTTAGAGTATTCAAGAGAAAAAATATTAAATTTTAGAGTTTAATAGAGATCTTTTTTATGTATCTTCTAAGTGCATGTTTAAGATTGAGTCAAAGAATTTAGTGTATAATTTTATAAGAATTTTTGAAAAGTAGCATGAATAAAAGTTAAGTACATAAAAATGAGGATTTTATAAAAAATAAATTGTATCATTTTTGTGCTTGGTTTTAATTAAACAATTGTTAGCCCTTTTATATAAATAAAATAATGATGAGAAAGTGTTAACAAAAGTCTTCAATTGTTATATAGGTAGATTACATATTACATAACAGAAGTCTTCAATTGTTAGGATAAATTATTTTTTGTTGATGTAAGATAAGCAATAGTGTAAAAAAAAAATAATAAAACAACTTCCAACATTTTATTTATATAAAAGATGATGTACAACTTCAATTGTTTTTGATAATATAAGGTGGCTAACAAGGGGCCAAACCCTTACAAAAAATAGAGAGGCCCGAAGGCAGCAAGCATCAACAGTGCCTTACCCAAACAAACATAGAGGCCCGAAGGCAGCAAGTATCAACAGTGCCTTAATCCTGAAACAGCATATACAAACATAACAAAATACCAGCAAAACCAGCAAAACTAGCCGCTAAGATGAAAGTCAAAACACTGAGAAACAGAGTATCAACAGTAAAACAACAAAGACTAAGGAGACAATAGCTCTCCTTTCTCGACCATAGATTTAATAATCTCATCCAATTTTGTAGCTAGATCATCACTGTCAGTATTAATAGTAACCCCCAGATTCTTCAACATAGAGAGGTTGAGGAGTATAGAGGCCCTAAGCAATATGGAGAAATTCTGCTCCAGCATTGCAATGCAACCGCGCAGACTTGCAAGATCAGCCCCCATACCAGCATCAATCTCCATAGCATCCTCAGCCTCTTCCACAAACATAGCATCTGCAGTGTCAGCAACATCCTCCGTGGTAACCCCTATATCATGCGTCTCCTGCTTGTCATCATCATCACCAGAAATGTCCTGAACCTCCACATCCCTATCGTCCTCTCCCCGGGTGGATTCATCCGAGCCACTCTCAGAATAGTCAATGAGCTTAGCTGAAGGAGCTGGTTTGCCTGCAATATGCCCCGACCGCCGAACACCAGAGGAAAGCCCCTCCCTACAAATCTTCACCAAAGAATCCTTTCTCTATCCCACCAGGGTCCTACTAAGGGTTTTGCGAGTCCCAACCACTGCCTTCCCAGTGCTCAAATCACCAGCAACCTTCTGCTTTTTACCCTTCTTAGAGGCAGTAGGGCCCGTGGTATTAACAGGATTATCCGCAAGAGTGCAAGAGGAGACTTCAACAGTTTTGATAGAAACAGGGGAGGGCTCGGGTTCAGCAACATCAGGAATATTCTTAGGGTTTGAGGAGGGCTCCCCGTCCCCACTATTAGTGGGAAGGGTTTTGGAGGGTTTGAGGGCAAGATGATGATTATACAAACAGAGAATGAGGCCCTGGTGAAGAGGGATATGCTTCATAGTAGTGTTTTTAGCCAATTTCACCTGAACCCTAAGGACAAAATGTTCCAGGGAGGAAAGCAAATAAAACAGAAAACTAATTTTAGCATTGCGGCGGAAATGATTTAATAGGGGGAGATGGTAGTTATAAAACTTGGTAAAATGCCCCTTGAGGGTGAAATACTTCATGAGCATGAAACACATAGTGTCCCACGGCTCCGACAACTTGGCTCTGTCAAAACTGCCCTGGTAAGGGACTAATTCTTCTCCAACCCCAAGGAAAAGCTGCTGACTAGAGAGGTTCGCAATTTTAGTTTTCCGTTGTAGCTTCAAGCCCTGAGTAGGCATACCAGTGGCCAAAGCGATCACGTGTTCAGAAACTTCAAATTTGATTCCACCCACCGAAACGCATCTGTTCTGCCAAGACCATGCAAATTGTTCAGACAGAGCTTCATTGTACCCATTAAGCCTTTCCAGATAGGGGCTAATCCCGCCATCTTTGCAGTAATGCCAAGCTACCGGATTGTCTTTGAATTCATAGCACGAGACGGGCTTAGTTCAAATTCTGTCTCCTCCCACGGCAGAATTACAACGCATGCCACAGAAACCCTCAGTCTCCTCAGTCGTCTTAATAGGAGAGTTACTAACATTAACAAGGCTAATAATAACATCACACACAAACTCATAATAATGGGAAGCCTTACAAACCCCAATCTCATGCTTAACGATAATTACCCGGCACAGGCCATGATGATCTGACTATTCGCTAGCCTTATGAGAAAAATGAGCGGATTTGATAGTAGAGAAAGTACAAGAAGACTCGTACTTCAAAAGACATGTCAGCCCCCTCCCAAGGAGCGGACAGTATGAGCTGGCTTTCGGACACATCTGACTCATCCAGACCCAGCCACATCTTTAAGAATGAGATTCTTAAGATGTGAAGGAATATGCTCAAATTGGTGCCAAACCCTCCAATTTGAATATCGCTGCCCAAGTTCAGCACATGCGTCTGCAACTCCGTTACCCTCACGGTAAATATGTGAGATTTGCACATTAGTAATCCTCTGCAAGAGAAATTGAATATCCCTAATAACGTCTTTCAACTGAATGCCAACATTCGACACTTTAGTAACGGCATCAATAACCATTTTAGAATCTCCCTGAATCTCCAAATTCCTAATACCAAGTGAAATGGCCAATTTAAGCCCCCAAAGAAGAGCCATCGCTTCCGCATAGTTATTGCTGTGACAGCCTAGACCTCCAGCATAGATAGCAAACATCCTCCCTTTATCATCTTGAATGATCCCACCCTCGCTAGCATTACCATCAAGCTTAGAAGCCCCATCAAAATTGAGCCTCATCCAGTTAGAAATCGGAGGCTTCCATCTAGTGTTGAGTCTCTGTAATAATTTAGTATTGTTATAAGTAGGAATATGAGTGAGAATCCTCCAATTTACAGCAATTTGTTCTTCCTCCTGGGTTAGAGGTTTCATAGCAGGGTGGATATGGGCTGTAGAGACACTCTCCAAAAGAGTCTTCATGAAAGTATGAGAGACCTGAGAGGCATCTCTAGCAGTATCCCTAAAAATTCGATGGTTGCGCTCTTTCCACAAAGTCCAGCTTAGGCATGGTAGAGTTTGGTTCCATAACTCAACAAGCTAGGGATGGGAGAAGAGAGGATACCAATTTTTAATAACTTCCTGAATGTCAGAATTGCAAGCCCACTACATACCAAAATTACTGAGGATGAGGCTCCAAATGTCCCTAGCAAATTCACAGTGGAAGAATAAATGAGAAACTGTTTCCTCCTTTTCACAGCATAGACATCATCTGTTGGCCAGAGTGAAACCTCTCTTCTGCAAATTATCTTGGGTTAGAATTTTGTTATGAATAGAGGCCCACCAGAACATGTTAATTTTTGGGATCAGTTTGTGATTCCACACTTTTCTCCATATATCCTTTTTATGAATCCCAGGGACCAATAAGTGATAGGCAGACTTAACAGAGAATCGGCCATTTTTATCTGGCCACCAAAATTGCTCATCTTCACGAGGGAAGAGAGGAATTCTAACTTCCTAAATCAACTTTTGAACCATCTGAGCTTTAGGGGTGAGATCAGGGCGATGGGGACAGCAATCCAACAAAGTTCTCCATCTCCTGTGACCATTATTGTTTGACATATAATCACTAACCTTATTGCCAAAGAACTGAGTAGCAATGCCAGCAATCTCACCCAAATCCTTTTGGGAGATGAGAGCCTTATCTTTTAGCCAAATATCAGTCCAAAACTTGATACCCATACCATTACCCAACTTCCATCTGATCCCTTGCATGAGCAGATTTCTAGATTTCAACATTTTGTCCCAGATGACCGATCCCTTAGGAAGACCTTCTTGCTGGAGGAAGTTAGACCAATTAGTGTCATGCAAATATTTAGCTTGCATGATGTCTCCCCAATCTTTATGATGATAAAGCAGGTTCTAATTAATTTTAGAGAGCAGGGCTTTATTCATACTCCATATAGTTCTAATATTGAGACCTCCATGGGATTTAGGAAGACACACTTTATCCCAGCTGACCAGGGATAACCACTGTTTATCTTCAGCTCCTGTCCATAAAAATTTTCTTTGAATCTGTTCCAACTTGGCAGCAAAAGAAGTAGGAATTTTAAAAAGAGAGAGGAAATAGGTGGGTATACCTTGCAAGGAGGCTCGAAGAAGCTACAATTTACCAGCACTACTGAGGACTTTTCCTTTCCAACCAATCAGTTTCTGTTGAGTTCTTTCCAAAAGGTTATTCCAAAAATTTGGAGAAACTTCTTTAATCATAAAGGGGAGACCGAGATAGACAGCAGGAAGAATATCTTCAGCACAATCTAGAATATGAATGATTTTTTGCCGAAGAGTAGTGGGAGTATTGAAAAAATACACATTACTCTTTTGGAAATTGATGTTTTGCCCAGAGGCAATGGCATAAAGGTTTAAAATATTCTTCCATCTCCAGGCTTCAATCACCGAAGAGATGCCAAAAAGAAGGGTATCATCAACAAATTGTTGCACAGACATAGGGGCAAGGGAGGAAGCAAGTTTAATGCCCACAAGATGCTTAGAGACCATGTTAGCTTGAATGAATCTCCTAAGAGCCTCAGCCATGATGATAAACAAGTAAGGAGAAAGGGGATCCCCCTGCCGGAGTCCGCACGAGGAGGAGAAGAAACCCCTAGGAATCCCATTAACCAAGATAGAAAATTTGGCAGAAGAGACAGCCATCCAGATGAGGAGATGAATTTTGTCATTAAACCCAAATTTTCTAAGAACTTGAAATAGAAAATCCCATAGACCCTATCATAGGCTTTAGAGATATCCAACTTAAGGGCCATACCCAGAATTCTGCTCTTCTCCATGGAATGAATAGTTTCATGGGTGGAGATCACAACATCCAAAATTTGACGCCCTGGGACGAAACCTTTTTGAGAAGGAGAGATAATTTTATCAAGAAAAGGTTGAATTCTCATGACAAGGGCTTTGGTGCAAAGCTTATAGATAGTATTACACAGGCTAATAGGTCTGAAATCAGAAAGGTTGGTGGGTTTCAGCTTTTTAGGGACAAGGACAATAAAGGTGTTATTGAGCTGCTTTAAGATCTTACCAGTTTTGAAAAAATCATGAACCGCAGCCGTGAGGTCAGCCCCCACAATATCCCAATACTCCTGAAAGAAGATAGGAGGAAAGCCATCTGGACTCGGAGCTTTAAAGGGACCCATAGAGAATAAAACAGCACAAACCTCCTCCTCAGAAATAGGCCTCAACATTTCCAGATTATCTTCCTCAGTGAGGAGACAGGGGATCTTGTCAATAAACTGCTTAGTAGCCCTATCATTATCATCACCAGTGGCTTGTTCTATCAACAAGTTCTGAAAAAATAAAACAGCTTGTTCCCCAATCTCATTGTCCTCAGTGATAACATCACCATTGTCCAAGCACAGTTTTGTGATGGAGTTAGCCTTCCTATGTTTCATAGCAGAAATATGGAAAAAGTAGTATTACGATCACCCTCCTTAAGCCACTGAACCCTAGATTTTTGCTTCCAAAAGACCTCTTCACGACCCATAAGATTCTTCCATGCTGAAATCAGATCTTGTTCTTTTGTAGAAGTATCTTCAGAAACATCCCCTTGAGCAATCCGCTGTCGAATATCCTCAAGTTGCCCAGCTAAAGTTTTCTTCTGCCAAAACACATGACCAAAACTGAGTCTATTCCAGCCACGAACCTCCTGTTTGATATGCAGAAGCTTCTTAACTAACTTGAACATAGGAGTACCCTGGATAGGAATTTGCCACCATTGTGTCACCAGTTGTCTGAAATCCTAATGCTTAATCCACATAGCTTCAAAATAGAAAGGGAAAGGACCCCGATGACATTGATCATGCCAATGAAGGAAAATAGGGCAATGATCAGATATGGTTCTAGGAAAAGCCTGCAATTGCATATTATGAAAATTATCCCAGTTGCTCGAGATAATGACCCTGTCTAATTTAACCTGAATCAAATTGTCCCCACGTCTCTTGTTGGACCAGGTAAAAAGCTGATTTTGTAGCTCCACATCAAGCAATCCCCAAGCATTAATAAACTCGGTGAAGTCAAACATGCTGTCAGAGTAATCAAGGTTCCCACCATATTTCTCAGAGGGATACAAAGGAGTGTTGAAGTCACCAGCCAACATCCATTTAGAGTGCAGAAACTTGGTCAGGGTACTACTCAAATCAGTCCATAAAGATTGTCGCTGGGCTTGAGTATTAGGAGCATAGATATTGATTAAATACCATTTGAAAGAGGGAGAGGAGAAATTGGTAACCAGGAGATGCTTGCCATAAGCCACAAGAGAACCTTGAATTTTTGAACTATTCCACATTGTAACAATCCCGCCAGAAGCCCCAATAGCAGGGCTAATACAAAACTCAGCCTTAGGCCATATGTAATCAGCAATCTTCTTAAAGTTTTCCTCAGTCATCTTGACCTCCTGCAGGAGCCAAATGTCTAATTTATTTTATAGAATACAGTTCTTGACCTCAAACTATTTTGAGGGGCTATTGAAACCCCTCAGATTCCAGGATAAGATCCTCATTTCAAAGGTTTGAGGGATGGGACCTCTAGTGTTTTCTGCTTTCCACTGGCAATTTCCCTGGCAATCTCTCTTTGCCAAGTTTCCCGTAGGGTTGGTCGCCCTTGTTTGGAGTCAGTGCCAACATCAGCAGTCTTTTTACCTTTACGAGTCTTCTTCTTAGGGGTAATCTAGCCTTCTGGGTCATTCCCACTTCCACTTGGGCCGATGTCAACTGTCAATGAGGGATCAACATTATAATCACTAACTTCCTGCACAAGGTTCCTGGTGGACTCAAGATCATTAGCACCTATAGCTGATGAAGCCTGGGGATCAAGGGCATTATCATCTTCAACATCCTCCTCGATCAATCGATCCTAGATTTCTCCCTCCTCACACCCACCAGAATTCTGTCAGACTGGACTAACAGTGTCTAGAGCCCCATTCTGACAGCCTATGTCTAGAATCTGTTCCGTATTCTCCTCTAGATAGACATTATCCTGATGAGCCGCAGCCGTCTGGTTGTCCTTATCCTTAGTCGAGCATTTTCCACATTACCCCCCATTCCCTGATGGTCAGGGGTAATAGCTGATTGTAAGTGGTCCTCAACCTTAATAAGGGAGTCAGCCTGTCGACTCGTTTGCTTAGTTTTATAGTGAGTCATTATGTGGCCCTTCTTCTTGCATATTTGGCAGAAGGTGGTGGCATTTTCATAAAGGATTGGCTGAGTCCAAACCCCATATTTAGAGTTTAACTCAATGGACACAGGAAGGGTTTGGTTTATCTCCACATTGACACAAAAACGAGCAAAAACACAATGGGATTGAGTATGGGTAGTATGGTCCACAGTAACAAACTGGCCAAAGGAGTCACCAATAGAAGAAAAAACTTTTTCATCCCAGAATTCTAAGGGAAACCCAGGTAAATGAACCCAAACAGGAGCAGATTTATTGAGATCTGAGCTAGGGTCAAACCCAGGTTTCCATTGGCACAAAGCAAGCGAGTGCGACCCATAAAGCCAGGGTCCCCCAGCAAGAGTAGCAATCATATCCTCCCTACTGGTAAATTTAAAAAGGAATACTCCTCTGGCCATGGCAATGACCGAAACACTACCCTTAAGTCTCCACTGGGAGGAAACCCATTTACGGACCATCTCAATATTGGGACGGAAGGAAAAGAATTTACCTACCAGAGCAAGATCCATGTTTGCCACGATTGCTTCGATCAGACCATCTGGAATATCCAAAGTTGTGCCATCTACTAAAGTTTTCTTGACAGGCATACCCGTCATGCATGTAGAAGACCCCAGCGGTTCCCCTGTTACCACTTGTTTCTATCCGTTAGAGGGAGCGTCTGCCCTCCCAGTTCCAGAGGTACTGCCCAAGGCAGTCGCCTCCATAGGCATCGAAAGTAGTCAAAACAAAAACCCTAGAAAACCCTAAACAGCCATGGGAAGCAGAAAACACGATTCTGTTGTTTGTTATGAGTGATTAATTACAACTTCAATTGTTGGTAAACAACGTAGGGCATAATTGTACTACGATACTACATATAGTTTATATAGTTTTCAAGTATAAAGGGGTAGTACATATTCAACTATTGGAAGATTTTATAGGGCACAACACTATTACTATCATACTACATATAGGTCATGTAGTCTTGAAATGCACGAAGAAGACAAGGAGCATCACCATGTCCAAAATATCCATCATTGTACATTTCTCTTAGAAAAGTGCAAAAACTAGCTAATTTATCACATGTTGCATGGAATTCATTTGCAGTTTCCTGCATAGCTATGATGTTAGATTCTTGCACAGTGTGTGCATGTACACTAGTTGCCTTCACTTTTTGGACAATTTGATTATAGCTAAGTGTAAGACATCTTGCAAAATTTTTGATTTCAGTTTCATAAAAGCCATTCCAATTGACTGACGTGTTTGACCCAGTTGATGATGTTGGACTTGTTACAATGTCTTTAGGACCACTGCTTGAAATCTCAATTATGTGATTTGGTTGCAGTGGATTTGCCATAACCTAAAAAAAAAAGCATCCACAAAACTATCAATTTCATGGATGAGAAAGTTGTTAAGTAGACATACTATCTTTCATTACCACTAACATAAAAATTGTGGGTGCATTAATTATACTTTATCATGATTCTATAACTATTTTTTTGTTTACATATAAATTACAAATCTATTGAAAATTTAGAAATTAAATGCAATAATGTTATATTAAATTTGTAAAAATACAAACAAGATTATTTATATAAGTTTTATAAAGTCATATCACTGATCTCTAAAACATGGAATTGAAATTAAATGAAAATAGATTAAAGATAGAAACATAAATTATCTTTTGCTTAAAAATAGATCAATAAACCAACAAGATATAAGAAAAACAATCCATATTATTATTATTTCAAATACTAATATTTTTTGGGAAGAAAAAACAATGCACTACTTACTTTAATTCTTATTTAATTAAATCCTTGTCATTAATAAAAATTAAAAAATGAAACAAACTTAAAAAAAAAAAAAAATTTCAACATTTCATTAGTAAAACACCTAATGGCCCTTATTCCATTAGAGGTTAAGCAAAACCCCAAGCAACCTTCACATATTTTTTGATCTAAACCCTATCATAATCAAACTCATTTATTAAACTCCAACGGGGCTTTATATCGTTAAGGATAAGTAAACCCATGGTTGGATGTGTAAAACCCTAAGTCATAATATTAAACCCTAGCAAAATGGCAGAGGAACAGGGGAAAAACAATAAACATGCATTTATTTATCTGTTGCATGATGCAGGAAAAGAATTCACATGTAGCAAAGCACAAGAGGGGAAAAAAGAGAAGAAAAAAAAAAAAAACATGCCATAAGAATCTGCAAAACATTTGCACACACAACAAGAAGAAAAAATAAAGGAGAAAGCCTTCCTATCTTTTGCATTAACTGATAATAAACATATATTTGTAAAGAAAACACGATAAAGAGCCCTGTTTTTCATTCCTGGTCTAAAGAAAAAGGAAAAAAAAAATTTTCAAAGAACAATTTACAAATATTTGGTAGATGTAAAATATATAATCATACCTGAAAATAATCTTACACAGGTTGAGCTAAAGCCATAAATCAATGGGATTTTATTACAAAGACCCTGGTTCAAATCCCAAAAAGACATCGTCACGGTAAAGTTGAGTTACATATCCCACTTAATTTATGAGGCCAAATGCAAAAACATCAGCTGATGAATACATACCCTCAAGTTCTGAATCTAAGCCGAAGGAAAGCCCATGCCGTTGTTAAAGATAAACTACCTCTAGGGTTTGATTTAGAGGGTTTACAATGAAATATATATAAAGATAAAGGTAGTGTTTTAGGTCACCAATTTGGTGACTGATACCTCCTTGTGGAAGACCACAAGGGGTTGGTTTTTCCATTTATCTTGTGTATTGTTCACATTTTCTACTCCTAAATTCTGACATCATGATCAAGCTCGATAGCAAATTCGAACAACCCAATCAACTTCGTATACAAACCCCAGCCCCAATTTTGTTTAAGTCCACTAATACATCATTGGACCTCAAATACACAAGAAATTGACTTGAAACCCCGGCATAGGCAACTTCATAAAAAAGTAATAGCATATTGAATTTTGAAAGTCTTATGTATGTCTAGACTAAATAAATTAAACAGGGCTACCTTTCCTTTGACAAGACAACCAACTGTGATCATAGGATCTTATTAGAGGATTACAAATTATGATTTGTAATAACAGATAAGCAAATACCAGCAACCCAAAAAGGAAATAAAATCCATCTACTAGTAAGAATACAAAATCTAGTGGAAACCTTAGAGCAAAACAACAGATCAGTTGAAAATTCATGAAATAAATAGCAATAGATAAGAGTACCTCTGGAGTGCCCTGATCAGGTTTGAAGACACTTCTGAAGAAATCTCGGATATGGCCGAAGATAAAGAGCAATCCATAGCTAAAATAAGTGGTGAGAGATGTGAAATAAGGAATGGTAACCATGTCGATATCTCAACAAACAAACAAAAAACCCCAAAGTGCTTGTCCTCTTGACAGGCATGATTCGATTTCCTAGCCAATGGAATACCCAACTACTGAAATAGTGATCAAATCTAATTGCTTATGATATTCTCTTTCATTTGAGATCCTCTTACCCTAATCTAACCCAATTACTCCAACCTATAGCCAAATGAACAAAGGGGTTATTTGTAAAACATATAAATATGAAGTTATACAAATGGGTTTCTCTTGAATTGACTGGACGAGTTAAGGAAAGTGCAGGGAACCTCCCATCATTGAAATTAAACTGTGTGCATCATGCAACTGTGCTTTGTTTTATACGTATACACGCTTAGGTCTAAATAACTCTCAAGCATGTTACTACCATTATTATTCCTAACAAGAGAAGATGCAGCAGATACAGTCAATTTTGAAAATCAAGACACATCTGATTGAATAGTACTCACTGGTATTGGTTTCTCAATGCCGGCCGTTTGACCGGGCAAGAGTACTTTGATCTTTCAAACCTAGACTATAAGGCAATAGTGTAATCTGTACCTCCGTCTTTTAGATTTTCCTCCCTAAACTGCTTTGGAATGTGATCATAATTAGCTTTCACTCCACTGTATTTTGTGGCCTTCTTCCTCTGATTGCAAATTTTTGAGGGACAAAATACCTGCGCAAACAATGAACTCTTGGCATAACTGTCACGTAAATAACCTGTTTTGTTCCCACCCATTGGTGAGACATTGCCCATCGGCATGGGCAAGAAACTCTATACCGATCACCATTGTTTCGCCGATCGCCCTTATCGGCATGAGTCCCTCCATCGGTGAAAGCCTACAACTTCGCCCCGATCACTATTGGTTATGCTGATGCCTACTATTTGGGCGATGTGTTATATCGGTGTGACTCTCACCGAAATAGCCTTATCGGCATAAGTCCTTCCTCCCCATCGGCATGACCTTGCCTATCGGCGAGTCCCAAAAATGATTGGCCGATGCATATTGTTATTTCGATGGTTTTTGTATGTGTGGCAACAGATACAGATTCAGATCCTGATATGCTTAAATTGCTTAGATTTTGAATTGTTTCTTTGCTTTCAACGGCATTGATGTTATCATCGGAGGAGAGTTGAGCAAGCAGTAAAGGCCCAGAAAGCCCCCCTGGCGGAGGTGCGGGGAGGGGCAAAACTTCTGTAATGCCCGGCATTTTTGAAACCCTAAGCAGAAATTATGGAGCTTCGAAGACTGTCGCCGCACAAGGCCTCATTTTCCCGCCCATCGGTGAGACATTGCCCATCGGCATGGGCAAGAAACTCTATACCGATCACCATTGTTTCGCCGATCGCCCTTATCGGCGTGGATCCCTCCATCGGTGAAAGCCTAAAACTTCACCCCGATCACCTTTAAAATTTTGTTTATTAAATATTTTAAAACATAATATTAACAAATTCTAATACAATAAATTCTAATAATACTTTACATTCAAATTACAAATTAAATATTACAAATTAAATATATATAAATTAAATATATATAAATTAAATATATATAGATAAATTTTATTTTCTAACAATTTTTAGAGACTCTTTCAATAATGAAATCCACACTCTATATACCTTGCACCACCATTGGAAATTTGGACCCTTCTCCCTACTTTCCCCAAAGTTGTTTGCAAGAATATCAAAAGGTAACTGTTAAAATAGAAGCTAAACGTTTTTATTTTTCTTATTAACAGTTACATCCTGCTGTAGATTTAGCCCATGAGATATGACCTATAACACACGGGAAACAAAAATGGCTGTAAACTGTCAATTTCTTGGCTGGCTCCAAACCTTCCTAAAGATGTTCGTCTCACATGTTTTATTTAGCCTAAATTCTGTGGTGAAGGAAAAACTAAATTCACGACCAAGCTGAGATCGAAGATAAATATAATTCTTTTTGAAATCAACAAATGCACTCGATTATTTCACTGACATCAACATTACAATGCATTAGATTGTAGGCCTACGCCAGGGGTCTCACACGTGTTGCTTTCTTGCTCACACACCTTACATACGGTCTTTAGGGTTGCTTTGAGTTCAGTGATCACAGTAAAAATATTACAATGCATTGGATTGCAGGCCTACGCCAGGGGTCTCACACGCGTTTCTTTCTTGCTCACACACCTTACATATGGTCTTTAGGGTTGCTTTTATTTCAAATCAAATTGAGCTTTTTTCCAGGGGGAGTTGCAAGGGAGTAAAAATATGGTGTTGTCTAACAAAAAGCTCAAAGAAAAACTCAGAGGAGCTTTGGCGGAAGCAGTGTTATCAAATAGCAGACACAATGAAGAAGCAAACTCAAGCCTTGCATATTTGGAGGAGCTTCAAAGGTCTGCAAGGAAGGGGCCGTCCAAGAGGGAAAAGAGAAGACACAGGAAAGAACTATTGCATGAAGGAGGGATCCAAGGAGCCCAAACTAGCAAGGATCAAGCATCTCAAGACAATGCTAGTAACGACACGAAGAAAAAGAAGAGAAAAAATGATCATTGACCTTCTCAATGAGGTGTAGAGTCTAGATTATTACATGTACATGGAAGAGGCAGAAACTATACCCTTGATATCTTCCCATAGCTGATCCATCTCTACTATTGACCTCTCTCACTGGGGCTCTCTCTATATGGATGATAGAATTCAAAGAATGTCTGCTAACAAGTTGGTCTTCCCACCATTCAGAATGAGTCAGATTTCCTTCATCACCTACAAGATGATTTGGGAAGCTTCTATTTTTTATTTTTGGCATTTCTGATCTCCAAATCAACTTGTAAAGGCATGATACCATTCCCTCGCCTTGTAGGTAATCAAAGTCTACTATCATGACAATGAGCTAATTATTTTTTGTGATTTTTCAATGCTTTTGTTGATATTTCATTTGAAATTTGCTAATTTCAAAAGAAACTTTGTTTTCATGATGTTGCAGAGACAACTTTTGCTTTCACAAATTTTCTTACATTTTGGCTGGTAACGCGTTTCATTTAGAGTCAACAGATACATGACAAAAGCAAAAGTAGTAAAAAGAAGAAGAGAACAAGAGGGGAAGAGAAGGATGCCCAACTCGAGCAAAATGGTAAATCAGATGAGAACAGGGGAAGTTTGAGAGGGGTAAGTGAGAATGATTCTTTTTTTTTCTATCTTCCATATGAATCTTGGACGAGTGAATTGAAACGTTAAAAAAAAAGAGAAAGCTATTATTAGAAAAGAATTTTTTTACAGTGGTCAAAGCCCCATATAGCAAAATCTAATAAGACAAAGGATGGTAGTGTAGAAAATACATCAGACTGGCCAATATTTCATAGAAGCTAATAATGAAATTTAAAAAATAGATGACAGGAAAGATATGAGTTTTTGCAATATATGTACAGAAGCCATCTACTGATATTCATCTAAATTCTACAAACTAGTTGAAAGATATCAAATGGAGCAACTTGTACCTGCTTCTATCTTCAGTCTGAAACTACTTCTGTGTTTGTACCGCTTCTATGCTCTATCTCCAGTTCCTTGTGTGTGCTTTGCTGCATCTCCAAAATGAATTTTTGGGTTGAAAGAAATGTATTGCATTTAACTATATTTATAGGTTGTTCAAGCAGTGATCAAGGGGGCAATTTAATGCAAAAAAATCTTGCCATCGACCAGCTAACTACATTTACTTCTCAATCTATATTAGATTCACCAGTCATCGAAAGATTGTTTCAATATAAATGTTCAGCTTGTCAAAAAATGCTGTCTGTATGAGGTAGGTAAATTTTCCTGTAGCAGATATTGAAAATATTGGAACTCTGCATTTACTAGTGAATCAGATACAGGGGCTAGTGGATGAATCAGATATATTGGAAATATTGGAACTCTGTATTTACTCCTGAGACAATGGGATACATTAACATTTAAAGCTAAAATCTGTGTAACATCCCATGACGGCTGGCAAGCATAGAGTTTCAAAAACATATGCTCACTATATATGCTCGCCTGAGTTATTTGCTTTCAACCATTTCCCCTTTCCTTTTCCTTTGAAAAAAAATACAAATTGTAGAGTATCCCATGGGGACATTTAAATGACATGAGACTATTTCTGACATAATTTTTCCCGGCGTGAGAACAACCGACGAGTTGAAAAGTTTTGGGTGTGAATATTTTTACAGCATGAGACAATTCCGAGCACTATAATGCTCACTTATAAAAGCCTATCTGCTACCAGTGTGAAGAATTTTATGGCGTGAGACAATTCAGAGCACTATAATGCTCACAACTAAAAGCCTATCGGCTAATTACTCTAAAAGATATATGGTACAATATTATATTTTATGATAGGATGGTAAGATAAAATCATAAGGTAGATATATATAGTAAATAATTAAGCGTTTATAATTATGATAATGTTAAAATTATCTACGGAGAAAATCCTTATATCAAAACCTTAAAATGTCTTAGACCTATTTTAATATAAAACCAATAAATGAAATATATGTTAAATGTTATAATATAAAAAATATTGACAATTGAGTTCTTACATGGCAATGTAGATCTAAGGATTATGAGATCAATGTTAAAGATTACTAATGAATTTGATGGCTTAAATGTTAAGAGTTAAAATTAGTAATCTTACATTGGTGTTGCGAGCTTTTGCAGCTTAAAGCTTAAGCCCTAATTTTAACACTTAACTAAGCCATCAAATTTTAATGCTTAACTAAGCCATCAAATTTTAATGCTTAATTTTAAAATTGAATTATAAAATGACTTTATTTTTAATCTAAAATTTTGTTTCATGGATGTAGTAAGTAATTAAAAAAATATTTTTATCAAAGCCAAGGGTTTAAGAGAAAATAATTTGTGATTGAGAATAATAGTATAGAACGTTGTTATCTAGGATGTGGAAGGTGGGAAAGTGCATTTATTCCTTCAGAAAATGACTAAACATTGTTTCGTACTATAGAATTTTTCATGTCATTAAATCATTTATGATATTTATTTCGAGCTTTGTTCACACCAAAATTCTCTATTTTTAGTAAAGAAGGCTTGTTAAGCTTTTTCAAAATATGTATGTGTTGTTTAATTGTACGCAACAATGCGTTAATAAACACATGAAATTATGCAAGAGGTATTTTCTGCAGTCACTATCGTTCCTCTCTACAAATTCATGCCAAAAAAAAATTAAAAAAGATTAATTAAGTTGTAGGTCCACCTTATTTTCTTTGCATTTTGGAACTTTTGGATTTTTAGGGAGAGGATGGTCCAGGGCCTAGCCTAGTTGTCAAGCAATTTTTTAGTCTCAATTATCTATTTGAAGTTGCCCTTCAAATTTTAAGGCATATTTTATTTTATTTTAATGTGTGTGTGTGTGTGTATTGATGACTAAAATGAACAAATATGGCCATATAGCCATCAAATCTAGGCCTTGCGAGGAGTTACCCACCCTAATTCCACACCCTTTTAGTTTGTAAATGGTAAGATATATTTTTATTAAAAAACTTAAGACAATTTACATTAGAGTTAAAGAGTTCAGAATTATTGTTTGAAGTTATAGACATCAACCATACAATTACATTAACTATGTTTTTGTTGAGTTACTCAAAAATACCCCTCCAAAAAGAAGTTAAACCAAAACATTTCCATGAAGTTATTTATTATGCTAATGGCTACTTTTTATATTTTAATGCATAAAGTCATGTATTACCATTAGGATTTTTACTTTCTACCCATTTTATATAACTGTTTATAATGATCTTGTGGTTCATAAAAGTTATGACATATAAGTGTTTCTGTTATCAATATATGTGATATGTTAAATACACCTTTTAGGTTAATTAGGCACCTCAAGAGTAACATCTCTCAGTATTTTTTAGATAGATGATATTTTAAATACATATAAGAGAAGGATGTTCAGTCTTAAAGCATTTATATTGAATATATATTAAACAATTATTAGATCAACAAAGCCCTAGCTTGAAAATCTTCCACAAATTCCTTCACAAAACTTGAAAAATGTCTTTGAAACTCTAGTGTTTGATCAAAAATCTTTTGCACAAACTGTTACCAGCCTTTGTGATGCATCGGAAAAATTTGAAAGATTGATGAAAACATGTTGGGAACTGTTGTGGTGCCACTATTCTTCAATAAAAACTTAGGAAGAAGAGATCAAATCAATCACCTTCACCACAAGCATCACCACAACTTGTCCCACTCAAAGCACATTGCATTCCTTGCAGCTCAGTCTTAGAACACACACAAGTCACTAAAATAGGTCACCCCAACATTCCTCATCTATGACAAACTTTTGCCCCACAATAAACTCCCTCTTTTGCCTTTGTCGCACTCACCCCAAGTTCTCCCAACTCACTATAGACTTTACACCTTCTTCAAAATACATCCTTGCACTAGGTACATTTCTAACTCTATGTTATTTCTTTGAAAGACTTTCCTTCTCCTTGTCAAACTTCATAACTAGACCTCCCAAATGAACTTCATCTTCAACATAGTCCTCTTTCAAACTTTAGCCTCCAATACACAATATTGTCTCAAAATTTTGGCATGGCCACCCAAAGCTTACATGTCCCTAGCATCCTTGCTCCAATCTCAACATGTCCTTGGCAATTATTTCTTTAGCACTTTGAATCCAATGCCTTTCCCATGCCTTCACTTCAAGGATCCAATAAAGTAATTAAAATATAATTCTCCTAGGCTATCCAAGATTATAATCCTCTTTTGAATCATATCTCGAGCAACCAAGAAGCTTGATGAAATAGATATAGATGGAGACAAATAGATAGAGATAGATAGAAAGACGAAGATGAAGAGAAAGAGATAGAGATATATAGACATAAAGAGGGATAGAGAAAGGAGAGATGGAGGAAGAGAAAAAATGTATCACTTTGATAATTTGTTCATTATAGCATACCATCTTTCTATTTTAAAGCCTATTTATCTAAAGAGGCTCAATATCCATCCTTTGTTCTCTAGAATTGGGGAATTTTCTTTACATCATTTAGGTATACACTCAATTATGTTGTATCTACAAAAAAATGTAAAGAAAACAAGCTTATCCAATTGGGGTGGAAGATGTGCAGATTTTGACAAAAGAAAGACTTGATGAAATGATTAATTAAATTGGAGGTTTTGATATGACAATAGGTGGAAGCCCCTATAATAATCTAATAGGAATGAACAAGAACACAAGGGATGGGCTATAGGGGAAGCATTCCTCTATTCAGCATGGGACTAATTGTGGGCTTGGATGTCGCCAATTACAATTCTAGGGTTTGATTAGTCATATTAACCATGGTTTCCTTTTGCAAGGATTGATTGAAAGCCTAGAGGATGTGAAGAAAATCAAATTTCATAAAAGAAAGAACTTAGGTTTAGAAAAGGAATACTATAAAATGTTGGAAAACTCAGAGATCATTTATATTTTCACAATAAAGAAAACACATATGATAATAATTTTATTGAGATCTTCAAGTCATTTTACATTGCAATACAATTGGCTTTATAAAGCCATTTATTTCCACTATAACTAACCTATGGGAATATAAGTTCCCACAAACTAACATAGCTTTATCTAACTATTAATTAACATAAGTCAATATGGTGACTTTATTTTTAATGTAAACCTTAATATTCTAACATGCCCCCCCTTCATGTTTACATTACACAAACTAAACATATAACAAAACATGTTGATTACACAAAACAAAAACACATTCTTTAGAAGATTTTTCTTTGATAAAACAAATTCTAAATTATGTGGAACTCCATCAATCTGCCTCTTAACCCTCGTAAAGGTGTAGTCGAGCCTAAATTCTTGAGTCCCCGGATTACCACCTCCCCAAACTCCTAAATCACAGATCCTCCAAATTATTGGACAACAATCCATGCTGAGCTCCATAAGGCCCCATCAACTTGTCTCATGACCTTCGTAAAGGTATAATTCCCCAAATCACAAGCTTTCAAACTATTTGGGAAATAATGCATATTGAGTTCACCAAATTCCTTCTTGTCTTCAAAAACCAAACTTCTCAATATATGCATTCTTTCAATTTTGTTAGCATAAAAAAGAAAGCATAAGAAAACACAAAAATATATATTTCTTTTTCAAAGCACCATCCCTAAGTAAGAAGCTAACTCAAGATGATGAAAACTCCTTCAATCTTTGGTGCCTCCGACATCCAATTCAATGTGCTCACACTTTATCCACTTGAGGTTGCATGTCAATCTCCAAAAGTCCTATCAGGTGTAGCATTCAAACCTTCAATAGAACCGGCATATGAGTCTCCCAAATTTTGATCAAGGATAGCTTGGATGGCATTGAGAACACAAGAATAATGTGTGGCCATGTTCAAATGCTAAATATAATGATGTCAATTTCGACCAATGATGGACCCATACACTAGTCAACCTTATACCTCCAAAAATAAACCACAACCTTAGTTTCCTTATCACTCCAATGCATACATGTTTTAGCTTTGAAACAATAATATTCCAAAACCCCAAATAAATAATTACATGTACAAAACTGACACAAAAATAGTGGAATGAGAAGCTTTATAACTCCACAGCTTTTATGTCTATTCAAAAATTCCTTATGATACTTATACCTCCCAGATACATAAATAAATGTCTACAAGTTTCAAACAACAAGGCTTCAAGATACTTATTGTTCCAAATCCATATAGTGAATATACCAAAATGTCTACAAGTTTTAAATAGTAAGCCTTCAAGATTCTTATTGCTCCAAATCCATATAGTGAATATACAAAAATTATTGTTAGACATAATCATGTTTCAAACTCATGACCTATTTGTAATCACTACTCAAAACATTCACAAATCTCACCAGCTCACCTATTTACCATGCTTAATTTTCACTAGCACACTATTTTCCTTAACACATATCATGGATTCACACAGACTTCTCAAGCAGATTTATTTTCATGCCTTTCTATTACTTGGAAACTACACCTTACATGGTTGGTAAAAGGAAGCTAAAACAAATAATTATTCACTAATAATAGTACTAAAAAATGCATACAATAATAAATCTCAAAATAAAAATGAACACAACCATATGCTTTCTCAAATTTCAAATACCCAACGAACTCAATGCTTGGTGGCCTACAATAACAAAGTAAAGTTCCTTAAACCACTCCTTCCATACGCTGCCAGTGTATACACATATATTTCTTCATTCACTAGGATTTATGGCACCTTATACTACATCATATTTGTATCCAAGCTAAGTAATTCATGACATGCATTGATGGTGACCAATATCCACTTGAATGCCAAGGCCCATAGGTTCGAACTACTATCTCAAATATTGCAAAATATCTCAATTATTTCAGAGGACAATGGTTACTTGTCCAACAAGGAGTTAGAGAAACAAAACATGCTACTTCTCTGCTAGGTTAACATCTCAAACACTAATATCCATCATGCACATTGCTTTCTATTCTCTCTTCCCCTTGCAAGTTACAAGCACAAAAATTGTTTAAGCTCTTAAATACCCTATGTTGGAAAACTCAGAGATCATTTACATTTTCACAATAAAGAAAACACAAATATGATAATAATATTATTGAGGTCTTCATCTCATTTTAAATTGCAAGTCTTTGCATATGCCCCAACTTCACATTCCCAAGATATGCACACATGCAACAAAGCCCATACAAATGCAAATATTGATCAAAACAAAAAAAGGAAAAAAAAAGGTTTGTCATCTCCTAGAAATATGTCCCACTTATTTATTGCTCTTAGAAACTCAATTTTATAAGGTTTAGTGTAGGATCATGATGGGCCAAATGCTACCCTTAAGTGGAAATATAAATGTGAAAAACCAACTTATGTAACTTCATGTCAAAAATTGAATGAATTTTCTACACAATCTAGATTAATAAGGTAGTAATAAGAATTGTAATAAATTGAATGTAGTTTATGGGCTACTACTTTTTTTTTCAAAAAAATTAAGAATACTTTGGTGAAAATTGGATATTTCAATAAAGCACTACTAATATTTTTCAGAAAACATAAAAAGTAGGTGTCATTCCGACCAACCTAAGTATGAGAAAAAGATAATATTTTTCCTCCATGATTTGGATTTTAGTAAAGGACACATCGTCAGATGTGACACATATTTTTTTGTAATTCTTAAGTAAACAAATTATTATTTATGAATTCTTTACTGTGACTTTTTTAAAATATTAAAAATTAATTTTCTAGCCAACCTAACTTGGTCAAAAATATATGAAACTCAAAAAATTTAAATTTTAATGTATACCTAATAAATCTTAGAATGTGATGCATCTTTTGGATTTAAAAAAGGATTAATATATTGAAAGTTATGGATTTTTTCAATATGTATATCTATCAAGAAATCAAACATAGCATATGTAGAAAATTAATAATAATTACCTATTAAAATTATTATGAGGCATATATTATATTTTTAGAATCTTAATAGTTTACTCTATAAACCCTTTTCATTTGATTAAATTTAGTTACAAAAACGTCTGTCAGCTTCAAGAATGAAATTGTGGAAAATTTAAGGATAAGACTAAATGGGTGGTTTTGCAAGTTTTGGGACTCCCACTTGCCTAAATATGAGGTAATCCTAAGGAATTTTTTGAGGGAATCCATATTTGAGATGGAAATATTAACATCCTTTCCATCCAAATCTAAATATTAGTCTAAATGTTAGCACTTTTTCATCTAGCATGTTTTTTCTCCATTGCCATTGTTTGGCCGATCATGTATACTTTAAATTTTCCATATGCAAAATAATGTTTGCTTTTTTCCACAACTCGTCTAAGATTTACTTTGTTATCATTAATTTATAATCTGTGGATCATGTATATCTTGAATAGACAATTCACTTCTCCATATATAAATCTATTGATGGTGCGAGATGATTAAAATGGACCGGGCCATTCATTTTCTATTCCATCACCAATTTTTCCCATTGTGCTTTCATTCCAATTTTTTATCAATTAAACAATTTTAATTACAATAGTATGCTACTAGATAGGTGCTCTAGAATTCTACTATGATATCATAATTAAAATACATATTCTCACAAATTTTGGCAAGCTCATTTTAGAAAAATAGCAATGGCCAAATATGGTGGAGATCCTCCACTATTTTTACTTTAGAAAGGCTTTTTAGGTCATTTCATATTTAAATATACAATGTTTAAGATATTTTCAAGTCTTCTATGCATTATTGTAAACACCTTATCATCCCTTCTATAGTCACCTTGGCCTCATTTAATTGGCTTCATGATGTTTATTTCTCAGTAGTCTTTCAAGACTGACATCTAACCATAATTTGTTTAATTATTTAAATTAATTTGTCAAAAAATTAAATTTGTAAAAATTATATATTTACATTAAATCTATTATATATATATTATTGAATTATATTTAATTTATATATAAATTTAAAATATAATTATATTTATTACTATATACCATTTTTAAAATAAAGTATACCCTAGTTTGGGACCAGGGACCCATCAAAATAGGGGCCGAACCCGCAGAGTTTTTAACAACATTTACATAAATAGGTGAAATGTCTATTATATAGGGGTGGCAAATTACAATGACCCCACCCTGTTAACAATATCTTTAAAAAAAATAGCTACCATAAAAAACTAGACACACAGACATATTAACTTAGCTTACTTTCCATCAAGAATTACCACGCCCTCCTCATCGCAAGCACATGTGTACAAAGGGCGCTCATGAGCCAGCACAACAACATTTATCTTCCCAGCTATCTCCTCAACCATCTTCCTCATGTTCAAGACTCCAGGCAAAATATCATGCAGATGTCCCATTTTAGATTCATGAAACTTAGCAGATTGGTCCGCACTCTTAATCATATCATCATGAGTTAGTATTGATGTCACTGCAACAGAAAGGAGCGTAGCCACCACCATAGATTGAAATGCCCCAAAAACATTCCAGTGACCTCTGGAAGACTTGGGGTCCATTAACAGATTGGCCATTACCACTCTAACATTAGCTCCTTCCTTCCCGTCTACCTCTTTTGCCACTTTCAATAGCCTGAACAATGACTCCTTAAGGACAGGATTCTTGATTTCCTTATCCAGATCCTTCATGAAACTATCTAAGGCCTCCTCCGCCAGGATCTTTTTCAATCTCTTCTAGGGAGTATACTTTCTCCTCATCCTCCCTCCTATACTGCAACTCGGCCTAGCTCTGGGAATCTGCCTTCTCCTAGGAACACTAAAAGGCCACTTGCCCTTGGCATCCTCACCTTCTCCGCTCTCCATAACACCGATTCACATAGACAAATGCAAAGAAGAAATGGGGAAAGTTTGAGAGATGGAAGAGGAAAGCAAAGGCTAAAAGAGGCAATAACTATCTTCTAAAACCCTATCGTCTCATCAATGCTATTTGCATCAACCCCTGTCCCTGGTCCCTTCACACACTCGAGCCATGGACACCTTGATTTTTCATGATTTCCCTGGGTTAACATGCCAACCCATTATCAGGGGATTACTATATACCATTTTTATATAATATAAATTACTATATTTATTTCCAATGTCATATTATAATATATAATGGTATATTTATATTGAATATATTATATGTTTAATGCCTTTTTATATTTATTTTTAATTATATATTTATTTTATACATAAGTTATTATATTTTATTTATATTTATTATTATACATTATTAAATATAGATATAAAATAATATATAATTACTATATATAGTATTATAATGAAAATGAGAGAGAAGCTAATCAATCTACTTTACACTAAAAGGAAATTGCACTCAACAAACAAATAATTAAAAAAAGTGAGCTTATTGGAGAATAGTGCCATTCTTTGCCCTATTCTTCCAAGTGATAATGCAAACATTGCTTTCACAAATAAGAAAGTGTAGCTCCACATTAATTACCCCTTTGTTCTATGATTCGATCTCTAAAAAGTCTTTTATCTTGACAAGGATAAGGGCACTATAGGATAGTCCATATGTGCTTCCAAAAAAACAAGAAGAGGATCGGCTAGCACGGAGGATTGACAGTCAATGTTCATCAAGAAGTGTACAAGATGATTCAAATTTCATTGGTCATTTGATTTCACCAGTCATTGTAGTCATTTTGTCATTGTCGAGAAAGCAGAAGAGGGGAGTGGTGGAGGTTAGCGGTAGAATGCTGGAGTTTATTAGAATAGGATTTTTCCTAAGTGACAATTTATGTGCCCACGTGTTCTCTAATACATTAACAATGTGACACCACTTTTCCTCGACATTAGATTTTAGTTTTTTTTTTTTAATAATTTTATCATTTCATGTTTGGTTGGTTGATTAGGATTAACATGGATGTATATGTTTATGTATTAGTTTAGATATTTGGTTGATGGAATTTAAATGAGAGGTGATTTTTACTTTAATAAATATGTTATATACTTAAATAATGTCTAAGTTTAAAATTAGTTAATAATATAATTTTAATGGAGTTTTAAGTATAATGTTTAAAAATTAAAAAATGTAAAATAATATAAATGTATATAAAAAATATTTTTAATTTGTTTTTATGTACCATTTTATCTAATTTGTTTATTGGTTGTTTTTTTTGTCAGAAAACATAATCAAAATTTTATTAGGATATTCTTAACATTTGAATATAGATCAAAATACCAATAAATCATGACGGTCCAAGACTCAAGACACTTATGTTTGTGAATATATATCTTGTGTTTTCTTGTTTTATTTCTCAACAGTCTTTCAAGATTAACATCTAACTAGAATTTTTATAATTATTTTTAATTCATCAAAGAGTTAAATTTGTAAAAAAATGTATATTTACATTAAATATATTATATATTTAATATTTATCTATATTTATTTTTGAATTATATTTACTTCATATATAAAATTAAAAATATAACTATATATTTATCATTATATACCATATTTTATATAATATAAAATACTATTTTTTTTCTAATGTCATATTATAATATATAATGCTATATTTATATTGAATATATTCTATGTTTGATGTTTATTTATATTTATTATTTTATTATATATATATATATTTTAATGCAAATTATATATACTTTTAGTTCCATTTTTTTTTGCTTGGTAAACTACTGACATAGGGTCAGCTCTCTTTATTTTAAACTTTAACCAAATTTAACAAAGATATGCAAGTTCAACATGAGAACAGTAAACAAACTAAAATAAGGTTCTTCCAAAATCCCTATAGACCAACCAACCACTACCAACTATTGCAAACTACTAGCTTCTATATAATCTTCTATAGCATCTATCCATTACATAATGTTAAAGCATTTTCAAAAAATATGATTAAACACTATGACTCCACCTCAGGCATTCTCATCAGCTACACAATACTACTCTAGAATTTCATTCATCCAATCGAACTCCACCTCCAAACCAGCAAGTTTCTTCAAAAAAGCTAGGCCCCACGTGGCTCTACATCTATGACCAACAATTTTGGCTTCCCTTGCTTCTGAAACAAATGGCCACCAATTCACTGCATTACCCACGAAATTCACTCCATGGAGATCACCAAGCAACGACAACCCTAAACCATAGCATGCTATACCCACCACCTCCTTCTGGCCACCTCTAAACTCCAGCTCAATAAATTCCTCCATCAACTTCTAGATAGTGGATTTCTGCTCATTTAAGTCTAACATTACCACTAAGAACATTGAAGATAAATCAGTATTTACCCTATATTTGTTACAGTTCACCATAAAATCTTCTCCAAGGACACACTCGATGGCAAAGAGAACTATTCTACTTTTCAGTTTAAACACCATTCCCATCGTCTTATCAGTAATATTGCCTAAGAAAGATATTTGTCTTTTCCTACAGACTAGCCAGATGGGAGTTCCCATCATTGCTAGCACCAACCATGCAAAGAGCCACCATGACAAATGGAATGCCTTCCATTGATTTTCTCCATAAGCTTTAACTCCCCCCGCACACTTCACCAGCCTCCTCTCACTAAGTGAATTGGATGGCCTATAAATCGAGTGTATTGTCACCATCATTATTCTTCACCTTGCACAACAGATCATTCAGGGAAATGATGGAAAGATTCACTAGCTCATTTTCCTCAATATTCCCTTCCCTCAAAACATGATTGAAAACCACTATTTCAAATCCTTCCACTAAACATAGGGCTTTGTTAAATAATATACTTAGTTTCCAATTTTCCATGGACCTTGATTGTAGGGCATTTATCACTATCATTGAATCCCCTTCCACCTCTACCTTCAAAACTCCAAGGTGATGACATAAATTTAGACCAAGGATAAGTGCTTAAAACTCTGCTTCATTGTTGGAACCTTGCACTAACTTCTTCAATGCCTTCCCAATAATATTACCCCTCCAATCTCTGACCAGACAAATTGCACCCAAGACACCTAGATTTCCTTGAAAGCACCATCAAAATTTAGATTTACCCAACCTTCTGCACGCTATGCCCACCTTGTCTCCCTTCTCCTTCTTTGGATGTCAACATCACCAATCCCATTAACGAGTATTTTTAGTTCCATTTATTATTATACATTATTAAATATAAACATAAAATAATATATAGTACTATTTAAAATAACCTAGGGATAGACATGAGAGAGAAAAAAAAGAGATGAAGAAAATAGAGAGATTGTGGAGGATGAAGGATGAGAGGATACACCATTTTTAAAAGCCAACAAGGTACCAATACTATGAAGAAGATTTGATCCAAATGAAGCACACATTATTTATGAGATTAAGCATGGGTATGCATGTCAACAAAAAGTTGTCTAGGAAGAGAAAGATCTTTCTTACCTACATATCTTGGTGTTAGAATGGTTTTATCTCTCTAGATTATGGAAGTGAGTGTTTGAATGACAAATAGTAAGAGTGTAAAAAACCCATATGGAGGCAATGAATACACAAGGGACTGCATTAAAAAACACCATGAAAGGAGTGATTGAACATCAATAATGGTTAGGCCAACATCAAGAGCACATATCAAGGCCTTGATGAAATGATTAATTCAATAGGATGGTGAGCATCTTTTTGAATAACAAAAGTTTTGCCAAAGTGAGATTTAACACAATGGGTTCCCATGACATAAAAATGCATGCCATTTTTTAGGTCTCGAGATCATTCCCATGTCATCTACAAATTCAAACAAATAAAAAATGATACCATGTCTAAATTTAATTTTATCTAATGCAATGCAAGGGGACCACATTACGAAACACATGAAAGGAGTGAATGAAAATCAATAATGGTTAGGCCAACATCATGAGCACATGTGAAGGCCTTGATGGAATGATTAATTCAATTAGATGGTAAACCTCCTTTTGACTAACAAAAGTTTTTCCAATGTGAGATTAAACACAATGGGCTCCCATGACATAAAATGCATGCCATTTTTTAGGTCTCAAGATCATTCCATATCATTTGCAAATTCAAATAAAACAAAAATTTTCCCTTCAAATTAAATTTTTTAGACAGTTATGAATTCTCAATCTAAAATTATACCATGTCTAAATTTAATTTTAATCTATTTGAGCTCCAAATTATGCAACTGTGTGAAATTATAAAAGCAATGATGGTCAATAAGTTTGATCGATCTTTGTATCTTGTGCCATCCCATGTAAGGATGTATGATGGTAGGCTAGATGGAAAATAAACATGAAGTAAGTAGTGACCATGCTTATATTTGGAAGAGAATTTATATTCAATGTAGTTGGCAAGATGTGAAATATGAGGCTTGTGATAAACAAGCATACATGCTTCAAATAATATGCATAGGTCAGGACTAATGGAATGCAAGGGAACCCAGGTGTAGTGCATGAAAAATTATTTAGAAAGGAGATGCATGCATTAAAAAAGCTTGCCAAACATGAAACCTCACACATTTGAAATATATATTAAGCAAAACACAAGGATTTTTAAATCCAATAAGATTATGCAAACTAATTCGGGACACTTGAGAAAACAAAAAATGGCATGGGCCATAGGGATACAAGATAATCACCATTGACTTAAATACATAGCAATTGAACTTCTAAAAATCTTTGGCATACCCATTGAACACCAAAGTGCAATTGCTAGTTATATCCACTAGACGTTGAAATATATATATATATATATATATATATATATATATATATATATATATATATATATATATATATATATATATATATATATATATATATATATATATATATATATATATATATATATATATAGGTCTTATGAAAGCTTTTTTTATGTGTGGAAGAATATTCTATTTTTAAATAGTTTTTGAAGGAAATTGATTCCATCTTAGACTTTGTGGGTATGTCTCTCTATCAACATATTTTTTAGTAAATATTATACTATTACTTTGTCTTAATATAAACTTTAATATAATAATAGGTTGTACATAAAAACCAAAACACAATGATTTGTTAAAAATAATAATAATAATAAAAGTAGAAATATAGTAATTAAATATAGAAATCACACACACGCACACACCAATTTCACTTTGTGAATGATAAAAAATAAATCTATATTATAGACTAATTAATTTTTATTTAGTAGAAATCTATTAGTTATTTTTAAAATATTAAGACAAATTTTTAATATATATATTATTATCTACAAATGAAACTATTAAAAAATAATATATAAGTTTATAATACACATTTCAAAGTAAAAAAATAAAATAAAAGAATTAACCAAATAATGAATGGTAGCTTTTCCAAGAGTAAAATTAAAAGAAACAATTTAAATAAAATAAAATAATTCTTAACTAAAAATTAAAAGTTATACATCCATCTATATGTAGTAAATAAAATAGTTTTAAAGTAAAATATAATAACTCTTAAGTAAATAAAATAGATATTTCTCCATGCCTTTTAGATAGATATATTTAAGATATCTATACTAGTTATGTTCAAATCTACTCTAGTCAAACATCATTATGTTAAGAATTGCCATTCAAATCAAGGCTAAGAATTCTCAATCATTTTTTTTGTATGTTTATAAATTTGAGAGTACTATGGTGATTCATTAAAATGGGTAGCAACTATTTTCTATAATGTCATTTTTAACAAACTTTGTTGCATTAGTAATGATGTTACTTAACACAATGGCTCACATTTGTTTTCTTGCCATTGAACCTTCATGGTGTAGATGCATTCATGATGGACACACACGTATATTTGATGGTCATAGATGCATTCTATGTGGAGAATAGCTTGTGTCATCAAAATGCATGGTTTTGTCCTCTAAGCCACCTTATGTTGCATCCACTCAATTGGTTATATAGAGTGTTGACTATAAACACTTATAAGAGATTTTGATGCTTATCACACAAGTGCTCAACCCTTTAGGCACTCTTACAATATTTCTAGTGAGGACAAGTTTCCAAGTGAAATTATAGAAACACATACCACTCCAATTCACTCAAAGACTATATCTAACCCAATCAATGATGTCTACTAGGTAAGTAATTTAGTTTTTTAGCAAATGATGATAGTGGTCATTTAGAGAACTCAATGGAGGATCCCTCCACATGAATTTTATCTACTAGAATGTTGGAGGACTTACAAAAGATTCCCCCTAAGTTCTCTATGAACTACATACTAGCAATTGGGTCCACTTGATATTACTTATTAACAAGAAATTAAAAGTTACATTGTTCTTCTTCAACTCACCTTGAGCTTTATCTGGCCTCAAGATTTTCATCTTTTTACTTTTTATGATGATAGATGTGGTAATGCACGCATCTTAATTATTGTTGGTTTAAACTACAATTATTACTTTAGGAAACTAAACCACCAATGTGTGTGGGTGATCTTTGACATTAATGGGAGAATGTGGATACTATAAATATATACAATCCTAATGATGGCCCTAAAAGAATGGCATTTTGGAATTGTCTTCCTAACAACTTGTTGTTTTCCAACTAGCTAGTTTGTGGTGACTTTAATATGATAGCCTCCCAAGGATAAACATGGCTTGATGTTAATGTGTTGGTGTATTAGAGAGCATAAAGCATGGTTTTATTTCAAAACCCATTGGGGGTTAGTGGACCTAGATTTTTATGGTGACATTAACGTGGATTACATAGGCCACCTTATGAGCTATTGAGGATAGAGTTATTATGGGACTTCATCATGTTCCACAGTTTGAACAACATGATTTTAGCCTTTTCTCTCATAATGGTAGTTTTTTTATAGTATATCTAGGGATCATTTTCACCATTCATAGTCCCATCACTTGTAAGGCTTAATGGGTTTCTATGCCAATTAAAATCACATGCATGCAATTATTTCTTAACACATCACATCAAAGTCATCCTAAGACTATCCACCTCACTAGTAGAATTTATAACTTGGAGCCACATCACTCTTTCTCTTCCAGTTAGGTTGATTCTTGGGGTTTTATTATTTCTAATACCACCACCTTCATATGAAAGTTTGGCAAGAAATTTTCCCATGTCCAAAAATGCACAAGGTCCACTATGTCTAGAAAGTTTGCTCTTGGTCTTGTGAGATTGTAGAAGATCCTTTTAATTTATAGTTACAAACCTAGACTTCCAAACTCTATCATCAACTCAAGGTTGTTAATGTTCATATGGCCAAAGAAGTTCAAATTTTAATTTCACTTATACTAGATCAAGGTGGGAGATAAAGTCTCAAAAGACTTTTCAATCTTTGCATCTCAAGAAAATACACTTGCAAATCTTAAATATCCTAAAACTAAGTCTAGGATGCTTTGCACTTTTTTAGATATTCCCAAGCATTCTTGGATGGTTACAAGTTATTATTTTAATCCCATCATGAATCCCAAAAGCATCATTCTATGCTTCATAAATGTCTTGATATTGTTCCTAACCTCTTAGCCAATGAACCAAATCAAATTGTAATGCTCAAATCACCTTGTGAGATCTACACGACACACTTATGATCATGGCTAATAGTAAAGTATTAGGTTTAGATGGCTTTCCTTAAAAAATTTACAAGGATACCTAGCACTTCAGAAGACTATATTTGCTCTTCATAAGGGTTACCTAGGGTCTATGATTAATTGTGTCATTATCAAATTCATTCACAAAAGTGGGCATTCAGATTTTATATCTTGCTAACTAAATCCTATTACATTACTCAATGTGTCTTATAAAATTCCTTCTAAAGCACTTGCTTCTATATTCATTACTTGCTTCCATTTTTTGTCTAGATAAAACTAACTTCATTCAAATCCACTATATTATTGATAATATCATAGTAATCTAAGAAAGTATGGATTGGGCTTGAACCTCTAAAAAATGCATTATTTACATTAAGAAATCCTATGATCAAATTGAATGGCCTTTAATTATTTTGATGTTCAAGGTGTTGGGTCCCACAACCACAACTCCACTTCCTAGGATAGAATCACACTCACAAGGCCAGGGTTGTCATCATGTAAGCATAATTAGTCCATCAACAAAACATGGAGGGTTAAAGGTCAACTCTACGGGAGTGGATTTCATCCCTTGCACTTCGAGCTCAGCTTAGACTATAGAGTGATATTCCAAGGGGTATAGCTTAATAGGTATTGAGTTCAAACTAGATGAACAACTAAAAATAAATGGACAACCAAACCCAACTCATTGTCTTGGCCCCAAAGATTGTCACTGAACCAAGAATAATTGGTTGCACAAAACCCCTATATAGCTGATACATCTATGCAAATGTACATGCATAGGAAAGACGGTTTTTCACCTAAACCACCGGTAAATGTTTGATTGTTTTAAAAGGTGTGTGATTTGTCTAATGGAGCCAAGATCAATGCCTATCCAATTGGGCTACGGAGTCACAATCGAAGAATAGGAAACAAAGAAAAGTTTATCTAAGCACTTGTTGTATCAAGTTGCCGGTTTTGTGTTTCAAACATAATAATCTAGAACAGAACTACATGCGTTCAAATGTAAAGAACATATGAAAAATACAAGGCTTGTAATATATTTAAAATGTTGTCACATTTTCAAATGTCCAATAAAAACTTATTAGCAAATGTGATAAGAGGAAAGACCCTAAATACATACAAACTACCATGTAGCCATTCTCTGCACAATCCCTACTACACAATTATCTTTCAACTATTTCACCATTCCACTACTTCTCTACAATTGGACATGGCATGATTTGGAGCCCTAGAAGCATTGTTGGACCTGCATAGCTTCTGGTCACCAACAAAGAACCAATGAACCTTTTCAAATGTCACTCAAACATGCATATATACCATTCTATTTTTTGTGTAGCCTTAGGTAGTGAAAACCCAATCAACAAGAAACCCATGTTGCAGTAAGATTTGCCCATGGCCTTGTCAGACAATCTGTCAAATTGGAAGAAATGTCCATTCCCTGACAACTCTGAAATGGCAGAAGAAGATTGCCCACACACTTTGGGTACCTAGAGCAATAATGAGGGATGGATCGAGTCCATTCCCTGACACCTGCAACATCAATTCCATCTACTTTGTCAGGCCAAGTGTACCTTTGCATTGAATAACTTCACAGTGCTACCCACTTGAAACTGACCTTGGCCTGCCAAACATTAATGTTGAGTACCAACCCACCTGCAATATCCTGCAATCATCCACCACATTTTCATGAAGATAGGGACTTGAAGAACAATCCATCAAAATTCCATGTAAAGATCTTTACATCATTTCTAAAATATTTTAAAAACTAAGTTTAAAATATTTTAAACTACTACATTTACTTTATGCTTTACAGAACATTTGTTATTCCTTTGATTTGCCTTCTGATCTC
This sequence comes from Cunninghamia lanceolata, assembly GCA_027924645.1. Classification (NCBI taxonomy): domain Eukaryota; kingdom Viridiplantae; phylum Streptophyta; class Pinopsida; order Cupressales; family Cupressaceae; genus Cunninghamia; species Cunninghamia lanceolata. The sequence goes on along the minus strand of BSBN01000534.1, from coordinate 11,598,469 downwards.
CATGTTTATCAGCAAATTTAGCCTGGAAAAGACTATCCACTTCATCTTCTTCTTCATTGCTTGCTCCTCACTTGTTTTTTTATCTTTGTCTTCCTCTGTCGGCAAAATCTCACATCAGTGAGTTACCCTAGTGGCAAACTACCTTGTCGGTGAACTTGAAAGTTCACGAACCACCTAGACTTTTTCAACGAAGATCCCTGCCTTAACCTTATTCTTTGTCTCTCTTCATTGTCGGAAAAATCCTATGACAGCAAACCTTTCTTTACTTACCTTTTGCCTTTGTTGTGACCTTCTCAAGCCTTTTTTGGGGAATTTGTCATATCAGTGAAACAACGAACCCGTGAACTCAGTTGGCGAGTTTAGCAGCTTGCGAACTTCCTAACTTGTCGATAAAGCCTTCAACTTTCCTTACAAATTTTTCTTAAAAATTTTTCCTTATAGAATTTTCCCCTTTTGTTTCCCTTATAAAATTTTTCACTTCTTGGTTGCAACCTTTGCTTTCTTTCCTTCAGTCGGTGCTTTGCCCTATCGGTGAAATGTCTCCCTGATGAACCTAATGACCAATGAACCAAATGGTTCTCAAAATCCTTCCTTTTCTAATGAAGACTCACCTTCTTTCTTTTACTTCCTTTTATTTTTCCCCCTTGTCACCTTATTGGCAAATCGGCAAAACCACAAACTCATGAACTTGGTCGATGAAATCAACAGTTCGTGAAATAGCCGATTCCCTAGCAAAATACTTAGTTTTTTCCTTTTCCTTTTCTCTCTCTTTGGCCTAGCTCCCCCTTCACCTTTATTTTCCTTAGAAACAACTTTCTTTCAATATTTTTTTGCATGGTCGACAAATTAGGGAAAACACAAGCTTATGAACTTGGTTAGTGAAATTGGCAGTTCACGAACTAGCCGATTCACCGACAATGGCCACAAACTTCACATTTTTGCTGAAGAAGACTTCCAACATTTATTCAAACTTCCCTTCTCTACTTTATTGTTGATAAATCTAAAAAATGACAAAATCATGAACCAACAAACTTAGTCGTAAAATTCCTCAGGTCACAATTTTGTCGATTCTCCGACAAAGGCCTTAAATGAACCAATTTTTCTAAGGGAAGAAAACATGCTGACATGGGGGACTTTTTACTTACAATTTTGGAAGAAAAATCCCTACAAATTGTTTTAGATCAGATCTAAATAGGGGGTTTTGACTGCAAAGGCAAAAGTGGGAAAATTTGATGGATTTTTAGGGCAAAATAATGCATTTTTGGGAGCTGATGTTTTAGGTCTCAACAGTGGCTCTGGTTGGGGATGTGTGACAAAAAATGTCATAGTGAGGATCTAGAATATCTCCACATAGACTAGAAAAACAAAAAACAACGCAATGAGAAAAAAGCAAAATGTATTTATAGGAAAACATATAGTCAAAGGCCCAAGGCACAAAAGAAAAATGACTGTATCCAAAATTTTGAGACACTACGGGCCAACCTTGCAAAAAACTAGTGAAGTTACTTTCCCTTTTCAAATACAAGCCTATGGAAGGAGTTGATCTCCCTCAATCTTTTTTTGCATTGATCACTCAACATTAGCAATAAAAACACCTTGCATGCATGCGCATACAAAATGTAGCTATTTATACCATAATGCCAAAAATAAAAATGATTATCACCAAGACATGACAACCATAGATAATATGGCTCATCATCATGTTGACTTACATAGAAATACTCACCTTCAAGATCCTTGCTAGCATGATGCATATCTAGACCTACATAAATATCAACATGAAGAAAGATACGAATATGAAATGCATCCAGTTTAGGTGTGGTCTCAAGTTGGGCCATGTCACATGATTGTTCAAGTCCTTGTGACCCAGTTGCACTACAAATGCTAATGTATTCCTCCACGATTGAATGAAAGACCTAATTCAAATCCAAATTTGCATTATTAGCATATAGATTAGAAATTTGATGTACTTCAAATGAAGACTCAAAATCTTCAAGTTGCCCCTCTATTTTGTATACCCCTTGGAATATCCCTCTAGAGTCTAAGCTGAGATCAAAGTGTATGGGATGAAACCCACTCCTGTAGAGTTGAACTTTAACCCTCCATGTTCTATTGATGGATTGATTATGCTTACATGATAACATGCAAGATGAATGCAACATGCACTAAAATGCAAGTCCAAGTGGTCCTCACCTTGAAAGTGGACTCCTAAAAGGAATATTCTTCTAATATGCTTTGTAATTTTGTCACAATGTTTGGGTCCACCTCTATGAATGTAGTTACAATTTGTCATGGATAAGCAAATATTAAATATTTTTATCTCTCATGACCCCAGGTGTCCAAGTACACATTCCAAGGATCATGGAGACACATGAATGACTTAAGATTGCAAGGTTAATGTCACCTTATCCTAACACTTTTACCAAAGCCTATGATTGTGCATAATGGCCATCCATTATTTTTATGATCCTATTCAATCCTAAGTTCCTTCACTCCACACAAATTTAATTTGTAGATGCCTTTTCTTGTCTTACCACTAATGGTAGGCAATCCTACTCTTTTACACTTTTCAAGTGCATTCAATAGGGTTGTTCACCTACCCCTACTCTTTATATGTTGGTTATAGAAGGCTTGAGCTACTTGCCTGCCAATGTAATTTATCAGAAGTATGTCAAAAGTATTCCCTTCCCAAAACCTCCTAACATCTTGTTAATGGCCCACTTTGTCAATGACTCTTTTCTCACACTTTTGGAAGAAGAGGATAATGTCAAAAAAGTTGTGCAATATCTTGATACTCTCTATTTAGATTCAAGATTTAGCATTCAATGGTAGGAAATCCAATGCTATCATTAATCTTTCCTACCTATGTCTCCCTATGTAACTGTTGATGCTTAGAATTGCACTGTTTCCAACACCAACATGGGAAACTCTGAAACGTGGGAATGCTCTTCAGAGTAACCTCTAGATTTTAAAGAAGTTGGCTCTTCTTTATCTCAAAAGTATTTGGGAAAAGAGATAGAGTTAAACAGAATAAAAAATGCAACTAAAAAGGAAACTAAACTATGGCGATGTGCCTGAATGTGATTTTGTTTCTCAACACTGAGCACAGTGAAACTACTTTTAGGATTCAGTCACATTAAAGAGCAAACAATGCATGATCAATGTAACAGATAAAAAATAGATAGAATCAAAGGCTCACAACTCAGAATATTTTGCAATAACACAGAAAATATCAGCAAAGGCACAGAACTCTATCTTTATTAATTTTCTAGTCACATAAAAGGCATAGAATCATGCACAGTTATACAAACTCTCTGAATCAAGAAAATAGAACAAAGGCAAATGATATTACTGGCCACTACAAAAGATATTCAAACTTCTCTAACAATCTATGATGCAAAAACATTTTTATATCTCCAATGTTGTCTATATCAGGCTTTGTGATCTGAACCCATATTTATAGCATAGAACTGGCTCAAAGATTGCCCGCACGATCAAATCTTAATAGTCTAACCAAACTGGTGGTTAATTGAAAGTGTCTGTTAGAAGATCTCTTTCGAATCAGAAACGGTTAGCCACTCTGCAAATTCAGTGGCTGCAACAGGTACATGTAACCCCACTTACTTGAATCAGGGAGGAATGTGTGGCAGCTTCTGATAGTCTTTGCGAATATAAACCCTTGAAACAGCTGGCATTCATACGTGCCTCTTTCTTGAAACTCCTTCATTTTTCCAGGAACAATAAGAAACTAACACATGGCATCCTCCACGTGACTTACTTAAGAAACTACTTCTTTCTTATGAGACATCGAAACTTGACACTTGGCAGCGTCCACGACCCTTTCAAAAGATGCGTGGTGATGTCCGCTTTACTTTGAGTCTTTACTGTGGCTTATATTAAGAGTGCTCAGGTTTCGCCATCTGTCATGGTCCGCTAAAATTTGGAAATTAAGAAACATTAAAAATAGGACCCACCAACAGTCCGTGCTTGAGCAGCTTCAAAAAGAAAAAGGGACAGGTGGCACTTTCTGCTAACATGAGAAACTGTGTACATGGCAGCATCCACTGCACTTAGAGAGACTGTAGATACCTTTAGGGCCTTCTATGGAAGATGACACTTGGAGCTCTCTGCTGCAACTTTAAGAAACACTTGAAATATTATAGGGTCATGTGGAAGATGACACCTGGCGATCTCTGCCGAGCTTCAGGAAACTATAGCACTTAACAAAACCTCTGCGGATGCTGCCACTTGGCGCTTTCTGCGCAACTCTGAGAAACTTTATAGAAACATTAGGGACTCACAAGAATCATGCAGATGGTGACACATGGCGCACTCCACTGAAACTATAGAAATATTAACGGGGCCCACCATACCTCTTTACTTAGCAATGAAACCAAAAAGGAACCCGCAGAAGATAACACTTGGAGCATTCCGCTGAAACTACAATGGGACACGCGGCACCTTCCGCATAACTTAAAGAAACTTTAAAAGACACATTCTGCATCTGCCACTTGGCACCTTCCGCGTTCACTGAAACTCTTAAAAGGGGCCCGCCATACTATGAGAAACATTCAAAAAGAATGTCTGAAACTTAGAAAAAACTGGAATGGGTGCCGACACTTGGCAGCTTCCGCCTTAATGCAAAAGATACGTGGCACTCTCAACGGCCACTCTGAGAAACTCTAAAATGTATCCCAGTTACTGACACGTGGCAGTTTCCGCTGCACTGAAAGAAACTAAAAAATGGGGCCCACCAGACTTACTTTGTAAAAAGGGGCTTTTGAAACTTATAGAAACTAAACCTTGGATGCCGACACTTGGCATGCTCTGCAGGAATTAAAAGGGATGCGTGGTTCCATCCGCGTTACTTTAAGCAACTTTATAATGTGTCCTGGGTACTGACACTTGGCGGTTTCCACTGCTTCTCTAGGACTTTGGCAAAATTTTTAAAAATGAAAAACCCTCGCGCACCCGCGCTCTGTGCTCACACTGTGTCAAAAACCCTTACTGCAAAACTGAAGCGCACAGAAACAAAACTGGAACTTGCACAACCGAAACTCAAAAAACAAAATGTAGAGTATTTTACTCTATAGTTCTTGGCGACCTCGAGGACTTTTGAGCCTACTCAAAAAGAATCCCAAAAATTGTATCTATACAACAAAATTTACAAATTTTGCAAAGCCGTCTGATATACAGACCACTCAGCATTAGATAACCCCTGCTTGTTCTGCAAATCCTGGAAGGCTAAATCCAGATTGATCATGTCCTTATGCGAAAAGCTTTGCAAAATGTGGACTGCTGCTTTCAACTGGAAATTAAGTTGGGCCATAGGAATCAAAACAGCTTCCACTTCTGACACTGATGAGGCATCTGTTAGACCCTGGAAAACTGATTGATCATTCTGTCTGGCTAGCAACAGAGGCTTGATTTCATCAACCATTAATATTGTGTTGCTATCAGGAAAAGGAGAAGGAAGGCCCAATTGCACCAGGTCTTCAATGTGTTTTTTCATGTGCTTCACTTCCTCCTTGACCACATCTAGGAGTTCCTAGCAAGTAATTGCAGCAGAATTGCAACTCAGAACCTCATTCACCCGTTTGGCAGCAATCATCCTGTCATTGATCCCTGCTGCTGATAATGTTTCATCAGATGTATCTTAAAGTTTCCCCAGCAGTAGTTGAGAATTAGAAACTCTCATGGAAACAGTGGACAGAGTGGCCTGAACTGAGGTCTCCACCTTTTCACATAATTGCTGTGCATGTAGCAGGAAGGTTAAAGAGGGTCTGAGCTAGATAATCTCCTCAGAGATTCTTGCCCACACTGATGCATATAACGCCTTGACCAAATTTAACACTCCTACATTTTGTGGCCTATTTGCCAACTCAAGGGTCAACTGTTTTGCTATTTGTTGCTCGGCCTGAAGTTGAGCTTGTATGGCAGCAACATTGTTCTGTTCTTTCAACAATTGCTGTTGCAACTGTGTGGCTTGTTGAGAGGAATCTTGATGCCTCTTCTGCAATGTGGCCCTTTCTTGCTTCAGGGTAGTCATAATAGACTTCACCTGGGTCAGCTCTTCCTTCAAGGAAGCATTTTGGCTCTATGTAGCCTAATGGATCTGACATGAAACATTATTTTCCAACTGTTTATTGAGATCTTCTATTTCATCATTTTTTGATTTGAGCTCAGCAGTCAGAGTCTCACTATGTGTCTTTTCTTGAGTCAGATCAGTTTCCACCTTCTGCAGCTTCCTGGATAACTTCAAATAGTCAGTGGCTACGGTAGAAGTGGTTTCATTTAGCAGCTCTACCTTGTCTTGTGGCCTAAAGAGTGACATGTCCATCGCCACTGCACTCATTGTATAATCTTGGGGCTGCATCTGCTCATTGGGTCTAACTACATTTGGTGACAAATGGGTCACAATTAGCTGCTGCTGAATTGGGTTAAATAGTGACCTCATATGTGGGACAACGTGAGCTTTATTGTCCTTCTTTCTCTTCTTGTCTAGTCGGGCTTCCCTAGCCTTCTTGGCAGTGTTTGCTTGAGCTTGGAAGGTAGGGGAAGAGGCAATGTACCCTCCCGCAAAAGGATGACCTTGTGGCAGGCCATAAGGAATAGCCAAATGTTGGCTAGGAGGGATCTGAGGAGGTAATCTCCTTGGAAAAGAGGGAGAAAAGGGAGGCAATGATGTGGTCTGTAATGACATGGCCTGTGTAGTGACAGGTGGGGAAAATTAAGAAATTGGCATAGCAGAGGTGGCAGGGGATAATATTTGGCCAGTTGGGATTGCCACCCCTATTGAAGAAGAAAAAGATTAAAAAGAAGAAGGAGAAGAAGCACGTACCTGAGGAGCAACTGAGACACTTGGTGGTGGCTGCAATAAAGGTTTTACCTCTTCATCCGAATCAGGTTGAAGCTTCAGCTTCTTATGTCTCCTTGGCCTCTCTTCTTCTTGCTGTGTTTCTTTCTCCTCAACATTTACCACTGTTAATAGTGGTGTTTGCACAAAACTAGAAGCCCCACTCATTGAAACTGATGGGGTCCCTCTAGGTGGTGATGACACCACACTCTTTTGCTTCTGTATAGCACTGAGAGATTGGGGCCAGCTGGTTACTGCAGCTGTAGATGATGTTTGTCCTGGGGCTTGCACTACGTGAGTGGATTCAGGTTCCTCTTCAGATTCCTCACCCCTTTTTCTGATCTTACTTGTATCAGGGCTAGAGACTGGAGAAGGATGCCATTCATCCCAAATGGACTCCCATTTCTCATCTGTATCAACTTTGCCAAAGGAGTGGGTTATTTCAAAAATCTCCTACCTATATTTCCAATAGGCTTCTATCTTCTTAGCTTTCCATTCCCTATCTCTTATTAAATTTTTCTTTAATCCAGTGCCCATTTTGAGCTTAGGGTCATAGTCCTTCTCCTTTTTATAAAATACTTCCCATGGCCTGGGTCCCTCAAATGGCAAATCTGTCAATTCTACATATAAATCAGGGGTGTCCTCCTTAGGGTTTCTTCTGTCTTCCCAAAAGGGACGACCCTCGCGCACAATTTTGGCACCAATCTTATTATTCTTGACCCATAAGGTTATGAAACTGACTGGATCATATCTCCATTTATCTTCAACCAAAAGAAAACCTAGGACAACTAACTTTCTTAGCAATAAGTGTTTAACATCCCTAACCAATAGGGTCATGTTCTTCTTTACCCAAGGAAGGTCATACATTTTCTTTTTCTTCTTCCCAGCGCCATATTCATTATCGACCATAGACACTTGCCGGGTGACCTCTAAGAAGGCTAGCCTAGGAGTCAAAACCTTGGGTAGCAACATTGGCTCTCCATTAAAAAGATGGACCCTGATAATAGTATGGTGAGACCCAAAGAAATAATCACAGGGAATGGGGGAATTTGCCATGAGGCCTCTGACACTCAATGTCAATCTATTCTCAATAGGCTCTGGGCTTAGGTGAATAAAAGCAGGGGTGACAAAAAGTTCCCAAAACTCGTAGGGGTCAGATGATTTAGATGAAACATAGGTCCATGCAGACATAGGAATAGTTCTATTGGGATCAAAACTTGGGTCATACATGTCCAGATGCATCTATTGGGAAAACATGGCATAGTTTTGGTATAACATAAGGTGAAACAGATAAGAGGAATACCTGAAAACCCCTGTTGATTTGAAATTGGCGAGTTGTTCAGCCATTGAGTAGGCAATCTGGTCAGAGAAATCTAGCTAAAACTCCTGAGACCTATCCACAGTCTTCATTCTGAATAAAATGGCCACCTGGCAATCATAGACAGTTATGTCTTCCTTCATCCCGAAGATAAATGCTATCATAGATAGTGCTTCTTGACTGGCTTGTGTAAATTGTGCCCTCTCCGTTGGCAGCGCTGGCATTTGGGTATTTTCATCCCCCAATTACATCTCTGAATTAAGAAACCTCAGTTGAAACTTGACATTTGCCCATGTCTTCTGCATTTTGGTAACTGTGGGAAATGTGGCTGTGCTATCATAGTGTAGGGCCAACATATCTCTGATGGCCTTTGGTGTAATTTACACCATGAAGGGTCCCTTTTGAATGGTGCTTGAGGGTGCATGAAACAATTCCGCGCATACCTCAATCAAGTTAGGGCATAAATGCACACTTGGGACAATGAATTTCGCCAATTGGGAGGTCCATATCCGCATGCCGAACATTTCAAATTGTTTAGCTTTGGCCTTCAGGAGGCATCTTTGGTGTGCTCCCTCTCGCAGAGCTTTGCCAGACTTTTGTAGGGCTGGTTCGGCAATACCATCTGCAAAATCCTGCACCTTAGCTGGGTCAACTGCATAGCCAACCTCTGGAACCCTAGTCCTTGGATAGGTCCTTAAAGGTTACGCAGGGGCTGAAGCGTATGATTTGTTGGTGAGGAGCCTATCAAGAGACTCGTACATCCCAAGCCCCTGCTGAGAAGACTGTGCTTCCGCCATCTCTATGTTGTTGAAAACTGTTGAACTTACTTTCTACAACTTCCAAAAACTGTTGAACTTACTGCAAATGAGTATGGAAGCTTTGCAACAGGGAAGACACAATTAGGAAACAGGTTTTGCAATGAAAAACGCAGCAACAGGGAAGACACTTAGCAGAAGTAGAAACAAATGAAACTTGGTTTAAGCTTTAACTCATGTTGTTGGGGTATTTTAATGACGCATCAAATCTCATAAATGGCATTAAAAACAAAAACCGTTATAAAATCTTAAGCTATCTGAGTGGGACAGAGTGTCAGACACGTCATAAAAAGCAGCTGCGCTGGGTACCTTTTAGGAATTTTGGGGATTTGAGATGTTTAATGAATGCAAAAGTTTCAAGACTTTTAAGAGACTTAAGCTGTGACCACGTGTTTATAAAACACTTATTCAAATGAAAGCAAGAAAAACAAAGCGGGAAAAACAAAGCAACAACAAAAAGGAAACTATCCAGCTATAATACACAGGAAAGACACTGTCTAATTAAAATGTTTCAAGTAGATCCCGTTGACAGGAATCTCTTCAGGCTCACCCTCCATCGTTTCAAGTTCAAAAGAATTCTGCTATTTATAGGAATGGATCTTATAGGGGTCAGTCCATAGTGACTCAAATTTACTGTGTCGACCCGGCTTGGCAGCTCTCTCATCCCATTTCAAAACAACTGACCCTACTTCAAAATGAGGGTTTGAAGTTTTCTTATCAAAACAGTCTTTGATTATTTTCTGATGTTTCAATAATGATTCATGTGCTAAATCCCTTTTTTCTTGAACTTCCAGGAGCTCAGCAAGTCTGACCTGCATGGGGCCATTTTCCTCAATCTCAATCTGTTTCAATAACTGGAGAGCAGGAATCTCCAAGCTCAGGGGCATCACAGCGGGTTTACCATAGACCAATTCATATGGGGACATTTTTGTCACTTGTTTTGGTGTAATTCTGTCTGCCCACAGTGCTATATTAAGCACTTTATGCCACTCTTTGTGATGATCAACCCCAATTCTTTTAATAAGTCTGATCAGATTCTTGTTAGTTGATTTTGCTAAACCATTACCCTGAGGATAATAATTGGAAGAGGTCTTCAGGTAGATTCCATACTTTAGTGCAAAGTCAGATATCTTTGCTCCCAAAAATGCCATAGCATTATCTGAAATTATAGTACGAGGAGGCCCAAAGCGAGTAGTGATACCCTCCAGAAAGTCTCGAATCACTTTTTCTGTTGCTTCTTTTAGTGGGACTGCCTCACTCCATCTAGTAAAATAATTTGTGGTAGTTAGGATCCATTTGTACCCCATACTTGACACTGGATTGATCATTCCAATAAAATCTAGACCCCATTGGGCAAATGGTTCATCAACAATTATAGGACTAAGGGGCATTGCTGCATTCCTTCTCTTCCCTACATAGTACTGACAAGATTGGCATTCTTTAACTAGTTGATAACAGTCTGTGAATAAAGTGGGCCAAAAGTAACCTGCCTGACTTATCTTTATAGCTATGGTTCTTGTAGAAAAATGTCCACCTGACACTCCATGGTGCATCTCATGCAGTATTCTTTGGGCTTCATCCTTTTCTATGCATCTTAAAAGTATGCCATCAGTGTTTCTTCTGAAAAGAACTTGGTCAATTAAAACAAAATGAACTCCCTATTGCCTATAGTACCTCTTCTTATCCTGAGAGAGCTCTTTTGGGAAAATCCCATGTTTCATAAATTGGATCCTATTTGTGACCCAAGAATTTTGATCAACCTCTTGTATCCTCAATACATTTTCTTCCTCTGTTTCTTTAGTTATCATTTTTTCCATAGCTTGAACCATATATTGGCACAAACCCTTGCCTTTGATCAGTTTAGTTGGTCTGACCTCCACATCATATTCAAGAATCTTTGTTATCTAGTTTGCTCTTTTCTCAGTGATTTCTCCTTCCATAATATATTCTCTGACACTTGGATGAGCCACTAGTATCAGAATCTTATTACCTGTGACCATGTGTCTGAATTTCTTGAGGGCTTTTACCATAGCATATGCCTGTTTCTCTACAAAATTATACCTGGCTTCATACTCCCTAAGAGTCCATGAGAAAAAGGCTATTGGATGCTCTCCCTCTTATTGATCATCTTTCTGTGTCAAGACAGCAGCAACACTGAATTCTCCTCCATAGATATACATTATAAAAGACTTAGAGAAGTCAGGGTTCCTTAATACTGGGGCTGTTGAAATTGCCTTCTTGACCTCTTCAAAAGCCTGTCTCCCTTCTGCAGTCCATTTGAATACTAGGTCTTTCTTTAATAGTAGTGCAATTGGTCTTATTAGGCCTACAAAGTCTGATATGAACCTACTGATAAAGTTAATCTTTCCCAAGAAGGACTAAACTACTTTCTTATTGACAGGCAAAGACAGGTTCATTATAGCAGTGACTCTTTCTGGATCTATAGAGACTCCTTCTTTAGACACTATATGCCCTAATAGTTTACCTTGAGGTACTGCAAAAATGCACTTCTTAGGATTTAGAGATATTCCAAACTCTTGGCATTTCTTAAAAACTGCTTCTAGATGGTCAAAATGATCTGCAACATTTTTAGAGAAAATAGTGAGGTCATCTAGGTAAATTAGAATGATTTTATTGATAATCTCTCCAAATGCTACATCCATTGCCCTCTGAAATGTAGCTCCAGCATTTGAAGGACCAAAAGGCATCTTTGCATAGGCGAATGTTCCCCATTTTGTGGTGAAAGCAGTCTTATGTTGGTCCTCATCAGCCAACCAAATTTGATTGTACCCAGAGAAATCATCTAGCAGAGAAAATCTCTCTGATCTAGCCACAGTCTGTAAAATTTGTTCCATAGAAGGCAAGGGGTAGTGATCCTTTAAGGAAGCCCTATTTAGATGCCTAAAATCCACACAGAGCCTTATGTCCCCAATCTTTTTCCTGACTGGTACTAGGTTGGACACCCAAGTTGAGTGTTTGATTGGGGAAATGATCTTTGACTCTAATAGTTTCTGCAACTCATCCACCATCAGAGGTTCAATCCTAGGGTTCACTGGCCTCTGCTTCTGTCTAACCGGTTTAGATCCTTCAGTTAGCTCTATGGTGTGCTGAATGATATTTCTATCATAACCATGGAGATCTTCATAGGTCCAGGCTATGACCCTATCATATTTCTCACATAAATCAATTAACCTTTTTCTTTCCTGTTGAGTGGTAGAATTTCCAACCTTCAGTTTTCTTTCCTCACTAACCTGAATCTCAGAGTAGTATTCTTTGTTTGCTTGGAATCTCTTCTTTTCTAGGCTAGCATCTTTAGGATCAAACAAGTTTTCCAGGGTAATCAGTCCTTTAGGAATCTTGTTTGATTTTAGTTGAATGATCTGATCACCATATGCTTCTTCAATTTTTGGTTGTAACTGATCAGCAAATTCTCCTGACTGTTGCAAAAATGAGAGTACTTGAAAATCATTCTCAAAAACTTGCCAATTTTCATCATTGTCTGGGATGGTTGGCCCCACAATAACTTTGACTGACTCATTATTGACCATTAGATCAGTTATTGGATCAAACTGTGAACCAATTTGTGCCATCCTATCTACCTCAGAATTTTGGGCTCTAGGGACTACTTCTATATTAAAGGCTTCAAAATTTTCTATTAAGTTCCAAATTCTGTGCCTATAAGATCTCATCCTTACATTTTTGGCTATTGCCTTCTCTCTCATTTGTTTCACCACTAGTTTTGAATCTCCTTTGACTATTAGTTTCTTTACTCCTTTCCTTTTTGCCAATATAAGTCCATGCACTAAAGATTCATACTCAGCATCATTATTGGTACAGGCAAAATGAAAGTGAATGGCTCTTAAAATCTTTTCACCATTAGGGGTAGTAAGACAAATTCCTGCTCCAGCTCCATTTTTGCTTCTAGCCCCATCAAAATTTAGGGTCTAGATCCCTGAATCATTTATAGATTCTTGGGTCTGAGAGGGCTCATTCCTTAAGACATTAGGGATCTCCTGGTCTTCCTCAAATATAACATAAGTGCCCAACCCTGTTGAGTCAAAGTTCCCAAAGGGATCACTCTACATCATGGTTAACAACTGGTTATCCTCTACTTGCTGATCATATTCAGTCCAATCCCTTATTTCCTCAACAAAAACCCTTTCCTCTTTATTTAATATGGCATGGGCTGCTTCTAACTTTGGGGTTGGTTCATTAGTGATATGGTCCTTTGACAATGGTTCTGATAGTACCTTCATTTTAGTCCCATATTTGGTCCTTATGATGAGGTGAGACCAATCAAGTGACATATAACCTCCTATCTTGGCTGTGAAATCTCTGGACAGGCATAAGCCAAAAATAGGAGGAATATCTATGACTACAACATCTTGATTAACAATTATATTGGGACAGGTGTACAGCTGTAGTGGAAGTTGTTTAATTTTCTCCATTGTTTGCACAGACTTCCCATCTAACTTCATAACTCCTTTTGCAATTGGCTCATATTTTATTTTCAAAGCATCTGCTATTTGCTTTGGCATCACTGTGGTGCTAGCCCTAGAGTCTATCATTGCATTGTGCAATAGTTTCTTCCCAACTATCAAAGTTAAATAAAAGGGATCTGGCTTGGATTTACTTACCTCTGGTGCATTGTTCGGAAGAGCTGTTGTCTACAGAGGAACAGTGTCTTTGAGCTTTTATTTATCATTAGGTCCTCCTTTGGCAACAGTCTGTTTAGGCATAGCTTAGCTCTATAAAGCTTTTTGCAACAGTGTCTTTTGCTCAGGAATGGCTAACATGTCCCATATGGACACATGTGCTAGAGTCCTCTTCAACTGATCCAACACATTCACAGGTCCTAGTACTTGTGTTCTGGGATAATAAGGGTATCTTGCTTTTTCTTGAACTTGTCCAGAAACTACTTGGTTCTGCACTGGCTGAGGTATTTCTTGTCTAGTAGCTATATTTTGATGATCTCGAAAAGGTGGAACTCCCATAATTTCATTATTTGTGACTCTAGGCTATTCCATCATCCTTCTCTTGGCTCTTGTATAGTAATCTGATTGTACCAATGGCTTCTTAGAAGATAAAGCTTCATTTAAGAATACTGACTCTTCATCTTCAATCCATGAAAATAGAGCATACTCAGGGGCTATTTCTTCTTCTTGCTGTAAGGACATTCCTTGCATCTGAGCCACTAGGACTGAATTTTGCATACCAAGGGATTGATAGGGCTGAGTGTCAGAAGTATTTGCAAATTGTCCATCCACTCTTCTTTGCTCTGCTATCTTTTGCTGTAGATTACCCCTAGGACAATCTCTGGGCACATGTGCATTATTGCAAGGGAAACACTAGGCATTGGTGCCATTTGCATAATTATTCTATGCTGGGACAATCTCTCTGTTTAGATTGGGAGGAACAGTCTGCAAGGGTGTAGGGATTGCAACCAATTGGTTTGATGGCTAAGGGTTAGTTTGTCTTTGGGGATCCTGATACTGGTTTGACTGTGAAGGAGGTCTATTCCCTTGATAGCCTTGATATTGGGGTCTGGGATAAGGATTCTGCTATCTTTTTAGGTTAATTATTTCATTAGAAAATGTTCTCAGGATGTTCTTGACATCATCCATCTCTGAAGACTGGGTAGGGACAACAGCTTTAGCAGGTTGTTGGGGAAACGTATACATGGACACAGGTGGGGTTATGGGATTAGGAGCTTCTTGAGGCAATGGTAGGGTAATCTTTGGAAACATAGGCATGGGAGGCCTTGGGGGCAATTTTCTAGCATCTATCAAATTATTTTCGGCTTTGACTGCATAGTCATAGGCTTCTGGAAGGGTCTGACCTCCAAGTGATTGAATCATTACTGCTATATCCAAATTTAAGGCCTTAAGATAAAATACTATAGCCATACCTGGTAATGGTCTTGCTATAGCAGGAATCCTTTCCCAAGTCTTCTGAAATTTGGAATTGAAATCAGTCATTGCCTCTTGTGGTGCCCTCTTGATGGTAATTAGTTGTTGTAACAAAGAAGATTTGTCACCCTTTTCTTTGAATCCTGCAAAGAAAGCGTCTCCAAGCTGATCCCATGTAGATATTGAATTTGGGGTCAAAGATCTGTACCAGTCCAGAGCCTTCCCCTTAAAAGAAGCTGCTAAGAGTCTTATAGCCACATTTTGCTGTGTGATCACATGTATTATACAGACATCAAACACATTTTGTAGATGCTCTTCAGGTGTTTTGAAATCCTCCCCACTGAATTTGGGCAGAGCCTTCAGGGCATTTGCTGGAATAGGATCCCAAGTGGCTGGAGGTATTGGAAGAATCAGAGCACTGCCAGTATTCCAATTTGCATAATTCCTTGGGGCTATAGGTGCTCCCATGTTTGCACTTGGGGTTGCTGTAAACTGGTTGACCCTTCTTCTTGAATTATTTATCAATGGTGATAAAAGAATACCTGGGTTCACAGCAGATTGAGCTCTTGTCACAGGTCCACAGCTCTGACTCCTCGTGACTCTCTGGTTCATACAGTCTTGAAAGAAACTTCAAGAAATGGTCCCACCTGGCGTGCCAAAAACTGTTGATGCTCAGAATTGCGCTGTTTCCAACACCAACATGGGAAACTCTGAAACGTGGGAATGCTCTTCAGAGTAACCTCCAGATTGTAAAGAAGCTGGCTCTTCTTTATCTCAAAAGTATTTGGGAAAAGAGATAGAGTTAAACAGAATCACAAATACAACTAAAAAGGAAACTAAACTATGGCGATGCCCCTGAATGTGATTTTGTTTCTCAACACTAAGCACAGTGAAACTACTTTTAGGATTCAGTCACATTAAAGAGCAAACAATGCATGATCAATGTAACATATAAAAAATAGATAGAATCAAAGGTTCACAACTCAGAATATTTTGCAATAACACAGAAAATATCAGCAAAGGCACAAAACTCTGTCTTTATTAATTTTCTAGTCACATAAAAGGCACAGTATCATGCACAGTTATACAAACTCTCTAAATCAAGAAAACAGAACAAAGGCAAATGATATTACTGGCCACTACAAAAGATCTTCAAACTTCTCTAACAATCTATGATGCAGAAAAATTGCTATATCTCCAATGTTGTCTATATCAGGCACTGTGATCTAAACCCATATTTATAGCATAGAACTGGCTCAAAGATTGCCCGCACGATCAAATCTTAACGGTCTAACTGAACTGGCAGTTAACTGAAAGTGTCTGTTAGAAGATCTCTTTTGAATCAGAAACGGTTAGCCACTCTGCAAATTCATTGGTTGCAATAGGTACATGTAACCCCACTTACTTGAATCAGGGAGGAACGCGTGGCAGCTTCTGATAGTCTTTGCGACTATAAACCCTTGAAACAACTGGCATTCATATGCGCCTCTTTCTTGAAACTCCTTCATTTTTCCAGAACAATAAGAAACTAACACATGGCATCCTCCGCGTGACTTACTTAAGAAACTACTTCTTTCTTATGAGACACTGGAACTTGACACTTGGTAGCATCTGCGGCCCTTTCAAAAGATATGTGGCGATGTCCGCTTTACTTTGAGTCTTTACTGTGGCTTATATTAAGAGTGCTCAAGCTTCACCGTCTGTCACAGTCCGCTGAACTTTGGAAATTAAGAAACATTAAAAACGGGACCCACCAACAGTCCATGCTTGAGCAGCTTCAAAAAGAAAAAGGGATAGGTGGCGCTTTCCGCTAACATGAGAAACTGTGTACGTGGCAACATCCGCTGCACTTAGAGAGACTGTAGATACTTTTAGGGCCTTCTGCGGAAGATAACACTTGGAGCTCTCCGCTGCAACTTTAAGAAACTCTTGAAATATTACAAGGTCCTATGGAAGATGACACCTGGCGATCTCCGCTAAGCTTTAGGAAACTTGAGCACTTAACAAAAACTCTGCGGATGCTGCCACTTGGCACTTTCCACGCAACTCTGAGAAACTTTATAGAAGCATTAGGGACTCACAAGAATCATGCGGATGGTGACACATGGTGCACTCCGCTAAAACTATAGAAATATTAACGGGGCCCACCATACCTCTTTACTTAGCGATGAAACCAAAAAGGAACTCACAGAAGATAACACTTGGAGCATTCCGCTGAAACTACAATGGGACATGCAGCACCTTCCGCGTAACTTAAAGAAAATTTAAAAGACACATTCTGCATCTGCCACTTGGCGCCTTCCGTGCTCACTGAAACTCTTAAAAGGGGCCCGCCATACTATGAGAAACATTCAAAAAGAATGTTTGAAACTTAGAAGAAACTGGAACGGGTGCCGACACTTGGCGGCTTCCACCTTAATGCAAAAGATATGTGGCACTCTCTGCGGCCACTTTGAGAAACTCTAAAATGTATCCTGGCTACTGAGACATGGTGGTTTCTGGTGCATTGAAAGAAACTTAAAAATGGGGCCCGCCAGACTTACTTTGTGAAAAGGGGCTTTTGAAACATATAGAAACTGAACCTCAGATGCCAACACTTGGCATGCTCCGCAGGAATTAAAAGGGACGCGTGGCTCCATTCGCATTACTTTAAGCAACTTTATAATGTGTCTTGGGTACTGACACTTGGCAGTTTCCGCTGCTTCTCTGGGACTTTGGCAAAATTTTCAAAAATGAAAAAACCCTCGCGCGCCCGCGCTCTGTGCTCACGCTGTGTCAAAAACCCTTACTGCAAAACTGAAGCGCACAGAAACAAAATTGGAACTCGCACAACCGAAACTCAAAAAACAAAATGTAGAGTATTTTACTCTACAGTAACATCCGAACCAAAATATTAAATATCCTTAAACACAATTTAAGCATAGATCTCATTATTTTAAAATAACTACAATTAAAAAAATTACATTTTCAATTTCAAAGTACAATATATATTTCCAAAAGATGGTTACTTCACATGTGACTAGAAAATTTCACATTTATCAAATAGGCACATTTCTTACGAATTACAATTTTATCAATTTTATTTACAAAATAAGTAATGTGTTCCTATTCACAAGTCTTCGATAGTCATCTATAGGACAAAGAGCATCACCCTGGTGCTTTTCCTCCAACCATAGATTGGTGATCCCCCACACACCTTCCTTCTAGAAGTAGCCCTTCCCTTCACAAGGGTAATAGATAATGAGAATCAACTGATTCTTTCTGCCTTCTTAGAACTAGTAATGTGTCCTAGCTAATGACAATCGGGTTTACAACTCTAGTCTAGCCCTAGCTACATGTATAACGCATTTTGATTGTTCAGCTATCTAGTACACTGTGAACCAATAATGCAATCAGTGGATTTTGCATTTCTTTAGCCAAAGTTCCATATATATAAGGGTGTACATGTTCACTCACTTTTTTTCCTGACATGTAGACAACATTCTTATGATTCAATTTATAAAATATGTATAATAATTCTCTTTAACTTGATTATACCATATTAGTCTTTAAGACATATTCCCTTATCTATTAGTCAACTAGACAAGCCTAGGGTGACAGATTAGGTGACTTATGCAACATACATTGAGTCCCCCTTTGCATCCTTGCAATCGTTGGTCTATGACATCCTGTTATCTACTCAATGGCTTGTCTACCTATTTCCATGCTCATATGTATTCTTCTATAACATACAAGATTTTGACATTTAAGCCATATGGATTAACAATTAAAGAATCTATCTATCTTTATCTAGGATATAAATATTCAACCAATAATCTGTCGAAGATAAACTATAACTTCATTAACCTATATATTGAATACACTTCCTCACGTATATGAAAAAAATAATTACAAAATAACAAAATAGTCTAAATCTTTACCTTTCATTGCCATAGTGAGTGTATCTCTCATCAATCTTGTGGCTATTCTTAGCCTAGGATTGGGTAAAAAGAATATTCCTCTACAAAGATACGATAAAGATAGTTTAAGATAACTCTAGAATAGCACCTAGAAATAGTTCATACTTCTTAATATATACTTAGAAGTAGCAAATTAATGTTAAGTGCTCTTACACAATGAATTCATCTTAGTTACTAGCTTTTTAAGCTTACAAACTTATTCTCTACCATTCTCGATTACCTACTGCTATGAGTAGAATACTATGTTTAAAAATGACCTTCTCTTAGGTCTCTCAATAAATCTGCCATCAGCCCATATTGAGTTGCCAAAACTAAAGCATGGTTTCATTTAATAGTTGTCCCATTACATAGTTACCATGTACTTTACACAATTGGCCTCTATCATACACAATTAGCCTATATCTTAACATAATCAACCTCTATCATATATAGTCAGTATCTGTGTTAACATAGTTAGCCTGTTACTTTTACATAGTCAGCCTATGCCATATATAGTCAGCCTATACTTTTACATAGTGGCCTCTTCTTTACACAGTCAATCTCTGTCTTCACATAGTTGGTTTATATCTACACACTGCTATACTGAGGTTGTATTACATACAAAACCTACATTTAAAACATCATAATCCTTTGTCTCAATTACACAATCTTTCAACCATTACCCACCAATACTCATGTGTTTCATTTGACAGTAAGGAAAAACATATGTTTAAGACATCTAGATATGTGATTCTCTCAACTAGAGATATCAAAAACTATAATCATTCCAATAATATTCACTATATGACAAGGAATATATATATCTTACAGAGTTATTATAACTCTATCTCTTATTGGAATATAGTATAAAGATACAAAGATAATCCTCTGTCGAAGTTAAACAACTACAAGTTTACTATCACTATGTTTCTTGATAGCCTACATGCTAATTAGTAATATAAATTAAAAAACTCATTACATGTCTTTATTTGCAGATTCAAATGAATAAAAAGAAATATATATATTCAATCATATTCAATGGAATATGATGGACTTACTTGTATAGAGTTATAGGTAGTATGCTAACCAAAGTCTTTTCTCCCTCTACAAAGCCTGGATTCCTAATACCTCTTCCTCTACTATGTGCTTTGAGCCCTTCTCTTGATTCCAATTCCTTCCCTACTTATGTTGCTCTCACATAGTTATGGCTTATTAGTAAATCCATCACCCACAAATCTCTCTCCACTCCTCCATGACTCTTCACATGCAAGAAAATGTGGGAAGTATGGAGTACACCTAGGGTGAATAAAGAGAGGCTTTTACCTCTCCTAAATATTATTCTTAACCAGAACTAGGATTAAACAAAAAAATAATATTAATAATTTAAGATTAAAAAATAATATACCTATCTTATAGATGTCACTAATGCATACCTTCGAATGCTAATTTTGCTTTTTCATGAGCACAATTATCGATGAAGGATTCTTGCAAAGTTGACTAAGATCTCAATGACAAAATTAAACATATTTAGTTGATTACTCATGTCGATTTGATATTCAAAGACATACACTATGCTACTATCAGTTGACGAAGAGGATTTAACCATCAACTTAACAACGACATAAATTGACAAGAATAAAATGATCTCTATATTTAATCACAAATATTTATAAGACGATCAAAGACATAGGGATAAAGACTTAACCCAAAACTGAATTATCCTCTAATAAGTATATGTGTGTGTGTTTCCAAATGGCATAACGATCGTTGCATTCACACGATCTAGCATCCTCTCCATGGTGATACTCTCTCTCCTAATCTTAGAGGGGAAAAGCACTCTTCCTCATCCACCTCAGTTGTACATTGGTAGTTAGTCCATTACATCATTAACCACGTGATTGATAAAAATGTCATAAATAATTATTCTTTGCATATAAACTAATATAATGAAAATGTATTTTTTATCATTACTTTAATCATAATATTTTCTCTGACTAACTATCTGTCTTCTCAAAAATAATGAAAATAAATATGTTAGTTTAAAAACAGAGTGTGATATTTCTTCTCCCTTAGAGATCATCATCCTCAATGATTATGTCCAAACAAAAATAAATATATCAAATATGTTCTTTTACATCATCTAACATAACAATATGTGGAAACGTTTGATAGATATCATTGTAATCCTCCCAGGTACCATTTTCCTCTGAATATTGGTCCCACTGGACCTTGCACTAGGTAACCTCTTTGTAGCTTGCATACCTCGAGTGCTTTAAGAGGCTCAATCATGACCACCCTTGGCTCCTATACCTATAGAGCATTCCAATCAAGTATATGATTAGATCCTGATATATATTTCTTCAAATATGACACATGGAAAACATCATGCATTCTAGCAAGAGTTGGTGGTAGAGCTATCTTGTAAGCAATTGCATTAACCACTTCTAGGACTTCAAAAGGTCCAACATATCTAGGTGCTAGTTTGGAAGACTTTCCAAACTTAATTGGGCTCTTATGTGGTTTGGCCTTAAGAGAAATTTATCTCCTACTAAAAATTTTCAAGGTATTCGCTTGGTATCAACATAGCTTTTTTATCTATCATTTGCTTCTACTAATCTTTTCTTGATCAACTTTACTTGCTGTTCAATTTTTGAAATTATTTCTACCTAAGGCAAATCCTATTCTCTAGCTTATCCTAGCTTATAGGAGTTCGACACTTCTTGTCATACAATGCTTCAAATGGAGCTATCTTAATTGCAGTATGATAAGAGTTGTTATATGCAAATTTAACTAGTGGAAGATACACTTACCACTTATATTTTTGATCCATGCAATAGATCCTCAACAAATATTGCAGTATTTGCTTAACTCTCTTAGTTTATCCATCTATTTCTAGATGATAGGTTGAGCTTATATTTAGTTGTGTTTCCAAATCTGAGAACAAGGTTTACCAAAACCTTGAAGTTATCCAAGAATCTCTATCTGAAATTATCTTTTCTAGAATTCCATGCAATCTAAAAACTTCTTGCATGAATTTCCTAGCTAAAATGGGTGCTCCATCTATAAGATTGCCAATTATAAAATGAGCTATCTTAGAGAGTTTATCCACTACTACAAGAATAACATCATGCTTATAACGTGACATAGACAGTCCTTGGACAAAATCCATACTCATAACCTATCATTTCAATTTAGGAATGTCATGAGGATACAAAAGTCCTACCAAGTGCTGGGGTTCAGTCTTAACTCATTAACACTCTAGACATCATGCCACAAATCTTGTAGTGTCATTCTTCATTCCCTTTCAAAAATATAGGGGTTTCACATTAACTAACAACTTTTTCACTCCAGGATGACCTAAATATGCTGTAGAATGTACTTCTTTCCACATAGTTCTGCTTCAATCTCATTGATTTGGAACATAAATTCAGTTATTGAATCTCAATAACCCATCAGGTTCAAAATAAAATCCCTCATACCTCATATCCTAAGGATTTTCTATTAGATATTTCAAAATTTGCTCATAATATTCATCATGGGAAAAATTCTTCAATATTTGAGCTTTGAAATTAGAGTGCACTGATATTATTGCTGATATGTGCCTTCTTCAACTCAAGGCATCAACCAATTGATTTTCCTTACCATTAATGTAGCTAACGTCAAAATCATAATCAGAGATGAGCTCTAGCCATCTTCTTTGTTTGGCATTAAGGTTAGGTTGCATGAAGATGTACTTCAAACCTTGATTATCATATTTTAGTTCTAATTGTATTCCTAATAAATAATGCCTCCATATTTGGAGAGCATACACAATTGCAATTAACTCCAAATCATGAGGGGCATAATTCTTCTCATAAGGTCATGACTTCCTAGACTCATAGGCCACACGTTGGTCTTCTTGCATGAGCACTCCTCCTAACCGTTCTCTTGAAGCATCAGTCACAACAACAAAATGGCCCTCTGGGTTTGGCACTTTAATAATTGGTGCTAAAGTTAATTTTATTTTAAGAATATTAAATCCTTCTTCAAACTTGTCAAACCATTTAAATCTCTTTCCTTTTCTCTAGAAGGAAGTGATAGGATGGGCAATTATAGAAAAGTTCAAAGCAAACTTCCTATAATATCCTACTAATCCCATAAAACTATGCAGTTCATGCACATTTTTAGGTGTAGGCCATTCCAAAATAGCCTTTATCTTCGATGGATCTACAACAATTCCTTTAGCTGATATGATATGGCCTAAGTACTGCACTTCTTTTTGAAAGAAGGTACATTTGGATAGCTTTCCATAAAGTTTGTGCTCCCCGAGTCATTGAAGAACTATTTGCAAGTGTTGATGGTGTTCATCCTCATTACAAGAGTAGATTAAAATATCATCTAAAACACTAGAACAAATTTGTCTAGATAGTCTCTAAAAACATTGTTCATCAAATTCATGAATGATGCTAGAGCATTGGTCAAACCAAAAGGTAAGATTGTGAACTCATAATTCCCATACCTTGTTTGAAAAGTTGTCTTGTGAATGTCTTTTTCCTTCAGTCTCAACTGATGATAGTTTGACCTAAGATCAATCTTGAAAAATACAGTTGCATCATGCATTTGATCAAAAAGATCATCTATGCATGGTAGAGGATAGTTGTTCTTAATCATTACTTTGTTAAGCATACAATAATCTATACAAAGTTGTAGAGTGTCATATTTATTCTTAACAAAGATCACTAGCACTCCCCAAGGTGACACACTAGGTCTAATCATTCCTTTTTGCAACAATTCCTAGAGTTGAGCCTTTAGCTCCATCAACTCAGTAGTAGTCATGTAATAAGGTGCTTTGGATACTAGTTAAGAACCCAGAATAATATCTATTGGAAAATTGAAAACTATTTTCAAGGGCAGACCTGGAAGGTTTTCTGGAAACACATCCTGAAAATCATGGAGATAAGGATACGCTTCAAAAGAATTTTCCTTGAGTTCCTTATCGTCTTCATCTTTCACCTCCCCTATTTTAAATACAAACATCTAGCATCATTTCCTTTTTGTTCTTTTCAATTACATCATAGAAATTTGCCTAATTTTCGTTTCTCATTGAAAACCTTGGATAAGGACAACATTTCCATCATCATCTAGGAATTCTACTATTTTGGAAAGACAATCAACTTTTTCCCTATGATGATATAACTATTTCATCCCTAAAATGACATCATAAGATCCTAGAGGTGCTACATATAGGTTGACCTCTGTGGAAAAAGTAGGTAGGGTTAATCTAGCTTCAAACAAGCATTGCTCTACCTGAGCTCTTGACTGTCTTGTAAACTCTAGTATCCATGAATTAGCCATCAAACCAACTTTCTTAGACATTTTATGAAGTATTCTAGGGTTCACAAAATTTTTAGTTGCTCCAGTCTCTATAAGAATAGAAATTGGGGTTCCAAAAATAGTACTTGTGGTTTGGATAGGAGTAACCTGATACTCAAATTGACGACTATCAAGAGCAGCATGAATCCTTTGCTGAAAAGTTGTTTGTTGTGAAGGTAAAGTTTTACCTCCATAACAATTCCCTTTACTCTTTGTGGGGAATTGGTTAGCATAATGATCTCCTCCACATGTGAAACACCCTCTAGGAGGACCTCTCTTTCCTGAAGATTAGTTGAAAATATGATCATTCTTTTGAGGGTTGAAATCTTTTTTTCCATCCTTGGATTCATTTCTATTAAATCTAGAACTCTTACCATGGTTCCTCTCTCTAGAGTCCTGATTCTTGTTTTTCTTTTTGAAGGATGACTCCAGTTAAATTTCTTTCGAGATCTTTCTCGATACATAGAGATAGATTTAAGCTTTTACTCTTGTTTGATGGATTTCACAAAGACTTGATACATGGTTATGGGTCTATTGACATCCACTTGTCCACCAATCTTAGCATTCAAGCCCATAATAAACTTCCTTATTCTAAATCTCTCATCCTTTTGATATTGTGGCACATGTACTTCAATAATCTGGAAAATTTTTCATAGTATTCAATGATAGTCATATCTCCTTGACATAGATTTTGGAAATCTATTAATTTATAGTCAAAATAAAGTTGGGACAACAACAATATGACCATAAATTGATCCCAAGTTAGACTCAAGGAACTCAATCCTAATTCATTTTCCTGTTCATCCACCACATGGATGCTTCTCCATCTAACTGGTATGCTCCCCATACAATTTTGGTGATCTCACAATAATTTCTTATCTCAAAATACTTTTCCATCTCTATTAGCCAAGCCTCAGCTGCATCTCCACTCACCATTCCATCAAACTTAGGATTTATAACTTTCTTCATATCTCAGACTAGCATGCTGGTAAGACGAGTTTATGCCTCATTATGAATTAGTGAGTCTTGATTATTTACTCTTGGTTCACCATGAAAACTAGATTCTTCTCTTCCTTTAGACTGGTATTCTTGATTGGTTTCTCCCCCTCTAAATTGTTATATAGAGAAAACTAAATACCCCACCATAGATTAAGTTTAGAAAGAACTAGAGATAACAAACAAAGAATTATATAGAGAAAACTAGCATTATAATTACTAAAGGCTATATTTGATTCCAACTCTAGTCTTTTCACAAAGAACACATGGGATGCAATCCATGATTATGCAACATGATAGATCATGAGTGATCTCCAAAATTATTTTAATATAAGATAAATATTAAAGATTCATCAAGATTGTATTGTTGTTGCAAATAAGGCTAGGGCATTTAATCTTAATAAAGTGTCATGATGTTAAGTGATAGTGCAAGAAAGGATTTTTCTATGCAGTACCCATTCATAACTTGGTCTAGCTCTAAAATAAGTGAGGTAAATTCCCTTCAGTAGTCCCAAAGAGGCTTAATGCATAATAAAGTAGACAAAAGCTTCAACCATCAGAGCATAAAAGTATAAAGCTAACAAACATCCTTATAGAAAAGGCCAAAGGTTTCAAAGGATCTCTCATTAATAGGGAGGCAAGTAGAGGCATTTGAAAATAAAGTTTTGACAACTTGAACAAATGTTCTCAAAGCTAAGAGCCTTAATCATTGCAAGAAATAAATACATTCAATGTTAACATAGGCTTTCTCAATGTCAAGATTCAAAAAAGTAATGCATAGTTTATATGCTCAAGACCACTCCATACCTTCTTAGATGGTAATGTTATTATCATATTTAATATAGTGTCTTTGAATGAAGTTGGTCTACCCTAGACAAAAAATGGAAGGAGGCAAGTGATGAATACATAGGATAAGCACTTTAGAAGAAATTGTATGAGATATAGAGTAATGCAATACGCTACTAGCTATAGATAAGTTCTAGATCCCCACCTTGGGGAATGAATTTGATAATGCCATGGTAGGTCATAGACCCTAAGGAACCCTTATGGGGAGCTTCTCTATAGACCTAGAGAGGGTATGGTCCTATGAAGTGCCACTTAGCCTTATAAAATTTGTAGGGAAAGTCATCTAACCTCAATTCTTTAAAGTTATCCATGAGATTCATAAGTCTATCATCTAGCTCTTACAAGGTGAGTTGAGTATTGCAAGATAATTTGGTTAACTGGAAAAGCAGTTAGGAACAACATCTAAAACATTGTTGAAGTGTAGAATGACAGTCTTGGGATTCATGTAGGGCTTGAAATAGTAACTTGTAATGGTCCAAGAATTCTTAGGAGATGCCTAACAAAGAGAAAAGCCTCCTAGATATAGTTTTTGGAGATTTAATCTACAAGTGGGTTTGTTTAAGATGTAGGAACTTGAAAGATCATCCTTTTCAAATTTCTTTACCACCATAACCTAGTATAAGCAATATTGAATTTGAATTGCTTTGGCCTTATGAGCATTAGCAACCTTGAGTTTATGCTAGAATTTTGAAACCTAGGTTTGTAACTACAAATTAAGAGGATCTCGTTTAAGCTTGTAATACATGAGAGCAAATTATTTAGACACAATGGACTTTGTGCATTTTTAGACATGAGAAACTTGCTTGCTACATTTACATAGGAAGTGGGGGTATGAGAAAATAACAAAACCCCACAAATTAGTCTAGTTGGAAGAGTACAGAAGTGTAGAAATTGCCAAGATCGTGGAGATACAACAAGCACGAGATTGCAAGTGATAACCAATAAATATATTAACAAAAGAGAAGATATAAATAGGAGAAGTTGGATACCTGACTCTCCACAAAACAAGGATAGTTGGGAACTTTCAACCCATATGAATAGTGCAACTACCCATGACAGTAGAAGTAAGGTGTCCATTGGAATTACACATCTCCCAAACGACAAACTACTTTAGACAAAGTCAAAGAACATGTGAGAATCACCTACCTATGGTTAAGTTAGTGTAAACTATAGGAGTTATACAGCAACATCCCCCTTACGCATAGCTTAGGTGATTTTATGAAGGATGGGTCCTGGCTATGTGCCTGATTAGGTACCCATTTTCAAAATGTATCTCTTAGAAAGTGAAGAAAGAAAGAAAACCCTGTGGGAAAAAGCTTTCGTCCAAAAAGAGAGAAAAAGAGAAGGAAATAAGACCTTCTGAAAAGATGTCCCTTGATGATCAGAACATCATGATGACAAACTCTAAAGCATGTCGAAGATGTAAACTCTGTCGATGTTGGACTGGTGTCTGCTAGAATGAACGAATCTCCAAGAACCATAGATCGAGATAAGAGATACAAGATGCTGCATGAGTAAACATTTGAACACTACTCGATGATGTACACAAAGTCAACCAAACTCTGTGAAGTTGATAATATAGATAGTACTGTGGTTAGGAGTACTAGAACCTCAAATTGTGATCCACTGAATTAATCCCCCATATGAGAGATCAAGATTAGAAGGAAGGTTCATGAGGCCTTCCAAAAAGAATATTCTGCTTCATTGAAAGAAGCATTAGAATAACATCATAGTCCCCCCTTAATGTTAAGAGAATATGAGTAGACAAACTGAGATTGAGAGTGTGCAAAGAATGTAGAGATGTACAAGGTGTACTCCAAGACACACTCACATGAGGTGAGAATCACAAATCTATGTTGTGATGATTTACCCCCCAATACACTTTATAATTTAGTGTATGTACAATAATTTCTCAAACTTCCCTCCATGTGGAAACACTCATTTAGTTTAGTGTGGCACTTAATAATTTAGTACATTTACAAAGTTTTTGTTGTTACAAGTTCTTCGATGTTTATGTTAAGAGGTGAATAGAAAAGACATATGCCTTTAAAAACCTCAAAGAAGACAAAAACCATTATAACTATCCCCCATTTGCCAAATTCATTGTAGAAGAGAAAATGGACTACTCTTTTACAAATTTTTAACTAAGGAAAAAATAACGTTCCCCCATAAATACTTTTTCATTGCCACATTCATCACAAAAAAAACTTTGTTTTTTACAAATTTTTAACTATGGATAAGGTTTTGTTTAAGTGTTTGAAGTTCACATTAAATGTAAACTATGAGAACATGAAAGCAACCACTCCCTCTCTCGAGCTCACGCTAACTGCCACACTTTGAGTCAGGATTGTCAAACCACCAGTGGTGAATTTCAAGAGGAGGCAGGCCATGGTGGAGCCAAGAAGCTGAGTAATCTAGTAGAAAATGCCACGAAGCATGGTGATGTGGTTGCCTAAAGTGAGGCAGAAAGTAACTGCTGGGTTGCGACAGCCGCCAGAGATATTGTCACTTTTTGACCATGTAAAAACTGCCAACGCATGAGCCACAAAAGGAGATGTCATCCTTTGAGAATGAGAGTCGACAATTGAGGATCCCAATAGATGGTTGGTGTTACCATTTTTTTCACCACAACTCAAAAAAATTTGCAGATCTGGTATATTGTTCATTTTAAGGTGAAAGATTTCAATTCATTTCTACCTTGCATAATTATTAAAGGTTTAGTTGTTTAGTGCAATGTGTTTCAAAAGGGAAGGTATCCAGTTTGTAGTTTAGTTGTTTAATAGAAGAAAGATTCAGTTCATTCATTGCATTATAGGATATCGATCAGAGAGATAAGTATTTCATTCACTATAATGATTATTCGTTTACAAATAAAGTACATAAAAGGATAAACATTGCATTGAAGGAAATAATGACAAATCAAAATGTCCCACATAAGCCATGGGAATAGCTGAACAAATGCAAATATAGGGAAAATACTATGCATCTAAGGTTAGGGAGAGAAAGTCATATCCATCATTGCCTTGTGCAATCTTCAATCTCCGAGGTTGCCATCCTGTTCCTACTCCTGATCTTTGATGAGAACCTAAAAATATGGGAAAGTCATGTTAGAGCTCTAGTTATGAGATCTCTATGTCCTATCAGAAGAGGCATAACACATTTCCTATAATGCACTGATAAAAGGAACATCACTTACATGCAAGAGGAACTGAAAAGGAAACAATTATGGAACTTCATTGTTTTATTGTAATCTATTTGTTTCATGTGCAAGTATAGGATAAGTATGTAGCTGATTGAAGACATATTAGTATGTGGTGTAAAATGAGGCTCCCATAAGGGTTGAGCCCAGCATGCTCCCCTTTATCTCAAAAGGGATAGAATGAAAAGGAAAGATAATTATTCACATTGCCGAAATTGAATGACAAACTGAAGTAGTAGAAGGCAATTAGACACATTGGGTTCTAATTTAGGACATATTCATGATTACAGATCAAGAAATGAAATGAAATCATAAAGATGAACTGAACTAATCTAGGACAACATTTAATGCATAAGGACAACTGTCATCGTTGCTATAGTAGCAATTGAGGGAGTGGAAGTCATAAATGAGCATCACAGATCTATGTATGGGACAGTCAAAGCACTAGGTATATTCCATCCATACACCTTTCATGTCATTATATGCTAAATCAATGCAAATAAGCTTCCTCTTTCAAAGAGTATATGATTGTTTTGATCATAGCATAACATCAGAGACAAATATCATTTTTATGCATGATTGAATCAACTTTAGAGTGCAAATGAAACAACATGTATTCTTAACTGATACATTGCAGCCATTAAGATACACTGAGCTTAACAAAGAAATCAATTCCATGTTATAAATATCTTTTAAACATACAATGCATGGAAAATCTATGATCAATTATAGAAAGAACATGTATCACTTCATTTGTAGAGTGCATTTATGATGAAGCAGCAACATCTCTAAGAAGATTCAATTCCATCATCAACTAAAGGGACATCAAATGTAAACAGATGTTTAGCTCATCACTTTTCTTTTCCATATGATTAAATTGTCAAGTGACACATGCATACTACAGTTGAAGAGCATCAAAACTAGATACCCATGAGAAAGGTAAAAGTGAACTATAGAGACCAAATGAAGATATCAATTATTAAACACAACCCATATCAGTAACCTTGCCATTGTAGAAGGATTTTTGGTGTTCCTGTCTGATGAGTGATAGGAAAAGAGTCAAGTGGACTGCTTTTGCTAGTTGCAAGATGCATACATAAGCATCATTAAATAATGCAAGAGACAACCATTGGTACTATTTAATATCAGAAATATCATTATAGATGCATTCTCATGACAGGGACAACATAGTTACATTCACCAAATGAAGCAATCACTTATTTCAAAAAGAGACCAAGATGAATAGAAACACATCAAATTCAACATATGGAGCAGCATCAATTCTATATGGTTTCAATACCATTATCAATGACAGGGTAGTCAAGTAAGGTATATTTGATGAGATTCAGTCAGCACAACAACAAGTGCAATACCATATCATGCTGCTAACCTGTCATTTAAGACATATGCAGAGGTTGCCTTTTTCGATAGAAACAAAAGGATGGATTGTCACTGTTTGAATATCTCACATCAGACCATGGTCATTAGATGGAAGACATCTTTTCCTTCATAGAAAAGTTATACCCACAAGAGGTTTTGAAACAAATATCAGATATTGAACTAAAATAGTAAAAAGAGAGCCAACAACATGAAGGAAGCCATGTCAATACTCTGCTACAACCACATGAAGGTGAGGAGAAACTTGAAGTTTAAAAAACCATTATCTTTGAGTACAATATGATCTCACCAAGTAGATACAGAAATAGAAGGGTGGACAACTTCATTTGTTTGAGTTTGATGGCAGGGTGAGCAGAGGATATGCTCCCAAAATTTTCTACATATTTTCCTAGGCATTGCAAACATGGAGAATACAATAGTAATGAAACCAGTCCATGAAAGGTTCAAAAACACTTAACTGAGTTAGGTGCCAAGACCCATATCAAACTACAAAAAATGATGGATAATGCCAAAGAACAGCCCGTTCCTAATAGCACAATACACTCATCTGGGGTTGAAATCACAAACTTGTATACGAGAAATAGATCTCTTCATTTAGAGATTTTTGGATGATCATGCATTATGTCTACACCAAATGAAGAAGCAAGATACAGGGGAGAAACCACAAGGACTGCATCAAAAACCACATTTGGTTGCAGCCATGATAAAATATAGTATTTTTTCTTTAATAAATGGAAAAATGATGTGTTACGAATAGATATACTTGTAGAAAGGAGAATATTTTTCACCAATGGCTAGACAGAGGATAGCACGCCAAGGTTTTAAACCTTCATTCATAGATACAAAACCATGCTAAGTATCCAAGATGAACAAAATGTAAAATCTTTCTCAGAATGATCGAGTCTAGCTGCAGCCTTGCAAAGATATGAATACAAAACCATGTGTATCTAAGATCAAAAGGTCATATCCATGAAACAATTGAACAATGGAGGGTGCAAAGATGAAACTCACCTTGGTAGGGGGCCAAAAATTTCTTCTTTCTGTTTCAGTTTGCTTTCGAAAGAACCTCATAGGTGCAGTGATGATGGTCAAAACATAAGGAAGAATGAAATGATAATGGTACAAATGGCAGAGGCAAATACAAAATATACAGAGAGCAATATAATATGTTAGAAATGATATAGAGACCATGGCTCGAAGGTTGTTTTCACCTCAAGAAATAAAAAGAATGGACGTTATATGTGCATCGAACATGTTACCTTCATTTTCTGCAAGGAGACCTATGGGGGCTGTGACCAGAAGCAACAGGAGGTTGAGATTTTCAAGATGAAACCCTAGCAAACTCATGGCAGCTCATAGAGTATTTTTCATTAAAGTTGCAAGTAAAATTGATTGAAAAGCTAGGGCAAAATCATTTCATGATTAGGGTTTTTCATTCTTTCCCTAAGTCATTTGCATTTTGTCACAATGAATTTGCATTTTTCTTGCTTAACTAATACCCCAAGGGTATTTTGTTCCTTTGCATATGTCTAATGCCTAGTATAGATGCCTTAAGTCCCTTTTGAGTATTCAGTGCCAAGTTATTACCCCTTTAAAACTCATTAGGACTCCTTTTGAAGATAAGTCATAAAGCCCACATGCCTTATGTGGATTGCAGATTGAATGGAGGGTAGGCCTTGAAGGCCTTTATGTTCAAACTTCATATGCCTCAGGATTTTTGCAGAGATCAAATGGAGGGCAGTATCATAGGCTTTTTTTTTCACAAAACACCATACTACACCCTTAATATTTTTATGATTTGTATAGAAAAATCAAGTATTGTAATTGCAACATACTTGGAAAATAATGAAAATATAAGCGTTGTATTATTGTTTGTAAAAGAAAATCATATAAGGATATGAAATAAACTACAAAGCATTGTGAAGTTTTATTTTAAAGCAATAGTTTATAAATTGCTTTAAAGTTAAAACTAATAAAGCAAATCAAATATTCGTTCCTTGATTTGTTTTATTTTGAGGCAGATGAAGACAAAAACTAAGGTTTCATGGGCAAATAAAAGTAGATTTTTGATGGGGCCACATGAGAGAGTTTTTTCGCACCTTGTTTTCACAATTTGGCCACATCTTGAGAGCTTTTATTTTGGCTTTTCCAAGGAGCTCGAAAATGGACTTGGATGTCTATTATTAGGAGCTTTTTTCTAGTTTTTAGGGAGAGGTTATTTTCAAAGGATATATGTCAGAGATTACTTCTTTTTTAGCAGTTCCAGTTGCAGTTTTACAGCCTAGAGTAGAGATAAGAGTTTAGGATATCATGGTCTTCCTCTCACACTGAGAGTGTTGTATTCAATCTTTGTACTCATTACTCCTTCAGTTATACAAAACATTAGAATTTTCCTTCCTTATTTGTCTCATGATTGCAATTTTAATTTGATGTTGCATTATGACAGATTGCATGTACTTGTTATGTCTTGAAATTGTGAGAATGATGCAAATTGCCATATAGTTCAAGTTGCATGTTTGTGTTTTGTTTGAACCTTAATGAAAAGTACTGATGAATTATATGTCATTGATATGGTTGTGAGAATTATTGTTCAGAAAACTATTTGTGAGTAAGATCTGATAGGCTTTTAGTGTTGGTGTATCACCTTAGAATTTGATTTTAGTTATTTACTTTAGTTTACCTCTCTCATCCTTTTTCTCAGACAAGTCATTAGATTAGAAAAAAATCATAAGGAGAACTAGCTCACTCTGGAGATTCCCTCTCGACATAGATCAACCACAATCTAGGAGGGTTTCCATGTTTCAACAGGATAGTCAAGTTTGACTTGGCTAGTGGCGCAATCCTGATTGACAACACTTTTTGGCATGCCTGGTGGGACAAAAGCACATTTTCCCTCTACTGTTTGGTATGCGCAATAAGGTTTCTAGCCTTTCAGAGGTAAAAGCAACATACTTGGCAACTTAAATTTCTGGCTTTGCATGCAGATCTAGTGAACAAAACATGAAGAAGGTCACATATTGAAGAATTGGGTGTTTTCTTCAATATCAACAGCCTTTGGAGGAAAAGTTATCAAAGACCCTGGTGACTCTAAGTAAATGGCGAAACCATATCCTTTTGTTATATATAATCAGGGCAACCTGTTACAATTGGTCCAGCGTGATGACATTCCAACTACAGCCCTCAAAGGACTACCATACTTCATTGGAGAAGATCACACCTCAGCTATTGAGCACATTCAGGATGTGGTAACGCTGTGTTTAGTACATAATGTTACCCAAGAGAACGTTGCAATCAGACTCATGGCCATATCATTGAAAGGTAAAGCTTTGCAGTGGTTTAGAGGACTCACATCAGGCTCAATCACATCATGGGATGATTTGGGAGATGGATTGCACAAATATTTTGAAGACAAGTTTGATCTTTTGTCTCTGCTAGAGTAATTGAGTACCATCTAGAGGGCTCCACATGAATATATGGTTGATTTCAACTACCATTTCTAGAGGACTTGGGATAGGATCCCCACGACGGTAAGGCCTACACCACAGCATGCCTTTCTATTTTATCTTAAATCTTTAAATAGTGAAATATCTGTTATGATTTAGGTTCTCGGTAGATCTACCCTTCCTGATGCTTTTGAGATTGTTGTTAGAGAAGAAAATTGCCTAATCCAAGCAAGGAAATGTAAGGAAAGCACAGGTGCAGAAAACAACTTCCCTAATGTTAATTCCCAGGGGACAGTGTAGACAGGTCACTTTTCAAACTAAATAAATCAGATAAGTACACGAGAAAAACCAAAAATAGACAATATTCAGAACACAGACACACAGTATTACGTGGGAAAACCCTTACGGGTAAAAAAACCCACCACCACAGAATAACCCTCTTTATTTCAGTAAACAAAAATTACAAATAAAGAAATCTGCTCAACTGTTCTTCTGTTCAATTCTTTCCTATGTACTAGATCATTTTTTTCATCTACACAATCTACATGAAATAAACTATACAAAAGAATTTCATCATCACTACTCACTAATGCCAAAAGATCAGTTTTAACTTCAGTCTGCAAGAGCATCGGTTACCCAACTGTCGCCCTAACTGAACGTATCATCTTCTTCCAACATCATGGCATGTGTAACAGTCATAACTATTCATATTCCCATAGGATCAATAATCCCATATGCATCAGGTTGCAAACACTATTCCGGTTTATAACCACCATCGAACTAAAGTCTATCGTCAGCAATTTTGTTGCCGACGATACCAAACCTTCAAGTCCATCGGTCTAACAAACCCAATCGACCATCAGACTTTATCTCCCACTGATAAGCAGAGTCTCCCTGATCACCAAGGTTACCATCGGAATGACTTTCACCATCGGCAAAAGATTTAGCTCTCGCTTCGACAGTGCTTCGTCTCACTGATACCAACAAAGGAACCTCCATTGGGATGACCACAGTGCATTGGCCCATAACCTTTAGGCTATGCCGACAGGTATGCTCTCGCCAATGTCTAAAGCACCATCGGTATGACAACAACTATCAGCGTAGAACACAAAGGTCTCATCGAACCCTAGACTCCTGCCGATAGACATAAGTCATCGATGAGCGCTTCAATTTCTACACTGATTTACTGTTGACATTGAACCTTGAACCCGTTGAACTCTTGACAGGTTCAACGAACCCTTGAACCATTGAACCCGATGTCTGATGTTGAACCTTGGAACTCAATGAACCCTTGAACCATTGAACCTAATGAACTCAAGAAAGGCTCAACGAAGAACAACGATTAAACATCGATGAACGGTTTAATGAACCCTTGAACCTAATGAACTCCAGAAAGGTTCAACAAAGAACAATGATTAAACATCGATGAACGATTCAATGAACCCTTGAACCATTGAACATAATGAACTCCAGAAAGGTTCAATGAAGAACAACGATTAAACATGAGGTTGAAGCAGTAATTTGAGACACAAGTTCTCTTCAATCTCCCACTTGTCGAAGAGATTACTGCTACCTCTTAGTCCTCATTTGATTATTGAGAACTATGGGCCTGAAGACCCATTTCATCTGAACACCACTTGAACTTGACCGTGCTCACTGGTTTAGTTAAGGCATCAGCGAGATTTTCCAAAGTGTCAACCTTTTCCAGCTTCACCTTCCTGTCTTCCACCATATCACGAACAAAGTGATATTGGACATCAATATGTTTTGTCCTAGCATGAAATGTAGGATTCTTTGCCAAACATATGGTACTTTGACTATCACAGTGAATTTGTATTTGCCTTGCATTAAAACCAACATCAGAACACAACCTCTTCAACCAAATGGCTTCTTGGCATGCACGAGTAGTTGCCATGTACTCTTCCTCCATTACGGACAAAGTGACTACAGCCTGTCGCTTGCTCATCCAACTGATAGCACCACCATGTAACATGAACACGTATCCACTGGTGGATCTCCTACTGTCAATGTCCCCTGCTCAATCAGAATCCACATATCCCTGAATGCTGATAGATCTCTTAGATCCTTTTGAGTTTCCATGATAGAAAATAGCATAGTCAGAAGTTCCCTTCAAATACCTCATAACTCTTTTCACAGCATCCCAATGTAATTTGCCTGGATTCGCCATAAACTGGCTCAAAACTCCCACTGCTTGGGCAATGTCTGGTCTGGTATAGACCATTGCATACATTAAACTACCAACAACACTTGCATAAGGTACTCTCTTCATGTCATCAATTTCATTTGAAGATTCTGGACAATCTTCAATAGATAATTTCGTTCCCTGCAAAATTGGAACAACTAACTGTTTAGAATCAGACATATGAAACTTATCAAAAACATTGGTAATATACTTCCTCTGGCTGAGCCAAATTTTTCTCTTAGATCTATCCCTTTTGATCTCCATTCCCAGAATGTACTTTGCTACCCCCAGATTTTTCATTTTGAATTTCAAGGACAACTGAGATTTTAATTCTGAGATCATCCCCTTACCATTGCCAATGAACAACATGTCATCTACATATAGTGCAATTATAAGAATCTGATCACCTTCAGTTTTATAATAGACATAATGATCAGATTTAGATCTAACATACCCCAAGGATAAAACATACGTATCAAACTTTTGATACCACATTTTGGGAGATTATTTCAAACCATAAAGAGACTTCTTAAGTTTACATAACAGATGTTCTTTACCTTTTTCCACAAAATGCTCTGGCTGGGACATATAAATTTCTTCTTCAAGGTCTACATGAAGAAACGCTGTTGTCACATCCATCTGCTCAAATTCAAAATCATATGCTGCTACAAGTGACAACAGAAATCTAATGGATGTCAGCTTAGCTATAGGAGAAAAGATTTCTCCATAATCAATACCTTCCATTTGGGAATACCCCTTAGCAACCAGTCTTGCCTTGTACTTATCAATACTACCATTTGGACCATATTTCTTCTTAAATACCCACTTACAGCCTATAGGTTTTCTTCCTTCAGGCAAGGGCACCAGATCCCAGGTTCCATTCTTCTCCAATGATGTCATTTCACTATCCATGGCTTCCAACCAAGAATCTAAATCAGGTAAACTAATAGCTTCTTTCACAGTCCTAGGTTCATCAGTATCAGTAAGTAAAGCATAGGCACAAGTTGAATCAAGTACTGAAAATCCATACCTATCTGGTTGTCTTCTTTCATGTGTAGATCTCCTCAAAGGTTGAGGTGCAGGGTCAAGTTCTTGCTCTAGATCAGAATCTTCAGAGCTACTTGAACTCTCATCTAAACCATCTACACTTGGTGCTTGTTGTTCCTCTTTTACAGGGGTCAGAGGAATATTCACAACACTCTTTTCTTTCTTTTCTTCTATCTTTTCCAGCTGAGGATCAATAACCAACGGTTTCAGCTCTCTAAAAATTACATTCCTGCTATAGATTACCTTTTCAGTTTCAGGATTCCAAAGCTTGTACCCTTTAATACCGACTCCATAGCCACCAAAGATACATTTAACTACCTTGTTATCCAACTTAGATCTTTTAACTTCAGGAATATGAGCATATGCCTCATAGCCAAAGACTCGAATATGTCTTAGAGAGGGCTTCTTACCAGACCATACTTCCATAGGTGTCTTATCAACCAATGTTGAAGTGGGAGAATGATTCAGCAAGTAACAAGCTATAGCAACTGCCTCAACCCAGAACTTCTATTCAAGACCAGCATAACTCAACATACTTCTTGCTTTCTTCATCAATGATCGATTTAACCTTTCAACAACTCCATTCTGTTGTTGAGTATAAGGTGTAGTTTTATGCCTTTTAATTCCATGGTCTACACAATACTTATCAAAATCTGCATTGCAATATTCACCACCATTATCTGTTCTCAAGCATTTTAGTTTTCTACCAGTCTGATTTTCTACAAGAGTTTTAAATTCTTTAAATCGACTGAACACTTCTGATTTATTTTTCAAAAAATATACAAATGCCCTTCTCGAATAATCATCAATAAATGATACGTAGTATCTTGACTTAGATAAAGAAGGAACATCAACTGGACCAAAAACATCAGAATGCACATAGTCCAGAACACCAGAAGATTTATGAGAACTAGAGTAAAACGAAACCATTTATACAATGTTCACAAAAATCAAACTCCAGATTACAATCAATCAGCCCATCTACCAGGTTTTTATTTTTCAAGGTTTTTAAACCTTTATCACCTATGTGATCAAGTCTATGATGCTAGAGCATTGTTTTCTTTGCAGGAAGTTTAACTTCCATAGAATTTGCATCATGTGTTACAATAGTAGCTTTTCCAGATTTTACAGACATTATTACAGCACACTAGTTTAGCATCTAACCTATACAGAGTTCCAATGCGTTCACCCTTTGCCAGAACAATAGAACCTCTAGTCATCTTACAGCCACTATTCACAAAAGTAACTTGCACTACAACATCATTAAGCTTACTAACAGAAAGTAAATTTTGAGCCAGACCTGGTATATGAAGAACTCCATTCATTCCCTTTATTCTACCATCTGGGAACTGGATTCTTACTCGACCTCGGCCAATAATTTCCAGCGTTGAATCACTAGCCAAGAACACCTTGCCACTAGCATAGGGTTCATACTTAGTGAACAACTCTCTATGAGATGTCATATGAAAAGATGCTCCTGAATCAATCAGCCAAACATCTTCAGAAGCAGGTGTTGCCAGAGCAGCAATGAAAGCATTAGCATCACTGTGTGAAGACTCAGAGTTAGAGAAGTTCTTCTTCTTCTTTTTCTCCTCTTTGCAGTCTTTCTTGACATGACCTTTCTGCCCACAATTCCAGCACTTCACCTTGGACTTCTTACCAGGAGATTTTGATTTCCCCTCTGATTTGGACTTAGACTTCTTGTCCTTCTTCTTGCCTCTTTCCTTTGATCTACCATGAACTGACAGAGCCTCTTTGGCCATTCCAAAAGACTTCCTCCGCATCTCTTTAGACAACAAAGAGGCAACAACAGTTTCCTGTGAAAACGTAGTTGTTGTACTTCCAATAGCCATCACCAGATGGTCCCACGAGTTAGGTAAGGAACATAACAAAAGCATACAGCAATCCTCCTCTTCTATTTTTACACCTATAGATGTCAACTGAGCAACAATCGTATTAAATGCACTCAGATGTTCTGCTACAGATGCACCTTCATCCATCTTCAGAGAATACAATTTCTTTCTGAGGAAAAGTTTATTTGCCAAGGACTTGCCCCGATAAATATTATTCAACTTCTTCCACAAATCACTTGCAGATTTCTCCTCATGGATGTTCAATAGAACAGAGTCAGATAAACTCAATCTTATCAGTCCTTTGGCTTTTCTGCATATCAAATTCCAATCTTCTTGCTTCATGCCTGTAGGTTGTGTTGGATTTAAGGCATACAACTGAGAGGGGGGGGGTGAATCAGTTGTATAAAACTTCTTGTTCTTTCAAACACTTGATTCTTCGTTGTTAGTTAACAGCATATCAATTAATCATCCATGAAAGCATAATACATAAACACAAGAGCAGATAAACATCAACACATTGAACACCAAGATTTTGACGTGAAAAACCTGGTTAAGGGAAAAACCACGGGGTGATTAACCCAAGGATTATTCTCTGTTAGAAGAATAAGAAAAAGAATGGCACTTGCCAATTAGGGTTCACTGCCCGAGCACACTGCTCACAAAGAGGCCCACTGCCTACAAGGAGACACACTGTCTACAAAGTGATAAGAATCACAATCTTGAACTGGAGAATGACATCTCTACCATGTCCGGATCAGTTCCATTTAAGCCCAAAAACCTCTGCTCTACCTTTCGCACTTCTCTTCGCTATGCCACACTCATCCACACAATCCACACTTCGAAATGAACTCACAAACCGTTATTTATACAAGACATCGACTTAGGAACAAACATCTAAGTCAGCAAACAACCATAAGAGTATCCGCAAGATGAATAACACATCCGGTCGGCCACCACAAGAACATTCGCAGGATGAACAACTCATCCGGTCCGCTAAACAGAGCAAGAACTTCATCCGGAAGAATAACTTCAATTTTGGGCTCTACTATCAATGTGGACCAACAACACAACCTCAACATGATCCAAGAACCTTCACAAGCCTGCCTGAATGACCAGGTACATCCACACTTTCTTTACTTACTGGAATCTCTTCTCTTCCTTATCCGGAACTTCAAGAACACTATCTGTCACCACTGTCATAATGCAAGAGGTACTTCCGGACCTCCAAATCATACACAAATTGAGATGGCACATCACAAGGACATCCCAAAGACTCCTTCCAATCTGCAGAT
This sequence comes from Cunninghamia lanceolata, assembly GCA_027924645.1. Lineage (NCBI taxonomy): Eukaryota > Viridiplantae > Streptophyta > Pinopsida > Cupressales > Cupressaceae > Cunninghamia > Cunninghamia lanceolata. The sequence continues at coordinate 11,558,004 of BSBN01000534.1, read as the reverse complement.
TAGGATTATACAGTTCCGGACCTCACCAGACCTTTTTGTGAACCTCTGTCACCTCTGAATACTTGCCGGAACCGGTTCTACACCGACAGCCACAACTCCTTCACATCTTCATGCGGACCTCTGAAATCTTAACTGAAGCATCTCAAGACTCATATCTACAAACCCTTTAATCCGCATCCTCCAGTTCTCAACCTATACAATACATTTGCCTTCTTCTCATCACGGTTCTTCACTATTCCTGACTGAGGCTAATTTTCTCAATATCCTCAGCACACAGCTCATCCAATCCTTCTTGTTAATGCAATATGAGTATGTTCACATCAATGACAACACTGGCTCACCTCATACTTGCAACAATCTCCCCCTTTGTCATTGATGGCAACATATGATGTGAAAAACCATCAAGACAAGAACTTCTCCTTTCTGTCACAACTCCCCCTATCAACAACAACTTTTCACATGTCTTCTCTTCCTTTACTGCTCCCCCTTTGATCATCAACCACTTGTTTTTCACATGTCTTCTCTCCCGCTTTGACATCAATGGCAAAGGACTCATACTTGCAATTCTCATACATCAGAATCATACCAGCTGCTCCCCCTTAGTTGCAGCTCCCCATCATCAATCCCGATCACAAGATATGACTGTGATATCCACCGGACTGATGCACATCAGTGCATCCTAGTTCATCACCGGAGGGGCCATGACCCCTAACTTCTCCTGGAGATATTCAAAAGAGTCCTTGGGAAGAGGTTTAGTAAAGATATCTGCAATCTGATCCTTTGAGGGAACATACTCCAATCTGACTTCTTCCTTGTTCACTTGTTCTCTCAAAAAGTGAAACTTGATAGATATGTGCTTAGTCTTAGAATGCAATACCGGATTCTTAGAAATATTAATTGCACTTGAATTATCACAGAAAATTGTGATAGGCTCCTCATATTCAAATTTAATGTCTCTTAGCATCTACTTCATCCATAAGATTTGAGTGCAACTACCTGCTGCTGCAATGTATTCTGCTTCAGTTGTAGACAGAGATATTGCATCTTGTTTCTTGCTTAGCCAAGAAACCAATCTCTTTCCCAAAAAGAATGCTCCACCACTAGTGCTCTTCCGGTCATCCACATCTCCTGCCCAATCTGCATCTGTGTAAGCATGAAGAGAGAAATCCGGATCTCTAGGGTACCATAGACCATACTCAACTGTTCCTTTCAGGTACCTAAAAATTCTTTTGATTGCCATAACATGAGATTCTCTAGGATCAGTCTGGAATCTTGCCACAAGACCAACAACCTGCATTATATCTGGTCTAGTCTGAGTGAGATACAACAATCCACCAATCATTGATCTATACTTTGTCTGATCTCCCTTTGGGGAGTCATCATCTTTTCTCAACTTACATCCGGTTGCCATGGGAGTGTTCATTGGTTTTGAATCTTCCATACCATATTTCCTTAACAATTCTTTCACATATTTGGTCTGAGAAATGAAGATTCCTTTCTTTGTTTGAGTAATTTGCAGACCCAAGAAGAAATTCATTTCACCAAGCATAGACATTTCAAACTCACTTTTCATCTGATTTGCAAAAGTTTTGCACATACTATCTCTTCCTCCAAAAATGATATCATCCACAAACACTTCAACAATCAAAATGTTTTCATGAACAATTTTGAAATATAAGTTACTGTCAGCAGTACCTTTGTTGAATCCAATCTACACAAGATGCTTATCCAACCTTTCATACCATGCTCTTGGGGCTTGCTTTAGTCCATACAATGCTTTCTTCAACTTGCAGACCATATCATCATTATCAGACAATTGAAATCCATCCGGTTGTTCAATGTAAACTTCTTCTTCCAGATCACCATTTAGGAAAATAGACTTGACATCCATCTGATATACCTTGAAGTCTTTGAAGGCAACAAATGCAAGAAATAATCTGACTGCTTCAATTCTTGCCACCGGAGCAAAGGTCTCTTCAAAGTCAATTCCTTCTATTTGAGAGTAGCCTTTGCAGACCAATCTAGCTTTGTTTCTGATAACTTCACCAGTTTCATTCAGTTTGTTCTGGAAGACCCATTTGGTTCCAATCACATTCCTATCTCTAGGTCTGGGAACAAGATCCCAAGTATGATTTTTCTCAATTTGCATTAATTCATCTTTCATTGCTTTAGTCCAGTTTTCATCATTGCAGGCTTCATTTACTGTTTTAGGTTCAATCTTTGAAATCAGACAACATTCATCCTGATTTTGAGCAACATTCCTTCTAGTTTGCACACCTTTGCTTCTGTCACCTATGATCTGATCTTCAGAGTGGTTTAGTCTTACATACCTTGGAATTTTGGGAATATCCTGCACTGTTGCTCCTTGATCAGGTTCATTCTGACCTATTTCTTCTTCCTAATTTACTGGATCAAGTTGATTCTGACTTACCGGAGGGGATTGAGTCCCTTGAACCTGAACACCATCTTGATCATCTTCATCAAACTCATAAAATCTTGAAGGCTTCTCAATTCCTTCATCAACTTTCACATTGGTGCTTTCTATCATCTTCCTCAATCTCTTATTGTAACACCGGTATGCTTTTCTTTGAGTAGAAAATTCCTTCATCACTTCTAGCATCAAACTTTCCTAGATCTTCATCTCTTTTAATATAACACTTGCTACCAAATACTCTGAAATATTTCATAGTAGGAGTGATGCCAAACCAAGGTTCATAGGGGGTCTTACCGGTGTTGTTTCTGATTTGAACTCGATTGAGAGTGTAGACTGCAGTGCTGATAGCTTCTTTCCAAAACATCTGAGGAATATTTTCTTCCAACATCATTGTCCTGGCAGCTTCCTGGATGGTCCGGTTCTTTCTTTCAACTACTCCATTTTGCTGTGGAGTCCTAGGAGCAGACAATTGTCTCCTTATACCCTGCTTCTCACAAAAGTCAATGAACTCACCAGATGTAAATTCACCACCTCTATCAGACCTTAGACACTTTAGTTTCAATCTGGTTTGATTCTCTACCATAGCTTTGAAGATTTTGAACTTCTCAAATGCTTCTGATTTTTCTTTTAGAAAGGTAACCCACATCATCCGGGAACGATCATCAATTAACAACATGAAATATCTATCACCTTGCAGACTCTTGATTCTTGTCAGACCACAGAGATCAGTATGTACTAATTCCAACAATCTGGTAGAAGACTGATCTTTGCTTTTGAAAGAGACTCTGCTCTGTTTACCTAGATGACATTCTTTGCACAAACTATTTGTAGGTTTCACCAATTTTGGAAGGTCTCTTACAGCCTGAATATTGCTTATCTTGATGATGTTATCAAAATTCACATGACACATTCTTCTATGCCATAACCAACTCTGATCAACTTGAGCAAACAGACAACTTTTGTTTGAACCAACCAGATGAAAGATATTACCTTTTGTTTGAGCACCGGATGCAATTTCAGTTCCGGAGCTTGTAAAGATTCTGCATTTTCCATTCTTGAACCGGAGATCATAGCCTTTGTCCACTAACTGACCAACACTGAGAAGATTGTGCTTCAATCCTTCAACATATAGTACATTACCTATTTTGCTCTTTCCATCAAAGGAAATAGTTCCCCTACCTCTGATTCTGCCAGCAGAATTGTCACCAAACTTTACCATTCCTCCTTCATACCTTTCCAAATCTAAGAACTTATTCTTGTCACCAGTCATATGGTGAGAACATCCACTATCAATAACCCAATCATCCTTTTCTTCCACTTGAGCAGCCAAAGCTCTTTCCACAACCTTGTGATTGACAGATTCAGAGGATATTGAATCTTCTTCCTTGATGGCAATAAACACCCATTCATTTCTGGATTTGCTTTCTAGTTCTGATTCATCATCTGTTACTCCTTCATTGTCATCTTCTTCATGAACATAATAGCAGTTCTTTTGAAACCTTTGTCTGTTAGTATTAGACCTTGCAGATCTTTCCAGACATCTTGAAGCAAAATGACCAATCTTATTGCAGTTGAAACACTTAAAGGGTAGTTTTCCTTCATACTTACCGGATCCTCTTGGCAGTCTCTTTGCAATGAGGGCTTCAAGTTGAGCTGTTTCTGCTTCTTCTTCTTCCATGTCTCTTCTTGCTTGATCATACCATGACATCTTCCTTGATGAGTTTTCTCCCAGATCAAATCTCTATTTGCCTTTCACATAGGCACTGGATTTGAAAGCAGATTCAGTCTTGGGAGGATCATCTCCAAACTCAGTCATTTCAAATGCAGCTAGTTTGCCAGCTAGTTGTTCTCTTGTGACAGTTGTGTGGGCTCTGAATTCATCAATGGCAGCAACCTTGATTTTGTAGGCAGCAGGAAGGGATCTTAGGATTTTGCAGACAATCTCATTTTCATCTAGAGTTCCACCAGCATTTCTAATTCCACATACTAGCTCATTCACTCTTGGCATAAAGGTAGTGATGTTTTCATCATCTCTCATCTTCAATCTTTCAAATTTCCCTTTCAGACTTTGTAACCTTGCACTTTTGACAAACTCATCTCCTTCATACAGAAGTTCCAGTTTAGTCAGGATCTCATATGTAGTTGGTAGGTCAATAACATTTGAAAGATCTGAATCATTCAATGCGCTTAGTAGGGCTTCCTTGGTCTGCAGATTATTTTCAGCATCTGTGATTTCATTCAGAGTTGTCGGACCACCTTGTGGAGGTACATATGGTTTTGAGACCATAGCCAAGTATGCTTTTCCCATACATTCCAAGTGACACTCCATGCGACCTTTCCAGAGAGTGAAGTTGGTTCCATCGAACTTTGGACTATCCTTCTTGTATGACGACATCCTGGATCTCCTCAAGCGGTTAAGCTCCTTTCAGAGGAACTTGGCTCTGATACCAATTGTTGGATTTAAGGCATACAACTGAGAGGGGGGGGGGTGAATCAGTTGTATAAAACTTCTTGTTCTTTCAAACACTTGATTCTTCGTTGTTAGTTAACATCATATCAATTAATCATCCATGAAAGCATAATACATAAACACAAGAGCAGATAAACATCAACACATTGAACACCAAGATTTTGACGTGGAAAACCCGGTTAAGGGAAAAACCACGGGGTGATTAACCCAAGGATTATTCTCTGTTAGAAGAATAAGAAAAAGAATGGCACTTGCCAATTAGGGCTCACTGCCTGAGCACACTGCTCACAAAGAGGCCCACTGCCTACAAGGAGACACACTGTCTACAAAGTGATAAGAATCACAATCTTGAACTGGAGAATGACATATCTACCATGTCTGGATCAGTTCCATTTAAGCCCAAAAACCTCTGCTCTGCCTTTCGCACTTCTCTTCGCTATGCCACACTCATCCACACAATCCACACTTCGAAATGAACTCACAAACCGTTATTTATACAAGACATTGACTTAGGAACAAACATCTAAGTCGGCAAACAACCATAAGAGTATCCGCAAGATGAATAACACATCCGGTCAGCCACCACAAGAACATTCGCAGGATGAACAACTCATCTGGTCGGCTAAACAGAGCAAGAACTTCATCTGGAAGAATAACTTCAATTCTGGGCTCTACTATCAATGCGGACCAACAACACAACCTCAACATGATCCAAGAACCTTCACAAGCTTGCCTGAATGACCAGGCACATCCGTACTTTCTTTACTTACTGGAATCTCTTCTCTTCCTTATCCGGAACTTCAAGAACACTGTCTGTCGCCACTGTCATAATGCAAGAGGTACTTCCGGACCTCCAAATCATACACAAATTGAGATGGCACATCACAAGGACATCCCAAAGACTCCTTCCAATCCGCAGATTAGGATTATACAGTTCCGGACCTCACCGGACCTTTTTGTGATCCTCTGTCACCTCTGAATACTTGCCGGAACCGGTTCTACACCGACAACCACAACTCCTTCACATCTTCATGCAGACCTCTAAAATCTTAACTAAAGCATCTCAAGACTCATATCTACAAACCCTTTAATCCGCATCCTCTGGTTCTCAACCTATACAATACATTTGCCTTCTTCTCATCACGGTTCTTCACTGTTCCTGACTGAGGCTAATTTTCTCAATATCCTCAGCACACAGCTCATCCAATCCTTCTTGTTAATGCAATATGAGTATGTTCACATCAATGACAACACTGGCTCACCTCATACTTGCAACAGGTTGAACTCCAGACACAGCAACCCAAAGATCTCTATAGACTAACATGTCTTCAACTTTAAGTTTCCACAACTCAAAGTTTGTGCCATTGAATTTTTCAATGTCTATTTTGTCTGATGTACTTGCCATCTCAATTTAATTTAAAAATAACACTCTACAGAACTCCCACACAATAGAATTAACACAAAAAACCCAAGCTACCGACAAGGATAACACAACGGGCCAGGCTCTAATACCACTTGTAAGGAAAGCACAAGTGCGGAAAATAGCTTCCCTAATGTTAATTCCTAGGGGACAGTGTAGACAGGTCACTTTTCAAACTAAATTACTCAGATAAGTACACGAGAAAAACCAAAAATAGACAATATTCAGAACACAAACACACAGTATTACGTGGGAAAACCCTTACGAGTAAAAAACCCACCACCACAAAATAACCCTCTTTATTTCAGTAAACAAAAATTACAAATAAAGAAATCTACTCAACTATTCTTCTGTTCAATTCTTTCCTATGTACTAGATCGTTTATTTCATCCACACATTCTACAAGAAATAAACTGTACAAAAGAATTTCATCATCACTACTCACTAATGCCAAAAGATCAGTTTTAACTTCAGTCTACAAGAGCATCGGTTACCCAACTGTCACCCTAACTGAACGTATCGTCTTCATCCAGCATCGTGGCATGTGTAACAGTCGTAACTGTTCATATTCCCATAGGATGAATAATCCCACATGCATCGGGTTGCAAACACTATTCTGGTTTATAACCACCATCGAACCAAAGTCTATCATCGGCAATTTTATTGCCGACGATACCAAACCTTCAAGTCTATCAGTCTAACAAACCCCATCGGCCATCAGACTTCATCTCCCACCGATAAGCAGAGTCTCCCCGATCACCAAGGTTACCATCGGAATGACTTTCACCATCAGCAAAAGATTCAGCTCTCACTCCGACTGTGCTTCATCTCACCGATACCAACAAAGGAACCTCCATCAGAATGACCGCAGTGCATCGGCCCAAAACCTTTAGGCTATGCCAATAGGTATCCTCTCGCCGATGTCTAAAGCACCATCGGTATGACAACAACTATCGGCGTAGAACACAAAGGTCTCACCGAACCCCAGATTCTTGCTGATAGACATAAGTCATCGGTGAGTGCTTCACTTTCTACATTGATTTATTGTTGACATTGAACCTTGAACCCGTTGAACTCTTGACAGGTTCAACGAACCCTTGAACCATTGAACCCGATGTCTGACGTTGAACCTTGGAACTCAATGAATCCTTGAACCATTGAACCTAATGAACTCAAGAAAGGCTCAACAAAGAACAATGATTAAACATCGATGAATGGTTCAATGAACCCTTGAACCATTGAACCTAATGAACTCCAGAAAGGTTCAACGAAGAACAACGATTAAACATCGATGAATGGTTCAATGAACCCTTGAACCATTGAACCTAATGAACTCCAGAAAGGTTCAACGAAGAACAATGATTAAACATGAGGTTCAAGCAGTAATTTGAGACACAAGTTCTCTTCAGGAAAATAGCCCCAAGGCCTCCCTTACGCATTTTTCTAGAAATCCAGCCACCTATGCCCATGGCAGTTCCCCTTTTGGCTATTGTCCCAACTGTTCTAGCCATAGGACACTAGGCTGCTACTCAAGAGACTATTGTTCCCATCCAAACTCAAGAATTCCAATAAGTTCAAAACATAATTAAAAACATGACAAATGAGTTTGTTAATTTCAAGAGGCAAGTCGGTCAAGAACATAAGCCATACCAAGCCCCATGTCATTCTAATCAGCCAAGCAGGCCACCCTTCCAAACTAATCCACAGGGCCTAAGAAGAGATTATAACCCTGAGGTGGTTTTTATGAATTTGCAAAGCATTGAATTTCGTGATGTGAATTATTCCCAAGACCAAGAGATGGGTTTTGAATACAAACAAACTCCCCAGGAAATCAAACTCCCAAATTTCAGAAGTTTTGATTTTGCTCAAGAGCCTGTCAACATTCAAGACCAGTCCATTAGTCCTCAATTTCAGCCATATCAAGAACCCACACCAATTGAAATTTTAGTTTTCAAACCATAGCTAAAAGATCAAATAGGGATAAGTAGGAACTTGCTACTATTTGTTACATTTTTCTAGCTGATTATGAGTATGATACATATGAAAAGGATGCTGGTTCAAACCTAGCACTGAACCCTTTGCATTTCAATTATTTTGACAAGTTTTCTGATGCCTTTTATAAGATAGATCAAAGTAGGATGCAGAGATTGGAGGGTGAAAGTCTCTAATTATGAAGACACGTTGCTCAGGTTCAAAGGGAGAGTAAATCGAAAGAGGAAAATGATGCAGTTTTCTTGTTTGATCAGTTGCCCGTTTATGTCGAGGATGATGAAGACAGCATGCAAGAATCAAACATATCAGCTGATTTGGGGCAGCCAGAAGGTGTTGCAGAAAGTCATGTATTGTTGTTTTGTAAAGACAATAATGAGATTGGGGCCTCAGTATAGTTTGAAGAGAAAAGAGGTGGTTTTGTTTCTGAGTCTAGCACGCTTGTTTTGTATGAAGACTCTGACTACCAGGTTGAGCACAAGGTTGAATCAGATCAGATTCTTTTTGAGGATGAAGCATCTTGCTTATTCTTAGAGCTCCCATTGTATTGGAATGAAGAAGCTATCATGAACAAGACTAAGGCAGCTTACCTTGCCGAGCAATCAACTCTATCAGTCGAAGATGATCAACCTGTCCAAGATGGCTTCATACTTGATTGTTAGGATCCTAACTGTTTGGATTGCAAAGAGCTTGCCACTCTGCTGATTTCTTGCAGCAATCAAAAGCTCAAGCCAGTAGGTGATGAGGACGATAAACAGTATGAAGAGAATCGGTTAGGCAAGGTGCATATTTGGGAAGAATCTAGTGAGGACAACCATGACACAAAGGAACTTGAAACTGATTCTATACAAATTGATGGTATGTTGAAAGAGGTTAGTTTGTTATTTGACCACTTATCTTCATTCATTGGCAAAGAGACTATTGTTTTAGAATGTTCTTCATTGACTAATAATGTGTATTCCGAGCCTAATCCAACTCTGGCTAAGAGCCTAATAATTGTTGATAGCTTTGATGAGCTGTTAGCAACCCTGACAGAGGAAGATGACTCGTTGACTATGGAAGCAGAAGCCACATGGCAGGCTATCATGCAAGGTAGAGATCATGTTGTTGTTCCCAGTCCAAAACTTTCAAGAGGATGCCCCATTAGGGATTTGGCCAATAAAGTGACTAATAGGTTTCAGAGTATTATCAATGCCCCTAAGAATGAGATTGCAGTCAAGGAGCAGCAGATTCAACTTGCCCATTCATGGCCAATCAAAGGTATATCCAAACAAAATCAAGAGTTTCAAACCTTTGATTGTATTCTACAGGTCACGGTACAGTAGTTTATAACATGTATTCTTGTGTTTTGCTCCTTATTGCGAGTTTGTAAGCATGAGAAGCATCCTTAGTTGGTTAGGAAAGGCAGTTATTTCACCCAATCGGTGAATGGTTTTGTTTGACCAGCCTCCATGGCTAGTTAGAGTAGGGTTAGGCTAGCATTTTCAGTAATAAGTGCTTCATGCACATTTCCTTTTAGTTACTTTTACTTCCCTAAGTACAACTGCACAGGTTTTCTGGCCATTAGGGCCTGTTAGTTTGTTTTAAGTTTTTTGTTGCTATTTGAACTGGTTGGAGTGCTGAGCTTCAGTGTTTTTTGAGTCTGAGATGAGTAGAGTGTGACTCAATGCCCAATGGATATTCAAGGCAATTGGTCCCAATACTTAGCAGGCAAGCATATAGCAGAAGTTGCCAGAAATGTTACAATTTTTTTCACCACAGCTCAAAAAATTGGCAGAGCTGGTATATTGTTCAGTTTAAGGTGAAAGATTTTAATTCATTTCTACCTTGCATAATTATGAAAGGTTTAGTTGTTTAGTGCAATGTGTTTCAAAAGGGAAGGTATCCAGTTTGCGATTTTGTTGTTTAATAGAAGAAAGATTCAGTTCATTCATTGCATTACAGGATATCCATCAGAGAGATAAGTATTTCATTCACTACAATGATTATTCATTTACAAATGAAGTACATAAAAAGGATAAACATTGCATTGAAAGAAATAATGACAAATCAAAATGTCCCACACAAGCTGTGGGAATAGCTGAACAAATGCAAATATAGGGAAAATACTATGTATCTAAGGATAGGGAGAGAAAGTCATATCCATCATTGCCTTGTGTAGTCTTCAATCTCTGAGGTTGCCATCCTATTACTACTCCTCATCTTCGATGAGAACCTACAAAATTGTGGGAAAGTTCTATGAGAGCTCCAGTTATGAGATCTCTATGTACAATCAGAAGAGGCATAACACATTGCCTATAATGCACTGATCAAAGGAACATCACTTCCATGCAAGAGGAACTGAAAAGGAAATAATCATGGAAATTCATTGTTTTATTGTAATCTATTTGTTTCATGTGCAAGTATAGGGTAAGTATGTAGCTGATTGAAGACATATTAGCATGTGGTGTAAAATGAGGCTCCTAGAAGGGTTGAGCCCAGCATGCTCCCCTTTATCTCAAAAGGGATGGAATGAAAATGAAAGATCATTATTCACATTGCCTAAATTGAATGACAAACTGAAGGAGTAGAAGGCAATCAGATGCATTGGGTTCTAGTTCAGGACATATTCATGATTACAGATCAAGAAATGAAATGAAATCATAAAGATGAACTGAACTAATCTAGGACAACATTTAATGGATAAGGACAATTGTTATTGTTGCTATAGTAGCAATTGAGGGAGTGGAAGTCATAAATGAACATCACAGATATATGTATAGGATACTTAGAGCACCAGGTATATTCCATCCATACATCTTTCATGTCATTATATGCCAAATCAATGCAAATAAGCTTCCTCTTTCAAAGAATATATGACTGTTTTGATCATAGCATAACATCGGAGACAAATATCATTTTTATGCATCATTGAATAAACTTGAAAGTGCAAATGAAACAACATGTATTCTTAACTGATACAATGTAGCCATTAAGATACACTGAGCTTAACAAAGAAATCTATTCCATGTTATAAAGATCTTTTAAACATACAATGCATGGAACATCCATGATCAATTATAGAAACATGTATCATTTCATTTGCAGAGTGCATTTATGATGAAGCAACAACGTCTCTAAGAAGCTTCAATGCCATCATCAACTAAAGGGACATCAAATGTAAACAAAGGTTCAGATCATCACTTTTCTCTTCCATATGATTAGATTGTCAAGTGACACATGCATACTATAGCTGAAGAGCATCAAAACTAGATACCCATGAGAAAGGTAAAAGTGCTACAAAGACTAAATGAAGATATCAATTATTAAACACAACCCATATCAGAAACCTTGCCATTGTAGAAGGAGTTTTGGTGTTCCTATCTGATGAGTGACAGGAAAAGAGTCAAGTGGATTGCTTTTTCTAGTTGCAAGATCCATACAGAAGCATTAGTAAATAATCCAAGAGATAGTCATTGGTACTATTTAATATCAGAAATATCATTACAGGTGCATCCTCATGACAGGGACAACACAGGTACATTCATCAAATGAAGCAATCACTTATTAGCATGAGATAGTCTTATATCATAAAGAGACCAAGATGAATAGAAACACATCAAATTCAACAGATGGAGTAGCATCAATTCTATATGGTTTCAATACCATTATCAATGACAGGGCAGTTAGGTAAGGTATATTTGATGAGATTCAGTCAGTACAACAGCAAGTACAATACCATATCATGTTGTTGACCTGTCATTTAAGACATATGCAGAGGTTACCTTTTTCAACAAAAACAAAAGAATGGATTGTTAGTGTTTGAATATATCTCACATTAGACCATGGTCATCAGATGGAAGACATCTTTTCCTTCATAGCAAAGTTAACCCCACATGGGGTTTTGAAATAGATATCAGATACTGAACTAAAATAGCAAAAAGACAGCCAACAACATGAAGGCAGCCATGTCAATACTCTGCTACAACCACATGAAGGTGAGGAGAAACTTGAATTTTAAAAAATCATTGTCATTGTGTACAATATGATCTCGCCAAGTAGATATAGAAATAGAAGGGTGGACAACTTCATTTGTTTGAGTCTGATGGCAGGGTGAGCAGAGGATATGCTCCCAAAATTTTCCCCATATTGTCCTAGGCAATGCAAACATGGAGGATACAATAGTAATGAAACCAGTCCATAAAAGGTTCACAACCACTTCACTGAGTTAGGTGCCAAGACCCATATCAAACTGCAAGAAATTAAGTATAATTCCAGAGAATAACCTATTCTTAATAGCACGATACACTCATTTGGGGTTCAAATCACAAACTCGTATACGAGAAAAACATCCCTTCATTTAGAGATTTCCAGATGATCATGCATTATGTCTGCACCAAATGAAGAAGCAATATATAGGAGAGAAACCACAAGGACTACATCAAAAACCACATTTGGCTGCGGCCATGATAAAATATAGTATTTTTTCTTTAAGAAATGGAAAAATGATGTGTTTTGAATAGATATGCTCACAGAAAGGAGAGTATTTTTCACCAATGGATGGATAGAGGATAGCACGCCAAAGGTTTTAAACCTTCATTCATAGATACAAAACCATGCTAAGTATCCAAGATGAAGAAAATGTAAAATCTTTCTTAGAATGATAGAGTCTAGCCGCGGCCTTGCAAAGATATGAATATAGAACCATGTGTATCTAAGATCAAAAGGTCATATCCATGAAACAATTGAACAATGGAGGGTGCAAAGATGAAACTCACCTTGGCAGGGGGCCAAAAGTTTGTTCTTTTTGTTTCAGTTTGCTTTCAAAAGAACCTCATAGGTGCAGTGATGATGGCCAAAACATCAAGAAGGAATGAAATGATAGTGGCATGAGTGGCGAAGGCAAATACAAAATATACAGAGAGCAATATAATATGTTAAAAATGATACAAAGATCGTGGCTTGAAGGTCGTTTTCACCTCAGGAAATAAAAGGAATGGACGTTATATGTGCATCAAATATGTTACCTTAATTTTTTGCAAGAAGATGAGTTGAGGTCGTGACCAGAAGCAACAGGAGGTTGAGATTTTCAAGATGAAACCCTAGCAGGCTCATGGTGGCTCGTAGAACATGTTTTCATTATAGTTGCAAGTAAAAATGATGGAAAAGCTAGGACAGAATCATTTTGTGATTAGGGTTTTTCATTCTTGCCATAAGTCGTTTGCATTTTGTCACAATGAATTTGCATTTTTATTGTTTAACTAATCCCTCAAGGGTATTTTGTTCCTTTGCATATGTCTATTTCCTAGGATAGATGCCTTAAATCCCTTTTGAGTATTCAGTGCCAAGTTATTAGCCCTTTAAAACTCATTAGGACTCCTTTTGAAGATAAGTCATAAAGCCCACATGCCTTATGTGGATTGCAGATTGAATGGAGGGCAGGCCTTGAAGGCCTTTATGTTCAAACTTCATATGCCTCAGGATTTTTGCAGAGATCAAATGGAAGGCAGTATCATAGGCCTTTTTTTTGGCAAAACACCATATTACACCCTTAATATTTTTATGATTTTTATAGAAAAATCAAGTATTGTAATTGCAACATACTTGGCAAATAATGAAAATATAAGCCTTGTATTATTGTTTGTAAAAGAAAATCAAATAGGGATATGAAATAAACTACAAAGCATTGTAAAGTTTTATTTTAAAGCAATAGTTTATAAATTGCTTTAAAATCAAAACTATTTTAGGCAGTTAAAACTAATAAAGCAAATCAAATATTCCTTCCTTGATTTGTTTTATTTTGAGGTAGATGAAGACAAAAAGTAAGGTTTCATGGGTAGATAAAAGAAGATTTTTGATGGGGCCACATGAGAGAATTTTTTGGCACCTTGTTTTCACAGTTTCAACACATCTTGAAAGGTTTTATTTTGGATTTTCTGAGGAGCTCAAAAATGGACTTGGATGTCTATTATTAGGACCTTTTTTCTAGCTTTCAAGGAGAGATTATTTTCACAGGATATATGTCAGAGATTACTTCTTTTTCAGTAGTTCTAGTTGTAGTCTTACAGCCTAGAGTGAAGTTGCCTTTGAAGGTGTCTATGTATCGCAGGCATGCCCGTGAGTCTGATTGGCCATCGGTCTGAGCCCCCCCACCTATATGAATCTTGTTGTGGGTCTGTGCCCATGTATGGGTGATGTGACAATGCCTTCTGCAGGTTTGAGCCCGTGAAGGAGAGATTTCATTGTTGAGAGGTGTCCAACTATGTGCCAATGTGAGCGTAGGACAAGTCATTGATGGTCCTGTGTGGTCGATGGCATGGGGTAAAGGTGTCAATAGGTGCAGATCTAGCCTTCTATTGCGCAGGCTATGGTCTCAGCCCTCCCCACCTGTGTAGACCTTCGTCACTTGCCCTTCAAAGGGTGATCAACGTAATGCTTCGTAGGATCTTCATAGGGCATTTACCCGTCCTCTCTCCTCTTGTGATGATGGACCCTTGTGTGGGAGCTGAAACTAAGGAAAACACAGTTAGGTTAGAGAAAACCAACAAAAAAATGAATCACTCACAGATTGAAGCTTGATTCCAGCCTAATGGAGACGATTCACACAACTAGCAAATAGGGCTTGATGCTAATCCACTATGGCTCTGATACCATGTAGAAACTGCCAATATCGTGGAGATACAACAAGCACGAGATTGCAAGTGAAAACAAACAAATGTATTAACAAATGAGAATATATAAATAGGAGAAGTTGGATACCTGACTCTCCACAAAACAAGGAGAGGTGGTGACTTATAACCCATATGAATAGCGCAACTACCCATGACAATAGTGGTGAGGTGTCCATTGGAATGACACATCTCCCAAACGACCAACTACTTTAGACAAAGTCAAAGAACATGTGGAAATCACCTAACTATGTTTAAGTTAGTGTAAACTATAGGAGTTATACACCAATAGGGAGAAATTGCTCCAAGTTCTAAATTCTAGCAATGAGGTGGATAGTTCTATAATGAGTTATACATGTGACATATTTAGAAATTTGTGTGCATTAGATTTTCATCAGTGTAGAAACCCATTCAACCTTAAAAGTGATGGGACTATGGTTAGAGAAAATGATCTTCATATATAGTGTAAAAAATCTACCCTTGTGAGAGAAAAGAATTAAACCACGTTGTTTAAAGTGCATAACACAATCAAGTCATTTAATAACTCTATCCTCACTAGCCCATAAGTTTATTTATAAAATCCAACGATTCAATGTGGCATGCTGCTATAAGAAATATAGGTCCACTAACCCAAAATGGTTTTTGAAATAAAACCATGCTTTACACTCTTTGATGCACCAATGCATTGCCAACAAGTTGACTTTAACTTTAGGAGACTACCATATTAAAGTTTCCACAAACTAGCTAGTTGGAAAGCAATAATTGGTTAGCAAGCCAATGCAAAAATGCCATCCTTTCAGGGCCATCATTAGAGCTTTAAACATTTACAATGCCTACCATTTTCGCATTAATGTAAAAGATCGCCCACACAACATGGTGGATGGGTTCCCTAAAGTAATAATTGTAGAGTACAAATCGTGAGCAATTACCATGCATGCACTACCACATCTATTGTCATTTGAAGTGACAAGATGAAAAGCTTGAGGCTAGATAAATCTCAAGGTGACTTGAAGCAAAAAATGTATCTTAAATTTCTTTTAAACAAATAGTATCAAATGGACCTAATTGTTTGCATGTAGTTTATACAAAGAACTTATGAGAAATCTTATGTAAGGCCTCTAACATTCAAGGAGATAACATTCATGTCATGGGATTCTCCATAGAGTGCTCCAATTGACCATTGTCATCATCTACTAAAGCATGAAACACGTCACCTACCAAAGGTCAATTCTTGGGTCAAATATAGTCTCCAAATAAAATAGGGTGGCATGTGTTGCTATAATCTCCCTTTGGTGACTCATCCTTACTAGAAAGATTGTGAGAGTGCTTGAAGGGTGAAGCACTCATGAGAGAAGCATAAAAATCTCTCATCGAGTGCTTATAGATAACCCTCTCTATAACTAATTGAGTGGAAATAGCATAAGGTGGCTTAGATATTGGAACCATTGTGTTTTGATGGCACAAGATATTGTCCATACAGAATGGACATATGGCCATCAAATATACATGTATGCCTATCATGCATGCATCTACACCATGCATGGTAAGTTATGAAAAAGTTAAAATATTGTTTACTTTCAAATAAATGTGAGCCACTACATTGAGTAGCATTGTTTCCCATACACAAGAGTTGGTTGGCATATGCACTAATAAAATGCAGATCATGTGTTCAAATTGCAATTTATTTCAACACACTTAAAAAATATTCTAAATATTTTCTTATTTCAACACACTTAAATAATATTCTAGGTATATTCTCAGTGACAAGATGGCCATAGATACATTCTTTATAGAGAAAACATAATGTATTCTAAATATTTCCCAAGGGACCCAATAACCATATATATGTATTTAAAGGCCATGAATACATTCTGTATAAAGAATAGATGTTGCCCATTTTGAAAAGCCTTCACAGTAATCTCAAATTTGTGGACATACAAAAACTCTAAAGAGAATCGCTAGCCCTGAATTAGACATAACAAAGTTTAAATTTTTTTTTCAAAGCTACTAAAAATGGAAGAGTGCTCCATACATATAGAAAAGCTTTCATGCATATTACAAACAACTAAAAAAACTCATTCATTCCTTATCCCTTATTGTCTTCATATTTACATAATGCAGTTTTCTTTCAAATACAATCAAATAGCCTAAATTTTAGACTTTGAAAAAAGGGTGCGCTGATCTTTGACTGCAATGAATATCAACTCGAGTGAGATGAGATATTGCCTCAGATCTCTGGTTAATGAAACTAGATCCCTTGTCCATCAGATTCACCGTATGCCGTATATGAATCCGAATCCATGCATTGGTAATCAAAACATCATGCAGAAGAGGATTCTAATAACAATGTTTAAACTCTTGTTTGTTTTCTTGCTTTTGTAAGGTGTTCCTATATATATCTTTTTGTAATTCGCCTTTGGCCTCGTTTATGATGGAATCAAATATTTTTACATTAAACAAAAGGGTGCACTGAGTCACCAATTCTTCCGTGGGTTGATTTAAATTTATTTTTATGGGTCAGTGTGTATTAATATTTTATGTTATCTTTTAGTAAGCAGAAGATAAAATTGTCGTCTCCCTTCATTAAATCTGTAAAAGACAACTCACAAAAAATGTTTTGAAACATACATGCTATTGTAGTTTTGTGTTGCAAAGATACCCACGTTGCCTCTATAAATTCAATGCACAACTCCATCAGTAGTACATGAAAGCATTGTTCTTAATAACTACATTAAATTGTAACGTTATGAAGAAAACTAGTGCTTTGAAATATATAGGAATATTGCTGCTATGGCTGTTGTTGCTAAGGCCTTGTGTGGGTAGTTATTTTACTGTATGGGCAGGGCCTGGGTTTAACAACAAGGCTGCTCGTTACAGTAAATGTGGGTGTTCTAATGTAGGTAGCGATTTGCATGGAGGATATGAGTTTGTATACCAAGGATAGACTGCCGCTGCTTATAATGCTGCTAATTGTGGAGGAGTAGCACATACTCGCTTTGGGGGCAGTGCAAGAGGCTGCACCACTTTTGGCTGGAATAGCTTCTTCATTCAATGCTGATAATGGTGTTTTCTGTGTATTTGTTGTTGGAGTATGAAGTCCAGAAGTCATTGTTTTTCCCGCTAAAACATTTGTCTCTTGGTCTTCCTTATCCATTATGGATATTGCTTTATAAAAGAGATGTATTGTTGTTGTTATGCATTGTATTCATACTTCAAACAAAGATAATAAAATTATTCCCCTACTCCTGTGGATGTAACCAATTAATGGTGAACCACGTAAATCGATTGTCTCATGTTTTTGATTATTAATTTCTGTTCTATTGCTCTCTTTGTTTTTTTTTGTTCCATTGTTTTAATAATTGGTATCAGAGCTCGGCTAAGGAGATGGTTGAGGAATTTGTGACGAATTTTGAAGAGATGGAAGAAGCAGACAAGTGGAGAATAGAGAAATTTTCTGGGCATAACTTTGGGCTATGGAAGCTTTAAATTCATTCCCTGCTAATTCAAAAAGACCTAGCCATCATACTGAAAGGAAAGACAACAAAACTGGAGAGTATGATAGATGACGAATGGGATATCATGGATCAAAAAGTAGCTGCTACAATTATCCTTTCGCTGTCCAATAATGTCCTATTTAATGTTGCCTCAGAAACATTGGCAAAAGAAATCTGGGACAAGCTTTTTGACATGTATGAGACAGCATCAACTACCAATAGGGTATTGTTGTTGAAGAAGTTATTCAATCTGAAGATGAAAGAAGGAAAAAGTTTTTCAAATCATTTGAATGAACTCAACATCGTGATCAGCCAACTTGTTTTCATAGAAATCAATTTTGATGATGAAATGAGACCTATGTTGCTCTTGTGTTCTCTTCCTGATAGCTGGGATAGCATGGTGATGACTATCAACAATTCGACACCTGGGAGAGGAGTATCTGAAGACAAGGAAAAGAAAAAGGAAGCAATGTTAAGATTTGACAATATCATAGCCACACTTCTCAACGAAGACATGAGAAGAGGACAAAATAAAACATCCGGTGAAGCCTTGGTTTTAGGCAATAGGGGAAGAACCTAAGATCGAGGAAAACATAATAGGAGAAGATCTAAATCTGCCAAGAGATCAAAGTCAAGAGGACAGAAAGAAGGTTGCTAGTTTTGCAGAAAAGATGGACATGTCAAAAAGGATTGTTGGTGTTACAAGAAAGCCCAAAAATAGATGAAAGAAAATGAGTTGAACACAACATATGAAGATGATGGAGGAGCTCTAGTCTTGACCACAAGCGAAACTACAGCTGACTCATAGACTTTAGACTCCAGTGTCTCCTTTCATGCAACCTCAAATCAGGATGCCTTCAAAAACTATCAAGAAGGAAAATTTGGTAAGGTTTATCTCGGTGACAATGAGCCTTGTGAGATAGTTGGCAAAGGGGACATAATGCTACATCTAAAAAATGGAAACAAGTGGCTATTAAGTGATGTGAGACATGCTCCTAAGCTAAAGAGGAACTTGATTTCCGCAGGATAGCTTGATGCTCAAGGGTGTAGCATCATCTTCTCTTCTAATTTTTGGAAAGTGACCAAAGGAGCCTTAGTTGTTGCAAAAGGTAGCAAATTGGGATCTCTTTATGTGCTAGAGTGTCACACTGAAGTGGGAGCTACCATGGCTGTAGTGGACAGTAGGACAGAACTTTGGCATAAAAGACTTGGCCATATGAGCAAGAAGGGAATGGAAATTTTGATCAAAAGAGGCCAACTTTCAGGTTTACAATCAGCAGATTTAGAGCTATGTGAGCATTGTCTTTACGGGAAACAAAGGCTATGGTAGGATGTCTAATTGCAAACTGGCCGATGGAAGAAACTTCAAAGGAGAAGTAAACCGAAGTAAAGAAAAGAAAGAGAAAGGATAAACAAATGGGATTTATTGGCAATACAGGAAGTTCACAAACTTCTGAAGTTTGCCAATGGGCAAGTTATCGGATTGGTGAACTTGCCAACAAAAGAACAAGAAAGAGGAGATCAGCAGTCTCTGTAGAGGTGGAATCACTGATAAAGACAGAAGATAGAGTAAAACACCTTGATTTGAAACACATGCGAGATAGCCAAAATACAGATAAGTTGAAATACACAGTGTATTTCAACCAAGCACAGATGAGAAAATAGAGGATATTGATCATGCCTAAGGATAAATGGTATGAGTTCAAGATCAACTCAAGTCCTATGACATGTACCAATGCTCCTTGCATGAATTTTCTAGTGCATAGACATGCACAAAGCATGCAGAAAAAATAGGAAAAGCATGCGGCAAAGCGCATGTAGTCAAAACGATAAATTAAAGAAGGATTGCAGTTTTAAAATAACTTTAGAGCAATTGAATAACAGATAAACAAAGAGATAAGTTAGATTCCAGCTACCAAATTCCCATGCATCTTTAAATCATAACAGTCAAGACCATGCAGGGTGTTGCGAACTTGCGGTCATGCAGAAAGCAAATGCCTCTTTTTCTCCACCCCTTGTTTATAAAAAGAGGATACACTGCATTCAATAAGGGGTTGTATATTTTTTGGAAGCAGATTCTTTCATTTTTGTTGATGGCATTGTAGCCAAAACAGAGGCTCTTCCTGAAGCAAAATTTGTATTGTAACTCAGAGTAGACGAAATATTCCCAATCACACATTTGTTTTATATGTTTTCAGACCTGTAGAGGTTGTTATGTACCTTTCAATTCAATAAAGGAGTCTTTCATCTTTTCATGGCTGTCTTATTATGTAGGTTATTGAGTAGTTGATGTTTTCTAGTGATACATTGTTACCCTTTAAACCTTGTCTGATTTCTTAAATTACTTTTAAGACAAAAAGTCATATGAATGTGCAAGTCATGGTTTGTTCAATGAGTAAGGATATAGTTTAGTTATGAAAGTATCATTTTTCCTTTTGAAATACTATCCAAACAAAAGTCTTCTTTCCATGAAATACTTATGCTCTAAAATATCTCAGATCTTCAAATTGTGTGAGTCTAAGCTCGGTTATTGAATGTATTGTGTTTATGCTGCAGTATTATTGGTCTCTTGCAATTTTTTGCATCACCTTCTTAAGTTTTAGGTTTTGTTTATGTTACCCCTTTTCCCTTTTCTCAGCAAGCAACATTAGAATAGAGTAGTTTAGGTCAGGTACCAGGGGAACCATCCTGCTCTAGAGGTTGATCTCAACCTATCAAAGCCCACACTTTGAGAGATCTTCCCATGTTTCACTAAGTAGTTGAGTTTTCTTCAACTCAACAAGGGTACATACTTGAGTGATAATAGTTTTTGGCACGTCTGGTGGGACAAAGGGCTAGTTTTAGTCCAACATAATTCTATTTTCATTATTGTTTTGGTATGTACAACAATGAATCCTACCTTTTCAGATGACAAGATACATACCTGGTGACTCTATTATCCTAGTTTTAGAAAAGATTCAGTGTAAATAGCTTATGATAAATATTCAAACAAGGAGGAGTGCTGATCCTTTTGAGTACCTATAGTTGTCTCCACTGAGAAGGAAAGGAAGGACAATTAAAAGGAGCCCAAGTCCAATAAAAAGGACTCTCTCAACACCTCCTCCTAGTAGACCCTTTGGGCATATTGTTGTAGACCTGACACCATTGGTTCCTATGGCACTACCTAGGAATCAAGTCTTTGTTTCCTTCAATCAGGGGAGTCCTCTAAATTTAGCCCAGCATGATGACATACCTATGGCCACCCTTAGGAACTTGCCTTTTTTTATTGGAGAGGATCTAACTAAGCCTATAGAACAAATGAGGGATGTGGCTACCATGTGGGAAGTCCATAATAACACTGCTGACAATGTTGCAACTAGACTGTTGGCTACTTCATTCAAGGGGAAAGCTCTTCAATGGTTCAGGGGTTTGGCAACCAATTCTATCAATACATAAGAACAACTAGGTGATGCATTGTGTCAGCAATTTGGAGATAATTTCAACCACCTTTCATTGGTAGAATAGTTGATCACAATCAAGAGAGTTCCATATGACCACCTGGCAGATTTCAACTTATGTTTTGACAAGACATGGAACAAAATTCCATAAATGGTACGGTCTTCTGCTAATTGTTCATTTTTGTATTATTTGAAGGCTTTAAATAGTGACATAACAGTTATGATTCAGTGCAAAAGTATAGAAATATTTAGAGAGAAGAAACAAAGAATTATATAGAGAAAACTAGCATTATAATTACTAAAGGTTATATCTAATTCCAAGTCTAGTCTTTTCAAAAAGAACACATGGGATGCAATCCATGATTATGCAACATGATAGATCATGAGTGAGCTCCAAAATTATTTTAATATAAGATAAATATTAAAGATTCATCAAGATTGTATTGTTGTTGCAAATTAGGCTAGAGGATTTAATCTTAATAAAGTGTCATGATGCTAAGTCCTATTGCTAGAAAGGATTTTTCTATTAAGTACCTATGGATAAGTTACCCTAGCTAGAATAAGTGAGGGAAAATCCATTGAGTAGTCCCAAAGAGGCTTAATGCACAAGCAAGTAGACAAAAGATTCGACCATCAGAGCATAAAAGTACAAAGATAACAAACTTCCTTACAAAAAAGCCCAAAGGTTTCAAAGGCTCTGTCATTACTAGGGAGGCAAGTAGAGACATTTGAAAATAATGTTTGGACAATTTGAAGAAAAGTTTTCAAAGCTAAGAGCCTTAATCATTGCAAGAAAGAAAGACATTCAATGTGAACATAGGCTTTCTCATTGTCAAGCTTGAAAAAAGTAATACATAGTTTAGATGCTGAAAGCCACTCCATGCCTTCTTACATGGTAATGTTATTATCAATAATATAGCATATTTGAATGAAGTCGGTTTACCCTAGACAAAAAATGGAAGGTGGCAAGCGATGAATACATAGGACAAGCACTTTAGAAGAAATTTTATAAGATATAGAGTAATGCAATACACTACTAGCTATAGATAAGCTCTAGATCTCCACCTTGGGAAATGAATTTGATAATCTCATGGTTGGTCATAGACCCTAAGGAACCCTTATGGGGAGCTTCTCTATAGACCTAGAGAGGGTATGGTCCTATAAAGTGCCACTTAGCCTTATAAAATTTGTAAAGAAAGTAATCTAACCTCAATTATTTAAAGTTATCCATGAGGTTCATAAGTGTGTCATGTAACTATAAAAGGTGAGTTGAGTATTGCAAGCTAATTTGGTTGACTGGCAAAGCAGTTAGGAACAACACCTAAAATATTGTTGAAGTGTAGAATGACACGCTTGAGAGTCATGATGGGCTTGAAAGAGTAACTTATAATGGTCCAAGAATGCTTAGGAGATGTCTAACAAAGAGAAAATCCTCCTACATATAGTTGTAGGAGATTTAATATAAAAGTGGGTTTGTTTAAGATGTAGGAACCTGAAAACTCGTCCTTTTAGGATTTGTCTACCACCATGAGCTAGTATAAGCAAGATTGAATTTGAACTCCTTTGGATTTATGAGCATTAGTAACCTTGAGTTGATGATAGAGTTTTGAAACCTAGGTTTGTAACTACAAATTAAGACGATGTCCTTTAAGCTTGTAAGACATGAGAGAAAATTATTTAGACACAATGGACTTTGTGCATTTGCAGAAATGTGAAACTTGCTTGCTACACTTACGTAGGAAGTGGGGGTATGAGAAAATAACAAAACCCCAGAAATTATTCTAGTTGGAAGAGTAGGGAAGAAATTGCTCCAACTTCTAAATTCTAGAAATGAGGTGGATAGTTCTAGAATGAGTTATACGTGCGACATATTTAGAAATTTGTGTGCATTAGATTTTCATCAGTGTAGAAACCCATTCAACCTTAAAAGTGATGGGACTATGGTTAGAGAAAATGATCTTCATATATAGTGTAAAAAATCTACCATTGTGAGAGAAAGTAATAATTGGTTAGCAAGCCAATGCCAAAATGTCATCCTTTCAGGGCCATCATTAGGGTTGTAAAAACTTACAATACCTAATATTGTCACATTAATGTAAAAGATCACCCAAACAACATGGTGGATGGGTTCCCTAAAGCAATAATTGTAGAGTGCAAACCATGAGCAATTACCATGCATGCACCACCACATCCATTGTCATATCAAGTGACAAGATGAAAATCTTGAGGCTAGATAAATCTCAATGTGACTTGAAGCAAAAAATCTATAACTTAAATTTCCTGTAAACAAATAATATCAAATGGACCTATTTGTTGGCATGTAGTTTATACAAGAACTTATGAGAAAGCTTATGTAAGGCCTCTAACATTCAAGGAGATAACATTCATGTTATGAGATTTTACATAGAGTGCTCCAATTGACCATTGTCATCATCTACTAAAGCTTTAAACTAGTCACCTACCAAAGGTCATCGCTTGGGTCAAATATAGTCTCCAAATAAATAGGGTGGTATGTGTTGCTATAATCTCCCCTTGGTGACTCATCCTTACTAGAAAGATTGTTAGAGTGCTTGAAGGGTTAAGCACTCATGAGAGAAGCATCAAAATTTCTCATCAAGTGCTTATAGATAACCCTCTCTATAACTAATTGAGTGGAAATAGCATAAGGTGGCTTAGAGGCTGGAACTATTGTGTTTTGATGGCACAAGATATTGTCCGTACAGAATGGACCTATGGCCACCAAATATACATGTATGCCTATCATGCATGCATCTACAGCATGCATGGTTAGTTAAGAAAAAGTAAAAATATTGTTTACTTTCAAATAAATGTGAGCCACTACATTGAGTAGCATTGTTTCCCATACACAAGAGTTGGTTGACACATGCACTAATAAAATGCAGATCATGGATTCAAATTGCTACTTATTTTAACACACTTAAAAAATATTCTAAATATTTTCTTTTACACTATAACCATATACCATGAATACATTCTGTATAAAGAATAGCTACTGCCCATTTTGACAAGCCACCATCGTAATCTCAAATATGTGGAAAACTCTAAAGAGAATTGCTAGGCCTGAATTGAACATAACAAAGTTTATTTTTTCCTTTCAAAGCTTCTAAAACTGGAACAGTGCTCCATACATATAGAAAAGCTTTCATGCATATTACAAACCAAAAAAAAAAAGAAAAAACTCATCCATTCCTTATCCCTTATTGTCTTCATATTTGTCTTCATATTTACTTATTGTAGTTTTCTTCCAAATACAATCAAATAGCCTAAATTTTAGACTTTGAAAAAAGTGTGCGCTGATCTTTGACTTCAATGAATATCAACTCGAGTGAGATGAGATATTGCCTCAGAACCCTGGTTAATGGAACTAGATCCCTTGTCCATCAGATTCACCGTAGGCCGTATATGAATCCGAATCCATGCATTGATAATCAAAACATCAAGCAGAAGAGGACTCTAATAACAATATTTAAGCTCTTGTTTGTTTTCTTGCTTTTGTAAGGTGTCCCTATATTTCTTTTTGTAATTGGCCTTTGGCCTCGTTTATGATGGAATCAAATATTTTTAACTTTAAAAAAAGGGTGCGTTGAGTCACCAATTCTGCCGTGGGTTAATTTAAATTTATTTCCATGGGTCAATTTTAGCTTTTAGTGCTTATTAATATTTTATTAGGCTGAAAGCCTTCCTTATGTGAGCATCACATGTTGAATTATATAGATGGCCTAGATTAAAAAGACTACCATGAAATCAATCTTGTCCATTGATTGTTTTTTCAAAATGTTATAAATGATAAAAAACAAAAAAGTTCCCTTTATCACTTTGACAATTGATAAATTGTTAATTTTTTATTTTATTTTTCTACAAAATGTCATAAATGATAAAAAACAAAAAATTTTCTTTACCTTTATCACTTTGACAATTGATAAATTGTTAATTTTTTATTTTATTTTTCTACAAAATATCAAAAACAAAAAAGTTCCCTGACAATTGATAAACTATTAATTTTTTATTTTATTTTTCTCTAGTATTATTGCAATGATTTTTTTAATCTAGTGATTATCAATCAAAACAAAGTATTATTTTACATGAGAAATTTTTTGGGAAATATTATTTTGAATAAAACAAACACACTAAAATCAAGTAAAAAAATAAGAAACGAATTTAGTTATTCAACAAATAATATTTATTTTAATGTTAAACAAATAATATTTTTTCTTTAAATCTATGCAAATATTATAACAAAATTGTAATATTCATATTAATGTGATTATTTAATTTTGATTCATTGTATATATATTATTTATAAATTTGATATGTTAAATATTAATGAAATAATATAATTAATTATATATTAATAATATAATGTATATTAAATTATTGATTATACAAATTAGTAGAATTAATATGTGATAAATATTATAAAAGTTCATATATCAAATACATACTTTCGTAGTATGTATTTAATAGAAAAATATAGTTATGCTTTATGTGCATAATATTAGATATAAGTTGTAGAACATAAATCTATTGTACCCTCACATAATTATTTTTAAAATAATTATATGATTAAATATGCATTTGTTTCTATGGTGTATTATATAAAAATCAATAAGAGATTTAAATAATTTACTACATGTACCCAACTAATGTTTGTTCATCTCAATATGTTTCATCTCAATATGCAATGTACAAAAGAAATTTACTAATATAAGTGCAAGAAGACAATAGTTAATGTGATGAAATTTAATAAGAATTTAGTGGATTAAATAACTTATAGAATTTAGTGTATTAAATAACTTATAAATTAATAGATAATAAAAAATATCTAACAAATTCTATAATTTCTTCTACAAAATTTTCAGCCTGCCCGTTGAACCTATGGGTCTAATTGCTAGTGTTATCGTTTAAAGCAGAAGATAAAATTATCATCTCCCTTCATTAAATCTATAAAAGACAACTCATAAAAAATGTTTTGACACATACATGCTATTGTAGTCAATATGCAATGTACAAAAGAAATTTACTAATATAAGTGCAAGAAGACAATAGTTAATGTGATGAAATTTAATAAGAATTTAGTGGATTAAATAACTTATAGAATTTAGTGTATTAAATAACTTATAAATTAATAGATAATAAAAAATATCTACAAATTCTATAATTTCTTCTACAAAATTTTCAGCCTGCCCATTGAACCTATGGGTTCAATTGCTAGTGTTATCGTTTAAAGCAGAAGATAAAATTATCATCTCCCTTCATTAAATCTATAAAAAGACAACTCATAAAAAATGTTTTGACACATACATGCTATTGTAGTTTTGTGCCACACAGATACCCATGTTGTCTCTATAAATGCAAAGCACAACTCCATCAGTAGTACATGAAAGCATTGTTCTGAATAACTACATTAAATTGTAACATTATGAAGAAAACTAGTGCTTTGAAATATATAGGAATATTGTTGGTATGGATGTTGTTTCTAAGGCCTTGTGTGGGTAGTTATTTTACTATATGGAAAGGGCCTGGGTGTAATAACTAGGCTGCTCGTTACAGTAAATGTGGGTGTTCTAATGTAGGCAATAGTTTGCATGGAGGATATGAGTTTGTATACCAAGGACAGACTGCCGTTGCTTATAATGCTGCTAATTGTGGAGAAGCAGCACAGACTCGCTTTGGTGGCAGTGCAAGCGGCTGCACCACTTTTCGCTGGAAGAGCTTCTTCATTCAGTGTTGATAATGGTGTTTTCTGTGTATTTGTTCATGTCTATACTAGGATGAGTTGAGTCAGGGTTAGCATCTTGTCTTTATGATTTGTATCTGGCCTAGTGTGTTAAATTCGGGTCAGAATTGTGTGAGGATTTTTATCTGGTCTGCTAGTTTGATAGTATGAAAAAAGGGTGTTTTCTGTGTCTTTGGCTCAGTCTGTTATAGGAGGAGTTGACAGAGGATTTGCATCTGATCTTTATGGTTTGTATTAGTCTTCATGATTTGTATCTGGATTAGTTTGTTTAATTCAGTAAGGATTTGAATTCAGTCTTTATGTTAATGCTGGAAGCACAAATGAATTGCAGAAAAATGAGTAATAAACAGAGCACAAACAAATTAGAAAGAAAAATAAAAATGACACCAGATTTATCGTGGTTCACCAAGACTGGTTACATCCACACTGAGCAAAGGAATTTATTATTTCTGAAAGAATTGAGTTTTACAATGTGATAACCAGCATATATAATGCTTCATCATACATCAAACAAGGAATGTGAATAGACAAAGAATTGGCGGGAAAATAATATGTCTATTGGACTTCATTTCCTTACAATCTTCCACTTGAAGGCCAACAGATGCTGCAACTCATCAATCATTCCCTTGCTCTAAACTTTCGGTCACTTCTTCTTAACTAGACCAAGAGAAGTCTTGGCACATTCAAACTTCTCTTTGAGAACAACCTTGGTCAAAATGTCTACCGGATTGACCTTTATGTCAATTTTTAGCAACTTGTAACTTGGCCTCTTCAACCACATGACGAATGAAATAAGCATGTATGTCGATATGTTTAGAACAACACTGAGATGAATAATTGTGAGCCATAAAAATGGTGCTGCGACTATCACAAAACATAACATAGTCACTTTGTTGACATCTCAAATCACTAAACAATCACTGTAACCAAAGCATCTCCCTAGCACCTTCGGAAAGAGCCATATACTCAGCTTCGGCAAAAGAAAGAGCAACAGAATGTTGCAGCCTCGAGACCCAACTAATGGAAGCTCTAACAAACATAAAAACATAGCCAGTAGTAGATCTCTATTTATCTAAATCTCTGGCAAGATCAGAATCAATGAAACCTTGCAGCTGTACCTTATTGCCACCAAAACATAAAGCATAAGTAGAAGTACCTTTAAGATACCTTAATATCCATTTGACGGCTTCCCAATGAGGCTTACTGAGATTGCTCATGAACTTGCTCACAACTCCCACTGCATGAGCAATATCGGGACGAGTGGAGACCATATCATACATAATGCTACCAATAGTCAATGTATAAGGAATACCTTGCATAAACTCCTTATCCTCTTGTGTTTTTGGACACAAATCAGAAGATAAATGAAAATGGGTAGCAAGAGGAGTAGAAACAATCTTCGCATCAGCCATACCAAATCTATCTACAACCTTGTCAATGTATGCCTTTTGTGACAACATGATCTCCTTCTTTTGTCTATCCCTAGTGATGGTCATTCCAAGAATCTTCTTAGCTGGGCCTAAGTCTTTCATAGCAAATCTCTTAGCTAATTGTGACTTCAATTCAGAAACAATCCTCATACTTGTACTAGCTACCAACATGTCATCAACGTAGAGCAAGAGAATGACAAACTCACCATTAGGAAGTTGCTTATAATAGACACAAGGATTTGATTCACATCTTAAGAAGTTTTGCTCAGTCATAAAGCGATCAAACTTGAGATACCATTGTCGCAAGGCTTGCTTGAGCCCATACAAGCTACGCTTGAACCTGCAATAAAGATGTTCCAGTCCCGATTTTTTAAATCCTTCTGGCTGCTCCATGTATAGCTCTTCATCAACATCACCATGTAGAAAGGTTGTCTTGACATCCAACTGATCAAGTTCAAATCCCAAACTACAACCAAACCCAAAACTACCTAGATTGTGGTCATTCTCACAACTGGTGAGAAAATCTCATTAAAATCTATACCTTTCTATTGATCATACCCTTTGACAACTAGTCTAGCATGATAACATTTGTTGTCCCCAACTTCCTCTTTCAACTTGTATACCCAATGATTCTTCAAGGGTCTTCGATTAGGTGGAAGTGGCACTAAATCCCAAGTGTTATTAGTTTACAATGAACTCATTTCATCTTGCATCGCCTCTTGCCATTTCAAAGAGTCAACTACCTTGCAAGCCTATTTATAAGTAGCTAGTTCAGGTTGATCAAAAATTAAAATTTCAGGCTGTCTCTTCTGAATACAATAACTCATAATTAGAGAATTTGGAAGGTCATTTCCTCTCCCGAGTAGACCTCCTTAAGTGATGACCCTCCTGTTGCAAATTTGAGTCTTCCAAATTCATTTTATGCAACTGATTTTGAACATTTTCTATTTGATTTTGTAAATTGGCCTCATAGCTCTGGCTCTGCACACTTCCCTGTTGGATAGTTCCCTGCATCTAGATATTTCCTTGTGCAAATTCTCTAATGTTCTACCTTTGCACATGAAAACTCTCCTATCTCTGAATGCTACCCTGATCCGGCATAGAGACTTGTAAACGCCTCTCATTGGAGACTTCAATATGAGGCAGCGATGACACTTCTGGAGGCTACATTGCATCTGGCAAAGGCAGTGATGGTGTTAGAGGAAATGTCAATTGTAGAGGAAGCTGCAATTGAGTTTGACCAGGTAGTGAACATGTTTGAAGTGGCTGCGTAGCATTTTGGGAGAATATAGACTACATTTGACTAGTAGCTAGTGGTCTTAGACTTTCTTTAGGCAACAATAAAGACCGTGTGATATTTATTGGAGGCAACGTATTAGCCAAAAGAGGCTGTGTAGGAGTTATTACCTGCTGTGTTGGTGTTAGAGGTAGTGGATTATATATGGGGGCAGGGAATGTGTTAGGGGAGGTAGCGTGGAAGCTGAGGAAGTCAAACCTCCAATGTTATCATTAATTCTTCCTTGACTGGAGTGTGTGTGAGCTAAGGAAGGCTATGCTTCAAATAAAGGCAGCAAACACTCATTTGGGGGCAGCGTTCTATCCAAAGGAGGCTGTGTAGAATATGCAGGGGTCTGGGAGCTAATTAGATGCTGTGTGGAGGTATGAGGAGGCAGCGATCAAGTGGTAGGGGGCTGCATAGAAACACAAGAAGACTAGAAACTAATAGAAGAAATATTTCCTTGTTTCTGAACCATATCATTTCCATTATCAAATAAATCAACTGATATGTAATCTTTTGAAGATGTATTTTCTTTGTACAAACCTGGGAAAACTCTTTCATTGAAGATGACATCTCGACTGCGAGTGACCTTTTTGGCGACGAGATCCCACAACATGAATCCATACTGATCCTCGCCATACCCAAAAAAAATACACTTCTATAATTTGGGATCCAATTTGGATCGTTTCTCATGGGGAATAAGAGAAAATGCTTCACATCCGAACACCCATAGATGATTATAAGAAATACGTTTGCCCAACCACCTTTCCTCAAGAATGTCAAGATTTAACCGAGATGAAGGAGCTTGATTAATGAGATAAACCGCTGTGTTGCAAGCTTCTGCCCAGAATTCTTTTCCCAGTCCAGCATTGGAAAGCATACATCTTGCTTTTTCCAAAATCGTTCTATTTAACCTCTCCGCAGCCCCATTTTCTTGCGGTGTAAAAGGAACAATTTTGATTCTTCGAATACCATTTTCAGCACAAAAATTATCAAACTCTAGTGAACAAAATTCACTGCCATTTTCAGTTTGCAAACACTTGACATTATGCCCACTCTGATTTTCAACTAGAGCTTTAAAAATTTTGAATTTGCTGAACACTTCAAATTTTTTATTGAGCATAAAAATCCAAACTTTCCTAGTGTAGTCATCAAGGAAAGTCAAAAAATAATTAGAACCTCCAAGAGAAGTTACCTCAGTTGGCCCAAAAACATCCGAATAAACCAACTCCAAAGGTGAGGTGTTCTTCTCATGACCCGTCTTCATGAAGCTGATCCGCTTCTGCTTGTCGTAAAGACAATTTTGGCAAAAGTCCAAATACATAGATTTCAACCCTGGTAATTGTTCTCTTTTGATCATTACTTCAAGACCTTTCCTACTCATATGTCTAAGCCGTTAGTGCGAAATCTCAGTTTCGCTATCCATCAGTGTCATAGTAGCTCCCACTTGATTGCTTTAATTGCATCTTCCAACTTTATCTCCATTGAAGTCAGTTGGGTAACTAAGGTATTAAACTCATTCAGATGGTTTGACATGATTCTGCCTTCTTTCATTTTCAGGTTATAAAGCTTTTTCATAATAAAAACTTTATTAGATGCTGAAGCCATCTCATACATTTTAGAAAGTTTATTCCACAACTCCTTCGAAGTCTTCTCCGCTGAAACATTAAACAATATAGTACTAGACAGTGAGAGGAAAATCGTAGCTCTTGCCTTCTTATCTATCTTGTCCCACTCTTCATCCATCATCAAGCTTGGCTTCTTTGCTACCCCTTGAAGCGTGAGTGAGAGGTCTTGTTTTATCACCAAAGACTCCATTTCCACCTTCCATAGTCCAAAATTCTGACCGGAGAATTTCTCAATCTTCAGATCCTCCATGACTCGAAAATCCAACACCGATTTTCACAATCAGCTATACCGTCACCGTACAACTCTGATACCAATTGTTAATACTGGAAGCACAAATGAATTATAGAAAAAAGAGTAATAAATAGAGCACAGACAAATTAGAAAGCAAAATAAAAGAGACACTAGATTTATCGTGGTTCACCAAAACTAGCTACATCCACACTAAGCAGAGGAATTTATTATTGCTGAAAGAATTGAGTTTTACAATGTGATAACTAACATATATAATGCTTCATCATACATCAAACAAGGAATGTGAATAGACAAAGAATTGGTGGGAAAATAATATGTCCATTGGACTTCATTTCCTTACACTTTATGATTGACATACATCATTACTCTTAAATCTAGTAAGACTTGTATTTGGCCTTTGTGATTGAGAGGCATCTCTATGGTTAACTTTACTCAGAATTTGTATTTTCTATTTATGATCGAGGGATAATTTTTAGGTCAAATTTGTGGAGGATTTATATCTTGCCTTTGATGTCATTTGCATTAGCACTATGTTTTTGTGGTTTTCATTAGCGTTAGATGAGTAGAATAGGCTGTATAAATTAATATTAGACATTAAGTATAATCACGCTACAAACAAAAATTAATGAAGGATGATATCATTAGTTGTATGACTGAAGATTGACTGCTATTGATGAAGGTAGTGAAGTTCATGCACCTTGGAATTTGTAAATGCTCTAGATGGTTGTGTATATGGATCATAATCAAAATATTCTTTTTTGATTTGTGTTAAATTGAATTCATGGATCTAGATCTAAATTGTGGTTATAAACTTCTTCCATAACTACAAACTTGACCTGTGATGATCTCTAGATTCTATTATGTGAATTATTAGAAATGTGGATTGCTATATAATGACATTTCTATCATGTTCTCAAAGTTTTTTTCCCAAGATAGTAGTATTTATAAATACATTGAGATATAACAAGCTTCAAATGTGCACATAAATTCTAGAACGATTGCTAGGGGATTCACATCGGTAATTCATAAGTGTTATCAAATTCTTTACATGATTTCAATGTAAATGTGAATGATTGTCCTTTTGATTGTGGATCTTTCTTGATAAAAGCAATGTCAAATGATTGGATTCTAATATTAGTGCATGGTAGAATTGAATACAATGGATGTCTTTTCTTGATGAATGAATGTAATTTATATCACTTTAATGAGATATATTCTACCAATTCATAGAAAAGCTGTGTGGAATGGTATCACATCCTAAAATGTCTAGGCACGAGGTGAAGCCTTAAATAGAAGTAGAAGGAAACAAAAGAAAAAAATCTACTAAGTTTCAAGAGCTATAACACCAAGAGGAGGAGGTAGTTCATGATGAGGGGGTTTCCCCCAACTATTTGGGAGGTCTTGACCATCAATAATTGGCTTCCACCTCGTAATTGCACCTTATTCATTTTTATCTTCAAGATAAAGAATAGTTCTCACTAGAGAGATATGTGAATTTGGATTTAGACTCTGATGGGTATCAGTTAGACCAAAACCTCTAGGGTCATGGGCAAGAAAACATAATTCCTTGGTGACTTTGAGGAATCCCTTTCCTTGCTTAGAAAAGGCCCATAATAAATCCCTTAATATCCTCATAATGTATTGGTACGAGGTCTTAGAAGGAGTCCAATAAGAAAGATAGTAAATAGTTATTCTAGCAAGTACCTTAGAAAAAAATTAAAATTCCATAGCAAGAGAGAGGGCTTTGGCTATCTAATAATGTAATTTCTAATAGATAGCCGAAGAAAATAAGATGACTGAAAAGTAAAATAAGTTCCAAGAAACTTGAAAGTCTCACCATGGTTAGTCTCTTTCTAGCTAAATCTATTGAGCCAAGGAGGATTAGGTAGGAAATATTAACAATAGCATTGGATTTTCTACCATTTAATTCTAGATCTTGAAGCTAGAAAAAAAGTATCAGGGCTTGTTTAACATTATCCTTTTCTTACAAAAGAGAGAAAATAGTCATCAATAGAGTTTACATTAACAAGATATTGGGACGTATTGGGAAACAAAATACCTTTAACACACTTCTAAGAAATTGTATTGGCAAGCAAGTAGCCGAAGCCTTCTACAACCAACACGTAAAGAGTAGGGTCATGTGGACAACCTTTTTGAATTGACTTGAAGAGTAAGAGGAATATTTCTTACCATTAATGGTAAGATAGGCATAGGCATCTATGAATATTTGAACAAAGTGAAGGAATTAGGACTAAATCCTAGTTCTTGGAGCATAACAACAATGAATGACCATTATGTACAGTCATAGGTTTTGGCAAAACCATTTTTCTTTAAAATGGCTTGTTACTAAGAGTAATGATTTCATTCCATACCTTCTCAAATAGTAATAATATTTTCTAGGATGTATTTGTTCTTGATGAACTATATTCTCTTAAGATGAATGATAAGGTGAAGTAAATATCATAGATAAAGACCAATGACTTTGGAAATAATCTTGTAAGAGACATTCAACAACATGAAATTGGCTTCTAATTGCAAATATCTTCTAGATTGCTAGAATTAGGTATAAATTTAATGTTTCTATTGATAATTGTATTTCCAAGAGAGAAAATATTGTATGCTTCCAAATAATATTGAAATAGATTAGGACCAATAGTGTCCTAGAAAGATTTATATGATTTGTGTGAGTAGAAGTCGGAAGATCATGGAGCAGAAATCAAACACGAATGCAATGTATTTAAAACTAACTAATTGATTTACAACTGAACAAGTATAAATAGGTGAAGCTTGAGGAACAAGTCTCCATGAGAATAGGAAAGGTGGCGAAATTGGAACAAAGAGAATAGCTCAAGGTTTAACCTCCCTCCAAAATAGCAGCGATGTGTCGAAGATGGATCGACACATCAACTAATGACTCAACAAGAGGACTTAGTCTTTCCACATGTGAGGAAAACCACTAACTATGATTAAGTTAGGTATAACTCATATGATTTTATACACCAACACCCCCCTTTAAGCATAGATTAGGCGGGTTTATGAAATATGAGTTCCGGTTGTGCGCCATTTTAGGTACTCATTTACAAAACATCTCTCATAAAATGGACAAAGAAAGAAAACCCTATGGGAAAAAAACTTTCCTCTTAAAGAGAGAAAACAAAGGGAGGAATTTAGATGACCCCTCTAGATGATGATGATGCCGATGTCAATTCCGATGTAGATATGTAGAACTCCTGAAGCATGTCGAAGTTGTAAAATTTGCCTTTCCCTTGATGTTAAGAGATTTAGTAAACTAATTGAAGTAAGTAGTGTTTTAAAAGAAAAAGAGCAGGATGAAGCTCTAAGAAATGTACAAAATGACTGAAGAAAGGATGTTCATATGCGCACATTTAAATGAGGTAGGAACCAATGCGATTCAAGTTGCAATGTTGCAATCTCCCCACTACACTTTATAGATTAGTGCTTACATTTCACTTTTACACTTTCAATATCTGACACTATATGAGTGTTTTTACATACTAAGAAATTAGGTTGAGTTCAATTTTTCTACTATGAAGAACCAACTGAGTTGAGAGCTGAGAGTTGATACTAGGCTCTGAAGTTGCATCATGATTGTCTTCTTCACCAGTTGTGAAATGTGAGAAGATGAAGGTGGTACCATTACCTTTTGACTTTCTTTTAGGTGATGAAATGGTGCAATTTAAACTTCTTAAAACTCAGTTTTGACTTTTTAAAGTGGTACTTTAGTGTAGTAAGAGTGGTTTTGAACACTCTAGCCTAATTCCCCCCTTAAAGTGACACTTTATAATTGAGTGCACCTGACATCTGAATACATCTTTTGAGTGGATTTTTGCCTTTAGTTTGAGTTTTCCCTTATTGTGCAATTAATAGACGAAGTGTATTTGTCACTCTAAACCTAACTTAAATTAGCACTTTATAATGATTAGTGTGGTGATAAGCTAGAATGAAAGAGGACTAAAAATGAAGCACTTTTGCCTTTTGAACGACTCGATTACAAGATCGTATGCAAAAGTTATAGCCTTTGCAATTTTTGCATATGCAAAAAATTACACCTTCAAAAAATATTTTCAATGTGCTTCAAATAAAAATTTTGTGCAAAATAATATATGGAAAAAAAAAACTTGATAGGGAAAAAGTTAAGGCCCCCTGTGGTAGGGTGTGACCAAGGGGCTTATTATTAAAATTTTTGTGCCCCCTCCCTTTCTATTTTGCCTCTCTGCTTATGTCACCCTCCCTAGTTACTTAGGTCAGAAAAAGTGACTAAAATTACAATGAATAGTGTTGCTGATGCTCTCTTTGAATTTGATGGCCGTTACTGTTCCTGTGGCTTTTTGAAGCTGATTCGCTTTGCCTTCTCACCTAGAAATGCAGCCTTTGCTCCACCTTTTGGCGTGGACGATATAGCTTGAGCCTTCGTGGCTAAGAGGACTCCGTCAACTAAGGATATGTGGTAAAAATGCCACAGAGAAAAGGTGGTCACGTGGCTTGAATGCCGTAATAAGAGGCAACAACAAGGATGAGAGGACTAGGCCTCTTGGAGGCACCGTAGAATGCAGTTTGGAGGGGAGAATTTGGCTTGTGATATCAGGCATGATAAGCACAAGGATTGGCCTTTGTGTGAGGCACGTCACCTTAATAAAAATCTCCTCTGTGTAAGGCACGACTACCACAAAAAAAATGCCACTGTTGAGGCTTTCTTGGCTATGATTCGACCTCACTATGGTGAGAGTCGATGAGCTCTTCCAATGAGGATTATGACCTGCAAAACAAACTCATTCCAAATGTGCTTTGGAACAAAATTTTACCTCCTCGATATGCAGTGATAGAAGGCCAGATTGAGCCTAGCATGCAAGAGAAGTTGCAGAGATTCACCAATGGAGCTATGTAATCAACGAGCAAACAATTTGATCCTATTCCACTCACTTTGATACCATGTGGGAGCGTAAGTCCAAGATCATGGAGCAGAAATCAAACACGAATGCAATGTATTGAAGACTAACTAATTGATTTACAACCAAATAGGTATAAATAGGTGAAGCTTGAGAAACAAGTCTCCACGAGAATAGGAAAGGTGGAAAAATTAGAACCAAGAGAATAGCTCAAGGTTTAACCTCCCTCCAAAATAACAGCAATGTGTCGAAGATAGATCGACACATCGACTAATGACTCAACAAGAGGACTTAGTCTTTCCACATGTGAGGAAAACCACTAACTATGATTAAGTTAGGTATAGCTCATATGAGTTTATACACCAACATGATTTATAGGGGAAGCCATCACAACCTAGATCTTTAACATTAGCCATATCAAAAATGGTGCCATGAAGATTACCCTAGGTGAGGAGTTAGTCATGGCCTAAATTATAAAGTGGAAACCAATAAGGAAAAACACTCATGCATTTTTTAAATGGCATGGTCTTTCTTAAAAGAAGAATCTTGCACCTTGAAGACATTGATATTGATGTAAAAAGGTCTAGGGAATGTTAGGAAGCTCAATAAGATGTTGTTGGCCTTCTCTTGTGCTCTTTAGTTTCTTAGAAAGATGTGAAGCATGTCAAGTTTGGTAGAATTATTTGGAAACCTTATTCCCAACCATAAGCTAGTTAGGATAGGATTTAATTTGAGTCCCCCAAGCTATGTGATTATAAGGAAACTTTCTTTAATTTCTTGAGCTTGGCCACTCTCAATCAACGAGTAGTAAAAATGGTTTCTTTTCTAACTTGGTAGAGGCATTCAAGAGAGCTCAAAGTTGATGGCCTCATATGAGTTGTAATGGAAAAGTTTCCATTGTCACATGTATATGCATAAAAAGAAAGGAGTATACTTGATGGTGTCATTCCAACATTCAATCCAACAATCTCATGTGGAGGACATGGCTCAAGGTTTCATATATGCTATATGTGCATAGGAGAGAGTTTATGACTCAACAATGACATGTTTAGAATTTTATTTTATTTTTACCTTAGGCATGAAAACTTACCATTCAATGCAAAACCTAATTAGAAAATGGTCAAAAAGGACATTTTTTGGCAAAGGTTTGATGAATAATGAAAATATATCACAATATCAATGTACTTAAGAACACTTATGATGCTTGACCAAAAACTTCTCAATGTAAACCAAGATGATTTGGAAAGATAATAAATAATATTGGAATAAAAAATCCCCATTTTATTACACATGTAATAGCAAGCTTCCCATTCACCAACTATACAACACATAGAAAGGTTTCCCCTTTTATTAGAAGCTAAATCAACCATATTAAAATCTCCACATGACCCAAGTGTAATGTTAGAAATTGCATACCATGCAATTTTGCATGACATCTTGCACTCACCATAGCATCCATTCATGTAGATTGAACTGTGTCTATCTCCTTTGAAATGAAGTTTGAACATAATCCATACTAGAGCATTAACCTTGTCACCTGCCTAAACCTACATGCCAAATCTAAGCCCATTTCCTCATGATGACAGTGCAACAAGTAGATTTCTATGTATCATGTCGGCATCCCACGCTATACAAATACTTAAAACATGCATTACACTTGTACTCTACTAGCTCATAATTCCTTTTGACAATCATAAAATCCTTTCAAAAACACTTGGCGATCCTTAGCATGTTGGGCTGAACCAAATCTATGAAAATATAGAAAATTAGTAGGTTATATTAAATGTTATAAGAAATTATAAAAGGTAGGGTTTCTAGTATAATCGACACAAAAGTTCTTCAAGGGTTTTCCTATGCATTCTCTATGGATTTAATACCTTGAGATCTACATGCCATAAGTTTAGCTTCAAGATGTATCCATAGATTTTGTAATATTAATTGTTGCATGCATCTATTTTGACATCCTTCTTGTAGGTTTCAATTAAGGGATGAATAGATTGTGAAAGAAGCTTAAAGGATACATCTTCTCCCAAGAATTCCTCTAGGATATCTACATCACCCTCTAAAGTCAATCCTCATCAAATATTTCAATAAGTAGAAACCATGATTACTATAATTTGAAATCTTTTAATAGTTTCATCAGAATTCATCTCCCTAAAATCTCTATATTTTGAAAATGCACTCTCTAAAGCATTAGAAGTGAATTCTTGGTGAGGTTCTATTTATTGACTTAGCATTCCCCTAAGTTTTTTGCTATTGCGATTTGGTGTCCAATCCCATTTCCTTTGTTAAATCCATTAGCATAACCCACTAGTTTGTCTATCTAGTCTGCACACTAGGCCTAGTATTATTTCATGCAGACTGGGGAACTACTCCTAATTTGTTATTTGATCACTATTTCTACTTCTTTGGCACATGCATAATAAGAGTACACACTCTGGTTTCACCACCTTTATCATTTGGCTTCATGTGGAGGTCAAAAGACTAAATTAGGGGTTTGACCACTCCTGTCAAACTCCTAAGGAGCCCCAACATTTTCTTATATTCTTCTAGTGACAAGTTATTCAAAGGTGTACGAATCACATGGAGGTTTGTGTATATTTTATACTTGTTTACTATTGAACTTTTGTGCTTGTTTATCTTTGAGTTTCATAAATTATTTAGATGTTATGCTTTGGTATTCTATTTTTAGGTGTTTCAATTAGCCATAAAAGATACTTGGAAAGTTGTGTCACACTTGGAGGATTTTGCACACTGTACTATCATTATATAGACTACACTGCGAAGCATAGACATCTGTGTGACATGCTTCCATCCTTGTAAAAGGGCTTCTCCTTGTAATAAGTTCATTTGATATTTCTATTTCTAATTTTCTCTCTGTCAATTGAATATTTTTTCTAGCTTCCTATAAAGAGTATTCCATTTATATCAATTTAATTCTTTTAGCTTAGAAAGGGAGTCTAATTTCTAGTTAATTTCATTTCTATAATTCATAGGATAGTTTTGTTGGATAAAATAGAATTCTATTTCCTAAAGAAGCTATAACCTTCCATAGTAGTGTCTTGTAAGATCACTTCACTTAGAGAGTATAACTCTCTAAGATGAGTTGGTACTTCATGTGCTACATTCTAGTGAACCTAAGGTGAGCACTTTCAATCTTTTGATCTATCAAGAAACTATCATTCTAAAATTATGTTGTGAATTCTATGAGTTTCATGACTTAGTCCTCACATTATGATGGCATTGTGCATGTAGGAGTTACAAAAACTAAGACATGTCTAAATCCCACACTTCTACCACCCTAGGCACAATAACTATCAATTTCCCTCCATTCTCATATAATCTGACCATTTCCACATTGCCTTATATCACAAAAACATTTTTTCAACAATTGTTTAGGCTACCTTCTCTATTTGCCTCAACTTCTCATGACACAAAGTCAAACTTCAATCATGAGAGCACCTTGAGGCCTTTTTCTACCCAAAATAAAAACTTAAAATAGCACCTTCAATACTTCCAAACATTCTTGATGTAAGAGGCCACATTTGATACTACTTCTATTATAGAATGCCTTATGAAAATGTTAAGAATGCATTTTGAAGGCCTCAATATGTTGCATGGGCTCACTCACATTGTTCATAGTGATATGCCTGCTTTAGTAACCTCTCATGAAAATAACTAGGGCTCTCATCACAACAACACTTAATCACAAGTTTCTATGTTGATGTCCATCCCTAGTATCCCCACATTGATATATGCACAAGTGACCACCTCACCATTAGGAATACCAAGAAACCCTATCTACTCATATGGATTTGTTCCCTCTTTCCAACCATTATCATTTGGTTTTATGTGTGGGAACACCACTACTTCACATTTTGTGGTTGCACAAACATTCCATTCTAATCCTATGACTCTCACACCTTCACTTGGAATTGCTATACCCACTACCACTATACCTCCTCTACACACTATAGATCTTTTCATAAATAAACTTGTGCATAACATTAGTAACCTTCCATAACAATTGGCTTCTCTTTCAATTGCTTCTTCACGAATCATCCTATCACCCTAGGTTTTTCATAGTCCACTATCATTACACATCCTTGCTATCCTACTACCCATAGGGTTTGAAGTACCTCGATTTGAGAAATACAATGAGAAATGGGATTCGCAAACTCATGTATCTACTTTGATAACACTATGCACACTAATTTCATCTTATAGGATGAGTTGCTAGCAAAAATCTTTTTGCACTCATTGAAAGATAACATGTTGAATTGGTTATGATCATTCCTTGATCATTCAATAAATTATTTTAATCAACTTATTTTTTTTAAAGGTGCGGAGCACCCATGTTATATATTAAAACCAAAATAGAGAATACAAAGGGCCCATAATGGGCAGAAAGGCCCAACTACAACCAACACAAAACCACTGACAAGGAGAAAACTAAACCAACACAAGCAGCTAAGTAGGCTTTAATGTTGCAGCCAAAGAAAAACCCCTACCAATGACATCTGCCAATAATCACGGCAAGAATAAGTGGCAAGATCCACAAAATATATACTTGTTGTGGACAAGAAAGTAAAATATTTAGTCACCGAGGTGACAATATGGAAAGGGAGAAAAATCCCACGGCCATAAATGCAAAGATTTGAAAGAGCTCTAATATCAAGGCCACAACCACAAATGCAACTAGCACTAGGATGACTACCAACCAGCCTCCAGCCACCACCAAGACTACCACTAAAATCACTTCCAAAACCTAAACCACCACTAACACCTCCACCAAAGCCTCTCATAAAAACCAAAAATTAAACTAGAAGGAGGGATCCCAACCAGAAAGAGTTGTTGGGCCAAGTGCTAGAAAAACAAATGCAACCAACTACACCAAAAGAGACACAGGAGGAAAAACAAAAACCCAAAGAAAGGGAGTTTAGAAATTCTTGGCACCAAAGAAACAAAAAAACTCCCACCCCCACAACACGACCCAATAAAGTGACATCACCAAAGCTAAAAGTGAAGCTCAGAGAAAGAGGCGAGAACCAAAAACTAAAAGCCAACCCATGACATACATAGCTAGACTGTGAAGGCACTCCAAAAGCAAATGCACCAAAGAAAGGATCTTTGAAAGGCACTCTACACGGAAATTGAAAGTGCCAAGAAAACATCATCAACCAAAAAATAGGAATGGGGATAAACATTAGATAAAGACAAAACTAGCAAGAAGGAGCCCCTAGGCCCTCCTCAAGCCCAAAACCAAATACACTACAAGAAAATTGAAACCACACCCAAACACCACACCAAGTAGCTCAAGACAAGAAAAATCATCTCTAACAAATTCAAAGGGTAAGTGCCTATTTCGCCTAAGGAGAACACTCCACTCTCCTCAATTGTAGGGACTTTTCAATTGTGGTTTGAATGCTTTCTGCAATCTTCACTTCAGTCTTGTATATTTTCAATTTGTGCCCCTTCCTACTGAGCCCCGACAAAATGCTATCTAACTTCTTCACCATATTAGTCAGGGAGATTCCCAACCTTGGAGAGTTGTGCAAGTTTATCTCTATTTGGTCTACCTCCTCATGAGAATCAACACAAAAATTGTTCTGAGCTTTGAAGATAGCATCATCCAAAATGATCATTAGTCCTATATCTACAATTCTCATCCCCTTGGGGAAAAACCTTTACCAGAAGTCAATTTTTGTATTTCTTCCTCTTCCAAATCTTGGATAATAAAGGAATGAAGTTCCTTATTCATTTTTTCTATCAGGAAGGTTGTTCTAATCTTGCAGATGATGGTGTTGTGCTTAGAAGGGTTGATTCCTCCTTCAACACCAAAAGAAACTTGATGGCAGTAGGAATTCTTCTTCGGAGTAAGATCAGGTTGCTCTAGGAGAACTTCATTATCTATATCCTCACATAGTTCCTCACTTATTTTAAGGATGAATTCATCCAAAAGAGAATTGATATCATTGTCCAAGCAACCTTCATTACAATCCCCATCTAGTAACAATCAAACTCGTTGACTAAATCCTTGATGAGCTCCTCTGAAGGGGCAACCAACTGAGTCCCATCTAGATGGCAATGATCTTCCCTTTCCCAAACAATAACACCTTCCTCAGGGACCTCCAACTCTTTGAAGGGGCTCTTTTTTGAGGATAA
The DNA here is from genome assembly GCA_027924645.1 of Cunninghamia lanceolata. Classification (NCBI taxonomy): domain Eukaryota; kingdom Viridiplantae; phylum Streptophyta; class Pinopsida; order Cupressales; family Cupressaceae; genus Cunninghamia; species Cunninghamia lanceolata. The sequence goes on along the minus strand of BSBN01000534.1, from coordinate 11,514,693 downwards.
CACTTCCAACACCAGAGGGAGATTAGGAGGGTTATGTGAAGGAAATTATTGGCTATAGAGGTCAAGGACATGCATTTGAGGTGTCAAAGGCCATTGCAAATTTTACACTTAGATTCTAGACCTTCAATGGAAATTTCTTGGACATAATCCCCCATAGTAGAATGAACCCTAATGTTTTTAGGGAAACTTTTCATGAGATCCAAAAGAATACAATCCTGATGTCCTCTTCAAAAAAAGAATGCTCTCCATCTAAGAATTGAAATACTCTGAGGGAGTCCCCAATAAGCTTTAGTATTTTTTTTTTTTTGTATTATAGTGACAGGTTTCCCAACTTAATCCAAAAGGACACAAAGGAAAAACCCACATTGAGTGGATCAAAATTTGGTTGCCATGGTTGAATATAAAATCATGCCCCTTCAAAATTCTAGTCATGTCTAAAAAATACAAGCTCTCTTTCCCCGCTACTCCTACTTCAAACTAGCTCCTCTGGGAGGAGAATTTGGAGCTCTAATTTTTGGAGGGGAAACCAGCTTATAGTGAGGAGTCATGTTCCTCAAACATTCCTTGGGATGGAACTTGCCTTGGGTTCCATAAAATGAAGTTGTTTATTTTCCATTGTTCCTCCTTTTGAAAAACCCTCTCTTTTACCAGAGTTCTTCAATTTGTAGAACCTACCTTCTTTCTTGAAGGCCCAAGAAGCCTTTGGCCTCTAGTGATCACTAAAATCTAATTTTATACCATGTCTAGAAAACTTATGTTGGTCTTATATACTATTGTTCTAGAAACCTCCACCCCATGCTCTCAAAGCTGACCAATAGGGACCAAACATTTGGCTACCAAAGACACTATCTTGATGGACCTCCTTTCTCTTAGTCCTTCTAGAAAAGACTAAGGAATCTTTGTTCCAAACTCTATTCCCTTCCATGTTTCCATCTCTAGTTCTTTGATTGAATACCATCTCTTTAGTTGATAAAACAAATACTATTCTCTTTCTTCAAAATCAATTATTTTTTATCGAATTGTTAACCAATTTTGACAACACTTCCAAATGAACATAGAATCCCAAACCATGTTCACTAACCTAGTCTATTGCAACTTGCTATGTCATAAAATGTCCCCCTAGGAATTTTTACCACCTAGTTTAGCTCCTAGGTCCCCTTAGTTTAATCATGCATGTGTAAAACTTGTTCTGAAGAAAATTCCCCTAAAACCCATGACAAATGGGGCTTAGGGGTACACTTTAATGCTTAATCATGACTCAAAATAGCCCTCTAGACTTGGGCACCCATGTCCTAGTCTAGACCTATTTTTCTAGGACCTAAATTAAAGGCCTTTTCAATTTGAATTGTGAATGTTAGCAGGAATGCGTATATAAACATATTTAGGACTTCATTTTAAACCAAGTTGATTAAGGTGAACTTGTGATCATCAAGAAAAGAGCATTCAAGGTACTCATTGTGTTGTAGAGCAGAATTGTGTTGTGTTTGTATGTGTTTGTTGCAGATTTAGCTCCATCAACTCATTTCCTCATGATTTGAAGGCACTTCATCTCTGTGAGGGCTTTCACCTCTAAGGTGACATCTATTTTGCATTTCAATCAATCTATCTTATCGTTTGATTTTTCCTCTATCCACTAAGGACATGCACTCTATCTAACAATGGTGTTGGAAGGATTGAAAGCCATTCCAAGGCTTGACCAAGGCAAGCTCCTAAACACCATAACCCCCAACCCCTCTCTTGTGATTGAAGGTTACAAGTGCAGGATATTGCAGAGAGGAGTTGTAGGAGATCAAAGAAGAGGATAAAGATTTAGGATCTGAAGAAAAGAGTAGAGAATATTCCTTTCTGGACTGGGTGCCCACCCTAGTGTCCTCCATTTTATCTTTTCAAGAAACTCTGAAGTACGTTGCAATATAATACAAATCATTGTTCTAGATCCATAGAAAAGTTGCCCTATTCGACTCGGGGGCCCATCCCCTTGTCCCTGAAGTTCTGGAATCTGAATTCTGGTATGTTTTTGATCTACATTTAGTGCCTTCCTATGTGATCATTTGTCTGTATCTGGAATCATATAATTAGGGTTTAAGGACTAATCAGGTTAGGGTTTAACAAATTCATCAATACATTCCAACTTTCCTTATCATCTCAAAGTGACACCAAACCTGTAGTTGAGTCCTCTTGTAACAAAAGTGACTTAACTCGATTTATGTCCTTGAATGGTATATGTTAAAGGAGGGTTCGATTGAATATATCTAAACAACACCAACAATCTCATCATTCCCACTTTTCATATATAACATTTTGGTGAACCCATGTTTTTACTAAACTTGCATCTTGCTAAGTGTTGTAATCAAATTTTTATTCATATCATATTCATCATCATACATTCAAAAATCTTGCATAAATTTAAAAATTTTGAAAATAATAAGCATTTTTGGATTGCATTAAGGCATATTTTTGCATATTTTCCTTGCATATCATTAAAAAAATTTATTTTTCTGATATTTACATCAGATATGAGATAAATTACAACATTTAATCTTTTCATGGTCATTTACCTTGCATTTGCATATCTCATTTGCTAGGGTTTTGCTAGAAATTTTGCATGTTTTTCATATAACCTAGTAATTTCAAAAGCTAAGGGTTGTAATTAAAATATTGTTTCATATTTTATTACTCTTTTAAACACTCTTTCAAATCTGATTTTGCACTATAGTGTTTCATCATTGTGTATTTTTGCATTTACATTTGCATTTTTAGCACATTTACATTGAAAAAAGAGAAAAAATGAGCATTTTAGAATCATAAACAAGAATAGATTTGTGTTGTTTCATTGCATTTGTCATAAATATATTTCATTTCAGATCTTGCATCCATTTTCCAGCATATATTAATCTATCATCTAAAAATTGTGCATTGTTCAATGCTTTATAGTGAAAATCAACATATTTTTAATTACACAATTTGTATTTCAACACTAAAGGTTGTATACACTTTCTTCAAATTTTTTTAAACAAAATTTCAAACCACTTACTTTGCCTTGTTGTGTAGTACTTTTTCCTCTACCCACTTTGTTTGTTGTGAACTCCATGTATTTTTAATAACCTATTTTCCTCAAACAAGTGTGTTAGTGCAAAATAGTCTCACATCTATAGCTTCTCATCATAAAACCAATACTATGGTCTCTCCCCGAATTTATAACAAAAGGAGGACCCCTGAACTAGAAATATCATTTACACCAAAAGATAGAATACTTACAAACATTGAAGGTCCCCTTTTCATTACCGTTAATATAATGGAGACTCATGTAAGAGGAGCCCTTGTTGATCCAAATTGAATGATTAACATTACTACGGAAGAGTTCCTTTATTCACATAAATTGATAGAAGAAACTTATGAGCCTATAGACATTATGATAAAAACACACAATGGAGCTTTCCTCCTAGCTATAGGGAAGATTACTTTTCTATGTGGCATTGAATTGGAATATAAAGTAAGATTTAAGATTTGTTATTGGTATTTAAATTGCTAGGAAATAGAAATAGTAATTGTGGAGTTAGAAATAGGGATTTGCATTAGTAGTTATGTTTAACATGTATTTATTGTAAATCTTATTGATTTGTGTAAGTAATATAAATGAGATGATTTGTTAGCATATAGATTATCCTTATATAGTAATAATAATATTGTGTTGATGAGTGAATTGATTTTAATAAATGTTATATTTTTATATGAAAGTGTATTGTATTATGGAGGGATTGTTGAATGTATAAGTAATTAGTTGAATAGAGTCATGAAATTTATGAGTTCAGTTTTGTAGTAATGTTGTGTAGTGTAATCTAGGCCTCTTATGCCTTTTTCCATATTAGGTTCAAATAGGATTTAGGTAGCTATGATGATAAATCTTGAAGAGCATATTAATGTGTTCATTTAAAATGTTTAATGTTTAGTATTTGAGGTGAGGTCAAGGGTTTTATTGTTACACTTCTCTAGGTTTTCATAACATAATAAGTTAGTGTTGCATACTTTTTCCACACAGGATAAATTATCGATAATGACCCTTATGCCAGAAATACATTGAATTACTTGTGGAATCTTTGAATTTGTACTAATATGTTTTTTCCTAAGCCCAAGGACCCTTAGAGCATGGTCCTCTTTTGCAGCCTTGTGATGTTATCTTGTGATTCTAGGGGAAATAAATTTGTTTTTATTGAAGTAATTGTGATCTTTAATGTCATAGATATATTGTATCTTTATTCTCCTTTTGCCTATTAGAAATGTATATCAAGTCTTGAAAGATGTAACTAGGTTTGGAAATAGGGTTAGGAGTAAGGTTAGACTAGGTCTATTATTTGGCATACTCACAAACTCACATCATGCCTTCCTTCTTATATGGAGCCAGTTATTTCTTAGGTGGTAAATTTATCTTTGATCACCTAATTAGAAAAGTGGATATGAATATTTATATGTTTAGATCTTTTGTTTGAATCTTTTATTTAGAAATCTGTCCTGTTTCACCTGAGTGGGTGACAGCCAATGAGAAACTGTCTAGGGAATTAGACCCTAGAAAGGGTTACATACACACTTGATCAATTTTATGGAATTATTAATCTATGTCTTGACTTTTAGAATGTCATATTATCATGAATGCATGGATATGTTTCAACTACATGTTGTCATTTTCTATTCAAATGTCTAGGCTCCTCCTTGAGAAGATGTATAATTTTTTACCTTTCTTGTGATCTTGCATGCATCGTTGGATGATGTGAATGTATTTTCTATATGACGAGTTAGGGAAAGAGCATGGACGGGTGCCAATATGGAACAACAAAGAAGGGTATGTTCCTACTTGTAAACTATCTACCCATTAGCGACATAAAAGATGCTTTGGCCAAAACTTGTTAGTCAACTTAGTAATAACTTTACTATTTGATTTTTTATTTCTCTCTGCCATATCATGATATAGATCAATATACATTTGACACATGCCATAGAGATGATAGATATATCATGCTGCACCAGATTCATTCACGCATGTCATCTTAAGTTTTTTAGACCCCTCATGAAGGGTTGGCCTTCTCCATTTAGAAGTGAGATCGGGGAGGTGTGAGCCTCATGTCTAGGTGGTAAATCACCTTGATGATGCTCTTCTTCTGCCAAGTTCAATGTCGAAGATATGGAATAGTACTGAAGACATTGTATGGTGTGATTTTCTATGTTATAAGCATGTTTGGCTAGATGTTTTTAAGGTTTAGACCTTTTTGTATGCTTCATGATAATCTAATGTAATGATTCTTAATTGTTTATATTAATGAAATTATTTTTCATGAGTTATAATATTAATGGAAAATTTTTAATTATTACTTTTTTTGCATTATTTTATAATAATAATAATAATAATATATTAAGGAAGTATTACAATGTGGGATGCTTGAAAATGATTTCCAAATATTGATATTATTTATTTATAAGAATAAAATATTTTAGGTTTTTTCTTTTAGTTGTTTGTCTTTCATATGGCCTTCTAGTTATTTTTCCTAAAAATCATGTGCCAAGTCATTCAATAGTCACTACTTCCATTTATGATAAATGGTGGTAGAATTTAGTTGATCAAGGCTATGACTCTATTTTTCATGTCCTCTAGGCCCTCCTTAATATTATTAACCACTCTTTTAGGGTTATCAATATTTGTGTTTCCAATGATGCTACTGAAAGATTAAAATCTTTGGCATTGGATTGTCAGATCTCAAACTACTTCTTGGGTCATTTGTAAATATTTTAGTATGGTTGGGTTCACTTTTAATAAATGTGGCAACCTTCCTATGAGATGGCTATCTAGTGAATGGAAAACAAGTGCTATTACATGTCCAATAAAATGTGGATTTTTGATATGAGTGTTAGCCACTATAATTCAAAACTTGGTTTATATGGAAAAACCTTTGTTGAAGCAATAAAAGGGTTATGAAGTACATTGATAGAACCATGTTATTAGATCAATCTACTTTTCCTTTCTCTATCTATTTTCCTCTATGAGACAACCTTTGTCAAAAATTATCATTTCTAATGATTTCATAATCATTTTTTTCATTACTAGCAAGCTATCATGCTATTGATGATAAAGTTTGCACCTGAATGCTGCACCCGCATACAAACCTGCAGATTGGATGTAGCCCGTAGAAGAGGTCTGGGCTTGATGGAAAGAACAAATGGATCCACATGCTCTGAGGTCAGGATCAAGAAAATATACAAGACTTCCCCAGCACTTTGCCAATATCATTTCACTCTACGGCAGAGTTTAATATAATATGTCACATTCCTATTTATGAGAATTCCTTTTCCACCGCAATCAATGCTCAGAAATCCTTGCGTAGGGATATATGAAGCTTGCGCCATTTTATATTGGCTACATTCCCTCTAGTTTCATAGGTTGTTCCTTGATTCTCTATATGTTGTGCCTTTGTTCTCTATAGGCTGTGCTTGGAGACTTTTTGGTGTGCGATTGGCCGCATGCCTTAATTTCTATAGGCTACACCATGTTTACAGTGGCTGCGCCTTCTTTTATAGCTCATGCTTTCAATTTTATAGGTTGCACTTTCCTCTATAGGTTGCGCCTTTCTTTATTTGGGTTGCACCTCAACTTATTTGGGCTATGCCTCAGCTTATTTGGGCCTTGATCTCCCAGTGGCTAAGCACCTTGTTTGTGAATGGCTGTGTTTACTACTAACAGTGTTGCAGTAAGTTTTGTAAGCACCAAGCAAAACCCCCCACACAGAAATAAGATATTCTAATTGCATCCATTTGATAAAATCACAAGCTTCCTTGAAGCATCCAGCATTTCTGAGAATGTCAACCTTGCGAGCATAGTGCTTCACTATAGGGTCAATACTAAGACTGTTACTCATGTCATAAAAATGTTGTCAATCCCCATCCACCAAACCAGCCTAATACAAAGGCCCAACATAAGTTTTATCATTTCGCTTCGCCATGGCCTTTTGCATCTCATTAAAGAATACATGATCATGCTCGGCCTGATCATTTATTTATACCCAACAATCATTACAATCCATGTCACCTCATTTCTTCTAAGCATTTTATCAAACACTTATCGAGCAGCCTCCACACTGCCACACTTATCATACATGTCTACAAGAGCAGTCCCAACATAAATATTCAACTCAAACCCTCTTCTAATTACCCAATCATGAATCCACTTTGCCTGTTCTAGATCTCCCAGATGAGCAAATGCAGGGATCACATTGGCAAAAGTGAATGGGCTTGGTTTGATATCGGACTTCTGCATTAAAAAAAAAGTTCTAATTCACCGGACATATTTTGAGTTTAAAACAAGAGTGCATAAAAAATGACACTACACATGCCTAAGGTGGAAAAACATGATTTTTCTCAATATGTCATTGTATAGTTGTAAACCCTCTTGTATGCATAAATAGGATATATGGAACATTAATTAATGTCCTCACCATTAGGTAGCTAGATTCAATGGTGGAATGACACCATCAAACATACTTCTTGGTTTTATGCATATATAGTTGTCAACTAGCACAAGTTTCCGCTATAGCTCATACAAGGCCGCCACTTTAGAGCTCTGTTTTGCCTCTATCAAGATAGAAGAGAAGCCATTTTACCTATTCTTTTAATAATGGTGGATAGACTCATAAAACAAAATAGCTAATAATTTCCTATTATAGCTCATACAAGGCCACCACTTTAGAGCTCTATCTTGCCTCTATCAAGATAGAAGAGAAACCATTTTACCTATTCTTTTAATAAGACTGGACAAACTCATAAAATAAAACCAAATAGTTATAATCACATAGCTTTAGAAGCCCAAATTAAATCCTATCTTTGTTGGTTTAAGGTTGAGAATGGGGTTTGAAAATAATTCTTCCAATCACTACGTGCTTCTCATGCTTCCAAGAAAATAAAGAGAATAAGAGAAGGTCAACAACTGCTTATTGAACTTTCTAACATTTCCCAAAGTTTTGTCCATCATTATAAATAATTATCAATAAGTATTTGAGCTACAATATCCTTCTCTTTAGTAAGGTCATGCCATTTAGTAATGCATAAGTGTTGTCCCTTATTGGCTTTCCACTTTGTTATTTAGGACATGTGTGACCATCTCTTTACCTAGGCTAATCTTCATGATACCATTTTCACCATGGCTAATGAAATTTTTTTTGGTTGTGCTAGCTTCCCCTATAATTTTATAAAGATTTTTGGGACACTATTGGTCTTGATCTTTTCAAAGTGTATTTAGAAGCATACAATTATTTCTCTCTTGGGAATATCATTAATGAAATAAACATTAAATTCATACCTATGTATAGCAATCTAGAAGACATCTACAACTAGCATCCAATTTCTTGTGGTTGAATGTTTGTTACAAGATTATTGTCAAAGCCCTTTCTTTTTGTTTGCAATATTTTTTCCTCTTATCATTCACCTTGACCAAATAGAGTTCATCTAAGAGAAAATACATCCTATACAATATTATTAATATTTTTGAAGATATGGAATGAGTTCATTACTCATAGCAACAATCCATTATCATAAAAATTAGTTTTGGCAAAACATATGATCATACATAATATATGTTCATTCTTGTTATGCTCTAGGGACTACAATTTTTCCTAAATTTATTTTCTCTATTCAAATTTTGTTCACAATTTCCTTTGCTTGACTTACCATTAATGGTAGGTAGGCCTTCTCTTTTGGACTATTTAGGTCGATTTGATAGGATTGTCAACTTGCCCCTTGTCTTTATAGTTAGTTATAGAAGTCTTTTGCTACATGAATTCCAATGTAGTTTCTCAAAAGCATGCAAAGGTATTTTCATTCCCAATCATATTCGAACAACTTGTTAATGACTACTTTGTTCATGACTCTTTTCATTCTTTTAGAAGAAGAGGATAATGTCAAACACGCCCTACAATATCTTGATACATTTTGTTTAGCTTCAAGATCCAACATTAAATGGTAGAAAATCTAATTCTATTGTTAATATTTCCTAGTTGAGCTTCCTTGTTTGAATATCTTTAGCTACAAATGGATTGATCATGGTGAGACTTTCAAGATTTTTAGAATCATTTTTAGTTTTTAGTCTTCTTCTTCCTGTCTTTGGCAATCTGTTATTGCTTGTGTTTAAAGATTAAATTGCATTATTAGATATTCAACACCCTCTATCTTGCTAGGAATTTTTTCTTTTCTTTAAGGTAGTTTCTATAACGCATGTTTATTACTCTTCTTATTAGGCTCCTTCTAATGCCTCCTACCAAAAACTTTTTTTTTTAAAGGGAATTATTATGGTCTTCTTCTAAGAAAGGAGAGGGATTCCACAAAGTCACATAAGAATTTTGTTCTCTTCCCCATGACTTTGGAAGTCTTGGTCTAATTCATACCATCAAAGTCTGAGTCTAAGTCTGCCTATCTCTCTAGTGAGAACTATTCCTCATCTTGAAGAAGAAAATGAAGAAGGTGTCATTACAAGGTGGAAGCCAAATCCTTATGACTAGGAACTTCTAGATGGCTAAGGAAAACCCCCTCATTGTGACTTGTCTCCTCCTCCTATTGGTTTTATAGCTCTTGTAGCTTAGCAGTTTGACCACTTTTGTTTCCTTTTGCTTCTTTTTAAGGCTTCACCTTGCCTAGATATTTAGGGTGTGATTCCATTAGCATAATATATCTTAATAAAGTAATATAATAGACACTCATTCATCAAAAAAATACATTTATTGCATTCAATTCTATCACACACTCTAATTCTAGAATCCAATTATTTAATCATGCTTTTATCAAGAAAGATCCACACTCAAAAGGACAATCATTCACATTTGCATTGAAATCAAGCAAAGAATTTCATAACACTTATCCTAGTGATGTGAATCAACTAGCAATCATTCTGGAATTCATGTACATGTTTGAAGCATGTTGGCGATCAAGATATTTTAAAATATTGCTAACTTGACAGAAAATCTCTAAGAGCATGATAGAAAATTTTGTTATCTAGCAGTCTCCTTTTCTAATAATTCACACAGCATAACCTAGATATCATCATAGGTCAAGTTTGTAGTGACAGAATAGGTTTACAACCACAAATTAGTTCCAGATCTATGAGGTCAAGCTGAGACAATTCAGAAAAGAATATTCTTATATTGATCGATATACATCACTAACTATCTAGCATCTATAGATTCCATCAACTTCATTGTCTTCTTTAATAGTGCCTCACTCGATCTTCACTTCAGTCATGGAGCTATTGATATCATCCTTCATTAATTACTATTCATTGCATAATTATTCTTAATGTCTAATATTAATTGATCCATTCTATTCCATTCCATGTAATCCTAATCAAAACTGCCAAACATAATTTCTTAGATGAATTTATACTTAAATGTACTTATTTACCTAATTAAAAAAACCTTTTTCTGTTTTTTTTCAAATTATAAAAACCAGATTTCAATTAAATATAACTAAAAGAAACCCTCAATTATGAATTGCCATATGAAAGGCCAGATACAAATCCTCCACAAGTTTAACCTAAAAATTATCCCTTAATCATAAACGGAAAAATACAATTTCTTAGTAAATCCAACCGCAGTGATGCCTCTCAATCACAAAGGCTAAACACAAGTCTTACTAGATTTAAGAGTAATGATGCGTGCCAATCATAAAGACCAGATTCAAATCCTTACTACATTAAACAAACTATGCCAGATACAAATCAGAAAGACCAATACAAACCATAAAGAATAGATACAAATCCTCGCTCAACTCCTCTTATAATTGACACAGCCAAAGACACAGCAAACGCTTTGTTTATTCATACTATCAGATTATCCGACCAGATACAAATCCTCTCGCAATTCTGACCCATATTTAACACAGTAGGCCATATACAAATCATAAAGACAAGATGCAAATCCTGACTCAACTCATCGTACTATAGACATGAACAAAGATACAGAAGACACCATTATCAGCACTGAATGAAGAAGCTACTCCAGCCAAAACCAGTGCAGCCGCTTGCACTGCCACCAAAGCGAGTATGTGCTACGCCTTCACAATTAGCAGCATTATAAGTAGCGGCAGTCTGTCCTTGGTATACAGACTTATATCCTCCATGCAAATTGCTGCCTACATTAGAACTGTTGAGTTTAAAGTGCAGATTTATTAAAAACAGAACAACAATAAACAAACACAAACAGAGAACAAATAATAGTGACCAAGACACCAAGAGTTACGTGGTTCACCAAAGTATGGTTACGTCCATGGAGAAGGAGGGCAATCACTCTTATTACTTGCAGCAGTGAAAAATATAATGTGTCATCAATCAATCCAAGTGATTGAGATAAAAATATATAACGTTCTCTCAAGACAAATGAAAGGTCATGAGAAAGGGAATATAAAGAAGCAGTGATAATTGAACTTCACAACCAACAAAAACACCCACAATTACTGTAACAAGCAGCTTCGCTATTACATCCAGGACCTACCCATACAGTAAAATAACTACCCACACAAGGCTTTAGAAACAACAGGCATACCAGCAATATTCCTATATATAGTTCAAAACACTAGATTTCTTCATGATGTTACAATTCTGTTGGACTAACTGCCACAATTCTGGACATATGATCTTGTGGACTGTCATGTTCCCATATCAAGACACTGTTAAAGTAAAGATTTGAACATGATAAAGAGGATTTGTAAAATATTATTTCAGATGATAGAAACAATTACATACATTATATATTAATTAATAAATAATATTATTGTATCAATATTTTATTATAATTAAAATATAATATCCATATTATAAATAACAATATATATAAATATAATATATTTTAAATATATCTAATAATATAAATATATCTAATAATATAAATACGCATATTCTTATAATTTTCTTACATTATAATATAAATACAAATAATATAATATAAATCATATATCATTTATTATGATATAAATGATATAGTATAAATAATATAAAATATATAATATATCATTTATTCTAATATAAATGATATAATATAAATATAAATAAAATAAATAAACACCTTTTAACCTCTTATGATAACGGAGTTACGTATGGTTAGAACTAGTTTTACCACAAAAGGGAATTAATATAAAGTAATAAAAATAATAAGAGACATTCTTCGAACATATCGGAAATAAATAAAGGTTGTGAAATAGAAGGAAAACATGATCCGAAGAAAATAAATACGAGGTAAAGCTCTAGCAGGTAAGTATTTATATTTACTTATTCAATTTATGATTTGTAAGAATATAAATGATAAGATTAGTATGAAGGAACAAATATATATATGTTTATACATAAGAATGGAAATTAAATGATAAATTATAGGTGTATATGTATGTAAATCATTATAGATCAAATAAATAGATATAGCCTAGGACATTAAGGCATTGATTAAATAATGACAATAACTAGAAGAAATACTTAAATTATGATGAATAGGGGATAAGAAATAATGCTCATGGTTTATCCACCAAACCCATAGATCGAGGTGAAGGGGTAAGGGTAAGCAATGAGGTATATCATGGTTGATGCCGTAGTTGGTCAAGAGTGCCATCCGGCTAAAGACCGACATCATGGTTGATGCCGTAGTTGGTCAAGAGTACCATCCGGCTAAAGACCGACATCATGGTTGATGCCTAAGTTGGTCAACAGTACCATCTAGCTAAAGACCGATACATTCCCATTATCTTGTGTTGGTCAAGAGAACCATCAAGTAATGGATAGGCTCTTGTCTCATGTTGGTCTAGAGTACCTCTCCGGGACAAGGGATGGGCCTTTGATTTGGGTTGGTCTCCGGTCAAAGGAATAAAATATGGACCCCTCGATTGCTCCTTATAATCACTCCCTCATTGGGCAAATGGTTTGATAATCATGTAGACCTAAGTATACCTCTCCCAAATGGAATCATGAAATAAAATGGATATTGTGAAAGATAGAATACTTTTAGATTATGATTATAGAGTTTCATTTAATATATAATTGTGATTAATATGATTAGATAAAAAGAATTGAATACTAATGTTCTCTTTTACAAGTTGAAATTGTGTGCAAGGTTGTGACAAATTTTGGCTTGCTAGAAGGGGACATTACATGGACTAACCACCACTCTGGGTTTAGGTGAAGGTGTTGGTTTTAAAGTTCACTAACACTTTTAAGTTTTGGTGTAACGGCAAACTATGTATGGTATCAGAGCCTCAACCCAGCACACCTCTGGGCATATGATCTCATGGACTAACTACCACTCTAAGTCTATGTGAAGGTGCTGGTTTAGAAGTCTCGTGGACTAACCACCACTTTGGATCAAGGTGAGACAAACTACAAATTCATTGTAGTTATACATAACAATACTTACATATACTAATGGAGGCGGAGTGCTTTGTATCTATAGAGGAAATCTGGGCTTCAATAGCATGACTCTGTTAAAATGTTGTTTATGATTTGTCAAAACTCCACTAAAGGCTAACATGGGAGCACAATATCATGTATGTGTCAAAACGTTTATGAATTATCTTACAGATTTAATGAAGCGAAACGACTTTATTTTCTGCATATTAATAAGATAACATAAAATATTAATATCCCCGACAATTTTATCTTCTACTTACTAATCAGATAACATAAAATATTAATATCCACTAAAAGATAAAAATTGGCACAAATAAATTTAGATTAAAACCCAAGACTCGATGACTTAGGGTACCCTATTTTTCAAAGTCTAAAATTATTAATATAACATAAAAATATTAATATACACTAAAGGCTAAAATTGACCAATGGAGATAGATCTAAATTAACCCATAGAAGAATTGCTGAGTCCGCACACCCTTTGAAAAAAGTATAAAAATTAGGCTATTTGATTATATTCAAAGAAAACTACAAATAACTAAATATGAAGACCAGGAGGGATAAGGATTGGATGAGTTTTTGCCATTGTTTGTAATATGTGTGAAAGCTTTTCTATATGTATGGAAGACTGTTCAATTTTTAGTAGCTTTCAAAGAAATTTTTTTATTTTGTTATGTTCAATAGGGCTCGTGATTCTAGTTTCTGTGTGTCTACAAATTTGAGATTACTATGGTGGCCCGTCAAAATTAGCAGGGATATTTTTCATATAAAATATATTTTAGCTATCAAATATGTGTATGGCCATCTTGTTACTTAAAAAGTGTTTAGAATTTATTGAAGTTGTTTTTCAACATATTCTTATATAAATGAGTTGCATTTTGCACCTATGACCTATGTTTTATTAGTGCATATCTCAATCAACTCTCTTGCATGGGTAATGATACTATCCAACATAATGACTCACATTATTTAAAAGTAAATAATACTTTGATTTTTTTTAATCAACTATGCATGGTGTAGATGCATGCATGATGGGTATACATCTGTATTTGATGGCCATAGGTGCATTATACATATAATAGCTTGTGTCATCAAAATGCAATGGTCCTAGCCTCTAAGCCACCTTATGTAGCATCCACTCAATTGGCTAGAGTGTTGGATATAAACACTTGATGGGGAATTTTGATGCTTCTTACATGAGTGCTCAACCCTTCAAGCACTCTCATAATCATTCTAGTGAGGATAGATCACCAAGGGAAGATTATAGCAACAAATGCTACTCTATTTCACTTAAAGACTATATTTGACCCAATCAATGACCTCTGCTAGGTAACTAGTTTAAAGCTAAGAAAATAACGATAGGAATCACTCTAAACACTCTATGGAGGATCTGCCCACATGAATGTTATCTCCTAGAATGTTAGAGTCCTTACAGAAGCTTTCCCCTAATTTTTCTAAATGAGTTGCATGCTAGCAGTTAGGTTCATTTGACATTATTTCTTTCTAAGAAATTAAAGTTATAGATTTTTCACTTCAAGTCACCTTGAGGTTAGTCTAGCCTCAAGCTTTTCATCTTCTCACTTTGTATGATGATGGATGTGGTGGTGCATGCATGCTAATTTCTCTTGGCTTACACTCTACAATTATTACTTTAGGGAACCCAACCACAACATTGTGTGGGTGATCTCTGACATTAATGGGAGAATGTTAGGTATTGTAAATATTTGAAATGCCCCTAATGATGGCTTTAAAAGAATGGCATTTTGACAATGGATTGCACTAACAACTTGTTACTTTCCAACTAGCTACTATTTGTGGCAACATTAATATAGTGGTCTACTGACGATAAAGTTTTCTTACTACCAATGTGTTGGTGTGTCAAAATGATGCAGGTAGAAAGGGCACAACCTTCTAACCGTTGTAAACTCTTAAACCAGTTATGCAACAGAAAGGAATAGACCAGGCTATTGCTGCAAACTCACATACAATTTAGCAAGAAAGATTTAAAAGAACAAAGAGGATGGAAGCATAAACTGTCTTACAAATTCATTGAACAATCTTCTTTCAAGTGTATAATCAAACTACAATATTCTGAAGATGAGAACCTCTGAAATTACAAACATACTATAGCCATATGGTCTGCTTAAAGTCACCACAAATCAGATTTCAAGCAACACAACAATCTACAAACTTCTTCCTTCCTTCTTCAATCCGCGATCTGCCAACTACCTACAAAATTCACTCCAAAATATTCAAGAGAAGACAACTAAAATACCACTTGGTTGTTTCTACAAAACCACCTTCAAACCTACAACAAACATGCAAATTCACTTCCTTCTCACTTGCTACGCCTAAGGCCAGCACTCTTCAAAAACTGCAAACACCACTATGCATCATTGCAACAACAATGCATCTGCAAAGACTCTTCAACCTCTGAGCCTCAATTCTTTTTTTGATGTTCAATCATCATCAGACCTGTAATAAAACATTTGTGATGGACATCTTCATCACATACTACTCCCTTCTGAGTCACTCCTTCCAAAATCCATTCAAAAATAAGCTTCTCTCACAATTCCTGTTGAGTGACTAGCTCCAAAAATTGTCAAATCTCCCTTTTATGCTAAATCTCTATTTTTTTTTTGTTGTAGATTCCATTTACAATTTCCCAACATGATGAATATTCTTAGTAAATTCTTTCAAATAAAATATAAAATGCTCCAAAAGCATCGTAAAATCCACCTCCAAGAATTTGCCAAAAATTACAAACTTGCAAGATTCCTCTCCTAGAAAATAGGAAGCAAATGTAACTCCCACTTGAAATGTGGCACCCAAGATTTGCATGCCTATATTTTTGCTGCCCAAGATTTGCATGCCTTCATTTTAGGGATAGGAATATTTTCCATAACTTTATCTCCCAAAATCCAATGCCTTGATTTGTCCAATAATGACTTGTCATGAAATGACAAGGATGAAGATGCCACCTAGACTAGCCATTACACCAAAAATTACAAAATAGAGGCCAGTAATTAGTTACAACAATTTGTCCTTTTATTATATTTACCAACTCCTAACCAAACAACCTAAGGAAAATTCAAAAGTTAAAATAAACTGAATGACAAATATTTTTGGTGATGTCGATCACCTGTGGACCAGGATACTCCATCAGACATGCCGGGTAAATTGAATTTTGTGAGTATGACTCACAAAATGGAGTTGAGTAGTAGGACTGCCCTTTCAAGTTGTAAACAACCTACAACAAACTCCATGACTATAACAAGTTCGTATCATTCTTTCTTCCATCTCTTCTTCCAGCATCTACCTAGAACACTCTGCATCCTCCTCCACCTACTGTATCTTCTTTTCTCCTTCACCCTCATGGGACTGAACCCACTACAACAATCCAACCACCTCCACCAATATGCATTCACCTCTTGATCTTCATACATCTCATTCATCTCTACAACATTCAAATCAACATTACTTTAATCTTCATAAAATTCAAGAAAATAAGGCATTACCTCATCTGCTACAACTTCCTTTTCAACTCCATCTACAATCAATGCAAGCCATTCTTTTTCAACTACTACAATCTTTTCTTTTACCCCATCCTCTTGCATGAGTATATCATCTTCAATGTCACATACCTAAAATTCTGCTACACCTTCACTTTTACCTGTAAATAAAACAATGTTAGCATAATCATTGGACCTTTCTTTTGCCATCTACATCTTCTCTATCTCCTTACCACATTCATTTAACTCTTTCCGTTCAAATAAGATATCAATATTTTTCATCTCCTCTTTGAGATGGATATCTTCTTCATCTTCACCAAATTCTTCATCAAATATAGGACCCTCAAATTCCATCATCTCAACTTCTTCTGTACTACTCAAATCAGCAATGCTCAAATTTATTGTGCCTTTCTCTTCATCTCCATTCTTATCTTCATTCTCAGTTGCAACATCTTTATCCTCTTCAACTGCTACAACCTTCTTCACCACCTCTTCCATGCCTTCCAAAACACATGCCTCAATTTCAGATTCAAAAACTTCTTCCCACTCATCTTCTTCTTCTTCCTCAGTGTCACATGCATGACACTCTACTTCATTTTCTATTTTTCTTGCATTCAAAATATCATTAGAAAGATAAATAAAATTATAACCTCTTTTCTGATGAAGTACTCTTCTCCTTTCCAATTCTACTGCAATTTCTTTAACTTGTTGCTTCAATTCCCTAAATTCCTTCACCCTATCCTTCCTAAGTCTTTCTCTGATTTCCTCAAGTCTAGGAATTGTCAGAATCCATCTAATAATAAAAGTCCTTTTTCTCATTCTCTTTTCCATACTCAAGGCTTCACAAAGCCTCAAAATATAGGTTTTCAAAAACCTCTAAATAATTTTTTCTTGCAAGTTACATATACACATGCAACAAATCTCTCATACAATCCAACCCTTAGGTCCTAGTGTAAACTGCCACACATTCGGCCGTCAGTTTCTACATTCAGGAACTCCTTCTCTGATACCACTGATGTAGGTAAAAAGGGCATAACCTTCTAACTGCTGCAAGCTCTTAAACCACTTATGCAACAGAAAGGAATAGACCAAGCTATTTCTGTAAACTCACATACAAATCAGCAAGAAAGAATTAAAATAACAGAGAGGATGGAAGCATAAACTATCTCACAAATTCATTAAACAATCTTCTTTCAAGTGTACAATCAAACCACAATATTCTAAAGATGAGAACCTCTAAAATTAAAAACATACTACAGCCATATGGTCTTCTCAAAGTCAACACAAATCAGATTTCAAACAGCACAACAATCTGTAAACTTCTTCCTTCTTCAATCTGCGATCTGCCAACTACCTGTAAAATTCACTCCAAAATCCTCAAGAGAAGACAACTAAAATACCACTTGGTTGTTTCTACAAAACCACCTTCAAACCTACAACAAACATGCAAATTCACTTCCTTCTCACTTGCTATGCCCAAGGCTAGTACTACTCAAAAACTGCAAACACCACTATGCATCATTGCAACAACAATGCATCTGCAAAGACTCTTCAACCTCTGAGCCTCAATTCTTTTGCTGATATTCAATCATCATCAGACCTGCAATAAAATAGTTGTGATGAACATCTTCATCACATACTACTCCCTTCTAAGTCACTCCTTCCCAAATCCCTGTAGAAATCAGCTTCTCTCACAATTCCTGTTGAGTGACTAGGCCCAAAAATTGTCAAATCTCCCTTTTATGCTAAATCTCCATTTTTTTTGGTTGTAGCTTCCATTTGCAATGTCACAACATGATTAGAGTGATTATTAAATGCTTTAAAATAAAATATTAAATGCTCCAAAAGCATCTTAAAATCCACCTCCAAGAATTTGCCAAAAAATTATAAACTTGCAAGATTCCTCTCTTAGAAAATTGGAAGAAAATGTAACTCCCACTTGAAATGTGGCACCCAAGATTTTCTTGCCTTCATTTTAGTGATAGGAATATTTTCCATGACTTTATCTCCCAAAATCCAATGTCTTGATTTGTCCAATAATGACTTGTCATGAAATGACAAGGATGAAGATGCCACCTAGACTAGACATTACACCAAAAATTACAAAATAGAGGCCAATAATTATTTACAACAATTTTTCCTTTTACTATATTTACCAACTCCTAACCTAACAACCTAAGCAAAATTCCAAAGTTAAAATAAATTGAATGACAAATATTTTTGGTGATGTCGATCGCTTGTGGACCCGGATGCTCATGCATCACAAAAATAATAAAGTGTGGTTTTATTTTAAGATCCATTGGTTGTTAGTCGACCTATATATTTTATGGCAACATGTTGCATCAAATCCTTGTATTACATAGACCAACTTACAAGCTGGTGAGGATAGAGTTACTAAATGAATTGATTATATTCTACACTCTGAATAACATGGTGTTAGCCTTTTCTCTCATAATGGTAGATTTTTTTATAGTATGTACATTTAAAGATCATTTTCTCTAACCATAGTCCCATTACTTTAAGGTTGAATGGGTTCCAATGAAAATCCTATGCACACAATTTTCTAAAGATATCACATATAATT
This sequence comes from Cunninghamia lanceolata, assembly GCA_027924645.1. Lineage (NCBI taxonomy): Eukaryota > Viridiplantae > Streptophyta > Pinopsida > Cupressales > Cupressaceae > Cunninghamia > Cunninghamia lanceolata. The sequence goes on along the minus strand of BSBN01000534.1, from coordinate 11,495,183 downwards.
CATCCTAGGATTATCCACCTCATTGAGCTAGAATTTAGAATTTGGAGTCACATCCTCCCTGCTCTTCTAAATAGACTAATTTACATGGGGTTTTGTTATTACTCATACCACCACCTTCTTATTTAAGTTTGGAAAACAAGTTTCCAATGTGTGCAAATGCACATAGCCCACTATGTCTAAATAACTGTCTCATGTGTCCTGTGACATTCAAATAGATCATCTTGATTTTTAGTTACAAACCTAGGCTTTAAAACCACATCATCATCTCAAGGTTTCTAATGCTCATAGGGCCAAAGTATTTCAAGTTCAATCTTACTTATACTAGCTCAAGGTGGGATACAAAGACAAAAAAGACATTTTCAAATCCCTACATCTCAATCAAACCCACTTGTAGATTGAATATACTAAAATTATGGCTAGGAGGCTTTGCTCTTTGTTAGATATTTGTAAAGCATTAATGAACCATTGCAAGCTACTAATTAAATACCACCATGACTCCAAAGAGCATCATTCTACACTTCAAAATTTTCTTGATGTTGTTCCTAACCACTTATCTAGTCAACTGGATTAGCTTGTTTCTCAACTCACCTTGGAAGAGCTACAATACACCCTTATTATGATGGCTAATGATAAAGTATTGGTGACTTCCCTTACATTTTTACTAGGCTACCTAACACTTTATAGGACTAGACTTGCTCTAGGTTTATAGAGAAGCGCTCCATAAGGGTTCCCTAGGGTCTATCATCAATCATGGTATTATCAAATTCATTCCCAAATTTGGGGATCTAGACCTTATCTATAGCTAGTAACCTATTACATTGCTTAATGTGTCTTATACAATTCCTTCTAAAGCACTACGTGTGTGTAATGATCATTCACCTCCTTCCATTTTTTGTCTAGAGTGAATGAACTTCATTCAAAGTCACTATATTTTTAGTAATCTCATTTCCATCTAAGAAGTTATGGAGTGGACTTGAGACTCTAGGCATTGCATTTTTTTCTAATGATCAAAATTGAGAAATCCTATGATTACATCAAATGGTCTTTCATTCTTGTGATGCACAAGGATCTTATCTTTGACAACTTGTTTCTCTAGGTTGTCAAAAAGTTATTTGTAGATGCCTCTACTTTTCTCTCTATTAATGAGAGAGTCTTGAAGACCTTTGACTTTTTTTTCTCTATCAAGCAAGGATGTTTGTTATCACTAGAATTTAATGTTTTGGTGGCTAAATCTTTTAGTGACTTACTTGTGCATAAAACCTCTCTAAGATTGCTCAAGAGAATTTCCCTCCCTTATTCCACCTATAGCAACTTATCAATGGGCACTTCACAAACAACTCCTTCCTTACACTATCACTTCTTGGCATGAGACTTTCTCAATATTAGATTCCCTAGATAATATTTCACTATACACATATTTAATGTGGGAGAACCATATAGTCAAAAAACCCCACAAAAAAGCATCATTCAATCATTGAGAAAACATGCATACAAGAAGTTGGCTTTTCACGTCTCCTTTCATCCTTCCAATTACATAGCCTCAATACCTCATCTATAGTTTACAAATTGCAAATGCATATAATTCAATATTAATATATTCTCATGCACATGAATCCTTAAACATACGATTAAAACATCTGATACCATGTTGGGTAGTTTTTCCTTTTGAATTAAAGTATATGATCCTTTACTTAATAAATAATATTTACATTAACCTATAATAGTCAAACCTAAATGGATATATATTCCAAGGGTAAATTATAATTTTATTAATAAAGTAATATTATAATTAAACTATTAATTAATAATCACCCTGAATGGCCATAAATATAATTATAGGGCCAAACCTTATATTAAATAGAGCCTTATCAATGTTATTCAAACCACTTATTAATGAGTGTGCCTCCCTAATACACATTATGCTCTCACTATATCTCCTAATTCCTCAAATATTTTGGTCAACAAATATTCAATTATAATATATGGAAGATGACATGATTAACAATTTGTATTAAAAATTTCCTCACATTTTCTTAGCATGCTTAGAGATATATTTGTAAAATATGCATGTTTGAAGAAATCATATTCTTAAACCCTTAGTATGATGTGGAATTCACATCTATAAGAAAATATATAATAAGTACCTTTGACAAATCTGATAATTCACTATGAAAAAATCAAACACTATAGGCATTTAATAAAATGTTAGTATATATCAAAAACTAAGAGAGAATTTTTTACTCATGCAAATGGGATCCAAAAAGGTTTTTGGCTAGCATAATTGTTGCCAAGCCTAAGAAATATAGAAATTATGTTAGTATTAATAATTATAAATTCTTCCATAATAACCTCTATGTATCTCTTCAACCTACTTGACCCTTGGTACAAACACAAATCACTCAATCCTACACTAAAGTTTTTTCTACTGAGATTATAAAGTGTTCCATTAAGCACCTAGAAAAAGGTAAATATAAAGATATAAAGGCTTACCAAGTTGACATCTTAACACTTCAGAATCTATAATCCTTGTTTTTGATATGAAACATATTTTTATCCAAACATATATATATATATATATATATTCTATAAATAAAAAATTTCAATAGATTGACAATAATAAAAGGGCCAAAATCTAAGATATGTATAGGAATCAATATTCTATTATTAATCACCCCATCATCCTTGGATCTATTATAATATATTATAGATAATAAAGTGCTCATGTTTTTTTTTAATTTAAAAAACATGTTAAACAATCTCCTAGAGTCAACCTATAAAAATATTGAAAAAAATTGTGTTTCCTCTCAAACCTCTCAATTTTGTAATTAACCTCTACGAAAAATTTATAACCAGTTGTTATGGTGAAGTTTGCATACCCATTCCAATTCCCATTTAGTTTTGGGCCTATTTTGATGGAAAAATTTAATACAATTATATATTGAAAAATTATTTGCTCGTGTTCAAGGATAGGCTCATTCCCTAATCCATTACTCATTTTATCCATTCATACTGAACTATACATTTCATCTTATTATATCCGTATATCTCTTATTCCTATACAAACCTTGCACCTATTCCTATACGTTCGCTTATTACCTTGATATTTACACTTTCATGTCTTAAGTCAAACCCACAACATGTGGGAAAAATATCAGACCATAAAGAATTGACCCCCAAAATTCAAATTTTCAAATTCAAACTTTGTTGACTTCTGCCTAATTTACTAGTTGTTATGAGCTAACTTTGTACTTATTTGCATGACTAATTTCTATTTCTTAGTATTTAAAGGCATTTAATTTGCGTTAATTCATAATAAAGATCTAGTCCAATTCTCATCCACATATCCTAATAAATTATTGAGGAGATCCATTCTAGGAATATTTAATTTTGGAGCACAAAAAGAATCTAATCATACATCACATCACCTAGGACACATGAATACGTAATCATTTTCTTTGATAATCTCACATGAATGAAAAGCTAGTTCAATCAAGGGGGTCAACCTAGGAGAACTTGGCCCTTGTTATCTATCAATTTCCACAACGTATATTTCAATACTACCAATCCTTACAATAGAGTAGACATCAATCTAACAAGGGTGAAGTAGTTCATGGTAGTCCAAAATGTGCAAAATCACTTAGGTAGTCACAAATTACTTTCACACAATATATCATTTCTACAGAGGGTGGGATCAATCCCATATGGAACATATTTTAAGCTAAAATGAATTTAAAAACTATTCAAATCCCAAGGAGTTTATCAAACTGTCTATACCAATTTGTTGTATCAAGGTGCATGGAATCTACATTCCATTAGGTTTATTTCTTCATCATCATTCACACAAATAATTATTATACCCTTTGCATTTACTTTGATAAACACATGTTCAATTATCCATTCGCAACTTATTATGAAGTAATTACTCTAGGTTGATTTGTGATATATTTGTTCATACTATTTAATTAGCATAGGTTACTTAAGGAAAAGGTAAGTTTACTTTAAAATTTTGGTGAACCATCCATTCCTAAACACCCTAAGGTGATATACCTTCACTTTTTGCAATGTTTGAAATCTTATATAATTATAATTTTACTATTTACTTTTGAATTTCTTAGAGTTTAGATTTATTCTTGTTCACATATTGTGATTACATTTTTCATATTGTATTACTGATATACATATTAATGTGAAGACATCAAACTTATGGTACCACATCCTAGGTGACTATTTTAAACCATATAATGATTGTTTCAAAACTATTAGGCTATCACATATAAATCTCCTCCTCAAGATCCCCTTTCAAGAAAGGAGATTTAACATCCATTTTCTCAATTTTAAAATAACAAGCTACAAAAATAGATGAAAGGAATATAATAGAAGATAACTTAGCAACAAAAGAGAATATTTCACTAAAATCAACTCCCTCTCTCTCAGAGTATCCCTTTGCCACCACTCTAACTATCTATCTACTATGAATACTCTCAATTTCTTCTTACACACCCACTTGCAACCAATAGGCTTTCTTCCCTCAAACAAAGTAAAAAGATCCTAGGTGTCAAGACTATATAGGGCTATCATCTCCTCTTGCATGGATTTCATTCAAGATTCATTTTTTTTCCAAAGAGATGGTCTCCTTGAAAGATTCAAGTTCATTGTCAACACATAACAAATCAAATACATAATGGAAATCTAGTGTGATATACCTATCAAGTAGATTTTGTTGTCTTTTGGATCTTCTCATGGTAGGACTAAAGGGATCTACCTATTGTTTTGCATGCTCATCCTACTCATCCTACTCAAAACTCTCATTTGAACCTTGTTCTTCCTCTCCACCCTCCAATCCATCATTTTGTTCTTCTACATGTGCATCTCTTTCTTTTTAACCTTAGCCTAAAAATGCATTTTTTCTTCCCTTATTTATCCTTTGGTTGTTCAAGACTTGAAAATGCTCTAAAGTCCAAGTGAAAATCACATCTCTCAAATAGATCATTTTCTAGGTTGGTGGATTATAAAGATGATAACCTTTTACATTCTCACAATAAATCAACAAAGATGTATTTTGTGCTTTTGGATCTTGTTTAGATTGTTTTTCTCTAGGAACTTAATCAATAACCTCACAACCATATACCTTCAAATGTGAAATAAAAGGTTTCTTACCTATCCACACTTCATAATGAGTTATATCAAGAAGATCCAAATAAAAAGATCTATTAAGCAAGTAACATGTAGTACTTACAGCCTCTACCCAAAAAGCATTGATCTAGATACATACCACTAAATATACTTATGGCTCTTTCCATTAAGGTTTGATTCTATTATGTCATAAAATGTCCCCCTAGGACTTTTACCTCCTATGTTTAGCTCTTGGGACCCTTGCTTTGCATCTTGCATGATCATTTCAACTCCTCGAAGAAAGTGACCTGAAATCCATGTCAAATTGGGCTTGAGGGACATTGTGGCATTTGACCTTGCCCTAAAGTAGGACTTGGGCAGTCACGCCCTAGTCCTGCCTTATTTTAGGCAGGTCCCAAATTTGAATGTCAGTTATGTAACCATTAGAAGGTTCCGTCGTCGACATCTTAAGTTTGAATTATGAAAATTAAAGTGGGAATGCATATATAAGCATGTTTAGGGTTTCACTTTGTAAACTAGAAGATGATTATGAGCTTTTGGCGAACTTTTGATTTTAGAGCATTCATTATTGCAGAGGAGAAAATTGTTGTTGTGTTTGTGATTGCAAATTTAGCTTCATCTTCTCATGTGTTGAAGGATTTTCATCTACATGTGAGCTACACCTTCGAGGTGATATTTATTTGTGTTTGAATCATTTATCAAATTGTTTTTGCCTCTATCCCGCAAGGATACACACTCTTTATCTAACAACGGTGTTTGAAAGACTTGAATGTCCTTCTAGGGCTTGACTAAGGCAAGATCCTAAACACCACAAACCCCAACCACACTCCTTGTAATTGTATGTTATAGGTATCAGATTTCACAGAGTGGAGTTACAAACGAAGGTTGCAGAAGATAAGGATTTTGGATCTGATGGAAAGAAGCAGCCTGGTGCACTTTTGGGACTAGGGCACTAGGGGCAAAGTCCTCTGAGGTTGTAGACACATAAATCTCTACATGAAAGTGATAATTATCATCAGAAGAAGTCCCAGAATCCTAAGGAATATCCAGACTTGGACTATGGTGCAAGCACCAGTGTCCTTCGCATCTTCTGTAACAGAAACAAATAGAACAATGATCATCAGTGTAGTAAGGAGTCTAGGACCCCTTGAAGAAAACACTGCATTGGACTAGGGCACGAGCCATGAATTCCTTGAACATTCTACATCACAAACTTAAAAAAAATGGTCAGTAACTAATTTCTATCTATTGTCTTTGTTTGCGAGCATTTGTCGTGATTTACGAGTTTGCTTACGATTTTGCATAATTAGGGTTTTGAACATATTTGAGCTTTAAATTAATACATTAATTGATAATTTATAAATTTCCACATCATTACAAGTGACATCCAAACTTGTAGGAGAATCCTCTTGAAAAAGTTGTGATTCAACTCGATTGGATATCCTTGAATGTTTGTAGTGAAAGGAGGATCTATCCATTTATCCCATCTTCCCTCTTTTCTTATAAAACATTTTGGTGAACCCATGTTTTATTTGAATTTTGCACTTTGATGAGTGCTGTACTTTAGATTTACATTTATTCATTTAATTTTCATCTTATTGCATTTGAAAATTTACAAACAAATGGAAAATTTGAAAAATTTGAAAAAATTAGCATTTTAGATTTGCATATTGATATAATTTAATTAAATTTCATTTAATTTCTGATATTTTCATTATATATTATATAAATTACAGAAATTCATCTTATTATAATCATTTTCATGCTTAAATTGTTAAAATTTGCTTGAAATTAGGTATTTTCATAAAACCTATTCTTGGCAATAGCTAGGGTTTGTAGTTAAAATCTTGTTTTAGATTTTACTACTCTTTTAAACATTTTTTTAGGACTGGTTTATAATTGTAGTGTTTCATTATAGTGTCTTTTAAAAAAAAAAATCATGCCTTAATTTCACAATTAGGGTTTAAAAACCTTGCATTTTTCACTAGATTTTGCCTTGTCATCTATCTAGATCTGCATTATAGGTGTGTTGTGAAGGATATTTTTGCATTATTGGATTGATTTTGAGCTTATTACTTTCTGCCCCTCATCAATTTCCTTACAACACTTCTTCTTTTAGGAATTTACTTTAAAAAAAGTAAAAAAAATCATGCATTTTAGGTCATAAGCATACATAGTTTTGCACTTGTTCCTTGCATAAGTATTGAAAATCTTTCAAAATCTGATCTTACATTCATTTAAATACATACATACATGGCCTCTTAATGCAACAATAATGCTAGGTTCCCTCCTAGGACTTATTTGAAAAGAATGAGCCCTGAACCTAAAATTACATTTACACCTCATGATAAAAAATTAAAGACAATGAAGGGCCTCTTTACATCACCATGAAAATAGTGGAGATTCCGGTGCATGGTACACTTATAGATCCTAATTGCATGAGTAATGTGGTAACCGAGAGTTCCTTCTCACACATAATTTGACACAAGATTCATATGAACCTTCAGATTTAAGGATTAAGACACATGCTGGAGCTTTCATGCCTACCTTTGGGAAGATAACGTTATTGGTTACGTTTATGATAAAGCCGTGGATCAGGTATTTGATGTCATCCCTTTATCTAACCTCTTTCGTGTAAAACTTGGACACCCATGGTTAAAATCTATGAACGTTGTCCCCTCAACTATTAACAATTGCATAAAATTCCCTTTATATGGACAAGTGTGTACTATTCGATGTAATGCATATCAACCTTTGGTAATGGAAAACAACTTTACTCTTGATTACTTTTGGCCATAACATGATAGAGCCCCTGAGCCATGAAGAGACCACTCTTTCCTATAATATAGACCATACAAAGCAAAACTTATATCTAGAGTGGTTGGGCCTCCTATGCAAACAATAAGAGACAAACAACCTGCATTAGAACTTCTTAGAGAAAAAGGAAAAGGACCCTATGTTGAGGTTCCTCCTCCATCATCCTTACAAGGATCGAGAGGTATTCGTCAAGACCAAGGCACTGTTAGATATAGGGTACACAACTAAGAGGGGGGGTGAATCAGTTGTAGAAAAACTTACTTCTACTTCAAGCACTTGATTCTTCTTTGTTAGTTAATAGCATATCAGTTAACCATTCATGAAAGCATAATGCATAAGCATAGAAGCAGATAGATATCAACACATTGGACACCAAGATTTTGACGTGGAAAACCCGGTTAAGGGAAAAACCACAGGGTGATTAACCCAAGGATTATTCTCTGTTAGAAGAATAAGAAAAATGAATGCCACATGCCAATTAGGGCTCACTGCCTGAGCACACTTCCTACAAGAGACACACTGTCTACAAAGTGATAAGAATCACAAACTTGAATTGGAGATTGACATCTTTACCATGTCTCGATCAATTCCATTTAAGCCCGAGATACTTCTGCTCTGCCCTTCGCTCTTTTGCTATACCACACTCATCCGATCCTCAACACACTTTGAAATGAACTCTCAAACCTTTATTTATACAAGGCATCGACTTAGGAATAATCATCTAAGTCGGCAATCATCCACAAGAGCATACGCAAGTCGGCAATCATCCATAAGAACATTCACAAGATGAATAACTCATCCGGTCGGCCAGTCTGAACAAGAATATCTTCAATTCTGTGCTCTAACACTAATGCGGACTAACAACACAACCTCAACATGATCCAAGAACCTTCACAAGCTTGCCTGAATGACCAGGTACATCTGCACTTCCTCTACTCGCTAGAATCTCTTCTCCTCTTCATCCAGAACTTCAAGAACATAGTCTGTCGCGACTGTCAAACTGAAACAGATTCTTCTGGACCTCTAAACTATGTACAAACTGAGATGACACATCACAAGGACATCCCAAACACTCCTTCCAATCCACAGAGTCTGACAATGCACCTCCAGATCTCACTGAACCTTTTTGTAACACTCTGTCACTCCGGAGCATCTCCTGGAACCGATTCTACTTGACCGATCACAACTTTTTCATATCTTCATGCGGACCTCTGAAATCTTAACTAAATCATCTCAAGACTCATACCTATAAACCCTTTAATCTGCATCCTCTGATCCTCAACCTATTGAGTACATTTGCCTTTTTCTCATCACTGTTCTTCACTATTCCTGATTGAGACTAATTTTCTCAATATCCTCAGCACACAGCTCATCCAATCCTTTTTACCAATGCAATATGAGTATGTTGACATCAATGACAACACTGGTTAACCTCGTACTTGCAACAATCTCCCCCTTTGTCATTGATGACAACATATGATGTGAAAAACCATCAAGACAAGAACTTCTCTTTTCTGTCACAACTCCCCTTATCAACAACAGCTCTTCACATGTCTTCTCTTCCTTTACTGCTTCCCCTTTGATCATCAACCACTTGTTTTTCACATGTCTTCTCTACCCCTTTGACATCAATGGCAAAGGGCTCATACTTGGACTTGTAACACAGAATCATACCAGTTGCTCCCCCTTAGTAGTAGCTCCCCATCATCAATCTGGATCACAAGATATGACTATGATATCCACTAGACTGATGCACATCAGTGCATCCTAGTTCATCACCGGAGGGGCCATGACCCCTAACTTCTCTTTCCCAAGAAGAATGCTCCACCACTGGTGCTCTTCCAGTCATCCACATCTTCTGCCCAATCTGCATCTGTATATGCATGAAGAGAGAAATCTTGATCTCTGGGATACCATAGGCCATACTCAACTGTCCCCTTTAGATATCTAAAAATCCTCTTGATTGCCATAACATGAGATTCTCTAGGGTCAGCCTGAAATCTTGCCACAAGACCAACAACCTGCATTATATCTGGTCTAGTCTGAGTGAGATACAATAATCCTCCAATCATTGATCTGTACTTGGTCTGATATGTCTTAGAAGAGTCATCATCTTTGCTCAACTTACATCCAGTTGCCATAGGTGTGTTCATTGGCTTTGAATCTTCCATTCCAAATTTCCTCAACAATTCTTTCACATATTTGGTCTGAGAGATAAAGATACCTTTCTTTGTCTGAGTAATTTGCAGACCCAAGAAGAAATTCATTTCACCAAGCATTGACATTTCAAACTCACTTTTCATTTGATTTGCAAAGGTTTTACACAAACTATCTCTTCCTCCAAAAATGATATCATTAACAAATACTTCAACAATCAGGGTGTTTTCATTATCTATTTGGAAATATAGATTACTGTCAGTAGTACCTTTGTTGAATCCAATCTACACAAGATACTTATCCAACCTTTCATACCATGCTCTTGGGGCTTGCTTCAATCCATATAGTGCTTTCTTCAACTTGTAGACCATATCAAGATCAGACAATTTAAATCCATCCGGTTGTTCAATGTATACTTCTTCTTCCAAATCACCATTTAGGAAGGCAGACTTGACATCTATCTGATATACCTTGAAGCCTTTGAAGGCAGCAAATGTGAGAAATAATCTGACTGCTTCAATTCTTGCTACTGGAGCAAAGGTTTCTTCAAAATCAATTCCTTCTATTTGAGAGTAGCCTTTGCAGACCAATCTGGCTTTGTTTTTGATTACTTCACTAACCTCATTTAGTTTGTTCCAGAAGACCCATTTGGTTCCAATCACATTCTTGTTTCTAGGTCTGGGAACAAGATCCCAAGTGTGATTCTTCTCAACTTGCATCAACTCTTCCTCCATTGCTTTGGTCCAGTTTTCATCATTGCAAGCTTCATTTATTTTCTTAGGTTTAATCTTTGAAATAAGACAGTATTCATTTGAATTTTGAGCAATTCTCCTCCTCATTTGTACCCCTTTGCTTTTGTCACCTATGATCTGATCTTCAGAGTGATTTAGAGTTACATACCTTGGAACTTTGGGAGTCTCTTGCATTGCTGTTTCTTGATCAGGTTCATTTAGACAAACCTCTTCTTCTTAATTTACCGGATCAGTCTGTATCTGACTTTCAGGAAGGGATTGAGTTCCTTGAACCAGAACACCATCCTGATCATCTTCATCATATTCATAAAACCTTGAGGGCTTCTCAATTCCTTCATCAACCTTCACATTTATACTTTCTATCATCTTTTTCAGTCTCTTATTGTAACACCGGTATGCTTTGCTTTGAGTGGAGTAACCCAAGAAAATTCCTTCATCACTTCTAGCATCAAACTTTCCTAGATCTTCATCTCTTTTGATGTAACACTTGCTACCAAATACTCTAAAATATCTCACAGTAGGAGTTATACCAAACCAAAGTTCATAAGGAATCTTACCAGTATTGCTTCTGATTTGAACTCGGTTGAGAGTGTAGACTGCAGTGCTGACAGCTTCTCTCCAAAACATCTGAGGAACATTTGCTTCCATCATCATTGTCCTAGAAGCTTCCTAGATGGTTCGGTTCTTTCTCTCAACTACTCCATTCTGTTGTGGAGTCCTAGGAGCAGACAACTGTCTCTTTATGCCATGCTTCTCACAAAAGTCTATGAATTCACCGGATGTGAATTCACCACCTCTATCAGACCTTAGACACTTTAGTTTCAATCTGGTTTGATTCTCTACCATAGCCTTGAAGATTTTGAACTTTTCAAAGGCTTCTAATTTCTCTTTCAGAAAGGTAACCCACATCATCCGGGAATGATCATCAATCAGTAACATGAAATATCTATCACCTTACATACTCTTGATTCTTGTTAGACCACATAGATAAGTATGAACTAATTCCAATAATCCAGTAGAGGACTGATCTTTGCTTTTGAAGGAGACTCTACTCTGTTTACCTAGCTGACATTCTTTGCACAAACTATTTGTAGGTTTCACCAATTTTGGAAGATCTCTTACAGCCTGAATATTGCTTATCTTGATGACGATATCAAAATTTACATGACACATCCTTCTATGCCATACCGGATTCTTGGAAATATTTATTGCACTTGAATTATCACAGAAAATTATGATAGGCTCCTCATATTCTAATTTCATGTCTCTTAACATCTGCTTCATCCATAAGATTTGAGTGCAACTGCCTACTGCTGCAATATATTCTGCTTCAGTTGTACATAGAGATATTGCCTCTTGTTTCTTGCTTAGCCAAGAAACCAATCTCTTTCCCAAGAAGAATGCTCCACCACTAGTGGTCTTCCAGTCATCCACATCTCCTGCCCAATCTGCATCTGTATATGCATGAAGAGAGCAATCCTGATCTCTGGGGTACCATAGGCCATACTCAACTGTCCCCTTTAGATATCTAAAAATCCTCTTGATTGCCATAACATGATATTCTCTAGGGTCAGCCTGAAATCTTGCCACAAGACCAACATCCTACATTATATCTGGTCTAGTCTGAGTGAGATACAATAATCCTCCAATCATTGATCTGTACTTGGTCTGATCTGTCTTAGAAGAGTCATCATCTTTGCTCAACTTACATCTGGTTTCTACAGGAGTGTTCATTGGCTTTGAATCTTCCATTCCAAACTTCCTCAACAATTCTTTCACATATTTGGTCAGAGAGATAAAGATACCTTTCTTTGTCTAAGTAATTTGCAGACCCAAGAAGAAATTTATTTCACCAAGCATTGACATTTCAAACTCACTTTTCATTTGATTTGCAAAGGTTTTACACAAACTATCTCTTCCTCCAAAAATGATATCGTCAACAAATACTTCAACAATCAGGATGTTTTCATTATCTATTTAGAAATATAGATTACTATTAGCAATACCTTTGTTGAAACCAATCTACACAAGATGCTTATCCAACCTTTCATACCATGCTCTTGGGGCTTGGTTCAATCCATACAGTGCTTTCTTCAACTTGTAGACCATATCAAGATCAGACAATTTAAATCCATTCGGTTGTTCAATGTATACTTCTTCTTCCAAATCACCATTTAGGAAGGCAGACTTGACATCCATCTGATATACCTTGAAGTATTTGAAGGTAGCATATGCAAGAAATAATCTAACTGCTTCAATTCTTGCTACTGGAGCAAAGGTTTCTTCAAAATCAATTCCTTCTATTTCAGAGTAGCCTTTGCAGACCAATCTGGGTTTGTTTTTGATTACTTCACCAACCTCATTTAGTTTGTTCCAGAAGACCCATTTGGTTCCAATCACATTCTTGTTTCTAGGTCTGGGAACAAGATCTGAAGTGTGATTTTTCTCAATTTGCATCAACTCTTCCTCCATTGCTTTGGTCCAGTTTTCATCATTGCAAGCTTCATTTATTGTCTTAGGTTCAATCTTTGAAATCAGACAGTATTCATTTGAATCTTGAGCAATTCTCCTCCTCATTTGTACCCCTTTGCTTTTGTCACCTATGATCTGATCTTCAGAGTGATTTAGAGTTACATACCTTGGAACTTTGGGAGTCTCTTGCACTGCTGTTTCTTGATCAGGTTCATTCAGACAAACCTCTTCTTCCTGATTTACCGGATCAGTCTAAATCTGACTTTCAGGAAGGGATTGAGTTCCTTGAACCAGAACACCATCTTGATCATCTTCATCATATTCATAAAACCTTGAGGGCTTCTCAATTCCTTCATCAACCTTCGCATTTGTACTTTCTATCATCTTTTTCAGTCTCTTATTGTAACACCGGTATGCTTTGCTTTGAGTGGAGTAACCCAAGAAAATTCTTTCATCACTTCTAGCATCAAACTTTCCTAGATCTTCATCTCTTTTGATGTAACACTTGCTACCAAATACTCTGAAATATCTCACAGTAGGAGTTATACCAAACCAAAGTTCATAAGGAGTCTTACCGGTATTGCTTCTGATTTGAACTTGGTTGAGAGTGTAGACTGCAGTGCTGACAGCTTCTCTCCAAAACATCTGAGGAACATTTGCTTCCATCATCATTGTCCTGGAAGCTTCCTGGATGGTCCGGTTCTTTCTCTCAACTACTCCATTCGACTGTGGAGTCCTAGGAGTAGACAACCATCTCTTTATGCCATGCTTCTCACAAAAGTCTATGAATTCACCGGATGTGAATTCACCACCTCTATCAGGCCTTAGACACTTCAGTTTCAATCTAGTTTGATTCTCTACCATAGCCTTGAAGATTTTGAACTTTTCAAAGGCTTCTGATTTCTCTTTCAGAAAGGTAACCCACATCATCTAGGAAAGATCATCAATCAGTAACATGAAATATCTATCACCTTACATACTCTTGATTCTTGTCAGACCACATAGATCAGTATGAACTAATTCCAATAATCTAGTAGAGGACTGATCTTTGCTTTTGAAGGAGACTCTGCTCTGTTTACCTAGCTGACATTCTTTGCACAAACTATTTGTAGGTTTCACCAATTTTGGAAGATCTCTTACAACCTGAATATTGCTTATCTTGATGATGATATCAAAATTTACATGACACATCCTTCTATGCCATAACCAACTCTGATCAATTTGAACAAATAGACAACTTTTATCTGAACCAACTAGATGGAAGATATTACCTTTTGTTTGAGTACTGGATGCAATCTTAGTTCTATAGCTTTCAAAGATCTTGCATCTTCCATTTTTGAACCGGAGATCATAACCTTTGTCTACTAACTGTCCAACACTGGGAAGATTGTGCTTCAATCCTTCAACATACAGTACATTACCAGTTTTGCTCTTTCCATCAAAAGAAATAGCTCCCCTACCTCTGATTCTACCTGCAAAATTTTCACCAAACTTTATCATTCCTCCTTCATACCTTTCCAAATCTAAGAACTTGTTCTTGTCACCTATCATGTGGTGAAAGCATCCACTGTCAATAACCCAATCATCCTTTTCTTCAACTTGGGTAGCCAAAGCTCTTTCTACAACCTTATGATTGACAGATTCAGAGGGTATTGGTTCTTCTTCATTGATGGCAATAAACACCCATTTATTTCCAGATTTGTCTCCTATCTCTGATTCATCATCTGTTACTCCTTCATTATTAGCTTCTTCATGAACATAATAATAGTTCTTTTGGAACCTTTGTCTGTTAGATTTTGACCTTGTAGATCTTTCCAGACATCTTGAAGCAAAATGACCAATCTTATTGCAGTTGAAGCACTTAAAAGGTAACTTTCCTTCATACTTACCAGATCCTCTTGGCAATCTCTTTGCAATGAGGGCTTCAAGATGAGCTGTTTCTGCTTATTCCTCTTCCATGTCTTTCCTAGCTTGATCATACCATGACAATTTCTTTGAAAAGTTTTCTCCTAGATCAAATCTTTGTTTGCCTTTCACATAGGCACTAGCTTTGAATGTAGATTCAGTCTTGGGAGGATCATCTCCAAACTCAGTCATTTCAAATACAGCCAGTTTGTCAGCCAATTGCTCTCTTGTGACAGTTGCATTGGCTATGAATTCATCAATGGCAGCAACCTTGATCTTGTAGGCAGCAAGAAGGGATCTGAGAATTTTGCAAACAATCTCATTTTCATCCAGAACTCCACCAGCATTTCTGATTCCACACACCATCTCATTTACTCTTGGCATAAAGGTAGTGATATTTTCATCAGCTCTCATCTTTAATCTTTCAAATTTCCCTTTGAAACTTTACAACCTTGCACTCTTAACAAACTCATCTCCTTCATGCAGAAGTTCCAATTTAACCCAGATCTCATATGTAGTTGGTAGGTCAATAACATTTGAGAGTTCTGAGTCAGTCAATGCGCTTAGAAGAGCCTCTTTGGTCCGCAGATTGTTTTCAGCATCTGTGATTTCATTTAGTGTTGTCGGACCACCCTGTGGAGGAACATATGCTTTTGTGACCATGGACAAGTATGCTTTTCCCATACACTCCAAGTGACATTTCATGCAGCCTTTCCAGAGAGAGAAGTTGGTTCCATCAAACTTTGGACTGTCCTTCTTGTATGATGACATCCTGGATCTCCTCAAGCGGTTAAGCTTCTTTCAGAGGAACTTAGCTTTGATACCAATTGTTAGATCTAGGGCACATAACTGAGAGGGGGGTGAATCAGTTATACAAAAACTTACTTCTACTTCAAGCACTTGATTCTTCTTTGTTAGTTAATAGCATATCAGTTAACCATTCATGAAAGCATAATGCATAAGCATAGAAGCAGATAGATATCAACACATTGGACACCAAGATTTTGACGTGGAAAACCCAGTGAAGGGAAAAACCATGGGGTGATTAACCCAAGGATTATTCTCTATTAGAAGAATAAGAAAAATGAATGGCACATGCCAATTAGGGCTCACTGCCCAAGCACACTGCTCACAAAGAGGCACACTGCCTACAAGAGACACACTGTCTACAAAGTGATAAGAATCACAAACTTGAACTGGAGATTGGCATCTTTACCATGTCTGGATCAGTTCCATTTAAGCCTGAGATACTTCTGCTTTGCCCTTCACTCTTTCGCTATACCACACTCATCCGCTCCTCAACACACTTTGAAATGAACTCTCAAACCTTTATTTATACAAGGCATTGACTTAGGAACAATCATCTAAGTCGGCAATCATCCACAAGAGCATTTGCAAGTCGGCAATCATCCATAAGAACATTCGCAAGATGAATAACTCATCTGGTCAGCCAGTCTGAATAAGAATATCTTCAATTTCGTGCTCTAACACTAATGTAGACCGACAACACAACCTCAACATGATCCAAGAACCTTCACAAGCTTGCCTGAATGACCAGGTACATCCGTACTTCCTCTACTCACTGGAATCTCTTCTCCTCTTCATCTGGAACTTCAAGAACATAGTTTGTCACGACTGTCAAACTAAAACAGATTCTTCCAGACCTCCAAACTATGTACAAACTGAGATGACACATCACAAGGACATCCCAAACACTCCTTCCAATCCGTAGAGTCTGACAATGCACCTCCGGATCTCATCGGACCTTTTTGTAACACTCTGTCACTCCGAAGCATCTCCCAGAACTAGTTCTACTTGACCAATCACAACTTTTTCATATCTTCATGTGGACCTCTAAAATCTTAACTGGATCATCTCAAGACTCATACCTATAAACCCTTTAGTCCGCATCCTCTGATCCTCAACCTATTGAGTACATTTGCCTTCCTCTCATCACTGTTCTTCACTGTTCCTGATTGAGACTAATTTTCTCAATATCCTCAGCCCACAACTCATCCAATCCTTCTTACCAATGCAATATGAGTATGTTGACATCAATGACAACACTGGGTAACCTCATACTTGCAACAGGCATTTCATCAAGACAAATGAGATTTTAACAAGCTTCCTTTTCTAACACAAAACGACCAATAGAACAACACACTTTTGAAGATATAAGAAATAGGACGAGAAGAAATAGATAAGCAAGAGAAAGAAGGAGGAAAAGACAAGATTTTGGCCAATGAAATGCACCTCAACAAGAAAAAATTCCACCTAACATTGAATCAAACCAAGAAGACCTTAAGAATGAACAATTTAAAGTTGGGCTATGGTACCTTATGTACCTCTTTCCTCAAACATTCGAGATTGTGAAGATGATGATTTGCTCGATGACAAGCACTAGTTCGGTTGTGCATTCAGATAAGTATTTCTAACCCTTTCCCTCTGTGTTGTGTTTCCCCCGTGATGTGTTATGTGTTGTTTAAGCCTCCTTGGATGATCCTTGATACTCTTGTAAGGTCAAGGATACTCGGAGACTGCCTCTGTTGTGACCCTTCTTCTATTTGTGTCATCATTCTTCTATCTTGTTTCTCCCATATTTTCATTGTTGTGTGTTGTTCCTTAGGGGCATAGTGTTGTGGTTGGTGACCTGGGGGTACCTTCCTATGTGACAACCGTAAGGCACTTGTTTCTCTTCTCTTGATTTATTGTTCACCTTCATCTAGTGGTTCTATCTAGCTGGCGTATGACAAAAAACAATAATACTAATATAGACCATGTGTCCCTTTAGCAACCAAAGAAAAAATGGACCTAGTCCATATATGACAATGGGGTTGGTATATATTATCTGACGATTGGTTAGTAGAATCACGCAGTGTGATATCTTGATGATTTCTTATATTTCCTAACAAATCATAACAATATAGTTGTTCCGTGCACTTTGTTTATCTTGAGTCTCACCTTGGTTACACTCAGCTTTGAGATTTTTGCGGTATAGCCCCACGGTTATATACTCAGTTTCTAAATCCATAGTATAACCTTGGCTCTTGATATGATTACTTTCTGTTATGTCAGAAAATGTCCCCTCGGGGGCTTTTCCCTCTTAAGGTTTAGCTCCCGGGTGCTTAGAATGTATTTAGATCATATTGCATGTTAATTTTGAATCCCGATGATAAAACCATGAAGTCTTATGGCAAATAGGACTAAGGGGATGCTATTTTGATGATTCTTGACCACAATTGCAAGGGTGGACTTAGTCACTAGTGCCCTAGTCCTGTCCTATTTTGGGTCAGCCCTAAATTCAAATGTCAGTTTTATGACAGTTATTTAGGTCCTATGCTGACATCTAAAGTTTGAATTATGAAATTCTCGGTGGGAATGTGTGTTGTTGCATATATAATCATGTTTAAGACTTCATTTTTAAACTAGATGGACATTGTGAAGTTGTGATCTTATGATAAAGTGATTCAAGGCTTTCATTATGTTGCAGAGTAGTATTGTGTTGTTATTGTGTTTATTTGTTGCAGATTTGGCTCCATCTACTCATGGCATGAAAGAGCATCTTCCTTCCATGAGAGCTACACCTCTAAGATGACATTTACTTGTGTTTTCAATCATTTATCATTTGTATTTTACCTCTATCCTGCATGGATACACACTCTTATCTAACAATGATGTTCGGAAGACTTGAATGTCTCTCTGGGGCTTGACTGACACAAGCCTCTAAACACCACAAGCCCCAACCACACTCCTTTGTGATTGTAGGTTATAGGTACCAAGTTTCGTGGAGTGGAGTTGTAGAGGAAGGTTACAGACAATAAGGATTTAGGATCAGAAAAGAAAGGGACAGTATTGAACATTTTGAGACATGGGTGCCTAGGGAAATGTCCTCTAGAATCATAGAGACAAGAATCAGTATTACAGTGACATTGTACATCTGAAGAAGCCCTGACATCCTGAAAATTAGCATGCCTTGGACAAGGGGCGCCTAGGGCAGTGTCCTTCGCATTTCCAATGACAAAAACAAACGAAACAGTCATCATCAGTGCCAAAAGGAGTTTTGCATTCTGTGAAGAAAACAATACCTTGGACTTGGGCGCCCAGGGCATTATCCTCAAATATTTTTAATTCTGAACGTAAAAAAATGGTTAGTTATTAATCTTTGTCCTCTTCCTTAATTTGTAAGCATTTCTCTGAATTTACCATTTTATTCATTGTTTTGCATAATTAGGGTTTCTTGCATATTTAAGGATTAAAGTGAGATATTAATTAGTAATTTCTGAGTTTCCACATTATTCCAAGTGACATCCCAACTTGTTAGGTGAATGCTCTCGCTTAGTAGAGATTCAACTTGGTTGATATGTCCTTGAATGTTTGTAGTGAAAGGAGGATCTAAACCCATCAACACCGAAACATCCAATCAATGCCATCCCCCTCCTTTTTCATACAAAACATTTTGGTGAACCCCCATTTTTGAATTTTTGCACCTTATTGAGTGTTGTGTTGTAGATTTGTATTCATTTATCTTATTGCATTCAAAAAACTACCAAAAAAAATTAATAATTTTGAAAAAATTGGCATTTTAGGCTTGCATTTTCAAATAATTTGAACTAATTTGCCTTTAATTTCATTCAATTTCTATTATTTGTATTATATCTGATTTAAATTACCAAAATCCATCATTACTTATTCATTTGCATTGCATTTTCATGCTTAAATTGTTTAAAATTGCTTCAAATTGTGCATTTTTCATATAACCTAGTTTTTGCATTAGCTAGGGTTTGTAGTTAAAATCTTGTTTCAGATTTCACTACCCTTTTCAAACACTCATTTAGGATTCATTTATAATTTTAGTATTGCATCATAGTGCCCTCTTTGCAAAAATTCATGTCTAGGATTTGAAAACCTTGCATTTTCACTAGATTAGGTCTTATCGTCTCTTTAGAATTGTATCATAGGTGTGTTGTGAAGAATATTGTTGCATTATTGGACTGATATTGATCTTAATATTCACTACCTCTCTTAAAATTATTCACAACACCTCTTCTTTTAGCCATTTGCATTGAAATAAGATGAAAAAAAGTGAACATTTTAGGTGCATAAACAAGCATAGTTTGTGTTGTTTCATTGCATTCAAATATATCAAATCATCAATTGGGCCTTGTTGTGTTGAACTATTTTCCTCCCATCCATTGTGTTTTTTGTGAATTTGGTGTGTCCTTTTTATCTCTTTTCATCAAACAAGTGTTTAAGAGTGAAATAGTCACACATCTAGGGTACCTTAGTCATCATAAAATTTTGCATGAATTGTCTCCCTAGATTTCATTGGACATTAATGTTACAAGACATTTCAAGATGGCATCTTCATGAAAATATTTGCATGAGTATATATTGGATTTTGAAAATTTCTCTAATTTCACTAATGAGAACCCTCATGTTCTAGAGCACATAGCTCCTATAATTGATAATGATGTTTCTATAAGTTCTACACATGAGCTGAAATTACTTTGTTATACACATGATTTTGATAGCTTCGCATTACTCATAGGAGCATATCCTTTGATATTAGAAGACTTAACCAAATTCATCTCTAAGAACTCTCATGAGAAAGATAAGTGTGAAAATTCCTCTTCCGTTAATGCCTTGGAATTGATAGCTAAAGAATATGATGATGTTGATGATTCTATAAGTTATCCTACTTCTCCTATAGTTGAATGTCCAAGAACCTTAGGTGAGAAGACTATGGATAGCTCTACTATGGTTGTAAATTCAAGTCCCTTAGACATCACTAATGATACAACACCTAACCTTCCTAACGACATCGTACCTTCCTCTAATTCTAATGCTCTCCCTAGCAAAGATGTAGCATTAGTGGATGAGAAAGGTCTCTCACATTACATCCTTTAGGGATAGATGTTGGGTATAATTGAGATGAAAACAATGTTAATTCAATCTTCACTAATAGAATTTGTAGCAATATTCCTAAGATGGTTGTGCAAGGGGCACCTAGTGCACCTTCTTGCTTAAAACCGGTGATTATGACCTTTAAGGAGATCAAAAACCACCTCGACCCCCAGGTTACTTTTTAAACTATGCAAGACAAATCACTCAAAGAAATCAAGGTGTTCGAAATGTGTTGCAACAACTACACCATCCTATGATTGCTCACACATATAACACTCATAATAACAAGCAAAGTAAGTACAAACCTCATGCTCCCGTCTCTCTTCCATGTTCTCAACCTATGATCCCTCCACTACCTCATCTTACTCCTAAAAGTGGTCAAGAATATGATCTTGTCGAGAATGTTCGCACTACTCTAGCTAAGATCTCTCTTTGGGATTTAATACAAACATCACCTACATACCATGGAATGCTCCAAGAAGCTTTACAAAAGGTAATTGTACCACCTTCTATTAAGCCAAATGATGTAGCATCTCTATTAGACTGTATGCATGCGACAAAAATAGATATTTTGTTTCAACGACATGAAATACCAACAATTAAAGATGAATATGATGCACTTATAATACTTTCAATGATAAATACAAAATTGATAAAGTGAGTTATGATTGACAATGGATCGGCTCTTAATGTTTGTGGAATTGACCTACTACACAAAATCAAGATTAACACATCTTTAATCAAACTATATAAGTTTAGCATTCGAGGCTTTGGTAATCAAAGTAGAAAATCTATGGGTATTATAACCTTACCTATAAAGTTCGGTCCTGTGGCATTATCTACCCTTTTTCATGTCATGGTCAGTTCACTCTCATACAATATGATTTTGGGTAGATCATGGATTCATGCCATGGGGGCAGTTCCATCTACCCTTCATAAATCAATAAAGTTTATCTATGAAAACAAGCTCCACACCATAAAAGTTGATCTTGAACTAGATAATTGCTTACATATTGAAACACAAAACAATCATACAATTCTAAACAACTTATGAGTTGATTCATCAACACCTCTTGCTATAGATAATGTTGTACAAGACTCTAAAACATTAAATGCACTTTTTGGTGATGATTGGGGTTCATTAGATTTTAATCCTTGTGGTGTAGGGGAATACAAACTTAATAACCCTGACACATCAAAAGTTGCATCGATCTCATCCAAGTAATCTTTTGAAACACCTAAAAAAACCAAAGTCTCCTTGGTAGAAAATATCCTTACTTATACTACAAATTATGATACCTACGAGGCTTCACCATCTTTTAGAGAAATGGAATCTCTCTATGGTCGTGGATTTCAAATATTGTACAAAAATCATGACTATGCAGGTAATTGATGTGGAATAAATCAACAAGGAATCAAAGTACCTTTACAAGTTGCTAGAATTAATTAAACAACCGGTATAGGATACCGTTCTTTAAAGCCTACCAAAGGCTCTCGTCATCCTAAAATCACTGTTAATACAATTTCAACTAGATTGAAATGACATGAGCGATACCCTGGGCTGATAGACAACAATTCTCCACTAAGAAGCATCCCTTTGAATTGAGTAAATATTTCTTCATCTTTAAGCCAGACTTGTTGTAGCAAAGATTATAATTGCTCCCAAGGGTGGCCTCTTCCTAGATATGTATGTTCTTAACATCAGGATGAATCAAGTAAGCATTTATAACCTTTTACTTCTATGTTGTGTTCCCCCCGTGATGTGTTATGTGTTGTTTATGCCTCCTAGGATGACCCTTGATTCTCTTGTAAGGTAAAGGATACTAGGAGACCGCCTCCATTGTGACCCTTCTTCTATTTGTATCATCATTCTTCTATATTGCTTCTCCTCTATTTTCATTGTTGTGTGTTGTGTCTGACAGACATAGCGTTGTGGTTGGTGACTTGGGGGCACCCTCCTACATGATTGTCCCTGAGGCACATGTTCTCCTCTCTCGATTTATTGTTTACCTTCTTCTAGTGGTTCTATCTAGTTGGCAGATGATGAAAAAAAAATACTGATATGGACCACGTGTCATTGTCCCTAAGGCACGTGTTCTCCTCTCTCGATTTATTGTTTACCTTCTTCTAGTGGTTCTATCTAGTTGGCAGATGATGAAAAAAAAAAATACTGATATGGACCACGTGTCCCTTCAGTGAGAAATTAAAAAATAGACATATTCCATACATGACGATGGGGTTGATATATATTATCTGACGCTTGGCTAGTAGAATCACTCTGCGTGATATTTTGATGTTGTCTCATCGCACTAACAAAACATAACAATATTGGTACTATGTGCACATTTTTTATCTTGGATCTCGCCTTGCTTATACTCAGTTCTAAGATCTCTGCGGTATAGCCCCACAGTTATACTCGGGCTATGAATCCATAGTGTAACCTTGGCTCTTGATGTGATTGTTTATGCATTACTTTTTGTTCATGTGATGTGGTTATTATCTTATGGAAAGATTTCTAACCTCTTGTTTTGCAGGAAATTATGTGTTTGTGGGAACATTCAATGAGCATAAAGTGCATGTCACCTTCTGGGGCCATGGACTTTGTGAGAGCTCATGTTCCCTTGTGTGTTTTCTCTCTACCTTAACGTGCTTGATATTGGTACATGATATCAACCACTTTAATGTGGGGGCATATATATGGTAAGCTGTCTGATGATTTTGGTACTAACAAAGCGTGTTTGTAAGCCCTCTATAGAGGTAGGATGTTGTATCTCTGAGTGAGTGCACATCTTTATTTCTATGTTGCAATCATTAAGCCCTCTACAGAGATGGGATATAATGCATATCCTTTTATTTTAAGCCCTCTGCGGAGGTGGGGATGGTGTATTTCTTGAGGAGAGTGCACATCCTGTCATTTTCTAAAAGTCCTCTAAGTAGGCGGGGTTGGTGTATCCTCCCTTAAGCATGTCTTTGGAAATTGTTGTGGTGAAGCCTAATCGTCAGTGTGTGCCTATAATGTGCCTAAGAGGGTAGATGTTTAGGATGAAAAATGAAGAGGATTTGTTTAGGGTTGATTATGACAGTTTGTGTTAATCCTCCTTTCACCACTAAACATTCAAGGACTTCCAGCCAAGTAGAGGAACCTACTAAAGACCTTCTATCACTTGGAACATAGGGGAAGATTGGAATTGTGTGATTTAGTTGTTTAATTAAGCCCAATTATGCTCAAAACCCTAATTATGCAAATTTGTAAACAAACAAACAAATTACAGAAAATGATCACACATAGAGATATCAAATGACAATCAAATGCATACCAGATTTCAAAGTTTAGAAAATGGAAAAGTCAGGGACTAATGAGTGGGTGCCCTAGTCCAGTGTCACAATTTCTATCGAGATCTGGGAACCTTGTTTGCAACTTGTTCCTGTTGTTCTAGAGATTTTCCTATTGCAGGGTCTGGAGGACTAATGAGTGGGCACCCGAGTCCAAGTCCCTATTTTCTTCTTTGATCTACAATTTTGATAGTCTATAGTACTCTCCTGCAACTCCACATTTTTTGCTTTTGCAACCTATAACCTGTAATCACAGAAAAATGGGTTGGGGACTGTGGTGTTTAGAGGCTTGCCTTAGTCAAGCCCCGGAGAGACATTCAAGTCTTCCAAACACTGTTGTGAGATAATGAGTGTGTATCCCTGCAGGATAGAGGAAAAATCCAAATGGTAAATGATAGAAAACACAATTGATATCACCTTTTAGTGAAGATCTCATGGAGGGAAGGTGCTCTTCATGCAATGAGGAGATGGATGCCAAATCTGTAAATACAAACACAAGAACAACACAAATTCTACTCTGCAACACAATGAATGCCTTGAATCACTTTCACACAAGCTCTTGAATCAAAAATGCCATCTAGTCTACAAATGAATCACTAATCATGCTTATATATGCAACTACAAACATTCTCGCTAAGAATTTCATAATTCAAACTTACCGTGTCGACATAGGGCCTAAATAATGGTCATAAACTGACAGTTTGAAATTGGTCCTGACCTAAAATAGGGCAAGACTCAGGTGTGGGTGCCCAAGTCCTCCCCACCTATTTTTGGTAGGATTTATGTTAAGTGCATCCCCTAAGTCCCAATTGCCATAAAACTTCAGGGTTTTCTCATCGGGACTCATCAAAATCATGCAAGATGCTCTAAATGCATACTAAGGGACCCAAGAGCTAAACCTTAAGAGGAAAAAGCCCCCAAGGTTACTTTTTCTGACATAACATTTAGCCCCCACTTTAATGTATGTATAAATGCAAGGCTAATACATGCATTAAAGTATGGTCAACAAGCACAACAAACACGCCAAGCATGAAGAAGACACACCAATCACAAAGAAGACAATAACATGCACACAAAACACGGAGAAGATAGTTACAGTCATGGAAGACACAGAGAAGACAGCATTGAAGACACGCACAGCACAGTGAATATAGTGAAGACAGTAATGATTTTATTTTTCTTTTTCTCATATATATGAAATGTAGATGGAAGTACAAGGAAAGTAAACACACCACCCATAATGTAGGAGGGACTCATTGCCAGTGGTCTTTAAGATTGTATATGGGGAAATAGACATGCCATACAAATCAAACACGCCATACAATTCCCAAAGCATGGGAGGGACTCATCACCACCAGTCTTTAAGACTATGCTTGGGAACAAACACGCAATACACACACACTTGGAAGACACGAAGAAAACATGACAGACAAGCGATGGAGTGATCCTATTTCTAGGTTCATCACCATCTCAAGCACATTATAGGCACACATAGATGATTGCACTTTGCCACAACAATCACCGAAGACATGCTTAAGGGTTGAGTTAGTCACAAAACCGCTCCCTGCCTCCACAGAGGACTTTTTGAAAATGATAGGATGTGCACTCTCCACAAGAAATACACCATCCCCACCTCTACAGATGGCTTAAGATAAAAAGGGATGCGATATCCCACTTCCATAGATGGCTTAAAATGATTACAATTTGATTTCAAACAAACCTTAGAGTGCAGGAGGGACTCATCACCACCAGTCTTTAAGATTGCACCTAAGAACAAACACTTTGCTAACATCTAAAACAAACATCTTACCTTATAAATTCCCCCACCTTAAGCCTGGTTGATATCATGTACCGATATCAAGCATGTTAAGGTAGGAAGAGCTCTCGCAAAGCCCATGCCCCCCGTAGGTGACATGTACTTTACGATCGCCAAATGTTCCCACAAACACATTCTTGCAAGAAAAGTGTTAGCATCCATATAATCATGATAAACAACAATGCATATGATCAATCACATAGAGATCCAAGTTTATACTATGGATTCAGAGACCGAGTATAACCATGGGGCTATATCGCAAAAATCTCAAAACTGAGTGCAACCAAGGTGAGATTCAATGATAAACAAAGTGCACAGAGCAGCAATATTGTTATGATTTGTAAGTACGATAAGACAACATCAAGATCATGTTGACAGAATGTTTCTACTAGCCAAGCATTGGATAATATATAACAACCCCATCATCATGTAAGAACTAAGTCCAATTTTTGATTTCTCGCTAAAGGGACACTAGGTCCGCATCAGTATAATATGTTTTTCATCATCTTCCCACTAGATACAAACACTAGAGGAAGGGAAACAATAAATTGAGAGAGGAGAGACAAGTGCCTTAGGGACAGTCATGTAGGAGAGTGCCCCCAAGTCACCAACTGCAATGCTATGTCCGTAAGACACAACACACAACAATGAAAATAGAGGAGAAGTAATATAGAAGAATGATGATACAAATAGAAGGGTCACAACAAAGGTGGTCTCCTGGTATCCTGGACCATACAAGATAATCAAGGGTCATCCCAGGAGGCCTAAACAAACCATAACACATCACGGGGGAAACACATCATGAGAGACAAAGGGTTAAAAATACTTACCTGTAAGGACAACCTAATTAAAGGTTGTCAATGAGAAAATCATCATCATCATCTTCCCACTCCTGAATGTTAGAGGAAAGTGGGGCATAAGGTACCATAGTCCAACTCTTATTATTTTCTTCAAGTTGTCCATTCTTAAGATCTTCTTTGTTTGAATCAATGTTTGGTGAGATGTTTTCTTGTTGAGATGCATTAGTATACTCATTCATTATTCTCTTAAGAGATGGAAAGAGTGATTTTAGTTCCCATCCTTGAGGGTTTTAATGTAGGAGATCTTTTCTCATCCACTAGTGCTACATCTTTTGAAGACAGGGCATAGGAATGAGGGTAAGGTAAGGTGTTGTGAGGATAATTATTAGTGTTTGTATTTAGTGATGTTCAAAGAATATGCAATCAAGTCTTTCACATCCTTAGTGATATCTAAGGGACCCAAACATTCAACCAAAGGAAGGGGATCAAGGGTCTTTACTTCCTTAGTGATGTCCAAAGTACTTGAATATTCAACTACAGGAGGAATATTGATAGTATGCTCCATAGAGGTTTCATGCACTATGATAGGGAGAGAGGTTTTAGTGTTATTGTTTACCCATGGAATGTTCTTGGTTGGAGAGGCTTCTTTATTCACCAATGTTTCATCTTGGCTAGAGACAACATTGCAATAAAGTGGTGGGAGCTCTTCATTCCCTAATGCATCTTCTTCGCAAGAGAGAGCATTGGAAGGAAGAGATGGTGGTATGATGTTACGAGATGTGTCAATGAAATAATTCACTTGCATCAAAGTGTCCTCATTAGGAGGAACAACTTTGGGAGAGGGATCATAAGGTAAACCAAAGCTATCATCACATGTTTTAGCAATAGTTGTCATAGTGGAATGCTCCATAAAGTCATCTAAGGCGTCATCTAACATTTTGAGGTCATCACTACTATATATATTATTGATCATAAATTTAGTGAGGTCATCTAATAACAAGGGGTATATTCCCATGAGTTTTGTGAAGCTATCAAAATTAGATATATAACAAAGAATTTCATATGTGGAGGACATAGAAAGATCAACTTTGTGTATTTATGCTATTTGTTCCAAGACTTGAGGATATTCATGGGTAAATTTAGAGAAATGATCAATGTCTATGATGTATACAAACAAATATTCCAAGGAATTATCCATGATATATGTCTTCAAATGAATGCCAAATCAAATTTCAGAGGGTTTTCAAAACTTATGCAAGAACAAGTGCAAAAGTATGTATGAGAATGACTTAAAATGCTTGATTTTTTCAACTTTTTTCAATGCAAACAAGTGAAGGAAAAGGTGTTGCAAGGAAATTGATTAGAGGCAAAAAATAATATGTCTAATATTAGTCCAATAAATAAATAATATCCTTCACAACATGCTTTTTGATGCAAATCTAGAGTGATGACAAGGCAAAACCTAGTGAAAATACACTAAGATATGCAATTTTTTACAACTTTTCAGTGCAAAGACCCAATAAAAGAGGTGTTGTAAAGAATTTTGAGAGGTGCAGTAGATTAGAGCAGTAATATCAGTCATCTAAAGCCATAAAATCTGTCACAACATGCTTGGAGTGCAAATCTAAGTCAAACCCTAGGGTAAATATAGTCAAAATATGCAAATTTTCACCAAATTTTTAATGCAAGGGCCCAATAAAAAGGTGTTGTAAGGAATTTGAGTAGGTGCAGTAGATAATAACCCTGATAACAGCCAATTAGTGTAGAAAAATCCTAAACATTCAAAGACTTTTAGCTGAGTAGAGGAGCCTACTATAGACCTTCTGTCACTTGGAACATAGGGGAAGATTAGAATTATGTGATTTAGTTGTTCAATTAAGCCCAATTATGCTCAAGACCCTAATTATGGAAATTTGTGAACAAACGGACAAATTATAGAAAATGATTGCACACAGAGATATCAAATGACAATCAAATGAACAGGTGCCCTAGTCCAGTGCCACAATTTCTGTCAAGATCTGAGAACCTTGTCTGCAACCTATTCCTGTTGTTCCGGAGATTTTCCTGTTGTGGGATCCAAAGGACTAATGAACGGGTGCTCGAGTCTAGGTCCCTATTTTCTTCTCTAATCTACAATTCCAACAGTCTACACTACTCTCATGCAACTCCACTTTTTCTGCTTCTGTAACCTGTACCCTGTAATCACAGAAAAATGGGTTGGTGGTTGTGGTGTTTAGAGGCTTGGCTCAGTCAAGCCTCGGAGAGACATTCAAGTCTTCCGAACACTGTTGTCAGATAAAGAATGCATATCCCTATGTGATAAAGGCAAAATCCAAATGGTAAATGATAGAAAACACAATTGATATCACCTTGTAGTGAAGATCTCATGGAGGGAAGGTGCTCTTCATGCCATGAGGAGATGGATGCCAAATCTGCAAATACAAACACAAGAACAACACAAATTCTGTTTTGTAACACAATGAATGCCTTGAATCACTTTCACACAAGCTCTTGAATAAAAAATGTCATCTAGTCTACAAATGAATCACTAATCATACTTATATATGCAACTATAAACATTCCCGCTAAGAATTTCATAATTCAAACTTACCGTATCGGCATAGGACCTAAATAATGGTCATAAACCGATAGTTTGAAATTGGTCTTGACCTAAAATAGGGCAGGACTAGGGTGTGGGTGCCCAACTCCTCCCCCCTATTTTAGGTAGGATTTATGTTAAGTGCATTCCCTAAGTCCCAATTGCCATAAAACTTCAGGGTTTTCTCATCGGGAGTCATCAAAATCATCCAAGATGCTCTAAATGCGTACTCAGGGACTCAAGAGCTAAACCTTAAGAGGAAAAAGCCCCCAAGATTACTTTTTCTGACATAACAATAGCGAACCTAGCAATAGGTTTCTTCCATCGCTTGTTTGTCGTGTTTTGTCTATGTCTTCCATGTGTGTGTGTATGGCGTGTCTATTGCCAATCATAGTCTCAAGATTGGTGTCAATGAGCTCCTCCTATGCTTTGGGATTTGTATGGCATGTTTGTTCTCAAGTGTAGCTTCAAGACTAGTAGTGATGAGCTCCCCCTACACTTTGAGATTTGTATTGCATATCTATTTCCCCTTATGCAATTTCAAGATTGGTGGTAATGAGTATTGTTAGATGGAGCCTAATTAGACTCTAAGGTTAAATTTACCCCACTTTTATCAGCGCAGTTTCCCCTTAAATTATTTAACGGGGTCAAGGAGCAGTGCCCCTTGTTGTTTAGGAAAGTAAACATGATTTTTTATTATTTATAAAGGTGTCAGGAGTTATTTTTCTATTGGCTAACTTAAAAAACCTATTTTTGTAACCGACATAAGGCTTGATAAAAGCAGCTAAGGGTTAGGGTTTCTAGAAAATGTATTGTAGCATTTGCAGTGGTATTGGGTTGCAAGGATTGCTAGTTGTAATTAGTTTTAATTTACTGGATAACAATATTGGACTCTCTATTGGTGGATGTATCCTGAGTTTGGGTGAACCATGTTAAAAATTGTCTCTCATTGTTATTATTTCTGTGTATTTTCATTCCTCTGTTTAATCTTTATTTGCATTTAATTGATATGTTCTGCCGGCTAACACTAACAATGAGCTCCTCCTGCATTTTGGGTTGTGTTTACTTTCCTTGTACTTGCATTTGCATTTCATATATGACAAAATGAAAAAGAAATAATCACTACATTCACTATATTCATTATGTTTTGCGTGTCTTCAATACTGTCTTCTCCGTGTTTTGCGTGACTGTTACTGTCTTCTCTATGTTTTGTGTGCCTATTACTATCTTGAATGTGTTTGGCATGTCTTCACTATGCTTGGCATGTTTGCTGTGTTTGTTGACCATACTTTAATGCATGTATTGGCCTTGCGTTTATACATACATAAAAGTGGGGTATAAATGTTATGTCAAAAAAAGTCCCCTTGGGGGCTTTTCCCTCTTAAGGTTTAACTCCTGAGTCCTTAGAATGTATTTAGATCATATTGCATGTTAATTTTGAATCCCGATGAGAAAACCCTGAAGTCTTATGGCAAATAGGACCTAGGGGATGCTATTTTGATGACTCCTAACCAAAATTGGGAGGGTAGACTTGGGCGCTAGCACCCTAGTCCTGCCCTATTTTAAGTCATCCCTAAATTTAAATGTCAGTTTTATGACCATTATTTAGGTCCTATGCTGACATCTAAAGTTTGAATTACAAAATTTTTGGTGGGAATGTGTGTTGTTGCATATATAAGCATGTTTAGGACTTCATTTGTAAACTAGATGGACATTATGAACTTGTGATCTTATGCTAAAGCGATTCAAAGCTTTCATTGTGTTGCAGAGCAGTATTGTGTTGTTATTGTGTTTGTTTGTTATAGATTTGGCTCCATCTCCTCATGGAATGAAAGAGCATATTCCTTCCATGAGAGATACACCTCTAAGGTGATATTTACTTTTGTTTTCAATCATTTATCATTTGGATTTGTCTCTATGCCATAGGGATACACACTCTTATCTAACAACGATGTTCAGAAGACTTGAATGTCTCTCCAAGGCTTGACTGAGGTAAGCCTCTAAACACCACAACCCCCAACCACACTCCTTTGTGATTGCAAGTTACAGGTACTGAGTTTCGCAGAGTGGAGTTTTAGAGGAAGGTTGCAGACAACTAGGATTTAGGATCTGAAAAGAAAGGGACAGTATTGAACATTTCAGGACATGGACACCTAGGGCAATGTCCTCCAGAATTGTAGAGATAGGGATCAGTGTTACAATGACATTCTACATCTAAAGAAACCCTGACATCCTAAAAATTAGCCTGCCTTTGACAAGTGCACCTAAGGCAGTGTCCTCCCCATTTCCAGTGACAAAAAATGATACCTTGGACTTGGGTGCCCAGGGAAATGTCGTCAAATATTCTAAATTCTGAACTAAAAAAATGGTTGATTATTAATCTTTGTCCTCTTCCTTAATCTGTAAGCATTTGTCTAAATTTACCAGTTTATTCATTGTTTTGCATAATTAGGGTTTCTTGCATATTTAAGGATTAAAGTGAGATGTTAATTAGCAATTTCTAAGTTTCCACATCATTCCAAGTTACAGGCCAACCTATTAGGTGAATTCTCTCACTTGGTAGAGATTCAACTCAGTTGATATGTCCTTGAATTTTTGTAGTGAAAGGAGGATCTAAACCCATCAACACCAAAACATCCAATCAACCCCAACCCCCTCCTTTTTCATACAAAACACTTTCATGCATTACTTTTATCATGTGATGTGGTTATTATCTTAGAGAAAGATTTCTAACCTCTCTTCTTGTAGGAAATTGTGTGTTTGTAGGAACATTCGGCAATCGTAAAGTAAATGTCACCTTTGGGGGCATGGACTTTGCAAGAGCTCTTGTTCCCTTGTTTGTTTTTTCTCTAACTTATTGTGCTTCATATCGGTACATGACATCAACCACCTTATTGTGGGGGCATATAAAGATAAGTTGTCTGATGATTTTGGTACTAACGAAGCGTGTTTGTAAGCCCTCTGTGGAGGTAGGATATCGTGCATATCATTTTCTTTTAAGCCCTCTAAAGAGGCGGGATATCGTGCATATCCTTTTATATAAAGCCCTTTGCGGAGGTGAGGATGGTGTATCTCTTGAGCTAGTATAGATCCTTTTTATTTCAAAAGTCCTCTGAGTAGGCGGGGTTGGTGTATCCTCCCTTAAGCATATCTTTGGCGGTTGTTGTGGCATAAGCCCAATTGTCAGGTGTGCTTGTAATGTCCCTGAGATGGTGGGGGCTTAGCAATAAATTCCTTCTATCACCTTGTTTTCCATGTTTTAGATGTATAGTTTGTCTTTGGCATGCTATATAGCATTCGTGTTTTCCGTGTCTTTCATGTGTTTGTTCCCAAGTATATTCCAAAGAGCATGGCGAAATACCCCTCCTATGCTTCAGGATTTGTATTGCATGTTTGTTCCCTAGTGTAGTCTAAAGCTATGTGGTGATGAGTCCCTCCCTACACCTTGGGATTTGTATGACATGTTTGTTCTCAAGTGTAGTCTAAAGTTGTGTGGTGTTGAGTCCCTTCCTACACTTTTAGATTTGTATTTCATGTTTGTTGCCCCATATGTAGTCCAAAGAGTGTGGCAAAATGCCCCTCCTACATTTTGGGTTGTGTGTTGCATTTTTTCTATCCATCCATCTGCATCTGTATTCATTTATATATGAAAAATAAAAAAAAATAATCACTACATTCACTGTATTCATCACATTTTGTGTGCCTTCAATGTTTTCTTCTCCATGTCTTGCATGCATGTTACTGTCTTCTCCATGCTTTGTGTGCCTAATACTATCTTCACTATGTTTTGTGTGTCTATGGTGTGTTTTATCTAATGTCTACATGAGACTGGAGACTAGAATTAGTTCCTCAATCTTTGTGTATGCATTAGCTTCAAGTGCCTGGCATGTTTGATGTGTTTTGACCGTACTTTAATGCATGCATGGGTCTTGTGTTCATACATACATTAAAGTGGGGGCTAAACATTATGTCGTAAAATATCTCCTGAGGACTTTTACCTCCTAAGTTTAGCTCCTGGGTCCCTTGTTTTACAACTTGCATGATAATTTCAACTCTGAGAAGAAAATGACCTGAAACCCTTGTCAAATTAGGCTTGAGGGACATTGTGGCATTTGACCCTGCCTTAAAATAGAACCTGAGGACTTGGGCGCTCGCACTCTAGTCCTACCCTATTTTAGGTAGGTTCCAAATTTGAATGTCGATTATGTGACCGTTAGAAGGTTCCGTTGCCAAAATCCTTAAGTTTGAATTACAAAAATTAAAGTGGGAATGCATATATAAGCATGTTTAGGGTTTCATTTTGTAAACTAGAAGATGATTATGAACTTTTGGTGAACTTATTATTTTAGAGCATTCATTATTGTAGAGTAGAATACTGTTGTTGTGTTTGTGATTGCAGATTTAACTTCATCTTCTCATGTGTTGAAGGATTTTCATCTACATGCAAGCTACACCTCCAAGGTGATATCTATTTGTGTTTGAATCATTTATCAATTTATTTTTGCCTCTATCCCGCAGGGATACACACTCTTTATTTGACAACGGTGTTTGAAGGACTTGAATGTCCTTTCAGGGCTTGATTGAGGCAAGC
Source organism: Cunninghamia lanceolata (assembly GCA_027924645.1). Classification (NCBI taxonomy): domain Eukaryota; kingdom Viridiplantae; phylum Streptophyta; class Pinopsida; order Cupressales; family Cupressaceae; genus Cunninghamia; species Cunninghamia lanceolata. The sequence continues at coordinate 11,460,904 of BSBN01000534.1, read as the reverse complement.
TCCTAAACACCACAACCCCCAACCACACTCCTTGTGATTGTAGGTTATAGGTATCAGATTCATAGAGTGGATTTGTAGAGGAAGGTTGCAGAAGATAAGAATTCTGGATCGGACAGAAAGAAGTAGCCTAGTGCATTTTTGGGACTAGGGTGCTAGGGACAAGGTCCTCCAAGGTTGTAGACATAGAAATCTCTATGATAGTGATAATTAGCATCAAAAGAAGTCTCAACATCTTGAGAAATATCCTTCCTTGGACTACAATGCAAGCACTAGTGTCCTCCGCATCATTCGTAATAGAAACAGACAGAACAATGATCATCATTGTGATAAGGAGTCTAGAACCCCCTGAAGAAAACATTGCATTGGACTAGGGTGCGAACCATGAAGTCCCCAAACATTCCACATCACAAAATTTGAAAAATGGTAAGTAACTAATCTCTGTCTACTGTCTTGGTCTATGAGCATTTGTCATAATTTATCAATTTTCTTACGATTTTGCATAGTTAGGGTTTTGAACATATTTGAGCAATAAATTAATACATTAATTGATAATTTTTGAATTTCCACATCGTTACAAGTGACACCCCAACCTATAAGAGAATCCTCATGCAAAAGATGTGATTCAACTCAGTTGGATGTCCTTGAATGTTTGTAGTGAATGGAGGATCTATTCATTTATCCCATCTTCCCTCTTTTCATATAAAATAGATTCATTCTTTCTACAACCCCATTTTACTATGGTGTGTATGGGGTTGTCTTTTTCCAAATAATACCTAGATGCTTGCATAACTGATCAAATTCCCTAGAACAATATTCACCACCATTTTCATATCTTATCATCCTTATCTTATAAATTGCTTTCTTTTTTACTATGGATTTAAATTTCTTCAACTTAGTGAAAACTTTAAATTTAAAATGCATAAAATAAATCTAGGTGTATCTAGAGGCATCATCAATGAATGTGACATAATAATGAGATTTTCCCATAGAACCCACATCCATTGAACCAAACACATCTACATGAATGATTTCCAATAACCTCTTTTCTTTATAACTTCCAGAAGGAAAACATGATCTATTTTTTTTACCAAACACAAAATTCTCACAAAAATTTAAATTCTCATTAGAATAAGAAAAACCATCAACCATATTTTTATTAATCAAGGTTGTAAGGCATTTTCAACAATGTGACTTAAACATTGGTGCCATGACATACATGTATTTTAGGTTTTCCAAGTACATTGGAAAAGTTACAAAGTGTAGAGGACTTTATCCTAAAAAATGTCCCAACATGAGATATTTTAGGTACCACCAAAATTCCTCTCACCAAATTGTAACCAAACTTGTCAAACATCACATGCATCCTAGAATAATTCAACTTGGATAGAAAAAGTATGTTTCTCACAAGTCCTAGAATGTGCAAGACTTTATCAAAATATTTAGTCCTCCCATCATTGAAATACAAATGTATCTTTCCCTTACCAACAATCTAATTTGGTTGGTGTTGTCACCAAAGAAAATTTCTCCTCCATCATAAGCCTTGTAATTTTAAAATCACTCCTTGTGGGGAGGCATGTGGTAGGAACAACCTTAATCAATTAACCAAGAATCATCACTAATATAGTGTTAATAGAAATAAACAAATCATCATTTTCACCATCATTTTAATAATTTTCTTTGGATGAATTAAATGATTTCTTTTTGTTCTGACACACCTTCTTCACATGACCCATCTTATCACAATTCCAACACTTAACTCTCCTCTTCCCTAGGGTTTAGGATTGACTTCATGATTTGGATCAATCATTTTATTTCTTCCTATCTTCAGTATAACCACCTTTATCGTTAGGCCTTCCCCAAACATGCAAGACATCTTTGAACCATCATTCATGTATTTTCTTCTCATCTTTTTTGAATAATAGTAGCAATGAAGCCATCCATATTTATCCCTACACATCCACCACTAATGGCACCAATTAAATTTTCCCACATTTCAGGTAGAGAAGAAAGTAGTATGATACATTTATCTTCTCTTCTTCTATCTTAACATCTATACAAAATAACTGACTCTAAATAATGTTAAAATTACTTAAATGATCTACAATTAAATCCCCATCTCTTGAGATATAATTTATTTGTTAGACTACTAGTTTACTAAATATCACCTATCCTCTTCCATAACTTGTATGCAATAGTCTCATCATGGAAATTCAAGAGGATGGAAGATCTCCAAGGAATAACCAAATAGTTCCTCATGCCTTCTTGTCCAACTTTAATTAATCTTCATTAGACATTGTAGGTGGCTTATTTTTATTTTCAATATCTTTCCACTAATGTTTTTCTTCTAGGAGACCTTTTGTCTTTAGCTTCCACAACTTATACCTAGTGCCATTAGATTTCTTAATTTCTAATTAAGAGGCAGAGGCCATGGTTTCCAATCCTTCCATAAATCTAAAAAAACACTTAAAACAAGAGCTCCCACTATAGCCAAAAAAATTTCAACACTTCCAGAAAGGAATCCCCCTCTATCAAAAACCAATCTCTAATACGAAATGTTGTTAAATAAATGTGAATACAACTTGCAATGAAAACTTTTCTAAAGTGATTAAAAAATATAATTTTAGTTATCCAACTTTAAATTACCCACAACAGATTATGTGTGAAGCACAAATAAAAAAGTAATAAAATCAGCAAACCATAAAGTTGAAACACATAACACCAAATGTATATGGAGAAACTCTTTCAAGAAAAAATCCACCATCAAAGAGAAGCTCAAGAATGTATTAAAATCCAAGAATAAAATACATATGAAAAACTTTAACTTCCTCCAATTTGACAACATCTCAAAAATATTTTTGTTCCTATTAAATAACTTATGAAACTACTATCTCATGCCTCCAATTATAGAGAAATGAGAGAGGAATGCCACAAATGGTTTCCCAAAACAGTGTACCATTTTTTTAACCATGGTAAAATTCAAAAATGCCATGCCCAAAATGAAGAGGACCTTTCAAGATTAGTAAATGGCATTCCCAAGGAAAATTATGCATGTCTAATTTAAATTCCTATAACAATAAAATGTAAGTCTTATTTTTCCTCTTAAACTTACTCAAGAGGCTTTACTTGTGCAAGTTGTTAAGCCATCTTATATTCCAAAAAATTATCTTCATTTATAGTTTTCGTTTGTGGGTTTGGGCCCACTCATTTCAAGAGTACTTTAACTACAATTAGCTAAATTTCTAGATGTTTGTCAGATGGTAATCTCCTTTTGGTTTAGTCTATAGGTATTTTTTTCTCCACTCATAAATTAGCCAACTTCTTGGAATTTCTTATTATTTTAAAGTGAGACCTATCCCCATCTCCCTCATTTTTGTAGCTCCAACACAAGACAACCCCTCTCCACCATTGGCCCCAATTAATAGGGTACAATGTCATCATTTAATATTATATCCTAAAGGGAACATAGGACATGAGTATCCCTCCTCTGCAACAATTACTCATTATTGACCTTTTTTTCAAGTTAGAAGTAAGGGCCTCTTGAACTTCCTCACCAAAGAGAACTCTCCCTCATCCAAACCAATCTCTAGAACTAGCACTAAAGAAGCCCTAAATTTCAGAGAGGCCCTAACTAGAAACTTCTCATTCATTAGAAACCCATGTTAAACTAAAGGAGTGTTACAAGTATGTGCCTAATTGGTGTTGTCATATATGTCAACTACGTCCTATTCTATTACTTGTTTAGAAGCTTTGTATGTTGAGGATATTGAGAAAACGGGCCCCACTGGAAGATACAAGTGAGTTACAGTGAAATGCAGTATAGATAGTGAGTTGTATGTTGAAGAACAATTCGGTAGACTGCTCCACATTTCTCGCTGGTTGAATATCTTGGTCTGCGGATTAGAAGTTATTTAAAGGAATGCCTAAAGATTCTAAATCCTGAGTTTGAGCCTCTGGTGTGAAGAATTAAGAGAGTTGCATTCACCAGAGTAAAACCTGCTTTCTCTAATTATTCTCTGATTATTTCTACATTCATTTGATCTATGACCATACCTCTTACACTTGAAGCATTGACTGAAGAAAGATGGATCATTTTGATTTGCTTTGCTTCTGCATTGAGTAGCTCTATGACCAAATTTATTGCAGTTGAAATAATTTCCATTGAATGATGGATATCTTCGAGCATTAGGCTATCTTACTAGAGGTTTTCTGGTTCTATTTCTCCTATTCCTAGGTTGAAAATTTCTCTGCCCAGATCTGGAGCTTTCACCTTTCTCATACCCAAGATTATGCTTATCAACATCCTTTTCCTTCCCTTCAATTAGTGCTTCAAGTTTAGCTAAGCTTATCTTGAACTTCTCATTATACTCATTTGCAATTTCTAGGTTGAATGTCTGAGAGTGATAATTTGTCTATCAAGTTCTCTTTCATTGTCTCTACTTTCTTGTAGATTAGATTCTAGAAGGACAGTTATCACATCCAATCTACAGCATTCTTTAGAACTCTTTTTCATATTTTGATGCATCTCTTCTTCATCTTTCTTCCTATCTTCAATTTCCTTGGTTAGTCTCATCACCCCAGTTTCCATCTCATGTTTTACGATAATAACTTCTTTAGCTAACTTTTCACATTCCTTTGTCTTCTCATTCAGGGCCTTGTCTTCATAATGTTTTCCCAGTTGAAGAGGTTGCTCCTTTCCTTTTGCATTCGATTTGCTCAATTATTCCTTTAAAATTTCAATGAACTCTTCAGCATTTTTGAGGTTATCTTGGAGTTCTTGAACTTCTGCCTTGGACTACTCTGGATCATCTAGGGCAAGATTAAGTTGCCCTTGAAGGTTATATTCATGCATTTTGTTGTCTTCCCAGATCTTCCTTAAGCTGTTAAACTTTTTCAAAGGAACTTAGCTCTAATACCAATTGTTGGATTAGGTCCAGAAAACTGAGAGGGGGGGGTGAATCAGTTGTCACTCAATTTAAACTTTTATATTGTTATTCTTCTTTTACAACTTAAAATCAAATCAATGATATAAACATTTCAGCATTAAATGATAGTATATGAGTAGAAACATGAATAACACATTTGACACCAATATTTTTGATGTGGAAACCCGGTTAAGGGAAAAACCATGGTGGGGGTTAAACCACAAAAATAAATACCTTGTTAAAAGTATTTTACAAATGGGAATGCACATGCATTCGGGCTCACTATCTATGAAAATATTACAATAGAATAACAGAGATCTGAACTAATTAATAGCATCTACCATGCAAGAGTTTTAGTTCTGGTTAAGTACAAAAAATTGATCTTACACATTTCATCTTTGCTCTGCTCTTCTTACTATTCTGCCTTCATTTGCACTTTGAATTTCTGTTCTTCCCACATACACCTTCTTCACATACATGACACACACTAAATCATCCAATTCCATCGGCTATTTATATCCACAACATGATCTATAATCATTCTATTAGTCGGCTTCAACAACACTTAGAACTTTTATGAATGCTCTGCTTTCTCGGCTAGTTCTATGCATAAATTAAGGTGCGGACCAAAACTTGCTCTTGAAAATCATCACTCATGTCAGCCACTATCAGTGATCATCACCATTTGTCTAACAAATAACTTCCATACATCTAGAATCAAGATCATCTGCAAGGTTGGCCTATTCATCTTCAATCTGCTCTGACAAACTAGAACTCGATACTCAGAGGCTAATATCTTTTGAATTCTTCAGCACCAGAGGACAAAAATCTAGCTTAGGCTATCTTGACAATGCATATGACTCACCTAGATCCAGAACTAATCATGAATTTCCACCAGATTGATCCGTACCCAAATACTAGATCCTATTACTGCTCTGTTCTGAACTGCCCAGACTTAGACAAATTCTAAATCTAACTTCCGGTATGAACAAATTATGTTATACTGATGATTGCGATGATCTTAGTTACCATCAATGACAACACCTATCAAGAAAAGTAGTGTCTCTGGCCAATAGTTTTGTGCCACACAGATACCCATGTTGCCTCTATAAATGCAAAGCACAACTCCATCAATAGTACACAAAAGCATTGTTCTGAATAACTACATTAAATTATAACATTATGAAGAAAACTAGTGCTTTGAAATATATAGGAATATTGCTGGTATGGTTGTTCTTCCTAAGGCCTTGTGTGGGTAGTTATTTTACTATATGGGCAGGACCTGGTTGCGATAACAAGGCTGCTCGCTACAGTAAATGTGGGTGTTCTAATGTAGGCAGCAATTTGCATGGAGGATATGAGTTTGTATACCAAGGATAGACTACCGCTACTTATAATGTTTCTAATTGTGGAGGAGTAGTACATACTCGATTTGGTGGCAGTGTAAGCGGCTGCACCACTTTTGGCTGGAATAGCTTCTTCATTTAAAGTTGATAATGGTGTTTTCTCTTGAATTTTCCATGGACCAATTATGATATGAACCTAGGACCTTCCATTTGCATGTTGAAGTGCTCTACCAACTAATCTACTGGGCCTTTGTTGACCATCCCAATGTCAGTTAGGATAAACAAATGGGTTTTATTGGAAATGCAGGGAGCTCATGAACTTTGCAGTTCACCAATTAGTGAACTTATCGACAAAGAAACAAGAAAGAGGAGATCGGCAATTTCTGTAGAGATGGAATCTTGGATAAAGACAGAAGACAAAGTAGAACACCTTGGTTTGAAACACATACAAGATAGCCAAAATATAGATAAGTTGAAATACACACTGTGTATTTCGACGAGGCACAGATGAGAAAATAGAGGATCTTGATTATGCCTAAAGAAATAGTATCAGTTCAAGATCAGTTCAAGTCCTATGACATGTACCAATGCTCCTTGCATGAATTTTCTAGTGCATAGACATGCACAAAGCATGTAGAAAAAAAGGAAAAGCATGCGGCTAAGCGTATGCAGTCAAAGCGATAAATCAGGGAAGAATAAGGGTTGACTTCATGCAATTTTAAAATAACTTTAGAGTAGTTGAACAACAAATAAAACAAAGAGATAAGTTCAATTCTAGCCGCCAAATTCCCATGCATCTTTAAATCATAAAATTCAAGACCATGCAGGGTGTTGCAGTCATGCAGAAAGCAAATGCCTCTTTTTCTGCACTCATTGTTTATAAAAAGAGGATACACTGCATTCAGTAAGGGGTTGGATACTACGATTAAGGGCATGGTTCGGTGGTCAAGTCACTCAGTTGTAGTGGCAGCCACCAAGGTTCAAACCCCTGCAGGGCCAATGATCTTGTAGGTCATGCATGCCTTCACTGTGTTTCCGTGCTCACAGGCTAAGTGTGCCTCCACTGGGCTGGCGTGCTCATAGGCTGTCTACCTTCACTGGGCCAATGAGCTCATGGGTTTGGCCAAACCTAAAGTGTGATAATGCCCATTGGGGACGGAGGCGATAAAGCCGATGGGAAGAGATCCCCCGTAAGGGTCTCTCTGGGCCTGGACTAGGCTAAAAACTTGGGTGCTCCTAATAACAAAAAAGGGGTTGGATACTTTTTGGAAGCAGGTTCTTTCATTTTTTCTAAAGTTTTGTAGCTAAAACAAAGGCTCTTTCTGAAGCAAAATTTGTATTGAAGCTCAGAGTAGAGGAAATATTCCCAATCACACATTTGTTTTATATGTTTTCAAACTTGTAGAGGCTATTCTATACCTTTCAATTCAATAAGGAGTCTTTCATGTTTTTATGGTTGTGTTATTTTGTAGGTTATAGAGTAGTTGATGTTTTCTAGTGATACATTGTTATCCTTGAAATCTTATAATATCTCTTAAATTACTTTTAAGAAAGAAAGTCATATGAATGTGCAAGTCATGGTTTGTTTGATGAGTAAGGATATAGTTTAGTTGTGAAAGTATCATTTTTCCTTCTAAATTACTATTCAAGCACAAGTCCTCTTTCCATGAAATACTTATGCTCTAAAATATGTCAAATCTTTGAATTGTGTGAGACTAAGCTTAGTTATTGAATGTATTATGATTATGCAACAATACTATTAGTCCCTTGCAATTTGGTGCATCACCTCCTTAAGTATTAGGTTTTGTTTATGTTACCCCTTTTCCCTTTTCTCAGCAAGCAATAGTAGAATAGAGTAGTTTAGGTGAGGTACCAGGGGAATGAGCCTACTCTAGAAGTTGATCTCTACCTATCAAAGCCCACACTTTGAGAGATCTTCCCATGTTTCACTAAGTAGTTGAGTTTTCTTCAACTCAACAAGGGTGCATACTTGAGTGACAATAGTTTTTGGCATGGCCAGTGGGACAAAGGACTAGTTTCAATCCAATATAATTATATTTTCATTGTTGTTTAGGTATGTACAACAGTGACTCTAGCCTTTTGAGGTGACAAGATACATACCTGGTGACTCTATTATCCTAGTTTTAGAAAAGATTCAGTGCAAATAGCTTATGATAAATATTCATTCAAGGAGAAGATCTAAGCCTTTTGAGTACCTATAGTTGTCTCCGCCAAGAAGGAAAGGAAGAACAATCAAAAGGAACCCAAGTCCAGTAAAAAGGACTCTCTCAACACCTTCTAGGAATCAAATCTTTGTTTCTTTGAATCACCTGGTAGTCCTATGAATTTCTCTCAGCATGATGACATACGCATTACCACCCTTAGGACATTACCTTTTGTATGCAAGAAATATAATTTTTATTGAAAAAGGTTTAAAACTATTACATAGCCTAAAATTTATATCAAACGCAACAGAAAGATTAAAGATATAACTATAGAAACTAAATAAATGTTACCATGAAGATGTTGTTGCTCATTATTTTTCTAGCATAACTCATCTCTTGGTAAATTGTCATTCTTGATAAATGGGATAGGTAAGGTTTTTTTATAAATTTGGTAGTGGTTCGAAGGTGGTTGAATGGTAAAAGGTAGGTAAAAGGTAGTTGAATGGTAAAGGTGTTTTTTATTTCTTTTAATTTTGTGAATAGGTTTAGCTTTTAGGTAAAGTAAATAATAAATTAAATTTGTTAAATTTATTTTATTATTTATGAGAGGGAAAAGATTTAAGTAATTAAAATTAATTAAATCTTATGTGAGGGGATAATTAAGGATAAATTAGGAATAATTAGCCTGGTTTAGTCAATTTTAGATGTCTACACCTCTATTTATTGGAGAGGATCAAACTATGCCTATAGAACACATTAGGGATGTGGCTAACTTGTGGGCAGTCTATAATATCACTACTGACATTGTTACAATCAGACTATGGCTACTTCATTCAAGGGGAAAGCTCTTCAATGGTTTAGGGGTTTGGCAACCAATTCAATCAATACATGGGACCAGCTAGGTGATGAATTGTGTTGGCAGTTCAAAGATAAATTAGGCCACCTTTCATTAGTAGAAGAATTGATCACAATCAAGAGAGATTCATATGAGGACATGACAGATTTCAACTTCTACTTCAAGAAGACATGGAACATAATTCGACAAACGGTAAGGCCTTCTGCTAATTGTGTATTTTTCTATTATTTCAAGGCTTTAAATAGTGACATAGCAGTTATGATTTAGTCTACAAGTATAGAAAGAACTTGAGAGAAAAAACAAAGAATTATAGAGAGAAAACTAGCATTATAATTACTAAAGGCTATATCTGATTCCAACTCTAGACTTTTCACAAAGAACACATGGGATGCAATCCATCATTATGCAACATGATAGTTCATGAGTGAGCTCCAAAGTTTTTGAATATAAGATAAGTATTTAAGATTGGTCAAGATTGTATTGTTGTTGCAAATTAGGCTAGGAGATTTAATCTTAATAAAGTGTCATGATGCTAAGTGCTAGTACAAGAAAGGATTTTTCTATGAAGTACCTATTTATAAGTTTCCCTAGCTAGAATAAGTGAGGGGAATTCCCTTGAGTAGTCCCAAAGAGGCTTAATGCACAAGCAAGTAGACAAAAGCTTTGACCATCAGAGTATAAAAGTATAAAGCTAACAAACTTCCTTACAGAAAAGGCCAAAGGTTTCAAAGGCTCTCTCATTAATAGGGTGGCAAGTAGAGGCATTTGAAAATAAAGTTTGGACAACTTGAAGAAAAGTTTTCAAAGCTAAGAGCCTTAATCACTACAAGAAAGAAAGACATTCAATGTGAAAATAGGCTTTCTCAATGTAAAGCTTCAAAAAAGTAATGCATAGTTTAGACGCTCAAGGCCGCTCCATACCTTCTTAGATGATAATGTTATTATCAATAATATAGTGTCTTTGAATGAAGTTGGTTTACCCTAGACAAAAAATGGAAGGAGGCAAGTGATGAATACATAAGACAAGCACTTTAAAAGAAATTTTATTAGACATAGAGTAATGGAATACACTACTAGCTATAGATAAGCTCTAGATCCTCACCTTGGGGAATGAATTTGATAATCCCATGGTTGGTCATAGACCCTACGGACCCCTTATGGGGAGCTTCTCTATAGACCTAGAGAGGGTATGGTCCTATGAAGTGCCACATAGACTTATAAAATTTGGGAAGAAAGTCATCTAACCTCAATTCTTTAAAGTTATCCATGAGATTCATAAGTGTGTCATGTAGCTCTTACAAGGTGAGTTGAGTATTGCAAGATAATTTGGTTGACTGGCAAAGCAGTTACGAACAACATCTAAAACATTGTTGAAGTGTAGAATGACACTCTTGGGAGTCGTGATGGGCTTTAAATAGTAACTTGTAATGGTCCAAGAATGCTTAGGAGATGTCTATAAAAGAGAAAAGCTCCTAGATATAGTTTTAGGAGATTTAATCTACAAGTGGATTTGTTTAAGATGTAGGAAATTGGAAGCTCGTCCTTTTAGAATTTGTCTACCACCATGAGCTATTATAAGCAAGATTGAATTTGAACTCCTTTGGCCTTATGAGCATTAGCAACCTTGAGTTGATGATAGTGTTTTGAAACCTAGGTTTGTAACTTCAAATTAAGAGGATCTCGATTAAGCTTGTAAGACATGAGAGAAAATATTTAGACGCAATGGACTTTGTGCATTTATAGACATGTGAAACTTGCTTGCTACACTTACATAGGAAGTGGGGGTATTAGAAAATAACAAAACCCCATAAATTAGTTTAGTTGGAAGAGTAGGGAAGAAATTGCTCCAAGTTCTAAATTCTAGAAATGAGGTGGATAGCTCTAGAATGAGTTCTACATGCAACATATTTAGAAATTTGTGTGCATCAGTTTTTCATTAGTGTAGGAACCCATTCAACCTTAAAAGTGATGGGACTATGGTTACAAAAATGATCTTCATATATAGTGTAAAAAATATACCATTTGTTTAGAGTGCATAACATGATCAAGTCATTTAATAACTCTATCCTCACTAGCCCATAAGTTGGTTTATACAATCCAATGATTCAATGTGGCATGCTACCATAAAAAATATAGGTCCACTAACCCACAATGGTTTTTGAAATAAAACCACGCTTTACACTCTTTGATGAACAAATGTATTGGCAACAAGTTGAATTTAACTTCAGGAGACTACCATATTAAAGTTGCCACAAACTAGCCAGTTGGAAAGCAATAATTGGTTAGCAAGCCAATGCCAAAATGTCATCCTTTCAGGGTCATCATTAGGGGTGTAAACACTTACAATGCCTAACATTGTCAGATTAATGTAAAAGATCACCCACACAACATGGTGGATGGGTTCCCTAAAGTAATAATTGTAGAGTGCAAACCATGAGTAATTACCATGCATGCACCACCACATCTATTGTCATATGAAGTGACAAGATGAAAAGCTTGAGGCTAGATAAATCTCAAGGTGACTTGAAGTAAAAATTCTATAACTTAAATTTCTTGTAAACAAATAATATCAAATGGACCTAATTGTTGGCATGTAGTTTATACAAAGAACTTACGAGAAAGCTTATGCAAGGCCTCTAACATTCATGTCACGAGATTCTCCATAGAGTGCTCTAGTTGACCATTGTCATCATCTACTAAAGCTTTAAACTAGTCACCTAGACCAAAGGTCATTGCTTGGGTCAAATATAGTCTCCAAATAAAATAGGGTGACGTGTTGCTATAATCTCCCCATTGTGACCCATCTTTACTAAAAAGATTATGAGAGTGCTTGAAGGGTTAAGCACTCATAAGAGAAGAATCAAAATCTCTCATCAAGTGCTTATAGATAGCCCTCTCTATAACCAATTGAGTGGAAATAGCATAAGGTAGCTTAGAGGCTGGAACCATTGTGTTTTGATGGCACAATATATTGTCCATACAGAATGGACCTATGGCCATCAAATATACATGTATGCCTATCATGCATGCATCTACACCATGCATGGTTAGTTAAGAAAAAATCAAACTATTGTTTACTTTTAAATAAATGTGAGCCACTACATTGAGTAGCATTGTTTACCATACACAAGAGTTAGTTGACACATGCACTAATAAAATACAGATCATGGGTTCAAATTGCAACTTATTTCAACACACTTGAAAAATATTCTTAAATATTTTCTTAGTGACAAGATGGCTATAGATACATTCTTTATAGAGAAAATACAAAGTATTCTAAATATTTCCAAGTGACACGATAACCATATATATGTATTTAAAGGCCATAAATACATTCTATATAAAGAATAGCTGCTGCCCATTTTGACAAGCCACCACAGTAATCTCAAATTTGTGGACATACAAAAACTCTACTAGCCCTGAATTGAACATAACATAGTATAAATTTTTCTTTCAAAGCTAATAAAAATGAAACAGTGCTCCATACATATAGAAAAGCTTTCATGCATATTACAAACAACCTAAAAAACTCGTCCATTCCTTATTCCTTATCCCTTATTGCCTTCAAATTTACTTAATGCAGTTTTCTTTCAAACACAATCAAATAGCCCAAATTTTTAGACTTTGAAAAAAAAGGTGCACTGATCTTTGACTGCAATGATTATCAACTCGAGTGAGATGAGATATTGCCTCAGAACTCTGGTTAATGAAACTAGATCCCTTGTCCATCAGATTCACCGTAGGCCGTTTGTTTTCTTGCTTTTGTATGGTGTTCCTATATATATATATATATATATATATATATATATATATATATTTGCAATTGGCCTTTGGCCTCATTTATGATGGAATCAAATATTTTTAACTTAAAAAATAAGGGTGCGCTGAATCACCAATTCTTCCGTGGATTGATTTAAATTTATTTTCATGGGTCAATTTTAGCTCTTAGTGCTTATTAATATTTTATGTTGTCTTTTAGTAAGCAGAAGATAAAATTGTCGTCTCCCTTCATTAAATCTGTAAAAGACAACTCAAAAACGTTTTGACACATACATGCTATTGTAGTTTTGTGCCGCACAGATACCCACGTTGCCTCTATAAATGCAAAGCACAACTCCATCAGTAGTACACAAAAGCATTGTTCTGAATAACTACATTAAATTGTAATGTTATGAAGAAAACTGGTGCTTTGAAATATATAGGAATATTGTTGGTATGGTTGTTGTTACGAGGGCCTTGTGTGGGTAGTTATTTTACTGTATGGAAAGGGCCTGTGTGTATTAACCAGGCTGCTCGTTACAGTAAATGTGGGTGTTCTAATGTAGGCAACAGTTTGCATGTGCCGCACAGATACCCACGTTGCCTCTATAAAGGCAAAGCACAACTCCATCAGTAGTACACAAAAGCATTGTTCTGAATAACTACATTAAATTGTAACGTTACGAAGAAAACTAGTGCTTTGAAATATATAGGAATATTGTTGGTATGGTTGTTGTTACGAGGGCCTTGTGTGGGTAGTTATTTTACTGTATGGAAAGGGCCTGTGTGTAATAACCAGGCTGCTCGTTACAGTAAATGTGGGTGTTCTAATGTAGGCAACAGTTTGCATGGAGGATATGAGTTTGTATACCAAGGACAGACTGCCGCTGCTTCATTCAGTGCTGATAATGGTGTTTTCTGTGTATTTGTTCATGTCTATAGTAGGATGGGTTGCGTCAGGGTTAGCATCTTGTCTTTATGATTTGTACCTGGCCTAGTGTGTTAAATTCGCGTCAGAATTGTGAGAGTATTTTTATCTGGTCTGCTAGTCAGATAGTATGAATAAAAAGGGCGTTTTCTGTTTCTTTGGCTCGGTCTGTTATAGGGGGAGTTGACAGAGGATTAGCATCTGATCTTTATGGTTTGTATTGGTCTTTATAATTTGTATCTGGCCAAGTTTGTTTAAATCGGTAAGGATTTGAATTTCTGATTTGAATCCGGTCTTTATGATTGATATACATCATTACTTTTAAATCTAGTAAGACTTTGGATTTAGCCTTTGTGATTGAGAGGCATCTCTGCGGTTAAATTTACTCTGAATTCGTATTTTCTATTTATGATCGAGGGATAATATAATTTTTAGGTCAAATTCGTGGAGGATTTATATCTTGCCTTTGATATCGTTTGTATTGCCAATATGTTTGTGTGGTTTTGATTAGGGTTAGATGAGTGGAATAGAATGTATAAATTAATATTAGATATTAAGTATAATCACCCTACAAACAATAATTAATGAAGCATGATAGTCGTTTGATTGAAGATTGAGTGCTATTGATGAAGATAGTGAAGTTGGTGCATCTAGATATAAATTGTGGTTATAAACTTCTTCCATAACTACAAACTCCACATGTGATGTGTTACCTATTTTTGTCCCGCCATCCAAATAGGTGAATCAGGGTTCAAGTGTTGGTGGGCAAGTCCAAGTCTGGGTTTGAACTAACATGCATGTTGAAGAAGTTGCAAAGAAGTTGTAAAGAAAAGATCCTAAGTGTTTTTTAAGAAGTTGCAAAATTTACATTATCGGCGAAGCTGTTGGTGCACGAACCTGCCGGTTCGCTAATCGATAGGGTCATTGACAAAGGAATTCACCAACAAAAAGAAACAGAGATGACAAACCATGAAGAGAGAAGGTTTTAGAAAAAAGAAACTGAAGTTCTTACCTTTGTCAGTGACTCGGCCAGTTTGTGAACTGCTAGATTCATTAACATTGGTTCGTGGGTTAGCGTTTCCTATGGTCAGCTGACAAAAGAGGAATAAATGCAAAGAGTTTGTAAAGAAAAGAATTTTCTAAGTGTTTCACTTACCGGTAGAGTTGGCATTTCGCGAACCTCATGGTTTGCCACTTGGCAGGTTTGTCGATAAGTGAACTAGCGGGTAGAAGAAACTTCAAAGCAGAAGTAAAGCCAAGTAAAGAAAAGAAAGACAAAGGATAAACAAATCGACTTCATCAGCAATACAAGAAGTTCACGAACTTGGTAGTTCACCGATCGGCAAGTTCATCGATTGGTGAACTTCCCAACAAAGGAACAAGAAAGAGGAGATTGATAGTTTGTGCAAAGGCAGAATCACTGATAAAGATAGAAGACAGAGTAAAACACCTTGGTTTAAAACACATACAAGATAGCCAAAATATAGATAAGTTGAAATACACACTGTGTATTTCAACCACACATAGATGAGAAAATAGAGGATCTTGATTACACCTAAAGATAAATAGTATTAGTTCAAGAACAGCCCAGGTCCTACGACATGTAACAGTGCTCCTTGCATGATTTTTCTAGTGCACAGACATGTACAAAGCATGCACAAAAAATAGGAAAAGCATGCAGGAAAGTGCATGCAGTCAAAGCCATAAATCAGGGAAGTATAAGGGTTGACTTCATTCAATTTTAAAATGACTTTAGAGGAGTTGAACAATAGATAAAACAAGGAGATAAATTTGATTTCAGTTACCAAATTCCCATGGAATTGTAAATCATAAAAGTCAAGACCATGGAGGGTGTTGCATTTGTTGACTCCCAAAATAACTACAACCTTAAATCCTGAAACATTTCATAATCACCAAGGCCAGGGGTGTCATCAAGGTGATGGAAAGAGGTTTATCAATAGGTCAAGGGTGATGCTGAGGCAACCTATAGGAGTGGGTTAACTCCTCTACACTTCAGGCTCAGCTTAAACCTAAGAGGGATATTGCAAGGGGTATACCTGAATAGGTATTAGGTTCAAATTAGATGAACACCTAAAAATGATAGGACAACCAAACCCAAACTACCTTCTAGGCCCCAAAGACTATCACTAGACCTAAAACAACTAGTTGTCATTAATAACTCCTATATAGTTGATTCAACTATGCACATATACTTGCACAGGAAAGATGGTTTTTACTCTGAACCATAGATGAATGAGTTGTTTGATATTAAAGATTGTTTGGTCTCTCTCCAATATGGACTGGTGCCTATTCTATTGGGCAACAAAGTCATAAACAATAAGGAGGGAGGAAAGGACAGAACCAGCATCAACAAAAAACTAAAATGTATTCATATACATTTCTCAGATTATATCTTATATATTCAACATTCTTAATGATCCAAAACCAAACTACAAAGACCCATTTGCAACAAAGAGATGACTCAAAATAAAGTTTGAATTAAATTTAAATTCTTTCACACATTATCAAATTTGTATTACAATTGTACTAGTAAATTTGGTGAATGAAAACATACAACTGTGATTATACATTCCCCTAAATCTTTACAAATGGTAATGGAGACATACCAATGCATAAAATAAGCTTTATAATACATTCCTATGCTGCATCTACACACAATCTTCCATTCACTGCCCAGACTGGCTTGATTTAAAGCCCTGAAAATTATCTCGAGGCATTGCAGACTAGACAATTGGCTCCGAGACCAACCCCTTTTACATCTTACATTTATGTATATATAACATTTGTAACCCTAAACTGATCCTAGAATTGAAAGGGAATCCCAACCAACTCCACCAACTGAATTGATCACACCATGACTATCCATCTATATTGCACTGATGGTGATCCTGATAGTCATGGTGTGCTTTTGTGTATTTACTAGGCGGGTGTCAAGTCAGCATAATGATAGCCTGATAAATGAATTTCCCTTTGCAAATTAATTCTCCCTTGATTTGGCTATGATAATGCAATTTTGTAAGAAAACACTTATCCCCCAGATCATTCCCTTCTTTATTCACTGCTCATCGCACATCACCATTAGCCCCTGAAGCTTCGTAGTGCAAAACGCAATGTGAAGAGGAGTGGTGATGAGCCTGGGAACTACCACATAGACCCCCAGCCATATACTTTGTCCCTGTAGCCATCGCACACCTCCATTTTACCTTACTATCTAGATCTCAAACCATGATACAATGGACCTTCATGATGAACCGCCACACTGACACCTGGTAGGGGATATACCACATAGATACCTTAGCCTTTGAAGTCCATCGTACATCATGGTTGCAACAATATTAGTGAACATAGAAATGTGATGTGAAGGAGCCCAGTGATGGGATAAGATACCGCCACCTACCCTGGCCTTTTTTCAATTCCCCCTCGCCCATCGCACATCACATATTCATGATGGGCACCGAGAGAAAAAGTGCAATGTGAAGGCCGATTGCAATGAAGGGGGATGCGGCCATGTGGCGAAGATCAAACAATAGTAAACAACATAGTTTAAATTTTCTCCCCACCAACAAATTTGCAATGCGAATACATCGCATAATGCGCCAAGGAAATTACACCTATTAAATAATAACCCCATCATACATCATTGTTTTTTTTAAAACACTGAAAAGTAAAATGTGATGCAAAGAAGAGTTTCGATGGGGTAACTTAAGTGGGATATTTGCGCAAGTGCACTAAAAGTTGTTTTATAGAATGGGTCATGCCTAGGTAGAATGAGCAAAGGGGATATTGTACATTTAGCATTCTCAACTTCGACCTAGGATAAAAACAAAATATTTGATAATTTGAACAAATTAGATTGATTTTTTAATGATAAGGGGGCAAGATGGAAAAAATACATAAGGTTTTCCAATGGTTTTACAAGTCAGGATAAAACCCTAGGCACAAATTCAAAAGGAACAAGGGTCAAATTAAGGACTGATTTTTAGGGTGCCAACACTAGCTCTGGTTGGGGACGTGTGCCAAGTAGTGTCACAGCAAGAATCTAGAATCTCTAGGGAAGACCAAAAAGAACAAAAACAAATAGGTGAACAACACATTTACATCAAGGGCATGTATACAAGACATACAGTCATAAGCATGGGGGCACAAATGGAAATTAGACTATATTCAAAATTTGAAAGCACTGTAGGTCAAACCTACACAACATAATTGAAACTACCTGCCTTTGTCAAAGATAAGATGGATGAAGGAGTTGATCTTCCTCAAACCCAATTTGCATTTCTCATCTAGCTACAACAACTAAAAATTGCCCTCAGCATTCACCAATCTGTAACAAATGTTTATGAAGCCAAGGCTAACCTTACAAATGAAATTATTTTTGTATGGAAACCATAAGAAATAGGTGATTGACCTACTCCACACTGCATCATGTATGTTCTCAACAAAAAAGGGTGAGAAATCAGAGTTCGGGTCAGCAAACAAAGACATGGATGGAAGTGGATCTCCATCACCAATTGTAATAGGTTACTACTTTTGCTAACCTCTTCATGCAAACTAAGGGAAAAAGAAAACACCTCCAATTCACATGGCAAAGAAAACTATTCTTGAATGCACTGATGATCCACAAGAGAAAACACTTCATCTTGTAGACCAAATTGGAAAGATTCCAGATGGGGTATACTTTTGAGTTGGGCTGCCATTTGTTGAAATTTAGGCATGAACATGCCTCACTACTCATTCACATCAATGTCCCATAAAAAGGACTCAACCTCTACTATAACACCAACACATTCAAGAGCTAATACATTTTCAACATCAAAATGCAAGCATTCATAATCATTTGTAACTCCATCAAGCTATTGAACAAAATTTTCACATGTGTTGTTACAACTTTTAATTTTTGAATCATAAGCATGACTAAGGTTGTAATCAAAACCATCAACACACAAATCAATATCATTAGACACCTTAAGTGAAGAACCAAGTTCTTCCAAGTGTCTCTTTGTTTCATGTCCACTTTGGCAACTTGTTGTGTCATATATGCTACTGCAAATAGACTGATGACACACTTCTTCTTCCACATTCATTCTTATATCATTTCCTTGTGGCTGAGATGAAGTACACTCTACATGATGAAGACAACATAGCTTGCACCAAAGAAATAGGTTCTCATATGCATCTACATGGTCACCATTTTCACAATCCAGGGAAAGCTCTTCACACTAAAACTCCATGGCTGCACCAACAATTGTCTTTGATTAGTTATCATTAGATGCAACCACCCCTACATCTATCTTATGTAAGCAAGCATCAAATGCTTCATCACAAACATGAACAAAAGAGGGCAACAAATTAAACAGGAAACAAGTTTCTCGTTCATCCCATATTTCACTTACCTATGCACAGATTTCATACTCAGCTACTGAAGCTGGTCCATCTGGTTGCTCATCATTGTACACAACCTCCTCATTATTCACTAAACCACATACGTCAACACTAGGTTGGAAGTCACCATTGTTTTTATCATTTTCACTTTCAGTTGATGAGCTATCCAATTCAAAGTAGGTGCATATACCACTTTCATCATTTGCATCACTATCATATGATGCACCACATTCCACTTCTACCAGGTTCTGACTACACAATTATCGTTATCTGATGCTACATTTGTCTGATTGTTTGTATCCAAACTACTACTTTCTAGATTAGCATGTTGATTACCAGAAACACATACATTTGTGGATAACAAACCTTTTATGTAGTCATCTCTTATTTTCTCCATGGAGTCTAGGAACAAATATGTCTGATGCATACTCATTAATTTGAAATCTTATCACACATAACTCAATCAAGTTTCATATGCTTCAAAAAACATATCAATGCAAGCGGGAGTGTTAGGTCTAAAATCATCTAGAATATGGGAAAGAGCAACAACAAACCAGTGACCAAAATTCTTTCTTGACTCTCCCTCTCATCTTCTAATTTTTTCTACCTCTACAACAAGATCAGCAGGGTCAAGACCCTTAGCAAATTCCTTCACAAATGGTGCCACAAGTTCATTCCATGAGGAAAAGGACTACCTTGAAAAATATTAGAACCATTCTTCTGCCTTTCCATGCAAGGAGCTAACAAAAAATCTCATCTACATATCTTCATCCTCAAATTGATGTTCTTCCATGAAATCTGAGAATACATCAACATGTGTGTCCCCTTCCAAAATATTATACCCATCAAACTTGGGTAATTTTTCGTAGACCTTGGTTGGCATGCTCATTGTTTTATAATCAACCCATGAATGATCTAACTGATCATAATCTGGATCTAAGGGAGGAATAGGGGACTGGGCCAACCATTTTTTGGGGGTAGTAGGGAAAGATTCAGATTACATCCTAGACTCTAGTAGTCTAATCTAAATTTTTGTTTCTTCTTCTTGCTGCAATAATAACCTAAACATTTGTTTGGTTTTGTCAATTTCATTCTGCTGGGCTGCTAATTCATTTTAATTTTGCATGGGTGCATATAGGTTTGGGTTTGTATAACATGCAGAGCCATGACTGGAATATGTATTTCTAGGATTGTGATGGAAATCCACTCCAATGTAATTTCTAGGGTCTGATATATATGAAGATTTGAATGATAGAACATCCCTAGGGTATCCATGTTCATATCAATTGGCCATGACTAAACCATCCTATAATGCAAGGCAGAAAACTGAAGCATAGAAATTTTTTTTCCTTCAACATGACAGGAACAACAAACTCCAAAAGCGGGAAAAGAAGAAACCTTGTGTACCTTTATTTCACCAGTTGCTGCACACTAGGATGGAGAATTCAAATCACAAATAGCAATCAAGGGGCAATACCAACAAACTTCTATTCTAATAGTAGAGTCGCCACCTCTTCTAAAGAGGAATTCCTTGAAGTGTGACTAATCTTCAAGGCCAAAACTAATTTTGGGTTCAGCTCACCAGTAGAGTCTTCAATTGATTTCAACCCAACAATATCATCCCCAGCAAATGTGAAAAAAAATGTTGGCATAAGTTGACAGGATGCCAAACTCACACACAACAACAGACTACACTTGGCAATGGCTATTACAGGGGACTTTAAAATTTTTAACCTTTCAAATCCTTCCCTAGCAATGGCACTAGAAATTGTTGGCACAAGTTGACAAGATGCCAAACTCACACACAACAATAGACTGCACCCAATAATGGTTGTTACAGGGGTCTTCAAAATTTTTAACCTTTCAAAACCTTCCCCGACAATGGTGCCAGAAAATGTTGACTCTCAACTACAACCCAAAACCCTAAAACATTTCACAATCAGAAAGGCTAGGGGTGTCGTCAAGGTGATGGAAAGAGGTTTATCAATAGGTTAAGGGTGATTCTAAGGCAACCTATAGGAATGGGTTAACTCCTCTGCACTTCAGGCTTAGCTTAACCCTTGGAGGGATATTCCAAGGGGTATACCTGAACAAGTATTAGGTTTAAACTAGATGAACAACTAAAAATAATAGGACAACCAAACACAAACTACCTTCTAGGCCCTAAAAACTATCATTAGACCTAAAATAGCTATCTTTCATTAATAACCCCTATATAACTGATTCAACTATGAACATATACTTGCATAGGAAAGATGGTTTTTACCCTGAACCATAGATGAATGAGTTGTTTGATATTTAAAGATTGTTTAGTCTCTCTCCAATATGGACTTATGCCTATTCTATTGGGCAATAGAGTCATAAACAATAAAGATGGAGGAAAGGATAGAACTAGCATCAACAGAAAACTAAAATGTTGATGAAGGGGGTGAATAATAAAACACACAAAAATAGAAATTGCACACAGAAAATAGAACTTATTTTATTGATTTGGACAACTTATTACATTACAAAATCTCAAATGCAAGCAGAGGAATCAACCCTCCTTGGGCTGCAACACATTACAACTTCCTCTCACAACTCTGGAATCATCTGTCATCTGTGACCCCAAATCTACTAGGGTTTCTATTTTTCTACCTATTCTTGACTCTACACTTCCTCCCTTAACTCTACTACTACCCAGGGTTCCCACAAATGGTTATTAATAGCCTTTTTGGCAGCCAACAACCTAATTTTGAAATTTGCATCTCCCTCCAAAAATAGGTCATCTTCCGGGAGCCATAACTTTTGATCTGGGTGTCTGATTGATGAACCATTTTATGCGTCAGAAAGCTTGCAGAGTTCTCTATTCAGTAAGATCCCACTCTCCCGGTTCTGGCCATTTTAAAGCCTGTACAAGGCTGTTTAGTGCCTCAAACCTGAGTTTGAATAATTTTTAGGTGTTTTTTAGGAAACAAAAACTTTAATGTCTTTTAGCTCGCAAATGATCTTTGCATGATTCCTTCGCCAAAGGTCTTATTTTTCAGTTATGAAGCTTCCTGTAAATTTTCACTTGAATCCGTGCTGAAATGCAAACTTTCTAAAAATAGCAGGTTGCTATTTTTAGTAGTTTGGCAAAACTAAAAGTTCTACATCATTATTCAAGCAATTATGGAACTAGAACCACAAATTTTGAAAAGAAATGGAAATAACATCAACGATTTTGAAACACATCCTTTTTTTTTTGGGTGATGCAAGATTGCCCTTACACTAGTAGATGCTCTTGCATCAAACACCCATGCTAATTTGAGAAGTGACCATGTCACATCCCAGGTGTTTGTGTGAGTAAAACCCAAATGGTCAACCTCTGCCTTAGACAATCAAGAAGAATCTTCAACATGCCTCCCTTTCCATTTCACCAGATATTCTTCATATTGCCTGTTTCGAGTACTTCTTCCCACATGGCTATCCAAGATCTCTTCTATCTCCTCTCTTGAAGTAGATGCTGGAATACTCCACTATTCTCCTGTTGGTCCATCCTCTGTTCCACCTTCATGATATTCTAATAAACCAACAATGTTAAAAACAGGGGAAATGTTGAGCTCACTTGGCAGCTCCATGTCATATGCATTTCCTGAATCATATTTCTTCAAAATTTTGCATGGTCCAAATTTCTTCATTTTCAGGTTATTGTATGTTCCAATTGGGAACCTTTCTTCTCTCAACTGAACCATGACTTCATCTCCTACCTGGAATTCCTTAGATCTCCTCTTTTGATCTACCTTAGCCTTGTACTAAATATTCATCTTATTAATGTGTTTTTTCACATCTTCATACAAATTCATGTGTTCTACAAAGTCTTCAGGCTCGGCACTTGTCTTTTCTCCTTTGTCCAAATTCCTTAACTCTGAAACATTTTTGGACTATTCCCATATACAATCTGGAATGGTGATTTACTAGTACTCCTATTTATAGAATTGTTGTAAGTAAATTCTACCTGTGGTAAAATCAAATCCCATCCCTTGGGCTTACTCCTACTAAGTATCATAGTAGGTTACCCAAACTCCTATTCACCACTTCTGTCTGTCCATTAGTCTGTGGATGGTGTTCAAAATTGAACTTCAAATCTGTCTTCAACTTCTTCCACAATTTCCTCTAGAAATAACCAACAAAGTGGGTATCTCGATCTGAAACTATGCTCTTTGGTAGACTATGTAATCTCACCACCTCCCTAAAAAATAACTCTACAATATGAACATCAAAATTAGTCTTCTTACAAGGAATAAAATGTACCATCTTCAAGAATCTATCCACCACCACAAAAATGAAATCATGTCCTCTCCGTGTCCTTGGTAAACCAAGAACAAAATCCATACTAATTTCATCCCATGGCTTCTCTGGTATAGGTAATGGCTGATATAGCCCTGTATTCTAACTTGTTCCTTTTGGCATTTGACACACTCTACAACTCTGCACAAATTTCCTCACATCTTGCTGCAACTATGGCCAATAATAATTTTTACCAACAATAGCAATGGTCTTATCTTGACCAAAGTGTTTGACCAATCCTCCACTATGCTTCTCCTTAATTAGGTTCTCTCTCATAGAACTCCTTAGAATGCACAACTATCTTCCTTTAAACAACATGCCATCTTGGAATATAAAATCCAACCATTTTGTCCTATCCAAAGTAATAGGTTCGAGACAAGCTTTCCAGGCCTCTACAAAATTTGGATCTTCAGGATACAAACTTTTGAGCTCATCGAACCCAACAACCTCTATCTTCATTTCTGTCAACAAATTTTGCCTTCTGCTTAAGGCATCTGCAACTCTATTAGACTTCCCACTCTTGTGCTTCAAAACAAAAGTATAGCTCTGCAAAAATGCAACCTATTTTAAGTGCCTTTGATTCAACTTTCCTTGACTATTAAGATACTATAAAGTCTGATGATCAGTATATAAAACAAACTCCTTTGGAAACAAATAATGTCTCCATTTCTTCAAAGCCTGAACTATTGCATAAAACTCTTGATCATAAACA
This sequence comes from Cunninghamia lanceolata, assembly GCA_027924645.1. Lineage (NCBI taxonomy): Eukaryota > Viridiplantae > Streptophyta > Pinopsida > Cupressales > Cupressaceae > Cunninghamia > Cunninghamia lanceolata. The sequence continues at coordinate 11,436,505 of BSBN01000534.1, read as the reverse complement.
TAATATTTTTTCTTGGCATCATTAAGCTTCTCACTAAAATAGGCAATCGACTTACCTTCTTGACTCAAAACAACTTCTATAGCACTACCACTAGCATCACAATCTACCTAAAATACCTTATTAAAATCTGGAAGTGCCAAAATAGGTTGCTCTGTGACTTTCTGCTTCAATGTATCAAAACTTTTGTTTGCTCCTTTAGTCCATCTAAACTCTTTTCTATCCCCTCTCATTGTCTCAGTCAGGAGTGCACAAATGCTACTAAAATTTCTAATAAATTTTCAATAAAAACTTGCCAAACCATGAAAAGATCGTACCTCTGTGGCACTTCTTGGTGTAGGCCATTCAATGATAGCCCTTACCTTTTCAAGGTCCATCTTAAGACCTTCCTCTAAGACAACAAATCCTAGGTATACCAACTCCTTCTTTGCAAAACTATATTTTTTTAGATTAATTAGCAACTTCTCCTCCCTCAGATTCTCCAAAACTCTTATGATATGCATCATATGCTCATCCCAAGTCTTACTAAAAATCAAAATTTTATCTAAATAAACAATAACAAAACTTCCCAAAAATTCTTTCAATACCTCATTCATGAGCCGTATGAATGTGCTCGGTGTGTTGGTTAACCCAAATGGCATGACTAACCACTCATACAAACCCTCCTTTGTCTTGAAGGCTGTCTTCTATTCATCTCCTTCTCTCATTCGGATTTGGTGATACCCACTCTTCAGGTCAATCTTCGTGAAGTACTTGGCTCCACTCAAACAATCTATTATGTTATCCATTCTTGGCAATGGAAACCTATACTTGATCATGATCTTATTTATGGCTCGAGCATCTGTACACATTCTCCACTCTCCATCTTTCTTTGGTGCTAGTACTACAGGTACCACACATGGACTCATGCTCTCCCTTATCAGTCCCTTCCTTAACAACTCGTGAACTTGTCTGTTCAACTCTTCATTCTGTGGACTGCCTTATTTTGCAAACTAGCTCCTGGTATGAAATCCATTTGATGACTTGTCTTCCTCACTGGTGGTAAACCTTCTGGTACATTATCAAAGATAATGTCCTAAAATTCTTCCAGCATAACTAAAACTTCTACTGGTATATCTTCATATTAGGAATGAATACAAAGCAATGACATTCATGCTTCATACCCTCCAACAATTTTCTACCATCTACCAAGCAAATTCTGGCAGTACTACATACCTTTTCTTCCACCTCCTTCAAGGGCTTCAACTTATGACGAAATCCATCCTTTGTTAGGAAGTATGTGCTTGCACGGCCTTCATGGACAGTGCTCCGATCATACTGCCACGACCTCCCCAATAACATATGACATGCATCCATTGGTATGATGTCACACAACACTGCATCATGGTAGTCACCAATCTTGAACTTCCCTAAACACTGCTCATTGAACAAAGCTCTATGGTGCTTTTGCAACCATGCAATCTGACATGGATGTAGATGCTTTCTTCTTGTCAACTCCAACTTGTCAACCATCTCCTCTAAAACAAGATTATCAGTGCTTCCACTATCAATAATAATATCACAACACTTACCTTCACATTTACACCTTGTGTGGAATAAACTCTTCCTCTGATTGGGTTCTTTCTCCTCATTCAACAAAGTTCTTTTGACAACTAGGGTTTCTCCACTTTCAGCATCTTTAGTGTTAGGGTTAGCCGGCAGAAGATATCAATTAAATGCAAATAAAGATTAAACAAAGAAATGAAAATACACAGAATTAATAACAGCGAGACACAAGATTTAATGTGGTTCACCCAAACTTGGGCTACATCCACCAAACAGAGAGTCCAATATTATTATCCAGTAAATCAAACCGATTACAATCAGCAATCCCTGCAACTTAATACCGCTGCAAATGCTACAATACAATACTCAAACCCTAACCCTTGGCCACTTTTTATCAAGCCTTTTTGTTGGTTACAAAAAATTAGGGTTTTCTTATGTCGGTCATAAAAAATAGGATTTTTTAAGTCAGCCCTAGGATTTTTTAAGTCGGCCCTAAAAATAATTTTCTCGGGGGTGGTAACCCCTGTTTTTCGGGGGCTGCCACCCCCCAACCCCCGCTCGGGGCCCGGCCCAGCCCCAAACCCCGGCAAGGATACATGGCTAGTGTACAGTACTTTCCTGATCAGTTGCCACCTACCAACAATCTCCCACTTGGAAACTGATCAGGCTCCACACCAAACAATCTCCCACTTGGAGACTGATCCTGGACGACACCACTGCGCATGCAGCTCCCATTGGAAATAAGCACCCTGGACTCTACTGTTCAATTTTTATTGTGTTCAGTCGAGAAGACCAATCGAAGCTGAAGAGGAGCTCAGCTTCTCCCTTGTCACGACCTTTGTAAACATATACGCTGGATTTTCATCTTTATGTATCTTTTCCAGCCTTAACTGTCTATTATCCAACACCGACCGAATAAAGTGATACCTCAACTGTATGTGTTTGGTCTTTGAATACAAGGCAGAATTCTTTGCAAGATGTATGGCACTCTGACTGTCTGTATACAAAGAACTGTTAACCTGTGGTTTACCCAATTCTTCCATGAAAGATTGCAGCCATATCATCTCCTTGCTTGCCTCTGTTGCAGCTACATATTCTGCCTCTGTGGTGGATAAAGCAACCACCTTTTGCAACCTGGAAATCCAACTCACCGATGTTCCTCCTATAGTAAAGACGTAACCTGTAGTACTCCGCCTAGTATTAATATCCCCTGCCAAATCTGAGTCTACATAACTTGCTAAATCAGTATTAGAGCCCCCAAAACATAAGTGTTTATTAGATGTACCTCTCAAATATCTGAGAATCCATTTTACCGCATTCCAATGCTCAAATCTGGGATGACTCATATACTTGCTAACGACTCCGATAGCATGTGCAATATCTGGTCTCGTGCATACCATGGCATACATTAAACTTCCTACAGCTGAAGCATATGGGACCTTGGACATTTTTTCTTCCTCCTCTTGTGTCTTTGGACACATCTCCTTAGTCAATTTCAAATGACTAGGCAAAGGTGTGCTGACAGCTTTGGCATTCTCCATATGGAATCTCTGCAACACCTTTTCAACATAAGCAGCCTCAGATAGAGTCAATTTTCTGTTCTTCCTATCTCTGCAAATTTTCATACCAAGGATTTGTTTTGCTACCCCCAAATCCTTCATATCAAATGACTGTGATAACTGATGTTTTAACTCTCTGATGTGATCCATGTTAGACCCAGCTACAAGCATGTCATCAACATATAAACATAAAATGATGTAGATGTCATTATCCAACCTCTTAAAATAAACACAATGGTCAGAATTACACCTACTGTAGCCTTGCTTAGCCATAAAACTATCAAATTTTAAATACCATTGCCGAGGTGCTTGTTTCAGGCCATACAAGCTCTTCTTCAATCTGCACACTTGTTTCTCCTTACCTTTGACCTCAAATCCCTGTGGTTGTGCCATGCATATCTCCTCCTCCAAATCAACATGGAGAAAGGCAGTTTTCACATCTAGCTGTTCCAAATGCAAATCTTCAGCAGCCACAATACTTAAAATAGTACGAATAGAAGTCATCTTGACAACCGGAGAAAATATCTCATCAAAATCAATGCCCTGTTTCTGTGCAAATCCTTTTACAACTAACCTGGCCTTAAATCTTTTCTTACCTCCATCTTCCTCTTTCAACCTGTAAACCCATTTGTTTGGTAAAGCCTTTTTACCTGCAGGTAACTGACATAATTCCCAAGTCTGATTTTTCAGCAAGGAGTCCATTTCTTCTTGCATGGCAAGCTCCCACTGAACTTGTGTATTCACCTGCATAGCTTCATCATACCCTTTTGGTTCACCAGCATCTGTTAACAAAATAGAATACAAAGAGGGAGAAAACCTTTCGGGAGGTCTACTTATCCTTGTTGACTGTCTAACATTCACTGGAGTTTGTGGTATTTCTGGTTGTTGTTGCGGAGCATGAGGAGCCACTGGAACATCACTATTTGGAGTATCATCCAGCACCACATAATCCTTTTCTTTCTTCTCATGCTGCTGCAACTAATCTTTGTACAACACCTTCTCATTGAATATAACATCCCTGCTTCTCACAATTTTCTAATTTTCAAAATCCCAAAGCCTATAACCAAATTCATCAATGCCATATCCAATGAAGGTACATTTTTTTGATTTCGCATCCAGCTTGGTTCTATTTTCAGAATCTATATGTGCAAATGCTTCACAGACGAAGGTTTTCAGAAAAGAATAACTCACCTTCTTGCCAGTCCATGCTTCCTCTGGAATACCACAGCCCAAAGGAACTGAAGGACCTCTGTTAATTAAATATACAGCAGTGTTGACAGCCTCTGCCCACATGTTTTAAGGCAGTCCAGCATGCAATCTCATGGTCCTTGCACACTCCATTATTGTCCTATTCATGCGTTCAGCCACTCCATTTTCCTGTGGAGTCCCTGGAACCATTTTCTGCCTACGAATTCCATTAAAGGAACAATAGTCTTCAAATTCTTTGCTGCAATACTCACCGCCATTATCAGATCTGAGACATTTTAATCTTTTACCTGTCTCATTTTCAACCAAGCTTTTCCATTTCTTAAATGTTTCAAATACATCAGATTTCTGTCTAAGGAAATAAATCCAGACCTTCCTAGTTGCATCATCTATGAATGTAACATAATACCGAGAGCCACCAAAAGAAGATACCTGAGCTGGTCCCCATACATCTGTATGCACAAGCTCCAACTTTTTATTTTTCTTTTGCTTCCCATCTCTGAGAAAACTTACTCTCTTTTGTTTTCCATACACACAACTTTCACAGAAATCCATATTAATACATTTCAGACCTGGTAAAACTTTCTTAGAATGAAGTACCTTCATACCTTTTTCACTCATATGCCCAAGTCTGTTATGCCACAGTGTTGTTTCAGAACCTGCAGCAACTTTTCCAGTCTCTTCCTGCAAACCTGCAGCAACTGTTCCTAAACTTGTTTGTTTTTCCTCTATAAAATCTAAAGTAGAAGGAACAGTATGACCTGTACAAAGATATAAGGTGCCTACTTTTACACCTTTTGCTACTACTAAGGCACCTTTTGAAACCTTCCAATTTTTATCAGTAAATGTAACAGTGCAACCTTGTTCAGTTAGCTGCCTTGCTGAAATTAAATTCCTACTGAGCCTTGGAACATGCCTCACCTCTTGTAGTAGCCAATGATTCCCATTCTGCAACTTAATCTTGATTCTTCCCTTTCCAACAATCTGAGAGGGTTCATTATCTCCCAAATAAACCAACCCAAAATCCCCTTGGACATAATCAAGGAAATAACTTCTATGGGGCGTAGCATGAAATGAGGCCCCTGAATCTAAAACCCATGAATCATCAGCATTATCTAGGGAAAGAATCAAAGCATCATCTTCAGACTTATTGCTTACCACATTTTCTTCCTTATTGCCTTCTTGTTTGTCTCCTTCTTTATTTTTTCGAGACCAGCAATCTTTCTTCAGATGACCTAGTTTTCCACAGTACCAGCAATCCTTCTGTCCTCTGGTTTGGGATCTTTTGTCCTTTGATTTTCCTCGTGACTTCCCATGACCTCCAGAACCTTTTCCTCTCTCCTTTGATCTACCCCTACTTTCTGCATTCAAAACACTGCCTGATTTGGATCCACCTGAGCTTTTCTTACGAATTTCCTCACTCAGAATAACACCAACAACATCATCAAATTTTAGGGTATTTGAACCAGAAACAGAGTTACTAACCGCCATTACCAAACTATCCCAGCTTTCAGGCAATGAACATAATATCAAGAGAGCTCTAACTTCTTCATCAAATTTTACATTTACAGAAGTCAATTGACTGACAATCATATTAAATTCATTTAAATGACCTGTCACAGATCCACCTTCAACCATTTTCAAATTAAACAACTGCTTCATGAGAAATACCTTATTTGAGGCTGAGCGTTTTTCATACAATTTAGCCAAAGCTTTCATCAAACCATCTATTGTCTTCGCTTCCGTTATATTGAATGCCACCGACGGTGCCAGGCATAACCGAATGGTTCCCAGTGCCTTTCTGTCAAGAAGATTCCAATCCTCATCAGACATTGTTGCCGGTTTCTTGGCTACTCCTTCCAACGGCCTCCATAAATCCTTTTGATAGAGGTAATCCTCCATCTGCATCTTCCATAACTGATAGTTCTGCCCATTGAATTTATCAACCTTCATTTTACCCTCATCCGCCATTGCTCCCACTCAACCGTGAGACTTTCCTGTAGACGATAATCGAACACAACCCACTCTGATACCACTTGTTAGGGTTAGCTGGCAGAAGATATCAATTAAATGCAAATAAAGATTAAACAGAGAAATGAAAATACACAGAATTAATAATAGTGAGAGACAAGATTTAACGTGGTTCACCCAAACTTGGGCTACATCCACCAAACAGAGAGTCCAATATTATTATCCAGTAAATCAAACCGATTACAATCAGCAATCCCTGCAACTCAATACCGCTGCAAATGCTACAATACAATACTCAAACCCTAACCCTTGGCTACTTTTTATCAAGCCTTTTTGTCGGTTACAAAAAATTAGGGTTTTCTTATGTCGGTCATAAAAATAGGATTTTTTAAGTCGGCCCTAGGATTTTTTAAGTCGGCCCTAAAAAAAATTTCTCGGGGGCTGCCGCCCTCGAACCCCCTCTCGAGGCCCGGCCCGGTCCCGAACCCTGGCGAGGATACATGGCTAGTGTACAGTACTTTCCTGATCAGTCACCACCTACCAACATTTAGAGTGCTCAAATTGTGCATCTTCGTCGACATGTGCAACTCGTGCATTACCTTTAGGTCTTCTATTTGTCCTTCCTTGATGTTGTGGACACTCATATGCTCGATGTCCTTCTTCTCCATATTAGAAACAGGTTCCTCTGAAAACTTCCTCTTCCTCTTCCTCCTTTCTCACCATTGTTCTAGTCACGAGGGCGGTAGGTATTATCTCCTCTCTGATTTCGATTGGTGCCAGATTCTTCACTTTTCTTTGAATCTTCATTTTAGCCCCCATAGGGTACCAGTCCTTGTGCCTTGACCTCTTCCCCTTTGCTTGTTGTCAAATCTTTTATTCAGCTTCTCTTCCACCTTTAGGGAAAACTTGTATGCATCTTCTATGGTGGTCATTCTGACTAGGCTCACCTCCTCTTGAATACTCAGCCTCAACCCATTAATGTAATGGGCTACCTTCTCCTTGTTGGGCTCTACATGACCTATCCTAATAGTAATTTTATAAAACTCTTTTGTATACTCCTTAACAGACTTGTTGGCTTGCTTCAATCCTTGCAACTTCTTCAACAACTCCATATCATAGTCTACAGGAATGAATTGCTTCTTCAGTTTCTCCACCATCCAATCCCATCTGGTGATCTTTCCTTTTACTATTCTATTCCTCTCTAACTGGACCTCCTTCCACCGAATATTGGCATGGCCCTTCAATTTTATTTTTACAAACTTGACCTGATTTGGGTCTTCCACATCTTAATAGTCAAAATACTCCTCCATGTCATTGATCCAATCAATAAGCTGTTCCAGATTCAAATCTCTAGAATATGTAGAAACTTTGATCCTAGGCCTCTTTCCAATCTTAGAAATGGACCTCAACAACGTAACTTCTACAGGATCTCCTGCAGCTTCTTGTTCTTCCTTAGATAATTGTTCTTCAGCTTTAGCTTCACTTTCTTCTCTTGTTCTCGACTCAAACCCTCTTTGTAGCTCCTCTTGCAATGCATCAATTTGCCTTTGTAGAGCTCTAAAACTCTCTTCCGTCAAAGAATTCCTCCCAATATGATTTCTTCGTGGAGGCATCTTGATCTCTGCAGCAAACCCACAACCTTAGGTCCTGGTACAAACTGCCTCATAGTCAACGATTTGTCTACACACTCTGGAACCCTTGCTCTGATACCATTTGATGAAGTGGGCAAATAAAAAATACACAATAATAGAAATTGCCCATAGAAAATAGAACTTTCTTTATTGATTTCAACAACTTATTACATTACAGAAGCTCAAATGCAATCAGAGGAATCAACCCTCCATAGGCTGCAACACATTACAGCTTCCTCTCACAAGACTCTAGAATCATCTGCCATCTGTGACTCCAAATCTGCTAGGGTTTATGTTTTTCCACCTATTCTTGAGTCTACACTTCCCCCCTTAACTCTACTACTAGCCAGGGTTCCCAAAAGTGGTTATTAATAGCATTTTTGGTGGTCAACAACCTAATTTCAAAATTTACATCTGCCTCCAAAAATAGGTCAACTTCTGGGAGCCATAACTTTTGATCCGGGTGTCCGATTGATGAACCATTTTATGTGTCAGAAAGCTCACAGAGTACTCTACATGCTAAGAACTGGCTTTGTCGGTTTTGTCCATTTTTGGGCCTGTACGGGGCCGTTTGGTGCCTCAACCCTGAGTATGAATAATTTTCAAGCATTTTTCAGGAAACGGAATCTTTAATATCTTTCAGCTCGCAAATGATCTTTATGTGATTCCTTCTCCAAAGATCTTATTTTTTAGTTAGGAAGCTTCTTGTAAATTTTTACTTCAATCCATGCCCAAATACAAACTTTCTAAAACTAGTAAGTTGTTATTTTTAGTAGTTTGAAAAAACTGAAAGTTCTACATCAGTATTCAAGCGATTATGGAACCAGAACCATAAATTTTGAAAAGAAATAGAAAGAACATCAACAATTTTGAAACACATCTTTTTTTTTTTTGGGTGATATAAGATTGCCCTTACACCACTAGATGCTCCTGAATCAAATGTATTCATATACATTTCTCAATTTATATCTTATATATTGAACATTCTTAATGATCTAGAACGAAACTACAAAGACCCATTTGCAACAAAGAGATGACTCAAAACAAAGTTTGAATTGAATTTAAATGCTGACACATATTATCAAATCTCTATTACAGTTGCACCAGCAAATGTGGTTAAAGAATATATACAACTGTAATTATACATTCCCCTAAATCTTTACAAATGGTTGTGGAGACATACCAATACATAAAATATGCTTTATAATAGATTCCTACGCTACATCTACACACAATCCTCCATTCACTGCCCAGACTAGCTTGATTAAAAGCCCTAAAAATTCTCCTGAGGCACTATAGACTAGACAATTGGCTTTGAGACCAGCCCCCTTTACATCTTACATTCATGTATATATAGCATATGTAACCCTAATATGATCCCATAATTGAAAGGAAAACCCAACCGAATTGATGACACCATGACTATCCATCTGTATTGCATTAATGGTGATCCTGATAGTCATCACCTACTTTTGCCTATTTCCTGGGCAGGTGTGAAGTTAGTGTAATGATAGCCTGACAAATGACTTTCCCTCTGCAAAATAATTCTCCCCTGATTTGGCTCTGATAATCCAATTCTACAAGAAAACTCTAATTCCCTATATCACTCTCTTCTTTATTTGCTGCTCATTACACATTGCCATTAGCCCCTGAGGCTTCACAGTACAAAATGCAATGCAAAGACGTGTGGCGATGAGCCTAGGAACTGCCACATAGACCCCCAACCATATACTTTGTCCCTGCAGCCATCACACACCACCATTTTACCTTCCTCTCTGGATCTCAAACTATGATATAAAGGACCTTCATGATGGACCACCACCCTGACACCTAGCAGGGGATATACCACATAGATACCTTGGTCTTTGAAGTCCATCACACCTTGTGGTTGCAACAACATTGGTGAACATAGAACTGTGATGTGAAGGAGCCCAACGATGGGATAAGATGTTTACACGTACCCCCGTCCATTTTTTAATTCCCCCTCGCCCATCACACATTGCAAATTCATGAGGGGGGCCAATAGAAAAAGTGTGATGCGAAGGCTGATTGCGATGAAGGGGGATGCAGCCACATGGCGAATATCAAACAAAAGTGTACACCACAGTTTGAACTTTCTCCCCACCAATAAATTCGCTATGTGAATACATTGCATGATGCGCCAAGGAAATGATACTTGTTAAAGAACAATCCCATTGCACATCGCAATTTGCTTTAAAACATCAAAAAACAAAATGTGACACAAAGAAGAGTTGCAATGGGGTAACTTAAGTGGGATATTTGCACATGTGCACTAAAATTTTCTTTAAAGAGGGGGTCGTGCCTTGGTAGCATGAGCAAAGTGGACATCACACATTTAGCATTTTTAGCTTAGACTTAGGATAAAAATAAAATATTTGATAGGTTGAAAAAATTAACTTGATTTTTTAATGAGAAGGGGGCAAGGTAGCAAAAAGACATAAGGTTTTCCAATGGTTTTACAAGTCAAGATAAAACCCTAGCACAAAAATCAAAAGGAAAAAGGGGCAAATTAAGGACTAATTTTTAGGGTGTCAACAGCAGTTAGGCAGAAAGCTAATGCCTCTTTTTCTACACTTGTTGTTTATGAAAAGAGGATACACTGCATTAAGTAAGGGGTTGAATATTTTTTGGAAGTAGGTTCTTGAACATTTTTTCTGAAGTGTTGTAGCCAAAATAGAGGCTCTTCCTGAAGAAGAATTTGTATTGTAACTCAAAGTAGAGTAAATATTCTCAATCACACATTTATTTTATATGTTTTTAGACCTGTAAATAATGTTCTATACTTTTCAATTCAATAAAGGAGTCTTTCATCTTTTCATGGCCATCTTGATATGTAGATTATAGAGTAGTTGATGTTTTCTGGTGATACATTGTTATCCTTGAAATCTTGTCATATTTCTTAAATTAATTTAAAGACAGAAAGTCATATGAATGCACAGGTCATGGTTTGTTTTATGAGTAAGGATATAGTTTAGTTGTGAAAGTATAATTTTTCCTTCTAAAATACTGTCCATGTAGAAGTCTTCTTTCCATGAAATACTTATGCTCTAAAATATGTCAGATCTTTAAATTGTGTGAGTCTAAGCTTAGTTATTGAATGCATTGTGTTTCTTTAGCATTACTATCGGTCCCTTGCAATTTGGTGCATCACCTCCTTAAGTTTTAGGTTTTGTTTATGTTACCCCTTTTCCCTTTTCTTAGTAAGCAGAAGTAGAATAGAGTAGTTTAGGTGAGATACCAGGAGAACCAACCCACTCTAGAGGTTTATCTCTACCTATCAAAACCCACACTTTGAGAGATCTTCCCATGTTTCACTAAGTACTTGAGTTTTCTTTAACTCAACAATGGTGCATACTTGAGTGAAAACAATTTTTGGCATTCCTGATGGGATAGAGGACTAGTTTTGGTCCAACATAATTCTATTTTAATTGTTGTTTTGACATGTACATCAGTGAATCCAACCTTTTGAGGTGACAAGATACATACTTGGCAACTCTATCATCCTTGTTTCAGAAAAGATTCATTGCAAATAGCTTATGAGAAATATTCAAACAATGAGAAGTGTTGAGCCTTTTGAGTACCTACAACTGTCTACACTAAGAAGGAAAGAAAGAACAATCAAAATGAGCCCAAGTCCATTAAAAAGGACTCTCTCAACACCTCCTCCTATTAGACCCTTTCAACATATTGTTGTATACCTGACATCATTGGTTCCTATGGCACTACATGGAATCAAGTCTTTGTTTCTTTCAAATAGGCCAGTCCTCTAAATTTAGCCCAACATGATGAAATACCCATGGTTTCCCTTAGGATCTTCCTTTTCTTAATTGGAGAGGATCAAACTATGCCTATAGAACACATCAGGGATGTGGCTACTTTGTGTTCATTCCATAATATCACTGCTGAAAATGTTGCAATCAAACTGTTGGTTGCTTCATTAAAGGGGAAAGCTCTTCAATGGTTTAGGGGTTTGGCAAGCAATTTGATTAGTACATGGGACTAACTAGGTGATGTATTATGCCAGCTATTTGAATACAAATCAAACCACCTTTAATTGGTAGAATAGCTAATCAAAATTAAGAGAGCTCCATATGAGCACATGACAGATTGCAACTTTCGCTTAGAGAAGACATAGAAAAGAATTCCACAAATGGTAAGGCCTTCTTCTAATTGTGCATTTTTTTTTATTATTTGAAGACTTTAAACATTGACATAGCAGTTATGATTCATTCTATGGGTGGGAGAACTCTCCCAAATGCATATGAAATTACAATAAGGGAAAAAAAAACCTTATTTAGGCTGGGATGATTATGTTGGAAACAACGCAGATAATTGAAAGGGGGGGTGAATCAGTTATCTCAAAATTTCTTTAACTTTCTTTTCTTTTGTTAACATAAAAATTAGTGCAGCATCAGATTATATAAGCATATGTGATCATAAGAACAGAAATAAAATCAACACATATAACACAAGGATTTTTACGTGGAAAACCCTGTTAAGGGAAAAACCATGGGGTGACTAACCCAAGATTGTATTCTCTATTAAAAGAATAAAGGAGTACAAAATGACACTTGCCAATTAGGGCTTACTACCCAAGCACACTACTCACAAGAGGCACACTGCTTACAAGAGATTCACTATCTACAGAACTTACAGAAGGTAATCAGATGTTTGAACTAATGAGAGGAATCTACAAATGCTAGAGTTCAGTTCCGGTTAGGCACAATACACTGATCTAATGCACTTCATTCTTCCTTTGTTTTAGTGTTGTTGCTCTATCACATATCGGACTTGAATTGCTGCTTCCACACTTATCCTGCTTTTCTTCACACTTTATTTCATCTTCCTTCACACCACACACACTTGCATAATGGGATCCCTCTAGTATATATATCCGCATAAAGAATTTCTATCAACTTGCCAGTCGGCATCAAGAACACTGCAAGTAATTACTCTGTCAGCTAAATCCAATCTTGATTTGTGATGCGTATGATAAACATAGATAGAGAAGTCATTAATCATGTTGGCCAACAATCTATGATCCCAAAATAGCTAGATCAACATCATTTACTTATCTGGATTGAAGTCTGACACTCTGTCAGTCAGTTCTTCCTCTGTCTGCTCTACCTGTCTAGAACTCAACACACAGATGCTCATGAATTTTTTATGTTTTATCACCAAAGGATAAATCTCTGGAATATAGTAGTCATGATACCCTTCTTGACTTTCCCAAGTCTGCAACTTACTAAGTTACACCATCTAAGAGATCCAGACCTGATTGTTAGACCTTGTTGCATACTCTATTCTTGTTCACCGGACCAAAACAATCTTCAATCTGATTTCCGGTATAGGCATACTATGTACTGTGGATGTGTGGGATAGACTTTGTTGCCATCAATGACAACACTCATGAAGCCACATAGTGTCTCTTGCCAACAATCTCCCCCTTTGGCATTAATGGCAACACTTAGTGAAAAATGGCTAAGTGTCGCAGTATACTTCCCCTTGACTGATGCTCTGTCTTTTGCACTATTATACCAGAACTCCCCCTTAGTTGGATTCCACATTTTTCATTGCTCTTCATTTTCCCTTTGACATCAATGGCAAAGGGCAGAGTCCGCATACCAAAAATTTGCAAAAAATATGCTATACATGGCCGCATAAGTATATATGAATTATATGTTATACTTACATATACTTAAGTATATCCACAAAGGTTGCCTTTAACTATATAAATTATGTGGCCCAGTTCTGCTTCATCCTGTCCAAAATTGAGATGTGACCACTCAACAAAAATGCATATGCTTATGCCCTTTTTAAATCTGCCAGATCACTGGTCTGGGATGTGGTGTGGGCATCTGTCAAGGCCTCATGCATTGCCTCTAACTTAGGGATAATTATCCCTCTGAGTTCACTCATACTATTTATTATATCCTTCTTTTCTTTGTTTAGCATCTTTATTTCATTTATGATGACTATGGCCTAGCATTCTTGATTCATTAAGGATGTAGTGAGGGGATCAAAATTCTGAGATAAACTTGACAGTTTACCTTCTTGTTCTTTCACCTTCTTTTCAATATCCTCTATCACCTTGGGCCAAGATAAATAAAACTTGTACAAGTCCCTACCATCTTTAAGAGCATTTTCAAGGCTCTCTATTCCAATGTCTAAGGTCCTCCTGTTGTTGGTTATTAGTCCTTGCACCTCAGAGAATCTCTTTCCCAAAAACTCCTTCCGGACCTTTGCTTCTGCTGATTTCTCTAAAGATTCAAAATGAGTGCCAACAGAATTGACCAAAGATTTTAAGTTACTAGATGGAGAGGCTGAAGGATCCTTTTGGAAGGATGGCATGATCTTCTCCAGCATCCCGGATACAATCTCCAATAGCTCACAGTCTTCCATGTGAGATTTTAGAAGTTTTTCTTTTGCTTTGGCTTGAGAAAAAGATGTTATTTTCATTGTCTGGACCGGAGAGAGAGAATCAAAATTTAGAGGTCCTTGAAATAGCTTAGGTTCATCTATTTCCATCATTTCTTTGTTCAAGAAATTCTTCATTGCCTCTGCAGTGTCTCTTGCCGGTGATTGGGACTTCATTTCTTTTTGGATCTCAGAACTGTCATCATGGGTCTTCTTTACTTGTTCTTCTTCTTTTCCCTTGACCTCTTCTTGACTCACTTCCTCCTCTTTGCTTCTTTCTCCTTTAGCTCCTTCCATTTTCTCTCTGTTGGCATCTACTGCCTCTTTTGATATGCCAAATCTTTTGGCAATTTCCTCAACTTTCCTTTTACTTTTCTCTTTACCTCTGGTTGTCTTAGCTCAACATGTATTTTTACACTTAGTTTTTGAAAGGTTCCAAACCTTTCCGCCTCAGGGTCCTTAGGCTGGCTCAATAGGTGTTGAATGTGTAGCTCCAAGATTTTCTCATCGACCTCATATCCCATTGGCATTATCCACACTATTCTAGGCTCAACTGCCTCCATTAGGCATTGATTAGTGTCAACCATAAAGCACACTGTATCCTTGTATTTCTCAACTATAGATTGAACAATTCTTTCTCTTGCTTTCATCATGCTCTGAAAGTTCTTGAAGTAACCCCAGAGAGCTGTGTTTTGGGCTTGAGCATCACCAGGTTCATACATATAGTCTCTAATCTGTATGGCAACCGGTTTGTCATTTTGCCATACCCAACCACTTGATCCAGGCAGTTCATTGATGTAATATAAGAATAAACACAGTATTCAACAACCATACTTAAAAGAGTTCTTCTTAGCCTTCTTGATCTTCTGCAGGTTTTCTAATAGTTGGTTTAAGAGAAGATCACATAGGTCATAGTCAGCATTTTCCCTTAACATCTGATATGCTGCATATATTGCAGTCCCAGACACAGAATTCTCCCTGCTAGAATGATAGATATTATACCCAATTATCATTGAGGCAAATTTGACATCCGGATCTATGATGTCATCTATGGTCATTTCTCTCTTGTCAAACTTGGATCCAGTGACTTCAGTTACTGTCTAGTTCTTGATAGATTTGAGTGCAAGTAACCCATCGGATGAGTGCAATCTAGTTACTGCCCTAATAGTATCTTTTGTTATCTTGAAGGGCCTTGTTAACCACATGAAGTTATCATACATCCTACTCAGGACATACCGGACCCAATCATCTTCCACAAAGCAAGGAAAGTGTATGCAATGTTCGAAGTGTTAGTCCTGGAGAGCCTTGTATTAAGGTTTGAGTTCATAAATATCATGTATTAGTTGTTTATGATAGATGTCCATCAATTTAGAGTCTCCAAATTCCTTAATGTTGGCATGAATATAGACCCTAACATCTTCTACATGCAATACCCCATGCGAAATGCTAGAAAATGCCCCTAAAGGATCAACTTCTAGAGATTTATAGGGATGTTTCTTGAATTTAGGGCATGGCCTTTCAGTGATCTTAACAATCATTGGAGTAGCCATCTTGCAAAAGATTCAGAGAGAGATTTCTAGAATAGAAGTACCTTTTTATGCTTTAGAGTTCAGAACAGGAGCTGGAACAAATCACTAGTTGAGTTTGATTTTGTAGTTTTGTGCAATAGAATGGGACATTTCTTTGCATATTTGATTGATATCCTCTTGATCTGCATTGATAAGCCATATGTCCCATTCTATTGCATGCAAAGCATCTACCATTGAATGAATTGTTTATTTGCATATTTATGCATTCATGAGATTTGTGACCATACCTTTTGTAGTTGAAACATTGTCCGGAGAAGGATGGATTAGTTTGATTCATTCTTCTTCTATACTGAGTTGCTTTATGACCAAAATTGTTGCAATTGAAGCAATATCCATTGAAGGATGGATATCTTTGAGAATTTGGTTGCCTTATCGGAGGTCTTCTAGCCCTATTTCTTTGGTTTCCTGATCCAAAGTTCTTCTGACCGGATCTAGAGCTTTCACCTTTCTCATATCCCAAGCCACACTTATCATCTACCCTCTTTTGGCTCTCAAGAAGAACTTCAACTTGGGCTGAGCTTATCTTGAATTTCTCTTTGTATTCATTTGTTGTTTGAAGATTTTGTTTAAGAGTGTCTATCTGATTCTCAAGTTGTTCTTCATTATCTCTAGCTTCTTCAAGATCAGATTCAAGATGCCTGATTATTCTATCCATTTTGTGGCAGTCCTCTATCTTCTCCTTGAGGGATTGTTTTAGATTATCTTCACTTTTCCTTCTTTCTTCAATTTCTTGGGTGAATCTCATAATTCCTGATTCCATTTCATACCTTACATTAATGACCTCTTTTGATAGCTTCTCACATAGATTATTTTTCTCATTCAAATCTTCATTAGTATCATTATCTTCACTCTGATTGGCTAATTTTTGAAGTAGTTCCTTTCTCTTTTTCACAGAGATACTAAGTTTTTCTTTTAGCTCATTTATGAAATCATCAGCTTCTTTGAGTCTTTCTCTCAAATTATTGACTTCAGGATGTGATTGTTCAAGATCATCTAGGGCAGACTGAAGTTGTTTCTTTATACCATCTATATCCATTGAGATTCCCAGATCCTCCTCAAGCTGTTAGGCTTTGTTTAGAAGAACTTAGCTCTGATACCAATTGTTGGAAACAAGGCAGATAACTGAGAGGGGGGGTGAATCAGTTATCTCAAAATTTCTTTAACTTTCTTATGTTTTGTTAACTTAAAAATTAGTGCAACATCAAATTATATAAGCATATGTGATCATAAGAACAGAAATAAAATCAACACATATAACACAAGGATTTTTACATGGAAAACCCTGTTAAGGGAAAAACCACAGGGTGACTAACCCAAGATTGTATTCTCTATTAAAAGAATAAAGGAGTACAAAATGGCACTTGCCAATTAGGGCTCACTGCCCAAGCACACTACTCACAAGAGGCACACTGCCTATAAGAGACTGATTGTCTACAGACTTACAAAAGGTAATTAGATGTTTGAATTGATGAGATGCATCTACAAATGCTAGAGTTCAGTTCTTGTTAGGCACAATACACTGATCTGATGCACTTCATTCTTCCTCTGTTTTAGTGTTGTTGCTTGGTCACATACCAGACTTGAATTGCTGCTTCCACACTTATCCTACTTTTCTTCATACTTTATTTCATCTTCCTTCACACTACACACACTTGCATATTGGGATCCCTCTAGTATATATATCCGCATAAAGAATTTCTATCAACTTGTCAATCGGCATCAAGAACACTGCAAATAATTACTATGTCGGCTAAATTCAAGCTTGATTTGTGATGTATATCAAAAACATAAATAGAGAAGTCATTAATCATGTCGGCCAACAATGTATGATCAAAAAATAGCTAGATCAACATCATTTACTCATCTGGATTAAAGTCTGACACTCTACCAGTCAGTTCTTCCTCTATCTGCTCTACTTGTCTGGAACTCAACACATAGATACTCATGACTTTTTTATGTTTTATCACTAGAGGCTAAATCTTTGGAATATAGTAGTAATGATACCCTTCTTGACTTTCCCAAGTATGCAACTTACTGAGTTACACCATCTGAGAGATCCAGACCTGATTGTCAGATCTTGTTGCATACTCTGTTCTTGTTTACTGGACCAAAACAATCTTCAATCTAACTTTCGGTATAGGCATACTATGTACTGCGGATGTGTGGGATAGACTTTGGTGCCATTAATGACAACACTCATGAAGCCACACAGTGTCTCTTGCCAACAGATTTCACTAGGACCTATAATACCAATCTTCCCTAAAATACAATCTTTCATTCCCATGAATATTACCCCTACAGCTGTTATACTAGTTGTACCAGCAATGAACAACTAGTCATTTGCCCCTAGAAAAGGTTGTTCCAACTGAGTCCCTTGAACTACAATAAATAAAAGGCCTCCTACAAACATTTGGGAACAAATTAGTGAACATAAAGAGGTAGAAAAATCAAAGTCTTAGACCATACCAGCCTTCATACCAACCTCAATATTAGTAAAATCAATCAAATAGGCCTCAATATTAGCCAAATAATCAAGAGGAAAGAAAGCCTTGAAATCAAGGCCATTCCAAGCATATAACCCCAATACTACAACTGCATCATGTAATGTCCCCTTCATGATACATGGTTAGTCCATCATTGAGTTCCCATGGACTAGCAGTTTGGTTAGGGAATCAGAGTTAGTTTGGCCTTGGAGGTATTTGTTAGTGATCGAGAGGTCGTTCACATTTAGTGGATTCAGTGGGCACCCTTAGAGTTTGCCTAGTTTGCAATTTGGTTGTTACTTACTATTTTTAGTAAGTCCAGGTTTAGTGTCAATTCAAGATTTTTAGAGTGGGGTCAGATTCATTTCATCAAGGGCTTTCCAACGAGCTATAGATCATTTCATTCTGACACTGTCTTCATATTTATTTTAAAGTCCAAAGATTATTAATGTTATATTTAATATGGACTTTATAATATTTGAGGGAAAAGTGAATTAATGGGAAAATGAAGACATAAGACAAGTTATGACCTTGGGCACCCATCCCTAGGGAAATAAAAGAAGTTTTGAAATGACTAAATTCTCTCCTAAACCCAACACCCATCTTGGAGGGAGAATAAAAGGTGAAATGAAATCTCATTTGTATTATGCTATGTTTATGATATTTCTCATTTTGAGTTATGTTAGGGTTTGTTCTTGTTGAGGGTTTGAAGATTCGAACAAGAGGCTCTTGGAGACAAAAAAATCCCTAAGTAGCAGCATTCTACAGGTGTACAATACCACCCAAAGGTGCTTCTATGGTGGATACATCTAGAATACATATTTGTGCTTCAATAGAAGTTTGTATGATGAGGGTTTATGGAGTTTATTGCTTGCATCTTTTGTAGTTAGATTTTCAGCTGATATCGAAGGAGAGACAATAGATTTGGGAGAGTTTGAAGTGAGGTTGTTGCTGCATATTTCCCCCTTGCTAGTTGTACATCCCTCATGGAGGCTGTACCACTTTTTTGGGAGATTTGACATGGTTTGGAGCTGCCATATTCCCTTATAATGGTCACTTAGCCATGAATGATTGTGTAGATTAGTTTTAGAGAGTTTGGAGGGTTCTTTGATGGTTGTTCATTACTGATACATTTCCCAAGGAGGTCGTACACCTTGCCTGGAGTGCCGCTGTACTTTTTGGGGGTCTATTTCTTGTGCTTACAATAGTTTAGTCTATTCTTTATGAGGTATCCAGGGCCATAGCAACCCCTACTTGCATTGTATATCTCATTCCTTCTTACAATACTAATTTTGGAGTGATTCGGTGATACCCATTTGTTGGTCCATCAACAACATAATACTGAAGTTATAAATTGAAACATGGGTCTGTGATAGTAATTATTTATTGGTCATTTTACTATCTAGGTATATGTTAGTTTCTTCATATCTGTTGTATATTTTCTAGGTTTTCTCTCTATGCTCTATATTATATGCTCTGGCAATACATCTATAGGAAAACTAAAAACCCCTTCTGCATTCTTCTCTCTAGTCTGAAAGATCACACAAAAAATAATAAAATAACACAAAAGATCTTTAAAAAATATAAACATGTACGACACATTACATTGGTATCAGACTATGTATCTTGCCATCCTATGAGGTTAAACATGACATGGAGAAGTTGAAAATGAGACATGTGGCCTACAGATAGATATAACTTTAGACCAAGATGAGGAACACGAGACACATAAAGAACATAGGAAAGAGAGGTACCATAGATAGAAGAACCTGAGCATCCAGTACTCATAATAGATCCATTCAAATCAGAGATAGAGGTTGCTGCTATCGAGGAAGATTCCCAAGTTTTATGGATAGACCCTTTTTCAGGTGATTTACCACCAGTGATAGAACCTACAGGGGAAATGGGTGATAGGGAAGGTGAGGAACCTAACATGTGTGAGATTTTGAATGTGCTCACCAGGAGCTTGTTGGCTTTAGAAAGAGAATTGAGGGAGTCTCAATAGGAGTTGA
This sequence comes from Cunninghamia lanceolata, assembly GCA_027924645.1. Lineage (NCBI taxonomy): Eukaryota > Viridiplantae > Streptophyta > Pinopsida > Cupressales > Cupressaceae > Cunninghamia > Cunninghamia lanceolata. The sequence goes on along the minus strand of BSBN01000534.1, from coordinate 11,416,074 downwards.
GAGAGTCACAGGCAGAGATAGCACATACCCTTGAGCAGTTATTACCTAGAGATGGAAGAAATAATAGGGAAAATAATAATCACCATGACAGGAACATGAACAATGATGGTGATAGACACAAAGATAATGGGGGAGATAGGAATAGGCATAATGTGGGTGATAGACACAATGGTGATAGGAACCAGGGAAACAAGAATAATGGGGACAGAAACCAAGATGATAGGCACAGGTTCAGAGATGATGAGGATGATGAGGATGAGGCCTCAGTTACTCATAGGAGGGCTTCATAGTTTACCATAGGTGACAGACCTAGTATTCCTACATTTGCTCCCAGCAACGAAGTTCCTGACCAAGATCCCACATAGGCTAAGTTTTAGGATGAGATTCTGAAGGATTGGAGAGCTTCTAGTGTAGAGTTCAGAGCTGAGATGACCTTTGTAGAGTACTCTGACATCAGAATTAAGAATAAACCTCATAAGGGAGGTAGACCTCAGAACCAAGAGTTGCAAAAGAAGGTGAGTAAAATGACACTCCCTACTTTGACAAGTCAGGTAAGACCACTGCTAGAGATTGGGTCCAAAAATTGGTTAGCTATTTGTAGATTAGTCCCATGCTTGAGGAGGACGCCTTTACTTATGCAACATTACATTTGGAGGGAGTAGCACATAAGTGGTGGAGCAATGGGAAGGTAACACTGGGTCATGATTAGATTACTTCGTACGTGGAGTTTACAGCCAAACTGATCGACAGGTTTGATAGGAAGGATCCAAGGTTATAGTTTAAGGAGTTAGAACAGTTAAGGCAGAGTGGTTCAGTTGACTACTATATTTTTGAGTTCCAGGACCTATCTGTTATGGCCCCAGATATTTCTGAGTGTAGATTGGTTATCCTTTTTATTAATGGATTGTTAGACCCACTTCGTGGTTGGGTTAATGGATTTGACCCTGCATCATTATAGGAGGCCATGAAGAAGGCCCATGATATGGAATCTTTTGTTTGGAGAAACAAGTTTCAATCTAAGAGATTTCCACCTAGTAGAGATAAGGAGAGAGACAGGAAACATTTCCAAAGAGATGCAGGACAACAACATAAGAGTTCTTAAAAGTTAGACAGTGATCAGTTGAATGATCTGAGGAGGAAGAAGCTTTGTTTTCATTTCCATAAGCCTTGGGATCCTAAGCACAAGTGTGCTTCCTAGGGAAAGGCAAAATAGATTGAATACTTTTCAGCAGATGAGTTTGTGGAGTCAGAGACACATTCATAGAAGCATACAGAAGATAATGATTTAGGATCTGATGTTGCATCTGAAGCATCAGATAAGGATGAGGAGACTTTTCTCCCTACAACCCATATCTCAAGCATTGAGAGAGAAGGGTCATTTAGGGTCCGAGGAGTGTTGGGTGGATAGAGATACATTACACTACTAGATATAGGTGCCACTCACAACTTCATAGATGAGGGCTTGGTTGCAAAGAGGGGACTGAAGACAGAGGATTTTGAGGGGTTTAAGGTGAAGGTAGCATATGGGTTCATACTCACTTGCATGAGGAGGATACCCAATTTGACCATCCGGCTAAACAATTACACTTTCTAGTCAGAGTTCTATGTTGTTAGCATGGGTGACATGGATGTAGCACTAGATATGAAATGGTTACATGAGATAGGTGAGTTCAATCTCAACTTGAGGACAATGGAGATGAATTTTGAGGTGAACAGAGTTTGACATTTGCTCAAGGGCATTTTGGATAGTGGGTTGAGAGTTGTGTCTCTCAAGAGGATGGAGAGATTGATCCGCCATGATTAGGTGCAGTGGGTAATAGAGGTGATGGTGATGCCCGCAGCTTCAAAGGAGCAAAAGCAAGAGTATCCCCTGACATACAGGCTCTCCTAACTAAACACACCACAATGTTTAGTGACGTACCACCAGGTAAACCTCCTAATAGAGGTTCTGAGAATGTGATTGAGTTGGAGGAGGGTGCTAAGCTAGTAATAACTACCCCTTACAGGCACTTGAAGAGGTATAAGGATGAAATCAAGAAAGCTATCAAAGAGCTTCTTGAGATGGAACATATTAGATCAAGCAAGAGTCCATTTGCATCATCAGTGGTTCTAGTGAAGAAAAAGGATGGGACTCTTAGAATGTGTATTGATTACAGAGAACTCAACATGAAAATAATTAAGAATAGGTACCCTGTTCCCAAGATAGATGATCTAATTGATGAGTTGCATGGGGCTTGTTACTTCTCCATGTAGACTTGAGATCTAGGTATAATCAGATTCGGGTCAGTGATGAGGATGTGGAGAAGACAACATTCAGGTGTCACTATGGGCACTTTGAGTTTCTGGTCATGCCATTCAATTTGTCAAATGCACCAGCCACCTTCTAGTCTTGCATGAACAAAGTTTTCTGTGAGCAGTTTAGGACATTTATTTTGATATTTTTTGATGATATTTTGATTTACAGAAAGACATGGGAAGAACACTTGAAACACATTGACATTATGTTGAGCATTTTTGAGAGAGGGTCACTTTATGCAAAAATGTCAAAGTGTGAATTTGGGATGACCAAGTTGCTATACTTGGGTCATATTATCAGTGTTGGTAGCATGAAGGTAGACCCGGAGAAGATTCAAGAAATTGTAGATTGGCCTCCACCAAAGAACCTCACTCAGCTAAAGGGATTCCTTGGTCTATGTAGGTTTGTGAAGGGGTTTTCTCAGTCAGCTACACCCCTCACGGATTTGACTTGTAAGGATGCTTTTAGTTGGACAAGGGGTACATAGGAGTGCTTTGACAAATTCAAATAGATTATGAGTACATGTCATGTGTTGGCCATACCAGATTTTAGCAAACCCTTCGAGTTGTAGTGTGATGCCTCAGGAGAAGACATTGGTGCGGTAATTATGCAGGACAAGCATCTCATAGCATTTGAGAGAAAAAAGTTGAGGGGTGTGGAATGCAGCTACAACATTTATGACAAGGAGATGTTAGCCATCATGCATGCATTGGCTAAATTCAGACAGTACCTTGTGGGTAGTAAATTTGTGGTTAGGACGGATCACAATAGTCTGAAACATTTCCTTGGGAAGAAGGATCTAAATGAGAGGAAACAGAAGTGGGTCAGCAAGATACAGGCCTATGACTTTGACATTATTTATGTCAAAGGGAAGAAAAATGTTGTTGCCAATGCTTTATCCAGAAGGCCCCATTTGTGTACATTACGTGCCATTACTGATGATTGGAGGGAAATGATATCAGCTGAATATGCTAAGGATGCTTGGGCTACTGGAATAATTGATGGCACCATCAAAGATGACAGGTACATAGTGGTAAATGATTTAATCATTTAACAACATGATCTTCTTGGTGTCAGGTTCATAGATGAAGAAGAAATTTTTGAGGGCATTCCATGATTTGCCTATGGCAGGGCATCCAGGATACTTCAAAACTTATAAATAGGTCAGAGAGAGGTTCACCTGGGAGGGCCTCAAGACTGAGGTGATGTAGTATGTGAGAGAGTGCCTTATATGTTAGTAGAACAAACAGGAGCACTCATTTCTAGGTGGTTTACTGCAGCCTCTGCTCATTCTCGAGAGGAAGTGGGATAGTATCTCCATGGACTTTATGGCAAGTTTACATAAGGTCCAAGGTAGGGATTGTATTTTCGTGGTAGTGGAAAGGTTGACAAAGTATTCACATTTCTGTGCCATCCCTACCACTTACACTACAACTCAGGTTGCAGAGTTGTTCTTTTGTGAGGTATTTTGACTTCATGGGTTGCCAAGAAACATTGTCATTGATAGGGACAATAGGTTCCTTAGTAATTTTTGGCAGGAGCTCTTCAGGTTGACAAGGACAAACCTCACCCCCAACACGAGTTACCACCCCTAGACAGATGGTTAGAAAGAGATAGTTAGAAAATGGGTGGAAGGATACCTCCGTAATTATGTTTCAAGGTAGCAGAAGGCATGGATTAAGTGGCTTCACATGGGAGAATACTATTACAATCCACTTATAATATTTCCATTTAGATGTCACCCTTTATGGCATTGTATGGGTACGAGGCACTGAACTTTGTAGATTTGTTGTTTGGCGATAGTAGAGTGCCTAAGGCCAAAGACCTTCTTCAGGAGAGTCAAGACATCATGATGTCTTTGAAGGAGAATATATAGAAGGCTCAGAATCAGCAAAAGCGCTATGCAGATCAGCAAAGAAATGAGCAATCCTTTGAGGTTGGTGACATGGTATACCTCATGTTGCAGCCCTATAGGCAGTCCACTCTCAAGAAGTGTGGAGCAGAGAAGTTGAAGCCACTGTATTATGGACCTTTCAAGATCTCCAAGAGAATTGGAGAGGTGGCTTATCAATTAGAACTTCCAACAAGTAGTAGGGTACATAATGTGTTTCATGTATCTCACCTCAAGAAGGCATTGGGACATAATGTGACACCATCAGTTGAGTTGCGTCCTCTTGATGAAGAGGGGAAGTTGATATTGGTACCCGAAGCAATAATTGACACTAGGGAATGTAATTTGAGGAGGAGGATTATCAGAGAGTACCTAGTAAAGTGGAAGAACCTACTAGTTGAGGATGCTACTTGGGAGAATGAGTAGATATTGGAGCATCCTGATCTAAGATTGCTCGAGGCAAGCAATCTTGGGGAGGGCTGACCATAATGTCCTCTTCATGATACATTGTTAGTCCATCATTGAGTTCCCATGGACTAGTAATCTGGTTAGGGAACCAGAGTTAGTTTGGCCTTAGAGGTATTTGTCAGTGATGGAGAGGTGGTTTGCATTCAGTGGATCCAGTTGGCACTATCAGAGTGGGCCCAGCTTTCTCTTGGTCATTACTTACTATTTTTAGTAAGTCTAGATTCAGTTTTGGTTCATGATTTTTAGAGTGGGGTCTGATTCATCTCATCGAGGGCTTTCCAATGAGCTATAGATCATTTCATTCTGACACAATCTTCATATTTATTTTAAAGTCTAATGATTATTAATGTTATATTTAATATGGACTTCATAATATTTGAGGGAAAAGTGAATTAATGGGGAAATGAAGACATAAGACAAGTTATTACTTTGGACACCCATCCCTAGGGAAATAAAAGAAGTTTTGAAATGACTAAATTCCATCCTAAACCCAACGTCCATCTTGGAGGGAGAATAAAAGGTGAAATGAAAGTTCATTTGTATTATGCTATGTTTATGATATTTCTCATTTTGAGGTCTACTAGGGTTTGTTCTTGTTGAGGGTTTGAAGATTCTAACCAGAGGCTCTTGGAGATGAAAACCTCCCTGAGTAGTAGCATTCTACAGGTGTACAATACTACCCAAAGGTGCTTCTATGGTGGATACATCCAATATTCATATTTGTGCTTCAATGTAAGTTTGTTTGATGAGGGTTTAGGGAGTTTATTGCTTGCATCTTTTGTAGTTGGGTTTTTAGCTGATATCAAAGTAGAGACAACATATTTGGGAGAGTTTGAAGTGAGGTTGTTGCTGCATATTTACCCCTTGCTGGTCGTACATTTCTCATGGAGGTCGTACCACTTTTTGGGGAGATTTGAGATGATTTGGAGCTGCCATATTCCCTTCTATTGGTTGTTTATCCATGAATGGTTGTACAAATCAGTTTTAGACAGCTTGGAGGGTTCTTGGTTGTTCATTGCTGATACATTTCCCAAGGAGGCCTTACACCTTGCCTAGAGTTCCACTGTACTTTCTGGTGTCTACTTCTTGTGTTTATAGTAGTTTAGTCTATTCTTTCTAAGGTGTCCCAGGGCCATAGCAGCCCCTACTTGCATTGTATATCTCATTCCTTCTTATAATGTTGATTGTGGAGTGATTCAGTGATACCCATTTGCTGGTCCGTCAACAACACAATACTAAGGTTGTATATTTAAACATGGGTATGTGATAGTAATTGTTTATTGGTCATTTTACTATCTGAGTATATGTTAGTTTCTTCATATATGTTGTATATTTTCTAGGTTTTCTCTCTATGCTCTATATTGTATGCTCCGTCAACACATCTGCAGGAAAACTGAAAACCCCTTCTCCATTCTTCTCACTAGTCTGAAAGATCACACAAAAATAATAAAATAACACATAAAAATATCTTTAAAAAATACAAATAGGTACAACACATTACACATCAAGAGAGCTGGTGCCTATCCCAAATAACTTGGCAAAAGATTTTGAGTGGTGTTTTCCATGCAATCAACCACACAATCAAGCTACTTGTTCAAATGGAGTTATAAATCAGGCTTTCATGGTGTAAAATATTTCAAGTGTGCATCCAGAGGTCACCCATGAAACACTAGTACATCAAAGAGAACCTCAACAGAATTTATAGAATGAGACATTGTTGATGAGTTGGCAAGGAGAGGAATTCTGTGGGATTAATCATCCTTACTCATCGATTGCAGCCAACACAAGGTCTAAAAAGAGGGTCATGGATTTGGGATAGCAAGTTGGTAAGGGGCAAAATCAAGCTTACACAAGTCATCAAGGTGTTGTTGGTCTGTCATGTTCACCAAATGTTCAAATTCTACCAAGAGGTCAAGCTATGGTAAATAAAGATCAACCAAGAAACCAACCACAACCATTGCAAAAACAAGGAAATACTACTATTATTAAAGGACAGCAAAATGCTAGTATAGCTACATTTGATATTTTAGAGCATATGAAAAAGGCTAATGTCAGTATGTCTATGTGGGATTCTCTATCCATTCCTAGCTAGAAGGATCTTTACAAAAGGCCTTGTCTAATCTTAAATTGTCAAATGAGCCTCCAAAAGATCAGTCCAAATTTGTGCTTACCAATACACCCGAAGCCAAAAATGAGAAGCAAAATAAAGATGTGAAACCACCTCCATTCTATGTATCCTTGATCATTGGCCAGCACCTTGTCAACAATTGCATGATTGACTCAGGAGCAAGTAGCTTGGTTATACCTAAATAGATAGTAGACCAACTTGGACTAACATATGAGCCTCTTACCAAAGGAGTAGTTCAATTAGATGGAACAACCATTAATACCTTAGGCATCATCAAAGGATTAAATCTAACCTTGCACACATGTGTAATTTTTTCCATTCTTCAAGATGTGTATGTGATAGATCTTCCACCGTACTTTACTTTGTGTTTATCTAGGGATTCCACTAGAAAGTTTGGTGGGTATTTGTCCTATGATTGGTCACACATGTTCTTCCAAACTAGATATGGCACTATGGTGACTATTAAGTTAGAACCAATTGCAAAGGATCATATTTAACCATATGTTCCTAGTGCTATCAATGCAAATTTGGCTGTCCTTGACCAAGAAGATTACCTTGTTGTTAAAGAATCTAACACTCCTATAGAAGATATACCAAATTTGCATTTGGATGAATGGGTAGCTGGAAACCATGAGGATGATCCATATAAACATTTAGAAGTGGTAGGGCTTGGCATTTATATGAGGCATGAAGAAGACTCTCCTATTCCAAATCTTGAAAAGAATGACAAACAACAATGTGAATAACAGTCAAATGAGGTATGGCAGATGTTCTTTAATGGCTCAAGGAGCAAGGTTGGTGCAGGAGGAGGTGTCATGTTATTATCTCCTACATATGAAAGGTATTATAAAACATTTACATTTTTTTTTAGTTGTACTAACAACACTGTTGAGTATAAGGTACTTATTCATGTCATGCAATGGACAAGAAAAAGGAAAATTTGTTGCCAACAAGTATTTGGGGACAATGAGCTTATAATAAATCAGGTAAGAAGTCTTCTTGTTACTAAAAATTATTTACTCAAATCCTATAAGCATATGGTATGGCACATAATAGAATAATTTGATGCATTCAATGTGCTTTCCATACCAAGAGCAAAGAACAAACATGCAGATATGTTGGCTGCTATAAGAGCTCAGTTTGATGTTCCAATTGAATTCAATAATGAGAAAGAACAATAGCATGTCAAGGTACTGGGAAGGTTGTCTATCATTGATAATCATACTCACTAGAAGGTATTTGATTGTGATCAACAGATCATTAATTTTTTGCTCAAAGAGGTTGAGTTCTCAGCTAGAAATCAAGACAAATTGGAACAGAAGTATGAAGATTAGATTATACAACTAAAGTACAATAAGTTACCAAGGGGTTTGGTCACACTAGAGTCTATCCTCAACATGGATGATGAAGTAAGAAAGGAAAAGGATAGCATGACAATCAAACAAGAACATTATGAGGAGGTTGAAATCTTCAAGGGTAAGCTTTTCAAACTGGAAAGGTATGCATTAGAGAAGAAAAAGATGTTTTCAATTTTCTTTGTCAAGAATATAATGATATCCTTGTTTGGGAATATTCTGATTTGAAAGGTTATGACCCCAATCTTTCACAACACACCATCAAGCTAGACACCAATGCAAAACTAGTAAGACAACTGCAAAGACCATTAAATCCCAAGCTTGAGCAACTCATGAAAAAGGAGTTGAGTAAGTTGATAAAGGGCAACATTATATTCCCAATCAAACACACCTCATAGGTATCTAACCTTGTACCTATTAGAAATAAAAATCGAGAGATAATGTTATGTGTTGATTAAGGGACGTAAATTGAGCTTCATTCAAAGATCATTACCCATTGCCCTCCATGGAACAAATTTTGTAGTGTGTATCAAGTTTTAAGAGATGTTCATTACTTGATGGATATTCAAGCTACAATCAGATTTTGGTGAAAGAAGAAGATCAATGTAAGACAACCTTTACTACTATGTGGGGAACAATGGCATATAGGAAGATGTCCTTTGGTCTATCCAATGCCAGGGCAACATTTCAATGGGCCATGGATATGCCCTTTTAAGGACTTATGCATAAAATTGTTCTTGTCTATCTTGATGATATTACTATTTTTTTCAAAAGGACACTAAAGATCATTTGTTGCATCTAAAGAAGGTTTTTTACAGTTGTAGATAGTTTGGGGTGTCACTCAACCCAAATAAATGTATTTTTGGAGTGCATGAAGGTAAGCTCCTTGGGTATACTATGTCAAAACATGGAATTACCATTGATTCTGAAAGGGTAAGTGCCATACTTGCTTTTCATTTGCCCAGTCATAAAAATGGTTTGCAAAGCTTTCTTGGAAGAATAAATTTTGTAAGAAGGTTCATAATTGATATAGCAAGTCTTTTGAAGCCACTAACATCCATGTTCAAGAAAAGCATGTGCTTCATCTAGAAAAAAGAGTGTAAAAGTAGTTTTGAGGCCGTCAAGCAAGCCATAGCAGTAGAATCTACTTTGATCAATCCTGACTTCTTAAAAGAATTTACCTTGTATGCTTTTGGAGGCTTAGACACTATATCAACTATATTGGTGCAGTAGAATGAAGATGGTTTTGAATAGCCAATAGCCTTCTTCAGACAAGTCTTGGAGGGTTATGAGCAAAGGTATACATTTTTTGAAAAGCATGTAAAAAAGCTATGATTAGGAGTCTTAAAAATTCAGGCATTTGGTTTCAAATAATAAGATATATTTGATGGTTGATCATCGAAGTGTCAAGGAGTTTTTATTGAGTAAGGATTTGAGTGATAAGAGGTCAGGTTGGATAATCAAAGTCATGGAGTACATGACACTGAGATAAAAGTTACAAAGCTGGTCAAAGGCAAGGGTTTGTGTGAGTAGCTGGCTACTAGATTAGAAAAGGATTAGGAAGAAGGGAAATATGATGTCTTGGTGCTTAGCAATGAACATCAAGTTGTTGTAGGGTGGACGCAAGGGATGATACGTTATCTTCAATCCAGTGAGTGCCCTAAGGGATTGAATAGTGCAAAACATAGGTATTTCATATTGCAAGCAATTCTTTACGTCCTTGTAAATGATTTTAATGGTGTATTGTAAAGGTGTGTTGAATCTGATCAAACTGACAAAATTATGGAAGAGTTTCATAATGGGATAGTAGGAGGTCATTTTGCACCAAGAATTACTACTCTTATTCTAGTTATTATTGGCTTGAGTTGTTTAAATATCCACATACCTAGGTAAAGAAGCATAAAAAGTGTGCCATGTTTGTAGGAAAACAAAAGTTAGCAGCTTTAACTTTGCATCCAATACAGGTAGACTAGCCCTTCATGAAGTGGGGCCTTGATTTTATTGCAGCCATCAATCTACCTTCAAGTTTAGGACATAAATGGATATTGACAACAATAGATTATTTCACAAAATGGATAGAAGTTGTAGCATTGAAAGAGGAAATTGAAAGTATGGTCCTAAATTTCTATGAGGATTTGGTTACAAGGTTTGGTTTTCCTGATTCCATTATTTCAGATAATACATTATCTTTTATAAGAAAAAGAATAATTGATTGGGCTATTAGAAATGGTATATATTTGATTACCTCATGTCTAACTATTATCGTCAAGGAAATGGACAAGCTGAGTCCACGAACAAAAATTTAATTAGAATCATCAAAAGGACAATTGAAGACAATCAAAGAACATGGCACAAGTTGAAATCAGCCCTATAGGCTGACAGGATCACACCTAAGAGGTCTACAAGGAATTCACCTTGTGTTCTTGTATATGGAAAAGGGGCAAGGCTACCTATTTCAGTTGAGTTACCAACACTTATCCTCATCAAAGAGATGGAATTGATGGAGGAAGAGTTAATGGAAACTAGACTTCCAAAGCTTATGGAGTTAGAAGAATCATGAAGGCAAGCACTACAAAATGTGGAATTACATCAATCAAAAATGAAAATGACTTTTGATAGAAGGTCAGTCCCAAGAATATTTGAAGAGGGAGATATTATTCTCAAATGGGATGAATTAAAAAGAAATCCTAGAAGACATACTAAGTTTAATGCTATGTGGACTGGTCCTTTTATAGTCATAGATTGCAAGATGCATAATGCTTTCTAGTTGTCCAAATTGGATGGAGAAGAACTACCAATCATAGTTAATGGGATTCATCTCAAGCACCATTTTTTAAGTATTTCCTTCTAGGTTAGGTTTTAGGTGTCCATAAATGTTGTAACACATTGTTTTACTCTGGGTTTCCTCTGAGTGCTGATGCATAGTTAGCATGTCTTTTTAGGAGTTTATTTTGTTGGGTCATCTTGTGTTTTTAGTTTGTTTCTTGTTGTTTTGAGGTACTTACAACTATGCTTCAAGTTTGTTCTGATTTATTTTTGTGTGCCCTTAACTCTATTCCCAATGGATACTAAGGCTACTAGTCTTTGTGCTTAGCAGGTAAGCATCCCTTACATGTCACCAGAAATGTTAACTATTTTTGTCCCGTCATCCAAATAGGTGAATCAAGGTTCAAGTGTTGGTGGAAAAGTCCAAGTCTGAGTTTGAACTAACATGTAGGTTGAAGAAGTTGCAAACAAGTTGTAAAGAAAAGATCCTAAGTGTTTTTACCTTAGCGAATTTTACATTATTGGTAAAGTTGTTGGTTCGCGAACCTAGTAGTTCATCGATCGGTAGGTTCGCTGATAGAGGAATGTATAGACAAAGAGACACAAATATGACAAACCATGAAGAGAGGTTTCTTAAAAATATGAAACTTAATTTCTTACCTTTGTCAGCAAATCGACCAGTTCATGAGCCACCAGATTCACCGACGCTAGTTCGTGGGTTAGGGTTTCCTCTAATCAACTGACAAAAGAGGAAGACAAGAAAAGAGTTTCTAAAGCAAAGAATTTTCTAAGTGTTTCACTTATCGACAGAGTTGGCATTTTGCAGACCTCATGGTTCTCTTATGAACAACTTCATTGATACGTGAACTAGCCAACACAAGAAACTTCAAAGGAGAAGTAAAGATAAGTAAACAAAAGAAAGGCAAAGGATAAACAAATGGGCTTTATCGGCAATACAAGAAGTTTGTGAACTTGGTAGTTCATTGATTGCCAAGTTCACTGATCAGTGAACTTGCTGACAAAGGACTAAGAAAGAGATTGATAGTTTGTGTAGAGGCATAATCATTTATAAAGATAGAAGATAGAGTAAACACCTTGGTTTGAAACACATGCAAGATAGCTAAAATATAGATAAGTTGAAATACACACTATGTCTTTAAACCAGGCACAGATGAGAAAATAGAGGATCTTGATTACGCCTAAAGATAAATAGTATCAGTTCAAGATCAGCTCAAGTCCTATGACATGTACCAGTGCTCCTTGCATGAATTTTCTAGTGCATAGACATGCACAAGTCATGCAGGAAAAACAAAAAAAGCATGCAACAAAGTGCATGTAGTCAAAGCCATAAATAAGGGAAGGATAATGGCCAACATCATGCATTTTTAAAACCACTTTAGAGTAGTTGAATGAAAAATAAAACAAGGAGATAAGTTCAATTCTAGCTGCCAAATTCCCATGTAGCTTTAAATTATAAAAGGCAAGACCATGCAGGGTGTTGTGGTCATGTAGAAAGCAAATGCCTCTTTTTGTGCACTCACTATTTATAAAAAGATGATACACTACATTCAATAAGGCATTGGATATTTTTTGGAAGCAAGTTCTTTCATTTTTACTAAAGTATTGTAGCCAAAATAGAGGCTCTTATTGAAGTAGAATTTGTATTGTAACTCAGAGTAGAGGAAATATTCTGAATCACACATTTGTTTTATATGTTTTCAGTCCTGTAGAGGTTGTTCTGTACCTTTTGCTTTAATAAAGGTGTCTTTCATCTTTTCATGGTTGTCTTGTTACGTAGGTTATATAGTAGTTGATTTTTTTGGTGATACATTGTAATCCTTGAAAACTTGTCCTATTTCTTAAATTAATTTTAAGACAAAAAGTCATATGAATGTGTAGGTCATGGTTTGTTTGATGACTAAGGATATAGTTTAGTTGTGAAAGTATCATTTTTTCTTCTAAAATACTATCCAAGCAGAAGTATTCTTTCTGTGAAATACTTATGCTGTAAAATATGTCAGATCTGTGAATTTTGTGAGTCTAAGCTGAGTTATTGAATGTATTGTGTTTATGCAGTAGTACTATTGGTCACTTGCAATTTGGTGCATCACCTGCTTAAGTTTTAGGTTTTGTTTATGCTACTCCTTCTCACTCTTCTCAGCAAGCAACAGTAGAATAGAGTACTTCAGGTGAGGTACCAAGGGAAACAACAAGCTCTAGAGGTTGATATCTACCTATCAAAGCCCACACTTTGAGAAATCTTCCCATGTGTTCACTAAGTAGTTGATTTTTCTCCAACTCAACAAGGGAGCATACTTGAGTGACAATAATTTTTGGCATGCCTAGTGGGATAGAGGACTAGTTTTAGTCCAACATAATTCCATTTTCATTACTGTTTTGGTATGTAGAGTAGTGACTCTAGCCTTTTGTGGTGACAAGATACATACCTGGTGACTCTATTATCCTGGTTCCAAAAAGGATTCAGTGCAAATAGCTTATGACAAATATTCAAACAAGGAGGAGTATTGAGCCTTTTGAGTACCTACAATTGTCTCCACTGAGAAGGAAAGGAAGAACAATCAAAAGGAGACCAAGTCTAGTAAAAAGGACTCTCTCAACACCTCCTCTTAGTAGACCCTTTTAGCATATTGTTGTAGACCTGACACCATTGGTTCCTATGGAACTACCTAGAAATCAAGTTTTTGTTTCTTTCAATTAGGGAAGTCCTCTGAATTTAGCCTAGCATGATGACATGCCCATAGCTGCCCTTAGGATCTTGCCTTTCTTTATTGGAGAGGATCAAACTATGCCTATAGAACACATCCAGGATGTGGCTACATTGTGTTTAGTCCATAATATCACTACTGAAAAATGTTGTAATTAGACTATTGGTTGCTTCATTCAAGGGGAAAGCTCTTCAATGGTTCAAGGGTTTGGCAACCAATTCTATCACTACATGGGACCAACTATGTGATGCATTGTGTTGGAAGTTCGAAGACAAATCAAACCACCTTTCATTGGTAGAACAATTGATCACAATAAAGAGAGCTCCATATGAGCACATGATAGATTTCAACTTCCGCTTCGAGAAGACATGGAACAAAATTCCACAAATAGTAAGTCCTTTTTCCAATAGTGCATTTTTGTATTATTTGAAGGCTTTAAACAGTGACATAGTAGTTATGATTTAGTCCAAAAGTATAGAAAGAACTAGAGAGAACAACCAAAGAATTATATAAAGAACGCTATCATTATAATTACGAAAGGCTATATATCTAATTCCAACTGTAGTATATTCACAAAGAACACATGGGATGCAATCCATGATTATACAACATGATAGATCATGAGTGAGCTCCAAAATTATTTGAATATAAGATAAATATTAAAGATTGGTGAAGATTGTATTGTTGTTGCAAATTAGGCTAGGGGATTTAATCTTAATAAAGTATCATGCTACTAAGTGCTAGTGCAAGAAATAATTTTTCTATGAAGTACCCATTGATAAGTTGTTATAGCTATAATAAGTGCGAGAAATTCTCTTGAGTAGTCCCAAAGAGGCTTAATGAACAAGAAAGTAGACAAAAGCTTCAACCAACAGAGCATAAAAGTGTAAAGCTAACAAACATCCTTATAGAAAAGGTCAAATCTTTCAAAGACCTTTTCCTTAATAGGGAGGCAAGTAGAGGTATTTGAAAATAAATTTTGGATAACTTGAAGAATAGTTTTCAAAGCTAAGAGCCTTAATCATTGCAAGAAAGAAAGACATTCAATGTGAACATAGAATTTCTCAATGTCAAGCTTTAAAAAAGTAATGCATAGTTTAGATGCTCAAGGCCACTCCATACCTTCTTAGATGGTAATCTTATTATCAATAATATAGGGTATTTGAACAAAGTTGGTCTACCCTAGACAAAAAATAGTAGGCAAGTGATGAATACATCTGGATGTAAGCACTTTAAAAGAAATTTTATAAGATATAGAGTAATGCAATACACTACTATCTATAGGTAAGCTCTAGATAACCACCTTGGGGAATGAATTTGATAATTCCATGGTTGGTCATAGACCTTAAGGACCCCTTATGGAGAACTTCTCTATAGGCCTAGAGAGGGTATGATCCTATGAAGTGCCACTTAGCCTTAAAAAATTTGTAAGGAAAGTAATCTACCCTCAATTATTTGAAGTTATCCATGAGATTCATAAGTGTGTCATGTAACTCTTACAAGGTGAGTTGAGTATTGCAAGCTAATTTGGTTGACTGGCAAAGCAGTTAGGAATAACATCTAAAACATTGTTGAAGTGTAGAATGACACTCTTGGGAGTCATGCTAGGCTTGAAATAGTAATTTGTAATGGTCCAAGAACACTTAGGAGATGTCTAACAAAGAGAAAATCCTCCTAGATATAGTTTTAGCAGATTTAATCTACAAGTGGGTTTGTTTAAAATGTAGAAACTTGAAAGCTCATCCTCTTAGGATTTGTCTACCAACATGAGCATGTATAAGAAATATTGAATTTGAAATCCTTTGGCCTTATGAGCATTAGCAAACTTGAGTTGATGATAGAGTTTTGAAACCTAGGTGTGTAACTACAAATTAAAAGGATATCCTTTAAGCTTGTAAGACATGAGAGAAAATTATTTAGACACAATGGACTTTGTACATTTGTAGACGTGTGAAACTTGCTTGCTACACTTACATAGGAAGTGGGGGTATGAGAAAGAAAAAAACCCCACAAATCAGTCTAGTTGGAAGAGTAGGGAAGAAATTGCTCAAAGTTGTAAATTCTAGCAATAAGGTGGATAGTTCTAGAATCAATTATACATGACATATTTAGATATTTGTGTGCATTATATTTTCATTAATGTAGAAACCCATTCAACCTTAAAAGTGATGGGACTCTGGTTACAAAAAAAATCTTCATATATGGTGTAAAAAATCTACCATTGTTAGAGAAAAGGATTAACTATGTTGTTTAGAGCGCATAACACAATCAATTTGGCATGCTCCCATAAAAATATAGGTCCACTAACCCAAAATGGTTTTTGAAATAAAACCGTACTTTACACTCTTTGATGCACCAATCCATTGGCAACAAGTTGACTTTAACTTTAGGAGACTACCATATTAAAGTTGCCACAAATTAGCTAGTTGGAAAGCAATAATTGGTTAGCAAGCCAATGCCAAAATGCCATCCTTTCAAGGCCTTCATTAAGGATGTAAACATTTACAGTGCCTAACATTTTTGTATTAATGTAAAAGATCACCCACACAAGATGGTGGATGGGTTCCCTAAAGTAATAATTGTAGAGTGCAAACCATGAGCACTTACCATGCATGCACCACCACATCTATTGTCGTATGAAGTGACAAGATGAAAATCTTGAGGCTAGATAAATCTCAAGGTGACTTGAAGCAAAAATTCTATAAACTTAAATTTTTTGTAAACAAATAATATCAAATGGACCTAAGTGTTGGCATGTAGTTTATACAAAGAACTTACAAGAAAGCTTATGTAAGGCATCTAACATTCAGGGAGATAACATTCATGTCACGGGATTCTCCATAGAATGCTCTAATTGACCATTGTCATCATCTACTAAAGCTTTACACTAGTCACCTAGCAAAGGTCATTGCTTGGGTCAAAAATAGTTTCCATATAAAATAGGGTGGCATGTGTTCCTATAATCTGCCCTTGGTGACTCATCCTTACTAGAGAGATTGTGAGAGTGCTTGAAGGGTTAAGCACTCATGAGAGAAGCATCAAAATCTCTCATCAAGTGCTTATAGATAACCCTCTCTATAACCAATTGAGTGGAAATAGCATAAGGTGGCTTAGAGGCTTGAACCGTTATGTTTTGATGGCACAAGATATTGTCCATATAGAATGGACCTATGGTCATCAAATATACATGTATGCCTATCATGCATGCATCTACACCATGCATGTTTAGTTAAGAAAAAGTCAAAATATTGTTTACTTTCAAATAAATGTTAGCCACTACATTGAGTATCATTGTTTCCCATACATAAGAGTTAGTTGGCACATGCACTAATAAAATGCAGATCATGGGTTCAAATTACAACTTATTTCAACACACTTAAAACATATTCTAAGTATTTTCTTATTTCAACACACTTAAAATATATTCTAAATATTTTCTTATTGACAAGATAACCATAGATACATTCTTTATAGAAGAAAACACAAAATATTCAAAATATTTCCCAAGTAACACAATAACCATATATATGTATTTAAAGGCCATGAATACATTCTGCGTAAAGAATAGCTGCTGCCCATTTTGACAAGCCACCACAGTAATCTCAAATTTGTGGGCATACAAAAACTCTAAAGAGAATCGCTAGCCCTGAATTGAACATAACAAAGTTTAAATTTTTCTTTCAATGGAACAGTTCTCCATACATTTAGAAAAGCTTTCATGCATATTACAAACAACTAAAACAACTCATCCATTCCTTATCCCTTATTGTCTTCGTATTTACTTAATGCAGTTTTCTTTCAAATACAATCAAATAGCCTAAATTGTAGACATTAAAAAAAGTGTGCGCTGATCTTTGACTGTAAGGAATATCAACTCGAGTGAGATGAGATATTGCCTCAGAACCCTGGTTAATGATACTAGATCCCTTGTCCATCAGATTCACCGTAGGCCGTATATGAATCCGGATCCATGCATTGATAATCAAAACACAAGCAGAATAGGATTCTAATAACAATGTTTAAGCACTTAGTTTGTTTTCTTGCTTTTGTAACGTGTTCCTATATATATCTTTTTGTAATTGGCCTTTGGCCTCGTTTATGATGAAATCAAATATTTTTAACTTAAAAAAGAGTGCGCTGAGTCACCAATTCTTCCGTGGGTTAATTTAAATTTATTTCCATGGGTCAATTTTAGCTTTTAGTGCGTATTAATATTTTATGTTATCTTTTAGTAAGCAGAAAATATAATTGTCGTCTCCCTTCATTAAATCTGTAAAAAGACAACTCATAAAAAACGTTTTGACACATACATGCTATTGTAGTTTTGTGCCGCACAGATACCCGCTTTGCCTCTATAAATGCAAAGCACAACTCCATCAGTAGTACACAAAAGCATTGTTCTGAATAACTACATTAAATTGTAACGTTATGAAGAAAACTAGTGCTTTGAAATATATAGGAATATTGTTGGTATGGCTGTTGTTTCTAAGGCCTTGTGTGGGTAGTTATTTTACTGTATGGAAAGGGCCTGGGTGTAATAACCAGGCTGCTCGTTACAGTAAATGTGGGTGTTCTAATGTAGGCAACAGTTTGCATGGAGGATATGAGTTCGTATACCAAGGACAGACTGCCGCTGCTTATAATGCTGCTAATTGTGGTGGAGTAGCACATACTCGCTTTGGTGGCAGTGCAAGCGGCTGCACCACTTTTGGCTGGAAGAGCTTCTTCATTCAGTGCTGATAATACTGTTTTCTGTGTGTTTGTTCATGTCTATAGTAGGATGAGTTAAGTCAGGGTTAGCATCTTGTCTTTATGATTTGTATCTGGCCTAGTGTGTTGAATTCGGGTCACAATTGTGTGAGCATTTTTATCTGGTCTGCTAGTCTGATAGTATGAAAAAAACGGGCGTTTTCTGTGTCTTTGGCTCGGTCTGTTATAGGAGGAGTTGACAGAGGATTTCCATCTGATCTTTATGATTTGTATCTGGCGTAGTTTGTTTAATTCAGTAAGGTTTTGAATCCGGTCTTTATGATTGACATACATCATTACTCTTAAATCTAGTAAGACTTGTATTTAGCCTTTGTGATTGATAGACATCTCTGCGGTTAACTTTACTCAGAATTCGTATTTTCCCTTTATGATCGAGGGATAATTTTTTTAGGTCAAATTTGTGGAGGATTTATATCTTGCCTTTGATATCGTTTGTATTGGCACTATGTTTTTGTAGTTTTGACTAGGGTTAGATGTGTGGAATAGAATGTATAAATTAATATTCGACATTAAGTATAATCACGCTACACACAATAATTAATGAAGGATGATATCATTCGTTGTATGATTGAAGATTGACTGCTATTGATGAAGGTAGTGAAGTTGGTGCACCTTAGAATTTGTAAATGCTCTAGATGGTCATGTATATGGATGATACTCAATTTTTTTTTTTTTTTTTTACTTGTGTTGGATTGACCTCATGGATCTAGATCTAAATTGTGGTTATAAACTTCTTCTGTAACTACAAACTTGACCTGTGATAGACCTCTAGATTCTATTCTGCGAGTTATTAGAAATGTGGATTGCTATATAATGACAATTTCTATCATGTTCTCAAAGTTTTTTTCACCAAGCTAGTAGTATTTAAAAATACATTGAGATAGAACAAGCTTCAAATGTGCACATAAATTCTAGAATGATTGCTAGGGGATTCACATCAGTAGGTCATAAGTGTTATTAGAAATGTGGATTGCTATATAATGACAATTTCTATCATGTTCTCAAAGTTTTTTCCGCCAAGCTAGTAGTATTTAAAAATACATTGAGATAGAACAAGCTTCAAATGTGCACATAAATTATAGAATGATTGCTAGGGGATTCACATCAATAGGTCATATGTGTTATCAAATTCCTTACATGAATTCAATGCAAATGTGAATGCTTGTCCTTTTGACTGTGGATCTTTCTTGATAAAAGCATGATCAAATGATTGTATTCTAATAATAATACTGCATGGTAGAATTGAATACAATGGATGTCTTTTCTTGATGAATGAATGTAATTTATATCACTTTAATGAGATATATTATACCGATTCACAAAAAAGCTAGGTGGAATGGTATCACATCCTAAAATGTCTCGGCATGAGGTGAAGCCTTAAATAGAAGTAGAAGGAAACAAAGAAAAAACACTACTAAGTTGCAAGAGCTATAACACCAAGAGGAGGAGGTAGTTCATGATGAGGAGGTTTCCCCCAACTATTTGGGAGGTCTTAACCATCAAGAATTGGCTTCCACCTCGTAATTGCACCTTGTTCATTTTTGCCTTCAAGATAAAGAATAGTTCTCACTAGAGAGATATGTAAATTTGGACTTAGATTCTGATGGGTATCAATTAGAACAAAACCTCTAGGGCCATTGGGAAGAAAACATAATTCCTCGGTGACTTTGAGGAAGCCCTTTCCTTGCTTAGAAAAGGCCCATAATAAATCCCATAATATCCTTATAATGTATTGGTATGAGGGCTTAGAAGGAGCCCAATAAGAAAGGTAGTAAATAGTCATTTCAGCAAGTACCTTAGAAAAAAATTGAAATTCCATAGCAAGAGAGAGGGCTTTGGCTATCTAATAACGTAATTTCTAATAGTTAGCCGAAGAAAAGATGATGACTAAAAAATAAAATAAATTCCAAGAAACTTGAAAGTTTCACCATGGTTAGTCTCTTTCTAGCTAAATCTATTGAGCCAAGGAGGCTTATGTAGGAAACATTAACAATAGCATTGGATTTTCTACCATTTAATGCTAGATCTTGGAGCTAAAAAAAGTATCAAGATATTGCAGGGCTTGCTTAACATTATCCTTTTCTTACAAAAGAGAGAAAAGAGTCATCAATAGAGTTGCCATTAACAAGCTATTGGGACGTATTGGGAAACAAAATACCTTTAACACACTTCTAAGAAATTGCATTAGCAAGCAAGTAGACAAAGCCTTCTACAACTTGTTGGAAATATGTGCCTAATCGGTGTTGTCATTGGTGTATTAGGAACCCGTGTTTAACCCTTCTCTTTACCTTATTAGTATATTGTTGTTGGATGCATATGCTTTGTAAGTCGTCCTGTGAGTATATTGTATTATCCCACATTCATGGGGAGTAATAGTTGTTTAGATTAGACTTAGTATATAAGTACGTGTTGAGACCAATGAAGGCATCCACGAGTTTATTGTATTGAGATTTCTCAAAGGAGGTTGCCCCCTCAAAGTGGCCTGCAATCAATAAATTCCTTCTGTGTTTTGCTATTTCTATTATTTCATGCATTTTTCATTATATTGTTGCAAGAGGTTCCTCTCCTCTAGTATCAGAGCGCTTTCATGGGCTCGATAGGTGGAATTTTTTCCAAGAAAAAATTTCGCAGTGGCCTTTAGGAGCTGTGATTATTGCAGTAGTTCTTTTTTCTTTACATCTGTATTGTTCATTTCAATTGCAGGTTCAGATAAGGGAATAATCCCTATCTGCTTAACTATGGGAAGTGCCTGGGTATAGCCCTAAAACTCATTGTGAGGAGTACCACAGGAACCCCAAAGTAGCTTGCCCATTAAGAGGACCTGCCAGCAAAAAGGGCAACAACCCCTACCTGATTGACTAGTTCCCATCTGTGAGGTAAACCAAGAGCTATCATTTGTGGCAAAGCGGTTATCAGTTTTACCTTAGTTCTGGAGTGAGAGGTACTGCCCCATACGCAAGCCGTTAGATAGCATTGGTATCCGAGTGAATCCCTTGAACCTTCAGGAAGCTGAACATACCTGGGGTCCATATCTATTACCAGCTGGCAAATCATCACTTGAATATGTCCAGAGCCATTTGTAGATCCTATTGCAGATCATTCCCAGAAAAAAAAATCTATTTTTTTTCCATATCTTCCTTGCTTTAGCTTCGTTTCCTCTAAAAATTCACTAGAACCCTAGAAATTCCAGTCTCCATATTTCCTTCCTTGAGGACCCTATCCCAAATTCCACTTATCAAAGCCAGAAATCCCACATTTGTCTATTTTTAGGGTTTGCCATAACTTCTTCAATTCTTACCCAATCGTCTTCAAATTTTGCCACAGTGTTCATTTCCTATTTCTGCTCCTTTATCCCTCTTAGACAAATTTTCCCATTCTTTCACCCCGCTTTTGAAATCCCCATTTTCTGCTTCCCTGTCCCTCAGAAAGTGTCCAAAACCTAGTCAAACCCCAATTACCCATTAGAGTTTTTCCCAAATCTAAAATTTCCTTTACTAAAAAAGTTTTTGTTTTTGTTTTTCTACCCATTCCCCAAAAAAAAACTCCTAGTTATGGTTGTCACCTGCGTAGGAGCAAAAAACATGGAGGATGAACTTGCAGCCCCCTCAAGACCAAACACCAAGATCTGGATGAAAAAATTCTCTCCTTCAATCTTCAGCATTCAGCCATGAACAATAGATGGTAGCCAGAGTCTTCTGTAGACACTGGGTTCTCTTGTTCGAGCAATTTTTGTGGGCTGAAGCTTAATTTTCCTCGCTTCAATGGTGATGTTCTGATTGGATGGATATACCAAGAAGAACAATATTTTAGTCTGCATAATACTTTAGATGTCAACAAAATCGCACTTACATCATTTCATTTGGAATATGAAGCCCTTCAATGGTTCTGTTGGTACATCAAGGCTCATGAAGAGCCAAAATGGACAGATTTTTGCAGACTCATTTTGCAATGATTTGGCCCTAGTACTTTTGATGACTTCATAAGAGCACTTACTAAACTTCGCCAAATTGGCACTGTGAGAGAATATCAGACCAAATTTGAGAAACTAGCCAATCACACAGAGGGATTGTCTGATGAACTTTTTAGGAGTTGTTTTGTCAATGGTCTGAAGGATGCAATCTGATCTGAGGTTAAAATGTTCCATCCTAGTACAATGATGGAAGCTCTAGGGTTGGATAAGTGGAGGACAAGATCATAGCTCGACAGCACTCCAAATTCACTTTTGTTCCATTCAGAAATGTGGCTTCCCAAATACCTTCCATCACGCCAACTCCTAGAACAACACCTATCAAGCAATTGTTTGAAGCAGAGATGAGGGAATGTAGAGAAAAAGTGCTTTGTTATAACTGTGATGAGAAATTCACTCAGGGACATAGATGTGTTGAGGAAAAGACCTATCTCTTGGATGTGGATTCTCTACCTGCAACTGAAGTTGATGAAGATGCTCAGGATATAGTAGATGATCAGGTCAACATTTAGTAGTAGCCTGTTGACCCTCCTTCTCAGGAAGACCACCCAGAGATCTCTCTCCATGCTTTAGTAGGAGTCACCACACCACAAACGATGTGGGTCAAGGGTTACTTCAAGAAGCTCCCTCTTACAATACTCATTGATTCTGGTAGAACTCATAATTTCATTGACCCTCGGATTGCCAAATAGGCTGATTGTTTTGTCCATCCTTACTCTAGCTTTGAAGTCGTGATTGCCAATGGGGGCACATTACCTTGCAAAGGAAGGTGTCACAATGTGTGTATCTCTATTGGAGATTATAGCCTACGCTCTGACATGTTTGCCTTGCCCTTAGGCAGATGTGATGTGGTTTTGGGTGCTCAATGGTTACGCACACTTGGACCCATCTTATGGGATTTTGCTAAGCTTTGAATGCAATTTTCAGACAATGGGCAAAAACACACATTGAAGGGCTTAAAACCAGGGTCTCTTGACATCATCAGTTCACATCACATGGAAAAGCTCCTTAAGAAGAATTCACATGGTGTTGTTGTTCAGCTCCATTCCATTCAGATGCAACCATCAATTTTCTCCACTAGTCCTTCAGATCTATAATAAATTTTTGATAGATATGCATGTGTCTTTCCTGAACCAGTGGGATTGCCACCTGCACAACCAGAGGACCATTGTATTCATCTCCTCCCTAGAAGTGTTCCTCCCAACATCAGGTCCTATCGCTACCCATTTCACCAAAAGATAGAGATTGAGGTGCTCATTCAAGACTTACTGAAGCAAGGTATTATTTGCCCTAGTACCAGTTCCTTTTCTTCCCCAGCTCTTCTTGTCCAAAAAAAAGATGGGTCATGGCACCTCTGCATTGACTTCCGAGCACTTTATCACATCACAATCAAGGATAAGTTTCTGATTCCTATTGTTGATGAGCTTCATTGCACTCATTTTTTCTCCAAGTTGGATCTTCATTCTGGGTATTACCAAATTCGGGTTCATGAGGATGATATCCCTAAAACGGCTTTCCACACGGATGATGGCCACTATGAGTTTTTTCTCATGGTTTTTGTCCTCACTAATGCTCCTTCCACATTCTAGGCATTGATGAATAAAATATTCTGGCCCTACTTGTGGAAATTCATTCCGGTCTTCTTTGATGATATCCTCATCTATAGTAAAACATGGGTTGAGCATCTCCAGCATCTCAATCTTGTACTGCAACTTCCCTCTGATCATCATCTCTATGCAAAACAGTCTAAATGTGTTTTTGGGCAGGAGGAAGTGGAGTATCTCAGGCATACTATTTCAGCCTAAGGGGTTCAAGTGGATCTTGGCAAAATAGATGCCATGAAAAATTGGCCGCACCCTCAGACACTTAAGAGCCTCTGTGGTTTTTTGGGACTGACTGGCTACTACCGCAAGTTTGTCAAGGATTATGGGAAGATTGCAGTTCCACTAACAGATCTATTGAAAAAGGATGCTTTTACATGGACACATGCTGCTAAGTGTGCATTTGAAAAAATGAAACAACCTATGTGTACTACACTTGTGGCAATGGAATTTGTGTTGTTCTCCTTCAAGGTGAACATCCCATTGCGTTCACCAGCAAAGCCCTTTCAGGTAAGAATTTAGTAGTCTCTACATATGAGAAGGAAATGATGGCTATTTTTTGTGCAGTACAGAAGTGGCGACCATAGCTATTAAGGAATCATTTCTACATCAAGACTAATCACCAGAGTCTGAAATATTTTTTGGAATAGTGGGTCTCCTCCCTAGCACAACAGAAATGGGTTAGCAAACTCATGAGTTATGACTATGAGATCACATACAAGAAGGGTAAGGACAATACTGTGGCGGATGCTCTTTATCGCACATTTGTTGACCAAGCTTCTCTTTCAGCTATTTCTATGCATGTTCCCAATTGGCTAGAATCTGTCCAGCAGGGCTATGTCAATGACTCTTCCTTATCTCAAATCATCCAATAGTTGACAAATAACCCTTCTGTTGTATTACATTACTCTTGGGATGGTGCTTCTCTGAGATACAAGGGTCGTCTAGTGTTTCCCTAGAACGTAGATCTTCAACAGGCTATCTTCTATGAACTCCATACTTCTCCATTGGCAGGGCACTCTGGGTTTCTCAAAACATATGAGTGGGCATGACATAACTTCTTTTGGAAAGGAATGAAAATTGCAATTCAATAGATGGTGGCTAAATGTGATACCTGCCAGCACAAGGTTCAAACGACACTCCTTCCTAGATTGTTCAAACCCTTACCCATCCCTACACGGATTTCGATAGATATTTCTATGGATTTCATTGAGGGGCTCCTTAATCTAGAGGGAAGATAGTGATCTTCATTGTGGTTGATCACCTCTCCAAATATAGTCTTTTTTGTGCCCTCATCCATCCTTATACTGCCTCCTCCGTCGCACAGATTTTCATGGACCAGATCTTCCATCTTCATGGAATCCCTTCCTCCATTGTCTTAGATCGTGATGCCACTTTCACCAATCACTTTTGGACAGAACTATTTCGCCACACTGGCACCAAACTCAAGATAAATTCAGGGTATCACCCACAAATAGATGGTCAGACTGAAGTTATCAACAAATGTTTGGAAACTTATCTTCGTTGTTTCACCTCAGAACAACAGCATCAGTGGGCAAAGTGGCTCCCTCTCGCTGAATGATGGTACAATACCTCCTACCACACTGCATCTAAAATGACTCCATATGAAGAGGTCTATGGTCAGGCACTGCTAGTCTTCCTTCAATACACCCCCAGTAGTTCACCAATTTAGGCAGTTGACACAGTTCTCCAAACCTGAGATTAAATTCTTCATATTTTGCATGATAATCTTCACATGGCAAGAAATCGAATGAAACAACAAGCTGATCAACATCGTTCTGAGCGCACTTTTGAAGTAGGTGATATGGTTTTTCTTCGTCTACAGCCATACAAGTAATCCTCCCTGAAACTCAAAGGGTGTCAAGTTGGCTCCAAAGTTCTATGGGCCATATAAAGTTCTTCAGAAGATTGGGTCAGTTCCTTATAAATTGGAGCTTCCTCCTTCCTGCATTCATCCAGTATTTCATGTCTCTTATCTAAAGAAATTTCTTGGCACCAACATCAGAGCACAAACTATTTTACCAGAATTGGATAATGAAGGATCCATCATTTTGGAGCCAGAGGCAATCCTTGACAGGCGCACTCGTTAGCTTCACTCTCGATCCATCATAGAGGTATTAATTCAGTGGCATAGAATGCAACGAGAGGATGCTACATGGGAACCACTCCTTCAAATTTAGCAATAATTTCCACATCTTAAGCTAAGAGGGAGGTGATGTTAGGAACTTGTGTTTAACCTTTCTCTTTACTTTTTATTATATTATTGTTGGACGCATATGCTTTGTAAGTCATCCCATGAGTATCTTGTATTATCCCACATTCATAGGGAGTAATATTTGTTTAGATTAGACTTAGTATATAAGTATGTGTTGAGGCCAATGAAAGCATCCATGAGTTTATTGTATTGAGCTTGTTCAAAGGTGGTTGCCCCCTCGAAGTGGCCTATGATCAATAAATTCCTTCTGCATTCTACTATTTCTGTTATTTCGTGCATTTTTCATTATATTGTTGCAGGAGCTTCCTCTCATCTAGTATCAGAGCACTTTCTTGGGGTTGCTAGGTGGAATTTTTCCCAAAAAAAAATTTGTAGTGGCCTCCAGGCATTGTGATTAATGTAGTAGTTCTTTTTTCTTTACATCTGTATTGTTTATTTGAATTGCAGGTTTGGATCAGAGAATAATCCCTATCCACTTAACTATGGGAAGTGCCTGGGTATAGCCCTAAAACTCATTGTGAGGAGTACCACAGGAACCTCAAAGTAGCAGGCCCATTGAGAGGACTTGCCAACAAAAAGGGCAATGACCCCTACTTGATTGACTAGTTCCCATCTATGAGGTAAACCTAGGGCTGTCATTTGTGGCAAAGAAGTTATCAATTTTACCTAAGCAGTGGAGTGAGGGGTACTGCCCCAATACACAAGCCATTAGACATCATTGGTATTCGAGTGAATCCCCTGAACCTTTAGGAAGATGAACATACCTGGGGTCCATATCTATTACCAGCTAACAAATCACTGATTGAAACTATCCAGAGCCATTTGCAGATCATTCCCAGAAAAAAGAAGTTTCTATTTTTTTCCATATCTTCCTTGCTTTAGCTCTATTTCCTCTGAAAATTCACTAGAGCCCCTGAAATTCCATTCTGCATATTTCCTTCCTTGAGGACCCTATCCTAAATTCCACTTATCGAAGCCAGAAATCCCACATTTGTCTATTTTTAGGGTTTGCCATAACTTCTTCGATTCTCACCCAATCGCCTTCAAATTTTTCCATAGTGTTCATTTCCTATTTATGTTCCTTTGTTCCTCTTGGACAAATTTTCCCATTCTTTCACCCTAGTTCCTAAATCCCCAGTTTCTACTTCCGTATCTCTTAGAAAGTGTCCAAAACCTAGTCAAACCTCAATTACCCATAAGAGTTTTTCCCAAATCCAATTTTTCCTTTACTAAAAAAGTTTATGTTTTTGTTTATATCCCATACCCCCCAAAAAAAACTCCTGGTTATGGTTGTCACCCACATAGGAGAAAAAAACATGGAGGATGAACTTGCAACCCTCAAGACCAAACTCCAAGATCTAGATGAAAAAATTCTCACCCTCAATCTTCATCATTCAGCCATGAACAATAGATGGCAGCCAGAGTCTTTTGCAGACATTGGGTTCTCTTCTTCTAGCAATTTTCATGGGCCGAAGCTTGATTTTCCTTGCTTCAATGGTAATGATCCAACTAGATGGATACACTAGGCAGAACAATATTTCAGTCTACATAATACTTTTAATGTCAACAAAGTCCTACTTGCATCCTTTCATTTGAAACATGAAGCCCTTCAAGGGTTTCGTTGGTACATCAAGACTCATGGAGAGCCAAAATGGATAGATTTTTGCAAACTCATTTTGCAACAATTTGGCCCTAGTGCTTTTGTTGACTTCACAGGAGCACTTACTAAACTTCGCCAAACTAGCACTATGAGAGAATATCAAACCAAATTTGAGAAACTAGCCAATCACATAGAGGGATTGTCTAATGAATTTTTCAAGAGTTGTTTTGTCAGTGGTCTGAAGGATGCAATCTGATCTGAGGTTAAAATGTTTTGTCCCAAAACAATGATGGAAGCCCTAGGGTTGGCTAAGTTGGTGGAGGACAAGATCACAACTCAACAATGCTCCAAATCCACTTTTGTTCCATTCAGAAATGTGGTTTCCCAAAGACCTCCCATCACGCTAGCTCCTAGAACAACTCCTATCAAGCATTTGTCTGAAGCAGAGATGAGGGCACATAGAGAAAAAGGGCTTTGTTATAATTGTGATGAGAAATTCACTTGGGGACATAGATGTGTTGAGAAAAAGCTCTATCTCTTGGATGTGGATTCTCTTCCTGTAACTGAAGTTTATGAAGATGCTCAGGATACAATAGATGATCAGGTCGACATTCAGCAGCCAACTATTGACCCTCCTTCTCAAGAAGACCACCTAGAGATCTCTCTCCATGCTTTAGTAGGAATCACCACCCCACAAACCATGCAGGTCAAGGGTTACTTCAAGAAGCTCCCTCTTATAATACTCATTGATTACGGTAGCACTCATAACTTCATCAACCCTCGGATCACCAATTAGGCTAATTGTTTTGTCCATCCTTGCTCCATCTTTGAAGTCATGATTTCCAATGGGGGCACATTACCTTGTAAAGGGAAGTGTCGCAATGTGTGTATCTCTATTGGAGATTATAACCTACACTCGGACATGTTTGCCTTGCCCTTAGGCGGATGTGATGTGGTTTTGGGCGCTCAATGGTTACGCACACTTGGACCCATCTTATGGGATTTTGCTGAACTTTGGATGTAGTTTTTAGACAATGGGCAAAAAAACACATTGAAGGGCTTAGAACCAAGGTCTCTCAGTATCATTAGTTCACATCACATCTAAAAGCTCTTTAAGAAGAATTCACATGGTGTTATAACTTAGCTCCATTCCATTCAGATGCAACCATCAACAGTCTCCACTAGTCCTTCAGATCTACAATGAATTTTGGATAGATATGCATGTGTCTTTGGTGAACCAGTAGGATTGTCACCTTCACAACTAGAGGACCATCATAT
Source organism: Cunninghamia lanceolata (assembly GCA_027924645.1). Classification (NCBI taxonomy): domain Eukaryota; kingdom Viridiplantae; phylum Streptophyta; class Pinopsida; order Cupressales; family Cupressaceae; genus Cunninghamia; species Cunninghamia lanceolata. Next base: position 11,386,992 of record BSBN01000534.1, on the reverse strand, counting down.
TCAGCTCCTTCTTGGAAGCATTCCTCCCAACATCAGGCCCTACCACTACCCATTTCACCAAAAGATAGAGATTGAGATGCTCATTCGGGACTTACTAAAGCAATGTATTATTCACCCTAGTACCAATTCATTTTCTTCACCAATTCTTCTCATCTAGAAAAAACATGGGTCATGGTGCCTCTGCATTGACTTCTAAGAACTTAATCACATCACAATCGAGGATAAGTTTCTGATTCCTATTCTTGATGAGCTTCTTGATGAGCTTCATGGCAATCATTTTTTCTCCAAGTTGGATCTTCATTCTAGGTATCACCAAATTCAGGTTCATGAGGATGATATCCCTAAAATAGTTTTCTGCACGCATGATGGCCACTATGAGTTTTTGGTCATGCCCTTTGGCCTCACTAATGCTTCTAACACATTCCAGGTAATAATGAATAAAATATTATGCCCCTACTTGCGAAAATTCATTCTGGTCTTCTTTGATGATATCCTCATCTATAGTAAAACATGGGCTGAGCATCTCTAGCATCTAGATCTTGTACTGCAACTTCTCTATGATCATCATCTCTGTGCAAAATAGTCTAAATGTGTTTTTGGGCAGGAGGAAGTGGAGTATCTTAGGCATATTGTTTCAACCCAAGGGGTTCGAGTGGATCCTACCAAAGTAGATTCCATGAAAAATTTGCAACATCCTCAGACACTCAAGAACCTCTGTGGTTTTTTGGGACTGACTGGCTACTACCGCAAGTTTGTCAAGGATTACGCGAAGATTGTAGCTCCATTAACATCTCTGTTGAAAAAGGATACTTTTACATGGACACATGCTGCTGAGTGTGCATTTGAAAAACTAAAACAAGCTATGTGTACTACACCTGTTCTAGTTATGCCAGATTTTTCCAAGACCTTCACTATTGAGAGTGATGCTTATGGAAATGGACTTGGTGATGTTATCCTTCAAGATGAACATCCCATTGCGTTCACTAGCAAAGCCCTTTTAGGTAAGAATTTAGTACTCTCTACAAATGAGAAGGAAATGCTGGCTATTTTGCATGCAGTACAGAAGTGACAGCCATACCTATTAGGGAATCATTTCTACATCAAGACTGATCACCAAAGTCTAAAATATTTCCTGGAACAACGGGTCTCCTCCCCAGCACAACAGAAATAGGTTAGCAAACTCATGGGTTATGACTATGCGATCACTTATAAGAAGGGTAAGGACAATATTGTGGCAGATGCTCTTTCTCGCACATTTGATGACCAGGCTTCTCTTTCAGCTATTTCTATGCCTGTTCAAAATTGGCTAGAATCTGTCTAGTAGTGCTATGTCAATGACCCTTCCTTATCTCAAATCATCTAACAGATTGGCAGTAACCCTTCCGTTGTATCACATTGCTCTTGGGATGGTGCTTCTCTAAGATACAAGGATCATTTGGTGCTTCCCAGAACACAGATATTCAATAGGCTATCTTCTATGAACTCCATGCTTCTCCATTGGCAGGGCACTCTGGGTTCCTCAAAACTTATGAGTGGTCACAGCGTAACTTCTTTTGGAAGGGAATGAAAAGGGTAATTCAACAAATGGTGGTTGAATGTGATACCTGCCAGCACACTCCCTGGATTGCTCAAACCCTTGCCCATCCCTACATGGATTTGGACAGATGTTTCTATGGATTTCATTGAGGGGCTCCCTAAATCTGGAGGGAAGATAGTGATCTTGGTTCTGGTTGATTGCCTCTCCAAATATAGTCATTTTTGTGCCCTCAGCCATCCCTATACTGCGTCCTCCATCACACAAATTTTCATGGACCAGATCTTTTGTCTTCACAGAATCCCTTCTTTCATTGTCTCAGATCGTGATGCCACTTTCACCAGTCATTTTTGGATAGAACTATTTCGCCACACTGGCACTAAACTAAAGATGAGTTCAGGGTATCACCCACAAACAGATGGTCAGACTGAAGTTATCAAAAAATGTTTGGAAACTTATCTTCATTGTTTCACCTCGAAACAACAGCATCAGTGAGCAAAGTGGCTCCCTCTCGCTGAATGGTGGTACAATACCTCCTACCACACTGCATCTAAAATGACTCCATATGAAGCAGTCTATGGTCAGGCACTACCAGTACTCCTTCCATACACCCCCAGTAGTTCACCAGTTCAGGTAGTTGACACGGTTCTCTGAACCCAAGATCAGATTCTTCACATTTTGTAGGACAATCTTCACATGGCAAGAAATCGAAGGAAACAACAAGATGATCAACACCATTCTGAGTGCACTTTTCAAGTAGGTGATATGGTTTTTCTTCATCTAAAGCCATACAAGCAATCCTCCCTAAAACTCAAAGGGCGTCATAAGCTAGCTCCAAAGTTCTATGGGCCATATAAAGTTCTTTAGAAGATTGGGTCAGTTGCTTATAAATTGGAGCTTCCTCCTTCTTCACACATTTATCCAGTATTTCATGTCTCTTGTCTAAAGAAAGTTCTTGGCACCAACATCAGAGCACAAACTGTTTTACTAGAATTGGATAATGAAGGATCCATCATTTTGGAGCCAGAGGCAATCCTTGACAAGCGCACTTGTCAGTTTCACTCTCAATCCATCATAGAGGTATTAATTCAATGGCACATAATGCAACCAGAGGATGCTACATGGGAACCACTCCTTCAAATTCAGCAACAATTTTCACATCTTAAGCTTTGAGGACAAAGCTTTTCTAAGAGGGAGGGCATGTTAGGAACCTGTGTTTAACCCTTCTCTTTACTTTATTAGTATATTGTTATTGGACGCATATACTTTGTAAGTCATCCTGTGAGTATATTGTATTATCCCACATTCATGGGGAGTAAGAGTTGTTTAGATTAGACTTAGTATATAATTACGTGTTGAGGCTAATGAAGGCATCCATGAGTTTATTGTATTGAGCTTTCTCAAAGGAGGTTGCCCCCTCGAAGTGGCCTATGATCAATAAATTCCTTCTATGTTATGCTATTTGTGTTATTTCATGCATTTTTCATTATATTGTTGCAGGAGGTTCCTCTCATCTAGTATCAGCTGTATCCCATTCTAGAAGACTTATATGTTGAGGATATTGAGAAAGTTGCATCCCATTCTAGAAGACTTATATGTTGAGGATATTGAGAAAATTAGCCTCTCCGGAAGAAACAAGTGAGTTACATATCTCTCTGTAAGAGATAGTGAAGATAGTGCAGTTCAGTGAAGTAGATTGCTCCTCATTCCTAGTGAGATGAAGATCAACATCTACAGACCAAAGGGTGTTGTAAAGGATTGTCATAAGTTACTCCAGTTAAGATTTGAGGGATCCGCATGGAGAATTTGTGAAGTTATGGTCATCTAAGTAGAACTAGGTTTGCAGTTGTTTAGAGGTGATAGAGTGACAGAAAATTGGCCTGACTTGATCTACATTGGAATATTATGATCTACGGATCTAGAGTTGTGTTTGGGATCTCAGAGTGTATCCTCAACTCAAGAGGTTCATGGTTTGGAGGTCCGCAAGCAATCTTTCTAGTTTGATAGTCATCACAGTGAGAGTTCTTAAGTCCCTGGATGAAGATACAAGTGTTTCTAGTGAAGTGAGGTGGTGCAGTTGTTCTTGTTGATTTGATTGTGCTTGTGGTGGTCTTTGGATCATGTACCTACTGTGTTGATGGTCCGCATTGAGGATTGAGGTTGTGGATTTCTCCTTGGGTGTTGTTCTTTCTAGTCTTGGCTAACCAGATGCTTTGTACATGTTGTGGATGATCTAAGAGTGGTTCTATGAGGCATGGCATATTGTTCAAGGAAGATATGGGTCCCAACTATGTTTGGCTAATAGTATAGTGATTCACATTAAGTTAGACATTTGTAGTACCGACCTTGATGTTTATTCCAAGGTTGATGAAGCATATAAATATATGTGGTTGAGTTGTGGAAACCCATCCTTGTATGAAAATGATAAGATCCTAAGAAAGGAAAAAAGGTAGAGTAGAGAAGAGGAAGAGAAGAAGAGGAAGAGCAGTAAAGGATGAGGAGATAGCAAAGAAGTGTTTAGGACCAGAGCACAAGTATTGTGCACTTCAATGGAACTGACCTTGGCATGAAGATGTTGTTTTCCAGTTCAATCTTTCTGTGTTAAACTTGTGAATGTTTCTGTAGGTAGTGAGCCTCTTTGAGCAGTGAGCTCTGGGTAGTGCACCCGAAGGCAAGCACTGCCTTCCCATTTTTTATTCTTTTAACAAAGAATAAATCTTGTGGGTTAACCCCCACCATGGTTTTTCTGTTAATCGGGTTTCCACATAAAAATCCTAGTGTCATATGTGTTGATTATGTTTCTGTTCATGTGTTGTCGATTCATGCTTTCATGGTTATATCATTAATCTATTTATAAGTAGTAAAGAAGATTAATTGCAGCAAACGATAAAAGTTTTGTGACAACTGATTCACCCCCCTCTCAGTTGTCTGGCCTAATTTCAAAATTTGGTATCAGACCTGGTTCCTTTAAAAGAATCTTGACCATTTGAGGAGATCCCGGATGTTAACTTACAAGGACAGTCTGAGATTTAATGGAACAAATTAATCTCTTTGGAAGAGTTGCATGGAGTGTCATTTTCAATGCATGGGTGATGCTTATTGGTTGATGACTAAGGATGAGTATAAGCCTCTGAAGAAAGGTCCTTCAACTCTAGATGAACTTAAAGATGATGAAAGCAACATTCGAGCTAAAGAAGCCTTGTTGAGTGCCCTGACTAATACATAAATGACAAATATCTTGAAATTGAAAACTGCTCATGAAATTTGGAAGAAGTTGGAAACTCTATATGAAAGTGATGAATATGTCAAAAGTGTTAAGTTGCAAATCCTGAAGGGTAGATATTAAAATTTGAGGATGAATGAAGATGAAAACATCACTTCCTACATGCAAAAGGTGAATGAACTTGTGTGCAGTATCAAGTGTATTGGTGGAACACTGGAAGAATCAGAAATAGTTGGTAAGGTGCTCAGATCCTTACCTGCTTCATACAAGCATATAGTTGCTGCTATTGAGGAGATCAAAACTATGACAACTGTTACAAGGGATCAGTTGGTTGGTAAGCTTTCAGCATTTGAAATGAGTGAGTTTGGTGATTCTCTTCGTAAATCTTAATCTGCATTTAATGCCTGTGTTTTTGGAAAGCAAAGATTTGATCCAGGTGAAAGATTTTCAAGAAGAATAACTGGATTTGAGAAGGCAAGGAAGGATCTTGAAGAATATGAATTAGAGCTTGAAGAACTTGAATCTCTCTTTGCCAAAAGACTACCAAGAGGATCTAGTAAGTATGAAGGAAAGTTACCTTTAAAATGTTTTTATTGTAATAAGATTGGTCATTTTGCCTTAGGATGTCTGGAGAGGGTTTCAAAGACAAACCCTAATAGACCTAGGGTTTAGAAGAAATGTTACTATGTCCAAGAAGCTACTCAAGAAGAGTCACTGATGATGAATTTGATAAGGGAAGTACCTTTGGAAATGAATGGGTGTTCATTGCTATCAAGGAAGAAGATCTGGTACTTACTGAATCTACTAGCTGTGTGAATGTGGAAAGAGCCTTGGCTGCTTAGGTTGAAGAAAGGAATGAATGGATGATTGACAATGGATGCTCTCATCATATGATGGGTGATAAGAGTAAGTTTGTAAGTATGGAAAGGTATGAAGGTGGAATTGTAAAGTTTCAAGATAATTCAGTTGGTAGGAACTGTGGCAGAGGATCCATCTCTCTTGATGGTAAGAATAACATTAATGATGTCTTGTATGTAGAAGGATTGAAGCATAATCTTCTCAATGCTGGATGATTGGTAGACAAGGGATATGATCTCTGATTCAAGGATGGTAAATGCAAAATTTTGGAAAGCTTCGAAACTGAGATTGCATTTGGTACATAGACCAGAGGTAAAATATTTCATTTAAGTGGTACTGGTAAAAGTTGTTTGATTGCTCAAATTGATCAGAGTTGGCTATGGCATAGGAGAATGTGTCATGTAAACTATGACAACATTGTTAAGATAAGTGCTACTCAAGCTATAAGAGATCTTCCAAAGCTTGTGAAACCTACCAATAGCATGTGCAAGGATTGTCAATTGGGCAAATAGAGAAGAACTACATTCAAAAGTAAAGAACAATCTTCAAGTGGATTGTTGGAACTTGTGCACACTGATTTGTGTGGTTCTGCTAGGGTTAGGAGTTTGCAAGGGGATAGATACTTTATGTTGTTGATTAATAATCACTCCCGGATGATGTGGGTCACTTTCTTGAGAGAGAAATAAGAGGCTCTTGAAAAATTCAAGGTGTTTAAGGCTAGGGTGGAGATTGAGATTGGTGTGAAGATAAAGTGTCTAATATCTAACAGAGGTGGAGAGTTTACCTCTAGTGAGTTTAATGTATTTTGTGAAAAGCATGGAATAAGAAGACAATTGTCTGCTCCTAGGACTCCTTAGCAGAATGGAGTTGTGGAAAGGAAGAACCAGACTATACAAGAGGCTGCTAGAACCATGATGATGGAATCAAATGTTCCACATGTTTATTGGAGAGAGGCTGTACATACTGTTGTCTACACTCTTAAACAGGTGTAGATCAAAGGTAATACTAGTAAAACCCCTTATGAATTGTGGTTTGGTAATGCTCCTTCTATGAAATATTTCAAAGTTTTTGGTAATAAATGCTATATCAAAAGAGATGAAGATCTAGGCAAGTTTGATGCAAGATGTGATGAAGGAATATTTCTGGGTTATTATAATCAAAGCAAGGCATACCGGTGCTTTAACAAGAGATTGAAAAATATTGTTTAAAGTGCTAATGTAAAGGTTGATGAAAGAAAGGAGAGACCTTCAAGGTTTTGTGAATATGAATTAGATGATCAAAATGAAAGTCTAAATGAAGGAAAGCAAGCTCAGTTTACTCCAGAGAATCCAGTGACTCAAAAAGTTAATGCAAATACTGAGGAACAAGTTCAAGAATTAGAAGTTGAAGAAAATCCCAAAACTCCCAGGTATGTAAGATTGAATCATTCTTAAAATTAGATCATAGGAGATAAAAATAAAGGTGTTTAAACTAGAAGAAGAATTGCTGAAGAACAAGAGGAGTATTGTCTGATTTCAATGATTGAACCAAAATCAATGAATGAAGCTTGTAATGATGAAAGTTGGGTAAAAGCAATGGAAGAAGAATTAATACAAATTGAAAAGAATCATACTTGGGATCTTGTTCATAGATCTAAAGACAAAAATGTAGTTGGAACTAAATGGGTCTTCCGGAATAAATTGAATGAAGATGGTGAAGTTGTGAGAAATAAAGAAATATTGGTGTGCAAAGGATATTTGCAGGTAGACGGAATTGATTTTGAAGAAACTTTTGCTCCGGTGGCAAGAATTGAAGCAGTCAAATTATTTCTTGCCTTTGTTTCTTACAAAGATTTTAAAGTTTACCAGATGGATGTCAAGTCAGCATTCCTGAATGGAGAGTTGGAAGAAGAAGTCTACATTGAGTAACCAGAAGGATTCTAGTTGTCTGATCAAGGAGATAATGTCTGCAGATTGAAAAAAGCATTGTATGGACTTAAACAAGCCCCAAGAGCCTGGTATGCAAGATTAGATAAGTATCTACTAAAGTTAGGCTTTAGCAAAGGCACTGCTAACAGTAATCTTTATTTCTTGAAATTGATCATGAACACATCTTGATTTTTGAGGTATTTGTTGATGATATCATCTTTGGTGGAAATGAAAGCATGTGTAAAAAATTTACCGATTAGATGAAAAGTGAATTTGAGATGTCCATGCTTGGTGAAATGAATTTCTTCTTAGGTCTGCAAATCATCCAGTCATAAAAAGGCATCTTCATATCTCAGTCTAAGTATGTGAAAGAGTTGTTGAAAAAGTTTGGAATGGATTACTCCTATGGTAACTCGATGCAAGTTGAGTAAAGATGATGATTCCCCTAAGGCAGATCAGAAAAGGTATAGATCAATGATCAGAGGACTACTTTATCTGACTCATACCAAACCTAATATTATGAATGTAGTTGGCCTTGTTGCTAGATTTCAAGCTAATCCTAGAGAATATCATGTTGTAGCAATCAAAATAATTTTGACATATCCTATATAACATCTGACTGTGGCTTATGGTATCCTAGGGAACATCTGACTATGGCTTATGGTATCCTAAGGGTGATGATTTCATTCTTCATGCATATACAGATGCTAATTAGGCAAGAGATGTGGACGACAGGAAGAGTACTAGTGAAGGTGCATTTTTCTTGGGAAAGAGATTGGTTTCTGGGCTGAGCAAAATACAGGAGGCAATATCTCTATCTACTATAGAGGAAGAATACATAGAAGCAGTAAGTAATTGTACTCAAGTTTTGTGGATGAAGCAAATGTTGAACGATATTAGAGTTGTGTTTGAAGTCCCTGTTACAATCTTCTATGAAAATTCAAGTGCAATAAACATTTCAAAGAATCCGGAGTTGCATTCAAAGACAAAGCACATATCCATTAGGTTTCACTTTTTGAGAGAAAAGGTAAATGAGAATGAAGTCAGATTGGATTTTGTCTCATCAAAAGATCAGATTGCAGATATCTTCACTAAGCCTCTACCTAAGGATACTTTTGAGTATCTTAGAGTGATGTTAGGGGTTATTACCTCTCCTGTTCAAAACTAAGGTGCACTAATGTGCATGAATCCGGTGGAATTCACAGTCATAGTTTGTGATCCAGATTGGTGTTAAGAAGTTGCTAATCAGGTGGACTAGTCTATATGTTGATTCTGGGTTAAGAAACAAAAAGAGGAAGAGATGATTACAAATATGTGCCCTTTGCCATTGATGTCAAAGGGGGAGAGAAGTCGTGTGAAAAAATTGGAAGTAAGGAGTTGATAGTGAAAGGGGAGAAGTAAAGAAAATGGTTGCAAGTGTGATAAGAGAAAGGGGGAGAATTTCTTGTCTTGATGGTTGAAACAATTTTTCACATCATATGTTGCCATCAATGACAATGGGGAAGATTGTTGCAAATATCTGCCTAATAGGTGTTGTCATTGATGTCAACATATCCTTGTCATTTTTGTCAACTGTATCCCACTCTAGAATACTTGTATGTTGAGGATATTAAGAAAATTAGCCTCTTTGAAAGAAACAAGTGAGTTACATATCTCTCTGTAAGAGACAGTGAAGATAGTGCAGTTTAGTGAAGTAGATTGCTCCGCATTCCCAGTGAGATGAAGATCAGAGTTTGCGGACCAAAGGGTGTTGTAAAGGATTGTCTAAAGTTACTCCAGTTAAGATTTGAGGGATCAGCATGAAGAATTTTTTAAGTTATGGCCATTTGAGTAGAACTGGATTTTGTAGTTGTTCAAAGGTGACAGAGTGATAGAAAATTGGTCCAGATTGATCTGCATTGGAATATTATGATTTGCAGATCTAGAGTTGTGTTTGGGATGTCGGTGTGTATCCTCAACTCAAAAGGTTTGTGGTTTGGAGATCCATAAGCAATCTTTCTATTTTGACAGTCATGACAATGAGAGTTCTTAAGTCTCCGGATGAAGATGCAAGTGTTTCTGGTGAAGTGAGGTGGTGTGGTTGTTCTTGTTGATTTCATTGTACTTGTGGTGGTCTCTAGATCATGTGCCTACTGTGTTGATGGTCCGCATTGAGGATTGAGGTCATGGATGAAGATTTCTCCTTGGGTGTTGCTGCTCTTTCCAGTCTTGGCTAACCCAATGCTTTGTGTATGTTAACGATGATCTAAGAGAGGTTCTATGAGGTGTGGCATGTTGTTCGAGGAAGATTTGGGTCCCAACTATGTTTGGCCAATAGTATAGTGATTCGTATTAAGTTAGATGTTTGTAGTGCCAACCTTGATGTTTATTCCAATGTTGATGAAGCATATAAATATGTGTGGTTGACTTGTGGAAAACCATCCTTGTATGAAAATGATAAGATCCTAAGAAAGGAAGAAAGGCAAAGAAGAGAAGAGGAAGAATAGAAGAGGAAGAGCAGTAAAGGATGAAGAGATAGCAAAGAAGTGTTTAGGAGTAGAGTAGAAGTATTGTGGGCTTCAATGGAACTAACCTTGGCATGAAGAAGATGTTATTTTCCAGTTCAATCTTTCTATGTTAAACTTATGAATGTTTTTGTAGGTAGTGAGCCGCTTTGAGTAGTGAGCTCTGGACAATGTACCCGAAGGCAAGTGCCTTCCTATTTTTCTATTCTTTTAACAAAGAATAAATCTTGTGGGTTAACCCCCACCATGGTTTTTCCCTTAATCAGGTTTCCACGTAAAAATCCTTGTGTTATATGTGTTGATTATGTTTCTTCTCATATGTTGTCAATTCATGCTTTCATGGTTATATCATTAATCTATTTATAAGTAGTAAAGAATATTAATTGCAGCAAAAGATAAAAGTTTTGTGACAACTAACTCACCCCCCCTCTTAGTTGTCTACCCAATTTCAATACAACCAACACATAAAGAGTAGGGGCATGTTGACAACCTTTTTCAATTTACTTGAAGAGTAAGAGGACTTTTTCCTGCCATTAATGGTAAGATAGGCATAGGCATCTATGAACATTTGAACAAATTGAAGGAATTATACCAAATCCTAGTTCTTAGACCATAACAACAATGAATGACCATTATGTACAATCATAGGTTTTGGCAAAATTATTTTTCTTGAAAATGGCTTGTTGCTAAGAGTAGTGATCTCATTCCATACCTTCTCAAATAGTAATAATATTTTCTAGGATGTATTTGTTCTTGATGAACTATATTCTCTTAAGACGAATGATAAGGTGAAGTAAATATCATAGATAAAGACCAAGGACTTTGGAAATAATCTTTTAAGAGACATTCAACAACATGAAATTGGCTTCTAATTGCAAATGTCACTAAAACAAAACAGGCCATTAGTGCCTAAAATAGTGCCAGATTTTAGTGCAATTGAGCTTAGAAATTAGACACTTTGTTTGGTGCAATTTTGCATGATAACTTTCGCGCTGTATTTTGCGCCGACTTTTTAGCACCGACTTTTGCGCCAGAAAGCAACAGTTGGATATGGTGCCAGATTTAGCACCAGATTTTACACCCAATTTGGCTTCCGATTTTGCTTCTAGTTTGGCTTCCAGGTTTGCTTCTTGTTTTGCTTCCATTTTTGCTTCCAGTGTTGCTTCTGATTTTTCTTCCAGATTTGCTTCCAATTTAGCACCGGATTTGGCACCCAATTTGGCTTCCAATTTTGCTTCTAATTTTGCTTCTAGTTTTGCTTCTTATGTTGCTTCTAGGTTTGCTTCTAGTTTTACTTCCAGGTTTGCTTCTAGTTTTGCTTCCAATTTTGATTCCCATTTAGCGCCAGATTTGGCAACCAATTTGGCTTCCAATTTTGCTTCTTGTGTTGCTTCCAAGTTTGCTTCTAGTTTTGTTTCAATTTTTGCTTCTAGTTTTGCTTTTGGTTTTGCTTCAATTTTTACTTCCAGTTTTGCTTCCCGTTTTTCTTCTAGATTTGCTTCCAATTTAGCACCAGATTTGGCTTCCACTTTGGATTTTGATTTTTCTTTTGGTTTTGCTTCCAGGTTTACTTTTAGATTTGCTTCCATTTTTGCTTCCAATTTTGCTTCCAATTTAGCACCAGATTTGGCACCCAATTTAGCTTCTAGTTTTGCTTCCATGTCTACTCCTATTTTTGTTTCTAGTTTTGCTCTCAGTTGTGCTTCATATTTTGCTTCTTGTATGGCATTTAAATAGCTTCTTTTTTGGCTTCATAATTGACATCAAGTTTTGCTTCCATTATGACCTCCTTTGTTGCTTTGGGTTTTACTTCCAATTTAACAAGATAATTATATAAAAAATGATAATTATTATAAAATAACAAGATAATTATTATAACAAGATAATTATTATAACATGATAATCATCTATAATTAAAACAAGTGAATCAAATATCTATAATTTAATTGAATTTTACAACATCCATCCTGTCATAAATTAAAATCAAGATACGTAATAAATATCCATCCAAAAATCATCGACCACTTTCAATATATAAATTGACAAGTCAATAGTAATAAAATCATCATCATATATAACTAAAACAAGTGAAAGTTAAATATGCCAGTAGATCAATAACATGTCAAAATGATACATGTCCAACAGTCGACATAAGTTAAAATGATACATGTACAAATGATATAAGTAAAAATGATAAATTATGTAACTCAAAATGATACAGGTCAAGATGATACATGTCCAAATGATATAAGTCAAATTGATACTTGTGAAAATGATACAACTCAATAATATGGTACTACAGGCCGTGAAAATGATACATATAATAGTAACCATGCAAAGAAGCATCATAACGATATATCAGCAATGATCCATGATGCAGTCTATATGATCATGAATGTCACTGGATACTACCAGCAACTGCTTCATCATCATCATCACCATCATGATCATGATCATCATGATCATCATCGTTATCATCGTCATCGTCATTAGCCTCATTATCTTCTATATCTACATCATCATCATCCTTTGCCATGTGATCTGTACTAGAACCAATATAATCTATAACTTTATCATTAGGATAATCTTCAGCTTCTGGAAGACCCGTGTTCTATTAAAAAAACATTTAAAATGAAAAGTTATTATTTATTTCATGTAATCATTTATTTTTCTGTTATATATCTAATATTCCAACATATGAAGCGAAACCATAATCATATTACATCATATCAAAGTGCACATACCATAATAAAATTTCAAAAAAGTTACAGCTAATATGCCATTCCAATGATGTAAAACATGCAACAATTCTAATAAACGTTACTAAAGATCATAAAAAAATTGTTATACAATTTAACTATCAACTATAAATTCTATTACATAACCTTAAGTGCCACAAATTGCGTGGTCAATGTATGTTCTTTTTCACTATTAATCTAATAACTTGGAGTAGATAGAAACATTAAAGAGTTTTTAAGTAGCAATTGATTAAATTCTCTTACATGTCATTAATGAATGCACAATTTTTTTTCAATAATTATTTATCTCAAGGTTCATGAGTAACCTTAAGATAAAGGTATAATAAATGTTCCATGGGGAAAGTTTAACAAACTAAATGCAATTGTCAACTTTTCACCATGGTGGCAGAGAAATAATTCTTTTTCCCATCCTTCCGCAACATTAAGAAAATTTTGTGGTGAACTTGGACAACGGTATTCAAATTGGCGGTGTTGGCGCCAATTTGATCATATCCCTTTTAATCTTAAGGCGCTCATTCTTAAGGAAGTGTTGGGGTATTGATGAGTCAGATTTGTTGGAAAGACAACTCATATTGTCAGCTCTTTGGGAGGGGGCTGACGTGCCTCTTGAAGTACGGGTCCTTTTGTACCTTCTCAATTGTCATTTCCGCTCCTTGCTCTCATAAGGCGAGTGGACGGCTGGATCATCATGGCATGTGCCATGTAATTATGATTAAGTATGGGAGGAGTAAGCATCATTTTTGCAAGGTTTCCCATATTTATGATAATGCGTACGGTGTTATCACTCGCATCATTAGCCTTGATCAAGCCAGTAATGTTCCTGTAAATATGACTGAGGAGATTGGGGGTTTCTATGACATGCTCTGTAATTCTGACATGGGTGGGGATAGAATCAGAAATGAACCCATCTCTTGCTGTGAGTTCAAAGAAAACCTAGTGGTCTGGCATTATTGCAAAGAGGCTGGGATTAGTCCCTATTTGGAGTGGCTCAATGGATATAATGAAAATATATCAGAACAATTTGCTAGGTCTTGGCAGAACTGGAGGGTTTCGGTGGGTGGAATTAGCTTTGAAGTTTCTAAAAGGGTGATCGCTATGGCCACTGGTATGTCTACCCAGGGTTTGAAACTGCAGAGGAAAACTAAAATTGTGGACCTTTCCAGTCAAAAGCTCTTTCTTGGAGATGGCAAAGAATTAGTCCCATATCAAGGGGGATTTGACAGAGGCAAGCTGCCCGAGCCTTGGGACGGTGTGTGTTTTCTCCTCATGAAGTATTTCACCCTGGAGGGGCACTTCACCAGGTTCTACAACTATCACCTCCCCCTTTTGAATCATTTCCGTCACAATGCTCAAATTAGCTTTCCGTTTTATCTGCTTTCTTCCCTTGAACATTCTGTCCTCAGGGTTAGGGCTAAACTAGCTAAAAACCCTGCTAAGAAACCCATCCCTCTTCATCAGGGCCTTATCCTCTGTCTCTATGACCACCATATTGCCCTTGAACTCTCTAAGTCCATTCAAACCAATAGTGGCGAACCCTCCTCTAACCCTAAGGATATTCCTGGTGTTGAAGAACTTGGGCCATCCCCTGTTCCTACTAAGACTAAAGAAGTTTCTTTTTCCACACCTGAGGAAATTCCTGTTGATACTCTGGGTCCTACTGTCATTACGGAGGGCAAAAAGAGAAAGACTATTGCTGGGGATATAAGCACTGGTAGGGCTGTGGTTGGGACCCCTAAAAATCCTGGTAGGACCCCGGTGGGCTAGAGTAGCAAGTCTCATTCTTCTGCTAAGGTTTTTAAGGATGGTCTCTCCTCTGGAGTTAGGCGGTCAGGGAGAATCGCTGGCAAACCTGCTCTTAAAGCAAAACTAATTGATTACTCTGAGAGCGGTTCGGAAGAATCCACCCGGGAGGATGAGGATAAGGAGATTGAGGTTCAGGACATATCTGGGGATGCTAAAGGTAAGCAGGAGACTCATGATACGGGGCCTACCACTGAGGAAGTTGCTGACTCTGCTGACAAAGTGGGTGAGATGTTTGTGGAAGAGGCTAAGGATGATATGGACACTGATGTTGGTCTGGGAGCTGAACTTGAGGGGTCTGAGGGCTCGCATTGAGAAGATGGAATAGAATCTTTCCACTGTGCTTAGGAATTCTATTTTCCTTAATATGTCTGTGCTGAAAAACCTGGGGGTGCCTGTCAATGCTGACAATGATGATCTTGCTAGGAATTTGGATGACATTTTTAAATCCATGGTTAAGCAAGGAGAGAATTTGCCTCCTTAGTTTTTGCTTTTATATTATGTTACTCTGCTACTTTGTATTTACTATTTTAGTCTATAGTGGGTGGTTTTGCTGGTTGTGATGGGATATCTGTAATTGATGTTTCTGGTTTAAGGTACTTTTTGTGCTTGCTGCCTTTGTGGCCTGTCTGCTTTTTGTAAGGGTTCGGCCCCTTGTTTTACCGCCTTATATTATCAAAAACATTAAGTAAATTCTTGAATCTAGAAAATACTTGCCATCTACATCTTCCAAGATAATTTCTCCAACTTTGTATAGGTCTCTTTTGTCTATGGATGTGATCTATCTTCTACACAAAAAAGCATGTACCATTTTATGCCCTTCAATCCAACTGCATCTGAGCATTTTTTTAATTCCTCTATCTTTCATCAATCTCCTTACCTCACCACACCTGCCCACTTGTGGATAGATGTTTGAGAGAAGAACATAAGTTGTGCAGAATTTTTAGGATCCAAATAAAAAAGTAGTGTTGCTATAAATACTCGTAAACCTATATTCATATGTGATCTATAGGCACTAAGAAAACACATGCATACAACCAGAATAGATTTAAATAGGTATCTCAATGATAAAGTTTAGGGTGTCTTCAAGATAGCCAGCAACGGCAAGGAGGTCAACCATGCATGTAAATAGAGAGGCCCTAGTTAGTAAGTTGTATGGGGAGAAGGATGCTTCTCATTTTCAAGAATCCTAAGTCTCATTGCTACATATGTTGCTTAAAGAAGGGCCAATTTTAAACTAGGTAGTTGTTTTGTCACTCACTTTATGTAGTGAAATGATGAAAGTTGAGTCTCCTTATATCACTATAGATTTCCATATAGCAAACTCCAATACAATAACACCATACAATGCACACTTAACTTTATGGTACCTTATCCCAGACATGATGCTATAGAAATCTGAAGGTACCTCCTACTAAAGATGTCATGCCATAGACCAGATACCACTCTACAATATATATCACATCTACAGTAACAATTTCCTTCCAAATGTAGGGTTATAGTCTATGATTAACATGCATAGACCTTTCTAGTGTTTACAAGATAATTCCTTAGTCAACACCATACTAGTGTCGACAAGATGTTTCCACAGTTAAAATAAGAAATTAATGCTACTTTGCAAACAATAAGCAAGCCTTTGCAGAGCTTAAAGTTTCCATTTACATCCATCCACAATAACTTAACAAATCCTTAGGATTTTATGGACAACGAACCAGAAGGTCCTATATTCCATTTATGAGTCCTCTATCCAAATGATGCAGTGATCACAAGTACATAATATCTACTATTCTATGGGTAGTGCTCAAACATTTAAACATAGGGAAGTCCATACTAAGATAAATTTGTTCACAAATAGTCTCCAATTTAATAAATACTAGTTTGAAATCACATTTCTAATTTAGTGCAAGTCATTACAATGAACTCAAAGGTCATTGTCGTCAAATGAATGCCTTCACAATAGACTATTCTAGTTACAAGTACAATACAACTATTGCAATGTTACACAACTGTATGAATTGACAAAACTCATTCTTACCAAGAGTCAACTCGTAATCAAATACAATCATGTAGTGTTGTTTCAACATTGTATTCCATTATGGCTTCAGTAATGCAAACCTCATAACCTTGGAGGGAGTGTTGGGGGGCAAGTTGACTTGAACCAAGGATCCAAAACCATCCCAAAACCCCACCTAGGAGTGACATTATTAATCCCAAGAAGACCTCACATCCACAATTGAGAGAGTGGATATTTATAGGTGAAATACCAACACCATTAGGGTTTAAAACCATGTCAAAAAAGATAACCATGAACCAAGCCAGGTTTCCTCAAGACTCGTGGTATGTTCAAATGATAGCATTATAGCAATTCTAGCCAGGGTTTGAAACTCCACCTCAAACTGTGACCAAATTAATGTAGCTTCCTTCATGATAGAAATCCAAAACATAATAACCAATAGTTTGCCACAGTTCGTAAGTCCCATGATCTTAAATCTGAACTCTCATAGTTAACAATATTTTCCTCATCCAAACCCTTTAGCATAGGCTTTCACAAGACCACATACAGTTACACAAGTTAAAGGAAATGTTTCACCAAAATGGTCAGTGTAGTTTTACAAGAATGGATGACAAGGAGCTTTACTTCAAAGAAAGGCTAGCTTAGTTGAAGAAGACCAGTTGGTGATTTGAATCTTAGTCTCCAACCCAAATAGCAAGACACTCAGCCAACATGATGAGTACACCCAAAGTATCTCTTCTTCTAAATCACTTATAGTCCAACCATCAACCTTCCTTCCTCAACCCCAAGGCAAAAAGAAGAATTCCCCCCCAAAATGGTTCCCCACTCCTTCCTTTTCTCCCTCACATACCCCAAAACCAAGCACATTAAAGACTAGTACTTCCCAAAGTTGTTATGGCAGAGGAGAGTTAATGCCTATTTCCAATGATGGCTCCTTCTCAACAAAAAAAATGTGCATATTAAAATTTAAATGTCTGCTATTATATTTCAAAAGTTTGAAATATAACCAGCAACATAACTGTAATGCATGCCCCCCTTTAAGTCTTATAATAAAAAGGTTAGGAAACAAAGACTTCAGATAAACCCTTTGGTATGTTCACTTAGGAGACCACCTAAAAACTCAATGATAACTACATCCACATGATCAACAAGAATGACAAGCGACCTATGAATAACAGTCTACTTGAGTCAAAAAGACAAGAAGACCAATAGAAACCAAACACAACAAATAGAGTACAACTGTACTTGTTTATCTCAAGTATCACTCTATAATGTCTTCAAAGATTATTGAAACTCAACACAAGAAATGCAAATTGACATATTAACACAACAATATCCAACTAAGTTATTGAAAATCAACTATTGATACCTCGTTCTCCATCAAGATTACAAAATCGGTCCACTTTTTTCTTTGTAACATTTCCTTTTCAAATTGTGTTGGTTGCTAGCCATATTTCTCCTCCTATCAAAACATGGCACATGGACTAGTTAAACTAGTTAATATGCAATCATTTACTTTTTCCTCGGAAATTAAAAAAATATCATTTAACATATTAAATATACTTACAAATGTATAGATCAAGGCCTGTAAACCTTTCTAGCCACTATGATGAGTGACATGAAGTTTGTCAAGCCTAGCCTTGGAGGCCTTGTCCTAAAACATATACTAATTCAATTTAGGTGAAGTACAAATAAAATTTAAAAATTGTTTAATAAATTTGATATAATCTTATGAGAAAATTCAAATACCTGCGTACTCTCCTCACCGGACTTCCTCCATGCATTAGACTTCTCATATGTTTTTACAAGCACTTTCCATACTTTGAGACTTACATCAATTGGCCTTTTTTTGAGCCTTCGCTTGGGAGGGATTTTTCTTATCTTTTTTGTTTGGTTGCACTGAAATCTCTTGCAATTTTTAGACATTCATAGCTTTATTTCCTTTACAGACCAGCCTATGCCAAATTTAGTCTCCATGTCTTGGATAAATGCTTTTTGTAAGTCTATGGGTATCTTTGAGAATGGAAAATGTAGATGGTCTTTGAACTGTTGAAGGCATGATTCCTTCAACCTATTCACAAACATTTTTCCAGCATCTATTATTCGGATTTCCCTTCAAACCACATCGTATTCTACCTTGGTAGCATAGCTACCAATGCAAGATGCAAAACATGGCGTGGTGGTCGAAGAAGTCTATGTCCCAAGAGTGGCTGGGACATTGGAAGCCTCTACTCCCTGTTCTACATTCTTAAAGGTTACTATTATTGATTTCCTCCTAGATCTTTTGCCTAATCCATGACTGGTTGGGGAATCAATTGATTCCCTTTGACACTGTTGATTTGGTTGCAATGTTTCAGGGGCTTTACTAGATCATTTTTCTATGTATCTAGCAATCATTGTCAGGTCAACACCATCCAATTTGTTCATTGCATCTACCCCCAATATGGAAGCCAATGCCTCTTTATCTTTGTCAGTCTCATGTCCATATATATATAAAATAAATTTCTTTTTTAAAATTTAGAAATAGAAAACTAAATACTAAAAATCAAAGAAACAATGGAAACATTTACAAATCTATAAATTGATAGTGAATTAAACATGATTGTGGCTAGAGTTTGCTCCCTTCCCTCTATTGCTTGACATTTTGAGGTGACCTAGGGGAAATTATTTTCATCCAACCTGGGGAGGCAATCATAGCCATGTATGAATTAACAATGTGCTTGACCAATTGTAGCCAAAAACAAAACTTAACAACTTGTATTTTGGGTATGATGTATAAAGAGACCTTATTTGACAGGCCTTCTAAAAATGGTAAATGCAAGTTATACTACAAGCAAGGATAATTAACAACATTACTACTCAAATTTACCATAAAGCATGAGTACAACATCTTAGAAAAACTTTCGTTGAGCACAAAATTATATCAAAATCGATAAAAACCTAGGCCAAGAGATAACTTACTTACAAAAAGGAATACGAACAAACTTGATTGAATGGCCGAGGTAGTTAGAAACCCCAAATTTAGCAGCAGAGGCAGAGTACACTATGTTGTGGGCTTAAATGTATTAACTTATTTGTGTTTTTTTTTTGTGGTATGTTTTAACACTGGCATGAATTTTTTTTTTTTTGCATTCATTAGTTGGCACTAAAGTCAGCATCTCTAATGCTAACTTTTTCACCAACTTTTAGCCATAAATGTAATCTCTTTGGGACACCAAAAATAGCATGAAGTGCGACTAATTTAGTACCATCATCATCCATCTCCTAAGAAAACATCTCCATTGCACCCTGCACCACCTCCATATCACAAGCTTCAACATTTATGGGGATGTGTGCAACCATTAGTTTTGGTTCCCTTCCATTCTACAATAAATCTACCATCATTCATCCGCTATCCTACATACCCTCCACATACCATCCCTATGGTCCATGCTTTGGCATAAGTCTGACATAATCCACATCATAATCCACTATTTTCTCTACATAATCCATGTCATAATCTACTTTTCTCCCCTCTAGAATCCACATCATAATCCACTATCTGTCTAATCCATTTGCCCTCCATGTATCCCTTACCAACATCGATGAGGGCACTCGACATGGTCCATGCACGAGGACATCATTCTGTAATTGGACTATAACCTTTCATTGCAGCATAACACAACCTTCAACTCTCAACCCTAAAAACTATACCTTAAACCCTAATCCCTCCACCCTAAACCCTAATTCCTCAACTGTAAATGCTATCCCTAAAGCATGAAGCCTCAACCCTTAAACCTTAAAACCTAAACCCTCAACCCTAAACACTATACCTTAAACTCTAATCCCTCAACACTAAAGCCTAATCCCTCAACCCTAAACCCTAATCCATTATCGCTAAACCTTAAACCCTATCCCTAAAGCCTCAACCCTCAACACTTGAACCTTAAATCCTAAACCCTATCCCTAAACCCTCAATTCTACACTGTAATCCCTAAACCCTCAACCCTCAACACTATACCTTAAACCCTAATCCCTCAATCCTCAACCCTCAACCCTAATCTTAAAGCTAAACTTAAAGCTTCCACTCATTCCACCATCCTCAAGGGATCCAAAAATGCAAAATTATATGCCTCTACTGATAAATCCAAACATCCTAAGGGTCCTCATGCCTCAGGACATAAAAACAAAGAGTCAAAGAAAAACCAATCCAAAAATTTATCCAAGGCCATACCTCCACAAGCAAAGTGCACAACCAAAATGGTATGGGTACCTAAGAAATAAGAAATCAAGTTAAATGAGGCATCTACCTCTAAAAAATCCCATCCATCTACTCCCATCTAAAATTCCCATTCAGCTCAAAAGTGTCAAAACATTCCATCCCACAAGCAAAACAAAAGTAATAAAATGCCTAAGTCTATGTCGGTTCCTAAAGCCTTTCATCATCCATCTCGTAAGCAAACATCTCCATTGCACCCTACACCACCTCTGCATCACAAGATTCAATGTTTATGGGGATGTGTGCAAACATTGGTTATGGTTCCCTTCCATTCCACAATAAATCTACGATCATTCATCCACTATCCTACATACCCTGCACATACCATCCCTATGGTCCATGCTTTGGCATAAGTCTGACATAATCCACATCATAATCCACTTATTTCCCTACATAATCCATGTCATAATCCACTATCTGCCTAATCCATTTGCCTTCCATGTATCCCTTACCAACATCTACGAGGGCACTTGACATGGTCCATGCATGAGGACATCATTCTATAATGGGACGGTAACCTTTCATTGCAGTATAACTCAACCTTCAACCCTCAACCCTAAAAACTATACCTTAAACCCTAATCCCTCCACCCTAAACCCTAATCCCTCAACCATAAATGCTATCCCTAAAGCCTAAAGTCTCAACCCTTAAACCTTAATCCCTAAACCCTCAACCCTAAACACTATACCTTGAACTCTAATCCCTCAGCACTAGACCCTAATCCCTCAACCCTAAGCCCTAATCCCTTATCACTAAACCTTAAACCCTATCCCTAAAGCCTCAACCCTCAACACTTGAACCTTAAATCCTAAACCCTATCCCTAAACCCTCAACCCTAAATAGTACTATGCCTTAAACCCTATTCCCTCAACTCTAAACCGTAATCCCTAAACCCTCAACCCTAAACCCTAAACTCTCAACCCTCAACACTATACCTTAAACCCTAATCTTAAAGCTAAAATCAAAGATTTTACTCATTCCACAATACTCAAGGGATCCATAAATGAAAAATTAGATGCATCTACTAATAAATCCAAACATCCTAAGGGTCCTCATGCCTCAAGACATAAAAAAAAAGAGTCAAAGAAAAATCAATCCAAAAAGTTATCCAAGGCCATACCTCCACAAGCAAAGTCCAAAACCAGAATGGTATGGATACCTAAGCAACAAGAAATCAAGTTAAATGAGGCATCTAGCTCTAAAAAATCCCAACCATCTACTCCCATCTCAAATTCCCATTCAGCTCAAAAGTGTCAAAACATTCCATCCCACAAGCAAAACAAAAGTAATAAAATGCCTAAGTCTATGTGGGTTCCTAAAGCCCTTCACCATCCATCTCCTAAGCAAACATCTCCATTGCACCCTACACCACCTCCACATCACAAGTTGTAATGTTTATGGGCATGTGTACAACCATTGGTTATGGTTCCCTTCCATTCCACAATAAATCTACCATCATTCATCCACTATCCTACATACCCTCCACATACCATCCCTATGGTCCATGCTTTGGCATAAGTCTGACATAATCCACATCATAATCCACTTTTCTCCCCTCTAGGTTCCAAGTCATAATCCACTATCTGCCTAATCCATTTGCCTTCCATGTAGCCCTTACCAACATCGATGAGGGCACTCGACATGGTCCATGTGCGAGGACATCATTCTGTAATGGGACTATAACCTTTCATTGCCGCATAATGCAACCTTCAACCCTCAACCCTAAAAACTATACCTTAAACCCTAATCCCCTTTTCAACAAAGATCAGAACATTATACCCTTAATCTCATAATATTAATCAATTGTGTTACAAAATCAATAATTAACCTAAGTCTTGCATATCCATTCTATGAATTGTACCCTTTGCCTTTCCTAAGAAGATATTGGCCCAATGCGACCCCATTGTTGGAACCTTTCACTTTGCTATATCAATGGCCCAATAAAGATATAGTATCACTATATCGGCAAAACAACAATCTATCGAGGTAACCTTTGAGGTCATCCCACTGGTAGACCGACAAAATGGAATAAAATGAGCTTATCAGGATAACATGCAAACATTGGTGGAAACCACATCATGGTTCCACCAACAAGCTGATAAAGTTGGTAGAAGAAGGTTATATCACCGTAACATGTAGATTTTGGTGGAATACATATCAAACCATCATCGATGAGCTGATGAACTCGACAGGAGTTAGCTTATCTCTAGAACATGTCAACTTCGGCAGAACTTATATACGAGTTCCCCTGACATGCTGATAAAACCAATAAAGACAAAAGCATCATTATAGCATGTAAGGATCGATGGAACTAAGGATGAAGTTCTGCTGATAGCTCGAAATAACTATAAAACATTGAGGATATGAAGAACATTGACCTGACTAGGGCACATTGGGGTAACTTCATGTGGAACCTCGCCGATGGACCGAGAAAGGGAAATTTATTGATGGAAGGGATGGACTTCGGTGGACTATAAAACAAAGCCTTAGCGATATGGTGATGATTGTTAGACAAGATTGATGTGACATTCCAAGACATCACTCGAATATTTGCAATTAATAAACTAGCAAGATACACATCGATGGTGCATTTATGAGATGAGATTGAAATAAGTTATTCCACTCCTGTAAGATTTGGCTGAAGAAGGTTATATGACCGGAACATGTCAACTTTGGCAAAACTTTTATACTAGTTCCCCCGACATGCTGATAAAACCAACAAAGAGAAAAGCATCGTTGTAGCATGTAAGGATCAGTGAAACTAAGAATGAAGTTCCACCGATAGCCTGAAATAACTATAAAACATTGAGGATATGAAGAACATCGGCCGGACTAGGGCAGATCAGGGGAACTTCATATGGAACCTCATCGATGGACTAAGAAAAGTAAATTTATTGATGGAAGGGATGGACTTTAGTGGAATATAAAACAAAGTCTCAGTGATATAATGATGATTATCAGACAAGATTGATGTGACATTTCAAGACATTGGTCGAATATTTGCAATTAATAAACTGGCTTGATGGCAAGATAAACATCTCAAGGTGCATTTATGAGTTAAGATTGAAATAAGTTATTCCACCCCTGTAAGGTTTGGCTGAAGAAAGAAGGAGAAAGGAATTTTTACCTCTCATAGAGCAAGGAGCAGAAAAAGGCCAATCAGAAATATATTTCAAGTAAGTATATCGGTCCTGACTATAAATTTATACTGTGTAGAAGCTTTGGAGTCTGCATTATGAAAAATAATCTAGAGAAACATAAAGTTAAAAAGCAGAAGGTTGAGAAAAGATCACTAAATCAAGATTTAATTGACCAATGCCCAAGGTCTGTGCTGAGACCAAAAAGAAGTTCTTAGACTAATCCCTCCATAGATAAATTGATAGATGACTATAAGGAGTTAGAAGATGTTTGGACCCCTCTTTGAGGATATCAATTGTTTATGTATCATTTGAAGAAACAATATAGCAATGATCTTGTATGCAACCCTTGGAGGTTAAATTTAGCAAGGCTAATAGAGTGTAATGTCTTTATCAACGTGTATTTGATTAAAGCCTTAGCTAGCAAATATGACACAAAAACAAGAACTATTAGATCACACACTAGTGACAATATACCGGTGCTTTCCAAGGATTTTATTGTGAATGTTTTTCAATTGGAATGTGGCTTTGACACACCCATTACAGTTAGAGACCTATTGCTAGAGTATAGGCATATGGACACCAATTATTAAGAGAGGCAAGTTAGCTTTACACAAGCTAAAAGATGATAAGGGTCAGATGAGGAAATTTTCTAATGCTAAGAACCCTCCATTTTCTAAAGAATTATTTGAGGAGTACTTTCGTTACACTTATTATGCTGCTGGTCAAGTCTTAGGTCTCAAGGTTCCCCCACAAATGTCAATTACACCTATGGTGTTAGCTGCAGATATTCAAACAAAGGGACCAAGGCCTTTTGATTATGCAAGTTACATAGCTAATGCTCTGAACCATGGATTGGAGAAAATCAAACATAATAGTGATAAGATTAATTTTAAACACTACTCTTTGTTAATGCATTTGATTTTACATGAAGGGCATGGTAGAGGATGGTGGAGTTCAAAGATGAAAATGCGGCACTCATTTGACAATGGGGACCCAGAACCAGTGCAAATCTAGACTTCACTCTAGGATTGTCGTTTTGACAGATCTCATTATTTTGGCTTTGAAGAATATTTTGTGAAGCCTCTAATGAAACTATTGGGACATTCTCATGACTATAGCCTCTATCCCATAATACAAAGGTTTCTTAGGCCAAAGGAAAACGATCGAAATACTAAGGTGGGTCATAACTGGGGAGATTTGTATGCCATTTTGTTGCAAGTATGGGCCTAACTGGTGTTGCCATTGATGTCAACATACTCCTGTTGCATTAATGTCAAGGATTGGATGAGCTATGTGTTGAGGATATTGAGAAAATTAGTCTTATCAGGAACAAAGAAGAATAGTGAAGACAATGGAGCTCTATGAAGTGAAGATCCCAGCTAGATGAAGATCAGAGAATGCGCATCAAAGGGTTTGTAGATATGTGTCTAAAGATGATCCAATCAAGATTTGAGAGGTCGGCATAAATATTTGGAGAATTTATGGCCATATGAGTAAAATTGGTTTTGGCAGCTATTCAGAGGTGATAGAGTGACACAAATAGGTCCGGTGAGATCTGGAAATGCAATATCTTATTCTATAGATTTGGTGGAATGTTTAGGAAGCCAATGTGAATTGACAACTCAATTGGTTTGTGGTCTGGAGGTTCGCAAGCATTTATTCTAATGTGACAGTGATGACAGGTTGTGTTCTTGAGGTTTCAGATGAAGATGCAAATGATTTCAATAAGCAGAAGAGGTGTGGATGTTCTTGGTGATTCAAGCAAGCTTGTGGGGGTCTCTAGATTGTGTCCAGTTTGTGTTGGTGGTTCGCATTGAAGATTGAGCTCGTAATTGAAGATTTACTCTCAGGTGATGGTGTTCTTCCTAATCATGGTCGACCAGATGTTTTACACATCTTGCGGATGATCTTGAAGATGTTCTGTGAAGCATGGCATGTTCCTCAAAGAAGATTGAAGTCCCAAGTATGTGTGGTCGATTGTAATAAAGTATGTTGTGCTGACTTTGATGATTATCCCAAAGTCAATGTCTTGTATAAATAAGATTTGTGAAGTCATTTCAAAGTATCCTTTGTTGAGATGAGAAAATGGTAGAAAGGAGAAGAGCGAAAAGCAGAGCCGAAGTGTTGAGCTTAAATGAAACTATCTCAAGCATGGTGAAGATGCTAATCTCCAGATCAAGCATGTAATATTTATATTATTCTATAGATAGTGTGTCTCTTGTAGGCATTGGGCCTCTTGTGAACAATGTGCTTGGGCAGTGAGCCCTAATTGGCAAGTGCCATTTGTTCTTCTTATTCTTTTAATAGAGAATACATTATTGGGTTAGTCACCCCGTGGCTTTTCCCTTAACCAGGTTTTCCATGTTAAAATCTTGGTGTCATATGTGTTAATGTGTTTCTGCTCTTGAGTTATTGCATTGTGCTTCCATGATTGAATCATTATAATGCTGTAGAAATATAAGAAGGATTTAAGTGTTTTAAGAAAAGAATGTTTTTGGTGACAACTGATTCACCCCCCCTCTCAGTTGTTTGTCCTAAATCCAACAATTGGTATCAGAGCTAGGTTCCTCTAAAAAAGGTTAACCACTTGAGGAGATCTAGCATGTCTTCTTACAAGAAGGATAGTCTAAGGTTTGATGGAACAAACTACACTCTTTGGAAAAGCCGCATGGAATGTCACTTGTAATGTATGGGATTTCAATATTGGAACATGACTATAAAGAATTATATTCCTCCAAACAATGGTCTGGCAACTATAGATGAAATCAAAGATGTTGAAGACAATCTTCAAGCTAAAGAAGCCTTACTAAGTGCCTTATCTGATTCAAAGCTAACAAATGTTATGGATTTAAAAACAACATATGAAATTTGGTCAATGCGAGCACTTCTGCATGAAGGAGACAAATATGTTAAATGTTCCAAGCTACAAGGTCTTAAATGAAAATTTGAAAACTTGAAGATGAATGAAGATAAGAATATCACTACATTTATGCCAAAAGTAAATGAGCTTGTTTGTGGCATTAGATGTGCTGATGGAACCTTGGATGAAGATGAGATTGTTGGCAAATTTCTCAAATTCTTATCTCCTGCTTACAAACACAATGTTGCTGCTATTGAGGAATTCAGATCTTTATCAAATATTTCAAGGGATCAATTGGTTGGGAAATTAGCTGCATTTGAATTGGCTGAGTTTGGAGATGCACCTCCCAAGACTGAATCTGCATTCAAAGCTAGTGCCTCTGTAAAAGGCAAACAAAGGTATGATCCAGGAGAAAATTTCTCAAAGAAATTATCATGGTATGAAAAAAAAAGAAAAGATCTAGAAGAAGATGAGATAGAAGCTGTTCAACTTGAATTGATTATTGCAAAAATACTGCCAAGAGGATCTGGTAAGTATGAAGGAAAATTGCTCTTCCAATGTTTCAACCGTAACAAGATTGGCCATTTTGCCTCAAGGTGTCCGGAAAGATTTTCAAGGACAAATCCAAATAGATCAAGATTTCAAAAGAAATGTTACTATGTTCATGAAGATGATGATGATGAAGGAGTAATAGATGATGAATCAGAGATAGGAAACAAATCTGGAAGTGACTGGGTTTTTATTTCCATCAAGGAAGAAGATCCAATGCCCACTGAATTTGTCAATCATAAATAGGTAGAAAGAACTTTGACTTCTCATGTTGAAGAAAAGGATGACTGGGTCATTGATAGTGGATGCTCCCACGATATGACTAGTGAGAAAAATAAGTTCATCGATCTAGAAAGATATGAAGGAGGAGTTGTAAACTTTGGTGATAATTCTGTTGGCAGAATCAGAGGTAGATGAACTATTTGTTTTGATGGAAGGAACAAAACCAGTAATGTACTATATGTTGAAGGTCTGATGCACAATCTTCTTAGTGTTGGGGAGTTGGTGGACAAAGGCTATGATCTCTAAATTAAAAATGGAAAAGGTAAGATCTTTGAAAGTTCTGGAACAGAAATTGCATCCAGTACTCAAACAAAAGGTAACATCTTCCACTTGGTTGGTATTGGCAAAAGTTGTTTATTTGTCTAAATTGATCAGAGTTGGTTGTGGCATAGGAGAATGTGTCATGTAAATTTTGATAATATCATCAAGATAAGCAACACTCAGGCTATAAGAGATCTTCCAAAATTGGTGAAACCTACCAACAGTTTGTGCAAAGAATGTTAGTTGGGTAAGCAGAGTAGAGTCACATTTAAAAGTAAGGAACAATCTTCTACTGGATTGTTAGACTTAGTACACACTGATCTATGTGGACCGGCAAGAATCAGGAGTCTGCAAGGTGATAGATATTTCATGTTACTGATTGATGACCACTCCCAGATGATGTGGGTGACTTTCCTAAAAGAGAAATCTGAAGCTCTTGAGAAGTTCAAAATATTTAAGGCTATGGTAGAAAATGAAACCGGGTCAAACATAAAATTTCTTAGGTCTGATAGAGGTGGTGAATTCACATCCGAAGAGTTCATAGAATTCTATTAGAGACATGGGATAAAGAGACAGTTATCTACTCCAAGGACTCCACAATAGAATGGAGTAGTGGAAAGAAAGAATTAGACCATCCAGGAAGCATCTAGAACCAAGATGATGGAAGAAAATGTCCCTCAGATCTACTGGAGAGAAGTTGTAAGCACTACTGTCTATACTCTTAATCGAGTACAAATAAGAAGCAATACTAGTAAGACCCCTTATGAAATATGGTTTGGCATCACTCCTACTATGAAATATTTAAGAGTCTTTGGTAGTAATTGTTACATTAAAAGAGATGAAGATTCTTGGTGAAGGAATATTCTTGGGTTACTGTACTCAAAGCAAATCATATCGGTGTTATAACAAGAGATTAAGAAAGATTGTAGAAAGTACAAATGTGAAGGTTGATAAAGGCATTGAAAATCCCTCAAGGTTTTATGAGTATGAAGCAGATGATCAGAATGATGTTCCAGTCCAAGAAGATCTAGCACCTTATATAGTTTAGATTTAGACTGATCTAGAGAATCCTAAAATATAGGAAGAAGAGATAGTTTTGCATGAACCTGTCCAAGAAATAGAAGTGCAAGAAATTCCCAAAACTCCCAAGTATGTAAGACTAAATCATTTTGAAGACCCAATCATAGGTGATAGAAGTAAAGATGTTCAAACAAGAAGAAAGATTTCTCAAGATTCAGAGAAGTATTGTCTGATTTCAAAGATTGAACAAAAAATAGTAAGTGAAGCATGCAATGATGAAAGTTGTGCCAAAGCAATGGAGGAAGAGTTGATGCAGATTGAGAAAAATCACACTTGGGATCTTTTTCCCAGACCTAGAAACAAAAATGTGATTGGGACCAAGTGGGTCTTCTGGAATAAATTGAATGAAGATGGTGAAGTAGTCAGAAACAAAGATAGATTATTCTGTAAGGGTTATTCTCAAGTAGAAGGAGTTGACTTTGAAGAAACATTTGCTTCAATGGCAAGAATTGAAGCAGTCAGATTATTTTTTGCTTTTGGTGCCTTCAAGGATTTCAAAGTATATCAGATTGAAGTATGCCTTCCTGAATGGTGATTTGGAAGAAGAAGTATACATTGAGCAACCAGATGGATTTAAACTGTCTGATCATGGTGATATGGTCTGCAAGTTGAAGAAAGCATTGTATGGACTCAAACAAGCCCCAAGGGTCTGGTATGAAAGATTGGATAAACATCTTTTAAAGATTGGTTTCAACAAAGGTACTACTGATAGTAACTTGTACTTCAAGATCGATCATGAAAATATCTTGATTGTTGAAGTATTTGTTTATGATATCATTTTTGGAGGAAGAGATAGTATGTGCAAGACTTTTGCATATCAAATGAAAAGTGAATTTGAGATGTCTATGTTTGGGGAAATGAATTTCTTCTTGGGTCTGCAAATCACTCAAGCAAAGAAAAGAATCTTCATATCTCAAACCAAATATGTGAAAGAATTGTAAAAAAAATTAGGATGGAAGATTCAAAGCGAATGAATACTCCCATGGCTACCAGATGTAAACTAAGCAAAGATGATGAATCCCCTAAGGCTGATTAGAAAAGGTACAAGTCAATGCTTGGAGGACTACTGTATCTTACTCAAACTAGACCTGACATTATGAATGTTGTTGGTCTTGTTGCCAGATTCCAATCTAATCCTAGATAATCTCATGTCATGGCAATCAAGAGAATTCTCAGATATCTAAAGGGAATAGTTGAGTATGGTTTATGGTATCCTAGGGATCATGATTTCTCTCTTCATGCATATATAGATGCTGATTATATACAGATGCTGATTGGGCAAGAGACGTGGATGACTGGAAGAGTACCAGTGGTGGTGCATTCTTTTTGGGGAAAAGATTGGTTTCTTGGCTGAGCAAGAAACAAGAGGCAATATCTCTATCCACTATAGAAGAAGAATATATTGCAGTAGCAGGTAGTTGCACTTAAGTACTGTGGATGAAGCAAATGCTAAGAGACATCAGAGTGGAGTATGAGGAACCTATCACAATCTTCTGTGATAACTCAAGTGTAATAATTGTATCAAAAAATTTGGTGTTGCATTCAAAGACAAAACATATATCCATCAAGTTTCACTTTTTGAGAGAGCATGTGAACAAGAATGAAGTCAAATTGGAGTTTGTGCCCTCAAAGGATTAGATTGCAGACATTTTTACTAAACCTCTTCATAAGGACTCTTTTGAGTATCTCAGGGAGAAGTTAGGGGTTATTACCCCACCGGTTCTTAATTAAGGTGCACTAATGTGCATCAGTCAAGTAGATCTCACAGTCATATCTTGTGGTTTGGATTGATGATAGGAAGCTACAACTCAAGGGGAGCAGTCTATATAATTCTAAAGTATTGATGCAAGTATGTGCCCTTTGCCATTAATGTCAAAGGGGGAGATAAGACATGTGAAAAACAAAAGTGGTTGTTGATATAAGGGGGAGGAGCAAAGAAAGAGAAGACATATGAATGATTGTTGTTGATAGGAAGAGCTATGTCAGTTAGTGAGGATAAGTTCTTGTCTTGATGGTTAAAATAGTTTTTCACATCATATGTTGCCATCAATGACAAAGGGTGAGATTGTTGCAAGTATGGGCCTAACCAGTGTTTTGATTGATCTCAACATACTGCTATTGCATTAATGTCAAGGATTGGATGAGCTATGTGCTAAGGATATTGAGAAAATTAGTCCTATCAGGAATAGAGAAGAACAGTGAAGACAATGGAGTTCTATGAAGTGAGGATCCCAGCTAGATGAAGATCAGAGAATACACATCAAAGGGTTTGTAGATATCCATCTAAAGATGATCCAGTCAAGATTTGGATAAGTTATGGCCATATGAGTAAAACTAGTTCTAGCAGCTATTTAGACATGATAGAGTGACACAAATAGGTCCGGTGAGATCCAGAAATGCAACATCTTGTTCTTCAGATTTGGTGGAATGTTTAGGAAGCCAATGTGAATTGAGAACTCAATTGGTTCGTGGTCTAGAGGTCCATAAGCATTTATTCTAATGTAACAATGATGACAGACTATGTTCTTAAGGTTCTAAATGAAGATGCGAATGATTTCAGTAAGTAGAAGTGGTGTGGATGTTCTTGGTGATTCGGGCAAGCTTGTGGGGGTCTCTAGATTGTCTCTAGTACATGTTGATGGTCTGTATTCAAGATTGATCTCATAATTGAAGATTTACTTTCGGGTGATGGTGTTCTTCCTAATCATGGCCGACCGGATGTTTTACACATCTTGCAAGTGATCTTGAAGATGTTCTATGAAGCATGGCATGTTCCTCAATGAAGATTGAACTCCCAGATATGTATGGCCAATAGTGTGGTGATACACATGAAGTCTTTGTAACAAATCAAGTTGTATTTTTATCACTGCTCTATAATAAAGTATGTTGTGCCAGGTTTGATGATTATCCCAAAGTTGATGTCTTGTATAAATAAGATTTGTGAAGTCATTTCAAAGTATCCTTGGTTGAGATGAGAAAGTGGTAGAGAGGAGAAGAGAGAAAAGCAAAGTAGAAGTGTTTAGCTTAAATGGAACTATCTCAAGCATGGTGAAGATGCTGATCTCTAGTTCAAGTATGTAATATTTATATTATTCTGTAGACAATTTGTCTCCTATAGGCAGTGGGCCTCTTGTGAGTAGTGTGCTTGGGCAGTGAGCCCTATTGGCAAGAGCCATTTGTTCTTCTTATTCTTTTAATAGAGAATACATTCTTGGGTTAGTCACCCCATGGTTTTTCCCTTAACTGACTTTTCCATGTTAAAATCTTGGCGTCATATGTGTTAATGTGTTTCTACTCTTGAGTTATTGCATTGTGCTTCCATGATTAAATCATTATTATGCTGTAGAAATATAAGAAGGATTTACGTGTTTTAAGAAAAGAAAGTTTCTGGTGACAACTAATTCACCCCCCCAGTTGTCTATCCTAAATCCAACACTTTTTAGACTGCACCATGATATGAGTCTATGGATTTGTGGGTTCCCCTTATATGTTGCCTAGGTTTGTCCTAGACAGAATTGTATACTTAGAAATTGTGAGACAATTGGCTAAATGTGAAGCTATTCATCTAAAGAGGAACAACAAACAATCATTCATGCCTAGCACTTTCTGCTTTGGGGAATTCACAATAGTTATGAATGAGGGTTATGAAGAAGTCAATGCCAAACTAGCACAATATGGTCTCCCAATAGAAGATGAAAGAAAAGGTTTTGATACAAAGGGTTTTATTCACAGATCCAAGGTCTCACAGGGTCTGTCTAGTTATAAATATCTTTATTTAGAAGTAGATATAATTAGAAATTGAGATGAAGCCTCTACTGAAGATAGAATGGCTATATTTAATAAAATTCTACTTGCAGAGGATTGGAAATGTAAGAATGTTCCATCATACTCAAGAGCCTTTTCTAAAATTGAAGACCCACTATCAAGAGTTGAGCAACTTATTGCTCATGCAAATGAGATAATTGAGGGTGTGCCTTTAATTGCTTTTGATAAAGATTACATACAATACTCTAGGACACAAGCTCAAGAGGTGTAGCCTCTGACTCACATACCTTCACAGTCAACCTCTAAAGTATCATTTTCTATAGATACAAATATAGATGAAGAAGTGAGTGATGATGATATTGAACAAATGCACCCAATAAGTGCTCCTGTTGTTCCACATTATGAGCCTCCTGCAGAATTGAACCATGTAAAATTTGAGACTTTTGAGGATCTGTCTGATGACATCAGAGTTATGGATGCTCAGAAGTTTGTCTTTGATGATGAATTTATTAAGACTCCTAAATTTAAATATTTTGTATATGAATATCAATGAAATAAAATGAGGCAAAAAATGAAGATATTACCCCTAAGCAAGAAACTGCTGCCTTGGAGGAATTGAAAAAAGAGATTGACAGAGAATTGGAGTCCATTACTCCAGAAAGAGGAAGACAACTACTCCAAGAAGCCAAGGTATTGCTTGTGCTAGTTTGGGATATAAGCTCTGCCATTATATTTGACACGTTCAGGAGGAGGGAAGATAAAACACTGAGTTTGACAAAGGAAGAAAGTGACAAAGTATACTCATGGTCAGGGTTTAATGGAGATGAAGACACTTTATTTATTTAGTCTTTTTATCCCCAAGATAAGAGACCAATAATAACGAGTGACCCAAATCAAATGTTTGGTCACCTCTTGGTCAAAAGGATAGGAGACACAGATCCCTTGGAAACTGCTGAACTAAATGTTAATGTAGCAAAGTTTAGTAAGGCCTAGATTAAGAAATTAATCAAGGAAAATGACAAGTTGAAGAAAGAATTAATATACCACAAGGAAAGAGCTTCTTCTTCTGCATTTGAGGTACATTCCCCATGGATCTAGAAAGACAAAAAATGATAGAGGCATTAACAGATGTAATCTATTGGAAAGAATGCCATGCTAAATCCCAGAAAAAAAGGTGAGAAGCTAGAAAGGGAAGTAAAGACCCTCAAATACACCATGGCCTTCGAAAAAAAAAAAGAAAGGTTCAAAAAGATGTGGGAATATGAAGATACCTGTTGGAAATCATTTCAACAAACATATTCAGCCATTATAGAAAATAAATGGTTGCAGGAGAGGATGATGGGAAGGAAAAAGGAACTTTCAAACAAAAAACTTATAACAAAACAAGGATTGTAGATGTATGATAAGTTGGTCAGGATGCATGAAAAGTATCATAATAAATTAAATAAGGAGTTGAATTCTTTTGATATCACTCCCTCAATTCATGATGATACTACAGAACCATGAAAATATGAAGAGTGGAAGGAAGATGTATCCATAGTTCTAAATGCTGCTTTACAAGAAATCAATAATGAAGATATGATCATGTAGAATATTCACAAGTATCTTGAGAAAATGATGAACATGGAGCACAAAATGAAAGGGATAGCCCTTAATGTTGACACATATGTAAAATAGGAGTATATTGAACATTTATCTGAAATTAATATATTGCTATGTAGAGCAATTGATATGACTGACACCGCCATGAAATCTTCAGAGGGAGTAAATTAGCTAGAAGACAAATGAAGCACCTTATGGAAAAATAGAAAGCCTTGCTCAGCCCTTGAATGGTCATGGGCTTCTATTCATAGATTAACAAATTGGTGTTTTCTAAAATCAGAAATTTATTTATTTTCTTAATATTGTTAATTACAAAATGACATGACCCATTGTAACCAGCTTGAAGCTTGTTTGCTTCCCATATATATAAGGGAACCCAAGGCCATTTTATTATCATGAGGAGACCAGATATTAAAATAGGAGATATAAGTAGATAGCAGAAGAAATTTCATTTAAAGACCATGTTGCAAACCATATTTTGAAGAAATCAATTGAAAATCTCTGATTCGGTGGTTCTATATTGGTATCAACTGTTTGTTAAGTTAAGCAATTATTTGACAGTCTCCAATTTGGTCTTCCTTATTGTTTCAATTTATTCCAAGTAGAATATTAAATTCATCAAACACATTTGTTGTTCTTGTGTAATTTGCTTAATTGGTTTCTTCAAGTAGAATTAAAATCCTTTTAAACAAATTATACTAATTGAGAAATATCAATTGGATAGATAAGAAGAGTCTATAATTGAAGGATGTCATTTTGTCAATGCACATTTGTTGTCACTATGTGATCCCTTTTAACTGGTTCCTTCAAGGAAGGATTAAAATCCTCTTAGATAGATCACAATAATTTAATAGATCTTGATTGGATCAATAAGAAGAGTCTGTCAGCCACATCCCTACACGTTTATACGAGCTATAAACTAGAATATTGTGCCAAATAGTTAGAATTATTGCCAGATATACACCACTAATCTAAGGTTCTCACTTGACTCCATTTATCCAACGAGGGGTTGGTCTTAGTCATTTTATTAGTTGAACATATTCATTAGTTTTGCCTTGATATTGCTTATACAATTTATACCAAATTAGAACCATACCATTTTCAATTACTATTCAAAGATTAGAAGTAAAAGTAGGTATCAACTAATTATCTATTTCACACCATTTGCCATTGTGGGTAGATCCATCACTCAGCCAAGATCACACATCCATTCAATCTGCTTGATTAGTGAGGTGCACCCGCATAGGTCTAGTAGAACCTGAAGTGAAAGGAGTCATCAACCCTATAGGTTAACTCCATTGCGTTAGTTCAAAAATGTTGCAAATCTAAGAATAGAGCTTGGCTTCCTCTTAGGATTTGCAACCTACATTTTTGAGACCCAACAAACCCTAAACCCTCAACCCTCAACACTATACCTTAAACCCTAATCTTAAAGCTAAACTTAAAGCTTCCACTCATTCCACCATCCCCAAGGGATCCAAAAATACAAAATTAGATGCCTCTACTGATAAATCCAAACACCTTAAAGCTAAACATCGATGACAACACTCGACATGGTCCATGCGCAAGGACATCATTTTCTAATGGGACTATAACCTTTCATTGTAGCGTAATGCAACCTTCAACCCTCAACCCTAAAAACTATACCTTAAATCCTAATCCCTCCACCCTAAACCCTAATCCCTCAACCATAAATGCTATCCCTAAAGCCTAAATCCTGAAGCCTCAACCCTTAAATCTTAAACCCTCAACCCTATCCCTGAACCCTCAACCCTAAACACTATACCTTAAACTCTAAACCCTAAATTATAATATGGAATGATGAATTATAGTAGAAAGAAGTTTGTATCATTTTTTAGATATATAAATATTGTCAGTATTTTAGGAATATAAAACTTATCAATTATGATATCCATGGCATCAAAAACAAAAATTATAATATGGAATCATGAATTATGGTAGAAATAAGTTTGTATCATTTAGTCCAAAATTGCTATCTCTTTTTGGAGCCATGTGTTTGTATCTCTGCTAGGTCCATAGGAGCATTACTTAGGATAAAGATTGACTTAGCAAACTAGAAGAATAAATGTAATTCAAATATTTGGGATTTAATTGGAAAAAAGTCAAAAATTAAAAAAAAATGTTGTTTTTCCATCTAGCATGGTTCAAAATGTTTTTTTTTTTCTTTTTAAAACTAGAGTGAGGTCTAAGGGCAATGCTCTTGACCAAAGGTGGACCAATAGTTGCTCAACATGCTTTTTGTTAAGGTGTCTAATAGTTCCCAAAACAAAGGTGCACCAATAGTTGTTCATTAGGTCATGTTTTGTTGGTGTGTTGATGTGGCATCACATAATTGGTTGTTTTTAAATCTAAAGGGCACATTTCATTCAATTATAGGTACTTATAGTCAACACTAACAACCTTAAAGTTACAACTACTAGTACTAAAGTTTTAAAAATATTGTGCCTTAAGTCCACAAACACTATCATAGCTATTGGAACATTCTTAGCAATTGGGTCCTCTCCCCTATGTTACTTTTAGTGATACTGAGAGCCCCATTGAAGATATCCCAAAAATCTTACCAACACTATTTTTTAGATTACAGTAATCTAGGAGTATTAATTGGATCGGTAAGAAGAACCACATAATTAGGGTTGGCATTCTGTTTCAAAGTTGATATCATCTACTGTTCTTGTTTGATTTATTCAATTGGTTCCTTCAAGAAGGGATTAAAGATCCTTTTGATAAATTACAAGTAACCTGGTTGTGTCAATTAGATTATTAAGAAGAGTCTCTCAATTATTTCCTTGCATGGTTATACAAGTTATTGACCAATATTAGTGTGCCAAACAATTAGAATTACTACCAAATATAAACCACTTATCTCAGATTTTCGTTTGACTCCATTTACCCAACAAGGCACTGGTCCCACCCATTTCATTTTACTTAAAACTCAAGGATTCAAACCATCTCGCTATGATTTTTAAATTGTGAATGAAAAAAATCAAATCAATTCACTGTACATGCAAATTGGTTATACAAGGATTCAAATCAGTTCACTGTATTTGCCAATAGGAATGCAAGGATACAAATCATTTGCATATAACAACTAGGAGGTTTGCACAATTGAGGGCTGATGTAGAATGGTTAGAGGATAAATGCAAACATATACGAAATTTATATAATATGTCATGACACATTTGTTGTTCATGTGTGGTTATCTTGATTGGTTCCTTTTAACCTCTTGGTGCACAGTTGTTATGTGACTATTGTCATTGTTGTGTATTAGAGGATCCAGACGAGGCCATGGAGAGAGGATGTTGATGGTGTAGAACTACTAAATCAAAGAGAGGAAAGTGGGTGGAAATACATGTGACAACGGAATCTGTTGATACAATAGAGGTAAGAAGAGAAAGCAACCTCAACCAAAGGAGGAAGGTGATTATGAATTCACAAATGCTACAACATAAAGGAGATAGTCATTTTTTTGTCCATGAGGCCTTTGAGGTCAAACTTATTGGTTGAAAATGCACAGGAATGGTGATTAAATGTGATTCTATAATCAAGGGAAAAGTTTGAAAATTAGGATGGCCAAAACATGATATGAATATGTCACATATATGAGTAAAGTGAGGTTTTGTGTTAGATAGCATATTCATTGAAATGATATAATTGGTGTACTAAACATTATTTACTATGTTGTGTATTATAGGGGCCAGATGAGGCCATCGCAATAGATTGTGTCATATCAAATGAGGACACAACGGATGAAGCGGGACATCAGGTACTCAAATTTTGACTTAACTTAGGAAAAAATGATTTGATGGCATTTTGTGATATGTCCATCTTTTTTTATAGTATTATTGAAATTTATAATGTATTATCCAATCTTGACATAAATTAATGCATGTTGTTGATTATTTTAGATAGAGATTAGAGCAAATGCAGAGCCTGAGTGTGCAACTAACAAAAGAAAAAGATATGTATGTGGATGTGGACCTAAAACTGTTAAATCATGTAGTTGACAGTGGGTGGAAGAGGATATGACAATGGATCCTGTAGACACAACAAATGATTGCATTGAACAAGAGGTTGGTCAGGACTATAGTACATGGGATGAATACTTTGAGAATATTGTTGTTTGTGGATGTTCTGTATGTCATGTAAAGAAACAATTCAAACGAGCGATTGTAAAAGGACATTACATATATGATGAACTTCTAGTATGTAGTATGCCTCCTACAATCGATTCAAATCCAATAGGAATTATGGTAAGGAATTTTTCAATTTGATATAAATAACATGTATACTTCATTTAAACATTGTTTTATATTATTTAAATAACTAATTTTTTTCTTAATGGATACTTGCAGGATAAAGTTCATGGTTTAAAGTTTCTTGGATCATTGACTTCCAGCCTAGAGGGCAATGATCATTCATCAAATGATACATCTACCAAAAATATGTGCCAATATACCAGCTCTGAAGATGAGGAATTGATGAAAATAAGTAATAGAACAAGAACCGGTTTAAAGATGCATAATTTGCTTAAAGACAAGGGGAAGGTGGACTACATACCCTATGAGAATAAATGTGATGGAGATGATGACTTGCCCCTGAGTTTGAGATCAATTTACAAAGAGATATTTGATCATTGACTATATTGTGCTTGGCCTAGTGATCAACAACTACGATACAACCCTCCAATATTCATGGAGTGAATCTAGGCCTCTTTGTCATCCAAAATATACATGTGGGATCTAAACATAGAAACAATTCAGAACAAACCACTAGGAGATTAATGCCATATTATGGTCCATCATATTCACTACCCTACTAAAGTGAAATGAAATCCATTTCTTACTTTGTATTGTCAATTGGTGTACATAATTTGTAAACATTCATCAACTTCATTTATATTTATTTAAGGGGAATTTGAAAGCATATATTGTATATAAATAGTCCTAGTATAGATTGACATATGAAACATGTTCATCATAAGTGAAACAATCAATTGATTTAATCTCTAGCAATCTTACAGGGCACTAAAAGCTAAAATATTCCCTAAAGAGAATGTGTTGCCATCAACTTGCAGAGAGGCGCGTTTGTTATTGGTTGAGTTGGGGATTGAATATAAGCAAATTCATTCATGTAAAAATGATTGCATTTTATACAGAGATGACTATGAAAACAAGGTAGAATGCCCTGTATGCAAAGAGAAGAGATATCGTACAAATGTACAAGGTCCTACAGTTCCGAAGAAGGTTTTACGTCACATGCCAATTATACCTAGACTTCAACGAATGTTTCATTGCAAGTCACTTGCATAATTGATAGATTGGCATGCAAAAAATAGGAGTAAAGATGGATCATGTGAATTCTGTCTGACTCCAAAGCAATGAAACACAGAGGAAAAATGGCCAAGAAAATTCAAAGATGAACCCTGTGGTATCAAGTTTGATCTTACAATTGATGGAGTGTGCCCATTCTCTTTCCTAAGCTCAGATTATAGTGTTTGGCCAGTCAGATTGATAGTATATAATATTCTCCCATGGATGAGTGTTAGAAAGGAGCACCTTATGCTGACTCTTAGTGTTCCAAGAAAAGATCAAGTTAAAAACACAGATGTTTATCTTGCA
The DNA here is from genome assembly GCA_027924645.1 of Cunninghamia lanceolata. Taxonomy (NCBI): domain Eukaryota; kingdom Viridiplantae; phylum Streptophyta; class Pinopsida; order Cupressales; family Cupressaceae; genus Cunninghamia; species Cunninghamia lanceolata. The sequence goes on along the minus strand of BSBN01000534.1, from coordinate 11,346,957 downwards.
CCTTTTATTGATGAGATGCAACTGCTAGGGAAAGGCATAAGAATGTATGACATATCACGTCCCCCATCAAAAAGGTCCTTCATGTTGTATGGTGTGCTATGTTGGACTATTCATGATTTCCCAAGACTTGGTGTTTGTTCTGGTAAGATAAAATATTTACGTATTTACACTCATAATTTATTTCCATCCCAACTTTCATACTTAGTTTTATACTATTTTTTTGATGTTATTAACATTACTTATTGAATTGCAGGGCTTCAAACAAAGAGGATATTTGCATGCATAAGATGTGCAGAAGAATTTCAAGGGTGATATTCTAAAGATCTACATAAATTTATTTATGCAAATAACAGGGTTTTTCTACCATTAGATCATAAGTTTAGAAATCTCTTAAAGAATCAATTTGATAGAAAAGTTGAAAATAGAGGCCCTCCCATGATTATGGGTCTAGGTGATTGGCTTAAGAAGTATGAAGATGTTGAATTGAAAGCTTGGGAGGATTTTTTTGATCGGGGTGATTCAATTGAAGAACAAGAACAAGTTGTAGTTAATATACCACAAGGAATGAAAAGAAATCCATATTTTATGATCTCCCTTACTAGAAGGATCTATTAATATCTCACCTATTAAATCCTATGCACATCTTCAAAAATGTCCTAGATTCTATATTTTGACATATATCAGGCAAAGAGGACACCTTGTCTTCGAGGAGAGATATTGCTCTTTCGCGTACCAAAATTGATAGAAAACATTTGTGGCCAAACAAGGAAAACGAAACATATGCAAAAGCTCCATGGATTTTGAAAAAAAAAGAGCTAGACCAACTAAAAATGTCACCCGTTCAATAAGGACACCTATTGGCTATGGGTTGTCATTGGCTAAAGCTTTTATTGTTGATGGACATATCACAGGATTTAAAACACATGATTTTCATAATTTTATGAAGGTATTATATATCATCATTTAACATTTACTGATAACATTAATTAAGTACTAAATATATTTTGATATTTTGTTGTATGAGGAAAAATTACGAACAACCTTTTCATAAATGTGTCTGATAGTATTTCATGCCATTAGCAATTAGGGGGGATTCCTATCTTACAGTTGACTTAAGGTATGCCATAAATCAATTTTCAACATTTACAAGGTATGTGGTTATATGAAATGTTCACATGTGAGAAACATAGATATATTATATTGCATTTTAATTTATGACTAAAGGTTCATACTAATTTACTATTCGTATATTAGGTGGGTGACCTCCAAGGAGATCCACGAATGTGAAGTGCTAAAATGGAAGAAGAAAATTGCAGAAATTGTATGTGTATTTGAGAAGGATCTCCCTACAAGTTTCGTGGACCTACAAGTCCATTTACTTATACACCTAGTCGATGACATTGAATTGGCGGGTGTCATATCAACAAGGTGGATGTTTTTCTTTGAGAGGTACATGAAAACTCTAAAAAGATATGTCCAACAAAAGGCATATCCAGAGGGTTGCATGGCTGAAGGGTATGTATTAAATGAAGCATTTTTCTTCCTATGTGATTTCCTTGGTAAGGATTTTGAAAATGGGCCATACTTTTTGGGATGAAGAATGAGCATCAGATATTATTGATGGAGAAAAACCACAATCTAATGGTGTTCAAGTAGAAATTAATAAGTAAATTCATGATCAGTGTAGTTGTTTTTCTTGCAATCATTAATTTACTCTGTAATTTATTTGTCAAATTAATAGCATGCAGACATTTGGAGTTTGAAATAAACATGTTGACATGTAATAGGTGTAGACAAAAGTGCTATACTCGATAAGTTCATTTTGTACCACATGGACTTTATGAACAAATGGATTGATTTGTATGATAAAAAGAGAGAAGAAGTGTTAGAAGCAAGGAGACAGTTTAAGAGATCGAACCCAAGGAATACTCCACTTCCAACTAATCTACTTGGGGAATGGGGCAAAGATTGCACACTAGAATGGGTTACTGAACAAATTCAAAATCAAATAGAAGATGTAGGTATAGATTCAAACATAACAGAAGACGAAATCAACATGTCTAGAGGATTTGAAAGAAAGGTACAATTGGAATTTTACAAAATGTTGTTTCCTTATAGTTTTGACACTATTAACTATTTTAATATTCGTTGAATTATATTTTTTTTCACTGAAATAAATGGCCTTTCACATGTGAGGAAATATCTAGCAGTGTGGTCATATGGCCGACATTATCATGTAGAAAGTGTAGAGGTAAAGACACGATCCTTCGATTGTGGCATCATGGTTGACTTCAAGCAATCCAGTCGATCAAGCTCAAAAGATAAGAATATAATTGAAGGGAATCTACAATATGTTGGGAAAATACAAGAAATTATTGAGTTGGATTACTGCCCTTTTAAATGTTGTGTTTTTGAACTATAGATGGTATGAAGCATTTGAGAGGACACGAAGACTTTATGCCCATAGTAGATTGTTTTCTATAGATTCCTCATGTTTCCTACCGGAGGATAAGGAGCCTTAAATGTTCTACCAATTTATTGTGAGCAAGTATTTATTTAACTCAAACAAGAAGTGGTAGTGATCATTAATCTATTAACTCATAGTTTATTGCAAATATATACATGTGTTTATTAATAAATAAAATTGTTATACCATACGTCTAATATATGTATGTCGTTCATGTGCAGATATTTTTCTATGTAGATATTTTAGACCTGAAATGGATATTTGTCATACAGTATGATCCAAGATTAAGGCATGTATTTGATGATGCATTAGTGGATACTAAGAAAAACAATGATGGCGAACAAAATGAGAGAGAGGGATTAGAGAACATCAAAGAAATTGACATCCATGATGATGTTGAAGATGGTTATGTTCAGGCACAAGAAGACAATAATCCAGAGTTAGATGAAGTTATGGAAGACAACACTATGGATGGTATAGAAAATGATGATCCAAATACATTTGGTAACAATATAGATGGTCTACAGTCAAATTTCAATGATGATGAAGATGATACAGGTCAAGATGAGGATAATGATAATATTAAATGCTTGAAAGAACATATGAACATTGACAATGATACACTTGATGACATTGTAGCAGACAATAATGTTAATGACCAAGACTTCTAAATTTTTAGAATTATTTGCAATCCATGTTTAAAAAGGATGATTCTTATGGCATAAACTTTGTAATGCTTTAGTAATATTATTTGTGTTGATACAAATTACCTGTTGCAATATCCTTAAATTGTTCAATCTTTGGTATGAATTATTGGCAGAAAAAATTAGGATTACTTGGATGCAATTTCCTTTTCATTGCTTTATATTTTTCTTTAATGTCAAGGTATCAACCTAATCCTCATTTTACACTAAGAAGATACCTTAGTCTTAACTCTACAATGGCCTCAATTCATTATGAGGAAGTTATGATTGAGAATTTGATGACTACAACATATTTTAATTCTATCAAATAGTTCATGTTTTTTTGTCTATGATTCCATATTTTGTGCATATCCTGCAATCATTGCAGTCCATGAGACCACATTTCTTTGAGGCATTCTATCAAACAGTTCACGTGCCTTGTCTATGGTTCCACATTTTGCACACATGTCTAATATGGCAGTTGCAACTACAACATCTGAAAAAATTCCTCTATCCTTTATGTATTGATGGATGCCCATACCCTATTCCAAAGCTCCCATTTTAACATAGGCAGGGAGGATGCTGGCAAAGGTTGTGGAATTTAGCTTTACACTAGCCAATTGTATTAGCTTTAAAATTTCTAAAGCCTTTTCAACAAATCCATTTTGTGCATGTATGATGTAGTCATTACAGTCCATGAGACCACATTTCTTTGAGGCATTATGTCAAATAGTTCACATGCCTTGTCTATGCTTCCACATTTTGCATACATGTCTAATAGGGCAGTTGTAACTACAACATCTAACCCAATTCCTCTATTCTTTATATTTTGATCGATGTCCATACCCTATTCCAAAGCTCCCATTTTGACATAGGTAGGGAGGATGCTAGCAAAGGTTGTGGAATTTCACTTTACACCAGCCAATTGCATTTGCTTTAAAATTTCTAAAGCCTTTTCAACAAATCCATTTTGTGCATATCCTGCAATCATTGCAGTCCATGAGACCACATTTCTTTGACGCATTCTGTCAAATAGTTCAAATACCTTGTCTATGCTTCCACATTTTTCATACATCTCTAACAGGGCAGTTACAACTACAACATCTGACAAAGGAGGACTTAAGCATTTAGAAACCTAAACTATGATGTATCCATGATCTTATCAAGCATGATCTTATGATAGTGTTTGGATTGAACCTGTATAGTTTTAGGGCATTCACACATCTCAGTTATAGTGCGGTGTGTGAGGAATTATTACTATATGGTTGCTACCATGCACATAAACTATATACATATCTGAAGACTGTAATATGACATTATTGTGATGGAATCCTAGGTTGGAATGAAAGCTAGGCCTCAGACCATTTTAAATTGATTCCTTGCAAAAAAAATCTGATATGAGAGTCATTGTGTCCTTGGATACCATTCCACCAGCCTGTGGACCTAGTGCAAGGTGTGCAACAAGTCTAAGAAGCAACAACATCCTTCTTTCTATCATACTGAGAACCACAAAATAATAGATTTAAATCATGGAACATATATAATTGATACCTTTAATGCATCTTCCATGCAAGTGAGTTTAAAACTAAAGATTTGAGTGTAGGAAAGGGCTTCTGAATAAATCTTCATTAGTAAAGAAAGAAAACAAATAGTTTTGAAATAGAAAAACAAAAATCACAAAATCTAAAGGTTTCCATATTCTGCTAAGCCCTTTTTTATCCACACATCTACTTGGAGTGCAACTTTGATCTTCCTTCAAATCACCCTGACTAAACATGAATTAATTGTAGGTCATTGATGCAAACTAAACATGAAACAATCAACTATGTAAGATTATTTTGTGCTTATACAAAATGAGTTATGCAATTTATATGGTAGTTATTCTAGTTCATGATGGGAGGCATATGTCTAAGGTTGTATGTATTAGAATAGTAAAATAAAATAAGCATCAGCAAGTCAGATTGTAGTTGGCTTCGATGACATTTGTGAATTACTTATAAAGTAGAATGCATATTGTTCCTTGTAACTATATATTGTTTACCATCTTTAGTCTTAAGGCAATAAGGCAACCTTTTACTTCAATTCTAGTTGTCTAGAGATTTGGACAAGATTTAAAGTATTTTCAAAAGACTATTTTGACAAAGTTAAGTGCATAGAGAATTTGTCAAATACATAGCAAACTAATTTAGTTTGCAAGAAAGAAAATTATCAAGATGTTAGATACATTAAACCCTTCCAAATAATTCTTTTAATGTCAACAAATGACCAAAAATAGAATTCAAAACATACAACAAATAGATATATCAATGAGAAAAGAAAGGGGTTGCAAGTAAATGACATCTAATGTAGTTAGATTTGGAGGTGATAATACTATTAATTTGGATATATAAGCTGTACTTATCTATATTTTTGCAAGGACGTTGTTATTGGTATGCAATTAATTTTTTACTTCTAGAACATGGAACAAAATGTACAGGAATAGATGTAGTCATGGGTATCAAAAGGGGAATACAATTGTAATTAACAAGTCATGGCAGATTTTATCATGATTCTAGTAGCTATTAAATCAAAACTTAGTGGCTTTGGAAGAGTCATTGTGTGAGCATATATATAATTGTACATTTCATTGCAAAAGTTATTTTCATTAATTGTGTAGAAAGTAATTAATTCTCAAATGACAATTGACAACATTATTTTAACTCTATGCATTAGTGGCTCCTTTGATTAGAGATGGATGACCTAGAGAAGAAAGTATTGATTCAAGTGGTTAGATCGAAGAGTTGTTTTAGGATATTGTTATAATTCTTTGCCAAAGTATTGTATTCAATTGTGCATTTGCCATTCAAATTTAGCATTAGAATCTAGAGTTGCTTGAAGTAATATCCCTTCTTGTGAATCAGAGCCAATGTCATCACTCATGCTTGAGGAGAAAAGCATCTATGAAATCACTAATCAATATCATATGCATAGAGCATCGACACCAATTGTGTTCATTTTCTAGTTTTTGTACTGTAGCTTCTCATGTATGATACCTATTTCAAAATTCAAGACATTGATAACAAAAGTTTTTATTTCTTTATTTTTAAATAAACTTTCTCATGAAATTTACATTTTTGTATACTATAACTCATATCAAGAGTCTTTAATTTTTGGTACAAATTTGTGTAAGTTGTTCAAACCTTGACTTGTCTTAGGTGCATATGCAAAATACATGCAATTTAGCTCATGAGCTCAACCTGAAGATCATGAATTAGTATAGTGCCTTACAATCACTCTTTTATAATAGGCTAATGCTTGTTAGCATGAGTGCTTAAATGGTTCATTGGCCGCAACATATCTTTTGGAGGAGATCATAACAACAAATTCACAGATTATGCTAGACAAGGTGGATGGAATAGCGAGGACTTGTAATTATAGAGAGATGTAATTGATTAAATTGCACATAAATTAAATTTCATTGAAATCATAACTAGGCACAAATTAGTTTCTTTATACTAGACTAAAGTTTAAATCACCAATAGCAAGTTCATATCACAATCATTATAATTTCTATAATCATCCATCATAACTAGGCACAAATTAATCTCTCTCTCTCTCTCTCTCTCTCTCTCTCTCTCTCTCTCTCTCTCCATATATATATAGGCATCATACCATGACACACATCCCTTCCTCCATTACATCCTCCTTAACCCTTTCCCAACATTGATAGCCCACTACCCATGCCACCTCATTTTCATAACACATTTGACCATAACATTGCCACAACAATCATCACTCATCCTAACACCATCCTCCACCATGTGACATTTAACTAACATAGAAAAGCATTAAATTCGGTGCTAGAGTTGGCTCTAAAGTCAATGGTAAAGGTGGTGCTACTATAGGTGCTAAAGGCGATGTTAATGTAGGCACTACTATCGGCACTAAATTAGGTACTAATTTGCATCTAAATTAGTGCCTACGTGTTCTGATTGGCACAAAAAAATGCCAAAAATAGTGCCATCTCGATAAATAGCACCAAATTTTTCAAAAAAATGGAAAAAAATACATTAAAACAGTGGGTGGAAGCAAAAAATGGAACAAAAAGGGGAGCTAATCAAAGGGAATTTTTGTAGTGTGTCTTCTAGATTGCTAGAATTAGGTATGAATTTAATGTTTCTATTGATAATGATATTTCCAAGAGAAAAAGAATTGTATGTTTCCATATAATAATGAAATAGATTAGGAACAATAGTGTCCCAAAAAGATTTATACAATTTATAGGGGAAGCCATCACAACCTAGAGCTTTAACATTAGCCATAGTGAAAATGGTGTCATTAAGATTAGTCTATCTGAGGAGTTAGTCATGGCCTAAATTATAAAGTGGAAACCAATAAGGAAAAACACTGATGAATTTTTAAATGGCATGGTCTTGCTTAAAAGAAGAATCTTTCACCTTGAAGACATTGATTTTGATGTAAAAAAGTCTAGGGGATGTCAGGAAGCTCAAACATATGTTGGTAGCCTTCTCTTGTGCTCTTTAGTTTCTTAGAAAGATGTGAAGCATGTCAAGTTCGGTAGAATTATTTGGAAACCTTATTCCCAACCATAAGCTAGTCAGGATAGGATTTAATTTGAGTCTCCCAAGCTATGTGATTATAAGGAAACTTTCTTTAATTTCTTGATCAATGATTAGTAAAAATGGCTTCTTTTCTAACTTCGTAGAGGCATTCAAGAGAGCTCAAAGTTGGTGGCCTCATATGAGTTGTAATGGAAAAGTTTTTGTTGGCACATGTATATGCATAAAAAGAAAGGAGTATACTTGATGGTGTCATTCCAACATTCAATCCAACAATCTCATGTGGAGGACATGGCTCAAGGTTTCATATATGCTATATGTGCATAGGAGAGAGTTTATGACTCAACGATGACATAATCATAATTTTATTTTATTTTTACCTTAGGCATGAAAACTTACCATTCAATGCAATACCTGATTAGAAAATGGTCAAAAAGGACATTTTTTGGCAAAGATTTGATGAATAAATAATTATATCTCATAATATCAATGCACTTAAGAACCCTTATGGTGCTTGACAAGAAACTTGCCAATGTAAACCAAGATGATTTCGAAAGATGATAAATAATATTGGAGTAAAAAAAACCCATTTTTTTACACATGTAATAGCAAGCTTCCCATTCACCAACTATCCAACACATAGAAAGGTTTCCCCTTTTATTAGAAACTAAATCAACCATATTAAAATCTCCACATGACCCAAGTGTATTGTTGGAAATTGCATAACATGCAATTTTGCATTACATCTTACACTCACCATAGCATCCATTTATGTAGCTTGAACTGTTCCTATCTCCCTTGAAATGAGGTTTGAACATAATCCATACTAGACATTTGTCTATTTTTAGGGTTTGCCATAACTTCTTTGATTCTCACCCAATCATCTTCAAATTTTGCCACAATGTTCATTTCCTATTTCTGCTCCTTTGTCCCTCTTAAACAAATTTTCCCATTCTTTCACCCCGCTTCTGAAATCCCCATTTTCTACTTCCCTGTCCCTCAGAAAGTGTCCAAAACCTAGTCAAACCCCAATTACCCATTAGAGATTTTCCCAAATCCAAATTTTCCTTTACTAAAAAAGTTTTTGTTTTTGTTTTTCTACCCATTCCCCCCAAAAAAAACTCTTGGATATGGTTGTCACCTGCATACGAGCAAAAAACATGGAGGATGAACTTGCAGCCCTCAAGACCGAACACCAAGATCTGGATGAAAAAATTCTCACCCTCAATCTTCAGCATTCAGCCATTAACAATAGACAATAGCCAGAGTCTTCTGTAAACACTGGGTTCTCTTGTTCTAGCAATTTTCATGGACCGAAGCTTGATTTTCCTTGCTTCAATGGTGATGATCCGACTGGATGGATATACTAGGCAGAACAATATTTTAGTCTGCATAATACTTTTGATGTCAACAAAGTCCCACTTGCATCCTTTCATTTGGAATATGAAGCCCTTTAATGGTTCTGTTGGTACATCAAGGCTCATGAAGAGCCAAAATGGACAGATTTTTGCAGACTCATTTTGCAACAATTTGGCCCTAGTGCTTTTGATGACTTCACAGGAGCACTTACTAAACTTCGCCAAACTAGCACTGTGAGAGAATATCAAACCAAATTCGAGAAACTGGCAAATCACACAGAGGGATTGTCTGATGAATTTTTTAGGAGTTGTTTTGTCGGTGGTCTGAAGGATGTAATCTGATATGAGGTTAAAATGTTCCATCCCAGCACAATGATGGAAGTTCTAGGGTTGGCTAAGTTGGCAGAGGACAAGATCATAGCTCAACAGTGCTCCAAATCCACTTTTGTTCCATTAAAAAATGTGGTTTCCCAAAGACCTCCCATCATGCTAGCTCCTAGAACAACACCTATCAAGCATTTGTCTAAAGCAGAGATGAGGGCATGTAGAGAAAAAGGGCTTTGTTATAATTGTGATGAGAAATTCACTCGAGGACATAGATGTGTTCAGCAAAAGATCTATCTCTGGATGTGGATTCTCCGCCTACAATTGAAGTTTATGAAGATGCTCATGATACAATAGATGATCAGGTTGACATTTAGTAGTAGCCTGTTGACCCTCCTTCTCAAGAAGACCACCTATAGATCTCTCTCCATGCTTTAGCAGGAGTTACCACACCACAAACTATGTGGGTCAAGGGTTACTTCAAGAAGCTCCCTCTTATAATACTCATTGATTCTAGTAGAACTCATAACTTCATTGACCCTCGAATCACCAAACAGGCTGATTCTTTTGTCCATCCTTACTCTAGCATTGAAGTTGTGCTTGCCAATGGGGGCACATTACCTTGCAAAGGGAAGTGTCGCAATGCGTGTATCTCTATTGGAGATTATAACCTGCGCTGTGACATGTTTGCCTTGCCCTTAGGCAGATGTGATGTGGTTTTGGGTGCTCAATGGTTATGCACACTTGGACCCATCTTATGGGATTTTGCTAAGATTTGGATGCAATTTTTAGACAATGGGCAAAAACACACATTCAAGGGCTTAAAACCAGGGTCTCTCAGCATCATCAGTTCACATCGCATGGAAAAGCTCCTTAAGAAGAATTAACATGGTATTATCGCTTAGCTCCATTCCATTCAGATGCAACCATCACTGGTCTCCACTAGTCCTTCAGATCTACAATGAATTTTGGATAGATATGCATGTGTCTTTGCTGAACCAGTGGGATTGCCACCTTTAGGACTAGAGGACCATCATATTCATCTCCTCCCTAGAAGCGTTCCTCCCAACATCAGGCCCTACTACTACCCATTTCACCAAAAGACAGAGATTGAGATGCTCATTCGGGACTTATTGAAGCAAGGTATTATTCGCCCTAGTACTAGTTCCTTTCCTTCACCAGTTCTTCTTGTCCAAAAAAAAGATGGGTCATGGTGCCTCTGTATTGACTTCTGAGCACTTAATCACATCACAATCGAGGATAAGTTTTAGATTCCTATTGTTGATGAGCTTCATCACACTCATTTTTACTCCAAGTTGGATCTTCATTCTAGGTATCACCAAATTTGGGTTCATGAGGATGATATCCCTAAAATGGCTTTCCACACACATGATGGCAACTATGAGTTTTTTCTCATGCTCTTTGTCCTCACTAATGCTACTTCCGCATTCCAGGCATTGATGAATAAAATATTCTGGCCCTACTTGCCGAAATTCATTCTGGTCTTCTTTGATAATATCCTCATCTATAGTAAAACATGGACTGAGCATCTCCAGCATCTCAATCTTGTACTAAAACTTCTCTCTAATAATCATCTCTATGCAAAACAATGTAAATGTGTTTTTGGACAGGAGGAAGTGGAGTATCTCGGGCATATTGTTTTAGCCTAAGGGGTTCGAGTGGGTCCTGCCAAAATAGATGCCATGAAAACTTAGCTGCATCCTCAGGCACTCAAGAGCCTCTATGGTTTTTCGGGACTGACTGGCTACTACCGCAAGTTTGTCAAGGATTATGAGAAGATTGCAGCTCCACTAATAGCTCTGTTGAAAAAGGATGCTTTTACATGGACACATGCTACTAAGTGTGCATTTGAAAAACTGAAACAACCTATGTGTACTACACCTATTCTAGCTATGCCAGATTTTTCCAAGACCTTCACTATTGAGAGTGATGCTTGCAACAATGGACTTGGTGTTGTTCTCCTTCAAGATGAACATCCCATTGTGTTCACCAGCAAAGCCCTTTTAGGTAAGAATTTAGTAGTCTCTGCATATGAGAAGGAAATGATGGCTATTTTGCATGTAGTACAGAAGTGGCAGCCATAGCTATTAGGGAATCATTTCTACATCAAGACTAATCACTAGAGTCTGAAATATTTCCTGGAACAATGAGTCTCCTCCCCAACACAACAGAAATGGATTAGCAAACTCATGGTTTATGACTATTAGATCACATACAAGAAGGGTCAGGACAATATTGTGGTGGATGCTCTTTCTCTCACATTTGATGACCAAGCTTCTCTTTCAGCTATTTCTATGCATGTTCCCAATTGGCTAGAATCTGTCCAGTAGGGCTATGTCAATGACTCTTCCTTATCTCAAATCATCCAACAGTTGGCCAATAACCCTTCTGCTGTATCACATTACTCTTGGGATGGTGCTTCTCTGAGATATAAGGGTTGTCTAGTGCTTCCCTAGAAAGCAGATCTTGAACATGGTTGTCTTCTATGAACTCCATACTTCTCCATCGGTAGGGCACTTTGGGTTCCTCAAAACTTACGAGCGGGCATGGCATAACTTCTTTTGGAAAGGAATGAAAAGGGTAATTCAATAGATGGTGGCTAAATGTGATACATGCCAACACAACAAGGTTGAAACAACACTCCTTCCTAGATTGTTCGAACCCTTGCCCATCCCTACACGGATTTGGATAGATATTTCTATGGATTTCATTGAGGGGCTCCCTAAATCTGGAGGGAAGACAATGATCTTGGTTGTGGTTGATCGCCTCTCCAAATATAGTCATTTTTGTGCCCTTGGCCATCCCTATACTGCCTCCTCCATCACACAGATTTTCATGGACCAGATCTTTCGTCTTCATGGAATCCCTTCTTCCATTATCTCAGATCGTGATGCCACTTTCACCAGTCATTTTTGGATAGAACTATTTCGCCACACTGGTACCAAACTGAACATAAGTTCAGGGTATCACCCACAAACAGATGGTCAGACTGAAGTTATCAACAAATACTTGGAAACTTATCTTCGTTGTTTCACCTCAGAACAACAACATCAGTGGGCAAAGTGGCTCCCTCTCGCTGAATGGTGGTACAGTACCTCCTACCACACTGCATCTAAAATGACTCCATATGAAGAGGTCTATGGTCAAGCACCGCTAGTGCTCCTTCCATACACCCCTAGCAGTTCACTAGTTTAGGTAGTTGACTCGGTTCTTCAAACCTGAGATCAAATTCTTCGTATTTTGCATGACAATCTTCACATGGCAAGAAATCGAATGAAACAACAAACTAATCAACACCGTTCTAAGCGCACTTTTCAAGTAGGTGATATGGTTTTTTTTCATCTACAGCCATAAAAGCAATCCTCCCTAAAACTCAAAGGGTGTCATAAGGTGGCTCCAAAGTTCTATGGGCCATATAAAGTTCTTTAGAAGATTGGGTTAGTTGCTTATAAATTGGAGCTTCCTCCTTCTTCCCGCATTCATCCAGTATTTCATGTCTCTTGTCTAAAGAAAGTTCTTGGCACCAACATCAGAGCACAAACTATTTTACCAGAACTGGATAATGAAGGATCCATCATTTTGAAGCCAGAGACAATCCTTAATAGGCGCACTCGTCAACTTCACTCTCGATCCATCATAGAGGTATTAATTTAGTGGCACATAATGCAACCAGATGATGCTACATGGGAACCACTCCTTTAGATTCAGCAACAATTTCCACATCTTAAGCTTTGAGGACAAAGCTTTTCTAAGAGGGAGGTGATGTTAGGAACTCATGTTTAACCTTTCTCTTTACTTTTTTAGTATATTGCTATTGGATGCATATGCTTTGTAAGTCGTCCCATGAGTATCTTGTATTATCCCACATTCATGGGGAGTAATATTTGTTTAGATTAGACTTAGTATATAACTACATGTTGAGGCCAATGAAGGCATCCTCGAGTTTATTGTATTGAGCTTGCTGAAAGGAGGTTGCCCCCTCGAAGTGGCCTGTGATCAATAAATTCCTTCTACATTCTACTATTTCTGTTATTTTGTGCATTTTTCATTATATTGTTGTAAGAGGTTCCTCTCATCTAGTATCAGAGCACTTTCTTGGGGTCGCTAGGTGGAATTTTTGCAGTGGCCTCCAGGCGCTGTGATTATTGCAGTAGTTCTTTTTTCTTTACATCTATATTGTTCATTTGAATTGTAGGTTCAGATCAGGGAATAATACCTATCCACTTAACTGTGGGAAGTGCCTGTGTATAGCCCTAAAACTCATTCTGAGGAGTACCATAGGAACCTTGAAGTAGCAGGCCCATTGAGAGGACCTGCCAGCAAAAAGGGCAATAACCCCCACCTGATTAACTAGTTCCCATCCGTGAGGTAAACCAAGAGCTGCTGTTTGTGGCAAAGAAGTTATCAATTTTACCTAAGTTGTGGAGTGAGGGGTACTACCCCAACACGCAAGTCATTAGACAGCATTGGTATTCAAGTGAATCCCCTGAACCTTTAGGAAGTCAAACATACCTAGGGTCCATATCTATTATGAGCTAACAAATCACTGATTGAAATTATCCAGAGCCATTTGCAGATCATTCCCAGAAAAAAAAAATTCTATTTTTTTGCCATATCTTCCTTGCTTTAGCTTTGTTTCCTCTAAAAATTCACTAGAACCCCTAAAATTCCATTTTGCATATTTCCTTCCTTCAGGACCCTATCCAAAATTCCACTTATCGAAGCTAGAAATCCCACATTTGTCTATTTTTAGGGTTTGCCATAACTTCTTCGATTCTCACCCAATCACCTTCAAATTTTGCCATAGTGTTCATTTCCTATTTATACTCCTTTGTCCCTCTTGGACAAATTTTCCCATTATTTCACCGCACTTTTGGAATCCCCATTTTCTACTTCCCTGTCCCTCAGAAAGTGTCCAAAACCTAGTCAAAATCCAATTACCCATAAGAGTTTTTCCAAAATCCAAATTTTCTTTTACTAAAAAAGTTTCTATTTTTGTTTATATCCCATTCCCAAAAAAAAAATCTTGGTTATGGTTGTCACCCGCGTAGGAGGAAAAAACATGGAGGATGAACTTGTAGCCCTCAAGGCCAAACTCCAAGATCTAGATGAAAAAATTCTCACCCTCAATCTTTAGCATTCAGCCATGAACAATAGACGACAGCCAGAGTCTTGTGCAGACATTGGGTTCTCTTCTTCCGGCAATTTTCGTGGGCCGAAGCTTGATTTTCCTTGCTTCAATGGTGATGATCGAAATGGATGGATATACTAGGCAGAACAATATTTTAGTCTACAAAATACTTTTGATGTCAACAAAGTCCCACTTGCATCCTTTCATTTGGAACATGAAGCCCTTCAATGGTTTCGTTGGTACATCAAGGCTCATGGATAGCCAAAATGGATAGGTTTTTGCAAACTCATTTTGCAACTATTTGGCCCTAGTACTTTTGATGACTTCACAAGAGAACTTACTAAACTTCACCAAACTAGTACTGTGAGAGAATATCAGACCAAATTTGAGAAACTGGCCAATCACACAGAGGGATTGTCTAGTAAATTTTTCAGGAGTTGTTTTGTCAGTGGTCTAAAGGATGCAATCTGATCTGAGGTTAAAATGTTTTGTCCTGAACCAATGATGGACGCCCTATGGTTGGCTAAGTTGGCAGAGGACAAGATCACAACTCAACAATGATCTAAATCCACTTTTGTTCCATTCAGAAATGTGGTTTCCCAAAGACCTCCCATCATGCCAGCTCCTAGAACAACTCCTATCAAGCATTTGTCTTAAGCAGAGATGAGGACACATAGAGAAAAAGGGCTTTGTTATAATTATGATGAGAAATTCACTCGGGGACATAGATGTGTTGAGCAAAAGCTCTATCTCTTGGATGTGGATTCTCTACCTGCAACTGAAGTTTATGAAGATGCTCAGGATATAGTAGATAATCAGGTTGACATTCAATAGCCAACTATTGACCCTCCTTCTCAAGAAGACCACCTAGAGATCTCTCTCCATGCTTTAGCAAGAGTCACCACCTCACAAACCATGCGGGTCAAGAGTTACTTCAAGAAACTCCCTCTTACAATACTCATTGATTCTAGTAGCACTCATAACTTCATTAACCCTCAGATCGCTAAATAGGCTAATTGTTTTGTCCATCCTTGCTCTACCTTTGAAGTCATGATTACCAATGGGGGTACATTACCTTGCAAAGGGAAGTGTCACAATGTGTGTATCTCTATTGGAGATTATAACCTGTGCTCGAACATGTTTGCCTTGCCCTTAGGTGGATGTGATGTAGTTTTGGGCGCTTAATGGTTACGCACACTTAGACCCATCTTATGGGATTTTGCTGAACTTTGGATGTAGTTTTCAGATGATAGGCAAAAAACACATTGAAGGGCTTACAACTAGGGTCTCTCAGTATCATTAGTTTACATCATATGGAAATGCTCCTTAAGAAGAATTCACATGGTGTTATCGTTCAGCTCCATTCCATTCAAATTCAACCATCAGCAGTCTCCACTAGTCCTTCAAATCTACAATGAATTTTGGATAGATATGCATGTGTCTTTGCTGAACCAGTAGGATTGCCACCTTTATGACCAGAGGACCATCATATTCAACTCCTTCCTGGAAGCATTCCTCCAAACATCAGGGACCTATCGCTACCCATTTCACCATAAGATAGAGATTGAGATGCTCGTTCGAGACTTACTGAAGCAAGGTATTATTCACCCTAGTACCAATTCATTTTCTTCACAATTTCTTCTTGTCTAGAAAAAAGATGGGTCATGGCGCCTCTACATTAACTTCTGAGAACTTAATCACATCACAATCGAGGACAAGTTTCTGATTCCTGTTCTTGATGAGATTCTTGATGAGCTTCATGGCAATCATTTTTTCTCCAAGTTGGATCTTTGTTCTGGGTATCACCAAATTCAGGTTCATGAGGATGATATCCCTAAAATGGCTTTCCACACACATGATGGCCACTATGAGTTTTTGGTCATGCCCTTTCGCCTCACTAATGCTCCTAACACATTCCAGGTATTGATGAATAAAATATTTCGGCCCTACTTGCAAAAATTCATTCTGGTCTTCTATGATGATATCCTCATCTATAGTAAAACATGGACTGAGCATCTCCAGCATTTGGATCTTGTACTGCAACTTCTCTCTGATCATCATCTCTATGCAAAACAGTCTAAATGTGTTTTTGGGCAGGAGGAAGTGGAGTCTCTCAGGCATATTGTTTCAGCCCAAGGGGTTCAAGTGGATCCTACCAAAATAGATGCCATGAAAAATTTGCTGCATCCTCAGACACTCAAGAGCCTCCATGTTTTTTTGGGAGTAACTGGCTACTACCACAAGTTTGTTAAGGATTATGGGAAGATTGTAGCTCCATTAATATCTCTGTTGAAAAAGGATGCTTTTACATGGACACATGCTGTTGAGTGTGTATTTGAAAAACTAAAACAAGCTATGTGTACTACACCTGTTCTAGCTATGCCAGATTTTTCCAGGACCTTCACTATTGAGAGTGATGCTTATGAAAATGGACTTGGTGATGTTATCCTTAAATATAAACATCCCATTACATTCACCAGCAAAGCCCTTTCAGGTAAGAATTTAGTACTCTCTACATATGAGAAGGAAATGATGGCTATTTTGCAAGCAGTACAGAAGTGGCAGCCATACCTATTAGGGAATCATTTCTACATCAAGACTGATCACCAGAGTCTAAAATATTTCTTGGAACAATGGGTCTCCTCCCCAGCACAATAGAAATGGGTTAGCAAACTCATAGGTTATGACTATGAGATCACTTACAAGAAGGGTAAGGACAATATTGTGGTGGATGCTCTTTCTCGCACATTTGATGACCAAGCTTCTCTTTCATCTATTTCTATACCTATTCCAAATTGGCTAGAATTTGTCTAGCAGGGCTATGTTAATGACTCTTCCTTATCTAAAATCATCTAACAGTTGTCCAGTAACCCTTCCGTTGTACTACATTACTCTTGGGATGGTGCTTCTCTGAGATACAAGGGTCATCTGGTGCTTCCCCAAAACACAGATCTTCAACAGGCTATCTTCTATGAACTCCATGCTTCTCCATCGGTAGGGCACTCTAGGTTCCTCAAAACTTATGAGTGGGCATGGCCTAACTTCTTTTGTAAGGGAATGTAAAGGGTAATTCAACAGATATTTCTATGGATTTCATTGAGGGGCTTCCTAAATATGGATGGAAGACAGTGATCTTGGTTGTGGTTGATCACCTATCCAAAAATAGTCATTTTTGTGCCCTCAGCCATCCCTATACCACCTCCTCTGTCACACGGATTTTCATGGACCAGATCTTTCATCTTCATGGAATCCCTTCTTCCATTGTCTCAGATCGTGATGCCACTTTCACCAGTCATTTTTGGATAGAACTATTTCGCAACACTGGCACCAAACTGAAGATGAGTTCAAGGTATCACCCACAAACAAATGGTCAAACTAAAGTTATCAACAAATGTTTGGAAACTTATCTTCATTGTTTCACCTTAGAACAATAGCATCGGTGGGAAAAGTGGCTCCCTCATGCTGAATGGTGGTACAATACCTCCTACCACACTACATCTAAAATGACTCCATATGAAGCAGTCTATGGTCAGCCAGTGCCAGTGCTCCTTCCATACACCCCCAGTAGTTCACTAGTTCAGGTAGTTGACACGGTTCTTTGAACCCGAGATCAGATTCTTCACATTTTGTAGGACAATCTTCACATGGCAAGAAATTTAATGAAACAACAAGCTGATCAACACCATTCTGAGCACACTTTTTAAGTAGGTGATATGGTTTTTCTTTATCTATAGCCATACAAGCAATCCTCCCTGAAACTCAAAGGGTGTCGTAAGCTGGCTCCAAAGTTCTATGGGCCATATAAAGTTCTTTAGAAGATTGGGTTAGTTGCTTATAAATTGGAGCTTCCTCCTTCCCACATTCATCCAGTAATTCATGTCTCTTCTCTAAAGAAAGTTCTTGGCACCAACATCAGAGCACAAACTATTTTACCAGAACATTGTATTATCCCACATTCATGGGGAGTAATAGTTGTTTATATTAGACTTAGTATATAAGTACGTGTTGAGGCTAATGAAGGCATCCATGAGTTTATTGTATTAAGCTTGCTCAAAGGAGGTTGCCCCCTTGAAGTGGCCTGTGATCAATAAATTCCTTCTGTGTTATGCTATTTCTGTTATTTCATGCATTTTTCATTATATTGTTGCAGGAGGTTCCTCTCATCTGGTATCAGTTGTATCCCATTCTAGAAGACTTGTATGTTGAGGATATTGAGAAAATTAGCCTCTCCAGAAGAAACAAGTGAGTTACATAGCTCTCTGTAAGAGACAGTGAAGATAGTGCAGTTCAGTGAAGTAGATTGCTCCTCATTCCCAGTGAGATGAAGATCAAGGTTTGCAGTCCAAAGGTTGTTGTAAAGGATTGTCTTAAGTTGCTCCAGTTAAGATTTGAGGGATCCGCATGAAGAATTTGTGAAGTTATGGACATCTAAGTAGAACGAGGTTTGCAGTTGTTCAGAGGTGACAGAGTGACAGAAAATTGGCCCGGCTTGATCTACATTGGAATATTATGATCTGTGGATCTAGAGTTGTGTTTGGGATGTCCGTGTGTATCTTCAAATCAAGAGGCTCATGGTTTGGAGGTCCGTAAGCAATATTTCTAGTTTGATAGTCATGACAGTGAGAGTTCTTAAGTCCCTGGATGAAGATACAAGTGTTTCTGGTGAAGTGACGTGGTGTAGTTGTTCTTGTTGATTTCATTGTGCTTGTAGTGGTCTCTAGATCGTGTGCCTACTATGTTGATGGTCTGCATTGAGGATTGAGGTTTTGGATTTCTCCTTGGGTGTTGTTGTTCTTTCTAGTCTTGGCCAACTAGATGCTTTGTACATGTTGTGGATGATCTAAGAGTGGTTCTATGAGGCATGGCATGTTGTTCAAGGAAGATATGGGTCCCAACTATGTTTGGCTAACAATATTGTGATTCACATTAAGTTAGACGTTTGTAGTACCAACCTTGATGTTTATTCCAAGGTTGATGAAGCATATAAATACGTGTGGTTGAGTTGTGGAAACCCATCCTTGTGCGAAAATGATAAGATCCTAAGAAAGGAAGAAAGGTAGAGTAGAGAAGAGGAAGAGAAGAAGAGGAAGAGTAGTAAAGGATAAGGAGATAGAAAAGAAGTGTTTAGGAGTAGAGCAGAAGTATTATGCACTTCAATGAAACTGACCTTGGCATGAAGAAGATGTTGTTTTCCAGTTCAATCTTTTTGTGTTAAACTTGTGAATGCTTCTGTCGGTAGTGAGCCTCTTTGAACAATGAGCTCTGGGTATTGCACCCGAAGGCAAGCACTTCCTTCCCATTTTTTATTCTTTTAATAGAGAATAAATCTTGTGGGTTAACCCCCACCGTGGTTTTTCCCTTAATCATGTTTCCAGGTAAAAATCCTAGTGTTATATGTGTTGATTATGTTTTTGTTCATGTGTCGTAGATTCATGCTTTCATGGTTATATCATTAATCTATTTATAAGTAGTAAAGCAGATTAATTGCAGAAAACAATAAAAGTTTTGTGATAACTGATTCACCCCACTCTCAGTTGTCTGGCCTAATTTCAACAATTGGTATCAAAGCTGGTTCCTCTAAAAGAATCTTGACCATTTGAGGAGATCCAGGATGTCAACTTACAAGGATAGTTTGAGATTTAATGGAACAAATTAATCTCTTTGGAAGAGTTGAATGGAGTACCATTTTTAATACATGGGTGATGCTTATTGGTTGATAACTAAGGATGAGTATAAGCCTCCGAAGAAAGGTCCTTCAACTCCAAATGAACTTAAAGATGCTAAAAGCAACATTCGAGCTAAAGAAGCCTTGTTGAGTGCCCTCACTGATACAAAATTGACAAATGTATTGGAATTGAAAACTGCTCATGAAATTTGGAAGAAGTTGGAAACTTTATATGAAAGTGATGAATATGTCAAAAGTGTTAAGTTACAGAGCTTGAAGGGTAGTTATTAAAATTTGAGGATGAATGAAGATGAAAACATCACTTCCTACATGCAAATGGTGAATGAACTTGTGTGCAATATCAAGTGTGCTGGTGGAACACTAGAAGAATCAGAAATAGTTGGTAAGGTGCTCAGATCCTTACTTGCTTCATACAAGCATATAATTGCTGCTATTGAGGAGATTAGAACTGTGACAACTGTTACAAGGGAGTAGTTGGTTGGTAGGCTTTCAGCATTTGAAATGAGTGAGTTTGGTGATTCTCTTTCTAAATCTTAATCTACATTTAATGCCTGTGTTTTTGGAAAACAAAGATTTGATTCAGGTGAAAGCTCTTCAAGAAGACTAACTAGATTTGAGAAGGCAAGGAAGGCTCTTGAAGAAGATGAATCAGAGCTTGAAGAACTTGAATCTCTCTTTGCCAAAAGACTACCAAGAGGATCCTGTAAGTATGAAGGAAAGTTGCCTTTAAAATATTTTTCTTGCAATAAGATTCGCCATTTTGCCTTAGGATGTCCGGAGAGGGTTTCAAAGACAAACCCTAATAGACCTAGGGTTCAGAAGAAATGTTACTATGTCCAAGAAGCTACTGAAAGGAGTCATTGATGATGAATCTGATAAGGGAAGTACCTTTGGAAATGAATGGGTGTTCGTTGCTATCAAGGAAGAAGATCTGGTACCTACTGAATCTACTAGCTGTGGGAATGTGGAAAGAGCCTTGGCTAATCAGGTTGAAGAAAGGGATGAATGGGTGATTGACAATGGATTCTCTCATCATATGACAGGTGATAAGAGTATGTGTGTAAGTATGGAAAGGTATGAAGGTGGAATTGTAAACTTTCAAGATAATTCAGTTGGTAGAAATTGTGGCAGAGGATCCATCTCTCTTGATGGTAAGAATAACACTAATGATGTCTTGTATGTAGAAGGATTGAAGCATAATCTTCTCAGTGTTGGACGATTGGTTGATAAGGGATATGATCTCCGATTCAAGGATGGTAAATGCAAAATTTTGGAAAGCTCTGGAACTAAGATTACATTTGGTACATAGACCAGAGGAAACGTCTTTCATTTAAGTGGTACTTGTAAAAGTTGTTTGATTGCTCAAATTGATCAGAGTTGGCTATGGCATAGGAGAATGTGTCATGTAAACTTTGACAACATTATTAAGATATGTGCTACTCAGATTGTAAGAGATCTTCCAAAGCTTGTGAAACCTACCAATAGCATGTGCAAGGATTGTAATCTGGGCAAACAGAGCAGAACTACATTCAAAAGTAAAGAACAATCTTCAAGTGGATTGTTGGAACTTATGCACACTAATTTGTGTGGTCCTGCCAGGGTTAGGAATTTGCAAGGGGATAGATACTTTATGTTGATTAATAATCACTCCCGGATGATGTGGGTCACTTTCTTGAGAGAGAAATTAGAGGCTCTTGAAAAATTCAAGGTGTTTAAGGCTAGGGTGGAGATTGAGATTGGTGTGAAGATAAAGTGTCTATTATCTAATAGAGGTGGAGAGTTTAACTCCTGTCAGTTTAATGTATTTTGTGAAAAGCATGGAATAAGAAGACAATTGTCTACTCCTAGGACTCCTCAGTAGAATGGAGTTGTGGAAAGGAAGAACTAGACTATACAAGAGGTTACTAGAACCATGAAGATGGAATAAAATGTTCCACATGTTTATTGGAGAGATGATGTACATACTGTTGTCTACACTCTTAAATGGGTGAAGATCAAAGGTAATACTGGTAAAACCCCTTATGAACTATGGTTTTGTGATACTCCTATGAAATATTTCAAAGTTTTTGGTAGTAAATGCTATAACAAAAGAGATGAAGATCTAGGTGAGTTTGATGCAAGATGTGATGAAGGAATATTTCTGGGTTATTATAATCAAAGCAAGGCATACTGATGCTTTAACAAGAGACTGAAAAAGATTGTTGAAAGTGCTAATGTCAAGGTTGATGAAACAAAGGAGAGACCTTCAAGGTTTTGTGAATATGAATTAGATGATCAAAATGAAAGTCTAAATGAAGGAAAGCAAGCTCAGTTTACTCCAGAGAATCCAGTGACTCAAAAAGTTAATGCAAATGCTAAGGAACAAGTTCAAGAATCAAAAGTTGAAGAAAATCCCAAACCTCCCAGGTATGTAATATTAAATCATTCTGAAAATTAGATCATAGGAGATAAAAACAAAGGTGTTCAAATTGGAAGAAGAATTTCTGAAGAACAAGAGGAGTGTTGTCTAATTCCAAAGATTGAACCAAAATCAATGAATGAAGCTTGTAATGATGAAAGTTGGGTAAAAGCAATGGAAGAAGAATTAATAAAAATTGAAAAGAATCATACTTGGGATCTTGTTCATAGATCTGAAGACAAAAATGTAGTTGGAACTAAATGGGTCTTTCGAAATAAATTGAATGAAGATGGTGAAGTTGTGCGAAATAAAGAAAGATTAGTGTGCAAAGGATATTCGCAGGTAGAGGGAATTGATTTTGAAGAAACTTTTGCTCTGGTGGCAAGAATTGAAGCAGTCAAATTATTTCTTGCCTTTGTTTCTTACAAAGATTTTAAAGTTTACCAAATGGATGTCAAGTCAGTGTTCTTGAATGGAGAGTTGGAAGAAGGAGTCTACATTGAGTAACTGGAAGGATTCCAGTTGCCTGATCAAGGAGATTAGGTGTACAAATTGAAGAAAGCATTGTATGGACTTAAACTAGCCCCAAGAGCCTGGTATGCAAGATTAGATAATTATCTGCTAAAGTTAGGCTTAAGCAAAGGCACTGCTGACAGTAATCTTTATTTCCTGAAATTGATCATGAACATATCTTGATTTTTGAGGTATTTGTTGAAGATATCATCTTTGGTGGAAATGACAACATGTGTAAAAAATTTATTGATTAGATGCAAAGTGAATTTCTTCTTAGGTCTGCAAATCATCTAGTCAGAAAAAGGCATCTTCATATCTCAGTCTAAGTATGTGAAAGAGTTGTTGAAAAAGTTTGGAATGGAGTACTCCTATGGTAACTGGATGCAAGTTGAGTAAAGATGATGATTCCCCTAAGGCAGATCAGAAAAGGTATAGCTCAACAATTGGAGGACTACTTTATCTGACTCATACCAAACCTAATATTATGAATCTAGTTGGCCTTGTTGCTAGATTTCAAGCTAATCCTAGAGAATCTCATGTTGTAGAAATCAAAATAATTTTGATATATCCTATGGAACATCTAACTATGGTTTATGGTATCCTAGGGAACATCTGACTATGGCTTATGGCATCCTAAGGGTGATGATTTCACTCTTCATGCATATACAGATGCTAATTAGGCAAGAGATGTGGATGACAGGAAGAGTACTAGTGGAGGTGCATTTTTCTTGGGAAAGAGATTGGTTTCTTGGTTGAGCAAAAAGTAGGAGGCAATATCTCTATCTACTATAGAGGAAGAATACATAGAAGCAGCAAGAATTATACTCATGTTTTGTGGATGAAGCAAATGATTATTCAAGTGCAATAAACATTTCAAAGAATCCGGAGTTGCATTCAAAGACAAAGCACATATCCATCAAGTTTCACTTTTTGAGAGAAAGGGTAAATGAGAATGAAGTCAGATTGGAGTTTGTCTCATCAAAAGATTAGATTGTAGATATCTTCACTAAGCCTCTACCTAAGGATACTTTTGAGTATCTCAGATTGATGTTAGGGGTTATTACCCCTCTTGTTCAAAACTAAGGTGCACCAATGTGCATCAATCCGGTGGAATTCAAAGTCATAGCTTGTGATCTAGATTGGTGTTAAGGAGTTGCTAATTAGGGGGACTAGTCTGTATGCTAATTCTGGGTTAAGAAACAAAAAGAGGAAGAGATGATTGCAAATATGTGCCCTTTGCCATTGATGTCAAAGGGGGAGAGAAGTCATGTGAAAAACTTGGAAGTAAGGAGTTGATGGTGAAAGGGGAGCAGTAAAGAAAATGGTTGTAGGTGTGATAAGAGAAAGGGGGAGAATTTCTTGTCTTGATGGTTGAAACAATTTCTCACATCATATGTTGCTATTAATGATAATGGGGAAGATTGTTGCAAATATGTGCCTAATAGGTGTTGTCATTGATGTCAACATATCCTTGTTGTCATTGTTGTCAACTGTATCCCATTCTAGAATACTTGTATGTTGAGGATATTGAGAAAATTAGCCTCTCTGAAAGAAAGAAGTGAGTTACATATCTCTCTATAAGAGACAGTGAAGACAGTGTAGTTTAGTGAAGTAGATTGCTCCACATTCCCAGTGAGATGAAGATTAGAGTCTGCGGATGAAAGGGTGTTGTAAAGGATTTTCTAAAGTTGCTCCAGTTAAGATTTGAGGGATCTGCATGAAGAATTTTTTAAGTTATGGCCATCTGAGTAGAACTAGGTTTTGCAGTTGTTCAAAGGTAACAAAGTGACATATAATTGGTCCAGATTGATCTGCATTGGAATATTATGATTTGCAGATCTAGATTTGTGTTTGGGATGTCGGTGTGTATCCTCAACTCAAAAGTTTTATGGTTTGGAGGTCCATAAGAAATCATTCTAGTTTGACAGTCATGACAGTGAGAGTTCTTAAGTCCCCGAATGAAGATGCAAGTGTTTCTGGTGAAGTGAGGTGGTGCGGTTGTTCTTGTTGATTTCATTGTACTTGTGGTGGTCTCTAGATTCTGTGCCTACTGTGTTGATGGTCTGCATTAAGGATTGAGGTCATGGATAAAGATTTCTCCTTGGGTGTTACTGCTCTTTCTAGTCTTGGCTGACCCAATGCTTTGTGCATGTTAAGGATGATCTAATAGAGGTTCTATGAGGTGTGGCATGTTGTTTGAGGAAGATTTGGGTCCCAACTATGTTTGGCCAGCAATATAGTGATTCGCATTAAGTTAGATGTTTGTAGTGCCAACCATGATGTTTATTCCAAGGTTGATGAAGCATATAAATATGTGTGGTTGACTTGTGGAAAACCATCCTTGTACAAAAATGATAAGATCCTAAGAAAGGAAGAAAGGCAAAGTAGAGAAGAGGAAGAACATAAGAGGAAGAGTAGTAAAGGATGAGAAGATAGCAAAGAAGTGTTTAGGAGTAGAGTAGAAGTATTGTGCTCTTCAATGGAACTGACCTTGGCATGAAGAAGATGTTGTTTTCCAGTTTAATCTTTCTATGTTAAACTTATGAATGTTTCTGTAGGTAGTGAGCCTCTTTGAGCAGTGAGCTCTAGGCAATGCACCCGAAGGCAAGTGCCTTCCCATTTTTCTATTTGTTTAACAGAGAATAAATCTTGTGGGTTAACCCCCACCATGGTTTTTCCCTTAATCGGGTTTCTACGTAAAAATCCTTGTGTTATGTGTGTTGATTATGTTTCTTCTCATGTGTTGTCAATTCATGCTTTCATGGTTATATCATTAATCTGTTTATAAGTAGTAAGGAAGATTAATTGCAGCAAAAGATAAAAGTTTTGTGACAACTAACTCACCCCCCCTCTTAGTTGTCTGCCCAATTTCAACACAACCAACACATAAAGAGTAGGGGCATGTTGACAACCTTTTTCAATTGACTTGAAGAGTAAGAGGAATTTTTCCTACCATTAATGGTAAGATAGGCATAGGCATCTATGAACATTTGAAAAAAGTGAAGGAATTATGACTAAATCCTAGTTCTTAGACCATAACAATAATGAATGACCATTGTGTACAATCATAGGTTTTGGCAAAATTATTTTTCTTGAAAATGGCTTGTTGCTAAGAGTAGTGATCTCATTCCATACCTTCTCAAATAGTAATAATATTTTCTAGGATGTATTTGTTCTTGATGAACTATATTCTCTTAAGATGAATGATAAGGTGAAGTAAATATCATAGATAAAGACCAAGGACTTTGGAAATAATCTTGTAAGAGACATTCAACAACATGAAATTGGCTTCTAATTGCAGATGTCACTACAACAAAACAGGCCATTAGTGCCTAAAATAGCACCGGATTTTAGTGCAATTGAGCTCAGAAATTGGACACTTTGTTCGGCACAAAACTTGGTGCAATTTTGAATGATTACTTAAGCGTCGTATTTTGCAATGACTTTTTAGTTCCAAATTTTGTACCAACTTTTGTGCCGAAAAGCAACAGCTGGATTTGGTGCTAGATTTAGTGCCAAATTTTACACCCAATTTGGCTTCTGATTTTGCTTATGGTTTGGCTTCCAGGTTTGCTTCCTGTTTTGCTTCCATTTTTGCTTCTAGTGTTGCTTTTGATTTTTCTTCCAGATTTGCTTCCAATTTAGCACCAGATTTGACACCCAATTTGGCTTCTGATTTTGCTTTTGGTTTTGCTTCTTGTTTTGCTTCTAGGTTTGCTTCCAGGTTTGCTTCTAGTTTTACTTCTAGGTTTGCTTCTAGTTTTACTTCCAATTTTGTTTCCCATGTAGCGCCAGATTTGGCACCCAATTTGGCTTCCAATTTTGTTTCTTGTGTTGCTTCCAAGTTTGCTTATGGTTTTGCTTCAATTTTTGCTTCTAGTTTTGCTTCAATTTTTACTTCCAGTTTTGCTTCCCATTTTCCTTCTAGATTTGCTTCCAATTTAGCACTAGATTTGGCTTCCACTTTGGCTTCTGATGTTTCTTCTAGTTTGGCTTCTTGTGTTGCTTCCAGTATTGCTTCCAGTATTGCTTCCAGTTTGGCTTCCAGGTTTTCTTCCAATGTTGCTTCTGATTTTGCTTCCAGGTTTACTTCTAGATTTGCTTCCAATTTAGTGCCAGATTTGGCACCCAATTTAGCTTCCAATTTTGCTTCCATATCTGCTCCTATTTTTGTTTCTAGTTTTTCTCTCAGTTGTGCTTCGTATTTTGCTTCTTGTATGGCATTTAAATAGCTTCTTTTTTGGCTTCCTAATTGACGTCAAGTTTTGCTTCCATTACAAGCTCCTTTGTTGCTTTGGGTTTTGCTTCCAATTTAAAAAGATAATTATTATAACATGATAATCATCTATAATTAAAACAAGTGAGTCAAATATCTATAATTTAATTGAATTTTACAACATCCATCCTGCCATAAATTAAAATCATCATACGTAATAAATATCCATCCAAAAATCATCGACCACTTTCAATATATAAATTGACAAGTCAATTCTAGTAAAATCATCATCATATATAACTAAAACAAGTGAAAGTGAAATATACCAGTAGATCAATAACATGTCAAAATGATACATGTCCAACAGTCGACATAAGTTAAAATGATACATGTACAAATGATATAAGTAAAAATGATAAATTATGTAACTCCAAATGATACAGGTCAAGATGATACATGTCCAAATGGTATAAGTCAAATTGATACTTGTGAAAATGATACAACTCAATAATATGGTACTGTAGGCCGTGAAAATGATACATATGATAGTAACCATGAAAAGAGGCATCATAATGATATATCAGCAATGATCCATGATGCAGTCTATATGATCATGAATGTCACTGGCTACTACCAGCAACTGCCTCATCATCATCACCACCATCGTGATCATCATCATCATGATCATCATCGTCATTAGCCTCATTATCTTCTGTATCTACATCATCATCATCATCTACCATGTGATCTATACTAGAACCAATATAATTTGTATCTATATCATCAGGATAATCTTTAGCTTCTAGAAGACCCGTCTTCTATAAAAAAAACATTTAAAATAAAAAGTTATTATTTATTTCATGTAATAATTTATTTTTCTATTATATATATAATATTCCAACATATGAAGTGAAACCATAATCATATTACATCATATCAAAGTGCACATACCATAATAAAATTTCAAAAAAGTTATACCTAATATGCCATTCTAATGATGTAAAACATGCAACAATTCTAATAAACATTACTAAAGATCATAAAAAAATTGTTATACAATTTAACTATCAACTGTAAATTCTATTACATAACCTTAAGTGCCACAAATTGCGTGGTCAATGTATGTTCTTTTTCACTATTAATCTAATAACTTGGATTAGACAGAAACATTAAAGAGTTTTTAAGTAGCAATTAATTAAATTCTCTTACATGTCATTAATGAATGCACAATTTTTTTTCAATAATTATTTATCTTAAGGCTCATGAGTAACCTTAAGATAAAGATCTAATAGTTGTTCCATGGGGAAAGTTTAACAAACCAAATGTAATTGTCAACTTTTCACCATGGTGGTAGAGAAATAATTCTTTTTCCCATCCTTCCACAACATTAAGTAAATTCTTGAATCTGAAAAATACTTGCTGCCTACATCTTCCAAGCCAATTTCTCCAACTTTGTATAGTTCTCTTTTGTCTATGGATGTGATCTGTCTTCTACACAAAAAAGCATGTACCATTTTATGCCCTTCAAAATAACTGCATCCAAGCATTTTTTTAATTTCTCTATCTTTCATCAATCTCCTTACCTCACCACACCTGCCCACTTGTGGATAGATGTTTGAGAGAAGAACATAAGTTGTGTAGAATTTTTAGGATCCAAATAAAAAAGTAGTGTTGTTGTCAATACTCCTATACCTATATTCATATGTGATCTATAGGCACCAAGAAAACACATGCGTCCAACCAGAACAGATTTAACAGGTATCTCAATGATAAAGTTTAGGGTCTCTTCAAGATAGCCAACAAAGGCAAGGAGGTCAACCATGCATGTAAATAGAGAGGCCCTAGTTAGTAGGTTGTATGGGGAGAAGGATGGTTCTCATTTTCAAGAATCCTAAGTCTCATTGCTACATATGTTGCTTAAAGAAGGGCCAATTTTAAACTACGTAGTTATTTTGTGACTCACTTTGTGCAATGAAATGATGAAATTCGAATCTCCTTATATCACTGTAGATTTGCATACAACAAACTCCAATACAATAACGCAATACAATGCAGACTTAACTTTATGGTATCTTAGCCTAGACATGACACTACAAAAATTTGAAGGTACCTCCTACTAAAGATGTTGTGCCATAGACCAGATACCACTGTACAGTATATATCACATCTACAATAACAATTTCCTTCCAAATGTAGGGTTAGAGTCTATGATTAACATGCATAGACCTTTCTATTGTTTACAAGATAGTTCCTTAGTCAACACCATACTAGTGTCCACAAGATGTTTCCACAGTTAAAATAAGAAATTAATGCTACTTTGCAAACAATAAGCAAGACTTTGGAGAGCTTAAAGTTTCCATTTACATCCATCCACAATAACTTAATCAATCCTTAGGATTTTATGGACAATGAAACAGAAGGTCCTATATTCCATTTATGAGTCCTCTATCCAAATGACACAGTGATCAGGAGTACATAATATCTACTATTCTGTGGGTAGTGCTCAGACATTCAAACACAGGGAAGTCCATACTAAGATAAATTTGTTCACAACTAGTCTCCAATTTAATAAATACTAGTTTGAAATCACATTTCTATTTTAGTGCAAGTCATTACAATGAACTCAAAGGTCATTGTCATCAAATGAATGCCATCATAATAGACTGTTCTAGTTACAAGTACAATACAACTATTGCAATGTTACACAAATGTATGAATTGACAAAACTCATTCTTTCCAAGAGTCAACACATAATCAAATACAATCATGTAGTCTTGTTTCAACATTGTATTCCATATTGTCTTTAGCAATGCAAACCTCATAACCTTGGAGGGAGTGTTGGGGGGCAAGTTGACTTGAACCAAGGATCCAAAACCATCCCAAAAGCCCACCTAGGAGTGGCATTATTAATCCCAAGAAGACCTCACACCACAATTGAGAGAGTGGACATTTATAGGTGAAATACCAACACCATTAGGGTTTACAACCATGTCAAAAAAGAAAACCATAAACCAAGCCAGGTTTCCTCAAGACTCGTGGTATGTTGCAATGATAACATTATAGCAATTCTAGCTAGATTTTGAAACTCCACCTCAAACTGTCACCAAATTAATGTAGCTTCCTTCATGATAGAAATCCAAAACACAATAACCAACAGTTTGCCACAGTTTGTAAGTCCCATGATCTTAAGTCTGAACTCTCATAGTTAACAATATTTTCCTCATCCAAACCCTTTAGCATAGGCTTTCACAAGACCACATACAGTTACACAAGTTAAAGGAAATGTTTCACCAAAATGGTCAGTGTAGTTTTACAATAATGGATGACAAGGAGCTTTACTTCAAAGAAAGGTTAGCTTAGTTGAAGAAGACCAGTTGGCAATTTGAATCTTAGTCTCCAACCCAAACAACAAGACACTCAGCCAACATGATGAGTACACCCAAAGTCTCTCTTCCTCTAAATCACTTATAGTCCAACCATCAACCTTCCTTCCTCGACCCCAAGGCAAAAAGAAGAATTCCCCCCCAAAATGGTTCCCCACTCCTTCCTTTTCGCCCTCACATACCCCAAAACCAAGCACATTAAAGACTAGTACTTCCCAATGTTGTTATGGCAGAGGAGAGTTAATGCCTATTGCCAATGATGGCTGCTTCTCAACAAAAAAAATGTGCATATTAAAATTTAAATGTCCACTATTATATTTCAAAGGTTTGAAATATAACAAACAACGTAACTGTAATGCATGCCCCCCTTTAAGTCTTATAATAAAAAGGTTAGGAAACAAAGACTTGAGATAAACCCTTTGGTAGGTTCACTTAGGAGACCACCTAAAAACTCAATGATAACTACATCCACATGATCAACACGAATGAAAAGTGACCTATGAATAACAATCCACTTGAGTGAAAAAGACAAAGACCAATAGAAACCAAACACAACAAATAGAGTACAACTGTAACTATTTGTCTCAAGTATCACTCTATAATGTCTTCAAAGTTTATTGAAACTCAACACAAGAAATGCAAATTGACATATCAACTATTGATACCTTGTTCTCCATCCAGATTACAAAATTGGTCCACTTTTTTCTTTGTAACATTTCCTTTTCAAATTGTGTTGGTTGACGACCATATTTCTCCTCCTATCAAAACATGGCACATGGACTAGTTAAACTAATTAATATGCAATCATTTACTTTTTCCTATGAAATTAAAAAAATATCATTTAACATATTAAATATACATACAAATGTATAGATCAAGGCCTGTAAACCTTTCTGGCCACTGTGATGAGTGGCACGAAGTTTGTCAAGCCTAGCCTTGGAGGCCTTGTCCTAAAACATATACAAATGCAATTTAGGTAAAGCACAAATAAAATTTAAAAACTATTTAATAAATTTGATATAATCTTATGAGAAAATTCAAATACCTGCATACTCTCCTCACCGGACTTCCTCCATGCATCGAACTTCTCATATGTTTTTACAAGATCTTTCCATACTTTGAGACTTACATTAATTGGCCTTTTTTTGAGCCTTTGCTTGGGAGGGATTTTTTTATCTTTTTTGTTTGGTTGCACCGAAATCTCTTGCATTTTTAGACATTCATAGCTTTATTTTCTTTATAGACAAACCTATGCCAAATTCAGTCTCCATGTCTTGGATAACTGATTTTTGCAGGTCTATGGGTATCTTTGAGAATGGAAAATATAGATGGTCTTTGCACTATTAAAGGCATGATTCCTTCAACCTATTCACAAACATTTTTCCAGCATCTGTTATTCGGATTTCCCTTCAAACCACATTGTATTCTATCTTGGTATCGTAGCTACCAATGCAAGATGCAAAACATGGTGTGGTGGTCGAAGAAGTCTATGTCCTAGGAGTGGCTGGGACATTGGAAGCCTCTGCTCCCTGTTCCACATTCTTAAAGGTTACTGTTATTGATTTCCTCCTGGATCTTTTGCCTGATCCATGACTGGTTGGGGAATCAATTGATTCCCTTTGACACTATTGATTTGGTTGCAATGTTTCAGGGGCTTTACTAGATCATTTTTCTATGTATTTGGCAATCATTGTCAAGTCAACACCATCCAATTTGGTCACTGCGTCTACCCCCAATATGGAAGCCAATACCTCTTTATCTTTGTTAGTCTCATGTCCCTATATATATAAACTAAATTTCTTTTTTAAAATTTAGAAATAGAAAACTAAATAGTAAAAATCAAAGAAATAATGAAAATATTTACAAATCTATAAATTAACAGTGAATTACATGATTGTGGCCAGAGTTTGCTCCCTTCCCTCTATTGCTTGACATTTTGAGGTGACCTAGGGCAAATTATTTTCATCCAACCTATGGATGCAGTCATAGCCATGTATGAATTAATAGTGTGCTTGACCAATTGTAGCCAAAAACAAATATGCAACCAAAAACAAAACTTAACAGCTTGTATTTTGGGTATGATGTACAAAGAGACCTTATTTGACAGGCCTTCTAAAAATGGTAAATGCAAGTTATACTACAAGCAAGGATAATTAATAACATTACTACTCAAATTTACCCTAAAGTGTGAGTACAACATCTTAGAAAAACTTTCTTTGAGCACAAAATTATATCAAAATATGAACAAACTTGATTGAATGGCTGAGGTAGCTAGAAACCCCAAATTTAGCCGCTAGCTAAAGCAATTTTTTATCTTTTGGATGTCTAGAACCAAAAACAAATAAAATACAAATTCATAGATCTGTTGTAGAAACTTTTCAGTAACTTCCGTTTTCGACACAATAAAGTCGTCGCTTCGAAGGAAACCTAAAATAGAGGCAGAGTACACTATGTTGTGGGCTTAAATGTATTAACTTATTTGTGTTTTTTTTGTGGTATGTTTTAACACTGGCACGATTTTTTTTTTCATTCATTAGTTGGTACTAAAGTCAGCATCTCTAACATTAAGTTTTGCGCCAACTTTCAGCCCTAAATATAATCTCTTTGGGATGCCAAAACTAGCATGAAGTGCGACTAATTTAGCACCATCATCATCCATCTCCTAAGAAAACATCTCCAGTCCACCCTACACCACCTCTGTATCACAAGCTTCAACATTTATGGGGATGTGTGCAACCATTGGTTACGGTTGCCTTCCATTCCGTAATAAATCTACCATCATTCATCCACTATCCTACATACCCTTCACATACCATCCCTATGGTCCATGCTTTGGCATAAGTCTAACATAATCCACATTATAATCAACTATTTTCCCTACATAATCCACTTTTCTCCCCTCTATGATGCAGAGTGGCACAAGGGAAGCAACACACAAAGGTTTACTCTATTGTCCTTTGCCCACTCACCCACTTCAACTAGCCTTCAACCAACCAACCAACCAAAGGAACATACAAGGCATATGAAGGATTTGATGTCCAGACTATTGTCCAACCTCTAAGGCTTCTCCAACACCTTAAGACAGATCAACAAACACTTTCTATGCAGTTGGTTTGATCTCCAACTTCCCAAAACTCTTCAACCTATACCTTGACTAGTAAGGCTACTAGCCCTCCAAACTAGGTTTTCTCAACAAAACTTGACAAATCCCAAATGACCAGGTAAGTGAATGATGGTTTTAGATACCCCTTATGGGACCCTATCAAACTCCCAAGTCTCCTATTCCAACTCTACTCCAGCAATCCAAAACACTCATTAGGTCTCTAGGCCTAATTGATCAATTTAGGCTAGGTTACAAAGCAAGTGCTCAAAATTGGGTGCATAGGTCAGGGGCAGGAATTTGGAATGCTTCTACCATGTCCCTACAACACAAATCCATAATTTAGTTGCTCACCTTATCAGGATTCTATCATCTACAACCTCAAATAGCATGAAATTGGCCAAATACAATGAAATACTTGACCTAGGGCATCACCTTAAAAATAGAAGACTGCATTTTCCAACAAAAATATTTTGGAATCTCATAGTACATACCCCTAGCCTGCATTTCACCAGTTTTTATGAATTTTCAACAGTGGGAATGCATTCTAGGGCCGGATTTCTATGGCTGCCCTAGAAAACAGGGTTTCTAGACCTGTTTTGAAAGAAAAATCTATAACTTTTGATCCTGACCACTTTAGGACCTCAAACTAGTTGTATTGGAACCCTGACTCCAAGAGATTTCAGAAAAAATGTCATTTGCACACGTGAAAAGTCCGTACAGGCCATACAACAGTGAAAATACAGTAAAAAATAGTTAGTTTCTTTGATTTCTGTGCACAAATTCCATACAAAAACTTCCTCCTCCATACTGGAGTAAGATGTTTACCATATTAACCCATCCCATTTGGTATGCAACTTGAAAAATTAGTTTGAACTATCCAAAATGAGTTGCAACCGCCCAATGTGTCATAATACATTGACAATATTTGACACTATGGTATTTTTGCATTAACACTATGGTTTAGCTTGTCCAAAGGAATCAAACCATCCTCCATACTCTGAAAACATGATAAAACACACAAACAATAAAAAAAAACTCAAAAACCAATCCTTTAGACCTTCTAGGCCTGATTGGCACAACAAGGATCCAAGTGGACTAAGCATGATTGAGGTTTATAGGGTCACCTCAATCATCTTGACCACACAAAAGGGGCCATACAAACATGGCTAAAGCCTTATTACAAAACACATTAAACAAAAATCACAACCTTTCAAAAAAATGCAAACAAAGTGACTTTAGGAACCAAGGTGCTCCTAGGTGCCCTGCACCATACACCCACTGTCAAATAGAACTCAAGTCTCTTGAGTTGGAATGTTGTCAAATGTGAAACCTGCCTTCTCAATGTCTGCCCTGCTCATCCAAGTGGCATCCTCCTGAGGTTTGTTTAGCCACTTCACCAAATAGTCATGATAGGTGTGCCTTCTAGTTTGTTTTGCAATCCTCTTGTCCAAAATGCACTCAATCTGATTTGGAGATGAAGGAATGAGTTCCTGGAGTGTCTGATCAGTTTGATCTTCTTCAATAGCAGTTTGAGGATCAGATCCTTTATAGGGATAAAGGTCTAAAACATTAAAAATTGGAGACAAAGCAATGCCATCCGGAAGTCTGATTTTATATGCATTTTCTCCACATTTCTTGAGCACTTCACAAGGCCCAATCTTCTTCATGAGTAGCTTAGTGTGTTTACCTATAGGGAGCCTCTCCTTCTTCAGATGAACCATTACTAAATCACCTTCCTTGAACTGCAAATCCCTTCTTTTTCTGTCAGCAAATTGTTTATATTTCTGAGAAGTGGACAGCAATTTCTGTTGTACTTGTTCATGGACATCTTTCATGACTTGAACAAAGTCTTCAACCAAGGCACTACTGTTTTCCAGTCCTTTAACCTCCCTTAGTTCCAAAATACCCCTTGGGTGAGTGCCATAAACAATTTGGAAAGGAGATAGGCCGGTGCTTCTATTGACAGTGTCATTGTATGAGAACTCTGCCTGAGCCAAAATTGAATCCCAACTAGCACCCTGCTCCTTGGTTAGGCATCTTAGGAGGTTGCCAAGTGACCTATTAATCACCTTTGTTTGTCCATCAGACTGAGGGTGATAGGTAGATGATAAGGACAAATTTGTACCTAGTCTCTTCCACAGTGTCCTCCAGAAGTGTCCAATGAACTTGGGGTCTCTGTCTGAGATTATGGACAAAGGTAAACCATGTAACCTGATGATTTCCTTGAAGAAAAGACCTGCTATGTGTGAGGCATCATGTGTGGTTCTACATGGGATGAAGTGAGCCATTTTTGAGAACCTATCTACAACCACAAAAATGCTGTCATGTCCATTCTTTGTCCTAGGCAAACCAAGTACAAAGTCCATACTTATGGAATCCCAAGGCTTTGAAGGAATAGGTAGAGGAGTGTATAAACCTACATTTGATGTATGCCCCTTTGCTCTTTGGCAAATTTTACAAGTTTCAACAAACTTCCTTACATCAGTTGGCAATTTGGGCCAAAAATAGTACCTCCTAACCAATTCTAGGGTCTTATCAATACCAAAGTGACCTGACATGCTGCCACAATGCTTTTCCTTTATTATATTCTCTCTAAAAGATCCTCTTGGGATACACAACATGCTACCCTTGAAAAGATATCCATCTTGCAACAAAAAATCAAAAAAATTAGTATTATACCTTCCTGTCATGGCCTTGCAAGATAGGTATGGTTCTTTGAAGTCTTCATCTGCTGTATACTGATCTTTAATGGCATGAATACCCGTACTTTCCAACTGAATAGTTTGCACAACAAGATTTCTCCTGCTTAAGGCATTGGCTACCTTATTGGCCACTTCTTTCTTATGTTTTATAGAGAAGGTGTATGCTTGGATGTACTCCATCCACTTGACATGTCTGTGATTCAACTTTTGCTGCCTGTTCAAGAAGCTTAATGCATGGTTATCGGTAAAAACTATAAATTCCTTTGGCAATAAGTAGTGTCTCCATTTCCTCAATGACTGAACCATGGCATATAACTCTAGATCATAGGTGGAGTAGTTTTGTTTTGCCTCATTTAACTTCTCACTAAAGAATGTGACATGCCTCCCATCTTGACTTAGGACTCCTCCAACAGCCCTCTTACTTGCATCACACTCTACCACAAAGACCTTGTCAAAATCAGGTAGCACTAGGATTGGTTTTTCTGAAATTTTTTTCTTTGACAGTTCAAAGGCTTGATTGGCCTCATTTGTCCATAAAAACACACATTGCTTGCCCCCTTTTATGGTGTCAACAAGTGGAGCACAAATGCCACTAAACCCTCTAATGAACTTTCTATAAAAGCTGCATAAACCATGGAAACTCCTTACCTCCGAGGCTATTGTAGGTGTGGGCCAACTAAGAATGGCTGCAAACTTACTTGGATCCATTTTTAGGCTACCCTTGGAGATGACAAACCCCGAAAATATCAACTTTTCTTGTAGGAAGACACATTTGTCAAGATTGATTCTCAACTTCTCCTCTTGAAGCCTCCTGAGCACTTGATGGATAGGCCTTATGTGATCTTCCTTGCTGTCACTAAAAATTAGTATATCATCCAAATATACAACAATAAACTTGTTAAGGAAAGGTTTTAACACTTCATTCATCAATCTCATGAAGGTGCTTGGTGCATTTGACAAGCCAAAAGGCATGACAACCCATTCAAATAGTCCTTCATTGGTTTTGAAGGTGGTTTTCCACTCATCCCCTTCCCTTATCCTGATTTGGTGATAACCACCTTTTAGATCTATCTTGGTAAAATACTTAGCCTTACCTAAGCAATCCATTAAATCTTCTATTCCAGGCATTGGAAATCTATACCTGATAGTAATCTTGTTGATGGCCCTAGAATCAGTGCATAGTCTCCATGTTCCTTCCTTCTTGGGTGCAAGTACTACAGGTACTACACATGGGCTAATACTCCTTCTGATAAGTCCTCTATCCAACAAGTCTTGGATTTGTCTTGCCACTTCAGTATTTTGCTCTAGAGTCAACTTGTAGGCTGCTTGGTTTGGTAGGGTGGATCCAGGGATGAGATCAATGCAATGACTAATCTCCCTCTTTGGTGGAAGGGCATCCTTGCCTTCATTGGCTATCACATCCTGAAACTTCTCCAATAGTTCTTCCACTTCCTTTGGTCCAATCCTCCTAAGAGGTTGCTGCACTTTGACCTTCTTGGGATTCACATCCTTGGGCTTGATGACTACTGCAAAACATGGCACTTTCTCTTCCTTGAGGTTAGCCAAAAACTCTTTTTCACCTACCAACATAACTGAACTAGAAATGACTTTCTCTTTGCAATCATCAATCAAAGGAGTCATTGTAAACTTTTCACCATTCTTGGATAAATGAATCGCATTGTTCTTACCATCATGTTGGGCACTTGTGTCATGTTGCCAAGGCCTTCCAAGAAGAAGGTGGCATGCATCCATATCCACTATCTCACAAAGAACCTTATCATGATATTCACCTATCTTGAATTCAACCCAACATTGCTCTTTCACCACAATTTATTGTTCCTTGGTTAGCCAAAAGACTCTATAGGGGTTAGGATGAGGCATTCTTTCCAATCCTAACTTAGTCACCTATTCATTAGAAGCCAAATTTTCAGAGGAACCTGAATCTACTATTACCTTGCAAACTTTTCCTTTCACCTTGCAAGTTGTTCTGAACAGATTGTTTCTT
This sequence comes from Cunninghamia lanceolata, assembly GCA_027924645.1. Taxonomy (NCBI): domain Eukaryota; kingdom Viridiplantae; phylum Streptophyta; class Pinopsida; order Cupressales; family Cupressaceae; genus Cunninghamia; species Cunninghamia lanceolata. The sequence continues at coordinate 11,308,408 of BSBN01000534.1, read as the reverse complement.
TGGGGCTGCTCCTTGGTGGCTGGCATGATGAGGGATCTATTAAACATGATGCATTCTCCACTCTCAGGTGCTGCAAACTTGGAAAAGGTTGTTTGGTAACTTGTGGTGCTTTGACAGTCCTCTTCTTGAAGGAGTTGTACTCTTCTTTCTTTCTGATTTGCAGAAGTGTTTCCCATCTTCTCCGGGCACCTAAAGGACTGATGTCCAATCTGATTGCAAGAGAAACACCTTCCAGTAAACATATTGGGACCTCTGCCCCCACTTCTTCTTCTGCCATTACCTCTACCCATAAACTGAGCCTTATCAGCACTATTTTTATCAGCCTGCCCTTGGCTGCCTTCTTGTGATCCGCCACCTTGGAATCTAGAGAAATTATCTTTGTTTTGAAATCTGCCCCTACCCCTAAAGTTCTAATTTCCTCTGCCTCTGCTGCTGCTGTATGAATCACCTTTTCTTCTTTGTTTATCCTCAATTCTCAATGTCATTTGAAAACACTTATGGACTGTCTCCAGGTTAAAGAGAGTTAATTCATCTTGAATGGAGAACTTGAGGCCATTAAGATACCTTGCAAGCATCTGTTTTTCATTCTCAGGCATCTTGGCTTTCAATGTCATCTTGTGAAACTCCTCTGTGTAGGTGCTCACGTCCATGTCCTTTTGTCTCAAGTTGTGCAACTTCTTGTTCAAGTTGACCTCATAATCCTCAGGGACAAATTGCTTCTTGATTTCAAGTACCATCTTCCTCCATGTAGAGATAGGATTCCTATCATCTTCTATCCTTTCATTTTGAATAAAATTCCACCAACTCAAGGCTGGTCCTTTCATTCTTGATTTGGCAATCCTTACTTTTTGATTTTCTGCCACTTCTTCATATTCAAAATAGTTCTCCATTGCCTCAATCCAATCAAGGCACTCCTCTAGATTCATCTTACCAGGAAACATAGGTAAGTCTGCCTTAGTGTCCTTCCTACTCAACTTTCCAAGTGCATCTAGGAATTGTCTCTCTGACATGCCTCCTTGTGGCTCTTCCATAGGCACTTCTTCTTCCTCATCTTGATCCTCTTCATCTGAATCTAAGATGACTTCTGACTTCTTCTTCTTGTCTTTGTCTTTCTTCAACTTTTCTATCTCAGCCTCCATCCTTTTGTTCTTGGTTGCTTGCTCTCTCACTATCTTTGCCAATTCGGCATTAGTCACCTTTCAAGGAATTTCCTCCTCTTCTCCTCTACCTCCCATCTCTTTGATGGCTCTGATACCACCTGATGCAGAGTGGCACAAGGGAAGCAACACACAAAGGTTTACTCTATTGTCCTTTGCCCACTCACCCACTTCAACTAGCCTTCAACCAACCAACCAACCAAAGGCACATACAAGGCATATGAAGGATTTTATGTCTAGACTATTGTCCAACCTCTAAGGATTCTCCAACACCTTAAGACAGATCAACAAACACTTTCTATGCAGTTGGTTTGATCTCCAACTTCCCAAAACTCTTCAACCTATACCTTGACTAGTAAGGCTACTAGCCCTCCAAACTAGGTTTTCTCAACAAAACTTGACAAAACCCAAATGACTAGGTAAGTGAATGATGGTTTTAGATACCCCTTATGGGACCCTATCAAACTCCCAAGTCTCCTATTCCAACTCTACTCCAGCAATCCAAAACACTCATTAGGTCTCTAGGCCTAATTGATCAATTTAGGCTAGGTTACAAAGCAAGTGCTCAAAATTGGGTGCATAGGTCAGGGGCAGGAATTTGGAATGCTTCTACCATGTCCCTACAACACAAATCCATCATTTAGTTGCTCACCCTATCAGGATTCTATCATCTACAACCTCAAATAGCATGAAATTGGCTAAATACAATGAAATACTTGACCTAGGGCATCACCTTAAAAATAGAAGACTCTATTTTCTAACAAAAATCTTTTGGAATCTTATAGTACATACCCCTAGCCTGCATTTCACCAGTTTTTACAAATTTTCAATGGTGGGAATGCATTCTATGGCTGCCCTAGAAAACAGGGTTTCTAGACCTGTTTTGAAAGAAAAATCTATAACTTTTGATCCTGACCACTTCAGGACCTCAAACTAGTTGCATTGGAACCCTGACTCCAAGAGATTTCAGAAAAATGTCATTTGCACACATGAAAAGTCCGTACAAGCCATACAACAGTGAAAATGCAGTGAAAAATAGTCAGTTTCTTTGATTTCTGTGCACAAATTCCGTACAAAAACTTCCTCCTCCGTATTGGAGCAAGATGTTTACCATATTAACCCATCCCATTTAGTATGCAACTTGAAAAATCAGTTTGAACTGTCCAAAATGAGTTGCAACCGCCCAATGTGTCATAATACATTGACAATATTTGACACTATGGTTTAGCTTGTCCAAAGGAATCAAACCATCCTCCATACTCCCAAAACATGATAAAACACACAAACAATCAAAAAAACTCAAAAACCAATCCTTTAGACCTTCTAGGTCTGATTGGCACAACAAGGATCTAAGTGGATTAAGCATGATTGAGGTTTATAGGGTCACCTCAATCATCTTGACAACACAAAAGGGACCATACAAACATGGCTAAAGCCTTATTACAAAACACATTAAACAAAAATCACAACCTTTCAAAAAAATGCAAACAAAGTGACTTTAGGAACCAAGGTGCTCCTAGGTGCCCTGCACCACTCTAGAATCCACATCATAATCCACTATCTGCCTAATCCATTTACCTTCCATATATCCCTTACCAACATCGATGAGGGCACTCGACATGGTCCATCCACAAGGACATCATTCTATAATGGGACTATAACCTTTCATTGCAGCATAACACAACCTTCAACCCTCAACCCTAAAAACTATACCTTAAACTCTAATCCCTCCACCCTAAACCCTAATCCCTCAACTATAAATGCTATCCCTAAAGCCTAAAGCCTCAACCCTTAAACCTTAAACCCTAAACCCTCAACCCTAAACACTATACCTTAAACTCTAATCCCTCAACACTAAACCCTAAACCCTCAACTCTAAACACTATACCTTAAACTCTAATCCCTCAGCACTAAACACTAACCCCTCAACCTTAAACCCTATCCCTAAACCCTCAACCCTAAATAATACTATGCCTTAAACCCTAGACCCTCAACTCTAAACTATAATCCCTAAACCCTCAACCCTCAACACTATACCTTCAATCCTAATCCCTCAACCCTCAACCCTCAACCCTAATCTTAAAGCTAAGATTAAATCTTTCACTCATTCCACCATCCTCAAGGGATCCAGAAATGCAAAATTGGATGCATCTGCTCATAAAGCCAAACATCCTAAGGGCCCTCATGCCTTAGGACATAAAAACAAAGAGTCAAAGAAAAATCAATCCAAAAAGTTATCCAATGCCATACCTCCACAAGCAAAGTCCAAAACCAAAATGGTATGGATAGCTAAGCAACAAGAAATCAAGTTAAATGAGGCATCTACCTCTAAAAAATCCCAACCATCTAGTCCAATCTCAAATTCCCATTCAGCTCAAAATGTCAAAACATTCCATCTCACAAGCAAAACAAAAGTAATAAAATGCCTAAGTCTATGTGGGTTCCTAAAGCCCTTCACCATCCATCTCCTAAGCAAACATCTCCATTGCACCCTACACCACCTCCACATCACAAGTTCCAATGTTTATGGGGATGTGTGCAACCATTGGTTATGGTTCCCTTCCATTCTGCAATAAATCTACCATCATTCATCCACTATCCTACATACCCTCCACATACCATCACTATGGTCCATGCTTTGGCATAAGTCCGACATAATCCACATCATAATCCACTATTTCCTTACATAATCCATGTCATAATCCACTTTTCTTCCCTCTAGATTCCACGTCATAATCCACTATCTGCCTAATCCATTTTCCTTCCATGTATCCCTTACCAACATCAATGAGGGCACTCGACATGGTCTATGCGCAAGGACATCATTATGTAATGGGACTATAACCTTTCATTGCCACGTAATGCAACCTTCAACCCTCAACCCTAAAAACTATACCTTAAACCCTAATCCCCTTTTCAACCAAGATCAAAACATTATACCCTTAATCTCATAATAGTAATCAATTGTATTACAAAATCCATAATTAACCTAAGTCTTGCATATCCATTCCATGAATTGTACTCTTTGCCTTTCCTAAGAACATATCGGACCAATGTCACCCAATTGTTGGAACCTTTCACCTTGTTATATCGATGGCCTGATAAAGATATAGTATCACTATATCGGCAAAACAATGATCTATTGAGGTAACCTTAGAGGTCATCCCACCGATAGACTGACAAAATGGAATAAAATGAGCTTATTAGGATAACATGCAGACATCGGTGGAAACCACATCATGGTTCCACCAACAGGCCGATAAAGTTGGTAGAAGAAGGTTATATCACCGTAACATGTAGATTTTGGTGGAATACATATCAAACCCTCACTGATGAGCCGATGAACTCGACAGGAGTTAGCTTATCTTTTGAACATGTCAACTTCAGCAGAACTTATATACGAGTTCCCCCGACATGCCAATAAAACCAGGAAAAACAAAAGCATCATTGTAGCATGTAAGGATCGGTGGAACTAAGGATGAAGTTCTACCGATAGCTTGAAATAACTATAAAACATTGAGGATATGAAGAATAATGGCTGGACTAGGCCACAGTGGGGAAACTTCATGTGGAACCTCACCGATGGACCGAGAAAGGGAAATTTATTGATGGAAGGGATGGACTTTGGTGGAATATAAAACAAAGCCTGAGTGATACGACAATGCTTGTTAGACAAGATTGATGTGACATTCCAAGACATCACTCGAATATTTGCAATTAATAAACTAGCAAGATACACATCGATGGTGCATTTATGAGCTGAGATTGAAATAAATTATTCCACTGCTGTAAGATTTGGCTGAAGAAGGTTATATCGTCAGAACATATCAACTTTGGCAAAACTTATATACTAGTTCCCTCGACATGCCGATAAAACCAACAAAGAGAAAAGTATCCTTGTAGAATGTAAGTATTAGTGGAACTAAGAATAAAGTTCCACCGATAGCCCGAAATAACTATAAAACATTGAGGATATGAAGAACATCAGCCGGACTAGGGCACATCAAGGCAACTTCGTATGGAACCTTGCCAATGGACTGAGGAAAGGAAATTTATTGATGGAAGGGATGGACTTCAGTGGAATATAAAACAAAGTCTCAGTGATACAACAATGATTATCAAACAAGATTGATGTGACATTCCAAGACATCAGTCGAATATTTGCAATTAATAAACTGGCTCGATGGCAAGATAGACATATCAAGGTGCATTTATGAGCTGAGATTGAAATAAGTTATTCCACCCCTATAAGATTTGGCTGAAGAAAGAAGGAGAAAGAAATTTTCACCTCTCGTAAAGCAAGGAGTAGAAAAAGGCAAATCAGAAATATATTTGAAGTATATCAGTCCTGACTATAAATTTATACTATGTAGAAGCTTTGGAGTCTGCATTATGAAAAATAATCCAGAGAAACATAAAGTTAAAAAGCAGAAGGTTGAGAAAAGATCACTGAATCAAGATTTAATTGACCAATGCCCAAGGTCTATGCTGAGACCAAAAAGAAGTTCCCAGACTAATCCCTCCATAGATAAATTCATAGACGACTATAAGGAATTAGAAGATGTTTGGACCCCTCTTTGAGGGTATCAATTGTTTCTGTATCATTTGAAGAAACAATATAGCAATGATCTTGTATGCAACCCTTGGAGGTTAAATTTAGCAAGGCTAATAGTGTGTAATGTCTTTATCAACGTGTATTTGATTAAGGCCTTAGCTAGCAAATATGACCCGAAAACAAGAATTATTAGATCACACACTGGTGACAATATATTGGTGCTTTCCAAGGATTTTATTGTGAATGTTTTTCAATTAGAATATGTCTTTGCCACACCCATTATAGTTAGAGACCTATTGCTAGAGTATAGGCATATGGACACCAATTATTAAAAGAGGCAAGTTACCTTTACACAAGCTAAAAGATGATAAGGGTCAGATGAGGAAATTTTCCAATGCTAAGAACCCTCCATTTTCTGAAGAATTATTTGAGGAGTACTTTCGTTACACTTATTATGCTGCTGGTCAAGTCTTAGGTGTCAAGGTTCCCCCACAAATGTCAATTACACCTATGGTGTTAGCTGCAGATATTCAAACAAAGGGAGAAAGGCCTTTTGATTATGCAAGTTGCATAGCTAATGCTCTAAACCATGGATTGGAGAAAATCAAACATAATAGTGATAAGATTAATTTCAAACACTACTCTTTGTTAATGCATTTGATTTTGCACGAAGGGCATGGTAGAGGATGGTGGAGTTTAGAGATGAAATTTTGGGACTCGTTTTACAATGGGGACCCAAAACCAGTGCAAATGAGGACTTCACTCTGGGATTGTCGTTTTGACATATCTCATTAGTTTGGCTTTGAAGAATATTTTGTGAAGCCTCTAATGCAACTATTGGCACATTCTCATGATATAGCCTCTCTCCCAGGATACAAAGGTTTCTTAGGCCAAAGGAAAATGATCGAAATACTAAGGTGGGTCATAACTGGGGAGATTGGTATGCCTTTTTGTTGCAAGTATGGGCCTAACCGATGTTATCATTGATGTCAACATATTCCTGTTGCATTAATGTCAAGGATTTGATGAGCTATGTGTTGAGGATATTGAGGAAATTAGTCCTATCAGGAACAGAGAAGAACAGTAAAGACAATGGAGCTCTATGAAGTGAAGATCCAAGCTAGATGAAGATCAGAGAATGCGCATCAAAGGGTTTGTAGATATGTGTCTAAAGATGATCGAGTCAAGATTTGAGAGGTACACATAAATATTTTGAGAAGTTATGGCCATATGAGTAAAATTGGTTCTAGCAGTTATTCAGAGGTGACAGAGTGACACAAATAGGTCCGGTGAGATCTGGAAATGCAATATCTTATTCTACGGATTTGGTGGAATGTTTAGGAAGACAATGTGAATTGACAACTCAATTGGTTCATGGTCTGGAGGTCCGCACGCATTTATTCTAATGTGACAGTGATGACAGGCTGTGTTCTTGAGGTTCCCAATGAAGATGCGAATGATTTCAATAAGTAGAAGAGGTGTGGATGTCCTTGGTGATTCAGGCAAGCTTGTGGGGGTCTCTAGATTGTGTCCAATTTGTGTTGGCGGTCTGCATTGAAGATTGATCTCGTAATTGAAGATTTACTCTCAGGTGATGGTGTTCTTCCTAATTATGGTTGACCAGATGTTTTACACATCTTGCGGATGATCTTGAAGATATTCTGTGAAGCATGGCGCATTCCTCAAGGAAGATTGAGGTCCCAAGTATGTGTGGTCGACTGTGTGGTGATACACATGAAGTCTTTGTAACAAATCAAGTTGTATTTTTGTAACTGCTCTATAATAAAGTATGTTGTGCTAACTTTGATGGTTATTTCAAAGTCAATGTCTTGTATAAATAAGATTTGTGAAGTCATTTCAAAGTATCTTTTGTTGAGATGAGAAAGTGGCAGAAAGGAGAAGAGCGAAAAGGAGAGGAAAAGTGTTGAGCTTAAATGAAACTAACTCAAGCATGGTGAAGATGCTAATCTCTAGTTCAAGTAAGTAATATTTATATTATTTAGTAGATAGTGTGTCTCCTGTAGGCAGTGGGCCTTTTGTGAGCAATGTGCTCGGGCAGTGAGCCCTAATTGGCAAGTGCCATTTGTTCTTATTCTTTTAACAGAGAATACATTCTTGGGTTAGTCACCCCATGATTTTTCCCTTAACCAAGTTTTCCATGTTAAAATATTGGTGTCATATGTGTTAATGTGTTTCTACTCTTGAGTTATTGGATTGTGCTTCCATGATTGAATCATTATTATGTTGTTGAAATATAAGAAGGATTTAAGTGTTTTAAGAAAAGAAAGTTTTTGGTGACAACTGATTCACCCCCCCTCTCAGTTATCTGTCTTAAATCCAACAATTGGTATTAGAGCTAAGTTTCTCTAAAAGAGCTTAACCACTTGAGGAGATCCAGGATGTCTTCCTACAAGAAGGATAGTCTGAGGTTTGATGGAACAAACTACACTCTTTGGAAAAGCAACATGGAATGTGACTTGCAATGTATGGGATTTCAATATTGGAACATGACTATAAAGAATTATATTCCTCCAAACAATGGTCTGACAACTATAGATTAAATCAAAGATGCTGAAGACAATCTTCGAGCTAAAGAAGGCTTACTAAGTGCCTCATCTGATTCAGAGATGACAAATGTTATGGATTTAAAAATAGCATATGAAATTTGATCAAAGTTGGCACTTTTGCATGAAGGAGACAAATATGTTAAATGTTCCAAGCTACAAAGTCTTAAAGGAAAATTTGAAAACCTGGAGAGGAATGAAGATAAAAATATCACTACATTTATTCCAAAAGTAAATGAGCTTGTTTGTGGCATTAGATGTGCTGGTGGAACCTTGGATGAAGATGAGATTGTTGCCAAAGTTCTCAAATCCTTACCTCCTACTTACAAACACAAGGTTCCTGCTATTGAGGAATTCAGATCTTTATCAAATATTTCACCAGATCAATTGGTTGGGAAATTAGTTACATTTGAATTGGCTGAGTTTGGAGATGCACCTCCCAAGACTGAATATGCATTCAATGATAGTGCCTATGTAAAAGGAAAACAAAGGTATGATCCAGGAGAAAATTTCTCAAAGAAATTATCATGGTATGAAAAAGAAAGAAAAGATCTAGAAGAAGATGATGTAGAAGCTGCTCAACATGAATCGCTTATTGCAAAAATACTACCAAGAGGATCTAGTAAGTATGAAGGAAAATTGCTCTTCCAATGTTTCAACTGCAACAAGATTGGTCATTTTGCCTTAAGGTGTTCAGAAATATTTTCAAGGACAAATCCAAATAGATCAAGATTTCAAAAGAAATGTTACTATGTTCATGAAGATGGTGATGATGAAGGAGTAACAGATGATGAATCAGAGATAGGTAACAAATCCAGAAGTGATTAGGTGTTTATTTCCATTAAGGAAGAAGATCCAATGCACACTGAATCTGTCAATTATAAATAGATAGAAAGAACTATGGCTGCTCATGTTGAAGAAAAGGATGAATGGGTCATTGACAGTGGATGCTCCCACCATATGACTGGTGAGAAAAATAAGTTCATAGATCTAGAAAGATATGAAGGAGGAGTTGTAAAATTTGGTGATAATTCTGTTGGCAGAATCATAGGTAGAGGAACTATTTGTTTTGATGGAAAGAACAAAACCAGTAGTGTACTATATGTTGAAGGTCTGACACACAATCTTCTCAGTGTTGGGCAGTTGGTGAACAAAGGCTATGATCTCTAATTCAAAAATGGAAAATGTAAGATCTTTGAAAGTTCTGGAACAAAAATTGCATCCAGTACTCAAACAAAAGGTAACATCTTCCACTTGGTTGGTACTGGGAAAAGTTGTTTATTTGTCCAAATTGATTAGAGTTCGTTGTGGCATAGGAGAATCTGTCATGTAAATTTTGATAATATCATCAAGATAAGCAACACTCAAGCTGTAAGAGATCTTCCAAAACTGGTGAAACCTACCAATAGTTTGTGCAAAGAATGTTAGTTGGGTAAGTAGAGTAGAGTCATATTTAAAAGTAAGGAACAATCTTCTACCAGATTGTTAGACTTAGTACACACTGATCTATGTGGACTGGAAAGAATCAGGAGTCTGCAAGGTGATAGATATTTCATGTTACTTATTGATGACCACTCCCAGATGATGTGGGTGACTTTCCTAAAAGAGAAATCTGAAGCTCTTGAGAAGTTCAAAATATTCAAGGCTCTAGTAGAAAATGAAACTGGGTTAAACATAAAATGTCTTAGGTCTAATAGAGGTGGTGAATTCACATACGAAGAGTTCATAGAATTCTATGAGAAACATGGGATAAAGAGACAATTATCTACTCCAAGGACTCCATAGAAGAATGGAGTAGTGGAAAGAAAGAATCGGACCATCCAGGAAGCATCTAGAACCATGATGATGGAAGAAAATCTCCCTCAGATCTACTAGAGAGAAGCTGTAAGCACTGCTGTCTATACTCTTAATTGAGTACAAATCAGAAGCAATACTGTAAGATCCCTTATGAAATCTAGTTTGGTATCACTCCTACTATGAAGTATTTAAGAGTCTTTGGTAGTAATTTTACATTAAAAGAGATGAAGACCTTGGAAAATTTGATGCTAGAAGTGGTGAAGGAATATTCTTGGTTTACTCTACTCAAAGCAAATCATATTGGTGTTATAACAAGAGATTAAGAAAGATTGTAGAAAGTACAAATGTGAAGGTTGATGAATGCATCGAAAATCCCTCAAGGTTTTATGAGTATGAAGCAAATGATCAGAATGATGTTCCAGTCCAAGAAGATCTAGTCTCTTCTATAGTTTAGATTCAGACTGATCTGGAGAATCCTGAAATATAGGAAGAAGAGATAAGTTTGCATGAACCTATCAAAGAAATAGAAGTGCAAGAAATTCCCAAAACTCCCAGGTATGTAAGAGTAAATCATTCTGAAGACCAAATCATAGGTGATAGAAGTAAAGGTGTTCAAACAAAAAGAAAGATTGCTCAAGATTCAGAGAAGTATTGTCAGATTTCAAAGATTAAACAAAAAATAGTAAGTGAAGCATGCAATGATGAAAGTTGGGCCAAAGCAATGGAGGAAGAGTTGATGCAGATTGAGAAAAATCACACTTGGGATCTTGTTCCTAGACCTAGAAACAAAAATGTGATTGGGACCAAGTGGGTCTTCCAGAATAAACTGAATGAAGATGGTGACGTAGTAAAAAACAAAGCTAGATTGGTCTGTAAGGGTTATTCTCAAGTAGAAGGAGTTTACTTTGAAGAAACTTTTGCTTTGATGGAAAGAATTGAAGTAGTCAGATTATTTCTTGCTTTTGCTTCCTTCAAGGATTTCAAAGTATATCAGATGGATGTCAAGTCTACCTTCCTGAATGGTGACTTGGAAGAAGAAGTATACATTGAGCAATGGGATGGATTTCAATTGTCTGATCATGGTGATATGCTCTACAAGTTGAAGAAAGCATTGTATGGACTGAAACAAGCGCCAAGGGTCTAGTATGAAAGATTGGATAAACATCTTTTAAAGATTGGTTTCAACAAAGTTACTACTGATAGTAACTTGTACTTCAAGATTGATCATGAAAATATCTTGATTGTTGAAGTATTTCTTGATGATATCATTTTTGGAGGAAGAGATAGTATGTACAAGACTTTTGCAAATCAAATGAAAAGTGAATTTGAGATGTCTATGTTTGTGGAAATGAAATTCTTCTTGGGTCTGAAATCACTCAAACAAAGAAAGGAATCTTCATATCTCAGACCAAATATGTGAAAGAATTGTTAAAAAAATTTAGGGAAGATTCAAAGCGAATGAATACTCCCATGGCAACCAGATGTAAACTGAGCAAAGATGATGAATCCCCTAAGGCTGATCGAAAAAAGTACAAGTCAATGATTGGAGGACTACTATATCTTACTCAAACTAGATCTGACATTATGACTATTGTTGGTCTTGTTTCAAGATTCTAATCTAATCCTAGAGAATCTCATGTCATGGCAATCAAGAGAATTCTTAGATATCTAAAGGGAACAGTTGAGTATGGTTTATAGTATCCTAGGGATCATGATTTCTCTCTTCATACATATATAGAAGCTGATTGGACAGGAGATGTGGATGACCAGAAGAGTACCAGTGGTGGTGCACTCTTTTTGGGGAAAAGATTGGTTTCTTGGCTGAGCAAGAAATAAGAGGCAATATCTCTGTCCACTATAGAAGTAGAATATATTATAGCAGTAGGTAGTTGAACTCAATTACTATGAATGAAGCAAATGCTAAGAGACATCAGAGTGGAGTATGAGGAACCTATCACAATCTTCTGTGATAACTCAAGTGTAATAATTGTATCAAAAAATTCATTGTTGCATTCAAAGACAAAACATATATCCATCAAGTTTCACTTTTTGAGAGAGCATGTGAACAAGAATGAAGTCAGATTGGAGTTTGTGCCCTCAAAGGATCAGATTGCAGACATTTTTACTAAACCTCTTCCTAAGGACTCTTTTGAGTATCTCAAGGGGAAGTTAGGGGTTATTACCCCTCCGGTTCTTAATTAAGGTGCACTAATGTGCATCAGTCTGGTGGATCTCACAGTTATCCTGTGGTCCGGATTGATGATAGGAAGCTACCACTCAGGGGGAGGAGCAGTCTGTATGATTCTATAGTATTGATGCAAGTATGTGCCCTTTGCCATTGATGTCAAAGGGGGAGAGAAGACATGTGAAAAAAAAAGTGGTTGTTGATCAAAGGGGGAGGAGCAAAGAAAGAGAAGACATATGAATGATTGTTGTTGATAGGGAGAGCTATGTCAGTTAGTGAGGAGAAGTTCTTGTCTTGATGGATAAAATAGTTTTTCACATCATATGTTGCCATCAATGACAAAGGCTGAGATTGTTGCAAGTATGTGCCTAACCAGTGTTTTCATTGATGTCAACATACACCTATTGCATTAATGTCAAGGATTGGATGAGCTATGTACTAAGGATATTGAGAAAATTAGTCTTATCAGGAACAGAGAAGAATAGCGAAGACAATGGAGCTCTATGAAGTGAAGATCCCAGCTAGATGAAGATCAAAGAATGGACATCAAAGGGATTGTAGATATCTATCTAAAGATGATCTAGTCAAGATTTGAGAGGTCCACATGAAGATTTGAATAAGTTATGGCCATATAACTAAAACTAGTTCTGGCAGCTATTCAGACGTGATAGAGTTACACAAATAGGTCTGATGAGATCTAGAAATGCAACATCTTGTTCTTCAAATTTGGTGGAATGTTTAGGAAGCCAATGTGAACTGACAACTCAATTGGTTCGTGGTCTGGAGGTCCATAAGCATTTATTCTAATATAACAGTGATAATAGACTATGTTCTTGAGGTTCCAAATGAAGATGCAAATGATTTCAGTAAGTAGAAGTGGTGTGGATGTTCTTGGTGATTCGGGCAAGCTTGTGGGGGTCTCTAGATTGTGTCCAATTTGTGTTGACGGTCTATATTGAAGATTGAGCTCGTAATTGAAGATTTACTCTCAGGTGATGGTGTTCTTCCTAATCATGGTTGACCAGATGTTTTACACATCTTGTGGATGATCTTGAAAATGTTCTACGAAGCGTGGCATGTTCCTCAATGAAGATTGAACTCCCAGATATGTATGGCCAATAGTGTGGTGATATGCATGAAGTCTTTGTAACAAATCAAGTTGTATTTTTGTGACTGCTCTGTAATAAAGTATGTTGTGCCAACTTTGATGATTATTCCAAAGTTGATGTCTTGTATAAATAAGATTTGTGAAGTCATTTCAAAGTATCCTTGGTTGAGATGAGAAAGTGGTAGAGAGGAGAAGAGCGAAAAGAAAAGCAGAAGTGTTGAGCTTAAATGGAACTATCTCACACATGGTGAACATGCTGATCTCCAGTTCAAGTATGTAATACTTATATTATTCTGTAGCTAATGTGTCTCCTATAGGCAGTGGGCCTCTTGTGAGTAGTGTGCTCAGGCAATGAGCCCTAATTGGCAAGAGATATTTGTTCTTCTTATTCTTTTAATAGAGAATACATTCTTGGGTTAGTCACCCCATGGTTTTTCCCTTAACCGTCTTTTCCACATTAAAATCTTGGTGTCATATGTGTTAATGTGTTTCTTCTCCTAATTTATTGTATTGTGCTTCCATGATTGAATCATTATTATGCTATAGAAATATAAGAAGGATTTAATTGTTTTAAGAAAAGAAAGTTTTTGGTGACAACTGATTCACCCCCCCTCAGTTGTCTGTCCTAAATCCAACACTTTTTAGACTGCACCATGATATGAGTCTATGGATTTGTGGGTTCCCCTTACATGTTGCCTAGGGTTGTCCTAGATAGAATTGCATAATTAGAAATTGTGAGACAATTGGCTAAATCTGATGCTATTCATCTAAAGAGGAACAACACAATCATTCATGCCCAGCACTTTCTGCTTTGGGGGATTCACAATAGTCATGAATGAGGGTTATGAAGAAGTCAATGCCAAACTAGCATAGTATGGTCTCCCAATAGAAGATGAAAGAAAAGATTTTTATACAAAGGGTTTTATTCATAGATCCAAGGTCTCACAGGGTCTGTCTAGTTATGAATATCTTTATTCAGAAGTAGATATAATTAGAAATTGAGATGAAGCCTCTACTGAAGATAGAATGGCTATATTTAATAAAATTCTACTTGTAGAGGATTGGAAATGCAAAAATGTTCCTTCATACTCAAGAGCCTTTTCTAAAATTGAAGACCCACTATCAAGAGTTGAGCAGCTTATTGCTCATGCAGATGAGATAATTGAGGGTGTTCCTTTAATTGCTTTTGATAAAGCTTACATACAATACTCTAGGACACAAGCTCAAGAGGTGTAGCCTATGACTCACATACCTTCACAGCTAACCCCTAAAGTATCATCTTCAATAGATACAGATATAGATGAAGAAGTGAGTGATGATGAGATTGAACAAATGCAACCAATAAGTGCTCCTATTGTTCCACATTATGAGCCTCCTGTAGAATTGAACCATGTAAAATTTGAGACTTCTGAGGATCTGTCTAATGACATCAGAGTTATGGATGCTCAGAAGTTTTCTTTGATGATGAATTTATTAAGACTCCTAAATTTAAATATTTTGTATATGAATATCAAGGAAATAAAATGAGGCAAAAAATGAAGATATTACTCCTAAGCAAGAAACTGCTGCCTTGGAGGAATTGAAAAAAGAGATTGACAGAGAAATGGAGTCTATTACTCCAGAAAGAGGAAGACAACTACTCCAAGAAGCCAAGGTATTGCTTGTGCCAGGTTGGGATATGAGCCATGCCATTGTATTTGACACATTCAGGAGGAGGGAAGATAAAACACTAAGTTTGACAAAGGAAGCAAGTGACAAAGTATACTCATGGTCAGGGTTTAATGCAGATGAAGCCACTTTATTGATTTGGTCTTTTTATCCCCAAGATAAGAGACCAATAATAACCAGTGACCCAAATCAAATGTTTGGTCACCTCTTGGCCAAAAGGATAGGAGACATAGATACCTTGGAAACTGCTAAACTAAATGTTAATGTAGCAAACTTCAGTAAGGCCCAGATTAAAAAATTAATCAAGGAAAATGACAAGTTGAAGAAAGAATTAATATACCACAAGGAAAGAGCTTCTTCTTCTGCATCTAAGGTACATTCCCCATGGATCCAAAAAGACAAACAAATGATAGAGGCATTAACAGATGTAATCTATTGGAAATAATGCCATGCTAAATCCTAGAAAAAATGTGAGAAGCTAGAAAGGAAAGTAAAGACCCTCAAATACACCATGGCCTCCGAAAAAATAAAAGAAAGGTTCAAAAAGATGTTGGAATATGAAGATAACTGTTGGAAATCATTTCAACAAACATATTTAGCCGTTATAGAAAACAACAGATTGCAGGAGAGGATGATGGAAAGGAAAGAAGAACTTTTAAACAAAAAACTTTTAACAAAAAAAGGATTGTAGATGTATGATAGGTTGGTCAAGATGCATGAAAAGTATCATAATAAATTAAATAATTAGTTGAATTCTTTTGATATCACTCCCTCAATTTATGATGATACTAGAGAACTGTGAAAATATGAAGAGTGGAAGGAAGATGTATCCATAGTTCTAAATACTGCTTTACAAGAAATCAATAATGAAGATATGATCATGTAGAATATTCACAAGTATCTTGAGAAAATGATGAACATGGAGCATGACATGAAAGGGATAGCCCTTAGTGTTGACACATATGCAAAACAAGAGCATATTGAACATTTATCTGAAATTAATATATTGTTGTGTAGAGCAATTGATACAACTGACACCGCCATGAAATCTTCAGAGGGAGTAAATTAGCTAGCAGACAAATGAAGCACCTTATGGAAAAATAGAAAGCCTTGCTCAACCCATGAATGGTAATGGGCTTCTATTCATAGATTAACAATTTGGTGTTTTCTAAAATCAGAAATTTATTTATTTTCTTAATATTGTTAATTACAAAACGACATAACCCATTGTAACCGGCCTAAAGCTTGTTTGCTTCCTATATATATAAGGGAACCCAAGTCCATTTTATTATCATGAGGAGACCAGATATTAAAATAGGAGATATAAGTAGATAGCAGAAGAAATTTCATTTAAAGACCATGTTGCAAACAATATTTTGAAGAAATCAATTGAAAATCTCTGATTCGGTGGTTCTATATTGGTATCAACTGTTTGTTAAGTTAAGCAATTATTTGACTGTCTCCAATTTGGTCTTCCTTATTATTTGAATTTATTCTAAGCAGAATATTAAATTCATCAAACACATTTGTTGTCCCTATGTAATTTGCTTAATTGGTTTCTTCGAGTAGAATTAAAATCCTTTTAAACAAATTAAAGTAATTGGGAGATATCAATTGGATAGATAAGAAGAGTCTATATTTGAAGGTTGTCATACTGTCTCTAGACAATACTATTAAGTTATTCAAACTGAATATATCAAGTATATTTTTCATTTTGTCAGTGCACATTTGTTGTCACTGTGTGATCCCTTTTAACTGGTTCCTTCAAGGAAAGATTAAAATCCTCTTAGATAGATCATAGTAATTTAATATATCTTGATTGGATCAATAAGAAGAGTCTATCAGCCACATCCCTGCATGTTTATATGAGTTATAAACTAGAATATTGTGCCAAATAGTTAGAATTATTGCCAGATATACACCACTAATCTTAGGTTCTTACTTGACTCCATTTACCCAACGAGGGGTTGGTCTTACTCATTTCATTAGTTGAACATATTCATTAGTTTTGGCTTGATATTGCTTATACAATTTATACCAAATTAGAACCATACCATTTTCAATTATTGTTCAGACATTAGAAGTAAAAGTAGGTATCACGTAATTATCTATTTCACACCATTTTCCATTGTGGGTAGATCCATCACTCAGCCAAGATCACACATCCATTCAATCTGCTTGATTAGTGAGGTGCACTTGCATAGGTCTACCAGAACCTAAAGTGCATGGAGTCATCAACCCTACAGGTTAACTTCGTTGCGTTAGTTCAAAAATGTTGCAAATCTAAGAATAGAGCTTGGCATCCTCTTAGGATTTGTAACCTGCATTTTTGAGACCTAACAAACCCTCAACCCTCAACCCTCAACACTATACCTTAAACCCTAATCTTCAAGCTAAACTTAAAGCTTCCACTCATTCCACCATCCCCAAGGGATCCAGAAATACAAAATTAGATGCCTCTACTGATAAAGACAAACACCTTAAAGCTAAACATCAATGAGGACAGTCGACTTGGTCCATTTGCAAGGACATCATTTTCTAATGGGACTATAACCTTTCATTGCAGCGTAATGCAACCTTCAACCCTCAACCCTAAAAACTATAACTTAAACTCTAATCTCTCCACCCTAAACCCTAATCCCTCAACCATAAATACTATCCCTATAGCCTAAAGCCTCAACCCTTAAACCTTAAACCCTGAACCCTAAACACTATACCTTAAACTCTAAACCCTAAAATATAATATGGAATCATGAATTATGGTAGAAAGAAGTTTGTATCATTTTTTAGATATATAAATATTGTCAATGTGTTTTAGGAATATAAAACTTATCAATTATGATATCCATGGCATCAAAAACAAAAATTATAATATGAAATCATGAATTATGGTAGAAATAAGTTTGTATCATTTAGTCCAAAATTGCTATCTCTTTGTGGAGCCATGTGTTTGTATCTTTGCTAGGGCCATAGGAGCATTACTTAGGATAAAGATTGACTTAGGAAACTAGAAGAATAAATGTAATTCAAATATTTGGGATTTAATTGGAAAAAAGTCAAAAATTAAAAAAAAAATGTTGTTTTTCCATCTAGCATGGTTCAAAATGTTTTTTATTTTTTTATTTTTAAAACTAGAGTGAGGTCTAAGGGAAATGCTCTTGACCAAAGGTTGACCGATAGTTGCTCAACATGCTTTTTGTTAAGGTGTCTAATAGATCCCGAAACAAAGGTGCACCAATAGTTGTTCATTAAGTCATGTTTTGTTGGTGTGCTGATGTGGAATCACATAATTGGTTGTTTTTAAATCTAAAGGGCACATTTAATTCAATTATATGTACTTATAGTCAACACTAACAACCTTAAAGTTACAACTACTAGTTCTAAAGTTTTAAAAATATTGTGCCTTAAGTCCACAAACACTATCACAGCTATTGGAACATGCTCAGCAATTGGGTCCTCTCCCCTATGTTACTTTAAGTGATACTGAGAGCCCCATTGAAGATGTCCCACAAATCTTACCAACACTATTTTTTAGATCACAGTAATCTAGGAGTATTAATTGGATCAATAAGAAGAACCACATAATTAGGGTTGGCATTCTGTTTCGAAGTTGATATCATCTACTGTTCTTGTTTGATTTATTCAATTGGTTCCTTCAAGTAGGGATTAGAGATCCTTTTGATAAATTACAAGTAACCTGGTTGTGTCAATTAGATTATAAAGAAGAGTCTCTCAATTATTTCCTTTCACGGTTATACAAGTTATTGACCAATATTAGTGTGCCAACAAATTAGAATTGCTACCTGATGCAAGAGCATCCAGTGGTGTATGGGCAATCTTGTATCACCCAAAAAGAAGTTAATTCAAAAACATTGTATTTGTTTTCATTTCTTCCCATAATTAGTGTTTTTGGTTCCATAATATCCAGAATAATAATGTAGGACTTTCAATTTTTCTAAAACTACTAAAAATAGCGACCTGCCTGTTTTGGAAAGTGTACCTGCTATTTTTAGAAAGTTTGCATTTGGGCACGTAATGAAGCAAAAACTTCCAGAAAGTTACATAACAAAAATATAAGACCTTTGGCAAAGGAATCGAGAAAAAATCATTTGTGAGCTGAAAGATATTAAAGTTTTTGTTTTTTGAAAAGCCCCTGAAAATTTATGGAACGAGATATGAGGCACTAAAACTTCTCATAAGATCTCAAAATGTTGACAAAAATCCATTTACAAATTTCCAACATGATAGTTCACATCGCAAGCTTTCCGGTGCTTAAAACGGTTCATCAATCGGACACCCAGATCAAAAGTTATGTTTTTCGGAAGTTGAGCTACTTTTACAGGGAGTTGCAAATTTTGAAATTTAGCTGGAGGCCCCCAAAAAGTTCTATTTATGACTATTTTGGGAACCCGAGGCAGTAGTGGAGTTAAGAGGGCCAGTGTAGAGTCAAGAATTGGTGGGAAAATAGAAATCCTAGCTGATTTAGGGTCACACAAGGCTGAAGATTCTAGAGTCTTGAGGTTGGGAAAGCTGTAATGTGTTGTAGTGAGTAGAGGATTCATCCTCTGATTGTAATTGAGCTTTTGTAATGTAATGAGTTGCCCAATTCAATGAAATAAAGTTCTATTTGCTGTGTTCAATATTTGTTATTATGTGTTTTATGATTTACCCCCTTCATCAAGTGGTATCAGAGCCAGGTTTCCTGAGTGTGTAGACAGATCGCCGATCGTGAGGTAGTTTGAACCAGGACTTGAGGTTGTGGGTTTGCTGCGGAGATCAAGGTGCCTCCATGAAGAAATCATGTTGGGATAAATTCTTTAATGGAAGAGGGTTTTAGAGCCTTGCAAAGGCAAATTGATGCATTGCAAGAGGAGCTGTGAAGAGGGTTTGATCCGAGAGCAAGAGAAGAAAGCGAAGATGAAGCTTAAGAGGAGCTATCTGAGGAAAAACAAGAAGCTGCAGAAGATCTTGCAGAAGTTAGGTTGTTGAGGGCCATTTCAAAGATCGGAAAGAGGCCCAGAATCAAAGTTTCTGCATATTTTGGAGATTTGAATCTGGAACAGCTTATTAATTGGATCAATGACATGGAGGAGTATTACGAGTATGAAGATGTGGAGGACCTAGATCGGGTCAAGTTTGCAAAAACAAAGTTGAAGGGCCACGCCAGTATTTGGTGGAAGGAGGTCTAATTAGAGAGGAATAGAAGAGGAAAAGGAAAGATCACCAGATGGAATTAGATGGTGGAGAAACTAAAGAAGCAGTTCATTCATGTGGACTATGAGATGGAGTTGTTAAAGAAGCTGCAAGGACTAAAGCAAGGTAACAAGTCTGTCAAGGAGTATACAGAAGAGTTTTATAAGATTACTATCAGGACAGGCCATGCAAAGCTCAACAAGGAGAAGGTAGCCCATTACATTAATGGGTTGAGGCTGAGTATTTAGGAGGAGTTGAGCCTGGTAAGAATGACCACCATAGAAGATGCATACCAGTTTTCCTTGAAGGTGGAAGAGAAGCTGAATAAAAGATTTGATAGTAAGCAAAGGGGAAGAGGTCAAGGCAGAAGGACTAGTGGAAGACCCTATGGGGGCTGAAATGAATATACAAAGAAAAGTGAAGAAGCTGGCACCAGTCAAAATTAGAGAGGAGATAACACCTACTGCCCTCATGACCAGAACAATGGTGAGCAAAGAGGAAGAGGAAGAGGTAGACCTGGGCAAGGACCTGGAAGAGGAGGTTTTAGAGGAACCTGTTTCCAATGTGGAGAAGAAGGGCATCGAGCATATGAGTGTCTGCAACATCAAGGAAGGACGAATAGAAGACCTGAAGGTAATGCACGAGTTGCACATGTAGATGAAGATGCACAGTCTGAGCATTCTGAAGATGCTGAAAGGGGAGAAACCCTAGTTGTTAGAAGAACCTTGTTGAATGAGGACAAAGAACCAAATTAGAGGAAGAGTTTATTCCACACAAGGTGCAAATGTGAAGATAAGTGTTGTGATATTATTATTGATAGTGGAAGCACTGATAATCTTGTTTCAGAGGAGATGGTTGACAAGTTGAAGTTGACAAGAAGAAAGCATTTGCATCCATATTAGATTGCATGGTTGCAGAAGGACCATAGAGCTTTGGTCAATGAGTAGTGTTTAGTGAAGTTCAAGATTGGTGACTACCATGATGAGGTGCTGTGTGACATCATACCAATAGATGCATGTCATATGTTATTGGGGAGGCACATCATACCAATGGATGCATCAAGTTTTGTGATACCACTTCATGAAGGGGGTAAATCACAAAACACACAATAACAGATATTGAACATAGGAAATAGAACTTTCTTTTATTGAACTGGGCAACTCGTTATATTATAGAAGCTCAATTACAATCAGAGGATGAATCCTCTACTGGCTGCAACACATTACAACTTTCCCAACCTCAAGACTCTAGAATCTTCAGCCTTCTGTAACCCTAAATCAGCTAGGGTTTCTATTTTCCCACCTATTTTTAGCTCTACACTAGCCTCCTTAACTCCACTACTGCCTAGGGTTCCCAAAATAGTCATAAATAGCACTTTTTTGCGGCCTCTAGCTAAATTTCGAAATTGGTAACTCCCTCCAAAAGTAGGTCAACTTCCAGGAAGCATAACTTTTAATCCGGGTGTCTGATTGATGAACCCTTTTAAGCACCAGAAAGCTCGCGATGTGAACTATCATGTAAAAAAATCATAAATAGATTTTCGTCAACTTTTTGAGACGTTATGAGAAATTTTAGTGCCTCATATCTCGTTCTGTAAATTTTCAGGGGCTTTTCAGAAAACAAAAACTTTAATATCTTTCAGCTCACAAATGATCTTAGCCTAATTCCTTCGCCAAAGGTCTTATATTTCCATTATGTAACTTTCTAAAAGTTTTTGCTTCATTACGTGCCCAAATGCAAATTTTCTAAAAATAGCAGGTACACTTTCCAAAATAGGCAGGTCGCTATTTTTAGCAGTTTTGGAAAAATTGAAAGTCCTACATTATTATTCTAGATATTATGGAACCAAAAACACTAATTATGGGAAGAAATGAAAACAACTACAATGTTTTTGAATTAACTTCTTTTTGGGTGATGCAAGATTGCCCTTACACCACTAGATGCTCCTACATCACTACCAAATATAAGCCACTTATCTCATATTTTCATTTGACTCCATTTACCCAACAAGGCACTGGTCTCACCCATTTCATTTTACTTAAAACTCAAGGATTCAAACCATCTCGCTGTGATTTTTAAATTGTGAATGCAAAAACTCAAATCAATTCACTGTACATGGAAATTGGTTATACAAGGATTCAAATCAGTTCACTGTATTTGCCAATAGGAATGCAAGGATACAAATCATTTGCATATAACAACTAGGAGGTTTGCACAATTGAGGGTTGATGTAGAAAGGTTAGAGGATAAATGCAAACCTATACGATATTTATATAATCTGTCATGACACATTTGTTGTTCATGTGTGGTTAAATTGATTGGTTCCTTTTAACCTCTTGGTGCATAGCTATTATGTGACTATTGTCATTGTTGTGTATTATAGGATCCAGACGAGGCCATGGAGAGAGGACATGGATGGTGTAGAACTACTAAATTGCAGAGAGGAAAGTGGGTGGAAATAGATGTGACAACAGAATCTATTGATACAATAGAGGTAAGAAGAGAAAGAAACCTCAACCAGAGGAGGAAGGTGTTTATGAATTCACAAATGCTACAACATAGAGGAGATAAAGTCATTTTTTTGTCCATGAGGCCTCTGAGGTCAAACTTATTGGGTGAAAATGCACAGGAATGGTGATTAAATGTGATTCAATAAACAAGGGAAAAGTTTGAAAATTAGGATGGCCAAAACATGATATGAATATGTCACATATATGACGAAAGTGAGCTTTTGTGTTGGATAGCATATTCATAGAAATGATATAATTGGTGTACTAAACATTATTTACTATGTTGTGTATTACAGGGGCCAGACAAGGCCATGGCAATAGATTGTGTCATATCAAATGAGGACACAACGGATGAAGCGGGACATCAGGTACTCAAATTTTGACTTAACTTAGGAAAAAAATGATCTGATGGCATTTTGTGATATGTCCATCTTTTTTTATAGTATTATTGAAATTTATAATGTATTATCCAATCGTGACATAAATTAATGCATGTTGTTGATTATTTTAGATGGAGATTAGAGAAAATGCAGAGCTTGAGTGTTCAATTAGCAAAAGAAAAAGATATGTATGTGGATGTGGACCTAAAACTGTTAAATCACGTAGTCGACAATGGGCAGAAGAGGATATAACAATGGATCCTGCAGACACAACAAATGATTACACTGAACAAGAGGTTGGTCAGGACTATAGTACATGGGATAAATACTTTGAGAAAATTGTTGTTTGTGGATGTTCTATATGTCATGGAAAGAAACAATTCAAATGAGTGATTGTACAAAGACATTACATATATGATGAGCTTCTAGTCTGTAGTATGCCTCCTACAATCGATTCACATCCAATAGGAATTGTGGTAAAAAAATTTTCAATTTGATATAAATAACATGTATATTTCGTTTAAACATTATTTTATATTATTTAAATAACTACTTTTTTTCTTAATGGATACTTGCAGGATAAAGTTCTTGTGTTTAAAGTTTCCTGGATCACTGACTTCCAGCCTAGAGGGCAATGATCATTCATCAAATGATACATCTACCAAAAATATGTGCCAATATACCAGCTTTGAAGATGAGCAATTGATGAAAATAAGTCACAGAACAAGAACTGGTTTAAAGATGCATAATTTGCTTAAAGACAAGGGGAAGGTGGACTACATACCCTATGAGAATAAATGTGATGGAGATGATGACTTGCCCTTGAGTTTGAGATCAATTTACAAAGAGACATTTGATCGTTGACTATATTGCGCTTGGCCTAGTGATCAACAACTACCTAGAGTGTAAGAGTTGTTTTAATTTTTGGGCTACAGCTACATGATACGACCCTCCAATATTCATGGAGCGAATCTAGGCCTCTTTGTCGTCCAAAATGTACATGTGGGATCTAAAGATAGAAATAATTTAGAAAAAACCACTAGGAGATTAATGCCATATTATCGTCCATCATATTCACTACCCTACTAAAGTGAAATGAAATCCATTTCTTACTTTGCATTGTCAATTGGTGTACATAATTCATAAACATTCATCAATTTAATTTATATTTATTTAAGGGGAATTTAAAAGAATATATTGTTTATAAACAGTCCTAGTATAGATTCACATATGAAACATGTTCATCATAAGTCAAACAGTCAATTGATTTAATCTCTGGCAATCTTACAAGGAACTAAAAACTAAAATATTCCTTGAAAAGAATGTGTTGCCATCAACTTGCAGAGAGGCATGTCTATTGTTGGTTGAGTTGGGGATTGAATATAAGAAAATTCATTCATTTAAAAATGATTGCATTTTATACAGAGATGAATATGAAAACAAGGTAGAATGCCTTGTATGCAAAGAGAAGAGATATCATACAAATGTATAAGGTCCTACAGTTCCAAAGAAGGTTTTATGTCACATGCCAATTATACCTAGACTTCAACGAATGTTTCATTGAAAGTCACTTGCATAATTGATAGATTGGCATGCTAAAAATAGGAGTAAAGATGGATTCATGTGAATTCCGTTCGACTCCAAAGCAATGAAACACATAGAGGAAAAATGGCCAAGAAAATTCAAAGATGAACCCCATGGTAACAAGTTTGGCCTTGCAATTGATAGAGTGTGCCCATTCTCTTTCCTAACCTCAGATTATAGTGTTTTGCCATTCAGATTGATAGTATACAATATTCTCCCATGGATGAGTGTTAGAAAGGAGCACCTTATGTTGACTCTCATTGTTCCAAGAAAAAATCAAGTTAAAAACATGGATGTTTATCTTGCGCCTTTTATTGATGAGATGCAACTGCTATGGAAAGGCATAAGAATGTATGACATATCATGTCCCCCATCAAATAGGTCCTTCATGTTGTATGGTGTGCTATGTTAGACTATTCATGATTTCCTAGGACTTGGTGTTTGTTCTGGTAAGATAAAATATTTACGTATTTACACTCATAATTTATTTCCATCCCAACTTTCATACTTAGTTTTATACTATTTTTTTGATGTTATTAACATTACGTATTGAAATACAGGGCTTTAAACAAAGGGGATATTTGCATGCATAAGATGTGCAAAAGTATTTCAAGGGTGATATTCTAAAATCTACATAAATTTATTTATGCAAATAACAAGGTTTTTCTACCACTAGATCATAAGTTTAGAAATCGCCTCAAGAATCAATTTGATAGAAAAGTTGAAAATAGAGGCCCTCCCATGATTATGGGTCTAGGTGATTGGCTTAAGAAATATGATGTAAGGCCCACCCTTGTCCGATTGGTGTGTATCCTATTATTCACCTAGCTCTAGATTAAAATGATAAAATGATTGATTATTATATAATATGGTTGCCAGATGGATATAGGTAGTGATTGGTTATACATCCTCATTAATATGTTAAATTTGCTTTAGTTATAATATGTATATGTGGAATTAACTTTTAGATTGAGTGTGCAGGTATTTCTAACAAAACCACAGATACAGGAGATTATTCCACACCTTAAGTCGTAATCCCTTGTGAAGAAGATCTAGTTCCATGAGGAACCAAGATCAACTCTATGTTTGGTGCAATATTGTAATGTTGTAATATTCTCTTGCATGAGGTTCAATGGGTTAGGTCTACCTTTTTGTAAAATTGAATTATGATTTGTGTTGTAAGAATTGTATTTGAATTTTATTTTTTTAATTTAAATTTTTGAGACCCTTTTCTTGTCTCTTAACTTGACCCTGGGTGTCCTAACCAAGTTTAAATTGACCCTGGGTTATACCCCATGGGTCTAGGGTAACTTTTGACCTGGGTAACCCTTGGTTAACCTCCGTATGGTCACCTTAACTTCATAGTGAAGTTAAGTGACGAATTTAGAGGCATGGGAAGGATAGGATGAGTGGGATCAACACTCAAGCCCATCCTTTCTCCATTTCCAAGGCTTGAAATGACTCCATTGTCCATCAATAATGGAGGGGATTATCTTCTTGTTCCCTCACTTTTGGTAAGAGTCCCCATGAAGTGGTGTGGTCCTTCATGAGTGGGGTTATTTTTTTTAATCCCACTTGGGATAGTGGGGATATTTTTTAATTCCACTTGGGATAGTGGGGATATTTTTTAATCCCACTTGGGATAGTGGAAAAAGGAGTGGGGTTATTTTTAATTCAACTTGTCATAATCCACTCTTCCCAAAAATAAATCTTTAATTCATTTTTGTCCTCCACTGTGAATTTAAAATTCACAAATAATGTGAGCCCTTGATCTCAACTCTTGATCCTCACCTTCCATTCCCTTTTCAGAAAATTTATAAATAAGACCCTTCTCTAAGCAATTAGAGAAAACTGGATTTTGCAGGGGAACTTCATTCTTGCAAGGGAACTTCATTCTTGCAGGGGAACTTCATTCTTATAGGGGGACTTCATTCTTGCATTCTTATCATGCCTAATTTCCTCTAGGAAATCTTTTTCTAGCATCCTCATAATGCCCAATTCCTTCTCTATTCTCCTCTTCATAGCCTCATAATGCCGAAATTATTCTAGTCATCCTATATTCTCCATTCATTATCCCTTGCTTGTGATCATAGGAAGATTTGGAGAGGAGGCTGGAGAGGAACTCTACATCAACTTCATCCATTAAAGGGCTTTTTAAGGTTGGATTTCATGGCTTTTCCTTTGTATTTATATTTGTTGCATGAAGGATGTGTGAAAATTATTTATTTTTCTTGTGTTATAAATTTTGTTATTGTGGAGAAATTTTATTGGGATGTTGATAGATCGTCTTCCACTTGGGAGAAATGCTCATCAAGTGTGGGGTAGGGGAGGAGTGATCCTCCTCGAGTTCATTCCTTGTTCTAGAATATGATTATGTTGAAAGCCTTGAGGGCATTTGTGTGATCTTGAAAAATTTTGTGGTATGGCTTGAGAGCCAAATTTTGATCTACTTTGGGATCTTGGTTTATTTGTTTGGCATGAGGCCATGAGAAAAGCATTTATGTGACTTTGAGAAAATTGGTTATATGTCTTGAGAGCCAAATATGATATTCCTTGGAATTTGATTATCTTGTTTGGCTTGAGACCATAAGAAATTTGTGTTGAAATATTGTGAAGGGTGGTACTCTAGAGTTGACTGTGTCCACTCTCCTACCCTTCTTTAAACTCACAGTGGATGAGTTTTGTGTTGTGTAAATATCTATGGGTGTATTTGTGTTTTGGTGTGTTATTTTTTATCTTTTTGTGAAGTGGTATTGAATCCCCTAGGTGTGTGGATAATCTCCCTAGCTCGGGGGTGAGGGTCTACGATAGGGAGGAGAGTAGCTTGTGTGGTGTTTCTTTCCTTGTATGATATGCAGGTTTTCTGGGAGCTTATTGTGAAGCTTGGAGAAGATTATTAGATCTTAGAAAATAATTTATTTTCCTTAAGTCTTATGGAGAGCCTGATCTTTTAATAGCTCTTTCCTTGTTGATTTTCCAAAAGGAGAAAATTATCTCCCTATTGTTGTATAAATTGTTATTTTCGGAGTTGTGAGGAAATCCTCTATTATTGGATTGATGTTTGTATTCTACTATTTTTTTAAGTTTTACCATTTTAAAATGAGGAAAGGAAGAGAAAATTTGTTTTTAAAAGGATATTAGACTTGTCTAGTTCCTTCTTCTTCTACTTGCAAAGTTGTGAGTTAGTTGATGTTTTAAGTAAGTTTGTAAAAGTACTATTCCTGTGCAAGCTTAGTAGAAATATTAGTTTTAAATTTTCTTATAAGTCAAGTTGTAATTTTGCTACCATGAAAGAAATGAAATTTGGGTTGCAATATTGCTTTTGAAATTACCGCCACCTTGAGGGTCTCTTCCTAGGATGGGGACCATTTCACTATTCACTATTCACTTTCACTATTCACTTTTACTATTCACTTTTCACTATTTACTATTCACTTTCCACTAATCACTATTCATTTTTACTATTCACTATTTACTTTTACTATTCACTTTTCACTAGCACAATGGGAAGGGGAATGAGATAGAAATACAATCAAAATTAAATTTCAGAGAAACGGTAAAATAAACGTGACAGAAATACAATCAAAATTAAATTCTAGAAAATGGAAAGAGGAAGCAGATGATCATGCTTTGCTGAAAAATGATCTATCACCTAAAACAACTATTGTTCAAATATAATTCGTGAGATTAACCTAAGTCAGGAAACCACGCGTTTCCTTGCATAGGGTGTGTGCACATGTATTTGGTACGCCGCCAACAACTATATTATTTTTGCCTTAAGCGTACGCCGCTGAGGACGCCTACGCATGTGAGGAAATTTCTAGGGAATAGTGGGAAAATTTTTTATAGTTCATATCATGACCACATGACGCATGTGGACATGACACGCATGAATACGTGTTGTGACCGCATGGGAAATGTGGGCATGACATTTGGTATTAGAGCACATGTTTCAACATTGGGAGCTATGGGGTTTATGTGTTGTTTAGGCCAACATGGAGTTGGGTGAGCATGATTTGACCCTTGTTCTACTACATGTAGCTACGAGAGAGTGAGGTTGTGGTTTGTTGACTAACCTTCACCTTGGAGGAATACCCATCCTCTTGTTTTGTCATCGTGATGGCCTTGTCACATGATTATCAAAGTCCTCTGCTTGTGTTTTGTGGTGGTGGTGATCCTCTTGGTTGATTGTCCTTTCGAGTCAGTTGGTCTAGGTGGTGAGGGTTGCATTGGACCCTTCCTCGCCCTTGTGTATTTTTGTGGAGAGTAGTGACATCTTAATGCCCATTTCATTTATTCTTGCCTTGTGAACTTAACGTGTGTTTATCTTTGGTTACTTGACACTAGTTATTGGTTACTTGGTTCTATGATGAGACTATGACATCCCCCTAAACCTTTATGTGAGCCTTGTGAAGTTAATTCCTGTAATGCGAATGAATGAAATATGTGTTTAGATGTAAGATCTATAATTGATGTATCTGTTTATGAGTTGATGTTCTATATAAACAGGTTGTATGATGTGTGATAATGATTGATGAACATGAAATTCCTTATGTTGATTTCAATCAATACAGTGTGTTTTGTGAAAGGAATTAAGCCTTTATAACATTTAGTTACCATGCTTTATTTTCCTAAGAAGAGTTCTTTATTGCATATGTTATCTTCTGTACTTACCTTGTCTGGTACAAAGAAGTTTAGGAAAATACTTCCAACCTCCTCTTGATGACTTCCGGGAGTAAGTCATTTCCTAGGGGGTAGTATGTAAGGCCCGCCCTTGTCCAACTGGTGTGTATCCTATTATTCACCCAGCTCTAGATTAAAATGATAAAATGATTGATTATTATATAATATGGTTGCCAGATGGATATAGGTAGTGATTGGTTATACATCCTCATTAATATGTTAAATTTGCTTTAGCTATAATATGTATACGTGGAATTAACTTTGAGATTAAGTGTGCAGGTATTTCTAACAAAACCACAGATACAAGAGATTATTCCACACCTTATGCCATAATCCCTTGTAAAGCTGATCTAGTTCCATGAGGAACCAAGATCAACTCTATGTTTGGTGCAATGTTCTAATATTGTAATATTGTCTTGCATGAGGTTGAATGGGTTAGGTCTACCCTTTTGTAAAATTGAATTATGATTTGTGTTGTAAGAATTGTATTTGAATTTCATTGTTTTAATTTAAAATTTTGAGACCCTTTTCTTGTGTCTTAACTTGATCCTGGGTTATACCCCATAGGTCTAGGGTCACTTTTGACTTGGGTAACCCTTGGTTAACCTCCGTATGGTCACCTTAACTTCACAGTGAAGTTAAGTGACGAATTTGGAGGCATGGAAAGGATAGGATGAGTGGGATCAACACTCAAGCCCATCCTTTCTCCATTTCTAAGGCTTGAAATGACTCCATTATCCACCAATAATGGAGGGGCTTATCTTCTTGTTCCCTCACTTTTGGTGAGAGTCCCCATGAAGTGGTGTGGTCCTTCGTGAGTGGGGTTATTTTTTTAATCCCACTTGGGATAGTGGGAATATTTTTTTAATCCCACTTGGGATAGTGGGGATATTTTTTAATTCCACTTGGGATAGTGGGAATATTTTTTAATCCCATTTGGGATAGTGGAAAAAGGAGTGGGGTTATTTTTAATTCAACTTGTCATAATCCACTCTTCCCAAAAATAAATCTTTAATTCATTTTTGTCCTCCACTGTGAATTTAAAATTCACAAATAATGTGAGCCCTTGATCTCAACTCTTGATCCTCACCTTCCATTCCCTTTTCAGAAAATCTATAAATAAGACCCTTCTCTAAGTAATTAGAGAAGACTGGATTTTGCAGGGGAACTTCATTCTTGTAGGGGAACTTCATTCTTGCAGGGGGACTTCATTCTTGCATTCTTATCATGCCTAATTTCCTCTAGGAAATCTTTTTCTAGCATCCTCATAATGCCCAATTCCTTCTCTATTCTCCTCTTCATAGCCTCATAATGCCAAAATTATTCTAGCCATCCTATATTCTCCATTCATTATCCCTTACTTGTGATCATAAGGAGATTTGGAGAGGAGGCTGGAGAGGAACTCTACATCAACTTCATCCATTAAAGGGCTTTTTAAGGTTGGATTTCATGGCTTTTCCTTTGTATTTCTATTTGTTGCATGAAGGATGTGTGAAAATTATTTATTTTGCTTGTGTTGTAAATTTTGTTATTGTGGGAAAATTTTATTGGGATGTTGACAGAGCGTCTTCCACTTGGGAGAAATGCTCATCAAGTGTGGGGTAGGGGAGGAGTGATCCTCCTCGAGTTCATTCCTTATTCTGGAATTTGATTATGTTGAAAGCCTTGAGGGCATTTGTGTGATCTTGAGAAATTTTGTGGTATGGCTTGAGAGCCAAATTTTGATCTACTTTGGGATCTTGGTTTATTTGTTTGGCTTGAGGCCATGAGGAAAGCATTTGTGTGACTTTGAGAAAATTGGTTATATGGCTTGAGAGCCAAATATGATATTCCTTGGAATTTGATTATCTTGTTTGGCTTGAGGCCATGAGAAATTTGTGTTGAAATATTGTGAAGGGTGGTACTCTAGAGTTGACTGTGTCCACTCTCCTACCCCTCTTTAAACTCACAGTGGATGAGTTTTGTGTTGTCTAAATATCTATGAGTGTATTTGTGTTTTGGTGTGTTATTTTTTTATCTTGTTGTGAAGTGTTATTGAATCCCCTAGGTGTGTGGATTATCTCCCTAGCTCGGGGGTGACCCTCTTGTGGGTCTACGGTAGGGAGGAGAGTAGCGTGTGTGGTGTTTCTTTCCTTATATGATATGCAAATTTTCTCGAAGCTTATTGTGAAGCTTGGAGAAGATTATTGGATCTTAAAAAATAATTTATTTTCTTTAAGTCTTATGGAGAGCCTGATCTTTTAATAGCTCTTTCCTTGTCGATTTTCTAAAAGGAGAAAATTATCTCCCTATTGTTGTATAAATTGTTATTTTTGGAGTTGTGAGGAAATCCTCTGTTATTGGATTGATGTTTGTATTCTACTATTTATTAAGTTTTACCATTTTAAAATGAGGAAAGGAAGAGGAAATTTGTTTTTAAAAAGATATTAGACTTGTCTAGTTCCTTCTTCTTCTACTTGCAAAGTTGTGAGTTAGTTGATGTTTTAAGTAAGTTTGTAAAAGTATTATTCCTATGCAAGCTTAGTAGAAATATTAGTTTTAAATTTTGTTATAAGTCAAGTTGTAATTTTGCTACCATGAAAGAAATGAAATTTGGGTTGCAGTATTGCTTTTGAAATTACCGCCACCTTGAGGGTCTCTTCCTAGCATGGGGACCATTTCACTATTCACTATTCACTTTTACTATTCACTTTTCACTATTTACTATTCACTTTCCACTAATCACTATTAATTTTTACTATTCACTATTTACTTTTACTATTCACTTTTCACTAGCACAACGGGAAGGGGAATGAGATAGAAATACAATCAAAATTAAATTTCAAAGAAACGGTAAAATGAACGTGATAGAAATATAATCAAAATTAAATTCTAGAGAATGGAAACAAGAAGCAAATGATTGTGCCTTGCTGAAAAATGATCTATCACCTAAAACAACTGTTGTCCAAATATAATTCGTGAGATTAACCTAAGTCAGGAAACCACGTGTTTCCTTGCATAGGGTGTGCGCACATGTATTTGGTACGCTACTGACAACTATATTATTTTCACCTTAAGCGTACACCGATGAGCATGCCTACGCGTGCGAGGGGATTTCTAGGGAAGAGTGGGAAAATTTTTGATAGTTCGTATCATGACCACATGACGCATGTGGACATGACACGCGTGAATACGTGTTGTGACCACATGGGAAATGTGGGCATGACATATGAACATGTTGAATTGAAAGCTTGGGAGGATTTTTTTGATTGGGGTGATTCAATTGAAGAACCAGAACAAGTTGTAGTTAATATACCACAAGGAATGAAAAGGAAATCCATATTTTATGATCTCCCTTACTAGAAGGATCTATTAATATCTCACCTATTAAATCTAATGCACATCTTCAAAAATGTCCCAGATTCTATATTTCGACATATATTAGGCAAAGAGAAGGACACCTTGTCTTCGAGGAGCGATATTGCTCTTTCGCATACCAAAATTGATAGAAAACATTTGTGGCCAAATAGGGAAAATGAAACATATGTAGAAGCTGCATGGATTTTGAAAGAAAAAGAGCTAGACCAACTAAAAAATGTCATCCATTCAATAAGGACAGCTACCGGCTATGGGTCATCATTGACTAAAGCTTTTATATTTGATGGACATATCACAGGATTTAAAACACATGATTTTCATAATTATGAAGGTATTATATATCATCATTTAACATTTACTGATAACATTGATTAAGCACTCAATATATTTTGATATTTTATTGTGTGAGGAAAAATTACTAATGACCTTTTCATAAATGTGTTTGATAGCATATCATGCCATTGGCAATTAGGGGGGATTCCTGTCTTACAGTTGACTTAAGGAATGCCATAAATCGATTGTCAACATTTACAACGTATGTGGTTATATGAAATGTTCATGTGTGAGAAACATAGATATATTATATTGCATTTAATGTACTATTCATATATTAGGTGGGTGACCTCCAAGGAGATCCATGAATGTGAAGTGCTAAAATGGAAGAAGAAAATTGCAGAAATTGTATGTGTATTTGAGAAGGATCTCCCTACAAGTTTCGTGGACCTACAAGTCCATTTACTTATACACCTAGTCGATGACATTGAATTGGTGGGTGTCATATCAACAAGGTGGATGTTTTTCTTTGAGAGGTATATGAAAACTCTAAAAAATATGTTCAACAAAAGGCATACCCAGAGGGTTGCATGGCTAAAGGGTATGTAT
This sequence comes from Cunninghamia lanceolata, assembly GCA_027924645.1. Classification (NCBI taxonomy): domain Eukaryota; kingdom Viridiplantae; phylum Streptophyta; class Pinopsida; order Cupressales; family Cupressaceae; genus Cunninghamia; species Cunninghamia lanceolata. The sequence continues at coordinate 11,274,785 of BSBN01000534.1, read as the reverse complement.
TGAATGAAGCATTTTTCTTCCTATGTGAATTCCTTGGTAAGGATTTTGAAGATGGGCCATGCTTCTGGGATGAAGAATGAGCATCAGATATTATTGATGGAGAAAAACCACAATCTAATGGTGTTCAAGTAGAAATTAGTAAGTAAATTCATGATCAGTGTGGTTGTTTATCTTGCAATCATTAATTTACTCTATAATTTATTTGTCAAATTAATAGCATGCAGACATTTGGAGTTTGAAATAAACATGTTGACATGTAATAGGTGTAGACAAAAGTGCTATACTCGATAAGTTCATTTTGTACCACATGGACTTTATGAACAAATGGATCGATTTGTATGATAAAAATAGAGAAGAAGTGTTAGAAGCAAGGAGATAGTTTAAGAGATCGAACCCAAGGAATACTCCACTTCCCACTGATCTACTTGGGGAATGGGGCAAAGATTACACACTAGAATGGGATACTGAACAAATTCAAAATCAAATAGAAGATGCAAGTATAGATTCAAACATAACAGAAGATGAAATCAACATGTCTAGAGGATGTGAAAGAAAGGTACAATTGGAATTTTACAAAATGTTGTTTCCTTACAGTTTTGACACTATTAACTATTTTAATATTCGTTGAATTATATTTGTTTTCACTGAAATAAATGGCCTTTCACAGGCATGGAAATATCTAGCAATGTGGTCATATGGTCAACATTATCAGGTAGAAAGTGTAGATGTAAAGAGATGATCCTTCGATTGAGGCATCATGGTTGACTTCAACCAATCCAGTCGATCAAGCTCAAAAGATAAGAATATAATTGAAGGGAATCTACAATATGTTGGGAAAATACAAGAAATTATTGAGTTGGATTACTGCTCTTTTAAATGTTGTGTTTTTTAAGTGTAGATGGTATGAAGCATTTGAAAGGACATGAAGACATGATACCCATAGTGGATTGTTTTCTATAGATTCCTCATGTTTCCTACCAGAGGATAAGGAGCCTTATGTTCTACCAATTCATTATGAGCAAGTATTTATTTAACTCAAACAAGAAGCGGTAGTGATCATTAATCTATTAACTCATAGTTTATTGCGAATATATACATGTGTTTATTAATAAATAAAATTGTTATACCATATGTCTAATATATGTATGTCATTCATGTGCAGATATTTTTTATGAAGATTTTTTGGACCTGAAATGGATATTTGTCATACATTATGATCCAAGATTAAGGCATGTATTTGATGATGCATTAGTGGATACTAAGAAAAACAATGATGGCCAACAAAATGAGAGAGAGGTATTAGAGAACATCAAAGAAATTGACATCCATGATGATGTTGAAGATGGTTATGTTCAGGCACAAGAAGACACCAATCTAGAGTTAGATGATGTTATGGAAGACAACACTATGGATGGTATAGAAAATGATGATCCAAATATGTCTGGTAATAATATAGATGGTCTACAATCAAATTTCAATGATGATGAAGATGATACAGGTCAACATGAGGATGGAGCCAGGATGAGATATCTTTGAGTACATCCTGATCCAAGGTTATTGGATTTGTGGTCGTACAGTTTGATGGAGCCCTTGGCAATGAGGGCCTGTTCAATGGTGGTGCCTTTGTCGATGACCTCTTCAAAGGTAGATGCACAAAGGATTTGTAAATGAAACCCTAATTCTTGATTGAGGTTGGCCACGAACATGGTGACGAGTTGTTTTTTAGGAATTGGTGATGGGAGTTTTCTTACTAAGCCTCTCCATCTTTGCAAGAAGGAAGCGAAGGCTTCTCCGTTCTTTTGTTTGGTGTTACAAATGTCTCTCATAGACATTTCGTGCTCAAAATTGTAGGAGAAGTGGTTTAAAAATTTCTCTGCAAGCTCAGAGAAAGTCCTAATGCCTAGGGGAAGATGTGCAAACCATTCAGCGGCTTGACTGCCGAGGCTGCATGGAAATAGTCTCAATAGACAGGTATCGTTATTAGAGACTTCTAAGCAAGCAATGTAGAACTCCCTAAGGTGATCTCTATTGTCTCCCTTTCCCTTGTATTTATCGAATTTGGGTGTCTCAAAGTTCTTGGGGAAAGGGGGCATGTACAAAGTGTGATCAAATGGGTAGGGGCAAATATCCTCAAAGGAATAGTGCTTTCATTTGCCCCCAGTTTGTAGGTCATCTATCTTTTGGATTAAGCCTTGTAGGACGGTTGTGAGATCCTATGGTTGTGGTGGTTGGGGTGTGTAGGTTTGTTGATTGGTGAGATGTTGGAGATGGGGTGGGATTTGATGTTGGAGATGTGTTTGGTTGAGGTGTTGGTATTGCGGGTTAGTGTTTGGATTGATTGGTACCTGATGTTGTTGATGCGCGTAGAGTTGTTGGAGAACATGCGGTGGTATTTGGGTATTGGTTTGATGTTGTATAGATGATGTTATGTGATTATGTGGATACGTGATAGTGGATGGATTGACATTGGGTATGTGGACGTTGGATTGGTTAGATGTGTTGCGAGGTGTTTGTGAGAATAATTATCGTAGGTATGTAATGGTTTGAGGGTTGGGTGGGGGCACACTCATGGAGGTACTTGCTTGCGTGATGTTGCCTTGTATGCCCATGGTGATTTGTGAAGCGGAAGGGTTTATGGTAGTTGTGGTAGTAGAAGTGATGATGGGTTGAGAGATGGTAGGGATGGCAGTGCATGTGGGAATTGTAGATGTGGTAGATATGGTAGGTGTTGATGTTTGAGAGATGGTAGGTTAGGTATGTGAGGTAGATGCTTGGGTATTTGATGGGGTAGGGAAGATTGTAGAGGTGGATGGTTGTGATGATGTCGTGATGGGGGGGAGTTGAGCACCAATTTTGAGAAGATGATCGAGCTATCTACTTGGGTCCAACCTTAGGATTTTATCAAGTAGGTCCATGTTGTCAGCGTCTTGTGTAAAGCTCAAGACATCTAGATCATCTTGGGAAATGATGGGGACATTTTGTGTTGGTGGTGGTGGGGGTGGTGATGGTTGTGTTTGTTGTAAGTAATTGAAGGGATTTTCATTGGGACCATATGGGGGGAGGTAAGAGTATATAGGTGGGTTGCGTGTTTGATAGATGGGTATATTATTGTTATCGGTATTAGGCATGCTAAATTGCCAATGTTCTGCCATTTCTTGATTCTTTTTGTGTTGTGATCTCGTGGTGGGCATGCACGCATATGGGATTGATTTCTAGATGTAGAGTGAGATGGGGATGGAGACCTTAGAGAATTTGATTGATTATGTTGGACCCAAAGATGGATGTAGTAGTGAGATGGAGTAGAAGAGATGATGTGGTGGAAGATCGATATGTCTTTTTAAAGGTTTTAACCTAAGGGTGATATGGATGGGCGATATTGATTTTTTTGTACAGATTTTGGACCAAAGAGATTGGTGATGGATGACATTTTGTTTTGAAGAGATTTTGATGTTTGATTTTTGTGTTTGATATGGAGCATTTTGATAGTCAAAAAATTGAGCTTAGGTAGGATCTAGATTTGTGGTTGCACAAATGGATGTTTTTCTTTATTTGGGGTAGACTAATGACCTTACGCAAAGAGGATTAATTATTTCACTTGGAAGGTAGACTATTTACATTCCAAGCAAGATATGATGTGAAGGATGAAATCTAGATCTAACTTTAGCTCAAAAGGATGACGAATTTTGATGATGTTTTGATTTTGGGAGATTTTGGGGATTTTTGGGAATGATTTTCTTGTGACAAGGATTTGTTTGGTCCAAAAGGTATGCAAAAATCAATGAAGACAAGCAGATATGATTTTGAGTGGGTTTGATATAGAAAATGGCCCAACAAATGATGTTGATTTAATCCTCTAAGGTCAAAGAGGTGTGATTTTGGAAAATTTTGAAGAAAATGGATGTACTGTTATCGGATTTTTGGGATGTGAATATGGATTATGGCAGAGCAGATGGTGAAGATCACAACTGGATAGGTCTCTGTTTTAGGCAAGTTAATCTAAGAATAGCACCAATCTATAGGTGAAATGGCACCAAAATCAAACAGATATAGTGCTAAAACAAGACAGTGTTTGTCGAGGTCCTAAAAAGACAGATTTTTGATGGCAATTTTTTTGGATTTTCTTTGTTTGGAATGTGATCAAATGATTTGGTTTGTCTCTTGGCAATGTTGTTGCAAACAATTCAAGCACAATAATCACACAATAATCAAGATTTTGCTTTGTTTTGAAAAAAAAGATGTGTGACTTTATTTAACAAGCACTTTGAACAACCTAAGGCGAGGATGTGATAGTATTTGTTGAATCCCCTAGCTGCGCCTATTCAAAGTGGGTAGCTCTAGGATCTTGGTAGCACCAGCTCCTCCTTACAATTATACACACTTCTCATGCATAGCAAGATCTAGGTTTCTTATAAGGCTTGTCCCTCACCAAACCTTTAGATTGTCCTTGCTACCTCGGCTAAGAACTGCATGAATCAGGGCCGCTTCAAAGGTTTCCCTTCTGCGTCAACAAATAGAAGGATTTTGGCTTGCTAAATAATGGTTCATAGTAAGGGCATCCGTTTAGGTGGTTATATGTGTGGCAGCACTACTCTCTGTTATGGAGTCTCCCAGCCTCCAAGGGTTACGCCTTGGAGGGTTTTGGGGGAGGTTGGCTATCGGTATAACACAACAACACCTATCACTTGAGACTTTCGTCCCAAACACCTTATTTTATATAGCGGCTTGGAAGAGCTTGGCTTTAGCTTGATACCACTTGGGTCGTTCCCACCTTTCGAAGCGGGGTGGCAGGCCCTCTAAGGATTAACAAAAGCAATACAATCATGAAAATACTTTTGATCCCCAAGTTCATTCAAAGATGCAAGGGGAGAGCATACGTATCTTCTATGATTGCATCACACTAAACATGGTTCATTTTTAGATCTTTGGATTAAATTGGGTGTGATTAGTGCAAGTTTCGTGAGAAGCTTTTGATTCCCAAGGTCACCAAAACGGTGTGAGGGAAGAGCATATGCTTTTTCACACCACAAGCAAAAAGAGTACAAGACAAGTTTCACATAATTAAAAATGATCTTCTTGCTTATATGTGTGAAAAATGCAAGTTATTCTTTTTAACCAAAATGCTTTCGATTTATGCAATTTGTGGTTCTTTTTAAAGCCCAAATTGAAGTGTTTTGGATTGTTGTTTGTTGGCACACAAATTCTAGATTTTAGAACACCAAGTTAAATGTTTGGGCACACACACACACAAAAGTTTGTTTGATTGATTTTAATTGCACCAAATCAAAGAGTTTGACTAACTAACATGCAAAGGGTTCATTTTAAGTTGCAAATTGAAGTGTTTCTTTGTTAAAACAAAAATTAAATCACCTTGCAAAAAGTTAGTTAGTATCTCTGAAATGACAACAAAGACCTGCAAAAACACTTGTTAGTACCTGCACATACAGAAAAGTCAATTTTCCAAATAGCATTAAAACAGAGATACAATAGCGCCACTATGGACAGAACAACCCGACACTTAACAGATGGCACTAATTAAAAATATAGCTCTAATATGACACCCCAAAACTACCAAAATAGAGGATGGAGTTACAATATTACAATTAAAGTGCTAAACTAAGAAATAGTGCTAAAATAGCTATGTGAATACGCCACTATGCAACTTCTCAAATAGTCAGTTTACACCTGCGGATAGCACCGATCTGGGGGATAGCGTCGGTAAGGGGCTGAATGCGTCTGACCTGCAAAAAAGTGTTTTTTTCCTAAGCAACACAAAGGGTCAGATAGCAAAGTGGAAGTCTTGGTTAGTCTTGTTAGTCATTAGCAAACATAAGCCAAAATAAACACTAGCATGCATGTTTAGATTTTATGCAAAAATTTTGGCATAACCTCCCCTTGTCTAATCAATATTCCTATAAAAATAGAGAGCAACAAGACCTAAAACAGTAGAAAGATCATTTGGGAGAAGATAAATGTGACAGAGTTTTGAAAAAAGAATATGATGTGTAGAATAATGTTAAAACAAGAAATGGCACTAAAAGGAGCCAATGATGGCGTCGCTGCACAGGTATGATGGTGCCAAACCTGTAAAAGCACGTATCTCACACCAAAAACTCACAAAACAAGTTAGACTTGGACCTTGTGGGTCCCACCGGGTGTCCCAATGTAGATTAGGTAAACATTCAAGGTAAAATACAGAAACTAATATGCACAAGACAAAAGTTATACCTCACAATGTGAATCCAATCTCATCAAGGGAAGTAGGAGCATGCACCAAAGAACTCCTAAGACTAAGATAATCCCTAGACAATAGATTAAAATGTGAAATACTACTCTAATTTGTAATTCACTATTTTAGCTCAAGAGTGATTCTGGCATTATAACTTTGTATAAACTTGGATGATGAAAATGGATGGAGAGAGGTTCTATTTATAGATTTTTGGAAGGGATTTTGATCCAAGGGTGGAGATTGATTTGGAAGATCAATGGTGGAGGATAAAAGTGATGTGGAGGGCCTAGATTCAATCTTGAATGAATGGAGGGCTAGGAATAAAAGTGAATCTTTTATTCATTTTGGGAAAATGAGTTATTAAATGAGGATGGGGGTGAAGGATTATTTTGGATTTAAAGATTCATATGGGGAAATGTAAATGAATTAAAAATTCATTTGGGAAAGAGAGGAAATAAATGAGTATGAGTTTGTAAGAGGAATTAAATGTGATGTGGGATGTATTTAAATAAAAAATTGACTTATGTGGATTTAATTCAATTTTTTATTTGGAGGATGTGGGGAAGGGTGCTAAACAAGGTTTGACCACCCAAATGAAGGGGTTAGGATTAATTAAACATAGATTTTTTTTTAATTAATCCTAGGGCTAGAATGATGTAGGCTAGAGTAGGAAATTAAATAATAGCTATTTAATTGTCTAGGGTAGGGATAGGTCAATTAGTAGGCTAGCTTAATTAGTTAACATGGTTTTAACTAATTAACTAGATTTAGTGAAAAAGGGGGAAATTGATTTAATAAATATTGCATATTTATTAAATCAAATTGGCTAAGGTTGGGACTATTGAATTAATGAAATTAATTCAATTGTTGGGATAAAATGATAGAAAATAGTGTAATGAAGGAATAATTAATTAAATAAAAATTTAATTAATTGGTTAGAAGGGAAATTGACATGATTAGGGATGTTAGGAGTCGGTTAGATGGTAGAAGACATTTTTAGGTGTCTACATGTTGATACAAATTACCTATTGCAATATCCGTAAATTGTTCAATCTTTGGTATGAATTATTGGTAGAAAAAATTAGGATTACTTGGATGCAATTTCCTTTTTATTGCTTTATATTTTTCTTTAATGTCAAGTTCTCAACCTAATCCTCATTTTGCACTAAGAAGATACCTTAGGCTTAACTCTACAATGGCCTCAATTCATTGCGAGGAAGTTATGATTGAGAATTTGATGACTACAACATAGTTTAATTCTGTTGAATAGTTCACATTTTTTGTCTTTGATTCCATATTTTGTGCATATCTTGCAATCATTGCAATCCATGAGACCACATTACTTTGAGGCATTTTGTCAAACAGTTCACGTGCATTTTCTATGGTTCCACATTTTGCATACATGTCTAATATGGTAGTTGCAACTACAACATCTGACAAAATTCCTCTATCCTTTATGTATTGATGGATGCCCATACCCTATTCCAAAGCTCCCATTTTAACATAGGCAGGGAGGATGTTGGAAAAGGTTGTGGAATTTGGCTTTACACTAGCCAATTGTATTGGCTTTAAAATTTCTAAAGCCTTTTCAACAAATACATTTTGTGCATGTATGATGCAGTCATTGCAGTCCATGAGACCACATTTCTTTGAGGCATTCTTTCAAACAGTTCACATGCCTTGTCTATGCTTCCACATTTTGCATACATGTCTAACAGGGTAGTTGCAACTACAACATCTAACAAAATTCCTCCATTCTTTATATTTTGATGGATGTCCTTACCCTATTCCAAAGCTCCCATTTTCACATAGGCAAGGAGGATGCTAGAAAAGGTTGTGGAATTTGGCTTTACACCAGCTAATTGCATTTGCTTTAAAATTTCTAAAGCCTTTTCAACAAATCCATTTTGTGCATATCTTGCAGTCATTGCAGTCCATGAGACCACATTTATTTGAGGCATTCTGTCAAATAGTTCACATGCCTTGTCTATGCTTCCACATTTTGCATACATGTCTAATAGGGCAGTTACAACTACAACAACTGACAAAGGAAGACTTAAGCATTTAGAAACCTAAACTATGATGTATCCATGATCTTATCAAGCATGATCTTATGATAGTTTTTGGACTGAACCTATATAGTTTTAGGGCATTCACACATCTCAGTTACAGTGTGGTGTGTGAGGAATTATTACTATATGGTTGCTACCATGCACATAAACTATATACATATCTGAAGACTGTAAAATGACATTCTTGTGATGGAATCCTAGGTTCCAATGAAAGCTAGGCCTTAGACCATTTTAAATTGATTCCTTGCAAAAAAATCTGATATGAGAGCCATTGTGTCCTCAGATACCATTCCACCAGCTTGTGGACCTAGTGCAAGGTGTGCAACAAGTCTAAGAAGCAACAACATCCTTCTTTCTATCATACTGAGAACCACAAAATAATGGTTTAAATCATGGAACATATATAATTGATACCTTTAATGCATCTTCCATGCAAGTGAGTTTAAAACTAAAGATTTGAGTGTAGGAAAGGGCTTCTGAATAAATCTTCATTAGTAAAGAAAGAAAACAAATAGTTTTGAAATGGAAAAACAAAAATCACAAAATCCAAAGGTTTCCATATTCTACTAAGCCCTTTTTTATCCACACATCTACTTGGAGTGCAACTTTGATCTTCCTTCAAATCACCCTGACTAAACATGAATTAATTGTAGGTCATTGATGCAAACTAAACATGAAACAATCAACTATGTAAGATTATTTTGTGCTTATACAAAATGAGTTATGCAATTTTTATGCTAGTTATTCTAGTTGATTATGGGAGGCATATGTCTAAGGTTGTATGTATTAGAAGAGTAAAATAAAATAAGCATCAGCAAGTCATATGGTAGTTGGCATAGATGACATTTGTGAATTACTTATAAAGTAGAATGCATATTGTTCCTTGTAACTATATATTGTTTACCATCTTTAGTCTTGAGGCAATAAGGCAACCTTTTACTTTAATTCTAGTTGTCTTGAGATTTGGACAAGATTTAAACTATTTTCAAAAGACTATTTTGAAAAAGTTAAGTGTGTAGAGAATTTGTCAAATACATAGCAAACTGATTTAGTTTGCAAGAAAGAAAATTATCAAGATGTTAGATACATTAAACCTTTCCAAATAATTCTATTAATGTCAACAAATGACCAAAAATAGAATTCAAAACATACAACAAATAGATATATCAATGAAAAAAGAAAGGGGTTGCAAGTAAATGACCTCTAATGTAGTTAGATTTGGAGGTGATAATAGTGTTAATTTGGATATATAAACTGTACTTATCTATATTTTTGCAAGGACATTGTTATTGGTATGCAATTAATGTTTTACTTCTAGAACATGGAACAAAATGTACAGGAATAGATGTAGTCATGGGTATCAGAAGGGGAATACAATTGTAATTAACAAGTCATGGCAGATTTTATCATGATTCTAGTATCTATTAAATCAAAACATAGTGGCTTTGGAAGAGTCATTGTGTGATCATATATATAATTATACATTTCATTGCAAAAGTTAGTTTCATTAATTGTGTAGAAAGTAATTAATTCTCAAATGACAATTGACAACATTATTTTAACTCTATGCATTAGTGGCTCCTTTGATCAGAGATGGATGACCTAGAGAAGAAAGTATTGATTGAATTGTTTAGATTGAAGAGTTGTTTTAGGATATTGTTATAATTCTTTTCCAAAGTATTGTATTCAATTGTACATTTGCCATTCAAATTTAGCATTAGAATCTAGAGTTGCTTGAAGTAATATCCCTTCTTGTGAATTAGAACCAATGTCATCACTGATGCTTGAGGATAAAAGTATGTATAAAATCACTAATCAATATCATATGCATAGAACATCGACACCAATTGTGTTCATTTTCTAGTTTTTGTACTATATATTCTCATGTATGATACCTATTTCGAAATTAAAGACATTGATAACAAAAGTTTTTATTTCTTTATTTTTAAATAAACTTTCACATGAAATTTACATTTTTGTATACTATAACTCATATCAAGAGTCTTTATTTTTTGGTACAAATTTGTGTAAGTTGTTCAAACCTTGACTTGTCTTCGGTGCATATGCAAAATACATGTAACTTAGCTCATAAGCTCAACCTGAAGATCATGAATTAGTATAGTGCCTTACAATCACTCTTTTATAATAGGCTAATGTTTGTTAGCATGAGTGCTTAAATGGCTCATTGGCCACAGCATATCTTTTGGAGGAGATCATAACAACAAATTTCTCAGATTATGCTAGACAAGGTGGATGGAATAGCAAGGACTTGTAATTATAGATAGATGTAATTGATTAAATTCCACATAAATTTAATTTCATTGAAATCATAACTAGGCACAAATTAGTTTCTTTATACTAGACTAAAGCTTAAATCACCAATAGCAAGTTCATATCACACTCATTATAATTTCTACAATCATCCATCATAACTAGGCACAAATTACTCTCTCTCTCTCTATATATATATATACATCATACCATGACACACATCCCTTCCTCCATTACATCCTCCCTAACCCCTTTCCCAACATTGATAGCCCACTACCCATGCCACCTCATTTTCATAACACATTCGACCATAACATTGCCACAACAATCATCACTCATCCTGACACCATCCTCCACCATGTGACATTTATCTAACACAGATAAACATTAAAGTCAACACTAGAGTCGGTGCTAAAGTCAACGCTAAAGGTGGCGCTACTATAGGTGCTAAAGGTGATGCTAATGTGGGCGCTACTATTGGCACTAAAGTCAGCACTAAATTAGGTGCTAATTTGCATCTAAATTAGTGCCTACGTGTTCTGATCGGCAAAAAAAATGCCAAAAATAGTGCCATCTCAATAAATAGCACTGACTTTTTCAAAAAATTGGAAAAAAATACATTAAAACAGTGGGTGGAAGCAAAAAATGGAGCAAAAGGGATAGCTAATCACAGGGAGTTTTGTAGTGTGTCTTCTAGATTGCTAGAATTAGGTATGAATTTAATGTTTCTATTGATAATGATATTTCCAAGAGAAAAAGAATTGTATGCTTCCAAATAATCTTGAAATAGATTAGGAACAATAGTGTCCTAGAAAGATTTATACAATTTATAGGGGAAGCCATCACAACCTAGAGCTTTAACATTAGCCATAGTGAAAATGGTGTCATTAAGATTAGTCTATGTGAGGAGTTAGTCATGGCCTAAATTATAAAGTGGAAACCAATAAGGAAAAACACTCATGAATTTTTAAATGGCATGGTCTTTCTTAAAATAAGAATCTTTCACCTTGAAGACATTGATTTTGATGTAAAAAGGTCTAGGGGATGTCAGGAAGCTCAATAATATGTTGGTAGCCTTCTCTTGTGCTCTTGAGTTTCTTAGAAAGATGTGGAGCATGTCAAGTTCGGTAGAATTATTTGGAAACCTTATTCCCAACCATATGCTAGTTAGGATAGGATTTAATTTGAGTCTCCCAAGCTATGTGATTATAAGGAAACTTTCTTTAATTTCTTGACCTTGGCCACTCTCAATCAATGATTAGTAAAAATGACTTCTTTTCTAACTTGGTAGAGGCATTCAAGAGAGCTCAAAGTTGGTGGCCTCATATGAGTTGTAATGGAAAAGTTTTTGTTGGCACATGTATATGCATAGAAAGAAAGGAGTATACTTGATGGTGTCATTCCAACATTCAATCCAACAATTTCATGTGGAGGACATGGCTTAAGGTTTCATATATGCTATACGTGCATAGGAGAGAGTTTATGACTCAACAATGACATGTTCAAAATTTTATTTTATTTTTACCTTAGGCATGAAACTTACCATTAAATGCAATACCTGATTAGAAAATGGTCAAAAAGGACATTTTTTGGCAAAGTTTTGATGACTAAATGATTATATCTCATAATATCAATGCACTTAAGAACCCTTATGGTGCTTGACCAGAAACTTGTCAATGTAAACCAAGATGATTTGGAAAGATGATAAATAATATTGGAGTAAAAAAACCCCATTTTTTTAGACATGTAATAGAAAGCTTCCCAGTCACCAACTATCCAACACATAGAAAGGTTTCCCCTTTTATTAGAAGCTAAATCAACCATATTAAAATCTCCACATGACCCAAGTGTATTGTTGGAAATTGCATAACATGCAATTTTGCATTACATCTTGCACTCACCATAGCATCCATTCATGTAGCTTGAACTATGCCTATCTCCCTTGAAATGAGGTTTGAACATAATCCATACTAGACATTTGTCTATTTTTAGGGTTTTCCATAACTTCTTTGATTCTCACCCAATCGTCTTCAAATTTTGCCACAGTGTTCATTTCCTATTTCTGCTCCTTTGTCCCTCTTAGACAAATTTTTCCATTCTTTCACCCTACTTCTGAAATCCCCATTTTCTACTTCCCTATCCCTCAGAAAGTGTCCAAAACCTAATCAAACCCCAATTACCCATTAGAGTTTTTCCAAAATCCAAATTTTCCTTTACTAAAAAAGTTTTTATTTTTGTTTTTCTACCCATTCCTAAAAAAAACTCCTGGTTGTGGTTGTCCCTGCGTATGAACTTGCTGCCCTCAAGACCAAACACCAAGATCTGGATGAAAACATTGTCACCCTCAATCTTCAGCATTCAGCCATGAACAATAGACAGTAGCCAGAGTCTTTTGTAGACACTGGGTTCTCTTGTTCCAGCAATTTTCGTGGGCTGAAACTTAATTTTCCTCACTACAATGGTGATGATCTGACTAGATCGATATACTAGGTAGAATAATATTTTAGTCTGCATAATACTTTTGATGTCAACAAAGTCCCACTTGCATCCTTTCATTTGGAATATGAAGCCCTTCAATGGTTCTGTTGGTACATCAAGGCTCATGAAGAGCCAAAATGGACAGATTTTTGCATACTTATTTTGCAATGATTTGGCCCTAGTGCTTTTGATGACTTCACAGGAGCACTTGCTAAACTTCACCAAACTAGCACTGTGAGAGAATATCAAACCAAATTTGAGAAATTGGCCAATCACATCGAGGGATTGTCTAATGAATTTTTTAGGAGTTGTTTTTTCAGTGGTCTGAAGGATGCAATCCAATATGAGGTTAAAATGTTCCATGCCAGCACAATGATGGAAGCTCTATGGTTGGCTAAGTTGGTGGAGGAAAAGATCACAGCTCAACAACGCTCTAAATCCACTTTTGTTCCATTCAGAAATGTGGTTTCCCAAAGACCTCCCATCACACCAGCTCAGAGAACAACTCCTATCAAGCATTTGTCTAAAGCAGAGATGATGGCACGTAGAGAAAAAGGGCTTTGTTATAATTGTGATGAGAAATTCACTTAGGGACATAGATGTGTTGAGCAAAAGATCCATCTCTTGGATGTGGATTCTCTGCCTACAACTGAAGTTTATGAAGATGTTCAGGATATAGTAGATGATCAGGTTGACATTCAGTAGCAGCCTGTTGACCCTCCTTCTTAGGAAGACCACCCAGAGATCTCTCTCCATACTTTAGCAGGAGTCACCACACCACAAACCATGTGGGTCAAGGGTTACTTCAAGAAGCTCCCTCTTACAATACTCATTGATTCTAGTAGAACTCATAACTTCATTAACCCTCAGATCGCCAAATAGGATGATTCATTTGTCCATCCTTACTCTAGCTTTGAAGTCATGATTGCCAATGGAGGCACATTACCTTGCAAAGGGAAGTGTTGCAATGCATGTATCTCTATTGGAGATTATAACCTGCACTCTGACATGTTTGCCTTGCCTTTAGGTGGATGTGATGTGGTTTTGGGCACTCAATGGTTACGTACACTTGGACCCATCTTATGGGATTTTGCTAAGATTTGGATGTAGTTTTCAGACAATGGACAAAAGAACATGTTCAACGGCTTAAAACCAAGGTCTCTCAGCATCATCAGTTCACATTGCATGGAAAAGCTCCTTAAGAAGAATTAATATTGTGTTATCGCTTAGCTCCATTCCATTCAGATGCAACCATCAGTGGTCTCCACTAGTCCTTCAGATCTACAATGAATTTTGGATAGATATGCATGTGTCTTTGTTGAACCAATGGGATCGCCACTTTCACGACCAAAGGACCATCATATTCATCTCCTCCCTGGAAGCGTTCCTCCCAACATCAAGCCCTACCGCTACCCATTTCACCAAAAGACAGAGATTGAGATGCTCATTCGGGACATACTAAAGCAAGTTATTATTCACCCTAGTACCAATTCCTTTTCTTCACTAGTTCTTCTTCTCTAAAAAAAGATGGGTCATGGCACCTCTGCATTGACTTTCGAGCACTTAATCACATCACAATTGAGGATAAGTTTTTGATTCCTGTTGTTGATGAGCTTCATCGCACTCATTTTTTCTCCAAGTTACATCTTCATTCTGGGTATCATCAAATTTAGGTTCATGAGGATGATATCCCTAAAACAGCTTTCCACACACATGTTGGCCACTATGAGTTTTTTCTCATGCTCTTGTCCTCACTAATGCTCCTTCCACACTCTAGGCATTGATGAATAAAATATTTCGGCCCTACTTGCGGAAATTCATTATGGTCTTCTTTGATGGTATCCTCATCTATAGTAAAACATGGGCTGAGCAGATCTCCAGCATCTCAATCTTGTACTGTAACCTCTCTCTGATCATCATCTCTATGCAAAACAATCTAAATGTGTTTTTGGATAGGAGGAAGTGGAGTATCTCAAGCATATTGTTTCAACCTAAGGGGTTTGAGTGGATCCTGCCAAAATAGATGCCATGAAAAATTGGCCACATCCTCAGACACTCAAGAGCCTCTGTGGTTTTTTGGGACTGACTGGCTACTACCACAAGTTTGTCAAGGATTGTGGGAAGATTGCAGCTCCACTAATAGCTCTATTGGAAAAGGATGCTTTTACATGGACACATGCTGCTAAGTGTGCATTTGAAAAACTAAAACAACCTATGTGTACTACACCTGTTCTAGCTATGCCAGATTTTTCCAAGACCTTCACTATTGAGAGTGATGCTTGCAACAATGGACTAGGTATTGTTCTCCTTCAAGATGAACATCCCATTGCATTCACTAGCAAATCCCTTTCAGGTAAGAATTTAGTAATCTCTACATATGAGGAGGAAATGATGGCTATTTTGCATGCAGTGCAGAAGTGGTGGCCATAGCTATTAGGGAATCATTTCTACATCAAGACTAATCACCAGAGTGAAATATTTCTTGGAACAACGGGTCTCCTCCCTAGCACAACAAAAATGGGTTAGCAAACTCATGGGTTATAACTATGAGATCACATAAAAGAAGGGTTAGCAAATATTGTGGCGGATGCTCTTTCTCACACATTTGATGACCAAGTTTCTCTTTCAACTATTTCTATGCATGTTCCCAATTGGCTAGAATCTTTCCAGTAGGGCTATGTCAATGACTCTTCCTTATCTCAAATCATCCAACAGTTGGCCAATAACCCTTCTGTTGTAACACATTACTCTTGGGATGGTGCTTCTCTGAGATACAAAGGTTGTCTAGTGCTTCCCTAGAACGTAGATCTTCAACAGGATGTCTTCTATGAACTCCATACTTCTCCATTGGTAGGACACTCTGGGTTCCTCAAAACTTATGAGTAGGCATGGCATAACTTCTTTTGGAAAGGAATGAAAAGGGCAATTCAATAGATGGTGGCTGAATGTGATACCTGCTAGCACAACAAGGTTGAAACAACACTCCTTCCTGGAATGTTCGAACCCTTACCCATCCCTACACAGATTTGGATAGATATTTCTATGGATTTCATTAAGGGGCTCCCTAAATCTGGAGGGAAGACAGTGATCTTGGTTGTGGTTGATCGCCTCTCCAAATATAGTCATTTTGGTGCCCTCAGCCATCGCTATACCGCCTCCTCCATCATACAGATTTTCATGGACTAGATCTTCCGTCTTCATGGAATCCCTTCTTCCATTGTCTCAGATCGTGATGCCACTTTCACCAGTCATTTTTGGATAGAACTATTTCACCACACTGGCACCAAACTGAAGATAAGTTCAGGGTATTGCCAACAAATAGATGGTCAGACTAAAGTTATCAACAAATGTTTGGAAACTTATCTTCATTGTTTCACTTTAGAACAATAGCATCAGTGGGCAAAGTGGCTCCCTCTCGCTGAATGGTGGTACAATACCTCCTACCACACTACATCTAAAATGACTCCATATGAAGAGGTCTATTGTAAAGAACCGCTAGTGCTCCTTCCATACACCCCCAGTAGTTCACCAGTTTAGGTAGTTGACATGGTTCTCTGAACCTGAGATCAGATTCTTCATATTTTGCATGACAATCTTCACATGGCAAGAAATTGAATGAAACAACAAGCCAATCAACACTGTTTTGAGCACACTTTTCAAGTAGGTGATATGGTTTTTCTTCGTCTACAGCCATAAAAGCAATCCTCCCTGAAACTCAAAGGGTGTCATAAGCTAGCTCCAAGGTTCTATGGGCCATATAAAGCTCTTCAGAAGATTGGGTTAGTTGCTTATAAACTGAAGCTTCCTCCTTCTTCCCGCATTCATCCAGTATTTCATGTCTTTTGTCTAAAGAAAGTTCTTGGCACCAACATCAGAGCACAAACTATTTTACTAGAGCTGGATAATGAAGGATCCATAATTTTGGAGCCAGAGGCAATCCTCAACAGGCGCACTCATCAGCTTCACTCTCGATCCATCATAGAGGTATTAATTCAGTGGCACAGAATGCAACTAGAGGATGCTAAATGGGAACCACTCCTTCAGATTCAGCAACAATTTCCACATCTTAAGCTTTGAGGACAAAGCTTTTCTAAGATGGAGGTGATGTTAGGAACTCATGTTTAACCTTTCTCTTTACTTTTTTAGTATATTGCTATTGGACGCATATGCTTTGTAAGTCGTCCCATGAGTATCTTATATTATCCCACATTCATGGGGAGTAATATTTGTTTAGATTAGACTTAGTATATAAGTACATGTTGAGTCCAATGAAGGCATCCACGATTTTATTGTATTGAGCTTGTTGAAAGGAGGTTACCCCCTCAAAGTGGCCTATGATCAATAAATTCCTTCTGCATTCTACTATTTCTGTTATTTCGTGTATTTTTCATTATATTGTTGTAGGAGGTTCCTCTCATCTGGTATCAGAGCACTTTCTTGGGGTCGCTAGGTGGAATTTTTGCAGTGGCCTCTAGGTGTTGTGTTTATTGTAGTAGTTCTTTTTTCTTTACATCTATATTGTTCATTTGAATTGCAGGTTTGGATCAGGGAATAATCCCTATCCACTTAACTGTGGGAAGTGCCTGGGTATAGCCCTAAAACTCATTGTGAGTACCATAGGAACCCCAAAGTAGCAGGACCATTGAGAGGACCTACCAGCAAAAAGGGCAATGACCCCTACCTGATTGACTAGTTCTCACCTGTGAGGTAAACCAAGAGTTGTCGTTTGTGGCAAAGAAGTTATCAGTTTTACCTGAGCCGTGGAGTGAGGGGTACTGCCCCAATACGCAAGTCATTAGATAGCATTGGTATTCGAGTGAATCCCCTGAACCTTTAGGAAGCCGAACATACCTAGGGTCCATATCTATTACTAGCTAACAAATCATTGATTGAAACTATCTAGAGCCATTTGCAGATCATTCCCAAAAAAAATTCTATTTTTTTGCCATATCTTCCTTGCTTTAGCTCTGTTTCCTCTGAAAATTCACTAGAACCCCTAAAATTCCATTCTGCATATTTCCTTCCTTCAGGACCCTATCCCAAATTCCACTTATCGAAGCTAGAAATCCCACATTTGTCTATTTTTAGGGTTTTGTCATAACTTCCTCGATTCTCACCCAATCGCCTTCAAATTTTGCCATAGTGTTCATTTCCTATTTCTACTCCTTTGTCCCTCTTGGACAAATTTTCCCATTCTTTCACCCCACTTCTGAAATCCCCATTTTCTACTTCCCTATCCCTAAGAAAGTGTCCAAAACCTAGTCAAACCCCAATTACCCATAAGAGCTTCTCCCAAATCCAAATTTTCCTTTACTAAAAAAGTTTTTGTTTTTGTTTATATCCCATTCCCAAAAAAAAAAACTCCTGGTTATGGTTGTCACTCGTGTAAGAGCAAAAAACATTAAGTATGAACTTGCAGCCCTCAAGGCCAAATTCCAAGATCTAGATGGAAAAATTCTCACCCTCAATCTTCAACATTCAACCATGAACAATAGACAGCAGCCAGAGTCTTCTACAGACATTGGGTTCTCTTCTTCCAACAATTTTTGTGGGCCGAAGCTTGATTTTCCTTTCTTCAATGATGATGATCCGACTAGATGGATATACTAGGCAGAACAATATTTCAGTCTACATAATACTTTTGATGTCAACAAAGTCCCACTTGCATCCTTTCATTTGGAACATGAAGCCCTTCAATGGTTTTGCTGGTACATCAAGGCTCATGGAGAGCCAAAATGGATAGATTTTTGCAAACTCATTTTGCAACGATTTGGCCCTAGTGCTTTCGATGACTTCACAGGAGCACTTACTAAACTTCACCAAACTGGCACTATGAGAGAATATCAAACCGAATTTGAGAAACTGGCCAATCACATAGAGGGATTGTCTAATAAATTTTTTAGGAGTTGTTTTGTCAGTGGTCTAAAGGACGCAATCCGATCTGAGGTTAAAATGTTCTGTCCCAGAACAATGATGGAAGCCCTAGGTTTGGCTATGTTGGTAGAGGACAAGATCACAGCTCAAAATTACTCCAAATCCACTTTTGTTCCATTCAGAAATGTGGTTTCCCAAAGACCTCCCATCATGCCAGCTCCTAGAATAACTCCTATCATGCATTTGTCTGAAGCAGAGATGAGGGCACATAGATAAATAGGGCTTTGTTATAATTGTGATGAGAAATTCACTTAGGGACATAGATGTGTTCAGCAAAAGCTCTATCTCTTGGATGTGGATTCTCTGCCTGTAACTAAAGTTTATGAAGATGCTTAGGATACAATAGATGATTAGGTCGACATTCAGCAGCCAACTGTTGACCCTCCTTCTCAAGAAGACCACCTAGAGATCTCTCTCCATGCTTTAGCAAGAGTCACCACCCCACAAACCATGCGGGTCAAGGGTTACTTCAAGAAGCTCCCTCTTACAATACTCATTGATTCTGGTAGCACTCATAACTTCATTAACCCTCAGATCGCCAAATAGGCTGATTGTTTTGTCCATCCTTGCTCCAGTTTTGAAGTCATGATTGCTAATGGGGGCACATTACCTTGCAAAGGAAAGTGTCGCAATGTGTGTATCTCTATTAGAGATTATAACCTGCGCTTAGACATGTTTTCCTTGACCTTAGGCAGATGTGATATGGTTTTGGGCACTTAATGGTTATGCACACTTAGACCCATCTTATGGGATTTTGCTGAACTTTGGATGTAGTTTTCAGACAATGGGCAAAAAAACACATTGAAGGGCTTACAACCAGGGTCTCTCAGCATCATTAGTTCACATCGCATGGAAAATCTCCTTAAGAAGAATTCACATGGTGTTATCGCTCAGCTCCATTCCATTTAGATGCAACCATCAGTGGTCTCCACTAGTCCTTCAAATCTACAATGAATTTTGGATAGATATGCATGTGTCTTTGCTGAACCAGTAGGATTACCACCTTCATGACCAGAGGACCATCATATTTAGCTCCTTCCTGGAAGCATTCCTCCCAACATCAGGCCCTACCACTACCCATTTCACCAAAAGATAGAGATTGAGATGCTTGTTTGGGACTTATTGAAGCAAGGTATTATTCACCCTAGTACCAATTCATTTTCTTCACCAGTTCTTCTTATCTAGAAAAAAGATGGGTCATGGCACCTGTACATTGACTTCTGAGCACTTAATCACATCACAATCAAGGATAAGTTTCCAATTCCTATTCTTGATGAGCTTCATGGTAATCATTTTTTCTCCAAGATGGATCTTCGTTCTGGGTATCACCAAATTCAAGTTCATGAGGATGATATCCCTAAAATGGCTTTCCACATGCATGATGGCCACTATGAGTTTTTGGTCATGCCCTTTGGCCTCACTAATGCTCCTAACACATTCCAAGTATTAAGGGATAAAATATTCTGGCCCTACTTGTGGATATTCATTCTGGTCTTCTTTGATGATATCCTCACCTATAGTAAAACATGGGCTGAGCATCTCCAGCATCTAGATCTTGTACTGCAACTTCTCTCTGATCATCATCTCTATGCAAAACAGTCTAAATGTGTTTTTGGGTAGGAGGAAGTGGAGTATCTCAGGCATATTGTTTCAGCCCAAGGGGTTCAAGTGGATCCTACCAAAATAGATGTCATGAAAAATTTGCTACATCCTCAGAGACTCAAGAGCCTCCATGGTTTTTTGGGATTGACTGGCTACTACCGCAAGTTTGTCAAGGATTATGAGAAGATTGTAGCTCCATTAACATCTTTGTTGAAAAAGGATGCTTTTACATGGACACATGCTGCTGATTGTGCATTTGAAAAACTAAAACAAGCTTTGTGTACTACACCTGTTCTAGCTATGCCAGATTTTTCCAAGACCTTCACTATTGATAGTGATGCTTATGGCAATGGACATGGTGATGTTATCCTTCAAAATGAACATCCCATTGCGTTCACCAGCAAAGCCCTTTCAGGTAAGAATTTAGTACTCTCTACATATGAGAAGGAAATGATGGCTAATTTTCATGCAATACAGAAGTGGCAGCCATACCTATTAGGGAATCATTTCTGCATCAAGACTGATCACCAGAGTCTAAAATATTTCTTAGAACAATGGGTCTCCTCCCTAACACAACAGAAATGGGTTAGCAAACTCATGGGTTATGACTATGAGATCACTTACAAGAAGGGTAAGGAAAATATTGTGGCAGATGGTCTTTCTCGCACATTTGAGGACCAAGCTTCTCTTTCAGCTATTTTTATGCCTATTCCAAATTGGCTACAATCTGTCCAGTAGGGCTATGTCAATGACTCTTCCTTATCTCAAATCATCTAACAGTTGTCTATTAACCCTTCTATTGTACCACATTACTCTTGGGATGGTGCTTCACTGAGATACAAGTGTTGTCTGCTACTTCCCTAAAACACAAATCTTCAACATGCTATCTTCTATGAACTCCATGCTTCTCCATCGGCAGGGCAATCTGGGTTCCTCAAAACTTATGAGTGGGCATAGCGTAGCTTATTTTGGAAGGGAATGAAAAGGGTAATTCAATAGATGTTGTTTGAATGTGATACCTACCAGTGTAACAAGGGTGAAATGACACTCCTTCTTGGATTGCTCGAACCCTTGCCCATCCCTATATGGATTTGGATAGATATTTGTATGGATTTCATTGAGGGGCTCCCTAAATCTGGAGGGAAGATAGTGATCTTGGTTGTGGTTGATCACCTATCCAAATATAGTCATTTTTGTGCCCTCATCCATCCCTATACCGCTTCCTCCATCACATAGATTTTCATGGACCAGATCTTTCATCTTCATGGAATCCCTTCTTCCATTGTCTCAGATCATGATGCCACTTTCACCAGTCATTTTTGGATAGAACTATTTCACCACATTGGCACCAAACTGAAGAGGAGTTTAGGGTATCACCCACAAATAGATGGTTAGACTGAAGTTATCAACAAATGTTTGGAAACTTATCTTTGTTGTTTCACCTCAGAACAACAACATCAGTGGGCGAAGTGGCTCCCTCTCACTGAATGGTGGTACAATACCTCCTACCACACTACATCTAAAATGACTCCATATGAAGTAGTCTATGGTCAGGAAGTGTCAGTGCTCCTTCCATACACCCCTAGTAGTTCACTAGTTCAGGCAGTTGACATAGTTCTCTGAACTTGAGATCAGATTCTTCGCATTTTGTAGGACAATCTTCACATGACAAGAAATTGAATGAAACAACAAGCTGATCAACACCACTCTTAGCACACTTTTCAAGTACGTGATATGGTTTTTCTTTGTCTATAGCCATACAAGCAATCCTCCCTGAAACTCAAATGACATCATAAGCTAGCTCCAAAGTTCTATGGGCCATATAAAGTTCTTTAGAAGATTGGGTCAGTTGCTTATAAATTGGAGCTTCCTCCTTCTTCCCACATTCATCTAGTATTTCATGTCTCTTCTCTAAAGAAAGTTCTTGGCACCAACATTAGAGCACAAACTATTTTACCAGAACATTGTATTATCCCACATTCATGGGGAGTAATAGTTGTTTAGATTAGACTTAGTATATAAGTACGTGTTGAGGCCAATGAAGGCATCCATGAGTTTATTGTATTGAGCTTGCTCAAAGTAGGTTGCCCCCTCGCAGTGGCCTGCGATCAATAAATTCCTTCTGTGTTCTACTATTTCTGTTATTTCATGCATTTTTCATTATATTGTTGCAGGAGGTTCCTCTCATCTAGTATCAGCTGTATCCCATTCTAGAAGACTTGTATGTTGAGGATATTGAGAAAATTAGCCTCTCTGGAAGAAACAAGTGAGTTACATAGTTCTCTGTAAGAGACAGTGAAGATAGTGCAGTTCATTGAAGGAGATTGCTCCTCATTCCTAGTGAGATGAAGATCAAGGTCTGCGGACCAAAGGGTGTTGTAAAGCATTCTCTTAATTTGCTCCAGTTAAGATTTAAGGGATCTGCATGAAGAATTTGTGAAGTTATGGTCATCTAAGTAGAACCAGGTTTGCAGTTGTTCAGAGGTGACAAAGTGATATAAAATTGGCCTGTCTTGATCTACATTGGAATATTATGATCTATGGATCTAAAGTTGTGTTTGGGATCTCAGTGTGTATCCTCAACTCAAGAGCTTCATGGTTTGGAGGTCTGCAAGCAATCTTTCTAGTTTGACAGTCATGACAGTGAGAGTTTATAATTCCCTAGATGAAGATACAAGTGTTTCTGGTGAAGTGAGGTGATGCGGTTGTTATTGTTGATTTCATTGTGCTTGTGGTGGTCTCTGGATCGTGTGCCTACTGTGTTGATGGTCCACATCGAGGATTGAGGTTGTGGATTTATCCTTGGGTGATGTTGCTCTTTCCAGTCTTGGCCAACTAGATGCTTTGTACATGCTATGGATGATCTAAGAGTGGTTCTATGAGGCATGGCATATTGTTCAAGGAAGATATGGGTCCCAACAATGTTTGGCTAACAGTATAGTGATTCACATTAAGTTAGATGTTTGTAGTACCTACCTTGATGTTTATTCCAAGGTTGATGAAGCATATAAATACATGTGGTTGAGTGTTGGAAACCCATCCTTGTGCGAAAATGATAAGATCCTAAGAAAGGAAGAAAGGTAGAGCAGAGAAGAGGAAGAGAAGAAGAGGAAGAGTAGTAAAGGATGAGGAGATAGCAAAGAATTGTTTAGGAGCAGAGCAGAAGTATTGTGTGCTTCAATGGAACTGACCTTGGCATGAATAAGATGTTGTTTTCCAGTTCAATCTTTATGTGTTAAACTTGTGAATGTTTCTGTAGGTAGTGAGCCTCTTTGAGCAGTGAGCTCTGGGTAGTGCATCTGAAGGCAAGCACTACCTTCCCATTTTTTATTCATTTAACAGAGAATAAATCTTGTGGTTTAACCCCCACCGTTGTTTTTCCCTTAATTAGGTTTCCACGTAAAATCCTAGTGTTATATGTGTTGATTATGTTTCTATTCATGTGTTGTAGATTCATGCTTTCATGGTTATACCATTAATCTATTTATAAGTAGTAAAGAAGATTAATTGCAGCAAATGATAAAAGTTTTGTGATAACTGATTCACCCCCCTCTCAATTGTCTAGCCTAATTTCAACAATTGGTATCAGAGCCGGTTCCTCTAAAAGAATCTTGACTGTTTGAGGAGATCCAGGATGTCAACTTACAAGGACAGTCTGAGATTTAATGGAACAAATTAATCTCTTTGGAAGAGTTGTATGGAGTACCATTTTTAATACATAGGTGATGCTTATTGGTTGATAACTAAGGATGAGTATAAGCCTTTGAAGAAAGGTCCTTCAACTCCAGATGAACTTAAAGATGCTGAAAGGAACATTCGAGCTAAAGAAGCCTTGTTGAGTGCCCTAACTGATACAGAAATGACAAATGTGTTGGAATTGAAAACTGCTCATGAAATTTGGAAGAAGTTGGAAACTCTATATGAAAGTGATGAACATGTCAAAAGTGTTAAGTTGTATAGCCTAAAGGGTAGATATTAAAATTTAAGGATGAATGAAGATGAAAATATCACTTCCTACATGCAAAAGGTGAATGAACTTGTGTGCAGTATCAATTGTGCTGGTGGAACACTGGAAGAATTAGAAATAGTTGGTAAGGTGCTCAGATCCTTACCTGCTTCATACAAGCATACAATTGCTACTATTGAGGAGATCAGAACTGTGATAACTGTTACAAGGGATTAGTTGGTTGGTAAGCTTTCAGCATTTGAAATGAGTGAGTTTGGTGATTCTCTTCCTAAATCTTAATTTGCATTTAAGGCCTGTGTTTTTGGAAAGCAAAGATTTGATCCAGGTGAAAGCTCTTCAAGAAGACTAACCAGATTTGAGAAGGCAAGGAAGGATCTTGAAGAACTTAAATCTCTCTTTGCCAAAAGACTACCAAGAGGATCCAGTAAGTATGAAGGAAAGTTTCCTTTAAAATGTTTTGCTTGTAATAAGATTGGTCATTTTGCCTTAGGATGTCCGGAGAGGGTTTCAAAGACAAACCCTAATAGACCTAGGGTTCAAAAGAAATGTTACTATGTCCAAGAAGCTACTAAAGAAGAGTCACTGATGATGAATCTGATAAGGGAAGTACCTTTGGAAATGAATGGGTGTTCATTTCTATCAAGGAAGAAGATCTGGTACCTACTGAATCTACTAGCTGTGTGAATGTGGAAAGAGCCTTGGCTACTCAGGTTGAAGAAAGGGATGAATGGGTGATTGACAATGGATGCTCTCATCATATGAGAAGTGATAAGAGTAAGTTTGTAAGTATGGAAAGGTATGAAGGTGAAATTGTAAAGTTTTGACATAATTCAGTTGGTAAAAACTGTGGCAGAGGATCCATCTCTCTTGATGGCAAGAATAAAACTAATGATGTCTTGTATGCAGAAGGATTGAAGCATAATCTTCTCATTACTGGACGATTGGTTGACAAGGGATATGATCTCCAATTCAAGGATGATAAATGCAAAATTTTGGAAAGCTCTGGAACTAAGATTGCATTTGGTACACAAACTAGAGGTAACATCTTTCATTTAAGTGGTACTGGTAAAAGTTGTTTGATTGCTCAAATTGATCAGAGTTGGCTATGACATAGGAGAATGTGTCATGTAAACTTTGACAACATTATTAAGATAAGTACTACTCAGGCTATAAGAGATCTCCCAAAGCTTGTGAAACCTACCAGTAGCATGTGCAAGGATTGTCAATTGGGCAAACAGAGCAGAACTACATTCAAAAGTAAAGAACAATCTTCAAGTGGATTGTTGGAACTTGTGCACACTAATTTGTGTGGTCCTGCTAGGGTTAGGAGTTTGTAAGGGGATAGATACTTTATGTTGTTGATTAATAATAACTCCTAGATGATGTGGGTCACTTTCTTGAGAGAGAAACCAGAGGCTCTTGAAAAATTCAATGTTTTTAAGGCTAGGGTGGAGATTGAGATTGGTGTGAAGATAAAGTGTCTAATATCTAACAGAGGTGGAGAGTTTACCTCCGGTGAGTTTAATGTATTTTGTGAAAAGCATGGAATAAGAAGATAATTGTCTGCTCCTAGGACTCCTTAGCAGAATGGAGTTGTGGAAAGGAAGAACCAGACTATACAAGAGGCTGCTAGAACCATGATGATGGAATCAAATGTTCCACATGTTTATTGGAGAGAGGCTATACATACTGCTGTCTACACTCTTAAACAGGTGAAGATCAAAGGTAATACTGGTAAAACACCTTATGAACTATGGTTTGGTAATTCTCCTATGAAATATTTTAGAGTTTTTGGTAGTAAATGCTATATCAAAAGAGATGAAGATCTAGGCAAGTTTGATGCAAGATGTGATGAAGGAATATTTCTGGGTTATTATAATCAAAGCAAGGCATACCGATGCTTTAACAAGAGATTGAAAAAGATTGTTGAAAGTGCTAATGTCAAGGTCGATGAAAGAAAGGAGAGACCTTCAAGGTTTTGTGAATATGAATTAGATGATCAAAATGAAAGTCTAAATGAAGGAAAGCAAGCTAAGTTTACTCCAGAGAATCCAGTGACTCAAAAAGTTAATGCAAATGTTGAGGAACAAGTTCAAGAATCAGAAGTTGAAGAAAATCCCAAAACTCCTAGGTATGTAAGATTGATACATTCTGAAAATTAGATCATTGGAGATAAAAAATAAAGGTGTTCAAACTAGAAGAAGAATTTTTGAAGAACAAGAGGAGTATTGTCTGATTTTAAAGATTGAACCAAAATCAATGAATGAAGCTTGTAATGATGAAAGTTGGGTAAAAGCAATGGAAGAAGAATTAATAGAAACTGAAAAGAATCATACTTGGGATCTTGTTCATAGATCTGAAGACAAAAATGTAGTTGGAACTAAATGGGTCTTCTGGAATAAATTGAATGAAGATGGTGAAGTTATGAGAAATAAAGAAATATTGGTGTGCAAAGGATATTTGTAGGTAGAGGGAATTGATTTTGAAGAAACTTTTGCTCTGGTGGTAAGAATTGAAGTAGTCAAGTTATTTCTTGCCTTTGTTTCTTACAAAGATTTTAAAGTTTACCAGATGGATGTCAAGTTAGCATTCCTGAATAGAGAGTTGGAAGAAGAAGTCTATATTGAGTAACCAGAAAGATTCCAGTTGTCTGATCAAGGAGATAAGGTCTACAGATTGAAGAAAGCATTGCATGGACATAAACAAGCCCCAAGAGCCTGGTATGCAAGATTAGATAAGTATCTGCTAAAGTTAGGCTTTAGCAAAGGCACTGCTAACAGTAATCTTTATTTCTTGAAATTGATCATGAACAAATCTTGATTTTTGAGGTATTTGTTGATGATATCATCTTTGGTGGAAATGAAAGCATGTGTAAAAAATTTATTGATTAGATGCAAAGTGAATTTGAGATGTCCATGCTTGGTGAAATGAATTTCTTCTTAGGTCTGCAAATCATCCAGTCAGAAAAAGGCTTCTTCATATCTCAGTCTAAGTATGTGAAAGAGTTGTTGAAAAAGTTTGGAATGGAGTACTCCTATGGTAACTGGATTCAAGTTGAGTAAAGATGATTCCCCTAAGGTAGATCAGAAAAGGTATAGATCAATGATCGGAGGACTACTTTATCTGATTCATACCAGACCTAATTTTATGAATGTAGTTAGCCTTGTTGCTAGATTTCAAGCTAATCCTAGAGAATCTCATGTTGTAGCAATCAAAATAATTTTGAGATATCCTATGGAACGTTTGACTATGGCTTATGGTATCCTAAGGGTGATGATTTCACTCTTCATGCATATACAGATGCTAATTAGGCAAGAGATGTGGACGACAGGAAGAGTACTAGTGGAGGTGCATTTTTCTTGGGAAAGAGATTAGTTTCTTGGTTGAGCAAAAAGTAGGAGGTAATATCTCTATCTACTGTAGATGAAGAATACATAGAAGCAACAAGTAATTGTACTCAAGTATTGTGGATGAAGCAAATGTTGAAGGATATCAGAGTTGTTTTTGAAGTCCCTATTACAATCTTTTATGATAATTCAAGTGCAATAAACATTTCAAAGAATCTAGAGTTGCATTCAAAGACAAAGCACATATCCATCAAGTTTGACTTTTTGAGAGAAAATGTAAATGAGAATGAAGTCAGATTGGAGTTTGTCTCATCAAAAGATCAGATTGCAGATATCTTCACTAAGCCTCTACCTAAGGATACTTTTGAGTATCTCAGAGTGATGTTAGGGGGTATTACCCCTCCTATTCAAAACTAAGGTGCACTAATGTGCATCAATCTGGTGGAATTCACAGTCATAGCTTGTGATCTAGATTGGTGTTAAGGAGTTGCTAATTAGGGGGACTAGTCTGTATGCTGATTCTAGGTTAAGAAACAAAAAGAGGAAGATATGATTGCAAATATGTGCCCTTTTCCATTGATGTCAAAGGGGGAGAGAAGTTGTGTGAAAAACTTTGAAGTAAGGAGTTGATGGTGAAAGGGGAGCAGTAAAGAAAATGGTTGCAGGTGTGATAAGAGAAAGGGGGAGAATTTCTTGTCTAAAGTTGCTCTAGTTGCAGATGAAAGGGTGTTGTAAAGGATTGTCTAAAGTTGCTCCAGTTAAGATTTGAGGGATCCACATGAAGAATTTTTGAAGTTATCGCCACCTGACTAGAACTAGATTTTGCAGTTGTTTAGAGGTGATAGAGTGACAGAAAATTGGTCCAGATTGATCTGCATTGGAATATTATGGTTTGCGGATCTAGAGTTGTGTTTGGGATGTCGGTGTGTATCCTCAACTCAAAAGGTTTGTGGTTTGGAGGTCCGTAAGCAATCATTCTAGTTTGACAGTCATGACAGTGAGAGTTCTTAAGTCCCCAGATGAAGATGCAAGTGTTTCTGGTGAAGTGAGGTGGTGCAGTTGTTCTTGTTGATTACATTGTACTTGTGGTGGTCTCTGGATCATGTGCCTACTATGTTGATGGTCCGCATTAAGGATTGAGGTCATGGATGAAGATTTCTCCTTGCGTGTTGTTACTCTTTCCAGTCTTGGCTGACCAAATGCTTTGTGCATGTTAAGGATGATCTAAGAGAGGTTATATGAGGTGTGGCATGTTGTTCGATGAAGGTTTGGGTCCCAACTATGTTTGGCCGACAGTATAGTATCGCATTAAGTTATATGTTTGTAGTGTCGACCTTGATGTTTATTCCAATGTTGATGAAGCATATAAATATGTGTGGTTGACTTGTGGAAAACCATCCTTGTACGAAAATGATAAGATCCTAAAAAAGGAAGAAAGGCAAAGCAGAGAAGAGGTAGAATAGAAGAGGAAGAGTAGTAAAGGATGAGGAGATAGCAAAGAAGTGTTTAGGAGTAGAGTAGAAGTATTGTGCACTTCAATGGAACTAACCTTGGCATGAAGAAGATGTTGTTTTCCAATTCAATATTTCTATGTTAAACTTATGAATGTTTCTATAGGTAGTGAGCCTCTTTGAGTAGTGAGCTCTGGGCAATGCACCTGAAGGCAAGTGCCTTCCCATTTTTCTATTCGTTTAACAAAGAATAATTCTTGTGGGTTAACCCCCACCATGGTTTTTCCCTTAATCAGGTTTCTACATAAAAATCTTTGTTTTATATGTGTTGATTATGTTTCTTCTAATGTGTTGTCAATTCATACTTTCATGGTTATATCATTAATCTATTTATAAGTAGTAAAGAAGATTAATTGTAGCAGAAGATAATAGTTTTGTGACAACTGACTCACCCCCCCTCTTAGTTGTCTACCCAATTTCAACACAACCAACACATAAAGAGTAGGGGCATGTTGACAACCTTTTTCAATTGACTTGAAGAGTAAGAGAAATTTTCCTACCATTAATGGTAAGATAGGCATAGGCATCTATGAACATTTGAACAAAGTGAAGGAATTATGACCAAATCCTAGTTCTTAGACCATAACAATAATGAATGACCATTATGTACAATCATAGGTTTTAGCAAAATTATTTTTCTTGAAAATGGCTTGTTGTTAAGAGTAGTGATCTCATTCCATACCTTCTCAAATAGTAATAATATTTTCTAGGATGTATTTGTTCTTGATGAACTATATTCTCTTAAGATGAATGATAAGGTGAAGTAAATATCATAGATAAAGACCAAGGACTTTGGAAATAATCTTGTAAGAGACAGTCAACAACGTGAAATTGGCTTCTAATTGCAGATGTCACTACAACAAAACAAGCCATTAGTGTCTAAAATAGCATCGGATTTTAGTGCAATTGAGCTCAGAAATTGGACACTTTGTCTGTCGCAAAACTCGACGCAATTTTGCATGATTACTTAAGCATCGTATTTTGCGCTAACTTTTTAGCACCGAATTTTGCACCGACTTTTGCACCAGAAAGCAATAGTCAAATTTGGTGCTGGATTTAGCACCAGATTTTACACCCAATTTGGCTTCTGATTTTGCTTCTAGTTTGGCTTCCAAGTTTGCTTCTTATTTTCCTTCCATTTTTGCTTCCAGTGTTGCTTCTGATTTTTCTTCTAGATTTGCTTCCAATTTAGCACTGGATTTGGCACCCAATTTGGCTTCTAATTTTCCTTCTAATTTTGCTTCTTGTGTTGCTTCTAGGTTTGCTTCCAGGTTTGCTTCTAGTTTTACTTCTAGGTTTGCTTCTAGTTTTGCTTCCAATTTTTCTTCCAATTTAGCGCCAAATTTGGCACCCAATTTGGCTTCCAGTTTGGCTTCTAATTTTGCTTCTTATGTTGCTTCCAAGTTTGCTTCTGGTTTTGCTTCAATTTTTGTTTCTAGTTTTGCTTCAATTTTTACTTCCAATTTTGCTTCCCATTTTCCTTCTAAATTTGCTTCCAATTTAGCACCAGATTTGGCTTCCACTTTGGCTTCTAATTTTTCTTCTGGTTTGGCTTCTTGTGTTGCTTCCAGTATTGATTCTAGTTTTTCTTCCAATTTGGCTTCCAGGTATTCTTCCAATGTTGCTTCTGATTTTGCTTCTAGGTTTACTTCTAGATTTTCTTCCATTTTTGCTTCCAAGTTTGCTTCCAATTTAGCGCCAGCTTTGGCACCCAATTTAGCTTCCAGTATTGCTTCCATGTCTTCTTGCATTTTTGTTTCTAGTTTTTCTCTCATTTGAGCTTCATATTTTGCTTCCTAATTAATGTCAAGTTTTGCTTCCATTATGACCTCCTTTGTTGCTTTGGGTTTTGCTTCCAATTTAACAAGATAATTATATAAAAAAAAGATAATTATTATAAAATAATAAGATAATTATTATAACATGATAATCATCTATAATTAAAACAAGTGAGTCAAATATCTATAATTTAATTGAATTTTACAACAGCCATCCTACCGTAAATTAAAATCATCATACGTAATAAATATCCATCCAAAAATCATCGACCACTTTCAATATATAAATTGACAAGTCAATAATAATAAAATCATCATCATATATAAGTAAAACAAGTGAAAGTCAAATATGCCAGTAGATCAATAACATGTCAAAATGATACATGTACAAATGATATAAGTAAAAATGATAAATTATGTAACTCCAAATGATACAAGTCAAGATGATACATGTCCAAATGATATAAGTCAAACTAATACTTGTGAAAATGATACAACTCAATAATATGGTACTACAGGCCATGAAAATGATACATATGATAGTAACCATGAAAAGAGGCATCATAATGATATATCAGCAATGATCCATGATGCAGTCTATATGATCATGAATGTCACTCGCTACTACCAGCAACTGCCTCATCATCATCACCACCATCGTGATCATCATCATCATGATCATCATCGTCATCATCATCATCGTCATTAGCCTCATTGTCTTCTGTATCTACATCATCATCATCCTTTGCCATGTGATATGTACTAGAACCAATATAATTTGTATCTATATCATCAGGATAATCTACAGCTTCTGGAAGACTCGTGTTCTTTAAACAAAATAGTTAAAATAAAAAGTTATTATTTATTTCATGTAATAATTTATTTTTCTATTATATATCAAATATTCCAACATATGAAGTGAAACGATAATCATATTACATCATATCAAAGTGCACATACCATAATAAAATTTCAAAAAAGTTACAGCTAATATGCCATTCCAATGATGTAAAACATGCAACAATTCTAATAAACATTACTAAAGATCATAAAAAAATTGTTATACAATTTAACTATCAATTGTAAATTCTATTACATAACATTAAGTGCCACAAATTGCGTGGTCAATGTATGTTCTTTTTCACTATTAATCTAATAACTTGGATTAGATAGAAACATTAAAGAGTTTTTAAGTAGCAGTTGATTAAATTCTCTTACATGTCATTAATGAATGCACAATTTTTTTTTCAATAATTATTTATCTTAAGGTTCATGAGTAACCTTAAGATAAAGGTCTAATAGTTGTTCCATGGGGAAAGTTTAATAAACCAAATGCAATTGTCAACTTTTCACCATGGTGGCAAAGAAATAATTCTTTTCCCATTCTTCCACAACATTAAGTAAATTCTTGAATCTGGAAAATACTTGCCGCCTACATCTTCCAAGCCAATTTCTCCAACTTTGTATAGGTCTCTTTTGTTTATGGATGTGATATGTCTTCTCCACAAAAAAGCATGTACCATTTTATGCCCTTCAATCCAACTGCATCCAAGCATTTTTTTAATTCCTCTATCTTTCATCAATCTCCTTACCTCACCACACCTGCCCACTTGTCGATAGATGTTTGAGAGAAGATCATAAGTTGTGCAGAATTTTTAGGATCCAAATAAAAAAGTATTGTTGATGTAAATACTCCTAAACCTATATTCATATGTGATCTATAGGCAGCAAGAAAACACATGCATACAACCAGAATAGATTTAACAGGTATCTCAATGATAAATTTTAGGGTGTCTTCAAGATAGCCAGCAACGGCAAGGAGGTCAACCATGCACATAAACAGAAGGCTCTAGTTAGTAGGTTGTATGGGGAGAAGGATGCTTCTCATTTTCAAGAATCCTAAGTCTCATTGCTACATATGTTGCTTAAAGAAGACCCAATTTTAAACTAGGTATTTGTTTTGTCACTCACATTCTACAATGAAATGATGAAAGTCGAGTCTCCTTATATCACTATAGATTCGCATACAACAAACTCCAATACAATAACACCATACAATGCATACTTAACTTTATGGTACCTTATCCTAGACATGATGCTACAAGAAATCTGAAGGTACCTCCTACTAAAGATGTCATGCCATAGACTAGATACCACTGTATAGTATATATCACATCTACAGTAACAATTTCCTTTCAAATGTAGGGTTACAGTCTATGATTAACATGCATAGAACTTTCTAGTGTTTACAAGCTAATTCCTTAGTCAACACCATACTAGTGTCCACAAGATGTTTCCACAGTTAAAATAAGAAATTAATGCTACTTTGTAAATAATAAGTAAGCCTTTGGAGAGCTTAAAGTTTCCATTTACATCCATCCACAATAACTTAATCAATCCTTAGGATTTTATGGACAATGAAATAGAAGGTCCTATATTCCATTTATGAGTCCTCTATCCAAATGACCTAGTGATCACAAGTACATAATATCTACTATTTTGTGGGTAGTGCTCAGACATTCAAACACAGGGAAGTCCATACTAAGATAAATTTGTTCACAAACAGTCTCCAATTTAATAAATACTAGTTTGAAATCACATTTCTAATTTAGTGCAAGTCATTACAATGAACTCAAAGGTCATTGTCATCAAATGAATGCCTTCACAATAGACTGTTCTAGTTACAAGTATAATACAACTATTGCAATGTTGCACAACTGTACGAATTGACAAAACTCATTCTTTCCAAGAGTCAACACGTAATCAAATACAATCATGTAGTGTTGTTTCAACATTGTATTCCATTGTGGTTTCGGTAATGTAAACCTCATAACCTTGGAGGGAGTGTTGGGGGGCAAGTTGACTTGAACCAAGGATCCAAAACCATCCCAAAATCCCACCTAGGAGTGGCATTATTAATCCCAAGAAGACCTCACATCCACAATTGAGAGAGTGGACATTTATAGGTGAAATACCAACACCAGTAGGGTTTAGAACCATGTCAAAAAAGATAACCATGAACCAAGGTAGGTTTCCTCAAGACTCATGGTATGTTGCAATGATAGCATTATAGGAATTCTAGCCAAGGTTTCAAACTCCACCTCAAACTGTGACCAAATTAGTGTAGCTTCCTTCATGATAGAAATCCAAAACACAATAACCAACAGTTTGCCATAGTTCATAAGTCCCATGATATTAAGTCTGAACTCTCACAGTTAACAATATTTTGCTCATCCAAACCCTTTAGCATAGGCTTTCACAAGACCACATACAATTACACAAGTTAAAGGAAATGTTTCACTAAAATGGTTAGTGTAGTTTTACAAGAATGGATGACAAGGAGCTTTACTTCAAAGAAAGGTTAGCTTAGTTGAAGAAGACCAATTGGCAATTTAAATCTTAGTCTCCAACCCAAACAACAAGACACTCAGCCAACATGATGAGTACACCCAAAGTCTCTCTTCCTCTAAATCACTTATAGTCCAACCATCAACCTTCCTTCCTTGACCCCAAGACAAAAAGAAGAATTCCCCCCCAAAATGGTTCCCCACTCCTTCCTTTTCTCCCTCACATACCCCAAAACCAAGCACATTAAAGACTAGTACTTCCCAAAGCTATTATGGTAGAGGAGAATTAATGCCTATTGCCAATGATGGCTCCTTCTCAACAAAAAAAAATGTGCATATTAAAATTTAAATGTCCACTATTATATTTCAAAGGTTTGAAATATAACCAACAACATAACTATAATGCATGCCCCCCTTTAAGTCTTATAATAAAAAGGTTAGGAAACAAAGACTTGAGATAAACCCTTTGGTATGTTCACTTAGGAGACCACCTAAAAACTCAATGATAACTACATCCACATGATCAACAAGAATGACAAGCAACCTATGAATAACAATCCACTTGAGTCAAAAAGACAAGAAGACCAATAGAAACCAAACACAACAAATAGAGTACAACTGTAACTATTTGTCTCAAGTATCACTCTATAATGTCTTCAAAGATTATTGAAACTCAACAGAAGAAATGCAAATTGACATATTAACACAACAATATCAAACTAAGTTATTGAAAATCAACTATTGATACCTCGTTCTCCATCCAGATTACAAAATTAGTCCACTTTTTTCTTTGTAACATTTCCTTTTCAAATTGTGTTGGTTGCCGACCATATTTCTCCTCCTATCAAAACATGGCACATGGACTAGTTAAACTAATTAATATGCAATCATTTACTTTTTCCTAGGAAATAAAAATAATATCATTTAACATATTAAATATACTTACAAATGTATAGATCAAGGCCTGTAAACCTTTCTGGCCACTGTGATGAGTGGCACGAAGTTTGTCAAGCCTAGCCTTGGAGGCCTTGTCCTAAAACATATACTAATTCAATTTAGGTAAAGCACAAATAAAATTTAAAAATTGATTAATAAATTTGATATAATCTTATGAGAAAATTCAAATACCTATGTACTCTCCTTACCGGACTTCCTCCATGCATCGAACTTCTCATATGTTTTTACAAGCTCTTTCCATACTTTGAGACTTACATCAATTGGCCTTTTTTTGAACCTTTTCTCAGGAGGGATTTTTTTTATCTTTTTTGTTTGGTTGCACCGAAATCTCTTGCAATTTTTAGACATTCATAGCTTTATTTTCTTTACAGACCAACCTATGCCAAATTTAGTCTCCATGTCTTGGATAACTACTTTTTGCAAGTCTATGGGTATCTTTGAGAATGGAAAATGTAGATGGTCTTTGAACTATTAAAGGCATGATTCCTTCAACCTATTCACAAACATTTTTCTAGCATATGTTATTCAGATTTCCCTTGAAATTGCATCATATTCTATCTTGGTATCGTAGCTACCAATGTAAGATGCAAAACATGGCATGGTGGTCAAAGAAGTCTATGTCCCAGGAGTGGCTGGGACATTGGAAGCCTCTACTCCCTGTTCCACATTCTTAGAGGTTACTGTTATTGATTTCCTCCTGGATCTTTTACCTAATCCATGACTGGTTGGGGAATCAATTGATTCCCTTTGACACTATTGATTTGGTTGCAATGTTTCAGGGGCTTTAGTAGATCATTTTTCTATGTATCTGGCAATCATTGTCAAGTCAACACCATCCAATTTGTTCACTGCGTCTACCTAGAATATGGAAGCCAATGCCTCTTTATCTTTGTTAGTCTCATGTCCCTATATATATAAAATAAATTTCTTTTTTAAAATTTAGAAATAGAAAACTAAATACTAAAAATCAAAGAAACAATGGAAATATTTACAAATCTATAAATTGACAGTGAATTACATGATTGTGGCCAGAGTTTGCTCCCTTCCCTCTATTTCTTAACATTTTGATGTGACCTAGGGCAAATTATTTTCATCCAGCCTATGGAGGCAATCGTAGCCATGTATGAATTAACAACGTGCTTGACCAATTGTAGCCAAAAACAAAACTTAATAGATTGTATTTTGGGTATGATGTACAAAGAGACGTTATTCGATAGGCCTTCTAAAAATGGTAAATGCAAGTTATACTGCAAGCAAGGATAATTAACAACATTACTACTCAAATTTACCCTAAAGCATGAGTACAACATCTTTGAAAAACATTCTTTGAGCAAAAAATTATATCAAAATTGATAAAAACCTAGGTCAAGAGTTAACTTACTAAAAAGAATACAAACAAACTTGATTGAATGGCTGAGGTAGCTAGAAAGCCCAAATTTAGCAGCTAGCTAAAGTAATTTTTTATCTTCTAGATGTCTAGAACCAAAAATAAATAAAATTCAAATTCACAGATCTGTTGTAGAAACTTTTAAGTAACTTCCGTTTTCGACATAATAAAGTCATCACTTTGAAGGAAACCTAAAATAGAGGCAGAGTACACTATATTGTGGGCTTAAATGTATTAACTTATTTGTGTTTTTTTATGGTATATTTTAACACTGGTACAAATTTTAAATTATTTTTTTGCACTCATTAGTTGGCACTAAAGTTGGCATCTCTAATGCTGACTTTTGCGCCAACTTTCAGCCCTAAATGTAATCTCTTTGGGATGCCAAAAGTAGCATGAAGTGCGACTAATTTAGTGCCATCATCATCCATCTCCTAAGCAAACATCTCCATTGCACCCTACACCACCTTTGTATCATAAGATTCAATGTTTATGGGGATGTGTGCAACCATTGGTTATGGTTCTCTTCCATTCCATAATAAATCTACCATCATTCATCCACTATCCTACATACCCTCCACATACCATCCCTATGGTCCATGCTTTGGCATAAGTCTGACATAATCCACTATTTTCCCTACATAATTCACATCATAATCCACTTTTCTCCCCTCTAGAATCCACATCATAATCCACTATCCGCCTAATCCATTTGCCTTCGATGTATCCCTTACCAACATCGATGAGGGCACTCGACATGGTCCATGCATGAGGACATCATTCTGCAATGGGACTATAACCTTTCATTACAGTATAAGACAACCTTCATCCCTCAACCCTAAAAACTATACCTTAAACCCTAATCCCTCCTCCCTAAACCCTAATCCCTCAACTGTAAATGCTATCCCTAAAGCATGAAGCCTCAACCCTTAAACCTTAAACCCTAAACCCTCATCCCTAAACACTATAGCTTAAACTTTAATCCCTCAACACTAGACCCTAAACCCTCAACCCTAAACACTATACCTTAAACTCTAATCCCTCAGCACTAAACCCTAATCCCTCAACCCTAAACCCTAATCCATTATCGCTAAACCTTAAACCCTATCCCTAAAGCCTCAACCCTCAACACTTGAACCTTATATCATAAACCCTATCCCTAAACCCTCAACCCTAAACAATACTATGCCTTAAACCCTAATCCCTCAACTCTAAACTGTAATCCTTAAACTCTAAACCCTAAACCCTAAACCCTCAACCCTCAACACTATACCTTAAACCCTAATCCCTCAACCCTAATCTTAAAGATAAACTTAAAGCTTCCACTCATTCCACCATCCTCAAGGGATCTAGAAATGCAAAATTAGATGCCTCTACTAATAAAGCCAAACATCCTAAGGGTCCTCATGCCTCAAGACATAAAAACAAAGAGTCAAAGAAAAACCAATCCAAAAAGTTATCCAAGGCCATACCTCCACAAGCAAAGGTCAAAACCAAAATGGTATGGGTACCTAAGCAACAAGAAATCAAGTTAAATACGGCATCTACCTCTAAAAAATCCCAACCATCTACTCCCATCTCAAATTCCCATTCGGCTCAAAAGTGTCAAAACATTCCATCCCACAAGAAAAACAAAAGTAATAAAATGCCTAAGTCTATGTGGTTTCCTAAAGCCCTTCATCATCCATCTCGTAAGAAAACATCTCCATTGCACCTTACACCACCTCCACATCACAAGCTTCAATGTTTATGGGGATGTGTGCAACCATTGGTTATGGTTCCCTTCCATTATGCAATAAATTTACCATCATTCATCCACTATCCTACATACCCTCCACATACCATCCCTATGGTCCATGCTTTGGCATAAGTATGACATAATCCACATCATAATCCACTATTTTCCCTACATAATCCATGTCATAATCCACTTTTCTCCCCTCTAGATTCCATGTCATAATCCACTATCTGCCTAATCCATTTGCCTTCCATGTATCCCTTACCAACATCTATGAGGGCACTTGACATGGTCCATGCCCGAGGACATCATTTTGTAATGGGACTGTAACCTTTCATTGTAGTATAACTCAGCCTTCAACCCTCAACCCTAAAAACTATACCTTAAACCCTAATCCCTCCACCCTAAAGCCTAATCCCTCAACCGTAAATGCTATCCCTAAAGCCTAAAGTCTCAACTCTTAAACATTAATCCCTAAACCCTCAACCCTAAACATTATACCTTGGTGATTCAGGCAAGCTTGTGGGGGTCTCTAGATTGTGTCCAGTTTGTGTTGGCGGTCCGCATTGAAGATTGAGCTTGTAATTGAAGATTTACTCTCGGGTGATGGTGTTCTTCCTAATCATGGTTGACCAGATGTTTTACACATCTTGCGGATGATTTTGAAGATGTTCTGTGAAGCATGGTGCGTTCCTCAAAGAAGATTGAAGTCCCAAGTATGTGTGGCCGAATGTGTGGTGATACGCATGAAGTCTTTGTAACAAATAAAGTTGTATTTTTGTAACTACTCTGTAATAAAGTTTGTTGTGCTGACTTTGATGATTATCCCAAAGTCAATGTCTTCTATAAATAAGATTTGTGAAGTCATTTCAAAGTATCCTTTGTTGAGATGAGAAAGTGGTAGAAAGGAGAAGAACGAAAAGCAGAGCAGAAGTGTTGAGCTTAAATGAAACTATTGCAAGCATGGTGAAGATGCTAATATCCAGTTCAAGTATGTAATATTTATATTATTCTGTAGATAGTGTGTTCCCTATAGGTAGTGGGCCTCTTGTGAGCAATGTGCTCGGGCAGTCAGCCCTAATTGGCAAGTGCCATTTGTTCTTCTTATTCTTTTAATAGAGAATACATTCTTGGGTTAGTCGCCCCATGGTTTTTCCCTTAACCAAGTTTTCCATGTTAAAATCTTGGTGCCATATGTGTTCATGTGTTTCTGCTCTTGAGTTATTGCATTGTGCTTCCATGATTGAATCATTATTATGCTGTAGAAATATAAGAAGGATTTAAGTGTTTTAAGAAAAGAAAGTTTTTGGTGACAACTGATTCACCCCCCCTCTCAGTTGTCTGTCCTAAATCCAACAATTGGTATCAGAGCTAAGTTCCTCTAAAAGAGCTTAACCACTTGAGGAGATCCAAGATGTCTTCCTACAAGAAGGATAGTTTGAGGTTTGATGGAAAAAACTACACTCTTTTGAAAAGCCGCATGGAATGTCACTTGCAATGTATGGGATTTCAATATTGGAACATGACTATAGAGAATTATATTCCTCCAAACAATGGTATAGAAACTATAGATGAAATCAAAGATGCTGAAGACAACCTTCAAAGCTAAAGAAACCTTACTAAGTGCCTTATCTGATTTAGAGATGACAAATGTTATGGATTTAAAAATAGCATATGAAATTTGGTCAAAGTTGGCACTTCTGCATGAAGGAGACAAATATGTTAAATGTTCCAAGCTACAAAGTCTTAAAGGAAAAATTGAAAACCTAAAGATGAATGAAGACGAGAATATTACTACATTTATTGCAAAAGTAAATGAGCTTGTTTGTGGCATTAGATGTGCTGGTGGAACCTTGGATGAAGATGAGATTGTTGCCAAAGTTCTCAAATCCTTACCTCCTACTTACAAACACAAGGTTGCTGCTATTGAGGAATTCAGATCTTTATCAAATATTTCAAGGGGTCAATTG
Source organism: Cunninghamia lanceolata (assembly GCA_027924645.1). NCBI lineage: Eukaryota > Viridiplantae > Streptophyta > Pinopsida > Cupressales > Cupressaceae > Cunninghamia > Cunninghamia lanceolata. The sequence continues at coordinate 11,234,200 of BSBN01000534.1, read as the reverse complement.
GTTGGGAAATTAGCTACATTTGAATTGGCTAAGTTTGGAGATGCACCTCCCAAGACTGAATCTGCTTTCAAAGCTAGTGCCTCTGTAAAAGGCAAACAAAGGTATGATTCAAGAGAAAATTCCTCAAAGAAATTATCATGGTATTAAAAAGAAAGAAAAGATCTAGAAGAAGATGAGATAGAAGCTGCTCAACTTGAATCGCTTATTGGAAAAATACTACCAAGAGGATCTAGTAAGTATGAAGGAAAAATGCTCTTCCAATGGTTCAACTACAACAAGATTGGTCATTTTGCCTCAAGGTGTCTAGAAAGATTTTCAAGGACAAATCCAAACAGATCAAGATTTCAAAAGAAATGTTACTATGTTCATGAAGATGATGATGATGAAGGACTAATAGATGATGAATTAGAGATCAGAAAAAAATCTGGAAGTGACTGGGTGTTTATTGCCATCAAGGAAGAAGATCCAATACCCACTGAATCTATCAATCATAAATAGGTAGAAAGAACTATGGCTGCTCATGTTGAAGAAAAGGATGAATGGGTCATTGACAGTGGATTCTCCCACCATATGACTAGTGAGAAAAATAAAGTCATAGATCTGGAAAGATATGAAGGAGGAGTTGTAAAATTTGGTGATAATTCTGCTGGCAGAATCAGAGGTAGAGGAACTATTTGTTTTGATGGAAAGAACAAAACCAGTAATGTACTATATGTTGAAGGTCTGATGCACAATCTTCTCAATGTTGGGCAGTTGGTGGACAAAGGCTATGATCTCTAATTCAAAAATGGAAAATGTAAGATCTTTGAAAGTTATGAAATAGAAATTGCATCTAGTACTCAAACAAAAGGTAACATCTTCCACTTGGTTGGTACTGACAAAAGTTATTTATTTGTCCAAATTGATCAGAGTTGGTTGTGGCATAGGAGAATGTGTCATGTAAATTTTGATAATATCATCAAGATAAGCAACACTCAGGCTGTAAGAGATCGTCCAAAACTTGTGAAACCTACCAACAGTTTGTGCAAAGAATGTTAGTTGGGTAAGCAGAGCAGAGTCACATTTAAAAGTAAGGAACAATCTTCTACCGGATTGTTAGACTTAGTACACACTGGTCTATGTGGACCAGCAAGAATCAGGAGTCTGTAAGGTGATAGATATTTCATGTTATTGATTGATGACCATTCCCAGATGATGTGGGTGACTTTCCTAAAAGAGAAATCTGAACCTCTTGAGAAGTTTAAAATATTCAAGGCTATGGTAGAAAATGAAACTAGGTTAAACATAAAATGTCTTAGGTCTGATAGAGGTGGTGAATTCACATCCGGAGAGTTCATAGAATTCTATGAGAGACATGGGATAAAGAGACAGTTATCTACTCCAAGGACTCCACAGCAGAATGGAGTAGTGGAAAGAAAGAATCAGACCATCCAAGAAGCATCTAGAACCATGATGATGGAAGAAAATGTCCCTCAGATCTATTGGAGAGAAGCTATAAGCACTGATGTCTATACTCTTAATCGATTACAAATCAGAAGCAATACTGGTAAGACCCCTTATGAAATTTGGTTTGGCATCACTCCTACTATGAAGTATTTAAGAGTCTTTGGTAGTAATTGTTACATTAAAAGAGATGAAGACCTTGGCAAATTTGATGCTACAATTGGTGAAGGAATATTCTTGTGTTACTCTACTCAAAGCAAATCATATCGGTGTTATAACAAGAGATTAAGAAAGATTGTAGAAAGTACTAATGTGAAGGTTGATGAAGGCATTGAAAATCCCTCAAGGTTTAATGAGTATGAAGCAAATAATCAAAATGATGTTCCAGTCCAAGAAGATCTAGCCCCTTCTATAGTTCAGAGTCAGACTGATCTGGAGAATCCTAAAATATAGGAAGAATAGATAAGTTTGCATGAAACTGTCCAAGAAATAGAATTGCAAGAAATTCCCAAAACTCCCAGTTATGTAAGACTAAATCATTCTGAAGACCAGATCATAGGTGATAGAAGTATAGGTGTTCAAACAAGAAGAAAGATTGCTCAAGATTCAGAGAAGTATTGTCTAATTTCAAAGATTGAACAAAAAATAGTATGTGAAGCATGCAATGATGAAAGTTGTGCCAAAGAAATGAAGGAAGAGTTGATGCAGATTGAGAAAAATCACACTTGGGATCTTGTTCCCAGACCTAGAAACAAAAATGTGATTGGGACCAAGTGGTTCTTCCGGAATAAATTGAATGAAGATGGTGAAGTAGTCAGAAACAAAGCTAGATTGGTCTATAAGGGTTATTCTCAAGTAGAAGGAGTTTACTTTGAAGAAACTTTTGCTTCGATGGAAAGAATTGAAGCAGTCAGATTATTTCTTGCTTTTGGTGCCTTCAAGGATTTCAAAGTATATCAGATGGATGTCAAGTATGCCTTCCTGAATGGTGACTTGGAAGAAGAAGTATGCATTGAGCAACCGGATGGATTTCAACTGTCAGATCATGGTGATATGGTCTGCAAGTTGAAGAAATCATTGTATGGACTCAAACAAGCCCCAAGGGTCTAGTATGAAAATTGGATAAACATCTTTTATTTATTGGTTTCAACAAAGGTACTACTGACAGTAACTTGTACTTCAAGATTGATCATGAAAATATCATGATTGTTGAAGTATTTGTTGATGATATCATTTTTGGAGGAAGAGATAGTATGTGCAAGACTTTTGCAAATCAAATGAAAGTGAATTTGAGATGTCTATGTTTGGGGAAATGAATTTCTTCTTGGGTCTACAAATCACTCAAACAAAGAAAGGAATCTTCATATCTCAGACCAAATATGTGAAAGAATTGTTAAAAAAAATTAGGATGGAAGATTCAAAGTGAATGAATACTCCCATGGCAACTGGATGTAAACTGAGCAAAGATGATGAATCCCCTAAGGCTGATCAGAAAAAGTACAAGTCAATGATTGGAGGACTATTGTATCTTACTCAAACTAGACCTGACATTATGAATATTGTTGGTCTTGTTGCCAAATTCCAATCTAATCCTAGAGAATCTCATGTCATGGCAATCAAGAGAATTCTCAGATATCTAAAGGGAATAGTTGAGTATGGTTTATGGTATCCTAGGGATCATGATTTCTCTCTTCATGCATATACAGATGCTGATTAGGCAGGAGATGTGGATGACCGGAAGAGTACCAGTGGTGGTGCATTCTTTTTGGGGAAAAGATTGGTTTCTTGGCTAAGCAAGAAACAAGAGGCAATATCTCTGTCCACTATAGAAGTAGAATATATTGCAGTAGCAGGTAGTTGCAGTCAAGTATTGTGGATGAAGCAAATGCTAAGAGACATCAGAGTGGAGTATGAGGAACCTATCACAATCTTCTGTGATAACTCAAGTGTAATAATTGTATCAAAAAATCTGGTGTTGCATTCAAAGACAAAACATATATCTAGCAAGTTTCACTTTTTGAGAGAGCATGTGAACAAGAATGAAGTCAGATTGGAGTTTGTGCCCTTAAAGGATCAGATTGTAGACATTTTTACTAAACCTCTTCCTAAGGACTCTTTTGAGTATCTTAGGGAGAAGTTAGGGGTTATTACCCCTCCGGTTCTTAATTAAGGTGCACTAATGTGCATCAGTCTGGTGGATCTCATAGTCATATCTTGTGGTCCGGATTGACGATAGGAAGCTACCACTTAGGGGGAGCAGTCTATATGATTCTAAAGTATTGATGCAAGTATGTGCCCTTTGCCATTGATGTCAAAGGGGGAGAGAAGACATGTGAAAAACAAAAGTGGTTGTTGATCAAAGGGGGAGGAGAAAATAAAGAGAAGACATATGAATGATTGTTGTTTATAGGGAGAGCTATGTCAGTTAGTGAGAAGTTCTTGTCTTGATGGTTAAAATAGTTTTTCACATCATATGTTGCCATCAATGACAAAGGGTGAGATTGTTGCAAATATTGGCCTAACTGGTGTTTTCATTGATGTCAACATACTCCTATTGCATTAATGTCAAGGATTGGATGAGCTATGTGCTAAGGATATTGAGAAAACTAGTCCTATCAGGAACAGAGAAGAACACTGAAGACAATGGAGTTCTATGAAGTGAAGATCCTAGCTAGATGAAGATCAGAGAATGCACATCAAAGGGTTTGTAGATATCTATCTAAAGATGATCCAGTCAAGATTTGAGAGGTCCGCATGAAGATTTGGAGAAGTTATGGCCATATGAGTAAAACTAGTTCTGGCAGCTATGCAGACATGATAGAGTGACACAAATAGGTCCCGTGAGATCTAGAAATGCAACATCTTGTTCTTCATATTTGGTGGAATGTTTAGGAAGCCAATGTGAATTGACAACTCAATTGGTTCATGGTCTGGAGGTTCGTAAGCAATTATTCTAATGTAACAGTGATGACAGACTGTGTTCTTAAGGTTCCAAACGAAGATGTGAATGATTTCAGTAAGCCAAAGTGGTGTGGATGTTCTTGGTGATTCGGGCAAGCTTGTGGGGGTCTCTAGATTGTGTCTAGTTCATGTTGGTGGTCTGTACTGAAGATTGAGCTCATAATTGAAGATTTACTCTCGAGTGATGGTGTTCTTCCTAATCATGGCTGACCAGATGTTTTACGCATCTTGCAGATGATCTTGAAGATGTTCTACGAAGCATGGTGTGTTCCTCAATGAAGATTGAACTCCCAGATATGTATGGTCAATAGTGTGGTGATATGCATGAAGTCTTTGTAACAAATCAAGTTGTATTTTTGTGACTGCTCTATAATAAAGTATGTTGTGCCAACTTTGATGATTATCCCAAAGTCGATGTCTTGTATAAATAAGATTTATGAAGTCATTTCAAAGTATCCTTGGTTGAGATGAGAAAGTGGTAGAGAGGAGAAGAGCGAAAAGCAAAGCAGAAGTGTTGAGCTTAAATAGAACTATCTCAAGCATGGTGAAGATGCTGATCTCCAGTTCAAGTATGTAATATTTATATTATTCTGTAGACAATGTGTCTCCTATAGGCAGTGGGCCTCTTGTGAGTAGTGTGCTCAGGCAGTGAGCCCTAATTGGCAAGTGGCATTTGTTCTTCTTATTCTTTTAATAGAGAATACATTCTTGGGTTAGTCACCCCGTGGTTTTTCCCTTAACCGGCTTTTCCATGTTAAAATATCGGTGTCATATGTGTTAATGTGTTTCTACTCTTGAGTTATTGCATTGTGCTTCCATGATTGAATCATTATTATGCTATAGAAATATAAGAAGGATTTAAGTATTTTAAGAAAAGAATGTTTTTGGTGACAACTAATTCACCCCCCCATCAATTGTCTATCCTAAATCCAACACTTTTCAGACTGTACCATGATATGAGTCTATGGATTTGTGGGTTCCCCTTATCTATTGCCTAGGGTTGTCCTAGACAGAATTGCATACTTAGAAATTGTGAGACAATTGGCCAAATCTAATGTTATAATTCTAAATACGAACAACAAACAATCATTCATGCCTAGCACTTTCTGCTTTGGGGAATTCACAATAGTCATGAATGAGGGTTATGAAGAAGTCAATGCCAAACTAGCATAGTATGGTCTCCCAATAGAAGATGAAAGAAAAGGTTTTGATACAAAGGGTTTAATTCACAGATCCAAGGTCTCACAGGGTCTATTTGGTTATGAATATCTTTATTCAGAAGTAGATATAATTAGAAATTGAGATGAAGCCTCTACTGAAGATAGAATGGCTATATTTAATAAAATTCTACTTGCAGAGGATTGGAAATGCAATAATGTTCCTTCATACTCAAGAGCCTTTTCTAAAATTGAAGACCCACTATCAAGAGTTGAGCAGCTTATTGCTCATGCAGATGAGATAATTGAGGGTGTGCCTTTAATTGCTTTTGATAAAGCTTACATACAATACTCTAGGACACAAGCTCAAGAGGTACAGCCTTTGACTCACATACCTTCACAGCCAACCCCTAAAGTATCATTTTCTATAGATACAGATATAGATGAAGAAGTGAGTGATGATGAGATTGAACAAATGCAACCAATAACTGCACCTGTTGTTCCACATTATGAGCCTCCTACAGAATTGAACCATGTAAAATTTGAGACTTCTGAGGATCTATCTGATGACATCAAAGTTATGGATGCTCAAAAGTTTGTCTCTGATGATGAATTTATTAAGACTCCTAAATTTAAATATTTTGTATATGAATATCAAGGAAATAAAATGAGGCAAAAAATGAAGATATTACCCCTAAGTAAGAAACTACCACCTTGGAGGAATTGAAAAAAGAGATTGATAGAGAAATGGAGTCTATTACTCCATAAAGAGGAAGACAACTACTCCAAGAAGCCAAGGTATTTCTTGTGCTATGTTGGGATATGAGCTCTGCCATTGTATTTGACACATTCAGGAGGAGGGAAGATAAAACACTGAGTTTGACAAAGGAAGCAAGTGAAAAAGTATACTCATGGTCAGGGTTTAATGCAGATGAAGCCACTTTATTGATTTGGTCTTTTTATCCCCAAGATAAGAGACCAATAATAACCAGTGACCAAAATCAAATGTTTGGTCACCTCTTGGTGAAAAGGATAGGAGACACAGATCCCTTGGAAACTACTGAACTAAATGTTAATGTAGCAAAGTTCAGTAAGGCCCAGATTAAGAAATTAATCAAGGAAAACAACAAGTTGAAGAAAGAATTAATATACCACAAGGAAAGAGCTTCTTCTTCTGCATCTGAGGTACATTCCCCATGGATCCAAAAAGACAAACAAATGATAGAGGCATTAACTTATGTAATCTATTGGAAATAATGCCATGCTAAATCCCAGGAAAAATGTGAGAAGCTAGAAAGGGAAGCAAAGACCCTCAAATACACCATGGCCTCTGAAATAATAAAAGAAAGGTTCAAAAAGATGTGGGAATATGAAGATACCTATTGGAAATCATTTCAACAAACATATTCAGCCATTATAGAAAACAAAAGATTGCAGGAGAGGATGATGGAAAGGAAAGAGGAACTTTCAAACAAAAAACTTTTAACAAAACAAGGATTGTAGATGTATGATAAGTTGGTCAAGATGCATGAAAAGTATCATAATAAATTAAATAAGGAGTTGAATTCTTTTGATATCACTCCCTTAGTTCATGATGATACTAGAGAACCATGAAAATATGAAGAGTGGAAGGAAGATGTATCCATAGTTCTAAATATTGCTTTACAAGAAATCAATAATGAAGATATGATCATGTAGAATATTCACAAGTATCTTGAGAAAATGATGAACATGGAGCACGACATGAAAGGGATAGCCCTTAATGTTGACACATATGCAAAATAGGAGTATATTGAAAATTTATCTGAAATTAATATATTGCTGTGCAGAACAATTGATACGACTGACACCGCCATGAAATCTTCAGAGGGAGTAAACTAGCTAGCAGACAAATGAAGCACCTTATGGAAAAATGGAAAGCCTTGCTCAGCCCTTGAATGGTCACGGGCTTCTACTCATAGATTAACAAATTGGTGTTTTCTAAAATCAGAAATTTATTTATTTTCTTAATATTGTTGATTACATAATGACATGACCCATTGTAACTGGACTGAAGCTTATTTGCTTCCCATATATATAAGGAAACTTGTTGTGATGTTCACAACACGCCCCATTTTACTCCTTAGCAAAATGAGGACCCCTGTTGTGGCTTTTGTTTTTTGCTTTTTGTGTGTGTTGTTTTACTTGGTGGTAAAGGGAAAAAGAGGGGCTAAAATTGCAAACTTTGTTAAAAATAGAGAAAAAAATGCATTTTCAGTACTAGGGCATGATATGGTTGGATTCCTTGTGAAAAATGAGCTAGGGTTTCTTTTTGAACCATCTTAAAATTCACATATTTTGCAAGTTATGATCATTTTGGTAAAATGTACATTCAGGTTTGTATATCGCTTTGCATATACAAAGTCCTTTGTATGTGCAAAGTCATTTTATACTTAGTCGCATTTGCAATCGGGTTCATATAATAAGGTTGTTTGCATGTTAAGTCACTTGCATATTACATATACAATCCCTTTTGTATATTGCTTCCATGTACAAGGCCAAATGTGTGTCTTATTTCCCTTGTATGTATTTTATAATGTTCTATACATACATACAATGCGGAATCTAGAAAAGATTAAAATCGAGTTAAATGCTTGTGTGTATACCTGAATGTATATCGGCAACAATCCAAACTTACAACTATACATACAACGAAATATACATTGGATGGACCTGAAATGTTATGAAATATGTTTAATTCATTGTATGTATCCGAGTTGTATTTTTTTTATATACATACATTGCTAATATACATCGTCCACATGCAGGCCGCGGACCTGAAAAATTATGAAACAAGGTTAAGTCATTGTATACTTCGAGAGCTTGTATATTTTGGTGAGATACAGTGCTTTATGCATACAAATGTCAAAATTCAGAAGGAATTAAAATCAGGTTAAGCCGATGTCTCATTAACTAAATGTATATCGAAACATACATTGAACCCTATGCAAGTGCAAACCCGAAGGGGTTATTAAAGATGATTAATCCATTGTATATTTTTGTGCTTTGTATGTTTCTACATGCAAAGCTAATATGCAATGAATTATACATTGCTTCGCATACGACTGCCGGACTCGAAAAGTTGTGAAAAGAAGTTAAATCCTTGAATGTATTTCATGCGTTGTACATTTCGGCAGTATATACATTGTTTTATACATTGCCCAGAACTAACATTTTTTATGAAACAGGGTTAATTTAATGTATATCGGGCTTGTATATTCATATATACAAGGCCGACATACATTGAACTTATACAAGGGCTAGAATCCAAATGAAATCAAATCTGATTTAATGCTTGTATCGAACCTGAATTGTATATCTAAAGGATATACAAAGCACGATATGCAGGGCAGACGCGAAGGAAAGTAAAGGAGAGTTAATATAATGTATGTTCGTGCTTTGTATATTTCGATACATACAAGCCACAGAACCGAAACATTATGAAATTGAGTTAAGTCCATGTATATGTGTGTGCTTGTATATATGTTTCAAAGCATACATTGTAGTAAACATACAAGCTGGAATTCAATTGGAATTGGAATCTGATTAATGCCATGCATTACATTCGAATAAATATCGAAAGGTACAAGCACAATATGCATCAAAGTATACATTGGATGGAATTGAAAAGTTATAAAAAAGAGTTAAATGCTTGCATATTTTGGCATTTGTATGTTCCGATATACAAACCAATATGCATTGCATACATGCAAGCCGTGGAATTGAAAAGATTGAAATCTGATTTAACGAACATATCACGCCCAGCTTGTATATCAAAAAATACAAGAATTTAAACAAGGAAATGAGCGGGAAGGTGAAGCGATAGGGTTTTTGAGGCATTTTGAGCATGAATGCATGATTTCTGGTCAACGATAGTTGACCCGACTGGTTTAGCATTGAATATGCATTTTTAGATGCGCAATTTTCACAGATTTGGGGCTTGATTTCCGCATTCACACAGTCATGCCTGGATTTAATAATTGTTTATCTTCCTACAGGTTTATTAGGTGAAATGGTATTTATTGTTGGTCTATCTTTTGCAGGTTTACAGTTGGAGAAGGAGTTGAAGCTTGATGGCGATGACGTCATGGAAAGGGAAATCCGATCTTAGGAGCAGAGGAAGATAAGGATGAAGGGCGAGGAAGTCAAAGGGTCTTCATTGATGAGGACAAAATGCAGTTGAGGACATCATTGCAGCAGACAAAAAAAGTTATTTTTGAGCTGATAGGGTTTCTAGAAGGGCATATTTCGCCCAGATTTGATGTGTGCTCCGAGATATTTTGGGAGACTGGTTTTCCAACATTTATTGCTATAACTAGTGGTTTGAACCATTGCTTAACTAGGGTTTTGAGCTATATTGAGGACAATCAAGGTCTATATATTGTGCCTCTCTACATTGTAAAACTGGACACAGGGGCTACATAGAAATTTGTAGCACCAGAGATTTGTAGAGTATAGCATTTAGAATAGAGGGACCTCTTAGTTTAGGAGTAGAAGAAGGAGGTCACCTGTGTCTGCAACAAGGAGCGTGTGGAACATCCTGCCTCCTTGCTGTATCTGTAAAGCTTGTAAGTTTTCTGTAATTTGATCAATGAAGCTAAGGGTCATTCAGACATTGTAAATCTTATATGACTGTCTGTTTCTAATACAATTGAATCTAGAATTATGCATCTATCTTTTGAGTGTTTTTTGGCTCTTCATGGTGTTTGAAACATTTTCTCTTAGAGCTTGCAATCTTAAATGTATGTTTGTGAAAATGCTCAGAACTTACATTTAAGGTTTTTGTCTGTGGATTTGATCAATTTGTTGTTTGATTTATATAGTACATAACAGAACAATTAGATCCTTCAGTAGATTGAATAAAGTTTAGTTTAGATCTTTCTAACTTTTCCCAACCCATCTGAAAATAATTAGCTTAAAACGTAGAAATTTGAAGGAAATTTGTCTCATATTTGAAAAGCATGAACAACAGAGTTAGAAAGTAGACAAGTTTTTATAAATATAAAAGAGGAGAAAGCTGCAATAATTCAAGAAAACCATTTAAAGCTTTGCAAACATAGTAACAAGTTTATACAAAAAAAGGAATGAACAACATGCTGATATTTATGATCTTTTTGCATAGTTTGAGTCCAGTAAACCAACAAGAAAGCCTAAATCACGTAAGGCCCCTTGAACATTACAGCTTCACATCGACCATCTGAGTTTTCCCAGCAGGTCAAGACCTAATCATATTAAACTTGGGATTAAGTGAATATTAACCAATTCCTTCATATCTTTCAAGTCAGTTTTGGTTCATTTTATATGAATTTTAACTATTGTTATGACTGTGTTAAAACAATCATCAACAGTTTTTTGGCGCTAAAAGGAGGACCTAATTGGATTTAAGGTTCATTTTATGAGTTTTAATGCTTTATTCTGAGATATGTTAGATCTCATAAAATTTCAAAAACTTAAAATATTGAAAACAAGGTTCCGTTTTAAATGGACTCATATGGGGGCAATTTTCAAGTTAGTATTCCTGCCTTTCAGGAAACTTTGAATAGACAGCTTTATCCTCAAAGTTTACCTAACTTTGGTTTATCTAGTTGTTGCAAGATACACCAGTCTGTGGAACATAGTGAAATTAATTGTTTAACTTTCCTCACTAGGATAGATTCATATTTGAAAGGACTAATTCTTTTCTCAGATGTGTTCAGGGCTAAAATCTGGTAGAAAAATGAAGAAATTCTGGAGCAACAAGAAGATACAACACTAGAACTTATCAGTTGGTTAGACAATACAATAGCTAAATCAGTTCTAGAAGGAAATAATAGCAAAACATCTTTCCTTAGGTCATGTTATGGTGGGATTGATAGTAGTTCTCTATTTCCTAATACAGGTAAAGGGGAGTGTAGGTATAAATCTTTGAAAACTTGTAGAGAGGAAACCATTTGTCAGGGTGAAATCTTTGATGCTGATCCTAATACTTTCAGGAAGGGTAGTAAAACATCTTTCCTCGAGTCATTCTATGGGACATAAAATTATGGACAGATAGAAGAGTTACATTGCACTAAAACTGATGAGATTCCTATTATAGCAACTAATGAAGTCATAGAAAAGAAAGTAAATCCTAATTTCATGGCTGACTTCTTTGAATTGAATGATCAGGTTCAAGATTGTTGTAGGTCAATAGAATCAGACTCCACACTGAATGATAAAAGTGAGTCACCTAATGAACAATTCTTGAAAATGGAGGATACAGAGGATTTTGGAGTTGCTGTGCATAATCAAACATCACCCCAGCATTATTTTGAAAATGAAATAGGGGAGTATTCCTATCAATCAAAAGATGTTGTTCCACCTTTATAGTCAAGTGATCTAGAAATGATTAATTTCTGCATATCAGATTATGATTATGAATATACTCACTTAAGTGCTGATGTGCAGGGAACTAAGGAGAACACTGAGAGGTTTGTTGAATTTGACGATAAACTAAACATCCAGAATGAAGGAACAAGGCTGGATAAATGGAGCACCAGTTGTCAACAAACAAGCATGTCCAACAGAACAAAAAATACATCAGGTTGTCTCTTTCCTTTCCTCAGTGAATAATGTTAAATACTATTTTGATTATGGAAATTCAAGGGATAGGACATGCATGTGGATATATCATGAACATGATGGGCTACCTCAATTGCTGATAATTAGAGATTATCCTATTAAACATAGTGAATTTAGAGTACAAGAGTATTTTTCAGAATTCAAAGATAAATTTGCTAAGTTGAGAACCATAACTAGTGCCCTGATACTCCTACACAATCTAAGGAAATATGCAAGTAGGGGTGTTTTGGGATCTTTTTCTGGGTTTTATTTGCCTTGTAGAGGCTTGTATGTAGTTTGGTAGGGTAGTTGTTTTGTTTTCTTTTTTCTTTGTTTGCTTGTTTTCTTTTTGTTGTTTTCCTTTTGTAGGTTAGTTGTTTGTACAGTTTTATTTTCTTTTCTTTTGTTTTTGTTTTTCTTGTACAGTCTGTTGTTGGTTTGTTTGTTGTCTCCTTAGCAGGGATCTTTGTTTTACTTTAGAGTATTAAAGATGAAGCTAACAACCATTAAAAATAGTATAAAATTTAGAATATTTAGGTTAATCATTTGCAATTTATGCATAACTTGTTGTGACTGTCATGAATGTAGAGAGTTGTTTACTTCTAAAATTTGGCATTCAATAATAGTGATTGAGAATTCAAGGGATGTTTCTCATGATGACACACCTAAAATCCTTAGGTTTGTTGAACTTACCAGTGTAGATATTAGGTGAAAAATCTGAGGTCACCCTTGCTACCATTACAATTCTCAACTTAATTTCAGCAAGTGCTCATTCCTTGCATCATAAAGCTACAAAGTGCTATTTCTTATGAAATTTCTATCAAATATCAAAATCAATAAAATATAAAATATAAAAATAAAGCAGATTATACTAAAAATCTAGATTAAGCCATCTAAGTAACTCTACCAGGGCTATGAATGCTTGCAGGCAGTGCGGCTCTACTTAGGAGAACTATAAGGATAACCTTGCTGGGGCTATAGATGCTTGCTGGAAGCAAGGCTCTATCTGGTTGGCTATGAGGGAATATCCTCAACTACATAGGCTAATACTGGTCACTGGTTTGTTCAACCGATCTTCAAGATGAGGATAATTAATCACATGCACATACTTAAACTAAAAATGAAAATTCATGCACCCTTATTGAATACCTTAGGTCTTAGGTTCAATACTAATTTGTAGGAAAGATAGTTGGAAGTTATGAATTTATTTGATTTAGTTTTCTTCACTGCTTTGAATTTAATTATTTTGTTTGGTTTATAGTTGTTGTGATGTTCACAACATGCCCCATTTTACTCCTTAGCAAAATGATGACCCCTGCTGTGGCTTTTGTTTTTTGCTTTATGTGTGTATTGTTTTGCTTGGTGGTAAAGGGAAAAAGAGGGGTTAAAATTGCAAAATTTGTTAAAAATAGAGAAAAAAATATATTTTTAGTACCAGGGCATGATATGGTTGGATTCCTTGTGAAAAATGAGCTAGGGTTGCTTTTTGAACCATCTTAAAATTTACCATATTTTGCAAGTTATGATCATTTTGGTAAAATGTACATTCAAGTTTGTATATCACTTTGCATATACAAAGTCCTTTGTATGTGCAAAGTTGTTTTATACTTAGTCACATTTGCAATCGGATTCATATAATAAGGTTGTTTGCATGTTTAGTTGCTTGCATATTGCATATACAATCCCTTTTGTATATCACTTCCATGTACAAGGTCGAATTTGTGTCTTTTTTCCCTTGTATGTATTTTATAATGTTCTATACATACATACAATGCGGAATCTAGAAAAGATTAAAATTGAGTTAAACATTTGTGTGTATACCCGGATGTATATCGACAACAATCCAAACATACAAGTATACATACAACAAAATATACATTGGATAGACCCGAAATGTTATGAAATATGTTTAATTCGTTGTATGTATCCGAGTTGTATTTTTTTAATATACATACATTGCTAATATACATCGTCCACATGCAGGCCGTGGACCTGAAAAATTATGAAACAAGGTTAAGTCCTTGTATACTTCGTGGGCTTGTATATTTCGGTGAGATACAACGCTTTATGCATACAAATGTCAAAATTCAAAAGGAATTAAAATCGGGTTAAGCCTATGTATCATTAACTAAATGTATATCGAAACATACATTGAACCCTATGCAAGCGCGGACCTGAAGGGGTTATTAAAGATGATTAATCCATTGTATCTTTTTTTCCTTTGTATGTTTCGACATGCAAAGCCGATATGCAATTACTTATACATTGCTTCGCATACGACTGCTAGACTCGAAAAGTTGTGAAAAGAAGTTAAATCCTTGAATGTATTTCATGCGTTGTACATTTCGGTAATATATACATTGCTTTATACATTGCCCGAAACTAACATTTTTTATGAAACAAGGTTAATTTAATGTATATCGGGCTTGTATATTCTTATATACAAGGCCTACATACATTGAACTTATACAAGGGCTGGAATCCAAATGAAATCAAATCTGATTTAATGCTTGTATCAAACCTGAATTGTATATCTAAAGGATATACAAAGCACAATATGCAGGGTGGACATGAAGGAAAGTTAAGGAGAGTTAATACAATGTGTGTTCACACTTTGTATATTTCGATACATACAAACCAAGATGCATCATGAAATGTACAAGCCATGGAACCGAAACATTATGAAATTGAGTTAAGTCCATGTATATGTCTATGCTTGTATATATGTTTTAAAGCATACATTGCAGTAAACATACAAGCCGGAATTCAATTAGAATTGGAATCCGATTAATGACGTGCATTACGTCCGAATGAATATCGAAAGGTACAAGCACAATATGCATCAAAGTATACATTGGATGGAATTGAAAAGTTATAAAAAAGAGTTAAATGCTTGCATATTTTGGCATTTGTATGTTCCGATATACAAACCGATTTGCATTGCATACATGCAAGCCGCGGAATTGAAAAGGTTGAAATCCGATTTAACGAATGTATCATGCCTAGCTTGTATATCAGAAAATACAAGAATTTAAACAAGGAAATGAGTGGGAAGGCGAAGCGATAGGGTTTTTGAGGCATTTTGAGCCTAAATGCATGTTTTCTAGTCAGTGATAGTTGACCCGATTGGTTTAGCGTTGAATATGCATTTTTAGACGTGCAATTTTCAAAGATTTAGGGCCCGATTTTTGTGTTCACACAGTCATGCCTAGATTTAATAACTGTTTATCTTCCTATAGGTTTATTAGGTGAAATGGTATTTATTACTGGTCTATTTTTTGTAGGTTTGCAGTTGGAGAAGGAGCTGAAGCTTGATGGTGATGACGTCATGGAAAGGGAAATCCGATCTCAGGAGTAGCGGAAGATAAGGATGAAGGGAGAGGAAGTCAAAGGGTCTTCATTGATGAGGACAAAATCCAGTTGAGGACATCATTGTAGCAGACAACAGAAGTTATTTTTGAGCTACTAGGGTTTCCAGAAGGGCATATTTTGCCCAAATTTGATGTGTGCTCAGAGATATTTTGGGAGACTAGTTTTCCAACATTTATTGCTATAACTAGAGGTTTGAACCATTACTTAACTAGGGTTTTGAGCTGTATTGAGGACAATCAAGGTCTATATATTGTGCCTCTCTACATTGTAAAACTAGACACAGGGGCTACATAGAAATTTGTAGCAGCAGAGATTTGTAGAGTATAGAGTTTAGAATAGAGGGACCTCTTAGTTTAGGAGTAGAAGAAGGAGGTCACCTGTGTCTCCAACAAGGAGAGTGTGGAACATCCTGCCTCCTTGTAGTATCTATAAAGCTTGTAAGTTTTTTGTAATTTGATCAATAAAGCTAAGGGTCATTCAGACATTGTAAATCTTATATGACTATCTGTTTCTAATACAATTGAATCTAGAATTCTGCATCTATCTTCTAAGTGTTTTCTGGCTCTTCATGGTGTTTGAAACATTTTCTATTAGAGCTTGCAATCTTAAGTGTATGTTTGTGAAAATGCTTAGAACTTACATTTAAGGTTTTTGTCTGTGGATTTGACCAATTTGTTGTATGATTTATATAGTGCATAATAGAACAATTAGATCCTTCGATAGATTGAATAAAGTTTAGTTTAGATCTTTCTAACTTTTCCCAACCCATCTGAAAATAATTAGCTTAAAACGTAGAAATTTGAAGGAAATTTGTTTCATATTTGAAAAGCATGAACAACAGAGTTTGAAAGTAGACAAGTTTTTATAAATATTAAAGAGGAGAAAGCTACAATAATTCAAGAAAACCATTTAAATCTTCACAAACATAGTAACAAATTTATGCAAAAAAAGGAATGAACAACATGCTGATATTTATGATCTTTTTGCATAGTTTGAGTCCAGTAAACCAACAAGCCTAAATCACGTAAGGCCCCTTGAACATTACAGCTTCACATCAACCAACTGAATTTGCCCAACAGGTCAATACCTGACCATATTAAACTTGAGATTAAGCGAATCTTAACCGATTCCTTCATATCTTTCAAGTCAGTTTTGGTTCATTTTATGTGCATTTTAACTATTGTTATGACTGTGTTAAAACAATCATCAATAGAACCCAAGGCCATTTTATTATCATGAGGAGACCAAATATTAAAATAGGAGATATAAGTAGATAGAAAAAGAAATTTCATTTAAAGACCATGTTGCAAACAATATTTTGAAGAAATCAATTGAAAATATCTAATTCGGTGGTTCTATAATGGTATTAGCTATTTGTTAAGTTAAGCAATTATTTGACTGTATCCAATTTGGTCTTCCTTATTATTTGAATTTATTCCAAGTAGAATATTAAATTCATCAAACACATTTGTTGTTCCTGTGTAATTTTATAAATTGGCTTCTTCAAGTAGAATTAAAATCCTTTAAACAAATTATAGTAATTGGGAAATATCAATTGGATAGATAAGAAGAGTATATAATTGAAGGCTGTCATACTGTCTCCAGACAATACTATTAAGTTATTCAAAACTGAATATATCAAGTATATTTTTCATTTTGTCAGTGCACATTTGTTGTCACTGTGTGATCCCTTCTAACTGGTTCCTTCAAGGAAGGATTAAAATTCTCTTAGATAGATCATAGTAATTTAATATATCTTCATTAGATCAATAAGAAGATTCTGTCAGCCGCATCCCTGCACGTTTATACGAGTTAGAAACCAGAATATTGTGCCAAATAGTTTAGAATTATTGCCAGATATACAACACTAATCTTAGGTTCTTACTTGAGTCCATTTACCCAATGAGGGGTTGGTCTTACTCATTTCATTAGTTTTGCCTTGATATTGCTTATACAATTTATACCAAATTAGAACCATACCATTTTCAATTACTGTTCAGACATTAGAAGTAAAAGTAGGTATCAAGTAATTATCTATTTCACACCATTTGCCATTGTGGGTAGATCCATCACTCAACCAAGATCACACATCCATTCAATCTTCTTGATTAGCAAGGTGCACCCGCATAGGTCTAGCAAAACCTAAAGTGCAGGGAGTCATCAACCCTACAGGTTAACTCTATTGCATTAGTTCAAAAATGTTGCAAATCTAAAAATAGAGCTTGGCATCCTCATAGGATTTGCAACCTGCATTTTTGAGACCTAACAAACCCTAAACCCTCAACCCTCAACACTATACCTAAAAAACTCTAATCCCTCAACCCTCAACCCTCAACCCTCAACCCTAATCTTAAAGCTAAACTTAAAGCTTCCACTCATTCCACCATCCCCAAGGGATCTAGAAATACAAAATTAGATGCCTCTACTGATAAAGCCAAACACCTTAAAGCTAAACATCGATGAGGGCACTCGACATGGTCCATGCGCAAGGACATCATTTTCTAATGGGACTATAACCTTTCATTGCAACGTAATGCAACCTTCAACCCTCATCCCTAAAAACTATACCTTAAACCCTAATCCCTCCACCCTAAACCCTAATCCCTCGACCGTAAATGCTATCCCTAAAGCCTGAAGCCTCAACCCTTAAACCTTAAACCCTCAACCCTAAACACTATACCTTAAACTCTAAACCCTAAATTATAATATGGAATCATGAATTATGGTAGAAAGAAGTTTGTATCATTTTTTAGATATATAAATATTGTCAAAGTGTTTTAGGAATATAAAACTTGTCAATTATGATATCCATGGCATCAAAAACAAAAATTATAATATGGAATCATGAATTATGGTAGAAATAATTTTGTATCATTTAGTCCAAAATTGCTATCTCTTTGTGGAGCCATGTGTTTGTATCTCTGCTAGGGCCATAGGAGCATTACTTAGGATAAAGATTGACTTGGCAAACTAGAAGAATAAATGTAATTCAAATATTTGGGATTTAATTGGAAAAAAGTCAAAAATTAAAAAAAAATTGTTGTTTTCCCATCTAGCATGGTTCAAAATGTTTTTTATCTTTTTCTTTTTAAAACTAGAGTGAGGTCTAAAGGCAATGCTCATGACCAAAGGTGGACCAATAGTTGCTCAGCATGCTTTTTGTTAAGGTGTCTAATAGTTCTTGAAACAAAGGTGCACCAATATTTGTTCATTAAGTCATGTTTTGTTGGTGTGTTGATGTGGCATCACATATTTGGTTGTTTTTAAATCTAAAGGGCACATTTCATTCAATTATAGGTACTTATAGTCAACACTAACAACCTTAAAGTTACAACTACTAGTGCTAAAGTTTTAAAAATATTGTGCCTTAAGTCCACAAACACTATCACAACTATTGGAACATGCTCAGCAATTGGGTCCTCTCCCCTATGTTACTTTTAGTGATACTGAGAGCCCCATTGAAGATATCCCAAAAATCTTACCAACACTATTTTTCAGATCACAATAATCTAGGAGTATTAATTGGATCATTAAGAAGAACCACATAATTAGGGTTGGCATTATGTTTCGAAGTTGATATCATCTACTATTTTTGTTTGATTTATTTAATTGGTTCCCTCAAGTAGGGATTAAAGAACCTTTCGATAAATTACAAGTAACCTAGTTGTGTCAATTAGATTATTAAGAAGAGTCACTCAATCATTTCCTTACACAGTTATACAAGTTATTGGCCAATATTAGTGTGGCAAACAGTTAGAATTACTACCAAATATAAGCCACTTATCTTAGATTTTCATTTGACTCCATTTACCCAACAAGGCACTGGTCTCACCCATTTCATTTTACTTAAAACTCAAGGATTCAAACCATCTCGCTGTGATTTTTTAATTGTGAATGCAAAAACTCAAATCAATTCACTGTACATGCAAATTGGTTATACAAGGATTCAAATCAGTTCACTATATTTGCCAATAGGAATGTAAGGATACAAATCATTTGCATATAACAACTAGGAGGTTTGCACAATTGAGGGTTGATGCAGAAAGGTTAGAGGATAAATGCAAACATATACGAAATTTATATAATCTATCATGACACATTTGTTGTTCATGTGTGGTTATCTTGATTGGTTCCTTTTAACCTCTTGGTGCACAGCGGTTATGTGACTATTGTCATTTTTATGTATTACAGGATCCATACAAGGCCATGGAGAGAGGACATGGACATAGTAGAACTATTAAATTGCAGAGAGGAAAGTGGGTGGAAATAGATGTGACAATGGAATCTGTTGATACAATAGAGGTAAGAAGAGAAAGCAACCTCAACCAAAGGAGGAAGGTGTTTATGAATTCACAAATGCTACAACATAGAGGAGATAAAGTCATTTTTTTGTCCATGAGGCCTCTGAGGTCAAACTTATTGGTTGAAAATGCATAGGAATGGTGATTAAATGTGATTCTATAATCAAGGGAAAAGTTTGAAAATTAGGATGGCCAAAACATGATATGAATATGTCACATATATGACTAAAGTGAGGTTTTGTGTTGGATAGCATATTTGTTGAAATGATATAATTGGTGTACTAAACATTATTTACTATGTTGTGTATTATAGGAGCCAGACAAGGCCATGGAAACAGATTGTGTCATATCAAATGAGGACACAACGAATGAAGGGGGACATCAGGTACTCAAATTTTGACTTAACTTAGGAGAAAATGATCTAATGGCATTTTGTGATATGTCCATTTTTTATAGTATTATTGAAATTTATAATGTATTATCCAATCTTGACATAAATTAATGCATGTTGTTGATTATTTTAGATGGAGATTAGACAAAATGCAAAGCCTGAGTGTTCAACTAGCAAAAGAAAAAGATATGTACGTGGATGTGGACCTAAAACTATTAAATCACATAGTCGATAGTGGGTGGAAGAGGATATGACAATGGATCCTGTAGACAAAAAAAATAATTGCACTGAACAAGAGGTTGGTTAGGACTATAGTACATGGGATGAATACTTTGAGAAAATTGTTGTTTGTGGATGTTATGTATGTCATGGAAAGAAACAATTTAAACGAGCAATTGTAAAAAGACATTACATATATGATGAGCTTCTAGTCAGTAGTATGCCTCCTACAATTGATTCAAATCCAATAGGAATTGTGGTAAGGAATTTTCTAATTTGATATAAATAACATGTATACTCTGTTTAAACATTGTTTTATATTATTTAAATAACTAATTTTTTTCTTAATGGATACTTCCAGGATAAAGTTCTTGGTTTAAAGTTTCCTGGATCACTGACTTCCATCCTAGAGGGTAGTGATCATTCATCAGATGATACATCTAACAAAAATATGTGCCAATATAACAACTCTGAAGATGAGGAATTGATGAAAATAAGTAACAAAACAAGAACCAGTTTAAAGATGCTTAATTTGCTTAAGGACAAGGGGAAGATGGACTACATACCCTATGAGAATAAATGTGATGGAGATGATGACTTGCCCCTAAGTTTGAGATCAATTTACAAAGAGACATTTGATCGTTGACTATATTGCGCTTGGCCTAGTGATCAACAACTACCTAGAGTGTAGGAGGTGTTTCAATTTTGGGGATACAGCTACATGATATGACCCTCCAATATTCATGGAGCGAATCTAGGCCTCTTTGTCATCCAAAATGTACATGTGGGATCTAAACAAAGAAACAATTCAAAACAAACCACTAGGAGATTAATGCCATATTATGGTCCATGATATTCACTACCCAACTAAAGTGAAATGAAATCCATTTCTTACTTTGCATTGTCAATTGGTGTACATAATTCGTAAACATTCATCAACTTCATTTATATTTATTTAAGGGGAATCTAAAAGCATATATTGTATATAAACAATCCTAGTATAGATTGACATATGAAACATGTTCATCATAAGTCAAATAGTCAATTGATTTAATCTCTGGCAATCTTACAGGGCACTAAAAACTAAAATATTCCCTAAAGAGAATGTGTTGCCATCAACTTGCAGTGAGGTGCATCTGTTGTTGGTTGAGTTGCAGATTGAATATAAGCAAATTCATGCATGTAAAAATGATTGCATTTTATACAAAGATGAATATGAAAACAAGGTAGAATGCCCTATATGCAAAGAGAAGAGATATCATATAGATGTACAAGGTCCTACAGTTCCAAAGAAGGTTTTACGTCACATGCCAATTATACGTAGACTTCAACGAATGTTTCATCGCAAGTCACTTGCATAATTGATAGATTGGTATGCAAAAAATAGGAGTAAAGATGGATTCATGTGAATTTCATCCGACTCCAAAGCAATGAAACACATAGAGGAAAAATGGCCAAGAAAATTCAAAGATGAACCTCGTGGTATCAAGTTTGGTCTTGCAATTGATGGAGTGTGCCCATTCTCTTTTCTAAGCTTAGATTATAGTGTTTGGCCAGTCAGATTGATAGTATACAATATTCTCCCATGGATGAGTGTTAGAAAGGAGCACCTTATGCTGACTCTCATTGTTCCAGGAAACCATCAAGTTAAAAACATGGATGTTTATCTTGCGCCTTTTATTGATGAGATGCAACTGCTATGGAAAGGCATAAGAATGTATGACATATCACATCCCCCATCAAATAGGTCCTTCATGTTGTATGGTGTGCTATGTTGGACTATTCATGATTTCCCAGGACTTGGTGTTTGTTCTGGTAAGATAAAATATTTACGTATTTACACTCATAATTTATTTCCATCCCAACTTTCATACTTAGTTTTATACTATTTTTTTGATGTTATTAACATTACTTATTGAATTGCAGGGCTTCAAACAAAGGAGATATTTGCATGCATAAGATGTGCAGAACAATTTCAAGGGTGATATTCTAAAGATCTACATAAATTTATTTACGCAAACAATAGGGTTTTTCTACCACTAGATCATAAGTTTAGAAATCGCCTAAAGAATCAATTTGATAAAAAAAGTTGAAAATAGATGCCCTCCCATGATTATGGGTCTAGGTGATTGGCTTAAGAAGTATGAAGATGTTGAATTGAAAGCTTGGGAGGATTTTTTTGATTGGGGTGATTCAATTGAAGAACCAGAACAAGTTGTAGTTAATATACCACAAGGAATGAAAAGGAAATCCATATTTTATGAGCTCCCTTACTAGAAGGATCTATTAATATCTCACCTATTAAATCCTATGCACATCTTCAAAAATCTCCCAGATTCTATATTTCAACATATATCAAGCAAAGAGAAGGACACCTTGTCTTCGAGGAGAGATATTGCTCTTTCGTGTACCAAAATTGATAGAAAGCATTTGTGGCCAAATAGGGAAAATGAAACATATGCAGAAGCTCCATGGATTTTGAAAAAAAAGAGCTAGACCAACTAAAAAATTTCATCTATTCAATAAGCACACCTACTGGCTATGGGTCGTCATTGCCTAAAGCTTTAATAGTTGGACATATCACATGATTTTCATAATATTATTGATGTATTATATATCATCATTTAACATTTCATAAATGTGTTTGATAGCATATCATGTCATTGGCAATTAGGGGGGATTCCTGTCTTACAGTTGACTTAAGGAATGCCATAGATCGATTGTCAACATTTGCAACGTATGTGGTTATATTAAATGTTCATGTGTGAGAAACATAGATATATTATATTACATTTTAATTTTTGACTAAAGGTTCATACTAATTTACTATTTGGATATTAGGTGGGTGACCTCCAAGGAGATCCACGAATGTGAAGTGCTAAAATGGAAGAAGAAAATTGTAAAAATTGTATGTGTATTTGAGAAGGAGCTCCCTACAAGTTTCATGGACCTACAAGTCCATTTACTTATACACCTAGTCGATGACATTGAATTAGCAGGGGTCGTATCAAGAAGGTGGATGTTTTTCTTTGAGAGGTATATGAAAACTCTAAAAAGATATGTCCAACAAAAGGCATATCCAGAGGGTTGCATGGCTGAAGGGTATGTATTGAATGAAGCATTTTTCTTCCTGTGTGAATTCCTTGGCAAGGATTTTGAAGATGGGCCATTCTTCTGGGATGAAGAATGAGCATCAGATATTATTGATGGAGAAAAACCACAATCTAATGGTGTTCAAGTAGAAATTAGTAAGTAAATTCATGATCAGTGTGGTTGTTTTTCTTGCAATCATTAATTTACTCTATAATTTATTTGTCAAATTAATAGCATGCAGACATTTGGAGTTTAAAATAAACATGTTGACATGTAATAGGTGTAGACAAAAGTGTTATACTCAATAAGTTCATTCTGTACCACATGGACTTTATGAACAAATGGATTGATTTGTATGATAAAAAGAGAGAAGAAGTGTTAGAAGCAAGGAGATAGTTTAAGAGATCGAACCCAAGGAATACTCCACTTCCCGCTGATCTACTTGGGGAATGGGGCAAAGATTGTGCACTAGAATGGGTTACTGAACAAATTCAAAATCAAATAGAAGATGCAGGTATAGATTCAAACATAACAGAAGATGAAATCAACATGTCTAGAGGATGTGAAAGAATGGTACAGTTGGAATTTTACAAAATATCATTTCCTTACAGTTTTGACACTATTAACTATTTTAATATTCATTGAATTATATTTGTTTTCACTGAAATAAATGGCCTTTCACAGGTGAGGAAATATCTAGCAATGTGGTCATATGGTCGACATTATGATGTAGAAATTGTAGATGTAAAGAGATGATCCTTCGATTGTGGCATCATGGTTGACTTCAAGCAATCCAGTCGATCAAGCTCAAAAGATAAGAATATAATTGGAGGGAATCTACAATCTGTTGGGAAAATACAAGAAATTATTGAGTTGGATTACTACTCTTTTAAATGCTGTGTTTTTTAAGTGTAGATGGTATGAAGCATTTGAGAGGACATGAAGACATGATACCCATAGTGGATTGTTTTCTATAGATTCCTCATGTTTCCTACCGGAGGATAAGGAGCCTTATGTTCTACCAATTCATTATGAGCAGGTATTTATATAACTCAAACAAAAAGTGGTAGTGATCATTAATCTATTAACTCATAGTTTATTGTGAATATATACATGTGTTTATTAATAAATAAAATTGTTATACCATACGTCTAATATATTTGTGTCGTTCATGTGCAGATATTTTTCTATGAAGATATTTTGGACCTGAAATGGATATTTGTCATACATTATGATCCAAGATTAAGGCATGTATCTGACGATACATTAGTGGATACTGAGAAAAACAATGATGGCCAACAAAATGAGAGAGATGGATTAGAGAACATTGAAGAAATTGACATCCATGATGATGTTGAAGATGGTTATGTTCAGGTACAAGAAGACAACAATCCAGAGTTAGATGATGTTATGGAAGACAACACTATGGATGGTATAGAAAATGATGATCCAAATACATCTGGTAACAATATAGATGGTCTATAGTCAAATTTCAATGATGATCAAGATGATACAGGTCAAGATGAGGATGATGATAATATTAAATGCTTGAAAGAACTTATGAACATTGACAATGATACACTTGATGACATTGTAGCAGACAATAATGTTAATGACCAAGACTTCTAAATTTTCAAAATTATTAAATTTTCAAAATTATTTTGCAATCCATGTTTAAAAATGATGATTCTTATGGCCTAAACTTTGTAATGCTTCAGTAATATTATTTGTGTCGATACAAATTACCTGTTGCAATATCCTTAAATTGTTCAATCTTGGGTATGAATTATTGGCAGAAAAAATTAGGATTACTTGGATGCAATTTCCTTTTCATTGCTTTATTTTTTGCTTTAATGTCAAGGTCTCAACCTAATCCTCATTTTGTACTAAGAAGATACCTTAGGCTTAACATCACAATGGCCTCCTTTCATTGTGAGGAAGTTATGATTGAGAATTTGATGACTACAACATATTTTAATTATGTCAAATAGTTCACGTTTTTTGTCTATGATTCCATATTTTGTGCATATCCTACAATCATTACAGTCCATGAGACCACATTTCTTTGAGGCATTCTGTCAAATAGTTCACATGCCTTGTCTATGCTTCCACATTTTGCATACATGTTTAACAGGGCAGTTGCAACTACAACATCTAACAAAATTCCTCTATTCTTTATATTTTGATGGATGTCCATACCCTATTCCAAAGCTCCCATTTTGACACAGGTAGGGAGGATGATAGCAAAGGTTGTGGAATTTGGCTTTACACCAGCTAATTGCATTTTCTTTAAAAATTCTAAATCCTTTTCAACAAATCCATTTTGTGCATATCCTGCAGTCATTGCAGTCCATGAGACCACATTTCTTTGAGACATTCTGTCAAACAGTTCACATTCCTTGTCTATGCTTCCACATTTTGCATACATGTCTAACAGGGCAGTTACAACTACAACATCTGACAAAGGAGGACTTAAGCATTCATAATCCTAAACTATGATGTATCTATGATCTTATCAAGCATGATCTTATGATAGTGTTTGGACTGAACCTGTATAGTTTTAGGGCATTCACACATCTCAGTTACAATGTGGTGTGTGAGGAATTATTACTATATGGTTGCTACCATGCACATAAACTATATACATATCTGAAGACTGTAATATGACAATATTGTGATGAAATCCTAGGTTAGAATGAAAGCTAGGCCTTAGACCATTTTAAATTGATTCCTTGCAAAAAAATCTGATATGAGAGCCATTGTGTCCTCGGATACCATTCCACCAGCCTATGGGCCTAGTGCAAGGTGTGCAACAAGTCTAAGAAGCAATAGCATCCTTCTTTCTGTCATACTGAGAACCACAAAATAATGGATTTAAATCATGGAACATATATAATTGATACCTTTAATGCATCTTCCATGCAAGTGAGTTTAAAACTAAAGATTTGAGTGTAGGAAAGGGCTTTTGAATAAATGTTCATTAGTAAAGAAAGAAAACAAATAGTTTTGAAATGGAAAAACAAAAATCACAAAATCTAAAGGTTTCCATATTCTGCTAAGCCCTTTTTTATCCACACATCTACTTGGAGTGCAACTTTGATCTTCCTTCAAATCACCCTGACTAAACATGAATTAATTGTAGGTCATTGATGCAAACTAAACATGAAACAATCAACTATGTAAGATTATTTTGTGCTTATACAAAATGAGTTATGCAATTTATATGGTAGTTATTCTAGTTCATGATGGGAGGCATATGTCTAAGGCTGTATGTATTAGAACAGTAAAATAAAATAAGCATCAGCAAGTCATATGGTAGTTGGATTAGATGACATTTGTGAATTACTTATAAAGTAGAATGCATATTGTTCCTTGTAACTATATATTATTTACCATCTTTAGTCTTAAGGCAATAAGGCAATCTTTTACTTCAATTCTAGTTGTCTAGAGATTTGGACAAGATTTAAACTATTTTCAAAAGACTATTTTGAAAAAGTTAAGTGCATAGAGAATTTGTCAAATACATAGCAAACTGATTTAGTTTGCAAGAAAGAAAATTATCAAGATGTTAGATACATTAAACCCTTCCAAATAATTCTATTAATGTCAACAAATGACCAAAAATAGAATTCAAAACATACAACAAATAGATATATCAATGAGAAAAGAAAGGGGTTGCAAGTAAATGACCTCTAATGTAGTTAGATTTGGAGGTGATAATAGTGTTAATTTGGATATATAAATTGTACTTATCTATATTTTTGCAAGGACATTGTTATTGGTATGCAATTAATTTTTTACTTCTAGAACATGGAACAAAATGTACAGGAATAGATGTAGTCATGGGTATTAGAAGGGGAATACAATTGTAATTAACAAGTCATGGCAGATTTTATCATGATTCTAGTAGCTATTAAATCAAAACTTAGTGGCTTTGGAAGAGTCATTGTGTGAGCATATATATAATTGTACATTTCATTGCAAAAGTTATTTTCATTAATTGTGTAGAAAGTAATTAATTCTCAAATGACAATTGACAACATTATTTTAACTCTATGCATTAGTGGCTCCTTTGATCAGAGATGGATGACCTAGAGAAGAAAGTATTGATTGAAGTGTTTAGATCGAAGAGTTGTTTTAGGATATTGTTATAATTCTTTGCCAAAGTATTGTATTCAATTGTGCATTTGTCATTCAAATTCAGCATTAGAATCTACAGTTGCTTGAAGTAATATCCCTTCTTGTGAATCAGAACCAATGTCATCACTCATGCTTGAGGAGAAAAGTATCTATGAAATCACTAATCAATATCATATGCATAGAACATCGACACCAATTGTGTTCATTTTCTAGTTTTTGTACTGTATCTTCTCATGTATGGTACCCATTTTGAAATTAAAGACATCAATAACAAAAAATTTTATTTCTTTATTTTTAAATAAACTTTCACATGAAATTTACATCTTTGTATACTACAACTCATATCAAGAGTCTTTAATTTTTGGTACAAATTTGTGTAAGTTTTTCAAACCTTGACTTGTCTTAGGTGCATATGCAAAATACATGTAATTTAGCTCATAAGCTCAACCTAAAGATCGTGAATTAGTATAGTGCCTTACAATCACTCTTTTATAATAGGCTAATGCTTGTTAGCATGAGTGCTTAAATGGTTCATTGTCCACAGCATATCTTTTGGAGGAGATCATAACAACAAATTCACAGATTACGCTAGACAAGGTGGATGGAATAGTGAGGACTTGTAATTATAGAGAGATGTAATTGATTAAATTGCACATCAATTAAATTTCATTGAAATCATACCTAGGCACAAATTAGTTTCTTTATACTAGACTAAAGCTTAAATCACCAATAGCAAGTTCATATCACACTCATTATAATTTCTATAATCATCCATCATAACTAGGCACAAATTTCTCTCTCTCTCTCTCCATATATATGTATATATATATATATAGACATCATGCCATGACACACATCCCTTCCTCCATTACATCCTCCCTAATCCCTTTCCCAACATTGATAGCCCACTACCCATGCCACCTAATTTTCATAACACATATGACCATAACATTGCCACAATAATCATCACTCATCCTAACACCATCTTCCACCATGTGATATTTATCTAACATAGATAAGCATTAAAGTTGGTGCTAGACTCAGCACTAAAGTCGACACTAAAGTCAACGCTAAAGGTGGTCCTATTGTAGGTGCTAAAGGCGACGCTAATGTAGGCGCTACTATCAGCACTAAAGTTGGCACTAAATTAGGTGCTAATTTGCATCTAAATTAGTGCCTATGTGTTCTGATCGGCACAAAAAATGCCAAAAATAGTGCCATCTCGATAAATAGCACCGACTTTTTCAAAAAGTTGGAAAAAAATACATTAAAACAATGGGTGAAAGAAAAAAATGGAGCAAAAAGGGGAGCAAATCACAGGGAGTTTTTGTAGTGTGTCTTCTAGATTACTAGAATGAGGTATGAATTTAATGTTTCTATTGATAATGATATTTCCAAGAGAAAAAGAATTGTATGCTTCCAAATAATCTTGAAATAGATTAGGAACAATAGTGTCCCAGAAAGATTTATACAATTTATAGGGGAGGCCATCACAACCTAGAGTTTTAACATTAGCCATAGTGAAAATGGTGTCATTAAGATTAGTCTATGTGAGGAGTTAGTCATGGCCTAAATTATAAAGTGGAAACCAATAAGGAAAAACACTCATGAATTTTTAAATGGCATGGTCTTGCTTAAAAGAAGAATCTTTCACCTTGAAGACATTGATTTTGATGTAAAAAGGTCTAGGGGATGTCAGGAAGCTCAATAATATGTTGCTAGCCTTCTCTTGTGCTCTTTAGTTTCTTAGAAAGATGTGAAGCATGTCAAGTTCGGTAGAATTATTTGGAAATCTTATACCCAACCATAAGCTAGTCAGGATAGGATTTAATTTGAGTCTCCCAAGCTATGTGATTATAAGGAAACTTTCTTTAATTTCTTGACCTTGGCCACTCTCAATCAATGATTAGTAAAAATGGCTTCTTTTCTAACTTGGTAGAGGCATTCAAGAGAGCTCAAAGTTGGTGGCCTCATATGAGTTGTAATGGAAAAGTTTTTGTTGGCACATGTATATGCATAAAAAGAAAGGAGTATACTTGATGGTGTCATTCCAACATGCAATCCAACAATCTCATGTGGAGGACATGGCTCAAGGTTTCATATATGCTATATGTGCATAGGAGAGAGTTTATGACTCAACAATGACATGTTCAGAATTTTATTTTATTTTTACCTTAGGCATGAAAACTTACCATTAAATGCAATACTTGATTAGAAAATTGATGCAGAGTGGCACAAGGGAAGCAACACACAAAGGTTTACTCTATTGTCCTTTGCCCACTCACCCACTTTAACTAGCCTTCAACCAACCAACCAACCAAAGGCACATACAAGGCATATGAAGGATTTGATGTCCAGACTATTGTCCAACCCCTAAGGCTTCTCCAACACCTTAATACAGATCAACAAACACCTTCTATGCAGTTGGTTTGATCTCCAACTTCCCAAAACTCTTCAACCTATACCTTGACTAGTAAGGCTACTAGCCCTCCAAACTAGGTTTTCTCAACAAAACTTGACAAAATCCCAAAGGTCTAGGAAAACAAATGATGGAATTGAACACCTTTCAGGGGACTCTAACAAACCTCCAAATCTCCTGCTCCAACTCTACTCCAGCAATCCAGAACACCTACTAGGTCTCTAGGCCTAATTGATCAATTTAGGCTAGGTTACAAAGCAAGTGCTCAAAATTGGGTGCATAGGTCAGGGGCAGGAATTTGGAATGCTTCTACCATGTCCCTAAAACACAAATCCATCATTTATTTTCTCACCCTAATAGGATTCTATCATCTACAACCTCAAATAGCATGAAATTGGCCAAATACAATGAAATACTTGACCTAGGGCATCACCTTAAAAATAGAAGACTGCATTTTCTGACAAAAATATTTTGGAATCTTATAGTACATACCCCTAGCCTGCATTCCACCAGTTTTTGCAAATTTTCAACGGTGGAAATGCATTCTAGGGCCGGATTTCTATGGCTGCCCTAGAAAACAGGGTTTCTAGACCAGTTTTGAAAGAAAATTCAATAACTTTTGACTCCGACCACTTCAAGACCTCAAACCAGTTGCATTGGAACCCTGACTCCAAGAGCTTTCAGAAAAATGTCATTTGCACAAGTGAAAAGTCCGTACAGTCCGTACATAGCAAGAAAAATAGTGAAAAATAGTCAGTTTTCTTGAATTTTGTGCCCAAATTCTGTACAAAAACTTCCTCCCCCATACTGGAGTCAGATATCCACCATATTAACCCATCCAAGTTGGTTTCCAACTTCTACAACAGCATTTAACTACCCAAAGTGGTTTTTGAACCGACCCAACACATAACACCTTTGACAACTATGGTGTTTTGCATTAACACAAGGAGGTTGATTTGTTTGGCTCGTCCAATGGAGTACAAATGATCAAAAAACTCCTTCCAACATACTAAAACATTAAAACAACCAAAAAAAACTTGAAAACCAATCCTTAGACCTTCTAGGCCTAATTGGCACAACAAGGATCCAAGTGGACTAAGCATGATTGAGGTTTATAGGGTCACCTCAATCATCTTGACCACACAAAAGGGACCATACAACATGGCTAAAGCCTTATTACCACACATACAATCAAAACAAAACATAGCTTATCAAAATACATAAAAAATGCTTGAGGTGTCAGACTGCTCCTAGGTGCCCTGCACCATACACCCACTGTCAAACAGAACTCAAGTCTCTTGAGTTGGAATGCTATCAAATGTGAAACCTGCCTTCTCAATGTCTACCCTGCTCATCCAAGTGGCATCCTCCTAAGGTTTGTTTAGCCACTTCACCAAATAGTCATGATAGGTGTGCCTTCTAGTTTGTTTTGCAATCCTCTTGTCCAAAATGCACTCAATCTGATTTGGAGATGAAGGAATGAGTTCCTGGAGTGTGTGATCAGTTTGATCTTCTTCAACAACAATCTGAGGATCAGATCCTTTATAGGGATAAAGGTCTGAAACATTAAAAATTGGAGACAAAGCAATGCCATCCGGAAGTCTGATTTTGTAGGCATTTTCTCCACATTTCTTGAGCACTTCACAAGGCCCAATCTTCTTCATGAGTAGCTTAGTGTGTTTACCTACTGGGAGTCTCTCCTTCTTCAGCTGAACCATTACTAAATCACCTTCCTTGAACTGCAAATCCCTTCTTTTTCTGTCAGCAAATTGTTTATATTTTTGAGAAGTGGATAGCAATTTCTGTTGTACTTGTTCATGGACATCTTTCATGACTTGAACAAAGTCTTCAGCCAAGGCACTGCTGTTTTCCAGTCCTTTAACCTCCCTTAGTTCCAAAATACCCCTTGGGTGAGTGCCATAAACAATTTGGAAAGGAGACAGGCCGGTGCTTCTATTGACAGTGTCATTGTATGAGAACTCTGCCTGAGCCAAAATTGAATCGCAACTAGCACCCTGCTCCTTGGTTAGGCATCTTAGGAGGTTGCCAAGTGACCTATTAATCACCTCTGTTTGTCCATCAGACTGAGGGTGATAGGCAGATGATAAGGACAAATTTGTACCTAGTCTCTTCCACAGTGTCCTCCAGAAGTGTCCAATGAACTTGGGGTCTCTGTCTGAGATTATGGACAAAGGTAAACCATGTAACCTGACTATTTCCTTGAAGAAAAGACCTGCTATGTGTGAGGCATCATGTGTGGTTCTACATGGGATGAAGTGAGCCATTTTTGAGAACCTATCTACAACCACAAAAATGCTGTCATGTCCATTCTTTGTTCTAGGCAAACCAAGTACAAAGTCCATACTTATGGAATCCCAGGGCTTTGAAGGAATAGGTAGAGGAGTGTATAAACCTACATTTGATGTATGCCCCTTTGCTCTTTGGCAAATTTGACAAGTTTCAACAAACTTCCTTACATCGGTTGGCAATTTTGGCCAAAAATAGTACCTCCTAACCAATTCTAGGGTCTTATCAATACCAAAGTGACCTGACATGCTGCCACAATGCTTTTCCCTGATTATATTCTCTCTAAAAGATCCTCTTGGGATACACAACATGCTACCCTTGAAAAGATATCCATCTTGCAACAAAAAATCAGAAAAATCAGTATTATACCTTCTTGTCATGGCCTTGCAAGAGAGGTATGGTTCTTTGAAGTCTTCATCTACTGTATACTGATCTTTAATGGCATGAATACCTGTACTTTCCAACTGAATAGTTTGCACAACAAGATTTCTCCTACTTAAGGCATTAGCTACCTTATTGGCCACTCCTTTCTTGTGTTTTATGGAGAAGGTGTATGCTTGGATGTACTCCATCCACTTGACATGTCTGTGATTCAACTTTTGCTGCCTGTTCAAGAAGCTTAATGCATGGTTGTCAGTAAAAACTATAAATTCCTTTGGCAATAAGTAGTGTCTCCATTTCCTCAATGACTGAACCATGGCATATAACTCTAGATCATAGGTGGAGTAGTTTTGTTTTGCCTCATTTAACTTCTCACTAAAGAATGCTACAGGCCTCCCATCTTGACTTAGGACTCCCCCAACAGCCCTCTTACTTGCATCACATTCTACCACAAAGACCTTGTCAAAATCAGGAAGAACAAGGACCGGTTTTTCTGATATTTTTTTCTTTAACAGTTCAAAGGCTTGGTTGGCCTCATTTGTCCATAAAAACACACATTTCTTGCCCCCTTCATGGTGTCAACAAGTGGAGCACAAATGCCACTAAACCCTCTAATGAACTTTCTATAAAAGCTGCATAAACCATGGAAACTTCTTACCTCTGAGGCTGTTGTAGGTGTTGGCCAATTAAGAATGGCTGCAACCTTACTTGGATCCATTTTTAGGCTACCCTTGGAGATGACAAACCCCAAAAATATCAACTCTTCTTGTAGGAAGACACATTTGTCAAGATTGATTCTCAACTTCTCCTCTTGAAGCCTCCTGAGCACTTGATGGATATGCCTTATGTGGTCTTCCTTGCTGTCACTAAAAATCAGTATATCATCCAAATATACAACAATAAACTTGTTAAGGAAAGGTTTTAGCACTTCATTCATCAATCTCATGAAGGTGCTTGGTGCATTTGACAAGCCAAAAGGCATGACAACCCATTCAAATAGTCCTTCATTGGTTTTGAAGGCGGTTTTCCACTCATCCCCTTCCCTTATCCTGATTTGGTGATAACCACTTTTTAGATCTATCTTGGTAAAATACTTAGCCCTACCCAAGCAATCCATTAAATCTTCTATTCTAGGCATTGGAAATCTATACCTGATAGTAATCTTGTTGATGGCCCTAGAATCAGTGCATAGTCTCCATGTTCCTTCCTTCTTAGGTGCAAGCACTGCAGGTACTGCACATGGGCTAAGACTCCTCTTGATAAGTCCTCTATCCAACAAGTCTTGGATTTGTCTTGCCACTTCAGCATTTTGCTCTGGGGTCAACTTGTAGGCTACTTGGTTTGGTAGGGTGGATCCAGGGATGAGATCAATGCAATGACTAATCTCCCTCTTTGGTGGAAGGGCATCCTTGCCTTCATCGGCTATCACATCCTGGAACCTTTCCAATAGTTCTTCCACTTCCTTTGGTCCAATCCTCCTAAGAGGTTGCTGCACTTTGACCTTCTTGGGATTCACATCCTTGGGCTTGATGACTACTGCAAAACATGGCACTTTCTCTTCCTTGAGGTTAGCCAAAAACTCTTTTTCACCTACCAACATAACTGAACTAGAAATGACTTTCTCTTTGCAATCATCAATCAAAGGAGTCATTGTAAACTTTTCACCATTCTTGGACAAATGAATCACATTGTTCTTACCATCATGTTGGGCACTTGTGTCATGTTGCCAAGGCCTTCCAAGAAGAAGGTGGCATGCATCCATATCCACTATCTCACAAAGAACCTTATCATGATATTCACCTATCTTGAATTCAACCCAACATTGCTCTTTCACCATAATTTGTTGTTCCTTGGTTAGCCAAAAGACTCTATAGGGGTTAGGATGAGGCATTCTTTCCAATCCTAACTTAGTCACCATTTCATTAGAAGCCAAATTTTCAGAAGAACCTGAATCAACTATTACCTTGCACACTTTTCCTTTCACCTTGCAAGTGGTTCTGAACAAGTTGTTTCTTTGGGGCTGCTCCTTGGTGGCTGGCATGATGAGTGACCTGTTGAACATGATGCATTCTCCACTCTCAGGTGCTGCAGACTTGGAAGAGGCTGTTTGGTAACTTGTGGAGCTTTGACAGTCCTCTTCTTGAAGGAGTTGTACTCTTCTTTCTTTCTGATTTGCAGCAGTGTTTCCCATCTTCTCCGGGCACCTAAAGGACTGATGTCCAATCTGATTGCAAGAGAAACACCTTCCAGTAAACACATTGGGACCTCTGCCCCCACTTCTTCCTCTGCCATTACCTCTGCCCCTAAACTGACCCTTATCAGCACTGTTTTTATCAGCCTGCCCTTGGCTGCCTTCTTGTGTTCCGCCACCTTGGAATCTAGAGAAATTATCTCTATTTTGAAATCTGCCCTTGCCCCTAAAATTTTGATTTCCTCTGCCTCTGCTGCTGCTGCCAAAATCCCCTTTTCTTCTCTGCTTATCCTCAATCCTCAGTGCCATTTGAAAACACTTATGGAGTGTCTCCGGGTTAAAGAGAGTTAATTCATCTTGAATGGAAAACTTGAGGCCATTAAGATACCTTGCAAGCTTCTGTTTTTCATTCTCAAGCATCTTAGCTTTCAATGTCATCTTGTGAAACTCCTCTGTGTAGGTGCTTACGTCCATGTCCTTTTGTCTCAAGTTGTGCAACTTCTTGTTCAAGTTGACCTCATAATCCTCAGGGACAAATTGCTTCTTGATTTCAAGTACCATCTTCCTCCATGTAGAGATAGGATTCCTATCATCTTCTATCCTCTCATTTTGAATAAAATTCCACCAACTCAAGGCTGGCCCTTTCATTCTTGATTTGGCAATCTTCACTTTCTGATTTTCTGCCACTTCTTCACATTCAAAATAGTTCTCCATTGCCTCAATCCAATCAAGGCACTCCTCTGGATTCATCTTACCAGGAAACATAGGTAAGTCTGCCTTAGTGTCCTTCCTACTCAACTTTCCAAGTGCATCTAGGAATTGTCTCTTTGACATGCCTCCTTGTGGCTCTTCCATAGGCACTTCTTCTTCCTCATCTTGATCCTCTTCATCTGAATCTAAGATGACTTCTAACTTCTGATTCTTGTCTTTGTCTTTCTTCAACTTTTCTATCTCAGCCTCCATCCTTTTGTTCTTGGATGCTTGCTCTCTCACTATCTTTGCTAATTCGGCATTTGTCACCTTTGAAGGAATTTCCTCCTCTTCTTCTCTATCTCCCATCTCTTTGATGGTTCTGATACCACCTGATGCAGAGTGGCACAAGGGAAGCAACACACAAAGGTTTACTCTATTGTCCTTTGCCCACTCACCCACTTTAACTAGCCTTCAACCAACCAACCAACCAAAGGCACATACAAGGCATATGAAGGATTTGATGTCCAGACTATTGTCCAACCCCTAAGT
The DNA here is from genome assembly GCA_027924645.1 of Cunninghamia lanceolata. Lineage (NCBI taxonomy): Eukaryota > Viridiplantae > Streptophyta > Pinopsida > Cupressales > Cupressaceae > Cunninghamia > Cunninghamia lanceolata. Next base: position 11,197,965 of record BSBN01000534.1, on the reverse strand, counting down.
CTTCTCCAACACCTTAATACAGATCAACAAACACCTTCTATGCAGTTGGTTTGATCTCCAACTTCCCAAAACTCTTCAACCTATACCTTGACTAGTAAGGCTACTAGCCCTCCAAACTAGGTTTTCTCAACAAAACTTGACAAAATCCCAAAGGTCTAGGAAAAAAAATGATGGAATTGAACACCTTTCAGGGGACCCTAACAAACCTCCAAATCTCCTGCTCCAACTCTACTCCAGCAATCCAGAACGCCTACTAGGTCTCTAGGCCTAATTGATCAATTTAGGCTAGGTTACAAAGCAAGTGCTCAAAATTGGGTGCATAGGTCAGGGGCAGGAATTTGGAATGCTTCTACCATGTCCCTACAACACAAATCCATCATTTATTTGCTCACCCTAACAGGATTCTATCATCTACAACCTCAAATAGCATGAAATTGGCCAAATACAATGAAATACTTGACCTAGGGCATCACCTTAAAAATAGAAGACTGCATTTTCTAACAAAAATCTTTTGGAATCTTATAGTACATACCCCTAGCCTGCATTCCACCAGTTTTTGCAAATTTTCAACGGTGGAAATGCATTCTAGGGCCGGATTTCTATGGCTGCCCTAGAAAACAGGGTTTCTAGACCAGTTTTGAAAGAAAATTCAATAACTTTTGACTCTGACCACTTCAAGACCTCAAACCAGTTGCATTGGAACCCTGACTCCAAGAGCTTGCAGAAAAATATCATTTGCACACGTGAAAATTCCGTACAGTCCGTACACAGCAAGAAAAATAGTGAAAACAGTCAGTTTTCTTGAATTTTGTGCCCAAATTCCGTACAAAAACTTCCTCCCCCGTACTGGAGTCAGATATCCACCATATTAACCCATCCAAGTTGGTTTCCAACTTCTACAACAGCATTTAACTGCCCAAAGTGGTTTTTGAACCGACCCAACACATAACACCTTTGACAACTATGGTGTTTTGCATTAACACAAGGAGGTTGATTTGTTTGGCTCGTCCAATGGAGTCCAAATGATCAACAAACTCCTTCCAACATACTAAAACATTAAAACAACCAAAAAAAACTCGAAAACCAATCCTTAGACCTTCTAGGCCTAATTGGCACAACAAGGATCTAAGTGGACTAAGCATGATTGAGGTTTATAGGGTCACCTCAATCATCTTGACCACACAAAAGGGACCATACAACATGGCTAAAGCCTTATTACCACACATACAATCAAAACAAAACATAGCTTATCAAAATGCATAAAAAATGCTTGAGGTGTCAGACTGCTCCTAGGTGCCCTGCACCAAAAATGGTCAAAAGGGACATTTTTTGGCAAAGGTTTGATGAATAAATGATTATATCTCATAATATCAATGCACTTAAGAACCCTTATGGTGCTTGACCAGAAACTTGTCAATGTAAACCAAGATGATTTGGAAAGATGATAAATAATATTGGAGTAAAAAAACCCCATTTTTTTACACATGTAATAGCAAGCTTCCCATTCACCAACTATCCAACACATAGAAAGGTTTCCCCTTTATTAGAAGCTAAATCAACCATATTAAAATCTCCACATGACCCAAGTGTATTGTTGGAAATTGCATAACATGCAATTTTGCATTACATCTTGCACTCAGCATAGCATCCATTCATGTAGCTTGAACTGTGCCTATCTCCCTTGAAATGAGGTTTGAACATGATCCATACTAGAGCATTAACCTTGTCACCTGCCTAAACATACATGTCAAATCTGAGCCCATTTCCTCACGATGACAGTGTAACAAGTAGATTTCTATGCAGCATGTTGGCATCCCATGCTATACAAATCCTTTAAAAATGCATTACACTTGTACTCTATTAGCTCATAATTCCTTTTGACAGTCATAACATCCTTGCAAAAACACTTGGTTATCCTTAGCATATTGGGCTGAACCAAATCTATGAAAATATAAAAAATTAGTAGGTTATATTAAATGCTAAAAGAAATTAAAAAAGGTAGGGTTTCTATTAGAATGGACACAAAAGTTCTTCAAGGGTTTTCCTAAGCATTCTCTTTGGATTTAATACCTTGAGCTCTACATGCCATAAGTTTAGCTTCAAGGTGTATCCATAGATTTTGTAATATTCATTGTTGCATGCATCTATTTTGACATCCTTCTTGTAGGTTTCAATTAAGGGAGGAATAGATTGTGAAAGAAGCTTAAACGCTAGATCTTCTCCCAAGAATTCCTCTAGGATATCTACATCACCCTCTAAAATCAATCCTTATCGAATATTTCAATAAGTAGAAACCATGATTGCTATTTGAAATATTTTAATAGTTTCATCAGAGTTGATCTCCCTAAAAGCTCTATATTTTGAAAATGTACTCTCTAAAGCATTAGAAGTGAATTCTTGGTGAGGTTCTATTTCTTGACTAAGCATTCCCCTAAGTTTCTTACTATTGCAATTTGGTATCCAATCCCATTTCCTTTGTTAAATCCATTAGCATAACCCACTAGTTTTTCTATCTAGTCTGCACACTAGGCCTAGTATTATTTCATGTAGACTAGGGAACTACTCCTAATTTGTTATTTGATCACTATTTCTACTTCTTTGGCACATGCATAATAGGAGCACACACTCTAGTTTCACCACCTTTATTGTTTGGCTACCTGTGGAGGTCAAAAGACTGAATTAGGGGTTTGACCACTCTTGTCAAACTCCTAAGAAGCCCCAACATTTTCTTATATTCTTCCAGTGACAAGTTATTCAAAGGTGTATGAATCACATGGAGGTTTGTGTATATGTTCTAGTTGTTTACTATTGAACTTTTGTCCTTATTTATCTTCAAGTTTCATAAATCATTTGGATGTTATGCTCTAGTATTCTATTTTTAGGTGTTTCAATTAGTCATAAAAAGATACTTGGAAAGTTGTGTCACACCTAGAGGATTTTGTACATTGTACTATCATTATACAGACTACACTGCAAAGCATAGATGTCTATGTGACATGCTTCCATCCTTGTAAAAGAGCTCCTCCTTGTAATAAGTTCATTTGATATTTCTATTTCTAATTTTTCTCTCTATCAATTGAATATTTTCTCCAGCTTCCTATAAAGAGTATTCCATTTATATCAATTTAATGTTTTTATCTTAGAAAGGGAGTATAATTTCTAGTTAATTACATTTCTATAATTCCTAGGATAGTTTTGTTGGATAAAATAGAATTCTTTCTCCTAAAGAAGCTATAAGCTTCCATAGTAGTGTCTTGTAAGATCACTTCACTTAGAGAGTATAACTCTCTAAGATTAGTTGGTACTTCATGTGCTACATTCTAGTGAACCCGAGGTGAGTACTTTCAATCTTTTGATCTATCAAGAAACTATCATTCTAAAACTATGTTGTGAATTCTACGAGTTTCATGACCTAGTCCTTACATTTTGATAGCATTGTGCATATGAGTTACAAAAACTAAAACATGTCTAAATCCCACACTTCTACCACCCTAGGCACAATAACTATCAATTGCCCTCCATTCTCATATAATCTGACCATTTCCAATTTGCCTCATCCTAAAAACATTTTTCAACAATTGTTTAGGCTACCTTCTCTATTAGCCTCGACTTCTCATGACACAAAGTCAAACTTCAATCACGAGAGCACCTTGAGGCCTTTTTCTACCCAAAATAAAACCTTAAAATAGCAACTTCAATACTTCCAAACATTCTTGATGTAGGAGGTCACATCTGACACTACTCCTTCTATTATAGAATCCCTTAGGAAAATGTTAAGAATGCATTTTGAAGGCCTCAATCTGTTGCATGGACTCACTCACATTGTTCATATTCATGTGCCTACTTTAGTGACCTCTCATGAAAATAGCTACGGCTCTTATCATGACAACACTTAATCACAAGTTTCTATGTAGATGTCCATCCCTAGTATCCCCACATTGATATATGCACAAGTGAGCACCTCGCCATTAGGAATACCAAGGAACCCTATCCACTCATATGGATTTGTTCCCTCTTTCCAACCATTATCATTTGGTTTTATGGGTGGGAACACCACTACTTCACATTATGTGGTTGCACAAACATTCCATTCTCATCCTATGACTCTCACACCTTCACTTGGAATTGCTATACCCACTACCACTATACCTCCTCTACACACTATAGATCTTTTCATAAATAAACTTGTGCATAACATTAGTAACCTTCCATAACAGTTGGCTTCTCTTTCAACTGCTTCTTCACAACCCATCCTATCACCATAGGTTTTTCATAGTCCACTATCATTACACATCCTTGCTACCATACTACCCATAGGGTTTGAAGTACCTCACTTTGAGAAATACAATGAAAAATGGGATTGCCAAACTCATGTATCTACTTTGAAAATAGTATGCACACTGATTTCATCTTATAGGATGAGTTGCTAGCAAAAAACTTTTGCACTCATTGAAAGATAACATGTTGGATTGGTTCTGGTCATTCCTTGATCATTGAATAAATTATTTTAATCAACTTGTTTTTTTTTGAAAGGTGCGAAGCACCCATGCTATATATTAAAACCAAAACAAAGAGTACAAAGGGCCCATAATGGGTAAAAAGGCCCAACGTAAAACTGCTGACAAGGAGAAAACTAAACCGACACAAGCATCCAAGTAGGCTTTAATGTTGCAGCCAAAGAAAAACCCCTACCAATGACATTTGCCAATAATCACTGCAAGAATAAGTGGCAAGATCCACAAAAGATCTACTTGTTGGGGACAAGAAAGGAAAAGATTTAGTCACCGAGGTGACCATCTAAAAATGGAGAAAAGCCCAAGGCCATAAATGCCAAGATTTGAAAGGGCTCTAATACCAAGGCCGCAACGACAAATGCAACTAGCACTAGGATGACTACCAACCAACCTCTAGCTACTACCAAGACTACCACCAAAATCACTTCCAAAACCCAAACCACTACTGACACCTCCACCAAAGCCTCTCACAACAACCAAAAATTAAACTAGGAGGGATCCCAACCAGAAAGAGTTGTTGGGCCAAATGCCAAAAAAACATCAGCAACCAACTGCACCAAAAGAGACACGGGTGGAAAAGAAAAAACCCAAAGAAAGGGAGTTTAGAAATGCTTGGCACCAAAGAAACAAAAAACGCCCACCCCCACAACATGACCCAATAAAGTGACATCACCAAAGCTAAAAGTGAAGCTCAGAGAAAGAGGTGAGAACCAAAATTTGAAAGCCAACCCATGATATTGTTGATAACTGAGAGGGGGGGTGAATCAGTTATCCTAATAATTCAACTTTTTGTGCTTTCTTAATAGTTAATGCAACATTAGATTCTATAAGCAAGCATAACTATGAAATGTAAATAACACCAATGCACATGACACAATGATTTTGATGTGGAAACCCTGTTAAGGGAAAAAACCATGGGGTGATTAACCCAAGATATTATTCTCTGTTAGAAGAATAGAAGATACAAAATGGCACTTGCCTATTAGGGCTCACTACCCAAGCACACTGCCTACAAAAGGCTTAATGTTTACAAGAAGAAGACTTGAACTGATGAGAAGCATCCACACATGCTAAAGTTCAATTCTGGTTTAAGTTCAATAGACTGATCTGCAGCACTTAATTCTGACTCTTCTTGAGTGCTGTTGTCCTCTTATATTCTGAACCTATTTTTCTGCCCTTTTTTTTATTCTTCTGCTTTTATTCATATTTCCACACTCACAACTATCACTTCACATCTAAATCCATCTTGTATATATATCCGTACAAGTGATTTCAACACTTTTCTAGTCAGCACCCAAAATAGTCAATATTATCTCAAACTCTGGTCTGTCGGCTGAATCCTTGCATACCAAGTAATGCAGATCAAGGATATGCTTATAGAAGTCTTCAATCATGAATGATACCTTATGAACCTTTATCACCATCAACATCTCATCCAGAATAACTTTTGATGCTCTACCTGTCAGTTCTTCCTCTGTCTATTCTACCGAACCGGACCCCAATACTTGAATGCTTATATCTCTTTATTCTTTTATCACCGGAGGCTCAATTCCTGGAATCTATCAGTCAAGGTACTCCTCTTGACTTTACCAAATTTGTACTTCACTGAAATACTTCCTTTGAGAGATCTGGACCTGACTGTCGAACCTTTCCGCATACTTTGTTCTTGCTTACCGGACCACACCACTCTTCAATCTAACTTCTGGTATAGACCCACCATGTCCTGCGGATGTGTGGGAAGAACTTTGTTGCCATCAATGACAACAATCATGAAGCTCCAATGTGTCTCTTGCCAACAGTCTCCCCCTTTGGCATTGATGGCAACACTTAGTGAAAAATGACTAAGTGTTATACTATACTCCCCCTTGGCTGATGCTCTATCTCTATGTACATTTTTCGGAGCTCCCCCTTAGCTGGATTCCTCATTTTTCACTGCCCATCACTCCCCCTTTGACATCAATGGCAAAGGGTAGGTCTCGTACATCAAAATTTTCAAAATTTCAACTATACTTGGCCGCATAAGTATATACATATAGCATACTTACATATACTAAAGTATGTCTACAAAAGTTGTCTTTAATTGGACGAATTCTATTGCCCAACTTTGTTTCATCCTGTCCAAGATTGAGATGTGACCACTCAATAGGAATGCAAACGCATCTGCCCTTTTTAGATCTGTCAGATCACTGGTCCAGGTTGTGGTCTGAGCTTCTTTTATGGCCTCTAACTTGGGGATAATTATCCCTCTGAGTTCACCCAACCTGCTTATTCTATTTTTCTTTTCCTTCTCCAGCTTCTTGATTTCATTCAAAACTACAATAGTCTAATATTCTTGATTTATTATGGAAGATGAGAGATGATCAAAATTCTTTGATAGAATTGTCAGTTTGTCCTCCTGTTCTTTTACTTTCTTCTTAATGTCCAATGTTACTTTGGACCATGATAAACAAAATTTGTACATTTCTCCACCATCTTTAAGAGCATTTTCTAAGCTCTTTATCCCTATACTCATATTTCTTCTATCATTTGATATTAAACTTAGTACTTCAAAGAATCTTTTATCCAAAAACTCTTTCCGGACCTTTTCCTCAGCTGATTTCTCTAAGGACTCAAAATGAGTGCTGACTAAACTAACAAGAGATTTGAGATTACCTGATGAGGAGGCTGAGGGATCCTTCTGAAAAGATGGCATGATCTTTTCTAAAACACCAGATGCAGCTTCTATTAGCTCACAGTCTTCCATGTGAGACTTCAGCAGTTTTTCTTTTGCCTTTGCATTGGCAAATGAAGCTATCTTCATTGTTTGAACCGGGGAGAGAGAGTCAAAGTTAACTGGACCTTGAAGTAACTCTGGTTCATCAATCTCCAACATTTCTTTTGTCAAGAAGTCCTTGATAGTTTCTATAGTGTCTCTTGCTGGAGACAGAGATTTCTTTTCTTCTACACGGTCACTTATGTTCTTCTCAGCTTGACTTTCTTCTCTTCCTTTTGCTTCTTCTTCTTTCTCCTCTATTCTTTCTTCTCCTTTAGATTTGGAGACTGTAGGGGAAACCAGAGGAGAGATATTTGTTTGTGCATGAGCCACCTCTTCCGGAGTAGAGGATTTTAAGCCCTTGTCTTTACCTTCACCAGAGTCCATTACTTCTTCTGTCATTGCCTCAGTAGATTCTTTTTCAACACTTGAAGCCGAGGGATCAATACCCAAGTCTTCTATAATAGGAATGTTGAATCTTGAGTATGCCTTCCGCAGGATTTCTTCTGTTTCTTTTTCCACTTTATTAGTCTCTCCAAGCATGAGCTAATTCATTCTAGTCTTACTCCGGAACTCATCCTTGCAATCTTCGAAGATCATATCCATTTGTTTTGGAGTAATTGAAGGGTAGAGCTGAATAGCTAGTTGTTCTCTGATTTCTAAGTCCTTTGCCTTAGCATTTTCTTTTCTCATTTCAAGTTCCTTTTCCAAACTTTTAGGAATTAGAGAAATTATTTCAATCAAGGCTTTATTGTATATGTTCAAGTACTTAACTATGGCTTCCTCCAAGATTTTTCTATCTACATCATTATATGCATCATAGAATTATGTTATTGGTTGTAGGTTTCCATCCATAGTAACAACTTTGACTACATCATCTGGGGACAGAGTGGGCTTTTCAACAAATTCTTCTGCCTCTACACTAGATACTTTCTTTTTCTTCTTCATCTTCTTGATTTCTTCATCGGATTCTATATCTTCTTCTTCATCCTTCTAACTAACGTAAGACCTTGTGGCCTTTGTTTTAGTTCTTTTCTCTCCTCTGCCAGATGATTTTGCTTCTAGTTTTGATGTCCTTGAGCTTTTAGCAGTGGCAGGTGTAGATCTCTTTGATGATCTTGTCCGGGTGGAAGATTTTACTGGATCACTTTCCTTTTCAGCTTCTTCCTTCTCTTTCTCTACTCTTTCCCTCTTCTCCTTGTTAGCATCAAGTGCTTCTTTTGATATGCCAAATCTTTTGGCAACATCTTCTACTTCTTTTCTCACTTTTCTCTTCATCTCCAATTGTCTGATTTCCACATGGATCTTTACACTCAACTCCTCAAAGGTTCCAAACCTTTCTGCCTTGGGATCTTTGGGCTGACTTAGCATGTGCTAAATATGCAGCTCCATAATTTTCTCATCCACTTCATACCCCATTGGCATGATCCAGACTATCCTTGGCTCCACAGCCTCCATTAGGCATTGATTAATTTCTACCATGAAACAAACTGCATCTTCATACTTTTCAACTAGAGATTTAGGAATTCTCTCCCTTTCTTGTATCATGTTCTGAAAGTTCTTAAAGTACCCCTAGAGTGTTGTATTCTGTGCCTTGGCATCACCAAGCCCATGTATATACTGGTCTATCATTCAACCATACCCAGCCATTAGATCTAGGAAGCTCATTCATGTAATAGAAGAAAAGATAGAGTATTAAACCTCCGTATTTGAAGGAGTTCTTCTTATCCTTATTTATCTTCTGTAGATTCTTTAAGAGTTGGTTCAGAAGGAGCTCACAAAGATCATAGTCTACATTCTTCCTCAACATTTCATAAGTAGTATATATAGCAGTTTCAGAAACTGAATTCTGCCTGCTAGAGTGATATATCTTATATCCAATTATCATTGATGCAAACTTGATATCTGGATCTGTGATATCCTCAATAGTCATAGCTCTTTTATCAAACTTTAATCTGGTAGCCTCACTGACAATTTGGTTTTTGACAGATTTGAGCGTAGGCATTTCACCAGTTGAGTGTAACCCGGTTACAGCCCTAATGGCATCCTTAGTAATCTTAAATGGCCTGTTTAACCACATGAAGTTGTCATTCATTTTGCTCAAGATATACCAGACCCATTCATCTTCTAGAAAACAGGGGAAATGGATGCACTATGCAAAATGTTTTTCCCAGATAGCTCTATACTGAGTTTTGAGTTCAAATGAGTCATCTATCAAATGCTTGTGATAGATATCAACCAGCTTAGATTCCCCAAATTCTTCAATATTCACATGAATATATGCCCTAACATCTTCTACATGTAGAACTCCATGCGGAATACTTGAAAAGGCGCCTAGGGGATCAACTTCTAGGGATTTATATGGATGTTTCTTGAACTTGGGTCGTGGCCTCTTAGTGATCTTTACAACATTCAGTGTATCCATCTTCAAAAAGACTTACTGAGAAATATTTAATAACAAAAAGTACCTTTTGCACATCTAGGGTTCGTGAAAAGATCCGGATTGATTCGCTGGATGAATCAACTTCTATAGAAGACCTATGATGGGCTTCAGGAGATTTGATGCAGAGATCTTCTTTTGCTTCTTCTCTAATGCATAATGAACAAGTGTTTGATAGGAAGAACCCTTATATTACTCTGCAAACCCTAATACCAAGTTGCAATAAATGCTCAACCTAAGTCATTCCAGTTTGCCTTATTCGGATGACTTGAAGAACCAGATCAATCTTGATCTGAACATATTGTGGATCTTCCAAACCATAACCATAGTTTATTTGGATGTTTGTCTTATGAACCCTTTAATTCAGAACTCTCCTTGTGCTAGTCCAGAACCAATTGACTGGCTGGGGGAAAATCATTTTCTTTGTGTCTCCCCTTGAGCTAGAGCTCATTTTTTAATTTCTGGAAGGAATATCAGCACCAGAGTCTGGTGTGGATCCATCCCCTATATTCTCTATACTTTTCTTCACCCAAATTTTGCTCATCTCATTTTGAACGTCATCTGCATTCACTTTTCGTTTTCCCTTGTCTTGATTCTGATTATGATGTACCGGACCTCTTTTGTCCTGATTCTTGTTCCTACAGAATTTGGCAAACAACATTTCTTTGCATATTTGATTGAAATCCTCTTGATCTGCATTGATTAGCCATATGACCCATTGTATTGCATGCAAAGCATCTACCATTGAATGAACTATTTATTTGCATATTTCTGCATTCATGAGATTTGTGACCATACCTTTTGCAATTGAAACACTGTCCGGAGAAGGATGTATTAGTTTGATTCATTCTCTTTCTACACTGATTAGCTTTATGACCAAAGTTATTGCAGTTGTGGCAGTATCCATTGAAGGATGGATATCTTTGAGCATTAGGCTATCTTACCAGAAGTCTTCTAGGCCTGTTCCTTGGATTTTCTAATTCAAAAATCTTCTGACCGGATCTGGAGCTTTCACCTTTTTCATATCCCAGGCCACACTTGTCATCTACCCTCTTTTGGCTTTCAGGGAGAACTTCAAGTTGAGCAGAACTTATCTTGAATTTCTCTTTGTATTCATTTGTTGTTTGAAGATCCCTTTTAAGAGAGACAATTTGATCCTCAAGTTTTTCTTCATTATCTCTAGCATCTTCAAGATCAGATTCAAGATGTCTGATTATTCTATCCATTTTGTGGCAATCTTCTAATTTTTCTTTGAGAGATTGTCTTAGATCATCTTTAGTCTTTCTTTTTTCTTCAATTTCTTGGGTGAATTTTATAACTCCTGATTCCATTTCATGTCTTACCATAATGACCTCTTTTGACAACTTTTCACATAACTTAGTTTTCTTCTTCAAGTCTTCATTTGTATCATTTGCTTCACTTTGACTTGCTAATTGCTGAAGTAGCTCCTTTCTCTTTTTCATAGAGAGACTCAGTTTGCCTTTTAGTTCTTTTATGAAATCATTAGCCTGTTTGAGTCTTTCTTTTAATTCATTGACTTCAGAATTTGACTGCTCAAGATCATCAAGGGCAGACTTAAGTTGTTCCCTCATACCATACAAATCCATTTGAATTCCCAGATCTTCCTCAAGCTATTAGGCTCAGTTGGGAGGAAATTGGCTCTGATACAAATTGTTGATAACTGAGAGGGGGGTGAATTAGTTATCCTAATAATTCAACTTTCTGTTCTTTCTTAACAGTTAATGCAACATCAGATTCTATAAGCAAGCATAACTATGAAATGTAAATAACACCAATGCACATGACACAATGATTTTGACATGGAAACCCTATTAAGGCAAAAAACCATGGGGTGATTAACCCAAGATATTATTCTCTATTAGAAGAATAGAAGATACAAAATGGCACTTGCCAATTACGGCTCACTGCCCAAGCACACTGCTCACGAGAGGCTCACTACCTACAAAAGACTTACTGTTTACAAGAAGAAGACTTGAACTGATGAGAAGCATCCACACATGCTGAAGTTCAGTTCTGGTTTAAGTTCAATAGACTGATCTGCAGCACTTCATTCTGACTCTTCTTGAGTGCTACTGTCCTCTTACATTCCGAACCTATTTTTCTGCCCTTTTTTTATTCTTCTGCTTTTATTCATATTTCCACACTCACAACTATCGTTTCACATCTAAATCCATCTTGTATATATATCCGCACAAGTGATTTCAACACTTTTCTAGTTGGCACCTAGAATAGTCAATATTATCTCAAACTCTGGTCTGTCGACTGAATCCTTGCATACCAAGTAATGTGGATCAGCGATATGCTTGTAGAAGTCTTCAATCATGCCAGCCAATAATGAATGATACCTTAGGAACCTTTATCACCATCAACATCTCATCTGGAATAACTTCTGATGCTCTGCCTATTAGTTCTTCCTCTGTCTGTTCTACTGAACTAGACCGCAATACTTGAATGCATATATCTCTATATTCTTTTATCACCGGAGGCTCAATTCCTGGAATCTATTAGTCAAGGTACTCCTCTTGACATTACCAAATTTGTACTTCACTAAAATACTTCCTCTAAGAGATCCGGACCTGACTGTCGAACCTTTCCACATACTCTGTTCTTTCTTATCGGACCACACCACTCTTCAATCTGACTTCCGGTATAGACCCACCATGTCCTGCGGATGTGTGGGAAGAACTTTGTTGCCATCAATGACAACAATCATGAAGCTCCAATGTGTCTCTTGCCAACAGATATACCTAGCTAGACCATGAAGGTGCCCCAAAAGCAAATCCACCAAAGAAAGGATCTTTGAAAAGCACTCTACACTGAAATTGAAAGTGACAAGAAAACATCATCAAACAAAAAATAGGAACAGGGATAAACATCAGATAAAGACAAAACTAGCAAGAAGGGGCCCTTGGGCCCTCCTCGAGCCCAAAACCAAATACACTACAAGAAAATTGAAACCACACCCAAACACCACACCAGGCAGCTCAAGACAAGAAAAATTGGCTCTAACAAATTCAAAGGGGAAATGCTTATTTCACCTAAGGAGAACACTCCACTCTCCTCAATTGTAGGGACTTTTCAATTGTGGTATGAATGTTTGCTGCAATCTTCACTTCAGTCTTGTATATTTTCAATTTGTGCCCCTTCCTATCGAGCCCCGACAAAATGTTATCTGACTTCTTTACCATATTGGTCAGGGAGATTCCCAACCTTGGAGAGTTGTGACAAGTTTATCTCTATTTGGTCTACCTCCTCATGAGAATCGACACAAAAATTGTTCAAAGCTTTGAAGATAGCATCATCCAAAATGATAATTAGTCCTATATTTAGAGTTCTCATCCTGTTGGGGAAAAACCTTTGCCGGAAGTCAATTTTTTATTTCTTCCTCTTCCAAATCTTGGATAATAAAGGAATGAAGTTCCTTATCCATTTCTTCTACCAGGAATGTTGTTCTATTTTTGCAGATGATGGTAATGTGCTTAGAAGGGTTGATCCCTCCTTCAACACCAAAAGAAACTTGATGGCAGTAGGAATTCTCCTTTGGAGCAAGATCAAGTTGCTCTAGGAGAACTTCATTATCTATGTCCTCACATAGTTCCTTACTTATTTTAAGGATGGCTTCATCCAAAAGAGAATTGATATCATTGTTCAAGCAACCTTGATTACAATCACCATCTAGTAAAAATCAAACTCCTTAACTAAATCCTTGATGAGCTCCTCTGAAGGGGCAACCAGTTGAGTCCCATTTAGATGGCAACAATCCTCCCTTTCTCAAATAATAACACCTTCCTCATGGACCTCCAAATCTTTGAAGGGGCTCTTCTTTGAGGACAACTCTTCCAACACCAGAGGGAGATTAGGAGGGTTATGTGAAGGAAATGATTGTCTATAGAGGTCAAGGACACATTTGAGGTGTCAAAGGCCTTTGCAAATTTTGCACTTAGATTCTAGACCTTCAATGGAAATTCCTTGGACATAATCCCCCACAGTAGTATGAACCCTGACATTTTTAGGGAAACTTTTCATGAGATCCAAAAGAATAGAAATCTTGATGTCCCCTTCAGAAAAAGAATTCTCTACATCTAAGAATTGAAATACTCTAAGGGAGTCCCTAATAAGATTTAGGATTTTTTCTTCTTTGTATTATAGTGATAGGTTTCCCAACTTAATCCAAAAGGACACAAAGGAAAAACCCACATTGAGTGGATCAAAATTTAGTTGCCATGGTTGAATATAAAATCCCATCCCTTCAAAATTCTAGTCATGTCTCGAAAAGACAAGCTCTTTGTCCCCAGTACTCCTACTTCAAACTAGCTCCTCTGGGATGAGAATTTGGAGCTCTAAGTTTTGGGGGGAAACCACCTTATAGTGAGGATTCATGTTCCTCAAACATTCCTTGGGATGGAACTTATCTTGGATTCCATAAGATGAAGTTGTCTATTTACCATTGTTCTTCATTTTAAAAAACCCTATCTTTTACCTGAGTTCTTTGATTTGTAGAACCTACCTTCTTTCTTGAAGGCCCAAGAAGACTTTGGCCTCTAGTGATCACTAACATCTAATCTACTACCATGTATAGAAAACTTATGTTGGTCTTCTTTACTATTGTTCTACAAACCTCCACCCCATGCTCTCAAAGCTGACTAGTAGGGACCAAACATTTGGCTACCAAAGACACTATCTTAATGGACCTCCTTTCTCTTAATGCTTCTAGAAAAGACTAAGGAATCTCTATTCCAAACTCTATTCCCTTCCATGTTTCCATTTCTAGTTCTTTGATTGAATACCATCTCTTTTGTTCATAAAATAAATAACATTCTCTTGCTCCAGAATTAATTATTTTATATCAAATTGTTAACCAATTTTGACAACACTTCCAAATGAACATAGGACCCCAAACCATGTTCACTAATCTAGTGTATTGCAAATTGTTATGTCATAAAATGTTCCCGTAGGACCTTTTACCACCTAGTTTAGCTCCTAGATCCCTTTAGTTTAATCATTAATGTGTAAAACTTGTCCCGAAGCAAATTCCCTCGAAACCCATGACAAAAGGGGCTTAGGGGCACACTTTAATTCTTAATCATGACTCAAAATAGCCCTCTAGACTTGGATGCCCGCATCCTAGTCTAGACCTATTTTGTCGAGACCTAAATTTAAATGTGTCGGTTTATGACCATTAAAAGGTTTCCCTTTGTCAGCCTTTTCAATTTGAATTATGAATGCTAGTGCGAAAGCATATATAAACATGTTTAGGACTTCATTTTAAACCTAGTTGATTAACGTTAACTTATGATCAACAAGCAAAGAGCATTCAAGGAACTCATTATGTTGCAGAGCATAATTGTGTTGTGTTTGATGCAGATTTAGCTCCATCAACTTATTTTCTCATGATTTTAAGGCACTTCATCTTCGTGAGGGCTTTCACCTCTAAGGTGATATCTATTTTGCATTCCAATCAATCTATCTTATTATTTGATTTTGCCTCTGTCCATAAAGGACACACACTCTATCTAACAATGGTGTTGGAAGGCTTGAATGTCATTCTGAGCCTTCACCGAGGCAAGCTCCTAAACACCACAACCCCCAACCCCTCTCTTGTGATTGCAGGTTACAAGTGCAGGATCTTGCAGAGAGGAGTTGTAGGAGATCAAAGAAGAGGATAAAGATTCGAGAGCTGAAGAAAAGAGCAGAGAATATTCCTTTCTAGACTAGGGAAACCACCCCAATGTCCTCCATTTTGGCCTTTTTAGAAACTCTAAAGTAGCTTGTATTCTGATACAAATCATTGTTCGAGATCCACAAAAATTGCCCTATCAAACTTGGGCGCCCGCCCCCTTGTCCCTAAAGTTTTTTCTTTCTGAAATCTAAATCCTAGTATGTTTCTAATCTGCATATAGTGCCTTCCTATGTGATCATTTGGCATGTTTCATTTGTTTGTATCTAGTATCATATAATTAGGGTTTAAGGCTTAATCAGATTAGGATTTAATAAATTCAACAATACATTCCAACTTTCTTTATCATCTCAAAGTGACACCAAACTTGTGGTTGAGTGCTCTTGCAACAAAAGTGAATTAACTTGGTTTATGTCCTTGAATGGTATATGTGAAAGGAGGGTTTGATTCAATCTATCTAAACAACACCAACAACCTCATCATTCCCACTTTTCATATATAACATTTTGGTGAACCTATGTTTTTACTAAACTTGCATCTTGTTGAGTGTTGTAATCAATTTTGCATTCATTCATATGATATTCATCATCATACATTCAAAAATCTTACATAAATTTGAAATTTTTGAAAATAATAAGCATTTTTAGATTGCATTAAGGCATAGTTTCGCATATTTTCCTTGCATATCATTAAAAACATATAATTTTATGATATTTACATCAGATTTGAGAGAAGTTACAACATTTCATCTTTTCATGATCATTTACCTTGCATTTGCATATCTCATTCGCTAGGGTTTTGCTAGAAATTTTGCATTTTTTCATATAACCTAGTAATTTCAAAAGCTAGGGGTTGTAATTAAAATCTTGTTTTAGATTTTATTACTCTTTTAAACACTCTTTCAAATCTGATTTTGCACTATAGTGTTTCATCATTGTGTATTTTTGCATTGACATTTTCATTTTTAGCACATTTACATTGAAAAAAGTGAAAAATTTGAGCATTTTAGAATCATAAACAAGCATAGATTTGTGTTGTTTCATTGCATTCATCATAAATATATTTTATTTCAGATCTTGCATCCATTTTCCAGCATATATTCATCTATCATTTAAAAATTGTGTATTGTTCAATGCTTTATGGTGAAAATTGGCATATTTTAAATTACATAGTCTGTATTTCAACACTAAAGGTTCTATACACTTTCTTCAAATTTATTTAAACAAAATTTCAAACCACTTACTTTGCCTTGTTGTGGAGTACTTTTTCCTCTACCCACTTTGTTTGTTGTGAACTCCGTGTGTTTTTAATAACACATTTTCCTCAAACAAGTGCGTTAGTGTGAAACAGTCTCACATCTATGGCTTCTCATCATAAAACCAATACTAAGGTCTCTCCCCAATTTTATAAGAAAAGGAAGACCCCTGAACTAGAAATAACATTTATACCAAAAGATAGAATAGTTGCAGACATTGAAGGTCCCCTTTTCATTATCATTAATATAATGGAGACTCCTGTAAGAGAAGCCCTTGTTGATCCAAATTGCATGATTAACATTGCTATGGAAGAGTTCCTTTATTCACATAAATTGATACAAAAAACTTATGAGCCTATAGACATGATGATAAAAACACACAATGGAGCTTTCCTCCCGGCTATAGGGAAGATTACTTTTCTATGTGGCATTGAATTGGAATATAAAGTAAGATTTCATATTTGTTATTGGTATTTAAATTGCTATGAAATAGAAATAGTAAGTGTGGAGTTAGAAATAGGGATTTGCATTAGTGGTTATGTTTAACATGTATTTATTGTAAATCTTATTGATTTGTGTAAATTGTATAAATGAGATGATTTGTTAGCATATAGATTATCCTTGTATAGTAATAATAATACTGTGTCGATGAGTGAATTGATTTTAATAAATGTTATATTTTTATATGAAAGTGTATTTTATTATGGAGGAATTGTTGAATGTATAAGTAATTAGTTGAATAGAGTCATCAAATTTATTAGTTCAGTTTTGTAGTAATGTTGTGTAGTGTAATCTAGGCCTCTTATGCCTTTTGCCATATTAGGTTGAAATAGGATTTAGGTAGCTATGATGATAAATCTTGAAGAACATATTTATGTGTTCATTTAAAATGTTTAATGTTGAGTATTTAAGGTGAGGTCAAGGGTTTTATAGTCACACTTCTCTAGGTTTTCACAAAATAATAAGTTAGTGTTGCATACTTTTTCTACATAGGATAAATTGTCGATAATGACTCTTATGCTAGAACTACATTGAATTACTTGTGGAATCTTTGAATTTTTACTAGTATATTTTGTCCTAAGTCAAAGAACCCTTAGAGCATGGTCCTGTTTTGCAGCCTTGGGATCGTATCTTGTGATTCTAGGGGAAATAAATTTATTTTTATAGAAGTAATTGTGATCATTAATGTCATAGATATATTGTATCTTGATTCTCCTTTTGCTTATTAGAAATGTATATCAAGTCTTGAAAGATGTAACTAGGTTTGGAAATGGGGTTAGGAGTAAGGTTAGACTAGGTCTATTATCTTGCATACTCTCAAAATCACATCATACCTTCCTTCTTATATGGAGCTAGTTGATTCTTACATGGTAAATTTATCTTTGATCACATGATTAGAAAAGTGGATGTGAATATTTATATGTTTAGATCTTTTATTTGAATCTTTTATTTAGAAATCTATCTTGTTTCACCTGAGTGGGTGACAGTTGATGAGAAATTGTGTAGGGAATTAGACCCTAGAAAGGGTTACATACCCACTTTATCAATTTTATGAAATTGTTAATCTATGTCTTGACTTTTAGAATGTCATATTATCATGAATGCATGGATACGTTTCAACTGCATGTTGTCATTTTCTATTCAAATGTTTAGGTGCCGCCTTGAGAAGATGTATGATTTTTTACCTTTCTTGTGATCTTGCATGCATCATTGGATGATGTGAATGTATTTTCTGTATGATGAGTTAGGGAAAGAGCATGGACATGTGCCAATATCGAACAACAGAGAAGGGTAGGTTCCTACTTGCAACCTATCTGCTCATCAGTGGCATGAAAGATGCTTTGGCTGAAACCTGTCGGTCAACTTAGTAATAACTTTACTATTTGATGTTTTATTTCTCTCTTTGCCATATCATGATATAGATTAGTATACATTTGACACATGCCATAGAGATGATAGATATATCATGTTGCACCAGATTCATTCACGCATGTCGTTTTAAGTTTTCTAGACCCCTCATGAGGGGTTGGGCTTCTCCATTCAGAAGTGAGATCAGAAAGGTGTGAGCCTTATGTCTAGGTGATAAATCACCTTGATGATGCTCTTCCTCTGCTGGGTTTAGTGTCGAAGATATGGAATAGTACTGGAGACATTGTATGGTGTGATTTATAAATGAAGGCCACACATCTGAGATAAGAAAATAAGAAACATTTTAACATCGAACATCGCATAGAATGACCATTTTCCCTTCATGGGTGAATTAAAATGAAGATACGAAAGTCTCCAAAGCATAATGCATCAAGATTAATTTAACTATAAGAATATTTGACACTAGGTGTGCAAGAAAATCTTCCTATGTTGATGAATCCTCCTCTCTATCTCTCTGTAATTATATATTTTTCTGTGTTAAAAAAACTCTGATGATAAAGGAAAAGAATCACTCCAATCTGCCTCTTTTTGTTGTTGCATGTTAACCTCTATCTAGTTGACTCCATCTTTTGTACCTTTGATTCCTGATTCACATGAAAAATATCCTCTTATTGCTGCATGTAACTCATACTGAAGGCTTGTTGTTGTAGCTTTCCTTTTTTATCGCGTGAGGATATAAAAGTTGTCACTTTATTTACTTTACTTGTAGCTGCATGTTTTTTTATAGTTTCTCTTAAATGAAATGTTACTTTATCTTTTACTCCTATGACTCTTATAATTGCATGTGATTCTTAATAAAAGAAGATTTAGCTTTACTTAGCTATGGCCCCAGCTCCATTTAAATGGCTCATTTAGTATCTTGACTCACTTTATAATCTTGACTCTTTTAAAAGATTTTAATAAAATATTTTAAATCTTTACCGATGAGTATGAAAACATGTGAAAAGATATAAATATTTTTCCTCTAGAGTGTGTCATCCATTAGATTGAAGCTTCAATCAATGGGTATGATGATGTTGCATTCCCTTTGCTCTATGATTGGAGTTTCTATGTTGGTTTGGAATGGCTTGGGCACCATGAATGATAGCATTGAATATGCATGATGGTGCCTTAGTTTGATCTCCATTAGATCTTGCCATTGTTTATCCTTGGCTTCTAAAACATTTCAAATGCCTGATACATGTTATTACTGATGTAATATTACACATAGTTGCAAGAGTGGTAGAGATTTACTATGCCCATACTACGTAAGGATGTTTCTTGGCTTGCAGCTTGGATGGTCAAGAGAAGAGCACACGATGTTTGTGGCCTAGCACAAATGGATGTATCATGTCAAAGAGGTTTGGGCTTGATGGAAAGAACAAATGGATCGACATGCTCTGAGGTCTGGATCAAGAAAATATACAACACTTCCCTAGCACTTTACCAATATCATTTCACTCTGCGGTGGAGTTTAATATAATATGTTAAACATTCCTATTTATGAGAGTTCCTTTTCCATCACAATCAATGCTCAGAAATCCTTGCATAGGGAAATATGAAGCTTGTGCCATTTTATATTGGCTACATTCCCTCTATTTTCATAGGATGCACCTTGAGAGAGGTTGCGCCTTGATTCTCTATATGTTACACCTTTGCTTTCTATAAGCTATGTTTGGAGACTCTTTGGTGTGTGCTTGGCTGCAAGCCTTAATTTCTATAGGCTACGCCATGTTTAGAGTGGTTGGTTCTTCCTTTATAGCTCATGCTTCCAATTTTATAGTATGTGTCTTCCTTTATAGGTTGTGCCTTTCTTTATTTAGGCTTTGCCTCAACTTATTTGGGTTGCACCTCAGCTTATTTGGTCCTTGATCTCCCACTGGCTGAGTATCTTTTTTTGTGAATGGTTGTGCTTACTACTGACAATGTTATAGTGAGTTTTGCAAGCACCAAGTAAAACCCCCCACAGAAAAGCAAGATCTTCTAATTGCATCCTTTTGATAAAATCACAAGCTTCCTTGAAGCATCCAACATTTTTGAGAATGTCAACCTTGTAAGCATAGTGCTTCACTATAGGGTCAATACTAAGACTATTACTCATGTCATCAAAATGTTGCCAATCCCTATCCACCAGACAAGCCTGAGACAAAGGGCCAACATAAGTTTTATTATTTGGCTTTGCCATTGCCTTTTGCATCTCATTAAAGAATACATGAGCATGCTTGGCTTGATCATTTATTTATACCCAACAATCATTGCAATCCATGTCACCTCATTTCTTCTGTGCATTTTATCAAACACTTATCGAGTGGCCTCCACACTGCCACACTTATCATACATGTCTACAAGAGAAGTTGAAACATAAATATTCAACTCAAACCCTCTTCTAATTACCCAATCATGAATCCACTTTGCCTATTCTAGATCTCCCAGATGAGCAAATGCATGGATCACAGTGGCAAAAGTGAATGGACTTGATTTGATACCAGACTTCTAGATTTTAAAAAAAGAGTTCTAATTCGCCAGACAGACTTTGAGTTAAAAATGGGAGTGCATAAAAAATGGCACCATAGTTCTGGTGACTTATGGGGAAAGTGTGTTTACGTACTTTAAATTCTAGATCAAATTCCTTGACTCCATTGGGCATAGAGTCAAAACATTTTGAAACTATAAACCAATTTGAGCACACTATGGATATTGCAATTGAAACCACACCATCTGCAATGAAAACATTTGCACAACTAAACTGATACAAACTATCAAGCATATCCAATGAAGCTGAAATTGAAACACTGCACAACCATTGACCCACTCTACAACTTATGACTGTTGACCCTATTTTCAAACCTCTATAGTCACTGAGTTTTATTGAAACACAAACTAAAAGCTGAAATCTAATGTTCCGGTTGTAACTTATTCCTTAAAACACTGAAACTAAACTACATACAAGTGAAAAATACATGAATATGTCCATTCACAGGAATAATAAAATAATTCCTTGTTTGATGATTCTGATCCATGTGATCCATGTTGAAATAACAATAGACCAAAAAAATTCCATGAAGAAATATAGCAAGAACTTGTACCTCTTGGCTTTTCTACATCCTAGAGACTCCTCTTTTGCATTGAAATACCATTTGATCTGCATAATGGTCTTCATTTAATAGCGGGTGGGAAGGGAATACCAAGCATCAAAACTCATGTTCTTTCTTGCATTCGGAGACATTTGTTAACTTGACCTCATTGGTGACTTCTATTGCATGTTCTTCTACATGATCATAATCCAAGATAGCACCAAAATCTAGTTTGCAGGTGATGGAGCTTCCTATGATTGTTCTGAATCTGATCGGAAACTGTTCTTAAATGAAAAATGGAGTGTGATTGTATTTAATATGTAACCCTTCACTACTACAAATGTCCCTTAATGCATCATGGGGTTTCAAATGAAACTACGGATCCTCCTCATGAAAGAGAGAATACCCACCCTTAGAATACAAAATAGATCAAAACTTGCACATACCTCTTCTTCAAAACTTTCTTCATGATCATCTAAAATAGGCTTTGGAAATAAGATGCACATGCTAAATGGTGAAATCTCTTTTTTCAAGAAGCCGATGTTCCTATTGGATAACCAAGAATAAATCCTTGATTTGGTCTTCATCATGCTTAATCATCTCAACACTATCCCTAGCAAGATGTGAAATCTCATTACATAAATAAATGCACTCACTTTTTGTAGATTATGTTAAAATTTCCTTTACAACTTCTTCTTCTAGATGAGGTAAAGATTTTGTATCATTCTTTACCTAGTACTTTTCAACTTCAAAACTCTTTTGCAAGTACTTTTTAGCTTCAAAAGGGTCCAAGCCATCATCATCATCAAAATATTCCTCATCTTCTTCTTCATTTGATTGTATCTCTGAATGAAAATAGTCCATATGTACATGATGCTAAGAATCAAGTGCAAACATTGGATAAATAGGACAACTTCTTTATTTGCATTTTGATTACATTCTCCTTTGATATAAAAGTGACAAAATACTTGATCTATTACTCCATAGGATTAAACTTTCGTTCTAAATCCACAGAAGCTTGAAAAGCACAATTTTCAAGATAATTGTGTATCTTTTGTACATAAGGAAGGATCTCTTTCATAAACTGATTGCATTCATATAACTATCAATGAGAGCCTTGATGCATAAAACTTGGATCAACCCAATACATGCTCTGATCTTTTAGCTCATTGAGCTCACGGGAGAAGGATTCTACAAGCTCTTTCATTTCAATCATCTCCTTATGATCAATCAAATTAGTAGGGAGGGTGGGTGGAATAGGATAAATCTTCATTTGGATATATGTAAGAGCTTGATATGAGATACTTGCATGAGGAATCAATGGTTTTGAAGGTAAAGGAGACAAAATTTACCAGCTTCTATGAGGTTCATTTCAACCCTAATGGCGAGATCATAGGATTGAGACAAATTATCACCTTGTAAGGTTTGTATCATAATTAAAATTTTAGGATCTAAAGATTTTAAATAATATAGGATGCAAAATTTGGAGGTCTCACATCTACTGAAAAAAATCTGTACCTTATCAAATGTTGTATTGAAATCATGCATGCACTCTGTAGGATACCTCTTGACTGTGATGAGATTTTGAATGAGAGAGCTAATAACTGTCTTCTCTTGGAATTGATTGAAAAGGAGCTCCCCAAGTTGATCTCATCTTGTGATTGAACCAGGTTGCATATTTCTATACCATTCTCGTGCTTTGCCTCTGGGGAAGATGCAAGTAACATAAGAACTACATTTTCAGCTATGATATGGTGAATATTGCACACATTTCCAATATATTGAATATGATCCGCAAGGAGAATAGAGCCATCTCCATGAAAATGGGGTAATGCTTTCAACATTGCTTTAGGAACTTGACTGTCTTGTCGATCTAGAGGACCACTTGAATCCCAACTCACAAATGGTAAGTTTCTCACCAGAATATTGAGATGCACATAAATATTATGGGCTGTCATGATCTGCAGTAGTGAAGATCTAAGATAAAATCACCAACAAAGTCGCCAGATGGAAGATTCATGCTCCTATAAGAAAATATTTTTGTGATTTTCTACCAAAATCACAAAATGTAGAACAAATATTAATGAAACATAGATCGAAGTCCTGATTGATGTCCCATCAGGTGTGCCAAAAACTATTGATGATAAAGTTTGCACCTAAATGCTACACGCACATGCAAACCTGCACCAACATGGGAAACCTCTCAAACGTGGGATGTGGCTTGCGAGATGACCTCTTAGGTTTCAAAAGTCAGCTCCTCATAAGATTTTCAATTAACTCATTTCAAATTTTCAAAGAAAGGAGAAGGAAAACTCAAAAACAAATTCTAGCTACAATGGCAATGCGCCAATCACAAACTTTCCAACTTGCAAAGGATTTTATTGTGCATAGGATTCGAAATCAAGAGACAAGATAAACACAAATATAATGATGAGAAGTGATAATCACATAATCATTTAACTGCATAAGGTTTGATAATCTTAGATTTACAAATGAAGGCTACAGATCTAAGATAAGAAAATAAGAAACATTTGAAGAGAAAACACAACATAGAATGACCATTTTCCCTTCATGCATGAATTAAAACTGAGAAAATTTGACAACAGGCCTGCAAGAAAGTCTTCCTATGTTGATGAATCCTCCTCTCTGTCTCTTGTAATTATATTATTTTTTGTATTAAAAAACTCTGATGATAAAGGAAAAGAATCCTTCCAATCTACCTCTTTTTTCTATTGCATGTTAACCTGTGTCCAGTTGACTCTATCTTTTCTACCTTCGATTCCTCTTTCACATGCAAAATATCCTCTTATTATTGCATGTAACTCATATTGAAGGTTTCTTGCTATAGCTTTCCTTATTTACAGTGTGAGGATATAAAAACTTTCACTTTATTTACTTTACCTCTAATTGCATATTTTTTTATAGTTTCTCTTAAATGAAACTTTACTTTATCTTTTACTCTAGAGAGTCTTATAATTGCATGTGATTCTTAATAAAAGAAGAGTTAGCTTTAATTATCTAGGGACCCACCTCCATTTAAATGGCTCACTTTTAACATCTTGACTCACTTTATAATCTTGACTCTTTTAAAAGATTTAAATAAAATATTTTATATCTTTACCCATGAGTTTATGAAACACATGTGAAAAGATTTAACTCTTTTCCCTCTCCTGCCACGTGGATCTCTGGCACTCATTTGGAAACAAACTATTCTGACAACTCCTCTAGATTGTACCCTCTGTTAGATTGAAGCTTCAATCAACAACTATGATGATGTTGCATTCCCTCTACTCTGTGATTGGAGTTTCTATGTTGATTTGAGAGCTTGGGCGCCATGAATGCTAGCATTGAATATGCATACTGGCGCCTTCACTTCTAAACCATTTCCAATTCCCGATACATGTTATTACTGACATAACATTACACACAACTGGAAGAGCGATAGAGATTTAATATGCCTATACTGCTTAAGGATGTCTCACAGCTTGCAGATTGTTAATTTCATATCAGATATGCTAAATTTATTCCTTGTATTGTTTGTTGTTTCATACTACATTTTAACTCCCTTTCCATCTCCTTTTTATATCTCCTCAAATGCCTCTTCACCTAAGAGAGGTGATCCTACAAGGAGAAGTGACTATTCACAAAGGGAGGTCAACCTTTTATTAATTGACTCTTCTTGGCTGACTTGAATTTAGGCTTACCTCCCAAAGCTACCAAAACATCAACACTCCCTCTTAGCTAGGGAGGTATAGCAAAAGTCTTCCTTGAGTACTACTCAAGGGTATCATGTCTTGTCATGGATTCTCTCAACATGACATCCACAATGGATAAACCTGATTTTGGGAAGCACATCTCAGTCTCAAAGATGTGGCATACGCTTTGTCATGGATTCTCTCAACATGATGTCCACAATGGCTACTCCCATGTGTGGAAAGAAACATGTGCACAAGTGCCCATCACGAAGTCTCTCAACGTGATGTCATCATGGAGTCTCTTAACATGATGTCCACCATGGCTACTCCCATGTGTGGAAAAACACAAGTACAAAGGATTCATCACAGAGTCTCTCAACGTAATGTTGTCATGGAGTCTCTCAACATGACGTCCACCATGTCTACTCCCATGTGTGGAAAGAAACATGTGCACAAGTGCCCATCACGAAGTCTCTCAACTTGATGTCGTCATGGAGTCTCTCAACATGATGTCCACCATGGCTACTTCCATATGTGGAAAAACATGTGCATAAGTGCCCATCACGGAGTCTCTCAACGTGATGTTGTCATGGAGTTTCTCAACTTGACATCCACCATGGCCACTCCCATGTGTGGAAAAACACAAGTACAAAGGATTCATCATGGAGTCTCTTAACGTGATGTTGTGATGGAGTCTCTCAACATGACGTCCACCATGGCTACTCCCATGTGTGGAAAGAAACATGTGTACAAGTGCCCATCATGGAGTCTCTCAACATGATGTCGTCATGGAGTCCCTCAACATGACATCCACCATGGCTACTCCCATGTGTGGAAAACATGTGCGCAAGTGCCCATCACGAAATCACTCAATGCGATCTTGTCATGGAGTCTCTCAACATGACATCCACCATGGCTACTCTCAGATGGTGGATAAACACAAGTTCAAGAGAATCATCATGGAGTCTCTCAACGTGATGTCCACAATGGCTACTCCCATTAGTGGAAAAAATACATCATCATGGAGTCACTCAACATGACGTCCACCATGGCTACTCCCAAATGGTGGAAAGAACCACATCTCCATCTCAGAGATGGACAAGGGCTTTCACCTCAAATTTCTCTGTCTTAGAGAAAAATGCATTATATCAGATAACACAAATCACTGATGCTGTGACTCCCTCTCAGCAAGGGCTTCATTCTCCACAACTCCAAGCTTGTCTCAAAAATGTACAAGCTTCATTATGGAGAGAGCCCTGGTGAGAATATTAGCCATCTGATCATCAGTACAAATGTACCTCAGTTGAATAGGTTTCCTTAATACCATTTTTGACCCTGTCATACTTGATGCACCCAATGTACCAGACACTGGCTCTCCCTCTTAGTTGTGAGTCCTAGACTTCACAACCCCTTGCAAGATCCTTGCCTTGACGTAACCTGATTTGAGTAGATTTTTCAAAACTACTATCTCCACCACTACGAGAACCCTGCCTCAACTTCCTTCACTGAGCTGATCCATCCTTTCAATACATTCCTACAAAACTTTCCATGCTACTCAGACTTCTCATCCAAATGCCACCACAAACACCTTGTCACACCTTCTGTAGTACGGAAATCAGCTCAAGTATCCACATCAACCTTCAATCCTCCTTGATCAAGGTTGCCTGCAATGTTTGCCCTAGCGGAACACCTCCATCCCACACTTTTGGCACTACTCCTAGCAGCACCTCTAACTGACTTGCGAGAGCACAATCCTCCTTCCTTTGTTCCAAGACTTAGTCCTCCTTGACCTTATCCTAGATCACCCTATTCCATCCTTGCAACACTGCAACCCACTTAGCTGACACCTTCACACTTCTAGCCAATGAATCTGCCCCCTCGCTCTTGATGGATTTCAAGTTTACTTCAATCTGCTATTATATATATATATATATATATATATATATATATATATATATATATATATATATATATCTTATCTCTGTTGTTATCAACTATATACATATCACTGCTAATATATTCCTGTTAGTAGAAGTATAACCACTGGAACTTGATGTTCTTGTTCAAGGAAACATCTAACTGAGAAAGAGCCAAGTCATGAAGAGCCTTCCAAACAATGAAGTTGCATTTGAATTCAGTGCCAACTGCAATCATCCATACTCTCTCCCTTCTTGATTTGCTCTTTGGATTCAAAATAAGCCAATTCATACAACACCATGCTGCTTGAAGTGTTCCCAAATCTATGCAGAACCATGCGCGGAAGTATTTGTAGGCCAGAAATAACTCATCCTTTTGATGACACCAACCTAAGAGTTGCACAAGGTTACGGTGTCTCAGCTTACTGCTTATGGTAACCTCAGAAACATACTCAATTCTTCCTTGATCGGAACCTTCCGATATTCTCTTCACAGCCACCATTTCTGTTGTGTCAGGCATGATGCCTCTGTAGATGCCACTGAAGCTACCTTGCCCAAGCTTTTCTTTGCCGTAAAGTTTCCTGTCGCAGCACTGAGCTTGGCAAAAGAGAATTTAAACGGGCCCTGAGAAAACCATAGGTCCAGCTCCACATCCTTCTCTTCATTCACCATCGCATTTGCTTTTTTTTCTGAAATACCGCCGCCAACCAATGAATATGAAACCGCAGATGGGCACAACAACATAGAAGACCGATATCAATGCAATTCGGATAGAAATATTGTTGCTACTTCCCTTTTGGGGACTTCCAACAGAAGGTTTTCCTTCATCAGAAGCGTTCTTTGGGGACGCAGCAGGTAACAATTCCCAAGAATATTCACAAGAGAAATTCCAAGAAAACACAATGTGTGTCTCATTGGATCAAGTGGAAGATGAGAGGCCAACCTTGGTGATTTCTAGAAGAAAGTCCCGCAGATCTATATCATATGACAAGATCAGTGTTGTCGGTTTAGAATCACTAGTGTCATTGGGTTTATAGAAGAGAAATACTTGCAGTCTCTTTGCTTTGCCATCATAATCCACCCACGCGTCACATTATTGTCCATTCTAAATCAATTCCAGTTGATAACTTCTCGGTAGACATGATTTGGTGCCTTTGCTGTCACGCACCCTTCTAATAACCTTTGCACTCTACACAAAAGGTGTCAGGCAAGGTTGCAGTTCATTTGAGCACCCTTTGCCTCTGTGTGAGCACTTTGCTGGGCACAGGATTCCTCTAAAATGAAATTAGGGATGCCAGTTGAATGGATTGAGGGACGTTGGCCCTGCTGAGGATTCATGAGCATCAATTCCTCCCTCCCACCGATACTTCATGGGCATCCTTGACCTTGCCGTCACACGCCCTTCATGGGCAACTTTACCCGCCCTTCGCCCAGGCGTCTTGATGTGCCTTCCAGAGGAGATCGCCTTCTCTTCTACTATAGCGTGTTTACCTTTGTTGCTTCCTATAGAGTCAAACACAACAAACAAAACCTAATATAATTGTGATAAATAGATGTCTTATAGATTTCAAGCTTTCAGTAGCCTTCCCACACACAATTTTCATTTGTAAACCTGAACCTGCTCTGATACCATGTTGAGACATGGACCAGCTAGGACTCGAACCTAGGATCTTCCATCACTATTGAAATGCTCTACCACTGAGCTACTGGCCCCTCTTGGACCAGTCCATCGTCGGTCCAGGTGTGGCTTATTTCCAACACCAACACCCCCCCTTAAGCCACACCTCTTGTGTGCTTGGGGCTCCTAGCTTGGGCTTGGCTCTGATACCATGTTAATTTCAGATCAGATATGCTAAATTTATTCCTTGTATTGTTTGTTGTTTCATACTACATTTCAACTCCCTTTCCATCTCCTTTTTATATCTCCTCAAATGCCTCTTCACCTAAGAGAGGTGATCCTCCAAGGAGAGGTGACTATTCACAAAGGGAGGTCGACCTTTTATTAATTGACTCTTCTTGGCCAACTTGACTTTAGGCTTACCTCCTGAAGCTACCAAAACATCAACATAGATTGGATGGTCAAGAGAATAGCACAAAATGATTGTGGCCTAGCGCAAATGTATGTAGCCCGTCAAAGAGATCTGGACTTGATGGAAAGAACAAATGGATCCACATGCTCTGAGGTCTAGATGAAGCAAATATACAACACTTTCCCAGCACTTTACCACTATCATTTCACTCTATGGCGGAGCTTAATATAATATGTTACATTAATATTTATGAGAATTCCTTTTCCACCACAATCAATGCTCAGAAATCCTTCTGTAGGGAAATATGAAGCTTGCCCCATTTTATATTGGCTACATTCCCTCCATTTTCATAGGTTACACCTTGCGAGAGGTTGCACCTTGATTCTCTATATGTTGCACCTTTGTTCTCTATAGGCTATGCTTGGAGACTCTTTGGTGTACGACTGGGCGCATGCCTTAATTTCTATAGGTTGTGCCATGTTTACAGTGGTTGTGCCTTCTTTTATAGCTAATGCTTTCAATTTTATAGATTGTGCCTTCCTTTATAGTTTGCACCTTTCTATATTTGGATTGCATCTCAACTTATTTGGGTTGTGCCTCAGATTATTTGGGCCTTGATCTCCCACTGGCGGAGTGCCTTGTTTGTGAATGGTTGTGCTTGCTACTAACAGTGTTGCAGTGAGTTTTGCAAGCACCAAGAAAAAACCCCCACATAGAAACAAGATCTTCTAATTGCATCCTTTTGATAAAATCACAAGCTTCCTTAAAGCATCCAACATTTTCGAGAATGTCAACCTTGCGAGCATAGTGCTTCACTATAGGGTCAATACTAAGACTGTTACTCATGTCATCAAAATGTTGTCAATCCCCATCTACCAGACTAGCCTAAAACAAAGGCCCAACAAAAGTTTTATCATTTGGCTTTGCCATGGCCTTTTGCATCTCATTAAAGAATACATGAGCATGCATGGCCTCATCATTTATTTATACCCAACAATCATTGCAATCCATGTCGCCTCATTTCTTCTAGGCATTTTATCAAACATTTATCGAGTAGCCTCCACACTGCCACAGTTATCATACATGTCTACAAGAGCAGTCCCAACATAAATATTCAAGTCAAACCCTCTAATTACCCAATCATGAATCCACTTTGCCTATTCTATATCTCCCAGATGAGCAAATGCAGGGATCACATTGGCAAAAGTGAATGGGCTTGGTTTGATACCGAACTTCTGCATTTAAAAAAAAAGTTCTAATTCACCAGATAGATTTTGAGTTTAAAACGGGAGTGCATAAAAAATGGCACTACACATGCCTAAGGTGGAAAAACATGATTTTTCTCAATATGTCATTGTAGAGTTGTAATCCCTCTCCTATGCATAAATAGCATATATGGAACCTTAATTAATGTCCTCACCCTTTCGGTAGCTAGATTCAATGATGGAATGACACCATCATACATACTTCTTGCTTTTATGCATATATAGTTGTCAACTAGCACTTTTCCATTATAGCTCACTTTAGAGCTTTGGTGTGCATAAAGAGAAACCATTTTACCTATTCTTATGGATAGACTCATAAAATAAAATAGCTAGCACTTTTCTTTTAATAATATTGGATAGACTCATAAAACAAAATAGCTAGCACTTTTCTTTTAATAATATTGGATAGACTCATAAAACAAAATAGATAACACTTTCTTACTGTAGCTCATACAAGACCACCACTTTAGAGCTCTATTGTGCCTCTATCAAGATAGAAGAGAGACCATTTTACCTATTCTTTTGATAAGAGTGGATAAACTCATAAAATAAAACCAAGTTGTTGATAATCACATAACTTTAGAAGCACAAATTAAAACCTATCTTCATTAGTTTAAGGTTGGGAATGAGGTTTGAAAATAATTCTTCCAATCACTACATGCTTCTCATGTTTCCAAGAAAATAAGAGAATAAGAGAATGTCAACAACTTATTAGTGGGCTTTCTAACATTTCTCAAACTTTTGTCCATCATCACCAATAATTATCAGTAAGTCTTTGAGCTACAATATCCTTCTCTTTAGCAAGGCCATGTCATTTAGTAATGAATGAGTGTTGTCCCTTATTGTCTTTTCACTTTGCTATTTAGGACATGTGTGACCAACTCTTTACCTAGGCTAATCTTCATGATACCATTTTCACCATGGCCAATGAAAAAGATTTTGGTTGTGTTAGCTTCCCCTATAATTTTATAAAGATTTTTGGGACACTATTGGTCTTGATCTTGTCAAAGTTTATTTAGAAGCATACGATTATTTCTCTCTTGGGAATACCATTAATGAAATAAACATTAAATTCATACCTAAGTATAGAAATCTAGAGGACATCTACAACTAGCATCTAATTTCTTGTTGTTGAATGTTTGTTAGAAGATTATTGTCAAAGCCCTTGCTCTTTGTTTGCAATAATTTTTCCTCTTATCATTCACCTTGACAAAATAGAGTTCATCAAGAGAAGATACATCCTATACAATATTATTACTATTTTTGAAGATATGGAATAAGTTCACTACTCATAGCAACAAGCCATTGTCATAAAAATATCTTTTTGCAAAACATATGATCATACATAATATCTGTTCATTCTTGTTATGCTCTAGGGACTACAATTTTTTCCTAAATTTCTTTTCTCTATTCAAATGTTGTTCACAATTTCCTCTGCTTGACTTACCATTAATGGTAGGTAGACCTTCTCTTTTGGACTATTTAGGTCAATTTGATAGGATTGTCAACTTGCCCCTTGTCTTTATAGTTAGTTATAGAAGTCTTTTGCTACATGATTTCCAATGTAGTTTCTCAAAAACATGCAAAGGCATTTTCATTCCCAATCATATTCTAACAACTTGTTAATGACCACTTTGTTCATGACTCTTTTCTCTCTTTTAGAAGAAGAGGATAATGCCAAACAAGCCCTACAATATCTTGATACATTTTGTTTAGCTTAAAGATCCAACACTAAACATGGTAGAAAATCTAATTCTATTTTTAATATTTCCTACTTGAGCTTCCTTATCTGAATATCTTTGGCTACAAATGGATTGATCATGGCGGGACTTTCAAGCTTTTTAGAATCATTTTTACTTTTTAGTCTTCTTCTTCCTATCTTTGGCAATCTATTATTGCTTGTGTTTAAATATTAACTTGCATTATTAGATATTCAAACCCCTCTATCTTGATAAGCATTTTTTATTTTCTTTAATGTAGTTTCTATAATGCATGTTTATTACTCTTCTTATTAGGCTCCTTCTAATGCCTCCTACCAAAAACTTAATCTTTTTAAAGGGAATTATTATGGTCTTCTTCTAAGAAAGGAGATGGATTCCACAAAGTCATATAAGAATTTTGCTCTCTTCCCCATGACTTTGGAAGTCTTGGTCTGATTCATACCATCGAAGTCTAAGTCTACCTATCTCTCTAGTGAGAACTATTCCTCGTCTTGAAGAAGAAAATGAAGAAAGTGTCATTACAAGGTGGAAGCCAAATTCTCATGACTAGGAACTCCTAGATGGCTAACGAAAAACCCCTCATTGTGACTTGTCTCCTCCTCCTATTGGTTTTATAGCTCTTGTAGCTTAGGAGTTTGACCACTTTTGTTTCCTTTTGCTTCTTTTTAAGGCTTCACCTTGCCTAAACATTTTAGGGTGTGATTCCATTAGCATAATATATCATAATAAAGTAATATAATAGATACTCATTCATCAAGAAAAGACATTCATTGCATTCAATTTTATCACACACTCTAATTGTAGAATCCAATTATTCATGCTTTTATTGAGAAAGATCCACACTCAAAAGGACAATCATTACCATTTGCATTGAAATCAAGCAAAGAATTTGATAACACTTATCCTAGTGATGTGAATCAACTAGAAATCATTCTAGAATTTGTGTACATGTTTGAAGCATGTTGATCAATCAAGATATTTTAAAATATTGCTAACTTGATAGAAAAACTCTAAGAGCATGATAGAAAATTTCATTATCTAACAATCGACTTTTCTAATAATTCACATACCATAACCTAGATACCATCATAGATCAAGTTTGTAGTGATAGAATAGGTTTACAACCACAAATTAGGTCTAGATCTATGAGGTCAAGCTGACACAATTCAAAAAAGAATATTCTTATATTGATCGATATACATCACTAACTAGAGTATCTATAGATTCCATCAACTTCATTGTCTTCTTCAATAGTGCCTCACTCGATCTTCACTTCAGTCATGGAGCTATTGATATCATCGTTCATTAATTATTATTCATTGCATAATTATTCTTAATGTCTAATATTAATTGATCCATTCTATTCCACTCCATGTAATTCTAATCTAAACTGAAAAACATAATTTCTTAGCCTAATTTATACTTAAATGTACTTATTTACCTAATTAAAAATAATAATTTTTTTTTTCTTTTTCAAATTATAAACACCAGATTTTAAGTAATTATAACTAAAAGAAACCCTCAATTATGAATTGCCAATACAAGCCATATGAAAGGCCAGATACAAATCCTCCACAAGATTAACCTAAAATTATCCCTCAATCATAAACGGAAAATACAATTTCTTATTAAATTCAACTGCAGTGATGCCTCTCAATCACAAAGGCTAAACACAGGTCTTACTAGATTTAAGAGTAATGATGCGTGTCAATCATAAAGACCAGATTCAAATCCTTACTACATTAAACAAACTAGGCCAGATACAAATCATAAAGACCAACACAAACCACAAAGACCAGATACAAATCATCTCTCAACTCTTCTTATAATGGACACAGCCAAAGAGACAGCAAACGCTTTGTTTATTCATACTATCAGATTAGCTGACCAGATACAAATCCTCCCGCAATTCTGACCCAAATTTAACACAGTAGGCCATATACAAATCATAAAGACAAGATGCAAATCCTGACTGAACTCATCGTACTATAGACACGAACAAAGACACATAAAACACCATTATCAGCACTGAATGAAGAATCTATTCCAGCCAAAAGCAGTGCAGCCGCTTGCACTGCCACCAAATCGAGTATGTGCTACGCCTTCACAATTAGCAGCATTATAAGCAGCGGCAGTCTGTCCTTGGCATACAAACTCATATCCTCCATGCAAATTGCTGCCTACATTAGAACTGTTGAGTTTAAAGTGCAGATTTATTAAGAACAGATTAAAAACAGAACAGCAATAAACAACACAGACATAGACAACAAATAACAGTTACACCAAGATACCAAGAGTTACGTGGTTCACCAAAGTATGGTTACGTTCAATCACTCTTATTGCTTGCAGCAGTAAAAAATACAATGTATCATCAATCAATCTAAGAGATTGAGATAAAAATATATAATGTTCTCTTCAGAATAAATGAAGAGTCATGAAAGAGAGAAGATAAAAGAAACAATGATGATTGGTCTTCACAACTAACACAAACACCCACAATTACTGTAACGAGCAGCTTACGCCCTACCCATGCAGTAAAATAACTACACACACAAAGGCTTTAGAAAAAAAAGAATACCAGAAATATTCCTATGTATTTCAAAACACTAGATTTCTTCAAGATGTTACAATTCAATGTAGTTATACATAACAATGTTTACATGTACTATGGAGGAGTTGTGCTTTGTAACTATAGAGGAAATCTGGGCTTCAATAACATGACACTGTCAAAATGTTGTTTATGATTTGTCAAAACTCCACTAAAGGCTAACATGGGGGCACAAACTACAATAGCATGTATGTGTCAAAACGTTTATGAATTATCTTACAGATTTAATGGAGCGAAACGACTTTATTTTCTGCATATTAATAAGATAACATAAAATATTAATATCCCGGACAATTTTATCTTCTGCTTACTAATCAGATAATATAAAATATTAATATCCACTAAAAGCTAAAATTGGCACAAATAAATTTAGATTAAACCCCAAGAATCGATGACTTAGGGTACCCTGACTTTCAGGGTCTAAAATTAATAATATAACATAAAAATATTAATATCCACTAAAGGCTAAAATTGACCAATGGAGATAAATCTAAATTGACCCATTAGAAGAATTTCCGAGTCCGCGGACCCTTTGAAAAATTGTAAAAATTAGGCTATAAGGATTGGATGAGTTTTTTTTCATTGTTTGTAATATGTGTGAAAGCTTTTCTATATGTATGGAAGGCTCTTCGATTTTTAGTAGATTTGAAAGAAAAATTTGTTATTTGTTATTTTCAATCGAGGGCTCGTGATTCCAGGTTTTGTATGTCGACAAAATTGAGATTGCTATGGTAGCTCGTCAAAATGGGCAGGGGCTAATCATATAAAATATATTTATGGCTATCAAATATATATCTAATGGCTATTTTGTTATAAAATATATAAATGGCTATTAAATATATGTTTATGGTTATTTTGTTAATTGGAAAATATTTAGAATATTTTTGAAGTCTTTTTATCACCATATTTTTATGTAAATGAGTTGCATTCTATATTTTTATTAGTACATATGTCAATTAACTCTCTTCTATGGGCAATGATGCCACTCAATACAATGATTTATTTAAAATTAAATGATATTTTGTTTTTTTTAAACCAACCATGCATTGTGTAGATCTTGCATGATGGACATACATGTAGATTTGATTGCCATAGGTTCATTATGTATGGAGAATAGCTTGTGCCATTGAAATGCAATGGTTCTAGCCTCTAAGCCACCTTATGTTGCATCCACTAAATTGGTTAGAGAGATTGTTGGCTATAAACACTTGATGAAGGATTTTGATCTTGCTTACATGAGTGCTCAACCCTTCAAGCACACTCATAATCTTTCTAGTGAGGATAGATCACCAAGGGAGGATTATAGCAACAAACGCTACTCTATTTCACTCAAAGACTATATTTGACCCAATCAATGACCTCTGCTAGGTAACCAATTTAAAGCTTTAGCAAATGATGATAGGAATCACTCAAAACACTCTATGGAGGATCTACTGACATGAATGTTATCTCCTAGAATGTTAAGAGTCCTTACAGAAGCTTTCCCCTAAGTTCTCTATATGAGTTGCATACTAGTAGTTAGGATCATTTGACATTATTTGTTTCCAAGAAATTAAAGTTATAGATTTTTCACTTCAAGTCACCTTGAGGTTTATTTGGCCTCAAGATTTTCATCTTCTCACTTTGTATGATAATGGATGTGGCGGTGCATGCATGTTAATTACTCTTGGCTTACACTCTACAATTGTTACTTTAGGGAATCCAACCACAACATTGTGTGGGTGATATTTGACATTAATGGGAGAATGTTAGGTATTGTAAATATTTGAAACACCCCTAATGATGGCTCTAAAAGAATGGAGGTTTGACACTAACAACTTGTTACTTTCCAACTAGTTAGTTTGTAGCAACATTAATATAGTGGTCTCCCGACAATAAAGTTGGCTTACTACAAATGTGTTTATTGTGTCAAACATAATAAAGTGCGGTTTTATTTCAAAATCCATTGGCTATTAGTGGACCTAGATTTTTTATCGCAACATGTTGCATCAAACCCCTGTATTACATAGACCAACTTACGGGCTGGTGAGGATAGAGTTACTAAATGACTTGATTACATTCTACACTTTAAATAACATGGTACATTTTTAATAGTATGTACATTTCAAGATGATTTTTTCTATCCATAGTCCCATAACTTTTAAGGTTGAATGGGTTTTTGTTCCAATGAAAATCCTATGCACGTAACTTTCTTAAGATATCACATATAATTCAGCCTAGGATTATCCACCTCATTGCTATAGTTTACAACTTGGAGCCACATCCTCCCTACTCTTCCAGATAGACTAATTTACATGGGGTTTCGTTATTAATCATACCACCACCTTCCTCTTTAAGTTTGGAAAACAAGTTTCCAATGTGTGCAAATACACATAGCCCACTATGTCTAAATAATTCTCATGTCTCCTATGAGATTCAAGGAGATCATCTTGATTTTTAGTTACAAACCTAGGCTTTAAAACCCCATCATCATCTCAAGGTTTCTAATGCTCATAGGGCCAAAGGAGTTCAAATTCAATCTTAATTATATTAGCTCAAGGTAGAATACAAAGACAAGCAAGACATTTTCAAATCCCTACATCTCAATTAAACCTACTTGTAGATTCAATATCCTAAAATTAAGTCTAGGAGGCTTTTCTCTTTGTTAGATATTTCTAAAGTATTAATGAACCATTTCAAGTTACTAATTCAATCCCACCATGATTCCCAAGATCGTCATTCTACACTTCAAAAATTTCTTGATGTTGTTCCTAACCACTTATCTAGTCAACTAGATTAGCTCATTTCTCAACTCACCTTGGAAGAGCTACAATACACACTTATTATGATGGCTAATTATAAAGCATTGATGAATTTCCTTACAATTTTACAAGGCTACCTAACACTTTATAGGACTAGACTTTCTCTAGGTCTATAGAGAAGCTCTCCATAAGGGTTCCCTAGGGTCTATCGTCAATTATTAAATCCATTCCCAAAGTTAGGGATCTAGACCTTATCTCTAGCTAGTAGCTTATTACATTACTTAATATGTCTTATAAAATTCCTTCTAAAGCACTAGGTGTGTGTATTCATCATTCACCTCCTTCCATTTTTTGTTTAGAGTGAATGAACTTCATTCAAAGTCACTATATTTTTTGTAATCTCATTTCCATCTAAGAAGTTATGGAGTGGGCTTAAGCCTCTAGGCATTGCATTTTTTTCTAAAGATAAAAATTGAGAAATCCTATAATTACATTGAATGGTCTTTCATTCTTGTGATGTACAAGGATCTTATCTTTGACAACTTGTTTCTCTAGGTTTTCCAAACTTTAATTGTAGATGGCTCTACTTTCCTCTCTATTAATGAGAGTCTCTGAGACCTTTGACTTTTTTTCTCTATCAAGCAAGGATGTCTGTTCTCTCTATAATTTTATGTTTTGGTGGCTAAATATTTTGGTGACTTACTTGTGCATTAAGCCTCTCTAAGATTGCTCAATAGAATTTCCCTCCTTTATTCTACCTATAGCAACTAATTAGTGGACACTTCACAAACAATTCCTTCCTTAGACTAGCACTTCCTAGCATGAGACTTTCTCAAGACTATATTCCCTAGATAATATTTCACTACACACATATTTAATGTGGGAGAACCATATAGTTAAAAAAAACCACAAAAAAGCATCATTCAATCATTGAGAAAACTTACACACAAGAACTTATCTTTTCACCTCTCCTTTTCATCCTTCCAATTTCATAGCGTCAATACCTCTTCTAGATTTTTACAAATTTTAAATGCATATAATTCAATATTCATATATTCCCATGCACATGAATCCTTAAATATAAGATTAAAACATCATATTTAAACTATTAATTACTAATCACCTTGGATGGCCATAGATATAATTATAAGGTTAAACCTTATATTAAATAGAGCATTATCAATGTTATTGAAACAACTTATAAATGAGTGTGCCTTCCTAATACACATTATGCTCTCACTATATTTATTTTCTTGATTCCTCAAAGATCTTGGTGAAGAAATATTCAATTATAATATATGGAAGATGACATGATTAACATTTTCTATTAAAAAGTTACTCACAATTTGCAAGCACACTTAGAGATATATTGGTAAAATATGCATGTTTGAAGAAATCATATTCTTAAACCCTTAGTATGATGTGGAATTCACATCTATAAGAAAATATATAAGAAGTACCTTTGACAAATCCAATAATTCACTATGAAAAAATCGAACACTATAGGCATTTAATAAAATGTTAGTATATAATAAAAAACCGAGATTTATTTACTC
This sequence comes from Cunninghamia lanceolata, assembly GCA_027924645.1. NCBI lineage: Eukaryota > Viridiplantae > Streptophyta > Pinopsida > Cupressales > Cupressaceae > Cunninghamia > Cunninghamia lanceolata. The sequence continues at coordinate 11,158,792 of BSBN01000534.1, read as the reverse complement.
ATGCAAATGGGATCCAAAAATATTTTTAGCTAGCATCATTGTTACAAAGCCTAAGAAATATAGATATTATGTTAGTATTAATAATTATAAATTCTTCCATAATAACTTCTATGTATCTCTTCAACCCTACTTGACCCTTGGAACACACCCAAATCACTCAATCCTACACTAAAGTTTTTTCTTCTCAGTTTATAAAGTTTTCCATTAAGCACCTTGAAAAGGTAAATATAAAGATATCAAGGCTTACCAAGTTGAGATATTATCACTTCATAATCTATAATCCTTGTTTTTGATATGAAACATATTTTTATCCAAACATTCATGTACACATATATTCTATAAATAAAAATATTTTAATAGATAGACAACAATTTAAAAGGGCCAAATTCTAAACTATGTATAGGAATCAATATTCTATTATTAATCAGCCCATCATCTTGGATATGTTATAAAATATTATAGATAATAAAGTTCTCATATTTTTTTAATTTAAAAAACATGTTAAACAATCTCCTAGAGTCAATCTATAAAAATATTGAAATAAATTGGCATTCCTCTCAAACCTCTCACTTTTATAATTAACCTCTATGAAAAATTTATAACCAAAATTGTTATACTAAAGTTTACATACCCATTCCAATTCCCATTTAGTTTTGGGGCTATTTTGATGGAAAACTTTAGCAAAATTATATATTGAAAAATTATGCACTCATGTGCAAGGATGGGCTCATTCCATAATCCATTACTTATTCTATCCATACATACTAAACTATACATTTCATCTTATTCTATCCATATATCACTTATTCCTATACAAACCTTGCACCTATTCCTATACATTCACTTATTACCTTGATATTTACACTTTCATGTCTTAAGTCAAACCCACAACATGTGGGAGTAATATCAGACTACAAAGAATTAACCCCCAAAATTTGAAATTTGAAATTCAAATTTTGTTGATGCTTGCCTAATTTACTTGTTGTTATGAGCTAACTTTGTACTTATTTGCATGATTAATTTTTATTTCTTAGTATTTAAAGGCATTTAATATGCATTAATTCATAATAAAGATAGTCCAATTATCATCCACATATCCTAATAAATTATTGAGGAGAACCATTCTAGGAATTTTTTGTTTTGGAGCACAAAAAAGAATCTAATCATACATCACATAACCTAGGACACTTAAATACCTAATTATTTTCTTTGATATTCTGATGATTGCAAAGCTAGTTCAATCAAGTGGGTCAACCTAGGAGAACTTGGCCCTTGTCATCTATCAACTTCCACAAGGTATATTTCAATACTACCAATCCTTACACTAGAGTAGACATCAATCTAACAATGGTGAAGTAGTTCATGGTAGTCTAGAATGTGCAAAATTACTTAGGTAGTCACAAATTACTTTCACACAATATACCATTTCTACAAAGGGTGGGATCAATCCCATTGGGAACATATTTTAAGCTAAAATAAATTCAAAAACTATTCAGATCCCAAGGATTTTATCAAACTATCTATACCAATTTGTTGTATCAAGGTGAGTGTAATATACGTGCCATTAGGTTTACCTCTTCATCATCATTCACACAAACAATTATTGTATCCTTTGCATTTACTTTGAAAAACACATGTTCAATTATTCATCCGCAACTTATTATGAAGTGAAAGTCTTTTTTCCTAAAAAACAAAGTTTGTCATAGTTGGAGTAAACATTGGAAGCACTTACACATAGAATATTAATATTATGTAAAAATATGAATTGTGATATTTTGTTTCTAGTTTTCAAATATGTAATTTATTCTAATACCCAGATGATAAAAGTTGGTTTTATATAGAATGTACAAAAAGTGGCTTTTTCAAAGTCATTTATTTTCAGCCAAAACATGCACATGTAGGGCTAGCATATTTTGACCTAAATGAAAGTATGCTTCTAATTCCTTTCGTGGAAATATGCATATGATGTTGAAGTTTAGTTAGGATATTTGTTTTGTAATTTTTTGATAAATATTCAATAAATTAGCCCCAATTTGTGTTTTTTAAAACCCCTCATGTACAACCAACATAATGAGCTAAACTAATCATAACAGGAAACTTTTTTCTACAATGTGTATAGAATGATGTCTAGATTGGTCAAAAATATTTTTTTATCAAAAAAAATTCAAAATCAAAAGTTACTAAAAAAATAGTAATGTATATTATTTCAAGTTTATGATAGTTTTTGTTTAAAAAATAATTAATAAATACCAAAATATGTTCAACACTAAAAAAATTATATATTTGAAAACTAGACATTGACATCTATAATGGGTTTTAATTTCATCTAAAAATTCTTAAAAAAATCATCAGCCATATTGGCAAAGTCCATTCCTTCCAAAATTTTTGAAGCCTTTTGTTTAAAAAAATACTAAATAGAAAAATATGTTCAACACTAAAAGAATTACATGTTTTAAAACTAGACATTGTCATCTGAAATGGATTTTAATTTCATCCAAAAATTCTTAAAAAATAATTGTCAGCCATATTGCCAAAATCGATCCCTTCTAAAAATGTTTTTCCCTGAGTGTTTGACTAAAAGTGAACCCAACTTCTTGTAGTTACCCTAATTACTCTAGGTTGATTTATGATATATTTGTGTGTACTATTTAATTAGCATAGGTTACTTAAGGAAAAAGGTAAGTTTCCTTTAAAATTTTGATGAACCATCCATTTCTACACACCCTAAGGTTTGACCATAGGGATATACGTTCACTTTTTGCAATGTTTGAACTATTATATAATTATAATTTTACTATTTACTTTTGAATTTCTAAGTGTTTAGATTTATTCTTGTTCACATACTATGATTACAGTTTTCATACTGTATAGTTATATACATCTTAATGCGAAGACAGCAAACTTATGGTACAACATCCTAGGTGACTATTTTAAACCATATAATGACTGTCTCAACTTGTAAACTAAATGCTCCTTCACCTTCATAATAAAACTGTTAGGCTATCTCATATAAATCTCCTCCTCAAGATCCCCTATCAAGAAAGGAGATTTAATATCAATTTTCTCAATCTCAAAATAACAAGCTACACCAATAGATGAAAGGAATATAATAGAAGATAACTTAGAAATAGAAGAGAATATTTCACTAAAATTAACTCCCTCTCTCTTAGAGTATCCCTTTGCCACCACTCTAACTATCTATCTACTATGAATACTCTGAATTTCTTCTTACACGTACCCACTTGCCACCAATGGGCTTTCTTCCCTCAAACAAACTAACAAGATCCTAGGTGTCAAAACTATATAGGGCTATCATCTCCTCTTGCATGGATTGCATTCAAGATTCATTTTTTTCCAAAGAGACGATCTCCTTGATAGACTCAAGTTCAATGTCAACACATAACAAATCAAATACATAATAAAAATCTAGTGGGCTATACCTATCAACTAGATTTTGTTTTCTTTTGGATCTTCTCAAGGTAGGACTAAGGGGCTTTACCTATTCTTTTGCATGCTCATCCTACTCAAAACTATTATTTGAACCTTGTTCTTCCTCTCCACCCTCTAATCCATCATTTTATTCTTCCACATGTCCATCTTCTTTCTTTTTAGTTACCTTAGTCTAAAAATGCATTTTTTTCTTTCCTTATTTTATCCTTTGGTTGTTCAAGACTTGAAAATGCTCTAAAATCCTTGAAAATCACATCTCTCAAATAGATCATTTTCTAGGTTAGTAGATTCTAAAGATGATAGCCTTTTACATTCTCACAATAATCGACAAAGATGTATTTTGTGCTTTTGGATCTTGTTTAGATTGTTTTCCTTTAGGAACTTGATCAATAACCTCACAAACATATACCTTTAAATGTTAAATATAAGTTTTCTTACCTATCCACAATTCATAATGAGTTCTATCAAGAAGATCCAAATAAAAGGATCTATTAAGCAAGTAACATGTCGTACTTATAGCCTCTACCCAAAAAGCATTGATCTAGCTACATACTACTCAACATACTTCTAGCTCTTTCCATTAAGGTTTGACTCATTCTTTCTACAACCCCATTTTACTATGGTGTTTATGGGGTTGAATTTTTCCAAACAATACGTAAATTCTTGTGTAACGCATCAAATTCCCTAGAACAATATTCGCCACCATTGTCATATCTTATCATCCTTATCTTAGATTTGTTTTTCACTATGGATTTAAATTCCTTCGACTTAGTGAAAAATTTAGATTTCAAATGCATAAAATAAATCTAGGCATATCTAGAGGAATCATCAATGAATGCAACATAATAATGATATTTTCCCATAGAACCCACATCTACATGAATGATTTCCAATAACATCTTTGCCTTATAACTTCCAGAAGGAAACCATGATCTATTTTGTTTACCAAACACACAATTCTCACAAAAATTAAAATGCTCATTAGAATAAGAGAAACCATCAACCATATTTTTATTAATCAAGGTTGTAAGGCCTTTTTCACCAATGTGACTTAAACATTGGTGCCATGACATACATGTATTTTTAGGTTTTCCAATTACATTGGAGAATTTACAAAGTGTAGATGAATTTATCCTAAATAAGTCCCAACATGAGATCTTATAGATACCACCAAAATTCTTCTCACCAAATTGTAACCTAACTTGTCAAACATCACATGCATCCTAGAATAATTCAACTTGCATAGAAAAGGTATGTTTATCACAAGTATTAGAATGTGCAAGATATTATCAAGGTATTGAGTCCTCCCATCATTGAAATACAAATGTATCTTTTCCTTACCAACAATATAATGGGTGGTGTTGTCACCAAGGAAAAATTCTCCTCCATCATAAGCCTTGTAATTTTAAAACCACTCCATGTGGGGAGTCATGTGGTAGGAAAAACCTTAATCAATGAACCAAAAATCATCACTAATAGTGTTAATAGAAATAAATAAATCATCATTTTCACCATCATTTGAATATTTTTCTTTAGAGGAATTAAATGATTTCTTTTTGTTCTAACGTACCTTCTTCACATGCCCCCTCTTACCACAATTCCAACACTTAACTCTCCTCTTCCATAGGGTTTTGGATTGACCTCATTATTTGGATCAATCATTTTATTTCTTCCTATCTCCATTATAACCACCTTTATCGTTAGGCCTTCCCCAAACATGTAGGGCATCTTTGAACTGTCATTCATGGATTTTCTTCTCATCTTGTTTGAATAATAATAGCAATGAGACTATCCATCTTTATCTCTATACTACCACCACTAATGGAATCAATTAAATCTTCCCACATTTTAGGTAACGAAGGAAGTAGTCAGATACATTTATCTTCTCCTCTTCTATCTTAACATCTATACAAAATAACTAACTCTAAATAATGGTAAAATTACTTAAATGATCTACAATTGAATCACCATATTTTAAAATATAATTTATTTGTTGGACTATTAGTTTAATAAATATCACCTATCCTCTTCTATAACTTGTATGCAATAGTCTCATCAGGGACATTCAAGAGGATGGAAGATCTACAATGAATAACCAAATGGTTCCTCATGCCTTCTTGCCCAACTTTAATTAATCTTCATTAGATATTGTAAGTGGCTTATTTTTATTTTGAATATCTTTCCACTAATGTTTTTTCTTCTAGGAGACCTTTTGGCTTTATCTTCCACAAATCATACCTAGTGTCATTAGATTTCTTAATTTATAATTAAGGGGTAGAGGCCATGGTTTCCAATCCTTCCATAAATATAAAAAACCACTTAAAACAAGAACTCCAACTATAGCCAAAAAAATTCAACACTTCTAGAATGTCATCCCCCTCTATTAAAAACCAATCTCTAATACCAAATGTTGTTAAATAAAGGTGAAGACAAGTTACAATGAAATCTTTTATAAAGTGATTAAAATCTAATTTTAGTTATGCAAAGTTAACTTACCCACAAGAGATTATGTGTGAAGCACAAATCAGAAGGTAATAAAATCAGCAAACTATAAAGTTGAAACACATAACACCAAATGTATATGGAGAAACTCTTTCAAGAAAAAAATCCACCATCAAAGAGAGGCTCATTAAAATTCAATAATATGTTATGTATGAACATCACAAAGTAGGTGGCCAAATTCACTTCCACACATGAATGAGGACCTCACTAGTAATCCAAGATGCTCCATAACTCCATTCTAGCACCCAAGATGAGGAATCACCTAAAAATAGCAATTATAACTACCACTACCAACTCCACCTCCTTCATGATTTCCATTATAATTAATATTCCAATTCACATGAAAATAATAATAAATATTTCTCAACCCCTACATGGGCATCCAAGTACCCATTCCAAGATATTTGGAAATACATAAAAAATAATACAATGGGATTGCAATTAAATATAAAACTTGATAACAATATGCATGTCTAATTTAAATTCCTATAATAATAAAATGTAAGGATTATTCTGCCTCCTAAACTTACTCAAGAGGCTTTACTTGTACAAGTTGTTAAGCCATCTTATATTACAAGAAATGATATTTATTTATATTTTTTGTTGGTGGGTTTGGGCCTACTCATTTCAAGAGTAATTTAGCTACTATTGGCTAAATTTCTTGATGTTTTTCAAATGGTAATCTCCCTTGGTTTTAGTCTACAAGTATTTTTTACTCCGTGCTCATAAATTAGCCAACTTCTTAGAATTTCTTATTATTCTAAAGTGAGACCTATTCCCATCCCCCTCATGTGTGTAGCTCAAAAAAAATACAAACCCTCTCCACCGTTGGCCCCAATTAATAGGGCACAATGTGATCATGTAATATTCTATCCCAAAGGGGAGATAGGATAGAAGTATCCCCCCTCTGCAACAATTACTCATTATTGACCTTTTTTCATGTTAGAATCTAGGTCCTCAAAATTCCTCACCAAGAGAAATCTCCCTCCTCCAAACCAATCTCTACAACCAGCACTAAAGAAGCCCTAAAATCCATAGAGGCCCTAACTGGAAACTTATCATTTACTAGAAACCCATGTTGAACTAAAGAGGAACACCTATCTAGACCAATATCATTTAGGGAAGAAACAACCTCCTCCATATTTCTAGGGCTTTCCTCTATAAGTATTTCATTAAATTGATGAGCCTTAAAAGTATCTTTATATAGAACAACACCTTCTGTCACCACATCAATACAAACTATTGAACCTTTTAGACCTTTAGCCATCATAGTTTCCTCACCCTTAAGATCCCATAGAATATCCTTCTCCCATATTTTCTATAAAGGTGACTATGGTTCTCTCCATGTAACTCTCATTATAGGAACTCCTCATGTGAGTGGGTACCATCATGCTACACCTCATGTAATCTCTAAGGCCTCATTGGTGCCTTTATAAACTAGACCCACTAGGGGGAAAAATGTAAGTATAGTATCTCTAAATTATTGTGTAACTTAGACAATATGGTGGGCCTTAATCATCCCCATATTGTCTATCATCTAGGCTTGGCATCTAAAAAAGGTCATCATATCACCATCTCTATGCCACCAACCCTCCATGTCATTGTAGGGTCTACAATCATGTCTAAATCCATAAGACAGGCCCCTATCCATGTCTCTACATTAACATGACTAACTACCACCCATCTAACTACTCTTGTGGCCATGGGGTTTGTGATCTATATTCCCTTCTAAACGGGAACAATGTACTCAAAAATCTAACCCATAACTAGTGAGTGGTGGCTAAATAGCCATGCCTCATAGTGGGAAATATAATATAGGTCATGGTACACATCACCCAAGATGTACACATGCTATGGGTAGACCCTACCCTACTCCAACTACAAAATGATGGGGACCCAACTATATAAAAGAGTACTCACTTTCTTGTTACTTGATGATCTAGCTACAATTTGGCCTATGATAATTTCTAAAGAGGTCATATAGAAATATCAAGAATCAAGGCCAACCTAACTCCCTTCTAGCATGTTAGCTAGGTGTCTCCCATATAACCTACACACATGGTCTTCTAATCATCTAGAAGGCCCTCCAAAATTAATCTCCCCCTAGATGAGGACCCCACTATGAAATACATGTCATAAAAGTGATCTTATACTCTCCTACAACCCATGGAAAGTAGGAAGTGTTTTTCCCACATCCCAATAGGTTATTTTCTTTCAACATATCATGATAGAAGGATGGATCAACAAAGCTTGTGAATCTATCCAAGACTAGCTCTCATAAATCTCTAAGAGTTAGCTCTGCTATTGGGTATCACCCCAACAAATGTAAGAACCCTATGAGATGACATTATAAGATCTCTAGAAAACCTAAAAAAATATAAAACTATTCAAAAACACCAAAACATCATTAAAAAATAAGAAAACTCCCCAACATTGGACAAACTAGACACACTATACTTGTTTATCACATTTATCAAGGGTGAACACATGTTCTCTGATCCACTTGTGAATTTTCCATGTTGAACTACAAATCACCCAAGAAAATGTATTATTGCAAAAATGAACAAATGGTGTTAATACTAGTGAATGGGTCTACCAACTAATTGAAACTTTGACTTGACCCTAAATCTAGAAAATGACAACTAAGTCAAAATGGAGCCTACGTATTCCTAGCTAGGACCCTACCTTTTCACCCTATTTATCCTAAATGTGACTAAATAAAACTCATAGATGTAAAAAAAACAAATTTGGGGTGAAAAGTATTTTTCTTTGAAATGTGTACCTATGGTTTGGCCTAAGATAGAGACATTTTCATATCCATAATCCCCATATGGTAAGCTCTCTATTGACTATAATTTCACCTGAATCCATTGTTGTCAATTGTCCAAAGCTCAATATTCAATCAAATCAATATGCATAAATTAATTCAAAAATTGTCTAAGAATAAATGTATAGATTATGATTTTTCTTTCCAGCACATCATTTATCTTGCAAGTCATTTTGGGTAGGTGAATCAAGTATATTATGCACCCTACTACAATGATACATCCTCTTGCCTGCGTTTTTCCTAAAAAATTTGATCTAATTAACTATTTTAAATGCATAGGTAGTAATCTCAAACCTTGCATTCAAATGGTGAGTATACTCATCTATGTTTCATTACATTTTTTTCTGGAACTTCTAGATGTTGCTTAGTCAATCTCTAGGAATCCTTCCATTTGTTATTTCATGTTTCTTTGATCTTTTTCCAAGTTTCTACTACATGTAACTTTGTCATTTTTATTTTCTTTCTAAAAAAATGATGTGTTTTCCCCATTCCTATTGAGTCACCCTAAGGTGAATGACACCTACCCCAATAAATGAATAACTAGTGGAAGTGACAAATGAGTCATTTTTTTCTTTTTGTTCATCTTTCTCTTCTATGGCACCTTTCTTTAAGACTTTTTTTTAATTGATGTGTGTAAGTGCTTAGAAACCCTAAGAAGATCCTTTTCCATATTTTTTTTGGAAGATCCTATAGATATAATATTTTATCTTTTATGAGGGGAGATCCTTCTTTTCACTCTAGAGTTGTGAATCTACATGCAAGACATAGACAATAGAACTTGATTAACATACAACTAGTTCTATTATAAAGCATCTCAAACCTTAGAGGAATGAAGATACTAGATTACACACATCTATGTTTCTTCAAATAAATCCCACACATCTACAAAGTCTCTAGGTTTCTCTATTCAATTTGTTCACCAACTTCTACTTCTGTAGCAACAACTTTCAACCTATTTTCGTTGTCTTTGTCTTCAACTCATTTGTCAACATCCATCACATAAGGAGAACCTATAGGAAGGAAATAATAAAGAAAGATTATAAATCTAGGCCCTCGAGGATAATTCCATTAATTACAAATCTTGTGTTCTTGGGAATTTCAAATATCTAGGTTTTTGAAGTTGCCAACTCTCTTTATAATTTTAGTGGATTAATTTGTTTAATTAGTTTAAATTTTTAGTGTAGATTAAAATAGAATAGGTGTAGGAAACATTTCTCTCTCCAAGTTTATAACAATTTGTCACATTGCTTGGATTTAGAGTTGACTTAGATTTTATTATTCTATAGATTAACTTGAATTTCAACTCATTTATTGTAAGTTATTTTAAAAAGAAACACTGTATCAAATTCAAAACATTTCAAAACTATTGCAAACCCATTCATGGAGGCTACAAAAAACTCATATACAACTCAAGTATTCAACCTACAAAATCAAATGAGCAATCAATCAAATTGAAGACAACCCTTTTCACATTAAAATGAGCAAGAAAGCACCTTTGATTTAGATAATCAAGTAACACTTTATTGTAAAACAAAGATAAGAATCAAATCATTTAGAATTATTTGCACACATAGGAATTCCTAGTTTGTTTTCCTATTAAAGAATTCAAATTATAAAAGGGAGAAGAACCATATTCTATCATCGTTTTTAGTATTTGCATTCTAGTGAATTAATAATGTTAAGTAAAATGCAACCAAAAAAGAAACTAGTTAATTTCATTGCATGCATGTTAGATTAAGTTTTCTAAACATAAAAGTGCAAAAAAAGGTAAAATTGTCTTGGAATTTTATTTGCATGCATATTAGTCACTTCTTCTTATATTCCATTTTAAATTGCATTCAAATCAAAAGGGAAAAATTAATTATTTCAGTTATGATTATTCTTTGCAAGTGTGTTAGTTGGATTAGCAAGTTTTATTTTAGCAATGTTATACACTTGAAACAATTGAAAAGCACAAAAACACACACAAAAAAAGTACTCCAAAAAGAAAAATAAAATAAAAACATTAGGTCTAGGGCCTAAATTTGATAGTTGTATGACAATATTTAAGCATTTTTGGCATAACATACAATCAAATTTTTAAAAAGATTGTATGACATAAAAGGAGAGATTTTAGTTAGACTGTCAAAATTTATAAAGGATTATGATGATATATATAGTTTATATATAATCTAAATTATGTTAAATATGATATATATAGTTTATAATGATTATATATAGTTTATATATGATTTTGTTTATATTTGCATTTGATCTAGGAATCTCCCAAACATAGCTTTTGAATCACAAAACCAAACAATTTAATTTAAAATGAACATAAATTTGTAACTTGCTAACAAACACAAATTTGTTTAAGCATTTGAATCATTTGAGGAAATTTCACTCATCCATTCTTCACTCCCATCTACACTTGGGCATTTTAAGCCCACGTGTGTCTAGGAATGAGAATGGACTAAGTTGAGGTAAGTCTAAGTGAACTAAGAGAAGTACTAGCTCTCACCATTGTAGAATCTTTCCATATAAAGAAATTATCTTAAAAATCACCAAACAAGAAAATGAATGTACAATAGCCATCAAGTTGGAATTTTAAGAAGCCCTTTTAGATATATAAACTATTCATGTAGAAATCACTCTTGGAAATACTCACCAAGAACTTTACAACACACAAAGAGAAGTCATGCAACACTTAATAGAACTACAACTCAACAAAACTACTATCCACAATGAACCATTTCCTCTTAAATAGATAAATCCAACAAGAATAGTAATTGTCCCTCAAACAAACATCATTGCCACATTCAATATGTTCCTTGCACTTGAAGAGGGTAATCCTTCAGATACTCCTCCACTACATTTGCTTTTGTCATGTGACTGGGAATGATCTATCCATACACAAACCACACATGTGCCCCCATTTTTTATTCACACACAATAGTGGTGAGTTAGATTTAGAGAATGTAAGCCTTGATGTTTTCCAAGTTTATTTGGAAGCATACAATTATTGCTCTCTTTGTAATACCATTAACAAATGAAATATTAAATTCATACCTAAGTCTAGCAATCTAGAACTAGTAGCCATTCATGTTGAAAAGTTCCTTACAAGATTATTACCAAACTCCTTGTTCTTTGTTTGTGGTACTCACTTCCTATTATCATTCATTTTGAGAAAATATAGTTTCTAAAGACTAGATACATCCTAGACAATATTATTACTATTTGGGAAGGAATAGAATGGGCTCATTTCTCTCAATAGAAAACTAATTCCATAATAATTAATTTTACCAAATCCTATAACTGTACATAATGACCATTCATTCTTGTTATGCTCCAAGCATTGATGTTTGGTGCTAAATTCTATCACTACTCAAATTAAATTTATAGATGCCTTCAATTGTCTCACAATTAATGGTAGGTAATCCTTCTATTTTAGACTCTACAAGTCCATTCAATAGGGTTGTTCACTTACCCCTATTTGTCATGTGTTGGTTGCAAAAGTCTTTGGCTACTTTCTTTCTATACAGTTTCTTAGAAGCGTGTCAAAGGTATTTTCCTTCTCAATACCTAACAACATCTTGTTAATGGCCACTTTGTCAATGACTCTATTTTCACTCTTTTGGAAGAAGAGGATAATGTCAAAAAAGATCTACAATATCTTGATACTTTCTATTTAGCTTCAAGATTTGACATTCAATGATAGAAAATACAATGCTATCATTAATCTTTCCTACCTACACCTCCCTAGCTTGATATCTTTCGCTAGAAATGGATTGGTCATGGTGAGACTTTAAGGTTTCATAGAATTTTTTTTACTTTTCATTGTTCTTCTTGTTCTTTTTCATAATCTATTATTGCTTGTGTTGAGAACAAATTGCATTATTAGATAGCCAAACCCCTCTATCTTTTTGTGAATTTAAGATTTATTTTAAGGTACTTGCTACAATGCATGTCTATTACTCATCTTGTAAAGCTCCTTCTAAGGCCTCCTACCAAAAACTTGAAAATCTTTTAAGGGGTTTATTAAGGACTTCTTCTAAGCAAGGAAAGGGCTTCCAAAAATAACTTAGAATTTTTTCTCTTCCCCATGATTCTAGAGGTCTTGGTATCATTGATACCAATCAAAGCCTAAGTCCAAGTCTACCTATGTCTTGGTCAGAACCATTCCTCATCTTAAAGAAGAAAAGGAAGAAGTTTCCATTATAGGGTGGAAGGCATATCCTAATGGCCAAGACCTCCTAAATGACTAGGGGAAAACCCCTTATTGTGACCTGCCACCTCCTCCCAATGGTTCTATAGCTCTTATAGATTAGCATTTTGGCTACTTTTACTTCTTTTTTATTCTATTTAAGGCTTTTTCTTTCCTAGACATTTCAAGTGTGATTCCATTCCACCCAGTTTTTTGTTAATTAGTGTAAAATATCTTATTAAAGTGATATAATAGACATGCATTCATTAAAAAAAAAGATAATCATTGCATTCAATTATATCATGCCCTAATCCTATAATCTAATCACGTGATCGTGCTTTTATCAAGAATGATCCACAATCAAAGGGCAATCATCCACATTTGCATTGAAATCGAGCAAAGAATTTGATAAATCTACCTAGCAATCATTCTAGAATTCATGTGCATACATTTGAAGCATGTTGTCTATCAAGGTATTTTTAAATATTGCCAGCTTGACAAAACAACTCTTAAGAGTGTAACATAAAATATCATTATCTAGCAATCCTCTTTGATGATAATTCATATACCATAACCTAGAGATTATCATAGGTCAAGTTTGTAGTTACAAAACAAGATTATAGCTACATTTTAGATCTAGATGTGTGAGATCAACCCAATACAATTCAAAAAAGACTAATCTAATTATGATCCATATACATGACAGTCTAGAACATTTATAGAGTCCAAGATGCATCCACTTCATTCTCTTTATCAATGACACTCAATCTTCAATCATAGAGCTAATGATATCATCCTTCATTAATTATTATTTGTGGCATGATTATACTTAATGTCTAATATTAATTGATCCATACTATTCCACTCCATCTAATCCTAAGCAAAACCATAAAAACTAAATTCTTTATATTAATTTATGCTTGAATATGCTTATTTACCTAGTTAACCTAAATAACCCATATTTTTTCTTTTCAAATTAGAAAGACCAGATTTTAAGTAAATATAACTAAAGAAACCCTCTACTATAAATTGCGAATACAAACGATATCAAAGGCCAGATATAAATCCTCCACAAGTTTAACCTAAAAATCATCCCTCAATCTTAAAGGGAAAATACAAATTCTGAGTAAATTTAACCGCAGAGATGCCTTTCAATCACAAAGGCTAAATGCAAGTCTTACTAGATTAAGAGTAATGATGCATGCCAATAATAAAGACCAGATTCAAATCCTTATTAAATTAAACAAACTAGGCCAGATACAAACCATAAAGACGGGTACAAACCATAAAGACCAGATACAAGTCCTCGCTCGACTCCTATGCCTATTAGACACAGCCAAAGACACCGAAAATGCTCTATTTATTCATACTATCAGACTAGCAGGCAAGGAAAGATGCAAATCATAAAGACAAGATGCAAATCCTGATACAACTAATCCTACTATAGAGTCATGGATACGAGCGAAGACATAGAAAACAGCATTATCAGCACTGAATGAAGAAGCTCTTCCAACCAAAAGCGCTGCAGGCGCCGCTTACACTACTACCAAAGCGAGTATGCGCCACTCCTCCACAATTAGCAGCGTTGTAAGCAGCGGCAGTCTGTCCTTGGTATACAAACTCATATCCTCCATGCAAACTGTTGCCTATATTAGAACACCCACATTTACTGTAACGAGCAGCCTGGTTATTACACCCAGGCCCTTTCCATACAGTAAAATAACTACCCACACAAGGCTTTAGAAACAACAGGCATACCAGCAATATTGCTATGTATTTCAAAACGCTAGTTTTCTTCATTGCGTTACAATTCAATGTAGTTAGGTATACAGAACAATGCTTATATGTACTACTGGACGAGTTGTGCTCTGTATTTATAGAGGAAATCTGGGTGTCAATATCATAACTCCGTCAAAATGACATTTATGATTCGTCTTGCAGATTTTCTCGAGTGCTTACCAATGAGATAAGATAAGATGTTAATATCTACTATAGGCTAAACGACAATTTTCTCTTTGCTTAATTTCCACTACATGAGATCAGATATTTACGCCGAAAGACCTGGTTTACGGACGTAAAAGTGGCAGATGCGCATGTGACCACCTATATTCCCGTGTTATTTTCCGCCGACGGAGAAGCCAACTGGGAAGAGGTTAATATTTAAATTGTAAAAAGCGCAAGTTGAGGGAAATATTGATATTCTGATTCCTCATTCCTTACAGTTGAAGTCACGGAATACGGTGAAATTGAACTAGATTTATATTTAATAGTATTTTTTTATTATCATATGGTAAGATATATTATGATAAGTAGAAGGTATTTTTGGCAGCATATCAAATTATGATATTTTATTTCAGGGTTCAACTCTGTAGTTTCTGAGTCAAACACATGACCCCAAACACATGAAATATGGGTCATGTGTTTGACTTAAAAACTAGGCAGGTTAACCCGAGATAAAATATCATAAGATATATTATCTTATATTATATTAGTGTAGATATTTCATTATATTATAATGCAAAGGTAATATATAATATTTAATATCTATTACCTATTATATCTTACATAATTATTACACCGAGAGGCGTTCTACACTCACAGCAAGGGCTAAAAGATTCAGATTTCCGTAAATAATTAAGATTTAGATTCCATGTAAACAAAATTCATAAAATGTGTAAATAAATAAATTCGTGGAAGCCAAATGGATAGAAAAATAGAAAAACTTGGGCAGTTATGGAGTGAAATCTTTATTACAAGTAATTTATAAATGCCAACAAATTGGAAGATATCTCTCGACTTATTGTACATATATTATATCTTACATAATTAAAAGATATTATAGGTGGCAATAGCTACATTTTATATTTATATTACCTATTACTCTAAAAGATATATGGTAAGGTATTATATTTTATGATAGGATGGTAAGATAAAATCATAAGGTATATATATATATATATATATATATATATATATATATATATATATATATATATATATATATAAAATAGTTAAGCGTTTATAATTATGTACGGGTAAAAGTCTTATATCAAAACTTTAAAATGTCTTAGACCCATTTTAATATAAAACCAATAAATAAAATATATGTTAAATGGTATAATATAAAAAATATTGATAATTGAGTTCTTACATCGCAATGTAGATCTAAGGATTTTGAGATCAATGTTAAACATTACTAAAGAATTTGATGGCTTAAATGTTAAGAGTTAAAATTAGTAATCTTACATTGGTGTTGCAAGCTTTTGCAGCCTAAAGCTTAAGCCCTAATTTTAATGCTTAACTAAGCCATCAAATTCTTTCTTCAACTTTCGAATACATGTGCATTTATTCATCATGACTTTTTTCTTTAGTTGGTATTTGTAATACCATGTCCTCCTCAAATTTGAAAAGGCTAAGATTGTGAGGATTGAATAGTTGAACAATATCACTAATATTATTTATTTTTTATAATTACTCCATTTAAGGTATAAAGTAGCCTTATTTGTTATCTAATATCTCCTCTAGTGTATAATAATCAATAATATCCTAAAACTTCTAATATGCCTCCAAAATTTAAAATTGAATTATAAAATGACTTTATTTTTAATCTAAAATTTAGTATCATGGATGTAGTAAGTAATTAAAAAAATATTTTATCAAAGTCAACTGTTTAAGAGAAAACAATTTGTGATTGAGAATAATAGTATAGAATGTTGTTATCTAGGATGTGGAAGGTGGGAAAGTGCATTTATTCCCTCAAAAAATGACTAAACATTGTTTAGTACTATAGAATTTTTCATGTCATTAAATCATTTAAGATATTTATTTCGGGCTCTGTTCCTATCAAAATTCTCTATTTTTAGCAAAGAAGGCTTGTTAAGATTTTAAAAAATATGTAAGCATTGTTTAATTGTACACAACAATGCTTTAATGCACACATGAAATTATGGAAGAGGTATTTTCTACACAGTCACTATCGTTCCTCTCTACAAATTCAGGCCAAAAAAATTTTAAAAAGATTAAGTTGTAGGTCCACCTTATTTTCTTTGTATTTTGGAACTTTTGGATTTTTGGGGAGAGGACAGTCCATGGCCTAGCCTAGCTGTCAAGCAATTTTTTAGTCTCAATTATCTATATGAAGTTGCCCTTCAAATTTTAAGGCATATTTTATTTTATTTTTATGTGTACACACACACATATTGATGACTAAAATGATCAAATATGGCTATAGCCATCAAATTTAGGCCTTGCAAGGAGTTACCCACCCTAATTTCATACCCTTTCAATTTTGAAATGGTAAGATATATTTTTATTGAAAAACTCAAGACAATTTACATTAGAGTCAAAGAATTCAGAAATATTGTTTGAAGTTATAGACATCAACCATACAATTACATTAACTATGTTTTTGTTGAGTTACTCAAAAATACCTAAAAAAAAAAAAGTTAAACCAAAACATTTCCATGAAGTTATTTATTATGCTCATGGCTACTTTTTATATTTTAATGCATAAAGTCATGGATTACCATTAGGATTTTTACTTTCTACCCATTTTATATAACTTTTTATAACGATCTTGTGGTTCATAAAAGTTATGGCATATAAGTGTTTCTGTTATCAATATATGTAATATGTTAAATACACCTTTTAGGTTAACTAGGCACCTCAAGAGTAACATCTTTCAATATTTTTTATATAGATGATATTTTAAATACATATAGGAGAAGGATGTTCACTCTTAAAGCATTTCTATTGAATATATATTAAACAATTATTAGATCGACAAAACCCTAGCTTGAAAATCTTCCACAAATTCCTTCACAAAACTTGGAAAATGTCTTTGAAACCCTAGTGTTTGATCAAAAATCCTTTGCACAAACTGTTACAGCCTTTGTGATGCATTGGAAAATTTTGAAAGATTGATGAAAACCTATTGGGAACTATTGTGGTTCCACTATTCTTCAATAAAAACTTAGGAAAAAGAGATCAAATCAATCACCTTCACCACAGGTATCACCACAACTTGTCCCGCTAAAAGCACATTGCATTCCTTGCAACTCAGTCTTAGAACACATACAAGGCACTAAAATAGGTCACCCCAACATTCCTCATCTATGACAAACTTTTAACCCACAATAAAATCCCTCTTTTCCCTTTGTCACACTCACCCCAAGTTCTCCCAACTCACTATAGACTTTGCACCTTCTTCGCAATACATCCCTACACTTGGTACATTTCTAGCTCTATGTTATTTCCTTGAAAGGCTTTCCTTCTCCTTGTCAAACTTCATAACTAGACCTCCCAAATGAACTTCATCTTCAACATAGTCCTCTTCAAACTCTAGCCTCCAATACACAATATTGTTTCAAAATTTTGGCATAGCCACCCAAAGCTTACATGTCCCTAGCATCCTTGATCTAATCTCAACTTGTCCTTAGCAATTATTGCTCACTCGACTTCCTTGCTTTAGCACTTTGAATCTAATGCCTTTCCCATGCCTTCACTTCAAGGATCCAACAAAGTAATTAAAAGATAATTCTACGAGGCTATCCAAGATTATAATCCTCTTTTGAATCATATCTATCACAACCAAGAAGCTTGATGAAATAGATATAGATGGAGACAAATAGATAGAGATAGATAGAAAGATGAAGATGAAGAGAAAGAGATAGAGATATAGAGACATAAAGAGGGACAAAGAAAGAAAGAGAGATGGAGGAAGAGAAAAAATGCATCACTTTGATAATTTGTTCATCATAGGAAACCATCTTTCTATTTTTAAGCCTACTTATCTAACGACGCTCAATATCCTTCCTTTGTTCTCTAGAATTGGGGAAGTTTCTTTAAATCATTTAGGTATACACTCAATTATGTTGTATCTACAAAAAAATGTAAGAAAACAAGCTTATCCAATTGAGGTAGAAGATGTGTAGAATTTGACAAAAGAAAGACTTGATGAAATGATTAATTAAATTAGAGGTTTTGATATGACAATAGGTGGAAGTCCCTATAATAATCTAATAGGAAAGAACAAGAATACAAGTGATGGGCTATAGGCGAAGCATTCCTCTATTCATAATGGGACTAATTGTGGGCTTGGATGTTGCCAATTACAATCATAGGGTTTGATTAGTCATGCTAACCATGGTTTCCTTTTGCAAGGATTGAATGAAAGCCTAGAGGATGTGGAGAAAATCAAATTTCATAAAAAAAAAGGCACTTAGATTTAGAAAGGGAATACTATGAAATGTTGGAAAACTCAGACATCATTTACATTTTCACAATAAAGAAAACACAAATATGATAATAATATTATTGAGATCTTCATGTCATTTTACATTGCAATACAATTGGCTTTATAAAGCCATTTATTTCCAGTATAACTAACCTATGAGAATATAAGTTCCCACAAACTAACAATAGATTTATCTAACTATTAATTTACATAAGTCACTATGGTGACTTTATTTTTAATGTAAACCTTAGTATTCTAACATGCCCCCCCTTCAGGTTTACATTACACAAAATAAACATATAACAAAACATGTTGATTACGCAAAATAAAAATACATTCTTCAGAAGATTTTTCTTTGAAGAAACAAATTATGAATTATGTGGAACTCCATCAATCTGCCTCTTAACCCTTGTAAAGGTGCAGTCGAGCCTAAATTCTTGAGTCCCTGGATTACCACCTCCCCAAACTCCTAAATCACAAATCCCCCAAATTATTGGACAATAATCCATGCTGAGCTCCACAAGGCCCCATCAACTTGTCTCATGACCTTCATAAATGTATAATTCCCAAAATCAAAAACATTCAAACTATTTGGTAAATAATGCATATTGAGTCCACCAAATTCCTTCTTGTCTTCAAAAACTAAACTTCTCAATATATGCATTCTTTCAATTTTGTTAGCATTTAAAAAGAAAGCATAAGAAGACACAAAAAGATATGTTTCTTTTTCAAATCACCATCTCTGATCAAGAAGCTGACTCAAGATGATGAAAACTCCTCCAATCTCTGGTGCCTCCCACATCCAATTCAATGTGCTTACACTTTATCCACTTGAGGTTGCATGTCAACCTCCAAAATTCCTATCAGGTGTAGCATTCAAACCTTCAATGGAATCGGCATATGAGTCTCCCAAATTTTGATCAAGCATAGCTTGGATGGCATTGAGAACACAAGCATAATGTGTCGCCATGTTCAAATGCTAAAAATAATGATGTCAATTTTGACCAATGATCGACCCATACACTAGTCAACCTTATACCTCCAAAAATAAACCACAACCTTAGTTTTCTTATCACTCCAATGCATACAAGTTTTATCATTGAAACCCAAATAAATAATTACATGTACAAAACCGACACAAAAATAGTGGAATGAGAAACCTTATAACTCCACACCTTTTAATGTCTATTCAAAAATTCCTTTATGATACTTATACATCCCAGATGCATAAATAAATGTCTACAAGTTTCAAACAACAAGCCTTCAAGATACTTATTGCTCCAAATCCATATAGTGAATATACCAAAATGTCTACAAGTTTTAAATAGTAAACCTTCAAGCTTCTTATTGTTCCAAATCCATATAGTGAATATTACAAAAACTATTGTAAGACATAATCGTTTTTCAAACTCATGACCTATTTGTAATCACTACTTGAAACATTCACAAATCTCACCAACTCACCTATTTACCATGCTTAATTTTCACTAGCACACTATTTTCCTTAACACATATCATGGCATCACAAAGACTTCTCAAGTAGATTTGTTTTCATGCTTTTCTATTACTTGGAAACTACACCTTACATGGTTGGTAAAAGGGGGCTCGAACAAATAATTATTCACTAATAATAGTACTGACAAATGCATACATTAATAAATCTCAAAATAAAAATTAACGCAACCATATGCTTTCTCAAATTTCAAATACCCAACAAACTCAATTCTTGGTGGCTTGCAATAACAAAGTAAAGTTCCTTAAACCACTCCTTCCATATGGTGCCAGTGTATACATAGATATATTTCTTCATTCACTAGGATTTATGGTACCTTATACTACATAATATTTATATCCAAGATAAGTAATTCATGACGTGCATTGATGGTGACCAATATCCACTTGAATGCCAAGGCCCATAAGTTTGAACCATTATCTCAAATATTGCAAAATATCTCAATTATTTTAGAGGACAATGGTTACTTATCCAACGAGGAGTTGGAGAAACCAAACATGCTACTTCTCTACTAGGTTAATGTCTCAGACACTAATATCCATCATGCACATTGCTTTCTATTCGCTCTTCCCCTCGCAAGTTACAAGCACAAAAATTGTTTAAGCTCTTAAATACCATATGTTGGAAAACTTAGAGATCATTTACATTTTCACAATAAAGAAAACACAAATATGATAATAATATTATTGAGGTCTTCATGTCCTTTTACCTTGCAAGTCTTTGCATATGCCCCAACTTCACATTCCCAAGATATGCATGCATGCAACAAAGCCCATACACATGCGAATATTGATCAAAACAAAAAAAGGAAAAAAAAAAGGTTTGCAATCTCCTAGAAATATGTACCACTTATTTATTTCTTTTAGCAACTCAATTTTACAAGGGTGAGTGGACGATCATGATGGGCCAAACGCTACCCTGAAGTGGAAATGTAAATGTGAAAACTGACTTATGTAACTTCATGTCAAATATTGAATGAATTTTCTATACAATCTAGAAATAAGGTAGTAATAAAATTTGTAATAAATTGAATTTAGTTTATGGGCTACTACTTTTTTTTTCAAAAAATTTAAGAATACTTTGGTGAAAATTGGATATTTCAATGAAGCACTACTAATATTTTTCAAAAAAAACATAAAAAGTAGGTGTCATTCCGACCAACTTAAGTATGAGAAAAAGATAATATTTTTCCTCCATGATTTGGATTTGAGTAAAGGACACATGATAATATGCGACACATATTTTTTTGTATTTTTTAAGTAAATAAATAATTATTTATGAATTCTTTACTGTGACTTTTTTAAAATATTAAAAATTAATTTTCTAGCCAACCTAACTTGGTCAAAAATATATGAAACTCAAAAAATTTAAATTTTAATGCATACCTCATAAATCCTAGAATGGGATGCATCTTTTAGATTTAATAAAGGATTAATATATTGAAAGTTATGGATTTTTTTTATATGTATATTAATCAAGAAATTAGACATAGCATATGTAGAAAATTAATAATAATTACCTATTTTAAAATTATTATGAGATCTCTATTATATTTTTAGAATCTTAATAGTTTCCTCTATAAACCCTTTTCATTTGATTAAATGTAGTTACAAAAATGTCTGTCAGCTTCAAGGATGAAATTGTGGAAAATTTCAAGATAACACTAAATGGGTGGTTTTGCAAGATTTAGGGCTCCCACTTGCCTAATTATGAGGTAGTCCCAAGGAATTTTTTGAGGGAATCCATATTTGAGATAGAAATATTAACATCCTTTCTATCCAAATCTAAATATTAGTCTAAATGTTAGCACTTTTTCATCTAGCAAGTTTTTTCTCCATTGCCATTGTTTGGCCCATCATGTATACTTTAAATTTTCCATATGCAAAATAATGTTTGCTTTTTCCACAACTTGTCTAAGATTTACATTGATATCAATAACTTATAATCTATGTGGATCATGTATATCCTGAATAGACATTTTACTTCTCCAAATATAAATCTATTGATGGTGCAAGATGATTAAAATGGACCGGGCCATTCATTTTCCCATTGTACTCTAGAATTCTACTATGATATCATAATTAAAATACCCATTCTCTCAGATTTTGGCAAGCTCATTTTAGAAAAATAGAAATGGCCAAATATGGTGGAGATCCTCCACTATTTTTACTTTAGAAAGTCTTTTTAGGTCTTACATATTTAAATATACAATGTTTAAGATATTTTCAAGTCTTCTATACATTATTGTAAATACCTTATCATCCCTTCTCTAGTCACCTCAAGGTCTCATTTAATTGGCTTCATGATGTTTATTTCTTAGCAGTCTTTCAAGACTGACATCTAACCATAATTTGTTTAATTATTTAAATTAATTTGTCAAAAAATTAAATTTATAAAAATTATATATATAATTGAATTATATTTACTTTATATAAAAATTTAAAATATAACTATATTTATTGCTATATACTATTTTTTTTTTTATAAACAGGTGAAATGTCTATTATATAGGGATGGAAAATTATAGTAGCCCCACCCTGTTAACAGTATCTTCAAAAAAATAGCTACCATCAAAAACTAGACAAATAGACATATTAACTTAGATTACTTTCCATCAAGAATTACCACTCCCTCCTCATCACAGGCACAGGTGTACTAGGGGCACTCATGAGACAGCACAGGAACATTCATCATCCCAGCTATCTCCTCAACCATCTTCCTCATGTTCAAGACTCCTAGCAAGATATCATGCAGATGCCACATTTCAGATTCATGAAACTCTACGGATTGGTCCGCACTCTCAATCATATCCTCATGAGTTAGTATTGATGTCACTGCAACAGAAAGGAGTGTAGCTACCACCATAGATTGAAACACCCCAAAAACATTCCAGTGACCTCTATAAGTCCCAAGGTCCATTAATAGATTGGCCATTACCACTCTAACATTAGCTCCGTCCTTCCCATCTACCTCTTTTGTCATTTTCAATGGCCTAACCAACCACTCCTGAAGGATAGGATTCTTGATTTCCTTATCCAGATCCTTCATGAAACCATCCAAGGACTCCTCTGCCAGGATCTTTTTCAATCTCTTCCAGGGAGTATACTTTCTCCTCATCTTTCCTCATATACTATAACTTGACCTAGCTTTGGGAACCTGCCTTCTCCTGGGAACACTGAAAGGCCTCTTACCCTTGGCATCCTCACCTTCTGCACTCTCCATAGCACTGATTCATAGAGAGAAATGCAAAGAAGAAAATGGGGAAAGTTTGAGAGAGGGAAGAGGAAAGCCTCATTAAAAGAGGCAATAACTATCTTCTAAAACCCTGCCATCTCATTAATGCTATTTGCATCAACACATGTCCTCGGTCCTTTCGCACACTTTAGCAATGCAGGACTTGATTTTTCATGATTTCCCTAGATTAACATGCCAACCCATTATCGGGGGATTATTATATACCATTTTTATATAATATAAATTACTATATTTATTTCCAATCTCATACTATAATATATAATGGTATATTTATATTGAATATATTGTATGTTTAATGCTTTTTTATATTTATTTTTAATTATATATTTATTTTATACATAAGTTATTATATTTTATTTATATTTATTATTATACATTATTAAATATAGATATAAAATAAGATATAATTACTATATATAGTATTATAATGAAAATGAGAGAGAAGATAATCAATCTACTTTACACTAAAACAAAATTTCACTCAACAAACAAGTAATTAAGAAAAGTGAGATTATTGGAGAATAGTGCCATTCTTTGCCCTATTCTTCCAAGTGATAATGCAAACATTGCTTTCACAAATAAGAAAGTGTAGCTCCACATTAATTACCCCTTTGCTCTCTGATTTGATCTCTAAAAAGTCTTTTATCTTGACAAGGATAAGGGCATTATAGGATAGTCCATATGTGCCTCCAAAAAAGCAAGAAGAGGATGGGCTAGCATGGAGGATTGACAGTCAATGTTCATCAAGAGGTGTACAAGATGATTCAAATTTCATTGGTCATTTGATTTCACCAGTCATTGTTGTCATTTTGTCATCGTCGAGAAAGCAAAAGAAGTGAGTGGTGGAGGTTAGCAGTAGAACGCTGGGATTTATTAGAATAAGATTTTTCCTAAGCAACAATTTATGTGCCCACATGTTCTCTATTACATTAACAATGTGACACTACTTTTCCTCGACATTAGATTTTAGTTTTCTTTTATAATTTTATCATTTCATCTTTGATTGGTTGATTAGGATTGACATGGATGTATATGTTTATGTATTAGTTTAGATATTTGGTTGATGGAATTTAAATGAGAGATGATTTTTACTTATCTTTAATAAATATGTTATATACTTAAATAATGGCTAAGTTTAGAATTAGTTAATTTAAAATATAATTTTAATGGAGTTTTAAGTATAATGTTTAATAACTAAAAATATGTAAACTAATATAAATGTATATAAAAAATATTTTTAATTTGTTTTTATGTACCATTTTATCTAATTTGTTTGTTGGTTGTTTTTTTGGTCGGAAAACATAATCAAAATTTCATTAGGATATTCTTAACATTTGAATATAGATCAAAATACCAATAAATCATGATGGTCCAAGACTCAAGACACTTATATTTGTGAATATATATCTTGTGTTATCTTGTTTTATTTCTCAACAATCTTTCAAGATTAACATCTAACTAGAATTTTCATAATTATTTTTAATTCGTCAAAGAGTTAAATTTGTAAAACAAATTATATTTACATTAAATATATTATATATTTTATATTTATCTATATTTATTATTGAATTATATTTACTTTATATATAAAATTAAAAATATAACTATATATTTATCATTATATACCATATTTTATATAATATAAAATACTATTTTTATTTCTAATTTCATATTATAATATATAATGCTATATTGATATTGAATATATTCTATGTTTGATGTTTATTTATATTTATTATTTTATTATATTTTTTTAGTGCAAATTGTATATTTTTAGTTCTATTGTTTTTTCTTGGTAAACTACTAACATGGGGTCAACTCCCTTTATATTAAACTTTAACCAAAGTTAACAAAGGTATGCAAGTTCAACATAAGAATAGTAAACAAACAAAAATAGGGTTCTTCCAAAATCCCTATAGTCCAACCAACCACTACCAACTATAGCAAACTACTAGCTTCTATATAATCTTCTATAGCATCTATCCATTACATAATGTCAAAGCATTTTCAAAAAAGATGATTAAACACTATGACTCCACCTCAGGCATTCTCATTAGATGCATAGTACTACCGTAGAATTTCATTCACCTAGTCGAACTCCACCTCCAGACTAGCAAGTTTCTTCAAAAAGGCCAGGCCCCACACGACTCTACATTTGTGACCAATAATTTTGGCTTCCCTTGTTTCCAAAACAAATGGCTGCCAATTCACTGCATTACCCATGAAATTCACTTTGTGGAGATCACTAGGAAACTACAACCCTAAACCATAGCACGCTATACCCACCACCTCCTTATAGCCACCTCTGAACTCTTGCTCAATAAATTCCTCCATCAACTTCTGGATAGTGGATTTCTCCTCATTTAAGTCTAACATTACCACTAAGAACATTGAAGATAAATCATTATTTATCCTATATCTATTGCAGTTCACCATAAAATCTTCTCTAAGGACCCACCCGATGGAAAAGAGAACTATTCCACTTTTCTAGTTTAAACACCATTCCCATTGTTTTATCAATGATATTACCTAAGAAAGATATTTATCTTTTCCTATAGAATAGCCGGATGGGAGTTTCCATCACTACCAGGACCAACCATGCAAAGAGCCACCACAACAAATGGAATGCCTTCCATCAATTTTCTCCATAAACTTTAACTCCGCTTGCACACTTCATTAACCTCCTCTCACTAAGCAGATTGGATAGCATGTCAATTGAGTGTATTGGCACCATCATTATTCTTCACCTCGTACAACAGATCATTCAAGTAAATGATGGCAAGATTCACTAGCCCGTTTACCTCAATATTCCCTTCCCTCAAAACGTGATTGAAAACCACTCTTTCATATCCTTCCACTAAACATAGGGCTTCGTTAAATAATATACTTAGTTTCCAATTTTCCATGGAAATGATTATAGGGCATTTATCACTATAATCCCCTTCCACCTCTACCTTCAAAATGCCAAGCTGATGACATAAATGTAGACGAAGGATAAGTGCTTAAAACTTTGGGCTTCATTGTTAGAGCCTTGCACTAACTTCTTCAATGCCTTCCCAATAATATTACCACTCCAATCTCTGACTAGACAACTTGCACACAAGACACCTAGATTTCCTTTCAAAGCCCCACCAAAATTTAGCTTTACCCAACCTTCTACACGTTGTGCCCACCTTGTCTCCCTTCTCCTTCTTTGGATGTCAACATCACCGACCCCATTAACGAGGATTTTTAGTTCTATTTATTATTATACATTATTAAATATAAATATAAAATAATATATAATTACTATATATATAGTACCATTTAAAATAACCTAGGGATAGACATGAGAGAAAAAAACAAATGAAGAAAATAGAGAGAGATTATGGAGGATGAAGGATGAGATGATACACCATTTTAAAAATCCAACAAGGTACTAATACTATGAAGAAGATTTGTTCTGAATGAAGCAGACATTGTTTCTGAGATTGAGCATGGGTATGCATGTCAACAAAAAGTTGTCTTGGAAGAGAAAGATCTTGTTTACCTACATATCTTGGTGTTAGAATGGTTTTATCTCTTTATATTATGGAAGTGGGTGTTTGAATGACAAATAGTAAGAGCGCAAAAAACCCATATGGAGGTAGTGAATGAACAAGGGACTGCATTAAAAAACACCATGAAAGGAGTGATTGAAAATCAATAATGGTTACGCCAACATCAAGAGCACATGTCAAGGCCTTGATGAAATGATTAATTCAATTGGATAGTAAGCCTCTTTTTGAATAACAAAACTTTTTCCAAAGTGGGATTTAACACAATGGGCTCCCATGACATAAAAATGGATGCCATTTTTTCGTTCTCAAGATCATTCCCATGTCATCTACAAATTCAAAAAAAAAAAAATTTATACCATGTCTAAATTTAATTTTATCTCATTGAATGCAAGGGGACCACATTACGAAACACATGAAAGGAGTGAATGAAAATCAATAATGGTTAGGCCAACATCATGAGCACATGTCAAGGCCTTGATGGAATGATTAATTCAACTAGATGGCAAACCTCTTTTTGACTAACAAAAGTTTGTCCAATGTGAGATTAAACACAATGGGCTCACATGACATAAAATGCATGCCATTTTTAGGCCTCGAGATCATTCCATATCACCTACAAATTCAAATAAAATAAAAATTTTCCCTCCAAATTAAATATTTTTAGACAGTTATGAATTCTCAATCTAAAATTATACCATGTCTAAATTTAATTTTAATCTATTTGAGCTCCAAATTATGTAACTGTTTGAAATTATAAAAACAATGATGGTCAATAAGTTTGATCAATCTTTCTATCATGTGCCATCCCATGAGAGGATGTATGATGGTAAGCTAGATGGAAAATAAACATGAAGTAGGTATTGACCTTGCTTATATTTGCAAGAGAATGTATATTCAATGTAGCTGGCAAGATGTGAAATATGAGGCTTGTGATAAACAAGCATACATGCTTCAAATAATGTGCATAGGTCAGGACTAATGGAATGCAAGGGAACCCAGGTGTAGTGCATGAAAAATTATTTAGAAAGGAGATGCATGCATTAAGAAATCTCGCCAAACATAAAACCTCACACATTTGAAATAGATACTAAGCAAAACATGAGGATTTTTAAATCCATTAAGATTATGCAAACTAATTCACGACACTTGAGAAAACAAAAAATGACATGGGCCATAGGGATACATGACAATCACCATTCACTTAAATACATAGCAATTGAACTTCTAAAAATCTTTTGCATACCCATTGCACACCAAAGTGCAATTGCTAGTTATATCCACTAGACATTGAAATATATATATATATATATATATATATATATATATATATATATATATATATATATATATATATATATATATATATATATATATATATATATATAGGTCTTATGAAATCTTTTTTATGTGTGGAAGAATATTCTATTTTTAAGTAGTTTTCGAAGGAAATTGATTTCGTCTTAGACTTTGTGGATATGTCTCTCTATCAACATCTTTTTAGTAAATATTATACTGTTACTTTGTCTTAATATAAAGTTTAATATATAATAACAAGTTGTACATAAAAACCAAAACACAATGATTTTTAAAAACAATAATAATAAAAGTAGAAATATAGTAATTAAATATAGAAATCACACACACACCAATTTTACTTTGCGAATGATAAAAAATAAATCTATATTATAGACTAATTAATTTTTATTTAGTAGAAAGCTATTATTTATTTTTAAAATATTAAAACATAATTTTTTAAAATATATATTAATATCTACAAATGAAACTATTAAAAAACAATATATAAGTATATAATACACATTTCAAAGTAAAAAAATAAAATAAAAGAATTAGCCAAATAATGAATGGGTAGCTTTTCCAAGAGTAAAATTAAAAGAAACAATGTTGATAAAATAAAATAATTCTTAACTAAAAATTAAAAGTTATACATCCATCTATATGTAGTAAATAAAATAGTTTTAAAGTAAAATATAATAACTCTTAAGTAAATAAAATAGATATTTCTCCATACCTTCTAGATAGATATATTTAAGATATCTATAGTAGTTATGTTCAAATCTGCTCTAGTCAAACATCATTATGTTAAGAATTGACATTCAAATCAATGCTAATAATTCTCAATCAATTTTTTTCTACGTTTACAAATTTGAGAGTACTAGGGTGATTCATTAAAATAAGTGGTGCAACTATTTTCTATAATGTCATTTTAACAAACTTTATTGCATTAGTAAAGATGCTACTCAACACAATGGCTAACATTTATTTTCTTGCCGTTGACCCTTAATGGTGTAGATGCATTCATGATGGACACACACGTATATTTTATGGCCATAGATGCATTCTATGTGGAGAATAGATTGTGTCATCAAAATTCACGGTTTTGTCCTCTAAGCCACCTTATGTTGCATCCACTCAATTGGTTCTATAGAGTGTTAGCTATAAACCCTTATAAGGGATTTTGATGCTTATCACACAAGTGCTCAACTCTTTAGGCACTCTTATAATATTTCTAATGAGGACAAGTTTCCAAGTGAAATTATAGAAACAAATGCCACTCCAATTCACTCAAAGACTATATCTAACCTAATCAATGATGTCTACTAGGTAACTAATTTAATTTTTTAGCAAAGGATGATAGTGGTCATTTAGAGAACTCTATTGAGGATTCCTCCACATGAATTTTATCTACTAGAATTATGGAGGACTTACAAAAGATTTACCCTAAGTTCTCTATGAACTACATACTAGCAATTGGGTCCACTTGATATTACTTATTATCAAGAAATTAAAGTTACATTGTTTTTCTTCAACTCACCTTGAGCTTTATCTAGACTCAAGATTTTCACCTTTTTACTTTGTATGATGATAGATGTGGTTTACACTACAATTATTACTTTCGGGAACTAAACCACCAATGTGTGTGGGTGATCTTTGACATTAATGGGATAATGTGGATACTATAAAATTATACACTCCTAATGATGGCCCTAAAAGAATGGCATTTTGGAATTGTCTTCCTAACAACTTCTTGTTTTCCAACTTGCTAGTTTGTGGTGACTTTAATATGATAGCCTCCCAAGGATAAACATGGCTTGATGTAAATGTGTTGGTGTATTAGAGAGCATAAATCATGGTTTTATTTCAAAACCCATTGGGGGTTAGTGGACCTAGATTTTTATGGTGATATTAACTTGGATTACATAGGCCACCTTATGAGCTAGTGAGGATAGAGTTATTATGGGACTTCATCATGTTCCACAGTTTGAACGATGTAATTTTAGCCTTTTCTTTCATAATGGTAGATTTTTTATAGTATATCCAGGGATCATTTTCACTATTCATAGTCCCATCACTTGTAAGGCTTAGTGGGTTTTTTTGCTAATTAAAATCCCATGCATGCAATTATTTCTTAACACATCACATCAAAGTCATCCTAGGACTATCCACCTCACTAGTAGAATTTATAACTTGGAGCCACATCACTCTTTCTCTTCTAGTTAGGTTTATTTTTGGGGTTTTCTTATTTCTAATACCACCACCTTCATATGAAATTTTGGCAAGAAATTTTCCCATGTCCAAAAATGCACAAGGTCCACTATGTCTAGAAAGTTTGCTCATGTGTCTTGTGAGCTTGAAGAAGATCCTTTTAATTTCTAGTTACAAACCTGGACTTCCAAGCTCTATCATCAACTCAAGGTTGTTTATGGTCATATGGCCAAAGGAGTTCAAATTTTAATTTCACTTATATTAGATCAAGGTGGGAGATAAAGTCTCAAAAGACTTTTCAATCTTTGCATCCCAATAAAAACAATTGCAAATATTAAATATCCTAAAACTAAGTCTAGGATGCTTTGCACTTTGTTAGATATTCCTAAGCATTCTTGGACCATTACAAGTTATCATTCTATACTTCCTAAATGTCTTGATATTGTTCCTAA
Organism: Cunninghamia lanceolata; assembly: GCA_027924645.1. Classification (NCBI taxonomy): domain Eukaryota; kingdom Viridiplantae; phylum Streptophyta; class Pinopsida; order Cupressales; family Cupressaceae; genus Cunninghamia; species Cunninghamia lanceolata. The sequence continues at coordinate 11,127,332 of BSBN01000534.1, read as the reverse complement.
CCTCTTAGCCAATGAACCAAATCAAATTGTAATGCTCAAATCACCTTGTGAGAGCTACACGACACACTTATGATCATGGCTAATAGTAAAGTATTAGGTTTATATGGATTTCCTTAAAAAATTTACAAGGATACCTAGCACTTCAGAAGACTATACTTTCTCTAGCTCTATAGATAAGCTCTTCATAAGGGTTACCTAGGGTCTATGATTAAATGTGTCATCATCAAATTCATTCAAAAAAGTGGGGATTTGGATCTTATATCTAGCTAACTAAATCATATTACATTACTCAATGTGTCTTATAAAATTCCTTCTAAAGCACTTGCCTTTTGTATTCATCACTTGCTTCCATTTTTTGTCTAGATAAAACTAACTTCATTCAAATCCACTATACTATTGATAATATCATAGTCATCTAAGAAGGTATGGATGGAGCTTGAACCTCTAAAAAATGCATTATTTACATTAAGAAATCCTATGATCAAATTGAATGGCCTTTAATTCTTGTGATGTTCAAGGTGTTGGGTCCCAAAACTACAACTCCACTTCCTAGGATAGAATCACACTCACAACGCTATGGTTTTCATCATGTAAGCATAATCAGTCCATCAACAAAACATGGAGGGTTAAAGGTAAACACTACAAGAGTGGATTTCATCCCCTGCACTTCGAGCTCAACTTAGACTCTAGAGCGATATTCCAAGGGGTATAGCTTAATAGGTATTAAGTTCAAACTAGATGAATAACTAAAAATAAATGGAAAACCAAACCCAACTCATTGTCTTGACCCCAAATGTTGTCACTAAACCAAGAACAATTGGTTGTCACAAAACCCCTATATAGATGATACATTTGTGAGAATGTACATGCATAGGAAAGATAGTTTTTCACTTAAACCACTGGTAAATATTTGATTTTTTTAAAAGGTGTGTGATTTGTCTAATGGAGCGAAGACCATGCTTATCCAATTGGGCTACAGAGTCACAATGGAAGAAAACAAAACAAAGAAAAGTTTATCTAGGCACATGTTGTATCAAGTTGCAAGTTTTGTGTTTCAAACATACTTAATAATCTAGAACAGAACTACATGCACTCAAATGTAAAGAACAAATGACAAATACAATGCTTGTAATATATTTAAAATGTTGTCACATTTTGAAATGTCCAATACAAACTTATCAGCAAATGTGATAAGAGGAAAGACTCTAAATACATAAAAAATATCATGTAGCCATTCTTTGCACAATCCCTACTACACAATTATCTTTCAAATATTTCACCATTCCACTACTTCTCTATAGCTAGACATGGTGTGATTTGGAGCCCTAGAAGCATTGTTGGACCTACATAGCCTCTGGCCACCAACAAAGAACCAACCAACCTTTTCAAATGTCACTTCAACATGCATATATAGCATTCTATTTTTTGTAGCCATAGGCACTAAAAACCCAATCAACATGAAACCCATGTTGTATTAAGATTGGCCCGTGGCCTTGTCAGACAATTTGTCAAATTGGAAGAAATATCCATTCCCTGACAACTCTAAAAATGGCAGAAGAAGATTGCCCACACTCTTTGGGTACCTAGAGCAATAATGAGCGATGGCTTGAGTCCATTCCCTGACATTTGCAACATCAATTCCATCTACTTTGTCAGGCCAAGTGTACCTTTGCATTGAAGAACATCATGGTGCTACCCACCTAAAATTGACCTTGGCCTACCAAACATTAATGTTAAGTACCAACCCACCTACAATATCATGCGATCATCCAATGTATTTCCAAGAAGATAGGCACTTAAAGAACAATCCTTCAAAATACCATCTAAAGCTCTTTACAACCTTTCTAAAATATTTTAAAAACTAGGTTTAAAATATTTTAAACTACTACAGTTACTTTATGCTTTACAAAACATTTGTTATTCCTTTGATTTGCCTTCTAATCTCCATGTTTATCAGTGAATTCAGCCTGGCATAGACTATCGACTTCATCTTCTTCTTCATTGCTTGCTCCTCACTTGTTTTTTGTCTTTGTCTTCCTCTGTCAGCAAAATCTCACATCAGAGAACACAATGGTTAGCAAACCAAATGGTTTGCAAACTTCCCACTTGACCGACAAAACTGCTCTACTCATTCTTCTTTTCCCTTTATTGAAAAAATATCAACTTGGCGAACCATCCACTTCACCACTTTGTCTTCTCTATCGGCCCCATTTTTGCCTTATCGGCAAATCTTTAATTTGGAAAACTTCCATTTCTTCTATGTTTTCTTACCTTTCTGGCTTCTTCCTTCTTCTCCATTGCTCCTTTATTAGTGATTTACCCCAGTGGAAAACTGCCTTGTCGGTGAACCTGAAAGTTCACAAACTGCCTACCTTTTCGATGAAGATCCTCGCTTTTACCTTGTTCTTTGTCTCTCTTCACTGTCAAAAAAATCCTATTGTGTAAAAACTTTATTTACTTACCTTGTTCCTTTATTATGGCCTTCTCAAGCCTTTGTCAAGGAATTTGTCATATCGGTGAATTGGTGAAACCATGAACCCATGAACTCGGTTGGTGAGTTCAGTAGTTTGTGAACTTGGTAATTTATCAACAAAGCCTTCAAATTTACTTACAACTTTTTCTTAGAAACTTTTCCTTAGGGAATTTTCCCCTTTTGTTTCCCTTATAAAATTTTTCACTTCTTGAGTGCAACCTTTGCTTTCTTTCCTTCAATCGGTGCTTTACCCTATCGGTAAAATGTCTCCCCAGTGAACCTAATGACCAATGAACCACATGGTTCTCAAAAGCCTTCCTTTTCCAATGAAGACTCACCTTATTTATTTTACTACCTTTTATTTTTCACCCTTGTCACCTTATTGGCAAATCAGCAAAACCACAAACTCATGAATTTGGTTGACAAAATCAACAGTTCATGAACTAGCTGATTCCCTGACAAAATACTTAGTTTTTTTTCCTTTTCCTTTTCTCTCTCTTTGGCCTAGCTCCTTCTCCACCTTTCTTTGCCTTAGAAAAAACTTTCTTTCAATCTTTCTTGCATGGTCGACAAATCAGGGAAAACAAAAGCTTATGAACTTGGTCAGTGAAATTAGCAATTCACGAACTAGCCGATTCACCATCAAAGGCCACAAACTTCATTTTTTTACTGAAGAAGACATCACACTTCCCTTCTCTACTTTATTGTCAATAAATTAGAAAAATGACAAAATCACAAACCAACAAACTTAGTCAAAATATTCCTCAGGTCACAATTTTGTCGATTCACTGACAAAAGGCCTTAAATGAACCAATTTTTCTAACGGAAGAAAACATGCTGACTTGGGGGGCTTTTTACTTACAATTTCAAATCAGATCTAAATAGGGGGTTTTCACTGCAAGGGCAAAAGTGGGAATTTTTGATAGATTTTTAGGGCAAAATAATGCATTTTTGGGAGCTGATGTTTTAGGTCTCAATAGTGGCTCTGGCTAGGGATGTGTGACAAACAATGTCACAGTGAGGATCTAGAATATCTCCACATGGACTAGAAAAAAAAAAAGAACACAATGAGAAAAACACAAAATGTATTTACAGGAAAACATATAGTCAAAGGCCCAAGGGCACAAAAGAAAAATGACTGTATCCAAAATTTTGAGACATTGCAGGCCAACGCTACAAAAAACTAGTGAAGATACTTTCCGCTATCAAAGACAAGCCTATTGAAGCAGTTGATCTCCCTCAATCTTTTGTTGCTCTGATCACTCAACATTAGCAATAAAAACACCTTGCATGCATGCACATAAAAAATGTAGCTATTTATACCATCATGCCAAAAATAAAAATGATTATCACCAAGACATGGCAACCATATATAATATGGCTCATCATCATGTTGACTTACATAGCAATAATCACCTTCAAGATCCTTTCTAGCATGATGCATATGTAGACCTACATAAATATCAACATGAAGAAAGCTATCAAGTTGAAATGCATCTAGTTTAGGTGTGGTCTCAAGTTGGGCCATGTCACATGACTGCTCAAGTCCTTGTGACCTAGCTACACTACAAATGCTAATGTATTCCTCCACGATTGAACTAGAGACCTAATTCAAATTCAAATTTGCATTATTAGCATATAGATTAGAAATTTGAGGCACTTCAAATGAAGACTCACAATCTTGAAGTTGCCCCTCTATTTTGTATACCCCTTGGAATGTCCCTCTAGAGTCTAAGCTGAGATCAAAGTGTAGGGAATGAAACCCACTCCCATAGAGTTGACCTTTAACCCTCCATGTTCTAGTGATGGACTGATTATGGTTACAAGATAACATGCAAGATGAATGTAGCAACATGCACTGAAATGGAAGTCCAAGTGGTCCTCACCTCCAAAGTGGACTCCTAAAAGGAATATTCTTCTAATATGCTTTGTAATTGTCACGATGTTTGGGTCCACCTCTATGAAGGCATTTATAATTTGTCGTGGATAAGTAAATCTTAAATATTTTTATCTCTCATGACACTAGGCATCCAAGTACACATTCCAAGGATCATGAAGACACATGAATAACTTAAGATTGCAAGGTTAATGTCACCTTATCCTAACAGTTTTACCAAAGCCTATGATTGTACATAATGGCCATCCATTCTTATTATGATCTGATTCAATCCTAAATTCCTTCACTCTACACAAATTTAATTTGTAGATGCCTTTTCTTGTCTTACCACTAATGGTAGGCAATCCTACTCTTTTAGAATTTTCAAGTGCATTCAATAGGGTTGTTCACCTACCCCTACTCTTTATATGTTAGTTGCAGAAGGCTTGAGCTACTTGCCTACCAATGTAATTTGTTAGAAGTATGTCAAAAGTATTTCCCTTCCCAATACCTCCCAACATCTTGTGAATGACCCACTTTGTCAATGACTCTTTTCTCACACTTTTGGAAGAAGAGGATAATGTCAAAAAAGTTGTGCAATATCTTGATACTCTCTATTTAGCTTCAAGATTTAGCATTCAATGGTAGTAAATCCAATGATATCATTAATCTTTCCTACCTACGTCTCCATATGTAACATCTGAACCAAAATATTAAACATCCTTAAACACAATTTAAGCATAAATCTCATTTTTTTAAAATAACTACAATAAAAAAAATTACATTTGCAATTTCCAAGTACAATATATATTTCCAAAAGATAGTCGCTTCACATATGACTAGAAAATTTCACATATATCAAATAGTCACATTTCTTACGAGTTACAATTTGATCAATTTTATTTATAGAATAAGTAAAGTGTTCCTATTCACAAGTCTTCGGAAGTCAACTATAGGACAAAGAGCATCACCCTGGTGCTTTTCCTCCAACCATAGATTGGCAATCCCCCACACACCTTCCTTCTAGAAGTAGCCCTTCCCTTCACAAGGGTAATAGATAATGAGAATCAACTAATTCTATCTACCTTCTGAGAACTAGTGATGCATCCTAGCTAATGACAATCAGGTTTACAACTCTAGTCTAGCTGAAGCTACATGTATAACCCATTTTGATTGTTCATCTATCTAGTACACTATGAACTGATAATACATGCAGTGACTTTTGCATTTCTTTGGCCAAAGTTTCATATATATAAGGGCGTACATGTTCACTCACTCTTTTCTTGACATGTAGACAACATTCTTATGATTCAATTTATAACATATGTATAATAATTCTCTTTGACTTGATTATACCATATTAGTCTTTAAGATATATTCCCTTATCTACTAGTCAACTAGACAAGTCTATAGTGAGAGATTAGGTGACTTGTGCAACATACATTGAGTCCCCCTTTGCATCCTTGAAATCATGGGTCTATGATGTCCTGTCATCTACTCAATGGCTTGTCTACCTATTTCCATGCTCATCTATATTCTTCTATAACATATAAGATTTTTAAATTGAAGGCATTTGGATTAACGATTAAAGACTCTATCTATATTAATCTAGGTTATAAATATTCAACTAATAATCTGTTGAAGATAAACTATAACTCATTAACCCACATATTGAATACACTTCCTCACGTATATGAAAAAAAAGAATTACAAAATAATAAAACAATCTAAATCTTGACCTTTCATTGCCATAGTGAGTGTATCTCTTGACAATCTTGTGGCTATTCTTAGTCTAGGATTGGGTAAAAAGAATATTCCTCTACAAAGCTACAATAAAGATAGTTTAAGATAACTCTTGAATAGCATCTAGAAATAGTTCATACTTCTTAATATATACTAAGAAGTAGAAAATTAATGTCATGTGCTCTTACACAATGAATTTGTCTTAGTTACTAGCTTTGTAAGCTTACAAATTCACTCTCTACCATTCTCAGTTAGCTACTGCTATCAGTAGAATACTATGTTTAAAAATGACCTTCTTTCAGGTCTCTCAATAAATCTACCATCGGCCCATATTGAGTTGCCAAAACCAAAGCATGGTTTCATTTAGTAGTCATCCCATTACATAACATGTACTTTACACAGTTAGCCTCTATCATACATAGTCAACCTATATGTTAACACAATCAGCCTCTATCATATATAGTCAGTCTCTATCTTAACATAGTTAGCCTATTACTTTTACACAGTCAGCCTCTATCATATATAGTCGGCCTACACTTTTACACAATGGCCTCTTCTTTACACAGTCAATCTCTGTCTTGACATAGTTGGTTTATATCTTAACACTGCTATATTGAGGTTGTATTACATACAAAACCTATGTTTAAAACATTATAATCCTTTGTCTCGGTTACACAGTCTTTCAACTATTACCTGCCAATACTCATGTGTTTCATTTGACAAATTAAGAAACAACATACGTTTAAGACATACATATGTGATTCTCTTAACCAGAGATATCAAAAACTATAATCATTCCAATAATAATCACTATATGACAAGGAATAGATATATCTTACAGAGTTATTATAACTGTATCTCTTATTGGAATACGGTATAAAGATACAAAGATAATCCTCTGTCGAAGTTAAACAACTACAAGTTTACTATCACTATGTTTCTTGATAGCCTACATGCCAATCAGTAATATAAACAAAAAAACTCCTTACATGTCTTTACCTGTAGATTCAAATGAATAAAAAGCAATATATATATTCAATCATATTCAATGGAATATGATGGACTTACTTGTATAGAGTTACATGTAGTACGCTAACCAAAGTCTTTTCTCCCTTTGCAAAGCATGCATTCATAATACCTCTTCCTCTGCTATGTTCTTTCAAACCTTCTCTTGATTCCAATTAATTCCCTACTTATGTCGCTCTCACATAGTTATGGCTGCTTAGTAAATGCATCACCCACAAATCTCTCTCCACTCCTCCATGGCTCTTCACATGCAATAAAATGTGGGAAGTATGGAGTACACTTAGGGTGAATAAAGAGAGACTTTTACCTCTCCTAAACATTATTCTTAACTAGAACTAGGCTTACACAAAAATATATATATTAATAATTTAAGATTAAAAAATAATATACCTATCTTATAGATGTCACTAATGCATACCTTTGAATACTAATTTTGATTATTCATGAGTACAATTATCAACGAAGGATTCTTGCAAAGTTGGCTAAGATCTCAATGAAAAAATTAAACATATTTAGTTGATTACTCATGTCAACTTGACATTCAAAGACATACACTATGCTACTATTTGTTAACAAAGAGGATTTAACCGTCAACTTAACGACGACATAAATTGACAAGAATAAAATGATCTCTATATTTAATCACAAATATTTCTAAGACGGTCAAAGATATAGGGATAAAGACATAATCCAAAACTAAATTATCCTCTAATAAGTATATGTGTGTGTGTTTCTAGATGGGATAAGGATTGTTGCATTCATGCGATCTAACATCCTCTCCATGGTGATACTCTCTCTCCTAATCTTAGAGGGGAAAAACACTCTTCCTCATCCACCTCAATTGCACAACAGTAGTTAGTCCATTACATCATTAACCACATGATTGATAATAATGTCATAAATAATTATTCTTTGCATATAAACTAATATAATGAAAACGTATTTTTTTATCATTACTTTAATCATAATATTTCTTAGACTAACTATCTATCTTCTCAAAAACAATGAAAATAAATATGTTAGTTTTAAAATGGAGTGTGATATTTCTCCTCCCTTAGAGATCATCGTCCTCAATGATTATGTCCAAATAAAAATAAATATATCAAATATGTTCTTTTACATCATCTTACATAAAAATATGTGGAAACATTTGATAGATATCATTGTAATCCTCCCAGGTAGCATTTTCCTCCAAATATCGGTCCTACTGGACCTTGCACTAGGTAACCTCTTTGTTATACACATAGAGCTTGCATACCTTGAGCACTTTGAGAGGCAAGATCATGACCATCCATGGCTCATGTACCTATATAGAATTCCAATCAAGTATATGATTAGATCCTAATATATATTTCTTCAAATATGACACATGGAAAACATCATGCATTCTAGCAAGAGTTGGTGGTAGAGAAATCTTGTAAGCATTTGCATTAACCACTTTTAGGACTTATAAAGGTCCAACATATCTAGGTTCTAGTTTGGAAGACTTTCCAAACTTAATTGGGCTCTTATGTGGTTTGACCCTTAAGAGAAATTTATCTCCTACTGAAAATTTTTGAGGTATTTGCTTGGCATCAACATAGCTTTTTTTGTCTATCATTTTCTTCTACCATTCTTTTCTTGATCGACTTTACTTTCTCTTCTATTTTTGAAATTATTTCTACCCATGGCAAATCCTATTCTCTAGCTTATCCTAGCTTATAGGAGTTTGACACTTCCTATCATATAATGCTTCAAATGGAGCTGTCTTAATTGCAGTAAGATAAGAGTTGTTATATGCAAATTCAACTAGTGGAAGATACTCTTATCACTTATATTATTGATACATGCAATAGATCCTCAACAAATCTTGTAGTATTTGATTAGCTCTCTTAGTTCATCCATCTATTTTTGGATGATAGGTTGAGCTTATATTTAGTTGTGTTCCCAAATCCGAGAAGAAGGTTTACCAAAACCTTGAAGTTATTCAAGAATCTCTATCTAAAATTATCTTTTCTAGAATTCCATGCAAATATGAAAACTTCTTGCATGAATTTCCTAGCTAAAATGGGTGCTCCATCTATAAGATTACCAAGTATAAAATGAGCTACCTTAGAGAGTTTATCCACTACTACAAGAATAACATCATGCTTATAACATGACATAGGTAGTCCTTGGACAAAATCCATACTCATAACCTATCATTTCCATTCAAGAATATCATGAGGATACAAAAGTCCTACCAAGTGCTGGGGTTGAGCCTTAACTCACTAACACTCTAGACATCCTTCCAAAAATCTTGTAGTGTCATTCCTCATTCCCTTTCAAAAATATAAGGGTTTCATATCAACTAACAACTTTTTCACTCCAGGATGACCTAAATATGGTGTAGAATGCACTTCTTTCCACATAGTTCTGCTTAAATCTCCTTGATTTAGAACACAAATTTGGTTATTGAATCTTAATAACCCATCAGGTTCAAAATAAAATCCCTCATAGCTCATATTCTAATGATTTTCTATTACATATTTCAAAATTTGCTCATAATATTCATCACAAGACAAATTCTTCAATATTTGAGCTTTGAAATTAGAGTGCACTGATATTATTGCTGATATGTGCCTTCTTCAACTCAAGGCATCAACCACTTGATTTTCCTTACCCTTAATGTAAATGTCAAAATCATAATCAGAGATGAGATCTAGCCATCTTCTTTGTTTGGCATTAATGTTAGGTTGCATGAAGCCTTGATTATCATATTTTAGTTCAAATTGTTTTCCCAATAAATAATGCCTCCATACTTGGAGATCATACACAATTTCCATTAACTCCAAATCATGAGGGGCATAATTCTTCTCATAATGTCATGACTTGTTGGACTCATAGGCCACACCTTGGTCTTCTTGCATGAGCACTCCTCCTAACCCTTCTCTTGAAGTGTTAGTCACAATAACAAAATGGCCCTCTAGGTCTGACACTTTACGAATTGGTGCTAAAGTCAATTTTATTTTAAGAATATTAAAAGCCTCTTCAAACTTGTCAAACCATTTAAATATCTTTCCTTTTCTCTACAAGGAAGTGATAGGATGGGCAACTCTAGAAAAGTTCAAAGAAAACTTCCTATAATATCCTACTAATCCCATAAAACTGCACACTTCATGCACATTTTTAGGTGTAGGCCATTCCAAAATAGCTTTTATCTTCGAAGGATCTACAACAATTCCTTTAGCTGATATGATATGGCCTAAGTGCTACACTTCTTTTTGAAAGAAGGTACATTTGGATAGCTTTCCATAAAGTTTGTGCTCCCTGAGTCATTGAAGAATTATTTGCAAGTGTTGATGGTGTTCCTCCTCATTAAGAGAGTAGATTAAAATATCACCTAAAACACCAAAACAAATTTATCTAGATAGTCTCTAAAAATATTGTTCATCAAATTCATGAATGATGCTAGAGCATTGGTCAAACCAAAAGGTAAGATTGTGAACTCATAATTCCCATACCTTGTTCAAAAGGTTGTCTTGTGAATGTCTTTTTTCCTTCAGTCTCAATTGATGATAGATTGACCTAAGGTCAATCTTGGAAAATGTAGTTGCATCAAGCATTTGATCAAAAAGATCATCTATGTGCGGTAGAGGATACTTCTTCTTAATCATTGCTTTGTTAAGCATACGATAATCTATTCACAGTTGTAGATTACCATATTTATTCTTAACAAAGATCACTAGCACTCCCCAAGGTGACACACTAGGTCTAATCAGTCCTTTTTGCAATGATTCCTAGAGTTCAGTCTTTAGCTCCATCAACTCAGTAGTAGTCATCTAATAAGGTGCTTTGGACACTGGTTCAGAACCCATAATAATATCTATTGCAAAATCAAAAACTATTTTCAAGGGTAGACCTGGAAGGTTTTCTGGAAACACATCCTGAAAATTATGGAGATAAGGGTACGCTTCAAAAGAATTTTCCTTAAGTTCCTTATCATCTTCATCTTTCACCTCCCCTATTTTAAATACAAACATCTAGCATCATTTCCGTTTTTCTCTTTTCAATTGCATCACAGAAATTTGCCTAATTTTCATTTCTCGTTGAAAACCTTGGATAAGGATAGCATTTCCATCATCATCTAGGCATTCTACTATTTTGGAAAGACAATCAACTTTTTCCCTATGCTGATATAACTATTTCATCCCTAAAATGACATCATAAGATCCTAGAGGTGCTACATATAGGTTGACCTTTGTGGAAAAAGTAGGTAGGGTTAATCTAACTTCAAACAAGCATTGCTCTACATGAGCTCTTGACTAGTTTACAAACTCTTCTATCCATGAATTAGCCATCAAACCAACTTTATTAGACATTTAATGAAGTATTCTAGGGTTCACAAAATTTTTAGTTGCTCTAGTATCTATAAGAATAGAAATTGGGGTTTTAAAAATACTACCTGTGGTTTGGATAGGAGTAACCTGATACTCAGCTTGATGACTATCAAGAGGCGCATGAATCCTTTGCTAAAAAGTTATTTGTTGTAAAGGTAAAGTTTTCCCTCCATAAAAATTTCATTGACTCTTTGTGGGGCATTGGTTAGCATAATGATCTCCTCCACATGTGAAACACCCTCCAAGAGGACCTCTCTTTCCTGAAGATCGGTTGGAAATATGATCATTCTTTTTAGGGTTGAAATCTCTATTTCTATCACTAGATTCATTTCTATTAAATCTAGAACTTTTACCATGGTTCCTCTCTCTAGATGTCTGATTCTTGTTTTTCTTTTTGAAGGATGTTGAAGGATGACTCTAGTTAAATTTCTTTAGAGATCTTTCTCGATACATAGAGATAGATTTAAGCTTTTACTCTTGTTTGATGGATTTCTCAAAGACTTGATCCATGGTTGTAGGTCTATAGACATCTACTTCTCCACCAATCTGAGCATTCGAGCCCATAATAAACTTCCTTATTCAAAATCTCTCATCCTTCTGATATTGTAGCACATGTACTTTAATAATCTGGTTAATTTTTCACAATATTCATTGATAGTCATATCTTCTTGACGTAGATTTTGGAAATCTATTAATTTCTGGTCAAAATAAGGTTGGGGCAACAACCTTTTTTTGAATATGACCATGATTTAATCCCAAGTTAGACCCAAGGAACTGAATCCTAATTCATTTTCTTGTTCATCCACCACATGGATGTTTCTCCATGTAACTGGTATGCTCCCCATACAATTTTGGTGATCACACAATAATTTAATATCTCAAAATATTTTTCCATCTCTGTTAGCCAAGCCTCAACTACACTCCACTCACCATTCCATTGAACTTAGAATTTATAACTTTCTTCATATCTCAGACTAGCACGTGGTAAGATGAGTTTATGCCTCATTATGAATTAGTAAGTCTTGATTATTTACTCTTGGTTCACCATGAAAACTAGATTCTTCTCTTCCTTCAGAGTGGTATCCTTGATTAGTTTCTCCCCATATAACTTCCTATTATAGGGTTTCCAATCTTCCTTTTGTTTCATTTAAAAATGACAAAATTTGATCTAATTTTTCCATAGGATTATTCTCAAGATCTAGTCCATCTGGGTTCCATCCAGGTTGGTTTCTAAAATGTTCCATAACATTACCACACCTAATCATTTGCATAAAAATTTATCAAAACATGTAACTTTTTGATACACTATCATAAAAGTGCAAGTTCATAAATATAGAAACTCAGAGATTCATCACATAAACATTTGCTTATTCTAAAATCCAAAAATTTACTTTATTCACTTTCTAGATTTTTACATCCTTATTCAAATACAAAAAATTTCTATTTTCTTTTGTATATGAAACATCTAAATATCACTTTCTGACAGAAGAATTTCCTCAGGTTCCTTCTCTTCATCAGAATTAAGTAACACAAACTTAGTGGGTGGATGGATTTGTAAGTATTCCATCAACACCTCTTTATCCACAATAGGCACATCCCGACCACAGTCGAAAGGAATGCCATGATGAGCGGATGGTTTACTAATCTTAACAATAGTAGGGGTTGGAAACATTTTTTTCTCCTCAATTTGTTTCCTCCTTTCTAGGAGAATATGTTTGAGTACATCAGCTAGTGTTTCAAAATCAGTGAGCCAAGCTTCCTTTGCATAATTCATTATTTCTTTCATCTCTGGTTTAGGAGATAGCTCTTTGTTAATAGTGGTCTTAGGAATTCCAATAATTTTTGTTTTCTTGGCTCACTTTCTTGTTCTTCTCTTTCCTACCATTTTGGCAAAAAAATAAATGTTTTATCATTAGCATATCTTTCCAATCTTGTGAAATCTCGTAATGAGCTCCAAGGTCCAAGTGTTGAACCTGGCAGCTCTAATACCATGTCTAACATCCAAACCATAATATTAAATATCCTTAAAAACAATTTAACCAAAAATCTGATTTAAAAAAAAACAACTACAATAAAAATATTACATTTGCAATTTCAAAGTACAATATATATTTCCAAAATATGGTTGCTTCACATGCGACTAGAAAATTTCACATATATAAAATAGTCACATTTCTTATGACATACAATTTTATCAATTTCATTTATAGATTAAGTAATGTGTTCCTGTTCACAAGTCTTCAATAGTCAACTGTAGGAGAGAGAGAGAGAGAGCATCACCCTAGTGTTTTTCGTCCAACCACAGACCAATGGTCCCGCGCACACCTTCCTTCTAGAAGTGGCCCTACCCTTCACAAGGGTAATAGATAATGAGAATAAACTAATTTTTTATGCCATCCCAGAACTAGTGATGTGTCCTAGCTAATGACAATTAGGTTTACAACTTTAGTCTAGCTCTAGCTATGTAAGACCCATTATGATTGCTCAGCTATCTAGTATACTGTGAACTGACAATGCAACCAGTGACTTTTACATAACTTTGGCCAAAGTTATATATATATATATATATATATATATATATATATATATATATATATATATATATATATATATATATATATATATATATATATATATATATGAGGTCGTATGCTCACTCACTCTTTTTTCAACTTAGAGAAAACAATCTTATGATTAAATTTATAACATATGTATAATAATTTGAGCTTCAACTTGATTAAACCATATTAAAGTCTTTAAGATATATTCCCTTATCTACTAGTCAACTAAACAAGTCAAGGGTGAGAGCTTAGGTGACTTATGTATTTCATACATTGAGTCCCTCTTTGCATCCTTGCAATCAGGGGTCTATGACATCCTATCATATACTCAATGTCTTGTCTACATATTTCCATGCTCATCTGTATTCTTCTATAACATACAAGGTTTTGATATTTGAGCGATATGGATTAACAATTAAAGACTACCTATCTTAATCTAGGATATAAATATTTGACTCATAATTTGTTGAAGGTAAACTATAACTTCATAAACCTACATATTGAATACACTCCCTCATGTATATCAAAAAAAGAATTACAAAATAACAAAACAATGTAAATCTTGACCTTTCATTGCCATAGTGAGTGTATCTCTCAATAATCTTGTGGATATTCTTAGCCTAGGATTGGGTAAAAAGAATATTCCTCTACAAATCTAGTTTAAAGATAGTTCAAGATAACTCTAGAATAGCATCTACAAATAGTTCATACTTCCTCATATGTACTTAGAAGTAGAATTTTAATTTCAGGTGCTTCTACACAATGACTTCGTCTCATTTACTATCTTTGTAAGCTTACAAACTCACTCTCTACCACTCTCGGTTAGTTACTATTATGAGTTGAATCTATGCTTAAAAATGATCTTCTCCTAGATCTCTGAATAAATTTTTCATCAGCCCATATTGAGTTGCTAAAACCAAAGCATGGTTTTCATTTAGCAGTCAACCCATTAAATAGTTATCTTATACTTTACACAATCAACCTCTATCATACATAGTCAGTCTATATCTTAACACAGTTGACCTTTATCATATATAGTCAACCTCTGTCTTAACACAACTAGCCTCTATCATATACAGTCGGCATATACTGTTACATAGTAGCCTCTTCTTTACATAGTCAACCTTTGTCTTGACACAATTGACCTATATCTTGACACTGCTTTTCTAAGGTTGTATTACATACAAAACCCAATGTTTAAAATACCTTTGTCTTAGTTACACAGTCTTTCAATTGTTACCCATTGATACCCATGTGTTTTGTTTGATAGTAAGAAACAACATACGTTTAAGACATAGAGATGTGATTCTTTTAACCAAAGATATCAAAAAAATATATTCGTTCCAATAATATTCACTATATGAAAAGGAATAGATATATCTTACAGAGTTATTATAACTCTATCTCTTACTAGAATACAATATAAAGATACAAAGATAATCTTCTGTCAAATTTAAATAACTACAAGTTTACTATCAATATGTTTCTTGATATCCTACATGCCAATCGATAGTCTAAACAAAAAAGTCCTTAGATGTCTTTACTTGTAGATTCAAACAAATAAAAAGGAATATATTCAATGGAATACGATGGACTTACTTGTGTAGAGTTATAGGAAGTATGCTAACCAAAGTCTTTACTTCCTCTACAAATCCTGCATTCATAGTATATCCTCCTGTACCTTGTGCTTCCAGCCCTTCTCTTGATTCAAATTCCTTCCTTCACTTAGGCCGCTCTCACTTAGTTATGGCTTCTTAGTAAATGCATCACCCAAAATCCTCTCTCCACTCCTTTGCAGCTCTTCACATGCAGTAAAATGTGGGAAGTATGGAGCTACTACTCCTTCCTACACTCCCCAAGCATCTAGGAAGTATGCATAGGGTGAATAAAGAGAGACTTTTACCTCTCCTAAACATCATTCTTAATGAGAACTAGGCTTAAACAAAAATAATAATATTAATAATTTAAGAATAAACAATAATACACCTATCTTATAGATGTTGTTATTGGACACCTTCAAATGCTAATAATTCTTATTCATGAGCACAATTATCAATGAAGGATTCTCACAATGTTGACTAAGATCTTAATGACAAAATTATAAGTATTTAGTTGATTACTCACTTCAACTTGGCATTCAAAGACATACACTATGCTACTATCTTTCAATGAAAAGGATTTAACCATCAACTTAACAATGACATAATTTGACAAGAATAAAATGATCTCTATGCTTAATCACAAATATTTCTAAGACAATCTAACACATAGGGATATAGACTTAATCCAAAACTGACTTATCCTCAAATAAGTATATGTGTGTATTTCTAGATTGCATAAGGATCATTTAATTCATGTGATCTAGCATTCTCTCCATGGTGATACTCTCTCTCCTCATCTCAGAGGAGAAAAACATTGTTCCTGCATCCACCTCAATCATACGACATAGTTAGTCCATTACATCATTAGCTGTGTGATTGATAATAACATTATAAGCAATTATTCTTTACATATAAACTAATATAAATAAAATACATTTTTTATCATTACTTTAATCATAATATTTTCTCTAACTAACTATCTGTCTTCTCAAAAATAATGAAAATAAATATGTTAGTTTAAAAACAAGGTGTGACACCCTAGCTCAATATATTTGGCTAGAAATGGATTGATCGAAGTGAGACTTTCACGTTTCTTAGAATTTTTTTTAATTTTCAATCTTCTTCTTAGATCTTTGGTAATTTGGTATTGCTTGTGTTGAGAACAAATTGCATTATTATATTGCCAAACCCCTCTCTTTTGCTAGGAATTTTAAGATTTATTTTAAGGTACTTGCTACAATGCATGTTCATTAATCTTCTTGATGTGCTCCCTCTAAGGCCTCCTACCAAAACTTGAAAATAATTTCTGGGATTTATTAAGGACTTCTTTTGAGAAAGAAAAGGGCTTCCACAAATAGATTAGACTTTTTTTCTCTTCCCCATGACGCTAGAGGCCTTGTTCTCATTGATACCTATCAAAGCCTAAGTCTAATTCTAGCTATTTCTTTGATGAGAACTATTCCTCATCTTAAAGAAGAAAAAAAATAAGTTACCATTACACGGTGGGAGCCATATCCTAGTGGCCTAGACCTCCTAAAGGCTAAGACCTACCAAATGACTGAAGGAATTACTATGACCCACCTCCTCATATCATTAGTTCTATAGCTCTTATAGCTTAGTGGTTTGATTGCTTTTGTTTCTTTTTGCTTCTATGTAAATATTTGCCTTGTCTAGACATTTGAGGTGTGATTTCATTCCACCCACTTTTTTTAATTAGTGTAATATATCTCATATAGTGATATAATAGACAATTATTCATTAAAAAAAGAGGCATTCATTGCATTCAATTATATCATGCCCAAACTTATAATCCAATCATTTCATGTTTTTATCAAGAAAGATCCACAATCAAAGGACAATCATCCATATTTGTATTGAAATCAAGCAAAGAAACTAAATAACTCTTATCCTAGTGATGTGAAACACCTAGCAATCATTTTAGAATTCATGTACATTTTTTAAGCATGTCATCTATCAAGGTATTTTTAAATAATGCTATCTTGACAAAAAAATTGAGTGTGTGACAAAAAAATGTAATTATCTAGAAATCCAATTTTCTAATAATTCACATACCATAACCCAAAGATCATCACAAATCATGTTTTTAGATACAAAACAAGCTTACAACCATAATTTAGATCTAGATGTGTGAGGTCAACTTGACACAATTCAAAAAAGACTACTCTAATTATTATCCATATGCACAACCATCTAGAGCATTTATAGATTAGAATTCCAATATACATCAAATTCATGTTGTGATATTTGTCATGATGTCAAAGCTAGATTGAGGTGATTCATGATTCATGGGATTTTTAATGCTACAATATCTTCATGTTCCCTCATGCCATAACAATAGTTTTTTCTACCATCATAGAAATTTGTACCACAAGACTTTGTTCATGCCATCAGGAGCTTGTGCTTGATGTTTGATATCAACATAGCAGATGTGTTGATGCATGGTCAAAGTTGGATGTTAGGTTCTCGGAGTTAGGATTCCATGATGTTTGAGTTGAATTGACACTTTGTCTTTACCATCAAGTGATATGTCATGAGAAGTTTTCTTAAGATATCAAGAGATATGCCATGAGAAGTTTGGGTAAGCATATGTGCTAATTGTTGATATTTGGTGTTCCCTATGTTAGTTGGTTATTCTTGATTCTTTATGATAGCTTGAATCAATCAGCAGAGTTACATGTTGAATTGGTTTGGTATGCATTTCATAGAGATATTGATGTGGTGTAAAGCATTGTAGTGCTTCAAGACATGGTATGCAAATGATGATAAGGTATGGGGTCCTTTTGGTGTCACCCATTGATGGGATACACTCATATATTGGATTACAAGTCTTATGTGTTGTGGTGATCTTGTTCATCCTACCTTCTATCATATTTGTTTTGTAATGGACAAGTGTAGTCTCTAAGTCCTCGGTCAGATTAGACTCCTTGTATCATCTTCTTGGGGTAGTATTCATTGACACTTTGTGCCCCCTTTTTTGTCATCCAAATTCCCTATGTTCAAGGCTTGTGATCTGTCTATCTTTCCTTTCTTCAAGGGCTTCTGTATCAGTTCAAATTTTTCATGGTTGTTCAAAGGTAAAAAATTTCATTTAGATTTCCATTTTTAAGACTAGGGTTTGCATGTAAATAAGTGTTAGGGACTTAAGACCTACAACAAACCCTAAGTGATACTAAGCTTCATAGCCCTTATTTACCTATCAACACTTTATTTCTTTTTACTTGTTGACCTGTAATCGTAGGTGAAAGTTCATTTAAGTAGACACTTTATGTGGTCATTATCGTTGCCTGACCGGCCCCATTGGCTAGGAGTTACTAGACAGAAAGGTTTCTCCTTATGTTTTAAGAGGGGGAATAAAATCAAGGGTCATGATTGAAAGATAGAAGGGTGTGAAAGATGTGATCAATGGCATACGTTTGAAGCTTATTGGAATCTCAACGGACAATCATGTTGTTTAACCTTGACATGCAGTTCTATACACAGTGCCCTAACTACTCTGTTTCAGTTATGAAACTACCATGAGCGCCAGGGAATTTCTTTTTAGGACATGTGTGAAGGTTGAGATCTTCTTGGTCAATAATCTAATCTAGTGACAGAGACATTTATAAGAAATGTTCATTGTAATTATGTTTTAAGTATATATTATTGCAGATTTAAAGGGTGTTTTTAAGTTGAATTATCTTTAAGATCTCAACATGCATATGTATGATAAAAACTCTATGTGAATGTTGACCATGTGCACAAGAGTTTAGTGTTTCTATTAGAAGAAGAAGAATATAAAGTGTTGGGCTAGTAATGCATTATGTTTCTCATGTGTAGATTGAAGTGCTATTAGTTGTTTTCTTGAGAGAAGGTTGAATTGAAAATAGTGACAAGGTGCTAGGTATGGAAAAAATGTGTTCCTCCGAGTTTTCCTTGTTGTATTGAAATATTTGATGTGATTAGGTTATGTCAGTGAGATAATGTGTTGCCACTGAGGCATGGTAGTCTACCAATGAATTTGTTAGTGAGACTAAATTTAACCGGTGAGGTTTTATGTTTTTCCAGTGAGGCTTAATGAAGTGAATTTTCAAGAGTGGGTTTTTATCCCTATAAGAGTTTTCCACTCATAACTTTTGTGTCATGGGTTCATTTTTTTGTCTCTCAATTTGCATTTGAATATCATTCTTGGTCAAGGTTCTTGCTCTAATTCATATAAATGTATTTTCTCAACATTCATTATCATTGTGTTTAAAGTGTCTTAGTTCACTCTACATTTTCAGTCAAGTGGATTAAAAGGTGTAAAATTTTGATTGTTTATAGACCAATGATTCACCCCCTTCCCAGTGGTCCTATACTCCAACAAGTGGTATTAGAGCCTTGGGCTCCTTATTCAAAGTTTAATCAACTTAGGAGATCCTGGTAGTGGAGTACTATGGAAAAGTGTAGAAGAAATAGAGGAAGGAAACATGTTGTGCAAAAAGTTGTTCAACCTGTTTCAAACAAGGCATGTGATGTATTTGAAAAACAAGATGATTTTGTTTCTAATATTAATTACAAAGAAGGAGACCTCTTTGTGGGTGAAAATGATTATGAATAGGAGTATCATGAACTTGAGTGAGAGATTGACATTGAAGGTGAACTCTTGTGTGCTCCAGATAAGATCAAGAAACTCAGAAAAGAGAATCAAAGACTAGAGGTGCATCTTTAATAAGAAAAGGATTCCAAGGCTAAGGTACTTTTAGATTTTACAAAAGTTTCTTTAGAACTTGAAGATGCAAGAAATCTGATTGTAGATCTAACAGTTCAAGTTGAAGAGTCAAATAAGATAACCATCAGTCTAAAGACAGAGATAGAAGAAGCCAAAAGGGTAGTTAATTTTACAAAATCTAATCTTGAAGTCAAAACTAATGAATGCCTAAAACTAGAGTTAGAAATAGTCCCTTTGAGAAAGGAATTGGAAAAGGCATCTTCTAAGTTGCACAAGAATTTGTAGTTTGAAAAGAGTACTAAATGCTAAAATGACTTGTTGAGGAAGCAAAAGCATCATAAGGACACTAGTGGTCTAGGTTATGAAGAAGGACAGTGTTCTAAAGTCAAAAATGCTCCCAAAAAGAAGATAGACCTAAATTATCATTTTGTTGCTCCTGAGGAAGACAAGAAGAAAGCAAAAGATAAAGTTGTTGATGTTGGAAGAAGACGAACAAACAGGTTCTCAAGACCTCCATCTATCAGGAAAAACCATTCAATAAGGTACAACTATTCTCAATTTCATAGTTATTGTTGTTCTTGTCATATTTATGGTCGTAGAGCTAGAGATTGTAAAACTTATACAAGAAATGGTTTTGGATGGAATAAGGATAAAAGTTCTTATATCTTGTCAAATCAAGACTATAATAATGTTTGTTTAAACTATAATAAAGTTGGTCATCTAGCAAGAAATTGTTGGATGCATGGAAGATATGATCTTAGAAGTACTCTTGGGATGTCAAGAAGTAGATACTATCATCCTTTTGGTCTATTTAGTAATATTATATGCTATAGGTGTAACAATCTTGGACATGCATCACATTATTGCAGAAGAAACCCTATAAATCCATCTAATCACATTGAGAAGGCAAATATGTCAAACAAGCAAAAGAAGGAGCCTATGAAAATCTAGAGAAGAAAACAAAATCAGGACAAGAAGGATCCTAAAGTTGTGCATATTGCACAAGACACATCACCAGTTGCTTGAGAAGTGACATGAACTCAAGGGGAGTTGTCCAATGTCCTATCTCTTACCCCCAAGGAGTTTTAGTAGGTTTGTTGATGGATGTTTGTCAAAATGAGTTCATTCTTGATTGGTTTTGTACATAAGTTTTCGAAAGATATTAGGTATTTGTTAGTGACTCATTGAATTAAGACAGTGAAAAGATTCATGGTCCATGGTTGTGTTGATGACTGTTTTGATGCAATCATAACAATAAGTTAAAATTCACATAAAATGAACTGAAACTATACTTGAAAGACAAGAAGGAATCATCTGGTGATTCAACTAATCCCAAGTCTACAATGGTTCGGTTGGTCAAGTTCAGTTGGTCAATGTGAAGCTGTAATGTTCAAGGGGCCTTACGTAGTTTAGGTTTATTTTGTGGTTTACTGGACTAAGAATATGCAAAGAGGTCATAGATTTCAACAAGTATTCTGTTCATTTGCATACAAGTGATACCGGGCTGCAAGTTTCAGAGGGTTTTCTTGGATTTTTTGCAGCTTTCTTCTTTATCTATTTATGAAAACTGTCTATTTATAGCTCTGTTATGCATGCTTCTTCAAATTTGATACAATTTCCTTTGGATTTCTATGTTTTCAGCTAAATATTTCAGATGGGTTGGGAAAAGTTAGAAAGATCTAAACTATACCTCACTTAATCTACCGAAGGATCTAATTGTTTCTGTTATGCACTATGTAAATACCACAGTAATCTGATCAAATCCACAGTAAAAACCCTAAATGTAAGTCCTGAGCATTTTCACAAACATACATTTAAAATTGCAAGCTCTCAAAGAAGATATTTCAAAACACAAAGAAGAGCAGGAGAACACTCAGAAGATAGATGCAGAACTCCAGATTCTATTGTATTAGAAACGAATAGCCATACATGATTTACAATGTAAGAATGACTCTTAGTTTCATTGATCATACTACAGAGAACTTACAAGCTTTACAGATACAGTAAGGCAGCCAGACATTCCACGCGCACCTTACTACAGACAAACAGGCGACCTCCTTCTTCTACTCTAAACTATGCCCAGAAAGACTCTACAATTCTGGCAAAATCCTAAAATCCCTGTGTGTAGCCCCTGTTGTTTTCCTAAAATCCCTATTGTAGAGTATTACAGTGTAGAGAGGCACAATATAAAGACATTCTGATTGTCCTCACTACAGCAAAAAACCTAACTGAACCCCTGGTTCAAACCCCTAGTTACAGCAATAAATGTAGGTGAACCAGTTCTCAAAAATATCTCAGAGCAGTGGTCAAATCTGGGCGAAATATTGCCCCTTTTGAGAAGTTCCGGCAGCTGGGTAATAACTTCTGTTTGTCTTTTGTGATAATACCCTCAGCTGCAACCTTCTTCTTTACTTGAATGGCCTTGACCTTTTGCATTTCATCTCTATCTTCTTGCTCCTGAGATCAGATCTTCTGCCTCCATGAGGTCACTGCGCTGACTTTCCAGCTGCTTCCTCAACTGCAAGCCTGCAAGACAAGACAAGCAATAAGTTTCACATTTATCATAAAAACAGCATGAAATTAAAATAACCATTTAAACCCAGGTGACTGCGCAAGATGGAGAAAATCGGATCCAGAAATCCTCTCAAAACGCGTCAAAAAATGCGTTCAGACTGCTCAAGATTCACGGGTCAACCATCGCTGACCGAAAAATGCCAGAGGTGCCAAAAAAAAATGCTTTAAAATTCCACCGCCTCATTTCCCACCCATCGGCACGACTATCCCTGTCGGTGCGTCAAAAAAAACATGTTAGCCGACATACTTCATCATCATAATATTTCGCTTCTGCATATTGGAGAAAAGAACAACATCATCATCATCATCATGTTGAAGAAGAATAGGAGGATATGAATATAATCATGCTGCCGAGGAAAGGAAGATGATGGTGATGTCATCATGATATTTGGGCTTCATTGAAATGCTAAGGATGACGTCATCATCATGTTCGGTTAAGATCAGGGGGATATTTGTGATATCGGGTCACCTAAGGAGCATGATCAGGATGATGAAGTGAATATGACCCTTTCGCGGCCAAGGTAACCCTCTCAAAAGATCAGGATGATGATGATCATCATCATATTTGCTTTTGTCGAACTTGGAATAAGACGTCATCATCATATTTGGCAAACGGATCGTGCTTGAAAAAATATCCTGTTTGAAGGAAAAAATGATGATGCTGATCATCAGGATACTAGCTTCTTCGTTTATCAGATCGGGATGACGTCATCATGATATCCGGGGCCTTTGTTAAACTTAAAACAAGACGTCATCATGATATTTCGCCAACCGGATCATGTTTGGGAAAAAATCCTGCCGAAGGGAAAATGATGATGATGATGATCATCATCATCATATTTGCAAAAGGTTGTATTTCATCGGCAGGAGGACTTTGCGAAATATCAGGTGGACAAACAAGATCATGATGATCTTGACTACAGGACAGGATAAAACATATGATGATGATGACCCTCATTGATTTATCATGATGACGTCATCATCATAATTTGTCTTCGGAGCACAAGGATGAGTTAAGGTCATCATGATATTTGCGCTAGGGTGATATTGTGAAATATGATCATGCTGTTAAGAAATGCAATATCGACCCCCTCTGAATAGATAGGGTGATCATCATGATATTCGCTAACCGGAGATCAGGAGGATATGAAGATGATGATCCTCTTAATCGAATTATGATGATGATGCTTCCATCACTTAGCGAATTTCAGCAAATGACTCTTGAAAGATCAAGATGATATGGAGTCGTCATCATCATAATTCGAAGTTCAGCAAATATCATGATGATGACCTTGCGATAGGATTATAACACGCACATGCAAATATGCCGAAGGTGGATTTTTCTAAGTCTGGGTGATCAGCATGATAATATAAGATCAGGTAATGTTGAATTATCATGATGATGCTTGCGATACAAAAGACCACTTCGACGGGGAACTTACCTTGACTTAAAGCCGATGTCATCATGATATTTGAACCTCAAGATATTGTCGGGGGGGTGCGTTTCAAATATGATGATGATGTCCTCATACAGCAAAACCAAGTTTATAAAATATGACGCTCCTAAGAAAATCATGATGCTGATGATGCGCCTGAGGCCATTTGACGGGTAAAGGGAACTACCACCTAAAATTGACGTCCGGATATTGCGACTGCATGATTTTTAGCGGGTGATAGACCAAGATCATGATGATCCTGTCAACATGACTTAGGATATAAAAAAAAATGATGATCCTCCTGCGAATATCAGGTTTGACCAAGACTTTGACCGTGCATAACTTTCACATATGGACGAATTTTCAAGTGAAGTAAAAGGCAAACCTGCATGAAATTTCAAGCTTTTTTTTAAAATATGAGGTCACAGAAACAAAATATGAACTTTGACAAACAGACCTCATGATGATGACCTACCTTATCATATATCATGATGATGATGCACCTGACCTTCATTTTTACCAGACCGCCAGGAAGCAGAAAAAACACAAGCAGAAGCAAAAAGCAAAACATCAGCAGGGGTCCCCATTTTGCTAAGGAGCATAATGGGGCGTGTTGTGAACATCACAATAGGTTGTTAAGGTTAGTTTCTGCATCCTTAGTCAGTATTCTTATAACAATGGGAGTCTTGGAATAGGGTACAACATCCAATATAGTATACATTAATTTTTAAAAAAAAATGCATGATCTCATCATAGTTACATTTGATCTCAACATCAATTCTTGCAAATAGATGTTTAGTATTTCATTATTTGAGTGCAAAGACAGTGGTATACCAGTGGTACATGATAGAATGTTTCTTTCATGTGTTAGAACAATAGTCATTAGGACAAGTGCTTCAGTGAGTTACAAGGACAAAGTGCTTATGATATTATAATGCAATTCATAGTGATAGGCACAGTGCACTAGGAGTTGATCATCATGCCATTGTTTGTGTTGATTAAGAAGAGTGTTGACATGTGTTGTTAGGGTGTATAGATCAGACTTGCCTTCATAACAAATAACTTTGTTTCATGTTTTCATGTTCATGTCTTAGGTTGATATACAAAATAAGTTCATTTTCCAAGGGTGATACTTCCCTATTTGAATGACAATGATTTTTTGTGGAGAGATGAGATGACATAACAAGAAATATTGCTTTGATAATAATACAATGCTCTGACAGTAATATAATGAAATAACATTGTTCTTTTGTCTTGCCTCATAGTTTATGATGTTTGTGCTCCTCATGGTGTTGTAGCATGATACAATCATCATGTTCAATGCCATTGTAGACATGTATGCAAAATATAGACTTAGCATTCATGGCACTGTATCAAGGTTGTTTGTAGAACATGTGATAGGTTTTTGGAATGAATTCAGTGATTAGGAGATGCTTATAGTTTTTATCATTCATCCCCATGAAGAAGTCAAAGAGATTATGTGTATTATTTGTCTTGGATTCAGCACAAGGGTACATTGTGTGTTTGACATGATTCAATACAAGGATGTTGTATTGTTGTGATTTGTATTATATGGACATAGTTCTACATCATCATCAGGGAACACCATGTTAGTATCATGCATGTCAGCATCATTCAGCATAAGGTCATCAATAAAGGCATCATCATTAATAGGGACTTTGGATTGCTGATCTCAAGTTGGTTGATAGGATTGAAAGATATCAGTCATTAATTTTCCATAGTCCATGATGTTGTAGATAGTGCTTCTAGAGTTGACTGTGTAGAAAAGAGAGAAAGAGAGTAAAAAGTCTCAGACCTCAAGAAAAGTATAAGAAGGATATTTAGTGAGCAATATTGTATATGATAGGCTAATGACACTAAAAGTCTCAGACCTGATGAGATTATGAAGTCAAGACTAAAATGCACAAAGACAATGATATTTGACAATGTAATGCTTCAATTATGGGGTGTCTCAAGGTGTCTCACAAAAATGTATAGTACAGTGTTTTACATTGATAATAGAATGTATCCTTTATAGAAGTGAGTTTGAAGTGGTATTTTGAAAGCCTTGATATATGTGTATGGTGTATAACAGTGGCATATAGCATGACAGATACTTTGTATCCTTGGCATAAGTAATCAGTGATCAAATGTTTTTCTTGCATGGGTTGTATAAGATAGTCTTTGACAGAGGTAAGATAACAAATCCAAGAGATATAGATTAGAGGTTAGTAAGAAATACCAATTGAAAATACTGTGGTTGTTGTGTATGGAAACAATAGAGGTATCTCTCATGAATAGTGTAATGTGCATTTATGTTTTGATCAATAACATGTTTGGTGGCTCATGGTAATATGTGTTATAATTCAATAATGTTAGAAGAGCATCAAGATATGCTTTATGATATCTAAGGGTTTCTTGTGTCCATTTTTGTCTTTGTTTAAAGCATTTGAGTTAGTGAAGTGAAGTCATCTTATGGTTAGTGACAGTAAAATTGCTGACAATAATGGTTTCCTCTGACAGTGAAATATATTGCTGATAGTGATGGTTGCTTCTAACAGTGAAGTGTATTGTTGACTTGCGTGAGTGTTCATGCTTTGAAAGTGGTGTTGCTCATGTTGAAAACTCATGTTGAAAATGAAGTAACTCATGTTGAAAATGAAGTTGCTCATACTACTTGCATATATTCCATTCATGCCTCTTGAATATCTTCTCTACAAGCTTCATGCGATGTACGTTTTGACAAGGGTTTCTGCTAGTTATTACTGTGTTTGTCATTATAGTGGTTCCTATCTAATTTTTGCTAGTTGTGGGATATGACAGTGTACAAAATCACAAGTGACAGTCCTTTTTGATAGTGGTATAGAGGTGAGTACATGCTGATAGCATTTGTTTACTGATGTTGTTTGATGCACTCAGATACATATATTTACATAGTCATATGGGTACAATGTATATGCCAATGGTCTGCAATTTGTATAGTCATAGTATGTCAATGAATTGATAGTTTCATAGTAGTTTGATCAATGGAGTTATAGGATAGGGGAGCTTCATGCAAACAAGAGGTATGATGCCATCTTTTTGTCATTTGATGTCAAATGGGGAGAGAGTAGAAGGATTGGTGTGTTTTTCCATCAATAACAAAGGGGGAGATTATTGTGATGTTTTTCTTTGATGTCAAACCTAGATTGAGGTGATTCATGATTCATGGTATTTGTTATGCTACAAGATCTTCATGTTCCCTCATGCCATCACAGGACTTTGTTCATGTCATCAAGACCTTGTGCTTGATGTTTGATGTCAACATCTAGTAGAGGTTTTGATGCTTGGTCAAAGTTGGATGTCAGGTTCTTAGAGTTATGAGTCCATGATGTTTGAGTTCAATTGACACTTTGTCTTTACCATCAAGAGATATGTCATGAGAAGTTTCGTAAGGATATCAAGAGATATGTCATGAGAAGTTTGGGTAAGGATATGTGCTAGTTGTTGATATTTGGTGTTCTTTATGTCAATTGGGTATTCCTGATTCTTTATGATAGCTTGAATCATGCAATAGAGTTACATGTTGAATTTGGTTTGGTATGCATTTCATAGAGATATTGATGTGGTGTAAAGCATTGCAGTGCTTCAAGACATGGTATGAAAATGATGATAAGGTATGAGGTCCTTTTGGTGTCACCCATTTATGTCATGCACTCATATCTTGGATTATAAGCCTTATGTGTTGTGGTGATCTTATTCATCTTACCTTCTATCATATTTATCTTGTAATGGACAAGTGCAGTCTCTAAGTCCTTGGTCATATTAGACTCCTTGTATCATCTTCTAGGGGTGGTATTCATTGACACTTTGTACCCCCTTCTTTGTCATCCAAATTCCCTATGTTCAAGGCTTGTGATATGTCTATCTTTCCTTTCTTCAAGGGCTTTTGGATCAATTCAAAGTCTTCATGGTTGTTCAAAGGTAAAAAATTCCATTTAGATCTCCTTTTTTTAAGACTCAAGTTTTCATGTGAATAAGTGTTAGGGACTTAAGACCTACAAAAAAACCTAAGTGATACTAAGATTCATAACCCTTGTTTACCCATTGGTACTTTATTTCTTTTTGCTTTTTGATAGGTGTAATCGCAGGTGAAACTCCACTTAAGTGGACACTTTATGTGGTCGTTACCATCGCCTGACCGACCCCATTGGTTAGGGGTTACCAAACATAAAGGTTGCTCCTTATGTTTTAAGTGGGGGAATAAAATCAAGGGTCGCGATTGAAAGATAGAAGGGCATGAAAGATGTGATCGATGGCATAAGCTTGAATCTCATTTGAATTTTAATGGACAATCATGTTGTTTAAACTTGATGGGTAGTTATATACACAGTGCCCTAACTGCTTTGTTTCGGTTATGAAACCACCGTGAGGTCCAGGGAATTTCTTTTTATGACATATGTGAAGTTTGAGATCTCTTGGTCAATGATTTGAACTAGTGATAGAGAGATTTATAAGAAATGTTCTTTGTAATTATGTTTTAAGTATATATTTTTGCAGATTTAAGGAGTATTTTTAAGTAGAACTATCTTTAAGATCTCAACATGCATATGTATGATAAAAACTCTATGTGAATGTTAATGATGTGCACAAGAGTTTAGTGTTTCTGTTAGAAGAAGAAGAATATAAGATGTTGGGTTGGTAATGCATTGTGTTTCGCATGTGTAGATTGCAATGCTATTAGTTGTTTGCTTGAGGAAAGGTTGAATTGAAAAGAGTGACAAGGTGCTATGTATGGAAACAAAGTGTTACTTTGAGTTTTCCTTCTTGTATTCAAATCTTTGATGTGATCAGTTTATTTTAGTGAGACAATGTCTTTCTAGTGAGGCATGGTAGTTTGCCAGTGAGTTTGTCAATGAGACACTAAACGTAACCAATGAGGTTTTATGTTTTACAAGTAAGGCTGAATGAAGTGAATTTTCAAGAGTGGATTTTTATCCCTATAAGGGTTTTCCACTCATAACTTCTATGTCATGGGTTCATTTGTTTGTCTCTCAATTTACATTTGAATCTCATTCTTGTTCAAGGTTCTTGCTCTAATTCATATCAATGTATTTTCTCAACATTCAATGTCTCTGTGTTTAAAGTGTCTTAGTTAAATCTACATTTTCAGTCAAGTGAATTAAAAGGTGTAAAAGTTTGATTGTTTATAGACCACTGATTCACCCCCCCTTCCCCCCCCCACCCCCTCAGTGGTCCTGTACTCCAACACTTCATTGTCTTCATCAATTGCACTCAATCTTCCATCATAGAGATAATGATATCACCCTATCATTAATTATTATTTGTGGCATGATTATACTTAATGTAGGATAATATTAATTGATCAATTCTATTCCACTCCATCTAACCCTAAAAAAAGCCAGAACAAACGTTATTCCTTAGATTAATGTATGCTTTAAGTATGCTTATTTAACTAGTTAATCTAGAAAGAACCCATAATTTTTCTTTTCAAATTATAATGACCAGATTTTAAGTAATTATAGTAAAGAAACTCTCATCTATAAATTGCCATTACAAATGATATCAAAGGCCAAATATAAATCCTCCCCAAGTTTAACCTAAAAATTACCCCTCAATTATAAAGGGAAAATATAAATTATGAGTAAATTTAACCACATAGATGCCTCTCAGTCACAAAGGTTGAATACAATTCTGATTAGATTAAGAGTAATGATGCGTGTCAATCACAAATACCAAATTCAAATCCTTACTAAATTAAACAAACTAGGCTAAATACAAACCATAAAAACTAGATATAAATCCCCATTCAACTCGTATGATAGACATAGCCAATGACACAGAAAACACTGTGTTTATTAACACTATTTGACTAGTAGAATAGATAGATCCTCATCAATTCTTACCCAAATTTAACACACTAGACTAGATACAGATCATAGAGACAAGATGTAGAACTAATCATTACACAACTAATCCTTCTATAGACAAGAACAAAGAAACAGAAACACCATTATCATTATCATCTTTGAATAAAAATATCATCACCATTATCAACAGTCAAAAGTTAGTTTTAGCCAATAAAAATTAGACAAATATTTACCACTTCTTATTGTGAATGAGATGTAAAAGTGCTATTGACTATTTGACCATTAAAATGGTTGATATTTAAATAAAGTGTGCTTCCACTACCACCAAAATGAGTATGTGCTACTCCTCCATAATTAGCAGCATTATAAGCAATGGAAGTATGTTCTTGGTATACAAACTCATATTCTCCATGAAAATTGTTCCCTACATTAGAACACCCAAATTTACTTTACTATGCAACTTGGTTATTTCACCTAGGTCCTTTCCATATAGTAAAATAATTGCCCACACAAGGCTTTAGAAAAAATAGGCATACTAGCAATATTCCTATGTATTTCAAAACGCTAGTTTCCTTCATAACGTTACAATTTAATGTAGTTATACAGAATAATGCTTACATGTACTACCAAAGGAGTTGTGCTCTATATTTATAGAGGAAATTTGAGCTTTAATGGTGCAAGAGCATCCAAGGTTATATTGCATTGAAACCAAAAACATTTCTTTTATTGCATTTCAGTTAGTGGTATTTTCAACATTTTGCACTGCATTCTACTACATGATCATTTCATAGCTTATGAAACCAGATTTACACTCAACACTATGCCATCTACACATATCCAAAATCTAGGAGATTTATGTAAGTCTGCAGTAAGTTATCGTTATCAGAACATCATTAGAACTCACAAAACCAAGCATTCAACATTCATTATGAGAATACAAGGTTTGTGGAACATTCTCGTTACTTCTAGAGCCAAATAAAATATCTCACAAGGCATTATGGAATCAGATAGATCCTCATTGAGAACTGCAACACAGTTCATCCATTTGCAGGGCATTACCACTCAATTAAGGCTGACTTACACGTTTCATCATGCATTAGAGTTTGAACCCTCTTAAGGCCAATGTGGATGCATTAGAGTTTGAAGATAATTAATGATATCTACTCATAGAATATGAAGATAGTTGTTTTCGGGAGGTGCTTCAACACCACATCATCCATGAATATTGTATTCCAGCAGGCAAGTCTGTGAGTTAGAGTGTAACCCACATGTTACCAGCATATGAGTATCAAGTAATTGTTTGAGATATTGAATATATAAATCATCAAATGCAATTTATTCTTGTGTTATTCTTGTGTTTTTTTTCATTGTATTTACTTAGGTTTCATGGTTGGATAGTCTATTCTCTGGACCCTGCATCCATGACTACACCAAGTGGTATCAGAGTGAAGTTTGTCAATCCTTTGGTAAAAAGGTATCCCAACAGATCTTCAAGTGAACAAATCATAGACCTGAGGTAGTCTACATGTGTTTGTCAACATATCACCGATTGTGAGGCATTTGCAACCTTGTAGTCAAATTACTGAATTAAGGCAGTTGTACTGGATCCAAGGAAGAGATACCACTAAGGAGGATGCCTGCTATGGCCAATATTGCTGAGAGAATGGAATAAATAATAGAGATGATGAGAACAATGAAAGTTAGATTGCATGTTGTAGAATAGGATAGAAGAAGAGGTCAAAATCCTAGACATGAGGATAATCTTTGGTTATTCATTGATTGATTCTAGTTGTATTTTTACCTTGGTTTCTAACACTAATGAGCCTAGAACTCTAAAAGAGGCTATGGATATGAAAGATGCAGGTTCCTAGAAAGAGCCCATGGAAGAAGAGATGGTTTGTTTGGAAAAGAATAATACTTGGGACTTTGTGCCTTTTCTTGAAGGATAGAAACCCGTTGGATGCAAATGGATGTTCAAAAACAAATTTGGTGCATATGGTAGTATTGAGAAGTATAAGGCTACATCAGTTGTGAAGGGATATTCCTAGGTTCAGGGAATAGATTATGGTGATATTTTAGATCTCCCATTGCAAAGATAGCATACATCATATTCTTGTTATCTCTTGCAGTGGCACATGATCTTGAAGTTGAACAGATGGATGTGAAGATAACTCTCCTTGATGGTAATTTGGAGGAGGTGATTTATATGTCACATCCAGAGCACTACATTGTTGACGGTAAAGAAAATATGGTTTGCATGTTGAAAAAGCCTTTGTATGGTTTGAAACAGTCCGCTAGGATGTGGTACCAGAAGTTTGATGATTTTGTGTTGAGTTTGGGATTTCTGAGATTGAAATCAGATCATTGCCTTTACTATAATATAGATAATCATCACATTCTCATTATTGCATTATATGTTCATGATATGTTGCTTTTTGGGGATGGAAAGAACTCGAATTCTGATTAGAAGTCTCGTCTTTTAGCATACTTTGAGATAAAAAATCTAGGGGAAGCTTGGTACATTCTAGGGATGGAAATCATAAGAGACAGGTCAAACAAAAAACTATGGATTAACTAGAGTAAGTATGTGAATTCTATGTTGGAGATATTCAGTATGGTATCTTGTAGATTGTTGAATGTTCCTCTGATGTTGGGGTCAAAGTTATCTATTTTGGATTCTCCAAAATCTCCTACTGAAGTGGATGACATGACATGAGCTCATTATGCTAGTAATCTTGGCACCCTTATGTATGTTATGGTCTATACAAGACCTAGCATTTTCTAAGAAGTGGGAGTCCCTAGTAAACTTATTGTTAATCCTAGATTAGTACATTGGGATGTAGTGAAGAGGGTGTTCAAATATTTGTGGGGTACCTCTAAGTATTCCATATGTTATCATGGTTATCCTATAGGACCTTGACATTCGATGAGTATTCATATATTTGTGGATTCAGATTGGGCTAGAGATATTAATAGCAGAAGATCCACCATTGGTTATGTTTTTACTATGTTTAGTGGTAAAATTATATCTATGAGTAAGTAAGAAGATATTGTTGCTTTGGCCACTACAGAAGTAGAGTACATGGTAGAAACTCATGCTTTTAAGGAACCATTTGGATTAATAGATTGTATTCTTGCATTGGTTTTGATGTAGGGATGATCACTATTTGTTGTGACAAAGTGTCATATGTTTGGCAAAGCAACCTACTTTCCATGTAAGTACAAAGCATATATGTCCAGTACCATTTTATTCATGACATGGTAGAGGATAGGAAGGTGAATTTGGGGAAATTTGACATTTTGATTAATGGTATAGATTTCTTGACAAAGCCTATGATCACAAAGAAGTTTAGATGGTGTTTGAAGTCTATTAGTCTCTTAGGCCCTAGAAATAAATTTCTCAATTATATTCTGGCTCTTGAAAGGTGTTTGACAAGTGGGAGAATTTTGGGAATTAAGGTGTCTCAACCTTTGCAAGTTCCTAATGTTTGTATTTATTTATTTCTGTAATTTTTGCCTACTATTGTAAAATTCTATGTAATATTATGTTATCACTTTGTGGGTGTTGCAATAGTGATGTGTCATCCTACATGGAAGGTGACTAGATTTATTTTTTGTCCTCATATGAGGAGGTAGTTGTCCCATATTGAGTTGGCATAGTTTTTCCATGTGTTGGCACCTAGAGGTCATGTGTTAGGATGTATGACAAATTCTATGACGTGTATGATATGACAGATTCTATGATAGTGTAAGAGATAGAAATAGAAGGGATCAATACAAGTGTCATTTGCATGTATGAAACTATAAGAGGCATCTTTGATTTAGCCATTTTGGAGTTCTCAAGTTGGCCTATGACAAGTTTAAGAGAATGTTCTAGAAATAGTTAATTATGATAGATTCTCTTAGAGTTGTAAGTGTTGTCATATATGACAGATTCTATGACAGTTGTAAGATGTGCAAGAGCATCTATCATAAGCAATAAATAGTAAATTTGGGGCACCCATGTAGAGGAGATTCCTATGACAAGATTGGATAAGTGTCGGTGGAAATTAGAAAGTGTTGAACAAGTGTCATAGGCAGATGGAGGGCATGGGAAAATGTTCCATGTGGATTTGGATTCCCACCTCCTAGAAGACTACTCTCATGGCTTGTAAAGTCTATAAGGTGCTAGTTGGAGCTAGTTTTATATGTTGATTTGCAGGTACTATTATGCTATCAGAATTGCTCTAGAAATAGTGTTGTGAACTCCTGCAAGAGTATAGGTCTGCAAGTATATTGTAACCACATATTGTTTACTGAATAATACATTGGATTGTGCTTTAGAGTGTGGGATTTTTTACCTGAAATGGATTTCCTCACATATATCTATGTTATGGTTTATGTTATGTTGATAATTTATATTTTATGATACACATCTTCTTCTCTGTTGTTGTAAGGATTTCAAAATTTGCATAACTCTCCCCTCATGAGTTCAGTTTAGGAATCTATTTCATGTACCTTTATTCCTTTTAGCCACATCATAGCCCAATATCAAATCATACAAAGAGCTAAGAGAGGCTTAACATAATCGAACACTTATAGAGGATTTTCTAATGTTGCATCTTCTCAAGCAACTATTTAGTTAGTGTCTTCTCTAGTTTCTCCTCAATTGACCACTAGGAGGTCTTGCAATCTAGATGCAAGGTGGAGGAAGGTGAATATGTGCTAGATAAATACCAAGCTCGTGGACCAACAATCCTAATCAAGTTAGGAAGCTATAAGTTGTCTAAAATACTAATAAAGGAAGATTTTTAAGGAATAGGTATGGAGCACTTGATGAGATTGATAGTGATGATATGTCTCTTGAATCTCATCTTTAATGAATTTTCTTTCATGGAATTTTTGAGCTCTAATAGACCTCAAAAGGAAGTACACTATGTACAATTCTTGACAAAGATTTCCAAATATCGATATTATTTGTTTATAAGAATTAATAGTTCTAGGTTATTTTGGTTTTAGTTGTTTTTCTTTCTATAACATCCATGTTCTAAAAACATAGTAAAATTAGAAAAATTTACCATAGAGTGATTCAACAAGATAAAAATGAGATAGATAAAAATTTTCTTTTATTTAACTCATAAACAAATATCAATAATTACAACATTTTTCCTTTACAAAGAACAATACATCATGATGTCTTTCTCAATGACAAAGTTTACAATGTAAATCCATTACATAGAAAAATTTTGAATAAATATTGCTTCTGAATATCTAACATCTTTATCACAAGTCCTAGCATATCTTTTGCTTAGAGAGAGTATATCTTTCTAGTGATTTACCTCCATCCATAGATAGGTGGTCTCCCACACATCTTCCACATAGGAAGTGGTCCTACCCTTCACGAGGGATATAGACCAAAGGTGACCAGTGGTAATATGCCTATCCCAAGTACATAGTGTTGTATCCTACACCTATCTATCAACCATACAACCCTAGATACCCTTTAGCTAAGTATGATTTCTGATAGATTGTTCATTCCAGATACAATGAACCGACAATGCATACAAAAGACACTTGCATTACTTTGGCCAAAGCTTTAATATCAATAATTCTTATAATGAACATGGTCATTGTGTTCACCCACCCCTACTTGACTTGGATACTATTGTATTCTCACAGTTTATTCATACTAACAATATTTACATAAATAGTTTAATCATCATGCCATGATACTGGCTTCCTTGTCAAGGATAAGTTTAAATGTCATAACTATATAGTTGGTTCATAATCATTTATAGGGTTTACCTATTACCCTTGGAAAATACGATTTCACAAAATAAACATATATCAACCCTAATAGACTTAGGTTCTTAATCGACCAATGGCTTAACTCATCCATGGTTAGGAATAATTTAACTCTTTGCAAAAATAATAAATCCTATTTCAAGGAGCATTAATCATATTCAATTCACTTCTATGTGATGCCATTACCTTCACTTCTCATATACTCATAAAGGAATTCCATGTAAGGTTGTAGACATAGTCTTTTGACATAAAATGGTATACTATAAAACTATACATGCTAAGACTATTTGTATAGACAATATAGAAGGATTTATTCATTTTTCCAAACTATCCTTAGTTAATATATAACTCAATAGGTTTACCATAGTTGTCATAGATCACTTAGACTTTGAATTCTATGGATAAGGAAAACATTCTTGACTAATGTATTAACTAAGAATGGTTTCAAATTCTATTTGCTATTCAAGACCATACTACTCACAGTTTGGTAAGTTTTCCCTTAATAAGGAACCTCTACTAATTCTTTCGAATTACTTTTCAAGACTAACATACATCTACACAGTCGGTTGTCTCCAATCAAGTATGAGACTGGTTCACTAGTTTCATGATAATTACGTTATCCTTCATGAAATAAATAATAATAGAATCATTTGGTTCCTAAACTCATATCAAGACAAGTATCATAGTTTTGAACTAAGACACAAAGTTGGCCTATATAAATCATAAGATGGATTTCATTATCAATCCTACAATTTGACCTTACCAGTCTACAATGACACTCAAGTTAAAACTGAAATATAATACTAGTCATACAATGACTCTTAATGCCTTCTTAATCAGTCGACTCAAATAATCAGGCTATGTCATTATTAAGAAGAGACAATCTACTCATCCTCATCGAAATAGATATAGAATAATTTAGTATTTCTCAAAACAATAATGGACAAATGTCCAAGACAAGGCAAAATTTAATATTTCATTAATTTCAATGATTACAATATGCAGAGGCATTTACCTGAGGTGGCAGTTTACATAGCAGAGATAGCTATAGAATAGATTGTATCCTTCCAAAGGATACCTTCCTAGCCCATGCACAGTCCTCTCCCAATCTTAGCTACCAAACTCCCTCTAACATCCCATTCCCATCAATTATCAAGTCGTGGTATCTTAAGAGCTCCCAACTGACTCATTAATGAGTTGTGCCACTAGGTGCTCCACTCATGATAGTTAAAAACTCATTTATGAAAAATAGTTTGGGTCTCTAATTAAGACTCAACCACCAGCTACAAAGGTGCAATTAACACCATATGTCAATCTTTACAAAATTGTTGAGATGAGTTAGTGAATGTGGATAGTTATAAGCCACTCCTCATCAATGAGGTTGCCAACTCAATAATAGAAAGAGAGAAATCGATTACTCTTAATGAGTAGTTCAATCCATCATGTTTTAATATTTAAGGCACTCCTTAATAGATGCCTATGACTGCTCAATTAAAAAACCATAATAATTTATCATGAGGTATTACCTCATTTGACTCATAAACATATAATATTTGATTATATCAAATATTATTTTCATATCATTATCTCTATTTGATTATTGTGATTTTATCAATAAAAGGATAATACTAAAACAAAGGATTATGGAAAATGTGATTGGGTTGAGCTAGTCTCCCCATCATGATCCATAGGAAAAAACATGTCATCTTAACTTGACGCTAAAGTCTTATCGTTAAGAATCCTTTATAACACCTCAAGGGACTTAATAATAATAAGACAACCATTTTATGACAATAACATCATAATATTTACGCTAAACGTAAATAGTCACAAATCACACTCAAATGACGTCATTAACATTATTAAAGACTAAGACAACTTACTATGACTTAGAAAGATTTGTAAATAATATTGACTACCTGTCAATTAGGTTCAAAAGTAAACTAACAAGACAAGACTTACCTCTTATGACACATTGGTTCACGTTTTTGTTAGACACTGATACTTGATTTGGCAAATAAACCACTCATAACCCAGGGTCTAATCTCCCTCCTGGAAAGATAATCTCTCTCTCTTTTCTTCGAGAGTCATCTAAAATCCTATAATCATGTACCAAACTCATTACCAAACAAATTATGATCAATGCATCATTATTCAAATAATAGATCAAATCTCATAATGTAAATATAAATCAATAATAACATAATCATTTCCATAATTTCATAAATGACATTCAATATAATCCATGTATTTCCTTTTCATTAATCTAAACATCGTAATAAATTTACTTATGTCCAAGTAAAAAGTAAAATTATAGCAAGACAAGAATTGGGGATGTAACATATCCTTCCCCTAAACATTCATCATCCTTGATGATATAAACTATTAAAAATTAACTAAAAAGCAAGTTCATTGTTTTCAACTAGTAACATCATTAAATAAATGAGGAAACTTTTGATAAAATTCATGGTAATCCTCCCATGTAGCATGTTCCTCAACATATTGGTCCCATGGGACCTTGCATTGCAAGTCCTCTCTATTATGCAAGTGGAGCTTGCACGTTTATAACACCTTGAGTGGCTCGATCATGACCACCCCTAGGTCTTGCATTTGTAAAGAATTCCAAGTCAAAATATGATTATTACCTATAATATATTTCTTCAAATAAGACACATAAAAAACATTGTGCATTCTAGATAAGGGTGGTGGTAGAGCAATTCTGTAGGCAACTGAATTGACTACTTCAAGCACTTCAAAGGGTCCCACATATTGAGGGGCTAGCTTAGAAGACTTCCCAAACTTAATAGAACTTTTCTAAGGTTTGACCCTCAAAATAACTTTTTCTCCAACAGAGAATTGCCTCAGAAGACGCTTTACATCCGCATAGCTCTTTTGCCTATCATTGGCTTTTGCCAATCTTTTTCTGATTAGCTTAACTTTCTCTTCCATTTTAGCTAGCATTTCTA
The DNA here is from genome assembly GCA_027924645.1 of Cunninghamia lanceolata. NCBI lineage: Eukaryota > Viridiplantae > Streptophyta > Pinopsida > Cupressales > Cupressaceae > Cunninghamia > Cunninghamia lanceolata. The sequence continues at coordinate 11,088,356 of BSBN01000534.1, read as the reverse complement.
GTCTGATGTTAATCCTGTCTTCTAGCTTATCCCAGCTTATAAGAGTTTGACATCTTCTTCCATACAATGCTTCGAATGGTGCCATCTTAATAGCAGAATGATAGGAATTGTTGTAAGCAAATTCCACAAGTGCTAAGTAGTCTTCCCACTTATATTGCTGATCCATGCAATACATTCACAACAAGTCTCCCAAGACTTGGTTAACTCTCTTAGTTTTCCCATCACTTTCAGGATGGTAAGCTATAGTCACATTGAGTTTAGTCCCTAGCGCAGAAAACAAAGTTTGCCAAAACCTTGACATTACACGTGCATCTCTATCTGAGATAATCTTTTCATGGAAACCATGCAATCTAAACACCTCTTGCACAAATTTGTGAGCTAACATAGGTGCTCCATGTTGGGAATTAAGGTGTCTCAACCTTGGTAATTCTCTGCATTTGTAATGTTTGTATTTATGATTCAATTGCCTATGTTGTAAATAATTGGAAATTACACTTTGTCATATTGTGGGATGTGGCACGGTGATGTGTCAATCCTACATGGATTATGACAACTTGTTATTTTATCCTCAGATGAGGAGATAGGTGTCCCACTTAGTGGTAGGAGTATTCTGCAATGTGTTGGCATCTTCTATGTTGTGTAAGGAATGTTTGACCGAAATAGTTATGATAGATTCCTATGACGAATCAATGACATGTAAGAGTCAAGAATAGAAGGTTGTAAGACATGTAATGACATGTGTCATGTAGCATCTTTGAATGAGGCATATTTGGGTGCCCCAAGGCGGAATATGATGTGTTGTAAGAGAATATGCTATTTATAGCATGTGTATGATAGATTCTCTTACAGATGTAAGTTGTAACCACTATGATAGATTCTACAATGGTCGTAAGTGTTGTAAGAGCATCTGTCATAGCCCATTTTGGAAATAGGTGACCTCTTTGGGATGGGAGTCGTGGACAAGTGTCAGACACATTCTACAATATTGACCAAGTGTCCCTAGGCATAGGTTTTGGTCTAAGATGCCATATTGGACACCCATTCCAAGATAGGTCCAATATTGCCTTGTATTTTCTTTATATACAGGTGCTTGGAGATGGAGTTTGTATCACAGGTTTACAAGTACTATTATGCTGCCAGGATGACTCCAGACATGAGTGTTGAAGACCATTGAAGCTTGCATTACAAGTGTATTGTAAACATTCTTTTAGATTTGTTAATACATTGTGCAGGTTTCTGAGTGTGGGGTTTTTCACCCGATAAGGGTTTTCCCCACCGTAAATATTTGTCTCTTCTTTTGTCTACTTTTTGGTTCTTGTGTTTTGCTGCAATATCTCATGTTAATGGTTTAACATTGCTGTAATAGTTAAGATAAAGTTGAATTTGCGTAGCCCTCTCCTCAATAGATTAGTGTAGGAAGCATTTTCCGCACACCTAGCTTCCTTTCAGTTGGTATCAGAGCTTGATCACCTTTGGTCCTAGTTGTAGGATAGGGGTTTTTTGATCTAATCTTAGGTTGAGTGGGAGTCTGTGCAGAGCATTCTATATCATATTGCAGCAAGGAGATGGAAGGCACATCAGGAAGGTTTGAAGTAGAAAAGTTTAATGGTAGTAATTTCGAGCTGTGGAAGCTTAAAATGGAAGATATGTTAGTTGACCAAGACCTTTGGAAAAGTGTGAATGGAACTAAACCAGCTACAATGACTCAAGATGAGTGGGATCTCAAGGATCAGAAGGCTAAGGGTCTCATAAGACTTAGTCTTGTTGATTCTGTGTTGTTAAATGTCCATGAGAAGACTACTATAAAACTCCTTGGGAAGAAGTTGGGGGATGTGTATCAAGCCAAATCCCTAGTCAATAAACATTTCCTGAGAAAGAAGTTGTATTCTCTTCAAATGGAGGATGGAGGATCAGTGGCTGAGCATATGAATGTCCTTAATATGTTGGTTGCACAATTAACATCTATTGGTGTAAAAATGGAGGAGGAGGATCAGTGTATGACCCTACTTTGTTCTCTACAGGACTCATGGGATCATCTTGTCATTGCAATTGGAAGCACCACATCCATATTCAAGATGGAAGAAGTGGTTTCTTTGCTATTGTCTGAAGAGATGCAGAGAAAGTCTTCTGAGGTAGCCAAATAAGCCCTTTTTAGTTCATGGAAGACCCAAGAAGAAAGGGAAAAAGAAGGACAAGAAAGTTGAGAAGGGTAGATCCAAATCTCCTAGAAAGTCCAAGCCTATTTGTTGCAACTGTGGCAAGACCAGGCATTTATGAAAGGAATGCAAAGAGGAGAAGAAGAAAAAGAAGAAAGCTCCTGATTCATATTCTGACAAATCACAAGATGAAGGTGATTCTTTCATCGCAGCCTTGGCAACCCATGCATCTAATGATGTGTGGCTAATTGACTCTAGTGCATCATTCCACATGATCTCGCATCGAGACTAGATCACTAAGTATGAGGAGTTCGATGGTGGAAAGGTGTATCTGGGTGACAATTCTCATCTAAAGATCATTGGTCGTGGAAGAGTCTCTATCCGATTCCCTGATGGTCGAGTGAAGGGGATCTCTAGGGTTATGCACATCCCAGGCTTAGCATAGAACCTACTTTTTGTAAGTAGTTTGAATTATGCAGGTGTGCAGGTTGTCTTTTTGAAAGAAGGATGCAAGATGACTAGAGGATCTATGGTGCTTGCTAAGGGTACTCAGAGAGGTAATCTATTTCAGTTGGAAGCATGCATTGCACAATGCAATAGTTCTTCTGACTCAAGGAAGAGGGCAGCAGTCACTTCATCCCCACCATCTAAATGAGCAGTGAAGAAATCTGTTGTTTCTAGTCTTGATGGTTGTAATCGTGCATTGGAAGTTAAACTTCCTACAGAAAAGATAATGTCATGGCATAAGAGATTTAGCCACAGTGGTGAGAAGGGTCTGCATACCTTGAAAAATAAGAACCTCGTTGAGGGGTTAGATGATTGTAATCTTGAGTTCAACTTTTGTGAACATTGCATTTATGGAAAACAAAACCGTGTTCAGTTTTACTCAAGTTCTCATAAGACTTCTGGTGTGTTGGACCTTATTCATTCTGATGTGTTTGGTCCTGTTAATGTTCCTTCATTATCAAAATCTACATACTTTGTATCTTTTATAGATGATTACAGTAGAAGGACATGGATTTATTTTCTCAAAAGCAAATCTGAAGTCTATAGCAAGTTTAAGGAGTTTAAAACTTTTGCTGAAAATTAGACTAGTAAAAAGATTAAATGTTTGAGAATTGACAACGGTGGTGAGTTCTGTTCTACAGAATTTGATAAGTATTGCAAGGAACTTAGGATTGAAAAACATAAGACAACTCCATACACACTGCAGCAAAATGGAGTTGCAGAGAGGATGAACAGGACACTGATGGAGACGGCTAGGAGTATGCTTAGTGGAGCTAGTCTAGAACAAAAGTTTTGGGCTGAAGTTGTTGCCACTGCTTGCTATTTGGTAAACAGATCTCCTACATCATCTCCTGTTGGAAAGACACCCATGGAGGTGTGGTCTAGTAGAAAGCCTTCAGTAAGGCATCTTCATGTTTTTGGTTGTGAGGCATATGCACATGTGCCTAGGGAGAAGCAGTCAAAGTTGGAGAACAAAGCTGTTAAGTGTATCTTCATCGGCTATGGTGTTGGTGTGAAAGGATACAAGCTTTGCCACCCCATGGCTAAAAAGGTGTTGTATAGTAGAAGTGTCATCTTCAGAGAGCTTACACCTTCTTCCACTATTTTGTAGCCAGAAGAAAAAAAAAAGAAAGAGGATGTTGTTCAGTTTCCTCTCACCCCTGAGAAGACTAAACAAAAAGACAATGTTGGACCTGATGAGGAGGAGAGCTCTTGCAGCTCTGAAATCTCAGAGGAAGAAGTTGAACCTCAACCTCAACTCTTGAGGAGGTCTACACATATAAGAAAGCAACCTGAAAGGTTTGGTTTTACATTGCTTGATTCTAGTTGTGCTTATGCTTTGATTACTAACAGTGATGAACCTAGAACTGTATTAGAGACTTTGGATATGAAGGATGCAGGTTCCTGGAAGTAGGCCATGGAGGAAGAAATGGCTTCTTTAGAAAATAATCAAACTTGGGACTTGGTTCCTTTGCCTCCTAGACGGAAACCCATTGAATGCAAATGGGTGTTTAAGAAGAAGATTGGTGCAGATGGTAGTATTGAGAAGTATAAGGCCAGATTGGTTGCAAAGGGGTATTCACAAGTGGAGGGTATAGATTATGGTGAGATCTTCTCTCCTGTTGCAAAGTTGACATCCATTCGATTCATGTTGTCACTTGCAGCAGCTTATGACTTGGAGGTAGAACAGATGGATGTGAAGACAACTTTCCTTCATGGTGACTTGGAGGAAGAGATCTACATGTCACAGCCAGAGCATTACATGGTGAAAGGTAAAGAAAATTTGGTTTACAAACTTAAGAAGTCTTTGTATGGTTTGAAGCAATCCCCTAGGAGATGGTACTTGAAGTTTGATTCCTTTGTGTTGTCAATTGGATTTGTGAGATCAAAATTGGATCACTGTGTGTATTATAAATTTGATGGTGATTGTATTCTCATTGTTGCACTATATGTTGGTGATATGTTGCTCATTGGGAGGGTAAAAATATGATTTCTAATTTTAAATCTCAGTTTTCAGCTTAGTTTGAAATGAAAGATTTAGGGGCAGCCAGGTACATTCTAGGAATGGAAATCAGAAGAGATAAAACCAATAGAAAACTTTGGTTAAGCCAGAGTAAGTATGTGAAGTCTGTGTTGGACAGATTCAACATGGCAGATTGTAGACCGTTGTGTGTTCCCATTTCTTTGGAGACAAAGTCGTCTATCGAGGATTGTCTAAAATCTCCTAGTGAGGCAGACATGAGCAGAGTACCTTATGCTAGTGCTATTGGCAATTTGATGTATGCTATGGTCAGCACAAGACTAGACATTGCCCAAGCAGTGGGAGTCCTTAGTCAATTTATGGCTAATCCTGGATGGGTTCATTGGGATGCAGTTAAGTGAATGTTCAAATATTTGAGGGGTACTTCTAAGTATTCCATTTGCTATCATGGTAATGTTTCAGGACCTCCACATTTTGTTGATATTCTTGGATTTGTGGATTTAGATTGGGCAGGTGACATTGACAGCAGGAGATCCACCAGTGCTTATGTTTTTACACTATTTGGTGGTTCTATTAGTTGGATGAGTAAGCGACAACCTGTTGTTGCTTTGTCCACAACAGAAGCTGAATATATGGCAGCAACTCATGCTTGTAAGGAATCCATTTGGCTTAAGAGATTGTGTTCTGATATTGGTGTTGATGCAAGTCAGATCACAATCAGTTGTGATAGTCAGAGTGCAATTTGCCTTACAAAGAATCCAACTTTCCATGCTAGAACCAAGCATATTATGTTCAGTTTCACTTCGTGAGGGACATGGTTGAGGATAGAAAGGTAAATTTGGAGAAGGTAGATACTTTGAAGAATATTGTAGATGCATTGATGAAACCAGTGGGCACAGAAGTTCAGATGGTGTTCAGAGTCTATGGGCCTCTCGACCTATAGCAGTTAAATCCTATTTTTCTATTGGCTCTTACAAGGTGTTCGACAAGTGGGAGAATGTTGGGAATTAAGGTGTCTCAACCTTGGTAATTCTCTACATTTGTAATTTTTGTATTTATTATTCAATTGCCTATGTTGTAAATAATTGGAAATTCCACTTTGTCATATTGTGGGATGTGGCACGGTGATGTGTCAATCCTACATGGATTATGACAACTTGTTATTTTGTCCTCACATGAGGAGATAGGCATCCCACTTAGTGGTAGGAATATTCTACAATGTGTCGGCATATTCTATGTTGTGTAAGGAATGTTTGACCAAAATGGTTATGACGGATTCCTATGACAAATCTATGACATGTAAGAGTTGAGAATAGAAGGTTGTAAGATAGGTAATGACATGTGTCATGTAGCATCTTTGAATGAGGCATATTTGGGTGCCCCAAGGTAGAATATGATGTTTTGTAAGTGAATATGTTATTTATAGCATGTGTATGACAGATTCTCTTACAGCTGTAAGTTGTAACCGCTATGACAGATTCTATGATGGTCGTAAGTGTCGTAAGAGCATCTATCATAGCCCATTTTGGAAATAGGCAACCTCTTTGGGATTGGAGTTATTGGCAAGTGTCAGACACATTCTACAATGTTGACCAAGTGTCTCTAGGCATGGGTTTTGGTCCAAGATACCATATTGGATGCCCATTCCAAGATAGGTCCAATATTGCCTTGTATTTTCTTTATATACAGGTGCTTGGAGATGGGGTTTGTATCACAGGTTTACAGGTAATGTTATGCTGCTAGATTGACTCCATACATGAGTGTCCAAGACCATTGAAGCTTGCATTGCAACTATATTGTAAACATTCTTTCAAATTTGTTAATACATTGTGCAGGTTTTGAGTGTGGGGTTTTTCACCCGATAAGGGTTTTCCCCACCATAAATCTTTGTCTCTCTTCTTCTATCTACTTTTTAGTTCTTATTTTTTGCTACAATATCTCATGTTAATGGTTTAACATTGCTGTAATAGTTAAGATAAAGTTGAATTTGCATAGCCCTCTCCTCAATAGATTAGTGTAGGAAGTGTTTCTCACACACCTAGCTTCCTTTCTCAGTCAAATTCCCTAGTATGAAATGTGATACCTTAGTGAGTTTATCAACCACCACTAAAATTGCATCATGTCTATTCCTTGACATAGGAAGACCTTGAACAAAATCTATGTTAATAACTTGCCATTTCCACTCTAGTACATCATGTGGGTATAACAATCCTGCAGGGTATTGATGCTCTACTTTCACCCTTTGACATTCTAAACAGCTTGCTACAAATCTTGTAGCATCATTCTTCATTCCTTTCAAAAAATAAAAAGGTTTAACATCCGCTACAAGTTTGGTTACTCCTGGATGTCTAGAATATGGTATAGTATGAGCTTCTTTCCATACTAGATCCCTTAATTCAGTTGAATCAGGAACATACATTCTACCCTTATACCTCAATAGTCCATCTGACTCAAATAGAAAACCATCATACCTTGGATCTCTAGGATTATTTTTTTAGAGCCTACATAACCTGCTCATAAAACTCATCACTAAACAAATTTTACAACACCAAATCCTTAAAATTTCCATGAATAGAAACAATAGAAGCTATATGTCTTCTATAACTCAAAGCATCAACTACTCTATTATCTTTTCCTTTGATGTAGTTTATCTCAAAGTCATAGTAAGATATCAATTCTAACCATCTTTTTTGTCGAGCATTCAAATGTGGTTGAGAGAAAATATACTTAAGACTTTGATGGTCTGATTTAAGTACAAAAGTATTCCCCAACAAATAGTGTCTCCACATCTACAAGGTATGAGTTACTACTGCCAATTCCAAATCATGCGGTGCATAATTTTTCTCATAGGATTTCAATTTCCTTGACTCATAAGCTATAACTCTTCCATCTTGCATAAGCACTCCTCCTAATCCTTCTCCCGAGGCATCTGTAATTACCTCAAATTGTCCTTTAGGGTCAGGAACTTTCAAGATTGGAACTATAGTTAACTTTTCCTTTAAGAGATCAAATGGATCCTGACATTTGTCCGTCCATTCAAATCTCTTTCTTTTCCTATGTAGGGAAGTGATTGGACTAGCAATACTAGAGAAATTTAGAACAAACTTTCTATAATAACCTACCAAGCCCGTGAAACTACACACCTCATGCACATTTGTTGGTACAGGCCAATCTAGAATAGCTGTGATTTTTGCAGGATCAATAGATACTCCATTAGCTGATATAATATGTCCTAGGTATTTAATCTCCTTCTGGAAGAATGTACACTTTGATAGTTTCCCATATAACTTATATTCTCTTAAGCTTTGCAGAACTATTTGCAGGTGCCATTGATGTTCTTCTTCATTCTTAGAATAAATAATTATATCATCCAGGAAGTCTAAAATAAACTTGTCCAAACAATCTCTAAAAATACTATTCATGAGATTCATGAATGTAGCAGGTGCATTCGTCAAACCAAATGGAAACAATGTGAACTCATTGTGTCTATATCTGGTTCTAAAAGTTGTCTTATGAATATCTTCATCCTTCAATCTTAACTGATGATATCCTAATCATAAATCAATCTTTGAAAACACAGCAGCTTTAGGCATCTAATCAAAAAGATCATCAATACGTGGCAAAGGATATTTGTTCTTTACCATTGCTTTATTAAACATACGATAATCTATACACAATCGAAGGGTTCCATCCTTCTTCATAACGAAAATAATTAGTGCACCCCAAGGTGAAACACTAGGTTTGATCAAACCTTTTGCCAACAATTCTTATAATTGTTCTTTCAATTTCATTAACTCTGTAGTTGTCATACGATAGGATGCTTTTGATACAGGCTCAGATCCTGGTTTAATGTCAATTGCAAAATCAAAAACCCTCTTGGGAGGCAATCCTGGAAGTTCTTCTGGAAACACATCATGAAATTCTTGAAGAAAAGGATACTTTTCTCAAAAAGATGAAGTAGGGTTTTCTATCCCTTCCTCCACTTGTTCCATTTTGACTGCAAACAACTGACAACCTTTCTGTCTAACCCTTTTCAATTTCTTGTAGAGATAAGTTTGATTTTAACTTCTCTTTAAATCCCTTTGAATTGGATCTGATTTCCCAAATCATCTAAGCATTCAACTATTTCTGAAAAATAGTCAACCTTAGCTCTATGCTTCCATAACCAACTCATTCCTAGGACTACATCATAGGAACCTAGGGGAGCTACATATAGGTTTACTTTAGTTGAGAAACTAGGGAGATCAATCTTGGCTTCAAACAAACATTTCTCTACTTGAGCCTTAGATTGGTTAGCATATTCTACTGACCAAGGTTTAGACATGTACCCAACTTTTCTAGGAAATTTATTCAAAATTCTTAGAGAAACAAAGTTTTCAATGGCCCCTATATCAATCAAAATACATATAGGGACTCCAAACAAAGTACTTGTCATCTCAATGGGTGTGATTTGATACTCTACTTGATGATTATCGAGAGCTGCATGTATCCTTTGTTGGAATGCTTCTTGCTGAGTAGGTAGTGCAGTACCTCTTTGTTGACCATTTGGATTCTGGTTAGGGAAATGATTTGCATAATGGTCGCCCCCACAAGTAAAGCATCCTCCAATGGGTCCTTTCTTATCTGAAGTCTTCCCATTGTTATCCTCATTTCTTTTGTAGTTGTCATTCTTCTTCTCATTACCAAATCTACCCTTGTTCTTCTGAGGTCCTTTATCTTTTCTCTTGATATCATATCTCTTTTCATATCTTTTCTTGTATGGTTGATTGTTAGGAGTTCCATTAAATCTCTCGCGGCTTCTATCACAATAAGCCAAGATGGATTTCAACTTTTGCTCTTTCTTGATCACTTTCTCCTACACTTAATCCATTGTTGTGGGACCACGCACGTCCACTTCACCACCAATTTGAGCATTTAAGCCCATGATGAATTTTTTAATCCTGAATCTCTCATCCTTTTGATATTATGGAACATATTTCAGGAGTCAAGTGAATTTTTCTCCATATTCCACCACTGTCATATCTCCTTGTCAAAGATTCTAAAAATCAGTTAGTTTCTGATCAAAATAGAGTTGTGGTAACCATCTCTTGTAAAAGAGTTCCACAAACTCATCCCAAGTTACCCTTAGACAGCTTAAATTCAATTCCATCTTCTTATTCATCCACCAAGTGGATGCTTCTTTTGCCAATTGGAATGCTCCCCATACTACCTTGGTCACCTTTGAGTAATTTATTATCTCGAAATATTTTTCCATCTCTATTAACCAAGCTTCTATAGCATCTCTAGTCTCTATCCCATCAAATTTTGGTGGAGTAACCTTCTTCATATCCTTTGAGAGGTCCAAGGTTAATCTATCCCTTGCCTCTTTATGAGGTTCTGTACTCTTACTTTGATCTTCATAATTTTATCTACATTCACCATGAGATTTTTCACCTCCTCCCTCAGTATTCCCTTTATCATCCACCTTCTTTTCCAAATCACCCAATCTTTTCTTGGTTTCTTCCAACATGGTTATGATTTGGTCCAGCTTATTATTTGGCAGGTGGTTTTCCTCTTCACTTTCTCCTTGGTTAGTTCTTGTCCAAACCATGTTTATTAATTTCTCACACCTAAGAATATTGAGTTGTCCATTAGTTCAAGATTATAATGCATCCCATTAAATCTAAACATAATAAACTCAATTTAAACAATAGTTTGGCACAAAAACAACTCTCTTTTTTTAATTTCATTTCAAAAGTAAAGAGTATTCTTCATTTGTACAAGAAATGACTTCAAAAGTCATGCTCAAGAGGAGTATATCCTTTAGACTCATTTTCAGATACATAATCTCGAGGTATATAACCCTCTGACTCACTATCAGACCTAACTTCTATGATCTCAATAGTTGGGGGTATGCGGGGATCTCACCTAACCGTAGTTGTTTCCTCATCTAACGTATACTCTATGATTTTGGTAGTGATCTTAACTCTTTCCATGTTTTCCCTTCTCACTCACTTGATTCAAGTTAAGGCAATCGCCAGAGTTTCAGTATCACTTAACTAAATGTCACTCTCATCATTGGTTCCCTCAAAGGTTTTGATAATGGCCTCACATTCTATTTTTTCTTCAAAGAAACATTGACTCAAATTAACAGACTTTATTTCTATCTTCTTAAGACGTACCATCCTGGCATAGAAAATTTCAAACATTAGCTAACCACATAATGTTGACTACATGAAAGCATAGTGGTCCCAGAAGCCCTAGTGATGAACCTGGTAGCTCTGATACCATATGTAACATCCACATTCTAAAAACATAGTAAAACCAAAAAAATTGACCATAGAGTGATTCCACAAGATAAAAATGAGATAAAGAAAAATTTTCTTCTATTTAACTCATAAACAAATATCAATAATTACAACATTTTTTCTTTACAAAGAATAATACATCATGATGTCTTTCTCAATGACAAAGTTTACAATGTAAATCCATTACATAGACAAATTTGGAATAAATATTGCTTCTGAATATATGACATTTTATCACAAGTCCTGGCATATCTTCTACTTGGAGAGAGAGTATCTTTCCAGTGATTTGCCTCCATCCACAGGATGATGGTCTCCCACACATCTTCCACATAGGAAGTGGCTCTACCCTTCACGAGGGATATAGACCAAAGGTGACATGTTGCTTCCTGAGTCGACAGAGGGTTTGCCAACTCCAATGCACAGGCAGATTCAGTCAATAGATATGGGAGGTTGCATGAGCTGCCTCCCTTTCACTTCTAGTTCTACCGCACCAAGGGGGTATTCCTACAGCTAAATATGTAACATTGACTAGCCCAATGACAGAAAGGTTTAGCTTGACAACAATAGGCAGAATACTCTCATGTGTAAACCAAGATGTGCATGAGACATCACAAGGTTGGCAACATTCTTGGACATGTTTGTCTAGTTGTGGATGAGAGTATGCAGGGAGTTCCTAATTCTACTCCTACAACTAATAGGTTGGGAATGTGAATGGATTGGTTTAATGGTTTGGATGCAAGACAAGGGTTTTGGAGCATAACTACTAATCCAGAAGCAAACCAGTGCCTATCCCAGGGCAAGGAGTCAACTAGACGTATACAAGAGCGTGGCTTGCAATTAGCATTCAAGTTTCAAGGGGTTAGGACTGGTGTTTGCCTTATAAATACCACCCATGGATAAGTATTCAACTGTCTCTACTTACAAATATCCCAGTTGACATACAATCTTCTCCATACTCAACCTAGAACAGTTTAATTCACTCCTTGAATGGAAGTTATTGATTAAGCATGTGATACAACAAGACTATACCCTAGAATGTAAGAAATCCTTAGCAACCAGATTCAAAAGAAGAAATTGCATGCAACAAATGGAGACAAATAGATAAATACATGCAACAATGCATTTCTCATATACAATGACAAGAAACTGAACATATGTGCAAGATACACTTCAGATGCAACTCATAAACTCCACAGAGATACAACACACAGGAAATGTTCTATTTTTCGTTATTCACCAAAAAAAATGCCCAAGTCTTCAACCACCTTTTAATGAGTCACATAGCCCGCTATATACAACAAGGAAGGTGCACTCAACATTAATTACAAGGCAAAATTCAAAAATCCACATGATATCGTTCAACATGAGAAAATAGTGCTCAAAAATTTAATGCAGCAGGCAGAGGAGGAGATATGGGAGGTCTCGAGCCCTGTGCCGCCACCTAGGGATTCACATCTTCAATTGGGTACTTGATCCGTCCATGCCTTTGCCCATACCCTGTAACATCTACCATTAATGGCATACCAACCCATGGCCTTGGGAATGTAGTGGACTATGCATTTTGCAGCTTTTCCCGCCAAGAAATATGACCCTGATATTTCAAATCATGTGGGAACAAATTATCCCACATGCACCCCACGGCGACCTCATAAACACTTTATATGTGTGGCCACACCTGAAGATGATAGTCGGTGATTTTTCTCCCGACGACGCCAATATAAACCTCATCATGACCCCTTCGCATGATGCTCCAACATTCAATATCACCCTGACATTAGTGAATCAGCTGCATGATACCCTGTCGGCCTGATGATGTTACCGTCATATTCATACCATACATCTCATTATTGATCCCTGATGATGTCACCGTCATATTCATATACCGGGGTGATTCTCGGAGGCAAGGGTGATATTCAGAATATAACCTGATGTTAGAAATATCACCCCCTGCACAAATATCAGGGTGGACTGTAACCTCATTGTAACATCGAGGGTGATGTTTGAATATGACTGATGTTTGAAATATCACCCCCTCCTTCAGAAAATGCATGAAGTTGTTAGACAGGCACATATCACCCCCCACCTAAGATTGATGTCCTCTCTTCGAGGTGATAAAATGAACATGAGGTGATAAAACAACACCGGGGTGATCTTCATTAAAATCACTGATATTCAAAATATCACCCCTTGATCAGAATATCGGGTCATATATGAAATATGACCCCCTGATATCATCTAGGTGATATTGAAACATGATGATGACCCCCTCCTTTTTTGTAAAATCAGGTTATATTTGAAAAATGTTGAGGAGATCCAAAAACTTAGAACTTTTTTGGAATTTTTGGGAAGGCGTCTGCATGTTTAAATGCTTGAAACTTGACTGTTCATGCAGGCAGTAACATAGGCTCTATCTGGGGATGCATGCCTCTTACAGGCATGGCTAGAACCTCAGATCTGTGGGATGCAAACCAGTCCCCTATCCATTGGGCACAGAGTCAAAACTGTACTAACCTGCATCACAAAATAGATTAATTAAAATTTACTTGGCCCATGGCCACCAAAAAGGAAAAACCAGAATTTTCCTTTGTCAAATACTTGATTCTCTTTTGATTTCTTCAAATGAAGCTTGAAAGTACTTAACCATCTGTAGCATCCAGCATTGCAATTGGTTGTGCTGTTGCTCATTTTTCTTTCTCTGACAAATCTACAGCAATACTTTTGATCATACATTATTATCAGCTATAGAATGTCATCATCATATGAGTCACTGATGTTGCTTGGAAGAATGACAGACTCACATGAAACAAATGAATCCACATTAGAATTTTGCCCTTTCTCAAAAAATATGAGATCCTCTGCATCAAACATATAGTATTCAGGCACAAGCAACATTTCATAATCATATTCATCTTTATAAGCATTCAAATATTCATCATCACAGTGTTCAACAATTCTATCATTTATGTCCACCTGGAATGTCTCAAAATAAGGCAGAAATACTTCAGAAAGTAGCCTTATGTCAAAACCCTCATAGTTACCCCTACAACCAGCACTATTCCCAACTATATGAGCACACACATCTGCAACTTGTCCATTCACCTCTGAACAGTGACCCTATTTTTCCTCTTCATCAATGCCCTGATAATCAGAATCAAATTTTTTAACTTCTGCACTGTGAAGGTGGTCAGAATCTTCAAGGAAACACTCATATTTAGCATACATATATATTTCATATCTCAAAGGCTCATATACGCATCTGAATGCTGACAATTACTAATACATTCACTGTTGTCCCTTGAAACAGCATCCTCTATATTCAAAGTGAAGCTCTACATATCCACCTTGTATAAACATTCAGGAATATCTGGGATATGCCTATTACTACAAGACACAACTTCATGTATATCTTTTGTTTGATTAGTTGAAGGACATTTTGTGTCTGCAGGCTTCTCTTCTAGAGGTTGATGACAGTCTTCGTTTTCATCATTACAAAATGTGCCTACATCTTCTATAACATTTTCTTCATGCATCACATCGTGACTACACACATTATTCTGAAATATATTTCCCTCTGCACAATCATTTATCAATGAACACACTGGAACAACAAAAATATATTCACTTTGATAACTATTTTTACAACTTGCAGCCATGAAACCTATGGGCATTCCATATTTCTCATAATTTTCAATATCCATATCAAATTGGTGGGCCTGGTGAAGTGTGGCTAGTTCTTTATCTCTCAATAAATAACTCACTTCTTCATCAAATGCAGCCAAATAAATTGCTAAGCATAATGCATTATTAGGTCTCATATATTCAAGGATCTGCTTGAGCAACATAATAAACCTAAGATTAAAAGCTGGAACTAGTTCCTCATCTTCCTTTTGGATATTCATGAAATGTATGATCAATGAGGCCACATCGAACCTTTCACCAAACTGTTCTAGGAATGCAATTTCTAACTCTACCCATGAAGAAAATGAACATACAGGTAGGTCTGAAAACCAGACCCTAGCATCATCTTCCAACATCTTCATCCTCTACCTCATAATCTTCTATTAAATTACAAAAACATTGCAGATGTTTGTTTGCCGATTCAGAATCTGATCCACTATATTTTGGCAAACATTTTCTAATTTTATTTGGAATAGCATTTGGGTAACCACATATTCCTTTAAAATTTAGGGCTTTATATCTTTCAATAACAAATGGTCTTCTTTGACAGTACAACTAGGATTGTTGCTCTAAACTCATCATTTTTAAAAGGATGGAATACCTAGAAATATGTTGTAGCTTTGATACGTTCAATCAATAGAGTTGCCCCCTCTCGCAGAGAGGACAGAATATCAACAAGGCACTTATATTTTCTAGATTCACCACACCAGCAGAGCATCACATGGTCATTTTTGGATCCTACTGCAACAACTTCACTGCAAACTAGATTTTCCAGCCTTCAAATCGCTTGACTCTCTCTCTCCCCAGTGGAGTCACCATTTCTATTGCTTCCTGAATCGGCAGAGGGTTTTCCAGCTCCAATGCACAGGCAGATTTGGTCAATAGATACGGGAGGTTGCGTGAGCTACCTCCCCTTCACTTCTGGTTCTGCCACACCAAGGGGGTATCCCTACAGCTAAAGATGTAACATTGACTAGCCCAATGATAGAAAGGTTTAGCTTGACAACAACAAGAAGAATACTCTCATGTGTAGACCAAGATGTGCATGATACATCACAAGGTTGGCAACATTCTTGGACATGTTTGTCTGGTTGTGGATGAGAGTATGCAGGGAGTTCCTAATTCTACTCCTACAACTAACAAGTTGGGAATGTGAATGGATTGGTTTAATGGTTTGGATGCAAGACAATAGTTTTGGATCATAACTACTAATCCAGAAGTAGACCAATGCCTATCCCAGGGCAAGGAGTCAACTAGATGTATACAAGAGAGTGGCTTGCAACTAGCATTCAAGTTTCAAGGGGTTAGGACTGGTGTTTGCCTTACAAATACCACCCAAGGATAAGTATTCAACTGTCTCTACTTACAAATATCCCAGTTGACATACAATCTTCTCCATACTCAACCTAGAACATTTAATCCACTCATTGAATGGAAGTTACAGATTAAGAATGTGATACAGCAAGACAATACCCTAGAATCTGAGAAACCCTTAGCAACCAGATTCAAAAGAAGAAATTGCATGCAACAAATGGAGACAAATAGATAAATACATGCAACAATGCATTTCTCATATACAATGACAAGAAACTGAACATATGTGCAAGATACACTTCAGATGCAACTCATGAACTCCACAGACATACAACACACAAGAAACGCTCTGTTTTTTGTTATTCACCAAAAAAAATGCCCAAGTCTTCAACCACCTTTTAATGAGTCACACAGCCCACTTTATACAACAAGGAAGGTGTACTCAGCATTAATTACAAGGTAAAATTCAAAAATCTGCCAAATACCGTTCATCATGAGGAAATGGTGCTCAAAAATTTAATGTAGCAGGCAGAGGAGGAGATAGGGGAGGTCTCGATCCCTGCGCCACCACCTGGGGATTCACATCTTCAATCAGGTACTTGATCTATCCACGCCTTCACCCATACCCTGTAACATCTGCCATTAATGGCATACTAACCCATGACCTTGGGAATCTAGTGGAATGTGCGTTTTGCAGCTTTTCCCACCAAGAAATATGACCCTAATATTTCAATCATGTGGGAACAAATTATCCCACATGCACCCCCCGGCGACCTCCTAAACACTTTATATGCATGGCCACACCTGAAGATGATAGTCGGTGATTTTTCTCCCGACGACGCAAATATAAACCTCATCATGACCCCTCCGCATGATGCTCTGACGTTCAATATCACCCTAACGTCAGCAAACCAGCGACGTGATACCCTATCAGCCTGATGACGTTACCATCATATTCATACCATACATCTCACTATTGATCCCTGATGATGTCACCATCATATTCATATACCAGGGTGATCCTCAGAGGCAAGGGTGATATTCAGAATATCACCTCATGTTAGAAATATCACCCTCCGCACAAATATCAGGGTGGACTGTAACCTCACTGTAACATCGAGGGTGATGAATGAATATGACTGATGTTCGGAATATCACCCCCTCCTACGAAAAATGCATGAAGTTGTTAGACAGGCACATATCACCCCCCCACCTAAGATTGATGTCCGCTCTTTGGGGTGATAAAATGAACATGAGGTGATAAAACAACACCGGGGTGATCTTCATTAAAATCACTGATATTCAAAATATCACCCCTTGATTGGAATATCAGGTCATATATGAAATATGACCCCCCGATATCATCTGGGTGATATTGAAACATGATGATGACCCCCTCCTTTTTTGGAAAATTAGGTTATATTTGAAAAATGCTGAGAAGATCCAAAGACTTAGAACTTTTTTGGATTTTTTGGGAAGGCGCCTGCATGTTTAAATGCTTGAAACCTAACTATTCATGCAGGCGGTAACATGACCAATGACAATTTGCCTATCTTGAGTACATAGTGTTGTATCCTACACCTATCTATCAACCATACAACCCTAGATACTGATATAGAGGCAAATCAGATACAAGAAGAAGGACAAATTCGGCAAGGTTCAGCTACACCAATGAGCCCAAAAACAAGGATCTTCATGGAAAAGTGGGAACAGCAGTTAGAGCTCTTGGATTCTTCTTGGAAATGGTGTTTGGAGATATATTAGAGCCCATCCCAACCATTGGCAAAGGTGGATCAGACTTCAAACTACTAGTTCCTTCACAAAACCCAAGAAAGGCTAGTAGCCCTACAAACAGAGAACAGTCCCAATAACTTTCTGTATAAATACCTAAATGCAAATCTCAGACATGTATTAGATACCCATTATACCTCCCCACAACATACTCTAGAATGGGTTTGGGTTGTTTTGGAAAATGTGTCTCAACCAATACCCTCCTAGTGGTTTTATGCCTTAATTAGGCCTAGTTTGTGAAGCAAGTACCCACAAATGGCAACTTGAAACTCTCTAGACCACCCAAACATGTCAATAGCATGCCAAAAGCATGGAATCCACCATTCATTTGCTGTTAGAGTTGACTGTCCTCAAATTCCTTCCTTCAGTTGCTTCATACAAGCTTCTTCAATGGCTTAATACATGGATTTATTAAGCCACTCCACAAATCTTGCCCAAATCAGTCCTTCCACCCCTGTAGACAACTAAAACATTCAAAATACAATCAAATACATCCATTCCATAGGTCTTATGGTTTTGAAAGACTGTGGGATGGTCAATTCCTCATTGTGAGAGGCAAATCCTTGTTTAAGAGCCTATGGGGACTGTTTTTAAATGAACTCCTATAACTTTCTTAGAATGCAAATCCAAAACACCAAACTCTATTCAAATGCAAGTATATTCAATGTTCCAACCACTCAAAGAAAGGAGAAATGACAAAAACTCAATGTACTCTCTTTGTACGGCCTAGGACAACAACTTCACTAGAAATAGGAATGTAAAGAGCAGCCTTTCAATGATCTATCACAACTTCCTTTGTTTCCAGTTTTAAAGCCTAAAAACACTCTTGAAAGAAAGGTATTCCACTATACTTCAACCCCAAACAAATTAGACTTCTTGGCAGAGCCGTACATTGCACTAGTATGGACTGTTACAAGCCTTTTCCAAATGAGACAGCAATTCAGAAAAAATAGTCTTATGAAACTAGGCTAAAAATTCTCCATAACATAAGATTACTGATCCAAAACACATTCAAGGGAAAGGTGATTCAGTGTTATTCATTTCCCAATAGCAAGGAGGACACCACAGTTCCGTACAATTGAGAGGTACGGACTGTTTTTTCAGAAAAATCAGAAAATCAGAAAAAACAGAAAAATGGACAGCAGAACTAATTTGTATTGTTATTAAAACTTCTCTCTCTCTCTTTTTCTTTTTTTTGGACTGCCCTCTTAGGACTTACAACATGACCGTAGTTTCATAGTTATTTGGACATAGTCCTTTACAATGGTATATAGACTCCTTACATCAGAAGAATGGTCTCTAGGACCTTATTGGAAAACAAAACAACCTTGAATATCAAAGCAAAACATAGCTATCTTGGTGCTCCTGCACCAGATACCCTCTAGCTAAGTATGATTTCTAATAGATTGTGCATTTCAGATACAGTGAACCGATAATGCATGCAGAAGACACTTGCATTACTTTGGCCAAAGCTTTAATATCAATAACGCTCATAATGAACGTGGTCATTGTGTTCACCCACCCCTACTCGACTTGGATACTGTCATATTCTCATAGTTTAATCATCATGCCATGATATTGGCTTCTTGATAAGGATAAGTTTAAATGTCATAACTATATAGTTGGTTCATAATCATTTATAGGGTTTACCTATTACCCTTGGAAAATATAATTTCACAAAATAAACATATATCAACCCTAAGAGACTTAGGTTCTTAATCGACCAATGGTTTAACTCATCCATGGTTAGGAATAATTTAACTCTTTGCAAAAATAACAAATCCTATTTCAAGGAACATGAATCCTATTCAATTCACTTCTATGTGATGCCATTAACTTGACTTCTCATATACTCATAAAGGAATTCTATGTAAAGTTGTAGACATGGTCTTTTGACATAAAATGGTATACTATAAAACTATACACGCCAAGATTATTTGTATAGATAATATAGAAGGATTTATTAATTTTTCCAAACTATCCTTAGTTAATATATAACTCAATAGGTTTACCATAGTTGTCATAGATCACTTAGACTCTGAATTCTATAGATAAGGAAAACATTCTTGACCAATGTATTAACCAAGAATGGTTTCAAAAGATATTATTTTCTATTTGATATTCAAGACCATACTACTCACAGTTTGGTAAGTTTTCCCTTAATAATCAGCCTCTACTAATTCTTTCAAATTACTTTTCAAGACTAACATACATAGACATAGTCAGTTCTCTTCAATCAAGTATGAGACTGGTTCACTAGTTTCATGATAACTACGTTATCCTTCGTGAAATAAATAATAATAGAATCATTTTGTTCCTAAACTCATATCAAGACAAGTATCATAGTTTCTAACTAAGACACAAAGTTGGCTTATATAAATCATAAGATGGATTTCATTATCAATCCTATGATTCGGCCTTACCAGTCTATAATGACTCTCAAGTTAAAACTAAAATATAATACTAGTCATACAATGTCCCTTAATACCTTCTTAATCGGTCGACTCAAATAATCAGGCTATATCATTATTAAGAAGAGACACTCTGCTCATCCTCATCGAAATAGATACAGAATAACTCAGAATTTCTCAAAATGATAATGGACAAATGTCCAAGACAAGGCAAAATTTAATCTTTCATTGATTTTAATGATCACAATATGTAGAGGCATTTACCTAAGGTGGCAGTTTACACAGCAGAGATAGCTACAAAATAAACTATATTCTTCCAAAGGATACCTTCCTAGCCCATGCGCAGTCCTCTCCCAATCTCAGCTACCGAACTCCCTCTGACATCCCATTCCCATCGACTTTCAAGTCATGGTCTCTTAAGAGCTCCTAACCAACTCACCAATGAGTCATGCCACTAGGTGCTCCATTCATGATAGTTAAAAACTCATTTATGAACAATTTTGGTCCCTAGTTAAGACTCAACCACCATCTACAAAGGTTCAATCGACACCATATGTTGATCTTTGCAAAATTTGTTGAGATGAGTTACTGAATGTGGTTGGTTATATGCCACTCCTCATCGATGAGGCCGCCAACTCAATAACAGAAAGAGAGAAATCAATTACTCTTAATGAGTAGTTGGATCCATCATGTTTTACTATTTAAGGCACTCCTCAATACATGCCTATGACTGCTCAATTAAAAACCATAATAATTTATCATAAGGTATTACCTCATTCGACTCATAAACATATAATATTTGATTATATCAAATATTATTTTCATATCATTATCGCTATTTGATTATTATGATTTTATCAATAAAAGGATAATACTAAAACAAAGGATTACAGAAAATGTGATTGGGTTGAACTAGTCTCCCCATCACGATTTGTTGACAAAAACATGTCATCTTAACTTGATGACAAAGTCTTAATGTTAAGAATCATTTATAACACCTCAAGGGACTTAATAATAATAAGACAACCATTTTATGATAATAACATCGTAATATTTATGTTAAACATAAATAGTTACAAATCATACTCAAACAACGTTGTTAACATTATTAACGACTAAGACAACTTAGTAAGACTTAGAAAGATTTGTAAATAATATCAACTACTTGTCAATTAGGTTCAGAAGTAAATTGACAAGACAAGACGTACCTCTTACGACACATTGGTTCACATTTTCATTAAACACTTATACTCGATTTCACAAATAAACCACTCGTAACCTGAGGTCTATATCTCTCTCCTAGAAAGACACTCTCTCTCTTTTCTCTGAGAGTCATCTAAAAACCTGTAATCCTGTACCAAACTCGTTACCAAACAAATTATGATTAGTGCATCATTATTCAAATAATAGATCAAATCTCATAATGCAAATATAAATCGATAATAACATAATCATTTCCATAATTTCATAAATGACATTCAATATAATCCATGTCTTTCTTTGTCATTAATCTAAACCGCATAATAAATTTACTTATGCCCACGTAAAAAGTAAAAGTATAGCAAGACAAAAATTGGGGATGTAGCACTTTCATATGGTCTTCTAGCTCATTTTCATAGCAATCGTACACTAAATCATGAAAAAATCACTACTTTCATTTGTGTTGAGTGGTGGTAGAATTTAACTTATCAAGGCTATGACCCCACTTGTCATGTCTTTTAGGCCCTCTTTAATATTAATAACCACTCTTTTAGGGTTATCAATACTTATGTTTCCAATGATGCTATTGAAATATTAAATATTTTGCATTGTATTGTTGAATCTTTGACTACTTCTTAGGTCATCTATAAATATTTTAATGTGGTTGAGTTTGCTTCTAATAAATGCAGCAGCGTTTCTATGTGATGGATATCTAGTGAATGGGAAGTTTGTTATTACATATGCAATAAAATGGGGATTTTGTATCTCAATGTTAGCCATTAATATTCAAAATCTAGTTGGCTCATATGGATAAATCTTTGTTGAAGCACTAAAAGTGTTCTGAAATGTATTGATAGAACCATGCGATTAGATCAACCTATTTTTTAATTTCATGATCTATTTTCCTCTATTAGACAAACCATTGTAAGAAATTGTCCTCTCTAGTGATTTTCTAATCAAGTTTTGGATTAATATCAAGCTATCTTGTCTAAGGTGGAAAAACATGATTTCTCTCAATATGTGATTGTTGAGTCATAAACTCTCTCCTATGCATAAATAACATATATGGAAGCTTAGTTTATGTCCTCGTCATTATGTAGCTAGATTCAATGGTGGAATGACACCATTAAGCATACTTCTTGCTTTTTATACATATATACTTGCTAGCTAGCACTTTTCGACTATAGCTCATAAAAGGCCACCACATTAGATCTCTATTGTGCCTCTATCAAGATAGAAGAGCAGCCAATTTACCTATTTTTGAATAAGAGTGGATAGAATCATAAAATAAAATCAAGTTTTTGATAAGCACACAACTTTAGAGGCTAAAATTTAATCTTTTCTTTATTGCCTTAAGGTTGGGAATAGGGTTTCCAAATAATTCTTCCAATCACTTCTTATTGAGCTTCCTAACATTTCCCAAACTTTTGTCCATCATTATCAATAAGTCTTTGAGGTGAAATATCCTTCTCTTGAGTAAGGCCATGTCATTTAGTAATGCATGAGTTTTGTCCCTTGTTGGCTTTCCACTTTGTTATTTAGGACATGTGTCCAACTCTTTACCTACATTGATCCTCATCACAACACCATTTTCACTATGGCTAATGAAAAGGAATTTGGTTGTGCTGGCTTCCCCTAAAAATTTTATAATGATTTTACCTAGACACTATTGTTCTTGATCTTTTCCAAGTTTATTTGGAAGCTTACAATTCTTTCTCTCTTGGTAATATCATTACTGAAAGAAACATTAAGTTCATACCTAAGTCTAGTAATCTAGAAGACATCTACAACTAGTAGATAGTTTCTTGTTGTTGAATGTTTGTTACAAGATTATTGTCAAAGCCCTTCCTTTTTGTTTGCAATATTTGTTTCATCTTATCATTCACCTAGACCAAATAGAGTTAATCAAAAGGAGATACATCCTATACAATATTATTGCTATTTTGAAGCTAGAGAATGATTTCATTACTCATGGCAACAAGCCATTATCATACAAATTAATTTTGGAAAAACCTAAGATCATACATAATAGTTGTTCATTATTGTTATGTTCTAAGGACTAGGTTTTTTTCCTAAATTTATTTTCTCTATTCAAATCTTGTTCACAATTTTCTCTATTTGACTTACCACTAATGGTAGTTAGACCTTCTCTTTTGGACTATTTAGGTTGATTTGATAGAATTTTCAACTTGCCCCTAGTCTTTATTTATTGGTTGTAGAAGTCTTTGGCTACATGCTTTCTAATGTAGTTTCTCATGAGCATGCAAAGTTATTTTCATTTACAATACATCTTTGAACAACTTGTTAATGGAAACTTTTTTTATGACTCTTTTCTCTTTTTTAGATGAAAAGGATAATGTCAAAGAAGCCCTACAATATCTTGATACATTTTGTTTAGCTTCAAGATCCAACATTAAATGGTAGAAAATCTAATGCTATTGTTAATATTTCATACTTGAGCCTTCTTGTTCGAATATCTTATGCTACAAATGGATTGATCATGGTGAAACTTTCAAGTTTCATAGAATCATTTTTACTTTTCAGTCTTCTTCTTCTTTTCTTTGGACATTTGGTATTGCTTATGTTTAGAAGAACTTGCATTAATAGGTATCCAAAACCCTCTCTCTTGTTGGGAACTTTTTTCTTTTCTCTAGGGTACTTGCTACAATGAATGTCTATTACTCTTCTTATTAGGTTCCTTCTAAAGCCTTCTACTAGAAACTTGAATATTTTTTAAGGGATTTATTGTGGGCTTCTTCTGAGAAAGAAGAAGGATTCCATATAGTCACCTAGGAATTTTTTCTCTTTGCCATGACTCTAGAAGTCTTGGTCTCATTATACCAACAAAGTCTAAGTCTAAGTTTCCCTATCTCTTTGGTGGGAAATATTCCTCATCTTAAAGGAGAAAATGAAGAATGTGTCATTATGGGGTGGCAGCCAAAACCCCATGGATAGGACCTCTTAGATGGCTAAGGAAAACCCCCTCAATGTGACTTGTCTCCTCCTCCTATTGGTTTTAAATCTCTTGTATCTTAGCAATTTGACCACTTTTGTTTTCTTTTGCTTCTTTATAAGGCTTCACCTTGCCTAGACAATTTAGGGTGTGATTCCATTTCACCCACCTTTTTTTATTAGTGTAATATCTCATTAAAGTAATATAATAGAAACTCATTATTCAAAAGAGTACATTCATTTCACTTAATTCTATCATGCTCTAATTATATAATCTAATCATTTAATCATGCTTTTATCAAGAAACATCCAAAATCAAAATGGCAATCATTCACATTTACATTGAAATCAAGCAAAGAATTTAGTAACACTTATCTTGGTCATGTGAATCAACTAGAAATCATTCTAGAAATCATGTGCATGTTTGAAGCATGTTGTCTACAAGGGCATTTTCAAATATTGCTAACTTGGTAGAACAACTTTGAGAGTATGGTAGAAAATGTCAATATCTAGCAATCAAATTTTCTTATAATTCACATAATAGGACCTAGAGATCATCATCAGTCAAGTTTGTAGTTACAAAATAGGTTTATAGACACAATTTAGATCCACATCTATGATGTCAAGCTGGCACAATTATTACACCCCAAATTTTAAACCATGCTAAACACTTTGGTTTGAATTAGTTATTAGCATAGATGTTTTTGTGTATATTGGAAAACTCTAATTAATTAGAATTGTGATTAGAATTGAAATGGATGGATGAATCTATTTTAATTACTTTTATAGAAAAGAACAAGATTTTTAATAAGGTTAAAAAAGATTTTTTTATTAAAATGTTTAATGATTATACTACTATGGTTATGGACTAGCTACTTTGTTTTTAAATGAGGTGGATGTAGGAGAAATAATTCCTCCCTCACCAAAAGATGGGGAGTATCACTGGAGAGAGAGAAATGGATTCAATGGAATCAATGGGATAGTATGTCTTAGGACACACACATACACATTAGAATAATAGTGAGTTTATTGATGTATGCATACTATTCTTGTGTTTAGAAGCAATAATACACCATGTTAGATCTTTGTGTGACTAACTTAGCTAGGTGTTTGTTATTTATAATTAGTGAATGGATAATGATTTCTATTTATATGTTGACATTGTCTTATTGTTTTATTTCCTTTAGTTGTATGCTAAATTTTTTAAGATTTCAATAACATTCTTTATCTGAGTGATTCATATGTCTGCTTTTCTTAATTGAATCACAATTTCATCTTCCATTATTTAGCAGTCATTTGTATATATCTATATGTATGGATATACATGCATACATATATATGTGTGTGTGTGTGTGTGTACATATAAATGCATATATATATAAATATTCATATGCATATTCTTACATTTTAAAAAGGTTTAAATTTAAACTCTCGAGCTCAAAGTGATCTCCACAAAGTGGAGTCACTGAGCAATAAAAGGTATTAAATTGAATTAATGGTGTTAATAACTACATGGCAAGTAGATTCTCATCCAAATGAAAGGAAAATATGAACCCATCACTTCAGTTAAGAGAAGTAGGCATAGTGCAGAGAAACTGGGGGGAGAAAATTAAGGTTGAGTGAAGAAAATGTGGAATGAGTAGGGGAAGAAGAAGATATGACTTTTACTATTTTGGTATCATGGAGAGAAGAAAAATCTCTACAAACTGGTTGAGATAAATGCTTGGTTTATCAGTATGTTTTCAACATAAATCTTGTTTTTGGAATTTTAATGAAGTTAATTTGGACTATTTTATTTTCTGAGATTTGGGAATCTTTGTTACTTTATTTTCTAAGAGTGGAATTTCTATAGTTGAAATTTGGAAACTAGAGCGTTATATAGTAGATAAGAGCTAGTTTATTCTAAAAATCCTGCGATTTAAAGTTTTATATTTTTTTTAATACATTAATGTACTCTATTGAGTATTTAAAGTTATTAGAAAGTAATACAAATCTATATCCCTAATAAGGGTAGGGAATTGTTTTTTTGATAACAAAACCCTGGTTAAGGGACCAAAGACCTATTCAAAATGGGCATAGTCTAGAAGTCTTCAAGTAATAGAGATAACACTGTAAAATAAACCCCACAAACTACATAGCCACAGAGTGACAAAGACAAATCATACAGAATCACTCTTCACACCCACCCCATAACACATAATATGAAGAGAGGGACAAATTACATCGGATCACTCTTAGAAAACCAGATCATACAAAGTAAAAACTAACTAGCCAATACCTATTTATCACCTCACCATACAGGTCCACTCCATCACTAGCACTATCGCATGCACAAGAGTATGAAGGTCGAGCATGTTCCAGGATTGGGATGCCAAGTTTGTCTGCAAATCCATTGACCACCTTTCTGGTCTCTAGAACCCCTAACATAACATCATGCAGATGACCCAGCACTAATTCCATGATTTCTTCATTCTCCTTGGAAGCTTTGATCATATCCTCATGCATCAAAATAGACAAGGCTACAATAGATAACATAGTGGCTACCATGAGTGACTGTGCCACTTCAAAGACATTTCACCTCCATCTAGTGCTACCAGGATCCAGTATTCAATGAGCCATTACCTCCCTCACATTAACACCATCCTTGCCATCTACTTCCTTAGCTACCTTGAGTATCCTTCCCATACAATCCCTAAGGATAGGATTCTTAATTTCCCCTTCCAAACCTTTAATGAATCCTGCCAAAGCCTCTTCACCTAAGACTTTGTTCAGTTGCTTCCTGGTAGTATACTTTCTCTTCATCCTCTTGCCAACCATCACACTAATCCCACTTCTTCTAGTTTGCCTCCATGATGCTTATTTCATCACCTTCTTGCCCTTATCAACATTCTTCTTTTTTGTTCCTCCTGTCTCACCTTCCATACCAACAAAATCCATAAACTTACTAGAAAGGGAGAAGGAAAATGATTGCAATAAAACAAGACATAGACCCTCTACTTCAAGAACACTCTAGCATCCTACCACATGCCACCTCAAAACATGATAACCTTCCTGCCAAACTTACCCTCCACCAGCTCTCCCCATACCTTGATGTACTCAAAAAATCATGTCAAATTAAGAAACTTGATATTGCTCTTGCCCATTATTAGGCGAAGGGACAAGGCACATAATTATATATGAATATAGTCAGAATACTTTGAATAGTTATAGATTGGTCATGCCAGAAAACCTTCTAGTAGGAGATATGGATATGATAATATAAGCGATTGGGTAGAATCTGCTAACTGAAATGTTATGTTTTGGAAATAGTGATATTCGATGTCACAGGGGTTTTAGTTGTTGTTATAGTGAAAACAATAAGACAATATTGTTTGTTTTCATGCTTGATAGTTATCATTTTACTATTTTTTTTGATACACTATGTTTTGGTCAATTAAATTGGGTTTTGATTATCCCTTTCATATTGCAGTATATATAATATGTAGACCCTAATCCCAATTTCTTTTTTGAGAAATAAAACATAATTTCTATGATGATTCTTTGTGACTCGAACAAAGGTAGTCCTCATTTGTAGAATGATAAATATTAAGTAAAAATTTTGAGTTTATAGTAAAGAAATAATGGTTATTGTATTATATTTGATGACTGAGTATGAGAAGATTCAATGTGATATTAGAGATTATGGAGCTCAAAGGTTATATGTATATAAGTTTATATTATTTTTGGGAACTAAATGCTCAAAGTGCCTACTGTGAATAGAGCACATAACTCTCTTTTTGTAATTCATTTGAGCATTGATTTTTCACAAAGTATTATTCAAACAAAAACCACAAATCTAGAGACTTCAAGTAGAAGGTTTAAAAAAAATTGAAAACATTTATAGTCAATTTTTTAGAGACTAGAATACTATTTTGAAATAGACCTTGAAGCTCAAAATCATATTTTGAAGAGAGGGAATCTCTTATAAGAACTGTGTTTTTGGAACTCAATGTGAGGATAGACTATTGTTGGGATAAAAGCTTCCTTAAGTATAACAATATATTTTTATATGAATACATGTTATTTACATATATTAATATAAAAATATATGCATGGTTTTTTCTTAGATTGAAGGAATAATATTCTTTTCATTGAGCACAAATCATTTTATTTACAATTGCTTAAAGGATATTAAAAAATATCATTTAATTTGATTGTGACTATTATTATATACTTATTCATTTCAAGTTTGAAAAGGGAATGATGTTGTAACTAGAAAATTTGATAAAAGACTTTTGAAAATGAACAGTCAAAATTGTGACAAATCTGTTAGGATGACAACAAACTGAGAATGCAGAATGGCATAATCATTTACTTTTTGTGATTTAAGTAATTAGTTTTTGCTACCCTAAACTTGACTAATGAAACTATAGATGAATCTAATTTAGTTAGCTAAGCTTATGGATAGAAAAACTTAAGATTAAAATTATTTATTATATCTAAATTATTTTTTTACATTATGGTATGAAATGAGTGTTGGATACTAGCTAGAGAATGAGACGTGTGAACTAACAACATACATTAGTGTTTGAAATGTACTTTTGATTTATAAATCTTTAGCCAAAATAATGCAAAAAATCACTGCTTTCATTTGTCGGTTCACAGTGTCTTTGATTTGTAGTTCAGATGGAAATGTCATACTTAGCTAGAGGGATTCTAGAGTTGTATGACTAATTTCTTGTAGTATAGACACAACACTAGTTATTATATGGGATACTAGATCTTGTTGATTACCATGATCAACTACTCTCATGAAAGGTAGGGCCACTTATAGGAGGAAGGTGTGTGGGAGACCACTAGTTTGGGGTTGGAGGACAAGAACTTGGGTGATGCTTTCCCTCTTGCAGTTGAAGATTGTTGAAGACTTGGATATTCAGAGACATGATTATTCAGAACCATCATTATTTTTATTTGATTGTATAGCAATCTTATTGATATTGTAAAAGCATCAGATGATGACGCATTATTGTAAGGAAAATATATGGATGTAAGATTATACATTATCGTATTGATTTGAAATTGAATTAAAGAAAAAATAATTCATATATCTTTTTTTACTGAATGAAATGAATTTTTTTGTTATAAATTAAAAAAAATATGATTACGTTTAAGTTATTAATGTTTAAGTTAACGAATAGGTGTTCATTCATAAAAGAATATTTTTATTATGATCCATAAACACAACTATCTAGAACATTTATAGATTCCAATGTGCATCAACTTCATTGTCTTCTTTAATGTCACTTAGTCTTCAATCATGGAGCTACACATATCATCCTACATTAACTACTAGTGAAAGCACCTAAGGTGCTATCAAATGGCCGATAGGCACAAATATTTTTAGGCCTATTGCTAAATAGTATATATTTATATTTTCAAAGGAAAGTCATTACATGTAGTAGTTATATATTTATATTTATATTTTTAGGCCTCTCTCTCAAAACTTCAACAATATCACCACCATCCTTATTCTTAAAAATATGTTAAGAATTAGAAAAATGAAGAGAAAATCATTGTCTTCAAGTTGATCTCTGAGAGAAAATCTAATAAATATTCAATTTATTTGTTCATAAATACATAAATAAATATTATGTTGTTAAAATAATGTTATTGTCTTTGAACTTACAATAATAATTTCACTTTCAATTGGATCCATGTAATTATAATTGTATAAAATAAAATATTTGATGTGATCTTATTTCATATAGCTTACTATTTAATATGATATCCTGATATGATTTATTAAAGTTACATTCAAAACATTAATATATTTCCATGTTGTTATTATACATGTTTCTATTGTTATTTCAATGTCTTTGTGACCCTTATTGTATCAAAAAATTGTATTGTACAATCATATTTTTATAGTCTTGCATTATTGAACAACTAGTTGCTAGAAGAGAAAGTGATAAAAGTGATGGCATTATCGTGATAGCTATGAGTAGAAGGTATGTAAATTTGTATTTGAAATCTTATGCAAGACATTGTAGTTGTATAAAAGTACATTGTGATAATAAATAAACATTTAATATTCATGGTATAAGACATAGACAAGTTAATGTTTCTTAAAAAAAATTTACAGTAATGCATTTTATATGCCTTATTGCATTATGTATAATTTATGTGTCTTATTACATTTATGCTATGTTATTTTTTAAATGATACATAAAATAAAACTATAAATTTATCCAAGTTCTTATGATTATTACTAATTGTGACACTCTAAAAGTGCTATCAAATGACTCATAAACATATATTTATAGCCTTCTTCAACAAGCACTAAATATAATATGGCTATAAATATGTATGTCTATCAAGAAGGAAATTAGTAACATGGGTTTTCTATTTCCTACATTATTTATTTATGTACTATGCTTGACCTAATGTTTTCATTGCTTAAAATTTATTTCGTGGATGACTTTGGGGTGCTATGCCACTTCTTCTTTGTTGAATGTGAGTCTATAGTTCTCTCATGGTGTCTTTATGATTTAGTTCTATCATAGTTCATTTATGATTTAGTTCTATAATTGTTCATTTATGATTTAGTTCTTGTAGTTATTCATTTCATACCATTCCATTATTTTTATTAAAAAAAAAATCATTCTATTAAACATCATCTAGTCAATAATAATTGCATGTACATCTCATCCACACTAAAATGTGGTAAATATTTGTCCTATTTTTATTGGCTAAAATTGACCTTTGACTACTGAAGTGGATGATGTTACAAAATAGCCACAAAACTTATGGGTTTCTAAGAAAAAGGAAGGCCAGATTGATTAAAAATATTGTTATTTAAACCTGAATGTACACCTTGTTTCTCCTCCAAACCTTGCCCTTCCTTTGAATTTATAGCTCTCTATTTTTCATGTAAATATTCTTGTAAATATTTTTATTATTGTTGTTATTGCTAAAAATTATTTGACACAAGGAAGACCAAAGAAGAGGAGATGTTGGTCATGGCAGTATTCATGGCCTCCTCTTTGTTGTCTCCAATGCATTCTTTGTTCATTTGGACAATTTGTAGTTTAAGGGAAACATCCATTGCCTCACTACTCTTGGTGCACTTTTTATATTACTGGGATTAGACCATGATACCTTTGATTTGCTCTTCCAACTCCATGTTCTTAAGCTTCATGTGAAAAAGCTCTAGATCCTTTTCCTGCAACTTCAATGTTACTACTCCCCCAGCAATGCACAACAACGCCTTGGAATGCTTTTCTATCCTTTCCATGAGGCCTCACCTTATTCTTTCTTTCTGACAAGGAAGGAAGAAAGAAACGTTTCAATTTTTCCTTGACTTCACAGAAGAAAATGAACTTAATGGATGCATTCATGTTTGACTAAAATTTAATGATTCATAATGCACAACACCATTTTTTTAACTCTTCTTTAAAGTTGCAACATTCATGGAATTGAAGAGATGAATTTTTTATACCTATAATTGAATTGAATTACTTTGACAATATTATTCTTTGAACTTTTTACATGTAGTTTGATAAACTACTCCATTTCATCTCTCTGGCATTGAATCTTAGTAGCCAGATTGTTGCTTGCACGTAATGTGTTATTGTTGTTATTTTTTAATTATTTTCTACTAGTTGCATTTGAGTGATCTTCTAGAACAATGAGACACAAGCTTGTAAAAACACATGATTTCAGGTGCAAGTTTAAGAAAGTAGCCTTGAGTCCTTCCAAAGGAAGAAAATTTAGTGACTGATCTGAATCTCACACATCACATGTTTGGGAATGAGCTTAACTCAAGTATGGATACATAATATGGCCAACATGTTGTCATGGCAAGTATAGAACCCTCCATTGTATTGCAACAACCCCAAATTATTCATGATCAATAAATTTAGCTAGCTAAATTAACACACACAACTGAAGTTATTTAAGATAATAACAATTCAAGGAATGGAAGTCAACTAAAAGTCTAAACAGATGCAACATGCTTGATATAAAAAGAAAAACAATTTTGACCAGTTCAAAAATCTTTACAGACATGCTTACAAAAATAATACATTTAAGTAAGTGTTAAAGTTGTTGACATCTTGCAGAATGTTCACAAATAGTTTGAACTTTAACTATTTTAGATTGTACATACATGGATAAATTTACAAATTCAATTAGAAATTTTCACATGTTTTAAAAGAATATGGAGAGTAATTCAATTAAGTATAATCATCATGCACAATTACTAGTTTAAGCCTCCTATTTACATAACTATTTTATTTAATAAGATCTTATTTGCATAGAGTGGAATTATTCTATTTAACAAGATATTAATCAATTATTATTTGGACAATTTTCTATTGTAACAAATATTTGTGCTTCAGATTAACAAATTAAATACTTCTTTTAACTGAATGATAAA
Source organism: Cunninghamia lanceolata (assembly GCA_027924645.1). Taxonomy (NCBI): domain Eukaryota; kingdom Viridiplantae; phylum Streptophyta; class Pinopsida; order Cupressales; family Cupressaceae; genus Cunninghamia; species Cunninghamia lanceolata. Next base: position 11,055,663 of record BSBN01000534.1, on the reverse strand, counting down.
ACTAGGCATTCAACTAAATTTATATTAGTTGGATGCATCATACACAATAAAGATATGTTTAACAAATAATTACCCTATACTTACAAAAGCAGTACATTTAAATATGAATTTTTCAATAGTTACAAAGATTGTATACATTTAACAAAATCTTTAACAAATTTCGACTGATATTTACACAAATAGTACATATATAAAAATCTTTAAATAGGTATTTTTCATGGATTTATACTAATACAATTTTGTTTCATGGTTTAGAGCTCTTGACAATGATTTCTTTGGTGTAATAAACTACAAAGATTTGAAGAATAGGAGCAACATCCACAAAAAAGAAACAAATTTAACGAAATATTTGATGTTTTTGCTTTGTGATGAAAGAGAAACAAGATTTTTTAATTTAATTTTTGTATTAGCCCAAATTGTCACAATCTTCACAGTTTTTTCTTTGCATTTATGGAGGTTGCTCCATTTTCAATCTTAATAGTTTTTCTCTATGTTTACAAAAAATAATCATGTACTATAAACAAATGTTTTTTATGAAGCCGACTAGAAACCCCACCTGGAGCAATGGCAATGGGCAACATTTTGAAATCTGGGACTACAACATCTACATTAGAAGCAGTTAAGCGAACAAAATTCCACTCCTCTTCATTTAAATTAGTCATTCGGCAACAAACATAAAGATTCTAACACTCTTAAACAAAAATTAAAAGAAAATAACAAATCCTTCAAAAAATGAAGAATTGGTATTCAATTTAGTGTTGATTGTTCAAATTTATATCGTAGAGCCAATTATATGAAAGTAATATTAAACTTTTAATCAGATGACATGTTACTTTTTACAAATAAAACTTTAATATTGACTTACTGGATATTATGTTGATTGTGCATGTATGTATTGTTTTGAAAAGAATGGTTCTTGAATTAGAATTCTTCCTTTAGTTTCAGGCACAAACAGTACTACAAAGGCTGAACAGGGGCATACAACATCAATGTAATGAATAAATTTTATGAAGCTCAAGGCTTTACCCATAATCGAATGCCATATTATGATTAAGCCAAACCTATATGCTTGCTCACATCCACCAAGGACTCTTGAACATGAAATGATTTTACTATATGGATGCGAGGTAATGAATAAATTTTGATTGATAGCCTCAAATCTACTAGACATAGAGGGGCACAAGATAAACTAAAATTTAATGACAACTCATGTCGAGGGAACTCTTAGACATGAAATACTTGTATCAATAGACACGAGATTGTGAATAAATTAAACCTTATAAATTCCTTATATATGTCAAATACTCTAAACATGAAATAAAACTCAAACACAGATGTAGAGAAATACCAAAATCACTCTCATAATTTACTATAACTTGGCTATCCTGCAGCTTACAAAACTCAGGTGATCACCACAGGCAAAAAAAACTACACATTATTTCTGAATTTGTTTCTCTTCAACTGTTCAGCAATCTCGAATATCCTCTATGATTGCAGACCTTTTACAAATTTTTTTCTCTGATTTCATACAGTAAATGATAAAACATCTAATGCTTTAGAGAGTGTTACACTCGTAAAAGAAACCAAAAAAATAGAATTTAAAGGTGTGCTTTAAATCTTCTTTAAAAACACCTAAAATATCAATAAGCTGATTTAGAAATCAACGTTTCATTTCTCCTAAAAATAGGAGCTAAAAAACCTATCTAAAATTAACTTAAACACTGTTTGTATAAAACTGGATGTAGCATCATTTATCCAACAATTTAAAATCAATTCAAACTTAGTGATGATTATGCTCTCCATGTACTACATTCCCCTGCCTGGCTCAAAAACTAAAGGGCCAATAGAAAACGGTAGCCATTGGAATAAAGACAAGGGAAAAGCCTGCAAAAATAAACTGCTTCACAAGACAACCAAAATAGAAAAATGGCAAATGTGAAATAAATAACAAATAACATTCTTCTTCCCTAAAATGAAAACCATCAGAGGAGATTCCATTCCTACAAGCTAATGTGAATGTGAAACACTACTCACATTCATATGCTAAAGAAATCATAATTTAAAAAAAAAAGTAGAAGATGGATAATTGAATAATATGAATATTAACTAATAGTAGAAGAACTCACAATAAACAGTAAACAAGAAATAAATATAAATACCATCCAATTATTATACTCAATAACTATAAGTAATTTGTTTCCTCAGAGACATAGTTGTAATGAAAACCTCTTCAGAGAAGTCATCGTATAACAAAAGGGTCCAAATCCCATGGGACTTAGATCTCTTCAATCACTATCATTGCATCCCAATTTTTTTGGTATGGCTTCCCTCATTATATTCTCTATAAGATCAAACCCTCTTTTTTCCTAAAAATTAAGGAGGCAATGTCAATATCTTGCGTTGAAATAAATTTTGTCATATCTTTAAAAAACAGTAATGGGTTTCAGTTTTTCTATGGTTAATAAAATTGCAGCAAACAAAATTTAGGCAATTCTTTTGTTTTCTGTTCACACTCCCCTTCACCTCATCTCAAATCTATGTTTGCCTAAGTTATTTGCTTTTAACCGTTTTTCCTTTCCTTGAAAAAACAAAATAGAAATCCCTGCAACCGATGTTTCATTTCTTTCATTTTCTGACTTATTTCTCTTCATGCGTTCCATTCTCTATTTATTTCTTTGCAGTGGGCGTTCCATTTATTTCTAAATATATATTTGTTATTTTTGGATATTTGGTATATTATGATGATTTTTTTTTTATAATGAAAAAAGGACTATCAAAATTTTTTTGATTTTTTTGGTGTATTATGATGACTTATTTTTATTAGGGAAAAAGGAAGGACTAGCAAAACAATATTTTTTTATGAAACTACGTTTTTGGCAATTACAAGATGTGTGTATAGAATGGCCTATCCGCCAAATTATTCATTGCATAATTATACATGATGTCTAATATTAATTGATCCATTCTATTTCACTCCATCTACCCTAATCAAAACTGCAAAAACATAAGTTCTTAGATGAAGTTATGCTTAAATGTGCTTAGTTACCTAATTGACCAGAAAACCCCTTTTATTTTCTTATACAAATTATAGAAACCAGATTTTCAGTAAATATAACTAAAAGAAACCCTCAATGTGGTAACTCAACTCATCGTACTATGGAAACGAACAAAGGCATAGAAAACACCATTATCAGCAGTATGTGCTACGCCTCCACAATTAGCAGCATTATAAGCAGCTGCAGTCTGTCCTTCGTATACAAAGTCATATCGTCCATGCAAATTGCTGCCTACATTAGAACACCCACAATTACTGTAACGAGCAGCCTCGTTATTACACCCAGGACCTGCTCATACAGTAAAATAACTACCCACACAAGGCTTTAGAAACAACAGGCATACTAGCAATATTCCTATGTATTTCAAAACACTAGATTTTTTCATGACGTTACAATTCAATGTAGTTATACAGAACAATGCTTACATGTACTAATGGAAGAGTTGTGCTTTGTATCTATATTGGAAATCTGGGCTTCAATAGCATGACTCTGTCAAAATGTTGTTTATGATGTGTCAAAACTCCACTAAAGGCTAACATGGGAGCACAAACTACAATAACATGTATGTGTCAAAACCTTTATGAAATATCTTACAGATTTAATGCAGCGAAACGACTTTATTTTCTGCATATTAATAAGATAACATAAAATATTAATATCCCCGACAAATTTACCTTCTGCTTAATAATCAGATAACATAAAATATTAATATTAATATCCACTAAAAGCTAAAGTTGGTACAAATAAATTTAAATTAAACCCCAAGAATCGATGACTTAGGGTACCCTGTTTTTCAAGGTCTAAAATTAATAATATAACATAAAAATATTAATATCCACTAAAGGCTAAAATTGACCAATGTAGATAAATCTAAAATAACCCATGGAAGAATTGCTCAGCCCACCCTTTCAAAAAGTATAAAAATTAGGCTATATGATTGTATTTCAAAGAAAACTACAAATAACTAAATATGAAGACCAGGAGGGATAAGGATTGGATGAGTTTTTGCCATTGTTTGTCATATGTGTGAAAGCTTTTCTATATGTATGGAAGACTGTTCAATTTTTAGTAGCTTTGAAAGAAAAATTTAAACTTTGTTATATGTTCAATAGGGCTCGTGATTCTAGTTTATGTATGTCTAAAAATTTGAGATTACTACGGTGGCTCGTCAAAATTAGCATGGGATAGTTTTCATATAAAATATATGTATTGCTATCAAATGTCATCTTGTTACTTATTTTCATATAAAATATGTTTATGGCTATCAAACATGTGTATGACCATCTTGTTACTTAAAAAATATTTAGAATATATTGAAGTTATTTTTCAACATATTCTTTTGTAAATGAGTTGCATTTTGGACCTGTGACCTATGTTTTATTAGTGTATATGTCAATCAACTCTTTTGCATGGACAATGATACTACTCAATGCAATGACTTAGATTATTTAAAAGTAAATAATACTTTGATTTTTTTTAATCAACTATGCATGGTGTAGATGCATGCATGATGGGCATACATTTATATCTGATGGCGATAGGTGCATTATGTCTAATAGCTTGTGTAATCAAAATGCAATAGTTTTAGCCTCTAAGCCACCTTATGTAGCATCAACTCAATTGGCTAGAGAGAGGGTTGGATATAAACACTTGATGAGGAATTTTGATGCTTCTTACATGAGTGCTCAACCCTTCAAGCACTCTCATAATCTTTCTAGTGAGGATAGGTCACCAAGGGAAGATTATGGCAACAAATGCTACTCTATTTCAGTCAAAGACTATATTTGACCCAATCAATGACCTCTCCTAGGTAAATAGTTTAAAGCTTTAGCAAATGATGATAGGAGGCACTCAAAACAATCTATGGAGGATCTACCAACATGAATTTTATCTCCTAATGGGTTCTTACAAAAGCTTTCCCCTAAGTTCTCTATATGAGTTGCATGCTATCACTTCAAGTCACCTTGAGGTTTATCTGGCCTCAAGATTTTTATCTTCTCACTTTGTATGATGATGGATGTGGTGGTGCATGTGTGCTAATTGACCTTGGCTTACCCTCTACAATTATTACTTTAGGGAACCCAACCACAACATTGTGTGGGTGATCTCTGAAATTAATGGGAGAATATTAGGTATTGTAAATATTTGAAACACCCCTATTGATGTCCCTGAAAGAATGGCATTTTGACATTGGATTGTACTAACAACTTGTTACTTTCCAACTAGCTAGTTTGTGGCAACATTAATTTAGTGGTCTTCCGGCCCCTGAGGTTTAGCTTGAGTGGTGCGGCTACTCACTCTAAGTGCGTGGTAATTCACCCACTTGAGTTCAAATCTTGAATCACCCAGCCACGCACACCGTGGGACAGGTGATGGGATATCACGTTGGCCCAGAGAGTTAGTTTCGGCTCACCTAGACTGACTTGGCAACAGGGTCGTAGTCATTGAGCTGGAGACACTTCTAACATATCAAAATATATATATATATATAGTGGTCTTCTGAGGATAAAGTTGGCTTACTACCAATGTGTTGGTGTGTCAAAAATAATGAAGTGTGGTTTTATTTCAAAACTCATTGGTTATTAGTGAACCTAGATTTTTTTATGGCAACATGTTGCATCAAATCCTTGTATTACATTGACCAACTTATGAGTTGATGAGGATATAGTTACTAAATGACTTGATCTTGTTCTATACTCTGAATAACATGGTTTTATCCTTTTTTCTCATAATGGTAGATTTTTTATAGTACATTTGAAGATCATTTTCTCTAAACATAGTCCCATAACTTTTAAGGTTGAATGGGTTTCTATTCCAATGAAAATCCTATGCACGCAACTCTCTAAGGATATCACATATAATTCATCCTAGGATTATCCACCTCATTGCTGCAATTTAGAACTTGGAGCCACATCCTCCCTACTCTTCCAAATAGACTAATTTACATGGTTTTTTATTATTACTCATACCACCACCTTCCTATTTAACTTGGAAAATAAGTTTACAATGTGTGCAAATGTGTATAGCCCACCCACTATGTCTAAATAGTTATCTCATGTGTCTTGTGAGATTCAAGGAGATCATCTTGATTTTTAGTTACAAACCTAGGCTTTAAAACCCCATCATCATCTCAATGTTTCTAATGCTCATAGGGCCAAAGGAGTTCAAGTTCAATCTTACTTATACCAGCTCAAGGTGGGATAGAAAGACAAAAAAGACATTTTGAAATCCCTACATCCCAATCAAACCCACTTGTAGATTTAATATACTAAAATTATGTCTAGGAGGCTTTGCTCTTTATTAGATATTTCTAAAGCATTAATGAACCATTACAAGTTACTAATTCAATCCTACCATGACTCCCAAGAGCATCATTCTACATTTCAAATTTTTTTTTTATGTTGTTCCTAACCAAGTTTATCTAGTCAACTAGATTAGCTTGTTTCTCAAATCACCTTGGGAGAGTTATAATAGACACTTATTATGATGGCTAATGATAAAGCATTGATGACTTTCTTTACAATTTTACAAGACTACCTAACACTTTATAGGACTAGACTTGGTCTAGGTCTATAGAGAAGCTCTCCATAAGGGTTCCCTAGGGTCTATCATCAATCATGGTATTATCAAATGCATTCCCAAAGTTCAAAATCTAGACCTTATATCTAGCTAGTAACTGATGCAGGAGCATCCCTAGTTTAAGAGCAATCTTGAATCAACCAAAAACATTTGCATTTTAGTTTGTTTTCATTTTAGTTCTTTCATTTTCCAGTTCAGTTCAGACAATTCAGTCAGAAGCAGTTTTTAGCTTGTGGTCCAGTTTTGGCATTTCACACCTTGCAGATCTGGACTTAGCATCTACATTCATTCATATACATCATATCAAGAATTCAGAGCATTTGGATCAATTACTAGAATGTTATCTCTATTAGAAGATCAACTGTTCTCTCATAGTAGAGCATTCTAACAGTCTCAGACAAATTAGTTGTAGGAGAAGGCTTGTGGATCATTCCTTGACTTGTAGATCCTAATGACACATCATTCAATGATCCTTGGTTCATGGCCGACCTTCCCCATAGGTCTACATGTTGTTCCATTCATTTGTGGACATATTCTGTGCATTCAGATCTGACCTATCTATGAACATGTTACAACTCTTCATTGGAGATTGTGATCTTCCTTGGCTGACATAGAGGAATCTATTGGTCCAAAAATGATATATAAAGATGTAATAGATTCTTAGGAAAAACAAGTCCAATAGTTAGCAATTGATTCATAATCCTTAGTTTAGATTTTGTGTGAATGAGTTTCAAAGCTTAATCTTGCGCATGTATGTAATCGGATCTTTGAGCCCAATTGTAAGCCCATGTTGCTGACCAGATTGTATTTGAATTCTATGATATACTAAAGGACTAAATCTGCATTTGTTCTATTTCTTTTGAGTTGTTTCCATTGTGCTTACTCTTACTGCATAGACCAGATAGTTCACTCTGTGAACCCTCCTACCATGACTGCACCAAGTTGTATCAGAGCAAAAGTTTGATTATTTGGAGTGAATTGGTGAAGGGGATTCCATAAGATCTTGTTGTGAGAAGATCGCCGATTCGAGGCAGGTTACTTGTGCACAACTAATCGCTGATTGAGAGGCAATTATCACTTGTAATCTGATCACCGACCTGAGGTAGTTTGCACTTGATCTGAGGAAGATGCCACCATGAAGAGTTGCTGCTATTGGTACAATGGCTAATAGAATGGATGAGATGATGGAATTGATGAGAACAATGCGAATTCATTTGGATATTGTTTAAGAAGATAGGCGAAGAGGATTGACACCTAGACCTAATTTTGAAAGTGATGATGAAGAAGAATTTCAATCTGCTGAGCAAACTGGCGAAACCCTAGAAGGTGATGAAGAAGAAGAATTAGATCAGGTAAAGATTTTGCGAGCTATTTCAAAGATTAGAAAGAGATCTAGAGTTGATGTGCCAAATTATACTAGTAACTTGAACCTTGAAGAGTTGATTGACTGGATAAATGACATCGAAGAATACTTTGAATATGAGGAGGTTGAAAATCTAGAAAGGGTGAAATTTGCAAAGACAAAGCTGAAAGGACATGCTACTATATGGTGGAAAGAAGTTCAGTTGGAAAGAAATAAAAGAGGGAAGGAGAAGATTACGAAGTGGGACCAGATGGTGACAAAGTTGAAGAATCACTTTATACCTATTGACTATGAGTTGGAGTTGTTAAAGAGATTGCAAAACTTGAGACAAGAGGAGAAATCTGTGAAGGAGTACACTAAAGAATTTCATAAGATGATCATAAGAGCAGGACACAGTGAAGCAAACAAGGAGAAAGTGGCTAAATATATCAATGGAATGAGATTGAACATTCAAGAGGAACTAAGTTTGGTAAGGATGACATCCTTGGAAGAAGCATATCAGTTTGCCCTGAAAGTTGAAGAGAAGTTGAATAAGAGACATGATCAGAGATAGAGAGGTAGAACATTTTCTAGAGACAAATCATACCCAGAGTAGAACAAGTTTGACAACCCCTTTAAGAAGGATGATAGAGATAACAATGCTTACCAAAGAGATGACATATTTTTTTACTGGAGAGGAAGCCCTAGTGCATACCAGAATGAAGGATATAGAAGAGAAGGTAGAGGATTTGATAAGAGGACATTCAAAGGTACTTGTTTCAAGTGTGGGGGTCAAGGACAGAGCATTTGAGTATAATCTGGGTAATACAAGTAAGAGGACATAAAATAGTGGAAGAGTAGCCTATGTTGAAGAACCTGTTGAACTAAGCGATCCCTATTTAGTTGGCAAACTTGAGAAAGGAGAATCATTGGTGATGATGAGAGCACTATTTCAAGTAGAAACAAATAAGGAACCACCGTAGAGGAAAAGCTTGTTCAGAACCAGATGCAAATCAGGAGGTAAGTGTTGTAAAGTTGTAATTGATAGTAGTAGTTCAAATAACCTAGTTTTAGAGGAGATGGTGACTAAGCTAAAGTTGGAAAGATTGAAACACCCCAAGCCTTATCAGATAGCATGGATTTAGGATGATCATAAGGTACTAGTAAGTGAACAATGTTTGGTGAAATTTCATATTGAATCTTATCATGATGAAGTCTTGTGTGATATTATGCCTATGGATGTTTGTCATATCTTATTGGGTAGACCTTGGCAGTATGATAGAAAACCTATACATGATGGAAGAAAGAATACATATACTATAACAACAAATGGAAAGAGAATTACTTTGATTCCTTTAGAAGATGACCTTAAGAGTGAAGTGTGTGGGAATGCTAGAATCTGTTTGGTGGATGGAAGAAAATTTCTAGATGGTTTGAGACATGAGAATATGTGTTATGCCTTGATTCCTAAGAAGCCTAAAGTATTGAAGAAGGAGACTGAAGAATCACAACCGGAGGAGATAAAGGAGTTGCTAATAGAGTATGAAGACATCATATTAGATAATGTACCTGAAGGATTACCACCTATAAGGAGTATTAGTCATCACATGGATCTTATACCGGGAGCATGTTTGCCTAACAAAGTAGCACATAGAATGACACCGGCAGAGAATGAAGAACTAAATAGATAGATACAAGAATTGTTGAGGAAAGGTTTGATCAGAGAAAGTTTGAGCCCTTGTGCAGTACATGCAGTTTTGGCACCTAAGAAAGATGGAGAATGGAGAATGTGTACTAATTCTAGAGCAATAAACAAGATCACAGTTAAGTATTGATTTCCTTTACCTATGATGGATGATATCATGGATTGTTTGAGTGGAGCAAGATATTTCACAAAGATAGATTTGAAGAGTGGATACCATCAGATCAGAATCAGAGAAGGAGATGAATGGAAGACTGCTTTTAAGACAAATGAAGGATTGTATGAGTGGTTAGTGATGCCTTTTGGATTAACAAATGCACCGAGTACTTTCATGAGGTTGATGAATGAACTTCTGAAGAAATTCTTAGGTAAGTTTGTAATTGTGTACTTAGATGATATTCTAATTTTTAGTAAGGAAAAAGAAAAACATTTGTGGCATATTAGACAAGTTTTGCAGAGACTAAGAGTAGAGAAATTGTTGATAAACATCAAGAAGTGTAGTTTCATGAAGGAAGAGTTGGTATATTTAGGATTTGTGATTTCTACAGAAGGATTCAAGATGGACCCTGAGAAAGTGAAAGCAATTGTTGAATGGCCTACACCGGAGAGTATTGGAGAAGTTAGATCATTTCATGGATTGGCTAGTTTCTACTGGAAGTTCATCAGAAATTTCAGTTCAATTTGTAACCCTATGACAGAGACAATGAGAGGTGACAAAAAGGATTTCAAGTGAACATTAGGAGTAGACAAAAGTTTTGAGTTGTTGAAGTAGAAAGTGATAGAGAAACCTATTTTGGCATTACTGGATTTCAATAAGGTATTTCAAGTTGATTGTGATGCAAGTGGAAGTACAATTGGAGCAGTGTTAAGTCAAGAAGGTAGACCTATAGCATATTTTAGTGAAAAGTTGAATGATGCAAGGAGAAGATATTCAGTTTATGATCAAGAGTTCTATGCCATAATTCAAGCCTTGAAGAAGTGGAGAGATTACTTGTTGCCTAGGGAGTTTGTGTTGTATACAGCTCATCAAGCTTTGCAGTATTTGAATAGTCAAGGTAAGTTGAATCAGAGACATATGAGATGGGTAAAGTTCATACAGAGTTATACTTTTGTGTTGAAGCATAGGAGTGGTAAATCAAATAAAGTTTCCGATGCCTTGAGTAGGAGAAGAAACTTGCTAATAGAAATGAGAGTTGAAGTGTTGGGTTTTGATGAATCGAAGAACATGTATGAGGGAGACGTTGATTTTGCAGAACCTTGGAAAACATGTAAGGAACCTATTGTGATAGATAGGAGTAAGTGGTTAAACTATTTTATTCAAGAAGATATGTTGTTCAAAGGAAGTCAGTTGTGCATACCTAGAAGTTCAATGAGGGATAGTTTGATCAAGGAGAAACATAGTGGTGGATTGGCAGGACATTTTGGCATTGATAAGACAGTGACTTTGGTGAGTGAAAATTATTTTTGGCCTCAGATACATAAGGATGTTTGGAGATTTGTGCAGAATTGTAGAGTTTGTCAAGTTGCAAAAGGGAGTAGTCAGAACACTGGATTGTATAAACCTTTGACAATACCAAAGAGACCTTGGGAAGACATAAGCATGGATTTTGTAATGGGATTGCCTAAGACACAAAGAGGACATGATTCAATATTTGTAGTGGTTGATAGATTTTCAAAGATGGCTCATTTCATACCTTGTAAGAAGACAACTGATGCAGTGCATGTAGCTAACCTATTTTCAAGGAGATTGTGAGATTGCATGGATTACCTAAGAGTATAGTTTCAGATAGAGATACAAAGTTTGTTGGATATTTCTAGAAGACACTTTGGAAGAAGATGAAGATAGATTTGAAGTTTAGTTCAACTTTTCATCCATAGATTGATGGAAAGATAGAGGTAGTGAATAGGAGTTTGGGAAACTTGAGACATTTGGTTGGAGAGAAGGCAAGAAGTTGGGATTTTATTCTTTTAGAAGTAGAGTTTGCATACAATAATTTAGTAAACAAGAGTACCGAAAGAACACCTTTTGAGATTGTGACCGGAGTGAATCCTAGAGGAATAACAGAGCTAAGAGACATTAGTATAGAGGAAAAGAGAAGTGTAGAAGCAGAAGAATTTGTAGATCACATGAATACAGTGCATAATCAAGTGAAGAAGAATTTGGAGGACATGTACAGTAAGTATAAGGAAAAGGCAGATGAGAAGAGAAGACATAAGGAATTTGAAGTGGGAGATGAAGTGATGGTGTACTTGAGAAAAGAAATATTTCTAGTTGGGACATATAATAAGTTGAAGATGAAGAAGTTTGGACCTTGTAAGATACTCAGAAAATTTGATTCAGGAAATGCATATGAAGTAGAGTTACCAGAGACATTGTGTATTTCACCTATTTTCAACATTGTAGACTTATATCAGTATCAGGAAGTAGAGTTTAGTGCCAACATGGAAGAAGACCTAAAGAAGCAGTTACCACACAAAGCACCAGAATAAATAGAAGACATTTTAGACAGTAGAGTTTGACACAGCACTAGAGGGAGGCAATACAAAGAATATCATGTGAAGTGGAAAGGCAGACCAGAAGAAGATTCGTCTTGGATTTCTCAGGCTAACATGGAATATCTCGGTTCTCCTTTAGCCCCAACAAAGTGAGGGACTCACTTTTTCAACTACCCCGGATGTCTGATGCAGGAGCATCCTTGGTTCAAGAGCAATCTTGCATCAACCAAAAACATTTGCATTTCAATTTTTTTTCATTTTAGTTCTTTCATTTTCTAGTTCAGTTTAGGCAGTTCAATCAGAAGTAGTTTTCAGCTTGTGGTCTAGTTTTGGCATTTCACACCTTACAGATCTGGACTTAGCATCTACATTCATTCATATACATCATATCAAGAATTCAGAACATTTAGATTAGTTACCAAAAAGTTATCACTATTAGAAGATCAATTGTTCTCTCAGAGCAGAGCACCCTGACAGTCTTAGACAAATCAACTGTAGGAGAAGGCTTGTGGATCATTCCTTGACTTGTGGATCCTAATCACACATCATTCAATGATCCTTGGTTCATGGCCAACCTTCCCCAGAGGCCCACACATTGTTCCATTCATTTGTGGGCGTGTTTTATGCATTTAGGTCTGACCTATCTGTGAACACGTTACAGCTCTTCATTGGAGATTTTGATCTTCCTTGGTTGACATGGAGGAATCTATTGATCTGAAAATGATATATAAAGATGTAATAGATCCTTAGGAAAAACAAGTCCAATAGTTAGCAATTGATTCATAATCCTTAGTTTAGATTTTGTGTGAATGAGCTTCAAAGCTTAATCTGGTGAATGTATGTAATCAAGCCTTTGAGCCCAATTGTAAGCCCGCATATTGCCATCCAGATTGTATTTGAATTCTATAATATATTGAAGGACTGAATCTTCATTTGTTCTATTTCTTTTGAGTTGTTTCCGTTGTGTTTACTCTTGCTACATGGACCGGATAGTTCACTCTGTAAACCCTCCTACCGTGACTGCACCAATAACCTATTACATTACTTAATGTGTCTTATAAAATTCCTTTTAAAGCACTAGGTGTGCATATTTCATCATTCACGTCCTTCCATTTTTTGTCTAAAGTCACTATACTTCTAGTATTCTCATTTCCATCTAAGAAGTTATGGAGTGGGCTTGAGCCTCTAGGAGATGCATTTTTTGTCAAGATCAAAATAAATAAATCTTATGATTACATTGAATGGCCTTTCATTCTTATGATGCACAAGGATCTTATCTTTGACAAATTGTTTCTCTAAGTTGTCCAAACTTTAATGTAGATGCCTTTACTTTCCTCTGTATTAATGAGAGAGTCTCTAAGACCTTTGACTTTTTTTTCTCTATCAAGAAAGGATGTTTTTAAGCTCTAGGATTTTATGTTTTGGAGGCTAAAGCTTTTAGTGATTACTTGGGCATAAATCCTCTCTAAGAATACTCAAGAGAATTCCCCTCCCTTATTCCACCTGTAGCAACTTATCAATGGGCACTTCACAAACAACTCCTTCCTTACACCAGCACTTTGTAGCATGAGACTTTCTCAAGATTAGATTCCCTAGATAATATTTCACTATAGACATATTTAATGTGGGAGAACCATATATTTAAAAAACTCCACAAAAATGTATCACTCAATCATTGAGAAAACTTACATACATAAACTAAGTTACATTTCACCTCTCCTTTCATTGTTCCAATTACATAGGCTCAATACCTCTTCTAGATTTTTACAAGTGTCAGATGCATATAATTCAATATTCATATAATCCCATGCACATAAATTCTTAAATATAGGATTAAAACATCTAATACCATGTTGGGTAGATATTCATTTTCAATTAAGATATATGCGCCTTTAATTAATAAATAATATTTACATTAACCTAACATATTTCATATTTCAAAAGTAAATTATCCTTTTATTAATAAAGTAATATTATATTTAAATTATTAATTAATCACCCTGAATGACAATAAATATAATTATAAGGCCAAACCTTATATTAAATAGAGCCTTATCAATGTTATTGAAACCACTTATAAATGAGTGTGCCTCTCTAATACACATTACGCTCTCACTATATTTCCTAATTCCTCAAAGATTTTAGTCAATAAATATTCAATTATAATATATGGAAGATGACATGATTGACAATTTGTACTAAAAATTTCCTCACAATTCGTTAGCATGCTTAGAGATATATTCGTAAAATATGCATGTTTGAAGAAAGCATAGTCTTAAACCCTTAGTATGATGTGGAATTCACATATATAAGAAAATATATAAGAAGTACCTTTGACAAATCCAATAATTCACTATGAAAAAGGTGAACACTATAGGCATTTAATAAAATGTTGGTATATAATCAAAAACCAAGAGAGATTTATTAGTCCCTGCCTATAGCAGGGACTTATGTTTTTGCCTCACTAAAACTGAATAGTTCGGCTCTTGGAAACTGTGCCAGGGCTGGAAAAACAGGATTTGCAAAGGTTTGTAGCACTTTTATTTTAAAATTGGATTTTTGTTTTTTTCTTTCCTTTTGTCTAATTCGTCGAGGTCTTTTTTCCAGGTGTTTTCAGCTTTTTTCAATTTGTAAAAACAATAGAAAAAATTGTTGCCAATCAAAAAGAGGAGAAGCAAAAAAATTTGATGTGTTTGTAATGCCTGAAATCTATTGACGTGTCTTGAAATGGAAATGGCTAAGCGACCTGTGATGAATGTTTCTTGGTGGGCACATATCGAGGCATGTGTTGGCTGTAGAGGATTTCCCGAGGCTACATGTAGTTCACTAGTGCATTTTGAGAGTTACCAGATCTGGCCGCTGATTAAAAAACATGTTGTTGTGGATTAGGGTGCCTGGCTTGTTTTCCTAAGGGCTAGACACATTTGTTGTAGCTGGTTCTCATTTTTTTAACCCCAGGTAAAATACATTGCTTTTGCTAATGCATTCATTTGTTTTTTGTTTTATTCTGCTAGAGTAAAAAAACATACATGAGTAAACAAACAAGCAGTGGCATTCCTGCCAGCAAGAGGTGGCATTTTTGCCTTTGTTTAGGGTTTACGTGCCTTGTCTATGCTTCTACATTTTTGTCCCCCTTTTTTTAATAGTATTTAGGGTTTTCCTGGCTGGAGGTTTAAAGATCCTAATTTGGGTTGTTTTATTTTTTTGGAATATGATCAAGGAGGAGTTGCTATTTGTATAATCTGTAATTTCCCGTAATTTCCCTCAGTTTCTATAAATTGCCATCCAAAATGCAGGCCATGTAATTTTCGCACAGGAAGAAATGTTCTAGGTGACACCACATCTGCATATGGCACACATGTTAGTGATATTGACATTTGTGTGTCTGAATCTGTGTAGATTATAGTAACTTATTTTGTTATAATGGTTTTCAAAGCGTAGAGCTTTTCAAGGCTGCTAAGATTATCCCAGACATTGTTGATGAAGTGGGGGGACAATTTTTGGACCTTGGAGTTCTCTACATAGATCATATAGACTTTGCAAGTGGTGTGGCCATGAGAGTGCAACAGACCCACCAAAAGCCAAGGGTTTTCATAATGTCAAAAATTACAACTTATTTTATAATCGGTAAATTTAATTTTAATTACGTACTTTTCAAATTTTTAAAAATTATCTTCAAAGAGCCATGCAAATACTAGTTATTGACACTACAGAGGCCTCCAGGTTATCCCAAGAAAAACAATCAATAACAAATCGTGTCTTGTAATTTTGCTATTTTCCTGGCCAAGAAGCTAATTTTTTTTTTGTGAGGCCAAGACCTCATCTTTTTTGTTTTGAAAAAATACTTTTAAAACAAAGAACAACCATAAAAGCACCCAGAGCCTAGACTTTAAGTCCATATTGCCAAATATCTGCATCGTCCTTAAGGAGCGGCTTGGCATGAGGTCAAGGTCTGTGAGAAAATTTGTTTTCATGACCCTGCTTCTCTGTTATTTTCAGCGCATCGGTGAAGCACTGTGGAGTTGCCTCAGGATAATATTCTTCTCTTTTTCTTTTATGGATTTGTATTGTTTCCCCTATCAGTAGTCAGCATTAAATAAATTTGGAGGCATACTCAACCATTTAGGTTTTATTCGCTGATCTCACTGCTTCCAATTATAAAAACACCTTTAAATTAGTTTTTTCAGAAGGGAATTTATCAGTAGTACCTTGCGTATGGATTTCAGCACTAGGGAATCAAGCCCCAGGCAGTGCAAGACTTCTGGATTGTTCTATGGCTATGAGAAGAATGTTTTGCTCAATCTTTTTCCAGATCTCTGCAGCATCAAACACTGGGTATGGAGAAACGAAAGCATGTTGTGTACTTGCGGGCTGTGGAGGGGTTGCAAGACGAACTTGTTGAGCCCTCAAAAATGGCAAAAACTGTACACATAGTGTGAACATACAAAATAGGTGGCATGTTCACTGATCCATCCTTTCCATTTGTCTCCATTGATAATGAGAAAAAAGAAAAAGACACAGAGCTTCTGTAACCAACAAAAACAAACAGACTTCAGCAAAAGCAATATCCTGTGGCTCTACACTAGCTGCTTCCATTAAATACTGTAAACAAATCACAAAATGCCTATAATCACAACTTGCAGACAGGGGTTTGCTCCATGTCTGTCAAATCTGCAAACACAGAACTTACCTTGTAAAAACCGCCATCAGACCGCCATTTTTTTATCCCGCGAAATTAAAATCCTCTGAAGTTTTTGTACGCTACATGCCAG
The DNA here is from genome assembly GCA_027924645.1 of Cunninghamia lanceolata. NCBI lineage: Eukaryota > Viridiplantae > Streptophyta > Pinopsida > Cupressales > Cupressaceae > Cunninghamia > Cunninghamia lanceolata. Next base: position 11,038,716 of record BSBN01000534.1, on the reverse strand, counting down.
TCAATTTACCCTTATTGTAGCTCGTAATTCACATTTCCCTTTTGACAATCTGTAGCCCCCTAATTTAGGACCAATGACAATGCAAACATTACTCCATAATTTATATATTTTTTAAATTCAATTATTTGTAGATTTGAGTAGCCTCGTCCATGGGACCCCCATGTCCACATAAGTCATAAATCATTGGGAACTTCATAGTAGAGTTGTGAAAAATGAGACATTGATTCTTAAAAGACAATTAGTAAAATAAACCAAGAAATCTGAAACTTAATGTTAGAATAATTTAAATAAAACTAATTGCAACATTTACAGTGTTGCTGGATGGCAGAATTATGCATCTTTATTCTAAATCATAATAAAAGATAATAGACTTAGTTCTTAATCATAATAAAAGATAATTGCATGTGATACATAAACTTAGTTCTCAATCATAATCAGCAATAGAACTAAAGTAACATCAAACTCTACCAGCTCCATCAGAAGACCAACGTAGAGGATGCTTGTCATCTTCAAGATCTACATTGCAATCTTTTAGTTGGCCTCTGTACATGTCATTTCCTCTTAGGTACCAAAGAGATTGCCACTTGGTGAAAAAACACAAATAGAGAGCATTACTTCTCAAAATTTGTTCAATGCATTGTCCACCACCGAAGAACTTCTAACTTCCTCCAACCATTGGAGATTGTGTGGGCTTCATGAGGATCCACAAACCCACAAAAAACACATGATTTAGGAGGAAAGAATCCAGTAAAGCCAAAAACTTGTTAGCAATATCTTCAGAGTGTTTCTGGCAAAGTTTCTAAATCAAGGAATGCAGAAAGAATGTTTTTGACAATTTCATTAGAAAACAGGGTCAATTTTTTTGTCAACACAAATTTCAAAATGAAAGTAATATGAAAATGGTAAGATGGAAAAATAAGTTTAAGAAAAAAATACTAAGAAAATATAGGTCAATAGCAATGTAGTACAACTTAACTATGCTACAATGTCCCTTTACAGACTCATGAAGATTTCAAAGATGAACTGCAGACATTACTAGGAGAAAACATAATGGAAAAAAAAATAGTACAATTTGCCACTTGATGAAATCTTTTGAAGGAAAGAAATTAAATCAACATGTAGCAGAATAGAATAGTAGCACTTTTGGACAAATGAAATAGCAGAATAGAGTAGTAGCACTCCATTGTATTCATTATTTTTGACAAATGAAATTTGTTGTCTCTGGTTAAAAACTCTTATCAATATATTATAGACAAGAAAACCTTCAAGCCAAAATTATTTGCTCACACTGCATATGCAATCAATAGTGTTTCATAGGCAATTTGTATCGTAAACATTGAATGCTGACTAAAAATTGATCTCAAACTCTATTGCTCTGCCCTTTTCCCGCCCATCGGTGTGAGATATGCCATCGATGAGAACAAAAATTGATTGGCCAATTTCCATTGTTTGGCCGATGTCTTATATCGGCTTGAGTTTCACCGAAATAGCCCCAACGGCTTGTGTTCCCTTTCCATCGGTATCACACTGCCCATTGGCGAAAGTCTAAAGTGTTATTCTGATTGCTATTTGTTACGCCGATCACCCTTCATCAGTGTGAGCTTGCTCCATCGGCCAGACTTGAAATGTTATTCCAACTATTGCTATTTCACCGATAGCCAAACCACATCGGAGAGACTATACCCTTCAACAAGAAATTTCAAGGTATTGTCAATCATGTAAGTTAGGCTGATGACTATACCATCGGCGAGAGACACCCCTTTTGGCAGGACAAAACCAAACATTGCCGATGGTGTAAGCTAGGCCGATGAGCCCTTTCGTCGGAGAGACACGGCCCGTCGGGGAGACAAATTCCAACTGGGGCCTGTTGAAAGCAAGTTCAACTCAATTAGCTTTGCAAGAACACTCAATTTTCTAAGCTGGACACAAATTTATAATCTCCACTCGCTGGTAGTTATATAATATTGAGTCTTGTATTCTACTGCTCAATGTTTTAAGCAATATGTAGAAATAGATGTGATTTGAATGTTTTGAGCAATATGCAGAAATAGATGTGATTTGATAGTTGGGATTTGCAAGTGTTCAATGTAAAATTCAGTCCTTGCATGTGTTGTTTCTTATTGTTTCTATCCTTTAATGGTGTGCCACCACTCATGGAATTAAACATGCAGCATACTAGATATACAATCAAATGTGCATCCAGAATGCTAGATAGACAATACAATTGTTGTTGAAGCCCTTGGGTTTTCTCAGCCATACTGGGAATTAGATCCGAGGATAAATTTGATGACTGTATCACCGTGGTTATGCATTGTAATCTTAAAATACAAAGAAAAACTGTTATCTCATGAAGGGACATGAGGCTGTTTCAAGAACATGTTGGAGAAAGAGGGCAACTCACGTGCAGGATACTGTAAGTGGGATTTTTTTGTCTAGTTTCAAGTTTAAAACAATAAGAATGACAATATTGTTCACATCTTTACTCAAATAAGTACTATGTTCACAATTGCCCTGGGACATAGGTATAACATAAGCCAGTTTGTGCTTTTTGTGAGGCACAAATTATTTTCCTTTTGGTATGCCAGGGTGATTGCTTCAATTTGCTCCTACTGGTACTCTGATAGGTGACTACAATTGTCAAATGTTGAAGTTCTTCAAAGTGGAAGTATTGCATATCTTTTTGTTTTAATATATTTTACAGGTAATCAAGTCTTGTTTTGGATACATTAGGACATTCAATGGGGGATTAACAGCAAAGCATCTCCAAAGATATAATAACAGGGGTAGAGATGAAATTGTTCCTCTTTGTCGATAAGGAATAATATTAAAAAGACAAATAAACAACAAACATAAACCATAGCAAGAAACATTAATCCAAAATAAACATAGAGAACTCCAGAATACCAACCTTCCAACTAGCATATTAACACGATGTATTTGAGTTAATAAAATGGACTCTAGACCCCTGTCCTGAATCGGCATTTCATGCTATCAACTGTTAGTCCAAACTTCAGGATATGCAGCTCCACATGCACATACAAGTATAATAGGCTGCAGCTGAGTGGAAATATTTACAGATTTCTAGTAATCTGATTGTTGTTTTTTTAATGATCTATCCCACCAATGATCATGCTGTAGTATTTCCAATATAATGTATGTATGAAATATAGATTGTGCCAAACATATAATGTTTTACCATCGTATAATAACTCTTTGGGTCTGCCATTGTATAAGTGCATTGTATATTTCTTGCAAAACATACAATCATGAGATACAAAGTGGGTCCAAAACATCAATTCATTTTAACCTGAAATCCATCTTGTATGTATATTCAAAATTTTAACCAGATGCCTACAAGGAGAAGGACCTACAATTGACTTTGTATCATACAAAACCTGATCTACAAACCTGAATGTTCATTTTACCTTAAATAATCACATTGCAAGTTATATTTCATTGTTTGCATTATTTTTTGTTGTGGCATCTATGTTCTCTGTCCTTTCTATTTGATGTGGTTCTTATTGGACTTTCCTATTTTTTTGTTATCATTGCAGATATTCTCTTGCAAGCCATTTGTCCCAGGTATGTTGTCTACAAACCCATGGCCCTGTTATTTGACTCATGTATGTTAAGATCATAGAAGCAAAATAATGACCATGCAAGAAAATTCTTTCAATTGTACTTTGTTTTATTGCAATCAATCATTGTAGGGTATCAGTTTTTGGGAGCCTTGTCCCATCCATTTGTTGTATGCTTCAGATTCAAGTTTTTTTTGGAAATCTAGTTACTATACCAATTACTTTTTGGTGCTACCAGAACAAGTTTAGCTAGCAGCAAAAGCACCACTATCTAAAACCAACAGAATTCCCTATTCCATTAGTCAACTTATATCTAGACTTTAAAACACCTATCAGTCCTGAAAACTGTACAAAAATTCATGATACTTCCAATAACTATTCTTGGATAGATTTATTCTATAGCTTAGTAAAAATTGAGCTGTAGCATGTGCTACACTACTTCATTGTCTATCCCTTTATCATTTCCAATCTAATTCTAAGCTACATTCACATTGCAAGGAAACATCTATCCATCTATTTATCTATACTCCTCTACATCTATGATTTAATTCTTTGAATTGATTTATCGTCTTCTTAAAGGCTTGCATATCCTATGCATTATATTCTAGTATAATTTTACACTCTTTAAAATGCCTTTTCCTTAAGATGAATCAATGAGTATAAAAAAAAGGCCATTGTTGAAAATCAGATTTGGAATGTAGATTTATGAATTCATTTGGACAAGTCATGGACAGCACAATTGCAAATGGACCCCGTAAGAAACAAAAGATTTTGGAAGAGCCTGTTGCAGTCGAGACCTATAAGCCATAGGACAAAGCACAACCATTGTCAATTGATGAGGCTCTTGCACACACACATTCTTTTCAAATTGATACATTCAACTATCAAGTGGGTGATTGCCTATTTGACACAGTTAATGTTTTGTTACATTGCCGCTATACACCAAATGAGCTGCGCAATGGCCTTGTGGATCACTTTTTGCATTGTCTTGCAAATGGTTGTACAACAGCACTTAGCTCTTTTGAACATGAACTGCATCCAACAGTGCTTTATGAATTGCATAATATATATGACAAAAGCATATACTTGCGTAGGATGCGTTTGTCAGTCGTAGAGGTCAACACTGCTGGTGAAAATGGACTTTGGGGTGACACATTTTGTATCCAATGGTTGGCACGCTGGTTGAACATACCCATATGCCTTTGGTCTCTAACACGTAGAAAGTTCTACTTGCATTTCAATAAGGACTCATACAACCCTACAATATCAATTCTTTTCCATGATGCAAATCGAACATGTGGACACTATGAGCCTGTGTTGTCGACCATCAACACGTCCAATTCCATTGAACATGTGCAACAATCTTTGTCTATACCATGTTGCGATCTGGACCAGTCATGGAATGCAATTACAAATACAATGCATGCGCTTGGACTTTATAGATCCCTTGGGTTTACTGCTACATGCAGCGAGAGCATGTTTGCTGCTATAGCTTTTTTGGCTGGCCAACAATTTGATGCAATTGCTTTGCGCTTGTTTATGGCCTAGTCCTTTGCTAATGCATTAACAGTTCAAAACAAATTTGCACTTGCATGCTTCGACACATCCACACAACCTACTACAATAGATAACAATTATCTATTGTAGTTGCATTCACTGGTGTCTAGAATTGGAATGCCCCATGCACAAAGTGGCCTTGAGGGTTGCAACTTTTGTTTACTATGGCTTTCGCATATATTCAATGCAAACATACATATCTGGCATGTTCCTACACAACTTGCAGTCAAAATATATTGCAATTGCGATAATCCAAACAAGAACTTTAGCTTGATTTGCTTCACAACCGTCTCAAGTCATTGTCACTATGAACCACTACAACATAGACAACCATTGGCCATCAACAGCCATGTCGACGGTCCCTTTTCTGCAATATATATGACAAGTGCAGCCAACCCTACATCCATTGCCTCAATCCATGATAACAAACAACTGTTATCAACCTTATCCCGTTTAAGAGTAGAAATTTGTGCTCAGAAACAACTTGTTTGTGAAGAAAAATCTACAAATACGGACATTGTGAATTACTCTCAAGCAAACTTGCAGCCAAAATTGGTATCAAATTTACTTGACATAGACATAAAGATACGTCAATCTTTGAGATGTTTGAAACTAGCAATATGTGGCACAAGAAAACAACACAAAGACATGACACAGAAGCAGCTGACTATATCAAGCAATATTGCAAAACAGCATGGCCCATGTTTATAGCCTCACATTTGCACATCTGACACAAACACAAAACAAGCAATGTTTAAAGGCCAAAATCTGTACTACACAGAACCAACAACAAGACATGCCATTCACCGCAACATACTCTACTATTCCAACTATTCCACATGTCACAGGTAAAGAAAATGTGGACAAACTTGGCACAAACTTGATAGCTTGCAAATCATTGCGTTCTTTGAAATCTAAGATTCATGATGCACAAAAACAACATATTGCACATGTTCCAAGGCCAAAGCATAGATTACGTAGGTCATTCCTATCTTTCAAGACAAGGGTCATGCATAAACAAAACAAAAAGAGACAGACATCTATACCAAAAGACACAATAAACAAATCTATTAAAGAATACTTGCAAACCATCAAAGACACACCCACTCAACCATGTCTTGTTTGTGATAGGCTTCATTTCCACAAGAACATTTTCCTAGCTAACATTGCAATTATCGATGCTCTGTCTTTGCTTCCCATTGAAATGGTTGAAAAAATAATGACCATAGGCCAGCCCATTTGTAGGCAATGTATAAAAGCTACTTTAAATAACAAGGTTCCTCCTTTTGCTGCACCATCAAAGATAAGACGCAATACACAAATAGATGTTATCGATTCATTAACTTCTCTAGAAGAAAGGCTTGTCTCTTTACGTATTGCCTTTCCACAAATAAGGCAACTAGGGTACAAAAGAGCACAATATGGGTTACTTGGCACTATCATCAATGTTCATCGCAATTAGATTGAAATGCAAACTAGAATACCAAAATGCATTTGTACAGGGCAATGTTAGGCCTACTTGTGTCATGAATGTCTTGGCGAGTTTGTCAAAAACCCCATTGTATATAAAAGAGAATATTCTTATCAATAAAGATTGGTAAGCTCTATTCAACCAAAAAATTGAACAAACACATACGGATCTTGAAATTGACACTGAAATGGATACTGAAATAACTGACGATGGTAATGAACCTGTAACTGAATCAGTAATACATTGGTTTAATGAGCCTCACTTGATCAAAGACTTGGATAGCACTATCATTGAAATTGCACCATCCGAAGGTTTTAAACTACTTGGTATTTTCCAAGATAATTTCCCAGAAGAAATGAACTTTCCAACCTTGTTTTATGGTTCTGCTCGACCAAGCGACATAACTAAAAACTTTTCCTTCCAAAAAATGGCAAAATGGGAGCTTATGCATAAAGACAACGACTTTGCAATGCACATAACAAACATTTTCTTCAAGGCCATTAAAATTATTATTCAACAAGTGTCTTCATTGGCATGGGTATGCATAAGGAAAATGGAATTGAAACATAGGAAACTTGTTGCCAAAGATGTGCGTAGTTTAGAAGCTCTAGAAAAAATATTGAGATCCCCATTGGGCTATAGATCATTAAAAACTATTCGAACTTCACCAGATTATTTAGAAAATGCCAGGAAAAACATATTTGCAATGATAAGACAATTGGGCCCTCCCACTTTTTTTGTGACACTGACAAGTGCTAAGCACTTTTGGGAACCATTGTGCCAGGCATTGCAACAAATATCGAATGAGCAAGCTTGTAGATGCAATGAAACTATAGAGGACAGGAACCTGGACTTTGATATTAGGAAAAATCCAGTGCTTTGTAGCCGCTACTTCAATCACAGAGTCAACACATTCCGCAAAATGATGCTTAAAAACCATGAACTATTTGGCCAAGTCTTGGACTACTTTTTTGTAACAGAATTCCAGAATCGAGGTAATGAAAATGTTCATTTCATGCTTTCGGTAAAAAATGCCCCTGTATACGGCAATTGCACAAACATTGAAATTGAAAACTTTGTCGACAAATATACGTCATGCTATTCTACATTGCTTGATACAAACCTGCTCAAAATGCAAACGCATCGTCATACGAAGACTTGTAAAAAATATAGAAACTCAACCTGCAGGTTTAGCTTTCCTTTGCCTCCCATGGCTAGGACTACTATACTGCACCCTCTATCTATGCCTGACAACACAATGAAGCAAAGAGCAAGAAATTTTTTTGAGCTGCTAAAAAACAAAAGCTATACTAAGCAAGTAACATTCCAAACCTTCTTGTATGAAATTGATATGGCTAAAGCAGATTATATTGTAATGTTGCAATCGACATTGTCACACACTGCTATCATGTTAAAAAGAGACCCAGTTGATATTTGGATAAATGCTTTTGCAAAGAAAGTTCCACCAGTCTGGTATGCAAATACAGACACACAGTTCATATTAGATGCATATGCCGCTGCATCATACTGTTGTTCATACATGACAAAACAAGATCAAATGTTATCTCTTGCATTTCATCAGGTGCATGACCAATACACTCATTCATATGATGGAAAGATGCAATTCATACGAAAACTAGGCAATGCTTTGCTAAACTACCAACAAATGTCAAGTCACCAAGCTGTACACATTGTCCTCTCATTGCCATTGCATCGTAGTTCAAGGAAAACTATTTTCATTAATACTGCTCCATTGGAAAAACGTATTTTTATCTTGAAAAATCCTAAACTATTGGTAAAAGAGCGAGATGATTCTAAAAATATTATGTGCCTTTCTGTAGTTGAAAAATACACACAGTGGCCAGAGCATTTTGAAACATTGTCATTGGCTGAATATACAGCATAATATTCAAACAATTTGAAAAACATCAAAAAAAGAGCTAGACCACAAATCATCCACTATGTAAAATACAATCAACACATAGATCTTGAGAATTACTGTAGAGAGAAAATGATGATGTATATGCCTTTTAGAACTAATGAACAGACCTTGATGCATGGATATGGAACATGGATTGAAGCATACAATGCCAATAAAGCACAAATTGCAAACATTGAAAGCATGTTCACTGCACAAATTGTCTCAACATGGGGTGACCTTGATGATGCTACTGCAAAAGCTGACAAGGACATCCATCCAACAATAAACCTTGACAATGAACTTGATATAGATATACAATACAATGGCATAGAGAAGTATGACATTGAATCTGACCTAAAGCACACAAATAAAGCAAAGCCCACAAATGCAACTTGCAATTCTGCATTCTTGGAAACCGCCCATCCATACTTTCTTAGCAGTGAAGAATACTTCAATCTACGAAGACAATTGAACATGGAACAACAATCTATACTAAAGAACATAGTAATGACCAAAAGGCTTTAGCCCACAAAACCATTGTACTTGTTCTTGACAGGTGGTGCGGGCACAGGCAAAACTTTTACAGCCAAAGCAATCTATCAAGCATTGATTCGATTCTATGACAAGAAACTTGATAGCGACCCACTCAAACCTAAAGGCCTTATAGTGGCTTCTACGGGGAAAGCTGCATACAATGCAAGTGGCACCACTGCACATTCCATCTTCCATCTGCCATGCAACTCTTCAAAAATCTTGCCATTGGATTCAAACACACTTGATGGCTTGACCAAAAAATTTGACCAGCTACAACTTATGCTTCTTGATGAGGTATCATTGTCTGGTTCCTGAATGCTATACAATATTGACATTAGACTTCGCCAAATCAAGCACACATCAACAAAACCTTTTGGCAATTTGGATATCATATTTTGTGGTGACTTGTATCAAGCACAACCTGTATGTGACACATGGGTATTTGAACAACCAATAATACATGGCGAGAAAATTCCATACACTTTTTGGATTGACAATGTCAAATGCTTCCACTTGCATACTGCAGTCAGACAAACAAATGCAAATTTTATTTCCATTCTTAATCGTGCTAGGGTTTCTCAACAAACTAAAGAAGACATTTCCTACTTGAATACCATATGTTGCAAGACTCCTCCCAATGACCCAAACTTCCCACACTTGTTTCACAGGAATCTAGTTGTCAATGAGCACAACCAAAAAATACTTGACACATTGCCTGGGCAGCCTTACATATTAAACGCAATAGATAAAGAGTTCAACCTTGTTGATCATATACACCGCCAACATGAGAAATTATCATTGCCTATCACAATCATCCTAAAGAAAGACATTTTGGTTGAGTTAATTGCTGGAAACCTTGATACACAAGATGGATTGGTCAATGGTGTAGATGGCATTTTCAAATTCCATACAGCTGACCAACAAGACATTGTCTGGATCCAGTTCAATGACCCCATGGTTAGAAAACTGTGACGACAAAAAATGCAAGCTCTATACACAAACTCTATCTCACCATCTTGGACTCCTATAACAAGAATTGTAAAAAAAGTGAAATTAGCAACAAAGATAATCGCTCGAAGCCAATTCCCTATGCAAATAGTATGTGCACGAACCATCCATAGAGCACAGGGTCTCACAATGGATGGACTTGCTTTTGACCCTTCAAAAGTCTATCAACATGGCCTTGTATACACTGCCCTATCAAGAGTGAGAAGCATTGAGTCATTGTATTTAAAACATAGACTACAACCATAAAACTTCAAAGTGTCTGACAAAGTGCAAAACGAAATGCTTCGGCTCCAAACCTTTGCACAATGGAAACTGCAATACTGTCTTGCTTCTATCCTTTCTAGCCACTTCACTGTATGCTCTTTAAATACACGCAGCTTTGCATTACATGTACAAGACATAGTTAACGACTATGATTTGCTTAAAGCAACTGTGCTTTGCTTCCAAGAAACTAGAAACAATGTTCTTGACCATATTGGATTGTTGGATGAAATGTTCAATTGTCATACTGCATTAAATATACACGAACTATTAACATGCTACAGAAAAATGGTCTCTCTGCAAAAAATAGAGACTTTTGCAACAAAGCACATGGAATCAATGAGTATAGACTTACTACACCTTGGTACTGATTTACGCATCACAAACATTTATTTGGCACCTTCTGCAAGCATTGATGAATTGCTGCTTCTGGTGAATAATATTGTGAAGTCACTGCCACCTAATTGCAAATTGATTCTCGCTGGAGACTTCAATATAGACATGCTTCAATCCAAGAGAACACAAACAAGATTGCTTCAATTTATGCAAGAACTTGAACTTTGCTTGGTAGTTGACAAGCCAACAACACTTGCAGGCACTTTGCTAGATCACTTTTGGGTACGTGGCATTGATATTGCACTTGCCAACTTCATTGTGCTTGATACCTATTGGACAAACCACTTTGCAATATCTTTTGACTTCCCTCTATAGCACAACACTTCACTTTACTATCTGCATCTGGCTATAGTTGCAAACCCTATAAAAATATTCTTGCTAAATTCAAGTTCTTATATTTAACTCTCTATACATATGCACACTATGTAAAACATATTGATTGTGTCACACTGTCATTTTTCCATTCTTGCTCATGTAAAAAAGGATTGTTCAAATTGTTGTGAGGTGTGTAAACCAATAAAAAAAAGTTTCGAACACTATATATAATACAATCAAAGCTCTTTAGATTCATAATTGCACACTAACAATCAATCTGAATTTTGTAGATACATTTCACTCGTACCAACAATTGCAACAACACAGTCATAGTTATCATTGAGAGCTGGAAACACAATAAAATGTCTGCAGAGGAGCATCCAGCCAAAAGGAAAAGAGAAGATCACAAAAGGTTCTCACATCAAACATCCTTGCTAGCAACTTATTGTTTTTGCTTTTTGCATTAAAAACATGCCTCTATTTGTAAGCTTGACAATTGATATTGATACTGCTTAAACACATTGTTTACCAGCTCAAATAGATTAAAACATTGAATAGTTACTTTAAGTTATTCAACATGATGTAAATAATGCTTTTGGTTTTAGCACTTGTATAATTTTATCAAATACTTACGCTGATTATATACAACCATCAATGTGCAGTTAATTGCTTCTATTGCCTTTGCTATATCCACTGCTGAAATATAACCTTATGTATGTTTCCGTGTCCAGTGATGCACACATGCTTGCTGGCCATGTAGACTCCTCTAGTGGCTAGCACCAAGAAAAAAGGTTGTTTTTAGGCAAAAACTTCTACACATATCGCTTGGTTCTTTTACTCATCATTTACTCATTCAATATATTGCATGTCTTGTTACAGCTCCTATTCTTTCGTTATTATAATTTTGCTTGTGGACAAGATATCTACTAATTAAGTTGGTTGTATACTTATGGCATGCACCCCATGTCAATAGATTAAATCCAGAACCCAATACAGTATCAAGCATACTCAAAATCTGCACTGATAAATCAGCCCTCATTTTTGAAGGTGATGTTCTTGTAGTCTATGGCCCAGGTTGCAACAAAAACACTGCAATACAAGGAAAAGTAGAAATTGTCCATGTTGATCTTGTAGACAGCTATGGCCAAATGACCATAACAGCAAACATCAATAACAAGTTGATTGACAATTTTTTGCCACAACTTTTCCTTGGTGCAAGTGTACGAATCACAAAGTTCTTGATTAAAAATAAAACACAATATGAAAGAGGAGATGCAAATTGCTGCCTAGTACTGACTTCAAAAACTACTGTTGAAAGCATTCAAAAAGTTTGCAACCAGCGCAAGCTAACACCTGATACGACCATCTCTCAACTCATCTAATCAGATAGCGCCTACTCAGTAGGAACGTTTGGTGCTGTTGTCACTGCTCATCACCAAACACCAAACTAATACGAGTTGCATGTCAAAGATGGTGACTCGCAAAATGATGTGGCAACTGTAAGCCTTCTATCCTAGATACAACAACATGTTTTATAGCTTTTGCAATAAATACTATGCTACCAATTACAATTTATTTATTTTGCCTACATTAAAGGTCCTAGTCCCTAGCAACCACTCTGAATTATATGCTACCCTCCACTAGATGCTCGCCTCAGCCACAACTCCATTGACCCTTTTCAAAAATGTCATTAGAAGTGGCTCAAGAGGGACACGGGTCATACGTTCAACCCAATCCACATACATAGACGAATTAAATGATCAATGCACTAAAGATTTTTTGCAAACTCTTGCATGCTCGAATCTCCAGGCAAACATTCTAAACACTTCATTCTTTTTCCACCTTCCAATCTTGTAATGTGTTGCAATTTTAAACTTTTACATTACACTAATAAGATGTTTGCTTCCATGGCAGGTGACTAGGACATTGAAAGCAAAAAATGTTCATCTGCCTCCTTACTAGCCATACTGTGCCTCTTGCCAGCAAACAGTTTTTTTAGCTGAGCCTTGCAAAGCAAATATGATCCATTGTAGGAATTGTGCAGCAATGACAAGATTTGAATACCAGCACCTATTGCAATGTACAATTCAGAAAACAGATGGGGTTGTTGATTGTTACTTGCACAAAGAACTTCTGTAGCATAATTTCCCTCACCTTGCAGCCATCCCTTACATAAAGTACAGACAAGATATTTTTGCAGTTGTGTTTTTGCTACGTAGATTTCAAATACAAGGAACCTTTACATTGTCAATGGACAATTGCATAGTTGAACTTGTCAAGGAAACAAATAGTTCTTTGCTTTGACATTTATATAGACAAAACATTTTTTTTGAAACAAATTAATGCTGACTCTGAACCAGCCACAACTAAAGCTACCCAGCGTTGCCTTTTGACATTGGAAAACTGAATGTTTCAAATAGTCACTGTATTCTAAATTATTAGCATCCCATGTAAACACTTTAATATATGGTATTTTGTATAAGAACAAACCATGAAGGTATTTGCAAGATTGTAAATTGTAATGCACACTAAACGGTGTATCCATTTCTGACTCTATTTTCCTATTTCCAATTTTGTTACTTTTAAATACTTATTTTGCATGCCATGGGGACATCTAATGTCATGGTTCAAGACAGTTTTCCATAAATGAAATTGAAAGATCTGAGATACAGCAGCAAGATAGCTAACAACATGTTTCCAGCATAGATGATTTGGTTGGTAAATGGTACTTCAATAATGGCCTATTGAAATCTTAGTTTGACAAGTTAGTTTTCTTCTCGCTACTACAAGTTGACTTTTTCTTAGAATTATGTAATAGCATTATTTTTGAGTTCATGATTAACAAGAAAATACTTCCAAGCCTTATAGTAGTTTTCACAACACTATTATCATATAAAAATGATATTTTAATGTCTTGAGGTTCATTTCCCTTGTCCTGAAGTGTCAATTTTTGTTGCTCTCTCCTACCTTGTCCATGTACGGGGAACTTTATGAAACATTGATGTTGAATAACTCCAAGAGCTGGAATATGAAAAGAAGTTTTATATTCTGATTAGTTAAAGAATGCATTTTGCCGTATTTTGTATTTATTACTGTATTTTTGTCACTTGCCAAAATACTTTAGAACTCTACACTTCTTCTGTATTTTAAGATTAGTGTACATAAAAACTATATACTTACGTTGTATTTTAAATTTTGTAATACTTATTGAATGGATTTTCTTCTCCAACTGTAAAATCATTGTCATGTCTTAGGCATATGGTTTTTGATGGTTTGCATGTATTGTAAGGAATTGCGTGTTTTTATAAGGGCTTTGTTCAAATTTGTTTGACTATAAGGTGCAAAACATGGATTCTTAGTCTAAATGTTATTGTCGGTATTCCCCTTCATATATTTCATCTTGTGTTTCAAGACCCATGTATTTTAAGGATTATGTATTTGAGTATTATGTCTTTTGTTTTCATGTTTAATTGCAAAGTGCAACATAAATGTTTAGCATCAACCTTCAATTCAACACAAAATACAAATGGTCAAAACACACTAGTCTACAGGTCGTGCATCTAGTATATTGAGTCACTCTAGGCTTTTCAAAAATGATTACATTTCTAGCCTTGACATATTATTGTAAAATCTAACCATATGAGGATGTCACAGGAATAGCATAAAAGACTGAAACATTAAATCAGCTATTATTACTGTGGAATTTTACAGGCCATTATGGAATTTTATAGGCAATTAACCTAATTACCATAAATTCAAATTGGTTATACCCCTTGCAAAATTAAGTCTTTGTAATTGCATTACATTCTAAAGGATCTATGCAGATGAACTTTGAAGAGAAAGCATCTGCCATAGCAATGATTCAACCACTCTGGTATCATCATCATAAATTTTTGAGTCATTAAAATAACAAAGGTCGTCTTCATGCTAATCTTTTGTTTCTTTTATCATTTACTTGCTTTCTTCAAACAAAGAGGATAGCTCTACATTTTCCATATTCTTTCTCTTCATGTTCATCTTCTATTATCTCTTGCTTTTCGATTTTCCTATGTTTTCATACTTCTTTCTTCTGGCTCCTTGGCATGCCTTTGCTACTCTACATCTGGCAGGGACTATAGCTGCACTGTAGCTCTTGTTTACTCATACAAATGGGATCAAAAGATATTTTTGGCTAGCATCGTTGTTACAAAGCCTAATAAATATAGAAATTATGTTAGTATTAATAATTATAAATTCTTCCATAATAACATCTACGTATCTCTTCATGTATCTCTTCAACCCTACTTGACCAAAAATGCACCCAAATCACTCAATCCTACTCTAAAGTTTTTTCTAGTGAGGTTATAAAGTTTTCCATTAAGTACCTTGACAAAGGTAAATATAAAGATATCAAGGCTTACCAAGTTGAGATATTAACACTTCAAAATATATAATCCTTGTTTTCTGCATGAAATATATTTTTATTGACAACAATAAAAGGGCCAAATTCTAAGCTATGCATAGGAATCAATATTCTATTATTAATCACCCCATCATCCTTTGATCTATTATAAAATATTATAGATAGTAAAGTGCTCATTTTTTTTAATTTAAAACACATGCTAAACAATCTCCTAGAGTCAACTTGTAAAAATATTAAAATAAATTGGTATTCCTCTCAAACCTCAATTTTGTAATTAACCTTTATCAAAATTTAATAACCAATTGTTATGGTGAAGTTTGCATACCCATTCCAATTCCCATTTAGTTTTGGGGTTATTTTAATGGAAAACTTTAATACATTTATATATTGAAAAATTATGCAATCTTGTGCAATGATAGGCTCATTCCCTAATCAATTACTTAAATTCTATCCATACATAGTGAACTATACATTTCATCTTATTATATCCATACATCACTTATTCCTATACAAACCTTGCACCTATTCCTACACATTCACTTATTGCCTTGATATTTACACTTTCATGTCTTGAGTCAAACCCACAACATGTGGGAGCAATATCAGACCACATAGAGATGACCCCAAAAATTCAAATTTTCAAATTCAAACTTTGTTGACCCCTGCCTAATTAATTAGTTGTTATGAGCTAACTATGTAATAATTTGCATGACTAATTTCTATCTTAGTATTTAAAGGAATTTAATTTGCATTAATTCATAATAAAGATAGTCCATTTATCATCCACATACCCTAATAAATTATTGAAGAGAACCATTATAGGAATATTTTCTTTTGGAGCACAAAACATAATCTAATCATACATCACATCACCTAGGACATGAATACCTTATTTTTGTCTTTGATATTCTCACATGACTACAAAGTTAGTTCAATCAAGGGGGTCAACCTAGGAGAACTTGGCCCTTGTCATCTATCAATTTCCACAAGGTATATTCTAATACTACCAATCCTTACACTAGAGTAGGCATTAATCTAACAAGGGTGAAGTAGTTCATTGTAGTCCAAAATGTGCAAAATCACTTAGGTAGTCATAAATTATTTTCACACAATATATCATTTCTACAAAGGGTGGGATCAATCCCATATGGAACAAATTTTAAGCTAAAATGAATTCAAAAACTATTCAGATCCTAAGGAGTTTAGCAAACTATCTATACCAATTTGTTGTATCAAGGTGAGTGGAATCTACATGCCATTAGGTCTATTTCTTCATCATCATTTGCATAAGTAATTATTGTATCCTTTGCATTTACTTTGATAAACACATGTTCAATTATTTATTGACAATTTATTATGAAGTAATTACTCTAAGTTGATTTGTGATATATCTGTGTGTATTATTTAATTATCATAAGTTATGGTGGAACCCCTATGTGATTTCCCTATCCCTTTGAGTAATCTCTTTGAAATTGGCTAAGTCTAAATGCAATTGGCTTAAACCCTAAACACGTGGTCTTTTTCATTTAAGCTTGCATCTTATTTCTGAGTTGACTTGTAAGTAGTCACCCCAAGTTTAAGTTATGGCTTCATGTCTCGTCTCTTGTCTGAAAACTAGCTCTTTGAGCCTAGTAACTGGTTGATCCAAAATGTTTAAATCTTCCTAAGTTTGAGTCAAAGGTTCTTGAGATTGAATAAGAAGTTATCATGGCATCGGGGGCTCTAGATCTATTAATTTTTTCAAAGGCTGACTGTCGATTTCTAGGGAGGTGGGACCAAAAGCTACATCAACCTGAATCCTATGTCGTTCTTGCTTCCTAATGTATCTCATGAGCACATAGCTGGGAGATGCCATGGAATATGCTTTGTGATGCTGCAACAATGTGACACATGTCATATGGGTCTTATCCCTAAATTGAAGTACACTAAAGCTAGCACTTAGCATGAGCGTAGTAGTGTGGGCCCCTCTTGGGCTTGCACTATTGTAATAAGATGACATATGGATCTAAAATGCAATGTTTCTGGTGAGCTAGCAAATTATGGTGGGTTTGCACTATTCTAAGCATGTGAAGTGAAATTTAATGATAGAAGTTTCAAATCAAGACTATCGATTCTCCCGCAAACTGATTGAGATCAACGATGCACATTCAAACATAGAGAACAACTAGTCTTAGCATGCACACTAGTGCATGATTGCATTAATGGTGATTTTATGGAAAATCAACTAGAATCACTCCTAGTTTATGAAGTTAATGTATAAAATTGATTGTTGTTATTAAGTATGGCTATTGGTAATTTTAGAATTCCTATAGAAAATCAAGTAGCTCTAGGCACAATTGAAGAAGTGGGGTTTTTGTTTGTAACCAATAGATAAATATGAATTCACTAGCATAGCAATCCATTTTCTTGCAAATTTTATCAATTTCTTTCTAAAATTGGTTGCAAAGGTTGAATTTGTAAGGACAATAGGGTGAATTGTTAGGTTGGTTTCATTTCAAATAAACCCTAATCTATAAAGAAACCCTATGTGAAAAAGAATGGTTGATCCATCAGAGACGAGAATCTTTGAGCAAAATTTGTTCAGTCAATGCCTAGGGTCATCGAAACAAGCCTTGAATCTTCTGAGAAGGAATACGGATGATAAATTTGTGGATGATTTTGTGGAAGTCAAGGATGCATTCACCCCAGTGATAGGATGCTCCTTGTTTCAACACTGACATAGAAAGAGAAGTGTCAGGTCTCCATTGAGCAATGCCTGGAATTTGGATTTGGGCAAGTTCGTAGTCCCAAATATATTTGTAGATGTGGAGTTCATCAAACTTGTTGCAAGCAAATACAATGCTAGTAAAGGAAGGGTATTGGCAATTAATGGAAACACTATGGTCTCCTTCACTAAACCTTATGTTACTGAGTCTTTGGCCTTAACATAGTCACAAATAAAGCCATTGACTTTGATAAATTTAGAGGATCATATGAATTGCATAGGTCTTTGTATAGGACTGTCAAGATTCCTAGACACAGACTCGGGACTTCTAGTGGTAGAGGATTGGATGTTTTTGAGAAAGAGCCCATTAGTATAAAGTCCTTTGTGGATTACTTTATAAGGACATATTATTCACCGTGTTAGGTTTTGGGAGAGGATGCAGGAAAAAAAATCCATATACACTTAATGTTTATGGCTCTTGATATCCAAGATAATATTGTAAATGTAGAATTTGACTATGCCTCTTACATAGTATACCAAATGCACAAATAGATGATGGCTTTAAAGAATGGTGAGAAATAGGAATTCAAGTGGCATTCTCATTTGTGGTACGTGCTCCAGTATTATGGTAGGAGACAGTGGAGTCAAACTCTAAGAGTGCAGCAGTTTGATGAACAAGAGCAGCCATTGCAAGTTCAGTGTTGGACCTGTCTCTAGGATAGGGATTGCTCAAATTCATATTTCATTATTTTTTAGGAATTCTTTGTAAGAAAGTTGATGACATGCATGGGTGAACATATAGATAAGATACCATTAGAA
This sequence comes from Cunninghamia lanceolata, assembly GCA_027924645.1. Taxonomy (NCBI): domain Eukaryota; kingdom Viridiplantae; phylum Streptophyta; class Pinopsida; order Cupressales; family Cupressaceae; genus Cunninghamia; species Cunninghamia lanceolata. The sequence goes on along the minus strand of BSBN01000534.1, from coordinate 11,019,750 downwards.
ATACGGGAATTTCTCAGACTTGAAGAGGAAACTTTTAAGGTTGGGATAAAACATGATTAGGGAGATTGGTTCTTGAACCAATATTCAAAATATAACATAGCATATGTCTTTACAATCAAGCCACACTTATTACATGTCTATGTTCCCAAGAGGTTGTCTTATCTAGAAATTATTTGACAATTGAATGAAGTGGACAAATCGAATCTCAGGGGTCAAAAGAAGGGTTATTTGTTCCCTACTTCCCTAAAGTGGTCAGACTTTTAGGTGATGAACAAAGAAGGTCTGGATCAAATATATCCAGTGTTGAACAATTACAAGTTAAGGTGTGCCACTGCTAGAGAGCAATTTGATCCAGAGGGGTTTGTTAATTCAATCAGGTTGAGTGTGATGAAATCCATTTTCACACACAAAGTAGATTTTGTGTAAGATGTGGTAAGAAATTATCTGACATTTGTAGAAGTTAAGGAGAAAATTGAGAAGTGGAAAAGAATCATATCTGTAGAAATAGAGAAGAAGAGATATCCTTAGTTCCTTAGTTTTTTTTTTAAAGAAAACAATATGATTGTTAGAATATCAAAGGTGATGAAAGATGTAGAGAAGTGCATGACTCCTGAGGAGGAGAGGCCTCCTAATTTGGAAAGGGCTCCAAGTGCAAGGATACAACCATAAGTTTGACCAATGAGTGAAGATACACAAGAGGAAGATCTCCCAAACATTGAAGAGATAGATAGCCAATAGGCTAAAAGGCAAAAAATTTCTGAAGATAGGGAAACTTCTCAAAACAAGGGAAAGGCTCCAATAAAAATTGTAGATCTTGAAGAAACTTTAGAGAATAGGGGAGCTGCTAAGACATTGGTAGGAAAGATCATTCCTCCTATAGCTTTCAATAGGAATCTTGATTATTTGAAGGTAGTCAATGATGAAACAGGACATGTGAGAGCACTATCTTGTAAGCAATTTATTTATGATGATCAATTCAAGAAGACACATGAGTTTAAAGATTTGATTTTGAGGAGAAAACAAGTCGCGTTTCACAAGAGGCTTAAAGAAGAAATTGTTGCAAGTATGGGCCTAGCTGGTATTGTCATTGATGTCAACATACTCCTGTTGCATTGATGATAAGGATTGGATGAGTTGTGTGCTGAGGATATTGAGAAAATTAGTCCTATCAGGAACAAAGAAGAACAGTGAAGACACTAAGGTAAAGATCCCAGCTAAGATGAAAATTAGAGGATGCGGATCAAAGGGTTTGTAGATATGTGTCTTAAGTTGATCTAGTAAAGATTTGAGAGGTCCACATGAAGATCTGAAGAAGTTATGGCCACTTGAGTAAAACCAGTTCTGGCAGATGTCCAGAGGTGACAGAGTGACCTAGATAGGTCCAGTGAGATCCAGAAATGCAATATCATGTTCTGCAGATTTGATGGAATGTTTAGGGAGTCAATGTGAATTGACAACTCAATTGGTTCATGGTCTAGAGGTTTGAAAGCATCTATTCCAATATGACAATGATGATAGACTGTGTTCTTGAGGTTCTGGATGAAGGAGGGGATTATTTTAGTAAGTAGAAGTAGTGTGGATATTCTTGGTGATTCAGGCAAGCTTATGGAGGTCTCTGGATTGTGTCTATTTTGTGTTGATGGTCTGCATTGAAGATTGAGCTCGTAATTAAAGAATTACTTCCAGATGATAATGTTCTTCCTAAGTCTGGCCGACCGGATGAGTTACACATCCTACAAATGATCCTGAAGGTGTTTTGTGAAGCATGGTGTGTTCCTCAAAGAAGATTGAAGTCTTAGATCTATGTGGCTGACAATGTGTTGATTCGCGTGAAGTCTTTTTGAAATTAGTCATGTTGTATTTATGTATGTTCTCTGTAATGTATGTTGACTTGGATGATTATCCCTAAGTCAATGTCTTGTATAAATAAGGAGTTGTGAAGTCATTTCAAAGGTATCTTGCAAAAATGAGTGTGTGGTAGAGAGGAGCAAAGCAAAAGGTAGAGCAGAAGTATTAGACTTAAATGGAACTGACTCAAGCATGGTGAAGATGCTATTCTTCAGTTCAAGTATGTAATACTTATCATTATGTAGATAGTGTGTCTCCTATAGGTAGTGGGCCTCTTGTGAGCAGTGTGCTCAGGCAGTGAGCTCTAATTGGCATGTGCCATTTTGTTCTTCTTATTCTTTTAACAGAGAATACAATCTTGGGTTATTCACCCCGTGGTTTTTCCCTTAACCAGGTTTTCCACATTAAAAACTTGGCATCACATGTGTTAATGTATTTCTACTCTTGAATTATTGCATTATGTTTTCATGATTGATTTATTATTATGCTGCTGAATTACAAAGAGGATTTAAGTGATTAATAGTAAGAAAGTTTTGGACAATTGATTCACCCCCCCTCTCAGTTGTCTATCCTGAATCTAACAATTGGTATCAGAGCCAATTTCCTCTAAAAGGAGCTTAACCACTTGAGGAGATTTAGGATGTCATCCTACAAGAAAGATAGTCCAAGGTTTGATGGAACCAATTTTACTCTTTGGAAAAGTCACATGGAATGTCACTTGCAATGTATGGGATTGCAGTATTGGATCATAACTTCAAAGAAGTATGTTCCTCCTTAGAATGGTCTAAGAACCTTAGATGAAATCAGAGATGCTAAAAATAATCTTTCGGCTAAAGAAGCTCTTCTAAATGCCTTATCTGATTCAGAGCTGACAAATGTTATTGATCTAAAAACTGCATTTGAGATTTGGGAAAAACTAGAACTTCTGCATGAAGGAGACAAGTATGTCAAATGTGCCAAGCTACAGAGTCTGAAAGGAAAATTTGAAAACCTGAAGATGAGAGAAGATGAAAATATCACTACATTTATGCCAAGAGTAAATGAGCTTGTTTGTGGCATTAGATGTGCTAGTGGAATCTTGGATGAAAATGAGATTGTTGCCAAAGTTCTTAGATCCCTTCCTGATTCTTACAAGTACAAGGTTGCTTCTATTCAAGAATTTAGATCTATTTCAAATATCACAAGAGATCAATTGGTTGGTAAATTAGTTGCATTTGAATTGTCTGAGTTTGGAGATGCACCCCCCAAGACTGAATCTGCATTCAAAGCTTTTGCCTCTGTAAAAGGGAAACAAAAGTTTGATCCAAGAGAGAACTCTTCAAAGAAACTATCATGTTATGAAAAAGCAAGAAAAGATCTAGAAGAAGATGAAGCAGAAGCTACTCAACTTGAAGCCCTTATTGCAAAAAGACTGCCAAGAGGATCTGGTAAGTATGAAGGGAAATTGCCTTTTAAATGTTTTAATTGCAATAAGATTGGTCATTTTGCCTCAAGGTGTCTGGAAAGATTTTCAAGACCAAATCCTAATAGATCAAGATTCTAAAAGAAATGTTACTATGTTCATGAAGATTATGATGATGAAGGATTAACAGATGATGAATCAGAGACAAGAAACAAATCTGGAAGTGACTAGGTGTTTATTTCCATCAAGGAAGAAGATCCAATGCCTTCTAAATTTGTCAATCATAAAATGGTAGAAAGAGCTCTAGCTGCCCAAGTTGAAGAAAAGGATGATTGGGTCATTGATAGTGGATGCTCCCACCATATGACAAGTGAAAAAAATAAGTTCATAGATTTGGAAAGATATGAAGGAGTGGTAAAATTTGGTGATAGTTCTGCTGGTAGAATCAAAGGTAGAGGAACCATTTCTTTTGATGGAAAGAACAAAACCAGTAATGTACTATATGTTGAAGGTCTGAAGCACAATCTTCTCAGTGTTGGATAGTTGGTGGACAAAGGCTATGATCTCTGATTCAAAAATGGAAAATGCAAGATCTTTGAAAGTTCCAGAACAGAGATTGCCTCTGGTACTCAAACAAAAGGTAATATCTTCCACTTAGTTGGTACTGGTAAAAGTTGTTTATTTGTTCAAATTGATCAAAGTTGGTTGTGGCATAGGAGAATGTGTCGTGAATTTTGATAATATCATCAAGATAAGCAACACTCGGGTTGTATGAGATCTTCCAAGACTAGTGAAACCTACTAATAGTTTGTGCAAAGAATGTCAGTTGGGTAAGTAGAGCAGAGTCACATTCAAAAGTAAGGAATAGTCTTCTACTGGATTATTGGACTTAGTTCATACTAATCTATGTGGTTTGGCAAGAATCAAGAGTGTGCAAGGTGATAGATACTACATACTATTAATTGATGACCACTCCCAGATGATGTGGGTGACTTTTATGAAAGAGAAATTAGAGGCTCTAGAGAAATTCAAAATATTCAAGGCTATGGTAGAGAATGAAACTAGATTGAACATAAAATGTTTGAGGTCTAATAGAGGTGGAGAATTCACATCCAGTGAGTTCATAGAATTTTGTGAGAAACATGGGATAAAAAGACAGTTGTCTACTCCATGGACTCCACAATAGAATGGAGTAGTGGAGAGAAAGAACCAGACCATCCAAGAAGCATCTAGAACCATGATGATGGAAGCAAATGTTCCTCAGATCTTTTGGAGAGATGTTGTAATCACTACAATCTATACTCTTAATTGAGTACAAATCAGAAGCAATACTGTAAGACTCCTTATGAACTCTAGTTTGGCATCACTCCCACTGTGAAGTATTTCAGAGTCTTTGGTAGAAAATGTTACATTAAAAGAGATGAAGATCTAGGCAAATTTGATGCTAGAAGTGATGAAGGAATATTTTTGGGTTATTCTACTCAAAGCAAAGCATACCAGTGTTATAACAAGAGATTGAGAAAGATTATAGAAAATACAAATGTGAAGGTTGATGAAGGTATTGAAAAACCCTCAAGGTTTTAAGAATATGATGAAGATAATTAGAATGATGTTTTGGTCCAAGGAGTCCAAGCCCCTTCTGAAATTTAGATCCAAACTGATCTGGTGAATTAGGAAGAAGAGATAAGTTTGAATGAACCTGTGCAAGAAAGTCCCAAAATTCCCAGGTATGTAAGACTAAATTACTCTAAAGACCAGATCATAGGTGATAAAGGAAAAGGTGTTCAAACAAGAAGAAAGATTGCTTAAGACTTAGAAGAGTATTGTCTGATTTCAAAGATTGAACCAAAGACAATGAATGAAGCATGCAATGATGAAAGCTAGACTAAAGCAATGGAAGAAGAGCTAATGCAAATTGAGAAAAACCACACTTGGGATCTTGTTCCCAGACCTAGAAACAAGAATGTGATTGGAACCAAATGGGTTTTCTGGAACAAACTAAATGAAGATGGTGAAGTAGTCAAAAACAAAGCCAGATTGGTCTACAAGGGTTAATCTCAAGTAGGAGTTGACTTTGAAGAAACTTTTGCTCCGATGGCAAGAATTGATGCAATCAGATTATTTCTTGCCTTTGCTACCTTCAAGGAATTCAAAGTTTAGTAGATGGATGTCAAGTCTGCCTTCTTGAATGGTGACTTGGAAGAAGTATACATTGAGCAACCGGATGGATTTCAATTATCTGATCATGGTGATATGGTCTGCAAGTTGAAGAAAGCATTGTATGGACTCAAACAAGCCCCAAGATTAGATAAGCCTGGTATGAAAGATTAGATAAGCATCTTTTGAAGATTAGTTTCAACAAAGGTACTACTGACAATAACTTGTACTTCAAAATTGATCATGAAAATATCTTGATTGTTGAAGTGTTTGTTGATGATATAATTTTTGGAAGAAGAGGTAGTATGTGCAAAACTTTTGCAAATCAAATGAAAAGTTAATTTGAGATGTCCATGTTTGGAGAAATGAATTTCTTCTTGGGTCTGCAAATCATTCAAACAAAGAAAGGAATCTTCATTTCTCATACCAAATATGTGAAAGAATTGCTGAAGAAATTTGGGATGGAAGACTCAAAACCAATGACTACTCCCATGGCAACCAGATGTAAATTGAGAAAAGATGATGACTCTCCTAAGGCTGATCAGAAAAAGTATAGATCAATGATTGGAGGATTACTGTATCTCACTCAAACTAGACCTGACATTATGAATGCAACTGGTCTTGTTACTAGACTCCAAGCTGATCCTAGAGAATCTCATGTCATGGCAATCAAGAGGATTTTTAGATGTCTAAAAAGGACAGTTCAGTATGGATTGTGGTATCTTGAAGATCATGATTTCTCTCTTCATGCATATACAGATGAAGATTGGGCAGGAGATGTGGATGACTTGAAGAGTACCAGTGGTGGAGCATTCTTTTTGGGGAAGAGATTGGTTTCTTGGCTGAGCAAGAAACAAGAGGCAATATCTCTGTCCACTGTAGAAGAAGAATATATTGTAGCAGCAAGTAGTTGCACTCAAGTTTGATGGATGAAGTAAATGCTAAGAGACATTAGAATGGAGTATGAGGAACCTATCACAATCTTCTATGATAATTCAAGTGCAATAAATATATCAAAAAATTTGGTGTTGCATTCAAAGACAAAATATATATCCATCAAGTTTCATTTTCTGAGAGAGCAGGTGAACAAGAATGAAGTCAGATTGGAGTTTGTACCCTCCAAGGATCAGATTGTAGATATTTTTACTAAACCTCTACCTAAGGACTCTTTTGAGTATCTCGGGGATAAGTTAGGGGTTATTACCCCTTCGGTTCTGAATTAAGGTGCACTAATGTGCATCAGTCTGGTGGATCTCATAGTCATATCTTGTGGTCCAGATTGATGATGGGAAGCTGCTACTTAGGGGAGCAGTTGGTATGATTCTAAAGTGATGCAAGTATGTACCCTTTGCCATTGATGTCAAAGGGGAGAGAGAAGACATGTGAATGGTTGTTGTTGATGGGGGGAGTTATGTCACTAAGGAGAAGTTCTTGTCTTGATGGTTAAAATAGTTTTTCACATCATATGTTGCCATCAATGACAAAGGGGGAGATTGTTGCAAGTATGGGCCTAACCAGTGTTGTCATTGATGTCAACATACTCCTGTTGCATTAATGATAAGGATTGGATGAGTTGTATGCTGAGGATATTGAAAAAATTAGTCCTATCAGGAACAAAGAAGAACAGTAAAGATAGTAAGGTAAAGATCCCAGCTAAGATGAAGATCAGAGGATACAAATCGAAGGGTTTGTAGATATGTGTCTTAAGTTGATCTAGTAAAGATTTGAGAGGTCTGCATGAAGATCTGTAGAAGTTATGGCCACTTGAGTAAAATCGGTTCTGGAAGATGTTTAGAGGTGACAGAGTGACCTAGATAGATTCGATGAGATCCAAAAATCCAATATCTTGTTCTACGGATTTGATGGAATGTTTAGGGAGTCAATGTGAATTGACAACTCAATTGGTTCGTGGTCTGGAGGTCCGCAAGAATCTATTCCAATATGACAGTGATGATAGATTGTGTTCTTGAGGTTTTGAATGAAGGAGAGGATGATTTCAGTAAGTAGAAGTAGTGTGGATGTTCTTGGTGATTTAGGTAAGCTTGTGGAGGTCTTTGGATTGTGTCCAGTTTGTGTTGGTGATCCGCATTGAAGATTGAGCTCGTAATTGAAGAATTACTTCTGGATGATGATGTTCTTCCTAAGTCTAGCTGACTGGATGAGTTACACATCACGCAGATGATCTTGAAGGTGTTCTGTGAAGCATGGCGTGTTCCTCAAAGAAGATTGAAGTCTCAGATTTGTGTAGCTGACTGTGTTGATCTGCATGAATTCATTTTGTAATTAGTCATGTTGTATTTATGTATTTTCTCTATAATGTATGTTGACTTGGATGATTATCCCTAAGTCGTTGTCTTGTATAAATAAGGAGTTGTGAAGTCATTTCAAAAGTATCTTGTGGAAATGAGTGTGTGGTAGAGAGGAGTAGAGCGAAAGGCAGAGCAAAAGTATTGGGCTTAAATGGAACTAACTCAAGCATGGTGAAGATGCTATTCTTCAGTTCAAGTATGTAATACTTATCATTCTATAGATAGTGTGTCTCCTGTAGGCAGTGGGTCTCTTGGGAGCAGTGTGCTCAGGTAGTGAGCCCTAATTGGCATGTGCCATTTTTTTCTTCTTATTCTTTTAATAGATAATACAATCTTGGGTTAGTCAGCTCATGGTTTTTCCCTTAACCGGGTTTTCCACATTAAAAACTTGGTGTCACATGTGTTAATGTGTTTCTACTCTTGAATTATTTCATTATGTTTTCATGATTGATTTATTATTGTGTTGCTGAATTACAAAGAGGATTTAAGTGATTAATAGTAAGAAATTTTTGGACAACTGATTCACCCCCCCTCTCAGTTGTCTATCCTAAATCTAAAAGAAATAAATAAAATGGATCTTATAAATGATAAAGAATTGGCTAAGAGAATCTTGTCTAAATTTGATTTGAACCTTAACAGCATTACCCATGAAATGGGAAGACATATGGTGATGGAGAGTGGTATGTTGTTGTTACCTAATTATGTTTTCTAGCCCAATTAGGCCAGGCTATAATAGCACTAAGATTTGTTGCTTTGAAGAAGGAAATAAGTTCAAGGGGAAAGGAGAAGAAGATTCAAGATTCTTCAGCCAGCCCTAGAAGGCCTATTGTCCTGGTAGAGGGCCATTCTAATGATCATATTACCAAGATAATGTAGCATCTCAGTAAGAGCTGCTACATGAGCTAGATAGATGGGAAGGATACCCCAACAGAGTAGGAGATATCCTAGGTCTGGCAAGAGAAAGGAAAGCTAGTCTATGTGTTGCAAATTGTGTTGTAGTTTGTTGTCATTATTCATTCATTACAATTGGTACATTATCAAATGATCAAAAAGGTACATAAGATCTTTCTAAGTCTACTCATGATTATAAACATCTATACCATGCAATAATTATCAGTTTATCTTTATGCAATTGATTTATGAAAAAGAAGAAATGATACACAAGTCATTACATGAAATAATTGTTTATATTCATAAAGAGAGTGTTTATATGTCCCCACACAAGCCATGTGATTAACTATATATGATGCAATGAAAGAGAGAAAGTACAACTAAAATAAAAGAAAAAATATATAAAAAGGAAAAGGGACTTGTCATTACCTGAATGACAAATCCCACTGCTAGTAGCATCATCTTTAGCTCCCTTGTTTATATCTTCAAGGGGACCTGCAAGAGAAATTGAGAAAAAATGTTAGAGCTCAGGGTACTTCTTTACTTCTATATGCAATAGTATCAAAAAGTACCTACTATCTTACACAACATCTAATAATGAAGATGGAAGAGTTAGATAGACATCAAATGCATATAGACAATCATAAGAAGAAGCAAGTTCAAGAGAAATTAGATAACCATAAAAGGAGAGGCTCCTACCCTCTTTTGTTTTCCTAACTTATTTTCTAACTATGCAGGAATAGGTACCTGAGGATCAATCAAATATGGCATGTCTTAAGGCTATATCAATAGTCCTAAAGGAACCAGTAATGCATGACACTAAAGAAGGATCAACCAATGCATCTAAGGGATAGTCAAGTTATCCACTTTGTCAAGAAGATTAAATAGCTACCAAGTCTCTCAAAGGAATAGTCACATGTTTCAAAACAGGAGCAACAGTCATCAATATTGGGAACATCTATTATGACAAGCTCAATCATACAAAAGAAGTAGCCACCAATCACTTAGGTATAGTCATTCAAGGTATAGATATATGTATACAAGATAGTTGTCACATGGGGACAATCATAAGGTCTCCAAAGGTAGCATGGCATTACACAATGGTGGAAAGAACAATAGCTATAAACACATGAGACAATAGTTATAAAGAACAATAGCTATAAACACATGAGACAATAGTTATACTTCAGTAAGTCGATGCACCCCCCCCAAAGGAGGTATATCCTCTTTCAAGTTGTGAAATGTCTATAAAAGTAAAGAAGTTTCTAGATAGAGTTTCATAGTATAAACAACCCAAACAAATGCATGACAATGGTACAAAAGTCCTCATAAAGGATCTAAAATAGCCAAAGAAGTGTAGCATAGTCATTAATGCATACAAGGAGCACAATCATAGCTCTAGAAGCAGTCAATTTGACATTCATAAAGGAGTTTCCATAAGACTGTTAATAGTGATAAAGATCTGCATAATGATAAGTGAAGTTTGAATGAATATGCATAAGTTTAAGAGTGGTGATATACATGTAAGGCGCATAATGAATAGCCATCAAATACTCAAAATAGTCTATAATGAAGATCAAAGAATAGTACAAAAAAGAACAGTCATGTTCCTGAAAGGTGGAGTTTTCGAGGGATAGACAGAGCAGGATGAAGATACTCCAGTACATTACATCTAATGTAACGTGTTAAACCGAGAAGAAACCTTAGTAATTATTTCTTCCTTAAAGGATGTAATTACTTTTTTTGGGTATGTTGAGGTTAGTAGACAAACCGAGGAACAGTCCTGCTAAACAAGTAAGGAGGTAAAGTGGAACATCAGACTTTATTCAAAGAGTGGTCAAAGGTCAATGCTAGCAAGTATGGAGACCTTTCGTAGCAGTTTAAATCTCACAGGGGATAAAAAGGAAGATATGATCATTCAGACCCTACTTTCTCAAGAATTGAAAGATCTTCATCTCAGGGACCTCATTGTCTATGGAAGAAGCCTATTTCTTATCTTGTTTGAAGCATCTTCTGTGGGTTACATGGAAGCCAAAGCAATGAAAAGAGGATCTTCAAGCAGTACAGTCCTAATCCAACATTGAAGGATGATCTTAAATTATAGATCCTATTATGATGAAAAATGAACTTTGTTACCACATAAGTTATGCTTGAGCACATATAAGGTCCCCCTGTCTAAATATGAAGTGGCTATCTTGTCATGTAATCTGGGTGACCAATGGTCCTAAATTGTTACAGCCTTGATAATCAAATTCTCATTGATATGCCCAATGACTAGGGTGCAACAGGTCTCTTGGTCTCATTTGTACAAAGCCACAATCAAGGAGACTAACAATAAATAGATAAGTTCTGGACAACACCTATATTAGCTAGAAATCAATAGAACAACAATAATATCCAATAGTACAAGGTAGTCTTAGAAAATGACAAGAGTATCCTAAAGGCAGAATGAAAATAGTCATAGTCACTTTTCCAAAATATAAGATTGTAGACAAACATTAAAGGGAGTAGTCTTTGGGAGATATCAGGCACAAGAGGAGTAGCCCATTGACAATGAAGGTACAATCATACAATAAGTTAAGCATGCAAAGATTAAAGGTGGTTTGTAAGTAGATAGTGAGAAGATATGATATAGATTCAAGAGAACAAAGATACAACACATAAATGCCTATGAATTTTCAAAGACTCTATAGAGCAGTCAACTCTGCCAAGCGATAGTCAAGGAAGAGAATGACTGTCACCATAATTGAAATAATAGTTAGCATACTCAAAGAGATCAATCAATGTACTATGTCAAAGAGTCCAAGGAGCAAGCTATATCAATGACTATAGCCAACCCTAACAGAAGCTCATGAAAGGACTTGAAATACAATGACATCATCATTATCAACATCACTACAAGAAAAGAAGACATGCAACCAACAAAGGGTTTTTTGCATTTAAGGACTATGAAAAAAAAGATAAAACAAAGTAGCAAAGAATAGGATAGTCTTCTAGGAGCCCACAATTTGGCCACAAATAATCACATTAAACCCTCTATCAAAATCAGTGATAGCATGGAATGACAATCATAAATAAAAGATGACTTGGTCAGCACAATCATAGAGACACTAGGAACCATCTATAAATGAAAACCATCTATCAATGCAAAAGAATGGATGAGCTATCTTGAAGAGCTTTATATTTTTATGCGAAGATATTATTTATATCTGCCAAGTACATGGATCACTAAAACTTCTTTTGCAGTAAGGAGTAGACTATAAGAACAATGTCCTTGCAAGGAAAATAGTTTAGGTTCTAGAGAAGGAGACTAGAGCTCAGAAAGACATGTTAAGACAGCACATGAAGATAGTGACAACTACTTCACAAAATATAGAGGATCTTCATAACAAGTTCCACATGGTATAAATCATGAAAGATAAGAAATGAGAATTTCTAAGATTGGGTGAGGACTATGATGACTGTGACAATAGAAGATCCATGATAATGAGAAGATAGTCATCAAGGACAGTATACTCTGCCAAGTAACAACAATTATCATAAAAGATTGAAAAGCAGATAATGCAATATAAGAAGTTATTTAATACCATTTGAGGACGAGTCACCTGCAAGACAGTTATTGAGTGATATACTTGAAAATCCCTTTGTTTGATGAAAATTATTTGAAGGAAAATCTTAAAGGTTTGTAAGTCAATATAAGAGGCATTAGAATCATTAGGGGTCTGTGAAGACATTAGCAACTCTCTCCATATATTTAAATGTAGACTTGATAATAGAGAAAGCATGAGTATAGGTTCTTGATAAGTCCATAAAGGTTATCTGATAACAACCATCCAAAAAGGCAAAGTTATTACCAAATAACTAGAACCCTAGCAAAGAACCTCATGAAAGGAGTAGTTAACTATGTAGCAGAGTGGTTAGGAATCCATAATCACTAAGAAATAATAGGCAATACCGCACACCAAGCATGGAGAAAGCACATACAATAGGCGATAAAAACAAGAGTTTCTCACTATTTTGTTTGAATACCAAGACAACAACAGGTGCAGAAGAATTCTTACCAGGAGCAGGGTGAAAAGGCATGGTGAAAACCCTTCAAAGGTAGCAACTCAACCTTCATGGTGGCACTCCAATTTCCCCAGAACCAACAAAGAGTGAAAAGTGAAAAGAGAGCAAATGGACTCATTTTAGGTTTGAAAACCCTTTTTACACAATGATGTCCTAAATCTTTTGCCAACACCCGATGCTTTCTAAGTCTTTTCAAAAAATTTGATAAAAGATCATTGGAAATTATTTGGTACCCATGGTGAACACTTGATGTTTGAAGAAGATAAGGAAAAAATCATAGGTGCCATGAGCTTTTAAGGTCTTTTCACATCACTTAATTCAAATATTTGCATTATGAAACCATGGTTGGGGTCCTTTTCATTGTTGGAGTCAAAAGACTACATCATTAACCCTTCAATCTCTGAAGGTTGTAGTCAAATGGACAAATCATGAAGCTTTTATCCCTTTACATGGAAAGGAGACCATTGTAAAAAATTTTAACAAATATTAAGGTAAAAATAGCTAGACTTGTCTTAATACTTGTTAAATAAATCAAGAAAAGTAATATTGTAACTTATTCTAACACTAATTAAGGTAATAAACAATTAAAATACCTTAATATTTGTTAAAATAAACTATCATTGCCCTCAAAACCATGTAGAGAGAGAAAGAAGAAGAGGAATAATCAAATAGGAGATATAGATTCATGCAAGGGGAGAAATGTTTTGCCTTTTGATTGGAGTTTTGGTCAAACAGGCCTATTTTTGGCATTTTTTTGGTCAAGCACCTTGAGAGGAGTTATGAACTAAAATAGCTCAATTTGGAGTAGTTATGGGCCCTACTTTTTAAGTGTTTTCCTCTTGCTCGCCCAACAACTAGGAGTTGACTTTTCTAGTTGATTCAAGAATCATTTGGAGTCCAATGAGATTGGAGTTGAGTCCCCTTGGCTTTTGGGGACAGATGTTTGTATTATAGGGAAAAATACTTGTGCTTTTTTCTCAGTTATTGCTTTTTCTCTTGCCTTTGCACATTGCAGAGACAAATTCAGTATTGAACTCATCTTTTCATAGGTTTTATACAATAGCAACAATTTATTTTCAAAAGTATCATATTTATTGTAGAGTTTTCCTACTATTTTCAATAAAATTAGGTATTCTTTTATTTAGATTCAGGTGTCTTGTCTCTTTTTGAATGATTTCATAAAGATTTATTGTGTTTTATATCAAAACCTTTAAGTATTATGTCTCATTCATTGAATGTAAGTATACAAAAGTGCAAATTTTACCACAAGTTAAACAGATTGTGCAAGTGATTTCATGCCTTTTTATGAAACATTTATGTGATAAGAGTGTTTAGTTTGAGTTGTATGAACAAATGTATTAAGAAATAGTTGTGAATCAGATTGCAAGTTAGGATTCAATCATTGGTGCATTACCCCTTAGGATAAATTTTAGTTCAATTTATTTAATCATTCTTCTACTCTTTTCCTCAAAAGTACATCAAATCCAAGGGAAATTTAAAGGGATCCAGCTCTTCCTAAGGTTCTTTCTCATCATAGACAACCCGCAGTCTGAGAATGTTCCCATATTGCATAGGATTGCTAAGCTTTAAGGCTTAGCATTCAGGGTGCAATCCTTCATTACAACAGTTTTTGGCTTGCCAAATGGGACTGATCAGACTATTACAGTCCATAAGTTCTCATCCATTGCTGATATTCGGTGTGTATATCAGCAAGATCAATGTTTGGAGGTAGTATCCCACACACCTAGTCAGTCTACAGGTTCAAATCTACTAATTTCAGTAGTCCAAAAGCTTAAATATTACCAAGGATCAGGATTTAGGTGATATTCTTGGTTCTTTCCTTCGCATAATCCTTCCAATCACTTGGCGAATCTATTGGTATGTGTATAAATTTTTGAGTCAGGCATGCTTTTCCTTGTTTCAAAAAGAGATTTTCATGCATATAAACTCATTTTAATGTCATAATAGAAAAATACCATGAGAAATCTATTCCTATTCCTTCATTTCATCAAAATGCAATTTCTATACCTTCTAGCTAGCCATACTAGATTGAGATGTTGTTGGTTTTATACCAAATAGTCTTGTAATAGTAGTATATCAGCATGCTCATCATGCTTACCTCACACCCACCCCTACTCAACCTTCTCGGTAGCCTAGTCATGCCTATAATCAGCCACAGGAAGGCTATTTTTCTCCTCACCAACATATTTACACCCATACCCAACCTTATGGAACTGATCTCATTTTAAACCATCCCTAGAGTAACCCCTGTCAGCCTCAAAGTGCTGATAATTTTGACACTGACTTGGGTACCATCAAGAGTATACTTCTAG
Organism: Cunninghamia lanceolata; assembly: GCA_027924645.1. Lineage (NCBI taxonomy): Eukaryota > Viridiplantae > Streptophyta > Pinopsida > Cupressales > Cupressaceae > Cunninghamia > Cunninghamia lanceolata. The sequence continues at coordinate 11,004,742 of BSBN01000534.1, read as the reverse complement.
ATTTTCAAAGGCAAATATTAGAAATTGGAAGAGAACAAGAGTACAATATATGTAGTAGGAGTAGTCTTATGAAGCCTATCTCTATCAATAAGAGGTGGAGGCACAAAAGAAGTATGAAGAGGAATGTTTTTCTAGACATATTGCAGCTAAAGAAGAGCAAATCTGGCAATTACTTATTTGTGCACAAAGGCTAGATACCCAATCAGGTCCTTTAGATTCATACAAACCCCTCTTACAGCCATGGATCAACCCCCAAAAGAGGAGGTTTCAGGGTTCAAAATCCCAAGTTTCAATTAGGGAAGGCTTTCTAAATCAGCAAGTTTTAAGATTCCAAGTTTTAGAGATTCAAGCCCTTTCCAAGAGCCATTACAAGTACAAAATCAATCTGTCATTTGTCAAGAGTAGCCCATAAAAAAGCTCACTCTTCCTCATGCACATGTAGAAGAGGTTGGTTCATGTTTGACACTGAATCCTTTGCAACAGTTACATAGTGAAAGGCTTTAGTTGCAAAGACAGATTGCCCAAGTTCCAATAGAGAGGAAACTAGATAATGAAGAGGATTCAATCTCTTTGTTTGATCAACTACCTAGTTTTGTTGATAGTGATGAAGAGAGCATACAGAGGATCATCTTACTAGATGACTTGCAGCAACCAGAAGACATGAGAGAATATGATAGGTTGCTGGTTCGTGAAGACAAGAATGAAGATGAAGCCTCATTGCAGCTAGAAGAGCAAAAGGATAGTCTTATTTTGTAGGCTAACAAGCTTGTTTTGCATGAAGGTAAGACTGACTACCAGGTTGAACAAGTAATGAAATCAAAACCTATGCATCAAGAGAGCTATTATAAAGCTGAAATTAGTCCTCCTATACATAAAAGTAAAGAAGAACTAGAAGATGACCTATTTTGGGATGTCCTAGATGATTTTTGTACAAATTTAGATGTCAAACCAACATGCTAGGAAGAGGAGGTTTAGGAAACGCAAGTGGAAATTACTATTTTTCAAGAGGTTTCTGATCAACAAGATAAGGAAGCAACAACAAAATGTAAGTCTCAACCCAACACTATGTGTTTGAGCAAGGGTTTGTTAAGAGGATGTCTTATTTGACATCTAATCCAGCTGGAACGTAGCAGGGAGAAGCCATGACCTATCATGCTCATTTCAAGGCATGAGGATGAGCATCAAGAAGAAATGAGTTAGCTTTTTAGGCAAAGCAAGTGGGTATGTAATTTTAGTCCCTTTCTTGGAGAGACATCACATAAATTTATTGGATAGCCAACCTTTCCAAACCCCTTGTTGGCTGCTGACAAACATGGAAAGCATACTTAGCTAATTAGGAAGGGAAGATACTTTGCAGAGCTAGTTAATGGCTTCATTTACAAGGCATGTTTCATTTGTTTAGTTTAGATAGGTGGACCACCTGGTTCATCTTTTGTTATCCAAGAAGTGCTAATGGACAGGTGGCTGACCCTATTTTGGAGCCAGTCTGGTTTTGTTTTACAGCTGTTGTTTTCTAGTAGCTGAGTTTCAAAAGTTTTTCTAAGTTGCAGAGGCTAAGGAAAGACTCTATTGCCCAATGGATATACTAGGCAACTGGTCATGAGAGCTTTAGCAAGAAAAACTAGCATAGAGATCACCAAAAATGCTACCTAATTAAGCATTCTAGCCTAATTAGGTTAGGCTATAACAACACTAAGATTTGTTTCTTTGAAGAAGTAGATAAGTTCAAGGGGAAAGGAGAAGAGGGTTCAAGATTCTTTAGCCATCCCTAGCAGGCCTACTATCCTAGTGGAGGGCCATTCTGATGATCATATTATCAAGATCATGTAGCAGCTCAGTAAGAGCTGCTACATGAGCCAGATAAGATGGGAAGGATACCCCAATAGAAAAAAGAGATAGCCTAGGTCTAGTAGGAGAAAGGAAAGCTAGTCTATGTGTTACAGATTGTGTTACAGTTTGTTGTCATTATTCATTCATTATAATTGATACATTATCAAATGATCAAAAAGGTACATAAGATCTTGCTAAGTCTACTTATGATTATAAACATCTATACCATGCAATAGTTTTCAGTTTATCTTTATGCAATTGATTTAATAAAAAGAAGAAATGATACACAAGTCATTGCATGAAATAATTGTTTATATTCATAAAGAGAGTGTTTATAATCCCCCACACAAGCCATGGGATTAACTGTATATGGTGCAATGAAAGAGAGCAAGTACATCTGAAACAAAAGAAAGAAACATATAAAAAGGAAAAGGGACTCGTCATTGCCTAAATGATGAATCCCACTGCTGGCAATATCATCTTCAACTCCCTTGTTGATATCTTCAAGGGGATCTCCAAGAGAAATTGAGAAAAAATGTTAGAGCTAAGGTTACTTTTTCGCTTCTATATGCAATAGTATCAAAAAGTACTTGCTATCTTACACAACATCTAATCATGAAGATGGAAGAGTTAAATAGACATTAGATGTAGGTACACAATCATTAGAAGAAGTAAGAAAGAGAAATCAGATCACCATCAAAGGAGAGGCTCCTAGCCTCTTTTGTTTTCCTAGCTTGTTTGTTGACTATGTAGGAATAGGTACCTGAGGATTAATCAATTATGACATGTCTTAAGGTTGTCTCAATAGACTTGAAGGAACCACTAATGCATGGCACTAAAGAAGGAGCAACCAATGCATCTAAGGGACAGTCAAGTTATTCACTCTTTCAAGAAGATTAAATAGCTTCCAGGTCATTCAAAGGAATAGTCACATGTTTCAAAACAAGAGCAACAATCTATCAATATTAGGAACAACTATAATGACTAGCTCAATCATATAAAAGAAGTAGCCACCAATCACTTAGGTATAGTCATTCAAGATGCAGATATATGCCTAAAAGACAGTGGTCATATGGGGACAGTCATAAGGTCTCCAAAGGTAGCATGGCATAACACAATGGTGGAAAGAACAACAACTATAAACACATGAGATAGTAGTTATACTTTAGTAAGTTGATGCACACCCCCCCAAAGGAGGTATATCCTCTTTCAAGTTGTGAAATGTCTATAAAAGTAAAGAAGTTTCCAAATAGAGTTTCACAGTATAAACAGTCCAAACAAATGCATGACAGTGCTACAAAAGCATGACAGTGCTACAAAAGTCCTCATAAAGGATCTGGAATAGCCAAACAAGTGTAGCACAATCAACAAGGAGAACAATCATATCTCTAGAAGCAATCAATTTGACATTCATAAAGGACTTTCCATAAGACTGTTAACAGTGATAAAGATCTACATAATGATAAGTGAAGTTTGGATGAATATGCATAAGTTTAAGAGTAGTGATATACATGTAAAGGCATAGAATGAACAACCATCAAATAATCAAAATAGTCTATAATGAAGATCAAAGAATAGTACAAGGAAGAACAACCATGCTCCTAAAAGGTGGAGTTTTCAAGGAGGGATAGATAGAGCATGATAAAGGTACTACAATACATTACATCCAATGTAATCTATTAAACTACGAAAAAAACGTAGTGAATATTTCTTCCCTAAAAGATGTAACTACTTTTGTTGGGTATGTAGAGGTTAGTAGACAAACTGAGGAGCATTCCTGCTAAATGAGGAAGGAGGTAAAGTGGAATAGTAGATCAGTAAAAGGTCAATGCTAGAAAGTATGGAGACCTTTCATAGCAATGCAAATCTCACAAAGGGATGAAAAGGAAGATATGATGATTCAAACCCTACTTTCTCAAGAATTGCAAGATCTTCATCTCAAGGACCTCATTATCTATGGAAGAATCCTATTTCTTATCTTGTTTGAAGCATCTTCCATGGGTTACATGGAAGCCAAAGCAATAAAAAGAGGATCTTCAGATAGTACAGTCCTGATCCAACATTGAAGGATGATATTAAGTTATGGACCCTACTATAATCACAAATGAACTTTGTTACCCCACAAGTTATGCTTGAGCACATATAACGTCCCCCTATCTAAATATGAAGTGGCTATCTTCTCATGTAATCTAGGTGACCAATGGTCATAAAATATGATAGCCTTGATAATCAAATTCTCCTTGACATGCTGAATGACTAGAGCGCAGCAAGTCTCCTAGTCTCATTTGCACAAAGCCATAGTCAAGGAGACTAACAATAAAGAGATAAGTTCCAGACAACACCTATATTAGCTAGAAATCAATAGAACATGTTGGGTAAATATTTTATTGTTAACTTACTAATGGCAAAATGGTTATTTCAGCCACAGCAATGATGAGACAGAGTCTCTCTGCTTAGCAAGGGGAGGTTCCCTTTAATTGCTTTCACTATTATAAACAAATGACTTATAAAACTTATGAACACTAAAAGCTATATTCGTGGTGATTCCATTTCATCCTATTCTCTTTTTTAGAATAGATGCTTCTACTTCAAGATGATAATTTCAATGAAACTGATATTAAAGAACTTATAAACTATCACAATACCTAAAATGGGATTTTTTCTTAAGCATGATGTGGAGAGTTTTAATAAACCAGAATACCCAATGTGTTTTTGTTTGTTGTTGAAAACAACATTTCAAATCCCAAGTTTTGTTGTGTTAAAAACTTCGAGAGGTCTTTGGACACAGAGTATAGTTATTGAAAATCCATTTGAAGATAATTTGCCTTGTAGGGATTGGGAAAATTCTAAGTTAGTAGAAAAAGGCACTTCTTTTAATAAGCTGGAGGAGGAAAATATTGTTGAAAACCTTTCTAGGGAAGTTTCTTCAAATGTGAATCCCTCTCTAGTGTCTCATCAATCTCCTCAGGTGGTTTCTTCTATTCAAAAGGAGGTGGTTTTAGCTAATGAATCTGAGGAAGAGCTGTCATTTAATAATTTGGTATCTTCACCTTTAAATAATGATGCATTAGAAGTAATTTCTCCTCTGAATGTTGATATTCCTAATAGCTTGGACAATGCTATTTTTGAATTCCCACCTCCTAGTAAGTCTGGAAATGTTTCTAAGGCAACCCAAGAAGTCAATACCTGTAATAAGGAGTTCATGGGACATTCAGATTTGGAATCCACTTTTGATAATTTTCCTTATGTAGAGGCTGGAAAAATGGCTTCTAAAATGATTTTAAAAGCAAGTTCAGACCTTATAGAAGAAATTGCAGATGAAGTAATGTCTAAAAATTCTTTGAATGTTGAGCAAGTGGTTAAGGAAAATGAGGTGTTTGAGAATACAGTAGAAAAATTTGATTATTCTAAAACTTATGCTTTAGTCTAGACACCAATTCAGTCCTTGAATGTTATTAGTAGTCCTTAAAAAAAAGGGAAAAAACCTAAATCTTTTAAAACACAGGAAGAAATTAAAGCTAGGATTTAGGCCACTATTGATGCTTGTCTATGATTGGGGAGAGTTAGAAGCTCTCCTCGAGAACAATGAAGATTCTATCTTGGAATAATGCCCCTAACAAAAGATGATTAATTAAGTGTTAAATCGACATGTCAAATATGGATGTTATTTTACTTCAAGAGACAAAGCTTTCTAAATTACAGGAAGATATTGTCTTTCACAAATGGTTTAAGTGGCAATTTTGTCATTTTCTAGCTGAAGGTACGTTTGGCGGTATGGTAGTTCTGTGGAATCCCAAGGTTTGCTCTATAGAAGAAATTTGTTCTACTCCTAATCTTATGTTAGTTAAGGTCATCTGTGGTAGTTTTGTGTTCTGGCTTTTTAATATTTATGGTCCCACTTCCACTTGTGATAAAAAGGTTTTATGGGATCTTATTTTTGCAATCTTGGTGAATTTGAAAGAGGAGAAAGTGTTACTGGATGGAGATTTTAATGCAATTTGTTGTGATAATGAAAAGAAAGGTGGTATTCCCCCCCCCTTTGAAAGTTATGGAAGATTTTAATGAATTTATTTCAGACAACTCACTGCTTGATAGTCCTTCTACGAATGGAATTTTTACCTAGACTAATCGTCGGAAAGGCTTCCTTTTGATAGAAGAAAAATTGGATAGATTTTTGTTTTCTCCAGAGTGATGTGTGGATAACTCTATTTCTTCCACAACTATTCTTCCTTTTTCGAGATCTGATCACTTTCCTATTAGTTTAGACATTGAACCAAAGACAGAAGTGATTAGAAGAAGTCTTTTTAAATTTGAAGCTATGTGGTTCAGAGATTCCAATTTCTTGGCCAATTTGGAATTCTGGTGGAAAAATTCTCCTTTTGTATCTAGTTCCAGGCCTTTTCAGCTTAATAAGAAACATAAATTTATCAGGGGGAAGATACGAGAGTGGAATAAGAATGTTTTTGGTAATATTTTCATTTAAAAACATCTTATTTAAGAGCAGCTTGTAGCTCTTAATGAACATATTATTAAGCATGGTTTATGTCAGTCTTCTTTTGAGAATGTTAATATTTTACAATCTGAGCTTCAAGAGGTGTTAGCTAGGGAAGAAATTTATTGGTGGCAAAAATATCGAGAAACCTGGCTAAGAGAAGGGGATAGAAATACAAAAAAATTTCATACTTCTACCATGGTAAGGAGACATAGGAATTCTATTAATTCTATTAAAGATGGTTCAGGTAGAATTTTGAAGGATTCAAATGAAATTCTTAAGGAAAATGTAGAGTTTTTTTAGTAGACTTTTATCTAAGGAGATTCCATTGAACCTTGTTTGGACATGGATGAGGTTATTCAACATGTTCCTACTTTGATCAGTCTAGATGATAATAAGGATCTCATGAGGGAGTTCACTTAGGAAGAAGTATGAGCTGTGGTGTTTTCTCTAGATCTAGATAAAGCACCTGGTCCAGATGGTTTTACTCTTCTGTTCTTTCAAAAATGTTGAAACTTTATTAGCACAGAGATTTGATTGGCCTTAGAAGAAGCCCGTAGAAATAGAACAGTTTTGAAGGAAATTAATTCTACATTTATTGCTCTAATTCCTAAAGTTGTTGTTCCTGTCACCTTTGCCGATTTTAGACCAATTTCCTTATGTAATACTTTATATAAGATTATTACCAAGTCAATCTCTTTGAGATTAGCCCCTATCATCTTGAAAATAATATCAGAAGAACAAGGGGGGTTTGTTCCAGGTAAACAAATAGTAGAGGGAGCCCTTTTGGCTCACGAGGTTTTACACTCTATTCAGGAACATAAGATTCCAGCAATGCTTGTTAAGTTGGATATGCTAAAGGCCTATGATAGAGTTTCCTGGGCATTTCTTTTGAGGATTTTGGAAAAATTTGGCTTTTCAAATAAATGGTGTAAATGGGTTTTTTCATGTCTTTCTAGTGCAAGTTTTGCAGTTCTAGTTAATGGGTCTCCTTCTAATTTTTTCAAGTCGTCTCAAGGTTTAAGGCAAGGGGACCCTTTGTTCCCTTTTTTGTTCATCATTGTGGCTAAAGGGCTTAGTAGAATGATCATTTCTCAATGTTCTTTGGGCAATTGGAAAGGGGTGTCAATTCCTAGAGTTCCTTTTTTCTATTTCTCATGCTTTGTTCGCGGATGATACATTGTTGTTTGGCATTCCTTCTATTTCAGAAGTTAAGATTATAAAGCAAGTCTTGACTATTTATTGCTCAACTTCAGGATAGAAAGTAAATCAAGAAAAATCCAAATTTTTTTTCTTTCATACTAGTCCTTTTGTACAGAAGAGGATTGCTTGTAATTTGGATTTTAAGATAGAGGCTCTCCCTTCTAAGTATCTTGGTATTCCTCTCTTTTCTGGAAATTCCAAGAACTCATTTTGGAAGAATATGATCTCGATTGTATAGAGGAAAATAGCAAATTGGAAAGGAAAATGGTTGACCTTGGCTGGGAAAATTCTTTTAATTAAGACTATTTTATCGGCTATACCAATTTATATGTTGTCAGTTCTACGGATACCTAAAGGTATTATTTCTGATTTGAATAGTATTTTTAGAAAAATTTTATGGAATGGACCAAAATTTGAAGGGAAAAAAATACCTTTGGTTTCTTGGGAAAATATATGTTATCCGAAGCAATCAGGTGGTACTGGTATTCATAGTATGGAAGCAAAGAACAAGGCTTTAGGGGCAAAATTAGCCTAGCAACTTTATGATAATTCTCAAGCTAAATGATGTAAATTAATGAGAAAAATATTTGGATAATGATTCCCCTAAAAGAATTTTTACACTGCTCAATCCCTCTTCGGGTTCCAAGATTTGGAACTTCATTATTGATTGTAGAAATGTTATTTTTCCTTATCTCTCTTGGTCAATACATGATGGTTGTTCTACTCTATTTTGGGATGATTCTTGGAATAGTCATCCACCATTATCTTAGTTAGAAGGTTTGTTGGAGGCTAGGGAAGTCCTTAGTCAATTATGGCGTACTAAAGTGAGAGATTACATTGTATCAGACTCTAATTCTTCATCTATTTTTTGAGATAGATAGAAAGATTTTTTTGATATCCCCTTTCCAATTGAGAAAAAGGAATTATTAAAGAATGTTCTTAAATCTGCAAGGTTTTTTTGTCAGATAAACAAGATGAATTAATATGGTTGCCTTCTAATTCTAGAAAGTATTCGGTCAAATAGGGCTATCAAAGTATTTTGGATAGAGATATGGAAACTATTAGAGATTGGCCTTTCAAACTTTGTTAGAGTAATTCCTATCTCCCCAAGGCTGGGGCTTTTGCCTGGCTAGATTTGAAGAATAGGATTCTTACTAGTGATAGATTGGTTAAACTTGGGATTACTCATTCTTTCAATTGTCCTCTTTGTGAGGAGCAGGAAGAAGATGTTAATCATTTACTTCTTAGATGTTCTTTCTCCTTTCAAGTTTGGCTTTTGATTTGTGCTAAATTGGAATGGATAGGTCCCCTTCCCAATTTAGTTCTCCAATTATTTCAAAGCTGGCCTATTCTTTATAAGGATTCTACTTTTTCTACAATCTGGTTGGTCTCCCCTAGTATTGTGGTTTGGAGTTTATGGCTTGAAAGGGATGCTAGGATTTTCAGAAAGGAAAAATCTTCTATAGAACAAGTCTTTGCTAAGATCAAAAAATCAATTTCAGAGATAGTGACCTCTCATCTTATTCTAAAAAGTAGGGGTTCTTTAGTGTTTTCTAGTTGGGATGCTCAAATCTTAAAAAATTGGAAGTTATTAAGTGTGCCTAACTCTAATTGTTTTTCTCAAAGTAAGAAAGTTGATTGAAAATCCATTTCATGGTCGCCACTCTTTCAGGATTTTATTAAATTGAACTTTGATGGCGCTAGTCGAGGTAATCCTGGGCTTGCAGGTGCAGGTTGTGTTCTAAGGAATTGTACAAGAGAGGTTCTTAAAGCTCTCTCTCTGAAATTAGGACACTGCACTAATAATGAAGCAGAAGCTCTAGCCTTAATTACGGGTTTAGAAATGGCTCTCAATTTTCACATTAAGAATGTTGTTATTGAAGGAGATTCTTTGATTATTATAAATGCTATTAAAAATAGATCTCCTCCTTTCTGGAAGCTTAATTATTTCATTCAGAGAGCGGTTAATTTGTTAGATTTATTTGACTCTTTTCAAATCCTTCATACTTACAAAGAAGGGAATAGACTAGCTAATTTACTGTCGAATGCAACTTGTGATCAAAAAGAGGAGTTAGTAGAATGGAATCATATGACAATTCTTCATCTTAATGGTAGTTTGGATATTATTAGGAAAGATAGCCAAGGGGTTGCTAGGTCTCATCCAGAATACTAAATCATACCAAATGCTTTTTCGGGGAGACATTGCAATAACGGAGATACTTTATTTTTTTGCCCCGATGTGCATTTCCCTCCAATGATCATTATTTTTATACTAATAGCCTTTGTTAATAAGCATTTCGGTATGACTGTAAATTCTCTTCCCGATATGAGGTCATCAGTGTTACCTTGTTCTTTGGCGGTTCCTGAACTTTTCTCCTTGATAATTTTTCTCTTGCCGACACTCGTGTTAGACAGCTCATTCCTCTCTTATTTATATATGTTTATGCATAGCTACCTTTGGATAGACTTTGTTCTTCAACGTGGGAGTAACTTTGCTGAGACTTTGCATTGTCGGAGTTAATTTAAATTTTTGCTCCGATGTGTTTCTCTCCCTAATGATCATTAGTTTAGCTAGTTATTTAGGTATCTCGGTAAGAGTCTTCTTTGAACCTTTGATGAACCTTTGATCCTTCTAATTTTTTACCCTTCGTTGAGAGTCCACTCTAGTCTCGGTGATAAAATCTCCTCTTTTGGTTTCGACAACACATTGTCCGTCGGCCTCTTCAAGACTTTTCTCTCTGAAGTCTTGAGTCCTTCCAACTCTTTTTCTTTGATCAATTTGACTTTTCTATCGCCAAGACTTCTTTTATCAGCTAGTTTAGATTATGCTTTGCCGATACACCGATGACCCTGCCTTTGGTATATCTTAGTTTTATCTTGCCAATGTAACATTAAGGACTTTGATGTCGGTGAGACTCAACATTTTTGGTAGACTATATCTTATATTTGCTGATATGCTGATACACCATCATCTCTTTGACTTCATTGACTTCGGCAAGACAATTTCTATTAGCGGTTCCTAAACTTTTCTCCCCGATCATATTTCTCTTACCGATAATTTCTAAAGGGTTGTTATTTCGGTTGGCAGTAGGATTTTTATCACTGAGACTTCTTGAAGTTAGAGATACTTCAAATTCTCTTTCCGATGTGCATCTCTCTCTGATGTTCTTTGGTTTTGTTGGTCCCATAGTCTATTTTGGTGAATACTTAAGAAATATGGATGTTATTTTTGAAAGGTCAAAAGACTATAAATTTGATTTTTAGCTCTAAGATCTTAAATATATTTCTGGTTCCCATATCAGCTTTTTAGAGCTTTATAAGAGGTATGATCTGATAGGTATTATCCTTCTTTATGTCTGGATTGAGATGTTGAGTTGTTTTTTTCATTTGAGTCAAATTTGTGCAGACACCTCTGATAAGTATGCAAAGTGTAAGTATTTTATTCTTATTTTTCAGGCTCACTGATAAAAGAACTTTAATAAGTTTACGAAGGAATATGATTTTTTCCTTTGTTTGGCTAATATGAAAAATAAAGTTGGAAGTATGTCTTTCTATTTTTAGGTAAAATAGGTTTATGGCTAAAAGTAACTCAGGAGAAGCTCTTTGACAAGGACCTATTGTGATGGAGTTAGAAGTTCTTGTTGAAGATATGTAAGTTTCTTTTGATCTACCTCTATTAGGCTTTTGTATTGTAATTGAATTTTTTCCAATCTGTAGATGGTAGACATGGAGAATTTTTTGTTGCAAGTATGGGTTTAACCAGTGTTGTCATTGATGTCAACATACTCATGTTGCATTAATGAGAAGGATTGGATGAGCTATGTGCTAAGGATATTGAGAAAATTAGTCTCAATCAGGAACAGTGAAGAACAGTGATGACAAGGTAAAAGTCCAAGATAGGTTGCGAATAAGAGGATACGCTTTAAAGGGTTTGTAGATATAAGTCTTGAGATACTCTAGTAAAGTTTTTAGAGGTCCGCATGAATATATAAAGAAGTTATGGTTGCTCAAGTAGAATTGGCTCTGGTAGGTGTCCAAAGGTGATAGAGTGACACAGATAGGTCCGGTGAGGTCCGGTAATGCATTATCCCATTCTGCAGATTTGAGGAAGTGTTGGGGAAGTCTATGTGGTGTGTCAACTCATTTGGTTCGTGGTTTGAAGATCTGCAAGTATCTATTCCTTTGTGACAGTAATGCCAGACTATGTTCTTGAGGTTCTAGATAAAGGAGAGAAGGATTTCAGTAAGTAGAGGAAGTGTGGATGTTCTTGGTGTTTCAGGCAAGTTTGTGGAGGTCCTTGGATCATGCTCAGCTCATGTGTATGGTCTACATTAGAATTGGGGTCCCAGAAATGAAGAATATCTTCCAGATGATGGTGTTGTTTCTGTGACTGGCTGACTGGATGAATTATACATCTTGTGGGTGTCTTTGTGGATGCTTGTTGACTTAGATGTTTGTTTCTAAGTTGATGTCATGTATAAATAAGGGATTGCAAAGTCATTTTGATGATGAACTCGTGGAGATGAGCGTGTGGTAGTGAAGAGAAGAGCGAAAGGCAGAGCAAAAGGTTTGAGCTTAAATGGAACTAACTCAAGCATTATGAAGATGCTATTTACCAGTTCAAGTATGTGATACTTATTCTTTTGTAGACAGTGTGTCTCCTGTAGGCAGTGAGCCTCTTGTGACCAGTGTGCTTAGGCAATGAGCCCTAATTGGCATGTGCCATTTTGTTCTTTCTATTCTTCTAACAGAGAATATTATCTTGGGTTAATCACCCCGTGGTTTTTCTCTTAACTGGGTTTTCCACATCAAAATCTTGGTGTTATGTGTGTTAATGTGTATCTGCTCTTAACTTGTTGCATTATGCTCTCATAATTAATTTACTTTTATGCTTATGTGGAGTTGAGTATTTAATTTAGAAGAAAGTTTTGGACAACTGATTCACCCCCCCTCTCAGTTGTCTACCCTAAGTCTAACAATTGGTATCAGAGCTAAGTTCCTCTGAAAGGAGCTTAACCACTTGAGGAGATCCAGGATGTCATCCTACAAGAAGGATAGTCTAAAGTTTGATGGAACTAACTTTGCTCTTTGGAAAGGTCGCATGAAATGTCACTTGTAGTGTATGGGATTTTCTTACTGGTCCATGGTTACAAAAGCTTATGTACCTCCACAAGGTGGTCCAATAACCCTAAATGAAATCACAGATGCTGAAAATAATCTGCAGACCAAAGAGGCTCTTTTAAGTGCATTATCTGACTTAGAACTCTCAAATGTTATTGATCTACTGCCTTTGAGATTTGGAATAAACTGGAACTTTTGGATGAAGGAGACCAGTATGTTAAATGTGCAAGGTTACAAAGTCTAAAAGGGAAATTTGAAAAACTGAAGATGAGAGATGATGAAAATATTACCTCTTTTATGCCAAGAGTGAATAAGCTGGTTTGTGGAATTAGAAATGCAGGTGGAATCCTAAGTGAAGAAGAGATTGTTGGCAAAGTTCTCAAATCCCTTCCTGCTTCTTATAAAATCAAGGCTTTTGCAATCGAAGAATTTAGAGCTCACATAATAGTCACAAGAGATCAATTGGTTGGTAAGTTGGCTACTTTTGAAATTACTGAGTTTGGAGATGATCCTCCAAAGACTGAATCTGCATTCAAAGCCAGTGCCTCTGTAAAAGGGAAACAAAGGTTTGATCTGGGAGAAAACTCTTCAACAAACCTATCATGGTATGAAAAAGAAAGAAAAGACTTGGAAGAAGAAGAAGCTGAAACTGCTCATCTTGAAGCTCTTATTGCAAAAAGACTACCAAGAGGATCTGGTAAGTATGAAGGAAAATTACCTTTCAAGTGTTTTAACTGCAATAAAATTGGTCATTTTGCCTCAAAATGTCTGGAAAGATTTTCAAGACCAAATCCTAATAGATCAAGATTTCAAAAGAATTGTTACTATGTTCATGAAGAAGATGATAATGAAGGAGTAACAGATGATGAATCAGAGACAGGAAACAAATCTGGTAATGAATGGGTGTTTATTGCCATCAAAGAAGAGGAACCAATATCCTCTGTATCTGTTAATTATGAAGTTGAAGAAAAAGCTCTGGCTGCTCAAGTTGAAGCAAAGGATGATTGGGTCATTGATAGTGGATGCTCTCACCATATGAATGGTGACAAGAATAAGTTCTTAAATTTGGAAAAGTATGAAGGAGGAATTGTAAAGTTTGGAGATAATTCTGCTGGCAAAATCAAAGGTAGAGGAACTATTTCTCTTGATGGAAAGAACAAAACCGGTAATGTACTATATGTTGAAGGATTAAAGCACAATCTTCTCAGTGTTGGATAGCTGGTGGACAAAGGCTATGATCTTAGATTCAGGAATAGAAAATGCAAGATCTTTGAAAGTTCCAAAATAGAGATTGCATCTAGTACCCAAACAAAAGATAACATCTTTCACTTGGCTAGTACTGGTAAAAGTTGTTTATTTGTTCAAGTTGATCAGAGTTGGTTATGGCATAGAAGAATGTGTCATGTGAACTTTGATAATACCATCAAGATAAGCAATACTTAGGCTATAGGAGACCTTCCAAAATTGGTAAAACCTACAAATAGTATGTGCAAAGAATGTCAGTTGGGAAAACAAAGCGGAATCTCATTTGAACAAAAGAAAGGAACAATCTTCTACCAGACTATTAGACTTGGTTCATACTGACTTATGTGGTCCGACAAGAATCAGGAGTGTGCAAGGTGATAGATACTTCATGTTGCTAATTGATGACTATTCCCAGATGATGTGGGTAACCTTTTTGAAAGAGAAATCAGAAGCTCTTGAGAAATTCAAAATATTCAAGGCTATGGTGGAAAATGAGACCAGATTAAAATTAAAATGTTTGAGGTCTGATAGAGGTGGAGAATTCACATCCGGTGAGTTCATAAACTTCTGTGAGAAACATGGAATAAAGAGACAGTTGTCTGCCCCTAGAACTCCACAGTAGAATGGAGTTGTTGAGAGAAAGAACCGGACCATCCAGGAAGCATCCAGGACCATGATGATGGAAGCAAATGTTCCTTAGATCTATTGGAGAGAAGTTGTCAGCAATGCAGTCTACACTCTCAATCGAGTTCAAATTAGAAACTATACTGGCAAGACTCCTTATGAACCCTGGTTTGGCATTAGTCCCATTGTGAGATACTTTAGAGTTTTTGGTAGCAGATGTTACATTAAAAGGGATGAAGATCTAGGAAAGTTTGATCCTAGAAGTGATGAAGGAATATTCTTGGGTTATTCTACTCAAAGCAAAGCATACCAGTGTTACAACAAGAGACTGAGAAAGAGTGTAGAAAGTGTAAATGTGAAGGTTGATGAAGAAATTGAAAGACCCTCAAGAATTCATGAGCATGATGAAGATGATCGGAATGGTGTTCAGATTCAAGGTATCCAAGCCTCTTCTAAGAAACAAAGTCAAGTTGATCCAGTAAGATAGGAAGAAGAGATAAGTCTCAATGAGACTGATCAAGAGTTAGAGGTGCAAGAAACTCCCAAAATTCCAAGGTATGTAACTCTAAACCACTCTAAAGATTAGATCATAGGTGACAAAAGCAAAGGGGTGCAAACAAGGAGGAGAATTACTCAAAATTCAGATGAGTATTGTCTAATTTCAAAGATTGAACCTAAGACAGTAAATGAAGCCTGCAATGATGAAAACTGGACTAAGGCAATGGAGGAAGAACTGATACAAATTGAGAAGAATCACACTTGGGATCTTGTTCCTATACCAAGAAATAAAAATGTGATTGGAACCAAATGGGTCTTCTGGAACAAATTGAATGAAGCCGGTGAAGTGATCAAAAATAAGGCCAGATTAGTTTGCAAAGGTTACTCTCAAATAGAAGGAGTTGATTATGAAGAAATTTTTGCTCCGGTGGCAAGAATTGAAGCAATCAGATTATTTCTTGCATTTGTTGCCTTCAAGGATTTCAAGGTGTATCAGATGGATGTCAAATCTACCTTAATAAATGGTAATTTGGAAGAAGTGTATATTGAGCAACCGGATGGATTTCAATTGTCTGATCATAGTGACATGGTCTGTAAATTGAAAAAGGAACTGTATGGACTAAAGCAAGCCCCAAGAGCTTGGTATGAAAGATTGGATAAGCATCTCTTGAAGATTGGTTTCAACAAAGGTACTGCTGACAGTAATTTGTATTTCAAAATTGATCATGAAAATATCTTAATTGTTGAAGTATTTGTTGATGATATCATTTTTGGAGGAAGAGATAGTATGTGTAAAACTTTTGCAAGTCAAATGAAAAGTGAGTTTGAGATGTCAATGCTTGGAGAAATGAATTTCTTTTTGGGTCTACAAATTACTCAAACAAAGAAAGGAATCTTCATTTCTCAGTCAAAATATGTGAAAGAATTGTTAAGGAAATTTGGGATGGAAGACTCAAAGCCAATGAACACTCCAATGGCAACTGGATGCAAGTTGAGCAAAGATGATGACTCTCCCAAAGTTGATCAGACAAAATATAGGTCAATGATAGGAGGACTGTTGTATCTCACTCAAACTAGACTAGATATAATGCAAGCTGTTGGTCTTGTTGCGAGATTCCAGGCTGATCCAAGAGAATCTCATGTCATGGAAATCAAAAGAATTTTTAGGTATCTAAAAGGAATAGTTGAGTATGGTCTGTGGTATCCTAGAGATCATGATTTCTCTCTTCATGCATATACAGATGCAGATTGGGCAAGAGATGTGGATGACCAGAAGAGTACTAGTGGTGGAGCATTCTTTTTGGGAAAAAGATTGGTTCTTGGCTAAGCAGGAAACAAGAGGCAATATCTTTGTCTACAACTGAAGTAGAATACATTGCAGTAGTAGGTAGTTGCACTCAAGTCTTATGGATGAAGCAGATGCTAAGAGATATTAAAGTAGAATATGAGGAGTCTATCACAATTTTTTGTGATAATTCAAGTGCAATAAATATTTCTAAGAATCCGATGTTGCATTCTAAGACTAAGCATATATCTATCAAGTTTCACTTTCTGAGAGAGCAAGTGAACAAGGATGAAGTCAGATTGGAGTATGTACCCTCCAAGGATCAAATTGCAGATATCTTTACTAAACCTCTTCCCAAGGACTCTTTTGAGTATCTCAGGGAGAAGTTAGGGGTTATTGCCCCTCTGATGATGAACTAGGATGCACTGATGTGCATCAATCTGGTGGATATCAGAGTCATATCTTGTGATACAGATTGATGATGGGGAGCTGCTACTTAGGGGGAGCAACAGGTATGATTCTGAAGTTGCAAGTATGAGTCCTTTGCCATTGATGTCAAAGGGGGAGAGAAGACATGTGAAAAACAAGTGGTTGATGATCAAAGGGGGAGCAGTACAAGAAGAGAAGACATGTGAATAGTTGTTGGTGATAGGGGGAGTTGTGACAGTAAGGAGAAGTTCTTGTCTTGATGGTTTTTCACATCATATGTTGCCATCAATGACAAAGGGGGAGATTGTTGCAAGTATGGGTTTAACCAGTGTTGTCATTGATGTCAACATACTCATGTTGCATTAATGAGAAGGATTGGATGAGCTATGTGCTAAGGATATTGAGAAAATTAGTCTCGATTAGGAACAGTGAAGAACAGTGATGACAACAAGGTAAAAGTCCAAGATAGGTTGCGAATAAGAGGATGTGGTTTAAAGGGTTTGCAGATATAAGTCTTGAGATGCTCCAGTAATGTTTTTAGAGGTGTGCATGAAGATCTAAAAAATTTATGGTCACTCAAGTAGAATCGGCTCCATCAGGTGTCCAAAGGTGACAGAGTGACACAGATAGGTCCGGTGAGGTCCGGTAATGCATTATCCCATTCTGCGGATTTGAAGAAGTGTTGGGGAAGTTTGTATGGTGTGTCAACTCATTTGGTTCATGGTTTGAAGATCTGCAAGTATCTATTCCTTTGTGACAGTAATGCCAGACTGTGATCTTGAGGTTCCGAATGAAGGAGAGAAGGATTTCAGTAAGTAGAGGAAGTGTGGATGTTCTTGGTGTTTCAAGCAAGTTTGTGGAGGTCCTTGGATCATGCTCAGCTCATGTGTATGGTCCGCATTAGAATTGGGGTCCCAAAAATGAAGAATATCTTCCAGATGATGATGTTCTTTCTGTGACTGGCCGACTGGATGAATTATACATCTTGCAGGTGTCTTTGTGGATGCTTGCCGACTTAGATGTTTGTTTCTAAGTTGATGTCATGTATAAATAAGGGATTGCAAAGTTATTTCAATGATGAACTTGTAGAGATGAGCGTATGGTAGTGAAGAGAAGAGCGAAAGGCAGAGCAGAAGGTTTGAGATTAAATGGAACTGACTCAAGCATGATGAAGATGTTATTTACCAGTTCAAGTATGTGATACTTATTCTTGTGTAGACAGTGTGTCTCTTATAGGCAATGAGCCTCTTATGAGTAGTGTGCTCGGGCAGTGAGCCCTAATTGGCAAGTGCCATTTTGTTCTTTCTATTCTTCTAATAGAGAATATTAACTTAGGTTAATCACCCCGTGGTTTTTCCCTTAACCAAGTTTCCACATCAAAATCTTGGTGTTATGTGTGTTAATGTGTATTTGCTCTTAACTTGTTGCATTATGCTCTCATGATTAATTTACTTGTATGCTTATGTGGAGTTGAGTATTTAATTTGGAAGAAAGTTTTGGACAATTGATTCACCACCCCTCTCAGTTGTCTACCCTAAGTCTAACATTTTTGTTCATGGCTCTATTTCCTATTGTATTTGTCATAACATTCTTGTTATGTAGCCAGGTTGTAGTTAGGTTTCTCAAGTCTATAACTGGAGGTTTTCTTCCCTTGGTTCTTTCCTACCGGTATGCCCCTTCTAAACCAAGTTTTTGTAAATCTCTTTTTATATTTAAAATAAAATGTTCAGTGGCTTTGCCACTTTTTCTTTAAAAAAAAAAACTATAACAATACCTCAAAAATACAAAGTCTCTTGTCACCTCACTCACTAATTGCAAATAGAACTATTTGAAGTTGAATGCAGCCCAAAGTCTTCACTCTTCTCCAAGATGATAAAAGTAGATTGAATATAACAACTTGCAGCACAAAGTCTTCAATCTATTTTACTCTCTCAAACATAAACGCAATTCCTCACAAATGATTTGATAACACAAAGTCTATCAAAGTCAAATTAAGAACTTAATCACTTGAAACAATCTCCACTCTTCAATAATTACCAAAGAAGATTATGATAGTAAGACATAAGAACAATGCCATCATAACACAAATAACTCCAAGACAAAGATTGGAATTGAACTTGCTTTCTTGTATTGATAAATATTTGATAATTAATTTTCACAAAAAGCACAAAGTCTTGATTTGCTTTTCAATTTGCCAGATTTTTTTTGCAATAGACAAAAGATAGATATTACAATAGAGGCCATCTTTATTTATAGGGAGGAGCCTAGAGCAAAAATAGGAAAAATCTAACTGCTTTGACTTATTGAAAAATAGGATTCCTAATTGACTTGGGACTTCCTATGTTCCATATGTAATTACATTTTATCAAAATGCATATGGACATGTCCAAAACTAATTACAAATTACATATACAAAACTGAAAATAAACTAAGTCATGAAGAAGAATTTAAGCTGCCACCATCATTCTTCTTCAGGAAATTTTGGTAGATAGTCTTTACTGCTTTGATTTCACAAACATCTAGTTTAGATGTACTGTCTGAAATAGTATGGACCCTGGCAATTGCATCTTTGACTGCCTTTATTTCTTTTTCACGCTTTCCAAGGTTATCTTTCAAATTCTCAAAGGTTGAATGATAATCATAAAGATTATCCATTGAAGCAACCGAAAATGCCTCACCTTCAAAATTCTTTTGTACCATTTTCTCAAAAGCATCAATCATTTCATCCACCGAAAGAAACTTGTGATTTTCTCTTGTTAGAGTACATGGTAGCTCCTCTAGTCTATGTAAAAGTGAGGCAACACTATCTTCACTATTTTCTTGTACTTGTGACAAAACATCAAGCAAGCCTCTTAACACATGGATGCAATGAGTCAAGGATTCTTTGGTCTTGAGATAAGATTCTCAATTTGACATGACACCGATCACAATCAAATTCTTTATCTTCATTTTCTTCATCTCCACCCATTCCTCTAAGGTGTCTTCTTGGTCTTGAAGTTCCTGAGATAATGAATCAACAATATTATCTAGCTCAACTTTTGCCTTTTTCATTTTTTCTTTTCTCTCTATTGTGGTCTTCAGAAGAACTCTTCCCTATGCCAATAATCGGTCCACAATCTCACCAACAACTCTTCCTCTTGCTTGAACCTTTTCAACCTTTTGAATCAAAGGGTCTTCAACAGTAACTACCATTGGTTCCACAATTTCTGATGATTTCACTATCTTCTAAAGAATGGCAGCAAGCTACTCAGTCTTAGATTTATATTGTTCTTTTTCTTTCTTTTCTTCATCAAATTTTACAAGAAAAGAGCTTGCTATTGCTTGAAAATCTGACTTAAGGCCTTCATGAATCAGCTTACCCAATTCAACTCTAGAAAGATATATAGTCATTCACATCAACAGTATCTGTGGTGGCATCAGGAGGTGGTCTTGCAATTTCCGCATACCTGACTCCCTTTTCATCAATTAGCCTAGAAACAGTCCTAGGACTTTTCTTCTGAGCTTTCAGCTTAGTAGGTAGCAATTTCTCAACATCAATGTCATATGGTGAAATAGCATGTTTCTTTCTTTTTGGTGTATAAGAAGACAACCATGGAGGTAGTGTTGGACAATGGACATTTGGAGATGAATCAATTGTCTTGTTGGCAGGATACATGTTGGCACCTATTATGGTAACAATTGGTGAAGTGGTAGTAAAAACAATACCTGCATCAACATTTTTCTCTAAGCCATCAAGAAAATGATCCAGAACAGTTTGTTCTCCAATATCAAAATAAGGAGAAGATAAACTATGT
Organism: Cunninghamia lanceolata; assembly: GCA_027924645.1. Taxonomy (NCBI): domain Eukaryota; kingdom Viridiplantae; phylum Streptophyta; class Pinopsida; order Cupressales; family Cupressaceae; genus Cunninghamia; species Cunninghamia lanceolata. The sequence continues at coordinate 10,984,221 of BSBN01000534.1, read as the reverse complement.
ATAGAGCCAAAAGAATCAAAAATAGTTTCAAAACTAGTCCTTATAGAATGGGGAGTATTATCAGAAGATACAATGACAATAGGAGAAACAGGAACATTAGAAACCACTAGAAAACTATCAGAAACAGAAATATGAGGCAAAGCTATAGAAACTTGTGGCTCTTGGGAAATATCTTTTTGAGGAGACTTTGACGAACCACCAAGTTGTTCCTGTTCTACATCCTTTTCTATTTCTTGTTCCTTACTACCTTCTTCATCCAGTTTCTCTCTCATTTCTACCTGCTCAGTATCAGATTCTTCAACATTCTGTCATTCTATCTCAGCATTCTCACCCTCCATATTATCAACATTTATTTCTTCAGTACTTGATTCTGCTACATTAGAACTTCCTACAATTTCTTTTATCTTACCTCCTTTAGAGATAAACTTGATCCTTGGTTTTGACACCTTGGAAGAAGATGGAGCATCACTTTTATTCTTAGTTCTATTTTCAACCTTCTTTCCTATCTGTTCCTGAATCTTTATCTTAGACCCAGTAAGGAACTCTTTCAAACTGAGACCCTTGTTCTACAACCATACATTAGTGTTAGTCAGTATAGGTTGGAATCTCTTCCTAATAGAAGTCTCTTCTTTCACCGACCATTTGATTTATGGCAAAACTAAAGCTTCAATATTTTCAATGTTATACTTGGGGTATAGAACATCACCCTCATCTTCCATGCCTTCTAGAACATTGGCTAACCCTAGTTCTTCTATCTAAATCAGATGTAACCTGTAGTAATCCAATTTTCTTATCTCATTTTGGTTCCTCAAATCACCCCAAATATCCTCAACCATGGGAACATGAAACACTGCTCTCCTTTTAATCTTATCTTGTTCCTTTCAGAAATCAAAGTGATTCCTCTTCTTGACTTGTTTCATTGTCACCAGTTGTATCTTTGCTTCAACTACCTTGGCCTTAGTAGCAAATTGCACTTAATACCTGACAATCTCCACAACAAACTTAATCTGTGACTTTTTCAATTCCATCTATTTATTATGTACAACAATTAATTCTCTGCATAATTCCATTAGAACTACCTTATCACTTGGATACCTAGGCAACATATATGGGTAACCTAGATAGTATCCAACTCTCAAATAAGAAAAAATAGGAAATTGGAGAAACAAACAACCAAAACAATTAACCACTTCCCATGCTTCATATGATACCCTTTTCTATTGTAACTCATCATTCCATAAGCACATGAAAACTGAAAAGAAGGCATTATTCACCCTCCAAAAATGGTGAATAGTCCCTTTTAGAGTTATTTGTAGATAGTACTGAAAAACTGGCACTAACCTCCAATCACCATCCTAAGTAAAACCTGGAAATATCCTCATGGATGCAACTGCATATACCAAATATGAGGTCATATAGAACTTAAAAGTTGTATTGACCTTAATCAACTGATCATGTAGAGCATTGCTAATTTTCTCCCCCCAGAATATCTTCTATTGCCCTTTGAGAATAACCTTGATGTAGGTGTACATCCATTCATGAAATTTAGAGGAAGAAGGAAGACATCTGACTCTACTTAACAAAGTGATTAGATCACTCACTTCTTCTACAAAATCACTCCTCCAAATTTCCTTGGGCCATCTTGATAGATTGCTTCTAGGATTTTTCAACCATTTGCTATTAATGTGCTTCTTTGCAGATTCCACATCAGTCTCAAAATCCTTCTGACATTTAGCAAATTCAATTTCCCCAACATTCTCTATAGGTGGAGACATGAAAATCTTATCAAGGAACTTGGCATCTAGTCTCATGATAACTTTCCCCTTAGATTCAGTTACAGTCCTAGTATCTTTATTATAGTGGCTTGCCACTTGGAGAACAAACTCTAGATTATGAGCTGCAATAGGAAAAGATGCTACTAGGTGTATATTGCTATCAATGATCTTCTGCATATAGCGGGGAGGATTAGTCTATTTGGTTCTTTCTACAAATTCTACCATATCCACATGTCCTATCTCCATATCCCTGATCTCATCTACATTGGACTGCACTGAAGTGATAGGGAAAACCCCTTGGTATTTGTACTTCATGATCTTAGCTTTGGATGGAGATGGCTCTGACATCAGCTTTGAAGAGAACACTAGAAAAGGTGTCTATCACAGCTACTTGATGAAACTGCAAAAGTTCACGATCTCACAGTTAGGGGAAAATTTGGCAAATTAGGGACACTGTGAATTGATGATCATGAACATAGGAATATGCTTGAAAGGCCCTGAGAGAGCACAAGTCAAGAAATTAGGCAAAAGCGGGCTAAAGATATCATTTTACAAAAATTCCTAGTGTTAGGAAAATTTCAGGAAAACATGCATGGGCAGTCATTTTGACCACTCCTGCATCTGGAAGTAATGCATTGTGTAAGGGCGGCCAATTTGACTGCCTCTATAGGTACATTAAAAGCTAGGTTCCATGTAGAAGCAGTTAAAATGACCGCCCTTACATGTAAGGGAAAAATCTTTGATAAGTGCAAAGGCGGTCAATTCGACCACTCTTGCATGTGGAAATTTATCTTGGGGATCTCCGTGTAAGGGTGGCGATTGTGACCTCTCTTACATATTAGTGATTTTGGTATCATGAGTTCAAGCATCAATTTTGCCTGCTTTTGCATATGAGAGTTACATACAATATTAATGTAGGGATGGTCGATTTGACTGCCCTTACATTAGGTAGCAATGCTGAGGGAAGACAAATGCATTGGCTACAATTTCAACCGCCCTTACATATTATCAAACAAACAACATGCAAGGAGGGTGAAAATCACCGCCCCTGCATCTGAAGAAAAACCTAAGGAAAAAACCTAATTGTTTTTTATGTGAGTGGATAAACACCCCACGACCCTGTTAAGTCTTAGAACCAGCACATCAAGTTAAAAACGGTGAAAATCGCCGATAACACTGAAGAAAATGAAATGAAAAATAAATAAAAATTGAAACTACAATTAGGGTTTTCACAATGACGAAGGAAAAACTTAAAACAGCCATTAGATTTTTAAAAGAATAACAAGTAACAAAAACAAACAGTTTCACAAATCACAGATAAACCTTTTATGCAAACCCTAACCAAAAAAAAAGAAGAAGAAATGTCAAAACTTACCCAGCAAAAACACAACTTGATTTCAGCTTTAAATATCTAGAGCTTGCGGGCCAAAATGTCTTAGCAGGTTCTCAAGGGTTTCGATTTGTATAAAGGGAGGTTTTTAGATGAAGAATAAGTACAAAATAACAATTTAAAATGATTTAAAAGGTTTAAAAGAGGCATATTAAAACTCCACATGAGTGCCATGAATGCACTTGACTTAAACTAAAGATGCATGGGCGGCAATTTTTGCCGCCCTTGCATGACAAAGGAAAAATAAAAACACTTGCATGAGTAGTCAAAACCACCGCTTATGCAGGTTAAACTTTACACTCAAAAAACTTTCCCGAAAACATGTTTTGACTGCCCTTGCATGAGGAAGGAAACAAAATTACATGTAGGAGCAGTGAAATCCATCGCTTGTGTATGTCAACTATTGAAATTTTTCTAACACTCTAAAAAGGTCAAAATTGTTATTTTGACAAGCTTATAACCTAGTCAACTTCACGGACTTCGAGGAACCAACCTAGGGGAATGTTACAAGCTATTCTTAGGTGCCAAATGACTAGGAATTCTTAGTCTCTAAGTGCCTTCATCCATGCCATTGGACTATAGAGTCAAGTGAACAAAACAAAAGACACAAAATGACTAAAAATGAAAAAGAAAAACACAAACTATACAAATATACAAGTGAACTTATCTGACACTTCATGGATTGAAAAGCTTCAGATGTTGCCCGCTATGTGGTAACAAGAACGGTGTCCCATCATGATACTCCAACAATAAACTATTCTCACCATAGAGTTGGTGAATGACAAATGGGCCTCTCCATAGGGAATCAAACTTCCCATGCATTCCCTTTGGCTCTCTCCTCTTGTCCCACAACAAGACTTGATCCCCAATCTAAAAAGCTCTGGCCTTTTCTTTCTTATCAAACAGCTTCTTGACCTAACTTTGATGTTCAACTATACGGTCTACAACCATAACTCGTTGCTCCTCAAGTTCAAAAAGGTACATTATGCATTTATCCATAGAAATTTCAAAAGTTCCATCCTCAACTGCCTTTGCCAACTTCAAAGCTGACAATTCCAAGGTGATCGATATCTTTGCATTCAAACCATATAACAATTGAAATGGTGACATACCAATTTCCCTCTTTGGGGTAATCCTATCTACCCACAAAGCATCAAATGAAGCTTTATGCCATGTTCTCTTATTATCCTCTACAAGCTTCCTGATAATAGTAACCAAATTCTTATTACTTGATTTAGCTTGACCATTCCCTTACAGATAATAGTCAGATAAATGTGAAAGAATAATCCCATATTCAAAGAAAAAACTAGTAATTTCATTAGAGGAAAAACATGTAGCATTATCTGACACAATCTTGTTTGGAACTCCAAACCAGGAAATGATATTCTCCTTGAGAAAACTACACACTACTTCAGAAGTAGCATGCTTAACTAGAATAGCTTCCACCCACTTGGTGAAATAGTCCATTGCTATAAGTATAAAACTATGTCCTGCACTTGATGTCAGATTCACCACACTAATGAAGCCAATGCCCCATTATTGAAAAGGTTCTTCAATTACAATTGGTTTCAATGGTAGTGTGGCCAACTTAGGCTTTCCCACAAACTATTGACAGAGTTCACATCTACATACCTAGTTGTACGCATCTTGAAATAATGTGGGCCAATAGTACCTAGCCTACAAAATTTTATGAGCTATTACAGGTGTAGAAGAATGTCCTCCACATGCCAAATTATGGAAAGACTCAAATAACTTACTTTGTTTTTGCTTTATCAACACAACAGAGAAAAACTACATCCAAACTTCTCTTATACAAACCATTATCCCATAGGACATAGTTTGCAGGCTTAAGCTTGATAGTCCTTTTTTCCTTGTAGGACAAATGAGAAAGGCACTCACCATATGTGAGAAAATAAGCAATATTAGAATATAGCTCATTAATTGTATTAACAAAAAGGATAGTTGGAACATCTTCAACCTTTGTCTCTTCATCACCAGTTTCTTTTGGGACATTATTAGCAATGAGCTGACATAAACCTCTTCCATGCACAATCTTGGTGGGTTTAATATCGAGATCAAATTCCTAAATTTTGGTAATCTAATTGCCCCTCTTAGTTCCAAACTCCTGCTAAGTTAGGATATATTTCACTATTGTATCTGGTACCAGAACAATAGTATGTGAGTTCAAAATGTAAAACCTGAAATGTTTCACAACCCTCACTACAACATAAGCATGTTTCTCCATATTAGAATACTTAAGTTCATGAGATTTCAATGGATAACTCATGAATGAGATTGGAGATTCTACACCTTCCTCATTCTGCTGAACAAGAATTGCTAACAATGTATGCTCTAAAGCATAACTATACATAATAAAATTTTTATTATAGTTAGGACACACCAAAACCAGAGCATGGGCTATGGCTCTTTTTATGTCCTCAAAGTCTTCTTTGCCTTTCATGCTCCAATGAAAATTGGTCTTACCTTTCATCATATTAACAATATAACAAGTCTTCTCTGCAAACTCTGGAATGAACCTCTGTAGAAAATTGACTTTTCTGAAGAAAGAGTGAAAAGCAGTCTTACTTGTAGGCAAAGTAAGACCTTGGATAGATTTGACTCTTTATGAGTCAATCTTAGTTCCTTCTTTGTACACAATGTGACGAAGAAGTTTTCCTTTCATAACCCCAAAAACTAACTTCTTTTAGTTAAGAGAAATACCATTCTGACGACATCGTTCCAAAACTTGCCAAAAATGATAAGCATGATCTTGGTGTTTCTTGGAGAAGACATCAAATCATCAAGGTATACAACAATGAACTTACTCATTTTATCTCTGAATGCCAAGTCCATTTCTCTCTAGAATGTAGCGCTAGCATTGATCAACCCAAATGACATCCTGCGATATGTAAAAGTGCCCCATGGAGTTTTGAAAGCAGTTTTGTACTGATCCACTTCACTGACCTCTACCTGATTGTAGCCCAAAAAACCATCCAACATAGATAGCATCTCTAAACCGGTTACTATTTGCAACACTTGATCCATTATGGGCAAAGGGTAGTTATCTTTCAAGGAAGATTGATTTAGATTCCTGAAATCTACACAAATAAGGATTTCTCCATTTTTCTTCCTTACAGGAATAATGTTTGCAATCCAAGTTGAATGATGAATGGGGAAAATTATCCTAGCATTCAACATCTTTTGAATTTCAGCAAGGATAGTACCTGATATTTTTGGATTGTACTACCTCTGCTTCTATTTATGAGTCAATGATCCCACTTTGAGAGGAATCTCATGCTGAATATCTTTTGGTCTAATGGACTTCAAATCATCATATGAATATGCAAGAACATCGATATAATGGTGTAGAAATGTTGTGAACATGAACTTTTCCTCTTCAGTGTAGCATTTCCCAATATTGACCATCTTGGGATCCACTTCTATGTTCAAGTTCACTTGTTCAAATTCCATTGACGAACTTGAATCAAGTTGCTTCTTTTGCTTGATATAACGATCGTGTTTATCAAAAAGTTTTTCAAGGGAGACTAAACCTTTGGAATTTTGTTTCCTTTCAATTGAAGAAACTCTTCACCAGTCTCTAAGTTTACTTCGAAAACATACTCTCGAGGTGGAGAATCACTCCCCTCAAAGTATAATTCATCAAAACTATATGTTTTCTCTAGAAAAGCTATAATCTGATTATCACCATTAAAAACATGCCAATGGTCAACATTATTAGGTACACTTGGCTAGAAAACCAATTCAATAGTATACTTATCACCCTTAAAATCCTTATGCGGGACCATAAGGGTAGCTGATATGGCCAAAGAGTCAGCTCTATCATTATATTCTCCAGGAACAATAGAAATATCAAATGCATCAAATTTATCAATACATTCCCATACCTAATTTTGGTAATGCTTCAACCTTTCATTCTTTGTCTGGTACAAATTTCTTACCTAACAAACAATCAGCTCTACATCTCCTTGTGCATGAAGATTTCTGATTCCCTTTGTACAAGAAGCCTCCGTTCTGAGTAACAAAGACTCGTACTCAGCAGTATTATTGGTATTTTCAAACTATAGCTTATATGAAAAAGGAAATATATCACCTTGAGGATTTATTAGGACTACTCTAGCCCCAGATCCTATGGAAGAACAGCTACCATCAAATTCCAGAGTCCAAATATCATTTGAACTTTCTAGTTTGGTATCTCTGTGATCGGTAGACTCTTCACCTGAAGAAGAAGAAGAATCTTCCATCACCAAACTTTCATCGGAACAATCATCTGATGGGTTATAACCTAATGAACTATTATCTGATGAGCTAGAAGGATATTTCATAGTTAGGAAATAGTTACCTAAACTTGAAGATTCAAATAAAAATTTAAGCTTTGGGGCCTTCAGATTGAGTGACAATAGATTTCGCTTCCCTTTCAGGAAGAAACTTTTGCATGACACCTTTGATGGGTATCCTTGCTTCAGATAAATCCATGTTAAGCTCTCCTCCTACATCTTTACAGAAGTTTTGGCCTAGCAAAATGCCATATGAAGCTAGGACATTAGCAACTAGGATCGTCATCTTTATCCTTTTCTCTAGAAAAGTAGGGAATGTGAACTGCGCATCCTTAATATGGCCTAACAAAGGCACCTATTTGTTTTCCATTGAAAAGAACCTTCCAATGGTCTTTGTTAGGGTCAATCCTAGAGCATCTTCTACCTTGGCAAGCATGACATTGTCAGAAGCCCCAGAATCTATGACACAATTACTAAGTTTGTGACCATTGACTAACAGAGAAACATAAACAGGTTTAATTTTCCCTAAAGAGGTAAGAGAAGTGGTAACTAGGTTATTCTCAGAAGACCTAGTCTTTGAAGGGTCAGGAATAGTCTTGGAATTATCTTGCCCTATAGAGGAAGTCTTATTTTTAACAAGCTTAGCTAGCCTTTCAAATTGGTCAGGGTTAGCTTGCAAATATTCTACCTCAGACATTTGTATTTTAGTTTTCCTAGCATGGTCAATTATATAAAAAATATGAAATGAATTGGATATAGAAGTAGGAAAACTTTCATTCTGAGGTTTCATTGTGGAAGTACTGGTCTAAGGAATAGCAGCAGAAGAAGAAGGAGTATTAGAGGAACTTACTTGTTTTTTACCAGTCGGATCCTTTGATTGAAAAGGCAAAGGAGTTCCTCACTTAGAAATAGAAATTACTGGTTGAGAATCTTCTTTTCATTTTCCTTTATTAGCCACTTGAGGGTTTGACTGATTTTGGGATCTGGTGAAAACAACATATGCTCCACTATGTGTAGCTTCTCCTCTTTCTACCTCATCCTAATAATTCAAGAACCCAATGTTTGAGTCTCCAACCAATTCTTCCTCTCCTTCCATAAAGAGATTGGAACTATTTTCCTATTCCAAGTCAGGTTGTAGAAAATCTTCATGCTCAACTTCATAGTAGCCAACTGCTTAATTGATCAACAGTGCTTCTATGGCGAGCCTTCCTTGTGTTGGTGGAAGCCTATTCTGCCCTTAGTTTTTAGTAGCATTGCCCTGATATTGAGCATTAGGAAATGTCCTTCTTGGTATATCCCTATAGGAAGGAATGGATACACCTTGAGACATTAGTTTCTTCAAAGCTAACAATTTGTTAGCTAATTTTTGCACCATGGGATCCATGGTGCTAGTAGAAGATGCTTCATTAGAGGGTTGCCCTCTATTTTTATTAGTGTCTTTTCTTATCTTACCCGCAAGAATGAGATCATTTTCGATTTCCATTGCAAGGGCCTGAGTTGTTGTCAAATCTGTTGGATTTACCCACCACAAAAGAAAACTCACCTCCAAAAGCTGAGTATTTATAAACAAACACTTTTTTATTTGTAGCCATAGGCTGAGCACTGGTAGGAATCTTGTGTTGATAACTGAGAGGGGGGGGGTGAATCAGTTATCCTAATTATTTCCCTTATTGAACTTTCCTTTCTAATTGATGCAGCATAAAATCAAACATAAAACATTAACCATAAAACAAGAAACACATGACACAGTATTTTTGACGTGGAAACCCTGTTAAGGGAGAAAACCACGGGGTGATTAACCCAAAATTATTCTCTGTTAGAAGAATAGGAAATTACAAAGATGGCACTTGCCAATTAGGGCTCACTGCCCGAGCACACTGCTCACAAGAGGCCCACTGCCTACAAGAAGACACACTGTCTACAAAGTGATGAGAATCACAGTCTTGAACTGATTGGAAGCATCTGCATATGCTGGAGTTCAGTTCCGGTTAGGCTCAGTACACTGATCTGCTGCACTTCATCTTTCCTCTGTTCTTTATTCTGCTATCTTTCACATACCGGATCCTTTTTGTTACCTCTGCTCTTTATCTGGACTTCTTCGCATATATCTCCACAACAACAACACCCTTCACAACTAAATCCATCCTCTATATATATCCGCACAAGTAATTTCATCACCTTTCTAGTCGGCATCCGGAACAGTCTAGTTTCTTACAAACTTTTGTTCTGTCGGCTGAATCCTTCCTCACCAAGCTATGCGGATCAAGCATATACTTGTAGATATCATTAATCATGTCGGCCAAACATGATTCATGCCTTCACAACCTCTGTCATCAACAGTAACACATCCGGAAAGCAGTCTGATACTCTGCCAGTCAGTTCTTCCTCTGTTTTCACTGTCTCTCAGGAATCCGGTACTCAACCATTCATATCTTTTTCCTTGTCCATCACCGGAGGCTAAATCCTTGGAATATACCACTAAGGGTAGTCCTCTTGACTTTCCCAAATCCGCACTGCACCAAGATACTTCCTCTGAGAGGTCCGGATCAATCTGTCAGACCTTGCCACATGCTCTGTTCTTCTTCACCGGACCACAACATTCTTTATTCTGACTTCCGGTAGAGACACATTATGACTTGCGGATATGTGGGATGACCTTTGTTGCCATCAATGACAACAACCATGAATCCATATAGTGTCTCTTGCCAACAATCTCCCCCTTTGGCATTGATGGCAACACTTAGTGAAAAATGACTAAGTGTTTTCACTATGCTCCCCCTTTGCTGATGCTCTGTCCTTATATACAATTTCCGGAACTCCCCCTTAGTTGGATCCCTCATTTTTCACTGCTCCTCACTCCCCCTTTGACATCAATGGCAAAGGGTAGGGTCCGCACACCAAAATTTTCAAAAATTTCCTATACATAGCCGCATATTTACATACTTACATATACTGAAGAATGTCTGCAAAGGATGTCTGCAATTGAATCATTTCTGTAGCCCAACTTTGCTTCATTCTGTCCAAAATTGAAATGTGACCACTTAACAAAAATGCAAACGCTTCTGCCCGCTTGAGATCTGTCGGATCTTTTGTTTGGGCGGTGGTCTGAGCATCACTGATGGCCTCATGCATTGTTTCCAACTTAGGGATTATAATCCTTCTAAGTTCTCCCATCCGGTTGGTGATGTTCTTCCTTTCCTTCTCAAGATTTTTTTATTTCATTCAAGACTGCAATGGTCTGACATTCTTGATTTATTATAGAGGAAGAGAGAGGATCAAAACTTTGAGATAAGCTTTGTAGCTTATCCTGTTCCTCTTTTATTTTCTTGTCAAATGCTGCTGTTGCCTTTGACCAGGATATACAAAATTTGTAGATGTCACCGCCATCCTTAAGAGCATTCTCTAAGCTCCTTATTCCAATGCTTACAATCTTCCTATCCTTAGAGATTAATTCTAATATTTCTGAAAATCTTTTATCCAAAAATTCCTTTCGGACCTTTTCTTCAGCTGATTTTTCTAGAGAATCAAAATGTGTATCAACACTGCTGACTAAGGTTTTTAGATTACCGGAAGAGGAGGCTGTCGGATCTATCTGGATTGATGGCATGATTTTTACAAGTACTCCGGAAGCAGCCTCTATCAACTCACAGTCTTCCATATGAGACTTCAGGAGATTTTCATTTGCCTTGGCATTTGCAAATGAGGCTATCTTCATTGTTTGTACCGGAGAGAGAGAGTCAAAATCAAATGGGCCTTTTAGAAGCTCCGGTTCATCAATCTCTAGAGTTTCTTTACTCAAAAATTGTTGAACAGTTTGTGCAGTGTCTCTTGCCAGAGACAGATGTTTCTTTTCTTCTGCAGTCTTAGAACTGTCAACCTCTTTGTCTTTCACCACTGCTTCCTTCTCCTGTAGTTGCTCTTCTTCTTTGGATCCGGAGACTGTAGGGGAAACCGGAGGAGAGATGCTAGTTTGTTCATGAGCCACTTCTTCTGGAGCAGAGGGTCCCAAGTCCTCAGCTGTTTCTGTACCTAAATCCTCTACAACCGGAAGATTGAACCTTTTGAAGGCCTTCCGGAGGATCTCTTCTGTTTCTTGGGCCACTTTGTCAGTCTCGCCAAGCATGAGTTGATTCATCCTGGCTTTGCTTCTGAACTCATCTTTGCAGTCTTTGAAGATAATGTTCATTGTCTTGGGATCAATTTGAGGATATAGCTGAATAGCTATCTGCTCCCGGATCTCAAGATCTTTAGCATGAGCATTATTCTTTCTTACTTCCATTTCCTTTTCTAGGCTTTTAGGAATAAGAGATATTATTTCAATGAAAGCCTTATTATATATGTTAAGATATTTTACTGTGGCCTCCTGCAGAGTCTTTTGGTCAGCCTCACTGAAGTCATCATATGATTCAGTCATTGGCTGAAGGTTTCCATCCATCGTGACCGACTTGATTATGCTCTCTAGAGACAGAGTGGGCTTTTCAACAGTTACCTCTGCCATTTCATCCTTGTCTTGGCCTGTGGAGGGCTTACCGGATCCTTTCTTCTTCTGTTTCTTTACTTCTCTTACTCCCTCATCTGATTCTGTTTCCTCTTCATCCTTTTGGCTTCCATAAGCCCTTGTGGCTTTTGTCTTGGATCTCTTACCGGATGCCTGGACTTCCGGTTTTGAACTTTTGGTTGAGGGAGGTGCAGATCTCTTTGTTGATCTGGTCCGGGTGGGAGCTCCAACCGGAGCACTTTCTTTACTTTTCTCTTCTTCCTCGGCCTTCCTCCTCTTTTCCCAGCTGGCATCAAGTGCCTCCTTTGAGATGCCTAGGCCTTGAGCAATGTGCTCTACTTCTTTTCTCACCTTTCTTTTAATCTCAGGTTCCCTGAGTTCTACATGTATTTTTACACTCAGCTCCTCAAAGGTTCCAAACCTTTCTGCCTTAGGATCTTTGGGCTGACTTAGCATGTGTTGAACATGCAGCTCCACTATCTGTTCATCTACTTCATACCCCATGGGCATGATCCAGACAGTCCTTGGCTCCACTGCCTCCATTAGGCACTGATCAGTGTCAACCATAAAGCACACTGAGTCCTTGTATTTCTCAATGAGAGACTGGGGAATTCTCTCTCTTGCTTGCATCATGCTCTGAAAGTTTTTGAAGTACCCCCATAGAGCTGTATTTCTCGCTTTTGCATCCCCAAGTCCATGCAAATAGTCTCTTATCTGGACTGCAACAGGTTTGTCATTCTGCCATACCCATCCACTTGTTCCGGGTAGCTCATTCATGAAATAGAAGAATAGACATACAATAAGAGTACCATACTTAAAGGAATTCTTCTTATCCTTCTTGATTTTCTGTATGTTTTCCATTAATTGGCTTAGCAGTAGTTCGCAGAGATCATATTCTGCATTCTTTCTTAGCATTTCATAAGCAGTGTATATTGCAGTTCCGGATACAGAATTCTCCCTGCTGGAGTGATAGATCTTGTATCCTATTATCATTGATGCATATTTGATATCCGGATCCGAAATATCTTCAATGGTCATTGCCCTCTTGTCAAATTTTGATCCGGTGGCCTCAGTTACAATGTTGTTCTTGACAGATTTGAGGATAGGTACCCCTCCGGAAGAGTATAGACCAGTTACTGCTCTAATTGCCTCTTTTGTGATCTTGCAGGGTCTTTCTAGCCATAGAAAGTTGTCATGCATCCTGCTCAGTACATACCGGACCCATTCATCTTCTTCAAAGCAGGGGAAATGAATAAATTGCTCAAATTGTTTCTTCTGAATATCCTTATACTCTGGTTTAAGCTCAAAAGCATTGTCTATCAGCTGCTTGTGATAGAGGTCTCTTAATTTGAATTCCCCAAATTCCTCAATGTTTGCATGTATGTAAACCCTAATGTCTTCGGTGTGTAAAACTCCGTGAGGAACACTAGAGAAGGCTCCTAGTGGATCTACCTCCAATGATTTGTAGGGATGTTTCTTAAATGAGGGGCGAGGTCTATCAGAGATCTTAACTATGTTTGGAGTAGCCATTCTTCAAAGATTTGCAGTGAGGTAATGAAAAACGGAGAATACCTTATGCGCCTTCGGTTTGCACGGAGTGGTTGGATTGATTTCTTTATGCAATAGCTTCGGCAGGAGATCCTTGGTGTGCTTGATGAACCTTGTTGCAGAGCTCCACTTTTCGCTTCTTCTCGAGTGCATAATGAGCAAATGACCTTTGAGAAATCCCTTAAATTGCTCTGCGAACCCTAATATCTGTCTGCAATAAATGCTTCACCTACATCATTCCGGTTTGCCTTGTCTAGATAGCTTGGAGTATCCCGGATCAGTCCTGATCTGTGGATATCATCCGGATCCTTCAAACATGAATAAATCGAGGTAACATATTACAAGATCATCCCAAACACTCTGTCCAATCCGCAGAACAAGATAGTGCATTTCCGGATCTTTCCGGACCTTTTTGTAATCCTTTATCATACCGGAGCATCTCCCTGAACAGGTCTTATTTGATCGATCACAGCTTCTTCATAACTTCATGCGGACCTCTGAAAACTTGACTGAAGTATCTCAAGACTCATATCTACAAACCCTTTGATCCGCATCTTGTGCCACATCCGGTACCACTTGTTTGGCTGGGGGAACAAGATTTTCTTTGAGTCTCCCCCTGAGCCTGAGCTCACTTTTTAATTTCCGGAAGAAATATCAGCACCAGAGTCTGGTGCGGATCCAACCTCTACATTCTCTGAACTTTTCTTCACCCAAATCTTGCTCATCTGATTCCTAACCTCATCCGCATTCATCTTTTGTTTACCCTTGTCTTGATTCTGATTATACACCGGACCTCTTTTGTCCTAATTCTTGTTTCTGCAAACTTTAGCATTATGACCGGACCTATTGCAGATTTGGCAAATAACATTTCTTTGCATATTTGACTGATATCCTCTTGATCTGCATTGATTAGCCATATGACCTACTCTATTGCATGTGAAGCATCTACCTTTGAATGATTTGTTTACTTGCATACTTCTGCATTCATGGGATTTGTGTCCATACCTTTTGCAGTTGAAGCACTATCCGGAGAAGGATGAATTAATCTGATTCATTCTCATTCTGCACTGATTAGCTTTGTGACCAAAGTGGTTGCAGCTGTGGCAGTATCCATTGAAGGATGGATATCTTTGAGCATTTGGCTGTCTTACCGGAGGTCTTCTAGGCCTGCTTCTTGGATTTTCTGATCCAAGATTCTTCTGACCGGATCCGGAGCTTTCTCCTTTCTCATATCCCAAACCATACTTGTCATCTGTCCTCTTTTGACTTCCAAGAAGAACTTCAAGTTGAGCAGAACTTATCTTGAATTTCTCTTTATATTCATTTGCTGTTTGAAGGTCTCTTTTGAGAGAGGCAATTTGATCCTCAAGTTTTCCTTCATTATCTTTGGCATCTTCAAGATCAGATTCAAGATGTCTGATAATCCTATCCATCTGGTGGCATTCTTCTGATTTTTCTTTAAGAGATTGTCTTAGATTGTCTTCAGCCTTTCTTTTTTCTTCAATCTCTTGAGTAAACTTTATAGTTCCTGATTCCATTTCATGTCTTAACATAATGACTTCTTTTGATAACTTTTCACATAACTTGGTTTGCTCAGTCAATTCTTCATTTGTATTGCTTTCTTCACTTTGTCTTGCCAACTGTTGAAGCAGCTCCTTTCTCTTTTTCATAGAGAGACTTAATTTGTCTTTTAATTCTCTCATGAATTCATCAGCCTGTTTGAGTCTTTCTTTTAATTCACTGACTTCAGAATTCGACTGTTCAAGATCCTCAAGAGCAGTCTTGAGTTGCTCCCTTAAACCATATGCATCCATTTGAAGTCCCAGATCTTCCTCAAGCTGTTAGGCTCTATTAGGAGGAACTTAGCTCTGATACCAATTGTTGATAACTGAGAGGGGGGGGGGGTGAATCAGTTATCCTAATTATTTCCCTTATTGAACTTTCCTTTCTAATTGATGCAGCATAAAATCAAACATAAAACATTAACCATAAAACAAGAAACACATGACACAGTATTTTTGACGTGGAAACCCTGTTAAGGGAGAAAACCACGGGGTGATTAACCCAAAATTATTCTCTGTTAGAAGAATAGGAAATTACAAAGATGGCACTTGCCAATTAGGGCTCACTGCCCGAGCACACTGCTCACAAGAGGCCCACTGCCTACAAGAAGACACACTGTCTACAAAGTGATGAGAATCACAGTCTTGAACTGATTGGAAGCATCTGCATATGCTGGAGTTCAGTTCCGGTTAGGCTCAGTACACTGATCTGCTGCACTTCATCTTTCCTCTGTTCTTTATTCTGCTATCTTTCACATACCGGATCCTTTTTGTTACCTCTGCTCTTTATCTGGACTTCTTCGCATATATCTCCACAACAACAACACCCTTCACAACTAAATCCATCCTCTATATATATCCGCACAAGTAATTTCATCACCTTTCTAGTCGGCATCCGGAACAGTCTAGTTTCTTACAAACTTTTGTTCTGTCGGCTGAATCCTTCCTCACCAAGCTATGCGGATCAAGCATATACTTGTAGATATCATTAATCATGTCAGCCAAACATGATTCATGCCTTCACAACCTCTGTCATCAACAGTAACACATCCGGAAAGCAGTCTGATACTCTGCCAGTCAGTTCTTCCTCTGTTTTCACTGTCTCTCAGGAATCCGGTACTCAACCATTCATATCTTTTTCCTTGTCCATCACCGGAGGCTAAATCCTTGGAATATACCACTCAGGGTAGTCCTCTTGACTTTCCCAAATCTGCACTGTACCAAGATACTTCCTCTGAGAGGTCCGGATCAATCTGTCAGACCTTGCCACATGCTCTGTTCTTCTTCACCGGACCACAACATTCTTTATTCTGACTTCCGGTAGAGACACATTATGACTTGCGGATATGTGGGATGACCTTTGTTGCCATCAATGACAACAACCATGAATCCATATAGTGTCTCTTGCCAACATCTTGTTAGTCAGCTTGTTGAACTTGACAATGAATTCCTGCATGGGTTCTTGCGGTTCTTTTCTCATCTGAGACAACTGAGTTAAAAGTGCATGAGCATCCTTGGTAGGTTTAAACCTTGCCTCAAACTTAGTTTTAAGAGTATCCCATCTAGTAATAGTTTGGGCTGGAAGATGGTAGAACCAATCTATAGCGACACGTTGAAGTGTCTCCACAAATAGTCTCACAAATACATCCTTGTACTCCACCCCCAGCACACCACACGCTATGCAAAAAGCTCCAATGTGCTCATCAGTATGGACTTTCCCATCACCATAGAATTCAAGAAAATTCTTTCTTGAACTACGGGGTAGTTCATGTAATAGTGGTGTCAAATTCAGGGGTCCAAAAGAATTACCCCAAGGGCCTTGAACTACCAATGTACACCAGCTGAAAGGTGGAATAACAAACCTTTGAGGAATCTGTGTAGATAATACTTTGTTAGTATTTTACTGGAAGCTTCACCTAGTTTAGGAGACTTGGCATTGGTAGGAGGGAAACTCCTTCTATGCTAAAGTCTTGGTATCAAAGGCAAAAGACCAAAATTATTTTGCTCCATTAACTCAAATACAGGATCAATAATTCCTTGAGCTCCTTTACTTCTTGTATACCTTGAGTGTACAAAAATGTAATGCACTTAACAAAGATAAAAACTTGAACAAACTTATTTCACACAATGAGGCCAAAATGCTTCAACTCAAAGCATGAGGCTCTAACTTGTGTGTTGGTCCCCAATAGAGTCACCAAAAAAATATTGGGTGAATATTTTGTCATTAACTTACTAACAGAAAAATGGTTATATCAGCCACAGCTATGATAAGATAAATTCTCTCCTCTCATCAAGGGGAGGTTCCCTTTAATTGCTTTAACTATTACAAACAAATGACTTATAAAACTTATGAACACTAAGAACTATATTTGTGGTGATTCCATTTCATCCTATTCTCTTTTTCAGAATAGATGCTTCTAGTTCAAGATGATAATTTCAATGAAACTAATACTAAAGAACTTATAAACTATCACAAAACCACAGAAACACAAAGTCTCATGTCGCCTCACTCACTAATTGCAAGTAGAACTATTTGAAGTTGAATGCAGCCCAAAGTCTTCACTCTTCTCCAAGATGATAAAAGTAGATTGAATATAACAACTTACAGCACATAGTCTTCAATCTATTTTACTCTCACAAACATAAACACAATCCTCACAAATGATTTGATAACACAAAGTCTATTAAAATCAAATTAAGAATGCTCTTTAATCACTTGAAACAATTTCCACACTTCAATAATTACCAATGAAGATTATGATAGTAAGACATAAGAACAATGCTATCATAACACAAATAACTCCAAGACAAAGATTGGAATTGAACTTGCTTTCTTGTATTGATAAATATTTGATAATTAATTTTCACAAAAAGCACAAAGTCTTGATTTGCTTTTCAATTCGCCAGAGTTTTCTTGCAATAGACAAAAGATAGATATTACAATAGAGGCCCTCTTTATTTATAGGGAGGAGCCTGGAGTAAAATTAGGAAAAATCTAACTACTTTGACTTATTGAAAAATAGGATTCCTAATTGACTTGGGACTTCCTATGTTCCATATGTGATTACATTTTATCAAAATGCATATGGACATGTCCAAAACAAATTACAAATTACATATAAAAAATTGAAAATAAATTAAGGTATGAAGAAGAATTTTAGTTGCCACCATCATTCTTCTTCAGAAAATTCTGGTAGATAGTCTTCACTGCTTCCATTTCACAAACATCTAGTTTAGCTATATTGTCTAAAACAATATGGGCCCTGACAATTGCATCTTTGACTACCTTTATTGCTTTTTCATGCTTTCCAAGGTTATCTTTCAAATTCTCAAAGGTTGAATGATAATCATAAAGATTATCCATTAAAGCAACTGAAAATGCTTCACCTTCAAAATCCTTTAGTACCATTTTCTCAAAAGAATCAACCATTTCATCCACTGAAAGAAACTTGTGATTTTGACCTATTAGAGTACATGGTAGCTCCTCCAGTCTATGCAAAAGTGAGACATCACTATCTTCACTATTTTCTCATACTTGTGACAAATCATCAAGCAAGCCTCTTAAAGCATTGATGTGATGAGTCAAGGATTCTTTGGTCTTGAGATAAGATTCTCAATTTGACACAACACCGATCAAAATCAAATTCTTTATCTTAATTTTCTTCATCTCCACCCATTCCTCTAAGGTGTCTTCTTGGTCTTGAAGTTCCTAAGATAATGAATCAACAATATTATCTAGCTCAGCTTTTTCATTTTTCATTTTTTCTTTTCTCTCTATTGTGGTCTTCAGAAGAACTCTACCCTGTGCCAACAATCAGTCCACAATCTCACCAAAAACTCTTCCTCTTGCTTGAACCTTTTAAGCCTTTTGAATCAAAGGGTCATCAATAGTAACTACCATTGGTTCCACAATTTCTGATGATTTCACTATCTTCTGAAGAATGGCAGCAAGTTGCTTAACCTTAGCTTTATATTTCTCTTTTTCTTTCTTTTCCTCATCAATTTTTACAAGCAAAGAGCTTGTTGTTGCTTGAAAATCTAACTTAAGGCCTTCATGAGTCAGCGACCCAATTCAACTATGGAAATAATATAGTCATTCACATCAAAAGTATCTAGGGTGGCATCAGGAGGTGGTCTTGCAATTTTTGCATACCTAACTCCCTTTTCATCAATTAGCCTAGAAACAATCTAAGGCTTTTTATTCTGAGCTTTCAGCTTAGCAGGTAGTAATTTCTTAATATCAATGTCATCTGGTGAAATAGCCTGCTTCTTTCTTTTTGGTGTATAAGCAGACAATTATGGAGGTAGTGTTGGAGTACTGGCATTTGGAGATGAATCAATTATCTAGTTAGCAGGATCCATGCTGGCACCTATTATGGTAACAATTGGTGAAGTGCTAATAAAAAAATACTTGTATCAACATTTTTCTCTGAGCCGTCAAGAAAATGATCTAGAACAGTTTTTTCTCCAATATCAAAAGAAGGAGAAGATAAACTAAGTATAGAGCCAGAAGAATCAAAAATAATTCCAAAACTAGTCCTTACAGAAGGAGGAGTATTATCAAAAGATACAATGACAATAGGAGAAATAGGAACATTAGAAACCACTGGAAAACTATCTGAAATAGAAATATGAGGCAAAGCTATAGAAACTTGTGGCTCTTGGGAAATATATTTTTTAGGAGACTTTGACGAACCACCAAGTTGTTCCTGTTCTACATCCTTTTCTATTTCTTGTTCCTTATTACCTTCTTCATCTAGTTTCTCACTCATTTCTACCTGCTCAGTATCAGGGTCTTCAACATTTTGTCATTCTATCTCAGTATTCTCAACCTCCATATTATCAACATTTATTTCTTCAGTACTTGATTCTGCTACATTAGAACTTCTTGCAATTTCTTTTGTCTTACCTCCTTTAGAGATAAACTTGATCCTTGGTTTTGACACCTTGGAAGAAGATGGAGCATCACTTTTATTCTTAGTTATGTTTTCAACCTTCTTTCTTGTCTATTCCTGAATCTCCATCTCTGACCTGGTAAGGAACTCTTTCAAACTGAGACCCTTGCTCTACAACCATACATTAGTGTTAGCCAGTATAGGTTGGAATCTCTTCGTAATAGAAGTCTCTTATTTCACCGACCATTTAATTTCTGGCAAAACTGAAACTTCAATATTCTCAATGTTATACTTGGGGTCTACAACATCACCCTCATCTTCCATGCCCTCTGGAACATCAGCTAACCCCAATTCTTCTATCTGACTTAGATGTAATCTGTAGTAATCTAGTTTTCTTATCTCATTTTGGGTCCTCAAATCAGCCCAAATATTGTCAACCATGGGAACATGAAACACTACTCTCCTTTTAATCTTATCTTGTACCCTTCAAAAATCAAAGTGATTCCTCTTCTTGAATTGGTTCATCATCACCAGCTGCATCTCTGCTTCAACTGCCTTAGCCTTAGTAGCAAATTGCACTAAATACCTGCGAATCTCTATAGGAAACTTAATCCCTGACTTTTTCAATTCCATCTGTTTATTATGTACCACAATTAATTGTTTGCATAATTCCATTAGAACTACCTTATCACTTGGATACCTAGGCAACATATATGGGTAACCTGGATAGTATCCAACTCTCAAATAAGAAAAAGTAGGAAACTAGAGAAACAAACAACCAAAAGAATTAACCACTCCCCTTGCATCATCTGATACCCTTTTCTGATCTAGCTCATCATTCCATAAGCACATGAAAACTAGAAAAAATCTATCATTCACCCTTCAAAAATAGTGAATAGACCCTTTTAGAGTTATTTGCAGATAGTACAGAAAATTTGGTAGTAGCCTCTGATCACCATCCTGAGTAAGACCTAGAAATATCCTCATGGATGCAGCTGCATATACCAAATATGAGGTCATATAGAACTTAAAAGTTGTATTGACCTTAATCAACTGATCATGTAGAGCATTATTGATTTGCTCCCCTCAGAATATCTTATGTTTCCCTTTGAGAATAACCCTAATGTAGGTGTACATCCATTCATGAAATTTAGAGGAAGAAGGAAGACCTCTGACTTTGCTCAATAAAGTGATTAGATCACTCACTTCTTCTACAAAATCACTCCTCAAGAGTTGCTTGGGCCATCTTGACAGATTGCTCCTAGGATTTTTCAACCATTTTCTATTAATGTGCTTCTTTACAGATTCAACGTCAGTCTCAAAATCCTTATGAGCTTTAGCAAAGTCAAGTTCCCCAACATTCTCTATAGGTGGACACATGAAAATCTTATCAAGGAAATTGGCATTTAGTCTCATGATAACTTTCCCCTGAGAATCAGTTACAGTCCTAGTATCTTTATTATAGTGGCTTGCCACTTGGAGAAAAAACTCTGGATTATGAGCTGCAATAAGAAAAGGTGCTACCAGGTGTATATTGCTATCAACAATCTTCTACATATAGCGGGTAGGATTAGTCTATTTGGTTCTTTCCACAAATTCTACCATATCCACATGTCCTATCTTTGTATCCCTGATCTCATTTACATTGGACTGAACTGAAGTGACAGGGAAAACCCCTTGGTATTTGTACTTCATGATCTTGTCTTTGGATGGAGATGGCTCTGACATCAGCTTTGAAGAGAACACTAGAAAAATTATCGATCATAGCTACTTGATGAAACTACAAAAGTTCATGATCTCGTAGTTAGGTGAAAAATTGGCAAATTAGGGACACTACGAATTGATGATCATGAACATAGGAATATTCTTGAAAGGGTTTGAGAGCACGCAAGTCAAGCAATTAGGTGAAAGTAGGCTAAAGGTATCATTTTGCAAAAATTCCTAGTGTTAGGAAAATTTTAGCAGAACATGCATGGGTGGTCATTTTGACCACTCCTACATCTGGGAGTAATGCATTATGTAAGGGAGGCCAATTTGACTACCTCTATAGGTAGGTTAAAAGTTGGGTTCCATGTAGGAGCAGTCAAAATGACTACCCTTACATGTAAGGGTAAAATCTTTGATAAGTGCAAAGGTGGTCGATTAAACCGCTCTTACATGTGGAAGTTTAACTTGGGGATCTCCGTGTAAGGGCGACAATTATGACCACTCTTACATATTAATGATTTTGGTTATTGTGAGTTCAAGTGGTAATTTTTCCTTCTTTTACATATGAGAGATACATACAAGATTAATGTAGGGGCGGTCGATTTGACTGCCCTTACATTAAGTAGCAATGCTAAGGTAAGACAGATGTATCGACGGCAATTTCAACCGCCCTTATATATTATCAAGCAAACAACATGCATGGACGACAAAATTTGCCGCCCCTACATCTAAAGAAAAACCTAAGGAAAATCCCTAAGTGTTTTTTACACAAGTGGGGAAACACCCCACAACCCTGTTAAGTCTTAAAACTAGGACATCAAGTTAAAAATAATGAAAATCGTCGATAACACTTAAGAAAATGAAATAGAAAATAAATAAAAATAGAAATTACAATTAGGGTTTTCACAACAACAAAGGAAAAACTTAAAACAACCATTAGATTTTTACAAGAATGACAACTAACAAAAACAAACGGTTTCACAAATCACAGATATACCTTTATACAAATCCTAATTGAAAAAACAAAAAGAAGAAATGTTGAAACTTACCTGGCAAAAACAACACTTTATTTTGGCTTTGAAGATATAGAGATCGCGTGCTAAAATGCCTTAGCAGGTTCTCAAGGGTTTTGATTTGCATAAAGGGAGGTTTTTAGATGAAGAATAAATGTAAAATATTGATTTAAATTTTTTTTAAAAGGTTAAAAAGAGGTGTATTAAAACTCCACACGAGTGCCATTAATGTACTCAGCTTAAGCTAAAGATGCATGGGTGGCAATTTTCACCACCATTGCATGACAAAGGAAAAATAAAAACACCTGCATGAGTAATCAAAACCACCACTTATGTAGGTTAAACTTTACATTCAAAAAAATTTCATGAAAACATGTTCGAGTGGTCAAAAATACCACCCTTGCATGAGGAAGAAAACAAAATTACATGTAAAATCCACTGCTTGTGCATGTTAATGATTTAAAAATTTCTAACACTCTAAAAAGGTCAAAATTGATATTTCGACAAGCTTATAACCTAGTCAACTTCACGAACTTTGAGGAACCGACCTAGGGGAATGTTACAAGCTATTCTTAGCTGCCAAATGACTTTGCATAAGATCAAGAAAACTTGCCTTGGAATGCGAACATAGAGTGTAGGCCACGAAACAGACAAGTTTCATAGGGGTCATCCTACAAAATGAGTACAACTGATTTTGAGGTAAATAGAACATCAATAAGATCCAATAATACAAGGTAGTCTTAGATAGTGACAAGAGAAACCTAAAGGCAAAATGAAAATAGTCAGTCACTTTTCCAAAATATAAGATTATAGACAAACATTAAAGGGGGGAGTCTTTGGGAGATATCAGGCACAAGAGGAGCAGCCCATTGATAATGAAGGTATAGTCATACAAGAAGATAAGTATGCAAAACTACAAGGTGGTCTGTAAGTAGACAGTGAGAAGATATGATACAGATTCAAGAGAATAAAGAGAGAACACATAAATGCATATGAAGTTTCAAAGACTCTATAGAGCGATCAACTCTACGAGGGGATAGTCAAGGAAGAGAATGAATGTCACAATAATTGAAATAATAGTCAGTATACTCAAAGAGATTAATCAATGTACTATGTCATAGAGTCCAAGGAACAATCCATATCAATGACTATAGCCAACCCTAATAGAAGCTCATGAAAGGACTTACAATACAATGACTTCATCATTATCAACATCATTGCAAGAAAAGTAGACATACATGCAACATAGGGCAGTTAAGGATTTTGAAAAAGAAGTTAATGTTGCAGTATAGGACCACTGAGAGGGGGGGTGAATCAATGGTCTATAAACTTTAAAATCTTTTGCACTTTTTAACCCATAGGATAGAGAATGAGAAAGATTTCAATGATTTGCCAAACACATATGCACAAGATAATGAATAGTATGAATCAGGACCTTAAGAACAAAGCATTAGGACACACATACAAAGACAAATAATATGAACCATAACACAATGATTTTCATGAGTGGAAAACCCTCATAGGGATGAAAAGCCACTCTAAAAATGCCTCACTAGCTTAATCCAAAAACATGTCTCACTGGCTACACAAAATGTCTAGGAGCACCAACTCCAATAATAATCAAGAGCACCAACTCGAACACCGACAAGATCACCACCTCCAATACAAACATGAGCACCCACTCCCTAACATAGCCTCACTAGCAAATATAGCTACCTCACTAGCAAATCCAATAACAGAAGAAAATCAAGTCAGGAGGTTACCTTGATTCTCTACAAAGCATCAAATCATTTTATCTTCATCAACACATATACAAGTTCACTTGACAACAATTAAATAACTTGAAAGCATTTCAATTTCCTGCAAAACATGTCTATACTCTTTACAAATTACTTCAACCCCTTATATCCTCTTTTTGTCTCCAATCAACATATCCTTCAAACATAACTTTTCTCAGCATGAACACAAAACATAACTCTTTTATCTCTTGTAGAATAAAGGCACATAAGAATTCACATACTGCAAAGTAATCTCTAAATTAGGTCTTTCAAATACCCTCTTATCTTTGAGAAACTCCATATGCATATGTAGATCACACATCAACATCTCTCTTCATATAGTTTGAAACTGTTTAACACACAAAAATAAGAAAACCTATCTCAACTTTACTCCCTTCAATAACATAGTTTCATATACTGCCTAAAATCTGCCTCTACATCATACAAACAAACCCTAACAAGGAACTTTCCTAACCATTCTCATCACATGTAGCATGCTATGTTAGCCTCACTTAAACCTCCTTGCATACCCTTGAACATCCTTTAGGTTTGATCTCACCAAAAAACTATGTTTTCCTTCATTAATCCTCCAATTTTCATATGCACAAATAGGTATATGTCTCTTCTATCACATAAACCAAGTCTCATGTCATTAACAATCACACACACATAGATATATATTTTCCTAGCTCTTTTATACATTCTTGCAAAATAGTTTCTAAGGTAGTTAAACTGCCATACCAAGATAAACCCGTTAAACTAAATCCAACTAGAATTCTGTTGGAATTTTAAAAGACTTTGAATTTGGTTTATTGATCTTGATTTCCCACTTTCGAGATCAATGTTTACCTTTTAACTTTGCATAAGTTTGAAAACAAACTTGTTATTGTTGGTACCCCTAGGTGATGGGGCCGGTCACCTCTATGTTCTAAAAACCCTCCAAGTGGTAACAAACATATCAACTCATGACTATAGGTCACTTTAAAATTGAAACAAAAGAGCACGCGGTTAACTCCTAATTGTCACTTAAGTCATCCTTTAGGGTTTACTTCTTTTAAACCCTAACTTATAGGCCTTAGATTTAATCATCTACCTCTAAAGAGGATTTTGATATAGAGGTTAATCTAGGATAAGAGTGATTCCTTTGAAATCATAAAGTCTTCAACATTCAAACATAACAATCAATGAACCTTAATATCACTAATGTACCTTTTTGACTTGTCTATTAGAGAAACCACCAATACTCTCACATAACCTTCAAATAATCTCAACTTGCCACCTATATAAATTTGCCTTATCTTGTCATCAACTGAGCCACAAATGAAAGCATGTGCTCAAACCAATCCAAGACAATACCATGATGTGAAATAAGTTTACCAATCAAACATGAATGTGAACACTTGAAGCAACCTATGACTAATCCTATGAACCAAGCCTGTAAATGATCTTGTGAACCAAGTCACCATCTGACATGACTTCAACCTTCATTACATAAGATGATCTTGATGTCCTGCATGAAGCAACATAGATATAAACAAGAACCAAGCCTATGAATTCAACCTTTTGACATGATGAAACCTACTCCTTTTGACATCAATGACAAACTTGCCATCAGATAAAATAGAGCAGCAAAGAATAGGACAATCTTCTAGGAGCCCACATTTTGGCCACAAATAAGCCCATCAGACCCTCTATCAAAATCAATGATAACATGGAATGACATTCATAAAGAAAAGATGACTTGGTGAACACAATCACAGAGAAACCAAAAACCATCTATAAATGCAAAAGAATGGATAAGCTATCTTGACGAGCTATATACTTTTATGCTGAGATAGTATTGATATCTACCAATTATACGGATCACCAAAACTTCTTTTGCAGTAAGGAGTAGACTGTAAGAACAATGTCCTTGTAAGGACAATAGTCTAGGGTCCAAAGAAGGAGACTAGAGCTCAAAAATTCATGTTAAGACTGCATGTGAAGATAGTGACAACTACTTCACAAAATATAGAGGATCTTCATAACAGGTTCCATATGGTGTAATCATGAAAGACAAGAAATAAGGATTTCTGATATTATGTGAGGACTATGATGACCTTGACAATAGAAGATCCATGATAATGAGAAGACAATCATCAGGGAT
Source organism: Cunninghamia lanceolata (assembly GCA_027924645.1). Classification (NCBI taxonomy): domain Eukaryota; kingdom Viridiplantae; phylum Streptophyta; class Pinopsida; order Cupressales; family Cupressaceae; genus Cunninghamia; species Cunninghamia lanceolata. The sequence goes on along the minus strand of BSBN01000534.1, from coordinate 10,957,614 downwards.
AGTATACTTTACCAAGTAACAATAGTTATCATAAAAGATTAAAAAATAGATAATGCAATATAAGTAGTCATCTGACACCATTTGAGGACAAGTCACCTGCAAGACAGTTATTGAGTGATATACTTGAAAATTCTTCTATTTGATGAAAATTATTTGAAGGAAAATCTTAAAGGTTTGTAAGTCAATATAAGAGGCAATGAAATCATCAAGAGCCCGTGCAGACATTAGAAACTCTCTCCATATATTCAAATGCAAACTTGATAATAGAGAAAGCATGAGTATAGGTTCTTGATAAGTCAATAAAGATTATCTGATAGCAGCCATCCAAAAAGGCAGATTTATTACCAAATAACCAGAACCCTAGCAGAGAACGTCACAAAAGGAGCAGTAATCTATGTGGCAGATTGGTTAGGAATCTAGAATCACTAAGAAATAATAGGCAATACCACTCACCAAGCATGGAGAAAGCACATACATAAGGTGATAAAAACAAGAGTTTCTCATTGTTCTGTTCAAATACCAAGAGAATAGTAGGTGTATAAGTATTGCTTACCAAGACCAACATGAAAAGGCATGGTGAAAACCCTTCAAAGGTAGCAACTCAACCTTCATGGCGGTGCTCCAATTTCCTCAACAACAACAAAGAGTAAAAAGTGAAAAGAGAGAAAATTAGCTCATTTTAGGGTTTGAAACCCCTCCTTACATAATGATGCCCTAAATCTTTTGCCAACACCTGATGCTTTGTAAGTCTTTTCAAAAATTTTGATAAAAGATCATTGGAAATTATTTGCTTCCCATGGTGAACACTTGATGTTTGAAGAAGATAAGGAAAAAAAATAGGTGCCACGACCTTTTAAGGTCTTTTCACATGAATTAAGTCCTTTTCATTGTTGGAGTCAAAAGACTGCATCATTAACCCCTCAATCTCTCAAGGGTGTAGTCAAATGGACAAATCATGAAGCCTTTATCCCTTTGCATGGAAAGGAGACCATTGTAATTAATTTTAGCAAAAATTAAGGTAAAATAACTAGGCTTGCCTTAATACTTGTTAAATAAATCAAGAAAATTAATATTGTAACTTATTCTAACACTTATTAAGGTAAGTAAGCAATTAAAATACCTTAATATTTGTTAAAATAAACTATCATTGCCCTCAAAACCATGCAGAGAGAGAAAGAAGAAGAGGAATAGTCAAACAGGAGATATAGAGTCATGCAAGGGGAGAAATTTTTTTCCTTTTGATTGGATTTTTTGGCATTTTTTGTTCAAGTACCTTGAGAGGAGTTATGAGCTAAAATAGCTCAATTTGGAGCAGTTATTAGCCCTATGTTTTAGGCTTTTTCCTCTTGCTCGCCCAGCAACTGGGAGTTGGCTTTTCTAGCTTATTAATGCTTCATTTGGAGTCTAGTGAGACTAGAGTTGAGTCCCCTTGGCTTTTAGAAAAAAAAATTTGTATTATAGGGAAAAAAGCACAAGCTTTTTTCTCAATTCTTTATTTTTCTCTTTCCTTTACACATTGCAAAGACAAATTCAGTATTGTAACTTAGCTTTTTACAGGTTTTATACAGTAACATCAGTTTATTTTTAGTAGTCTCATAGTTATTGCAGAGTTTTCCTACTATTTTCAATAAAATTAGGTGTTCTTCTATTTAGATTCAAGTATCTTGTCTCTTTCTGAATAATTTGATAAAGATTTATTGTGTTTTATATGAAAACCTTTACGTTTTTTGTCTCATTCATTGAATACATGTATATAAAAGTGTAAATTTTACCACAAGTTACAGATTGTGCAAGTGATTTCATGCCTTTTTGTGGAACATTTATGTGATAAGAGTGTTTAGTTTGAGTTGTATGAATAGATGTATTGAGAAATAGATGTTAATTAGATTGCAAGTTAGGATTCAATCATTGGTGTATCAGCCCTTAAGATAAATTTCAATTCAGTTTATTTAATCATTCTTCTATCTCTTTTCCTCGAAAGTACATCAGATCCAAGGGGCATTTAAAGGGAGCCAGCTATTCTACAGGTTCATTCTCATCATAAACAGTCCACAGTCTGAGAATGTTCCCATGTTGCATAGGATTGCCAAGTTTGAAAGCTTAGCATTCAAGGTGCAATCCGTTGTGACAACTATTGTTATTGTCCAAATTGAGTATGGCATATGCTTTAGCATTTACAACCATCAAAAGACAATATAATGTTGTGTTTTCCACTGAAGATCAAGTAGCAAAGGCTTTTGGTTCTTGTTTTAGTTTATCTCATGAAATGTTGGCCATATGGACTTTGGCACCAGGAACAGACAAACCAAATGTGGTGTAGAGCCTTGATTAGCTGACGTGAAAGTTAATTGTGAAGAGAGTAGCTAACACTCTAGCACCTGATGCAAAAAATTTAGCAATGGATACAACAATGTTTAGTTAAGCCACAGTTCTAAGATTGCATAAGTATAATAATGAACTCCAACATAGGTATATTGATGATTTAGCTAAGCTCAGAGCTTTGGAGGATAAGAAATTTGCATCTTCTAGTGCTCCTATGCCAATCATTTCAAGCCCATCAAGAGAATCTTTTTCATCAGACAAGGATACTTTACTTGCCAAAATTATAGAGTTGAAATGTATTGTTGATTCATTAAACTGGATATAGATTGTAAGTACACAGTGAAATTGTTTCTAATATAGTTAACTATCAATTAACTAAAATAAGTGGGAAGGTAGATGATTCTTATAAGGGGACTGTAGATTTAAATCAAGCCTTGGTGAAGCATGAGTAGAGTTCTTCCAGTCTACAAGAGATTATGAGTAAATGGATGCCGAGAAATGTTATTATCAAGTAGATGATCAAAACAGCAAGGTTTGACCCAGATAAACCTATTGGGCTGCAAGGAATGTTAGAGACCATGAATATCTTGTATGATGTGACATGTTATATGATAAATATTGATAAGTAGTTAAAGGAGAAAATGGCATCTATTGATCAAATATAGATGAATGTACTTCCCCATTTCAAAGATTCACATGATTAACCCAAAGCATTCAAGGTGAGTTGAAAACAAATCTTCTAAATTTGGTGTTGGATGAATTCTTGTTATTGGAGAAGCTATGTGACCACATTGATAAGGAATCAAAGGCAATATTGGATGCCCAATACATAGCTCACAATGATAAAGTGGTCAAAGTGTTAGATTTTCAATGGCCAAAAGATAAAGAAATTGAAGCATGGGTAGAGAAGTATGAATTTGAATGAGCACTGATCTAATTTTCAATTGGTTATCAGTTTCCAAAGGATGACTCATTTTGGCAGCTTCTAAGTGATACTACATTTTAGGCTCACACAAAGGAATAAAATGCTTACATTGAAGAGTTTTTTCAAAATAAATGTGATTGTAATCAAATCTTGACATGAATTGTTGTAATGAGCACAAGCTCCAAAGCTATTTTGTATTGTAATAGTCAAAATTTTCTAAAAATAGTTAGTTTTAAGAGCTTAGATGACATACTTTGTATTTGTCCAATATAAGGAGAAATTTTTGTAGTATCTTGTATGGAGTAGAAGAGGAGGAAGAAAATAAAAATATCTTTAGACATATTGTACAAGATTAAGATTTTGACTAGTTCAATAAGGAGTACTACTGGGTTGCAAATTATATATCTTGTGTGTGAGATTATTTGTTCTTTTCATGGCATATTTTATTTTGATTGAGTTAAATGAGAAACACTGAATGTGTGTGTTGTTATGGTTGTCTCCTTGGATATGAATTCTTTTATTTTGAGAAAAGTTGTTAAGGGTTTTTAAGTTCATCAATATACATTTTTTATATTATGTGTTTGGCTTACTGCATCTGTTCAAGGAGTAGATTAAATTGGTTTAAATCACACATAGAGGAAAGTACATTATATCAAAGGATTATTGAAGAAGAACCATAGATAATACTCTTTCTTGGGTTTATTACTGTAAGGTAGTAGTGAATTTAATACCTTCTAAGTATGAATTGTAATTTTTATGAGGAAAACACTTGCATATAGGGTTTTGACTCTATTACCCTGAATAGGGACTAATATGAGAAAATATTTCAAATCTAAGCACATAAACCATCAAATCAAGAGGATGAAACTTTTCCTTTGTTTTGTAGTGTGTATTAGTTATTTCATGTGTCTCGAGTTCTAAAATTCATACATATTGAGGACTTAGCTAATCTGAAGTAGGATCTTTTAGACCTTAATTTATTGGTGGAAATATTTTTGCTTAATCAGTATCTCATTATGCTTGAGATAAACTTTTAGATATTGTTCCAAGGGAATACCCCCTAGGTCTAATAGAGCCTAAAGTACATAGGAGAACAATTTATTATCTCCTGTTCATTAGCCGCTGACCTAAGAGTCCTAAGCATTGAGGATAGCTACCTTATAGGGATAATTAGACAATCAGTTTTGAACACCAACAAGTTACTTTAGGAAAAGGTAAGTTTACTTTAAAATTTTGGTGAACCGTCCATTGCTACTCACCCTTAGGTTTGACCTTAGGGATATACCTTCACTTTTTGCAATGTTTGAAATCATATATAATTTTACTTTTACTATTTACTTTTGAATTTCTTAGAGTTTAGATTTATTCTTGTTCACATACTTTGATTATAGTTTTCATATTGTGTAGTGATATACATCTTAATGCAAAGACATCAAACCAATGGTACCACATCATAGGTGACTATTTTAAACCATATAATGATTGTTTCAACTTGAAAACTAAATGTTCCTTCACCTTCACAACAAAACTATTAGGCTATCACATATAAATCTCGTCCTCAAGATCCTCTTTCAAGAAATGAGATTTAACGTCCATTTTATCAATCTTAAAATAACAATCTACAACAAAAGATGAAAGGAATATAAGAGAGAATAACTTAGCAACATAAGAGAATATTTCACTAAAATCAACTCCCTCTCTCTTAGAGTATCCCTTTGCCACAGCTCTAACCTTGTACCACTCTAACTATCTATCTACTCTAAATTTCTTCTTACACGCCCACTTGCAACCAATGGCCTTTCTTCCCTCAAACAAACTAACAAGATCTTAGGTGTCAAAACTATATATGGTTCTCATCTCTTCTTGCATGGCTTGCATTCAAGATTCATTTCTTTCCAAAGAGACAGTCCCCTAAAAGATTCAAGTTCATTTTCAACACATAACAAATCAAATGCATATTGGAAATCTACTGGACTTTACCTATCAACTAGATTATGTTGTCTTTTGGATCTTCTCAAGGTAGGACTAAGGGGCTCTGCCTATTCTTTTGCATGATCATCCTACTCATCCTACTCAAAAGTCTCATTTTAACCTTGTTCTTCCACATGTGCATCTTCTTTCTTTTTAACCTTAGTCTAAAAATGCATTTTTTTTCTTCCCTTATTTATCCATTGGTTATTCAAGACTTCAAAAGGCTCTAATGTCCTCAAAAATCACATCTATCAAATAGATCATTTTCTAGGTTAGTGGATTCTAAAGATGATAACCTTTTATATTCTCACAATAATCAACAAAGATGCTTTTCATTCTTTTGGATCTTCTTTAGATTGTTTTTCTTTAGGAACTTGGTCAATAATGTCACAACCATATACCTTCAAATGTGAAATAGAATTTTGCTTACCTATCCACACTTCATAATGAGTTCTATCAAGAATATCCAAATAAAAAGATCTATTAAGCAAGTAACATGTAGTACTTATAACCTCTACCCAAAAATCATTGATCTAGCTACATACCACTCAACATACTTCCGACTCTTTCCATTAAGGTTTGAGTCATCCTTGTTGCAAGTATGGGACTAATCAGTGTTGTCATTGATGTCAACATACTCTTGTTGCATTAATGATAAGGATTGGATGAACTGTTTGCTGAGGATATTGAGAAAATTGGTCATATCAGGAACAGTGAAGAACAGTGAAGACAGTAATGTATAAGTCCAAGTTAAGATGAGGATTAGAGGATGTGGTTTAAAGGGTTTGTAGATATGTGTATTAAGGTGATCCAGTAAAGATTTCAGAGGTCTGCATGAAGATCTAAAGAATTTGTGGCCACTTAAGTAAAACTAGTTCCGGCAGGTGTTCAAAGGTGACAGAGTGATACAGATAGGTCCGGTGAGATCCGTAAATGCATTATCCTATTTTACAGATTTGAGGGAGTGTTGAGGAAGTCTTTGTGAAGTGTCAACTCGATTGGTTCATGGTCTGAAGGTCTGTAAGTATCTATTCCTTTGTGACAGTGATGATAGACTATGTTCTTGAGGTTCCAGATGAAGGATAGAACAATTTCAGTAAGTAGATGAAGTGTGGATGTTCTTAGTGATTCAGGAAATCTTGTGGAGGTCTTTGGATCATGTCTAGTTCATGTTGGTGGTCCGCATTGGTGTTAGAGCTCACAATTGAAGAATAACTTCTAGATGATGGTGTTCTTCCTGAAACTGGCTAACCAGATGATCTACACATCTTGTGGATGTTCTTTTAGATGTTTATCGACTTAGATGATTATTCCTAAGTCAATGTCTTGTATATAGATGGAGTTTTAAAGTCATTTCAAAGGGTGTCTTGCAGAGATGTGAGTGTGGTAGCGAGGAGGAGAGCAAAAGGCAGAGCAGAAGTATTGGACTTAAATGGAACTGATTCAAGCATGGTGAAGATGCTATTCTCTAGTTCATGTATGTAATACTTATTATTTTGTAGACAGTGTGTCTCTTGTAGGTAGTGGGCCTCTTGTGAGCAGTGTGCTCAGGCAGTGAGCCCTAATTGGCATGTGCCATTTTGTTCTATCTATTCTTCTAACAAAGAATACAATCTTGGGTTAATCACCCCGTGGTTTTTCCCTTAACTAGGGTTTCCATGTCAAAATCTTGGTGTCCTATGTGTTAATGTGTTTCTATTCTTGATTTAATGCATCATGTTTCCATGATTGATTTATCATTATGCTGCTGAATCACAAAATGGATTTAAATGTTTAATTGGAAGAAAGTTTTGGACAACTGATTCACCCCCCCTCTCAGTTGTCTGCACTAAATCTAACAATTGGTATCAGAGCTAAGTTCCTCAAAAAGGGCTTAACCACTTAAGGAGATCTAAGATGTCATCCTCCAAGAAGGATAGTCTGAAGTTTGATGGAACCAATTTTAATCTTTGGAAAAGTCACATGAAATGTCACTTGCAATGTATGGGAATGCAGTACTAGAACATGGCTTCAACGAAGTATACTCCTCCACAGGGTGGCCTGAAATCCCAAAATGAAATCATAGATGCTGAAAACAATCTACGGACTATAGAAGCTCTTCTAAGTGCATTATCTAATTCAGAGCTTTCAAATGTTGTTGACCTACCAACTACTTTTGTGATTTGGGAAAAACTAGAACTTCTTCATGAAGGAGACAAGTATGTCAAATGTGCAAGGCTACAGAGTCTGAAAGGGAAATTTGGAAATCTGAAGATGACAGAAGATGAAAATATTACTACTTTTATGCCTAGAGTAAATGAGCTTGTTTGTGGAATTAGATGTGCTGGTGGAGTGTTGGATGAAGATGAAATTGTTGGAAAAATTCTCAGATCCCTTCCTACTTCTTATAAAATCAAGGTTGATGCCATTGAGGAATTCAGAGCCCATACAGCTGTCACAAGAGATCAATTGGCTGGTAAATTGGCTACATTTAAAATGACCGAGTTTGGAGATGCCCCTCCCAAGACTGATTATGAATTCAAAGCCAGTGCCTCTGTAAAAGGTAAACAAAGGTTTGATCCGAGAGAGAACTCTTCAAGGAAACTATCATGGTATGAAAAAGAAAGAAAAGACCTGGAAGAAGAAGAAGTAAAAATAGCTCAACTTGAATCCCTTATTGCAAAAAGACTGCCAAGAGGAACTAGTAAGTATGAAGGAAAATTGCTTTTTAAGTGTTTTAACTGCAATAAGATTGGTCATTTTGCCTCAAGATGTCTAGAAAGATTTTCAAGGCCAAATCCTAACAAATCAAGGTTCCAAAAGAATTGTTACTATGTGCATGAAGAAGATGATAATGAAGGTGTAACGGATCATGAATAAGAGATAGGAAACAAATCTAGAAATGATTGGGTGTTTATTTCCATCAAGGAAGAAGATCCAATGCCCTCTAAATCTGTCAATCATAATGTTGTAGAAAGAGCTCAGGCTGCCCAAGTTGAAGAAAAGGATGATTGGGTCATTGACAGTGGATGCTCTCACCATATGACTGGTGACAAAAATAAGTTCATAGATTTGTAAAGGTATCAAGAAGGAGTGGTAAAATTTGGTGATAATTCTGCTGGTAGAATCAGAGGTAAAGGAACTATTTCTTTTGATGGAATGAACAAAACCGGTAATGTACTATATGTTGAAGGATTGAAGCACAATCTTCTCAATGTTGGATAGTTGGTGGACAAAGGCTATGATCTCTGATTCAAGAATGGAAAATGCAAGATCTTCGAAAGTTCCGAAATAGAGATTGCATCCAATACTCAAACAAAAGGTAATATCTTCCATTTAGTTGGTACTGATAAAAGTTGTCTATTTGTGCAAATTGATTAGAATTGGTTATGGCATAAGAGAATGTGTCGTGTGAATTTTGATAATATCATCAAGATAAGCAATACTCAGGCAATAAGAGATCTTCCAAAACTGGTAAAACCTACAAATAGTTTGTGCAAAGAATGTTAGTTGGGAAAACAAAGCAGAGTCTCATTTAAAAGCAAGGAATAATCTTCTACCGGATTATTAGACTTAGTTCATACTGATCTATGTGGTCTGGCAAGAATCAGAAGTGTGCAAGGTGATAGATACTTCATGTTACCAATTGATGACTATTCTCGGATGATGTGGGTAACCTTTCTGAAAGAAAAATCAGAAGCTCTTAAGAAATTCAAAATATTCAAGGTTATGGTAGAAAATGAAACCAGATTAAAATTGAAATGTCTGAGGTCTGATAGAGTTGGAGAATTCACATCTAGTGAGTTCATAGAATTATGTGAGAAACATGGAATAAAGAGATAATTGTCTACTCCTAGGACTCCATAGCAGAATGGAGTAGTTGAGAGAAAGAACCAGTCCATCTAGGAAGCATCTAGAAAGAATCAAGAGTGTGCAAGGTGATAGATACTACATACTATTAATTGATGACCACTCCCAGATGATGTGGGTGACTTTTATGAAAGAGAAATTAGAGGCTCTAGAGAAATTCAAAATATTCAAGGCTATGGTAGAGAATGAAACTAGATTGAACATAAAATGTTTGAGGTCTAATAGAGGTGGAGAATTCACATCCAGTGAGTTCATAGAATTTTGTGAGAAACATGGGATAAAAAGACAGTTGTCTACTACATGGACTCCACAATAGAATGGAGTAGTGGAGAGAAAGAACCAGACCATCCAAGAAGCATCTAGAACAATGATGATGGAAGCAAATGTTCCTCAGATCTATTGGAGAGAAGCTCTCAGCACTGCAGTCTATACTCTTAATCGAGTACAAATCAAAAGCAATACTGGTAAGACTCCTTATGAACTTTGGTTTGGCATCACTCCTCCTGTGAGGTATTTCAGAGTCTTTGGTAGCAAATGTTACATTAAAAGAGATGAAGATCTAGGCAAGTTTGATGCTAGAAGTGATGAAGGAATATTCTTGGGTTACTCGACTCAAAGAAAAGCATACCGATACTATAACAAGAGATTGAGAAAGATTATAGAAAGTACTAATGTGAAGGTTAATGAAGGAATTGAAAAACTCTCAAGGTTTTATGAATATGATGAACATGATTAGAATAATGTTTTGATCCAAGGAATCCAAGCCCCTTCTGAGATTCGGATTCAGACTGATCTAGTAAATCAGGAAGAAGAGTTGAGTTTTAATGAGCCTAACCAAGAATTAGATATGCAAGAAACTACCAAAGTTCCCAGGTATGTAAGATTGAACCACTCTAAGGATCAGATCATAGGTGATAAAAGTAAAGGGGTACAAACAAGAAGGAGGATTGCTTAAGATTCAGATAAGTATTGTCTGATTTCAAAGATTGAACCTAAGACAGTGAATGAAGCTTGCAATGATCAGAATTGGACTAAAGTAATGGAGGAAGAACTGATACAAATTAAGAAAAATCACACTTGGGATCTTGTTCCCAGACCTAGAAACAAGAATGTGATTGGAACCAATGGGGTCTTCTGAAACAAACTGAATGATGTTGGTGAAGTAATCAGAAATAAAGCCAAATTGGTCTACAAGGGCTATTCTCAGATAGAGGGAGTTGATTTTGAAGAAAATTTGGCTCCAGTGGCAAGAATTGAAGCAGTCAGACTATTTCTTACTTTTGTTGCTTTCAAGGATTTCAAAGTTTATCAGATGGATGTCAAGTCTACCTTCCTGAATGGTGACTTGGAAGAAGAAGTATACATTGAGCAACCGGATGGATTTCAAGTGTCTGATCATGGTGATATGGTCTACAAGTTGAAGAACGCACTGTATGGACTAAAGCAAGCCCCAAGGGCCTAGTATGAAAGATTGGATAAGCATCTTTTGAATATTGGTTTCAACAAAGGTACTACTGATAGTAATTTGTATTTCAAAATTGATCATGAAAACATCTTGATTGTTGAAGTGTTTTTTGATGATATCATTTTTAGAGGAAGAGATAGTATGTGTAAAACTTTTGCAAATCAAATGAAAAGTGAATTTGAGATGTCCATGCTTGGGGAAATAATTTTTTTCTTGGGTCTACAAATCACCCAAACAAAGAAAGAAGTCTTCATTTCTTAGACCAAATATGTGAAAGAATTGTTGAAGAAATTTGGGATGGAAGACTCAAAACCAATGAATACTCCCATGGCAACCAGATGTAAATTGGGCAAAGATGATGACTCTCCTAAGGCTGATCAGAAAAAGTACAGGTCAATGATTGGAGGATTGTTGTATCTCACTCAAACTAGACCCGACATTATGAATGATGTGGGTCTTGTTGGTAGATTTCAAGCTGATCCTAGAGAATCTCATGTCATGGAAATCAAGAGGATTTTTGGATATCTAAAAGGAACAGTTGACTATGGATTGCGGTATCCCAAAGATCATGATTTCTCTCTTCATGCATATATAGATGCGGATTCGGCAGGAGATGTGGATGACCAGAAGAGTACCAATGGTGGAGCATTCCTTTTGGGGAAAAAATTGGTTTCTTGGCTGAGCAAGAAACAAGAGGCAATATCTCTATCCACTGTAGAAGTAGAATATATTACAGTAGCAGGTAGTTGCACTCAAGTTTCATGGATGAAGTAAATGCTAAGAGACCTAAGAGTGGAATATGAGAAGCCTATCACAATCTTCAGTGATAATTCAAGTGCAATAAATATATCTAAGAATCCGGTGTTGCATTCAAAGACTAAACATATATCCATCAAGTTTCACTTTTTGAGAGAACAAGTGAACAAGAATGAAGTCAGATTGGATTTTGTGCCTTCCAAGGATCAAATTGCAGACATCTTTACTAAACCTCTACCTAAGGACTCTTTTGAGTATCTCAGGGAGAAGTTAGGGGTTATTGCCCCTCCGGTGATGAACTAAGGTGCACTAATGTGCATCAGTCCGGTGGATATCACAGTCATATCTTGTGATTTGGATTGATGATGGAGAGCTGCTACTCAGGGGGAGTAGCTGGTATGAGTCCGAAGTGGTGGAGTTGCAAGTATGTGCCCTTTTCCATTGATGTCAAAGGGGGAGAGAAGACATGTGAAAAAAAAGTAGTTGCTGATCAAAGGGGGAGTAGGAAAGGAAGAGAAAACATGTGAATGGTTGATAGGGGGAGTTGTGACAGTAAGGAGAAGTTCTTGTCTTGATGGTCATAACTAGTTTTTCACATCATATGTTGCCATCAATGACAAAGGGGGAGATTGTTGCAAGTATGGGCCTAACTGGTGTTGTCATTGATGTCAACATACTCTTGTTGCATTAATGATAAGGATTGGATGAACTATTTGTTGAGGATATTGAGAAAATTGGTCATATTAGGAACAATGAAGACAGTAAGGTATAAGTCCAAGTTAAGATGAGGATCAGAGGCTGCGGTTTAAAGGGTTTGTAGATATGTGTCTTAAGGTGATCTAGTAAAGATTTCATAGGTCCGCATGAAGATCTGAATAATTTATGGCTTCTCAAGTAAAACTAGTTCTGGCAGGTGTTCAAAAGTGACAGAGTGATACAGATAGGTCTGGCGAGATCCAGAAATGCATTATCCTATTCTGTGGATTTGAGGGAGTGTTGAGGAAGTCTTTGTGAAGTGTCAACTCGATTGGTTCATGGTCTAAAGGTCTTCAAGTATCTATTCCTTTGTGGCAGTAATGACAAACTGTGTTCTTGAGGTTCTGGATGAAGGAGAGAAGGATTTCAGTAAGCAGATGAAATGTGGATGTTCTTGGTGATTTAGGCAATCTTGTGGAGGTCTTTGGATCGTGTCCAGTTCATGTTGGTGGTCTGCATTGGAGTTAGAGTTCGTAATTGAAGAATAACTTCTGGATGATGGTGTTCTTCCTAAAAATGGCCGACCAGATCAGTTACACATTTTGCACATGTTCTTTTAGATGTTTGCCGACCTAGAAGATTATTCCTAAGTTGATGTCTTGTATATTTTTGGAGTTTTAAAGTCATTTCAAAGGGTTTCTTGTGGAGATGTGAGTTTGGTAGTGAGGAGGAGAGAAAAAGGCAGAGTAGAAGTATTGGACTTAAATGGAACTGATTCAAGCATGGTGAAGACGCTATTCTCCAGTTCATGTATGTAATACTTATTATTTTGTAGACAATGTGTCTCTTGTAGGTAGTGGGCCTCTTGTGAGCAATGTGCTTGAGCAGTGAGCCCTAATTGGCATGTGTCATTTTGTTCTATCTATTCTTCTAATAGAGAATACAATCTTGGGTTAATCACCCCGTGGTTTTTCCCTTAACCAGGGTTTCCACGTCAAAATCTTGGTGTCCTGTGTGTTAATGTGTTTATGCTCTTGATTTAATGCATCATGTTTTCATGATTGATTTATCATTATGCTACTGAATTACAAAATGGATTTAAGTGTTTAATTGGAAGAATGTTCTGGCCAACTGATTCACCCCCCCTCTCAGTTGTCTACCCTAAATCTAACAATCCTTTCTGCAACCCCATATTACTATGGTGTGTATGGGTTTGTCTTTCTCCAAACAATACCTAAATGCTTGCATAACTCATCAAATTCCTTAGATCAATATTCACCACCATTGCCATATCTTAATACCCTTATCTTATAAATTGTTTTCTTTTTTACTATGGTTTAAAATTCTTAGTGAAAATTTTAGATTTAAAATGCATAAAATACATCTAGGTGTATCCAAAGGCATTATTAATGAATGCAACATAATAATGAGATTTTCTCTTAGAACCCACATCCACTATACCAAACACATCTTCATGAATGATTTCCACTAACATCTTTGCCTTATAACTTCAAACATGAAAACATGATCTATTTTGTTTACCAAACAAACAATTCTCACAAAAATTAAAATGCTCATTAGAATAAGAAAAACCATCAACCATATTTTTATTAATCAAGGTTATAAGGCCTTTTTTACCAATGTGACTTAAACATTGGTGCCATGACATACATGCTGTAGACACCCAAAAATGTCCACTTGTCGCAATGCTACATCAGTTAGGCATCTTGTGACATCTTTTCTCTAGATCCCCTTCGCCATCCTAACCTAATGTCTTCCTCTAATAAATTAAATAAATATAACATTTCTTTAATTTAACCACACCCCTCTTATCATCAAATAAATAAATTTTATTTATTTATTTATTTCCTTTTCTTCTATGATTAAATAAATAATTATTGTTTATTTAATCAATCATGCCACTTAATTAATTAAAATTTTATTTTAATTAATTAAAGTCACTTACCAATTTCATCTCTAATTATCTCTCTAGTTAACTTGATTCCCTTTCTAATTTATCTCTCAACTTATCTCTTCCACTTACCATTTTTATCTCCCAAATCCTCTCTAGTTAACTCTTCCACCTTCCAATTTCCTCTCCACTCATTTCTCTCACCTACTATTTCCCTCTCTAGATGACTAGATCCCCTTCCATTTCCTTTTCCAAGTTGCACAAAGCAACTTTCCATTTCACCATCACTTGCAAAATTAGAAGGTTTATCCTTCTTTTTTCTCAAAAAATCTATAAATTGACCCATTTTCAAGCCATTTGGCATGGATGAATCTTCAAACATCGTCACTCTGCCAAATTTCTCCTAGCCCTATCATCCATCAAATCTTTCATCTATCTAATCTCCATCTATCTTCTTTAATCTTCATCTTCGTCGTTCTACTACAAAATATGAGCAATCAACAAATCATAATTGAACCAAGGAATCGAAGCATCTAGGTGATCTAATTTATGTTACATGTTGTTTTAATCCCTTAGGTTGGATTTCTTGAAGGTATCTAGGTTTTTATCTTGATTTGTTAAATGATGAAATTTTCCCTAGTATACATTCTGGCATGCCCAGTGGGACTTGAACCCACAATTTCCTGATTAGAATCATATGTTTTTGCAAGTTTTTATGGTAAAAGTTTGTGTTGTTTCTAATCCCCATTGTCAAGTTTTGCAAAACAGCTGTCACAAATGACTTCCTGGGAAAAAATTGACTGCAGCATCGTGTCTGGGAGGTTGATTGCATAAAAATCAACTATAAATTTGGCTATGTTTCGATACTGCAAGATTTCTTGGAAAAATTTAAAAAAATTATTTTTTTGCCCATACAATACAGATCTGTACCGTACGGTCATTTCTCACAGGCCCTTTTTTTCTTTGTTCACAGGTTGTTGTCTAAAATAGAAGGCCTGAGTGGGTTTTGGGTGCATGTTTAATGTCTTCTGTTTGCAACTCATAGCAGGTCGAAACCTAAATTGTCTTCTTGCTATCCATTCATTGTCGACCTGCTACCTTTGTCACTGTTGTTCTAAGCATTCCTTGTTAACTTCGTAGCTAGTTTTTAGTCGCTAGCATTAAAAGCATTAAAAAGCCTTATTTGTTTAACTCTTCGCCACTTTACAAATCGTCACCTCCATAAACAATGGCAACCACTCTACTCGGCCCATTGTTGATAGTCAGCTTCCTTATGCTCCTTATGCCCATTGACTTCCTTATTGACCCGGTCTACCTAAACCTCGTCAACCAACATCATCCCATACTTAAATACCTCATCAACCAACATCATCCCCCTTTTTGACCTAGGGTGTAAGTATTAAGGTCGAGGTGACAGTTGGTAGTAAGAAAAATCAATCGGCGTTAAACCTTTTTATTAGCATTAAAACAAAAAAAAATAGATCATAGTCTTTTAAAACAAAGGGTCGCAGTCAAAATTAAAAGGTCAACTATGAAAGCTAAAAAGTTAGCATGGAACACTATTAAGTCGGCTTTGCAAATTAGAAAGTCAGCATTGCAAACTGGTGAGTCAGCATCTTAAACTATTGAGTCAGCATTTTAAATTATTAAGTCAACGTTCTAAACTTTAACATGAGCATTTTAGACTTCATCTTGCATTTTGATCCTGTAACATTATGATTTAAGCTTTGAGTTTTGGGGAGATGGGGTCAATTTTAAACTTGCAATACAAAACCAAAATCACACAATGCAAACAGCTCATGTGTAACACAAAAATCCTGCAAAATAGCCAAAAGGTCAACAATCAAACTACCCAGCCAGCCTAGTCAAACAAAGTCAACTTTTTAGTTAAGTCAACCCTGTCATCTTAAACTTGCCATAGGGGGGAGATTTTTCTTTTCATAAATCTTGTAAAATAGCCAAAAGGTCAACAATCAAACTATCCAGCTAGCTGGTCAAACAAAGTCAACTTTCTAGCCAACAAGTCAACCCTGTCATCTTAAACTTGCTATAGGGGGAGATTTTTCTTTTCATCATAACAGGGGCATACGGCATCATATTTTTGCAAACAAACACTCATCGGCAAGGTAAGAAGATGAACTTCACAATTGTGAGGGTTTCATCAGTAATCTCATCATTTTAGAAGCTAATTTTGTTGTCAAAGTTTAGTCTTCTTTCAAACTTAAAATGCACATAACTTGAGCAAAAGACATTGAAATTTAACAAAAAAATTTTAAAATTGCGTGCAATCGTCTAAATTTTCTTTATATGCATTTTATTTTTCCATATCAGATCATTTATTCCAGATTTTTAACAAATTACTTTTTTTTGGAAACTGATCATTTCTTGGTGCAACTTAACTAAAATCGCATGTCAAAGAATGGTGGTAAGAAAACTATTGATACGTTTTATGCCGATATGAGCAATCAAAGAATAATCATTTATCACTAAAGTAGGCACACTTCAGTTTGGTGCTTAAAATTAACAATCTATCTTCATTATGTCTATTTTTCATTTTTTGAGCTTGCTTGTCTAGTCTGACTGTTACTTGATTTGGCAATGAGAGTATCCTCTTGCCCTGCCTAACCAATGGATTTGGGGTGCACGAGAAATCATTGTCAACTCTAGAGGGCCTTCCTTTCCATTGTGAGAAGGATACGACCCAAGTGGAAATAGGTCAAAGCTAGGCCATTCCAATCCGCTTGATAAATAATGTGTTTGTGAAGTCACAAATGATGGGTATTGTTTTGCTATACCAATAGCCAGCCTCCCCCAAAACCTTTCAAGGCACAACCCTTGAAGGCTAGGAGACTCCATAACAAAGAGTAGCGTTGCCGCATGTATAGCCACCTGAACAAAAACCCTAACTAAAAACCATGTCTTAGTGGCCAAAAACCCTCTATTTGTTGGTGCAGAAGGTTAGACCTTTGAAGTTGTCCTAATTCATGTGGTTCTTAGTAGAGATAGTAGGGACAATCCTAAGGTTTGGTGGGGGGATGAGCCTTGGGAAACCTAGATCTTGGTATGCATGAGAAGTGAGTGTCATGGAGGGGAGCTGGTGCTACCAAGATCTTGAAGCTATTTGCTTTGAATAGGCATGGCTAGGGGATCCAACAGATACTGTCCTTTCCTAGCCTAAGGTGTATGCATTGATCATTGTGTTTGGTGTGCATGCATGTGTATGTGAGATCTTGTGTTTGATATCACTGCATCATCCTCAACCTACTTGTCATAACACATTTC
This sequence comes from Cunninghamia lanceolata, assembly GCA_027924645.1. NCBI lineage: Eukaryota > Viridiplantae > Streptophyta > Pinopsida > Cupressales > Cupressaceae > Cunninghamia > Cunninghamia lanceolata. The sequence continues at coordinate 10,940,436 of BSBN01000534.1, read as the reverse complement.
CCAATCATTACACTTCATCCAATCCTTCCAAACCAAATCATCCTTGTCATCTGATCAACCCTATCCTAATCGACCCAAGTCATCTAACCACACCATTCTGTACCATCCCATCTAGTTTGACGATATCATATCATTGGACTTCTTGAGACCTACATCCTTCTTGAGACTCTACATCAGCTATCCAACATCAATCCAATCAACCAACATTGTCCTTTGGCTTTGGTCCTTATCTAGCATTTGAACATATCACCATTATCAACCAACCTTGTCTACCCTTGAGTTCATAAGTCTATATCTTGGGAGATAATATTTTCCAATCAACCAACTGATCAAACCAATCCAATTAATTGACCAAGCCAATCCAGTCAATCAATCAAGAAAACTAATCAATCCAAGAGTCTCAACTTTGTCGCATAAGTCCAACCCACATCATCCTACACCATGCCAACCTTAGAGAATATAGCGCAAGAGATTGTTCACATCCTTCACCAAGCACCCAAACCCCTAAGCCAACAAATAATTCAGAGGGTCCATCACATAATTCAACAACTTCAACTTCAAGAAGGCCAATCACCTCATATGCAACATCTTATAGCATAGGCCCAACACCTCCTAGACACATGTCAAACCCAGAAAGTATATCACCATCCTTTATACATTCAACACCAACCAATTCAACCTCATTCCTATGTGGCATCCCCTTTCATTTCACACCAATCAAACCCATCCACATATCATAATAATTCCACCTCACCTTGTCTTATTTCTTATCAATCTAATCCAACGGCATCTCAAATCACTTCCACATCACCTTATCTCAAATATTCCCATAATGATGCCACATCACCATACCCTATTTCTTCCAATATCTACCATTATCCACAACAACCCATACCCCATGGTCCTTTACCTACACATCCTACCATTTCATCTCTTCATCAAACCCATTCACAAGACTATCAATAGCCCTCACAATATTAACATGCAAGTCTAAATGATCCTTTGTACATAAACCAAGTATCCCTAAGTCCACCTATGCAACAAGACTTAACAACCTTTGACTCGAGTCCAAATGACTCTTTCTACATAAATCAAGTCTCCCTAAGCTTGCCTTTGCAACAAGACTTAATAGCCTTTGACAAGGGAGACACCAACCTAGAGCAAGCATTTTATGAGCATTCTCCATCATCATCCAATCATATGCCAACACATGAGCCAACTATTCCTCTCTGAACACCTTCATGTCAACCTTCTAATCCATCAAGCCCTCCGCTAATGGATCCCTTAGAGATGACCCTACAACAATTGGTCCAAGAAAATTTGATTGAGCTACCACCAATAACATCCTTTGAAAAAATCTACTTTAAACCCCATTGGTATAAAGATGATGAATATTGTGCATACCAAGGTGTAAGGGCCATCTCATATCCACTTGTATACAATTCAAAATATTGATCAAGAACCTAGAAAATTGTGGTAAGATTGGGTTAGATAAAACCAATCCATCTAATTCCATTATTCCTCCATCCAATCTTAATCCATCTGGGCTCATTATCCCTCCATCCAATCCAAATCCTACTTCTAAACCTATACCTACCACTCCATCCACTATTATAATTCATCCCTTATAATGTCCATTTACCCATACCCTTGCAAAGGATGTGATCCATTAGCTATTAGCGAGGAATAAATCATTTCTAGGTCATCAAAGTCCCACCCATGAGCCTATCACAGATTCTCCCAATACCTTGCTTATTCCTCCACCTCCACCATGTGGTCCACAAACCATTGAGCTTATTGAACATAATTCTCCCATGAGTCCACATCAAGACCTATCATACCCTCATGTTATTGACTAAAAGCCTATCCAAGAGTCATCCACTTCCACGGAAACAATCCAAGAGGTATACCAAGAACATGATCCTAAGTATGTGGAAACATTCTTGTCCCTAAGCTGAGTCAAGATCAAATCCCTTACATTCCACTCATGCAACCCATCCATAACATTTACCTCTTCCATGATCAAGATGATACCTATGAAGAAGCAATCCATGAGCACCTTGATCTTATCCATATTCCCATACCCCTCCATGAGCAAGATATCCAATTTGCTTCTATCCATCCTCCATCTAACCTTAATGAGACAATGTCTACTTCTAATAATGAGACATGTGCCTCCTTAGAACTCATGAGAATAGAAGATCAAATAGATATATTGGATCATAATGAGAAAAATCAAGATCCTAATGATCCTTCCGCATCCACCATCGACCCTATCACAACTCCATCATGTCCTATTAGTCTATCCACCTTTATCCATGAGTGTTCCTCCTTAGAACACCAACAACCATTATCTACCATCTCACCTTATTCATCCAATAAGGAGCTCATGTCTAGTGTTCCACCTACACCTAGTCCCATTGTCGATCGTATCCTCCAAAACATGAGCTATCAAGGTAAGGGTTTAGGCCCTCTTGAACAATGAATTTTGGAGCCCATCCATGTCAAAGTCCCTCCTCCGTGCTCATTTGGCCCTGGATACATACCCCAAGGTCAGCAATCTAACGATGTTGGTACTTACTCCATCCCTCATAAGTCCACTGCTTTCCATTGCACATCCCATCATACACCTAAAACATATGTCACCATTCTTCCTCCCTCATTTTATAAATGTTAAAAGCATGTGACCATACACCTCCCACCATCAACTTTGCCTCCACTTCTTTCAACTCCTAATATCCCTCCATCGAACCTACCTCCACTACTTCTAACACCTAATCCATCCATCCATAAGTCCTCTAAAAATCCCAATCATGACCAATAAATGCACACATTGTCTAAGCATGAAGCTTTCTCTCCTTCCATCCACCCCATGGGATTCCAAAGAAAAAATTTGGATGCCGCTACCTATAAAGTCAAAAATCTTAAAGAGCCTCATGCCTTAGGGCACAAAAGCAAAGAATCAAATCCATACCCAAAGCTGTATACACCCACACACCTCAAAGTAAAAATGAAAAAGGTGTGGGTCCCCAAGCATCAAGCAACTACTTCAAATCCATCTCTAAAGCTGCATACATCCACCCACCTGAAAGAAAATACAAAAAAGGTGTGGGTCCCTAAGCAACAATCCATCTAGTCAAATGAGGCATCTACCTCTCAAGAATCCCAACCATCTCCTTCCATCCATTCCATCCAAAAGCAAAAAAATCCTCCATCCCACATGAAAAGAAAAAATCATAAACATGCTAAGTCTATGTGGATCCCTAAATGCTTACGTCATCCATCTCCTAAACAAACATCCCCATTGCTTCCTACACCACCGTCCACCCAAAATCTTCAATGTTTATCACAGTGTGTGCAATTGTTGGTCATGGTTCCGCTCCATTCCACATTCCAACACACTTCCATCTCCCTATCTTTCTTCCAATATCCTACATATCTCCCCCATTGTCCTATCCCTAATGTCCATGCTTTTGCATAAGCCTTCCATCCATCTTCCATGCATAAATCCTTCCATGTAATAATCCACATCATAATCCACTATCACACCTTCCATTAATCTGCTATCTACCTTCTCCATCCATCTTTCATGTCATCTCCCTTACCATCATCAATGAGCACACTTGACATGGTCCATGTGAAAACATCCATCTAGAAAGACTATCATGGAACTAGACACTTGAGTCCCTTTCGTCCATATTCCCTCTATCCTAGTCAAAAATTCAAAAAAAAATTAAAAAAAAATCAAAAAAATTAAAAATTTAAAAAAAAAGTAAAGAGAAATCCCTTCATCCAATAGTGAAAACCTAGCAAATAGGTGCCCTGGATAATACCATGATGAAAACCTGGCAAACAGGCGTCATGTGTAAATTTGATCTTCTATGTCACCTACACTTGGGGGCACCTTTGTCTCATCTATCCAACCTATCATTTCACATCCTATCATATCCTACCATACCATTTCCTACCATCTTGATCCATTACATATATACACCTACCCTACTGAGTCCATTCATCCTTCCTCTTTTGATCTTGATAAAAATCGAGGGCAAAATGTTGAAACATGCCTGGGAAAAACTCTTGATGTACCTTATCCCTTCCAACCCATCCTATCATCCTATCATAATCCCATTTTCATTAGCCCAATCCTATCACTATCCTATTGTCCTGAGCCTTGTCATGAAAAATCCCAAGCATACTATCTAGAATGGGGCATGTTATTTCCTATGTGACATAGTCTTTGAGATCACATCCTAGCTCTCTTATGCATACATTCGATGTCGCCTATCCTCTTATCCAATCATTTATCATAAGTCTTTCATCCCATCCTTTATCACCTATCCCTTCATCCAATCACACCTACCTACCTCCTACCACCTAGACTTGGTCCTCCCTCGTCACTAGTATCTACCGTAAAGGTTTGTCAAATTGTAAATCCATTGGCGTTCAAAACATCCAAAAACACAAAAAAATCATAAAATGTCCTTAAAAAAATCCAAAAAATCATAAAAAGTCCTAAATAAACCCCAAAAAACCATAAAAAGTCCTAAAAAAATTCCAAAAAATCATATAATGTCCTAAAAAAATACAAAAAAATTAAATATTCCCAAAATTACAAAAAAGATCATAAAATCCAACAAAAATCCAAACAATTATCAAGGCCAATCATCAAAATCAATCCAATCATTCGATCACCAAATCCAATTCTTCCAATCAATCAGATCATTTGATCACCAAATCCAATTCTTCCAATCAATCAACAAAAATCAAATTAGTCATCATCCCCATCAATAAAACAATAAGTCAGAACTACATCCCATCTCTATCATTACATGCCTTGATCCTGTGGAGACGGGTATGTAGGCAATCTAGAGTATGAAGGAAGTGCCCAGATTTAGGTACAGATGATATTCTTCTTTCTTCTCTCATCTATCTTTATTTCTTCATCAATCTTTCAAAACAATTTCTTCCAATGAATTATTTCCTCAAATAATCAATTTATCACTTCTTCTCTCTTCCAACAATAAATCCAAATGCAAATCAATTATCAATCCATGCCAAACAAGTCAATCAAGCTTGTCAAATTATCCAATCACATCCTTGGTCTTAATCCTAATCTTGTTGTAAACCCAATCAATCATCAATCAATCACTTAATCATCATCCTTGTGTTGATCTAGGGATATATCGTTCCCTCCCATGAAAACACTATCTATCATCATCAACCATCAGTCAATCAATCAGCAATCAATCATTGGTTTATAGCTTGACAAGAGCAATACCTTATTTGTTTTTGTATCATTTGTGCATGCTTGCTTGCTTGCTTGTGTGTCATCAAAATCAAATCAATTCTTCTAATCCAATCATCAAATCATTAGTTCAATCATCAACAATTAAATCAACAATCCAATCATCAAAATCAAAGTCAAATCAAATCCCATCATATATCAACTAATTACATCAAATCCAATCAATCAGTGAAAATCAAATCAATCATCATCACCATCAATAAAACACCAATCAGAACTACATCTCATTTCTATCGTTACGTACCTTGATCCTATGGATACGGGTATGTAGGTAGTCTAGAGTATGAAGGAAGTGCCCAAATTCAGACACAAGATGATATTCCTCTTTCTTCTCTCATCATCTTCTTCTGTCATCTATCTTCATCACTTCATCAATCTTTCAAAACATTTCTTCCAATCAATCATTTCCTCAAGTCATCAATCTATCACTTCTTCTTCTAGCCATTCCAAGCAATAAAATCCAAATGTAAGTCATCCTTTAAACCATATCAGTCAAGTTAATCAAGCTTGTCAAATTATCCAATCACATCCTTGGTCTTGATCCTAGCCTTGTTGTAAACCCAATCAATCATCAGTTAATCAATCATCAATCATCCTTGTGTTGATCTAGGGATATATCGTTCCCTGCAATGACAACACTATCATCATCATCAATCAACAATTAATCATCAGTTTGCAGCTTGATGGGGGAAATACCTTGTTTGTTTTTGTGTCATTTGTGCATGCTTGCTTGCTTTCTTGTGTGTGTTATCATTTTTATCTTGCATTTGTATCAGTATCTTCCTAGCTGATACTCATATCTTGTATCCAGACAAGGTTGTATTATGCTGGGACATGAGACACATCCTCACCTTGGTCCTTATACCCTGGTGCATAACGTCTTGTACTAAATCAAACCTATGATTGCTCACTTTCATTGCAACATATTGTATCTTCCTTTTCTTCTATTTGTTCCCCTCTAATCTTTTTCTACCAATCCAGTTCATTTCGCGAGCCTACCCATGTTCTTCCAACCCACCTATCCTCTCCGGGGGGCACCATCATCCTATCATTCCACTGCCATCCTATCTTTTTCTTTTATCCATACCTCAACTTATTTGAAATGATGTTACTCGACACAAATATCATCATCTCGAACATCATCTCAAAGAGGAGCAAAATGTAGACACCCAAAAATGTCCACTTGTCGCAAGGCTACATCAGTTAGGCATCTTGTAACATCTTTTCTCTAGATCCCCTTCGCCATCCTAACCTAACATCTTCCTCTAATAAATCGAATAAATATAACATTTATTTAATTTAACCACACCCCTCTTATCATCAAATAAATAAATTTTATTTATTTATTTATTTCCTTTTCTTCTATGATTAAATAAATAGTTATTATTTATTTAATCAATCATGCCACTTAATTAATTAAAAATTTATTTTAATTAATTAAAGTCACTTACCAATTTCATATCTAATTATATCTCTAGTTAACTTGATTCCCTTTCTAATTTATCTCTCAATTCATCTCTTCCACTTACCATTTTCATCTCCCAAATCCTCTCTAGTTAACTCTTCCACCTTCCAATTTCCTCTCCACTCATTTCTCTCACCTGCTATTTCCCTCTCTAGATGACTAGATCCCCTTCCATTTCCTTTTCCAAGTTGCACAAAGCAACTTTCCATTTCACCATCACTTGCAAAATTGGAAGGTTTATCCTTTTTTTTCTCAAAAAATCTATAAATTGACCCATTTTCAAGCCATTTGGCATGGATTAATCTTCAAACATTGTCACTCTACCAAATTTCTCCTAGCCCTAGATCATCCATCAAATCTTTCATCTATCTAATGTCCATCTATCTTCTTCAATCTTCATCTTTGTCATTGTGCTGCAAAATACAAGCAATCAACAAATCATAATTGAACCAAGGAATCGAAGCATCTAGGTTATCTTGTTTATGTTGCATGTTGTTTTAATCACTTAGTTTGGATTTCTTGAAGGTATTTGGGTTTTTATCTCGATTTGTTAAATGATGAAATTTTCCCTAGTATGCACATGCATTTTTAGGTATTGCAATTACATTGGAAAAGTTGCAAAGTCTAGAGGCATTTATCCTAAACAAAGTCCCAACATGAGATATTTTAGCTACCACAGATATTCCTCTCACTAAATTGTAACCAAGCTTGTCAAACATCACATGCATCCTAGAATAAATCAAATTCGATAGAAAAAGTACGTTTCTCACAAGTCCTAGAATGTGCAAGATATTATCAAGATATTTGGTCCTCCCATCATTGAAATACAAATATATCTTTCCCTTACCAACAATGTAATGAGTGGTATTGTCACCAAGGGAAAATTCTCCTCCATGATCATAAGCCTTGTTATTTTAAAACCACTCCTTGTGGGGAGTCATGTCGTAGGAACTACTTTAATCAATGAACCAATAATCATCACTAATATTGTTAATATAAATGTTCAAACATCACTTTCACCATCATTTAAATGGTTTTATTTGGATGAATTGAATGATTTCTTTTTGTTCTGACATACCTTCTTCCTATGCCCCCTCTTACCACAACTGTAACACTTAACTCTCCTCTTTTTTAGGGTTTTGGACTGACCTCATGATTTGGATCGATAATTTTATTTCTTCCTATCCCCATTAGAACCACCTTTATTGTTAGGACTTCCCCAAACATTCAAGGCATATTTGAACCATCATTCATAGATTTTATTCTTATCTTGTTTGAATGATAGTAGCAATGAGACTATCCATCTTCATCTCTATACCACCACCACTAATGGCACCAATTAAATTTTCCTACATTTCAAGTAAAGAAGAAAGTAGTTAGATACATTTTTCTTAACTTCTTCTACCTTAACATCTATAAAAAATAACTGACTCTAAAAATTTTTTAAAGTACTTAAATAAGATATAATTTAATCACCATCATTTGAGATATAATTTATTTGTTAGCCTATTAATTTAATAACTATCACCTATCCTCTTCCATAACTTGTATGCAATAGTCTCATCAAGGACACTCAAGAGGATGGAAGATCTACAAGGAATAACCAAATGGTTCCTCATTCCTTCTTGTCCAACTTTAATTAATCTTCAGTAGACATTGTAGGTGGCTTCTTTTGATTTTCAATATCTTTCCACTAATGTTTTTCTTCTAGGAGATATTTTGTCTTTAGCTTCCATAACTCATACCTAGTGCCATTAAATTTCTTAATTTCTAATTAAGAGGAAGAGGCCATGGTTTCCAATCCTTCCATAAATCTAAAAAACTACTTAAAACAAGAGCTCTCACTATAGCCAAAAAAAAATCAACACTTCCAAAAAAGGCATCCCCCTCTATCAAAAACTAATCTCTAATACCAAATGTTGTTAAACAAAGTTGAATAGAACTTATAATGATTTTTTTTCTAAAGTGATTAAAATCTAATTTTAGTTATGCAATGTTAAATTACCCACAAGAGATTATGTGTGAAGCACAAATCAACAAGTAATAAAATTAAAAAACCATAAAGTTGAAACACATAACACCAAATGTATATAGATAAACTCTTTCAAGAAAAAAATCCACCATCAAAGAGAGGCTCAAGAATGTATTAAAATTCAAGAATAGTTTACATGAAAAACTTAAAGTTTCTTTGATCTGACAGCATCTTGACAATGCTTGTTTCCTATAAGATAACTTTATGAAACTCCTATATCATGCCTCCAATTATAGAGAAATGGGAGAGGAATGCCACAAATGGTTTCCCAAAACAATGTACCATTATTTAAAAATGGTAAAATTCAAAAATCCCATGCCCTTTAATGAAGAGGATCTTCAAAGATTAGTAAATGTAATTCCCAAGGTGTCAAATATAACAAATATAACTCCCACACTAATAATAGATGACATAGATTTGAGTTGTAACTCCTACATAATGGCACACATCATGAGGTAGGTGGCCAAATTTACTTCCACACATGAATGAGGATACCACTAGTAATCCAAGATGCTCCATAACTCCATTCTAGCACCCAAGATGAGGAATCACCTAAAAATACAAATTTTAACTACCACTACCAACTCCACCTCCTTCATGATTTCCATTACAATTAATACTCAAATTCACATGAAAATAATAATAATAATTTCTCAACCCCTACATGGGCATACAAGTACCCATTCCAAGATATTTGGAAATACATAAAAAATAATACAATGGGATTGCAATTAAATATCACACTTGATAAAATTATGCATGTCTAATTTAAATTCCTATAACAATAAAATGTAAGGCTTATTCTCCCTCCTAAACTTACTCAATAGGCTTTACTTGTACAAGTTGTTAAGCTCTCTTATATTCAACAAATTATCTTCATTTGTAGTTTTTATTTGTGGGTTTGGGCCCACTCATTTCAAGAGTACTTTAGCTCCTATCAGCTAAATTTCTAGATGTTTGTCAAATGATAATCTCCTTTTGGTTTAGTCTACAAGTATTTTTTTCTCCACTCATAAATTAGCCAACTTCTTTGAATTTATTATTATATTATAAAGTGAGACCTATCCCCATCTCCCTCATTTGTGTAGCTCCAAAACAAGACAAACCCTCTCCACCATTGGTCCCAATTTCATCATTTAATAATCTATCCCAAAGGGGAGATAGGATAGGAGTATCCCTCCCTTGCAACAATTACTCATTATTGAACTTTTTTTCATGTTAGAAGCAAGGGCCTCAATCTTCCTCACCATAGAGAACTCTCCCTCCTCTAAACCAATATCTAGAACCAGCACTAAATAATCCCTAAAATCCATAGAGGCCCTAACTAGAAACTTCTCATTCATTATAAACCCATGTTGAACTAAAGGGGAGCGCCTATCTAGAGCCATATCATTTAGGGAATGAACAACCTCCTCCATATTTCTCAGGATTTCCTATGTAAGTATTTCATTAACTTCATGAGCCTTAGAACTATCTTTATCTAGAAAAACACCTTTAGTCACCACATCAATACAAAATATTGAACCTTTTACACCTTTAGCCATCATAGTTTCCTCACCCTTAAGGTCCCATAGAATATCCTTCTCTCATATTTTCTATAAAGGTGCCTATGGTTCTCTCCATGCAACCCTCATGATAGGAACTCCTCATTTGAGTGGGTACCATCATGCTACACCTCATGGAATCTATAAGGCCTCATTAGTACCTTTATAAACTAGAACCACTAGGGGTAAATCTGTAAGTATGGTCTCTATAAACTATTCTGTAACTTAGGCAATGGGGTGGGCCTCAATCATCCCCATATTGTCTATATCTAGTCTTGGCATCTACAAAAGGTCCTCATAGCACCATCTCTAAGCCACTATCCTCCATGTCATTGTAGGGGTCTGCAATCATGTCTACATCCATAAGGCAGGCCCCAATCCATGTCTCTACACTAAAATTACTATCACCCATCTAACTACTCTTGTGGCCATGGGGTCTATGATTTATATTCCCTTTTAAAAGGGAATAGTGTACTCAAACATCTAAACCATAATTAGTGAGTGGTGGCTAAATGAGCATGCCTCATATTAAAGTGGAAAATATGATATAGATCATGGTACACATGACACAATATGTAAACACACCATGGGTACACCCTACCCTACTCCAACTAGAGAATGACGAGGGCTCAACTATATAAAAGAGTACTCACTTTCTTGTTACTTGATGATCTAGCTACAATTAGGCCTATGATAAACTTCTAAAGAGGTCATATAGAAATATCAGGAATGAAGGCCAACCTAACTCCCTTCTGACAATTTACCTAGGTGTCTCCCATATAAGCTACACATATGGTCTTCTAATCATCTAGAAGTCCCTCCAAAATTAATCTCTCCCCCTAGATGGGGACCCCACTATGCAATACATTTCATAAAGAGTGATCTTATACTCTCCTACAACACATGGAAACTAGGAAGTGTTTTGTTTCACATCCTAATAGGTTATTTTATTTCAATATATCATGATAGAAGGATGGATCAACAAAACCTATAAATCTATCCAAGACTACCTCTCATAAATCTCAAGAGTTAGCTCTACTCTTGGGCATCACCACACCAGATGTAAGAACCCTATGAAATGACATTATAATATCTCAAGAAAACCTAAAAAATCATAAAACCATTCAAAAAAATACCAAAACATCATTAAAAAATAAGAAAAATCCCCAACATTGGACAAACTAGACTCACTATGGTTTTTTATCACTTTTATCAAGGGTGAACACATATTCTCCCATCCATTTGTGAATTTTCCATGATGAACAACTAATCACCCAAGAAAACATGTTATTGCAAAAGCCAACAAATAGTGTTAATACTAGTCAATGGGTCTACAAACCAATTAAAACTTTGACTTTACCCTAAATATAGAAAATGACAACTAAGTAAAAAAGGAGCCTACACATTCCTAGCTAGGATCCTAAATTTGAATGACTAAAACTCATAGATTTATCAAAATCCAAATTTAGGGTGAAAAGTGTTTTTCTTGAAATGTGTACCTATGGGTTCTCCTGAGATAGAGACATTGTCATATCCATAATCAACATATGGAAATCTCTCTATTGACTTTAATTTCACCTGAATCCATTGTTGTCAATTGTCCAAAGCTCAATTTTCAATCAAATCAATATACATAAATTAATTCAAAAATGGTCTAATAATACATGTATAGGTTAGGATTCTTCTTTTCAACACATCATTTATCTTACAAGTCATTTTGGTGAGGTGAATCATGCATATTATACACCTTACTGTACAATGGTACATCCTCATGTCTATGTTTTCCTAAATATTTTAATCTAATTAAACATATCAAATGCATAGGTAGTAATCTCAAACATTGCATGAATGGTGAGTATACTCATCTATGTTTCATTACTAATTTTGCTTCTGGAACCTCTAGATGTTGCTCAGTCAATCTCTAGGAATCCCTCCATTTGTCATTTAATGTTTCTTTGATCTTTCGCCAAGTTTCTTGTAAGGTCCCACCATGAAACCCTAGAGATAAGCTTAATTATGAAATGTAAAAAGGGAATTTTTTTTTTAAATGAAATGGTAACGAATAGTAAACATAAGTCTATAAAACAACTAAGTTAATCTATCACCTCTAGGGATTTGTAATGTACCCAACTGAAATATTTCAATTTAAAATCAGATCTTGAAATGAATTAATTACTTTCACCGAAAACATACAACAATTTCACCAAGACTAGCAAGCTAGTCTTACACAGAACTAACACCCAAAAGCATGAAACTTCTCCAAAATAGTTTTGCATTGAATTTCTAATGTGATAACATGTAATCAGGTCTGAGACATTGATTTACAATAGCAACAAGCAATATGAGTTTATACAACAATTTTTATGCAAAACCCACAAAACTAAGAACACCGAATAACACCCAAAATCACTGCAAACTCCATAAACTCAATTTATTTGAAATTTCTGTTGTAAACACCTGATAATAGGTTAGATACATCTGATAAACATAACAGCAAACTTCTGCAACAAATAAAATAAAACCCACAACAAACTACTCAAACTACACCGAAATATACACTGGGAAAGTCACTGAACACTGCCAAAATCACCACACCTCCCAAATGTGCAAGGAATGATCTCTGGAACCTAGAATAGATGTAAAATAGAAAATATACAGAAACACACATGAAACACAACATCAGCACAAAACAACACCTCTAGAAGCACCAAAACTGCAACAGAACAACCTGCAAACACAATACTGTAAAACTGCCGAAACTGCACAATCCTTTGAAGCCCAATGCAATCCCTAGATGGAATTACTCTCTATAACCAAAGGTTTTTATCCTCTGATCACTTGAGACTGATGGGTTTTCATCCACAAGCCTCTAACTCCAATGGGTTTCCGTCCACTGAAGAAAATCCAAGCACAAGTGCTCAAATTCAGAAATTTGGGTTGTAAAATGATCGAAAAGCCCTTCTGAAAGAAAATACTTGCATATTTATAATAGCTCCAAATCTAAATGTCCCTCTCTTGGAAAATAAATTAAAATAATTTAATTTCCAACAAATTTCCTCAAATGGTTCTTACGTGTCATAATCCATGCAAGATTCTTGGCTAAAAAAAAGAAATAACTCCCCTCTTACAAGCTGTCATAAAATCAACTATTTTTAGGAACCTGTCATAAGATCTCCTAAAATCACTCTTGGGAGTTACAATTACACCTCATATTCCCCACTTGTGCAAATAAATTAAAGTATTTAATATTTAATTGCTCCCGAAAATAATAAATCCTTAATTAGCGGGATTACAATTAAAATATTAAATAAAATATTTTCCCTTCTGATTTACATTAGCCCATGGGAAAATAGAAATGGACTAATAATTTCACCAATTTATTTTTACTATAAAGGGACATGACAAATCTCCCCTCCTCAAAATTGCTTGTCCTCAAGCAATTAAAACCATGATGCTTCCAAATTATGTTATACTGCATAGAAAGCCTTGATCCTGTACCTGTGAGATGTTGCAATTCTTGCCATACAACATTGTGAAAAATTGAAAACTCAGATTCATTTCTACCAATACCATGAATCAAATAGTAATATCTATGCAATCTGAGCTCTTGGATATGTATGTATTTGATGCATTCTTTCTCATACTCCAACTGATCCACATATTCCCACAAAGATTTAGTAAACTTGTCAAATGCACTAGCATGAGATAAGACAGAATTGAAACTCCTGCAACTTCTCCCAATGATATAAATATGTTTTTTTCTACTTCTAGGACTGATATAACTGTCAATGCACTCTCCATTACAGCAAATATGAAACTGAGAAATAGTTACTTCTCTTACCTCCAAAGTACTGAAATATACATTGCAGGAATGCACAACAATTGGCCCATACTTTACCTCAACCTGAGAGGTGTTGCTTTCATATTCATGGACTGATTTATAACAGCAAGTGTTTAGTAGAGGAGCAACAAGTAGCATCATATAACAGCAACATATACACCACAAATCATCAAAAAATGAATCTCCAAACAACAACTCATCGAAATAGAAGATGATGTCCATGTAAACACTTTTCCAATCTTGATAAGAGGTAAGCAATGGCTGCAACAAACTTACTAGAACAACATGATTTACCATATCATTATGGAAGATGTACTCCTTGGCATTTTTGAGAACTCCCTCCTCAAGATTCCTCCACAAAATATTTTCCTTCATTTTAGTGTAAAAATTTGGAAAGATTCTATCCTTGTGCCAAATGAGGCCATCTACAAGCACCAACTTGTTAGCCCATTTCTGTGACTCATCACTCTTATTCCAAGGATTACCATACATTTTCATATACACCAATGCAAGAATCATGTTATAATGTCCATAACATAAAAATCCCATGACTGTCAAATAAAAACTCCAAATCACACAATATTGCCAACATTGTTTTGCTCCAAATTGAAAGACAAAAACTGCAACTTCTGAAGCTGATATGAGTGGGGAAAATGACAATATGAAATGATCTATAGTAGCATGAAATTGATCTACAATAGCAACACATTCCCCAATACACAAAACCCCCAAATCTTCACACAACTTCATTGCAAACATGCAAGCAACACTCACATACTGCACTACTGGAACAACTTCCCTGAATCTTCTCCAAATTAGTGTTATGATGGATTGATTAGTGTTCACTAATATTGTAGACCTTCTTGTCACATCAACATGCAAGGATACTTCCTCCAAACACATCAATCTACAGTTGTTCATAACTGAATTTATCAAAATCAGCAACATGCAAATGATGTAACAACTACAAAAATGGCAAACCTGTGTAATAATCATCAATGTGACTGATGTAGGATTGGTGGACAACCATGAAAGGACTGAAAATCTTTCCACAAATATTTGTATACTTCTAAAATTCTATTTTTGTTGCTGATCATACAAGACAAGTGGATTTGAAAAGAACTTGAGACTATCTCCTGAATCTTTGTGCTTCATGCTTTCAAATTTTATGGAGTTTCTCCTTTGCATTATAACCAAAACAACTCCTTTTCCTAAATCATCATATCCTATAAACAATGCTTGTAAGAAATCTGAAATTATAAGTACATAACATGAGTTGTTTACCTTTTCAATCCCTTCGAATGCTTCTTGTCTTGCATCCTCATGTATGCCTTGAGCACTAGTGACATAGCCCAAATATGTGACATCATTCTTCCTCAAATTTTTTTGATAAAAATTAATTTCCAGCTCTATGACATTTTGGAATCTTCTATCTAATGGTGATCCTGGGAACATATTACTAAACACCATTCTTTGTGGATTTGGAAGCAATTGAATAACATAAAGTAGATTGTGTTTCTTACCAGAACTCAAGATTGCTCCATTACCATAGTCATATCGGAAGTGACATCCTATGGCTCCTTGCATTTGACTCTTAGGCTGCAACCATAGAACCATGTGATCCTTCACATTATTTTTCTCATGCTCATGTATGATCAAATTGATATTTCCTGCATAGGTTGCTGATTTGAAAATTTTGGCAAGCTGAAATTTGACATCTATATCTAGAAAGATGTCCATTTCATGTGCATATTCTTCAATAGGGTCATCTTGGAACCCCTCATCATAAACACATAGTGCAGCAAGTGTTAAGCACAAATACTCAATACAACCCATAGAAAACTCTAGAACATACTGGAATCTACTACCATAAATAGAAAACCCATTTTCTACAACTGTCAACTTCATGTTCTTGATTTGAATGAAGCCATACCTTTGCATTAATGAAGCCCAATCAACTCCCTTTGAAACACCATACCCTTCCACAAAAGGATGTGAGAAATCTGAAATGAAAAAAATAAGATAAGAGTTGGTTACCTTCATCGGCTCATCAAATACTTCTTGCATTCCATTCTCCTTCATGTTTGAAGTTCTGTTGATATGATCCAAGTATGATAACCTTCCAACCTTCTTGATGCTAGTAACAATGAGGCCATCTTTTCGAATCTTATCCTTCTTGTAAACTCCTTCATACATCCAATGGTAGAAAACCTGTATGAAGCTTGGTTCTGAAAATACCATGCCATGCTTAGTAATAAAATTGTCAACATCAAATTGACATCGTCTTTCCTTACCACATTGCCATGATAAGCATCTCAATTTGCCTATCTCCATTTGACCATTACCTAAAATATTTTCTTCAAGTGTGGTACTTGGATTGCACAAGTGATCCATAAAATGTGAACATTGATCCTTCATAATGTGATTAGAAAGCACAACAAACCCTATATGGATCCTCATAAACTTCCTTTCATTCCAAATAGATGAGATGGGGAACTCAATAGTGCCTCTAACTACTTTAATCCTTAAGAGATTACCTGGATCCCATATGAAAACACAATTTTGGACTTGTCTCAAAGAGTCCTCATGCCCTATACTGCAAGTTGTATCCCTCATTCTATCACCTTTTTTAGCATGCTTTCCATGATGACAAGAATTTTGTAGTGACATAGAAGGAGACAAATTTGAAATATTTTCATACCTTGGGCTGCAAATAAGATGTTCATCCTCATTTCTTAAAAGAGAGTTCATTGAGATAGCCTCAACAACTCCATTTTTGTGATTCAAAACCCTTGAATTAGGACTATCCAAAATATTCTTCTCAAATGCATACCCATCTACAATGCTACTATGCAAATCAAACAATAGCTCACCATTTGGATGTTCAGAAGATAGTGCATGAATTGGTGCATGTCCATCCATCTTGGGCTCTTCACAACTAACAATAGATGACTTTTCCCCCTCAACTTCATCAATATTTTCCTAATATTTACAATCATTAGAAGTAAAATAAACATCTTCTATTTCCAAACAATTTTTACCTTCAAATTTTATGGTGGATTTCTCCAAGTTTTTCTTCATTTCAATTTCTTGCAAATCTAATTTTTCTTTATGCTCCACCTTCACCATTTCTTCCTTGACCTTTTCTGGTTCTGATGTATCGATCACCTCTTCTAGTTTTTCTTCAACACTTGCTAGTTTTTTCTTCAAAAATATTTTCTTTATTTCTGGATCCTTCATCAATGCTAATAGATTCTTCTGAGATTTTTGAAATTCTTGCATCATTTCCATCATGGATTCCTGAAATGTCTTCATCTTTCTGTATAAAAATTAGCTTTATACCCTACAGGTTGGCAAGATCTTAGCTCTGATACCACTGTAATGTACCCAACTGAAATATTTCAATTTAAAATCAGATCTTGAATTGAATTAATTACTTTCACCGAAAACATACAACAATTTCACCAAGACTAGCAAGCTAGTCTTACACAGAACTAACACCCAAAAGCATGAAACTTCTCCAAAATAGTTTTGCATTGAATTTCTAATGTGATAACATCTAATCAGGTCTGAGACACTAATTTACAATAGCAACAAGCAATATGAGTTTATACAACAATTTTTATGCAAAACCCACAAAACTAAGAACACCGAATAACACCCAAAATCACTGCAAACTCCATAAACTCAATTTATTTGAAATTTCTGTTGTAAACACCTGATAATAGGTCAGATACATCTGATAAACATAACAGCAAACTTCTGCAACAAATAAAATAAAACCCACAACAAACCACTCAAACTACACCGAAATATACACTGGGAAAGTCATTGAACACTGCCAAAATCACCACAACACCTCCCAAATGTGCAAGGAATGATCTCTGGAACCTAGAATAGATGCAAAATAGAAAATATACAGCAACACACATGAAACACAACAGCAGCACCAAACAACACCTCTAGAAGCACCAAAACTGCAACAGAACAACCTGCAAACACAATACTGTAAAACTGCCGAAACTGCACAATCCTTTGAAGCCCAATGCAATCCCTGGATGGAATTACTCTCTATAACCAAAGGTTTTTCATCCTCTGATCACTTGAGACTAATGGGTTTTCGTCCACAAGCCTCTAACTCCAATGGGTTTCCGTCCACTGAAGAAAATCCAAGCACAAGTGCTCAAATTCAGAAATTTGGGTTGTAAAATGATCAAAAAGCCCTTCTGAAAGAAAATACTTGCATATTTATAATAGCTCCAAATTTAAATGTCCCTCTCTTGGAAAATAAATTAAAATAATTTAATTTCCAACACATATCCTCAAATGGTGCTTACGTGTCATAATCCATGCAAGATTCTTGGCTAAAAAAAAGAAATAACTCCCCTCTTACAAGCTATCATAAAATCAACTATTTTTAGGAACCTATCATAAGATCTCCTAAAATCACTCTTGGGAGTTACAATTACACCTCATATTCCCCACTTGTGCAAATAAATTAAAGTATTTAATATTTAATTGCTCCCGAAAATAATAAATCCTTAATTAGCGGGATTACAATTAAAATATTAAATAAAATATTTTCCCTTCTGATTTACATTAGCCCATGGGAAAATAGAAATGGACTAATAATTTCACCAATTTATTTTTACTATAAAGGGGACATAACAGGATTCCATGATTGCATTGATAAATTTTAACATAGTCTAACAACAACCAAACACAATCTAAATTCAATTACCTCAATTGAATCAATACAAACTTTCCATTATATTTTGACATTAGAGAATAACATCAAGAATATGCATTAATGATTACAAGTACAAAATAGTTTACTTATAAGAGGAAATACACATTTTCATTGTTACAAAATCCTTTTTTGACTACATCAGATTACATAATGATTCAACTGATACATAGAACTGATGCAAATAGTACAAACAACTGTCTCCATAAATAGGTACAAGATCTGGGATCTGCTACAAGAAATACATCCTCCTTCCACATGAACCACGGCACTAGAAGACCAATGGAAATAAGCACAACCACCTGACCATGTGGAACCCTGAGGTCCACCCTATTGGAACAATGCAAATAACTGACAGGGGGGGTGAATCAATTATTTTATAACTTTTATCTTTCTTGCTTTCTTTTCTTATCTTAACATTTAGTGCTCTATCAAAACATTGAAGCAAAGACAATCATAAGAACTGAAAAATGAAATCAACACATAACACAAGGATTTTTACGTGGAAACCCTATTAAGGGAAAAACCATGAGGTGACTAACCCAAGATTGTATTCTCTATTAAAAGAATAAGGAGTACAAATTTGGCACTTGCCAATTAGGGCTCATTGCCCGAGCACACTACTCACAAGAGGCACACTGCCTACAAGAGACTCACTGTCTATAGAACTTACAAAAGATAATTAAGTGTTTGAACTGATGAGAAGCATCTACAAATGCAAGAGTTCAATTCCGGTTAGGCACAATATACTGATCTGATGCACTTCACTCTTCCTCTATTCAATGTTGTTATTCAGTCACATACCGAACTTGAATTGTTGTTCTCACACTTATCCTGCTTTTCTTTGCACCTTATTTCTTCACATCTTCAACACACACACTTACATACTAGAATCCATCTGGTATATATATCTGCATCAAGGGTTTCATCAACTTTCTAGTCGGCAACAAGAACACTCAAGATATTTGCAAGTTATTGATCTATCAGCTAAATCCATGCTTGATTTGTGATGCGTATCAAAAGCTTAAGCATAGAATTCATTAATCATGCTGGCCAACAATGTATAATCCCACAAATTGCTTGATCAACACCTTTTACTCATTCAGATTGAAGTATGATACTCTACTAGTCAGTTCTTCCTCTGTCTACTCTACTTGACTGGAACCCAACACTCAAATGCTCATATCTTTTTCTTACTTTATCATCAGAGGCTAAATCTTTGGAATACAGTAGTCTTGATACCCCTCTTGACTTGTCCAAGTCCGTAACTTACTGATTTACACCATCTGAGAGATCCGGACCTGATTGTTGGACCTTGTTACATACTCTGTTCTTGTTCACCAGACCAAAACAATCTTCAATCTGACTTTAGGTATAGGCATACTATGTACTATGGATGTGTGGAATAGACTTTGTTGCCATCAATGACAACACTTATGAAGCCACACAGTGTCTCTTGCCAATAATCTCCCCCTTTGGCATTGATGGCAACACTTAGTAAAAAATGGCTAAGTGTCGTAGTAACTCCCCCTTGGCTGATGCTCTGTCTTTTGCACTATTTTATCAGAGCTCGCCCTTAGTTGGACTCCACATTTTTCACTACTCTTCACTCCCCCTTTGACATCAATGGAAAAGGTTATAATCCACATACCAAAATTTTGCAAAAATTATTCTATACATGGCTGCATAAGTATGTATAAATCATATGTTATACTTACATATACTTAAGTATATTCGCAAAAGTAGTCTTCAACTGTACAAACTTTGTGGCCCAGCTCATCTTCATCCTATCCAAAATGGAGATGTGACCACTCAAAAAAAATACATATGCTTCTGGCCTTCTTAAATCTATTGGATCACTAGTCCAGGCTATGGTCTGAGCATCTATCAAGGCCTCATGCATTGCCTCTAGCTTAGGGATAATTATCCCTCTAAGTTCACCCATTCTATTCATTATGTTCTTTTTTTCTTTGTCCAGCTTCTTTATTTCATTTATGATAACAATAGCCTAGCATTCTTGATTCATTAGAGAGGAAGAAAGGGGGTCAAAATTTTGAACTAGGCTTGACAATTTTCCTTCTTGTTCTTTTACTTTCTCCTCAATGTCTTTTGTCACTTTAGGCCAAGTCAGACAAAATTTGAGTAGGTCCCCACCATCTTTGAGAGCATTTTCAAGGCTCTTTATTCCAATATCTAGAGTTCTCCTATCATTAGCAATAAGTCCTTGCACCTCAGTGAATCTTTTTCCCAGAAACTCCTTCTGGACCTTTGCTTCTGCTAATTTCTCTAGAGATTAAAAATGAGTGTTAACAGAATTTAATAAGTTTTTCAAGTTACTGGATGGTGAGGCTGAAGGATCCTTTTGATAGGATATCATGATCTTCTCCAGCATCCCGGATGCAATCTCCAATAGTTCACAGTCCTCCATGTGAGATTTCAAGATTTTTTCTTTTGCTTTGGCTTGAGCAAAAGATGTTATTTTCATTGTTTGAATTGGGGAGAGAGAGTCAAAATTTAGTGGTCCTTGAAATAGCTCAAGTTCATCCAACTCCATCATTTCTCTGTCTAAGAAGTTCTTCACTGTCTCTCTAGTGTCTCTTGCTGGAGATTGAGAATTCTTTGAAATATTAGAAGAGTCATCATTAGTCTTTTCTGTTTGTTCTTCTTATTTTCCTTTAACCTCTTCTTCTTGAATCTTCTTCTCCTCTCTTCAACCTTCTCCTTCAACTTCAAAGTCTAGAATGTTTGTCATAGCTGCAGTGAGATCTGGAGGAGAGATGTCACCAGTGTTTGCTACTTCATGAACTTCCTCTTCCAGAATAGAGGAATCTAAGTCCTCAGACTTCTCTTCATCTATTTTCTTTAATCCTTCTACATCCTTGTCAAAGAATTCTTCATTGATTACATTTAATCCTTCAACATCCATGGTAGAAGGTTATTCATCTGTTTCCTCTACAATGGGAAGATTGAATCTTTTCAAGGCATTCTAGAGGATATCTTTTGTTTCACTTGCTACTTGGTCAATTTCTCCAAGCATGAGTTTATTCATTCTCACCTTACTCCTGAACTCATCCTTATAGTCCTTGAAAATAATGTCCATTTGTTTTGGAGTGATAGAAGGGTAAAGTTGAATCATTATTTGCTTCTGGATTTCTAAGTATTTAACCATTGCATTCTCTTTTCTCAGCTTAAGTACCTTTTCTAGGCTCTTAGGAATCAATGATATAATTTCAATGAAAGCTTTATTGTAAATGTTCAAGTACCTGAAAGTAGCCTCTTCTAGAATTGTCTTGTCAACATCACTGTATGCATCATAGAACTCAGTCACTAGCTGTAGGTTCCCATCCACAGTAACTGCCTTGATGATGTTATCAATGGAAAGAGCAGGCTTTTCAACAAATTCCTCTGTGTTCTCTTCCTCATTTCTACTAGCAGAGAACTTTCCAAATGTTCTCTTCTTCTTCATTTTCTTGATTTCTTCATTTGATTCTATTTCTTCATCATCCTTATGGATTGTATATGTTCTTGAGGCTTTGGTCTTCATTCTCTTTTCACTTTTTCTAGATGGCTTGACTTCCAGTTTGGTAGCCTTTGAGCTTTTAGGAGTGACAGGTACAGAGCTCTTGGAAGATCTAGTCCGGGAGGAGGCTTGCACCAGAACGTTTCCTTTCTTTTCTTCTTGTCTGTCTTTCTTTGCCTTCTCCATTTTCTCTCTATTTGTATCTACAGCCTCCTTTGATAAGACAAATCTTTTGGCAATTTCTTCAACTTCCTTTCTTACTTTCCTCTTCATCTCCGGCTGTCTTAACTCAACATGTATTTTTATACTTAGCTCTTAAAAGGTGCCAAACCTTTCTACTTCAGTGTCCTTAGGCTGGCTCAGTAGGTGTTTAATATGTAGCTCCAAGATTTTTTCATCGACCTCATATCCCATAGGCATTATCCACACTATTCTTGGCTCAACTGCCTACATTAGGCATTGATCAGTGTCAACCATAAAGAAAACTGCGTCCTTGTATTTCTCAACAATGGACTATGGTATTCTCTCTAGCTTGCATCATGCTCTAGAACTTCTTGAAGTAACCCCAGAGAGCAAAGTTTTGGGCTTGTGCATCACCAAGTCCATACATGTAATATCTGATCTGAATTGCAATGGGTTTATCATTTTGCCAGACCCAACCATTTGATCCAGGTAGCTCATTCATATAATAGAAGAACAGACATAGTATTAGACAACCATATTTAAAGGAATTTTTCTTATCCTTTTTTATCTTCTGTAAGTTTTCCAATAGCTGATTTAGAAGAAGCTCACACAGATCATAATCTGCATCTTCCCTCAACATCTAATATGCAGTATAGATTATTGTACCAGAGACATAATTCTCCCTACTCGAATGGTAGATTTTGTATCCAATTATCATTAAAGCAAACTTGACATCTGGATCTATGATGTCATCTATAATCATTGCTCGTTTGTTAAATTTTGATCCGGTGGCTTCAGTTACCATTTGGTTCTTCACAGATTTGAGTGTGGGTAACCCACCTGATGAATGCAGTCCGGTCACTTCCCTAATGGCATCTTTAGTTATTTTGAATGGCCTCATTAGCCACATAAAATTATCATGCATCCTAGTTAGAACATATCGAACCCAATCGTCTTCTGCAAAACATGGAAAATGTATGTAATGTCTGAAGTGTTTGTCCTGGAGGGCCTTGAATTCAAGTTTGAGTTCAAAATTCTCATTTATTAGTTGTTTGTGATAAATATCCATCAATTTTGAGTCTCCAAATTCTTCAATGTTAGCATGGATATAAACCCTAACATCTTCTACATGCAACACTCCATGCAGAATGCTAGAAAATGCACCCAAGGGATCAACTTCTAGAGATTTGTAAGGGTGTTTCTTAAATTTAGGTCTCAGCCTATCAGAAATATTGACAACCATTGGAGTAGCCATTTTACAAGAGATTTAGAGAGAGATTTTCAGAATGGAAGTACCTTTTCATGCTTTAGGGTTTGAAGCAGGAGCTGAAATGAATCGTTGGTTGAATTCAATTTTTAGTTGAACTTGAGTGAATTGTAGAATCTTCTTTGTAGAGCTCTTCTTTTCTTTTTCATGAGTGCAAGTGTGTAAATAATGATTGAAAGAACCCTTTTATCCTTGCGCAAACCCTAATTTCCTTTTGTGATAAATGCACAACTTAAGTTATCTGGTTGCCCTATTTTGAGAGAGATTTTCTTGAATCACTATGTGAAACTTAGAATTATTGTTTGTGAGGATTGACAACATATCATTTTTTCTTCAATCATGTCATGGGTTCGTAGATCAAAGCATTTCAATTTTGAATCATAGTAGATCTGTTTGTGAAATTTTGCTTTACTAGATAGCTGTCAGAACCGGATTAACTTGAGCTGTTATAAATCTTGCAAAACTCCATATGGACCTTTCACATTTTGACTGAAGGTTATTTGGAGGTTTTTCTGAGAACCTTTCAATCCACAACATCAAATATTTACTCAATGTGTCAAATTTAGGCACTAGCTGACTGGCTAAGGGAAATTATTTTTCTCTGTGACTCCCCCTGAGCCAGAGCTCACTTTTTAGTTTCTGGAAGGAATATCAGCACCAGATTCTAGTGTGGATCCATCCCTAGTATTTACTATACTCTTCTTTACCTAAATCTTGCTCATCTCCTTTTGAACTTCATCCACATTCACTTTACCTTTGCCCTTATCTTGTTTCTGATTATGTTCCACCAAACCTTTTCTATCCTAATTTCTGCTTCTGCAGAATTTGGCAATATGACCAGATCTATTATAATTGTAACATACAACATTTCTTTGCTTATTTGATCGATATCCTCTTGATCTGCATTGATTAGCCATATGTCCCATTCTATTGCATGAAAAGCATCTACCATTGAATGAATTGTTTATTTGCATATTTCTGCATTCATGAGATTTGTGACCATACCTTTTACAATTGAAACATTGTCCAGAGAAGGACGGATTATTTTGATTCATTCTCCTCCTGCACTGAGTTGCTTTATGACCAAAATTGTTGGAATTGAAGCAATATCCATTGAAGGATGGATATCTTTGAGCATTTGGTTGCCTTACCGAAGGTCTTCTAGGCCTGTTTCTTTGACTTCCTGATCCAAAGTTCTTCTGACTGGATCCAGAGATTTCACCTTTCTCATATCCCAAGCCACGCTTATCATCTACCCTCTTTTAGTTTTCAAGAAGAACTTCAAGTTGGGCTGAGCTTATCTTGAATTTTTCTTTGTATTCATTTGCAGTTTGAAGATCTTGTTTAAGAGTGTCTATCTGATTCTCAAGTTGTTCTTCATTGTCTCTAGCTTCTTCAAGATCAGATTCAAGATGCCTGATTATTCTATCCATTTTGTGGCAGTCCTCTATTTTCTCCTTGAGGGATTGTTTTAGATTATCTTCAATCTTTCTTTTTTCTTCAATTTCTTGGGTGAATCTCATAACCACTGATTCCATTTCATGCCTTACCATAATGACTTCTTTTGACAGCGTCTCACATAGCTTATTTTTCTCATTTAGATCTTCATTAGTATCATTGACTTCACTCTGATTGGCTAATTTTTGAAGTAGTTCCTTTCTCTTTTCCACAGAGATACTAAGTTTTTTGTTTTATCTCATTTATGAATTCATCAGCTTCTTTGAGTCTTTCTCTCAAATTATTGACTTCAGAGTGAGATTGTTCAAGATCATCCATGGCAGACTAAAGTTGTTCCTTCATACCATATGCATCCATTGCAATTCCCAGATCTTCCTCAAGCTATTAGGATTTGTTTAGAGGAACTCAGCTCTAATACCAATTGTTGGAACAATGCAAATAACTGAGAGGGGGGGTGAATCAGTTATTTTATAACTTTTATCTTTCTTGCTTTCTTTTCTTATATTAACATTTAGTGCTCTATCAAAACATTAAAGTAAAGACAATCATAAGAATAGAAAAATGAAATCAACACATAACACAAGGATTTTTATGTGGAAACCCTGTTAAGGGAAAAACCATGGGGTGACTAACCCAAGATTGTATTCTCTGTTAAAAGAATAAGGAGTACAAATTTGGCACTTGCCAATTAGGGCTCACTGTGCGAGCATGCTGCTCACAAGAGGCACACTGCCTACAAGAGACTCACTATCTAAAAAACTTACAGAAGATAATCAAGTGTCTGAACTGATGAGAAGCATCTACAAATGCAAGAGTTTAGTTCTAGTTAGGTACAATATATTGATCTGATGCACTTCATTCTTCCTTTGTTTAATGTTGTTATTCAGTCACATACCAGACTTGAATTGTTGTTCTCACACTTATCCTACTTTTCTTCACACCTTATTTCTTCACATCTTCAATACACACACCTACATGCTAGAATCCATCTAGTATATATATCCGTATCAAGGATTTCATCAACTTTCTAGTCGGCAACAAGAACACTCAAGATATTTGCAAGTTATTAATCTGTCAGCTAAATCCATGCTTGATTTGTGATGTGTATCAAAAGATTAAGCATAGAAGTCATTAATCATGTCATCCAACAGTGTATAATCCCACAAATTTCTTGATCAACATCTTTTACTCATCTGGATTGAAGTCTGATACTCTTCCGGTTAGTTCTTCCTCTATCTACTCTGCTTGACTGGAACCCAACACTCAGATGCTCATATTTTTTTCTTGCTTTATCACCGGAGGCTAAATCTTTGGAATACAGTAGTCATGATACCCCTCTTGACTTGTCCAAGTCCGCAACTTATTGATTTACACCATCTAAGAGATCTGGACCTGATTGTCAGACCTTGTTACATACTATGTTCTTGTTCACTGGACCAAAACAATCTTTAATCTGACTTCCAGTTTAGGCATACTATGTACTGCAGATGTGTGGGATAGACTTTGGTGCCATCAATGACAACACTTATGAAGCCACACGGTGTCTCTTGCCAACACACCCCCTCTGCTAGGAGATAACAATAAGGTCCTAAGCATGAAATAGGCATGAAACAATAGACTAATAGATGCAAGGACTATTCTGAATGTCAACACAACATAGTCATAATGAACATCACAAGTACACAACCCTAACTTCAAGGGGAAAAACACAAATCAAGAGGAAGAATGACACAAAAGGGAATGCTAGACTGTAGTAGGGAAGAGTGTCATCGCATGGTCCTGCATGGGTTACCCTGACAATCTTTCACTAGACACCAGCCCCCATCTATGGTTACCTTGATAGTCTCTCACTAGACGTCAGCTCCATAGGATGACACCTGCAGAATCAACATTCCTTTCATGAAGACAAGGAAGTTGGTGTTGCCAACCAGGCTTTCTCATCCCATCCTTAGTCTGAACTAGCACTTTAGGCATGGGTGAGGAATCCAATTATCTTGTTTACCCTGAATTACTACCATGCCCCCTAGATTTATTATTAGATTATCACTTGATTATCCACTTTCAATAGGTTACCCTTACAGTCACTTTGGGCACCGACCCCTCACTGAAAGCAACTCCCCCATCTGCATCTAGAAGATCCTATCAAGTAGTTAGATATCCTCACAATGACAAGTCTAAGAACAATGCGAGGTATTTCCCTTCTCGCATGCATATCATGGCTTCTACAAATAACTCTTAAACATGTCGATTAACAATATCCTTCCTTATTAACCAAGACTTCATGCAAGGATAAGAAACATTACATTCCCAACTTTATTATCTTATGACCATACATAAAGCCAAAATGAACATCCTAGGCCTCCATAATAAAACCCATTAACTTACACATCTACCTCCAAACATCTAAAAACATTGGTATAATTACAATCTCACACTAAACAAACAACCTATAGTTACATTTGTTAAACTCAAGTCTCAACCTCAAATGCTATAAAAGATTTAATATTAGTTATCATTCACAATTAATTAACCAATCAATCAATCTAGATTTAAAAACTCCTATAATGAAAATTATAAATAATTTCTAAATCAAGATTCATAAAATAATAGTAACAAAGATTTTAAAATCAAATTTAAATCCACATTTAAAATTTATACTAATGGATTTCTATTAAATAAAATAACTAAATTTAACTCTAATAATTTAAATATTCTAATTGATAGTTTTTTTTTAATAACATAATCTATACTTATAGAGATACTATTCAGGTTTATTTTAATTAGAGTATTATTAAGAGATATAAAATTTATGCTCAATTTTAATTTAGTGGATTATCCTAAAGGAATAAATGAAACTTACTAATCCAAAACAAGTTTTCTAAAATCAATTTTTCTTTCTATTTCCAATACTAAACTTGCTCCTTGATTTCCTATATAGCCGATTTCTAAAACCATTCTAACTAAGGATTTCACATGCTAAAATTAAATTGGCTGACTAAATATAGGCTGCTACTATAGGAAGCTTTGTCTCATGAAGTATTTGGGTTTCAATTCATGCATGAAATGGATTTGTCATTGAAGTTTGTGTATTTTTGACAAGTGCGATGCAAAAGTTTAGGCTAATAACATCTCTGGTTCTTATATTGTTTACGGATTATTTAAAAAAAGGAGTTGCTAAGGAACGCGCAGCCATGATCTAGATTGTACATATTTTGGACAGTCTAAATTAAATAATAATATACACAGCTACATTTTCCTATTGCGAAGAGATACACAACTATGTTTTCACAGTGCCAAAAGATTACACGGCTTAGGAAAATCTAAATTAGCATTTCCATTCATTAGATACATGCAGAGGGGATAATTACATAGCCACATTCACTCTGGAGATCATGGTTTAAGAAGGAATCAAAGAGATCCTTGATTAGGTTGAAATACAGCGTGCAACCTATTGAATGTCTGTTGCATGTAATGGTTGTCAATGGGACACTTGAAAGGCATATCAAATGAGTGTGAAAACTTCTAGTAGAGGTGCTTAGGTGTATGGAAAACATGCCAACATAGTAAGGAAATTAGCATTGCACACTTGGTTACGCCATAAGATTCATTATTTAGGCTATTAAATAACATTTAATCAAATCTACTATGAGAGAGAATGAAGAGGAGTGTGATGCATGCAGGATAATCACAAGATGGATTTGTTTGTAAAGCAAATTAACTTTTAGATGGTAGCAAGGCACACAACTATTGGGGGGAGGAATGAATCTAATGAATTCGTCTGTGGAATGTGTCGATTGCAGTACACGATGGACATTCCCGAAATGCAATGAATACATGGTATACATAGATAACGTTTGGTGAAGAGATTGCATCAAAACATGTTTGGCATCAGGAATAGGGTATGGTTATCTATAAATCAAATTGGCCTGATAAGGAATAAAAGATAATAATAATACTCTGATAGCCAAATGTGTAGCAATGATAGACGAAGAACTGCTAGGGTAAAATTATTTTATATGGGCACACCTCATTGAGAACTATGACATAGAAAATGCATTGACTAGAAGAATAAAGGTGTGCTCACTCTTTAACAGCTTGATTGCCTTGCTATCTTGACAATACCCCTAAAAATTATCCAGAAAAACTAATCCTAAATGATGAAAAAATATGAGAAGTTTCTATAAGGAAATCAAATGTAGCATACACACACATTGGAGATTCATTGCAATGTTGAAAAGACAACAGAGATAAGATACATAACTAATAGAACCTATATCCAATGCTTGACGGTTTGAAGGGTTTTCCCGTAGAATTAGAATTTTTCTCCTCAAAACTAGTGTTTTCAAATTTCTTTTCTAGAAGACCCAGAAAACCATCCCCTCAAATTTCCTAAGAACCCCCGCTAATATTTCCCCCAAAAAACATAAAATAGTATTATCAATAAATTCATTTACCCGTTAAAACCACCCACTACCTCCATAATTCCTCACTCAATAGAAATTCATTTAATACACAATCAGGCATGAAAACTTCATTTTAATTCATTTTGGTATTTATTACCAATATGACAACTCACAACTATTTATTAATCTATGATTACAATATAGTGTCTTATATAACTACACAAAAGTAAATTTATTCACTAAATAAGATATTAAATGTTTATAAATTATTTATTATTATTATTTTCTATTAGAATTAATAAGTTAATTCCCATTTGAAAACAAATACTTAATATACCTCAAAATTAGTATTATTTATTTATCAAGATGGATTAATAATTTCTATTGAATGAAACAATTAACCTAAGCAAACATCACCTTGATAAGCTACAAACCAACATTACCTGACGACAACTCATTAACAAACAACAGAGACTTACAATCATGTCCAAACTAACCTTATTGATAGGACACAGGGTTGAGGACTCATCCTCTTCGAGAATGATGACAACTGAGGGACCTTATGTTATCCTCATTCCACAATTTTCCATTAGTGTTAAGGCATGCTCAGACCTATCAATTTAGGTGGAGTCGATGCTTGGTACCTATAACCTGCAGCAACAATACGATCGAGCACACACACATAATCATCTAGTCAGCCACATCATTAAGGGAAATCACAGTGTAGCAAGGTGCTCAAACATGAGTAATGTGACATTGTCCCCTTTCACAAAACACATCAACAAGTAACCACATCATGCATATTCATCAGTACTAAACAACTAGATAAAACATCATCAGATAGTCGCATAAAGCACATAGTAAGATTGATCCACATAGTCAATTAAGTCCATAACTGATCACATCATAAATATAAAACACCAATAATAAAGCATCAATAAGTGTCATCATAAAAGTAGGTCTACATCGATAGGTATCATCAACTACATCAAAATAGTAAGTCTATCATCATCAATATGTCATAATGTCTAGATCAAAGAAGCAACTATTAGTCTATCAGAAAGAAAAAATGAGGGGCACTACATCCTCCCCCCCAAAATTAGGCTTACTCCTGGAAGCCTATAAACAAGTATGGATAAAGCTCTCAGACTCAGGATGCATCCTCCAAGGTAGCTAAAGACTCATCATTCAGATCCCACTGGACCCTGACCTGCTCCATGTTTCTGCCCCTGAGTGCAAGTCTCCTGTGGTGCAAAAGGCCTACAGGCTCCAAATCCAACTATCCGTCCTCTACTTGTAAGGCATTATAGTCAAAAACATGAGCAATATTTGGATAATATGGCCTAAGAAAGGAAACATGAAACACATCATGGATGCATGATAAACTGTGTGGCAGAACAAGACGATACATGACAAGACCGATCCTCTCCAAGACCTCGAATGGCCCAACAAAACGTGGTGTGAGCTTAGAGCCTTTTCCATAATGGATTGGGCTCTTTCATGGACGTACACGCAAAAACACCTAATCACCAACCGAAAACTGCCGATTGACCCTATAGGCATCTGCATATTTCTTCTACCTATCCTACGCTGCCACCAAAGGCTCTCTAATACAATCAACCTACTGCTCCATCTCCCCAAGCATATCTAGTTCAAGGAGAACTTTGTCCTCAAGGCAATCCCAACTTAGTGGGGTCCGACAAGGATGACCATATAAACCCTTGAAAGGAGACATGCCAATAGAACTATGATATCCATTATTATATGCAAACTCCTTCAGGTGTAAGTAATCCTCCTAGTGGTTCTGCTGATCCATGACATACATCCTTAGCATATCCTCAAGGACCTGATTAACCCTCTTGGTTTGCCCATTAGTCTCCAAATGGTAAGCTGAACTGAAGTTCAACTAAGTCCCCAATGCATGCTATAAGGACATCCAAAGAGCTAAAGTGAACACTAGATCTCTATTAGAGATGATCCTACGAGGAATCCCATGCAATCTAACGATGTCCTCCATGAATATTTTGGCCACAAAAGAAGTATTATATGAAGACCAAATAGGAGAGAAGTGTGCCACTTTAGTCAACCTATCCACAGTGACCATAATGGCATCATGACGATAAGAAGATATAGGCAACTTGACTATAAAGTCTATAGAAATAATGTCCCATTTCCATTTAGGGACAAGATGCGGCTGCAAAAGACCTGTGGCAGGCTGATGTTCTCTCTTAAACCTTGGACACTCAAGACATCTTGAGACAAAATCAGTGATATCCCTCTTCATTCCAACCCAAAAATACAACTGATGGAGATCTGTGTGCATCTTCTTAACACCTGGATGTGTTGAGTAGGGTACCCGATGTGCCTCTAACATAATTAGGGTATGAAGACCCTCTACAATGGGAACATAGATGCAACCCAAATGCCATAAGAGACCATCTGACTCAAGAGAATAACTGGAAAATCTACCCTCTAAGTTTCTACCTGACTCAACCTCTAACTTCACTTCATGATACCAGTTATCGATAGGAAGTGCTGTAAGAATCTGACCTCTCAAATCTATTGTAAGAGTGACTGCTAAAAGCTCATGTCTCTGTCGACTAAGAGGATTTGCCACTACATTATCCTTACCCTAGATATACTTCACCTTAAAATCATACTCACACAAGAACTCCATCCACCGCCTCTGCCTCGCATTCAGGTTTGGCTACATAAATATATACTATAAACTATGGTGATCACTATGCAGCTCAAACTGATGCCCCAAAAGAAAATGCCTCCATCTCACCAAGGCATGCACAATGGAGGCTAACTCCAAATCATGCGTGGGATAGGTCAAATCATGATCCTTGAGTTTGTGAGACTCATAGGCTATCATGCAACCATCCTACATCAAAATTGCTCCTAGACCCTCCAAAGATGCATCAGTACACACTATAAAGTCTCTGATATGATCAGGAACTACCAGAATGGGTGCACTAGTCAACCTCTCCTTGAGAGTCTAAAAGGCTATCTAACATTGCTCTGACCAAACAAACTTCTTCCCTTTCTTCTAAATAGAAGTAATGGAGTGAGCTATCCTTGAAAACCCTTCCACAAACTATTGATAATAGCCTGCTAAACCCATAAAACTGTGAACCTCTAAAACATTAGTGGGCGTAGGCCAATCCATAATGGCTTGGATCTTCTAAGGATCCACGACAATACCTTCACCAAAAATGATGTGACGCAAATATCTCACCTCTATCTAAAAGAATTCACATTTTGCCAAATTTACATATAGTTGATTCTCTCTCAGACACTGCAATACCTGTCGCAAATGCTCCTTGTGCTCCTGCATAGTCCTCGAATAAATCAATATGTCATCCAAGAACACAAGGACAAATCTATCGAGATAGGTGCAAAATACACCATTCATCAGGTCATAAACATAGAAGGTGCATTCGTCAACTTGAATGGCACAACAGTAAACTCATAGTGCCCATAGCAGGTGCGAAATGCTGTCTTATGAATGTCTGCCTCAAAGATGCACAATTGATGATACCCTGACTTAAGGTCAATCTTTGATAACACCTTAGCCCCCTTAATCTGATCAAAGAGATCATCAATCTGCGGCAAGCGATATCTATTCTTCACAGTCACCTTATTTAGCTGTCAATAATCTATACATAGCCAAAGGGATCCATCCTTTTTCTTCACAAAAATAACAGGTGCCCCCCAAGGAGAGACACTAGGGTGAATGAATCCCTTTTCTAACAACTTGTCTAACTGCAATCGAAGCTCCTTAAGCTCCTGAGTGGTCATCCAATATGGAGCTCGTGAAATTGGCTTTGCTCTAAGAACAAGATATATCCTAAAATCAATGTCACGCTTAGGTGGCATCCCCAAAATCTCACTGGGAAAAACATCTGCATACTCCCTAAGGATAGGATGATCATCTAGAGATGTCTCTTGACTCTCCCCTAACTCCAAATCATTAAGTATCATGACAAACAACTGACAACCCTGATGCAAACATCTCTTCATCTGCATGGCAGAGATCATACGCAAGGAGATGGGTCTTTGAATGCCAACTACCTCCACCTCACTACCAAAATCATCCATACACCTCACTGACTTACATTGGAAATCTTACCTCCACCTCACTACCAAAATCATCCATACACCTCACTGACTTACATTGGAAATCTATCACTGCTCAATGAGCATCTAACCAATCCATACCCAACACTATATCATAAGATCCAAGGGGTATGGTGTAGAGATCTACTGTGGTAGATAGAGGACCAATCCTCAACTCACACCCATACACTAGGGATTCTACCACTACTTTAGCCCCAGAGGCCAATTCGACCTGCCACCTAACATCTAACTTTGTTGCCACTAATCCACAATGCTCCACTAAAGAAAGAAATGAATGAATCAAAAGCACTAGAGGCAAAAAGAATGGAAATACCAATATCTTGCAACATACCAAAAGTCTGCACAACTATGCCCTAATGCTCTACCTGGCAGTTATCAACTACTACAAACACTCTGTGCGGCCTGCCTAATCACCTACCATTGGCTTTGAAGCTGCCAGCCTATAACGAAATCCTGCAGCGTTCTTATATGGACACTACCTGGCTATATGGCCCTACTGGCCGTAAGAGAAACATCTTGTACCTCTACCAAATCCTCCACCACCTGAGAAAGCATTAGACTACTGGAAACTACCTTTACTAACTATAGACTGTGAGCTCTGAGCTAGCTGATTAGTACGATTACACTTGTTTGGCTGCCAAGATCGATCTTTCCTAGATTGGAATCTATTACCCTGCTGAGGCTGAGAATTCTTTGGTTTTGACTGGGGATACTACTACTGCTATCTACCCTCCGTGGGTACATGATGACCTCTAGAAGAACCTGCTACCTGAGACTGACCACCATGAGACCTAAAGCCTACAGAAGGTGCACTACCAATATGCACACCTGTATGACCTCCAAGAGCCATCGCCAAATTCTCCTCTACTAACTAAGCCTTCTCAACTACCACCTCCATGGTCTTAGGCTCAAAAACTCAAACTCCTCCACTAATACAGGCATTCAAGCCCCTAATGTAGTGCTGCACTAACATAGCCTCATAATCACCAATGCTTGCATACTGCTTAAGCTCATGAAATCTACGCTCATACTACTCTACTGACAAGGCCATTTGTCTCAACTCATGGAACTCATTACCAAGACGTTGCTTCTAGTGATCCGATAGGAAACAAGCTTTGAATCTCTCCAAAAATAACTCCCAAGAAACTGTATCAATATCCAAGTGTAACTTCTGCTCCTCTAATCGCCACCATGTAGAAGCAAAACCTCTAAGATGCATGATGGCACATCATGCCTTGGTGCTACTACCATACGGATGCATGGAAAAACACCTACCCAAATATATCAACTAGGTTTCTTCCTCCAAACCACTACCAGAACCATAAAAAGTGGGAGGGTGTGCCCTCAAAAGATCTCTCATGTCGCCTACCAAGATAGCCTTCTGTTCTGCTGTCATCTCTCTCCTTCTAGGAGACCTTTATCTTACCCTTGACCCACCGGCTGATCTACCTCCTATCTAGAACCTAGGTGGGCAAGGACCTCCTCAAGTAGGTGACACAACTAAGATCCCTCAGGCTGACCCTGATTCTCTGCATTCTGACCCCTGCCTTCCTAAGCACTCTCATGAGGGAAACTAGGAGGAGGCATACCACCACCACCTCTTCCACATCCTCTACCTCGACCTCTACCCCTAGGCATCTTCCTACACACACACACCACCAAAGAACAACCTTAGTTCATAAGGTAAGGAAAACAAAAGGGAAAAAACATAATCTATAGAGTTTAAGTACTAGGACAACATAATGGGCTCAATTACAACCAGAGTAACCAGTGTTTAAACCCCTCTCTGATACCAAATGTAATGTCCCGCCATGAAACCCTAGAGATAAGCTTAATTATGCAATGTAAAAAGGGCAATTTTTAAAAAAAAAAATGAAATGGTAACGAAAAGTAAACATAAGTCTATAAAACAATTGAGTTAAGCTATCACCTCTAGGGATTCCATGACTGCATTGATAAATTTTAACATAGTCTAACAACAACCAAATATAATCTAAATTAAATTACCTCAATTGAATCAATACAAACTTTCCATTATATTTTGACATTAGAGAATAACATCAAGAATATGCATTAATGATTACAAGTACAAAATAATTTACTTACAAGAGGAAATACACATTTTCATTGTTACAAAATCCTTTTTTTGACTACATCAGATTACATAATGATTCAACTGATACATAGAACTTATGCAAATAGAAAAAGCAACTATCTCCATAAATAGGTACAAGATCTAGGATCCGCTACAAGAAATACATCCTCCTTCCACACGAACCATGGCACTAGAAGACCAATGGAAATAAAGACAACCACCTAACCATGTGGAACCCTAAGGTCCACCCCCATGCTAGGAGATAACAATAAGGTCCCTAGCATGAAACAGACATGAAGCAATAGACTGATAGATGCAAGGACTATCCCAAGTGTCAACACAACATAGTCATAATGAACATCACAAGTACACGACCCTAACTTCCAAGGGAAAAACACAAATCAA
This sequence comes from Cunninghamia lanceolata, assembly GCA_027924645.1. Classification (NCBI taxonomy): domain Eukaryota; kingdom Viridiplantae; phylum Streptophyta; class Pinopsida; order Cupressales; family Cupressaceae; genus Cunninghamia; species Cunninghamia lanceolata. Next base: position 10,904,025 of record BSBN01000534.1, on the reverse strand, counting down.
GAGGAAGAATGACACAAAAGGGAATGCTAGACTATAGTAGGTAAAAGTGTCATCACATGGTCCTGCATGGGTTACCCTGACAGTCATTCACTAGATGCCAGGCCCCATCAATGGTTACCCTGACAGTCTCTCATTAGACACCGGCCCCATAGGGTGACACATGTGGAACCAACATTCCTTTCATGAAGACAAGGAAGTTGGTCTTGCCAACCAGGCCTTCTCATCCCATCCTTAGTCTGAACTAGCACTTTAGGCATGGGTGAGGAATCCAATTATCTTGTTTACTGTGAATTACTACCCTGCCCCCTAGATTTATTATTAGATTATCACTTGATTATCCACTTTCAATAGGTTACCTAGACAACCACTTTAGGCGCTAGCCCCTCATTGAAAGCCACTCCCCCATCTGCATCTAAAAGACACTATCAAGTACTCAGATATCCTCGTAATGACAAGTCTAAGAACAATGCGAGGTATTTCCCTTCTCACATGCATGTCATGGCTTCTAGAAATAACTCTTAAACAAGTTGATTAACAATATCCTTCCTTATTAACCAAGACTTCATGCAAGGATAAGAAACATTACATTCCTAACTTTATTATCTTATGACCATACATAAAGCCAAAATGAAGGTCCTAGGCCTCCGTAATAGAACCCTTTAACTTACACATCTATCTCCAAACATCTAAAAACATTGGTATAATTACAATCTCACACTAAACAAACAACCTATAATTACATTTGTTAAACTCAAGTCTCAACCTAAAATGCTATAAAAGAGTTAATATTAGTTATCATTCACAATTAATTAACCAATCAATCAATCTAGATTAAAAAACTCCTATAACAAAAATTATAAATAATTTCTAAATCAAGATTCATAAAATAATAATAATAACAAAGATTTTAAAATCAAATTTAAATTCAAATTTAAAATTTATACTAATGGATTTCTTTTAAATAAAATAACTGAATTTAACTCTAATAATTTAAATATTCTAATTGATATTTTTTTTTAATAACATGATTTATACTTACAGAGATACTATTTAGGTTTATTTTAATTAGAGTGTTATTAAGAGATATAAAATTTATGCTCAATTTTAATTTAGTGGATTATCCTAAAGGAATAAATGAAACTTACTAATCCAAAACAAGTTTTCTAAAATCAAATTTTCTTTCTATTTCCAATACTAAACTAGCTCCTTGATTTCCTATACAGCTGATTTCTCAAACCATTTTAACTAAGGACTTCACATGCTAAAATCAAATTAGCTGAGTAAATATAGGTCTCTACTATAGGAAGCTTTGTCTCATGAAGTATTTGGGTTTCGATTCATGCATGAAATAGATTTGTCATTGAAGTTTGTGTATTTCCAACAAGGGTGATGCAAAAGTGTAGGCTAATAACGTCTCTGGTTCTTATATTGTTTGTAGATTATTAACAAAAAGGAGTTGCTAAGGAATGTGTGGCCATGATCTAGATTGCACATATTTTAGACAGTCTATTTAGTAAATAATAATATACACAACTACGTTTACCTATTGCAAAGAGATACACAGCTACGTTTTCATAGTGTCAGAAGATTACATGGCTTAGTAAAATCTAAATTGGTGTTGCCATTCATTGGATAACTGCAGAGGGGATAATTACATAGCCACATTCACTCTGGAGATTGTGGTTTAAGAAGGAATCAAAGAGATCCCTGATTAGGTTGAAATATGGCATGCAACCAATTGAATGTCTGTTGCATGTAATTGTTGTCAATGGGATGCCTAAAGGGCATATCAAATGGGTGCAAAAACTTCCAGCAGAGTTGCTTAGGCGTATGGAAATAAAAGGTAACTCAAAGTCAAATCGAGGGTGACTTCAACATGCCAGCATGGTAAGGAAATCAGCATTGCACACTTGGTTATGCCATAAGATTCATTATTCAGGCTATTAAATAACATTTAATCAAATCTGCTATGAGAGAGAATGAACAAGAAATTAGATATGTAACAAAGTGCCTCTAAGGAGTGCAATGCATGCAGGATAATCACAAAATGGATTTCTTTGTAAAGCAAATTAACTTTCAGATGGTAGCAAGGCACACGACTATTGGGGGGAAACAACTCTAATGAATTTGTCCATGGAATGAGTCGATTGTAGTATAAATGGACATTCTTGAAATGCAATGAATACATGGTATACACAGATAAGGTTTGGTGAAGAGATTGCATCAAAACATGTTTGGCATCAGGAACAGGGTATGGCTATCTATAAATCAGATCGGCTTGATATTTAGTTAGGAATAAAAGATAATAATAATACTCTAATAGCCAAATGTGCAGTAATGATAGACCAGGAACTACTAGGGCAAAATTGTTTTATATGGGCACACCTCATGGAGAACCATGACATAGAAAATGCATTGACTAGAAGAATAAAGGTGTGCTCACTCTTTAACAGCTTGATTGCCTTGCTATCTTGACAATACCCCTAAAAATTATCCAGAAAAACTAATCCTAAATGATGAAAAAATATGAGAAGTTTTTATAAGGAAATCAAATGCAACATACACACACATTGGAGATTCATTGCAATGTTGAAAAGACAACAGAGATAAGATATAGAAATAATAGAACCTGTATCCAATGCTTGATGATTTGAAGGGTTTTCTCGCAGAATTAGAATTTTGCTCCTCAAAACTAGTGTTTTCAAATTTCTTTTCCAGAAGACCCAGAAAACCATCCCCTCAAATTTCTTGAGAACCCCCACTAATATTTCCCCCAAAAAACATAAAATAGTATTATCAATAAATTCATTTACCTGTTAAAACCACCCACTACCTCCATAATCCCTCACTCAACAGAAATTCATTTAATACACAGTTAGACCAAATTCCAAATTAATTTTCATTTTCAACTAGGCATGAAAACTTCTTTTTAATTCATTTTGGTATTTATTACCAATATGACAACTCACAACTATTTATTAATCTATTATTACAATATAGTGTCTTATATAAATACACAAAAGTAAATTTATTCACTAAATAAGATATTAAATGTTTATAAATTATTTATTATTATTATTATTATTATTATTATTATTTTCTATTAGAATTATTAATTTAATTCCCATTTGAAAACTTATACTTAATATACCTCAAAATTAGTATTATTTATTTATCAAGATGGATTAATAATTTCTATTGAATGAAACAATTAACCTAAGCAAAAATCACCTTGATAAGCAACAAACCAACATTACCTGACAACAACTCATTAACAAACAACAGAGACTTACAATCATGTCTAAACCGACCATACTGACAGGACACAGGGCTGAGGACTCATCCTCTTCAAGAATGATGACAACTAAGGGACCTTATGTTATCTTCATTCCACAATTTTCCATTGGTGTTAAGGCACGCTCAAACCTATCAATTTAGGTGGAGTCAATGCCTGGTACCTGCAACCTATAGCAATGAAACGGTCGAGCATGCACACACACAGATAATCATCTAGTCAGACATATTATGAAGGGAAATCACAACGTAGTAGGGTGCTCAAACATGAGTAATGCGACACTGTCCTCTTTCACAAAATAGATCAACAAGTAACCACATCATGCATATTCATCAGTACTGAACAACTAGATAAAACAACATCAAATAGTCACATAAATCACATAGTAAGATTGATCCACATAGTCAATTAAGTCCATAAGTGATCACATCATAAACATAAAACACCAATAATAAAGCATCAACAAGTGTCATCATAGTAGTAGGTCTACATCAATAGGTATCATCAACTACATCAAAATAGTAAGTCTATCATCATCAATATGTCATAATGTCTAGATCAAATAAGCAACTATCAGTCTATCAGAAAGCAAAAATGAGGGGCACTAGATTTCTACTACATGTCTCTTTGTCATTTTTAATTTTTTCCTAAGAAATGATGTGTTTTCCCCTTTCCTATTGATTCACCCTAACATGAATGGCATCTACTCCAATAAATGAATAACTAGTGGAAGTGACAAATGAGTCATTTTTTCTTTTTGTTCATCTTTCTCTTCCATGACAGCTTTCTTTGAGACTTTTTTCTTTTTTATTTGATGTGTGTAAGTGCCTCAAAACCCTAAGAAGATCATTTTCCATATTTTTGTTGAAGAGCCTATAGATATAAGATTTTATCTTGTATGAGGGCATATCCTTATTTTCACTCTAGAGTTGTAAATCTTCATGCAAGACAGACAAAAGAACTTGATTAACATAGAACCAACTATTATAAATCATCTCAAGCATTAGAGGAATGAAGACACCAAACTACATAGGTCTATGTTTCTTCAAATAAATTGCAAACAACATCTAAAAAGTCTCTAAGCTTCTCTATTAAAATTTGTTCACAAACTTCTACTCTTGTAGGAACAACTTTCAAACCTATTTTCCTTATCTTTGTCTTCAAATCATTTGTCAACATCCTTCAAAAAAGGAGAACCTATAGGAAGGAAATAAGAAATAAAGATGAGAAATATAGGCCCCTGAGGATAATTCCATTAATTACAAATCTTGGGTTCTTGGCAATTTCAAATATCGAGGTGTTTGAAGTTGCCTACTCTCTTTATAATTTTAGTAGATTAATTTGTTTAATGTCTTTAAATTTTTAGTGTAGATTAAAATAAAAAAGGTGTAGGAAAAATTTCCCTCCCAGTTTGTAACAATTTGACACATTGCTTGGATTTAGACTTGAGTTAGATTTTATACTTCTATAGATTAACTTGAATTTCAACTCATTTCTTGCAAGTTCTTTTACAAAGAAACACTATCAAATTCAAAATGTTTCAAAACTATTGCAAACACATCAATCGAGGCTAAAAAACTCAAGTGCAACTCAAGTATTCAATGTACAAAATCAAAGAAGCAATCAATCAAAGTGAAGACAATCCTTTTCACATTAAAATGAGTAGGAAACCACCTTTATTTTAGGTAATCAAGTAACACTTTCATGCAAAACAAAGAGAAGAATAAATTCATTTATAATTATTTGCATGCATAGACATTCCTAGCTTGTTTTCCTATTAAAGAATTTGAATTATAAAAGGGAGAAGAACCATATTCTATCATCTTTATAGTATTTGCATTCTAGTGAATTAATTCTATTCAATCAATTAAAAAGTAAAATGCACCCAAAAAAGAAACTAGTTAATTTTATTGCATGCATGTTAGAGTAAATTTTCTAAACATAAAACTGCAAACAAAGGCAAAAATTGTCTTGGACTTTTATTTCATGCATATTATTCACTTCTTCTTAAAACTCCATTTTAAATTGCATTCAAATCAAAAAGGAAAAATTAATTATTTTAGTTATGATTATTCTTTACATGTGTGTTAGTTGGATTAGAAAATTTTATTTTAGCAATGTTATACACTTGAAACAATTGAAAAGCACAAAAACACCAAAAAACCAAATAGCACTCCAAAAAGAAAAAAAAATATAAACATTAGGACTAGGGCCTAAATTTTATGGTTGTATGAGACTATCAAAATTTATATAGGATTATGATGATATATATAGTTTATATATAATTTTTTTTATATTAATATATGATATATATAGTTTATAATGATTATATATAGTTTATACATAATTTTATTTATATTTGCATTTGATCTAGAAAGCTCCCAAACATGGATTTTGAATCACACAACCAAACAATTTAATTTAAAATAAACATAAATTAGCAACTTGCTAACAAACCCAAACTTTCTTAAGCATTTGAGTAATTTAGGGAACTTTCACTCATCCATTCTTCACACCCATATACACTTGGGCATTTTAAGCCCATGTGTGTCTAGTAATGAGAATGGACTAAGTTGAGGTAACTCTAAGTGAACTAAGAGAAGTATTAGCTCTCACCACCACAAAATCTTTCCATAAAGAAATTGCCTTAGAAATCACTAAACAAGAAAATAAATGTACAATAGCCATCAAGTCAGAAATTTAAGAAGCCCATTTAGATATAGAAAGTATTCATGTAAAAATTACTCTTGAAAATGCTCACCAAGAACTTTATAACACACAAATAGAAGTGATGTGGCACTTAATGGAACTACAACTCAACAACACTACTATCCACAAGGAACCATTTCCTCTTCAAGGGTCAAATCCCACAAGAATATTAATTGTCCCTCAAACAACATCATTGCCACATTCAATATGTTCCTTCCTCGGGAAGAGGGTAATCCTTCAAATGCTCCTCCACTGCATTTGCTTTTGCCATGTGACTAGGTATGATCTATCCATACACAAACCATATTGTGCAACACATGTGCCCCCATTTTTTATTCACACACAATAGTTGCGAGTTAGATTTGGAAGCCTTGACATTTTCCAAGTTTATTTGAAAGCATACAATTCTTTCTCTCTTTGCAATACCATTAACAAATGAAACATTAAATTCATACCTGAGTCTAGCAATCTAGAACTAGTAGCCAATGATGTTGTTGAAAGTTTCTTACAAGATTATTACCAAAGTCCTTGAACATCTTTGTTTATTGTATTCACTTCCTCTTATCATTCATTTTTAGAAATTATAGTTTCAAGACTAGATACATGCTAGAAAATATTATGACTATTTGGAAAGGAATGGGATGGGCTCATTTCTCTCAATATAAAACTAATTCCATAATAAATAATTTTACCAAAGCCTATAATTGTACATAATGGCCATTCATTCTTGTTATGCTCTAAACACTAATATCTCATCCAAAATTCTATCACTACTCAAATTAAATTTATAGATGTCTTTGTTTGTCTTACAATTAATGGTAGGTAATCCTTCTCTTTTAGACTCTACAAGTCCATTCAATAGGGTTGTTCACTTACCCCTACTCATTATAAGTTGGTTGCAAAAGTCTTTGGCTACTTTCTTGCTATGTAGTTTCTCATAAGCATTTCAAAGGTATTTCTATTCCCAATACCTAACAACATCTTGTTAATGGCCATTTTGTCAATGACTCTTTTCTCACTCTTTAGGAGAAGAGGATGATGTCCAAAAAGATCCACAATATCTTGATACTTTCGATTTATCTTCAAGATTTAATAGTCAATGATAGAAAATCCAATGCTATCATTAATAGTTCCTACCTAGACCTCCTGAGCTCAATAGGTTTGGCTATAAATGGATTGATCTTAGTGAGACTTTAAGGTTTCTTAGAATTTGTTTTACTTTTCATTGTTCTTCTAGTTCTTTTTATAATCTATTATTGCTTGTGTTGAGATGAAATTGTATTATTAGATATCTAAACCCCTCTTTTGTTGTGAAATTTAAGATTTATTTTAAGGTACTTGCTACAATACATGTTTATTACTTATCTTGTCAATCTCCTTCTAAGGCCTCCTACCAGAAACATGAAAATCTTTTAAGGGGTTTATTAAGGACTTCTTCTAAGAAAGGAAAGGGCTTCCAAAAATAACTTAGAATTTTGTTCTCTTCCCCATGATTCTAGAGGTCTTGGTATCATTGATACCAATCAAATCCTAAGTCCAAGTTTACCTATTTCTTTGATGAGAACTATTCCTCATCTAAAGAAGAAAATGAAGAAGTTTCCATTACAGGGTGGAAGCCATATACGAATGGCCAAGACCTCCTAAATGACTAGGGGAAAACCCCTTATTGTGACCCGCCACCTCCTCCCAATGGTTCTATATCTCTTATAGATTAGCAATTTGACTACTTTTGCATCTTTTTTATTCTATTTAAGGGTTTTCCTTTCCTAAACATTTCAAGTGTGATTCCATTCCACCCAATTTTTTGTTAATTAGTGCAATATATCTTTATAAAGTGATATAATAGACTCTCATTCATTAAAATAAAAGACAATCATTGCATTCAATTATATCATGCTCTAATCCTATAAACCAATAACATGATCATGCTTTTATCAAGAATGATCCACAATCAAAGGGCAATAATCCACATTTGCATCGAAATCAAGCAAAGAATTTGATAACTCTACCTAACAATCATTCTAGAATTCATGTGCATACATTTGAAACATATTGTCTATCAAGGTATTTTTAAATATTGCCAGCTTGATAGAACAACTCTTAAGAGTGACATAAAATATCATTATCTAGCAATCCTCTTTGATGATAATTCATATACCATAACCTAGAGATTATCATAGGTCAAGTTTGTAGCTACAAAACAAGATTATAGCTACAATTTAGATCTAGATGTGTGAGGTCAACCCAACACAATTCAAAAAAGACTACTCTAATTATCATCCATATACACCACAACCTAGAGCATTTATAGAATCCAAGATGCATCAACTTCATTGTCTTTATCAATGGCACACAATCTTCAGTCATAGAGTTAATGATATCATCTTTCATTAATTATTATTTGTGGCATGATATACTTAATGTCTGATATTAATTAATCCATTCTATTGCACTCCATCTAACCCTAAGCAAAACCATAAAAACTTAGTTCTTAAAATTAATTTATACTTGAATATGCTTATTTACCTAGTTAACCTAAAGAACCCATATTTTTTCTTTTCAAGTTATAAAGACCAGACTTTAAGTAAACATAACTATTAAAGAGACCCTCAACTATAAATTGCCAATACATACGATATCAAAGGCCAGATATAAATCCTCCACAAGTTTAACCTAAAAATTATCCCTCAATCTTAAAGGGAAAACACACATTCTGAGTAAGTTTAACCGCAGAGATGCCTCTCAATAACAAAGGCTAAATGCAAGATTTACTAGATCAAGAGTAATGATGCTGTCAATAATAAAGACCAGATTCAAATCATTATTAAATTAAACAAACTAGGCCAGATACAAATCATAAAGACCAGTACAAACCATAAAGACCAGATACAAGTCCTCGCTCAACTCCTATGCCTATTAGACACAGCCAAAGACACAGAAAATGCTCTATTTATTTATACTATCAGACTAGCAGGCACGGAAAGATGCAAATCATAAAGACAAGATGCAAATCCTGATACAACTAATCCTACTATAGAGTCATGGACACGAGCGAAGACACAGAAAACAGCATTATCAGCACTGAATGAAGAAGCTCTTCCAACCAAAAGCGCTGCAGGCGCCGCTTACACTGCTACCAAAGCGAGTATGTGCCACTCCTCCACAATTAGCAGCGTTGTAAGCAGCGGCAGTCTGTCCTTGGTATACAAACTCATATCCTCCATGCAAACTGTTGCCTACATTAGAACACCCACATTTACTGTAACGAGCAGCCTGGTTATTACACCCAGGCCCTTTCCATACAGTAAAATAACTGCCCACACAAGGCTTTAGAAACAACAGGCATACCAGCAATATTGCTATGTATTTCAAAACGCTAGTTTTCTTCATGACGTTACAACTCAATGTAGTTATACAGAACAATGCTTATATGTACAAATGGAGGAGTTGTGCTCTGTATTTATAGAGGAAATATGGGCGTCAATATCATAACTCCGTCAAAATGACATTTATGATTCGTCTTGCAGATTTTCGAGCGTGCTTACCAATGAGATAAGATAAGATGTTAATGACTACTATACGCTAAACGACAATTTTCTCTTTGCTTTATTTCCACTAGATAAGATCAGATATTTATATACGGTAGACGCCGAAGTTGAAACATGCAAATAAATTTACATTAAATTGGAAGACTCGATGACTGGGGCAATTTTTCAGTCATATCCACTGCAGGCAGCCAAAATTGACCCATGGAAGAATTAGTCACCGAGCGCACCCTGTTTTCCAAGTAAAAAAAATTAGGCTGTTTTATTGTATTTGAAAGAACATTCCAATAAGTAAACGTGAAGACCACAAGGGATAAAGATCGGATGATTTTTTTATTGTTTTTTTCAGTTGTATGAAACTTTTTTTATATGTATGGAAGACTATTCTATTTTTAAGTAGTTTTGAAAGAAATTGTTTACTCATCTTAGACTTTGTGGGTGTCTCTTTATTGACATCTTTTTAATTAATTATTATACTATTAGTATATTTATATTTAAAAAATATATCTAAAATATGTATAGAGATATTCTTATTCCATTTATGTGTGGTAAATTGATTAAAAAATAGGCGTCATTTTAGATATATTTTTTAAATATAGATATGCTAGTTCTAAACCTAACCCTAATTCTCACACTTGAATTAATGTTAGGGTTAGGGTTAGGATTGAATAGTATTTGTCAACATAATATTCTTATCTATTTCTTTGGAAATACTCTTACCTTTCAAAATTACACAAATCACTCATGTTTTGTTTGGATCTCTTAGATCTTACTTTTTTAACTCTAAAATTACACTCTTTTGGTTCAATTTTTTCTTATTTAAAAACAAAAAAAATTATATATTAAAATTTTTAGTAACTATTCTAATTGTAATCTAAATATTTGTGCATTGAATTTTTACAATACGAGTGAATTGCATACCAAAACCCAATTTCTACGATTGTTTTATATGTATATAGAGTTGATAAAAGTAAAATATAGTAGTTAGAAAATTTTACTTTTTATAAGATCATGCATTTAATATCTTTTCAAAATGGAATTCCCAATGTTACCCAGGTTATATATTGCTTTTACTATATGCATTGCTTATATTTAGTTTTTTTTTAAAAATGGTTGTAGTAGTTATTATAAAGGCTCATGAATAATGTAATTAATTAGTTTTATATATTTAGTTTTTACTTCATTATGAAAGACTTTAAGATAAATAATGGATACTATTTTAACTTTTAAAAGAAAATAAAATAGACATTTTGTGGCTTGCATAAAATATTTTTAAAAAGAAAACTAAATTCATATAATGAAGATTTTACAGGGGTTTATGTGTCATTTTTTTTGGGAATATATATTATGATGTTTGTAAATTTCTTCGTTCTTGCATAAAATATTTTTAAAAAGAAAACTAAATTCAAATAATCAAGAAAGGGGATTAAAAAAATATTAAAAGTAAATGAGGATTTTAAGGGGATTTAAATGAACTTAATTTTTTTAATATTTCAGTAATATGAAATGATTTATGCATACACAACAAATCATGAAATGCATACTGTGATTTTCGTTGATTCTTATATTTTTATTTTTTGAAATTCATACCTGTGATTGTGATTTTCGTTGATTCTTAGATTTGATATTTTTTGCTACTTCTTGATTTTTATTTTGTACTTTTTCCTTCTTGTAATTTGGCTCTCTAAATTTATCTAATTGTTTTTGGTATTGGAGACTTTCAAACATTTATGTTTTATATATGTTTTAATTAATGAATGTTGGATTTGTGGGCAATTTTTTTAATGTTTATGATTATTTATTTCAATATTTAATTATTTTTTAAATTTATTTTTCTTAACACGCTCAGGCCATTTTACCTCGTATTGGCATAATTACTTTGTCTTAATATAAAGTTTAATAAGGAGGTCTTTTATAATGAGAGATTGTTTAAAAAAAAACTAAAACACAATGATATGTTAAAAAAAATTTAAAATAATAAAAGTAGAAATGTAGTAATTAAATATAGAAATACTATATATATAATTGTACTTTGTGAATGATAAAAAATAAATATATATTATAGACGAATTAATTTTTATTTACTAGAAAGTTATTATTTATTTTTAAAATATTAATACATATAATTTTATAATATCTATTAATACCTACAAATGAAACTATTAAAGAACAATATATAAGTATATAATACACATTTCAAAGTAAAAAAAAAAAAATATAGCAAAATAATGAATGGTAGCCTTTTCAAGAGTAAAATTAAAAGAAACGATGTAGAAAAAATAAAATAATTCTTAATTAAAAATTAAAACTTATGTATCCATCTATATAAGTAGTAAACTAGCATATCTATATTTAAAAAATATATCTAAAGTACATGAGAGATATCCTTCTCGAGGCACCTATTCCAACTATGTGTGGTAAATTGATTAAAGACAAGCTTAATTCTAACTATATTATATATTTTAAGAATTATAATATTATATTAGAATTATTAATTATATAATATAATATTATAATACAGGTTAGATATATTATTATAATATATTATATATAATATAACCCTAACCCTAACCCTAACATTAATCTTGATGGTAATTCTAACCCTAATTCTACCCTTAGACCTACTTAAACCTAATTCTATTCCTAATTCAAACCCTTATCCCAAGCTTAATTCTAATCGTAGTTCTATATATATAGATATAAATGTAAATGACTTTTGGTGTCTTATTGTAACTATAACCCTAACCCTAACGTTCAGGCCAATACTAACCCTAATTGGAACCCCAACCCTAACCTTGACTCTAATCATAGTATCAACCCTAATTCTAACTAAACCCTAACCCTAACCCTAATTCTAACTATATTTTTAACCCTAACCCTAATCTAATTATACTTCTAAACTTGATTATATCCCTAACCCTAATTCTTACCCCGATACTAATTCAAACCCAAATTATAACTATAAACCTAACCCTAACCTTAATCCTGATAGTAATACTAACCCTAACTCTAATTCTAACCCTAACCCTAATTCTACCTATTGTCACATAGAATTGCACCCAGTATGGAGAGAGTCCAAGCATTCTAATGACACAATGGGAATGATCTCAAGGTGTGGGACCTTGCAATATGAGATCAGACCTCCAGAGAAGGCTAGTTCCTCATTCTAAGCCTAATGCTTAGAGAAAACTATCTAAACACAGTGCTAATACTATAGCAGGAAAGGGTTAGAAAGAAACTGAATGGAAATAGAGGTGATGCATCAGATTTAATTAGTAGTAAGCCTGGAAAAGACACAACAATAATCTCAATCACAAAGGGAAGTTCACACAGACTTATAGAACCCATTGAGGTTTTAGGATGAAGACCTAACCTATAAAGGAGCTATTTTACTCACAAGATAGATCACAGCTTTAAGTAAAACATAGAAATCAAAGCATAAGAGAGGCAAAATATTATGAATATATTGATCATGAAGGCCCAAAACTAATACAATACAAAATAACTTATAGCAGGAAAAGACACAGTAGAGCCAATTACATTCATGGGTGGATTAACCAGAAGACAACAGTGACCAAGTTATAGGCATAGTGAGTCAAATTCTGATAATCCTATAATTGCACTAAAAGGTCTGACTATAAGGAATTTGGCTACATAATAGCCCAGAAATTATTAACTCTTCCTTCTCTACCGAAGATTACAATGATTTATATATCAAATCCTTGTGGAAATAATGCTGAGGCAGGTCCATGGGACTGAAGATCACCAATTCTATCATTAATGTAGAGTCAGGAACAAACGATGATGGGGACAAGACACATGCCTTTAGCAGACTTACACCCTAGGAAAGGCTACCCACACACAAGAGAAAATAGAGAATTGAAGAAGAGAGCCCAAAGTCATCACCAACCACCAAATAATCTACCACCAAGCCGCCGAAGTCCCCTCACATTGAAGAATCGATCCATCCCCCTTAAATTTTGCCTGTAGAGCTCACCAAATCGAATGAATGCTTTTGTGCCACTGGAATGCTTAAAACCATATGTTTGAATTAGAGCCGTTGGATTAATAAGAGGTCATAAGATCGACAGCTCTATGGCCCACTGCATATTGCTTTTCTTTTAAATCTGCATTAAGGCCTTAAGACCTAGCATACATGGCAATTTCATGGCTTCGCAGAGAGCCAAGACAAGGCTCGGCAAAGAAGAAACCTCCACTAAATGGCACAGTGGTGCTGACCATATAGGTGAGTCACTTTTCATAGAAATGTTATCAGCGTATAGGAGCCCACCTTGAAAGATCCTGTGGAGAAGCATCAACATGCCATGTGTCCAAACGACACAAGCCAGAGGGAAATTTTTCTTTGTTTTGTTTAGAACTTGCGCTGCGCCAACACGTGGCACACCTTGGAAGTTGCCTTCTATAGCCTTCAAAAAGGAGGAAGAACAAAGGAATAGGCTACGTGTGATCATCTCGCAGCCGCACATAGAATCTTTTCTGCAGACAAGATTCTCCTGCGACACTACGCTACCGTTTGATCCTTCATGTCCCCACCTATTCACTTCATCCTTCAACACCTAGCATGATCTGCTTCATCCAACTGAGTCATTGATCCCATGGAAATAGGCCATGATATACTTTACAGTTGTCCTCATTTCGTAGCCCTGCAGTGGGAACATGATGTCATCTTTGGCAGTCTGCAGGCTTGCAATATCCTGCCATGTGGCACCCTCAAGCCCCGCGGTGCCCTTGGAGAGAAGAGGAAAGAGAGAACTCCTAACCTTAGACAAAATAACACTTAGTTGCCTTTGTGAAGAGAAAAGAGGGCAGAGTTCAGCCTTCAGACCTTCTGCCTTCTGCCTTCCAAGAGGAAGGGAGAAGAGGGAAACTTCAAACTCTGAAAGTATGAATAACATTGAATACTTAGACAATTAAGGAAAAAGAGAGAAGGACAGATGATTATTCAAATTTTTATTAATTTATGATTTGATTTTCGGCTTCTTTGGATTCTTCCTTGTTCTACTGTAAATTATCTAATTGTATTTGGTATTGGAGAGTTGTCAAACATTAATGTTATACATATATATGTCTTGATTATTAATTTGCATTTGTCAGCTATATTTTGTAATGTTTATGATTATTATTTTAATATGTCCACTATATAATTATTTTTTAAATTTGTTTTTGTTAACACACTCATGCCATTACACTCCACCCTGTGTTGCCAATGTAGGTTACGCCTCTCAATGTAATAAAATAGTTCTAAATTAAAATAAAATATCTCTTAAGTAAATAAAATTGATATTTCTCCATGTCTTTTAGATAGATATATTTAAGATATCTATACTAGTTATGTTAAAATCCACTCTGGTCAAACATCATCGAGTCCAATGGTCGAATAGTCTAATCTTACAACTTATCCATACCAAAAAGTGGTAAATGTTTGTCGTATTTTTATTAGCCAAAATTGATCTAACTATTAAACTAGATTATGTTAAGAATAGCAATTCAAATCAAGGCTAATGATTCTCAATCAAATTTTTTTGTATGTTCATAAATTTGAGAGTACTATAGTGATTCATTAAAATGGGTAGCAACTATTTTCTATAATGTCATTTTCAACAAACATTGTTGCATCAGTAATGATGCTACTCAATGCAATGGCTCACATTTGTTTGAAAGTAAATAATGTTTTATCTTTTTCTTGCCAATGCTGCATGGTGTAGATGCATTCATGATGGACACACATGTATATTTGATGGTCATAGATGCAATCTATGTGGAGAATAGCTTGTGTCATCAAAATGCATGGTTTTGTCCTCTAAGACACCTTATGTTTCATCAACTCAATTAGTTATATAGAGTGTTGGCTATAAACACTTATCAGTGATTTTGATGCTTCTCACACAAATACTCAACCCTATAGGAACTCTTATAATATATTTTTAGTGAGGACAAGTTGTCAAGAAAAATTATAGAAACAAATGCTGCTCCATTTCACTCAAAGACTATATCTAACCCAATCAATGATGTTTTCTAGGTAAATAATTTAAGTTTTTAGCAAATGATGGCAGTGGTCATTTAGAGAACTCTATGGATGTTCCCTCCACATGAATTTTATCTACTATAATGTTAGAGGCCTTACAGAAGATTTCCCCTAAGTTTTCTATGAGCTACATACTAGCAATTGGGTCCACTTTATATTATTTATTAACAAGAAATTAAAGTTACATTATTTTTCTTCAACTCACCTTGAGCTTTATCTAGCCTCAAGATTTTCATCTTTGCACTTTGTATGATGATAGATGTGGTGGTGCATGCATCTTAATTATTCTTGGTTTACACTACAATTATTACTTTAGGGAACTAAACCACCATATTGTGTGGGTGATCTTTGACATTAGTGGGATAAAGTGGATACTATCAATATATACACTCCTATTGATGGCTCTAAAGAATGGCATTTTGGCATTGTCTTACTATCAACCCTTTTTTTCCAACTAGCTAGTTTGTGGCAACTTTAATATGGTCATCTCCCAAGGATAAACATGGCTTGTTGATAATGTGTTGGTACATTAGAGAGTATAAAACATTGTTTTATTTTGAAATCCATTGGGGGCTAGTGGACGTAGATTTTCTATGGTGACATTGACTTAGATTACATAGATTGACTTATGAGCTAGTGGTGATAGATTTATTAAAGGACTTCATCGTGTTCCACACTCGAATAAAATGGTTTTTTTTTTCCTTTTCTCTCATAATGGTATATTTTTTATAATACATCCAAGGATCATTTTCACTATTCGTAGTCCCATCACTTGTAAGTTTTCATGGGTTTCTATGCTAATGAAAATCCCATGCATGCAATTATTTCTTAACACATCACATCTTAGTCATCCTAGGACTATCCACCTCATTGTTAGTGTTACAAGTATGAGCAGTAAGTGTTGTCATTGATTTCAACACCTAAGGTCAGCATCTAAGGAAGTTATTTGGATGAGTTTGAGCAAGTGTTTGAGAAGTTAGTACAATTGTAGAACTGTTCTATCTCATAGAACAATGCAGTGTTTTGCTCCGCATATCCTATAGATTGAATATCTTTGTCTATGATTTGACATTTATGTTAAGGGATGTCTATAGTTGCTATGTTTCAAGTTTGAGTCTCTGATGTGAAGATTTGAGTGAGTTATGTTCACCAGAGTAAAAACTATTTTTCTGAGTATTCAATGGTGACAGGGAGAATGTATTCTGCTATGCATCTCTCCACATTTAAATTTTATAGTCTGTGGTTCTAGAATTAAGTTTGGGATGATGTTATTTGCCTTTAGTTAAAGTGGTTCATGATTTGGTGCTCCGCAAGCAATCTTTCCTTTATGACAATGGCTGACAATAATGTTTAAGTGCTCCGGTTTGAAGAATCTTCTGGATAGAATGTTTGGGGGTCAAGTGCGGAAGTTCTTGGTGATTGTAACATGATTATGGATGTCTCTAGATTGTGTTCCTACTTTTTGATTGGTCTGCAAAGTGTAATTCAAATCGTGGATGAAGCATGTTCCTAAAGGTCTTAGTGTTAACACCAATTTTGGTTGACTTTGTTGTTTTCATTACTTTCAATTATACTTCAGAGTTTGTGATAGCGTGTTGTTGCATGGGAGATTGCATTTGAGTCCCTACTAAGGTGTGGTGTGGTCCGCATTCATTCCTTTCCACCACAAGAATGTTTAGGTCCAGACCTAATTTAAATATTGGCTAAGTTTATTGTTTTTGCCGACCTTGAAGATTGTTTACAAGACTGTGAGTCTATAAATATGAATTAGACGATTGGGCAATCAAGGAAGTTGTTGAGATAAATGAAATGGCTGCATGAGAAGCATTATTTGTTGCAGGTATGATCCAGATGAGTTTGAGACTGTGAAAGTGAGCAGAAAAGAATATATGTTTGATATAGAAAGGTTGTGAAAGATTCAGGCGAGATTGTGGTGGATCCCTAGTTACTGTGAGATCCATTCTCATTGTAACTATCTTCTTCTACTTCTGGTAGTGAGCCCCTTTTGGCAGTGAGCCTCTTCTCTTGGTAGTGAGCCCCTTCTTTTCTAGTGAGCATTCTGACCAATAAGCCTCTGACAGTGAGCCTTGTTGTAAATTTTGATATATCATTTATACTGTGAGTTAATCCTCACCATGGTTTTTCCCTCATTGGTTTTCCCACGTAAAAAATCTAGTGTCTCATGTGTTGAATGTGTGAATTTTCTTAATTTTCTAATTTCATGCTTTCATGGTCAAATCATAACAATAGTGATTAAGTGGTTGATATGTTGATGCTTTAAAGAAATTAAGTTTTGGTTACAACGGATCCACCCCACCCCTCTGAGTTGTCTTGTGCATTTCAACAATTGGTATTAGAGTGAGGGTTCCTTGGAATAAACCCTAACAGCTTGAGGTAGATCTAGGATGGTGCACAAGAAGGAGTATTTACAGTTCGATGGAACTGACTATGCTCTCTGGAAGGTATAGATGAAAAGTCGTCTCATTTCTCTTGGTTATAGTGTTTGGAAGATAGCAGATACAAAGTATACTATTCCTCCAAATGGCCCATCATCCAAAGATGAAGTCAAATAGTATGAGTTAAATGGAAAAGCTAGAGATGCTCTATTAAATGCCTTATCTAACACTGAGTTAGTGAAAGTTATGGATCTAGAAACTGCCTATGAGATCTAGGTTAAGTTGAATTTTATATGAAGGAGATGATCATGTAAATAGTGTCAAATTATAGAACCTGAAGGTGAGGTATGAAGCTTTGAAGATGAGTGATGATGAGAACATAACAATCTACATGCAAAAAGTTGATGAAAATGTAAATGGAATCAAAGGTCTTAGAGGAACTATTGATGAGAATGAGGTTGTGCTGAAGATTCTTAGATCATTGCCTAAACCATATAGTCACAAGGTGTCTGCAATTGAAGAACTTATGAGTCTGAACAAGATTACAAAGGATCAGTTGCTTGGAAAGTTCACTGCATTTGAGATATGAGAGTTTGGTGATGCTCTATCAAATACTGAGACTACTTTTAAAGCCAGTACTTTAGAGAAGACCTCAAGATCTAAGAAGTATGCTATGGAACTAGATGATGACCTTGATGAGATTGAAGCCAACTTTGTGGACAAGATGCAAAGAGGTATTGGTAAGTTCAAAGGTAAATTACCATTCAAATGCTTTACTTGTGGTAAGATTTGTCCCTATGCCTCCAGGTGTCTGGAGAGAATTGAGAAAGGCAAGAAGAAATTTGAATGCAGACCTAGGATCATAAAGAAATGCTATTATGTTAGAGATGATGATGATGATGATGATGGTGTAACAGATGATGAGTCTGATGATACTAGTGCAAATGAATGCTTGTTTGGTGCAGGAGCACCTACCTGACAGCTGGTCCTGATAAGGCAGTTAGTAGTTTAGGTGTTGTTTGTGTTTCCAAGAAGGTCTGTTAGACCAAATGCATGTAATAAGGTCATGCTGATCAGGATAAGATCATGCTGACCAGGCTTTTGCTATTTTTAGCTAGTTAGTTATAACAGCTGTCATGATGTATGTTCGGTGGGATCTCCCAGCCGCTTGGAGAGTTCCCAGCCGCTTGGAGTCGGGTCAGTAGTACTCGTAGGCAAATCTTTATAAGCATAAGATCGGTTGATATTGCAGACAGACAGATATCATCGATCGGCAGTGTAGTGTTGCATCAAGCAGAGGAGTTGAGTGTTCTGTGTGAGGAACATCATATTGTATTGCATCTTTGAGTCAATAAAGATCCTGTTTCATTTTCTGTTTGATCTCCTTCCTGTAATCGATTGCTGGTTTGAGAGGTTTTCATGGATATACTGATCCATTCCACTGGTTGACTCATCTGATCGGTGGAATGGCAATGTACAGTAGGTTAGTAGGTAGTTTGTTTGTTTGCATGCAGGTGTGCAGGATCGCGGTCAAGAGATGTTGAAGACCCTAGCATCCTCATGTGCTAGGTCAAGTTGAGAAGTTCAAGTTGAGAGAGATCACCCTGAGGTTGGATCGGGTCATCCCTGGAGGATCGGCGAAGGGAAAGTTCGCTAAGTGAAGAAACTGGTCAAGACGGCATCATCAGGATATCTAGGTGAATATCCTGCAGTCGGGTTAGACATCGTCATCCGGATAAGTGAAGGTGAGCATGATGTTGTCAATCGCATGAAGTGCAAGTGCGTCAGGGTGATCATCATCAGGAGAGCCGAGGTGGAGTGTATCGGCATCAGGATCATCATATCGGAAGTGCCAAACATCCGCATATCGCGAGTAGATGCGGAAGAGAAAGTTCGTGTTTTTCGACTAAGTATTGAAGAGGTCATCAGGATATTGGGTGACGTCATCGTCATCAGGATATGACATCATCGTCATCAGGATATTGAGATATCCCCCTGTGTGAGTTTATCCTGCCGTTGTTAAGCGGTTAAGTATCGGCATCGGCAGAAAGTGTATTAGCGTCATCAAGAGGTTTCGAGAGGACCAGATAGTTTATATCATGATGCTGTTGCTTGTGTCGTCGGGTAGCGGAGCATCGAAGGTAAGCTGCTGAAGGTGAACGTCATCAGGATATTTGGGGCAACCGGATATTTGGATATCCTGCTGACGAAGGTGATATTGAATATCATGATGAAGACGTTAGAGTTCGGAGCCCGATGAACAGTGCCACCGGAGGATGTGTGCGCCCGCTGAACATCATGATGATGATGTTAGGAGGAAAGCGGAGGAGGTGAATAGTAGTCGGCAGGAGGACAATTGCGAGTGTCCGAAATATGATGATGCTGTTGGTTTTAGGAAACATGATGATGCTGACAGTATAAAGCGGAATATGATGATGATGGCGAAGATGATGATGATGAGGTTGGTCTGCAGACATTCATGCTATATGCAAAGGTTATAGTGTGGATGCCTCTGCATCATTGTTTATTGCTATCAAGGAAGAACCTATATCTACTAATCATGCTAGCTATGTGAAGAAAGAAAAACAAGTGGAAGAAAGTGCTTTGTCTATCTACCAAGTTGAGAAAGATAAGGATGAATGGATTATTGACAGTGGATGTTAACATCACATGACTAGTGATAAAAGTAAGTTTGTGAGTTTGGAAAAGTATGATGGAGGACTGGTTAGGTTTGGAGATGATGTAGATGGTAAGATTTGTGGAAGATGATCTATTTCTTTGATGGAAAGCACAATACAGATGATGTTCTCTATGTGAAGGGTTGAAATCATAATCTTCTAAGTGTTGGTTAGATGTGTGACAATGATCTAAGATTCAAGGATAATGGATGCAAGATCATGGAAAACTCTCAAACAGTGATTGCTACTGGTAAGAAAACTAGAGGTAATTTTTTCATTTGAGAGGAACTAATGATTGTTGTTTGTTGGCTTAGACAGATGAGAGTTGGTTGTGACATAGAAGGATGTGTCATATCAATTTTGATAACTTGGTGAAGATAAGTTAAATACAAGATGTGAGAGATTTGCCTAATCTTGTGAAGCCTGCTAATACTATTTGCAAGGAATGTCAATTGGGGAAATAGACAAGGACAAGTTTCAAGAGTAAAGAATAATTTTCTGTTGGACTGCTTGAGCTGGTGCATATAGATTTGTGTGGTCCTACAAGAACAAGAAGTCTGCAAGGAGACATGTACTTTATGTTTCTTATTGATGATTATTCTAGAATGACTTGGGTCACTTTTCTAAAGGATAAATCAGAAGCCCTAGACAATTTCAAATATTTCAAGGTGATGGTTGAAAATGAGTTAGAATTGAGGATCAAATGCTTAAGGTTTGATAGAGGAGGAGAGTTTACATCAAATAAGTTCAATATTTTATGTGAAGAACATGGGAAAAAAAAGACAGTTGTCTACTCCTATAACTCCCCAAGATAATGGAGTTGTTGAAAGAAAGAACAAGACAGTTCAAGAGGTTGCTAGGTCAATGATGGAGGCCACCCTACCAGAAGTGTATTGGAGAAAAGCCATACATATTTTTGTCTACATTGAAAACAGAGTTCAAGTCAAAGATAATGGTACCAAAACTCCTTATGAATTGTGGTATGCAAGAATTCCTACAGTGAAATATTTCAAAGTTTTTGGAAGCAAATGTTATAACAGAAGAGAAGAAGAGTTAGGCAAGTTTGATGCTAGGTGCGATCAAGGAATTTTCCCTAGATACTCTACTAAGAGTAAGGCCTACCGGTGCTACAATAAGAGATTGAGAAAGATCATTGAGAGTGCTAATGTGAAAGTTGATGAAGACAGGGAAATAATATCATATCTGAGTGGCTATGAATCAGATGAACCTACTGCTACAGTAAATGAAGAAAAAGTTGAACAAGAAGACAATCAAGTTGAAGAAGAAAAGGATCTAGAAAATGTTGTTAAGACTCCCAGGTATGTAAGGATTAATCATTTTGAAGATCAGATTATTGGTGACAAAAGCAAAGGGGTATTGACAAGGAAAAGAGTTGAAGAACAAGTGAACTACTGTTTACTTTCAAAGATTGAACCTAAAACTATAAGTGAAGCCTACAAAGATGAGAATTGGGTAAAGACTATGAAAGAAGAGTTGTGTAGATAGAGAAGAATCAAACTTGGGAATTGGTTCCTAGAATTGCTTATAAGAATGTGATTGGAACTAAATGGGTTTTCAAAAACAAGTTGAATGAAAATGGAGAAGTAGTAAGAAACAAAGCAAGACTAGTATGCAAAGGATATTCTCAAGTTGAAGGCATAGACTCTGAGGAGACTTATGCCCCTATGGCAAGGATTGAATCAATAAGAATGTTTTTAGCATTTGCAGCACATAAATATTTCAAGGTGTACCATATGGATGTGAAGTTTGCATTCTTGAATGGAGAGCTGGAAGAAGTTTACATTGAACAACCGAAAGGATTTCAATCATCAGACCAAGGGGACATGGTGTACAAATTGAAGAAAGCCTTGTATCAACTAAAGCAAGCTCCTAAAGCTTGGTATGCAAGGTTGGACAAGTATTTGTTGCAATTAGGGTTCATTAAAGGTACTACAGACAGTAATCTCTATTTCAAAATTAATGATGATCAAATTCTGATTATTGTAGTCTTTGTTCATGATATTATCTTTGGAGACAATGAAGGAATGTGTAAGGGATTTTTAGAGGAAATACAAAAAGAGTTTGATATGTCTTTGTTTGGTTAAATGAATTTATTTCTAGGACTGCAGATTACTCAATCAGAAAAATGAATTTGCATTTCTCAATCCAAGTATGTGAGAGAGTCATTGAAAAAGTTTGGAATGGAGGATTCTAATCTAGTATGTACCCCAATGGTAACTAGTTGCAAGCTAAGAAAGAATGAAGAATCACCTAAGACTAATCAGAAAAAGTATAGGTCCATGATTGGAGGACTACTTTATCTAATCTATACCAGACCAGATGTAATGTATGCAGTTTGTCTTGTGGCCAGATTTCAAGAAGATCCTAGAGAGTCACATGTGATGGAAGTTAAGAGGATAATGAGATATTTAAAAGGCACTTCAAACTATGGATTGTGGTATCCTAAAAATATAAACTTCACTCTTAGTGCCTATACAAATGTAGATTAGGCTAGAGATGTTGATGATAGAAAAAGTACAAGTGGAGGTGCTTTCTTCTTGGGTAACAGATTGATTTCATGGTTGAGGAAGAAACAAGATTCAATTTATTTATCTACTGTAGAAGTAGAATATATTGTTGCAGCATGTTGTTGTACTCAAGTTCTATAGATGAAGCAAACTTTGAAGGATATAAAAGTTGCCTAGAGAACCAATTTCAATCTTTTGTGACAATACAAGTTCTATAAACATTGCAAAGAAACTAATGATGCACTCAAGAACAAAGTATATATGAATAAGGTATCACTTTATGAGAGAAAAAGTAACAGAGAATTGTTGAACACAAGGAATATTGAGAGGGGGGTGAATTTGTATTCTATAAAACCTTTCTTTCACATATTCATTAATCATTTACCAAATTCAATAACATGAACGCAAAGTAAACATGAGAAAAGTAGCCACAAAGTCATAACACATAAACACTAGGGTTTTTACGTGGAAAACCCAAAAAGGGAAAAACCACTGTGAGTGTTAGCTCACAATATATTATGATATCAAAACTAAATTACATGAAGGCTCACTGCCCAAGGATTCACTATCCAAAGAAGTGCTCACTGCATAAGGCTCACTGCCATGAAAGAAAAGAAGAGAAGAGAGAATGGCTCACTACCAAGATTGAACTGCTACAGATGCATCTACAAAATGCTGGATTATAGTTTCATTGATAGCTCAGTATACAGATTTAAATGACTTCATAATGTCTACTTTGTTTCTTTGTCCTATTCACATATACTATGTTCTTCAGTCCTTACTATTCTTTTCTGATCACAAAATTTGTCTTATATATATATATATATATATATCAAATTCTCACCACATTCGCACATTCCATACCCTCAATACTAAATTTATCAAGTATATATATCCGCAACATGAATTATCCCAAAACTAGGTCGGCATGCAAAATATGAAACTTGTATACCAAAGTTGTACCTTGTTAGCTTGATCCTTTGCACAAACAACAATGCAAACTCATACAATCATTTGGGAATCTTTATATAGGTCTAGACCTATTATCAAACCACTTAGAATAATGATCTAAACATTATCTCCCTACTACACATCAATCCAACTATGTGTCAGCCTTATCCCAAAATACACACTTAAACCTTATTGTCTGTCATATCATAACTTCTAGTGCGGGCCACATGAAACTTCAAAATTCACATCAAAAATTCATTAGTCATCACCAATCATACCTTCATAAGTGTAGGTCATAATATTCTTGTGTGGCGATATGCGAATCTCAGAACTGTTACCTCTGTCTTAGTTAAACACTATCAAACTGACTGTCAAAATTGGAAGCTTGTAGATGATCTTATGGTGGGCTTCAGATACTGCAAATATGGAATTAGATAGTGTTGGGTTAAACTAGTTCTTGGGTTAGAGTTAGTGGATTAACCATTAGTGGTCTTTAGCACATGGTTTTGTGCTAGTTATTTTGGTCCATGGTTTTGGAGATCATGGTTTTGAGCCCATGGTTTTGCATGTATGGAAGTTTATATAATGGCTTGGTGACTCCATTGTATGTGTGGTTGGTTGAAGCCTCCAGGCTCAACTAGGTTGGGGATGAGGGTTAATATGAAGATCTTGATTGCTAGTTTTTTCTCTAGTTTGGGGTTTTCCAAGGTAAATTATTGTGTTGTGATTGTGTTCTTGTTCCATGCTTGATTTGAGTTTCTTTTGTGCATTCTAGATTCTTGGCTATGTATGTGTGTCATGGGGGTTTGTTTTAATCCCTAACAACTGGTATCAGAGCTTGAGTTGCAAGCTCCAGCATTGGTGTCTATGGAGGAGAAAAATGGCAGAAGATTTTCTGTGAGAAAATAGATTTAAATTAAAGGGTTGAGACGTAATGTTTTATCCACAAGGGTTTTGATCTGAAGGTTGTTTCAGATCCACTAGAAATTGAAGATGCTATAGCTTAGAAGAATTTAATGTATTTAATGCAGCTCATAGTGTGTGGAGATAAGGTAGCATTTATTTTTTAATCTAGTATTCTTGCTGAAACAAAAGGTTTGAGCATGTGCCTCAGTGTTTAGGCTCCCGAAAGAAGGTTGAGCAGGTCTATGCAAGATTGGTCATGGTTTCTATTGTAGGCATGTTGCCTGGTAAAAGTGGTGCAGTCACGATAGGAGGGTTCACAGAAAGGAGGGTTCATAGAATGAATTGTTTAGGCCATGCAGCTAGAGTAAACACAATGAAAACAACTCAAAGATATAGAACACATACAAATTTAGTTATTTAGTACATCATAGAATTCAAATACAGATCGGTCGGCAATATGCAGGCTTACAATTAGGGCTCAAAGGCCTGATTTTAAAATATCAGAATATGCGCAAGATATAGATTTGAAGTTCCCTCGCACAAAATTCAAACTATCAACTATCACTATTATCATGAACTACTTTCCTAAGGATCTATTACATCAATATATATCATCTCTGGAACATAAGATTCCTCTGCATCAGCCAAGGAAGATCATAAACTCCAAGGAAGAGTTGTAATATGTGTACACGGATAGGTCGGACCTAATCATGTAGAACACCTTTGCAAATGTATGGAATGATGTGTGGAACTCAGGAAAGGTTGGCATGAACCATAGATCTTTGAATGATGTGTCATTAGGCTCCATAAGTTGAGGAATGCTCCACAACTCTTCTCCTTTAGTTGATTATTAGAGATTGTCAGGATGCTCTGTTCTGAGAAAATTATCAATCTTCTTATAGCGATAACTTTCCGGTAACTGATCCAAATGCTCTAAATTCGAGATATGATGTAGATGAATGAATCTAGATGCTAAGTCTAGCTTCGCAAGATCTAAATGTAACTGTGGTAGAATGCAGACAAAAATATAGAAACTGCTACTAACTAAACTACCTAAACTAAACTAGAAAATGAAAAGAAATAAATTGAACTGCAAACAAACTAAAATACAAATATTTTTAGTTGATGCAAGATTGTTCTTGAACTAGGGATGCTCTTGCATCAGACATCTAGGGTTATTAAAAAAGCGAGTCCCTCACTTTGTTGGGGCTAGGGGAGAGCCAAGATGGTCCACCTCAGCCTGAGAAATCCATGATGAATCTTCTTCCAGTCTGCCTTTCCACTTCACAAGGTATTATTTGTATTGTCTTCCTCTGGTGTTGCGTCCAACTCTACTGTCTAAAATGTCTTCAATTTTCTCTGGTGCTTGTTGTGGTAACTTCTTCTTCAAGTCCTCTACCATGTTGTCACTGAACTCTACTTCATGATACTGGTAT
Organism: Cunninghamia lanceolata; assembly: GCA_027924645.1. Taxonomy (NCBI): domain Eukaryota; kingdom Viridiplantae; phylum Streptophyta; class Pinopsida; order Cupressales; family Cupressaceae; genus Cunninghamia; species Cunninghamia lanceolata. The sequence continues at coordinate 10,877,535 of BSBN01000534.1, read as the reverse complement.
AGGTCTGTAATGTTGAAAATAGGTGATATGCCCAATGTCTCTGGTAGTTCCACTTCATATGTATTTACTGAATCAAATTTTTTGAGTATTTTATAAGGTCCAAACTTCTTCATCTTCAACTTGTTATATGTTCCAACTAGAAATCTTTCTTTTGTCAAGTATACCATCACTTCATCTCTAACTGTAAATTTTTTATGTCTTCTCCTCTCATCTTCTTTCTCCTTATACTTGTTATTCATCTCTTCCAAATGCTTCTTCACCTGATTATGCATTGTCTCCATATGTTCTGCAAATTTTTCTGCTTCTACACTTCTCTTTTCCTCTGCACTGATATCTCTTAATTCTGCAACTCCTCTAGGATTCACTCTGGTAACAATCTCAAAAGGTGTTCTTCTGATACTCCTATTTACTGAATTATTGTATGCAAACTTTACTTGTGAAAGAATCAAATCCCAACTTCATGTCTTCTCTCCAATCAAACATCTCAACAAGTTTACCAAGCGCCTATTCACCACCTCTATTTGTCCATCAGTCTGTAGATGAAAAGTTGAACTAAATTTCAAATCTATCTTCATCTTCTTCCAAAAATATCCAAGAAATCTAGCACCTCTATCTAAAATTATACTCTTAGGTAATCCATGCAATCTCACAATCTCCTTGAAAAATAGGTCATCTACATGCACTGCATCAGTTGTCTTCTTACAAGGTATGAAATGAGCCATCTTTGAAAATTTGTCTACCACTACAGATATTTAATCATGTCCTCTCTATTTCTTAGGCAATCCCATCACAAAATCCATAATTATGTCTTCCCAAGGTCTCTCTGGTACTGTCAAAGGTTTATACAATCCAGTATTCTGACTACTCCCTTTTGTAACCTGACAAACTCTACAACTCTGCACAAATCTCTGAACATTCTTATGTATCTGAGGCCAAAAGTAATTTTAACTCACCAAAGCTACTATCTTATCCATGCCAAAATGTCCTACCAATCCTCCACTATGTTTCTCCTTGATCAAATTATCTCTCATTGAACTTCTAGGTATGCATAACTGATTTCTTCTAAACAACATGTCTTCTTAAATGAAATAGTCCAACCATTTACTCTTATTTGTCACAACAAGTTCCTTGAATGCTTTCCAAGGTTCTGCAAAATCAATGTATCCCTCATACATGTTCTTCAATTCATCAAAACCTAACACTTCAATCCTCATCTCTGTCAACAAGTTCCTTATCCTACTCAAGGCATTCACAACTTTGTTTGATTTTCCACTCCTATGCTTCAACACAAAAGTATAACTCTGCATGAACTCAACCCATCTCATATGTCTCTAATTCAACTTACCTTGACTATTCAAATATTACAAAGCTTGATGATCTGTATATAACACAAACACCTTAGGCAACAAGTATTGTCTCCACTTCTTTAAGGCTTGAATTATGGCATAGAACTCTTGGTCATAAACTAAATATCCTCTCATTGCATCATTCAACTTCTCACTGAAATATGCTACAGGTCTACCCTCTTGACTTAACACTGCTCCAATTGCACTCCCACTTGCATCACAATCTACTTGAAATACCTTATTGAAATCGAGTAATACTAAAATAGGTTGCTCTATCACCTTCTAATTCAACAGCTCAAAACTTTTATTTTCTCCTGATGTTCACTTAAAGTCTTTTCTATCACCTCTCATTGTCTCTATCATAGGGTTACAAACTAAACTAAAATTTCTGATGAACTTCCGATAGAAACTAGCTAATCCATGAAATGATCTAACCTCTCTAATGCTCTCCAGTGTAGGTCATTCAATAATTGCTCTTACTTTCTCAGGGTCCATCTTCAATCCTTCCACAAAAATCACAAATCCCAAATATACCAACTCTTCCTTCATAAAACTCCATTTCTTGATGTTTATCAGTAATTTCTCTTCTCTCAACCTTTGCAAAACTTGTCTAATATGCCACAAATGTTCTTCTTTTGTCTTACTAAAAATCATAATGTCATTCAAATATACAATAACAAACTTACCCAAGAATTTCTTCAAGACTTCATTCATTAATCTCATGAAAGTACTAGGTATATTTGTCAATCCAAAAGGCATCACTAACCACTCATACAATCCTTCGTTTGTCTTAAAAGAAGTCTTCCATTCATCTCCTTCTCTGATTCTGATCTGATGATATCCACTCTTCAAGTCTATCTTTGGGAAGTATCTTACTCCACTCAAACAATCCATGATATCATCCATTCTAGGTAAAGGAAATCTATACTTAACTCTGATGTTGTTTATTGCTCTAGATTCTATACACATTCTCCATTCTCTATCTTTCTTAGGTGCTAACACTGCAAGTACTGCACAAGGACTCAGAATTTTTCTAATCAAACCTTTCCTCAACAATTCTTGTATCTGTCTATTCAGTTCTTCATTCCTTGTTGATGTCATTCTATGTGTTGCTTTGTGAAGCAAACTAGCTCCCGGTATAACATCCATGTGATGACTGATACTCCTTATTGGTGGAAATCCTTCAGGTACCTTGTCTGATATGATGTCTTCATAATCTGTCAGCAACTTTTTTATCTCTTCCAGTTGTGATTCTTTAGTCTCCTTCTTCAATGCTTCAGGCTTCTTAGGAATCAAGGCATAACACATATTCTCATGTCTCAAACCATCCAGAAATTTTTGTCTATCTACCAAACAGATTCTAGCATTCCCACATACTTCACTCTTAGGATCATCTTCCAAAGGAATCAAAGTAATTCTCTTCCCATTTGACATTATAGTGTATGTATTCTTTCTCCCATCATGTATATCTTTTCTATCATACTGCCAAGGTCTACCCAACAAGATATGACATACATCCATAGGCATAATATCACACAAGACTTCATCATGATAAGATCCAATATGAAATTTCACCAAACATTGTTCACTCACCAATACCTTATGATCATCTTGAATCCATTCTATCTGATAGGGCTTAGGGTGTTTCAATCTTTCCAACTTCATCTTAGTCACCATCTCCTCTTAAACTGGATTATCTGAACTACCACTATCAATTACAACTTTACAACATTTACCTCCTAATTTGCATCTAGTTCTGAACAAACTCTTCCTCTATGGTGGTTCTTCATTTGTCTCTACTTGAAATAGTGCTCTCCTCATCACTAGTGATTCTCCTTTCTTAGGTTTACCAACTAAACTCGGTGATCCAACAAGTTCTTCTTCAACATAAGCTGCTCTTCCACTGTTCTCTATTCTCTTGCTTGTACTCCCTTGATTACGTTCAAATGCCCTATGTCCTTCATCTCCATGCTTGAAACAAGTGCCTATGAACATTCTCTTGTCAAATCCTCTTCCTTCTTTTCTGTATCCTTCATTCCAGTATGCACTAAGGCTTTCTCTTTGGTAAAAATTTATGGCATCTCTCTGGTATGCATTATTATCTCTTTTATCCTTCTTGAATGGGTTGTCAGGCTTGTTCTACTCCCAAATGATCTATCTCCTCCAGAAAATGTTCTACCTATCTAAAATTTACCTCCTCTACCTCTCTATCTCTGATCATGTCTCTTATTCATCTTTTCTTCAACTTTCAAGGAAAACTAATATGCTTCCTCCAAAGATGTCATCCTCACTAAACTTGGTTCTTCTTGAATGTTCAATCTCAGTCCATTGATGTATCTAGCCACTTTCTCCTTTCTTTCTTCACTATGTCATATCCTTATAATCATCTTATGAAATTCTTCAGTGTCCTCCATAGATTTCTCTTTTTTCCTCAGGTTTTTCAATCTTTTCAACAGTTCTAACTCATAGTTAGCAGGTATAAATTGATTCTTTAATTTTGTCACCACCCTATCCCACTTTGTAATCTTTTGTTTTCCTCTTCTGTTTCTATCTAACTAAACTTCTTTCCACCATAGAGAAGCATATATTCCTTTCAACTTTATCTTTACAAATTTCACCTTCTCCATATTTTCAACTTCTTCATACTCAAAATATTCTTCCATGTCATTTATTTAGTCAATCAATTCTTTAGGAATTAAATTACAAGTATAGTTTAGCACATCAACTCTAGGTCTCTTTCCAATCCTTGAAATAGTTCACAACATCTTCACTTGATCTGATTCTTCTTCTTCATCACCTCCTGGGGTTTTGCCATTTTGTTCAACAGATTGAAATTCTTCTTCATCATTACTTTCAACATTAGGTCTCGGTGTCAATCCTCTTCACCTATCTTCTTCAATAACATCCAATTGAATTCACATTGTTTTCATCATTTCCATCATCTCATCCATTCTACCATTCATTGTTCCATCAGCAACAACTCTCCTTAGCAGCATTCTTCCTAAGATCAAGTGCAAACTACCTCAAGTTTGGCGATCAGGATACAAGGTGACAACTGCCTCACAATTGACAATCAGTTGCAACACAAGTAACCTGCCTCAATTTGGTGATCTATCCACAATAAGATCTTATGGAATTCCTTCGCCAACTTTTCTCAATTCACTCCCAAAGATTCAAACTTTCTCTCTGATACCACTTGGGGCAATCACGGTAGAAGGGTTCATAGAATGAATTGTCCAGGTCATGCAACTAGTAAACATAATTGAAACAAGTCAAAGATATAGAACAAATGCATATTCAATCATTTAGTACATCATAGAATTCAAATACAGATCAGCTGGCAATATGTAGGCTTACAATTAGGGCTCAAAGGCCTAATTTCAGAATATCAGAATATGCGCAAGATATAGCTTTGAAGTTCCCTCACACAAAATCCAAACTATCAACTATCAAGTTATTATCATGAACTATTTTCCTAAGGATCTATTACATCAATATATATCATCTTTGGAACATAATATTCCTCTGCGTTGGACAAGGAAGATCACAAACTCCAAGGAAGAGTTGTAACATGTGTACATGGATAGGTCAGACCTAATCATGTAGAACACCTCCGCAAATGTATGGAATGATGTGCAGAACTCATGGAAGGTTAGCCACAAACCATAGATCTTTGAATGATGTGTCATTAGGCTCTACAAGTTGATGAATGCTCCACAAGTCTTCTCCTTTAGCTGATTATTAGAGATTGTCAGGATGCTCTGTTCTGAGAAAATAGTTGATCTTCTTATAGCGATAACTTTCTGATAACTGATCCAAATGCTCTAAATTTTAGATATGATGTAGATGAATGAATCTAGATTCTAAGTACATCTCTGCAAGATCTAAAATGCAACTACGGTAGAATGCAGACCAAAATACAGAAACTGCTACTAACTGAACTCCCTGAACTGAACTGGAAAATGAAAAGAAACAAATTGAACTGCAAACAAACTGAAATGCAAATGTTTTTGGTTGATGCAAGATTGTTCTTGAACCAGGGATGCTTCTACATCAAAAAGTCATTGTGTGTAGTTACTGCATGTACCCACAACAAAGGTGCTATAGGTGCTGCAGCCAAGGTTGGTCGTAGCAAGAACAAGATTGTAATGGAGTTGTATGTAAAATTTAACACATGTGTTTGGGCTGATGGTTGTAAGACCTGGTATGGCTTGCTCAATCCCTGAAAGGAAAGGCCTGGTAGGAGAGGAGTTCTCCGAGGTGGTAAGGGGGGCTTAGAGTCATGTGGATTCTCGATCTCAGTGACAGAGAGGGCATTACACTTGGTGCTTATGGAAGGGGGGTTTGGTGCTAACCCCAAGACCAAGTTTAAAGGGGGGATTGTCGAATTAAAGTAGTTCTTGGGTTAGAGTTAGTTGATTAACCATTAGTGGTCTTTAGCACATGGTTTTGAGCTAGTTATTTTGGTCCATGGTTTTGGAGCTCATGGTTTTGAGCCCATGGTTTTGCATGTATGGAAGTCTATATAATGGCTTGGTGACTCCATTGTATGTGTGGCTAGTTGAAGCCTCTAGGCTTATCCGAGTTGGGGCTGAGGGTTAATATGAAGATCTTCATTGTTGGTTTTTCCCTGGTTTGGGGTTTTCCAGGGTAAATCAATGTGTTGTAATTGTGTTCTTGTTCCATGCTTAATTTGAGTTTCTGTTGTGCATCCTAAATTCTTGGCTATGTAGTGTGGTAGGGGGTTTGCTTTAATCCCTTATAGATAGTTATCATATGTGTTTACAACACCTTCAAAATGCATATCAAAATAATCAATAGCAGAGGAATATAGAGTGAATTACTCACTTGTGTTATGCAATGTTCCTCACTGCACTCTGCTTAACGGACTTAGGCAATTTACAATATGACTTTCAAAGATTTTTAAGACATGAAACTTAGGATACAACATTGTATAACATCTAAGTATAACATACCAGAACCACATAGCAGGATCTTCATCTGTGGAGGACTATCAACTGAATCACTATCATTGTCTTGGTAAACTGCCAACACTTAGTCAATTTTGGCTAAGTCTTTCTGGATGAAAAGGCTACACATAACTTTGTCTCAAGAACTATTACAAATCATGTCTAATTGTTGCCATCAATGACAACATCAAGTCTCCAACATATCGACAGTGTCTCTTGACCATGTTGCCAACAATCTCCCCCTTTGGCATTGATGGCAACACTTAGTGAAAAATGCTTACATGCTCCCCCTTACTATGTAAACTCTATTTTTCTTCTTCCCTTAAGATGTTTGGCCATTTTTCACTGGATCTTCTCCCACTTTGACATCAATGGAAAAGGTGTATGTACAAGTAACAAAATCATATTGTAAAATTTTTATACTTAGTCATATATGTATAGGTGTAATTAAAAAGATTACTAACTAAAAAGTAGAGAGGATGTCTGAGTATATGAGTTTCAATTGAGCTATCTCTCCGTACCATTTGGTCTTGGCACTATTCAAAATTTGAATGTTTCCATTTACTTGAAACACCAACTCTTTTGTCTTATCAACAGTTATAGGCACATCAGTTATTGCATTTATCCTTATTGCCTCTACTTGTAGACCAACCATAGAATCAATCTTGGATTCTATTATTTCTCTTACTTGACACATTCTTCTCTTGGTGGCCTTTTTCTTACTCTGCAAAATGTTTATTTGTGCATGAATGCCTTCTATTTCTAACCTTTTGTTTGAGATGGAGTTAGTTTTTGGGTTAAAGGTTTCAGAAATCTTTAATAATTCAAGCTCCAATTCATCTATTTTCTCCTTCAACTCTTTTGTTGACTTAGGCACATATAGACAAAATTTGTATATTTTGCTAGCATCCTTAATGGTAGTCTCTATATTCTTGATGCTATTATCTAACAAAATTGCATCTTTAGCTAGCTTATCCTTTACCTCAACTAGCCTCTTATCATTGATTTCTATTCTAACCTTAGTATCTACCACTATTTAAAAGGATTCAAAATGAGTACTTACAAAGTTTATGAGCCTTTTAAGTTGCGCAAATGGTGCAAGTGTTGTATCGTTCTACAGTTCAAGCATTAATTTCTCCAATACATCAGATGCCTTATCAATGAGCTCATTGTCTTAGACATAAGATTTCAAAATTTCTTCTTAGGCTTTGGCCTACACAATTGATACTATTTTCAAATTTTGCAAGGGAGACATTGAGTCCAAGTTGATTAGACCTTGCAAAAACTTAGGTGCATCCAAAACTTGTGTTCCTTGTTGCTTCTCCAAAAATTCCTTGACAGTATTTACCGGATCCTGTGTGGCAGCAGTGTCTCTTGCCATATCATCAGATACTTCTTGTTCTTGATTATACTCCAGTGGTTCTAGGTCCATAGCCTCTTGCTCATCAATGTTTTGTCCTGGAGGAGGGTTCTTCTCAAATTGTTCATCCTCTTGATCATCGGCTTCATTTTTCTCTGCAGGGATTTCAATATTCTCAAAAGATTTATCTTCTTCTTGCTCTTTCATCTCTTCACCTTTTCCTAGGGTAACTGAAGGAGTATTTGTTTGATTTAAACCTTGATAAGGACTGACTTCTGATAAAGAACTATCATCACCAATATTTTGTTCTTCTTTGTCATAAATATTTGGGATGTTAAGATCTCTTAGGATATGGTGCAGGAGCACCTAGATGTCTCAGTTTTGGTTAATGTTCCAGTAGTTGTTTTGATTTAATAAGGTCTCTGAGACCATTTACATGATGTATAAGGTTTGAAATCCATGTTGCAGTTGGACTATGTCCAAATGTTGAAAAGAATCTTTTACTATGTTATAAGTCCTAGTTAGGACAGTCATAGGTAGCTTGCAAGAATCATTTAAGTTTTGATAGGTTAGTCATTTATGTTTTAATGTTTGTATGAGGAGTCAATTAAATTCTCATGTTTATAATCCTTTTAAGGCATGTCTTGGGTTAGGAAGAATGTCTACACCTTGTCATAGGTTCTCCACATGTTAAAAAGCTTCTAAACATAAAACAATCAGTTTCTAAAACAGTTTCAAGAAGACAGTTTCTATTTTAAATGTTGTAGTTAGAAATCAAGAAGGGAAATTGATGGTTTTGGGCACTTTGGATTGACCCCTGCCATTCCATGCATTGTAAGAGGCTTGTATTAAGTCAAGGAAAGTTGTATTGTGGAGGGAATTTCAATAAATTTGAAAGATATAGCAAAAAGACTACTATTTTCTGCTTTCCCTACCTTTTCTGATTTTTATATATTGTTTTCCTACCGTACCCACGCCTATATAGAATTTTCATGGCACAAGGGTATCATGGTTGGATAGAGTACTAAAATAGCTTTGCATTGGATCTTGTTTGGACTCCTATCATTAATCTTGCTGAGAGAAATCAATGATTTACCATAGACTATCTTAAAACTGCTATTACAACCATTAATTTGTTGTTTTCTACATAAATTCATACTTGTACGACTGAGTAGGGGTTGGTGCCTGGGATGGTTGTTTAGAGTGTTGAGTTACCTATTGTTTGCAATTGGTTTGGGTTCTTGACACCCTTGTTTAGTTTTGTAATCCTCCTTGATCTCAAAGCAGGTTGGAACCCTGAATTAGGGTATTGTTGACAGTCCAATGGATATTTCTCCATTCCACTGATCTTTCCTATCTGTGATCAGTGCAATGGAATGTAGAATGGTTAGGTTAGAAGGTTGTGAAGGTTGCAGGGGTAGAAAATAGTATAGAGTGGGGTTTACCATGTAAATGGCCCATCATATAAGTCATGTAATGGATGTTGGAGTAGAGGACAACAGCACTTGGGAGAAGTCCACCGACTACGGAATGGAAAGTTTGTGAAAATGCAATCTTCGCTAATGATGTATGATGCCCTAGATTTGATCAAGGATCCAAGATTTGATCAAGGATCCAAGACAAGGAGTAGGGAGAGATTTCCCTAAGACAATTGTCCACTCTGCCTTTCACTATCTCTGACAGTCCTCCAAGGAGACAGCCACCCCAAGGAAGGTAATAGATTTGTTAGTCATGTTATTGGTTTGCCAAGAAAGGCATTAGATGCTTAGTGAGTTATAGATTTGGTATGTTATAAGTCAGGCAAGAGTTTTCCTTAAAAGAGACCACCTTATGAAGGATATTGTGACTGTCTCAAGAAAGCATAGTTGTGACTGTTGTCTTGCAGACCCTGCTTAGTGGGTTGTATAGAAACTTAGAGGGAGTCTTGGTTGGAGTTAGGAGTCTTGGTGAGATGTATCCTGAAGTCCCTCACCTTTGGTCCATGAACATGTGTAGTTGGGAATAAGGACCCTGCTTTGTTGGAAACCTAATTTTTGTCAGGAAAACAGTGAATTTGGGAGTTGTTGTCTTGAAGGTTTGAAGTATCTCCTGTTGTGTTAGGTTGTTGAAGTGCTCTGCATCATTTGTGGTATCAGAGCTAGCAAGTAGATCCTTGAGAGTATAGTGGATCTTGTGAAGAAGATAGGGGGTTTGTGAAAGTTGTAAAGATGCCTCCGAAGAATTAGATGGCAAGAGAGAATTCTAAGTTGAGAGAAGCCTTAGAGGCAAGAGAAAAAGAATTAAGGGATGGAAGAGAGCAGGATCCTGCAAGAGATAGAGAGTTGAGGCAAGTAAGAAGAGAGAATGCAACAATCTTGGCTAGATTGGAAGCATTGGAGAAGAATCCTAGAAAGGATGAACAAGATGGTTCAGAAGGAGATGAGGATGCTGATGAGAATCCTCCTGAGGATGAGTTAGATGCTGAAGAAAAGAAGTTTGTGAGATTTCTGAAAGCAGTCCAAGGAAGTGGGACAAAGGCAAACATTGAGTTACCTATCTATCAGGGGAAGATGGATAGTGAAGAGGTATTAGGGTGGATAGATGCCCTTGAAAAAATTTTTGAGTATGAGGAGATGAGTGATGAGAAGAAGATCAAATTTGCAAAGACAAAACTGAGAGGAACAACACTTACCTGGTGGAGTAGTGTGCAGATAGAAAGAATGGCTAGAGGTGCATCAAGAATCACTTCTTGGGGTAGGATGAAGGACATGATGAAGGATCAATTCCTTCCATATGATTACTCCATTTAGACAAAGAGGATGAGATAGAATCTGAAGCAGAAGGACATGGATGTTATGTCCTATACTGACCAATTTCATAAGCTTAGTATTAGAGGTGGATTGGAAGATGAAGAAGAGAAAGTAGCAAGATACCTTAATGGGCTTAGGTATAACTTGCAGGATGAGATTGGGTTGGCAGTACCAAAATCACTTGGAGAGTGTTTTCAGTTAGCCATCAGGGCTGAAGAGAGAGTGAAGAGGAAGCAAGAAAGGCAAGGATGTTATGGAAGAGGAAACAGAGGTAGGGGCAGACCTACTACTGAAGTTCAAAACAGCAATGAGAAAGGTAAGGAGATGTCTATAGATCAGAGAGGTGGATATAGAGGTGGAGGTAGATTTGGATCAGAAAGAGGAGTGTTCACAGGCAGATGTTATCACCGCAATGAGGTGGGACACACATCTTTCAACTGTCCTAAGAAGGATGGTGTTGACAAGACCAAGGACAAAAGAGTTCACTTGGCACAAGAGGAGGAGAAGCCAGAAGAACTAGAAATGTTGTCAGCCTCCCAATGATGGATGGAGAGATGCTCATGGTGGAAAGAGGCAAGATGTAGCAACCACCACAGGTATCTATTTTCAGAACTAATTGTTTAAGCCATGGAAAGATATGCAAGTTGATTGTAGATTCAGGTTCTCATGATAATCTAGTTTCTTGGGAAATGGTGCATAAGCTAGGATTGAAAACTTTTGATCATCCTAGTCCTTACAATGTCACTTGGGTGAGTCAAGAACAGCAAGTAAGGCTTACTAAGAAGGCTTATGTTGATTTCACAATTAGTCCATATCAGGACTATGTTTTGTGTGATGTTATTCCAATGACATGTGGGCATATAATCTTGGGTAGACCATGGTAGTATTTGAGAAGGACAATTCATGATGGGTATACTAATACCTATGTGGTGCACAAAGATGGTAAGAAGTTCAAACTGATACCTTTACCTTGTGAAAAGAAGAAGGAACATGTCACTATTTGTTTTGGGGAGAAACTACAGTTGAATGTGCAGGTTAAGGATGATTACAAGTAGTAGAAACAGTTGCAATAGAAGAAGGTGGATGACAATCCTAAAGAATAGCAGGTTCGAGTCTTGAGTTATGTCAAGGTTGGGGACATTGATTGCCCTATAAGGAGTCAAAAGAAGGAAGGCAAACAACAGATGATACAGGGAGGAATGAATCAGGACCTCCAGTTGAGAAGAGCTGAAGCATTGCAGCAGCAAGGTCCTAGGCAAGGACATCAAAACAGGTTTTATGGTTCTAACACTGTTTACAGAAGCCATGCAAGTTGGAGGAGGAAGATTACTCTTGGAGAGTTCATGTTTCCTCATCAGAGGAACATCCCAACAGGATGGAAGAATGTTTGGAGTAGATCCCCTAACTCTTGGGACAAGAGTTTTCATCATGCCGGGGAGTATGGTGCAGGAGCACCTAGATGTCTCAGTTTTGGTTAATGTTCTAGTAGTTGTTTTGATTTAATAAGGTCTCTGAGACCATTTACATGATGTATAAGGCTTGAAATCCATGTTGTAGTTAGACTATGTCCAAATGTCGAAAAGAATCTTTTACTATGTTATAAGTCCTAGTTAGGATAGTCATAGGTAGCTTGCAAGAATCATTTAAGTTTTAATAGGTTAGTCATTTATGTTTTAATGTTTGTATGAGAAGTCAATTAAATTCTCATGTTTATAAGCCTTTTAAGGCATGTCTTGGGTTAGGAAGAATGTCTACACCTTGTCATAGGTTCTCCACATGTTAAAAAGCTTCCAAACTTAAAACAGTCAGTTTCTAAAACAGTTTCAAGAAGACAGTTTCTATTTTAAAGCTGCAGTTAGAAATCAAGAAGGGAAATCGATGGTTTTGGGTAGTTTGGATCGACCCCTGCCATTCCATGCATTGTAAGAGGCTTGTATTAAGCCAAGGAAAGTTGTATTGTGGAGGGAATTTCAATATATTTGAAAGATATAGCAAAAAGACTACTATTTTCTGCTTTTCCTGCCTTTTCTGATTTTTATATGCTATTTTCCTGGCGTACCCGTGCCTGTACAGAATTTTCATGGCACAAGGGTATCATGGTTGGATAGAGTACTGAAATAGATTTGCATTAGATTTTGTTTGGATTCCTATCATTAATCTTGCTGAGAGAAATTAATGATTTACCATAGATTGTCTTAAAACTACTGTTACAACCATTAATTTGTTATTTTCTGCATAAATTCATACTTGTATGGCTGAGTAGGGGTTGGTGCCTAGGATGGTTGTTTAGAGTGTTGAGTTACCTGTTGTTTGCAATTGGTTTGGGTTCTTGACACCCTTGTTTAGTTTTGTAATCCTCCTTGATCTCAAAGCAGGTTGGAACCCTAAATTAGGGTATTATTGATAGTCCAATGGATATTTCTCCATTCCACTAATCTTTCCTATCTGTGATCAGTGGAATGGAATGTAGAATGGTTAGGTTAGAAGGTTGTGAAGGTTGCAGGGGCAGGAAATAGTATAGAGTGGGGTTTACCATGTAAATGGCCCATCATATAAGTCATGTATTGGATGCTGGAGTAGAGGACAGCAGCACTTGAGAGAAGTCCACCCACTACGGAATGGAAAGTTTGTGAAAATGCAGTCTTGGCTAATGATGTATGATGCCCTAGATTTGATCAAGGATCCAAGACAATGAGTAGGGAGAGATTTCCCTAAGACATCTGTCCACTCTGCCTTTCACTGTCTCTGACAGTCCTCCAAGGAGATAGCCACCCCAAGGAAGGTAATAGATTTGTTAGTCATGTTATTGGTTTGCCAAGAAAGGCATTAGATGCTTAGTGAGTTATAGATTTGGTATGTTATAAGTCAGGCAAGAGTTTGCCTTAAAAGAGACCACCTTATGAAGGATATTGTGACTGTCAAGCCATGTTATGACTATCTCAAGAAAGCATAGTTGTGACTGCTGTCCTACAGACCCTGCTCAGTGGGTTGTATAGAAACTTAGAGGGAGTCTTGGTTGGAGTTAGGAGTCTTGGTGAGATGTATCCTAAAGTCCCTCACCTTTGGTCCTTGAACATGTGTAGTTGGGAATAAGGACCCTGCTTTGTTGGAAGCCTGATTTCTGTCAGGAAAATAGTGAATTTGGGAGTTGTTGTCTTGAAGGTTTGAAGTATCTCCTGTTGTGTTAGGTTGTTGAAGTGCTCTGCATCAAGATATCAAGTATTATTAGCTTTGTGTCCTTCACAATTTCTCTATGTTCCCTGACATCAGAGTGTTGATCCTCCTCTTTATTTCAATTTTATCTCCAAGGATCTTGAAGACTTTGGTTCTTTCCTTAGAAGTCATATCGAGACAAAATTTTAGCATTGTATTTTCTCTAACCTCCACATCTTTAGCCATTGTTGCTTCCTACTTGGTAGAGATTATACTTGCAAGGATGTCAAGGAGACATGTAATCACCTCCATAAGAGTTCTCTTATACATCTCCAAATATCTAATTACACCAATCTCAATGATTTCTTTGTTTGCATCATCATAATCATCATGCAGCTGAGCTATAGGCTTTATATTTCCATCAACTATTATAGCCTTCAAGACATCCTCCAAATTTATTGTAGCTTCTCCTTTCTTAGTCTTAGCTTGTCTTGGATTTTTTATTCCGCCCTTACTGGAGGGCTTCTCCTTTTTTCTCCCAAAGGCTTTAGTAGCCTTAACTTTCATTTTCTTCACTTCCTCACCCAACTCAGTCTCCTCATCATCAGCTCCAATACTCACACACATTCTTTTCCCCTTGGTTTTCATTCTTGTATGCACTTTTGTAGAGGTTTCCTTTGCAAGTTCTTCCACACTCATAGAAGGTGTGGGACCAGAGGATACAGTAGTAGTTTGAGTAGAAGTTGTACTTCTTTTTATTTTTGTTGTTATCGCAGGCTCCTTCTCTTTCCTCTCAGACTCTTCTGGAGCCTTTTTAGGCTCACCTTGCTTCATTTTTTTAGATGCCCTAGCTACTTCAGCCCTTGCTCTTTTTTTAGCAATCTCTTCTTTGGTAAGTCCTATGCTCTGGGCATATTCCTCTACCATTTTCTTCATCTTTTTCTACATTTCTGGCTTTCTTAGTTCAACATGAACTTTTATAGATAACTCCTCATAGGTACCAAACCTTGCCTCATTGGTGTCCCTGGGTTTGCTCAACATAAGCTTAGCATAACCATCCAGTATATTTTCGGCCACTTCATAACCCATTGGAAGGACCCAAACTGTCTTAGGCTTAATAGCCTCCATCATGCATTGATCTCTATTTACAATAAAACATATATCATTCTTGTATTTCTCAACTATTTTCTTCGGTATTATTTGCCTAGATTGCATTGTCTTTTGAAAATTCTTCAAGTAGCCCCAAAGGACTGCATTCTGTGCATCCCAGCTTCCTATAATATTCAAGTGGTTTCTAATTTGTATAGCAATTGGTTGACTACTAGACCAAATCAACTTCATTCCCGATAATTCTTGCATGAAATAGAAAAATAAGAAAATGATCAACGTACCAAACTTGAAGGGATATTTGTGTTCTTTTGTCTTCTTTAGATTTTCCATTAATTATTGCCAGAGAAACTCACAAAGGTCATAATCTACATTCTTAACCATCTCATAGGCTGTGTATATGGTAGTACTAGAGACAGAGTTCTCCCAATTTGTGAAGTAAATCTTGTAACCGATCACCATGGATGCAAACCTAATTGCATGGTCTTTAATGTCATTCACTATCAATGCCCTTTTGTCGAATTGAGCACCTGTGGCTTCCATCACTGTGCTATTTTTCATGGATTTCAACACAGGCACTCATCCAGTAGAATTCAACCCTGTAACAGACCTTATAGCATCTTTTGTGATCATGAATGGTGTGTTAAGTCACATAAACCCATCGTGAATTCTGCTCAATACATACCAAACCCATGAGTTCTCTATAAATGACAGAAAATCTATGTATAGCACAAATTTCTTCTCTTCTAGGGCTTTGTATTCCTCCTTCAATTCATATCTCTCACCACACAGATGATTCACATCTAATTTTCCAAGTTTTCTATTGTTGTGTTCATCTAGGGCAACATGGAT
This sequence comes from Cunninghamia lanceolata, assembly GCA_027924645.1. NCBI lineage: Eukaryota > Viridiplantae > Streptophyta > Pinopsida > Cupressales > Cupressaceae > Cunninghamia > Cunninghamia lanceolata. The sequence goes on along the minus strand of BSBN01000534.1, from coordinate 10,861,958 downwards.
GTAAGCCCTAATGTCTTCCTCATGCATCACACCATAGGGCACTTCTAAAAATGCACCGTCAAGATCGACTTCTATAGATTTGTATGGATGTTTCTTAAATTTTGGTCATGGTGTCTCATTGATATCAATAACTAGTGGTGACACCATTTTTGCACAAATTCAAACAAGTTCACTGTAGGTTTCAAACTGTAAATACCTCTTTTGCCATATTAGGGTTTTCTTCACTTGAAATCACTCTGAATTGCTTTGAATCACTAGAAATCATTGAAGTAGCTTATAATTCTACTTCAGTTCTCCTTGGACACTTGATAGCTTGAATACAAAGTGATTAGTATTTCAAATGCACCACTTTTTAGCCCTTGTTATGCAAAAACCTAGTTGTCATAAATGATGTTCTCAAAAAGATTTCAACCACTTCACTATTAGATATAGTCGGTTAAGATTGCTTCAGAATGTACCGCATTAGGTCTTTTTCTTCCAGTTTCTTCTCCAAATCATTTATCCAATACTTCTTTAACTCATACCTTAGTACTGGATCTTAGCACCCACTATTTCTCTAGGGGATCAAAATATTCATTAAAAGCTCCCCCTCAACCAAAGCTCCCAATTTACTTCCTGGAGGAAGTATCTGCACTAGAGGCTAGTGTGGATTCATCCTTGACCTCTTTTACATCCTTCTTAATCTAGACTTTGCTCATTTCCTTCTTGATTTTTGTCGGATTAACCTTGATCTTTCCTTTGTCTTCCCTCTGCTCTATTTTCACCTTCTCTACATGATAGTTTGTTTTCTTATTCTTGCTTCTACAGAATTTTGCAACATGTCCAAGTCTATTGCAATTGTAGCATACCACATTCCTCTACCCTTGATTCCTTCCATTAATTTGATTCATTCTTGATCTGCATTGGTTAGTGATATGCCCAAATCTAATGCATACAAAACACTTTCCATTGAAATATTGAGTATTCCTTATATTGTTAAAACCATTCCTTACCAAACTTATGCATTCATTTGATCTATGACCATTTTTTTTGCAATTGAAACATTGACCAAAGAATAATGGAACATTTTGACTTCTTCTAGTCTTACATTGAGTAGCCTTATGACCAAACTTGCTGCAATTAAAATAATAGCCATTGAAAGATGGGTACCTTTGAGCATTTGGTTGTCTGACTGGAGGTCTTCTAGGTATGTTTCTTTGATTCTGGACCTAATTGCCATTGACTCCCTTTATCTCAGTGTTATCTTGTCCTGACTTAGAGCTGTCTCCTCTTTCAAAACCCAAGCCTTGCTTATCATCTAGACCTTTCTGATTTTCAATCAACTCATCAAGCTTTGCAGAAATTAGTTTGAACTTTTCTTTATAGCTATTACCAACTTCTAGGTTAATTTTAGAAGCACAACATCTTTTACCAATTTTTCACACTCATCAGACTTGTCTTTCAAAACTCGATTTAAATGCTCCTCAGCATTTTCTTTCTCTTCAATCAGCATTGAGAAGTCATTTAGAGTTTCATTTGCTACTTTCAACTATTCACTTTCTCTTCTGATCTCTTAACTTGCCCTCTTAGCTTCAGGATGCAATCATCAGCTATCTTGACAATCTCCTTCAAATCCTTAATATTAGCTTCATACTTATCAAGATCTTCAAGAGCAATTTTTAGTTCTTCAGTTCTGACATATGTGCAACCATCAAATGTGACACTACCTAGAATTACTTCTAGAGAAGTAGGATATCTTCTAGATGCCATGTGTTCACTTTCCCAGATCTTCCTCAAGATGTTAAAATTCTTCCAAAGAACCTTGATCTAATACCAATTGTTGAACACAAGGAATACTGAGAGGGGCACATGAATCAATATTCCATAAAACCTTTCTTTCACATATTCATTAATCCATTTACCAAATTCAATAACATGAAAGCAAAGTAAACATGAGAAAAGTTGCCACAAAGTTATAACACATAGACACTAGGATTTTTAGGTGGAAAACCCAAAAAGGGAAAAACTATGGTGAGTGTTAGCTCACAATATATTATGATATCAAAATTGAATTACATGAAGGCTCACTGGCTTAGGGATCACTACCCAGGGACTCACTATCCAAAGAAGTGCTCACTGCATAAGGCTCACTGCCATGAAAGAAAAGAAGAGAAGAGAGAATGGCTCACTACCAAGATTGAACTACTATAGATGCATCTACAAAATGTTGGATTACAGTTCCATTGATAGCTCAGTATATAGATTTAAATGACTTCATAATGTCTACTTTGTTTCTCTATCCTGTTCACATGTACTCTATTCTTCAATCCTGACTATTCTTTTATGATCACAAAATTTGCCTCAGATCACATATATATATCAAATTTGAACCACATTCACACATTCCATACCCTTAATACCAAAATTTATCAATTATATATATCCGCAACATGAATTATCCCAAAACTAGGTCAGCATGCAAAATATGAAACTTGTATACCAAAGTTGCACCTTGTCAGCTTGATCCTTTGCACAAACAATAATGTGAACCCATACAATCACTCAGGAATCTTTATATAGGTCTAGACCTATTATCTAACCACTTAGAATAATTATCTAAACATTATCTCCTTATTGTACATCGATCCAACTGTGTGTTGGCCTTATCCCAAAATACACACTTAAACTGTATTGTTTGTCATATCATAACTTCTAGTGTGGGCCACATGGAACGTCAAAAGTCACACCAAACATTCATTATTCATCATCAATCATACCTTCATAACCATAGGTCATAATATTCTTGTGTGGTGATATGTGGATCTCAGAACTGTTACCTTTGTCTTGGTTAAACACTGTCAAACTGACTGTCGAAACTTGGAAGCTTGTAGATGATCTTCCGATGGACTTCAGATACTACAAATCTAGAATTAGATAGTTATCATATGTGTTTACAACACCTTCAAATCACATATCAAAATAATCAATAGTGGAGGAATGTGGAGTGAATTACTCAAGTGTTCTGCACTATTCCTCACTGCACTCTGCTTACCGGACCTAGGCAATTTACAATATGACTTCTGAATATTTTCAAGACATGAAACTTAGGATACAAGATTGTATAACATCTAAGTATATACCACAACTACATAGTGGGATCTTCATCTGCGGAGGAGTATCAACTGAATCACTATCACTATCTTGGTAAACTGCCAACACTTAGTCAATTTTGGCTAAGTTAGTATTTCCAAACCAAAAGGCTACACACAACTTTGTCTCATGAACTATTACAAATCATGTATGATTGTTTCCATCAATGAAAAAATCAAGTCTCCAACATAGCAGTAGTGTCTGTTGACCATGTTGCTAACAAGAATGAAGTAAAGATGGAAAACGTATCTACAAAGGATCAGATTGCAAATATTTTCACAAAGCCTCTGCCTAAGGAAACTTTTGAGTATCTCAGGGAGAAGTTAGGGGTTATTACCCTCCTTCTCTAAACTAAGATGCATAGGAAGTGCATTAGTTTAGTGGTGTCCAAAGTCTTATTTTTTATCCGGTTTGATGTTTTGAAGGCTACCTCTCAGGGGGAGTAGGTAGATTTTGCCGATATGATTTCCTGATAAAGAGTAGTAAGTGTTGCAATGTTGGTAATATGGGGAGTAGTGCAGTGTTAGTAAGATTTGAATTGAGCCTTGATAACTAAAGAAAGAGAAAAGGTCTAGCACCATTTGTCATTGATGTCAAAGGGGGAGAGAAGTTCATGTGAAAAACTTAAGGAGAGAGATTATGAGAAAGTTGCAGCCAGAGAAAGAATAAAGTAAGGGGAGCAAAGAAACAAAGCAACTTTGTTTGTCTTGATGGTTTTTCACATCATGTGTTGCCATCAATGACAAAGGGGGAGATTGTTGCAAGTATGAGTAGTAACTATTGTCATTGATGTCAACACCTAAGGTCAACATCTAAGGATGTTATTTGGATGAGTTTGAACAAGTGTTTGAGAAGTTAGTACAATTGCATAACTATTCTATCTCATAGAACAGTGTAGTGTTTTGATCTGCATATCCTATAGATTGAATATCTTTCTCTAAAGTTTGAAAGTTATGTTAAGGGATGTCTGTAGTTGATATGTTTCAAGTTTGAGCCTCCAGCGTGAAGATTTGAGTGAGTTTTGTTCACCAGAGTAAAAACTATTTTTCTGAGTATTCAATGGTGACAGGGAGAATGTATTCTGCTCCACATCACTCTGCATTTAAATTTTATAGTCTATGATTCTAGAATTAAGTTTGGGATGATGTTATGTTCCTTTAGTTGAATAGTTCATGATTTGGTTCTCTGCAATCGATCTTTCCTTTATGATAGTGGCTGACAGTAATGTTTAAGTGCTCCAGTTTGAAGAATCTTCTAGATAGAATGTTTGGGGGTTATGTAGAAGTTCTTGGTGATTGTAACATGCTTGTGGATGTCTCTAGATTGTGCTCCTACTTTTTGATTGGTCCACAAAGTGAAATTCAGATCGTGGATGAAGCGTTTTCCTAAAGGTCTTAGTGTTAACACTAGTTTTGGTTGACTTGGTTGTTTTCAATACTTGTGATTATGCTTCAGAGTTTGTGATAGTGTGTTGTTGCATGGGAGATTGCATTTGAATCCTTGCTAAGGTGTGGTATGGTCCACATTCATTCCTTTCCACCATGGGAATGTTTAGGTCCAGACCTAATTTAAATATTGCCTAAGTTTATTGTTTGTGACAAACTTGAAGATTATTTCCAAGACTGTGAATGTATAAATATGAATTAGACGATCGGGAAATCAAGGGAAGTTATTTAGGTAGATGAAATGACTGCATGAGAAGCATTATTTGTTGTAGGTATGATCCAAATGAGTTTGAGAGTATGAAACTAAGTAGAAAAGAATATATTTTTTATATAGAAAGGTTGCAAAAGATTCAGTCGAGATTGTGTTGGATCCCTAGTTGCTGTGAGATCTATTCTCCTTGTAACTATCTTCTTCTATCTTCTTCTAATTCTAGAAGTGAGCCCCTTCTTTTGCAATGAGCATTTTGGGCACTGGGCCTTGTTGTAAATTTTGATATATCATTTATACTATGAGTTAATCCTCACTGTGGTTTTTCCTCATTGGGTTTTCCACATAAAAAATATGGTGTCTCATGTGTTGAATGTGTGAATGTGCTTAATTTTCTGATTTCATTCTTTCATGGTCAAAACATAATAACAGTGATTAAGTGGTTGATGTGTTGATGCTTTAAAGAAGTTAAGTTTTGGTTACAACTGATTCACTCCCCCTCTCAGTTGTCTTGTACATTTCAATAGTTAGAATTTAGAACTTGGAGCCACATCCCTCTTTCTCTTCTAGGTAGATTAATTTTTGGGGTTTTCTTATTTCTCATACCACCACCTTCCTATGAAAGTTTGGCAAGAAATTTTTGCATGTCAAAAAATTCACAAGGTCCATTATGTCTAGAAAATTTGCACGTGTCTTTTGAGCTTGAAGGAGGTTCTTTTAATATGTAGTTACAAACCTGAACTTCCAAACTCTATCATGAAGTCAAGGTTTTTGATGCTCATATGGCCAAAGGAGTTCAAATTTCAATTTAACTTATACTAGATCAAGGTGGGAGATAAAGTCTCAAAAGACTTTTCAATCTTTGCATCTCAAGAAAATTCACTTATAGATCTTAAATCTCCTAAAACTATGTTTGGGAGGCTTTGAACTTTGTTAGATATTCCCAAGCATTGATGGACCATTAAAATTTATTATTTTAATCCCATCATGAATCCCAAAAGAAACATTTTATACTTCAACAATGTCTGGATATTGTTCCTAACCACTTAGCCAATGAACCAAATCAACTTGTAATAATAAAATCACCTTTGAAGAGCTACACGAAACACTTATGATCATGGATAATAGTAATGTGTTAGGTTTAGATGGCTTTCCTTAAAAAATTTACAAGGGTACCTAGTACTTAAGAAGACTAGACTTTCTCTAGGTCTATAGAGAAGCTCTCCATAAGGGTTACCTAGGGTCTATGATTAAATATGCCATTATCAAAGTAATTCACAAAAGTGGGGATTTGGATCTTATATCTAGCTAACTAGCTTTCCTATTACATTACTCAACGTGTCTTAAAAAATTCCTTCTCAAGCACTTGCCCACTGTATTCATCACTTGCTTCCATTTTTTGTCTAGAGAAAATTGACTTCATTCAAATCCACTATATTATTGATAATATCATTTTCATCTAAGAAGGTATGGATTAGACTTGAGCATTTACAAAATGCATTCTTTTTCTAATGCTTTACATTAAGCAATCCTATGATCACATTAAATGGCCTTTATATCTTGTGATGTTCAAGGCTCTTAGCTTTGACAATTTTTTTCTCCAAATCATTCAAACTTTATTTGTAGATGCCTCTTGCTGAACACACCAAGACACTAAGAGGGGTGGGGGTGAATCAATATCTAAATAACTTCAAGTCCCCCTGGAGCAGATTAAAAATTAAGTATTATAGTATTAACATAAACATGAAAGATCAACATAATGTACATCAATACATGACACTAGATATACATGGAAAACCCAAGAAGGGAAAAACCATGGTGACGATTAACTCACAATATATGAAGATCAAAATTACAACTTTGTTTTAGGGCTACAACCCAAAGAAACTACTACTCCCTACTGACTTTGTTTTAGGGCTACAACCCAAAGAAACTACTACTCCCTAAAGACTTTGTTTTAGGGTCACTCCCAAGGAAGAAACTACTCCTTGAACTGAGAAAAAACTCAAAAATGATTATAGTATAACAGTCCTTCTACTGCCTGAAAACTGACATTGAAGCTCACAACTTTGATTATTGCAATTCTATTTCTTCTGATGATTGGATCAATTAGGCACACTCTTCACTTTCCTCTTGTCATAGAAATGTCTTCATGATGAATCAGGACAACCCTTATTGTTTCTACTCTTTCTCCTTCAGTCGCATATCATGAATATTCATATTCTTCTCTTTACACACTCATATTCCCATTTTTGCAATCATACCTCACCTAGACCAACTAGGTTTACAATATATACATGACATTACATTGATTTCAATACAAGTTAACCAATACAACAAGAATATTACATTTACAAGTTGGCCAAAGATTTCCCAATATGAAACATGCATAAGGAAAGCCCTATCATGAACTACACGCCACTCCAAAAGGAAACACACACCTTGTAGAACCAAACATATGCTTAGCCCAGTCCTAAATATTCCTCACAACATCATCCTTCAAAGAATAGCATTTGCATATCACACTCATTTGAAATAGGTCTCCCTTAAGTAAGAACACAGGAAGCTTGTAGCATAACAGTCATTTCACCTTGGTGGTACACATGGAAGATTAAACATTACTTGTGGTACACCAAATCACTAGATACTTTACAAAGGGTAACAAACTCTTCTTTTCAATTTTCTCTATTAATAACAACTACTACCTGGTCCCCCTAAGAAGTAGCCACCATTAGTCTAGGAAAAAGATATAGCAGGAATTACTCCTCCTGGATAGATGCATCAATCATGCATCTAGTTAGGAGGGGAAATTACCCCTAACTTTTTCCAAAGATACTCAAAGGTATCCTTTTCAAGAGCCTTTGTGAAAATGTCTACAATCTAATCCTTTGTTGGAACATAATCCAACTTCACTTTTTTCTCTGCAACCTTCTCTCTCAAAAAGTGAAACTTGATTGATATATGCTTGGTTCTAGAATGCATCAATGGATTCTTGGAAATATTGATAGAACTAGTATTGTCAAACAAAATAGGAATAGGCTCATCATACATCACCTTTATATCCTTCAAGGTCTACTTCATCCAAAGCACTTGATTGCAGCAAGATGCTATAGCAATATACTCAGCGTCTACTATGGATAAGGACATTGAGTCCTTCTTCTTACTCTGCCAAGAGACCAATTTTCTTCCTAAAAAGAAAGCACCACCACTTGTACTTATTTTATCATCAACATAGCCATCCCAATCAACATTAGTGTAAGCACTTAGATCAAATTCATTACATCTAGAATACCATAAGCCATAATCCAAAGTTCCCTTCAAGTATCTGAGTATTCTTTTCACTACCTTCTCATGTGTGCTTATGATTAGCTTGATATCTGGTGACTACACATACTGCATGCATAATATCAGGTCTAGAAGAAGTCAAATACAATAATCCTCCAATCATAGATCAATAAAGAGTCTGATCAACCTCCAAAATCTCATCATTCTTACTCAAGTGACAACCAATAACCATAGGAGTGCTTACTAGTTTGGAATCCTCTATACTAAACGTCTTCAACATCTCTTTGACATACTTAGCCTGAGAAATAAAGATACCAGCATTTAGCTAAGAAATTTGAAGCCCAAGGAAGAAAGACATCTTACCAATCATAGACATTTCAAAATCTTTCTACATCTATTCTGAAAACCACTTGCACATACTATCATCTCCACCAAAGATGATATCATCGACATATACTACAACTATTAGAATCATGTCTTCCTTTTCCTTAAAGTAAAGATTACTATCTATGGTACCTTTCTTGAAGCCTTGTTGAAGTAAGTACTTATCGAATCTAGTGTACCAAGACCTAGGTTCTTACTTGAGACCATATAAAGCCTTTTTGAGTCTGCACACCATGTCTAGATCTTCTGACAATTGAAACCTATCTGGTTGTTCAATGTAGACCTCTTCCTCTTGATCACCATTCCAAAATGTTGACTTGACATCCATCTGATAAACATTGAATTTCTTGTGACTAGCAAGAGATGGAAACATCCTAATTGCCTCCATCCTAGCTACCAGAGCATAGGTCTCCTCAAAATCAATGCCTTCAACTTGTGAATAACCTTTACATACCAACCTTGCTTTGTTTCTCACAACTTCACCATATTCATTCAATTTATTCTAAAACACCCACTTTGTTCCTATAACATTCTTATTGGGTAGTCTAGGAACCAATTCTCATGTCTGGTTCTTCTCTATCTGATTCAATTCTTCTTCAATTGCCTTCATCCATCCATCATCTTTGCTAGCATCAGTAAAGATTTTGGACTCTACCTTTGATAATAAACACAAATTCACTTACTCATTTGCATTTACAAACCTTCTCTTGGTCTACACACCTTCATTCTTATCTCCAATGATCTGATCTACATAATTGTTTCTTTGAACATACATAGCTGGAGTCTTACGGATATGCTCTGGTTCTTATTCCTTATCTTCTTTCTCTTCTTCTTCATATTCAATGCATGGAAAGATATCAGGTCAGGAGTCCTTTGATTCATGAGAGATCTAATACAAGTCTTCATCTACTTTGACATTTGTGCTTTCAATCATCTTTCCCAATCTCTTGTTGTAGCATCTATAGGCCTTGCTTCAGGTTGAGTAACCAAGAAAGATCCCTTCATCACTTCTTGAATCAAACTTTCCCAAGTCTTCTTCATCTCTTCTGATATAGCATTTGCTGCCAAAGATTCTGAAGTATCTTACAGTGGGAGGTCTTCCATACCATAACTCTTAAGGGGTCTTAGTTCTATTCACCATCAGTAGCACTCTACTAATTAGATAGATAGTAGTGTGAACTACTTCCTTCCAATATATGTCAGGTAGACCTGTATCTTTCATCATTTCCCTAGAAATATATTGAATAGTCCTATTCTTCCTTTCCACTACCCCATTTTCCTGAGGGATCCTAGGAGGTTACAGATGTCTGCTAATACCATGATCTTCACAAAACTTTTCAAATTCATTTGAAGTAAACTCACCTTGTCTATCAGACCTTAAACATTTGATCTTAGTATCCATTTCATTCTCAACCATAGCTTTGAAAACCTTAAACTTATCCAGGGCATCTAATTTTTCTCTTAAGAAAGTAACCCAAGTCATTCTAGAATAATCATCAATGAGAAACATGAAATACCTTTCACCTTGTTGATTCTTTACTCTTGTAGGGCCATATAGGTCAGTGTGAATCATCTCCATTGGCATTGAAGAAGAATACTCCTTGCTCTTGAAATTTGTCTTTGTCTGCTTTACCATTTGGCATTCCTTGCATAATGTGTTTGTAGGCTTGGTTATCTTAGGCATATCTCTCACCGCATGAATAGAGTTGATCTTTACAATATTTTCAAAGTTGCTATGTTCCATTCACTTGTACCATAACCAACACTGACTGGATTGATCTAATAAGCATATTTTTCCATTTACCTCCTTCAGATGATAGATATCATCATATGACTTGATACCTTCTACAACTAGCTTTTTAGACCCTACCTTCCCAATTTCACAACCTTTGGCATGAAAGGTAAGATTGTATCCTTTATTGCATGTTTGATTGACACTGAGAAGATTATGCTTTAGCCCTTTTACATAGAGGACATCCTCAATCCTATTATTCCCATCAATAGTTATACCACCAAACATGACAAATCCACCATTCCACTTCTCTAGGCTAATGAACTTCTCCTTGTCACCAGTCATATGATTAGAGCAACCACTATCAATTACCCAAGACTTGGCTTTTTCTCTTGCATGAAAGGAAATCCATACAACCATTGATCTATCATTGTTTTGGTTGGCTTGCAAGGCATCATTCTTTTCACATTTTCCAACATCATCCTTTTTGTCACCAACATTCAAGGCTATGAAAAGTGTTTCATCATTTGAATCATCATGATCTTCATCTTCTAAAGAATAACTGCTCTCTATGGAATATAGGCTTCTTTTGGACTTGTCTTTCTTGTTACCACCCCTTGATTCTTTAAAAGGACATTTGGAAGCAAAATAATCAATCTTTCCACAATTAAAACATTTGAAAGGTAACTTACCTCTGTATTTGTCTATTCCTTTCTTTAAGGTTCTTACAAAGTTTGCTTCTACTTCAACAAGGTCATCATCTTGATCAGCTTCTTCATCTCATGTCTTTTTACTTGCTTTGAATGCAGTCTCCTTCTTTGGAACACCTTTGTCAAATTCTCTCATTTTGAAGGCTATTAGAAAGCCAAACAATTGATCTATTGTATATGTATCCAAATCTTGAGTCTCTTCAATGGTAGATACCTTATGACTATAAGATTTAGGAAGAGTTCTTAGTACCTTCTCCACAATCTCATCTTCTTTCACTTCTCCACCAAGACCTCTGATTCCATTAACTATTTTATCCACTCGAAGCATGTAGCTAGCAGTATCTTCATCTTTTATCATCCTCAGGGTCTCAAATTTGCTCTTGAAGATTTGCATCTTGGCTTCCTTCACTTTACTATCTCCTTCATAAATGCTTTCAAGTTTTACCCAAACCTTCTTGGCAGATTTGTAACCCATTATTTTCAGAAGTTCTAAATCAGCTAGCCCACTCATGATACCACTCTTTGCCAAGGCATTATTCTCATACAACTTAGTCTCATCTGTATCTATAGGATCACTACGAGGAGAAGTGTAACCATTCTTGACTAATTGCTAAATGCCATACCCTAAAGAAGGTAGATAGTTTCCCATTCTTACCTTCCAAATAGAATAATTTGTTCCATCAAACATAGGTACCTTGAGAGAACTATTGTGAGCCATCCTAGACCTTCCTCAAGCAGTTAAGATTCCTTTGAGTAACTTGGCTCTAATACCAATTATTTAACACACCAAGATACTGAGAGTGGGGGTGAATCAATATCTAAACAACTTCAAGTCTTCCCTGGAAAGATTAAAGCTTAAGTATTATAGTATTAACATAAATATGAAAGATCAACACAATGCACATCAACACATGACACTAGATATATGTGGAAAACCATGGTGAGGATTAACTCACAATAAATGAAGCTCAAAATTACAACTTTATTTTAGGGCTACAACCGAAGGAAGCTACTACTCCCTGAAGACTTTGTTTTAGTGTCACTCCCAAGGAAGCAACTACTCCTTGAACTGATAAAAAACTCAAAAATAATTACAATATGATATTCCTTGTACTGCCTAAAAATTGACATTGAAGCTCACACCTTTGATGATTGCAATTCTATTTCTTCTAATGATTGAATCAATTAGGTGCACTCTTCAATTTCCTCCTATCACAAAAATGTCTTCAAGATGAATCAGGATAGTCCTTATTGCTTCTGCTCTTTCTCGTTTAGTTGCACATCATAAGTGTTCATATTCTACTCTTTACACACTCATATTCCTATTTTTGCAATCATAATGTTGAATACAAAGAATACTGATAGGAGGGGGTGAATCAGTATTCTAAAAAAAATTTCATTCATGTACATTTATTAATCCATTTGCCAAATTTAATAACATGAAAGCAAAGTAAACACAAGAAGAGCAGTCATAAATTCATAACACATAGACACCAGGATTTTACGTAGAAAACCCAAAAAGGGAAAAACCATGGTGAGTGTTAGCTCACAATATATTATGATAGCAATACTAGATTACATGAAGGCTCACTGCCTTAGGGATCATTGCCCAAGGACTCACTATCCAAAGAAGTGCTCACTACAAAAAGGCTCACTGCCAAGAAGGTAGAAGTGAAGATAGAAGAAGGATTGGCTCACTGCCAAGAGATGACTACTATAGGTGCATCTACAAAATGCTGAGGTGCAGTACTAATTTGTTCAGTATATAGATTCAAAGGACTTCATACTGTTTGCCTTACTTTTTTGCTTTGCTTTACATATACTTCTATTCTTCTGCCTTTACTATCCTTTTAACTACTCACAAAACTGCCAAAGGTTGCACAATCATGGAATTCACATACACACACACTTCACCACCGAAATTCATCAAATATATATATCCATAACAAGATTCAACTCATAATTAGTTTGGCAAGCCAAATGTGAAATGTGTATACAAGTGTTATACCTTGTTGGCTTGATCTTTTGCACAAACAAGAATGCAAACTCAAACAAACATATAAAAGTCTTCATATAGGTCGGCCTCAATCATTCAACCACTTGAATTAATTCTTCAAACAATATATTCTTACCACAAATAGATCTAACTTGCCTGTTGGCTTATCCCTTAAGTACATACTTGACCAGTTCCACTATCATACCAAAAATTCTACTACGGACCATATGAGACTCTAAAATTCATATCCAACATTCATCATTGACCTCTTAACATCCCTTCAAGATTGTAGGACATAATAACTTCTTTTGTAGAAAAATGCGAATCTTGGAATTGTTGCTCTGTCACAATGAAATATTGTCAATCTGGAAGCCAATAAGGAACAACTTGTAAAATGTGGTCAAAGGAACTTTAGAAGCTATAACTCTAGATTTAGGTAGTCATGATATGTATCTTTGTTGCCTCAGAACCACAAGACAAAATACGCCACAACGGAGGAATGTAGACCCTTTTTCTCTGGTACAGTGCACTATCCTTAACTTAGGTTTTCTCACTCGGACTTAGCTAAATCATAGTAAGTCTTCTATAAATCTTCAAGACTTGAAAACTTGAATATGACACCTTCAAATAACTACAAGAAACATAATTGGACCGTGATTTGTGACCTACAACTACGGAGGTATACTGACCCAATCTCTGTTACTCTGTAGCTTGCCCAAACTTAGCCATTTTGACCAAGTTAATCTTCTGGAACTTTGTTAATCCTTGGTGTCATGACTGAAATCTCTTTACCATGCTTTGTTACCATCAATGACAACATACAACATACATCAAAGTAGTGTCTCTTGCCAACAATCTCCCCCTTTGTCATTGATGGCAACACTTAGTGAAAAATGCTTATCTACTCCCCCTTTCTATATACACTTTGTTTTTCTTCTCCCTCTTGGGTGTTTGCCCATTTTTCACTAGTTCTCTTCTCCCCCTTTGACATCAATGGCAAAGGTGTATGTGCAAAAATTGAATCAAAGTTTCAAGATTATCAAATTCTTCTGCATATTTATAGGTACAATTTGTCAAATCAGTTAGTTTCATGTGCAAGGATATCATTATACTCAATCTTTAATTGTGTTAACTCTCCAACCCACTTGTTCTTAGTACTGTTCAAAATTTGGATGTTCTCATTTACTTGGAATACCAGATCTTCTGTCTTCTGTACACTGATAGGCATGTCAGATATTTCTTGAACCTTTGTCATGAACTCAATTTTAGGGTTTATCACCCCTCTCAACTGGCACATTTTGTTTTCCATTTCTTCCTATTTATTGAGTGGACTACTTATGTTGTTTTGAGTATTTACAACCTATATTTCCATGTTGCTGATGGAGTTAACTATTGAATCAAAGGTCTTGGAAAAAATTTCTAGTTAAAGCTCCATGCTTTTGACCTTTTCTTTTATTTCCTTAATGGTCTTAGGCCATGACAGACAAAATTTATATATATCACAGGCTTCCTTGATTGCATCCTCCATATTCTTGATGCTTCTTTCTAACAAAATTTTCTCATTGTCTAACTTGGTTTTTAACTTTGCTAATATTTTATCTCCAAATTCCTTTCTGACCTTAATGTTAGAAGACTTTTCAAAGGATTCAAAATGAGTACTATAAAGGGTGGAATTTGGATAATTGGTTTTTGATAGTTTTGGTGTATATCCTCCTTTCACCCTTATACATTCAAGGACTTTGGGTTGAGTGGCAATGCACTATCAAGCCCTTGGTCACTTAGGAATGTAGGGAAGATTGGATTAGGATGATTTGATTGCCAATTATGCTCAATTATATCAAACCCCTAATTATACAAATACGGAAGCAAACAGACAAATTACTAAAAATGCTGTGACAGGAAGATGTGAAATGATAGATAAATGTGCACATGTTTGAAGTTCAGGAAGCAGAACAATAGGGGACTAATGAGCGGGTGCCCTAGTCCAGTGTCCTAATTTTTGTTGAGATCTGGGAACTGTTGGCAAGAGACACTGTGTGGCTTCATAAGTGTTGTCATTGATGGAAACAAAGTTTATCCCACACATCCACAGTACATAGTATGTCTATACCGGAAGTCAGATTGAAGATTATTTTGTTCTGGTGAACAAGAACAGAGTATGTAACAAGGTTTGACAATCAGGTTTGAATCTCTCAGATGGTGTAACTCAGTAAGCTGCAGACTTGGGCAAGTCAAGAGGGGTATCATGACTACTCTATTCCAAAGATTTAGCCTCTGGTGATAAAGAAAGAAAAGATATGAGCATTTGAGTGTTGGGTTCTAGTCAGGCAGAGTAGACAGAGGAAGAACTGACCGACAAAGTATCAGACTTCAATTCGGATGAGTAAAAGGTGTTGATCAAGTAATTTGTGGGATTATACATTGTTGGCCAACATGATTAATGACTTCTATGCTTAAGCTCTTGATACGCATCACAAATCAAGCATGGATTCAGCCAACAGATCAATAACTTCCAAATATCTTGAGTGTTCCTGTTGCCAACTAGAAAGTTGATGGAAATCTTTGATGTGGATATATATACCATATGGATTCCAGCATGTAAGTGTGTGTTGAAGATGAAAAGGTAATAAGGTGTGAAGAAAAGTAGGGATAAGTGTGAGAACAACAATTCAAGTCTGGTATGTGACTGAATAACAACATAGAACAGAGAAAGGATGAAGTGCGTCAGATCAATATATTGTGCCTAACCAGAACTAAACTCTTGCATTTGTAGATGCTTCTCATCAATTCAAAAACTTGATTATCTTTTGTAAGTTCTTGTAGGCAGTGGGCCCTAATTGGCAAGTGTCATTTTTGTACTCCTTTATTTTTTTAATAGCGAATACAATCTTGGGTTAGTCACCCTGTAGTTTTTCCCTTAATAGGGTTTCCACGTAAAAGTCCTTGTGTTATGTGTATTGATTTTATTTTTGTTCTTATGATTACATATGCTTTCATGTTTTGATATAATATTGAATATTGAGATAACAAAATTAATGAAATTTTGATATAACTGATTCACCCCCCCCCCCTCTCAGTTATCTTCCTTGCTTTCAACAATTGGTATTAGAGCCAAGGTTCCTCTGAGCAAAGCCTAACATCTTGAGGAAGATCTGGGAATCTCAATGGATGCATATGGTATGAAGGAACAACTTCAGTCTACCCTAGATGATCTTGAACAATCCCACTCTAAAGTTAATAATTTGAGAGAAAGACTCAAACAAGCTGATGATTTCATAAATGAGCTAAAAGAAAAACTTAGTATCTCTGTGAAAAAGAGAAAGGAACTACTTCAAAAATTAGCCAATCAGAATGAAGTCAATGATACTAATAAAAATCTGAATGAGAAAAATAAGCTATGTGAGAAGCTGTCAAAAGAAGCCATTATGATAAGGGATGAAATGGAGTCAGGGGTTATGAGATTCGCCTAAGAAATTGAAGAAAAAAGAAAGATTGAAGATAATCTAAAACAATCCCTCAAGGAGAAAACTGAGGGCTGCCACAAAATGGACAGAATAATCAGGCATCTTGAATCTGATCTTGAAGAAGCTAGAGACAATGAAGAACAACTTGAGAATCAGATAGACACTCTTAAACAAGATCTTCAAACTGCAAATGAATACAAAGAAAAATTCAAGATAAGCTCAGCCCAACTTGAAGTTCTTCTTGAAAGCCAAAAGAGGGTAGTTGATAAGTGTGGCTTGGGATATGAGAAAGGTGAAAGCTCTAGATCTGGTCAGAAGAACTTTGGATTAGGAAATCAAAGAAACAGGCCTGGAAGACCTCCGGTAAGGCAACCAAATGCTCAAAGATATCCATTCTTCAATGGATACTACTTCAACTACAACAATTTTGGTCATAAAGGAACTCAGTGCAGGAAGAGAATGAATCAGAATAATCCATGCTTCTCCGAAAAATGTTTTAATTACAAAAGGTATGGTCACAAATCTCATGAATGCAGAAATATGCAAATAAACAATTCATTTAATGGTAGATGCTTTGCATGAAATAGAATGGGACATATGGCTAACCAATATAGATCAAGAGGATATCAATCAAATAAGCAATGAAATGTTGTATGTTACAATTGCAATAGATTTGGTCATATTGCCAAATTATGTAGAAGCAGAAATCAGGATAGAAAAGGTTCAGTGGAACAAAATTAGAAACAAGATAAGGGCAAAGGTAAAGTGAATGCAAATGAATTTCAAGAGGAGATGAGCAAGATTTGGGTAAAAAGCAGTACAATGAATATTGGGGATGGATCTGCACCGGAATCTGGTGTTGATATTCCTTCCGGAAACTAAAAGGTAAGCTCTGGCTCAAGGGGAGAAACAAAGAAGATCCTTTTCCCCCAGCCAGCTAGTAAGTGCCTAAATTCAGCATATTGAGTCAGAATAAGAGGTTGCAGTTAAAAGGGTTTAAGGAGATTCACTTGAAAGTCATCTGGTCAAAATTTGGCAAATCCGCATGCAGATTTGAGCAAGTTATGAGGAGATCCTGTATCAATAGCTATCCGGTAAAGCAGAATTTCACAAATAGATCCGATATGATCCAAAACTAAAATAATTTAATCTGCGAACCAATGAGATGTTTGAAGAAAAGAAGATACGTTGTCAATCCTCATAGACAATGATTCTAAGTTCTGAGCAGTGATTTAAGAAAATCTCTCTCAAAATAGGGCAACCAGATAACTTAAGTTGTGCATTTATCACAAAAGGAAATTAGGGTTTGCGCAAGGATAAAAGGACTCTTTCACTCATTATTTACACACTTGCACTCATGAAGAAGAAAAGAAGAGCTCTGCAAAGAAGATTCTACAATTCACTCAAGTTCAACTAAAAATTGAATTCAACCAGCGATTCATTCTGGCTCCTCCTTCAAACCCTAAAGCATGAAAAGGTACTTTCATTCTAAAAATCTCTTTCTGAATCTCTTGCAAAATGGCTACTCCAATGGTTGTCAATATTTCTGATAGGTGAAGACCTAAATTCAAGAAACACCCTTACAAATCCCTAGAAGTTGATCCCCTAGGTGCGTTTTCTAGCATTCTGTATGGAGTCTTGCATGTAGAAGATGTTAGGGTTTATATCCATGCAAACATTGAAGAATTTGGAGACTCAAAATTGATGGATATTTATCACAAACAGCTAATAGATGAGAATTTTGAACTCAAACCTGAATTCAAGGCCCTCTGGGACAAACACTTCAGACATTGCATACATTTTCCATTTTTTGTAGAAGATGATTGGGTCTGGTATGTTCTAAGTAGGATGCATGACAATTTTATGTGGCTAATGACCCCATTCAAGATAACTAAGGATGTTATCAGGGCAGTGACTAGACTACATTTAGTCAGTGGGTTACCCACACTTAAATCTGTGAAGAACCAAATGGTAACTGAACCCACCAAATCAAAATTTGACAAAAGAGCAAAGACCATAGATGACATCACAGATCCAGATGTCAAGTTTGCCTCAATGATAATTGGCTACAAAATCTATCATTCGATCAAGGAAAATTCTATCTGGAACAATAATTTATGTTACATATCAGATGTTGAGGGAAGATGCAGATTATGATCTATGTGAGCTTCTTCTAAATCAGCTATTGGAGAACTTGCAAAAGATTAAAAAGGATAAGAAAAATTCCTTTATATATGGTAGTCTAATACTGTGTTTGTTTTTCTATTATATGAATGAGCTACCTGGATCAAATGGTTGGGTCTGGAAAAATGATAAACCCGTGGTAATTTAGATTAGAGATTACATGTATGGACTTGGTGATGCACAAGCCCAAAACTTTGCTCTCTGGGGTTACTTCAAGAACTTCCAGAGCATGATGCAAGCCACAGAGAGAATACCACAGTCCATAGTTGAGAAATACAAGGACACAGTTTGTTTTATGGTTGACACTAATCAATGTCTAATGGAGGCAGTTGAGCCAAGAACTGTGTGGATAATTCCTATGGGATATGAGGTCGATGAGAAAATCTTGGAGCTACATATTCAACACCTGCTAAGCCAGCCTAAGGACACTAAAGTAGAAAGGTTTGGCACCTTTGAAGAGCTAAGTATAAAAATACTTGTTGAGTTAAGATAGCCGGATATGAAGAGGAAAGTAAGAAAGGAAGTTGAAGAAATTACCAAAAGATTTGGCATATCAAAAGAGGCTCTAGATGCTAACAGAGAGAAAATGGAGAAGGCAAAGAAAGAAAGACAAGAAGCAAAGAAAGAAAGTGCCCCTACACAAACCTTCTCTAGGACTAGATCCTCCAAGAGCTCTACTCCTATCACTTCCAAAAGCTCAAAGTCTACCAAACTAGAAGTCAAGACATTTGGAAAAGGGGAAAAGAGGATGAAGACCAAAGCCTCAAGGACATATACAATCCATAAAGATGATGAGGCAACAAAATCAGATGAAGAAATCAGGGAAATAAAGAAAAAGAGAACATCTGGGAAGTTCTCTGCTAGCAAAAATGAGGAAGAGAAGGCAGAGGAATTTGTAGAAAAGCCCACTCTTTCCATTGATGACATCATCAAGGTAGTTGCTGTGGATGGGAACCCGCAGCCAATGACTGAGTTCTATGATGCATATAGTGATGCTGACAAGAGAATTTTGGAAGAGGCTACTGTCAGGTACTTGAACATTTACAATAAAGCTTTCATTGAAATCATATCATTGATTCCTAAGAACCTAGAAAAGGTACTTGAGCTGAGAAAATAGAATGCAAAAGTTAAAGACTTAGAAATTTGGGAGCAAATAATGATACAACTTTACCCTTCTATCACTCCAAAACAAATGGACATGATTTTCAAAGATTGTAAAGATGAGTTCCGAAGTAAGGCAAGAATGAATAAACTCATGCTTGGAGAAACAAACCAAGTAGCAAGTGAAATTAAAGATATCCTCAGGAATGCCTTGAAGAGATTCAATCTTCCCATTGTAGAAGAAACAGATGAAGAACCTTCTACCATGGATGTTGAAGGATTAAATGCAATCAATGAATAAATTTTTGACAAGGATGTCAAAGGATTAAAGAAAATAAATGAAGAAATCTCTGAGAACTTAGGCTCCTTAGTTCTAGAAGAGGAAGTTCATGAAGCAACAAGCACAAGTGACATCTCTCCTCTGGATTCCACTGTACCTATGACAAACATTCTAGACTCTAAAGCTGAAGGAGAAGATAGAAGAGAGGAGAAGAAGATTCAAGAAGATTCAAGAAGAAGAACAAGCAGAAAAGACTAATGATGACTATTCTAATATCCCAAAAGAAAAGAAGACTCAATCACCAGCAAGAGACACTGCAGAGACAGTGAAGAACTTCTTAGACAAAGAGGTGGTGGAGTTAGATGAACCAGAGTTGTTTCAAGGGCCCCTAAATCTGGACACTCTCTCTCCAGTATAGATGATGAAGATGGAATCTTTTGCCCAAGCCAAGGCTAAAGAAAAACTCTTGAAATCTCACATGGAGGACTGTGAACTGTTGGAGATTGCATCCGGGATGCTAGAGAAGATCATGCCATCCTATCAAAAGGATCCTTCAGCCTCACCATCTGATAATTTGAAAAACTTAGTAAATTCTGTTAACACTCGATTTGAATCTGTAGAGAAATCAGTAGAAGCAAAGGTCCAGAAGGAGTTTCTGGGAGGAGAAAGTAAAAGAACAAGAAGAAAAACTGTCAAGCCTAGTTTAGAATTTTGACCCTCTTTCTTCCTCTCTAATGAATCAAGAATGCCAAGCTATTGTTATTATAAATGAAATAAAGAAGCTGGGCAAAGAAAAGAAGAACATAATGAACAGAATGGGTGAACTCAGAGGGACAATTATCCTTAAGTTAGAGGCAATGCATGAAGCCTTGACAGATGCTCAGACCACAGCCTAGACCAGTGATCCAGTAGATTTAAGAAGGGTAGAAGCATATGCATTTTTGTTGAGTGGTCACATCTCCATTTTGGATAGGATGAAGAGGAGCTAGGCCACGGAGTTTGTATAGCTAAAGATTACTTTTGCAGACATACTCAAGTATATGTAAGTTTATCTAATGATTTGTATGTACATATGCATCCATGTATAGAATAGTTTTTGCAAAATTTTGGTATGTGGATTCTGCCCTTTGCCATTAATGTCAAAGGGGGAGAGAAGAATAGTGAAAAATGTGGATTCTAGCTAAGGGGGAGCTCTGGTAAAATAGTGTAAGAGATAGAGCATTAGCCAAGGGGGAGTTACAGCAACACTTAGCCATTTTTCACTAAGTGTTGCCATCAATGCCAAAGGGGGAGATTGTTGGCAAGAGACACTATGTGGCTTCATAAGTGTTGTCATTGATGGCAAAAAAGTCTATCCCACACATCCGCAGTACATAGTATGCCTATATTGGAAGTTAGATTGAAGATTATTTTGGTCCGGTGAACAAGAACAGAGTATGTAACAAGGTCCAACAATCAGGTATGGATCTCTCAGATGGTGTAACTCAGTAAGTTGCAAACTTGGACAAGTCAAGAGGGGTATCATGACTACTATATTCTAAAGATTTAGCCTATGGTGATAAAGTAAGAAAAGATATGAGCATCTGAGTGTTGGGTTCCAGTCAAACAGAGCAGACATAGGAAAAACTGACCGATAAAGTATCAAACTTCAATCCAGATGAGTAAAAGGTGTTGATCAAGCAATTTGTGGGATTATACATTGTTGGCCAACATGATTAATGACTTCTATCCTTAATCTTTTGATGCACATCACAAATCAAGCATGGATTTAGCTGATAGATGAATAACTTCCAAATATCTTGAGTGTTTCTATTGCCGACTAGAAAGTTGATGGAAATATTTGATGCGAATGTATATACCAGATGGATTCCAGCATGTAAGTGTGTGTTGAAGATGAAAAGGTAATAGGGTGTGAAGAAAAGTAGGGATAAGTGTGAGAATAACAATTCAAGTCTAGTATGTGACTGAATAACAACATAAAATAGAGAAAGGATGAAGTACGTCAGATCAGTATATTGTGCCTAACTAGAACTAAACTCTTGCATTTGTAGATGCTTCTCATTAGTTCAAACACTTGATTATCTTTTGTAAATTCTTGTAGGCAGTCTTCCTCTTGTGAGCAGTGTGCTCGGGCAATGAGACCTAATTGGAAAGTGTCATTTTTGTACTCCTTTATTCTTTTAACAGAGAATATAATATTGGGTTAGTCACCCCGTGGTTTTTCCCTTAACAGGGTTTCCACATAAAAATCCTTGTGTTATGTGTGTTGATTTTATTTTTGTTCTTATGATTACATATGCTTTCATGTTTTGATATAACACTAAATATTGAGATAACAAAATTAAAGAAATTTTGAAATAACTGATTCACCCCCCTCTCAATTATCTGCCTTGCTTTCAACAGGAACTTGATCTGCAACCTATTCCTGCTGTCACAGGGATTTCTCTGTCACAAAATCCAGAGGACTAATGAGCAGACGCCCAAGTCCAAGGCCCTATTTTCAACTCTGATATGCAAATTTGACACTCTGCAACACTCTCTTGCTACTCCCCTTTTCCTGCTTCTTCAACCTATAACCTGCAATCACAGGAAAATGGGGAGGGGGTTGTGGTGTTTAGAGGCTTGCCTTAGTCAAGCCCTAGAGAGACATCCAAGCCTTTTGAACACCGTTGTCAAATAGAGAGTGCGTACCCTTGTGAGGCAGAGGCAAAAACCAAATGATAAATGGTCAAAAACATAAATGATATCACCTTGTAGTGAAGATCTCATGGAAGGAAGAAGCTCTTCATGCCATGAGGATATGGATGCTCAAATATGCAAATACAAACACATAAACAACACAATATCTGCTTTAACACACAATGAATGCCTTGAATCACCTGTAGAATTCCAATGCTCATGAAATTTCTATCTAGTTATTCTCTAGTTTCAAATGAATGCCTAAACATGCTTATTTATGCAACTACAAACACTCCCGCCAAGAATTTCATAATCCAAACTTATCGTGTCAGCATAGGACCCAAATAATGGTCACAAGACAACACTTAAAATTTGGGCCTGATGCAAAATAGGGTAAGACTACGGTGTGGGCACCCAAGTCATCCCTCCCTATTTTGGTCAGGGATTAGTTCAAGGGATCCCCCTAGGTCCCATTTACCATGAAACTTAGGGTTCATTTCATCAGGATGTCAAAATATGATGCAAGATGTCCTAAATGCAGATGAAAGACCCTGGAGCTAAACCTTATGAAGGAAAAGGACCCAAGGGGACATTTTCTAACGTTACATTTAGACCCCACTTTAATGTATGTATAAACACAAGGCTAATACATGCATTAAAGTATGGTCAACAAACACAATAAACATGCCAAGCATGGAGAAGACACGCCAAACACATTGAAGACAATGACAGGCACGCAAAACACTAAGAAGACAGTTACAGTCATGCAAAACATGGAGAAAACAACAAATGCATAGAAGATAGTTAATGCATGGAAGACATAAATGATTTCTTTTCTTTTCTTTTTCTCATATTTATGAAATACAAATGCAAGTACAAAGAAAGAATCCACACCTCCCATAATGAAGGAAGCACTCATTGTGCTGGTCTTTAGACTGCATATATGGGGCAACACACACGCAAGACATGCTAAACCTCCCAAAATGCAGGAAGCACTCATCACGCTGGCCTTTAGACTGCATATGGGGCAACAAACATGCCAAACAAAGCAAGCACGCAAAACACACACACTTAGAAGACACGGAGAAAACATGGCAGACAAGCGATGGAGTGTTCCTATTTCTAGGCTCATCACCATCTCAGGCACATTATAGGCACACACTGACGATTGTGCTTCACCACAACAATCACCGAAGACACACTTAAGGGTTGAGTTAGTCATAGAACTACTCCCCGCCTCCTGATGAGGACTTTTTGAAAATGACAGGATGGGCACTCTCTGCAAGAGATATGCCACCCCTGCCTCTGTAGAGGGCTTAAGATGATTGATTGATTGAGTGCAAATAAACTCAGAGTGCAGGAGGGACTCATCGCCACCAGTCTTTAAACTGCACTTGAGGATAAGCACATTGCTAACATCTACAACATACAGCTTACCTTATATATACCCCCACCTTAAGGTGGTTGATATCACACATCGATATCAAGCACATTAAGGTAGGAAGAAAACACATAAGGGAACATGGACTTTCACAAAGCCCATGCCCCCCGGAGGTGACATGTACTTTATGATTGCCAAATGTTCCCACAAACACATCCCTGCAAGAAACATGTTAGTGTCCACATAATCATGATAAACAACAACATCAATTCATATGATCAATCACACAAAGAGCCAAGGTTATACTATGAATTTAGAGATCAAGGATAACCATGGGGCTATATCACGAAAATCTTAGAACCGAGTGTCACCAAGGTGAGATTCAAAGACAAACAAAGTGTATGGAGTAGTAGTATTGTTATGTTTTGTAAGTGAGATAAAAACACCATCAAAATCACTACATAGAAAGCACGGAGTGTTTCTACTAGCCAAGTGTTGGATAATATATTACAACTCCATCATCATATTAGGAACTAAGTCTAATTTTTGATTTCTTGCTAAAGGGATGCTAGGTCCGCATCAGTATAAATATTTTTTGCCATCCGCCCGCTAGATAAAAACACTAGAGGAAGGGAAACAATAAATAAGAGAGGAGAAACAACTGTCTTAGGTACAGTCATGTAGGAGGGTGCCCCCAAGTGACCAACCACGACGATATGTCCGTAAGACACAACACACAACAATGAAATCAGAGACATAGGCAATATAGAAGAATGATGATACAAATAGAAGAAGGTCACAATAGAGGTAGTCTCTTGGTATCCCAAACTTTACAAGAGAATCAAGGGTCATCCTAGGAGGCCTAAACAACACATAACACATCATGGGGGAAGCACATCACAAAAGAGGTAAAGGATTAGAAATACTTACCTGGTAGGATGTTATCGAATTAAATTTTATAGCCTGCAAACCTCTTGCTTATTGTCAAAAAATTTGTGTAATGATTGTTTCTTAGATCCTTGTGTAAGTGAGACCTTTTGTTTCTTAGGAGGAGAACCACTATTATCTCCAATTGTTGATAGTCGTCTTACTCTTTTCTAATTTTTTGTGAGTTTTCATTGTTGAAACCATCTAACACAGTAACAAAAATCATCTTGTACCATCTCACTTGCCTAGACCAATTGTTCTACTTGTTTTTCTGATGCATTTTGGTTATCTCCTGATCCTAATAAGGATAACAGAGGATGAACCTTAGCATAAATCCCATTTCTTCATTGACGAGGTGGGTTATCCAACTTTTCCTTATCCACTTCAATCATTCCTATAATACTATCATAGTCTAAATAATCATCATCCTCTACTTCCACTAAATCTTGTTCCAACATATTGTTATCAGTATGCTTAGGGAAAGGATTAGTGAAGATTCGTAAATTCTGATTTACAGAGCAACTAATTTATTTCCATTATCATTCACACCCGATACCTGTATAGCATTCAAATCAATGAGGTCTTGCATTTCATGTTTAAGACACATGCATCATTCAGTATCATGTCCTTGTGTCTAATGAAAATGACAAAAGGCATTAGCATTGAAATAAGGTCCTTGTGCTTTACTAGGATCGACAGGCTTAATTAGGGAAGCTTTAGAAGGTTATTAATAACAATTTGATTCATGATAGAATGATAAGACTCAAATATCAGAGTAAACTTTCTTGGTTGATATGATGTTTTCTTTGGATTAGTGATAGCAAACACGTTAGAAAAGTTATTTGTATTTAATCCATTAACCCTAATGAAACTCCTATTATTATTATTATTCCTCTTAAAGTTGGTTTGTGATGATCCACCCATTGATTGACCAACTTGAGCCAATGACTTTTGGTTTTCATACTGACTAGATGAAAGTTGATAATCATGAAGGATGATGCATAAATGTTGAAAGGAGTTATACTTCATCAAGAGGATCTTATCATGGATGTTAGGTTGTAGATTTGTAATAAACACCTTCTAAACATCCTCATCTTTCATCTGGTATTGAATTTGCACATATAAAGCTTGATATCGACTAATAAACTCAGTTAACTTCTCTTTCGGACCTTGCTTGCAATGAACTAAATCAATCAAAGAAACTTGAGGTCCAATATTTGCTTGAAAATGTTGTAAAAATTGATCAACCAACTGTGAAAAAGAGTGTATTGAATTCGGAGGTAGAGAGAAAAACCATTATAAAGAAGTATCTTTGAGAGATAGCAGGAAAAGTTTTGCTAACAAATCTTCTTCGAAGTAGAAATAACTAAACATAGCTATGAATCCTGCCACATGAGTATTAGGATCACCTTTTCTATCATATTTTTCAAAGCGAGGAGTCTCAAACCTCTCAGGAATAGGAGCTCTCAAAATTGCATAGGATAGGAGATTACAGGCATGATATGTTGGTATATTTGGTTGCAAAGAATTTGTCAAATTTGTTACCTTTTGTTGTAAAGCAGTCATGCCCTACAAAAGTTGGTTTAGGATGGCATCATCGGGAGATGCGGTTTGCTGTGAGGAATTGGAACCAAATTGAGGGGGTGATTGAGCCTAAGATGTGATAGGTAGAGGCTGTGAATAAGTCAATGGTGGTTGGACATAATGGTAGGTGGTAGGTGGTTGAGAATAACTATATGTAATGGGAGGTTGAGAATAAGTGGGATGAAGAGGTGGTTGAGAGCAATTATTCATAGAAGAGGTCCCCTTAGAAACCAAATTCTAATAATTAAATCCTACAACTTTGTAATTAGTGCTATTAGATACTCCAATACCAGGGGTAGCATTACAAGAATTTGCATCAGTTGTTAAGATTGTTGATGTAAAGGTAGTTATTCCCATAGTCAGTACAGGTGCCGATACTTGTGTATGAGATGGAGACAGAGTGTTATTTATTACTTTTACACATTCAGTCACTAGCATAATGCTAGTTTGTACAATATGTGCTAAACCATGGATTGTATTAACACCGTCTTGTCCTTCTTTTATCAATTCTCTTACATGGTGAATCACAGGTATAGCTTCTTCAGCTATCCTCTCAGTTTGTACATATTCTTGGAATTCAACTAGGTCTTTATCAAGTTTATCTATTTTCTCATTAGATACATGTCATTTCACCTCAATAGTATCATCAACATCATGAAAAGTTTGCTCTTCCATTGTACTTGTGATAGGTGTAATACTTGTAGCATTTGTGTCTCTCCTTTTGTAAAAAAGGTGTTCAATGTACCCACTTCTTCAAGAGCACTAGATCCCATGTGTCTTATGCTTCTTCTTAAAGGAATATTTCTCTTAGGGCAGCGAGTTATGAGACTCATGCAGCAATATGCACAAACATTAGGCACAAGATATGTTTAAATGCTTGATTTTTTATACTTTTTCAATGCAAATATATCAAAGAAAAAGTGTTGTAAAGATTATGATCAGGGGAAGCAAATAAGATGTTTGATATCAGTCCAATACAGCAATAATATCCATCACAACATACTTTTGATGAACTCTAGAATGATGACTAGTCCAAATCTAGTGAAAATACACTAAAATATGCAATTTTTTCACCAAATCTCAATGCAAAAGAGCATGACAAAGGGTGTTGTGAGAAAAATGATAATGGAAAGAAAATTATGATAGTAATAATAGCTTTCTAATGCAAAAAAATCCATCACAACATGCTTATAGTGCCACTCAAGATCAAATCCTAGAGAAAATATAGCAAAAATATGCAATTTTTCATAATTTTTCAATCCCAAGACCTAATCAAAGAGGTGTTGTAAAGAATTTTATGAGGTGAAGAAAGTAATAGCAATGATATCAGTCACCTACAATCATAAAATATTTTACAACACGCTTGTAGTGCAATCTAGATCAAACCCTAGGGCAAATATATCAAAAATATGCAATTTTTCGCCAAATTTTCAATACAAGAGCCCAATAAATAGGTTTTGTGAAGATTTTTAGGAGGGGCAGCAGATAATAACCCTAATAATAGCCAATTAGTGAAAAAAAAAATTGTCACAACATGCCTATGGTGCAAATCTAGAGAGTCAATAATGCCAAATCTAGTGAAGATCAAGGTTTTTCAAGCCCTAGGTTTGAGATCTTGATGCAAAATGCTATATGAATGTCTTGTATTCTAATTTATGATAAAAATTAAGTCCACTTAGATCTGAAAATAATTTTCAAACCCTACCATACAAAATGCAAGTGCAAATCTAAGGAACAATGAAAATGCTAGTTTTTGTTGAAATTTTGCTATGTAAAAATGCAAATTTACACTAAAATGCAACACTACAATCAAATGTAATTTTGAATGAGTGTCTAAGATCAATAGAAAAATCTAAAACAATATTTTGCCTACAAACCCTAGTTTTCAGAATTACTAAGTTATATGCAAAATTCAAAATTTACAACAAAACCCTAGCAATTTTATGATGAAAATGCAATGAAAGCCATTGATTTTTTGTAATTTTATGTAATTTATCTCAGATCTAATGAAAAAATCAGAAATTTGATGAAATTTAAATTAATTAATGCAACATGCAAACCCTAGAATGCAATTTTTTTCAAATTTTTCAAATTTTTCAATTTTTTTTAGGTTTTCCAATGCAATAAGATGAATGATGATATGAATGAATAAAATCAATTCAAATCTAAATCAAAACAATCAACAAGGTGCAAACAAGTCCAACAACATGGGTTCACCAAAATGTAAAGGGTGGACTTTAGATAATTGGTTTTTGATAGTTTTGGTGTATATTCTCTTTTCACCCTTTATACATTCAAGGACTCTAGGTCAAGTGCCAATGCACTATCAGGCCGTTGGTCACTTAGGAATGTAGAGAAGATTAGATTAGGATGGTTTGATTGCCAATTATGCTCAATTATACATCAAAACCCTAATTATGCAAATATGGAAGCAAACAAACAAATTACTGAAAATGTTGCGACAGGAAGATGTGAAATGACAGATAAATGTGCACCTATTTTTGAAGTTTGGGAAGCGGACCAGTCAAGGACTAATGAGAGGGTGTGCTAGTCTAGTTCCTAGATTTTTGTCAGGATCTAGGAACTTGATCTGCAACTTGTTCCTATTGTCACAAAGATTTCTCCGTTATGGAATCCAGAGGACTAATGAGTGGGCACCTGAGTCTAGGGCCCTATTTTCAACTCTGATCTACAAATCCAACACTCTCTTGCAACTCCACTTTTCCTACTTCTTCAACCTGTAACCTGCAATCATGGGGAAATGGGGAGGGGGTTGTGGTGTTTAGAGGCTTGCCTCAGTTAAGCCCTGGAGAGACATTCAAGCCTTTCGAACACCGTTGTCAGATAGAGAGTGTGTGCCCTTGTGAGGCAAAGGAAAAAACCAAATGATAAATGGTCAAAAACATAAATGATATCACCTTGTAGTGAAGATCTCATGGAAGGAAGAATCTCTTCATGCCATGAGGAGATGGATTCTCAAATCTACAAATGCAAACACATAAACAACACAATATCTGCTTTAACACACAATAAATGCCTTGAATCACCTTTATAATCCCAATTCTCATGAAATTTCCATCTAGTTGTTCTCTAGTTTCAAATGAATGCCTAAACATGCTTATATATGCAACTACAAACACTCCCGCAAATAATTTCATAATTCAAACTTACCGTGTCAACGTAGGACCCAAATAACGGTCACAAGCCAACACTTAAAATTTGGGCCTAACCCAAATTAGGGCAGGACTAAGGCATAGTCGCCCAAATCCTCCCTCCCTATTTTTGTCAGGGATTAGTTCAAGGGATCACCCTAGGTCCCATTTACCATGAAACTTAGGGTTCATTTCATCGGGATGTCAAAATATGATGCAAGATGTCCTAAATGTAGATGAAAGACCTGGGAGATAAAGCTTATGAGGGAAAGGCCCCCAAGGGGACATTTTCTGACATTACAAGTACTTACAGAATTTATTAGACCTTTGAGTTGAATAGTTGATGACATTGATATATCTTTTTGGTATGAGGGCATCAGCTTCTCTAGAACACCAGATGCTTCATTAATGAGTTCATTGTCTTGTATATGCATTTTCAACATTTCTTTCTGAGCCTTAGCTTTCACAATTGATACAAGTTTGAATTTCAACACTGGAGACATAGAATCCATATTTAGAGGTCCTTGTAGAAACTCGGGTAATGTTGAACTGCACTAGACAACTAAGAGGGGGGGTGAATCAGTTGTCCTAAAACTTTGAACCAAATATGATCATCAACTTATCAATTACTTATATTCAGATATAACCATGAAAGCATCAAATGAGAAGATCAACACAAAAGCATAAACAACATAGGAAACACTAGATTTTTATGTGTAAAACCCTAAAAGGGAAAAACCACAATGGGTGTTAGCCCACAAAAATATATAAGTTATATCAATACTGAAAAATAGAGGCTCACAGCCTACAAGGCTCACTACCCAAATTGCCCACTGCAAAGAAAGGCTCACTGCCTATGGATGGCTCACTGCCAAAGAAAGGCTCACTGCTAAAAGGAGGCTCACTACCAAAAGGTTGAACTCAGATAACAACATCTACTCTATGCCAAAGTTTAGTTCCATTCAAGAACAAACACCTCTGTTCTACCTTGCTACCTTACTTCACTTATATCTTTGCATCTTCACACTTGGATACATTTTCATAACTCAATTACAAGTATTTATACACTACATCAACATTGGAATGATCATCAAGGTCGACATTACAATCATCAACTGTTGGAATAATCTCTAAGGTCGGCATTGCAAACATACATAAAATAGGTCTAGACCTAATACAAATTTAGCTAAGGAAAAGATGTAAGAATGTATGAAGATCATGCAATGCTTTAGCTAGGACTCAAACACAATCTTCCATTCTATAACACGCTATCACAATCTTTGAAGCATCTCCGTAGATGATGAATTCAACCAGGTCGGACAAGACTGATGTTAACAGAAGTATTCTCAAGAGCACGCTTCATGCATGATCTAAATTCCACCTTGCGGACCAACCCAAATGTAGGAGCATGATCAGGAGACATCCACAAACACATTGTAATCACTAAGAACTTAATCAATAAGATTCTTCAAACTAGAGCACAAGAACAACATTGCCAGCTACTGTCATGAGTAAAACATAGCTTGCAGACCACCAAATCATGAACCATTACACTTGAAGGCATTTAATATCATCACACACTTACTTCTAAAACCATAGACCAAAATACTTCAATGCAGAGGAATGTTCAGCAAAACACTTTCTACTTGTCACTACCAAGCACACAGAAAAAGTTGTTTTCACTCTGGTGAACATAACTCACTCAATTCTTCATACCGGAGGCTCAAACTCAGAATATAACATCTTCAGACAAGCTTCTAAATAACTTCCAATCCACAGGCAAAGATATTTATTCTATAGGAAATGTGGAGCATTCTTCTAGACTATTTTTTTGCATGTAATGCACTATTTCTATTGCAACACATTGTTATCACCAGAGGGGCTAATTTTCTCAATATCCTCAATAAAGTAAGAGCATAGTTGACACCAATGACAACATAGATATCTTGACATCAATGACAACACATATATGTTGACATCAATGACAAGACTGATTAGGAACATACTTGCAACAATCTCCCCCTTTGTCATTGATGGAAACATATGATGTGAAAAATTGAAAAGACCACCAAGACAAAATTCTCCCCCTTTCTCTTTACACAACTACATTATTTCTCCCCCTGATTTTTTCACATGAACTCTCTCCCCCTTTGACATCAATGGCAAACGGTACATACTTGCACGCTGCTGCTCTAGTCCATTTACTTTACTAGAAACATTTAGCTACTGGACCCCCTGAGAGGTAGCCTTTAGAACATCAATCCAAATCAAGGAATGACACTTTGAGCTCCACTGGATTGATGCATTCTTAAATGCATCTTACTTCAGGACAGGAGGGGTAATGACCACTAGATTTTCTCTAAGATACTCAAAGGTATTTTTAGGTAGAGGCTTAGTGAAAATGTCTACAATCTGATCCTTTGTAGACACATATTCTAACTTTACTTCTTTCTCTATCACCTTCTCTCTCTAAAAGTGATACCTTATTGATATGTTCTTTGTTCATGAGTGCATCACTAGATTCTTTGAAATGTTTATGGCACTTGTATTATCACAAAATATTGCAATTAGATCTTCATACACAACTCTTATATCCTTTAGAGTCTACTTCATCCATAATACTTGAGTGCAACAACATGCTGCTGCAATATACTCTACTTTTGCAATTGACAAGGAAATTGAATCTTGTTTTTTGCTTAGCCATGAGACCAATCTATTACCCAAGAAGAAGGCACCTCCACTTGTACTCTTTATGGCATCAACATCTCCATCCCAATCTGCATATGTATAAGCACTAAGAGTGAAATCATTGTCCTTTGGATATCATAAGCCATAATTTGGAGTACCATTCAAATACCTAGGATTCTCTTAATTGCCATCACATGTGATTCTCTTGGATCAGCTTGAAACCTTGCAACAACATAAACTACATGCATAGTATTAGGTCTGGTTTGATTTAGATAAATCAATCCTCCAATCATGGATCTGTTATTTTTCTAATCAGCCTTAGGTGATTCATCAGTTTTTCTCAACTTGCAACCAGTCACCATGGGAGTACATACCGGTTTAGAGTCTTCCATCCCAAACTTCTTCAACAACTCTTTCACATACTTAGACTGAGATATAAAGATTCCTTTATCTAATTGATTGATTTACAGACCCAAAAAGAAATTCATTTCACCAAATATGGACATTTCAAATTCACTTTTCATCTCACTAGCAAACCTTATGCACATACCTTCATTTCCTCCAAATATAATGTCATCAACAAAGACCTCAACAATCAAGATCTTATCATCATTGATTTTGAAGTACCGATTGCTATCTGTAGTAGCTTTATTTTATTCCAATTGCAATAAATACCTTTCTAACCTTGCATACTAGACTCTAGGAGCTTGTTTGAGTCCATATAATGCTTTCTTCAACTTGCATACCATATCACCTTGATTTGACAATTGGAATCCCTCCAGTTGCTCAATGTATACTTCCTCTTCTAATTCACCATTCAGGAAGGCAGATTTCACATCCATCTGATATACCTTAAAATCTTTGTGAGCTGCAAATGGAAGAAACATTTTGATTGCTTCAATCTAAGCTATTGGAGCAAAGGTTTCTTCAAAATCTATCCCTTCAATTTGAGAATATCCTTTGCATACAAGTCTTGCTTTATTCCTTACAACTTCTCCATTTTTATTCAGCTTGTTCCTGAAGACCCATTTGGTTCCAATAACATTTTTGTCACTGGGTCTAGGAACTAATTCCCAAGTTTCATTCTTTTCTATCTACAATAGTTCTTCCTCCATTGCCTTTACCCAATTTTCATCATTGCATGCTTCATTCACATTTTTTGGTTCAATCTTTGAAAGCAAATAGTAATTGACTTGTTCCTCTACTACTCTTCCTCTTGTTAGCACACCTTTATTCTTGTCACCTATAATATGATCTTCATAATGATTGATCCTTACATACCTGGGAGTCTTGACAACTCTTTCCAAAGCCTCTTCTTCATCATGACTATCTTCTTGCTTATCTTTCTCTTCATTTACTATAGTCATAGGTTCATCTGGTTCATAACAACTTAGTTCTGATATTCTTTCCTTGCCTTCATCTACCTTCACATTTGCACTCTCAACAGTCTTTTTGAGCCTTTTGTTGTAGCACTGGTAGGCCTTACTCTTGGTAGAGTATCCAAGAATGATTCCTTCATCACACCTTGCATCAAACTTTCCTAGATCTTCATCTCTCCTGATATAACATTTTCTTCCAAAGACTTTGAAATATTTTACTGTGGGAATTCATCCATACCACAATTCATAGGGAGTTTTAGTACCATTACCTTTCACTTGAACTCTATTTTGAATGTAGACAACAGTGTGAATAGCTTCTTTCCAAAAGACTTCTGGTAGACCTTCTTCCTTCATCATTGTCCTAGCAGCCTCCTGAACTATCCCATTCTTCCTTTCCACAACTCCATTTTGTTGAGGAGTCCTAGGTGCAGACAACTATCTCTTTATCCCATGATCTTCATAGAAAATGTTGAATTCATTTGATGTGAACTCACCTCCTCTATTAGACCTCAAGCATTTGATCTTCAACTTCGTTTCATTCTCAACCATTGCCTTGAAAGATTTGAACTTCTCTAGGGCTTTTGATTTATCTCTTTGAAAAGTAACCCAAGTAATTCTAGAATAATCATCAATAAGTAACATGAAGTACCTATCACCTTGTAGGACCACAAAGATCTATATGCACTAGATCCAACAAACTGACAGAAAATTGTTCTTTGCTCTTGAAACTTGTCCTTGTCTACTTTCCCAACTGACATGCCTTACAAATTGAGTTCGAGGGTTTCACAAGTTTTGGAAAATCTCTCACAGCCTGATCTAAACTTATCTTCACCAGACTATCAAAGTTTATATGACACATCCTTCTATGCCACAACCAACTTTTATCTACCTAAGCCAATAAACAATAATCATTAGTTCCTCTCAATTGATAGATATTACCTTTTGTTTTCTTACTGGTAGCAATCATAGTTCTGGAACTTTCCATGATCTTGCACCCATTATCTTTGAATCTTAGATCATATCCTTTGTCACACATCTGACCAACACTCAAAAGATTATGCCTCAAACCTTTCACATATAGGACATTATTAGTATTATGCTTTCCATCAAATGAAATAGATCCTTTTCCACAAATCTTAAAAATTGCATTATCTCCAAACCTAACCAGTCCACCATCATACTTTTCCAAACTTACAAATTTACTTTTGTCACCAGTCATGTGATGTGATCATCCACTATCAATAATCCAGACATCCTTATCTTTCTCAATCTGAACAACCAAAGCACTTTCTTCTACTAGTTTTTCATTCTTCACATAGCTAGTAGAAATAGTAGACACATGATCTTCTTTAATAGCAATAAACATGCATTCATTTGTACTGGTATTAGCATCATCATATTCATCATCAGTTGCCCCTTCATCATCAAAATCTATGACATAGTAGCATTTCTTTGGAACTCCAAACCTGCTCTCATGTTTCTTCTTATTTCTTTCAATTCTTTCAGAACATCTGGAAGCATAATGCCCTAATTTACCACAAGAGAAACATTTGAAAGGTAATTTACCTTTGAACTTACCAAAGCCTCTTTGTAGCCTATCAACAAAGTTAGCTTTAGTTTCATCAAAGTCACCATCCGCCTTGTATTTCTTAGCTCTGGAGATCTCTACTAAATTACTAGCTTTAAAAGTTGATTCAACTTTAGGCAGGGCATCACCAAATTCTCTCATGTCAAAGGCTATAAGCTTTCCAAGTAATTGATCTCTATCAATAGTCTTCACAGTCATGAATTCTTCAATTGCAGCTACCTTGTGACTATATGACTTTGGTAGTGATGTGAGAATTTTCATCACAACTTCCTTATCACCGAGAGTTCCTCCCATACCCTTTATTTCAGTGACAATTTCATCAACTCTTTGCATAAAGGTTGTTATGTTTTCATCTTCATTCATCTTCAAACCTTCATATTTCACTTTCAGACTTTGCATCTTGGTTTCTTTTATAGAATCATCTCCTTCATATAGATTTTTCATCTTCTCCCACACCTCATTTATAGTTTCAAGGTCCACAACTTTTGTAAACACTGAGTCACTCAAGGAACTTAGTAGAGCATCCTTTTCTTTGGCATCCACCTCATATTCTTTGATTTCATCTTCAGTCAATAAACCATTTGGAGGCATGGTATATTTTGTTTATGCATCTTTCCATACTTTATAACCAAGGCAAAAAAGATGGCTTTTCATTCATACCTTCCAAAGAGCATAATTTGTCCCATCAAAATGTGGAACTTCCATCTTATAAGACATCCTGGATCTTCCTCAAGCTATTAGGATTTCTTCAGAGGAACTTGGCTCTGATACCAATTGTTCAACTGCACCAAACAATAGAGAGGGGGGTGAATCAGTTGTCCTAAAACTTTGAACCAAATATGATCATCAACTTATCAATTACTTATATTCACATATAACCATGAAAGAATCAAATGAGAAGCTCAACACAAAAGCATAAACAACATAGGAAACACCAGATTTTTACGTGGAAAACCTTAAAAGGGAAAAACCACGGTGGGTGTTAGTCCACAGAAATATATAAGTTATATCAATACCAAAAAATAGAGGCTCACTACCCAAATTGCTCACTGCCTATGGATGGCTCACTGCCAAAGGAAGGCTCACTACCAAAAGGAGGCTCACTGCCAAAAGGTTAAACTGAGATAACAACATCAACTCTATGCCAAAGTTTAGTTCCATTAAAGCACAAACACCTCTGCTCTAGTCTGCTACCTTACTTCACTTCTATCTTCATTTCTTTTCACTTGGATACATTTTCATGACTCAATTACAAGTATTTATACACTACATCAACCTTGAAATGATCATCAAGGTCTGCATTACAATCATCAACTATTGGAACAATCTCCAAGGTCAACATTACAAACATACATAAAATAGGTCTAGACCTAATACAAATTTAGCTAAGGAAAAGATGTAAGAATGTATCTAGATCATGCCATACCTTAGCTAGGACCGAAAAACAATCTTCCATACTACAACACGCTATCACAATCTTTGATGCATCTCTGTAGATGATGAATTCAACCAGGTCAGACAAGACTGATGTTAACACAGGTATTCTCAAGAACACACTTCATGCACAATATAAATTTCACCTTGTGGACCAATCCAAATGTAGGAGCATGATCAGGAGACATCCACAAGCACATTGTAATCACCAGGAACAATCGCACGATCTCCAACAACTTAATCAATAAGATTCTTCAAACTGGAGCACAAGAACAACACTTCCAGCTACTGTCATGAGTAAAAGATAGCTTGTGGACCACCAAATCATTAACCATTACACTTGAAGGCATTTAATATCATCACATACTTACTTCTAGAACCATAGACCAAAATACTTCAATGCAGAGGAATGCACAGAAAAACACTTTCTCCCTATCACCACCAAGAACACAGAAAAAGATGTTTTCACTCTAGTGAACATAACTCACTCAATTCTTCATACCAGAGGCTCAAACTTAGAATATAACATCTTCAAACAAGCTTCTAAATAACTTCCAATCTGCAGGAAAAGATATTTATTCTACAAGAAATGCAGAGCATTCTTCTAGACTATTTTTCGACATGTAATGCATTGTTTCTACTGCAACACATTGTTATCACCAGAGGGGCTAATTTTGTCAATATCCTAAACAAAGCAAGAGCACAGTTGACACCAATGACAACATAGATATGTTGATATCAATGACAACACTGATTAGGCACATACTTGCAATAGGTAGATCTAAGATATGTGTTCTTTGTTGCTTTTCCAAGAATTTTCTGGCATAGTCAATCAGAACTTGATTTGCAGCATGTCTCTTGCCACTTGTTCTTCACAAAGTTTAACTTTCTTTCTTTTCTTTTCTTCTGCTAAATTTTCTTTCTCTACTTCAATGGTGGTTACTGTAATGGATGAGGTCCCTGTTCTTTTTTTGAGGCTAGATGCAGGTTTTTCCTTTTCAAATCTCTTATCTTTCCTTTCTAGAGTATTTAATGTCCATTCTATCAGAGCACTTATGGGCTTTGATCCTTCTTCTTGGATTTTTGCCTCACTTATTTGTTCATCTAATTTTTTCTTTGATTTCTCATGTTCCATAGACATTGTGGAGGATAATTCTTTTAATGTCCCAAATATGTCTTCTTTGAGATCTTTTGGTTTGCTTAGTAGTACATCAGCTAGTTCAGTCAAGACATCTTTTGCAACTTCATGCCCTAATGCAGGGACCCATATAGTTCTTGGGTCCACAGCTTCCATGAAGCATTTGTCTTTGTCTACCATGAATACAATGTCCTTTTCATACTTCATCACTACATTTTCAGGTATTCAGACTCTACATAACATTTTCCTTTGAAAGTTCTTGAAGTATCCCCATAAGATTTCATTCTGCTTGTCTACATTTCCCAAACTCAGCAAGTGATTTCTTATTTGAGTGGCTATTGGTGTATGATCGAGCCAAACAATGTTTCCCAATCTGGGTAGCTCTCTCAGGAAGTAGAAGAGTAGACAAGTGATCAAAGTTCCATATTTGAAAGGATGATTAGTCTCTTTTGTTCTTTTCAAGTTCTCCATTAGTTCACTCCAGAGCAGTTCACATAGGTCATAATCTATATTTTTTTTATCATGTCATATGCTGTGTATATAGCTAGTGTAGACACAGAATTTTCCCTGTTGGAAAAGTATATTTTGTATCCAATAATCATTAATGCAAATCTGATGGTCAGATCCTTAATATCATTTACCGTGAGGGCTTTCTTATCAAATTTGGCTCCTATTAGTTGCATTACCACATTGATCTTTATTTTCTTTAAACCTGGAGTCCTCTTGGAGGAAATCATACTAGTTACATCTTTGATAGCTTCTTTAGTTATCATATATGGTTCATCAAGCCCCAGAAACTCATCATGAATCCTGCTTAAAATAAACTTAAACCATGTATCATTCAGGATCGCAAGAAAATCCAACCAAGTGTCTAATTTCTTTTCTCCTAGAACTTTATATTTGTCTTTCAACACAATATCAATAGTAGTTAGTTCATCCAAGTACAACTTTCCTAGTTTCATGTGATCATATTCCTCTAGATTGGTATGAATATATGCCCTAACATCTTCCATATGCATAACTCCATGTGGAGTGATTGGGAATGCCTCTATAGGATCATTTTCTAGTCATTTGAAGAAATGTTTCTCAAACTTGGGGCGAGGCTTTTCAGTTATCTAGATTACTTGAGGAGTAAACATTTTCCTAGAATAATTCAAACTTTACAGTAGGGGTTTCAAGCTATAAATACCTCTTTTCTCGAATTAGGGTTCCCTTCTCGTAAGATCACTTTGAGTTGTTTTGAATCTCTAAAAATCTTTGAAGTCGCTTAGGATTCTTTTTCAACTTGATAGCTTGAATGCAAAGTGAATTGTATATTGAATGAGTTTCTTTATAACCCTTGATATGAAAACCTAAGTTGTTATAAATGTAGTCCTTCAAAAAGTTGTTAAACACTTCTCTGTTAGGCTCAGTCAATCAAGATTGCTCCGCAATGTTCCGCATTTGAATCTTTTCTTGCAAAATTTATTTCAAAAGATCTGTCATATGAAGCTTCACATCATATCTTTGTGCCAAATCCCAATACTAATTATCTGGCTAGGGGATTTAAATTTTTAATATAGCTCCCCCTAAGCCAAAGCTCCCAATTTACTTCCCAAAGGAAGTATCTACACTAGAGATTGGTGCAGATCCATCCCTGATATTATCAACATCCTTCTTAATCTAGACCATGTTCATTTCCTTTTTGATCTCCACCATATCATCCTTGTTTTTATCTTTATCTTTTTTCTACTCTGTTTTCATCTTTTCTATAGAATAGTTTATTTTCTCATTCTTGCTTCTACAGAATTTTGCAACATGCCCAAACATATTGCGATTGTAGCACACCACATTCCTCTATCTTTGATTCCTTTGATTCATTCTTGATCTACAATGGTTATCCATGTGTCCAAATCTATTTCAATCAAAGCACTTCCCATTGAAATATTTAGTATTTCTTGCATTGTTGGGACCATTCCTTAACTTCTACATTCATTTGCTTTATGACCAATTCTCTTGCAATTAAAGCACTAGCCATAGAATGATGGAATATTTTGATGCATTCTACTCCTACACTGAGTAGCCTTATGACCAAACTTATTGAAATTAAAACAATAGCCATTGAAGGATGGGTACCTTTGAGCATTTGGCTGCTTGATCGGATGTCTTCTAGGTCTTCTTCTTTGATTCTAGAATTGGTTGTCTTTGTTTTGCTTAAATTCAGTGTTTGCTTGGCCTAATTTTGAACTTTCTCCTTTTTCAAAACCCAAGCCTTGCTTGTCATCTGAACTCTTTTGACTATCAATTAACTCCTCAAGCTTTGCAGAACTTATTTTGAATTTTTCTTTATAGCTATTAGCTGCTTCCAGATCAAATTTTAGAAGTAACACATCTTTAGCTAATTTTTCACATTATTTAGACTTATCCTTTACAACTTGATTCAGATGCCTCTCAATCTCCTCTTTCTCTTCAACTTCCAATGTTAAGTTGTTTGGGGTTTCATGTGCTTCATTCAATTGATCACTTAGCTCCTTGCTTTTCTCTTTAAACTTCTTGACTTTCTCCCTTAGCTTTAGGATGCATTCATCAGCTTCCTAAAAATTAGCATTCAAATCCTTGATTTCTTCTTCAGATCTTTCAAGATCAATAAGAGCTT
Organism: Cunninghamia lanceolata; assembly: GCA_027924645.1. NCBI lineage: Eukaryota > Viridiplantae > Streptophyta > Pinopsida > Cupressales > Cupressaceae > Cunninghamia > Cunninghamia lanceolata. The sequence continues at coordinate 10,821,455 of BSBN01000534.1, read as the reverse complement.
CTTTTAGTTCTTGATCAATTGTGACATTACCTAGAGCATGATACCTTCTGACTGCCATGAGTATTCTTTCCCAGATCTTCCTCAAGCTGTTAGACTTCTTCCAATGAACCTTGCTCTAATACCAATTGTTGAATACAAAGAATACTAAGAGGGGGGGTGAATCAGTATTATGAAAAACTTTTCATTCACACATTTATTAATCCATTTGCTAAATTTAATAATGTGAAAGAAAAGTAAACACAAGAAGAGTAGCCATAAATTCATAACACATAGACACTAGGATTTTATGTGGAAAACCTAAAAAGGGAAAAACCATGGTGAGTGTTAGCTCACAATATATTATGATAGCAATACCAGATTACATGAAGGATCACTACCTTAGGGCTCACTGCCCAAGAACTCACTATCCAAAGAAGTGCTCATTGCAAAAGGCTCACTACCAAGAAGGTAGAAGTGAAGATAGAAGAAGGATTGGCTCACTACCAAGAGATGACTACTACAAGTGCATCTAAAAAATGCTGAGGTGCAGTACTAATTTGTTTAGTATATAGATTCAAAGGACTTCATACTGTCTACCTTACTTTTCTACTTTACTTTACATATACTTTTGTTCTTCTACCTTTACTCTCCTCTTTACTAATCACAGAACTGCCAAAGGTTACACAATCATGGAATTCACATACACACACACACCACCACCGAAATTCATCAAATATATATATTTGTAACAAGATTCAACTCATAATTAGGTCGGTAAGCAAGACATGAAGCGTGTATACAAGTGTTATACCTTGTCGGCTTGATCTTGTGCACAAACAAGAATGTGGACTCAAAAAAACATACAAAAGTTTTTATATAGGTCATCCTCAATCATTCAACCACTTGGATCAGATCTTCAAATAATATGTTCTTACCGCATATAGATCTAACTTGCATGTTGGCTTATCCCTTAAGTACATACTTGACCGGTTCCACTGTCATACCAAAACTTCTACTGCGGACCATATGAGACTCTAAAAATCATATCCAAAATTCATCATTGACCTCTTAACATCCCATTAGGACCATAGGACATAATAGTATTTTATAGAAAAATGCGGATCTTGGAATTGTTGCTCTGTCATAGTGAAATATTGTCAATCTGGAAGCCGATAAGGAACAACTTGTAGAATGTGGTCAAAGGAACTTCAGAAGCTATAACTCTAGATTTAGGTAGCCACAATATGTATCTTTGTTGCCTCAAAACCACAAGACAAAATATTCCACAGCGGAGGAATGCAGACCCTTTTTCTTTGGTACTGTGCACTGTCCTTAACTTAGGTTTTCTCACCCGAACTTAGCTAAATCATAGTAAGTCTTCCAGAAATCTTTAGGACTTGAAAACTTGAATATGACACCTTCAAACAACTACAAGCAAAATACATGGACCACTCTTTATGACCTACAACTGCGGAGGCATACTGACCCAATCTCTATTATTCTGTGACTTGCCCAAACATAGCCATTTTGACTAAGTTAGTCTTCTGGACCTTTGTCAATCCTTGGTGTCATGACTAAAATATCTTTACCATGCTTCACTACCATCAATGACAACATACAACATTCATCAAAGTAGTATCTCTTGCCAACACATACCTCACCTAAACTAACTATCTTTACAATATATATAAGACATTACATTGATTTCATTACAAGTTGGCCAATACAAAAAGAATATTATAGTTTACAAGTGGGCCAAAGATTTCCCAACATGAAACATGCATAGGGAAAGACCTATCATGAACTACATGCCACTCCAGAAGGAAATGCATGCCTTACAGATCCCAACACATGCTTAGCCTAGTCCTAAACATTCTTCGTGTAGCATCATCCTTCAAAGAATAACATCGACACATCAGGTTCATTTGAAATAGGTCACCCTTAAGTAAGAACACATGAAGATTGTAGCATAACAGTCATTTCACCTTGGTGGTACACATGGAAGATTAAACATTACTTGTGGTACACCAAATCACTAGATACTTTACAAAAGTATGCATTGAGCCTCTCTAAACATGTTCACAAAATTGTATTGACAAATCTTCACATCCGTAAGAGTGCGGAGCATTCCATCAAGTCTTCATCACCATTTTACTCTTCCAAAACATAGATCAGAACTTTGTCACACAACTTTTATTACTGAAGGTATATATACATTATCTCTTGGTTATAACACCTTCACAACATAATGACTTTGGATTCTGAACCACATGATCATATCTTCAAATGTGAAGGAATGTGAAGCATTTTCCCAAGCAGTCTCCTAGGCAACTTTTTGTAGTAGAAGACTTCATCAACTTCTGGAGACCGGTGCTTTTAATTCCCATCTTAATATATCTTCTTGATGCTTCCCATCTTAATATCTCTTCGTGATTATTCTAATTCCCATATTAACATATCTTCTTGATGCTTCTAATTTCCATCTTAATATAACTTCATACTCAACTCTATATTGACTGAGGCATGACATCCAACCATGAACTTCAGCAACCATATTACATCCAACATGACATCCAACCATGAACTTCAACAACCTATCAGACAATCCAAACTAAGTGTTGACAAGAGTACAACAGTGGCAACCCAACCTCATGGCATCCAACGATGAACTCTAGCATCAAAAATATATCAGATAGTCCAAACTGAGTGTTGACATCAATGACAACCAAATGCCAACACTTTTGCCTACATCTCTATTAGTGAGAGAGTCTCTGAAACCATTGGCCTTTTCTCCTCTATCAAAGAAGGATATTTTTTTGTCTCCATCCTTTTATGCTTTTGTGGCCAAATATTTTTTCAAAATCCAAAATTGTTTACTAAAAAGGTAGGTTACAATATATGGTGCATCAATAGGGATAGTGCACTAGCAATCTAAGAAATATAAAAAAAGAACCATGTAGTACAAATAATTGTTATAAAAGGATGGATCCACTTCTCTAGAGGTAGCCAAACCAACACTAATGAGAAGGTTCCAAACAATTACACGTACTTCGCTAACACCGTGTAAAAGAAAGAACCACTAGTATCAACAAAAAAGGGAAAACTTTGTATCACATAAATTATCCCTAGTAGTATTTTAGGTTATTACTACATTTATAGAAGTCACAATCAAGTGTCCCAAGAACTATATCAACATCAATAGAAATGTATTAATGATTATAATTTATTCAGTCAATGGAGTTAATATCATTTTGTTGTACAATTTCCAAATCCATTTGATCATAATTATTTGTTGACCTCTTATCTTCTTATAGTTTAAGGATGTTGTAATTTTGAGTCTTCAATTATTCTTTTTGAAATTCCATATATTCCTTTACAATTCTTTTATCAACTCTCTTTCTATCATGAGGCAAGAAATATGCTTGTTTAATTTATTTTTTGTACATAGTAGTTAATCATTCTCTTAGCAACTTGAAGAATCTATCTTTAAGAGTTCCCAAGATCATAGTAACCTACAAAATATTTGAAGTAGTGTGAACTCACTAAGAGACTCCATAAATTATCTTCTTTTATTTTGGAAAACTTCATTATTACACTCTCCTTAGAGATGCCAAGGGATTTTAGTAGAAAAAACTAACCAAAAATTATTAATGATCTCATAAAAAATCATTCACATACGCAAATAAATTTTCATGACATGTAAAACCATTTTTAATGTCCCATCCAAAATAATTTCCAACAAAGGTAGATCAATGATTATGGGCATACATGAAATCAAAAAATAAATGTTTAAAACTTCCAATCATATTTCAATAATTACACACATGAGGAGGCAAACCAAATTCAGAAAATATATAATTAATGTTAAGTTTATTAAGGGGGAGAATCCATCTAAAACATGAAATTTTTGGCTCAAGAATTTCAGACCAACACACCTTGAGGATAGTAGACCTCTTCTCCATAGAGAGATTTAAGTTCTAGTTATGGTTAAGGTTGTTAAGAACTTCCCAAATGTTAGCAAAAATAGCATATATTTTCTTAGAGATCATATTGGTAAAGCCAGTACCATCACTCCAATTAAAATTATCAATACTGTTTATCTTAATAAGATAGGAAAGTGACACTAAATAAATCCTTCTTAATAATAGAAAGGGTTCTCCTAGGGGTGTTGGGAATTGAGAAAATATATGGGACCTAATCTCATTCTAAAAACTGATCGAATTTAGTTCAGCATGTGCAAAGGTGAAGAGGCGGGAGAGCGAAGTACAGAGCAGCTACAGGCGCGTGGAGCAGATCGGAAGAGAAATGATGAATGGAGGTAGAATAGCAAGAGAGAAACAATAAATAAGGGTTCAAATAGTTCAAAGGAATTGGGTTTCGTCCCTTTGGACTCTTTGGCGGTTGCTCTGTGGAAGGATGCCTCCAACGAACTCATAGATCCTATCCCGAAAATACCCAAACCCCAATCAGATGCTCAAATTTTTGTGGTCTACAAGAATCAAGAAAATCCCTTTCATGGATGCAGTACTTATTGTAGGGATTAGATTATTTAGGCAAACCCTAACTGATCCCCTCAAAAAATGGCATGGAATACGGTGGATGAAAATGCTAAGGCCCCTAAAAAATGTGCTACGAGCGAGCGAATGAAGACGGCGTGCCTGCGGTAGGAAGCAGAGGCGTGAGATGAGTCATAGGTGGGTGATCAGATGGATGGACTGACCATTAATGATGCACTAAAACTGGTCAAAGATGGTTTGCATTTGCAAGAGGAGATGGGCAACGACGACATCAGGCAACTTGTGGCTATTCTACGATAGTGGGTGAATGAAATTAAGCAGAGGAATGTTTAGGGCTCTACAAGGTACATGGGATCTCCCTCCCTTGATCCTCTCATCTATGTTTTTCCCCCCTCTACTGCACAAAATCACTTGAAGGGCACCTGCAAACTATGCCACAATGCTTCAAATCCTTTCCATGTATGTAGTGATTTTTGTAAGGAGAGGATCCTTTCCCTTGATCCTATGGCCAACCTAGGGTTCATTTCTATTCCTACAATGCCATCCAGGAAGAACATCTCTACTACTCCGAATCCCCCACCACCTCTAGCGGTAACCCCTCCCAACCTGTGCTCCTCCTGGATTTTAGGTGACTACAAGGTGGATTTAGCCTCGGAGCATATGGATTTTCATATATCTGATGAGTGCATAAGGAAAGCCTCCTTATACATTGGTTCATGATCTTTGATCTTTAGATTGGTGGGATGGTGAACTCCTTTTAATGATTTCATTACCTAGTGCAAGAGCTCTTGGGACAAAATGTCTCCCCCTTCTGTGGAATTACTGGATTATGGTTTCTTTTTGGTTATCTTTCAAAATTTTGAAGATTGCAAGTTTGTGCTGGATAATGGACCTTGGTTTTTTGGCAGATATAGCTTATTCATGACCCCATGGACCCTTTTCTTTGATCCTATAAAATTCCAAGTTTCATCCATCCCAATTTGGCTGTGCCTATACAATTTGCCTCTGGTGATGCGTAATCCATTTCAAATTGAATCTTTCGTCAACTAGTTTGGCACCTTCATTAAAATTGAGGAAGGGACTCATCTCAGAAGGTATTCTAGAGTTTGTGCCCTGATAGATATATCCAAGCCTTTGTCCCATATAATTTGCATCAACTCATCTCATGGCTCTTGGCTTCAATTTATTAATTATGAAGGGCTTCCTAAAAGATACTTTGAAAGGTGCAACCAACTCAGCCATAAGATTGTTGGCTGCCAATCTAAATTTAATAATTACCAATGGGCCATCAATCTCAAGAAATGGGTTCACAAGGTGGGTAGTCCTGATGCATTTTTGTTTGGAGAAATCATGGTATGTTCCTAGATCACCCTTCTTTGTCTCCCCCTGAAGATAGGGCTGAGGAGCACTCCAAAAATAATTTTGTGTCATCTAATGGGGCGAAGGATGCACTGCTCCAGCAAGTGAATATGGATCAACAGTTGAATTTTAGGGCCTCAAATGCCCAAAACCCTTCGGATTAGGTAGAGGCCCTTGCTTGCTCAATGAGGTGCTCCTTTCCCCATACTATTGGTAGGGATACAAGTTTGGTTAAGGGTAGAAAACATAGAGGAAGGAGAACTGGAGTTGAGAAACATAGATTGGATGCTCTGGATGCGATTGGTGAAGGTACCCAGTGGACGATGGAAGAGCTCCTAACAAGGAGGAAAAGAAAACAAAAGAAAGGTTGATTTATTGAGGCTCCATTGGCTTCCAGCATATCTTTGTTGGTCTTTTAAGTTTCTGTGTTGTCTCTTTCTCTGCTCTCTCTTGTCTTATCTGCTCCCTAATTTTGGGTCTGAAGCATTCTTATTTTTATTTTCTTTTATGTTATACGGCATGGGCCCTTGACCCACTTCTTATGGATTAAGAAAAAGTGATCAAATTTGTACCAAAAAATATGTTTAAAGCCATTTACCCCTTTGATTTCCTATTATTTGGTAAAACAACATTGTAGTAGAGAAAGAGGTTTATTATTCCATACAAGGTTTTCCCATATAGACAGATAGCTAGTGAATACTCCATCATTCTAGAGAAGACTTCATGTGCCTTCAAAAGGTCTTTCATATTCTTCCATGTTCTCCAAATAATACAAAATACACTTCATCCAAAGGGTCTAATCAATATTTTGCAAATATAAAATCATGAGGATTTAAACCCTTCCAATATTTGCCTTTTGTGTTGATATCGAAATAAATACTAGTTCTTGAGTTAATAATTTCCAAAGTTGGTGCACGTCAAAAGCTTTGACAATCCACTTGATAACAAGAGTAATTCCTTTCAATTTAATATCTTTAAGCCTCAATCCCACTTTTATTAAATAGGAAGACAACACCACACCCACTTTACTGCATGCCTCTTTTTATTCCCTTTACCATCAAACCACAAAAGAATTCTTAACTTGTTCTGATTTTGTCAAGTTGATAGCTACCAAAAAGCCATGGAGAAGAAAAATAAATGTTATGTGAAGAATTTAGACTTTTGACAAACTTAAATTCTTCCAAAAAGAGAAAAAAAAAATTGACTCTACTACTTAATATTTTTATTTTAAATATTTTTAAACATCCACTCTCACATTTCCTTTAAAGAAGGATTGGTAGCAAAAGGAATGTTTAGATATTTCACAATCTTATCAAGCCTGCCCCATTTCTAGTCTCTATTCTTAAGCCACTTAGGTGAACATGTTGGAGTACGGGACAACACTGAGAGGGGGGTGTGAATCAATGTTGTATAAGCTTTTTTAACTTTTTGCACCTTTTAACTTACAAGACAAAGAGAAAGGAAGACATCAATGATCTATTAAAAACATATGCACAAGTATGATAATGAAAAGTATGAATTACGACCTTAAGAACAAATCATTAGAGCACATGAACACATGAAGACAAACAAGAACCATAACATCTAATTTGATGAGTGGAAAACCCTCAAGGGGAATAAAAACCATTCTGAAATGCCTCACTGGCTTAATCAAAAACCTCACTAGTTACAAATAGGTCTCACTGACCATACAAGCCTCACTAGATACAAAGAGGCCTCACTGACCATACAAGCCTTACTAGAAAAAATAATTATTTTGGACAAAAGAAAATAATTTAGGGGGTTAGCTTGATTCTCTATACCACAATACCTTATATCTCCATGACAAAGATTATCAATATTCAAACTAATCAACCACCCTGTATTTTATTACCAAAATTGATAAACTCAACATCTATATGAATATTTGATCTAGCTCATCATTAATCATTGAACAAATTGAATAGGAACATCATACAATTTTTGAAACAAATTTCTCTGGCCTTCTGCAAAATCATTTCATCTTTTAATCATCATCATTCATCTCTCAATTCTTCGACCAAATGTTCACCTGATTCATCTACATTTTTCTCTTCAAAAATCACACTCAAATAATGTCTTCAACTCATCATATCTCAGACCTCCAAAAATTCCCCCCTATAATGCACCTACAAATTCATTATATAAAAAAATTGAATGTCCTTTCATATTCCTCTCCTCTTTGCATAAATCATCTTCAAAAATCCATTCACCTACAAAAATAAAATCATCTATATCTCTTCTCTGTATTTTCATTTTCCCTTTCTCAAAAATAAATCTTCTATTTCTGAAATAAATACAATCCATCACAATGCACCTGCAATGACCTTTCATTTTCTTTTTCTCTTCATAAAATCATCTTCAAAAATAGATTCCATGTCTTTTTAACTTTGAAGACTCTACCAAAAAATTTATACAAAATTTGTCAAAGAATAAATTCATTGTCCTAATATCCATTTGGATTCTCTCTCTACAATAAAACAAGAAAAGGTTTTCCAAAAAATCATTTAAGAAAAAAAACTCTTAGTCTTTTCACCACTAAAAAATCTTCTTCTTATTTTAGAAAAAAGAACAAACAACTCTCCTTAATAATATCTTCAGTTGCACGAAATAGAAGGAATCTCCCTTTAAAAAATGCTTTTAAAACTCCAACAGAAACTACCACCATAATTACTAAAAATAGCCTCAAAAAGCCTTAAATAATGCAGTCTAATAGAAATGATGTCCAACTGCATGTCAATGTACAAGCACAGGTAAGAGGGTCAAGGTTTAAATGGTAGCCACCAATCTTCATTTTTGCACACAACGATCTTTTAAATAAGAGCCTTTGATGTAGTTTTTGGCACCTAAACCATAGAAGGTGACTATTGCCACCAGTCACACTAGGAAGAGGGGGTCGGTTGCCCCACAATGGCAACCCCTCAAGTTGTAACTTAAGTTACAACAGACCTGTGATAGGGAGTCATCAAATGAATATAACATAAAGTGATTTTAACATGAGACTGGCAAGGAAAAGTATGAATTAGGATTTTTATTTTAGAGTTTTTAGAATACAAAACCCTAACAATGAAGTCTAATAAAAAATCTAACACTTTATGGTATATCATGGAGGACATCACCAACATCTTTGTCTCTGTTACACATAAATCAAAGTAAACTTTTCTTTGAGTAACTCCAAAACATGATGAACCTTCTTCTTGACATTTCATAACTTCTTGAAACATAATGAAGCATTTTGATCAGATTGAAGGTATGACAATCAACATGAACATTATGACAACAAATCTTAACCTCTGACAAACAAGTGAACTTCTGATGACATGATCTGATGGTAGATCTTGATGACAATAATGTTTGTCAAGAATTCTTGATAATATCTGATCTAAACTTGAGTTGAATAAAGCTCATCAACAACCATATTAAAGCATGAGGAAAACCTTAAACAAATATGCTCACTAATATAGATGTTTGACATCATATGAGCTATCTCCTGACATGAAGTGAGCTCTGAATACCTTTTATCATGAAGCATGTGTGAAGCATGTAAACTCACCTGAATTCTCCTCAACCATGAAGATCATGATGAAATACAAGTGAAGTAAAATGAGTGAAGCAAAATGAATTTAACATCCTCTTATCTTGAACAACACTGAACATCTTGCTGCTCCTATTGAGAAGACATCCTAAAAGCACAAGACTAATAATTGAAGCACCAAAGACAATGATATGTCTTGAACATGCATGTGTGAACCTGATCATCACCATCACCATTCATTATCACCATCATTGTGATCATAACAACACCAATAACAACATACACATAGTGGAGCCAAACCATAGTATAAATCTATGAGCACATTATGTAACCAATACACTCAACCAATGACCTTATGTCCTGATCTCTCTGCTAGTAATACTACACCATGAATTGAATGAGTGATTCTTCATGACCACTTATGAAACATCAAATGAACTCCACAATGAAGACATCAATGACAAACAACTTAACACCTTTTTGACATCAATGACAATCAACCACCATCAATCTCCCCCTTTGTCATTGATGGAAAAACTACATGATGCATTTTCTCTCTCTCTCCCCCTTTTTGTCATCAAATGACAAAGGATAAGGTACTCCTCCTATCATTTAACTCTACTGAAAGATGTTAAAGCTTGATCATAATATTTACAATCACATTGTATTATGAAGATTTTGAAGCATGGTATAATAATGAAGACATAAACTTTTGTTATCATGTTATCTTCCCTTTGAACCTATGATGATCTATGATGACAAAAATAACAATCCTGGAGCAAGCATATGACAAACCATGTTGACAATACCTTGAAACAACTCTTCAACTTGAGAGCAACAAGTCACCATGAAGCACACATCTAAAGACACACATCTTGAAGCACAGGACCTGAGGACAACATCATGTGAGGCACACCAAACAAAGCATCAACCCACTGTTATAAACTATCCATAGACTGTACCATACTCTGCATACATAAAATAAGATCTGTTATATCAAAAAGTCTGCATAAAAGAACATTGTCCTGTTAGTATGAATCATGCATGTCTACCTCATCACAATACCACTTCTTGTCACAACACCAATATGAAGATGAAGATGAAAACTGTCATCATTGAGATCCTCTGATCACTTCTTTTGGGAAGATGAAAGATGACATATCTCTTCTAACAAATACAAACTCTTGATGACATCACTTGTGGTTGCAAAACAAACTTTTCATAACAAACAATTCTTTCACAATCATCAACCCTTTTTTACCTAAATGACAAAACTCCAAGGTCTCCCAAAGCATAAAGTATGATGTATGATTATGATGGCATAAAAATGACTCTTAGGTTTTAGATGAATCAAGCCTTTGAGATAACACAAATGAACTTGAATACCATGCAAATATATCACAAACACTTCATCACCCATAAACAACAACATGAAGACTACTCATCACACTATTCACAACTCATAATGACATGATGACCACTCTAGAGATGACATTGATAAGACTTCCATGATAGTGACAATAGGATACATCTTAATGAACAATCAACCTACAACCAATCTACTTCTACACACACATCTTGACATGATAAAGAATGAAGACCATCTATAAGGAATGACGACTATCTTGATGAAGACTATCCTCTTGTTCCTACATAAGACACTTTTTACAACACAATGTCAAATTCAACAAGAACTGTTGTCTCTTGACTTTACCATTCAAATCAGCCCAACAAGACTACACATCAACAAACTAATTGCACCATCAAGTTCTTCCTGCAACAACACGTTGCAAAACCAAATGCAGAGATAAGTGCTATGAATTGACTTCTTCCATTTTCAACCTCCTCAGCCAACATATGCTAACATCTAATAAGAGCTCCTTGAGTACACCTTAACTAGAATTGAATAGCTCTTTGCTAAGACAACCAACACTTCACATTCTCACTAACATATCAAGAACACTTTGAACTGCAACATCATGACAACTCAACCTTTGTAAGTATCAACATGATATGAACAAGATATAAATAGGATCATTTATAAACCAAGTCACTCAACATCATCAAACTCTTTGTGCATTGAACCCCTAAACATCTTATCAACATCTTGTATGCTTTATGACATCAATGACAACATGAATCACTAATCAACTGTATAACTGACATACATTAAAGATCAACATAGTTATCAACATCATCATGAACTTTATTTCATAAGACTGATTGAGTAGCATCTTACCAAACATTATCAGACAAGAATCTAATAATATGATAAACAAAATCACCATATTGACAAACATCAATTGATCTTCTCCTAAAATTTCTTGGGGATAATTGATAGGACATGGACAACTCCTCCTCATTTCATGTAATATGTTATGCAACTGATGATGTGACTTGTGCAAGATGCATAAGTTTAGAATCTATCTTCTCTTGGCTTTGTTTTAGTCTCTAGACTTTTATAGATTCTTTCTTCTGTTCAGGTTTCTTCTTCCAAACCTTCTCAACCTTTTTCTTTTTCCAACCTTTCAAACCAGGTGATGTTATTCTTCCATACATTTTGCAACTATATGCTTTGTGACTAGGAGAATTGCACTTGAAACATACAAGATTATTATTCCTTATGCATTCAACTACTTTGTGTCTAAAATGATTACAGGTATAACAATAACCAAAAAATGAATAATTATACCTGTACATATATGCTTGTCTTACTGGAGCAGTTCTTCTAAAATTTCTTCTTTGATTGTGAATTTTTACAAACTCGTCTTTGGTTTTCATTTCAACTTCAATCTTCTTTTTGCCTTCAGGAGTAGCAGCATGATAACTCAAATCAATTTTCTTTCTAGGAGTCTCTCTAACTTTGGAACACTCTCCTTCTTCATAACCTAGACCAATAGTGTCCTTATGATACTTTTGTTTTCCCAACATTTCATGTAACTTGTTTGTGCTTTCTTCAAACTCCTGCTATTTCTTGGACAGAACCTTGAGATCTTCATAATCTTTTCTCAAATTGACAATTTCAGCTTCTAATTTCAAATTTTCAATTCTTTTAACCTCAAGGTCAAACTTTGTTACATATATTATTCCTTTGGCTTCCTTAATTTCAGCCTTTAGTCTAATAATCAATCTGTTAGATTCATCAACATGACTCTTTAAGCCTATAATCTGATTTCTTGCCTCTTCAAGATCAAAAGATACTCTTTCAAGGTCTGAAAGTGCTTTGTCTTTGGATTCATTTTCTTATTGTAGCTGCAACTCTAATATCTGGTTCTCCTTTTTGTGCTTCTTGATTTCACTCAGAGCACACAAGAGTTCTCCTTCAACATCAACCTCCCATTCTTGTTCATCATACTTCTTATTATAATCACTCATAATGTGATCTTCTTCCTTTGAATCAGATTGTACCTCATCTCCTTCATGTGAATGACTTCCATCATTGTCACTCTTCTCAGATAACAAGTTGTCCTCTCCTTCAAGTGCATCATCTTGATATATTCTTATCAACTCCTTCCACACATCCTGAGTTGTTTCACAATGCATATATTTACAAGAGACTTCATTAGATAATCCAGACATAATAATCTTTTTTTCTATATGATTACATTCATAAACTTCATTGTTATTTGTAGTATTAGGTGATTGAGAGGAAACAAAATACCCATTCTCAACAGACATCCAAACACCATACCCTAAAGAGGATAGATAAACTTGCATTATAATACACCAAATAGGGAAATCTTAACCATCAAAGAAAGGAACTCCAGAAAACTCTTTCTCTAATTTAATACCTGACTCAACTTGTGAAACATTTCTATCAACTAATTGTATATCAACATCTGAATTTGGTATAGATGGTGTCTTTTGACTAGTATGTGGCTTGACATTTCTCCATCCCTTATTTCTTTTACACATTCCCATGGTACTCCACTATCAGGACCTACCCAAGCCAGTTAGACTTCTATATGGAATCTATGCTCTGATAACACTTGTTGGAGTATAGGACAACACTGAGAGGAGGGCTGAATCAATGTTGTATAAACTTTTACAACTTTTTGCACCTTTTAACTTACAAGACAAAGAGAAAGGAAGACATCAATTATCTGTTAAACACATATGCACAAGTATGATAATGAAAAGTATGAATCGGGACCTTAAGAACAAATCATTAAAATACATGAACACATGAAGACAAACAAGAACCATAACATCTGATTTGATGAGTGGAAAACCCTCAAGGGGAAGAAAAACCACTCTAAAATGCCTCACTAGCTTAATCAAAAACCTCACTAGTTACAAATAGGTCTCACTGACCATACAAGCCTCACTAGCTACAAAGAGGTCTCACTAACCATACAAGCCTTATTGGGAAAAAACAATTATTTTAGACAAAAGAAAACAATTTAGGGGGTTACCCTGATTCTCTATACCACAAAACCTTATATCTCCATGACAAAGATTATCAATCTTCAAACTGATCAATCACCCTCTATTTTATTACCAAAACTAATAAACTAAACATTTATATGAAGATTTGATCCAACTCATCATTAATCATTGAACAAACTGAATAGGAACATCATACAATTTTTGAAACAAATTTATTTGGCCTTCTGCAAAATCATTTCATCTTTTAATCATCATCATTCATCTCTCAATTCTCAAACCAAATGTTCATCTGATTCATCTACACTTTACTCTTCAAAAATCACACTCAAATAATGTCTTGAACTCATCATGTCTTAGAACTCCAAAAATTCCCCTCTACAACGCACCTACAAATTCATTATATAAAAAAATTGAATGTCCTTTCATATTCCTCTCCTCTTCATAAATCATCTTCAAAAATCCTTTCACCTACAAAAATAAAATCATATATATCTCTTCTCTATATTTTCATTTTCCCTTTCTAAAAAAAAATCTTCTATTTCTGCAATAAATACAATCCATCACAATGCACCTACAATGACCTTTTATTTTCTTTTTGTCTTCATAAAATCATCTTCAAAAATAGATTACATGTCTTTTTAACTTTGACGACTCTTCCAAAAAAATTATACAAAATCTATTAAAGAATAAATTCACTGTCATAATGTCCATTCAGATTCTCTCTCTACAATAATACAAGAAAAGGTTTTCCAAAAAATCATTTAAGAAAAAAAAACTCTTAGTCTTTGCCCGACTAAAAACTCCTCTTCTTATTTTAGAAAAAAAGAACAAACAACTCTCCTTAATAATATCTTTAGTTGTACAAGAGTGGACAATGAAAATAGAAGGAATCTCCCTTAAAAAAATGATTTTAAAACTCTAACAGAAGCTGCCACCATAATTGCTAAAAATAGCCTCAAAAAGCTTTAAACAATGCAATCTAATAGAAATGACGTCCAACTGCACATCAATGTGCAAGCATAGGGAAGAGGGGGTCAGTTGCCCCATGATGGAAACCCCTCAAGTTGTAACTTAAGTTACAACAGACCTACAATAGGGAGTCATCAAATGAATATAACATAAAGTGCTTTTAACATGAGACGGGTAGGGAAAAGTATGAATTAGGATTTTTATTTTAGAGTTTTTAGAATACAAAACCCTAACGATGAAGTCTAATAAAAAATCTAACACTTTATGGTATATCATGGAGGACATCACCAGCATTTCTATCTCTGTTACAGGGAAATCAAAGTAAACTTTGCTTTGAGTAACTCCAAAACATGATGAACCTTCTTCTTGACATTTCATAACTTCTTGAAACATAATGAAGCATTCTGATCAGATTGAAGGTATGACAATCAACATGAACATTATGCCAACAAATCTTAACCTCTGACAAACAAGTGAACTCCTGATCACATGATCTAATGATAGATCTTGATGACAATAATGTTTCTCAAGAACTCTTGATAATATCTGATCTGAACTTGAGTTGAATAAAGATCATCAACAACCATATTAAAGCATGAGGAAAACCTTAAAACAAATATGCTCACTAATATAGATGTTTGACATCATATGAGTTATCTCCTGACATGAGGTGAGATATGAATACTTTTTATCATGAAGCATGTGTGAAGCATGTAAACTCACCTAAATTGTCCTCAACCATGAAGATCATGATAAACTACAAGTGAAGTAGAATGAGTGAAGCAGAATGAATTTAACATCCTCTTATCTTGAACAACACTGAACATCTTGCTGCTCCTATTGAGAAGACATCCTGAAAGTACAAGACTAATACTTGAAGCACCAAAGACAATGATATGTCTTGAACATGCATGTGTGAACCTGATCATCACCATCACCATTCATTATCACCATCAGTATGATCATAACAACGCCAATAACAACATACACATAGTGGAGCCAAACCATAGTATAAATCTATGAGCACATTATGTAACCAATACACTCAACCAATGACCTTATGTCCTAATCTCTCTGATAGTAATATTGCACCATGACTTGAATGAGTGATTCTTCATGACCACTTATGAAACATCAAATGAACTCCACAATGAAGACATCAATGACAAACAACTTTACACCTTTTTGACATCAATGACAATCAACGTCCATCAGAACAATCCTTCTACCCTAACAAAATAGATTTATTTTCTATAAATTTATCCCCAAATGCTTCATATAATATAATTGAATTTGTCTATCACATTATTAAAAATTGATTACGACAACTTTGTAGCTAAAGTAGTCACTTGCAAATTGAATATTGACAAAATTATCCTGATTGGGTAACTAAATCAATTTCACTATGTAGAGCCAAGTAAATTAGCTCTTATAATATATTTTAGAGCATCTAAAGCTATAAAAAATAATTCATGTGTTAAAGGATAACACTACCTTATGGATCTTTGCAAAGGGAAATGCTCAATCAAGGAAACATTAACATCAATCTAAGGATAAGAATATTTGAACATCTTAACCAAGCTATAGAATTTAGGAGCCAAGAACAAGAGATTCCATAACAAATAAAAGAAAAGACCATTCAACTCTATCATACACCTTTTCAAAGTCTAGAAGCATCATACACACCTGATGATTAGAGTGCTTTGCCCAATATAGACCCTCCCAACTTGTGTTTAAATTTTCAAGAATATATTTTCCTCTTATGAATCTAGTTTTAGTTTAAAAAATTATTTTTAAGAGGATATTAGATATTCTAGGAGCTATTAACATAGCAAGGATCTTATAAGATAGATTGAGAAGAGATATTAGTCTCTAGTTTTTATAAGATCTTTGACCCCTTTTTTTGGAAGTAGCTTAATGATATTCATATTGACATCTTTGTCGAAAGGGCCCTAATTAATGGCTTAATTATATACATCTAAAGAATCATCTATAACCCAATCAATGTTAGTTTTTTATAACTCAATGTGTATACTAATAACACCTAGGTTTTTACCATTTTCAAAAAATTAAATTATTTTCATCTATATATCCATCAAAATATCTTTTTCAATTTCAATGACATCTTCCTACTCAGTTTTATAGGAAATTTTTTTACAAATTTTTTTTGCATCCTTGTTTTGAATATTATCATCCTTAACAATGAATAGTTTTTGGTAAAAACATCTAAAATTCTCTTTCATATCATTACTATTATCCACCAACACTTCATCAATATTGATAGGCCTATTGTTTACCCTACTTTGCTTCAACTTTATAATGTCAAAAAAGTATTTAGTATATCTATCCCTACCTTTCAACCAATTTATTTTTCCCTGATTTATTTTTTGTAATTTTTCAAACACCTTATCTTGTTCTTTAATTTAGTAAACTCTTATAGACCCTTCCATTATTGAGTTCATTTTGCATATAAGTTTCTAGCTTAACAAGGCTTTCCTCTAGGTATTTTTCTTCTCTTCTTCTATCTAGTTCCTTCTTTTTGCTAATTCTTTTCAATAGATTACTCTAACCAAACATTAAACTATTCCATCTCTTAATAGAAGAACTTTCATGGAAGATTGATTTATTAATATATCTCAAAGTGAGGATTCCATTTAAGAATTCCTTATCCCTCAAAAAGCTTACATTAAGTTTAAATGACTTTTCTTTTCTATGTTTATCTAAATATTCTTCACCCTTAGCCTTTATTATAGCTTGAACAAGATAGTGATATGGCATTGTAAATAGAGATACTTGAACATAGTTATTATTATAAATGGCTTCAAAACTAAAAAATAAATATGCACATAAAATCTATCAAGTCTTGAATACACCCCTTTACCAAAATTTTAATTTTCACACCAAGTTTACAATATGTACCCTTAATAACATCTTTCTTATTTTCAATAGGATACATAAGATTTTGGAATCTTTTGGCCTTGGCTCAAAAACATAATTCATTCCATTTCCAAGATACTTGGTTTCCTCCAAGTTTGTCTTATTTATACTTAACTGTATTAAATTATCCTCCTAAAATCCAAGGAGTGTTTAGGAGTGATGTAGGGATTCATTTCCATAACTCACTTTTTTCTCTATAATCATTTGGGGCATATGTAAAGCATATACCAAAATTTATATCATCTTTATTGAAAATCACCCAAATGACCCTATTGAAAGAATAGGAAACAAATTAATTAATGAAGGAGACCCAACTAGAGGAAACTAAAAAAGGATTCCTACATTTCCCCTTTGCACGATTTGTACATAAAAAGTAGAATTTTCCAAAATAAATTGAGGGCACATTCAAGATGGAAACCCACAACTTTAGTCTTCTAATGAAGTAAAAAGTCCAATTTTGGTCTATTATTACAAAAAGATCAAAAAATATATTTTCTATTAGAGGATTTCAACCCTCTTGACATTATATGAGAAAAAACTTTGAATCCCCCAATTCATCATTGTTGACCAGAGGAAGCATAGACTATGGTTCTAAGAAAACTATTTTTTATATTTTACTCTAGTGTGATGGATAAGGAAGATGATTACGACATGTGTGGTGGATTATAATATACAGAAATAAATTAAAACATTCATCCATAAACCATATAAACATATTAGATCCCAAAAACCTTCATATATTTATTATAACATCATGCAATACATATCCATTAGCTCCTTAATACATATTCATCTCTCATACAATGATATCTCATATACTTCTTATTATTTCACATATATCTCTCTATATCTCTTGTATATCTTCCATATATCTTACATATATACTCCTTGATGTCTCTTCTTCTTCTTCTCTTATGCAGTACATATATGTTTATGAATGGATATAGGGGTGTGTCCTTCTTCATGTTCCTTTATCTATATACCTCTCTATATGTCTCATGGGTCAATTGTAGGTTTTACACTATTATCTCTTTTTCTTACAGTGACTTCAACTTGCTTTGTCCTACTTGGATCCATGTGTAAAATAACAAAGTTGTGTCACACTTTATAAAGGAAACGGCCAATGCTGATCCAACTTTTAAACTTGAATCACTAACAGGTGACATATAGTTTTGAATTTTGAAATGACATAAACAAATAAAATATTTATTTTTTAGTATATTTTATGTTTGTATTTTTTGAAAAAATAAAAAAATTATTTGAATATAGTTTTTAATAAATTGACACTATAATTTAGTTGTTGATAAAATGCTAAAAAAAGAAGTTACATTAGACATCAATCTTTATATAGTAATTTTTTTTCTTCAACTTTTTTTGTGTATTTATAACTTGAAACTTTAGTGCATGGATATATTTTTTTCCAATTTTGATAAATATATATTTTTAAATAAATAATAAAATGTACGTGTATTAAAACGTAGTTGTTTCCATTCGACGTCAACTTTCATATTAACTATTTATCTAAAATAGAAAAAAAAATATACCATCTTGATATAGATTCTTTTATCTAGTGCATCATATTTTTTTCAATTTTTTAATAAGTTTTACTATTTTTCCTTGACATGGTAATCGACCTAATGTTTTGTACTGATAACCTACTTTTAGTAAAAATAGAAAGGAAAATATAAATAATAATTAAACTATCAAAAAATATATATTTTTGAAAACTAAACTTATAGATCTACAAAAGGGTATTTTTATATTTTAAAAAAAAAAGATATTTACACTAGTAGAAGTTGTTGAAATATCAAGTTTTTCAAATAATTTTATTTTTTTGGTAAATTGGCCTCATAGTGGTGCTACAAATGCATTTAGCCAACAATTTTAGTTGGAAAAGTTGTGGACATATCTAACTTAGCCAAAATAAATCTTACAAGATCAAATCTTTGACCAAAATTGATTTTTAGTTAGAAATACTTAAATTCACTTGTGCTGATAAGTTGGCTGAAAGTGTGACACAACTTTGTTCTTTTAAGATCCCATGCTACCCACATTTGGCACCCTTGTGGGTTTTCACTATTAGCCTCCAATAGACTGCCCTTTCAAGTTTTCAACCTAATGAGAGTGGTATAGCTCTATCCTACCAACATCATCCCCCAACTTAAACCATGTCTTGTCTCCAAGACATGTTGGTTGTACCCATCAGTGCTCCAAAAAGTGAATGAGGATATTCTTTGTCAAAAATTCTCCTCAAAACTATATCACTACAAAAAAAGTTAAGAAAAATCTATACTAGCTCCTGTATTGTTATAAAATATGTTTGCAGATGCATTGTAAGTGATTGTATGTATCAGCGCATTGAAGTACTACTTGTTGCAAGAGGTGGATATGACCATTTATTTTAATCAATAAATTTCCTCCATCACTAATAAAATTTATAGCCTCAATAGAATCTACCATCTATCATACATCTATCAATAGTCCAATGAATGGTGCTTATCTAAGATTCATCAATTCCCTCAATTATTTCATCTATGAAATGAAACTAGTCCATTGGTCATACGATTGTTGAAATTGGGTGTGTAGATTCTCAATTTTCACTCTAAGAGATCCATCTAGATCTTTCATAGCATCATATGTGTTTGATGCCTACAATATTTTCATCTCTGAACTATTAATTCATATTTTGAGGGCTCTTGTTGAGGTTGGCCAACTCAAATAATATTGATATTTAATGTGTTTATATTTCCACATTTATCTTCCATCTTCTTAATATCTTTTATAAGTTATACTCGTGTTGTTATATATTTGGTCCTTACATTATCCAACTACTTATTCTCATATTCTGCCAAAATTTCTTCCTTGAGTATTACTCTCTAATTTCATCCCAACTTCTAAATTTTGCCAACAATTTATATACTACTATGCTTATTTGTTGTGTTGGTGTAAAATTATATTTACACCTTCATTGTGAGTTTATTACATAGGATTAATTAGAATTTTATTTCCTTTTATGAGATTCATATCATTGTGACTTGTATGACAAGATAAGATTATGTTTCTAGATTCTTCACTTTGTCTATTATTGGCAAATGTGGATGTATATTCCGTTTGTACTATTATTTTGTGAATAATGAATTCACTACATTAGTATTCTATCATCTTTTCCTCTAGTGTCTTGCTATTGTGTGCAAGCTCTCTTTGGTAGAAGAGTTACTACATGTGATCATAACACAAACATGGTATTAGAGCATGGGATCTGCAAGTTTCTTCATGAATTTTTGAGAGTTTTAGCTATGAGGTTGTAAACAGTGCATCCTAGAGAAAAATATACCTCACTATTACACTCAGAAGGCGTCAAAACCCATCAATATCCATCCTCTAGCATAGTTACATCTATGACTTCTATATATTCTCTTATCATGCTTACTTACATTCTACTACTTCTATCTATATATACTATATCTATTTTATCAGGATATGTGTCTTCCGTCGACTTTTGACCTCTGCATATTATGATATCTCCTCCGGTCAACTCGATTCTCTATCAAGTAACCTACTAACATCATCCTCCCCACAAAATCATGTCTTGTCCTCAAGACATGTCTTGCTTTGACTGATAATATTTGTTGATTCTTTCACCATTGACATATCTAGCTGACAATTTTCCCTCCATGTTCCTTAGTCTGACTACTCTGAAATCTACAAATTCTTCAATGTAGTATAGTCCTAGCCACCTTGTCTTCAGTTTTCCTTACTTCTTAACTTGCTATCATACAAGAGTACTAAGTCACATTCCTTGTATGTATTGTTCATTAAGTTTCTATCATGTCAGACCTTCTATCTATTTCTTTCCATGTTCTTATTATATGCTGCCATCAATCTCTCCTCATCCAATTTTTCCAATTCTTCAATCCTCTGTGTGAGAGATTCTTCTTCACCCAATTTCAGAGTTCTTTCTATCTGAAAAGTTGGCAATATGAAGTGTACTAGTATTGTAGCCTCTAGTCCATAGACTAGTTCATAGGGAGTTAACTTAGTGGTTCTTTTGAGGTTGTTCTGTATGCCCATAGTACCATAGGTATTTTAAAATCCCAATCTTTTTTATTCCCACTACACATCTTTGTCAATGCTACTCCAATGATCTTATTCAAGGCTTCACTTGATCCATTTTCTTTTGGATGATATGGTGAACTCCTATTGTGGATTATCATGAAATTGTCAAGTAGCTCTGAGATCATCTTGTTTACAAAATGTTTGTCTTGGTCACTGGTTATGCTTAATGGATAGCCAAATCTGGTCATCGTATTTTCATAGATGAACTTGGTGACAATTTTTGTTTTATGGTCTCTTGTTGGTTGTGCTTCATCCCACTTAGTTAGGTATTCTACTTTGGTAATGATGAATCTAGCTTTAGACTGTTTTGCCAGTAGATTTATAGGTCCAATGAAGTCAATGGTCCATTTCTAAAAAGGTAATTGTGTTGAAATTGGTCTTCGTGGCATTTCATCTCTTGCAGTAGGTCTTCTTGTTCTTTGACAAACATCACAATTATTCACATATCTCTTTGCATCTTTGAAAAGTGTAGGCCACCATAACCTAACTAGTTTGATTTTCCTTGTTGTTATGTCTCTAGCATTATGTCCTCTAGCTATCCCTTCATGAGCTTCCCTTAAAATTTGTTCTCTTTCATGTTCATACACTACCCACTTGATGATGTCATCTTTTCCCTAAATGTGTAGCTCTCCTTCAATTATTGTTTATGGTAAAGACTTCTGCATTAGATTTTGTATCTCTTGTGATGGCATTTCTGTAGGAAATTCCCTTATAGCTAGTAGGTATGCTATGTCTTCCATTTCTTCTAATACTGCAATCATTCTGAATAGATTTGTGTCAGGTAGTTCCTCTTCCTATTCATCTAGATCTTCTCCTATCTCAATTCTGGACAAATAGTTAGGTCCCTGATTGTGCTTCCCCAGTTTCACCATGATTGAGAATTCAAATTCTTGGAACAAAAGTAGCCACAGGCCAATTCTTCCTTGAATGATTGGCTTGTTGAGTAGGTATTTCAATGGTTCATGATCACTATAGAACACAAAAGGTGTTGACAAGAGGTAATGTATGAACTTTTGTAATGTATATACCATTGCTAGAGCTTCCCTTTCAATTGTGGTATAGTTCTTCTCCACTTTTGACAGTTTCTTTCTTGCAAATGCTATACGGTTATCCTTAGAACCTCTTGGTTGGGTCAGCACTGCTCCTATTGCAATTCTTGATGCATCCACATGAACAATATGTTTTTCCAATTCAAAAATATGAGTATGGGTGCTTCTACTATCTTTTGCTTTAGAGTGTCAAATACCTTTCGATGCTACTCATTCTAAGTAATACTCTTGCCCTGATTCTTCTTTAGTAGTTCTTCATTAAGTACGGAGATGGTTGCATATCCCTTGATAAATTTTTAGTGGTAACCAGTGTACCCTAAGAATCTTTTGACATCAGATGTGGTTTTAGGTGGTGGTAATTTTTGAATAATGGCAACTTTTAGGAGAACAACCATTAGTCTTTCTTTACATATGATATGACCCAATAGTATTTCAAATGGTACCGGAAAAATGCACTTCTTCAAGTTTAGAGAAATTTGCAAGCTCCTACACTTGTTCAACATCAATCTCAATGCTTGTGTGTGATCTTTAACCAATCCAAATATAGTCCAATCATCCAAATAGACTTCTATAAAATCATGTATAAACTCCTTGAATGCATTAACCATGATTCTACTAAATACTGCAGGTGCATTTTTCAATCCAAAAGGCATAACAGTGTTGCATATAGGTTGCCATTGATGTCAACAATGGTATGAAGTGCTATAGTGTGGAATGTTGCAGGTGATGTGAAAGAAGATTGTAGCAATATGATTATCAATGAAGATAGTAGAATAAGCATTGTGGGATAGAAAAGTAAAGTGATGAATACATGCTGAGATACTCAAACGAGTAGATAGAGAAAGCTGATTAGAGAGTTTTGAAGTCAAGGAGATGGATTAGTACCATCTATACATAGTCATACCTTATCTGTTGAAGTTCATGTGTAAGTTCATATCTTAGTTATGTTGTGAAAATTATTGTGCTTGAAGTGTTTAATTAGTAAAGTTGGATTTCAGTTGTATGATGATGATATGAACTCATAATGGTTGCCACTGGATAAATAAAGTTGTGAAATCTTGAAGGAAATTTGCCTAAGTTCTAGTTAGTAAAGCGGTCACAGGATTAGATAAATGTACCGCATATCTCTGTTGTTGAAGATTTAACCATGTCGATTGGAAGATGAGAAGAAATAGGTGCAAAGAATGTATATTCCAAGTTTCAAAGCATGAAAGTCACCACAACATTTTTGAGTTAGAAGAGTGAAGGCAGTTGTGAAACAAAGTAAGTACAATCATGGGGAGACAGGAGAATGCTTCACATTTCTCTGCAAATGAAGATATAATGATATGGTTTGGAGGATAGGTAGATATGTGTAGAAAGTATGCATGGTTCAAATCTCAAGTGATAATATGTATCGTAGATGGTTCTCTAGAGTCAGATGTGTGAAGATATGTCCTGGTCAAATAAAGTAATCAGAAGGAGATTGTTGAAGACACCGTAGTTCACCACACTTTATTAGTTGGCCTTGATGATTCAATGATGGACTCTTATGGCTAGATGGTATGCTATGTTCAAGTTTTAAATGATTAAGTTCACCGCAAGAATGGTTTCCATTGCTTTATTCTAAGACTATGGATTGTGGAAGTAGAAGTTGTTAAGGACACCGATATTAGAGATCAAGTGATTGCGCCAGCATGAAATATCCTGAGATGATAAGAGAAGTATACACGAATGTTTTACAAGTCACATAAGAGAAGTATACACGAATGTTTTACAAGTATACACGAATGTTTTACAAGTCACAAAATATTTAGTAAATGGTCTGCATGATGTAGTTCTATCTCCTTCGGTATCACCTTGGGTCTAGAGTCAAATGAAAGAAAGGATAAGTGTTGCAGAGCCAACTTGGTATATAATGAAGGTTTTGTTGTGTGTATGGAGTATGTGCCAGCCTAGAAGAGTGTGCTAAGGTAAAGTAGGACATGTTCATCTTTTTCTCTTGAACTGCATTGGATTTCTACTTACCGCATATGTTTGGGAGCCGACTGTTGTGGCCACTAGACATTCCATGTCATATGTTTCATCTTGGCTGACCAAGGAGAAAATTTTTGGAGCTTGTGAAGGATATAAATGAAAGATCAAAAGTGTCAAGCGGAGGGCATGATGTGCATTATGTGAAACCATTTTGAGATTGTGCGAATATACTTACTATAGAAGCAAATTTCATGATGAAATATGGAAATGATTAATTCATGTAATATGATGCTATTATGGAGGCAGATGTTGGTGAAGTGATGATGGAGAAGAGTTTTTCGAAGTCATTTTGTTGTGACGAAGTTAAAATTATGATTGTAAAGAAGTGAGAGTGTTGTACAAAGGCTGAAGTGATCAATAGTTAGTATTATGAGAAGAACATTTGAATCAGATAAGTTTGTTGTGAAAAGATTGTAATTGTTGTAATTGTTCAGGAAGTTGTAGCTTCCTTTGGGTTGTATCCCATAAATAATATTGTAATCTTGTTTTTTTTGTGATACTAGATTTGGACAATAGATCCAAGCGGCTCTCTCACCATGGTTTTTCCCTTCTAGGGTTTTCCATGTAAATCTGGTGTTATGGATGTGTGATTATGTGCTCTTGTGTTTTTCATATTTTAAAATACTTATGTTAGTTTGAATGTTCTTTGAAGAAAAGAATTTGAATAAGTACTGAGATACCTCCCTCTTAGTACTTCTATGTTTTCAACAAACAATATACATGAAAGATCCTAATTCAGATGCAAATGTTGTTTTAGGTTGATCTTCCTCTCTAATTTTTACCTGGTGATATCTGGAGAACCCATCAATGAAATAATAGATTTCCCTACCAGCAACTGACTCCAAGATTTCCTCTATAAATGGTGTAGGGAAAGGATCATGAATATAAACCTTGTTCAATTCTTTGTAGTCTCTGCATATCCTAATTTCTCCTGTTTTATTTTTCTATACTACCATTGGACTAATCCACTCTACTTCCTCCATTAGCTTTATGATCCTTGCTTCTAGCATCTTGTCAAGTTTTATTTTTTCTTTTCTGTTCATGTTTGGATTCATCTGATATGACCTTTTATTGATTGGTTTATATCCTTCCTTCAGTTGAATTTTCATTGTCCCAGCTTCTTCCTTGATTCCCTTATCTCTATGAACTTCCTAGGGAACAGATCCTCATACTTAGATGAAATTTCTAGTATTTGTGCCACTTCCTTCTCATCCCAATAGTCTTCTATCTTGGCTAGCTTCGGCTCTCCCTCTTTGGAAATGTTTTATTCCCTTAGCCGGATTGGCTTGTTGTAGTAATTTTCATAACATTGCATACTAATGTAGTGCAACCTTCAATCTTATCTCCTCCTCTGAAAAGACTATCTCTATTTCTGCTAGGTATTTATGTAGGTCCTGCATGCCCGAAAACCTAGGCAACTTGATATGTGAAATTTCTTTCAAAATGTGACTTACCCGGTGAGATATTTTCACCATATCTTCCTTATCCTCCTTGAATTTGCTGCAGGTAATCTTAGGTGAGTTCTAATGAAGTGTGGAGGATTGTGGCATGTCCTCTTTGTCCATCCTGAACATGAATATCCTCCGGTAGCCAAGCATTTTCCTTGTTTTTAGTTCTGGTTCTTCTCTCATCCAAGCTTCCAACACTTCCTCACTATCTGTACTATAGTGGTCATCTTCTATCTCCACTTCACCCTCAAAATTAGGCTCTTATGTTGTCTCCTCTATATCCAACCTTGTGATTGTGTATAGATTATTTGCATCCTTGTCACTGTATTCATCCTAATTGATTTCTTCTGTGTATGCTTCCTCCATTGATGAACCTAGGGGATATTGACAACTTTGTTCTCATTAGCAAATGATAGCTCTACTTTCTAGGAGTCTATGACACCATTTGCATCTAGAAACCATCTCAAGCCCAATATTGCATTAAAAGCTTCTCCTTGATCCTTCATGGCTAACACAATGAAACCTAAGACATGTTTGATCCTCATCAGGTTAACTTCAGCTTGCTTCCATGTTACCATTGTCCGCATGTTAGATCCATCTACCAAGATTATGTTGTAAGTGGTTTCTAATAGCTTAGACCTATTTTCCTAACTACTCACACATCTTCTTTGTGATCATGTTGACATTTTCTCCCAAATATATCATGACATTTTGGACCTTTTTGTGATTGATGTGAACATCCACCATCAATGGTTTTGACTTCCATTCTCTATCTATCCTTCCCATCCTCTGGAGTTGACCCTTCTGACCTTGTTCCTTGTTCTAGTACTTAGAGAATTTCTTCAGTTTGTCAATCAATCTGTGTTGTTGTGTCAATTGGACTCTAGAGCTATTTGAGAGCATCCACTTCTTCTTTAGTGAAATATTGCTTGTATTGCTTCTCCTTTTCTTTCTCCTTCTTGATTTTTTGTTTAGCCTCCTTCACCACTTCTTCATGTTGTTTCTTTTTCGAAACAAATTCTTCATCCTCCTCACTATCTTCCTCCTCTGTCTCAGTGAAATAATACCTTCTGGTATTGGTTCCTTGTCTTGTTACTACCGCATCTTTCCCCTTCTTCCTTCTCTCCTTTCTGGTATGTTTTAATGTAGTTATTCAGTAGTAGTATTCTTCTTCTATGGATTCAGTTGAAGATATGTCTATCTCCTCTCTATTATCCTTCTAGAAAGTTCTTGCTCCTTGGTATTTTGGTGTTCTTCGTATGATCCTTGCTCCTTTTTGTAACTCATCACTCTTAGATTGTGGTTGTGCATTCTGGAAGTATTGTTGTGCTCTCTCACAAGAAAATAGGTCATGCTCTATGTTATTACATTGAAATGAACATTGTGTTTTCTTTTCAGTCCAATATTCATTAGAAAAATGTCTTAACTTACCATAGTTGAAGCATGTGGCATCCTCCCTCCTTTTGTGACTTCTTCCATGGCCTCTTCCTCCTATGTAGCCTCCAAACCGGTCTCTGTCATCATTATTATAGTTGTTTCCATATGATGGACTGCTAGAATTTGAATTTTGTAATGCATTAACATTCCTATGATTTCTCCAACTTGGCTACTTGTAGTCCTATTCATATGAATTTCTTTCTTTCATGTTACTGCTCTCTGCAAAGTTTGTACTATTTCCACCATACCATGCTTCATCTTCTTCATCAACAAAGTCTCTTTTTCTCTAGAAGTTTTGTGAAGGGCAATCTGATGTCTCATGGTCATCCCATTCCCCGCATAATCCATAGTATACTGAATTGGCATTTTTATTGTTGCTTTGGTATCTACTTTTATTGTGGCAGTTTGTCTTTCACTTTTCAACCTAGGGAATTCATTTCTCAAGTGGCCCTCTCTTATGCAGCATGAACACCAAATATTAGGTCTCTCCTTCTATACATTCCCCTCCTACTTAGTTAATATTTCCTATCTCAGCTTCAACTACTCCAATTCCAACTTCAGCTTCTTAAATTGTAGGTTTTCCTTCATCTTATCTTGTCTACGCCAGGATTGGGACTCTATTCGGCATGCCAATGTTACTAATTTTGTGTATGTTTCAAAAATCCTTCCATCTAGGGTTGATCTTATCTTAGGGATTATTTCATAAATAAATCATTCTATATTCTTCTTCTCAATCAATGGTTCCTCCAATCTCCTAGTCGTCTCCTTAAATCTCTTATCAAACTCCTTTATTGATTCTTTCTCCAATTACATCAAGTCTCTCATCTTACTTATTCCTATCAGAACATCATGAACTCCAAAGTTCTCCAAAAATAGCTTGTTGATATCATTCCATTCTTTGTCACTGTCTGGGCATGTCTTCCTATACCACTTGAATGCTTCATTCCTCAAGGTTCCTATGAAGTCAAACAACTTAATTTCATCCCTTGTTACTCCCTTCTAGTTCCAAATAGCCTCCAAAATAAAAATATGCTTCATTGCTTTAGTAGTATCCTTCTCAAACACAAGTAACTTAACTAGGGTATCCATGATTGCTTTCCTCCCTCTCCAGTACTTTGTGGTGTATTCCCTCCAATTTACTTCTCTGGTTCAGTTGTCTTCTATCGACTTACTTTCCTTCTCTTCCATTGTCTCTCTATAATCAAATCTCAAAGTACTCTTCTCCTAAAACCTCTGCAAAATTGCTCTGGATCTCTGCTATTACCTCTGCTTCTTTATTTGCTTGAATATCTTTCTTCTCAACTAAAATTCTCTCAACTTTATATGGCACTAGGTGTGTCTCATGGTACAGGGGTTGTGTCTCTTCATAGTGTCTCTTCAACTTAAGGGATTCTCTTACCTTTGTAATTGACATCATGTTGGCATCCAATGTTGATTCAAATAACCTTCCAAAACCCTCAAAACTCCTCTCAATGTTTACCACATCTTCTCCTTCTTCTCTTATCTTCTCTATGCTTTAGAAAATTAGCTCCTCTATATATTCCTCATCCATCTTCAAAAGTGTAAACAACCTAGCTTAGAGAAAACATTAATAAATACAAAGAGAGATAATAAATGCAAATTATATCTTATAAAGTTCCATAAAGCATTTTAATTTTCATGAAGGATTGACTATTTGTTTTCTTCCTAAGTTTGTAATACAAAATCCTTTCAAATAAACTTAGTACAATTAGGACTTAATTCTTCACAACATGTCATACATGATCATAGAAATGATATTTCTTTACATACCTGCATTATGCTTCACTACCAAGCAACCTCAATAACGACCTCCAAAATGCAACCTCATTTTTTCTTAAGTAATAACCAATACAACAACTCAATACTAACAAAAGAGTACAAGACACACTTCCAACAACTCCCATGATATAATATTATGTAATAATACCAATACATGCAATAATATCAAAATAAGATCCACAAAATATATAACTTCAACTCATTGAGCATAATAGTGAGTACATCACAATTATTATGAAAGTCTCTCAAGTGTACACCTATACATGACCAAGATTTTTTTAAAGGGGTTAAGTACTATAACCCTCAACAATGAAAATGAATGCAATAAGAAATGAACTAGCCACCACAAAATAAAAAGGCAAAGCAATATGCCATGAACAAAATCTGAAGAACACCGAGCTCAACTGTAATGACCCAACTGAAATAATTTAAAACATCCAACTTCAGTCATCAACAAGGAAAAACTCAAACTATATTCTCAAGGCATGAGTACTAGGTATATCCTTTGTTGTCCAGACTACCTACATACCTCATATCCATGGGATCAAGGCCACAAGAGAATTTGATCACACTCAGAAATATGTAATTCTATTTTCATTCTATGTCTATGCAACTGTGTGAGTGGGTATGCAACCCTTTCTAGGGTCCAATTTCCATAGATAGTTCTTCATCGGTTGCCACCCACTAAGGTGGAATAGTAATGAAAACATATAATATCATCCACCTACAAGCACCTAAAAGGGGGGCTTCACATGTGGTGTTTAGTTTTCATGAAGTGATAAGGTTTACCTATTTTTCACATGACGAAAGAAGATTTCTCATTCGCTTGGACTCAACAATTTGGTTTTCTTCAAGAATTTATCAGAGGAAGTGTATCAAAATTTGACCTTGCAATATTATGCTAAAGTGTCAAAATGTATAAGATGTATCAAATGCTTGGTTTCACCCTACCTTATCGAAGATGACAAAACTTAAGGAAAAGAAGATAACATAGTCATATTTTAAGTGATCCAATTACTGCCTACTCAAGGTCTAAGAGAAAAGGATCAAAAAAAATAATTTATACTATCCAACAAATTACTATAAACCACCACTATGGAACTAGAACTATTTGATTAGAGGCTCAAGAGAAAATTTTAATGTTAGAGCATAGGGTTGTGACATATATCTCTCTCGTGTTACTTCATCTTCTCCAGTAATCTGCAACATAAACCCTAATTTGCCTGTTCCTTCTCTTTCTCTTTTGCATTCTCCATCACATCCTCTATTCCTTCACCTTTTGATCTCCTTTCTTTGACAACACCCTCCCTAGCATGTGTTGGTGTTTTTTCTTGCAACCCTCAATGTTAAGGAAAACTAATATCAGACTAAGGACAAGAAAGGCCAATGAACAAGGCTAAACATAGCCTTCTACTCTTTGAGCATTTCCAACATTGGGAGGGTGTTCCCAGAGACCTCAAAACAATTTAGGAAACATATACACAGCAAGGGAGATCTCTAAATTTAGGAAATTAGGTACAAATAGTGTTAATAAATGATAAGCTTAAGTAGTTACAATCCTTGTGAATGTACTCATTGATAGCTTCTTACAACACCATTGACCTAGGAGATACAATATGCATAAGCCCTCTAAAGATTTGTATCAATTACAAGTTTCTCATGAGGTTTAACAAGGTTCAAAATACTAGACTTCATGCATAAGGGTAGGATATAAATAACTTAGGAATAATAATAAACATAACTAAAATGATTTTTAGTTTTGTAATGGGGTAGGGTTATACTTGACTACTCTAGATCAATGTCTAATCCCATGGGCAATAGAGTCACACTTGGATCAAAATCTATAATGAAAAGGAATGCATACTTTCAAATGAATTCAATTAACTAGGTTTCTACCTTACAGAAACATTGAACCCTCAATAGCCTTTCTACACTCAACACTACATCCATTCTTAGCTATCCACAATGTATTGAAACATCCCAAATATTTGTTCATGAAAGCATGTTCACTTAGATATTTAAGTAAATATTTAAGAAAAACACTATTACTGTATCTCCTTGAAAATATAGACTAACATAGATCAAATGGAGAGTGTAGAAAATGTACACCCAGAAACCCCTTAGATACTCTGAAATACTCAAACATTGATGGAGATAGAGAATAGTATTGATAGCAAAAGCATGGACCTTTATTGATTATTGAAAATACTTTCAAATCTAGAATAGAGATTCACACAAGTAGATCTATTACTGTAGACACCTAAAAGTGTCCTCAAGTCACATAACCCTAAACACTTCTGTATTCTCCTGATTTTCCCTAAATTGCCTCTATGGTTAAATAATTGATTCAAATTGATTAATTATTTAATCAATCATACCCTAATGTCCCCTTCACTTGATTTATTCAAACAAATAAATCATTCCCTTTCACATTATCCCTTTCCTCAAATAAATTAAATAAATGAACACCATTTATTTAATTTGAAAATCACATTTTCCACCTCACTATTTCTTGAATTTAAAATTCACTTTTGTCCTCTTGTGATGAGAAACCCTAACTCATCCTAGCCCTCCATTTGGCCTCAAAGTCAACAGTGAATTATGGCCCTCCATTCGAATCAAATCCTCTATAAAATCACCCATTCAGCTTCATTTTGACCCCTTATGTTCTTAGCTCAAAATCTATTGTAACTCTCCAATATCTTGCTGCCCACACACATGAGCTTCTCAAGATGCTTGCAAATCTGAGAATAAAATAGTGCAAGATGGAGGAGGACAATGGAGAGAAGTCATTAGTTATCTTTTTTCATGTTTTGTTTGACTAATTCGTAGCTTAGAATGCACTCCATTGGGAGTTAGGTTAGCTGTTATTTCATTTCTGCATGATTAACTAGCTTTTTTTCCTATCTTCATTTGGTGAACCTAACATGAAAAGATCAGTTTTTGTCAACTTTTGAGAGGAAAAATTTGTAGGTGACCTCCTGAGCTCAAACAAACTCACTGTTGAGTTTGGGAGGCTCTTTCAGCGAAAAGTGACATAAAATTTGGTAGGTTTTGGTCTCTATAATTTTTTTTTTTTTGAATTTTTTTTATCTGCCAGTCTGTACCATACGGACTGGCTATACTAATCCATACATTGTTCATTGTCTATGATAATGGCATTTTCTTTGCAGTTTTAATGATATTATGGTATGTTGTAGGTTGGAGTTTGTTGCAGGTTCAAAATTATTGCTTGCTATCGACTGTACCTTTGCAAACCCTAAGTCGACCCCTAGAACAAAACCATATGTTGCTATTTCTTCAGTCTCGGCCATTAATCCGTGGTCACATCTCTGGTTTCATTAGTTTGTTTTTGGTGGCTAACATTTTATTTTGGTTGCATGTTAAATTTTGGGGTAGTAGGCCTCGTTTATTCCCTATTCCTCTGCCCATGTGGCTTCTGTCACAGCCACCCAGAGGCTATCAACTGCTCATTGTCACCTCCTAAACCAAAGCCACCATTCACGTTGGCTTCAATGGCATCTTTTGCATTCCTCGTCGACTGTACTTCCAACACCCAGTCGACATCCCAAAAACCCAAACTTGCATTTCAATTTCTCCTGCCATCCACAACAACCAAGTTTCTTCCGTTGCAGATATTAATGTTGGTCGCAGCACTGAAAGTTTCTCACTCTACATAACCCTTAAATCTATCACCTCCACTTATCCCCCATTCCACCAATAAACTCCTCAGTCACCGCCGCTTAGTACATGGTTGACACCTTTAAAATCCCCTCACCACTCTGTTGGTGCCTGATTTCACTGTCAGTTTTTGAGCAATTTTCATGCAGGCACCTTCCCAAAAAATCCAAAAATGTTCTAAGTGTTGGACCTCCTCAGCATTTTTCAGCTGCAGCATCATATTTTCCTGAGGAGGAGGTCATCATCATCATATTCTCTTCGATGATGGTCAGCATCATCATGTTTTCTGTCGGCTTGTTTCTCATCAGGATCATCATGTTTCGATATCGGGTGATGTTTTGATATCATCCCGATCCTGCTGATGAGCTACAATGTGCCTTAGTTTTCTTGCGGAGGGTGATCTTTCAAGTATCCGGTGATCTTCCAATTATCACCCTGCCCTTTCATGATGATGATGTTGCCCCGATATTCTGAAGGGGTTATTCTTTGAGTTGTTCGACCTGACTTGTTCTTTCTCAAGGGTCGTCATCATCATCATCATATTTCCGGTTATCACCGTGTTGCTTGCGAGGGTCATCATATTTTCTGCCTGCATGATATTTCGCCGGGGTGATATTTGAACATCAGGTGATCTTGGTTAAGATCATCCTGATGATGTTGCTGTAAAGTTCTAAGTGTGACCCGATATCCATCGGGGTCATCATATTTGAACGTCAGGATGATCTTAGTCAATATCATCCTAATGATGTATCATTTCATGTTCGTTGTTTTATCACCCTGATGATGCTGACGTTATTCTTACGTCAGGGTGATATCCGGTATCTGCTTGTCTGCATCATGATATTTCCGAGGGGAGATATCCGCCTGTCGGCTTCGTGCATTATCCAGTGGGGGTGATCATTTCAAATATCTGTCATATTCATCCATCACCCCGATCTTACAGTAGAGCTACAGTGCAGCATCATATTTGTGCATCAGGATGATATTTCCAAATATCCGGTTATCTTCTGAATATCATCCTGATGTCGATATGATGATGACGTCATCAAGGTCCGGGGGGGGTCATATTTCTAACACTGATCATCTTGTGGAGATCCCCCGATATTTGCAAATATGATGATGACGTCATCCGGATATGAGGAGGTGCACAGTAGGCAGATATGCTGATGACGTCAGCAGGATATGATGGCGACGTCATCAGGATGTTCATCGGCCAGACATTTGGTATCGGCTAAGCAGGAGGATCTTCCTCCGATGGATCAGGTTGTGCTGATGAAGGCGATTATCATGCAGGTGATATTGTGAGATGATGCTGACGTCAGGGTGATTTTTTCAAGCAACAGGATATCATGCTGTTGGAGGATGATGATGAAGTCTTATACTAGTGTCGTCAGGAGCAAAAGCACCGACATTATATATGCTCATGACCTAGTATATAAAGTGTTAAAAAGGTCACCACGGGGTGCATGTGGGATAATTGATATCCTGCATTTTCAAATATCATGATGATGAATCTCGGCGGGAAATGGTTGCGATGCAGAATTGACGTTTTCCCGAGGCCGCGGGTTGGTGCGCCATTAATGGCGAAGGTTGCAGAGGTATGGGCGGATCTGGTACCCGATTGAAGGTGTACATCGACGGACAGTGGCGCAAGGCTCGAGATTTCTTCCTGTCTCCTCTCCCACCTGCTGCATTGAATGTTTGAGCGCCATTTTTATGATACTGTGTATCTGGCGGGATTTTTGGTCAACCATGTAATCAGTTGCTGAGCACCTACCTGGCTGTTATAAGCAGGTTGTGTTGCTCATTTGTTGGTTGTTGAAAACTGGACATTTTGGCTCTGTAATAAGATACAACTGGTTTTGGTTGCTCTGTGCAGCAAAACTTGTGAGTTTATGTATCTCCTGTTGTACGATTTGGCATGAATCCACTGATTTCATGGTTAATCTCATATGAATAATGCTGTGTTTGCATGTGTTATGCTGATTCTGTCTCCAGTTTTGCATGTATCTTTCTTACTGCAATAGGGATGCCATAAGTAGAGACAGCTTAACACTCTTTATTGGGAGATATCTGTAAGGCAGATATCATGTGTATCCCCCTGAAATCCAGTTTTAGCTATTCATGCTGATCATTCACAGGTGTATGTCTACCGACTCCAAGCCCTGGATAGGCACCAATCTAGCTCTGTGTTGAGGTTATACACCAGGTCCAGGTTTGCATCCAAACACCATTTCAAACCATCTCATCCTTCCACCTGTTAGTTGTAGGATTAGGAGTAGGAAACCCTTGCATGCTCTCATCCCTAACCAGACATATATGTCCAAGAATGTTGCCCACCTTGTGATCTATCATACAGATCTTGGTCCATACATGAGAGTATTCTGCCTGTTGCTGTCAAGTTAAATCCTTCTGTCATTGAGCCAGTCAAGGTTACATCTTGAGTTATAGGGATACCCCCCTTGGTGTGGCAGAACCAGAAGTGAAGGGGAGGCAGCTCACGCAACCTCCTGTATTCAGTTGGCTGAATCTGCCTGTGCATTAGAAGTGGCAAACCCTAATGCTGATTCAGAAGAAAAACCAACAAAATGGCGACTCTGCTAGGGAGAAAATTGATGAAAAAGGGTTATACCTGTGACCCATCTGAGTCACCAACAAGATGGCGACTCCGCTGGGGAATGGGAAGTAAAAGTACTATCTAATCATGTCCAGTAATATATCTTGTGGCCCATCTGAGTCACCAACAAAGTGGCGACTCTGCTGGGGAGATCAATGTCATATCCATGAAAGTTTGAGTCTACAAGATTAAAAAATTAGACCTGGAAACTGTTTGTTGCAGTAGAGAAAAAAGGTTGTATATGTGACTCTGCTGGTGGATGACCTAGAAAGAAAGAAATCAATTTGCAGCTTCAGCTTGTTTGAAGCTCATTCCTCTTCAAGGAGGTGGCGACTCTGCATCAAAGAACCTGATAAAAGAACAAAATCAGTCAAAGAAGAATTGGCAGCTCCTGCAACATATCCAGGTATTTCATATTGTTTGACAGACTCCCTATTTGGTGAGATAGCACTGGTTAAAAGGGAACATTGGTGAAAACAGAGCTTGCATGCTTTTATTAGAACTTACCCTATATTTCAAAGGGCATGCAATGTTGTTCAAAAGACTCATTTAAAGGACTTTAGGAAAGTTTTAAAAAAAAAAACAGTTTGAATTTTGAGTGCCTAAAGTCATTGTTAGTATAAAATCTGAGTAGAGAGGAGGGTTGCAAAAACATAAAGGATGTATTATCTGCCTATGCACCCTTGTGAAGTGTCAAATGCAAAAATGTATAACAGTCAATCCCAACCATGTAATAAAAGAAGTTTCAACATAGATAGATATAAGCCCATAAATTTTAGTGGCATTTGTGGGTATCCAAATGCTTTTCCACCTAAAATCAGAAATTTTTTGCCTAAATTTAAGGGTATAAAGGATGAATCAGCTGAGAGACCCTTGCAGCAGTTTATGAATGTGATAGATGACTTTGAGATTGACCATGAGGATGTGGTTATGAGATTATTTGTTCAATCTCTAGATGAAGATGCAAGGGACTGGTTTTCCTACCTTCCAGCTCACTCTGTCAGCTCTTGGCATGGTTTTAAATCTGCATTTCTAGTACAGTATGGTGAAAGAGTTTCTGAATATGCAGCTATTAGTGACTTCATGTACATCCATATTGAAGAAGATGAGCTGATCCCAGCTTTTAACCTCAGATTTATGAGGGCACTGAATAGAATTCCAGAATGCATGAGACCTAATGATGCACTGTGCTTAGTTGTCTATTTGGGAGCCTTTGATAAGAAAATGAGTTACAGATTAAGAGACAAGGAGCCCACCACATTGCATCAGGCACATCAGTTTGCAATAGATATTGAAAACAATTGGAGGTATGGAATTCAAAAGGGTTATTTTTTTGAAAATTTTTGTTCTCCTGTAGCCCCCAATGTTGATGAAAGTTTTAATTCAGGAATTGACAATGAATGTCATAGCACTCACACCCCTGTTGTCCCAGTTTTTGCATCATTCCAAGTGGATGATGTTTCTATTATAGAGGAGGATGTCCTTTTTTGCCCAGCAGGTGAAGTTGAAAATAATAAATTTTCAAGTAATATTTGCATACCAGTCCTAAACAAAGAGCCTTCATGTTTAAATGATCCAGTTGTGCAGAGTTGTGATCATATGGATCAAGAATCAATATCAGTTTCATCAGGAAGCATTGGAGGGCTGGAAAATGATGCAGATTGTTCAACTTCAGAGTGCATTGAAACAGCAGCAATCTTGTATGCGGGGCAATTAGATGATAAAAATGATATCCATGACCAGTGCATGGATCAGGTTTGTTTTTCTTATGACTCTGGATCTGATAGTAATGAAGAAGAATTGGAATGTCATGAAGAAGAAGCAGAGGCCTTTGCAGTGAGTGTTAATCCCCTTTATGATGAGCCTGCTGATGCATATGATGTTGTGAGTCGTGACCTTCATTGGTGCATGATTAACCCTTTGTTTGAAGATGATGATACTGATTTGCAAACTGTGAATAATGAATGTTCATCATCACCTGATACAGACATGTGCAACATTGGGTGTGTGGATCAGGTTTTGTTTTCAATATCAGTAGATATTAGGGATCTCATATTTTCTGAGTATTTTGAATTGTTGGATCAGCTGGATGAGTGCCTGATAATGTGCAGCAGCCAGATAAATGATAAAGAGTGCCAAGAGCAGTATGATGTACTGTCTGAGGGACATAACATACATGTGTTGCCTAATGTTGAAGAATATTATGTGTATGGTTATATGTCTAATTCTGAAATCCAAAATGACAGAGCTCAAAATGATGGTGGCAAGCTTTCAAAACTGGTGGAATATCTTTTTAAGCAGATGACATTATGGGCAGATTATGCCAATCTTTTCAGTTGGGATTGGGATATTCTAGTTTGGAATCAGGCATTTGACAAGAAAAAATTATGGTTTTTCCTTTTTGGCTGCCCGGGGCTGCCAAAATAATGTTTAAAAGTAATGTGTTTGGTGATGCAGGTCGGTGCAGTATTTGACTCTTTGCCCAATGGATAAGGGACTGGTCTGCATCCCAGAGATCTGGGGTTCTCGCTGCAGTCTTGCACCTGCACGTCCCCAGACAGAGCCACTGTTGGTGCCTGATTTCACTGTCAGTTTCTGAGCAATTTTCATGCAGGCACCTTCCCAAAAAATCCAAAAATGTTCTAAGTGTTGGACCTCCTCAGCATTTTTCAGCTGCAGCATCATATTTTCCTAAGGAGGAGGTCATCATCATCATATTCTCTTCGATGATGGTCAGCATCATCATGTTTTCTATCGGCTTGTTTCTCATCAGGATCATCATGTTTCGATATCGGGTGATGTTTTGATATCATCCCGATCCTACTGATGAGCTACAATGTGCCTTAGTTTTCTTGCGGAGGGTGATCTTTCAAGTATCTGGTGATCTTCCAATTATCACCCTGCCCTTTCATGATGATGATGTTGCCCCGATATTCTGAAGGGGTTATTCTTTGAGTTGTTCGACCTGACTTGTTCTTTCTCAAGGGTCGTCATCATCATCATCATATTTCCGGTTATCACCGTGTTGCTTGCGAGGGTCATCATATTTTCTACTTGCATGATATTTCGCTGGGGTGATATTTGAACATCGGGTGATCTTGGTTAAGATCATCCTGATGATGTTGCTGTAAAGTTCTAAGTGTGATCCGATATCCACCGGGGTCATCATATTTGAACGTCAGGATGATCTTAGTCAATATCATCCTGATGATGTTGTATCATTTCATGTTCGTTGTTTTATCACCCTGATGATGCTGACATTATTCTTACGTCAGGGTGATATCCGGTATCTGCTTGTCTATATCATGATATTTTCGAGGGGAGATATCCGCCTGTCGGCTTCGTGCATTATCCAGTGGGGGGTGATCATTTCAAATATCTGTCATATTCATCCATCACCCCGATCTTACAGTAGAGCTACAGTGCAGCATCATATTTGTGCATCAGGATGATATTTCCAAATATCCGGTTATCTTTCGAATATCATCCTGATGTCGATATGATGATGACGTCATCAAGGTCCGAGGGGGTCATATTTCTAACACTGATCATCTTGTGGAGATCCCCCGATATTTGCA
This sequence comes from Cunninghamia lanceolata, assembly GCA_027924645.1. NCBI lineage: Eukaryota > Viridiplantae > Streptophyta > Pinopsida > Cupressales > Cupressaceae > Cunninghamia > Cunninghamia lanceolata. Next base: position 10,782,010 of record BSBN01000534.1, on the reverse strand, counting down.
AATATGATGATGACGTCATCCGGATATGAGGAGGTACGCAGTAGGCAGATATGCTGATGACGTCAGCAGGATATGACGGTGACGTCATCAGGATGTTCATCGGCCAGACATTTGGTATCGGCTAAGCAGGAGGATCTTCCTCCGATGGATCAGGTTGTGCCGATGAAGGCAATTATCATGCAGGTGATATTGTGAGATGATGCTGACGTCAGGGTGATTTTTTCAAGTAACAGGATATCATGTTGTTGGAGGATGATGATGAAGTCTTATACTAGTGTCGTCAGGAGCAAAAGCACCGACATTATATATGCTCATGACCTAGTATATAAAGTGTTAAAAAGGTCGCCGCGGGGTGCATGTGGGATAATTGATATCCTGCATTTTCAAATATCATGATGATGAATCTCGGCGGGAAATGGTTGCGATGCAGAATTGACGTTTTCCCGAGGCCGCCGGTTGGTGCGCCATTAATGGCGAAGGTTGCAGAAGTATGGGCGGATCTGGTACCCGATTGAAGGTGTACATCGACGGACAGTGGCGCAAGGCTCGAGATTTCTTCCTGTCTCCTCTCCCACCTGCTGCATTGAATGTTTGAGCGCCATTTTTATGATACTGTGTATCTGGCAGGATTTTTGGTCAACCATGTAATCAGTTGCTGAGCACCTACCTGGCTGTTATAAGCAGGTTGTGTTGCTCATTTGTTGGTTGTTGAAAACTGGACATTTTGGCTCTGTAATAAGATACAACTGGTTTTGGTTGCTCTGTGCAGCAAAACTTGTGAGTTTATGTATCTCCTGTTGTACGATTTGGCATGAATCCACTGATTTCATGGTTAATCTCATATGAATAATGTTGTGTTTGCATGTGTTATGCTGATTCTGTCTCTAGTTTTGCATGTATCTTTCTTACTGCAATAGGGATGCCATAAGTAGAGACAGCTTAACACTCTTTATTGGGAGATATCTGTAAGGCAGATATCATGTGTATCCCCCTGAAATCCAGTTTTAGCTATTCATGCTGATCATTCACAGGTGTATGTCTACCGACTCCAAGCCCTGGATAGGCACCAATCTAGCTCTGTGTTGAGGTTATACACCAGGTCCAGGTTTGCATCCAAACACCATTTCAAACCATCTCATCCTTCCACCTGTTAGTTGTAGGATTAGGAGTAGGAAACCCTTGCATGCTCTCATCCCTAACCAGACATATATGTCCAAGAATGTTGCCCACCTTGTGATCTATCATACAGATCTTGGTCCATACATGAGAGTATTCTGCCTGTTGCTGTCAAGTTAAATCCTTCTGTCATTGAGCCAGTCAAGGTTACATCTTGAGTTATAGGGATACCCCCCTTGGTGCGGCAGAACCAGAAGTGAAGGGGAGGTAGCTCACGCAACCTCCTGTATTCAGTTGGCTGAATCTGCCTGTGCATTAGAAGTGGCAAACCCTAATGCTGATTCAGAAGAAAAACCAACACACTCCATAGAAACCTCCTAACGCCCTTCTCTGTAGACTCCTCCCAGCTGCTAAAACGTCCCTTTCACCTTACCCCTTGTGACCGACTCTATAGACTCTCATTGACTCTCGACTGCCCTCTCTGTCACCGCTTCAAATAGTGGCCACTGGAGGTTCATCTACCTTAAACTATCTAAAACCCTAGACCTCCATTTTTACCTACCCACCACTACTCAAACAAAAAAAAGAATAAACGAAGCAAGCCCTAACTGCAAAACTTGAGCTGAGCCCTAACTACCATGATAGTCAGAGGTCAAAATTCCTAAGCACATGGTCGAGGTCCTTAAACACATAGTCACGTGTGTGACCGGAGGTAGAGAAGGGACGGGCTTCTATGCCCCCTTGTTTTATTTGCTTTTCTTTATTTTTTGTTTGGGTTTCGCCCCTGGTCATATGAATGACTAGGGGCCCCGCTTCACTCCCTAACTGCCAACACCACTATCCAAGCCTAAAACTGTTGCCTTGAAGCCTTCAACCCCCAGCATTTGGTCCTTTTGGTGACCACAGGGTAAGAGGGGGAGGCTTCAGCCCCTTTTATCTTTATTTCATTTTTTTTATTTTTTGGGCACTCAGCCCCTGGTCACATGGGTGACCAGGGGCCCTAATCCGCAAACCCTCTAACTGCCAATAACCATAACTGCTGGTGACTTAGCTGTCACATGTGAACAATATTTCTATAATAGTTAGCAGTCAAGTTTTAAATTGCTAGTTAGATCCCTTTTGCCTTTGCATGCTAATATAGGCAATTTTTTTCAAATTTTCATAACTTTTGCGTAATAGGTCAAAATTTCACAAAACGAGTTGCACTGCGGAGCAGACTCATCCAATTTCACTGTGGCATAGTCAATTTGAGGTAATTATGTCATTTTATTAGGTATATTTTTGCTCAAAGGAAACCCTCATTTAAAACTTAAAACGTCCATATCTCATGCAAATTTGCTCAGATTTTGGCAAAAAAAAATTTCAAATTACATGGAATTTCGTCAATTTTTTGATTATGCTATTATTTTTTCTGTTACTGGTCAGATTTTTAATATTGTTAGAAGATTCCATTTTTTGAGCATTTTGACTTTGAGGTTCACAAAACGAGGCATTCACTCGATATTTCATGTTTTTCACATTATCATAGTGATTTGTTGTTACTAATGCCTAGTTTGTAGCATGTAGCATTCGTTGGTCAAAGACATTCAATCTAAAACTATGAACACATTATGTTGCAGGGTTTTCTCTTTTCATGCATGTGCTTGATTATCATAGGAACATTTGGATTTGGGCTCATAAAATGAACATAATCTTGTTGTTTTCACACTTTCTTGGGGTTTAAAATGAATCAATGCTTGCTTTGTTTGGTGATTGTATTGGTGTTTTGAGATGTGTATGCTCTTCCCTCACACGTTATGTGATCTTGGCAATCAAAAGCATCTCTCAACACTTTCATAATCACACCACACATCTATTTTATAAAGGTCAATGAACATGTGTGAGTGTGAGCAAGTTGCATATGTATGCTCTCTCCTTGAGTCTTAGTATGAGCCTAGATATCAAAAGCATGTACTTATCTTGCTTTTGTTACCCTTTAGAGTGGGCCTACTCTTGAGACACATCTGCAAGGACAATGCATTTGTACCCCAAGTGGTACTTTCATCTAGTTCTCTATACAAATTAGGATAAGGCAAAATCCAAGTCCCAACCGGTATGAGCGCTCACTATACAATGCTAGATCGAAAGGAGGCACACATTTATGTATATTAAAACTCCTAGTAGGGTTAGTCAAAGCCTTTAGTGGCTTGCTAGATGCTCATGGGGTGCCGGTCCCCCAGATATTCACTACGAACCCTTGTTTAGTGGCCAAAAACCCTCTACTTGTTTGACACAAGGGATCGAAAGATAGACCCCTGGAGCTATCCCGCACTCTCACAGTTCTTACGAGAGATAGCAAAGTACCTTAAGATCTATGCATCTTGAGGACTTGGAACTTGGTGTGCCTAAGAAGTGAGTGCACTATAAGGGGGAGCCCATGCCACCAAGTTTCTGGAGCTATCAACTTTGAATAAGTGCAGCTGGAGAAATCTAAGTAGGAACTCAACAAGTATTGTCCTTGCCTAGCCTAGGATTGTGCATGTCTTCAAAGTATTTTCAAAACATCACAAGTCACAAAAAACAACCAATCTAATTGCCAAGTATCTTCTATGATTGATGTGTGTGCTTTCCTAGTCATCACCCTTAGACATTCTTTACATCCATTCATTCCAAGTCATTGTATCCTCATCACCCTTCCTAACCACATCATCCTTATCATATATTCATCATCCTATTTATCATTCACCCTATCCTAATCATACCCTAGTCATCATATCCTCATCATTACACTTCATCTTAACCTTATCCTATTCATCATATCCTAATCATCCCAATCATCCCTAATCATAATCCTAATCCACCCAAGTCATCATTCCTAATCATTAATCATCTCCATTCATAATCCAATTAACTTCTTCCTAATCCATCCACATCCTCTAATCTCATCATTCCAAATCATCCCCTTTCTAATCCAGTCAACACCATTCCAAGTCAAACCAACACCTAACCATCATCCTTGTCATTCCACATGTCCTAATCCATCTTCATCCTAATCATATCCTTTTCATCATTCCTAATCACTATCACATATCCTAAACATATCCAAGTCATCATCATCATTCTCATAATCATATCCAAGTCACCCCAATCCAATCCTAACCATATCATTGTCATTCTACATTATCCAAATCATCATTCCTAATCATTTCACCCCATCCTAATCATCATCCTAATCATATCATAACCACATCTTATCATTCCTAATCATCATATTATATCCATCCAAGTCATCACCCCTAATCATTAGACATCATTATCCTTATCCAATCACACCACATCCTAATCATTTCACATCATTCACCTTATCCTAATACACCCTAATCATATCCTATTCATCACCCCTAAACATTCCACCTCCTCCTTGTCACATCCTATTCAACATATCTTCATCATTCCACACCATCATCCAAATCATCCTAATCATTATGCATCACCTCTTTCATCCAATCAACATCATCCTAACCATTCTCCTAATCATTTCCAACTCATCCTTATCAAACCATAATCACCTCTTTCATCTAATCACCATAATCTTAATCATCCTTATCAAACCCTAATCACCTCTTTCATCCAATTCACATCATCCAAATCATCCCTAATCATTCCATAGCATACCATAATCATATCCAAGTCATCATAATTCAAACCTAAATCATCCCTTATCACCTTCTTCCTAATAAAATCCAAATCATTCCTAATCATTACATTTCATCATCCCCACCATTCGAATCCAATCAATTTCATCTTATCATTTCATATCATATCCTATCATTGTATCCTTATCATCCTAGTCATCATTCTAATCAATCCAATTCATACAATCATGTCATTCCTAATCATATCCAACACATCCTAATCCGATCCTAATCATATCCTAGCCATTCATCATAATCCAATCAATTTCTTCCCAATCAACCCTAAGTCCTCTAATCTCATCACTACACATTATCATCTTCATTCTAATCCAATCGATCACATCATATTTCATATCTAAACCATTCATTCCAATTGAAATATTTCATCCTAATCATTCACCACATCCATAGGGAAAAATTTAAGTATATACCCTCCCTATCAAATCCAATTGCAATCGTGTCGAAACCTTATAGACCTATTGGTTCGGTTCACCCACTACATATTGTTGGCAAGAGACATTGCTCTGATATGGATCTGTATGTTGTCATTAATGACAACAAAGCTTAGATATCCTATCACCATGACAGGAAGAGATATCTCTAGAAGAACATATTAGATTCCAGGTTTGGTTGACAAAAAATGGCTAAGTATGGAAAGTATGCAAAGTAGAGGACAGTAAGCTGGATGGTATGCCTCCACAGATGATGATCCAGTAATGCGGTTTAGGTATGATATTCTCAATTGTTTGAGAATTTTATGCCTTAGAGATTATGTCCTGACTTCCTTTGGAAGTCATCTTGGATAAATGTCTAAGTCTGGGTAAGCAAAGGTATAGCAAGAACAATGAAAAGGGCATAGTGCAGTGGTCCACATTCCTCTGCAGATAAGTATTTTGGTATGCGGTTGTAAGGTGTTGTAAACACTTGTATGAAGTATCTTATCCCAAATTTAGGAGATCTGAATTTCACTGAAAGGTTAGCTAAAAAGTTGTTAAGTATCGACATAATGTCTGACAGAGTTTGACAAAGACAGAGTCTGAGTTTTGATGGTCCACATTTCTCTACAAGATGATATGATGCCTTGCAGTTCTAAGGGTAAGATTGGGAATGTGTGAAGAGTCCTTGAAATGATTTGGAAGTTGTTTTTTGATCCACAATAGAAGTTGCAAGTCAGCAGATGAACCTGTTAAGCTTACCTTTGAGGAACAGGTCGACTGGTGAGATAAATCATGGTGTGGAGAAAGGATATTGTGTGAAAGATCTATGCAAGTATTTGAATGATTAGAGCTGACCTATATGAACACATTTGGGGGAAGATTTGGGTCCATACGACCCATAGTGCATCAGATTGAGCGATAAGGTACATCTTTTTATGTACACGTTTCATCTCTTGGATGCCAACCTAATTACAGAATTAAATCATGATGCAGATATATATATATATATATATATAAGAGTGATGATCTTTGATTGAGTGTGTGGGTGAGTGGGGAATGTATGTTTATGATACAAGGATGAGAATAGTGGAGTAGAGTTATAAGATCAACATTGATGAAGACTTGGGATTCAGAATACAGTTGTTAAATGATTGCATCCTAGCATAGTGGCAGATGCTTAAGCAGTACTCATTTCTCTTGTACAATTAGATTGGAAGCAAGTGTTCATCCTCAAGGCAATGAGCCTTCAATAGGGTTTAATAGGCCTCAAGGTTTAACATCCCTTGTTGTAATCTTGCTAGGTTTAGGGTTGAGGCAGTGAGCCTGCTAAACTTAGTTGTACTTCATGGTTGTTGTTCATATGCATATTATGTTTTTGTTTAACTAAATTTGGGAAACAACTAAAAGTTAATATGCATGAAAAGATTTTTAGAACACTGATTCACCCCCCCTCTCAATGTTCCTGACAATCAACAATTGGTATCAGAGCAAGGTTCCTTTGAAAAAGTTTAACAGCTTAAGGAAGATCTAGGATAGTGTGATCATGGTAGCAAGAAGGTATGGAAATTATGAGAGGTACAACCAACTAGAAGTAGCTCTTATGGATCTTGAAAATTCTAAAGTGGAGGTCAGGGATCTAAAAGAAAACTTGCATCAAGCTGATGAATGCATCTTAAAGCTGAAGGAGCAAGTCAAGAAATTCAAAGACAAATACAAAGAAGTCAGTGACCAATTATTATCAGCAAATGAAGCCTTAAATGACTTAGAAGCAGAAGTTACAGAAAGAACAAGAGCAGAAGATGATCTAAATTTGATTGTGAAGAACATATCAGAAGATTGTACAAAACTTGAAAAAGAAATTATAAGTTTGAAAACATATCAGGAAAAGGCCAAAAGTTTTGAAGAGAAATTCAAGATAAGTACTTCAAAGCTTGATGAAATTATTGCTAGCCAGAGGAGTGTTGTTGACAAACATGGTTTAGGATTTGAGAAAGGAGAAATTTCAAACTCTGGTCAAATGAGCACTGAGTTAAGGCAAAACAAAGGATACCAGTTCAGAAATCAAAGAAGAAGACCTAGAAGACCGATTAGACAACCAAATGCTCAAAGGTACCCATATTTCAATGGTTATTGTAATTCATGCAATAAGTTTGGTCATAGGGCTACTCATTGTAGGAGTAGAATGAATCAAAAGACTCCATTATTCTCTGGTCAGTGTTTCAATTGCAAGAAAATTGGTCATAGAGAAAATGAATGTAGAAATCAAATCAGGAAAAGTTTCAACAACGGGAGGAATGAACAATCATTCAAAGGTAAATGTTTCACTTGCAATAGAACTAGTCATAAAGTTGTTGTTTGCAAAAGTAAAGTAAGTCAAAACTTTGTTAGGTGCAATGCTTTCTATAAAATGGGACACAGATCAAATGAATGCAAAAGCTCTGTAGGAACTAACTTTTAAAATTCAAGGAATAGTCAACCATTCAATGGGAAATGTTTTGCATGCAATGAATTTCCAGACATATGGCAAATCAATGTAGATCAAATTCTGGAAGGAATCAAAGTCAAAAGAATGCAATGTGCTTAAATTGCAACAAATTTGGACATGTTGAAAGATTTTGCAGAAGCAGAAATGTGAAGAGAAATCACTATTCTGAAGAAAGGAAAATAGAGCAAAGAAATGATAAAGGAAAAGAGAAAGTTGATATGGTTGAAACCATGGAAGAAATGGATAAAATATGGATTGATAAGGAAATAATTTTAATTGAGGATAGATCCATACCAACATCTAATGCGAATACCCTCTTTGAGGAATGAATTGTGGGCACTAGCTCAAGGGGAGCAGTATTGGAAATCCAAACTCCCTAGCCAGGTAGTTGGTGCTGGATTTCAGCAAAAAGATTCTTAGTAGAATTCAATAAGACAAATCCTCTAAAAGAAGAACCAAAAGGAAATAAGCTAATGTGACATTTTGCGGAGCAATTCTAATTTACTGTGTCCATCAGAAATAAGTCAAGCTGCTTTTTAAAAATGGCATTTATGACAATCAGGTCAAGTGCGGAGAATAAAAGACAAGTCTTTTGGTCTCAAAATCATCTTGTACTCAGAGCTATTAGAAATTCAAAGAGATCAAAGCTAAAGAAGTGACAACCAAGATTTGAAGCATTCGAAGAAAGGAAACCCTGAATTGGCAAAACAAGGTATTTCCATAGAAACCCAAATTGTGAATCTATTGAATTTTTGATATGGCAACTCCACAACTCCATAAATTGTAGATATTACTAAATGTCCTTGACCCAAGTTCAAGAAACACCAGCACAAAGAAACCAAAGTGGACCAAATAGGTGCATTTTTTAGTATACCCTATGGAGTCCTATATGTTGACAATGTTAGGGCATATATTCATGTTGCCCTAGATGAACATAGCAGCACTTGTCTGATAGATTTATATCTCAAGCATCTAACTGATGACCAGCTTGATCTCAAAAGGGAATACAAAACCCTAAAGGAAAACAAGTTTATTCAGTATGTGGATTTTCCTATGTTTGAGGAGAATCAATGGGTAAGGTACGTTATGAGCTGAATTCATGATGATTTCATGTGGCTAGGTCAACCCTTCAAAATCACCAAGCATGCAATTATGGTAGTGACAGGATTAAGTTCCACCAGAGGTGTGCCCTTGTTGAAGGCTATGAAGAATCAAACTGTTACTGAGGCCACTAGAGAAAGGTTCGACAAGAAGGCAATGACTATCAATGATATCACAGATCATGATGTAAGATTAGCCTCAATGGTTTTGGGCTACAAGATCTATTTCTCCAACCGAGAGAATTATGTCTCAAGAACAACAATCTATACTACATATCAAATGGTCAAAGAGAATGTAGATTATGATTTGTGCGAACTATTGCTAACCCAACTACTAGAGAACCTGAAGAAGATAAAGGAAAGCAAGAGCTACCCCTTTATATATGTACGTTGGTCATCTACTTATTATTTTATTTCATGAATGAGCTACCAAACATGAAGAATTTGATCTAGCTAAGCAGTAAACCAGTACATGTCCAAATCAGAAACCATCTAAATAGCATTGGAAGTGTTAGTGAGAAAAACACAGCCTTATGGGGTTACTTCAAAAAATTTCAAAGCATAATGTAGGCTAGAGAAAGAATTCCTAGGAAAATTGTTGACAAATATAAGGATACTATCTGTTTCATGGTCACAAAAGACCAATGCCTAATGGAAGTTGTTGAGCCTAGGACTGTCTAGGTAATGCCAATGGGGTATGAAGTAGATGGGCAAATATTAGAGAGCTATGCCCAATACATGTTGAGCAAACCCAAGGATAAGAAGGAAGAAAGGTTTGGAACTTATAAAGAGCTATCCATAAAACTTCATGTTGAATTCAAAAAACTTAAATCAACAAAAAGGGTCAGCAAAGAGGTGGAAGAAGTCGCTACAAGGTATGGTATCACCAAAGAACAACTCAAAGAAGTAAGGGAAAAAGTAGAGAAAGCAGGAAAAGAAAAGAAAAAGAATAAACTAGTGTAGATTCTAGAAAATCCACATATGAAATAGGATAAGTTTAGGAAAGCTCAGAGGATTACCAGAAGCTCTGCCACATCCTCCAGTGCCACAACCTCAATGAACCTGGAGAAAACATCAAAAGAATCCTCAGCCAAAGACATGAAGAGAAAGAAGATGAAAGGAAAAATATTATACACTAGTATAAGTGAGATAGATGAAGAGATTAAAAAGATGAAAATTGAGACTGACAAAGCCCCTAGAAGCACTAAAGAAAAATCCTTCAGAAAAGTTAGGTCCAATAAAAGATAGAAAATGCCTCCAGCACTTGCAGATATAGTAAAGGTCGTCACTGTAGATGGGAATCTAAAACCTATGATTAAGCACTATGATGAATTTAGTAACAATGACAAAAGGAGTCTGAAGGAAGCCACTGTAAACTATCTCAACACTTTCAGCAAGGCCCTTATTGAGACCATCTCTGATCTCCCAAAAAGTCTAGCTAATATTTTGAACATCAGAAAAGAGAATGCTAGAGCTAGAGATATTGAGCTAAGAAAACATGTGTTGACTAGACTATATCTAGAAATCACTGTAGAGGAAGAAAATACAATCTTCAAGGAGACCAAGGATCAGTTTAGAACTAAACCAAGGATGAATTTGTTAATGATAGGTGAAACTGACAAAGTAGTGAAAGAAATAGAAGAGATTATCTTGAAAGCCCTAAAGCAACACAATCTTCCCACTTCAAGTGTTGATGAAGAAACTGATTTTCCTATCAATTCATCTGTTCTGAAAATAAATTTGGGTCAAGAAACTAATATAGATGGCAGAATGTCTAAGGAAGAAGAGGAGCCCATAGATGACTCTCAAGTGAGAACTTCTCTGGCACAATAGACTAAGGATAATACTAACAGAGGAGAAACTGATGAAGAACTGGTAAGTCGTCCACTTGAATAAGTAGAGGAAACCAATAAGAATATGGAATTAGATAATCTAGAGCAAAATCAAGAAGAAGAGGTCCCTACTATGTCAAGAGACACTGCTGCATCGGAGAAAGAAGTGATAGAAAAAGAGAAAAAAGATGTGGATGAATCAGATTTTCTACATGGCCCAATAAATCCAGACACAATGTCTCCAACATAGAAGTTTAAGTTGATTTCAATTGTTCAGGCACAGGCTCAAGAAGAGATGCTAAAATCACATATTGAAGATAGTGAACTAATTGATGAAGCATTAGGAATCTTAGAAAAGTTGCTACCCACCTTCAAAAGGGATTTATCCATGCCCTCATAAAGTCATCTGAAGGACCTGATAAATTCAGTAAGTAAACAATTTGAATCTTTTGATAAATCTGCAGAAACAAAGGTAAGGGAAGAATTTGATGAGAAAAGATTAGAAGAATTGAAAATAATGATAACAAAGGACAAAATCCTATTAAACAATAAAATAGCCAACATTCAAAAAGCTGTGAAAGATGCTCAAGAAGAAAAGATCAAAGGTTTGGAACAAAAATTGTTGGATATCTCTGAGAAATTTGATCCGAAAGCTGAGTCAGTCATAAGGACAAAAATAGATATTGATAATGAATTGACTGACTTAACAAATCAAAACTAACAAATAAAAAGTAGGATGGGACAACTCATAAGCTTAGTTTGTCCAAATCTAGACTCAATGACAAATCTTATTATAGAGGCTAAGTTAGCTGTCCAAGCAAACACAACTTCTGATCTTAAAAGGGTAAAAGCCTTAGTTTTTCTTCTCAGTGGTCAACTTCATATTCTGGAAAATGCAAAGAAAAGTTGGGATGTTGAGTGGACACTAATCAAAAACATATTTAATGTTCTTAAACACATGTAATATTACGGTGAAGATTACACTTGTAAATATGCGGCAGAGTATAAATTTTTTGAAATTTGAAAAGTTTTTGAGTTCTGAATCACACCCTTTTCCATTGATGTCAAAGGGGAGAAGAATTTCAATGAAAAATGGATAATCATCTTAGTGGAGCAAGAAAGTATAGTGTATATAGTAAGGGGGAGCAGTCAGGCATTTTTCACTAAGTGTTGCCATGAATGCCAAAGGGGGAGATTGTTGGCAAGAGACACTGCTTCAATATGGATCTATATGTTTTCATTGATGGAAACAAGGCTCAGAGATCCTATCACCATGATAGGAAGAGATATCTCTAAAAGACCATATTAGATTCTAGGTCCGGTTGACAGAAAATGGATAAGTATGGAAAGTATGCAGAGTAGAGGACAGTAAGCTAGACAGTATGCCTCTGCAGATGATGATCCAGTAATGTAGTTCAGGTATGATGTTCTCAATTATCTGACAGTGTTATGCCTTAGAGATTATGTCCTGACGTCCTTCGGAAGTCATCTTGCAGAAATGTCTAAGTCCAGGTAAGCAAAGGTATAGCAGGAACAGTGAATCGGGCATAGTCCAGTGGTCCGTATTCCTCCACATATAAGTATTTTGTTATGTGGTTGTAAGGTGTTGTAAACACTTGTATGAAGTATCTTATCCTAGAGTTAGGAGATTTGAAGGTTACCAGAAGGTTAGCTACAAGCTATTAAGTATCGACATAATGTCTGACAAAGTTTGACAGAGACAGAGTCGGAGTTCTAATGGTCTGCATTTCTCCACAAGATGATATGATGCCTTGCAGTTCTAAGGGTAAGATTGGGAATGTCTGAAGAGTCCTTTATATGATTTGGAATTTGTTTTGTGATCCATAGTAGAAGTTGCAAGTTAGCAGATGAACCTGTTAAGCTTACTTTTGAGGAACAAGCTGACTGGTGAGATAAATCATGGTGCATAGAAAGGATAGTGTGTGAAAGATCTATGCAAGTATTTGAATGATTAGAGCTAACCTATATGAACATGTTTGGGGGAAGATTTGGGTCCATGTGACCCATAGTGCATTGGATTGAGCGACAAGGTACATCTTTTTATGTACACGTTTCATCTCTTGGATGCCGACCTGATTACAGAATTAAATCATGATGCAGATATATATAAGAGCGATGATCTTTAGTTGAGTGTGTGGGTGAGTTGGGAATGTATGTGTGTGATGCAAGGATGTGAATAGTGGTGCAAAGTTAGAAGATCAGCAGCGATGAAGACTTGGGATTCAGAATACAATTGTTAAATGACTACACCTTGGCATACTAGCAAATGCTTAAGCAGTACTCAATTCTCTTGTGCAATCAGATTGGAAGCAAGTGTTCATCATCAAGGTAGTGAGCCTTCAATAGGGTTTAATAGCCCTTAGGGTTTAACATCCCTTGTTGTAATCTTGCTAGGTTTAGGGTTGAGGCAGTGAGCCTGCTAAACTTAGTTTTACTTCATGGCAATGAGACAGTATGTTAGGCTCATGGAGTGACCAAGACTAAACATCATTTCTATAGAGATTGCAATATATATATGAGATCTAATCCTCTCCATGGTTTTTCCCTTCTTGGGTTTTCCACATAAAAATCTTGGTGTTCATGTGTCATGGTTTCATGGTTGTTGTTCATATGCATATTATGTTTTTGTTTAATTAATTTTAGGAAATGGCTAAAATTTAATGTGCATGAAAATATTTTTAGAACACTAATTCACCCCCCCAGTGCTCTTGACAATCAACACATATCCCATTTGAACATTCCTTTAGAATCAGATTTCATCACAACATTCATTAGCATTCAACCCTTGACATTTATAGAGGACCCTAAACTTAGTCTTCCTAAGGTTGAAACATAGGGAGAAACTGTCGAAGCTTGACTGTATCACAAGTACAAATTTTTGGACCAAGAGACCTTGACATCTTTTTCAAATCAATCACAACTTGGGCTTAATACTCCATGGCTAGTTTAAGTTCATCCTTCCAAGTGAATTATGAAACTCATGGGTTCACTTTCATCAATCATTTCTTACACACCTCAAGGTCTCGATAAATCCAATTTATACTTTGACAAAGTCATTAGTAGATGAGAGTACCCTCTTGGAGGTAGACTTTTCGAAGACTAAAATCATTAGCCTCTATCATAGTCTGGGCCTCATCACCTTGCATCGACACCCCCATATCATCCCAAAATTCACAAGTAGAGACACGGTTGCAAAACGAAGAGAAAGGGAGTAGATCCTCCTAGTTATCCCTCATTCTGATCATTCACAACATTCTCACCAACACATTCATTCTTGCCACCTTCATTCTAATTGGCATCCTAATCATCATTCTTGTCATTCGACATCATCATAATCACATCCTACTCATATATTCATCATTCAATCTTCACATCCTAATCACCCTTTCTAATCACATCATTCAATCACCTTCATCCTAATCACCTCACCCCTAATCATTTCCAAGTCATCCTAATCACAATCCTAACCATAACCTAATCATCTCTAATCACCTCCCTAGTCATCCAATCAATCTCACACTCTATCACATTCCTAGTCTTTCCACCTTATCATCACCATCATTCATCCTAGTCAAGCACTTGTCAACATGGTCCTAATCCTGCAAGAAGACATATAATGATATGAATACATGAGTCATTCCATGCCCATCCTAGAGAACAAGGTTCTAGCCCCCCAACCCTATTCACAAGATTACCAAAGTCCACCTTGGCAACAAGACAAAGTGCCTTTAAATTTTCACTCTACCTTTGACAAGGGGAACATAAGTCTACCTCATCCACCCTATAAGTAAATTCTACCACCATGCTCTAATCCTACATCAACTCCACACCCTTAGTTTGAACATTACAAAAGCAATCCTAAGGGGTTGTCCATATCTACCACTTCATCCAATCCCTTTGACACTCCATCCAACCAAAGTCTGAACCCCAAGCCTACAACACCATCCTGTTGGATCTAGGGCATACAACTGAGAGGGGGGGGGGTGAATCAGTTGTATAAAACTTTTTCTTTCAAACACTTGATTCTTCGTTGTTTGTTAGTAACATATCAATTAATCATCCATGAAAGCATAATACATAAACACAAGAGCAGATAAACATCAACGCATTGAACACCAAGATTTTGACGTGGAAAACCTGGTTAAGGGAAAAACCACGGGGTGATTAACCCAAGAATTATTCTCTGTTAGAAGAATAAAGAAGAATGAATGGCACATGCCAATTAGGGCTCACTGCCCGAGCACACTGCTCACAAAGAGGCTCACTGCCTACAAGGAGACACACTATCTACAAAGTGATAAAAATCACAGTCTTGAACTGGAGAATGACATCTCTACCATGTCCGGATCAGTTCCATTTAAGCCCAAAAACCTCTGCTCTGCCTTTCGCACTTCTCTTCGCTATGCCACACTTATCCACACAATCCACACTTTGAAATGAACTCACAAACCGTTATTTATACAAGACATCGACTTAGGAACAAACATCTAAGTCAGCAAACAACCATAAGAGTATCCGCAAGATGAATAACACATCCAGTCGGCCACCACAAGAACATTCGCAGGATGAACAACTCATCCGGTCGGCTAAACAGAGCAAGAACTTCATCCAGAAGAACAACTTCAATTCCGGGCTCTACTATCAATGTGGATCAACAACACAACCTCAACATGATCCAGAAAACTTCACAAGCCTACCTGAATGACTGGATACATCCGCACGTCCTTTACTTGCTGGAATCTCTTGTCTTCCTCATCCGGAACTTCAAGAACACAGTCTGTCGCCACTGTAGAAGGTACTTCCGGACCTTCAAATCATACATTATCAATGCAAACCAACAACACAACCTCAACATGATCTAAGAACCTTCACAAGCCTGTCTGAATGACCAGGTACGTCCGCATTTCCTTTACTTACTGAAATCTCTTATCCTCCTTATCCGGAACTTCAAGAACACTGTCTGTTGCCACTGTCATAATGCAAGAGGTACTTCCGGACCTCCAAATCATACACAACTCAAGTTGGCATATCACAAGGACATCCCAAACACTCTTTCCAATCCGCAGATTAGGATTGTACAATTTCGGACCTCACCGGACCTTTCTGTGATCTTCTGTCACCTCTAAGCACTTGCCGGAACCGGTTCCACACAGACAGCCATAACTTCTTCAGGTCTTTATGCGGACCTCTAAAAACTTGACTGAAGCATCTCAAGACTCATATCTGCAAACCCTTTAATCTGCATCCTCCAGTTCTCAACCTATCCAATATATTTGCCTTCTTCTCATCACTGTTCTTCACTGTTCCTGACTGAGGCTAACTTTCTCAATATCCTCAACACACAGCTCATCCAATCCTTCTTGTCAATGTAATATGAGTATGTTGACATCAATGGCAACACTGGTTCACCTCATACTTGCAACACATCCATCCCTCTTATTCCTCCACCATGGGAACTTTCTACTCCACCTAATCACAATCCTAAGCCTTCAACTTCCATAACCCATCTACCTATAAAGGATGTGATCCAAGGGTTAATAGCTAGGAACAAATTGTCTCCATGTCAAACATCCATCTTTGATCCTAGCAAAGAGCCTTCAAATGCCATGCCTATTCCTCTAACTCCATCATGTGATCCACAACCTATTGAGCCTACATATCCTAGTCAAGACACATCACACCCTTATGTCATTGACCATCATGAACATACCAAACTTATCCAAGAGTCATTCACTTCCATTCCAAGTCAAGAGCTATGTCAAGGGTCCAATCCTAATCATGTGGAAACATTACTCCTTTATCTAAATCAAGATCAAACCCCTTCCATTCCACTCATCCATAACACACTTTATCCTATCCATGATCAAGCTCCCATTTATGATCATGATCCCCTCTATGATCAAGAAGACCATGATGATCCACTTAGCCAACTCTATACATTCCATGGTCAAGAGATTGCTACTCCCCCACCCATCCATGATCCACTTACATGCACTTGTCACGATGAGACATGTGCCTCCTAAGAACACATAAATTATATAGAAGATCAAACAAATAACTTGTATCTTAACGTGCATAAAGATAATAAAAAATCCTAATGATCCTTCCGCATCCACCACCAACTCCATTGCAAATCCATCATATCCTATTGGTCTTTCTACCTTCATTCATGAATGTTCCTCCCTAGGAACACAACAAACCATTGTCCACCACCTCTCCTTCTCCATCAAATAATCCACTCATGTCTAGTTCCCAAACCACATCTAGTCCCATAGTCCATCACATCCACCAAAAAATGAACTACCAAGGTAAAGGTTTAGGCCTTCATGAACAAGGTATTCTGAAGCCCATCCATGTCAATGTCCCCCCTTGCTCATATGGACTTGGATACACACCCCAAGTCAACAATCAAAAGATGTTGGTAATTCCTCCATCCCTCCTAAGTCCATCACTTCCCATTGCACATCCTATCATATTCCCAAAACATATGTTGCCATTCCACCTTCATCATCCTACAAATGTCAAAAGCATGTGACCATACACCTTCCACCATCCAATTTGCCTCCACTACTTTGAACTCCTAATTTCCCTCCATTTGCTTTACCACCATTGCTTCTGATGCCTAACATCCCTATCATCCATCCACAAAACCCTTACATCACCCATCCACAAAACAAACATCGTCATTGCTTCCTACACCACCTTCCACTCAAAAGCTTCAATGTTTATCATGGTATGTGCAGCTGTTGGTCATGATTCCTTTTCACATCTCCATCACCCCATCATTCAACCCTTATCCTACATATCTACCTTATCACCTTCCTATGGTCCATGCTTTTACATAAACCTTTCATCCATCCTACATAAGTCCTACATAATCCACATCATAATCCACTAGCTGCCCTACATAATCCACTATCTCCCCTACATAATCCACTATCGTTACCTCCATAATCCACTATCTACCTTATCCATCTCACTTTCATGCCATCTCCTTACCAACATCAATGAGCATACCTGACATGGCCCTTGCAACAACATTCCTTTTAATGGGACACTATCACCTTCATGGCACTAGACACTTGAGTCCCTCTCATCCATATCCACCTATCCCATTCAAATGTCAAAAAAGTCAAAAAAGTTAAAAATCAAAATAAAAAAGTAAAGAGAAATCCCTTCGTCCAATGGTGAAAACCTGGTAAACAGGTGCCTTGGATAAGAACCATGATGAAAACCTAGAAAATAAGCATCATGTGTAGATTGATCTCCTATGTCACTTACACTTGGGGGCACATTGTCTCGTCCTCTTATCATTTTCCAAACTATCATACTATTTCTATAGAATTTCCATTTTCCATACCATCCTTATCCATCCATACACATACCTATCCTATCAAGTCCATTCATCCTCCCTTTCCTATGTTTGATCTTGATAAAGATTGGGGGCAAATATTGACAAATGTTTTGGTTATCTCTTGATATACCTCATCCCTTTCAAACCAATCATATCATCATCCTTCATCATAAGCTTTGTCATATCAAATCCCAAGCCTTACACCTAGAACAGGGCATGTTATTCCTAGGTGACATAGTCCTTGGAGATCACATCCTTGCCCTCTTACGCATGCATTCCTTCCATCCACTACAACCCACCCTATCTTACATTCATCCCTTCCCACCTAGACTTGGTCATCCCTTGTCATTGGTATCTAGCACAAAGGCTACCCAAATGTTCATCCATTGACATTCCAAAACATTCCAAAAACACAAAAAAATCAAATATTCCTCAAAACACAAAAACATCACAACATTCCAAAAACACAAAAAAAAATCAAAACATTGTCCAAATACAAAAAAATCAAAACATATCAAAATCACAAAAAATGAGATATTTTCAAAAATACAAAAAAAAATCAAAACATTTCCAAAAGCACAAAAAATATCAACATTTCAAAAAATCCAAAAAAATTGAAACATTCCAAAATCCAAAAACATCAAAACATTTCAAAATCCAAAAAAATCAAAACATGTCAAAAACCCAAAAAAATCACAACATTTCAAAATCCAAAAAAAATCAGAACATGTCAAAATCCAAAAAAATCAAAATATTCCCCAAAATCCAAAAACATTCAAATATTCTCAAAAACAAAAAATAAATAAATAGAAATATTCCAAAAATCCCAAAAAATTGAAACATTTCAAACTCCAAAAAAATCAAAATATGTCAAAATCCAAAAACCAAACTATTCGCCAAAATTCAAACAAATTAAATATCCTACAAAAATTGAAGCAATAAAATCAATCAACTCATCATATCAATCCAACCAAATCAATTCTTCATATAATCCAATCAATCATTCAATCAAATCACTCAATCAACCCATTCAAACTTTCTAATCAATTCAATCCATCGCATCATCATATGATTCGAATCAGTTCTTCCAATCATCCATAGTCTGCATGGTCGAACTACGTCGCCTCTAAGATTTCACATAGGCAAGGCCATCTTCGATGCACCCTCAAGGCATTAGGTCAATCCCTTAGGGTCCGTTGAGTCAACCATCATAATAAGTCATCCCTTCACGAGATGGACACTTCTATCAAACTAAAGCAATCAATCTGCACTTCAAAAACAATCCCAAACATCAACATGACAAGCTATTCAAATCAGTCAAACCAATCAATCACCTTGTGATAATCATATGTCACTATCCTCATCAACCATTACATACCTTTCACGGAATGGGGCATCATCGAAACCAGGATTCTATTCCTTATATGACATGCATCTTCTATCAAACATCATCAATCAAACCATGGTGTTGCTCGCATGGCCAACAACACTAGTGTCAATCAATCAATCACTTGCCTTAGACAAGTAGGGGCATTGTCAAAACTAGACCAGGCATCTTATACGACATATTTCTATCTTAAAAACAAGCCTTCTTCAACCTATCACAATCAATCAAACACATGTCACTTGGCAATAGGTCCAAATGGTTGTTGGTCTAGTCTGTTTTATTTTTACTGGATTGTTTTGCAGTCTCGTTCTTATGCTTCTTAGGGTAGTCCCTAAGTGATGAAGAGAAGCGAGGATAGAGCGAGACCCTTTTCCTTGATTGATGTTTGCAGTTTGTCTTGGCAACACGACTGGGGCAACTTGGTGCCTTTCTTGTGATCAGGATTCCATTGGGTGTAAATAAAAGACATCTTATGCATTGGAAAGAATAATTGCTTCCTTGCATAAGGACTTGCACACCTCATAGTTATCTCATCGCGTGTTCCAACAAGGTACCACGATTACTAGTCTGAGTCAAGCATTCCTTGTCTATCATGTGTCTGTTTTGCAAGGGACTACACTTTCCACCTTGGCCTTTGACATGCCATGGTGATTGTCGTCCTTTGACATAATAAGTTCTATGATGATAACCAGAAAAAAAATTGCACGTGAGAAGTTCAAAAATCTATCAAAGAAAGATCTCATTTCCATCCTTCTAGCCAATCTTTCTGTAAGGAAAGCAGAGGTGCGGAATACAGCTTCCCTAATATTAATTCAAAGGGGATAATGCAGACAGGTAACTTTCAATTCAAATACAAAGATGAACACACCAAAAAAATAGAATAAACATTCAAGACAACAAAGAATGACACCAAATTTACATGGGAAACCCTTTCAGGTAAAAAACCCACCACCACAAGAGAGACTATCTTTATTACAGTAAACTTAATAGTTACAATAAAGATCCCAGCTCTTTTGCTCAGGTATCGATTCTCTACAATTATACAAAACTGTTCACTTCATCTATACATCTACAAAATAAACTGTATAATCGAATCTCTTCATCAATCAATCAACGACACCAGCAGATCTGTATTTATTTCTAGTCTTCAAGATCAAAACCATTATTCAATGTTTGCCCTAACTATTCGATCTAACTTCCCCAACGTCTTTGCCTTCCAACATTCATAACTGTTCACATACTCGTGAGACCATTAGTCCCACATGCACTAGGTCACATTGGACATCTTAGTTTATATCCCCGAACACTCAGTAAGACCATCGTCAACAATTTTGTTGCCGACGATGCCAAACTAAAGACTCATCGGAGTAGCTTAAACCATCGGAGATCACTTCACTTCCTACACTGATAGTTCCATGTCTCAACGATGCCCAAGTCCTCCATCCTTCATCAGAATGACCTCTGCCATCGGTCCAAACACTTTACACTGCCCCAATGAACAATCTCTCACTGATCATCGGTGAAACACAAGTCATCAGTAGAGCCAAACAAAGATACACCAATAGTGTTCTGTCACAACGATGACTATTCACGTTGAACCATTGAACCCGATGAACTCTTGACTGGTTCAATGAACCCTTGAACCATTGAACACGATGAACTCCTGAATGGTTCAATGAACCCTTGAACTAGATAGACGAAGTTCAAACCTTCATCAAAGTAACCAATGCATATCAGTTGAACCATTTGAACCTGATGAACCATTGAACCCGACGAGTGAAGTTCAAGAGTTCACCAACAGTTCAAACTTTGTCAATGAACGATGAACAAAATGAGGTTCCAAGCAGTAACTTGAGACATTAAGTCTCTTCAATCTCCCACTTGTCAAAGAGATTATTGCTACCTCTTAATCCTCATACGATTACTGAGAATTATGGGCCCGAAGACCCATTTCATCTGAATACCATTTGAACTTGGCTGTGCTCACTGGTTTAGTCAAGGCATCAACAACATTTTCCAAAGTGTCAATCTTTTCCAACTTCACCTTCCTATCTTCCACCATATCACGAATAAAGTGATATTGGACATCAATATGTTTTGTCCTAGCATGAAATGTCAAGTTCTTCGCCAAACATATAGCACTTTGACTATCACAGTGAATTTGTAGCTACCCTGCATCAAAACCAACATCAGAACACAACCTCTTCAACCAAACGGCTTCTTGGCATGCACGAGTAGCTACCATGTACTCTACCTCTATTGTGGACAAAGCGACTACAGCCTGCCGCTTGCTCATCCAACTGATAGCACCACCATTTAATGTGAATACATATCCACTGGTGGATCTTCTACTGTCAATGTCCCCTACCCAATCAAAATCAACGTATCCCTGAATGCTGATAGATCTCTGAGATCCAACTGAGTTTCCATGATAGAAAATAGCAAGGTTAGATGTCCCTTTCAAATACCTCATAACTCTTTTCACAGCAACCCAATGTGATCTACCTGGATTCACCATAAACTGGCTCAAAACTCCCACTTCTTGGGAAATGTCTAGCCTGGTCCAGACCATTGCGTACATCAAACTACCAGCAGCACTTGCATAAGGCACTTTTTTTATATCGTCAATTTCATTCAAAGATTCTGGACAATCTTCAACAGATAGTTTCATTCCCTGCAAAACTGGAACAACTAACTGTTTAGAATTAGACATATTAAACTTATCAAGAACATTGGTAATATACTTGCTTTGGCTGAGCCAAAGCTTTCTCTTAGATCTATCCCTTTTGATTTCCATTCCTAGAATGTACTTCGCTGCCCCCAGATTCTTCATTTCAAATTTCAAGGACAACTGAGACTTTAAATCTGAAATAATCCCCTTACCATTGCCAATAAACAACATATCATCCACATACAAGGCAATTATAAGAATCCAATCACCTTCAGTTTTATAATAGACATAATGATCAGATTTAGATCTCACATATCCCAAGGATAAAACATACGTATCGAATTTCTGATACCACATTCTGGGAGATTGCTTCAAACCATAAAGAGACTTCTTAAGTTTACATACTAGATGTTCTTTACCTTTTTCCACAAAATGCTCTAGCTGGGACATATAAATTTCTTCTTCAAGGTCCCCATGAAGAAATGATGTTGTCACATCCATCTGTTCAATTTCAAAGTCATATGCTGCTGCAAGTGACAACATAAATCTAATGGATGTTAGCTTAGCTACAAGAGAAAAAATTTCTCCATAATCTATACCTTCCTTTTGAGAATACCCCTTAGCAACCAGTCTTTCCTTGTACTTGTCAATACTACCATCTGGACCATATTTCTTTTTAAATACCCACTTACAGCCCATAGGTTTTTTACCTTCAGGTAAGGGCACCAGATCCCGGGTTCCATTTTTTTCTAACGATGACATTTCGTTATCCATGGCTTCTAACCAAGAATCTGAATCAGGTAAACTAATAGCTTCTTTCACAGTCCTAGGTTCATCAGTATCAGTAAGCAAAGCATAGGCACAACTTGAATCAAGTACTAAAAATCCATACCTATCGAGTTGTCTTCTTTCATGTGTAGACCGCCTCAATCACTGAGGTGTAGGTTCAGGTTCTTGCTCTGGATCTGAATCTTCGGAGCTACTCAAACTTACTTCTGAATCATCTACACTTGATGCTTTTTGTTCCTCTTTTACAGGGGTCAGAGGAATATTAACAACACTCTTTTCTTTCTTCTTTTTTGTCTTCTCCAACTGAGGATCAATAACCAAAGGTTTCAACTCTCTGAACATTACATTCCTACTGTAAATTACTTTTTCAGTTTCAGGATTCCAAAGCTTGTACCCTTTAACACCAACTCCATAGCCAATAAAGATACATTTGACTACCTTGTAATCCAACTTTGATCTTTTTACCTCAGTAATATGAGCATATGCCTCATAGCCAAAGACACGAAGATGTCTTAGAGAGGGCTTCTTTCTAGACCACGCTTCCATAGGCATCTTATCAACCAATGTCAAAGTAGGAGAATGATTCAGCAAGTAACAATTCAAATACAAAGATGAACACACCAGAAAATTAGAATAAACATTCAAGACAACAAAGAATGACACCAGATTTATGTGGGAAAACCCTTTCGGGTAAAAAACCCACCACCACAAGAGAGACTATCTTTATTATAGTAAACTTAATAGTTACAATAAAGATCCCAGCTCTTTTGCTCAAGTATCGATTCTCTACAATTATACAAAACCGTTCACTTCATTTGTACATCTATAGAATAAACTGTATAATCGAATCTCTTCATCAATCAATCAACAACACCAGCAGATCTGTATTTATTTCCAGTCTTCAAGAGCAAAACCGGTATTCAACTTTTGCCCTAATTGTTTGATCTAACTTCCCCAGCGTCGCTGCCTTCCAACCGTCGTAACTGTTCACATACTCACGAGACCATTAGTCCCACATGCACCAGGTTGCATTGGACATCTCAGTTTATATCCCCGAACGCTCAGTAAGACCATCATCAGCAATTTTGTTGCTGACAATGCCAAACTAAAGACTCATTGGAGTAGCTTAAACCATCAGAGATCATTTCACTTCCTACACTGATAGTTCCATGTCTCAGCGATGCCCAAGTCCTCAATCCTTGATCGGAATGACCTCTGCCATCAGTCCAAACACTTTACACTGCCCGATGAACAATCTCTCACCAATCATCAGTGAAACACAAGTCATCGGTAGAGCCAAACAAAGATACGCCGATGGTGTTTTGTCACAACGATGACTGTTCACATTGAACCATTGAACCCAATGAACTCTTGACCGGTTCAATGAACCCTTGAACCATTGAACTTGATGAACTCCTAAATGGTTCAATGAACCCTTGAACTAGATGGATGAAGTTCAAACCTTCATCAAATTAACCAATGCATATCGGTTGAACCATTTGAACCTGATGAACCATTGAACCCAATGAGCGAAGTTCAAGAGTTCACTGACAGTTCAAACTTTGTCGATGAATGATGAACAAAATGAGGTTCCAAGTAGTAACTTGAGACATTAAGTCTCTTCACTTTCATTCTTCCACCATCTCTCTTGCATCTTCATTCTTCTACCTTCATTTCAGCTTACCATACCTTTCATTTCCTCTAGCCATTCCCCAACCAATCCCTTTCATTTTGAGAGCCTACCTGCGTTTATCCAACCCGCCTATCCTCTCAAGGGGGCATCATTACCCTATCTTTCCATCATCATCCTTTTTCTTTATCCATTTCCTTAGCTTCTTTGAAATGATGTTGCTCGACATAAATCACATAGTCTCAAAGAGGGGCAAAATGTAGACACCTAAAAGTGTCCTCATGTCACAAAACCCTAAACACTTCTGTATTCTCCTGATTTTCCCTAATTTGCCTCTATGGTTAAATAATTGATTTGAATTAATTAATTATTTAATCATTCATACCCTAATGCCCCCTTCACTTGATTTATTCAAACAAATAAATCATTCCCTTTCACATTATCTCTTTCCTCAAATAAATTAAATAAATGAACACCATTTATTTAATTTGAAAATCACATTTCCCACCTCATTATTTTAAAATTCACTTTTGTCCTCTTGTGATGAGAAACCCTAACTCATCCTAGCCCTCCATTTGGCGTCAAAGTCAACAATGAATCCTGGCCCTCCATTCAAATCAACTCCTCTATAAAATCACCCATTCAACTTCATTTTGACCCCTTATGTTCTTAGCTCAAAATATGTTGTAACTCTCCAATATCTTGCTGCCCACACACATGAGCTTCTCAAGATGCTTGCATAAACTTGCAAATCTAAGAACAAAATAGTGCAAGATGGAGGAGGACAATGGAGAGAAGTCATTAGTTAGCTTGTTTCATGTTTTGTTTGACTGATTTGTAGCTTAGAATGCACTCCATTGGGAGTTAGGTTAGCTGTTATTTCATTTCTGCATGATTAACTAGCTTTTTTTCCTATCTTCAATTACATCATAAAATAGATACCTAACTATTGCAGAAAAATAGAACCCCTAGATTGATCTTTATCTTCTAGACCTAGTCTGAGAAGACAACCTAGAATCAACCCTCAAAAAAGATACAAAAGTTACAATATAAAGAGAAAGAGAGAAGGAGATGAAAACCCTAAAATTAATCCACTAATGACATATGGCACATCTCATCTCCCTTGATTCTGCAACTAATTTTCTTCTAGAAGATGCTCTTCATTCCTCATTTTCCTTCTTCAATCTACCCACTTCCCTTTTGCAACTAAAATTTTGTCTTCTTATTCACTCCTGTGCATAGTGTAATATTGGGTGAAAACCCCCATTTATTTACCCTTTGGGTGAAAATCCCCATTCAATAAACATATAGCCATGTTTCTAATAATGGAGGGATATTTTTCATTGATTCAAGATCCTTTCATCATGCTGGAGGCATGAGAAACAAATGGAATCACATTTTTCCTTTTGTTGTCACGTTTTTCCCATTGTTGGGCAATTTAAAATGCTCAGAACACCTATGAAATTTCGCTCTGGTCATGAAGAATGCCCCAGGCATTGTTTTGGGAGTGAAAGAATTCATTTACAACCTGTAGAAGCCCTGAAATATAGCTTTTAAATCAAAAAATGTGATCATCAAACAACTAACACTCCTTTGCACAATGTTCCTCAACGTTTCCGCTATTCCCCACATCTACTTTGGGCATTTTTTCCTGCACTCCGCGGAATGCAGAAATAGATTTAAAATGCTTTTCCCATATCTATTCCAAACATTTGAAACATTTAAAGTGTTTTTCAAACACTTTTAGTTGTTCCACAAATCCATTATGCTCTCTCCTTGCCTTCCACGGAATGGTGGAGAAAAAACATTAAGGAGATCAGAACTTTACACAAAGCTTTAGAGAAGATATTTAAAACCATTAAAATGCCTTTCCATTGTTCTGCCAATGTTTTAAATTCTTATTTTATTTGGCTCGCGGAATGGCGAAATACTTGGCAAAGAAAATATTTAAGACCTTTGAAACTTTATAAAGTTTTGGCAAATATTTAATTTGCCCTAATATTTATTTTCATTTACCTTCTGAAATTATTTAAAATATATAAAATATTTTAAATATTTGCAATTTGGAACATTAGAAAACAATGAAATTTTAATTTTGCTTATGGCCCAAATGGGGAAAATTTACTGAGTGCAAATCATGACCCCAGGAGCCAATATTTTTTGCGAGTGGCCATACTTAATTATTTAAAAAATGGGTTTTAAATCAGATTTCACCCAACAATTAGAATTTAGGTACCTCCTTTGTAAATTAGCCAGTCAGACGTGTTTGCCGCTACCATAACATATTAAAATAATGCATCATATGGACTTGGTTTTTGATGAAAATAGAACTGGAGATGTTTTTGGACCAAAACAAGAAATGGGTTGCCTTCAAAATCATAAAATTTGCAACTTTTTAGAACACCAAATTTAGCCTAGTCGCAGTCAAAAACAATTAAATAGCCCATCAAAACTCATCCTGGAAGCGCGAAACTGAATAGATGCACTACCATATGTACCAAGAAACATTGTACCATATGGATTTGTAATACAACCTCTGGGTTTCTAAATTTTAATCGGCAAAGATGGGCTCCATGGTAGATTGAGCAGTATGTCGACCTAACCTTTGTCGATAACATTGAAAGGAGATAGGCACTTCAAATTTGCAAAATTTGAGGGTACCATCAGCATGCTCAATGGCATCCTTCATGATGCACTTGTCCTCTTCCTTTTGTTTGGTAGCACCCTTAGTGGTGCGTTCATCAAATCCTTCCATCTTTTCTTTTGCACTTTCTTTCATCCTTTCTCTTTCCATCTCTTGTGCCCTTTACATTGTTCTACGATAACACTCAAGTGTCACTCCTAAGTTTTTTTCAGTTTGTCTTTTTCACTTATGTCCATTCCAATTCTGATTTATTTGTTGATCTCTCTTTTTCTCCACTTCTCCCCTTTCACCATGGGTTTGCTTGATTCGGTGTTCCATTAGTCATTTTATACCCCATGGAATCATTATTTGAAGAGTCACATCATTTGAAAGGTCCTTTCGGACCCTACCCCCTTCCCACTTACCATCCCCTTAAGTTCCCACCCCCCTCTCATAGAGGTAGAAACCTAAGAAGATGTGAATTCCTCTACACTTTGAAACTTTTTCCCGCCAACCTTGCCTTTTCTCTTTTCCAAAACTCTGCACTATTTCTTCAGATGTTTTTTCCTTTCAATTTTTAACTACCCTTTTCTACGGTCTCGGCAATAGAACCAAATTTGTTAGCAACAAATGTAGAGGAGATACTAGTCTAGAGATCTAGTCCTCAGTCAAGTTTTTGTAGTCAGTTGACACCCCGATCAGGTAGCTAGAGATTGAGAGAAAAACATAAAGAATAACAGAATAGATCATCACACATACATCAAAATAAGATGACACACATAATTACCCGATACCGGTAGACTCCACATATACATATATATATATATATATATATATATATATATATATATATATATATATATATATATATATATATATATATATATATATATATATATATATATATATATATATATATATATATATATATATATATATATATATATATATATTAGCAGCAATCAAACATATACATTAATATCCATCATCCAGCATAGTTACATCCATGAGTTCTATGTCATTGCTTACATCAGAATACATATGTATTCTCCTATCATGCTTACTTACTTACATTCTACTACTTCTATCTATGTATATACTATATCTATTTTATCAAGGGATGTGTCTTTTGTCGTCTCGGCCTCCACATATTATGTTATCTCCTCCAGTCAGCTCTGTTCTCTATAAAGCAACCTGCTAACAAGTTGTCTTGATTTCATGTTGCCTTGATTTTTGTACCCCCTCGGTTTCCATGCACAAAAGGTGCAACTAAATATTTTATTAATTTTTTAATCTTAAAAAAATATTTATTTGGGTGCCAACCCCCAAAGACTCAACCCCTGGTCACATGGGTGACTAGGGCCTTCTACATTTCGTCATTCATTCCTAGAAGGAGCAATTTTACAAAAACAGTCAGATCTTGGTCATACAATATCAAAATTTTGAAAATAAATAGGCATTAGAAAGTTGGTTCCATTCTCTATGAATCCATCCACTTATTTATTCCTTTAAAATTTATCAAGTATCTGTATTTTTCATTTTAAGTCAGATATTTTATTTTAGCCTGGTTGATTGGAAAAGAGAATACAAGTGGATTTTTTCTTAATGAGGGGGTTAATTTTCTTTCTTGTGAGGGGCATATTACTATTTATTTTTCAATTTAGGTTTTATTCATTATGGATAAAATCTCAAGTGTTCCTCTCACTCCATACAATTATTATAAGTGGAAGAATCAAATGAAGATTCAATTAAAGAGATTGAGAATATATCATGTGACAATGGGTACAGATCATGAATCGGGAGGCACTGTAGAAAAGAGAAAATGGTTTGATAGGTGTGATGAAGCTTATGGGACATTATGTTAGTCTATTTCTCTTGATGTTCTCTTCCATGTTGAGTCTTGCACAACACCAAACAAAATCTAGACTACATTAGATAGTCTTTTTGGTAAGAAGGATACTTTGAGAAGTTTTCAACTAGAAAATGAACTTATTAGGTTGAATCCTTATAATTTTAATAGAATCCAAGAATTCTTCATTGGACATAAGTCTCTCAGATTGTAGCTAAAACAATGTGGTATCGAGAAAGAGGACACCAAGTTGATTTTATCTATTCTTGCTAAACTAGGTCTTGACTATTCTATTTTTGTCTCTACTTTTTATACTACAAGAGATGCTCTTGGTACTAGATTTAGAATCCCTTTACTTGATGAGTTTGCTACATCAATTACTAGGGAATAGTCAAAATTAGTGTATATGGTTAATATAAAGTATGTAAAATCACAACCTCTTATTGTTAATCACTGAACAAAAGACCAAAAGATTCAAGTGGCAAGGAAAAGAAACAGAAAAACATGAACAGTGAAAAAGATAAAGAATCAACATCACATACTACCCTTGAGTCATCTTCATCTAGTAAAAGGGAAAAACCAAAGGAGAAACCCACATGTGCATATTGCAATAAATGTGGGCATGATGAACATGTTTTCTATATAAACACATTGATGAGTTAAAGCCTCTTCTTTAGAAAAACAATATATTTTTGCCTTCAACTATGTCTTCTAGTTCATCTACTTCTTATACTAAGCCATCAATAAAAAAATTAGGATATTCTAAAATAGGCCATGTAGGTTTATCTAATGGGGTTGATAAATATAAAGGTAAGGCACTTTTTGCAAGTACAAGTAATGGCTTGAGTAAATCGATTCTTGATTCTAGGGCTTCTCGTCATATGGCTTCATCACAATCCATGTTCTCTACTTTTGAGCCTTGTGTTATGCCTCCTATTTTTATGGGTAATAATACATATATGAATTTAATTGGGAAGGGATCTATTGATATTGATGAGGGTACTTTCAATGATACATTGTGTGTGCCTTCTTTATCAAACAATCTTCTTTCCATATATTAGATTACTCATAGTGGAATAAAGAAGACTATAGCTCGTTCACACCTAATTTATTTATCATAAAATACTTGGAGAGCATAGAGATTATTGCTACAAGGATGGTTGATCAAGCATCTCAGTTATACATCTTTTCATATTTTTCCCCTGATGGTGGTTTGGATCCTTTGGCTATTGTTTGCACTCCTTGTGTGATTAATGTTTTTGACGAGAAGTTTGGATATTTGAATCTTGGTTTTACCACTTCTAATTCAATTTTTGAGACTAGTGCAAATATTTTGTCTCCTCAACCTCCTACTTCTTTTGAAATCAAAGATTCTTTGGTTGAGAATTATATTATTTCTTTATTTGATTTTTTGTGTGGGATAATTAACTAACAAGTATTTCTTGTTATGTAGGAAAAGACACCTAGGCTAACATATACATCATCCTAAATCAATCTTTCTCCACATAACATTGGAACACAAATCAAGGAGACTCAATACTCAGCTATAGTCCTCAAAGGAGAGATGAGAGGTCTCTTGATTGGTCCCTTTATTTCCAAGGAGAGAGATCTTATGACTAATTATCAAATCTATAGTTTCTAGGACTAAAATAGAGAAAAAAAGAGTTACATGCCTAAAACCTTCAAAAACCTAGAAAGCAGTGGCTAGGAGGAGCTAAAAAAAGATGAGAGAACCTAATTCCATAAGGTTTTGGTCATCTAAAAAAGGGAGATAGGGGCGCTAGGCGCCCTAGATCCAGATTAGGGTTCCACAATATCTTTGGATTTGGATGTCTTCACATGTCAATCTTCTTGCTTCCTGTCACCTGTTGTCATCTGCTTCCTCTAAATATGACCTGCACACACACAAGAAGAGGAAGGGTTGGTGCTATTTAGGAGCTTGCCTAAGTCAATCCCCATGAATGTTGTTCCCACGTACATAATAGCAATGATAAGAGATCAAAGAGCATGTACCCTAGGAGGGCAAAGGAAAATCTTAAGTAGAATGGAATGTTGTAATAAAGGATGAAGGAAAGAAGTCACCATGAGCATGGAAACCCTAGCTTTCTTGATGCGGCATTAAAACCTGACTCAAGAAGTTGGTGTAGCCCAAAGAAGTAGAGAGATCTTCACAAGACATGTAAGAGGTTACTACAACAATAGTAATCAACCATAGAGAGATTTAGAGAAGAATAGAGATCATGAGAGAGAGAGAATGCTAGAGTGCTTAGAGTCATTAGATGTTCAAATGAATAAACTAACTTTCTTATATATGCATTCCCATTGATTTTTGGGGATTTAAACCAAATAAAGCTGACATGAGGAAGCATGAGAGATGTCCTAAGCTAACATTACCTTAAATTATCCATGGGCTAAAGGAGGGACCAGGGCACTAGGCACCCTTGTCCTTTTGCCCCAAAAACTTTGGGATAAGCTTCATTAAGTGTGTTTAGGCCAGCCCTAAAGTTATCTTTTGGGTTTCATGCATCAGGATTAAGAATTAATTATTTTAGGTCCATCTAGGTGCTAAACTAGGTGTAAAATGGCAAGGGTGAACATTTTACTCCATAACATTTAGCCCCCACTTTAGTGTGGGTATGATCTTACACTCATACTTGCACTAAAGTATGAAGACAACCGGTTTCAATCACAACAAACATAGAATTCATATAATGTCACCAAGTTGGGAATTGCGCAAGCCCCTAAGCTTAGGATTCTATGAATCTAGAAGAATTGTATACACATAAGACATGAGGCATAACTTCTACATACATGAAGCACTTAGAAAAGATGAGACAAGACAAGATATACATAGGGCATACACTTGAGTGATCACAATGTATACACCCAATACACAAAGTATACACGCCATATACAAAATATACATAGAATACACATGAAACACACATAGAATACATGCAAATCACTCAAGAGGAATACATAAGGAATACGTAGAGAATACACATGAAGTACACATGAGACATGAAGAATACATAGGTGATAATAATATACAAGGAGAATACATGCATCATAAAACAATCACAAGAAACACCTAATGGAAGACCTTGAGTCAGCATGACAAAAGAGACCTCAATATAAAAGGTTTTCTCAATCACCATACATCATCCCTCAAGATGCAATAAGAAGAATGCTAAGAGGGGGTTAGTAAGAAATGAGAAGAACAAGAGGATATAACACATCATAAAAATAACTTATCTAAGAAGAAGTGTTTCCACTCAACGGAATACACCACCCACCAAGCCTTATAGGATAAGAAGGTGTTGCAACCATACCCAAAGGTACTCTAGAAAAACTTAAGTTGGTGGTTCCAACCCTTCTCCCAAACATGCATTTGAGTCTAATCCTAGGAGAACAATATGGACTCAAGATCTTTCTTCCAAATATGCCACAATCCTTTCCAAGAGAGTGGAGATTCGATGAAGATAATAGATAAATGTTTTGATAGAAAGATGAGGGTAATGCTCATAGCATGATGTATACCCCAAGTTAAAGTGATTGCTAACTCCCTTAGGGAGCAAT
The DNA here is from genome assembly GCA_027924645.1 of Cunninghamia lanceolata. Taxonomy (NCBI): domain Eukaryota; kingdom Viridiplantae; phylum Streptophyta; class Pinopsida; order Cupressales; family Cupressaceae; genus Cunninghamia; species Cunninghamia lanceolata. Next base: position 10,749,463 of record BSBN01000534.1, on the reverse strand, counting down.
TGCCTTTAAGGTAAAATAAGGAATAAATATAAAATATGCATGAGATCTTTCTAAAAGCACATGCCCAAATGATATGTGTTCTCAAAAGTTACATCACAACAAGTGGTTTCCCCCAGGATGAGAAAACCAAGGCAATGCTTGCAGAAATGATACACAATAGCTTGTGTAGTCATGGTATGATGTTGAGCATTGCAACAAGGTGCCACATAAATATATGACAGAAGAAAGATCACATGGAAGCAACAATTGAATAATTCAATGATGCTAAATCATCCAAGAGAAATAGTGAAATTGCACATCACAACATATAGAAGAATGAAGATACATATAGAGGAATGACACAACATGCTCTTTCTCCTTGTACCTTTGTGCTAACAAGGGTGTTAAGGAAGAACTAACCATCAACATAACATCACAATATAGGGATAATAGTACATACAAGTTACATAACACAAATAAGGAGGGACCACACTTGCGAGTTGGCCTATAACAAATCATCCTCCCCCAACTTGCTTATTATAAAATGGATGGAGGAAAAGGTGCTATAGGAACTACATCAAGTGTGATGAAAAGTGCTAGAGCCATATCATGTTCAAAGTTGTTGAATTTTGTCACCCAGGGCTCGACATTCCTTAGTGGAATGGCCAAGCACTCGATGATATGCACAGTAATGAGGTGTTGAATATTTATTTTGTTGAATTTTTTTGTGTATTGGAGGAGGCATAGTGATTAAGTGGTCTTTGAGTAGACTCAACAACATACACTCTTGTTGAGATAGACTAGAAGATACAGGTGGAGTAGGAAGCAACCCTTTTTGTTGTGAACATGGTGGAGAGAATGTAGGAGGAGGTCAGAAACCTAAACGTACTTTAGAGAAGTGTGATGTTGGCTCCACATGTTCCTTAATTTATTGTTCTTTGCATCCTAATTCATTTCCATTGTATACAAGTTTAGAAAGAATTTTGAATCCTTGCCCATAACACGTCTCCAAATCCAAAGGAGGAGAGACTACATTAAATTACCTTTTCTAAAATGAGAACTGTGATCATGTGTTGAAGAAATTGCATTTACCTTTGAGTTTTTTGGGTGTGATGGTGAGATTTTATATTCACCCATAAAGGTGGGTGTAAAATATAATGAACCCCAATCATCACTGAAAAATGTACTTGAGGGACTGACACTATCCTGACCATCACTATTGTTAGCAGTAGAGGGTAGTGGGTAAGTTTTTGTTGAAAAAGGGATCAAATTATTTAGAGGAATTTGATGTCTCACTTTTGTTTGCAAGCAACTTTCTTGAATCAGATCATCTTCAATCGTATGGAGCTTGTTTTCAAAAATAAACTTTATTGAATGATGAAGGGTAGACGGGACTGCCCTCATGGCATGAATCTAGGGTCTACCAAGAAGAAGATTGTATGTGAGAGAATTAGGCATGACATGGATAAGTGTAGGCAATGTCACAGGTCTACCCTTAACATTTAAGATGATTAGACCTAGGGATTTTCTACCAACATTATCAAAGCCATGAATGTTGAGTTTATCCAGTTTGATGATAGACATATCAACATTGATTTTATGTAACAAGTCTATGCCACAAACATTAAGACCTAATCCTCCATTAATCATAGTGTGTCTTATCCTCATTCTATTAATAATGATGAATATCATAAGATGCTCACAAATTGATTTTTCACTTCTATGGGAGGTAATTCATGTTGTTGAAAAATGGTGTCCATTTTTGTCATATGCATACAATTTAACAGGGCTGCTACATCATTTGGTCTAATAGAAGGTGGAGCAACTACCATTTGTAGAGCCTTTTGGAGCATTATGTGGTATGTAGTTGATGTTTTTATTAAACCCCATAGAGAGATCTTAGCCAGAGTAGCAAAATCAGATATATATAACAAAGGATGTCATATATGGAAAATACAAAAACATCAATATCATACATCTATGCTATGTGATATAAAACATATGGATGCATATTAATGAATTTAGAAAAAAATTCAAGATCTATAATATATGCATGCAAAGATTCCAAAGAGGAACAACTAGAAGAGGCCATGATGAAATGACTTGTCTACTATATGCAAATATGATATGGAACAACAATTTACAATTAGATTTATTCATTAATCAAATACAACCAATATCAAAATAAGATTGTAATCAATGACCTACAAGTGCAAGAGAAGTGGGGTTTTCCAAAAATGTGATATTCTTGGTAACCATAACAACTAAGTCTTGCAAATGTAGATGTGTAGTATTTGCAAAACGAGTGCCTAACTTATTTATCCACTTAAATGCAACAAAGATTTTGAAAACTTTTCTTTGATAAAGATGCACAAGTTCCTAATGAGGTATGCAATTAGAGAGTTTTGTTTATGCTTTTTGCTTTCAAAATTTTGAAGACAAAATATGTATAATGAACTTTATTGCTTTCTAAATTCAATAAATATGACAAGTATGATATATTTTAGAAGTATGAAATCAGATATAGTCATTATATAATATAGAAAAGATCTAAAAATAAGATTTGAAATATAACCACTAAATGCAATACTAGCTAGGGTTTACCATCAAACCCTAGATCTTGTTTCCTAATCCAAAATGAAGTAATGCAAGAATACTTTTTCTTATTAATTTAAACACAAATGATAATTATGATGTGCTATAGCAATTCTAAATCATATTTGAACAACTAATCAACATCATCAAGATTTTCAAAATAAGGTTCTACAAGTTAATAAACCTTAGGTGCAAGACTAGATAGGTTTCCCAAAATGCAATACTTTTTAAAAACCTAATAATGGAGAAGTGCAAATGCCCAATATACAACTAGGAAATGATTATGTAATGCAAAACTAATCAGATTTGATGCAAAAATCATAAATTTATCAAATGTAAGATGAGTCGGGTTCACCAAAATGCTATGTAGGAAAAGAGGCCTAGGCTAACATATACATCATCCTAAATCAATCTTTATCCACATGACATTGGAACATGAGTCAAGGAAACTCTATACTTAGCTACAATCCTCAAAGGAGATCTAAGAGGTATCTTGATTGGTCCCTTTATTTTTTAGGAGAGAGATCTTATGACTAATTATAAAATATAGCTTTTATAGGGCTAAAATAGAAAATATAAGAGTTATAGCCCTGAAACAGTCAAAAGCCCATAAAGTACTGGTAGGGAGGAGATGAACAAAGTTGAGAGAAGTTGATTCCAAAAAGTTTTGGTTATCTGAACAAGGAGGATAGGGGCACTAGGCACCCTAGACCCATATTAGGGTTCCACAAGATCTTTGGATCTGGATGTCTTCACATGTCAGTCTTCCTGCTTCCTGTCACCTATTGTTGTTTGATTCCTCTGAATGTGACCTGAACACACACAAGAAGAGGAAGTGTTGGTGCTATTTAGGATCTTGCCTAAGTCAAGCCCCATGAATGGTGTTCCCACCTTCACAATAGAAATGATAAGAGATCAAAGAGTGTGTGCCCTAGCAGGGCAAAGGAAAATCTAAAATAGAATGGAATGTTGTAATAAAGCATGAAGGAAAGAAGTCACCATGAGCATGGAAACCCTAGATTGCTTGATGTGGCATCACAACTTGACTCAAGAAGTTGGTGTAGCCCAAATAAGTAGAGATATCCTCACAACATCTACAAGAGGTTAGTACAACAACAATAATCCACCATAGAGAGCTTTAGAGAAGAATAAAGAGTATGAGAGAGAGAGAGAGTGTGTGTGTGTGTGTGTGTGCTAGAGTGCTTAGAATCATTAGATGTTCAAATGAATAAACTAACTTGCTTATATATGTATTCTAGTTGATTTTCAAGGAATTAAACCAAATAAAGTTGACATGAGGAAGCATTAGAGATGTCTTAAGTCAGCATTACCTTAAATTAGCCCTGAGCTAAAGGAGGGACCAGGGCACTAGGCACCCTTGTCCTTTAGCCCCAAAAACTTTGGGATAAGCTTCATTAAGTGTGTTTAGACCAGCTCTAAATATATCTTTCAAGTTTCATACATCAGGATTAAGAACTAATTGTTTTAGTTCCACCCAGGTGCTAAAGTAGATGTAAAATGGCAAGGGTGAACATTTTACTCCATAACATTTTTGAGTTATTTACTGAGTTTCACATTGCAGATCTTGAGGACACTCTTAAGGATTTGCAATTCCTCTTTTATGACATTCATGGCTCTATTGTTATTAGCTCTATTTTTTCATTAGAGATTATTGATTATGAGTTTCCAATTTGTTTTGAGTTGTCAGACTCATTGATTAGGCATGCAATTCCTTATTTTATTATGGCATCTTGTGATTGTGACTTGTGGACAGCTATACAAATTTTAGAGGCATTCATCACGACACTTCCTACTTCATATGTTCTTTAACATTCACCATTGTATTTATTTCTTTCTAAGAGAAGAAATATCATTTTCCATAAGTGGATCATCTTCAACATTCATGATTAGGCATCCTCTTTTGGTACAAGAGATTATATAGTGGTAGAGGATCTCATAGCCTCTTTATTTCCCTCTTATGGGGGCTTTTTATATGGTGCAGTCACAGTAAAAGGGTTCATAGAATGAACTATCCAGGTCATGCAGCAAGAGTAAACACAACAAAAACAACTCAAAGATATGAAACAAACACAGATTCAGTCATTCAGTACATCATAGAATTCAAATACAATCTGGTTAGCATCATGATGGCTTACTAGTAGGGCTCAAAGACTTGATTACAGAATATGCACAAGATATAGCTTTGAAGCTCCTTCGCGCCAAATCTAAACTAAGGATTATGAATCAATCGCTAAATACTTGTCTAGGGATCTATTACTTCCTTATATATCATCTCCGGTACAAAAGTTTCCTCTGTGTTAGCCAAGGAAAGTCAAAAACTGCAACGAAGAGCTGTAATGTGTGTACACGGATAGGTCGAACCTAAACACATAGAACACCTCCGCAAATGAATGGAATGACGTGCAGATCTCAGGAAAGGTTGGATACAAACCAAAGATCATTGAATGATGTGTCATTAAGGTCCATAAGTCAAGGAATGCTCTGCAAGCCTTCTCCTTTAGCTAATTATCATAGACTGTCGGGATGCTCTGTTTTGAGAAAATAGTTGATATTCTTTTAACGATATTTTTTCGGTACTCAATCCAAATGCTCTAAATTCTTGAAATGATGTATATGAATGAATCTAGATGTTAAGTCCAACTCCGCAAGATGTGAAATACAACTACGACAGAATATGGACCAAAATATAGAAACTACTACTGACTGAACTACCTGAATTGAACTAGAAAATGAAAACAAATTGAACTACAAACAAACTAAAATGTAAAGGGTTAAAGCAAGAATTTGAGTATACATTTCATAGAAGTTTTCCGCGGATGAAAAATGCCACTTGGAATGGGTACCCATTTCAAAATGGGTACCGGTTTTCAAAAAGTATATATATTTTTACATGCCTATGGTTTTTTTTTTAATTTTTTAGAAACGGGTACCCGTTATTTTTAAAATGAGTACCCATTTATAACGGGTACCCATTATTTTTAAAATGAGTACTCGTTTATAACGGGTACCTGTTTCTAAAATTTTAAAATTTCAAACCCACCAATTCGCATTGGTTTTAGGCTTGGAAAACCAAGTCTTAGCTTTGGACTTGCAACTAGGAGGCCATGAAAACAACAAGAGAAAAAACTAGTTTCACCACTATGGCTGATGACTTTTTTTTCAAATTATTTTAATGAAATTAAAACCCATTATAGATCTGAAAGTCTAGTTTTCAAATATGTAATTTTTTCTACTATTGAACATAATTTTTTTATTTATTATTTATTTTCCAAACAAACTAACTCATAAACTTGAAATAACATAGGTTACTATTTTTTTAATAACTATTAATTTTGAAAGTTTCTTGAAAAAAAAGTATGTCTGACCAAACTAGACATCATTCTCTACATGATGAAAAAAAAATAGTGAATTAATTAGTTTAGGTCAAATTATGCTGGTCGTACATGAGGGGTTTTAAAAACACTAATTAGGGCCATTTAAAAATTAATAAAAAATAAAATATTTATCAAAAAATTACAAAATAATATCCTGACCAAAATTCAACATCCTAATAATCTTTCCACAAAATGAATTAGAAAAATACATTAATTTAGGTCAAATTATGTTGGTCGTACACATGCATGCTTTAGCAAAAAATAGGGGACTTTTTAAAAAACTACTTTTTGTACATCCAATAAAAAACCAACTTGCATCATTTGGGTATTAGAAAAAATTGCATGTTTAAAAACTAAAAACAAAATCCTACATTTCATATTTTTACATCATCTTAATATTTTATGTACAAGTGCTTCAAATTGTCACTCCAAGTATGACAAAATTTGAAAAATAGGAGAAACACTTCCACTTTTTGGCCAAAAAGTGAACTCATCTTCTTGCACTTACCCCAAATCTTTTTGGTTGATGCAAGATTGCTCTTGAACCAGGGATGCTCCTGCATCAGACATCTGGAGTTATTAAAAAGTGAGTCCCTCACTTTGCTGGGGCTAGGGGAGAACCAAGACGGTCCACCTCAGCCTGAGAAATCCATGTTGAATCTTCTTTCGGTCTACCTTTCCACTTCACAAGATATTCTTTGAATTGTCTTCCTCTAGTGCTGCATCCAACTCTGCTATCCAAAATGTATTCAATCTGCTCCAGTGCTTTGTGTGATAACTGCTTCTTCAAGTCTTCTTCCATGCTGTCACTAAACTCTGCTTCATGATACTGATAAAGGTCTGCAATATTGAAAATAGGTGATATACCCAATGTCTCCGGTAACTCCAATTCATATGCATTTCTTGAGTCAAATTTTCTAAGTATCTTACAAGGTCCAAACTTCTTCATCTTCAACTTGTTATATATTACAATTAGAAATCTTTCTTTTCTCAAGTATACCATTACTTCATCTCCCACTTCAAATTTCTTATGTCTTCTCTTCTCATCTACCTTTTCCTTATACTTATTGTTCATATCCTCCAAATGCTTCTTCACCTAATTATGCACTGTCTTCATGTCATCTGCAAATTCCTCTACTTCTACACTTCACTTTTTCTTCCATACCCATGTCCCTCAATTCTGCAACTCCTCTAGGATTTATTCCGGTAACAATCTCAAAAGGTGTTCTTCCGGTACTCCTATTTACTGAATTATTGTATGCAAAATTTGCTTGTGAAATAATCAAATCTCAACTTCCTGTCTTCTCTCCAATCAAACATCTCAACAAGTTTCCCAAACTCCTATTCACTACCTCTATCTATCCATCAGTCTGTGGGTGAAATGCTGAACTAAACTTCAAATCTATCTTCATCTTCTTCCAAAGTGTCTTCCAAAAGTATCCAACAAATTTTGTGTCTCTATCTGAAACTATGCTCTTAGGTAATCCATGTAATCTCACAAACTCGTTGAAAAATAGGTCTTCTACATGCACTGCATCAGTTGTCTTCTTACAAGGTATGAAATGAGTCATCTTTGAAAATTTGTCAACCACTACAAATATTGAATCATGTCCTCTCTGTGTCTTCAGAAATCCCATTACAAAATCCATGCTTATGTCTTCCCAAGGTCTCTCCAATACTGTCAAAGGTTTATACAATCCAGTATTCTAACTACTCACTTTTGCAACTTGACAAACTCTACAACTCTACACAAATATCCTAACATCCTTATGTATCTGAGGCCAAAAGTAGTTTTCACTTACCAAAGCCATTGTCTTATCAATGCCAAAATGTCCTGCCAATCCACCATTGTGTTTCTCCTTGATCAAATTATCTCTCATTGAAATCTTAGGTATGCACAACTAACTTCCTCTAAACGACATATCTTCCTGAATGAAGTAATCTAGCCATTTACTCCTATTTGTCACAACAAGTTCCTTACATGTTTTCCAAGATTCTACAAAATTAGTGTCTCCCTCATACATGTTCTTTAATTCATCAAAACCTGATGCAGAGGTGTTAGTTCTCCAAAGGTAATTTAACAAGATCAAAAGATTTGAAACAATAATGGCTTCAACCAATAAGACTCACTAGTCTTATTCTTGCCCTAAACTCCACCAAAGGGCTCAAATTAGGGTTCCACTTCTCAAATGAAATATTACACCTTCTAGGGTCTCAACATACCCCAATCAACAAGATTCAATAGGTTTCACAAACCAATTTGATTGATTCTTGATAACTCCTCTTGACTAGGCCTAATCCTAGTAGCCTTGTTCAGCAACTAAACTGTACTTTCCTCCAAACTTTCTCAAATCACTTCCAAACCTAATGACTGATCTAGATACCCTTTATTGAGTTCTATAACATACCTCAAATTCACCTACTATTGTTTTGGACCGAATGTGACTATCCTAACACCCTCTTGCCTTCCTACAAGGCCTAAATTGCCCATTTTACAAAGAAACCCTATGACAAACTTGTCATATCCACTCCAAACCTTGAAATAATCTTAGGAAAGGATTACAAACAAAGGATTTTCAAGGTTTCAACCTATGGTTTGCTCATTTAAGGTTTGAAATACAAAACCCTCATTTCTAGGGCCTAAAACCTAGGGCTTCCTAGTTCTCCCACTTCCAATCACTTCCAAACCTCATTAAAAGGTCTAACACCATATCCATGATCATATTAGATAGTATCAAACATAAAAACTCCTCCTTGTTAAGACGGATCTCTGGCTGCTATAACCATGCCACCATTTCAATGCTCTTCCACATGCAAACTTTGACTTTAAATGGTGATCACCTTCCAGTTTGTACTCCTCCTACCTTGAAAAGGTTAAAGAAACATAGTATACATGTTAGAAAGGACCTATCCCATGAGAACCAGGGTCTTACATTAATGGGAAGGCCCAAAGATGCATTGTCACCTCTCAAAACACACAGAACAGTCTGCTATTTTTTATAACAGTCAATATAAACAGAAGCAAAACCCACTTCAGAACCTCCTCAAAGCATAGAATGAGATCTATTATTGTTATATGAGGTCCTAAGACATTTTCCAAGACTCAACAATCAAAAAAACTAACAGAAACAAGAAGGAAATGTAAGAAAAACTATACTTTACTGTTGTTTTCAGCCTGTCGTACAACCCAGGCCTTCAAAAATGCTTATTCCGTACATCTCATGCCTTGAACAGGCTTATATAACCTCTCCCTAACTTCTACAACCAATTCCCATCAGTTAGGGATGGTTAAACTTTCAAAAACTAATCAAAAAGGCTTTTCCCGCCTAAATGCATAATTCAGAAATTTGAATTTTTAATGAACTCCTACCTTATTTTAATGAACTCCCACCTTATTAATCCATCATGTTTGATTTTCTTAGGTTCATTAAACCTTGTTGTTGACCTTAGACACCTATATTTGACTCTAGGGGCACTATTGGCCCAACTTACATCATTTTTGGTCCTAGGGTCCTTACTAGGACCCTCAGGACATTTGATCATTACATCATTTTGTTCATTGCAACATGTCATAATTGGTTTTAGGATGTTCCATTTGACTTGATGGACTCCATGGACTTCTCCTATGATCATTTGTGTCTTCTTACTCCAAGATGTTCTATTAGGTGCTCCTGCACCAAAACCCAACACTTCCACTCTCATTTATGTCAACAAGTTTCTTCTTCTACTTAATGCATCAATAACTTTGTTTGATTTTCCACCCCTATGCTTCAACACAAAAGTGTAACTCTGCATGAACTCTAGCCATCTCATGTCTCTGATTCAACTAACCTTGACTATTTAAATACTATAAAGCTTGATGATCTATATATAGTACAAACTCCTTAGGCAACAAGTAATGTCTCCACTTCTTCAAGGCTTGAATTATGGCATATAACTCTTGATCATAAACTGAATATCTTCTCCTTGCATCATTCAACTTCTCACTAAAATATGCTACAAGTCTACCTTCTTGACTTAATACTGCTCCAATTGCATTTCCACTTGCATCACAATCAACTTGAAATACCTTGTTAAAATCCAGTAACGCCAACATAGGTTTCTCTGTCACTTTCTGCTTCAACAATTCAAAACTTTTATCTACTCTACATGTCCACTTAAAGTCTTTCCTGTCACCTCTCATTGTCTCTATCATATGGTTACATACTGAACTAAAATTTCTAATGAACTTCCATTAGAAACTAGCCAATCCATGAAATGATCTAACCTCTCCAATGCTCTCCGGTGTAGGTCATTCAACAATTGCTCTTACTTTCTCAGGGTCCATCTTCAATCCTTTCGCAGAAGTCACAAATCCCAAATATGCTAATTCTTCCTTCATGAAACTACACTTCTTGATGTTTATTAGCAATTTCTCCTCTCTCAGTCTCTATAAAACTTGTCTCAGGTGTTGCAAATGTTCTTTTGTCTTACTGAAAATTAGAATGTGATCCAAATATACAATAACAAACTTACCCAAGAATCTCTTCAGAACTTCATTCATCAATCTCATGAAAGTACTAGATGCATTTTTCAATCCAAAAGGCATCACTAACCACTCATACAATCCTTCATTTGTCTTAAAAGTAGTCTTCCATTCATCACCTTCTTTGATTCTAATCTGATGCTATCCACTCTTCAAGTCTATCTTTGTGAAATATCTTGCTCCACTCAAGCAATCCATGATATCATCCATCCTAGGTAAAGGAAATCTATACTTAACTGTGATCTTGTTTATTGCTCTAGAGTCAGTACACATTCTCCATTCTCCATCTTTCGTAGGTGCTTATACTATAGGTACTGCACAAGGACTCAAACTTTCTCTGATCAAACTATATCTGTTTATTCAATTCTTCATTTTCTATTGGTGTCATTCTGTGTGCTGCTTTGTTAGGCAAACTTGCTCCTGGTATAAGATCCATGTGATGACTGATACTCCGTATAAGTGGCAATCCTTTAGGTACATTATCTGATATGATGTCTTCATACTTTGTCAACAACTCCTTTATCTCCTCTGGTTGTGATTCTTCAGTCTCCTTCTTCAATGTTTCAGGCTTCTTAGGAATCAAAGCATAACACATATTCTCATGTCTCGGACCATCTAGAAATTATCTTCTATCTACCAAACAGATTCTAGAATTCCCACATACTTCACTCTTAGGATCATCTTCTAAAGGAATCAAAGTAATTCTCTTTCCATTTTCTATTATAGTGTATGTATTCTTTCTTCCATCATGTATAGCTTTTCTATCATACTGCTAAGGTCTACCCAACAAGATATGACATACATCCATAGGCATAATATCACACAAGACTTCATCATGATAAGATCTAATATGAAATTTCACCAAACATTGTTCACTCACCAGTACCTTATGATCATCCTGAATCCATGCTATCTGATAGGGCTTAGAGTGTTTCAATCTTTCCAACTTCAGCTTAGTCACCATCTCCTCTGAAACTAGGTTATCTAAACTACCACTATCAATCACAACTTTACAACACTTACCTCCTGATTTGCATCTTGTTTTGAACAAAATTTTCCTCTGCGGTGGTTCCTCATTTGCTTCAACTTGAAATAGTGCTCTTCTCTTCACAAGTGATTCTCCTTTCTCCAGCTTACCAACAGAACTCGACGATCCAACAGGTTCTTCTTCAACATAGGTTGCTCTTCCACTGTTCTCTGTCTTCTTACTTGTACTACCCTGATTACATTCAAATTCTCTATGTCCTTTCCCTCCACACTTGAAATAAGTGCCTCTGAATGTTCTCTTATCAAATCCTCTTTCCTCTCTTCTATATCCTTCATTCTGGTTTGCACCAGGGTTTCCTCTCCTGTAAAAATTTATGTTATCTCTCTGGTAAACATTATTATCTCTGTCCTCCTTCCTGAATGTGTTGTCAAACTTGTTCTTCTCTGAATGTGATCTATCTCCTCTGAAAAATATTCTACCTCTCTGAAATTTACCTCCCCTACCTTTCTGTCTCAGATCTTGTCTTTTATTCATCTTCTCTTCAACTTTCAGGGTAAACTAATATGCTTCTTCCAAAGATGTAATCCTTACCAAACTTAGTTCTTCTTGAATGATCAATCTCAGTCCATGGATGTATCTAGCCACTTTCTCCTTACTTGCTTCACTATGTCCTATCCTTATAATCATCTTATGAAATTCTTCAGTGTACTCCTTCATAGATTTCTCCTTTTGTCTCAGGTTTTGCAATCTTTTCAATAGCTCCAACTCATAGTCAGTGAGTATGAATTGATTCTTCAATTTTGTCACCATCCTATCCCACTTTGTAATCTTTTCTTTTCCTCTTCTATTTCTTTCCAATTGTACTTCTTTCCACCATATAGAAGCGTGTCCTTTCAATTTTGTTTTTGTAAATTTCACCTTCTCTGGATCTTCAATCTCTTCATACTCAAAGTATTCTTTCATGTCATTTATCTAGTCAATCAACTCTTCAGGGTTCAAATTACTAGTATAATTCAACACATCAACTCTAGATCTTTTTCCAATCTTTGAAATAGCTCACATCTTTACTTGATTTGATTCTTCTTCTTCGTCACCTCCTAGGGTTTCGTTAGTTTGTTCAATGGATTGAAATTCTTCTTCATCATCACTTTCAACATTAGGTCTCGGTGTCAACCCTCTTCATCTATCTTCTTCAATAGCATGCAAATGAATTCACCTTGTTTTCATCATCTCCATCATCTCATCCATTCTACCAACCATTTTTCCAGCAAGAACTCTCCTCGGCGGCATTCTTCCTAGGATCAAGTGCAAACTACCTCAAATTTAGCGATCAGGCTACAAGGTGACAACTACCTCACAATCAATAATCGATTGTGACACAAGTAACTTCCCTCAGTTCAATGGTCTATCCACAACAAGATCTTACCAAATTCCCTCACCAACTTCACTCAACTAGCTCCCAAAGATTTGAACTTTCTCTCTGATACCACTTGGTGCAGTCACGGTAGGAGGGTTCACAGAATGAACTGTCCAGGCCATGCAGCAAGAGTAAACACAATAGAAACAACTCAAAGATATGAAACAAACATAGATTCACTCATGCAGTACATCATAGAATTCAAATACAATCTGGCCAGCATCATGCAGGCTTACAAGTAGGGCTTAAAGGCCTGATTACAGAATATCAGAATATGCGCAAGATATAGCTTTGAAGCTCCTTCACGCTAAATCTAAACTAAGGATTATGAATCAATCACTAACTACTTGCCTAGGGATCTATTACTTCCTTATATATCATCTCTGGTACAAACAATTCCTCCACGTCGGCTAAGGAAGGTCATAAACTCCAATGAAGAGCTGTAACGTGTGTACATGGATAGGTTGGACCTAAACACATAGAACACATTTGCAAATGAATGGAATGACGTGCGAATCTCAGGAAAGGTTAGCCACAAACCAAAGATCATTGAATGATGTGTCATTAAGCTCCACAAGTTGAGGAATGCTCTGCAAGCCTTCTCCTTTAGTTGATTATCATAGATTGTCGGGATGCTCTGTTTTGAGAAAATAGTGTATCTTGTAATAACGATATCTTTCCGATGCTTAATCCAAATGCTCTGAATTCTTGAAATGATGTATATGAATGAATCTAGATGTTAAGTCCAGCTCTGGAAGATGTGAAATGCAACTATGGCAGAATGCAGACCAAAATACAGAAACTACTACTGACTAAACTGCCTGAACTGAACTAGAAAATGAAAACAAATTGAACTGCAAACAAACTGAAATACAAATATTTTTGGTTGATGCAAGATTTCTCTTGAACCAGGGATGCTCCTGCATCATTATATTAGTGATAGAATTTTTTGTATGTGATTCATGTTGAATCTACTTACATAACTTGTATATATTTGTTTGTAGTTTTCTCTATTTTGGAGAGGGTCTTTCTCCCACTGGGTTTTTCCCCTTTACTCCTTTTATGAGAGTTTCTTGTTTATAAATTGATTCCTAATTAGGCCTTGTTGTTGGGATCCATCTTTATCATTCCTTTTAGCTTGTGTATAACCTCCCTAAGTTTCACATATCGGGGGGTGTTGGTTTAAAATTATATTTACACCTTTATCATAATTTTATTAGGTAGGATTAATTAGAATTTTATTTCCTTTTATGAGCTTCTTATCCTTGTGACTTGTATCACAAGATAATATTTATTTTCTATCTTTTTATCTTGGTCTATTATTGGCAAATGTGGATGTATACTCCTTTTGTATTATTCTTTTATGAATAATGAATTCATTGCATTAGTATTTTGGCATGTCTTTTCCTCTAGTTTCTTGCTGTTGTGTGCAAGATCTCTTTTGTAGAAAAGTTACTACAGGTGATCATAAATCTATCATGTTGTTCTCGCAATAATGATGTGTTCACTATAATATCTGATAGCTGTTCTTGGATGTCCATTATTACTCTAGTAATGGTTTCATTAGTATTCATATGTTACATTAGTAGTCATTGTTTGGCATTACTTTGTAGTATATATCCCATTTCAAATTGTTGAATTGGATATATCTAAGAGAAGTCTACTATGGCCTAGAAAATGTAGTCATGAGAAATATTGGTTCCAAAGTGAAGTCTATGTGTTGTAATTTTTTCTATTTTACAATAAATTCCTTGATTTTGTTCATGGGTTCAAAATATTGGGATGATAGAAACATTATTAATACTTGGCCTACAAGAGAATGTTCCCCACTAGTTTTTTGTAAAAATTATTTTCTTTTCTCCTTTTTCATTTCCTTTCCCTTCACTTGATCAAGTTCACTATCTTGTGATGTCTCTTATTATGAATGCTCATTTTTCCACTTCTCTCCTATTTTGTTTCATCATCTTGTAATGTCTCTTGGGAGATTTGTTTCTCTCTTTATACCTCTTGTTCTTTTGTTCTTGCCTCTTCACCAGTGATAGTTCCTAATATCATTTGATGTATATTTATATTATCTTCCCTTTGTGCATTATCTATATGTCCTTGACTAAGGTTTCCACATTACTCCCAATTGTACCATAATCTATTTTTTTCTTGTTCACTTAGTCTTTCTTTCTCTAGTACAACTTTTTCTATTAATAGAAGGTCATAGACCTTCTTGGTGGCCTCCATGGTTTCACTTCTTACTATTTCCTTGGTATCTATTGTTTGAGATAAGAGAGTGTTTACTCTTTGTTTAGACATTAGTTTTGTGTTCTATAAATGTTTTAGCTATGATGTACTATTAGGGGACTTCTTTCATTCTTTCAGTATTTTCTCCACAGCCTCCTTTCAAATATTTTCCTCTAGTTGTGTTTCTTATTCCCTCTTTTTTTATGGCATGTACAAATTTCCAACATAGCTTGGGGAATAATTCCTTTATTCTCTATTGATTTTTTTATGTATGGTTTTGCTACCTCCAATGGCTTACCTAGTGTAAAAATCAATCTATATAATCCATGTGCATCCAATATTTATGTACTTTCTCTTTAGGGCTTGCTATATTTTTCATTTTTAGGTTCTTTCTCCTTTTTTTTTTGTTTTTTTCTAACTGAGACCTTATGATTATTGATGGTGTTTTATTCTTTATGGTGGTTTTCCATCTATTATTTCATTCTTCTCTTAATCTTCTTCTAGTGTTTATATAAATGTTATCTTTTCTTTATATTTTTATCTTTCTTTTGTTTGTGACAATCCCCTTCTCAGTTCTTCTTCTCCATGCTCCTTTATAAGAGGGCTTCTATTGATACTCTAGTGGGTGAGTCCACCCTTCCTTCTCCTTATTTCTCCATTTCTAGTGAGGTGCTAGGGAATTTCCTCCTGGCACCATATTGTAAAGATTTCTTCTCTAGTTCTACTTTTCCAAGGGTTTGGTGTGTTTTACAATCCCTTATCTAAAACCTTGGGGATCCAGTCTTTATCCTCTAAGACTGACACACTTGTTTTCCATTTTTTATTCAACTAGTGGTGAGTCTAAAATCTTTGTTACTATAGGGGTTGTGGATCCTTCTTGATGTCGCACTTCTAATGTAGGTTCTCCTTGTTTCTCTTGACATGTTCTTTCACCTCATGTTTTCTCTTTTTGTCCATAAACTCCTTATATATCCCAAATCTATCCACTTTGGGGTCCTTAATTAGATCCACCAATACACTTGTGTTCACTTCTAACAAATCTTTTGTTAATTTGTAGGGAAGCCTTCACACCCATTATTTCCTTATCTCTACTGGCTCCATATAGAGGAATTGATGTATATGGTGAATGTGATCTCGTTCTACTACTTTTACAATATGTCATATGAGATACAATCTCTAGTTTGCATCTCTATCTAAGATTTTTTAAAGAACCCCTAATATACATCCCTATATGTACTTGCATGTTGAAAACTTTAAATTTGTGCCTTTATTTGAGATGCAATAGTTTTCTCATTAGACATAGAATATCCTATAAAAGATAGAAACTTTTGTATGAAATAATATGCAAGATATATGATAAGAGAACCATACCTAAATATATACTATATTTTATTTATTTAGTCCAAGTTCTCTAAAATTTGGTCCCTTAATACTTTTCATATATCATTTTTTTTCTCATTCATGACCATTTCATAGGCAATGAGAATGGAGGTGTTGGTAGCTGAGCTCTCTATTGACCTATAGTATATCTTGTAAGTGATACCCATGGTGACATACCACACAACAAGGTTTGTTATATATTTTACCACCAAGTTATGCCCATCCATGATTGTACTAGTTATCTTTGTGACCTACTCATTCTTCACCTTCTTTTTTGTTGGGATTTCATCTTTGTCACAAAGTCCAATGACTACTCTAATAGTGTGCTTCATGACCTACTATGGGTGGTCAAGATAGATAAAATATAAGTGGATATGATTCATGGTAATCCTCACAATGTGTATTCTTCATAAAAATTGGGTAAATCCTCACATGTCTAGTTTTACCTCTTTAACCCTCTAGAATTGTTCTAAATATTATCATAGCCCTATGGTCTTGTTTATCCTTTTAAGAGGTAATCATGTCTCTTCAGATTTGTCATGGTTTATCTCTATCAAGGTTGTATGTATGTATTTTTGGAGGTCTTATACATAAATCACATCTAATTTATTGTATTTTTATTGAGGATTATCCTTTTCATCTACTAATTTTGGTGCATTCATTTATCTAACTTAAAAACAGTTTTCTCTCCTTCTTGTCAATACAACCCTAGTTCTTCAATTCCACCATCATTTGGATCCCATTCTCTTAGTATAGGTCTCCTCAACCAATATTCTACCTTATCACTCTGCCATAGTTCTACAACACTAACTTCTCAACCTTCTCTCTTATCTACAAATACTAACTTCCAACTAATTATGGCATGGTTGGATGGTTTTGTCCTTGTTCACACTTTATATTTTCAACACTCCTTACTTCCCCAATCACACAACTCATGATGAAGGGGGTAAATCACAAAACATACAAAAACAAAAATAGCACATAGAAAATAGAATGAAATTTTATTGATATGGGCAAAACATTACATTACAGTTCTAATCTCAAATACAATTAGAGGATGAATTCTCTATAGGCTTCATCACATTACAGCTTCCTATCTCAAGACTCTAGAATCTTCAGCCTTCTGTAACCCCAAATCAGCTAGAGTTTCTATTTTCCCGCCTCTTCTTGACTCTACACTTTCCCCCTTAACTCTACTGCTGCCCCAGGTTCCCAAAAATAGCCATTTTGGCGGTGTCCAACAAAAATTTTGAAATTTACAACTCCCTCCAAAAGTAGGTCAACTTTTAGGAAGCATAACTTTTGATCTGGGTGTCTGATTAACAAACCATTTTAAGCATCGAAAAACTCGCGAAGTGAACTATCACACTGAAAATTCACAAATGGATTTCCATCAACTTTTAGGGACATTATGGGATGTTTTAGTGCCTCATATCTAATTTCAAAAAATTTATGGGTTTTTCAGAAAACAGAAACCTTAATATCTTTTAGCTCACACAAGATCTTTACCTGATTCCTTTGCCAAAGGTCTTATATTTCATTTACAAAGCTTCCTGTAAATTTTTGCTTCCATCCATGCCCAAATGTAAACTTTCCAAAAATAGTAGTTTGGAAAAACTGAAATTCCTACATCATTATTCAAGTGATTATGGAACCAGAAATACTAATTATGGAAAGAAATAAAAATAACTTCAATGATTTTTAATCAACATCTTTTTGGGTGATGCAAGATTTCCCTTACACCATTGGATTCTCCTGCATCAGACACCCAGGGTAATTTGAGAAGTGACTCTATCAGGCCTCAGGTGTTTGTTTGAGGAAAACCCAAATGGTCAACCTCTACCTTAGACAACCAAGAAGAATCTTCAACAGACCTTTCTTTCCATTTCACTAGATATTCTTTATATTGCTTGTTCTGAGTACTTCTTCCCACATGGCTATCCAAGATCTCTTCTATCTCCTCCATTGAAGTAGATGCCAGAATACTCCACTATTTTTCTATTGGTCCATCCTTTGTGCCACCTTCATGATATTCTATTAAATCAGCAATGTTGAACATAGGTGAAATGTTGGTCATGCTTGGCAACTCTACCTCATATGCATTTCCTGAATCATGCTTCTTCAGGATTTTGTATGGTCCAAATTTCTTCATTTTTAGTTTATTATATGTTCTAATTGGGAACCTTTCTTTTCTCAAGTAAACCATGACTTCATTTCCTACCTGGAACTCCTTATATCTCCTCTTCTGATCTGTCTTAGCCTTGTACTGAATATTCATCTTATTAATGTGCTTTCTCACCTCTTCATGCAAATGCTTCAGGTGTTCTACACAGTCTTCGGATTCAACACTTGTCTTTTCTCCTTTCTCCATCTTCCTTAACTCTAAAGCATTTCTTGGACTATTCCCATATATAATCTAGAATGGCAATTTACCAGTACTCCTATTGACAGAATTGTTGTAAGCAAATTCTGCCTGTGGTAAAATCAAATCCCATCCCTTGGGCTTATCTCCTACTAAGCATCGTAGTAGGTTACCCAAACTCCTAATCACCACTTCCATCTGTCCATTAGTTTGTGGATGCTATGCAAAACTGAACTTCAAATCTGTCTTCAACTTCTTCCATAATGACATCTAGAAATAACCAACAAACTTGGTATCTTGATCTAAAACTATGCTCTTTGGCAAACCGTGTAATCTCACCACCTCCCTAAAAAATAACTCAACAATATGAACATCATTAGTCTTCTTAGAAGGAATAAAATGTGTCATCTTCGAGAATCTATCCACCACCACAAAAATGGAATCATGGCCTCTTTGTTTCCTTGGTAAACCAAGAACAAAATCCATACTAATATCATCACATGGCTTCTCTAGTACAGCTAAGGGCTGATATAGTCCTGTATTCTGAATTCCTCCTTTTGCCATCTGACACACTCTACATGAATTTATTCACATCCTGCTACAATTGTGGCCAATAATAATTCTCACCAACAATAGCAATGGTCTTATCTTGACCAAATGTCTAGCTAATCCCCCACTATGCTTCTCCTTAATCAAGTTCTCTCATGGAACTCCTCAGAATGCACAACTGGCTTCCCCTAAACAACATGCCATCTTGGATTATGAAATCCAACCATTTTCTCCTATCCAAAGTAAAAGGTTTTGAACAAGCTTTCCAAGCCTCTACAAAATCTGGATCTTCAAGATACAAACTTTTGAGCTCATCAAACCCAACAACCTCTACCTTCATTTCTATCAAAAAATTTTGCCTTCTACTCAAGGCATCTACAACTCTATTGGGCTTCCCACTCCTGTGCTTCAAAACAAAAGTATAGTTGTGCAAAAACTCAACCAACATCCTAAAAACTTCCCAAACCATGAAAAGATCACAAACAGAATAATGTCTCCATTTCTTCAAAGCCTAAACTGTTGTATAAAACTCCTGGTCATAAACAAAATACTCTTTCTTGGCATCATTAAGCTTCTCACTAAAATAGGCAATGGGCTTACCTTCTTGACTCAAAATAGCTCCTATAGCACTACCACTAGCATCACAATCTACCTAAAATACCTTATTGAAATCAAGAAGTGCCAAAACAGGTTCCTCTATAATTTTTTTCTTCAATGTATCAAAACTCTTGGCTGCTCCTGTAGTACATCTGAACTCTTTTCTATCCCCTCTCATTGTCTCATTTACGGGTGCACAAATGCTACTAAAATTCCTGATAAATTTTCTATAAAAACTTGTCAAACCATGAAACTATTGTACCTCTGTAGCATTCCTTGGCATAGGCCATTCAATGATAGCACTTACGTTTTCTGGGTCCATCTTAAGACCTTCCTCTAAGACAACAAATCCTAGGTACACCAACTCCTTTGCAAAACTACATTTCTTCAGATTAATCAACAACTTCTCCTCCCTCATCTTCTCTAGAACTCTTCTGATATGCATTGGTTGCTCGTCCCAAGTCTTACTGAAAATCAAAATATCATCCAAATAAACAATAACAAACTTCCCAAAAATTTGTTCAATAACTCATTCATGAGCCGCATGATTGTGCTCAGTGCATTGGTTAGCCCAAATGGCATGACTAACCACTCATACTAACTTTTCTTTGTCTTAAAGGTTGTCTTCCATTCATCTCCTTCTCTAATTTAGATCTGGTGATACCCACTCTTCAGGTCAATCTTTGTGAAGTACTTGGCTCCACTCAAACAATCCATTATGGCATCCTTCTTAGCAATGGAAATCTATACTTGATCATGATCTTGTTGATGGCTCAAGAGTCTGTACACATCCTCCACTCTCCATCTTTCTTCAGTGCTAGTACTACAGGTACCACACATGGACTTAGGCTCTCCCTTATCAGTCCCTTCCTCAACAACTCCTAAACTTGTCTATTCAACTCTTCATTCTCTACAGGAGTCATTCTGTGGACTATCTTATTTGACAAACTGGCTCCTGGTATCAAATCCATTTGATGACTTATCTTCCTCACTGGTGGTAAACCTTCTAGTACATTATTAGAGACAATATCCTAAAATTCTTCCAACATATCTTAGACTTCTGCAGGTACCTCTTCACATTTCTCTTGATCGATCTTAGGAATCAATGCAAAACAGTGACGCTCATGCTTCATGCCCTCCAAAAATTTCCTACCATCTACCAAGCAAATTCTGGTAGTACTACATACCTTTTCTTCCACCTCCTTAAAGGGCTTCAACTTATGATGAACTCCATCCTTTGTTAGGGAATATGTGTTTGCACAGCCATCATGAACAGCACACTTATCATACTACCATGGCCTCCCCAATAGCATATGACATGCATCCATCGATATGATATCACACAACACCTCATCATGGTAGTCCCCAATCTTGAACTTCACTAAAAATTGTTCATGACCAAAGCTCTATGGTCCTTCTGCAACCATGCAATCCGATATGGATCTGAATGTTTTCTTCTTTTCAACTTCAACTCGTCAACCATCTCCTCTAAAACAAGATTGTTAGTGCTTCCACTGTCAATAATAATATCACAACACGTACCTTCACATTTGCACCTTCTGTGGAATAAACTCTTCCTCTAATTTGGTTCTTTCTCCTCATTCAACAAGGTTCTTCTAACAACTAGGGTTTCTCCCCTTTCAGTATCTTTAGAAAACTCAGACTGCACATCTTCATCTACATGTGCAACTCATGCATTACCTTCAGGTCTTGTGTTTTTCCTTCCTTGATGTTGCATACACTTGTATGCTCGATGCCCTTCTTCTCCACATTGGAAATAGGTTCCTCTGAAACCTCCACTTCTAGGTCCTTGTCTAGGTCAGCCTCTTCCTCTTTTCTCACCATTGTTCTAGTCATGAGGGCGGTAGGCATTATCGCCTCTCTGATTTTGACTGGTGCTAGTTTCTTCACTTTTCTTTTGATCTTCATTTCAACCTCCATAGGATCTTCCGCCAGTCCTTCCGCCTTGACCTCTTCCCCTTTGCTTGCTTTTGAATATTTTATTCATCTTCTCTTCCACCTTAAGGGAAAACTGGTATGCATCTTCTATGATGGTCATTCTGCCCAGACTTAGTTCCTCTTGAATACTTGGCCTCAACCAATTAATGTAATGGGCTACCTGTTGGCAAGAGACACTATATGGATTCATGGTTGTTGTCATTGATGGCAACAAAGGTCATCCCACATATCCGCAAGTCATGATGTGTCTCTACCGGAAGTCAGAATAAAGAATGTTGTGGTCCGGTGAAGAAGAACAGAGCATGTGGCAAGGTCCGACAGATTGGTCCGGATCTCTCAGAGGAAGTGTCTTGGTGCAGTGCAGATTTGGGAAAGTCAAGAGGACTACCTTGAGTGGTATATTCCAAGGATTTAGCCTCCGGTGATGGACAAGGAAAAAGATATGAATGGTTGAGTACCGGATTCCTGAGAGACAGTGAAAACAGAGGAAGAACTGACTGGCAGAGTATCAGACTGCTTTCCGGATGTGTTACTGTTGATAACAGAGGTTGTGAAGGCATGAATCATGTTTGGCCGACATGATTAATGATATCTACAAGTATATGCTTGATCCGCATTGCTTGGTGAGGAAGGATTCAGCCGACAGAATGAGAGTTTGTAAGAAACTAGACTGTTCCGGATGCCGACTAGAAAAGTGATGAAATTACTTATGCGGATATATATATAGAGGATGGATTTAGTTGTGAAGTGTGTGATTGTGTGAAGATATATGCGAATAAGTCCAGAACAGAGCAGAGGTAGCAAAAAGGATCCGGTATGTGAAAGATAGCAGAATAAAGAACAGAGGAAAGATGAAGTGCAGCAGATCAGTGTACTGAGCCTAATCGGAACTGAACTCCAGCATATGCAGATGCTTCCAATCAGTTCAAGACTGTGATTCTCATCACTTTGTAGACAGTGTGTCTTCTTGTAGGCAGTGGGCCTCTTGTGAGCAGTGTGCTCGGGCAGTGAGCCCTAATTGGCAAGTGCCATTTTTGTAATTTCCTATTCTTCTAACAGAGAATAATTTTGGGTTAATCACCCCGTGGTTTTCTCCCTTAACAGGGTTTCCACGTCAAAAATACTGTGTCATGTGTTTCTTATTTCATGATTAATGTTTTTGTGTTTGATTCTATGCTGCATCAATTAAAAGGAAAGTTCAATAAGGGAAATAATTAGGATAACTGATTCACCCCCCCCCTCTCAGTTATCAACAATTGGTATCAGAGCTAAGTTCCTCCTAATAGAGCCTAACAGCTTGAGGAAGATCTGGGATTTCAAATGGATGCATATGGTTTAAGGGAGCAACTCAAGACTGCTCTTGAGGATCTTGAACAGTCAAATTCTGAAGTCAGTGAATTAAAGGAAAGACTCAAACAGGCTGATGAATTCATGAGAGAATTAAAAGACAAATTAAGTCTCTCTATGAAAAAGAGAAAGGAGCTGCTTCAACAGTTGGCAAGACAAAGTGAAGAAAGCAATACAAATGAAGAATTGACTGAGCAAACCAAGTTATGTGAAAAGTTATCAAAAGAAGTCATTATGTTAAGACATGAAATGGAATCAGGAACTATAAAGTTTACTCAAGAGATTGAAGAAAAAAGAAAGGCTGAAGACAATCTAAGACAATCTCTTAAAGAAAAATCAGAAGAATGCCACCAGATGGACAGGATTATCAGACATCTTGAATCTGATCTTGAAGATGCCAAAGATAATGAAGGAAAACTTGAGGATCAAATTGCCTCTCTCAAAAGAGACCTTCAAACAGCAAATGAATATAAAGAGAAATTCAAGATAAGTTCTACTCAACTTGAAGTTCTTCTTGGAAGTCAAAAGAGGACAGATGACAAGTATGGTTTGGGATATGAGAAAGGAGAAAGCTCCGGATCCGGTCAGAAGAATCTTGGATCAGAAAATCCAAGGAGCAGGCCTAGAAGACCTCCGGTAAGACAGCCAAATGCTCAAAGATATCCATCCTTCAATGGATACTGCCACAGCTGCAACCACTTTGGTCACAAAGCTGATCAGTGCAGAATGAGAATGAATCAGATTAATTCATCCTTCTCCGGACAGTGCTTCAACTGCAAAAGGTATGGACACAAATCCCATGAATGCAGAATTATGCAAGTAAACAAATCATTCAAAGGTAGATGCTTCACATGCAATAGAGTAGGTCATATGGCTAATCAATGCAGATCAAGAGGATATCAGTCAAATATGCAAAGAAATGTTATTTGCCAAATCTGTAATAGGTCCGGTCATAATGCTAAAGTCTGCAGAAACAAGAATCAGGACAAAAGAGGTCCGGTGTATAATCAGAATCAAGACAAGGGTAAACAAAAGATGAATGCGGATGAGGTTAGGAATCAGATGAGCAAGATTTGGGTGAAGAAAAGTTCAGAGAATGTAGAGGTTGGATCCGCACCAGACTCTGGTGCTGATATTTCTTCCAGAAATTAAAAAGTGAGCTCAGGCTCAGGGGGAGACTCAAAGAAAATCTTGTTCCCCCAGCCAAACAAGTGGTGCCGGATGTGGCACAAGATGCGGATCAAAGGGTTTGTAGATATGAGTCTTGAGATACTTCAGTCAAGTTTTCAGAGGTCCGCATGGAGTTATGAAGAAGCTGTGATCGATCAAATAAGACCTGTTCAGGGAGATGCTCCGGTATGATAAAGGATTACAAAAAGGTCCGGAAAGATCCAGAAATGCACTATCTTGTTCTGCGGATTGGACAGAGTGTTTGGGATGTTCTTGTAATATGTTACCTCGATTTATTCATGATTGAAAGATCCGGATGATATCCACAGATCAGGACTAATCCGGGATACTCCAAGCTATCCAGACAAGGCAAACCGGAATGATGTAGGTGAAGCATTTATTGCAGACAGATATTAGGGTTCGCGGAGCAATTTAAGGGATTTCTCAAAGGTCATTTGCTCATTCTGCACTCGAGAAGAAGCGAAAAGTGGAGCTCTGCAACAAGGTTCATCAAGCACACCAAGGATCTCCTGCCGAAGTTATTGCATAAAGAAATCAATCCAACCACTCCGTGCAAACTGAAGGCGCATAAGGTATTCTCCGTTTTTCATTACCTCACTGCAAATCTTTGAAGAATGGCTACTCCAAACATAGTTAAGATCTCTGATAGACCTCGCCCCTCATTCAAGAAACATCCCTACAAATCATTGGAGGTAGATCCACTAGGAGCCTTCTCTAGTGTTCCTCACGGAGTTTTACATACCGAAGACATTAGGGTTTACATACATGCAAGCATTGAGGAATTTGGGGAATTCAAGTTAAGAGACCTCTATCACAAGCAACTGATAGACAATGCTTTTGAGCTTAAACCAGAGTATAAGGATATCCAGAAGAAACAATTTGAGCAATTTATTCATTTCCCCTGCTTTGAAGAAGATGAATGGGTCCGGTATGTACTGAGCAGGATGCATGACAACTTTCTATGGCTAGATAGACCCTGCAAGATCACAAAAGAGGCAATTAGAGCAGTAACTGGTCTATACTCTTCCGGAGGGGTACCTATCCTCAAATTTGTCAAGAACAACATTGTAACTGAGGCCACCGGATCAAAATTTGATAAGAGGCAATGACCATTGAAGATATTTCGGATCTGGATATCAAATATGCATCAATGATAATAGGATACAAGATCTATCACTCCAGCAGGGAGAATTCTGTATCCGGAACTGCAGTATACACTGCCTATGAAATGCTAAGAAAGAATGCAGAATATGATCTCTGCGAACTACTGCTAAGCCAATTAATGGAAAATATACAGAAAATCAAGAAGGATAAGAAGAATTCCTTTAAGTATGGTACTCTTATTGTATGTCTATTCTTCTACTTCATGAATGAGCTACCCGGATCAAGTGGATGGGTATGGCAGAATGACAAACCTGTTGCAGTCCAGATAAGAGACTATTTGCATGGACTTGGGGATGCAAAAGCAAGAAATTCAGCTCTATGGGGATACTTCAAAAACTTTCAGAGCATGATGCAAGCAAGAGAGAGAATTCCCCAGTCTCTTGTTGAAAAATACAAAGACTCAGTGTGCTTTATGGTTGACACTGATCAGTGCCTAATGGAGGCAGTAGAGCCAAGGACTGTCTGGATCATGCCCATGGGGTATGAAGTGGATGAACAGATAGTGGAGCTGCATGTTCAACACATGCTAAGTCAGCCCAAAGATCCTAAGGCAGAAAGGTTTGGAACCTTAGAGGAGCTGAGTGTAAAAATACATGTAGAACTCAGGGAACCTGAGATTAAAAGAAAGGTGAGAAAAGAAGTAGAGCACATTGCTCAAAGCCTAGGCATCTCAAAGGAGGCACTTGATGCCAGCTGGGAAAAGAGGAGGAAGGCCGAGGAAGAAGAGAAAAGTAAAGAAAGTGCTCCGGTTGAAGCTCCCACCCGGACCAGATCATCAAAGAGATCTGCACCTCCCACAACCAAAAGTTCAAAACCGGAAGTTCAGGCATCCGGTAAGAGATCCAAGACAAAAGCCACAAGGGCTTATGGAAGCCAAAAGGATGAAGAGGAAACAGAATCAGATGAGGGAGTAAGAGAAATAAAGAAACAGAAGAAGAAAGGATCCGGTAAGCCCTCCACAGGCCAAGACAAGGACGAAATGGCAGAGGTATCTGTTGAAAAGCCCACTCTGTCTCTAGAGAGCATAATCAAGTCGGTCACGGTGGATGGAAACCTTCAACCAATGACTGAATCTTATGATGACTTCAGTGAGGCCGACCAAAAGACTCTGCAGGAGGCCACAGTTAAATATCTTAACATATATAATAAGGCTTTCATTGAAATAATATCTCTTATTCCTAAAAGCCTAGAAAAGGAATTGGAAGTAAGAAAGAATAATGCTCATGCTAAAGATCTTGAGATCCGGGAGCAGATAGCTATTCAGCTATATCCTCAAATTGATCCCAAGACAATGAACATTATCTTCAAGGACTGCAAAGATGAGTTCAGAAGCAAAGCCAGGATGAATCAACTCATGCTTGGTGAGACTGACAAAGTGGCCCAAGAAACAGAAGAGATCCTCCGGAAGGCCTTCAAAAGGTTCAATCTTCCTGTTGTAGAGGACTTAGGTGCAGAAACAGCTGCTGATTTGGAATCTTCTGTTCCGGAAGAAGTGAGCCCTGAACAGACAAATATCTCTCCTCCGGTTTCCCCTACAGTCTCTGGATCCAAAGAAGAAGAGCAATTACAGGAGAAGGAAGCAATGGTGAAAGACAAAGAGGTTGACAGTTCTAAGACTGCAGAAGAAAAGAAACATCTGTCTCCGGCAAGAGACACTGCACAAACTGTTCAACAATTTTTGAGCAAAGAAACTTTAGAGATTGATGAACCAGAGCTTCTAAAAGGCCCATTTGATTTTGACTCTCTCTCTCCGGTACAAACAATGAAGATAGCTTCATTTGCAAATGCCAAGGCAAATGAAAAGCTCCTGAAGTCTCATATGGAAGACTGTGAGTTGATAGAGGCTGCTTCCGGAGTACTTGTAAAGATCATGCCATCAATCCAGATAGATCCGACAGCCTCCTCTTCCGGTAATCTAAAAACCTTAGTCAGCAGTGTTGATACACATTTTGATTCTCTAGAAAAATCAGCTGAAGAAAAGGTCCGGAAGGAATTTTTGGATAAAAGATTTTCAGAAATATTAGAATTAATCTCTAAGGATAGGAAGATTGTGAGCATTGGAATAAAGAGCTTAGAGAATGCTCTTAAGGATGGCGGTGACATCTACAAATTTTGTATATCCTGGTCAAAGGCAACAGCAGCATTTGACAAGAAAATAAAAGAGGAACAGGATAAGCTACAAAGCTTATCTCAAAGTTTTGATCCTCTCTCTTCCTCCATAATAAATCAAGAATGTCAGACTATTGCAGTCTTGAATGAAATAAAGAATCTTGAGAAGGAAAGGAAGAACATCACCAACCGGATGGGAGAACTTAGAAGGATTATAATCCCTAAGTTGGAAACTATGCATGAGGCCATCAGTGATGCTCAGACCACCGCCCAAACAAAAGATCCAACAGATCTCAAGCGGGCAGAAGCTTTTGCATTTTTGTTAAGTGGTCACATTTCAATTTTGGATAGAATGAAGCAAAGTTGGGCTACAGAAATGATCCAATTGCAGACATCCTTTGCAGACATTCTTCATTACATGTGAGTATGTAAATATGCGGCTATATATAGGAAATTTTTCAAAATTTTGGTGTGCGGACCCTACCCTTTGCCATTGATGTCAAAGGGGGAGTGAGGAGCAGTGAAAAATGAGGAATCCAACTAAGGGGGAGTTCCAGAAATTGTATATAAAGACAGAGCATCAGCAAAGGGGGAGCATAGTAAAAACACTTAGTCATTTTTCACTAAGTGTTGCCATCAATGCCAAAGGGGGAGATTGTTGGCAAGAGACACTATATGGATTCATGGTTGTTGTCATTGATGGCAACAAAGGTCATCCCACATATCCGCAAGTCATGATGTGTCTCTACCGGAAGTCAGAATAAAGAATGTTGTGGTCCGGTGAAGAAGAACAGAGCATGTGGCAAGGTCCGACAGATTGGTCCGGATCTCTCAGAGGAAGTGTCTTGGTGCAGTGCGGATTTGGGAAAGTCAAGAGGACTACCTTGAGTGGTATATTCCAAGGATTTAGCCTCCGGTGATGGACAAGGAAAAAGATATGAATGGTTGAGTACCGGATTCTTGAGAGACAGTGAAAACAGAGGAAGAACTGACTGGCAGAGTATCAGACTGCTTTCCGGATGTGTTACTGTTGATAACAGAGGTTGTGAAGGCATGAATCATGTTTGGCCGACATGATTAATGATATCTACAAGTATATGCTTGATCCGCATTGCTTGGTGAGGAAGGATTCAGCCGACAGAATGAGAGTTTGTAAGAAACTAGACTGTTCCGGATGTCGACTAGAAAAGTGATGAAATTACTTATGCGGATATATATATAGAGGATGGATTTAGTTGTGAAGTGTGTGATTGTGTGAAGATATATGCGAATAAGTCCAGAACAGAGCAGAGGTAGCAAAAAGGATCCGGTATGTGAAAGATAGCAGAATAAAGAACAGAGGAAAGATGAAGTGCAGCAGATCAGTGTACTGAGCCTAACCGGAACTGAACTCCAGCATATGCAGATGCTTCCAATCAGTTCAAGACTGTGATTCTCATCACTTTGTAGACAGTGTGTCTTCTTGTAGGCAGTGGGCCTCTTGTGAGCAGTGTGCTCGGGCAATGAGCCCTAATTGGCAAGTGCCATTTTTGTAATTTCCTATTCTTCTAACAGAGAATAATTTTGGGTTAATCACCCCGTGGTTTTCTCCCTTAACAGGGTTTCCACGTCAAAAATACTGTGTCATGTGTTTCTTATTTCATGATTAATGTTTTTGTGTTTGATTCTATGCTGCATCAATTAAAAGGAAAGTTCAATAAGGGAAATAATTAGGATAACTGATTCACCCCCCCCTCTCAGTTATCAACACTACCTTCTCCTTGTTCGCCTCTGCATGGCCTATCCTGATAGTAATCTTATAAAAATCTTTTGTATACTCCTTGACAGACTTGTTACCTTGCTTCAATCTGTTGGGATAAGGTGCCATTAACCTTGTAAATCCCAATATTGTATTTATTCTTTTTATTATATGTAATTTGTAATTATCCATGAGGAGATGTACTAGTTTCACTGGCAGGGGTAATTTCAGAGTAACCAGAGGTAATTACGGAGTGACTTTTACTGTTGGCAAATTTAAAAACTCAAAGTAAATGAGGGTAGGTGTGCTCCCTTGAGGAATATACTATTTTTGGTGTGTGTGACAACTATCACAATGTTTGGTAAGTGAATCTATGACAGCTGCAAGTTGTCATAAGATTCTGAGGTTCTATGATGCATATGACGAATATGTTAGTTGTATATTTGCTATATTTAGCCCAAGTTTCCTATCTTGGAAAGATACTCTTTTGTGGAATCTATGATGGTTATGACACATAATAAAATGTTGTAAGAGGTCAGATTTAGTCTTGGGCGCCCAACCTTTGCATGGTTGTTTTTGGACAAGTGTAAGATGCTTGTAAGATGGTAATTAATGTTTATAGGTTGGAGAATCTTAGGAGAGAGAAGGTGAATGCCTAGAATGGAGTGGAAAATTTTTCTATAAGTATTTGCCATGTATTTGTTGCTACAATACAGATTTGAGATACTCAGGTGCTGTCGGATTGAAGACTTGTGGAGAGAGTTGTGTAGTTGATGTATTGTACAATCTTGTTGAGATTAATACAAACTTGTGCCTCTTTCCTAGTGGAGTTTTTTACCTCTAAGGATTTTTTCCACGTAAACACTGTGTCATTGTGTTGAGTTCTTCATGTTTGACATCTTTTCTGTAGTGGGTTTTATCTTTTGTTACAATCTCCATTGTTAATGTACACTTTAGATTGCTGAAATTTATCTTGAATCAGATTTCCATTGAAGTAGTGTTGCTTTCATTTCTAACATTTGGTATCAGAGCCTGGTCAGCTTTGACTCTTGGGTGGTAGTGTGGAAGCTGTAGCTACAGTGGGAGATTTGGTTGTGTTTGTTTTGAAGATCTTGTGTTATTATGGCTAGATTCACCATTACATCAACCTCTCGATTGGACATTGAGAAGTTCAATGGAATGGGGTATGAGTTGTGGAAGCTGAAAATAGAAGATTTATTGGAAGAAAGAAACTAATAGTTGGTTATTCAAAAAGAGAAGAAACCTAACGATGTCTCTCAAGATGAGTGGGATAGACTGGATAAGAAGGCATGGGGAACCATCTGTTTGTGTCTTTCAGACTCTATCCTATTGAATGTCGCAAAGGAGGAGACCACACACAAGTTGTGGAATCGGTTGGGTGAGATCTATCAAGCCAAGAGTATGGTAAATAAACTTTATTTAAAAAGAAAATTGTTTTCCATGAAAATGCGAGAAGGTGAATCAGTTGCAGAGCATTTAAATTCTTTTAATTTGTTATTGAGTCAGCTTGATTCAGTAGATGTTGAAGTTAGTGAGGAAGATAAATGTATCTTACTTCTTTGTTTTTTACCTAAGTCTTGGGAGAATGTTATTCTTTCTATCACTATTAACCTCGTGAAGCCAAAGTTGGATGCTCTTGTTTTAGTGCTACTGTCAGAGGAATTGAGGAACAAGAGTTCAGATAGTTCAGGTGATGCTCTTAGTATCAGGGGAAGGTCTAAGGAAAGGGGACTTAAAGGAGATTAGAAAGGGGCTAAGGACAAGTCCAAGGGCCGGTCTAAAATTCCTAGTAAAAAGAACAGAGTTAAGTGTTGGAACTACGGTAAAAGGGGCATGTGAAGGAGTGTAGAAACCCCAAGAAACAATGGGAGAGTACTTCGGATAAGTCCTCGAATGCAAGTGAAGAAGTTTTACTTTCTACATGTAATGTTGTTTCTAATGATCACTGGTTGGTTGGCTCAGGATGCTCATTTCATATGACCCTGCATAAGGAATGATTCTCCACATATGAATAATATGATGGAGGTAATATCTACCTTGGTGACAACTCTTCATATCCGATTGTCAAGAAAGGAAAGGTATTATTGTGTTTTAGTGATGGGAGGATTAAAACCCTTCCTGGTGTTTTGCATGTTCCTGTATTAGCTAGAAATCTAATTTTAGTTTTGAAGTTGAATGATTTGGGAATGTATGTGACATTTGACAAGCATGGCTACAGATTGGTGAGAGGGAACTTGTGGTAGCGAAAGGGAAGAGATTCAGGAATTTGTTTAAGCTTGAAGCCACTACAATTTGTAATGCCTCTTATGTTTCTAAGGCTTCTGAAAACACTTGTAAGTTGTGTCATCACAGATTGGGCCAGACAAGTAATAATGTATTAAAAACTATTAAGAATAAAAATTTGTTAGATGGTTTCTCCTATTCTGATGGGCACTTTGATTTCTGTGAGAATTATGTGTTTGGTAAATAAAACAGAAAATCATTTCCTTCAGGAAGCAATAGAGCAAAAAAGAAGTTAGAAATTATTCATACGGATGTGTTTGGACCTGTGAATAATGATCTATCAGAAAATCTTGTTATTTTGTAACCTTCATTGATGATGTATCCAGATTCACATGGATTTATTTTATTAAGCATAAATCTGAAGTTTTCACTAAGTTTAAGGAATTCAAAGTCTTAGTAGAGAACCAATCAGGTTTAAAAATAAAAATATTAAGATCTAACAATGGAGGGGAATATTGCTCTAAGGAATTTGATGAGTTTTGCAAGCATGCAGGTATAATCAGACAAAAGACAACTCCATATACACCACAATAGAATGGTGTTGCAAAAAGGATGAACTAAACAATTATGGAAAGAGCCAGAAGTATGTTGAGTGATGCACAGTTGGATAAATGCTTTTGGCCAGAGGCTGTGTGTACAACTTTCTACTTGATAAACAAATCTCCTTGTAAGGCTCTTGATTCAACACCTTATGAAGTGTGGACAAGTAAGAAACCTTCTATTTCACATTTAAGGGTTTTTGGCTATGAGGCTTTTTTTCATGTGCCTAAGGAAAAGTGATTTAAGTTGGATCCAAAGGCTGAAAAGTGTACATTCATTGGATATGGTGATAATGTGAAAGGTTATAAACTTTGGAATCTACTAACCTGCAAGATTATCTTTTCTAGAAATGTTATTTTAAGGGAACTTAGAGCTATTTCTGAACCTGAGCAGCCAAAAGAGAAAGAAGAAAAGGTAAAGAAGGTGCACTTTGAATTAGAGCAGCAAGATGCACCTCAGGAAGAACAGAATGATGGATTGGGGGGTGAAGAAGAAGAAGAAGAAGAAGATTCAAGTAGTTCTGATGAAGATGAATCTATTGTGATAGAAGAAGTTGGTGTAGATGATCATGCAGAAGAACGAGTAGAGTCTCTTACTCCACCCTTGAGGAGATCCACAAGACAATGGAATCCAGTTGACAGGTATAGCCCACCAGATTTCCATTG
Organism: Cunninghamia lanceolata; assembly: GCA_027924645.1. NCBI lineage: Eukaryota > Viridiplantae > Streptophyta > Pinopsida > Cupressales > Cupressaceae > Cunninghamia > Cunninghamia lanceolata. Next base: position 10,716,427 of record BSBN01000534.1, on the reverse strand, counting down.
TGTATATGCCTTATTGAGTACTAACGATGAACCTAGATCCTACAGGGAAGCTATTTCTGCAGATGATAGTGAGTCTTGGTAGTTAGCCATGTAGGAGGAGATGATGGCTTTAGACTCTTGTAATACCTAGGATCTTGTTCATTTTCCCAAAGGAAGAAAGGCCATAGGTTGTAGTGGGTCTTCAAGAAGAAGTTTGGAGTAGACGGGTCATTGGAGAAGTACAAGGCTAGACTGGTAGCCAAGGGCTACTCCCAGAGAGAGGGAGTTGATTTTGGTGAGATATTCTCTCCTGTTGCTAAATTGACTTCTATTAGATTTCTCTTATCCATTGCTGCAGCTTATGATTGAGAAATTGAGCAAATGGAGTTAAGACTACATTCTTACATGGAGATCTTGAAGAAAAAATTTATATGCAACAACCTACAGGTTTTGACGTAAAAGGAAAAGAACATTCGCTTTGCAAGTTAAAGAGGTCTCTTTATGGTCTGAAACAGTCCCCTAGAATGTGGTATCAAAAGTTTGATTCATTTGTTTTGAAATTGGGTTTTGTTAGAAGTGAGGAGGATCATTGTGTTTACATTCATTTTATTGATGACTCTATACTGGTTATTGTTTTGTATGTTGATGACATGTTATTTTTCAGCAATACTAAGGGTATGATCAGTGAGCTTAAAGCCCAACTTTCAGGAGCATTTGAGATGAAAGATCTTGGTGCTGCAAGGTATATTTTTTGAATCCAGATTAGGAGGCATAGAGTTAATAGAAAGCTTTGGTTGTCACAAAGTATGTGAATAGTATTTTGTAGAGGTTTAGTTTGTGGGACTGTAACCCAATTAGAGTTCCTTTACCCATTGGTACTAAGCTTTCATTAGATATGTGTCCAAAGACTGAGGATGATCTTGAGGATATGTCTAATGTGCCATATGCTAGTGTTGTAGGGAGTTTGATGTATGCAATGGTTTGCACTAGACTGGATATTGCCCAAGCAGTGTGAGTTTTGAGAAAATTTATGTCCAACCCTGGTAGACAACATTGGAACTATACAAAGAGTGTGTTTAAATATCTTACAGGTACTCCTAATCATTGCTTGGTTTATTCTAGTACTAATAGTGCTGATAAATCTTTGTACATACAGGGTTTTGTTGATGCAGATTGGGAAGGTGACTTGGATAGTTGAAGGTCCACTAGTGGCTATGTGTTTACTCTATTTGGAGGAGTAGTGAGTTCGATGAGTAAGAGGCAGCCCAAATTTGTTTTGTCCACCATAGAAGTAGGGTATATGGCTGCTACTCGTGTCTCTAAGGAGATAGTTTGGTTGAGGAGACTGTGTACAGGTATTGGTTTTGATTGCAAGATCATTTAGATTGGTTGTTATAGCCAGAGTGCTATGTGTTGGACCAAGAATCCCATGTATCATGCTCAGACTAAGCATGTTGATATTCAATATCACTTTGTTCGAGAGTTGATTGCAAATGGAGAGATTGAGCTAAAGAAGATAGACACTCATGAGAATGTTGCAGATTCATTGGCCAAGCCTGTGAGCAAAGAGAAGTTCATGTGGTGTAGAGAGGCCATGGGCCTTGTTTCTAGTGCCTGATTATTTTGATTTCCTATGGGTTGATTTACAATGTATAATGTCAAGTGGGAGAATGTTGGGATAAGGTGTCATTAACCTTGTAAATCCCATTATTATATTTAATCCATTTATTGTATGTAATTTGTAATTATCCATGAGGAGATGTACTAGTTTCATTGGCAGGGGTAATTTTAGAGTAACTGGAGGTAATTACGGAGCGACTTTTACTATTAGCAAATGTAAAAACTCAAACTAAATGAGGGTAGGCATGCTCCCTTGAGGAATATACTATTTTTGACATGTATGATAATTGTCATAATGTTTGGTAAGTGAATCTATGATAGCTTCAAGTTGTCATAAGATTCTAAGATTCTATGATGCATATGATGGATATGTTAGTTGTATATTTTCTATATTTAGCCCAAGGTTCCTATCTTGGAAAGATACTCTTTTGTGGAATCTATGATGGTTATGATGCATCATAAGATGTTGTAAGAGGCCAAATTTAGTCTTGGGTGCCCAACCTTTGCATGGTTGTTTTTGGACAAGTGTAAGATGCTTGTAAGATGGTAATTAATGTTTACATGTTGGAGAGTCTTAGGAGAGAGAAGGTGAACACCTAGAATGGAGTGGAAAACATTTCTATAAGTATTTTCCATGTATTTATTTCTATAATACAGATTTGAGATACTCAGGTGCTGCCAGAATGTTGTCAGATTAAAGACTTGTGGAGAGAGTTGTGTAGTTGATGTATTGTACAATCTTGTTGAGATTAATACAAACTTGTGCCTCTTTCCTGGTGGAGTTTTTTACCTACAAGGGTTTTCTCCATGTAAACAATGTGTCATTGTGTTGAGTTCTTCATGTTTGAAATCTTTTCTGTAGTGGTTTTAATGTTTTTTTACAATCTCCATTGTTAATGCACACTTAAGATTTCTCAAATTTATCTTGAATCAGATTTTCATTGAAGTAGTGTTTATTTCATTTCTAACACAATCCTTGTATCTTCTTCAGTAATTCTATCTCATAGTCCACAAGAATGAACTACTTCTTCAATTTCTCCACCATCTGATCCAATCTGGTAATCTTTCCTTTTGCTCTCCTATTTCTCTATAACTAGACCTCCTTCCACCAAATACTGGCATGGCCCTTCAACTTGGTTTTTGCAAACTTGACCCGATCTAGGTCCTCCACATCTTCATACTCGAAATATTCCTCCATGTCATTGATCCAATCAATAAGTTGTTCTAGATTCAAATCTCTAGAATAGGTAGAAAATTCAATCCTAGGCCTCTTTTTGATCTTTGAAATGGCCCTCAACAACCTAACTTCTACAGGATCTCCTACAACTTCTTGTTCTTCCTCAAATAGGTCTTCTTTAGCTTCATCCTCGCTTTCTTCTATTGTTCTCGGCTCAAACCCTATTCACAGCTCCTCTTATAATGCATCAATCTACCTTTGCAGGGCTCTAAAACCCTCTTCCATCAAAGCATTTCTTCCAACATGGTTTCTTCGTGGAGGCATCTTGATCTCTGCAGAAAACCCACAACCTTGGGTCCTAGTGCAAACTGCCTCACGTTCGGCAATCTGTTTACACACTCAGGAACCCTTGCTTTGATACCACTTTATGAATGGGTTAAATCATAAAACACACAAAAAAAAAATTACACACAGAAAATAGAATGATCTTTTATTGATATGGGAAAAACATTACATTACAGAAGCTCAAATACAATCAGAGGATGAATCCTCTATAGGATGCATCACACTATAGCTTCTTATCTCAAGACTATGGAATCTTCAGTCTTCTACAACCCCAAATCAGCTAGGGTTTCTATTTTCCTGCCTCTTCTTGACTCTACACTTTCTCCCTTAACTCTACTGCTGCCCCAAGTTACCAAAAATAGTCATAAATAGCCATTTGGTGGCGTCCAGCCAAAATTTTGAAATTTGCAACTCCTTCCAAAAGTAGGTCAACTTCCGGGAAGCATAACTTTTGATCTGGGTCTCTGATTGACGAACCGTTTTAAGTTTCGGAAAGCTCGCAAAATGAAATATCACACCAAAAATTCACAAATAGAGTTCTATCAACTTTTTAGGATGTTATGGGATGTTTTAGTGCCTCATATCTAATTGCAAAAATTTTCACAGGTTTTTCAAAAAATAGAAACTTTAATATGTTTCAACTCACACATGATCTTTGCTTGATTCCTTTGCCAAAGGTCTTATATTTCATTTACGAATCTTCCTATAAATTTTTGCTTCCATCCGTGTCCAAATGCAAACTTTCCAAAAATAGTAGGTAAACTTTCCAAAAATAGCAGTTTGTTATTTTTATAGTCCTACATCATTATTCAAGCGAATATGGAATCAGAAATACTAATTATGGAAAGAAATGAAAATAACTTCAATGATTTTGAATCAACATATTTTTGGGTGATGCAAGATTGCCCTTACACCATTGCATGTTCCTGCATCAGAAACCCAGGGTAATTTAAGAAGTGACCCTGTCAGGCCTCAGGTGTTTGTTTGAGGAAAACCCAAACAGTCAACCTCTACCTTAGACAACCAAGAAGAATCTTCAACAGGCCTTCATTTTCATTTCACCAGGTATTCTTCATATTCCCTATTCTGAGTACTTCTTCCCACACAGCTATCCAAGATCTCTTATGTCTCCTCCATTAAAGTAGATGCCGAAATACTCCACTATTCTTCTGTTGGTCCATCCTTTTTGCCACCTTCATAATAGTTTCTTAAATCAACAATGTTGAACACATGTGAAATGTCGATCTCGCTTATCAACTCTACCTCATATGCATTTCCTGAATCATGCTTCTTTAAGATTCTACATGGTCCAAATTTCTTCATTTTCAGTTTATTATATGTTCCAATTGGGAACCTTTCTTTTCTCAAGTGAACCATAACTTCATCTCCTACCTGGAACTCCTTATATCTCCTCTTCTGATCTACCTTAGCCTTGTACTGAATATTCATCTTATTGATGTGCTTTCTCATCTCTTCATTCAAATTCTTCAAGTGTTCTACAAAGTCTTCTACTTCAGCACTTGTCTTTTCTTCTTTCTCCATCTTCCTTAACTCTAAAGCATTTCTTGGAATATTCCCATATATAATCTGGAATGGCTATTTACCAGTACTCCTATTGACAGAATTGTAAGAAAATTATGCCTATGGTAAAATCAAATCCCATTCCTTGGGCTTATCTCCTACTAAGCATCGTAGTAGGTTACCCAAACTCTTATTCACCACTTTCATCTGTCCATCAGTCTATGGATGGTGTTCAGAACTAAAATTCAAATTTGTCTTCAACTTCTTCAACAATGACCTCAAGAAATAACCAACAAACTTGGTATCTAGATCTGAAACTATGCTCTTTGGTAGACTGTGTAATCTCACCACCTCCCTAAAAAATAACTCAGCAATATGAATAGCATCATTAGTCTTCTTACAAGGAATAAAATGTGCCATCTTCGAGAATCTGTCCACCACCACAAAAATAGAATCATGTCCTCTTTGTGTCCTTGGTAAACCAAGAATAAAATCCATACTAATATCATCCCATGGCTTCTTTGGTATAGGTAATGGCTGATATAGCCTTGTATTCTGACTTCCTCCTTTTTCCATCTGACACACTCTGCAACTCTGCACAAATTTCTTCACATCCTACTGTAATTGTGGCCAATAATAATTCTCACCAACAATAGTAATGGTCTTATCTTGACCAAAGTGTCCACCTAATCCCCCACTATGCTTCTCCTTAATTAGGTTCTCTCTAATGGAATTCCTCAGAATGCACAAATGGCTTCCTCTAAACAACATGCCATCTTGGATTATGAAATCCAACCATTTTGTCCTGTCCAAAGTAATAGGTTCTGAACAAGCTTTCCAAGCCTCTACAAAATCTGGATCTTCAAGATACAAATTTTTGAGCTCATTGAACCCAACAACCTCTACCTTCATTTCTGTCAACAAATTTTTCCTTTTGCTCAAGGCATCTGCAACTCTATTGGACTTCCCACTCCTGTGCTTCAAAATAAAAGTATAGCTCTGCAAAAACTCAACCCATTTTAAGTGCCTCTGGTTCAACTTTCCTTCACTATTAAGATATTGTAAAGCTTGATGATCAGTGTATAAAACAACCTCTTTTGGCAACAAATAATGTCTCCATTTCTTCAAAGCCTAAACTATTGCATAAAACTCCTGATCATAAACAAAATACTTTTTATTGGCATCATTAAGCTTCTCACTGAAATAGGTAATGGGCTTACCTTCTTGACTCAAAACAACTCCTATAGCACTGCCACTAGCATCACAATCTACCTGAAATACCTTATTGAAATCAGGAAGTGTCAAAATAGGTTGCTCTGTAACTTTTTGCTTCAATGTATCAAAACTCTTGGCTGCTCCTATAGTCCATTTGAACTCTTTTATATCCCCTCTCATTGTCTTAGTTAGGGGTGCACAAATGCTACTAAAATTCCTGATAAAATTTCTGTAAAAACTTGTCAAACCATTAAAACATCATACCTCTATAACACTCCTTGGTGTAGGCCATTCAATGATAGCACTTACTTTTTCTGGGTCCATCTTAAGACCTTCCTCTGAGACAAAAAATCCTAGGTACACCAACTCCTTTGCAAAACTGCATTTCTTTAGATTAATCAACAACTTCTCCTCCCTCAACTTCTCTAGAACTCATCTGATATGCATTAGATGCTCGTGCCAAGTCTTACTAAAAATCAAAATATCATCCAAATAAACAATAACAAAACTTCCCAAAATTTCTTTCAATACCTCATTCATGAGCTGGATGAATGTGCTTGGTGCATTGGTTAGCCCAAATGGCATGACTAACCACTTATACAAACTTTCCCTTGTCTTAAAGGCTATCTTCCATTCATCTCTTTCTCTGATTCGGATCTAGTGATACACACTCTTCAGGTCAATCTTTGTGAAGTACTTGGCTCCACTCAAACAATCCATTATGTCATCCATTCTTGGTAATGGAAATCTATACTTGATCGTGATCTTGTTGATGGCTTGAGAGTCTGTACACATCCTCCACTCTCCATCTTTCTTTAGTACTAGTACTACAGGTACCACGCATGGACTTAGGCTCTCCCTTATCAATCCCTTCCTCAACAACTCCTGAACTTGTCTATTCAGCTCTTCATTCTCTGCAAGGGTCATTCTGTGGGCTGCCTTATTTGGCAAACTTGCTCTTGGTATCAAATCAATTTTATGATTTATCTTCCTCACTAGTAGTAAACCTTCTGGTACATTATCAAAGACAATATCCTGAAATTCTTCCAACATATCTAAAAATTTTGCTGGTACATTTTCACATTTCTATTGAACAATCTTAGGAATCAATGCAAAGCAATGACGCTCATATTTCATACCCTCCAAAAATTTCCTAGCATCTACCAAGCAAATTCTAGCAGTACAACATACCTTTTCTTCCACCTCCTTCAAGGGCTTCAACTTATGAGGAACTCCATTCTTTGTTAGTGAATATGTGTTTGCACGGCCATCATGGACAGTGCACCTATCATACTGCCACAGCCTCCCCAACAACATATGGCATGTATCCATTGGTATGATATCACACAAAACCTCATCATGGTCATCCCCAATCTTGAACTTCACTAAACATTGTTCATTGACCAAAGCTCTATGGTCCTTCTACAACCATGCAATCTGATATGGATGTGGATGCTTTCTTCTTGTTAACTTCAACTTGTCAACCATCTCCTCTAAAACAAGATTGTCAGTGTTTCCACTGTCAATAATAATATCACAACACTTACCTTCACATTTGCACCTTATGCGGAATAAACTCTTCCTCTGATTTGGTTCTTTCTCCTCATTCAACAAGGTTCTTCTAACAACTAGGGTTAATCCCCTTTCAGCATCTTCAGAATGCTCAAACTGTGCATCTCCATCTACATGTGCAACTCATGCATTACCTTCATGTCTTATGTTTGTCCTTGATGTTGCAGACACTCGTATGCTCAATGCCCTTCTTCTCCACATTGGAAATAGGTTCCTTTGAAACCTCCTCTTCCAAGTCCTTGCCCAAGTCAGCCTCTTCCTCTTCCTCTTTGCTCACCATTGTTTTGGTCATAAGGGCGGTACGCATTATCTCCTCTCTAATTTTGACTGGTGCAAGTTTCTTCACTTTTCCTTTGATCTTCATTTTAGCCTCCATAGGATCTTCCACCAGTGCTTCCACCTTCACCTCTTCCCCTTTGGTTGCTTTTGAATCTTTTATTCAGCTTCTCTTCCACCTTTAGGGAAAACTGGTACGCATCTTCTATGGTGGTCATTCTAACCAGGCTCAGCTCCTCTTGAATACTTGGCCTCAACCCATTAATGTAATGGGCCACCTTCTCCTTGTTGGCCTCTACATGGCTTATCCTGATAGTAATCTTATGAAAATCTTCTATATACTCCTTGACAAACTTATTACCTTACTTCAATCCTTGCAGCTTCTTAAGCAATTCCATCTCATAGTCCACAGGAATGAACTGCTTCTTCAGTTTCTCCACCATCTGATCCCATCTAGTAATCTTTCCTTTTCCTCTCCTATTTCTCCCTAACTAGACCTCCTTCCACCAAATACTAACATGGCCCTTCAACTTAGTTTTTGCAAACTTGACCTCATCTGGGTCCTCCACATCTTCATACTTGAAATATTCCTCCATGTCATTGATCCAATCAATAAGTTATTTTGGATTCAAATATCCAGAATAGGTAGAAACTTCAATCCTGGACCTCATTTTGATCTTTGAAATGGCCCTCAACAACGTAATTTCTGTAGGATCTCCTACAGCTTCTTGTTCTTCCTCAAATAGCTCTTCTTCAACTTCATCCTCTCTTTCTTCTCTTGTTCTCAGCTCAAACCCTCTTCCCAGCTCCTCATGGAATGCATCGATCTATCTTTACAGGGCTCTAAAACCCTCTTCTATCAAAGCATTTCTTCCAACATGGTTTCTTCATGGAGGCATCTTGATCTCCATAGCAAACCCACAACCTCAGGTCCTGGTGCAAACTACCTCACGGTCGGCGATCTGTCTACACACTCAGGAACCCTTGCTCTGATACCACTTGATGAAGGGGGTAAATCAAAAAACACACAAAAAAAATTACACACAGAAAATAGAATGATCTTTTATTGATATGGGAAAAACATTACATTACAGAAGCTCAAATACAATCAAAGGATGAATCCTCTACAGGCTACATCACATTACAACTTCCTATCTCAAGACTCTAGAATCTTCAGAGTTCTGTAACCCCAAATTATCTAGGGTTTATGTTTTCCCACCTCTTATTGACTCTACACTTTCCCCCTTAACTCTATTGCTGCCCTAGGTTCCCGAAAATAGTCATAAATAGTCATTTTGGCAACCTCCAGCCAAAATTTTGAAATTTGCAACTCCTTCCAAAAGTAGGTCAACTTCCAGGAAGCATAACTTTTGATCCAGGTGTCCGATTGATGAACCGTTTTAAGCATCGAAAAGGTCGCAAAGTGAACTATCACACTGAAAATGTGTAAATGGATTTCTATCAACTTTTCAAGATGTTATTGGATGTTTTAGTTCTTCCTATCTAATTTTGAAAATTTTCAAGGGTTTGCCAGAAAATAGAAACTTTAATATCTTTCAACTCACATATGATCTTTACCTGATTCCTTCGCCAAAGGTCTTATATGTCATTTATGAAGCTTCCTATAAATTTTCTCTTCCATCCATGCCCAAATACAAACTTTCCAAAAATAATAGGTAAATTTTCCAAAAATAGCATTTTGCTATTTTTAGCAATTTGAAAAAACTGAAAGTTCTACATCATTATTCAAGTGATTATGGAACTAGAAATACTAATTATGAAAAGAAATGAAAACAACTTCAATGATTTTGAATCAACATCTTTTTGGGTGATGCAAGATTGCCCTTACACCACTGGATGCTCCTACATCAACTCGTGTCTACAATACTTCTAAATCACTCAACTCAACTCTGCACTTTAATCTATAGCTCATCTTCAACTCCAATACTTAGTGAATTTTGGTAATTTACCTTGCTTATTGTGTTTCTATAGAGACATTCAATGAAAAGTTTTAGTTCTAATGGTCCAAATACCTATTTCCCCTCAATTTTTACTATTGTCCTTTGTTCTTGATTTGATAATTTAGTAAATGTAATATTACAAAAGATATTACGTTTTAGTCAGTATACACTAATATACAATAATATACATATTATATAGGTTACTCTACCCATACCCAACTCTATTTAGATTGGATCCATCCTTCAAACTACCACATAATAATTTTTTATTCCAGTGTCATTTACATGTCCATCCAACAAATCATTTTGTAGGGTTTTTAACTTGAAAACTGTAGAGAATGATATATTTTTAATTTTGTAGGGACCTAGCCACCACATTTTTAGTTTTCTAGGTTTATTGAACTTGTTATCATACAGTAGAAGAGTATCACCAATTTAAAAGGTTTTATTTTTTATATTTTTTTCATGCCAATCCTTTTTGCATCTCTTTCTCCTAAGTATGATTATATACATCTAATAATATCTCTTCATCTGACTTATATAGCTCCAACAATCTCTCATTGATTAATTTTTTCACTTAATATTACATTTTTTCAAACCTTAAATTTGGTACCTTATTTTATAGAGGAAGGGTGGCATCAAGTCCATACACTAGTTAGAAAGGGAAAATTGTTGTTAAGCTCTTATAGGTGGTCCTATAAGCCCATAAGATAGCCAATTTCTTAATATCCTAGTCTATTACATTCCCCTTTCACATATTAGATAATGTGGTGTGACCCAATATCTTGTTAAAGGCCTCACTAGCTCCATTAGCTTGAGGGTGGTCAGGGTTGCTTCTATTAAGTTTTATCATGAAATTGTCCAACAACTTCGTGACTATTCTATTAATAAAATGTTTACCCTAATCATTAGTTAAAAATATCAATGCACCCAAAAATCAACTACTTAGTTTTATTACATGCATGTTAGATTAAGTTTCCTAAACACAAAAGTGCAAACAATGGTAAAAATTGTCCTGCCTTTTTATTTGCATGCATATTAGTCACTTCTTAAATTGCATTCAAATAAAAAGAAATAAAATTAATTATTTTAGTTATGTTTTTTCTTTGCATGTGTTTTTAGCTTAATTAGCAAGTTTTTTTTTTTAGAAATATTATACACTTGAAACTATCGAAAAGCACAAAAAAACCAAAAAAAAACACTCCAAAAAGAACAATAAAATAGAAACATTAGGACCATTTGCATTTGATCTAAAAGGATCCAAAACTTAGATTTTGAATCACACAATCAAACAATTTAATTCAAAATAAATATCAATTAGAAACTTACTAACAAACCTGAATTTGCTTAAATATTTGAATCATTTGAGGAACTTTCACTCATCCATTCATCACTCCCATCTATAGTTGGGAATTTTAATCCCATATGTGTCTAGGAATGAAAATATAATAAGTTGAGGCAACTCACCATCAACTAAGAGACAAGTACTACCTCTCACTATCAGAGAAGCTTTTAATAAAGAAAATTGTCTTAGATGTCACCAAACAAGACAATCAATGTAGAATAGCCATCAATTTGGAAATTCAAGAATTCCTTTTAGAGCTAGAAATTATTCATGCACAAAATGCTCTTGAAATGCTCACCAAGAACTTTACAGGACACAGATAGAAGTCATGCAATACTTAATGGAACTACAACTCAACAACACTACCATCCACATGGAACTATTTCCTCTTGAAAGGAGAAATCCCACAAGAATAGTAGTTGTTTCTCAAACAAGCATCGTTGCCACATTCAAGATGCTCCTTCCTTGTGAATAGGGTAGTTGTCTAGATACTCCTCCAGTACATTTTCTTTTGCCATGCAACTAGGAATGATCAATTCATACACAAGCTACACATGTTGAACCCTCATTTTTTATTCAATAAAATAGTGGCGAGTTAGATTTGGAGACTACAAGTCTTGATGTTTTCTAAGTTTATTTGGAAGCATACAATTCTTTCTCTTGTGAAAATACAATTATTTAAAGAAAACATTAAATCCATACCTAAGTCTACCAATCTAAAGAATATCTACAACTAGCCAATCATGATGTTGAAATATTTCTACAAGATTATCACCAAAGTTCTTCTTTGTTTATGGTATTCACTTTCTCTTATCATTCATTTTCAGAAAATATAGTTTCTCAAGATAGAAACATCTTGGACAATATTAGTACTATTTGGGAAGGTATTGAATGGGCTTATTTCTCTTAATAGCAAACCAGTTACATAAAAATTAATTTTTGTTGGAAATCAAGGTGAAACTACTAAAATATTAACTTTAACAAAATCTATACAAATCTGAAAATAGATTTCCAAGATTACCCACAATGATGTTTATGTGATTAGCACATTCAACAATAATAGTATGAACTAATAAACACATAACAAGTGACACAATATTTACATGGAGAAACCCTTGCGGGAAAAACTCCACACCCATAGAGATCCAATGATTGTATTAATCTTTAAAAGAAGTTTACATCGACACAACATTTCTCTCTAAATTTTGGAAGCACTTCGGTACTCCTCCAACTTGCAAAAATAATCATGGATACTACTTGTTAGTGCAAAACATTAATGTATACTACTTATCCTAAGTAATATATTTGCACATGGATTTAAGCCACCTTAGGTGGTTAGGTGTCAACTTTGAGAGTTCAACACAACTCTCCAAGATACGTGTCAACACTCCTTTGTCCCTTGGTGGAAACCTTCTTCCACCTCTAATTGAGTGTTGAAGTTGACTTATGAGTCGATTCAAACTCTTCTCCTATATGTACAACTTACTTTCTTAATAATTTTACTCTAAATTTGTGATCAGCAATTGCTTAGAGATTATGCATTCTTTCATGGTATCAGAGTAGGACTGATGATTACTAGTTCATACATTTGAAGGCATTTGGATCTACAATTTTCATGTTATCAAAGGTCGACTCAGGCTGATTCAAGGTGAGTTGAGGTCAACCCATACACAGAAGGCCTAGTAAAGGCTTATGTCCTACATTGAAGGCTGAATGACCTATCGATTAGAGGACATGATTGGAGTGTTGGAGTCATTTATGCAGAGGAATGGTCATAGTGTTTCTGGATGTGGCCAATTTGACGTCAATTTGTGCACTAAAGGTAGGTGAAATTGAGGTGTGGAAGGCCAAATCTCAGTCTGTTGCAAGGTTGAATGACATGTAGTATCTGCACCAGCATACAAGCTTGTCAACGTTGATCCACAGCTTTGCTAGGGAAATTAAAAGGTAGAAGGCACTGATTGGACTAATCAAAGACCCATCAACCTCCAACAAAGCTGATTTTCCCATGGAGGATGGTGCCTTTTGCAAATAGGACCTTTCTATGCAAAGGCATGAGCCTCCACAATAGCTCCACGCAAGCACTTGGAAGTTTGATGTAGGGAAAGCTTTGTACAAAGAAAGTCTAGTCAAGGGTTTCATTTCTTGTTGTTGTTTTGCAATATTCTTCCAACATCTATTTGGGTTGATCTTGTGGCCTCTCAATCTTCACTCTTCAAGGATTTAGAGTTGTGGCCTATGGAAAGGTCGAATAACCCTACAAAGGAAGCAAACCATCTATAGAACAAAGCCAAAGGACTACAGAAGCCACCCCTCATCTTGCCACTCCTACACCTCAAATGATGCCATTAGGAATCCCTACATCTATGGTCTATGCCATAGACTCCTAGAGATGCCTCTATCCACGTCCAACTCTGCCCAACACCAGTGCATCTAGCACTCTACCTGGTTGGGGTCACCCATAGCCATGAGATTTTGCACAAGCCTCTCAAAAGGCCGAACTCACTACAAATCTTGGCTACCCCTACTCTATTTCACCCTAATCTTGCAAAGACATTTAAATATATTTATTTGCAACCCCAATTCCCCTTCTCAATGTTTTCCCTAAAAAAAAAAATTTATGAATGTATTTAAAATTATGCTTTCATTTTAAAACAAAATAGGCATTTAAAATTATGCTTTATGGGGGGTACTTTAAAATTTGGGGATTTAGAGGTCCTCTTAAAAAAATGTAACTGCTTAATCAAGCAATTTCTTGTAAAAGGAAACTTTTAAAGTGCCAAAATTAGAATTTGTAAAAAGGCTAAGTATTAGGGCTCTATTATATCAACTTGCTTAGACCTATAGCACTGCATGGTAAAGTGCCAAAATTGGGGGGTATTTACATTAGTTTTTTTTAACTCATGTACTTTTTCTTTAAGAAGGCGAAGGGTTATATGTGTGCACTCAACTTATAAAGTGCCAAAACTAAAGGGTTGCCTAATGTGTTGATTTTCTCTATCTAAAAGAACTAACCTATTCTATGTCATGGGATATGACACTCAATCTTCTGTAATAAACCTAAACAAGTGTAATTATAAGTCCTAGTATGATGGCATCCTAAAACATCTCAGGTACCATAATCTCATTCCATATCTATATGGACTTATCCTTGAACTAGGTAAACAATCTCAGAATGATAAGTGGTATAATACTCATGATCATATTGTTGGATTAATCAGTTTATATATACCAGATGTTGCTTTGTATGCCATCATGGATATTGAATGTCCACATGCATTACGGATCAAAATTTGGGAGATATATGGAGAATCATACATTTCTTCATTCCTACATGACCCTTCTATGATCACAAATAACATCCACATCATGATACAGATACAGAATGTCCAGTTGAATAGAGGAAATCATCATTTATGCACCATCTCATGTTTCTTCATCAGATTTCAAAGTCGCTTCTTCAAAAGTTTCGAGTACTTCTTTGTAGCAAGATCACATGTGTCTTCCTAGCATTGTTGATTGGGACAAAATTCTACCCAATGTTGCTTGTCTATTTATAGAGTCATGCGTTGCTGATTTGGAAGCACACATTAAGGACATCAATCTTCTCTTCAATGACAGTTTTTATGAAGTTGTGTCACCATTATCCTCTTCAAATATTCATGCTCTACATTCGTATACATATGGTTCTACATTGTCATCATCTCCATCTTTAAGGCATACACTTGATATGATTATGGCATCCTTTGGCATCAAATGGGGACACCTTAGTAGTTTTCAAAGACATCAAAATGGGAATCATCATCCTTGGATCAACGTCAACGTGGTTCAAGATCATACATACCTCTTCCAGCGTGGGAAGATATCTTATATATTCACTCGGTTTCAATTCTTCCCAAGGGAGGAACATTGTTCAGCATTCTTGGATCTAAATTTGCATCATTTGTCAAGTATCCAACCTCACTACAGCAAGACACATATTATGGGGGGTCTAATAGATCTTCTATCATTTTCTCTCCTATGTGGGGAAACTTTTTTTAGTGAGAATAGGGATATTTCATATCTAGTTTGACATTTACTAGTTAGTTTCCCCTTGTTGTGTGAATAATTCATATTATTTAACTATTTATCAGTTAAAAAATATTCACACACATATTCACATGTTAAGTTGCCTTAGTGAGCTTTCTAGATGTTTCTAGTTATTTCTAGGTGTTTCTAGCTATCTTATAGTTGTCTTATCCTACACATGTGATCTAGTTGTCTCATGTCATAGGATTAAGACACTTGTCACATGACTGCAACATCTTAGCTCTCATCCTTGCCTTTATAAGAAAGGCTCTTCATGTACATTGTAAGATGAATAATTTTGCATTCATTGGTAGAATAGAATTATTCCCTCATTGTCTCTCTTGTGCTTTCATGAAGTCCTAGATCTTGGGTGGGTCCTATCATAGCCAACTCTTACACATTTATTGTACTTAGTGAAAGAAGTAGTACTTCTTTCCTTGTATAATTTTCATGCATCTTTTCTCTCTTTTGGAGGGTAGTTTTTTCCCACAAGGTTTTCTACCTTTCTCCACTTTATTAGAGATTATTGTTTACATGGGTACCTCACTAGGCCTAGTAGTTGGGGCCCATGTCATATTGTACCCACCTAAGCTACACTTTAATGGGGGTGTTAGTACAAAACTTTAATATATTACTTAGCCTAAGTAATATATTTTCACATGGCTTTAAGCCACCTTAGGTGGTTAGGTGTTGACTTGGAGAGTTTGGCACAACTCTCCAAGATACATGTCAACACTCCTTTGCCACTTGGTGGAAACCTTCTTCCACCTCTAATTAAGTGTTGGAGTCAACTTCTAAGTTGACTCAAACTCTTCTCCTATATGTACAACTCACTTTATTCATAATTTTACTTTGAATTTATGATCAGCAATTACTTAGAGATTCTACGTTCTTTCACTACTAACCCAAGGCACCAATTTATATAAGAGTTAGATGTGAGAATACCACTATGGTATCTCAAAACAAGTGGTAAGACCACATGCAAAAACCATATGCGCCCCTTAGTAAACAGCCTACAAACTTAGTAAATTACAATAAACCATCACATGGCCTTCACATGGGCGCCTACCCACAACCAATGAGAATTGGTCAATACTGAGTTCTTAATTACTCACCAATAGATAACATGCATAACATGCAAACCTTGGCACCCCACTCAGGATAACATGCAATATTCATGCTACAACATGCACCGACATGTAAGTCCAAGTGGTCCCCACATCCAAAGTGGATGCCTAAAAGGAATATTCTACCAATATGTTTTTTAACAGTCACTGATGACTGGGTCCACCCCTATGACGTAGTTACAATTTGTCATAGGTAAATAAATATTGAATATTTTTATCTCTCATGACCCTAGGCATCCAAGTACACATTCCAAGGTTCATGGAAACACATGAAAATGACTTAGGATTGCAACGTTAATATCACATTATCCTAACAATTTTAGCAAAGCCTATGATTGTACATAATGGGCATCCATTCATGTTATCATCCAAGCACTAAGATTGAGTCGTAAATTTCTTCACTCTACACAAATTCAATTTCTAGATGTCTTTGCTTGTCTTATGATTAATGGTAGGCAAACCTACACTTTTAGACTTTTCAAGTCCATTCAATAGGGTTGTTCACTTGCCCCTACTCTTTATGTGTTGGTTGCAGAAGGCTTGGACTACTTGCTTGCCAATGCAATTTGTCAGAAACATGTCAAAGGTATTTCCCTTCCCAATACCTCCCAACATCTTGTTAATGGCCCACATTGTCAATGACTCTTTTCTCACGCTTTTGGAAGAAGAGGATAATTTCAAAAAAGTTGTGCAATATCTTGATACACTCTATGTAGCTTCAAGATTTAGCATTCAATGGTAGGAAATCCAATGCTATCATAAATCTTTCCTACCTATATCTCCCTAGGTCAATATATTTGGCTAGAAATAGATTGATTGTAGTGAGACTTTCAGGTTTCTTAGAATATTTTTTACTTTTCAATCTTCTTCTTCTTCTCTTTGGTAATTTGGTATTGCTTGTGTTGAGAAGAAATTGCATTATTATATAGCCAAACCCTTCTTTTTTGTTGGGAATTTTAAGATTTATTTTAAGGTACTTACTACAATGCATGTTTATTAATCTTCTTGGCGTGCTCCTTCTAAGGCTTCCTATTGAAACTTGAAAAGATTCTAAGGGATTTATTTTAAGGACTTCTTTTGAGAAATGAAAGGGCTTCCAAAAACACCTTAGAATTTTGTTCTCTTCCCCATGAATCTAGAGGTCTTAGTCTCATTCATACCTATCAAAGCCTAAGTCTAAGTCTAGCTATTTCTTTGATGAGAACTATTCCTCATCTTAAAGAAGAAATAGAAGAAGTTGCCATTACAAGGTGAGAGCCATATCCTAATGGCCAAGACCTTCCAAAGGCCAAAACCTCCCAAATGACTGGGGGAATTACTATGGGGTCTGCCTCCTCATCCCATTGGTTCTATAGCTCATTTAGCTTAGCGATTTGATTTCTTTTGTTTCCTTTTGCTTCTATGTAAATCTTTGCCTTGCCTAGACATTTTAAGTGTGATTCCATTCCACCCACTTATTTTTAAGTAGTGTAATATATCTCATTATAGTGATATAATAGACACTTATTCATTAAAAAAAGAGACATTCATTGCATTCAATTATATCATGCCCTAATCTTATAATCCAATCATTTGATCATTCTTTTATCAAGAAAGATCCACAATCAAGGACAATCATCCACATTTGTATTGAAATCAAGCAAAGAAACTAAATAACTCTTATCCTAGTGATGTGAATCACCTAGCAATCTTTATAGAATTCATGTGCATGTTTGAAGCATGTTGTGTGTCAAGGTATTTTTAAATAGCGCTAGCTTGACAAAAAAAATCTAAGTGTGTGACAAAAAATGTCATTATCTAGAAATCCACTTTTCTAATAATTCACATACCATAACCCAAAGATCATCACAAATCATGTTTGTAGTTACAAAACAAGCTTACAATCATAATTTAGATCTAGATGTGTGAGGTCAACTTGACACAATTAAGAAAAGACTACTCTAATTTTATGATTCATAGACACAACCATCTAGAGCATTTATAGATTCCAAGATACATCAACTTCATTGTCTTTCTCAAGACACTCAATCTTCAGTGAATAGAGCTAATAATATCACCCTTCATTAATTATTATTTGTGGCATGATTATACTTAATCTCTAATATTAATCGATCAATTTTATTACACTCCATCTAACCCTAAGGAAAACCATAAAAAAACTTAATTCCTTGGATTAATTTATGCTTTAACTATGCTTATTTACCTAGTTAGCCTAGAAAGAACCCATAACTTTTCTTTTCAAATTATAAAGACCAGATTTTAAGTAAATATACTGAAGAAACCCTCAACTATAAATTGCCAATACAAACGATATCAAAGGCCAGATATAAATCCTCCACAAGTTTAACCTAAAAATTATCCCTCGATTATAAACGGAAAATACAAATTCTGAGTAAATTTAACCGCAGAGATGCCTCTCAATCACAAAGGCTGAATACAAGTCTTACTAGATTAAGAGTAATGATGCGTGTCAATCACAAAGACCAGATTCAAATCCTTACTAAATTAAACAAACTAGGCCAGATACAAACCATAAAGATCAGATATAAATCCTCTCTCAACTCCTAATTTAACACACTAGACCAGATACAAATCATAAAGACAAGATGCAGAACTAATCCTGACACAACTAATCCTGCTATAGACAAGAACAAAGACACAGAAACACCATTATCAGCATTGAATTATCAGCATTGAATGAAGAAGCTCTTCCAGCCAAAAGTGGTGCAGCCTTGCACGGCTATCTTAAATATCATCCACTTCAACAGTTAAAGGTCAATTTTAACCAATAATAATAGGACAAATATTTACCACTTTTTATTGTGAATGAGGTGTAAAATTGTTTTGAATAAAGTATAAAATTGCTATTGACTATTTGACCATTGCCATAGATGATATTTAAGTAAAGTGTGCCACCATGAATATGTGCTACTCCTCCAGAATTAGCAGCATTATAAGCAGCGGAAGTCTGTCCTTGATATACAAGCTCATATCCTCCATGCAAATTGCTGCCTACATTAGAACACCCACGTTTACTGTAACGTGGAGCCTGGTTATTACACCCAGGCCCTTTCCATACAGTAAAATAACTGCCCACACAAGGCTTTAGAAACAACAGGCATACCAGCAATATTCCTATGTATTTCAGAACACTAGTTTTCTTCATAACGTTACAATTCAATGTAGTTATACAGAACAATGGTTACATATACTACTCAAGGAGTTGTACTCTGTATTTATAGAGGAAATCTGAGCTTCAATATGATAACTCTGTCAAGAACGACGTTTATGATTCGTCTTGCAGATTTTCTCATGTGCTTACTAAGATAAGATCAGATCTTAAGATAGATCAAGACGTTAAGACACCGAAAGTTTTCCTATGTGCCATATATCTCCACCTCCCATTCTCTCTGGACGGTTTCTCATTTTGATAAACATTTTTTTTTTTTACTACTATTTTTAAATATCATTTACTTCAACAATTAAAGGTAAATTTTGGCTAATAAAAATAGGACAAATATTTACCACTTTTATTGTGAATGAGGTGTAAAATTGCTATTGATTGTTTGATCATTAAAGTGACTTCAATATTTAAGTAGAGTGTGACAAATGTTAATTATGTTTACATTTGTAAATTTTTTGACAGCTGTTAATTATGTCTACATTTGTAAGTTCTGCTCTTCTCCACTTAGCTGATGTCTTCTCTGTTCCCAAGAAAAGAAATGATGCATTTTTTTTTAAATGAATATCCTATTTAATTTATATTAAATCAATACATAGTACATATTCACAAAAAAAGAAGGATGGTAAAAAGTCAGATCCACACAGTCACAGCCTAAAAAAACATAAACATCATTTTTTTTTATATTGTATTGATCACTGAGGCTGCTGCGTATGGTATTTTTCTGGGTGATTATTCTCTGTAAATTGTAGCCTTTCGCAAGGCTGGCTATGTTAATTTTTTTCCTATCTTCTTGATGTTTGTAATGGGAGAGATATAATATTCAGATTCAGCTGTGGCTGTGCAGGTTCAGGTAAACAGAAATTTCATATAACATAAAGAAGGACATGAACTGTTTGTATAATTTTCTTCAGAATTTTATGAATGAATAGGCAGCAGCAATATGATTTAAAATATTTTCTGTCCTATTTTAATTTGTCATGTTTTAAGTAGAAATCAGAATCTTTCTTAATATTTATGAGTGAAAAGAAATGTTGAATCTTAATGTTGAGTAGTTTAAATTTCTGTGAAAATCTTATCCGTGTAACTGGTTTTCTCTTCCAAAAAACCAACAAAGATCTACTATCGGCCAAACGACAATTTTCTCTTCGGCTTACTAAATAAGAAGATATGTATATCCACTAGACGCTGAAGTTGACACGAGCAGTATGGGATGAAGAGAAGTGCGAATGAGGTGGCAATAGTGATAGAGGCGTGCAGGACATCCAGCTAATCAAGTTGTCAGAGATCTCTCCGTAAAGTTTGTCTTTCTTCTCTTTGGCTTCAAATCTCACTCTCTTCGCTGCAGCTGTATGTCATTCTTCTTTTCTCATTTTTATTTTTTCCTTTCCTTAGAAACTTTTTTTTTTCTTAAATTTATCAATTGCAAACCCTTGATCTAGGGAAGAAGCATACCATCCCTGTTTCCCCTGCATATGTCGTGCGTGCTTTCAAGGAAAGCTTTAAATGGGGCAAGTCAAATTTAAGGGTATGATCTTGCTTATCAAATTTGATGGTCCTCTTCCTGATTTTTAATTTTGATATTTGTTCACTGCAACCAACTTTGTTTCAGTTTCCCTCCTATCGATTTAAACTTCAAGAAAACCAGAATATATAATGACTTGGTGTCCCATCGGCAGAGAGTGCTCCAATAGGAAATTTCAAGCTGAAGTCATAAGCTTATCCAAACTTTTTTTAATACATTTGATTTTCAATTTCAGTTAGTACGGCTTGAGTCTCAAACACACATTATTACTGTCATTTTGATTTGGTTTTTGATTCTAAACTAGTGGAGCTTAAAGTTCAAACACTATAGATCACACCTAATTGAGGTAAGAATCATCTTTCCATTACAAACTGTAAACTCCTAAATTCTTAATTCCCATAGAAGATTTGTCAAGCTTTGTCAACAAGTTACAAGATATGACATGGAAATGCTTGTTCTAGAAACCCCATTTAGTTATTCTTATTAAAATTAGAAACCTAACAGTCAATCTTACCCTGCTCTTTCTCAACACCATGTCCAATAAAGGAATGGGGTCATATGGAAATCCAAGGTGAGTAGGGTGGAATACATAGATACCTCTACATGGAGGTGATTTTACCAAGTGAATACTTTGCAAACCTTGTCTCTATTTTGTGGATCACCTTGAGCTAGCTTGTTTGCAAATATAGTTAAAATATGTTTTAGTCAACTAAATAGCTGACTTGGGCCATGAGAATAAAGATTGTCGATTGGAGTCAGATTGTCCAAATTGGTTTAACAATATAAGAAACAGAAGTTAGTGTAGTATCTTTTTATTACATTGTTATCTTTCATATAAGAGAATATTGCACAAACTTTTATTT
Organism: Cunninghamia lanceolata; assembly: GCA_027924645.1. Taxonomy (NCBI): domain Eukaryota; kingdom Viridiplantae; phylum Streptophyta; class Pinopsida; order Cupressales; family Cupressaceae; genus Cunninghamia; species Cunninghamia lanceolata. The sequence goes on along the minus strand of BSBN01000534.1, from coordinate 10,694,652 downwards.
CCAATTTTTCCATCATAATGAAAATTAGTTGTTGATTTAGAGTATTGCAGAAAGCTTATATTTCCAAATTTCCCATCATAGTAAAAATTGATAGCATAGTTTTATGTGCATGATGTTAATGATTCAGTGCCCTTCTTTTAGTGTACTCTAGAAGATGGTTTTCTAGTCTTATCTCATGAAGTCTGCTCCATCAAAGATGGTGGTGGGAAGTCTTTTCCCCCTTTTCCTCAAGGTAATACTACACCTTCCAAATTACTTCTATTTTGTTTTTTCAAGAATATCAAACAAAAATTTCCTTTATAGAGAACAATTATAGGAACACATCTTACTATAGAGACTTCAAGTCATTAGGTGGACCCTTCAATATAAAGTAATGCTTAATTTGTAAAGTTAATTATATGATGTGTTCGTATTTCTTGGATGAAGAAATTTTTGTGCTGAAAAGTACACTTGAGATGTCAAATGAAATTATCTATAATTATGCTTATATAAAGATATCACCATTGTATTATAGTTTATAATACAATTCATTTCAACCTTCTTGACAATTATAATATACACATAATATGTCAATCTACATTTACATAATTATTAGCCTTATTAAACAAGAAAGAAAAGGAGGTATTATGTACATGCATGTACACACTTCAATACAAAAATAAAAAGAACAAACAAAAGGAATAGAGGCACATGCATGTAAAATATGGAATTCAAAATATCTCATGCATGATTTTGTGTTGCCTATTATTATTATTTTGTGTGTCATGCTATTTATATTTAAGACTTCACAAGTTTTGACAATTCATAATATTTTAAAATTCAATAAATTTAGAGATAACTATGTAGATGAAAATTGAGATGGACATTTTAGCTACATTTCGTGTCCCACTATAAGATAAATGATAAGATTTGAGATCAACATTTTTGGGTACATCTTATAGCTCACTAAAAGATTAGAACTTAAAGAGTTCCATATATAACATTTGGCTATATTTTGTAGTGGAGAATAAGTATTAATCATTCAATACCTATCTTCATAGTTGAAGCTAAAATGCCAAAGATTAATTATTTTAAATATATATTTAGAGAAGATAGATGACTAGTTCCCCATAGTCACTAAGTTATAGTCCTAAATTATTTGAATGCTTTTTAATCTTTATAACTTCCTTTAATCTCTTTTCATGGAATTCCTTTCTTTCACAAAGGGTTGTGCTTTTTCAATGTAAATATCATGTGATGTTATAAGAGAGTTGAGATTTTATGTAGCCATAGTGGACATCTTTTGTAATATCTTTTCAACCTTTACTAAAAGGATCTACCAATTTCTCTTATGTTTAGGAATACCATAAACACAATCCATGTTGTAAAAGGCCTAATTTCAGTTCTAGGTTATCTATTATCAATTTAATCATGCCACCAATTTTGTTTTAATCTAATTTCATGGAATTATTTTCTTTCACAAAGGTCTATGCTTTTTCAATGCAAATATCATATGATGTTGTAAGAGAGTTGAGATTTTTATGTAGCCATAGTGGACATCTTTTGTAATATCTTTTCAATCTTTACTAAAAGAATCTACCAATTTCTCCTATATATAAAAATAGCATAAACACAATTGATGCCATAAAATTGTTTAATTTTGGTTCTAGATTATCTATTGTCAATTTAATCATGCCACCAATTTTGTTTTGAAGTATGAAAATAGATTTTAAATTATTCCTTCTTAGAATTCTATCAATCCTATTTACTATCCCCCAACATTATATGGAAGGAATACAATTGGAAGATCTTTCTTTTGCTTGGTTAAAGATCCACTTTTCAACATTCTTAAAAATTCTTGAAATATACTTCATACTTTAATGTTTTTTTTTATTAATACATTTATTAAATAGCATTTTTCTTCTTTGATATAATCTTTATTTTCTATCCTAAAGATCCCATTTCTAAGGGTTTTGACTCTTTGAGTACTCTTAGCTTCTAAGATGGGTGATCTAATGAGAGTAGGCTTCCAAATAGAGATCCCTTGATTTCCAATTTGTAGGCTTCCTTTATATTCCAAATATGAAAGGTAGAGATCCCTTGATTTCCAATTTGTTTGTAAATTAAATACTAGGACATGGATACTTTCGGTGAGTGAAATTATTCTAGCAATTCCCTACCAAGTAGAAAAAATACACTGAATTCATTAACATCATGTTTTCATCATTTCTATTGTAATATAAAGGAAGTGAGGGTTTGTTCTTCAAAATTTTCCATAATGATATTTTCCACAACTCAAACCCATGTCAATACTAACAATTGTAGTGAAAAAAGAATCTATGCTCTGCAACAAAATAGAGATAAACAACAAGTAGATGCTCTGCAACAATGTTAAGTTTTCACCATTATCCTACAAAAAACTTTGAAGGATTGGCACGAGATACAGGTGAAAGGGAATGGGCTAAGTTCAAAATGAAAACATGGAGGAATACATGACAAGCTTTGAGACCACTTCCTTCTCAAGCAAAGATGTTTTGCAACAGTTTTATTTCCAAATCTTGTCAGCCTTATGACAAAAATGTTATGAATAGAAAATACATAATTAACCACCGAGACCAAAGGTCTCAACCCAGATACCAAAGGCCTCATCCTTTTGCAAGCAAAAGGGAATCTATACTAGGAAGGCACATTAGTACTAGGTGTGAATGGGAAAATGAGATAAATCAATAAAGATAATTAACCCAATCAACAATGAAATGTGTGAATAACAAGAATCAACAAATGAAAGCATAAAACTTACAACCTTGTTCCCTGCGGCTTCCATTGGTCGCCTATTCTTTCTCACTCTTGAATGATGAAGGTTGCCCCTTAGGGAGCTTGCTTCCTTTGCTTCAATTCCTCGAGATGACAAGAAGAAATGGCTAGAATGATTCCTGCATTACGACGGTATGAAGAAGAGAAGAAGAGAAGAAGAGAAGATTCCCTAGAGGAATTTGGGCATAGTAAGGATGCCAGAAGAAGTCTCCTAAATGGCTTAGAAGAGGGTTCTATTTATAGATCCTCTGAAAATGCAATGGAGGGTGAGGATCAACTGATGAGATCAATGGCCCTCATTATTTGTGAATCTTTAATTCATAATGAATGAATTAAAAATTCAGAGTGGAGGATAGTGAGTTATGACAATTGAATTAAGAATCCATGGTGGAGGATAATGGATTATGACAATTGGATTAAGAATCCATGGTGGAGGATAATGGATTATGACAATTGGATTAAGAATCCATGGTGGAGGATAATGGGGAACATTGAATTTAGAATTCAATTTGGTGGAGAATAATGGGGGACATTGAATTTAGAATTCAATTTGGTGGAGAATAATGGGGGACATTGAATTAAAAATTCAATTTTGGATTTTGGAGGATATTTTCTAATTAAATATTAAGAATATTTAATTATATGTGCAACATGGTGAGGTGGAAGGGATGAGGTGAAAAGATGAGGTGGATTGATGAGGTGGATTTTGTGAGGTGGATTTAGGATTAGAAGAATTCAGGGATTTTAATTAAATAAAATGATTTTATTTAATTGTAGGATAATGAACCAATCAAATAAACTTATAATATTTATTTGATTGACAGAAGAAAATATGAATTAAGATAAATATTAGAATATTTACTTAATTCGACCTGTGCCATTTTTAGGCTATTACACTAGGTCCAAGAATGCCATTCCAAAGAGGACCTCAAAAGTGCTCCTGAAGATATCAGATGAAACCTTCAAAACAAGGTGGGAACACCTACATGAAATCACCATAATTGGTAAGGTCTCTAAAAAATTATTTTTCATGCTTGACTTTTTGGATTGGGTGTCTATAAATTGGTCTCCCCTACACAATTAGTTGAATTAGGAGGGGGGTTCTTTGCCGCTTCTTTTTCAGATAAGAAGAAGTGTCAAGCAGTTTTAAAATCCACCAACCAACTGGTCCTTTCAAGAGAATAAGGTTCTATGTTTTCCATGGAAACCAAACTTCAACCAAGAGAAAGAAGATTTGAGTGACTTCCCCTTTTGGGTACAGATTCCAAATCTTCCATTGGAATATAGGGACCCAAACATACTAAGACTTGTGAGTAACTCATTAGGATCTTGTCTAAAAGTTGAGATTCTACAGTCACATTATTGGCTAGGAACAATTAGACTTTTATCATCATGAATTCAAGAAAGGATATGCCCACATAGATTAAACTGGAAACAAAGGACGGATCTTGGGCTCAAAAAATATTTTATGAAATCTCGATGGAGGAGGGTAAGGGTTTTGGTAATAGTTCAAAGGAAGTTCTTCCTACCATAAGAATGGATTCTAGGCCTTCAAAAGAAGTTGTATGTAAGAAAAGAAAGAGTACATGGAGGAAGATCTTTCAGAAAGCTTCAGATAAATATAAAAATAGTGATCTTTGTTGGGTAAGGAAAGATAAGCAAAGGATAACGAAGTGTCTTACCCCCATAAGGGAGGTAACCAGGGGATCTTTTGAGGGAAAAGAGGATCTCCCCCAGCAAGATATATTGGATGGAAAGTTCAATGGAGGAGTTGAAGAAATTATAGAGGTTGCAGTTTCCCTTTCCCCAGATTTACATCGTGCTCTTACTCAACTTAAATGAAGTAGAGATTGCTCAAGAATTGGTAGCTCCAGGAAAGGAACATGACAACCAAAGCCTTGATGGAATTAGTAGCCAGGAATTCTAGTGAGCAGTGCATCAGAAGGCTTGGCTATCCTTTGGAGGAAACAAACAATCAAATGGAATTAGTATCCAGAAAAAGCAATTGGATCTTGGGTAAATTCTCGAGATCTTTTGATGGTCAGTATCTCTAGAGTTTTTGTATTTATGGTCCATGCAGAATAATTGAAAAAGAAAATTATGGTTTGATCTTAGCCAACTTCTAAGGAAAATCAAGAAAGGAAGAATTATCATGGGTGAATTTCAATGTAGTGTTAGTAGAAGATGAGAAATCAAGTGGTATATCGCATCCCAGCAAGGCTACTAAGGATTTCAAGGACATTATTAAAAAAAATGGTCTTATGGACTTCCCCCCAAGAATGGTAGATACACGTGGACCAACAGAAGGAAGGATTTTTGTCAAATCACAGAAAGACTACTTAGGGAACACATTAGAGATAAAGAAGAAATATTTTAAGTTTCAAGATATGTGGTTCAAAGATGTCTCCTTTTTATCCTGGGTCAAGGAATGGTGATAGGCAGCCCCTTTCACACAGAGATCAAGGATGTTTTAGCTAGCTCAAAGACTGAATCATCTCAAATTTCAAATCATTAAGTGGAATAGGAATCATTTTAAGAACATCTTTGCAGAAAAAGCACTAATTAAAGAAGAGACTTGGAAGCTCTAACACAACATGTTCTTCGACATGGTATGAACAATGAGTTCTTCACAAGAGAAAGAAATTCCTAAAGCAAATTTGGAAGAAATTCTCAAAAGAGGAGATTTTTTAGCATCAAAAATCAAGGGAAACTTGGTTAAAATGAAAGGAAGCTAGGTGTGTAGAAATTGCTTCCTACACTAATCTAATGAGGGGAGATCTATACAAATTCAATTGAATCCTTACAATTACAGCAACATGAAACACATAACAAAGATATTGCAGCAATACACATAGAACCAAAAAAAAGACAAAAGAAGAGAGACAAAGATATAACATGGGTAAAACCCTTATCGGGTGAAAAACCCCACTCAGAAACCTGCACAATGTATTATCAAAATTGAATCTTGTTTACAATACACTTGCAATGCAAGCTTCAATAGTCTTCGACACTCATGTCTAGAGTCAATCTAGTAGCATAACAGTACCTGTCAATCACATACTACATTTCCTCCTCCAAGCACCTGTTTATATAGAATATACAAGGCAGAATTGGTCCTATCTTGAGATGGGTGTCCAACTTGGCCTCATGGCCCAAAACCCATGCCTAAGGACACTTGGTCAACATTGTAAAATGTTCCTAACACTTGTCCATAGCTCCCATCCCAAAGAGGTCACCTATTTCCAAAATGGGCTATGACAGATGCTCTTATGACTCTTACGACCATCATAGAATCTATCATAGTTGTCATAACTTACAATTGTAAGAGAATCTGTCATACACAGGCTATAAATAGTATATTCTCTTACAACATGTCATAGTCCACCTTGGGGCACCCAAATATGCCTTTTTCAAAGATGCTTCATGACACATGTCTTCACCTGTCTTACAAGCTTCTATTTCCAACTCTTACATGTCATAACTTCGTCATAGGAATCCGTCATAACCGTTGCAGTTAACATTCCTTTACACAACATCCAAGAGGCTGACACATGGCAAAATTCTCTTACCACTAAGTGGGACACCTATCTCCTCATGTGATGACAAAATTACAAGTTGTCATCTTCCATGTAGGATAACACATCACCGTGCCACATCCCACAACATGACAATATGGAATTTACAATTTATTTACAACATAGGCATTGAATTAATAAATACAAACATAAATAATGCAAGGAATTACTAAGGTTGAGACACCTTAATTCCCAATATTCTCCCACTTGTCGAACACCTTGTAAGAGCCAATAGAATAACATGATTTAATTGCTATAGGCTGAGAGGCCCATAGACTCCGAACACCATCTGAACTTATTTGTGCTCACTGGCTTCGTCAATGCATCTGTAACATTCTTCAAAGTATCTAGCTTCTCCAAATTTACCTTCCCATCCTCTACCATGTCTCATACGAAGTGAAACTGAACATCAACATGCTTTGTTCTGGTAGGGAAAGTTGGATTCTTCGCAAGGCAAATTACACTCTGACTATCACAACTGATTGTAATCTGACCTACATCAACACCAATGTCTGAACACAATCACTTAAACCAAATGGCTTCCTTACAAGCATGATTTTAAGCCATATACTCATCTTCTGTCATGGACAAAGCAACCATAGGTTGTCACTTACTCACCCAGATAATAGCATCACCAAACAGTGTAAACACATAAGCACTGGTGGATCTCCTACTGTCAATGTCACCTGCCCAATCTGAATCCACAAATCCATGAATATCAACAAAATGTGGAGGTCCTATAATATTACCATGATAGCATATGGAATACTCGGAAGTACCCCTCAAATATATGAACACTCGCTTAACTGTATCCCAATGAACCCATCCAGGATTATCCATAAATCGACTAAGGACTCCCATTGCTTGGGCAATGTCTGGCCTTGTGCAAACCATAGCATATATCAAACTGCCAACAGCACTAGCATAAGGTACTCTACTCATGTCCTCCACCTCACTAGGAGATTTTGGACAATCCTCAACAAACAACTTTGTCCCTAAAAATAGGAACACACAATGGTCTACAATCTGCCATGTTGAACCTATCCAACATGGTCTTCACATACTTACTCTAGCTTAACCAAAGTTTTTTGTTGGCTCTGTCTCTTCTAATTTCCATTCCTAAAATGTACATGGCTGCCCCTAAATCTTTCACTTCAAACTGTGCTGACCACTGAGATTTAAAATTAGAAATCATATTCTTACCCTTCCCAATGAGCAACACATCATCAACATATAATGCAACAATGAGAATACGATCACCATCAAACTTAAAATACACACAGTGATCTAATTTTGATCTCACAAATCTAATTGACAGCACAAAGGCATCAAAACTCAAGTACCACCTCCTAGGAGACTGCTTCAAACCATACAAAGACAACTTGCAAACCAAATTTTCTTTACCTTTCACCATGTAATGCTCTGGCTGTGACATGTAGATTTCTTCCTCCAAATCACCATGAAGGCAAGTTGTCTTCACATCCATCTGTTCTACCTCTAAGTCATAAGCTGCTACAAGAGACAACAGGAATCTAATGGATGTTAGCTTGGCAATGGGAGAGAAGATCTCACCATAATCTATACCCTCTAATTGTGAATACCCCTTTGTAACCAATCTAGCCTTATACTTCTCAACACTGTCATCTGCACCAATTTTCTTCTTGAACACTTATTTACATCCAATGGGTTTCCGTCCAGGAGGCAAAGGCACCAAGTCCCAAGTTTGATTCTTTTCCAAAGAAGCTATTTCATCCTCCATGGCCTCTGTCTAGGAACTTGCATCTTTCATATCCAAAGCCTCTGACACAGTTCTAGGTTCATCATTATTAGTAATCAAAGCATAAGCACAACTAAAATCAAGCAATGTAAAACCAAACCTTTCAGGTTGCTTCCTTATTCATGTAGACCTCCTCAAGAGTTGAGGTTGAGGTTTAGCTTCTTCATCTGAGCTTTTAGAGCTGCAAGATCTCTCCTCATCATCAAGTCCAACATTGTCTCTCTGTTCAGTCTTCTCAGGGGTAGCAGGAAACTGAACAACATCCTCTTTCTTTTCTTTTTCTTCTGGCTGTAAAACAGTGGAAGAAGGTGTAAGCTCTCTAAAGATGACACTTCTACTATACAACACTTTTTTAGCCATAGGGTCCCAAAGCTTGTATCCTTTCACACCAACACCATAGCCAATGAAGATACACTTAACAGCCTTCTTCTCTAATTTTGACTGCTTCTCCCTAGGCACATGTGCATATGCCTCAACCAAAAACATGAAGATGCCTTATTGAAGGATTTCTACCAGACCACACCTTCATGGGTGTCTTTCCAACAAGAGCTGATGTAGGAGATCTATTTACAAGATAGCAAGCAATGGCAACAGCTTCAGCCCAAAACTTTTGTTCTAGGCCAGCTCCACTAAGCATACTCCTAGCCTTCTCCATCAGTGTCCTGTTCATCCTCTCTGCAACTCCATTTTTTTGTGGGCTGTATGGAGTTGTCTTATGTCTTCAATCCCAAGTTCCTTGCAATATTTATCAAATTCTATAGAGCAAAACTCACCACCAGTGTCAGTTCTCAAACATTTGATCTTTTTACCAGTCTAATTTTTAGGAAAGGCCTTAAACTCCTTAAACTTACTATAGTCTTCAGATTTGCTTCTGAGAAAATAAATCCATGTCCTTCTACTGTAGTCACCTATGAAAGATACAAAATATATAGATTTTGATAACGAAGGAACAATAATAGGACCAAATACATCAGAATGAACAAGGTCCAACACAACATACGCATTGAATTAATAAATACAAACATAAATAATGCAAGGAATTACCAAGGTTGAGACACCTTAATTCCCATCATAAAAGAGGGAGACAAAAATTCCAAATTCTTTCATATTTCTACCAAGGCTAGGAGAGATCACCATCATATCAAAATAATAAGGAAATAAAATCAGGACTTCACATCAGATCCCAAAGAAATACAAGAGGAAGTTGTATCCTTCTTTAGAAAAATTCTTACGGTGGATGGTGGTTCGAATGTTGGAGGTGGTCAGTGTCAAGTTTTAATATCCCCAAATTGGTAAATGAGGCACACAATGTTTCTTTATTAAAATCCTTCACAATGGAAGAAATCAAGTCTGCAGTTTTTGCCATGCCAAGGGAGAAGGTTCTGGGGCCTGACGGCTTCATTGGTTCTTTTTTTTCAAATTGCTAGGATATAGTTGATAGGGAAGTATATCTCATTATAGAAGAATCTCAAAAAAACAAGAACATCTTACAAGAATTTAAGAGAAAAAACCATCACTTTGATTCCTAAGGTAAAGATGCCTTCTTCATTTGAAGAGTTTAGACCTATTTATCTCTGCAACATGGTGTATAAGATAATAACAAAAGCCATGGAACTGAGATTGGCTACAATAATTTCAAGCATCATTTCAGAGGAGCAAGAAAGATTTCTTCCTAGTAAAGACACAACAGAAGGGGCCATTGTGAGACATGAGCTTCTCCACTTAATTTAATCAAATAAAATGTCTTCAATGATAGTGAAACTAGACATGACCAAAGCCTATGACAAAGTAGACTGGGATTTCCTTTTAGATGTACTTATTAAGCTTGGCTTTACTCCATAGTGGTGCAAGTGGGTGGTGGCTTGCATAAAAGGAACCTCCTATATGATTCTAGTTAATGGTGCTTAAACGGGGTACTTCAAGGCAACTAGGGGGCTTCGTTAAGGAGATCCAATATCTCCATATTTGTTCATACTCATGGCTGAAGTGCTAACTTTGGCAATTAAGGAAGCTAATATTAAGAGATTTTGGAAAGGCTTACAGGTTAGAGGAATGGACAACCCATTCACACATGCCCTCTTTGTAGATGATACCATTTTCTTTGGGGTTGCTACAGTGGATGAAGCTAGAATTATCAATGAAACCATCAACCTATATTGTTCAACTTCTTGGAAGGAAATTAATCCATTCAAATCAAAGGTCTTTTTTTATACAGATGTGAAGGTTCAAAAATGCATTCTCAAAATCCTTAATTTCAAGATTGGTACTTTGCCTAATAGCTACTTGGGAATACCAATGTTCAAGGGCACTAACAAGCTGCAATTATGGTCTCAAATCCTCCAAAACCTTCAAAATAAGATTGGCTCATGGAAAGCTAAATGGATCTCCCTAACAGGTAGATTAACCATGATCAAATTAGTATTATTAGTGGTGCCTATTTATATGCTCTCAGTCCTTAAAGTGCCTAAAGGCATGATAAAGCTCAGGAGTCATCCCACAATAATGGGTTACACTTTTTGGCCAAACTTGACATTGAAATCAACATTTTAAACTAAATCTTCCCTTTCTGACACCTATAGCTGCTAAAACTTTAGGAATTTGAAGATGATGTGAACTAGTGATTTGTGAGATTTTGTCTGTAGATTCTAAATATATTTTTAAAAAAAAATTTGGAGTTAAGTTGTAAAAAATTTTGCGTCTCCTTTGATAACTAGTTTTTAATAGTAAACAACATTTTTTTAAAGTGATGTGTATTCTGTCGCACATAACTTTTTTTCTACAAAGGATAAAATTATGATTCTTTTGAATTTAGATTGGTAACACTGATATTTAGAGGATGCATTTGGTTTCATAATGTGTTGTTGAATGTTTTTTTAATTAAGTTTTGAAGTTAAACACATTATAATTTAGACATAGGTGTATTATGTCCAACATAACTTTTTTTGTATGTAGCAGAATTCAATTTTTTTTGTTGGAATAAGGACATCAATACCTAGAGGACGTGTATTTTTTAGAAAAAAAATTCTCTATTTTCCTATTTTTTCGTATGCATGAAACAAAGACCTTGATGTTCATTGAAAAACCTACTTTCACAAGAAATAAAAAATATATATAATAATGAAATTAAATATATTTAAAATTATACTTTTTGGGAAGCTTATAATAAGGACTACATACTGACAAAACATAAATTTTAAATGAATTCATTTGATCCCCCAAAAGGTAAATCAAAAGTAGTTTTTTATCAGCATTTGGATAGGTGTAGAGGAGACTCCATTATAGGTATGGTTTAAAACTAGCAAGGTTCTATCCAAGGGGGTTTGAATCTAAGGGGGTTTGATCAAACCCTCTTCAATTAAAATCCTTTAAATAGAAACTTTCAAGGCTTAAATCATTATATTTTCTAAAAATATGTGATTTCAACAAAAATTAGGATGTCCTAGAAAGTGTAACCCATTATGTGTGGAGAAATTATCTAGACAATTCCTATTGTAGGACACAGTCAATAGAAGGAAGGTACATCTAGTGGCTTGGGAGAAGGTATGCCAACCAAAGTGTAATGGTGGGGCAAGTGTTCTTAACTTAAGACTTTAGAATCAGGCATTGGGTGCCAAACTAGCATGGAACATGTACTCCAATCCTAAGTCAAGATGGGTTAGGCTAATGTAAGCTAAGTACCTAGATAATAGGGAAAAGGAGAGAGTCTTCTCTATTAAAAACCCTCCTAAAGGATCTAGCATGTAGAATTTCATTATCAATAGCCAAGATTTGATAGGACCTCATTTGTCATGGATCATTCATGATGGCAGTAAAGCAGAATTCTGGGATGATTCATGGAATGGATGGCCAAAGCTCTCTTATAGATCAGATCTCAATGAGGCAAGAATTTTTCTCAAGCAAATTTGGGGTCCAAAGGTTAAAGACTATTTAGATCTTAATCAACATTCTCTTCAGGGAGAAATCCATTGGAAAAGTTTTACAAACTGCAACTTTCCTCATGTCCAAAAGACTAATCTTTTAGGGATTATTGCTAACAGAAAAAATTTCATCTCCAATAAATCGGATGAGTTAATATGGAAAGGAGACTCATAAGGGAAGTATTTAGTCAAGCAAGGTTACAGGTGTTTATCTACATCAACCAGATTAGATTGGCCTTACAAGTTGTGTTGGAATGCCCACACCCTCCCAAAAGTTAGTACATTCTCATGGTTGGTGATCTATAATAGAATTATAACTGGGGATAGATTGCATAAATTTGGTATCTCACCCAAATTGAGATGTGTTTTGTGTGGAGAACATGAGGAGGATATAAACCATTTACTCCATTATCATTTTAGCTTTGAATGTTGGGGTTGGTGCATGAGGACACTTAATTGGAGTGCCCCCTTACCGAATTCCTTATTGGATGTGTAAATAAGAGCTAGCCTCTCCTACATCAAGATTCCACCTTTGCTTGCCTTTGGGGGGTTTGTCCATCAATGCTCATTTGGAATATTTGGAAAGAGAGAAATTTTAGAATAGTCAAAAGACAAAGAGACCTCTAGAAAAGGTGATCGACAACATATCCATGGCAATTTTAGAAATAGTCAATGTAAGAGTTTGTGATTGCCTCTCTTCCAATGCTAGATTTTCCAGCTGGTATAACCAAATCTTAAAGAACTGGAACAAGTTAAAACTATCAGGATCTCAACCTAACCATACAGCTGCAGAAACAAAGATGATGAGATCTCTAGTCAGATGGTCAACTCCCCAAGAACCATTCCTAAAGCTAAATTTTAATGGGGCCAGTAGAGGTAATCCAGGATCTTCAAGAACTAGGTGCATCATTAGGTATGTTAGAGGTAATTTAGTTGCAACACAAGCATTTAAAATTCCCCTAGGCACCAATAATCAAGTGGAAGATTTCACTCTACTATATGTGATGCAGGAGCATCCTTGATCTCTAAGAGAAATCTTGCATCAACCAAAAACATTTACATTTCAGTTTGCTTGCAGTTCAGTTTGTTTCTTTTCATTTTCTAGTTCAGTTCAAGCAGTTCAGTCAGTAGCAGTTTTTGTATTTTGGTCTACATTCTACCACAATTACATTTCAGACCTTGCAGAGCTAGACTTAGTATCTAGAGACATTAATACACAACATATCCAAATCTCAAAACATTTGGATCAAGTACTAGAAAGTTATCTCTATTAGAAGATCATTTGTTATCTCAGAACAGAGCATCCTAACACTCTTAGATAACCAGTTGAAGGAGAAGACCTGCGGAGCATTTCACAACCTTTGAAGCCTAGAGACACATCATTCCATGTTGTTTGGTTCATGGCTGACCTTCCCCAAGATCTGCACATCATTCCATTCATTTGCGGAGGAGTTCTACTCATTTAGGGCCGACCTATCCATGTACACACGTTACAGTTCTTCATGGAGTTTGTGATCTTCGTTGGCCGACGCGAAGGAATCTTTTGTACTGGATATGATATATAATGATGTAATAGATGCCTAGGAAAGTAGTGATTCACATAGTTATTGTTGATAGCTTGGATTCTTTGCAAAGGAGCTTTAAAGCTATATCTTGTGCATATTCTGATATTTTGTGATTCAACCTATGAGCCCTAATTGTAAGCCTCCATATTGCTGGCTGATCTGTATTTGAATTCTATGATATATTGAAAGACTAAATCTACATTGGTTTCATATCTTTGATTTGTTTTCATTGTGTTTATTCTTGTTGCACGGTCTGGACAGTTCATTCTATGAATCCTCCTACCATGACTACACCAAGTGGTATCAGAGTGAAAGTTTGAATCTTTGGGAGTGAATTGAGCGAAGTTGGTCAAGGAATTCCATAAGATCTTGTTGTGGATAGATCGCCGATCTAAGGAAGGTTACTTGTGTCGCAATTGATCACCAATTGTGAGGTAGTTGTCACCTTGTAGCCCGATCGTTGAATTGAGGCAGTTTGCACTTTATCTTAGGAAGATGCCACCGAGGAGAATCCCTGTTGTTGGAACAATGGCTGGTAGAATGGATGAAATGATGGAAATGATGAAAACTATGAGAATTCAATTGGACATTTTTGAGGAAGATAGGCGAAGAGGATTGACGCCAAGACCTAATGTTGAAAGTGATGATGAAGAGGAATTTCAATCTGTTGAACAAATTGGTGAAACCCTAGGAGGTGATGAAGAAGAAGAATCAGATCAAGTCAATATGTTGCGAGCTATTTCAAAGATTGGAAAGAGACCTAGAGTTGATGTACCTAATTACACTGGCAATTTGAACCCTAAAGAGTTGATTGACTGGATAAATGACATGAAAGAGTACTTTGAATATGAAGAAGTTGAAGATCTGGAGAAGGTGAAATTTGTAAAGACAAAGTTGAAAGGACATATTTCTATATGGTGGAAAGAAGTTCAGTTGGATAGGAATAGAAGAGGAAAAGAAAAGATTACAAAATGGGATAGGATGGTGACAAAATTGAAGAATTAGTTTATACCTGCTAACTATGATCTGGAATTATTGAAGAGATTGCAAAACCTGAGACAAAATGAGAAATCTATGAAGGAGTATACTGAAGAATTTCATAAGATGATCATAAGGATAGGACATAGTGAAGCAAGCAAGGAAAAAATGGCTAGATACATCAATGGACTGAGATTGAACATTCAAGAAGAACTAAGTTTAGTGAGGATGGCATCTTTGAAGGAAGCATATCATTTTGCCCTAAAAGTTGAAGACAAATTGAATAAGAGACATGATCAAAGGCAAAGAGGAGGAGGAGGTAAATTTTAGAGAGGTAGAACATTTTCCAAAGGAGACAGATCATAACTGGACCAAAACAAGCTATACAGCCCATTTAAGGAGGATAGAGATAACAATACATACTAGAGCAACGATAGAAATGTTCATCACAGAGGTAATTATAATACATACCAGAATGAAGGTCATAGAATAGAGGGAAGAGGATTTGATAAGAGAACATTCAAAGGAACTTGTTTCAAGTGTGGAAGTGAAGGACATAGAGCATTTGAATGTAATCAAGGGAGTACAAGTAAGAGGATAGAGAACCGTGGAAGAACAGCCTATGTGGAAGAAGAACCTGTTGGATCACCTAGTTTAGTTGGTAAACCTAAGAAAGGAGAATCACTTGTGATGAGGAGAGCACTATTTCAAGAAAAAACAAATGAGGAACCACTACAGAGGAAGAGTTTGTTCAGAACAAGATGCAAATCAGGAGGTAAATGTTATAAAGTTGTCATTGATAGTGGTAGTTCAAATAACCTAGTTTCAGAAGAGATGGTGACTAAGTTGAAGTTGGAGAGATTGAAACACCCTAAGCCCTATCAGATAGCATGGATTCAGGATGATCATAAGGTACTGATGAGTGAGCAATGTTTGGTGAAATTTCATATTGGATCTTATCATGATGAAGTCTTGTGTGATATTATGCCTATGGATGTATGTCATATTCTGTTGGGTAGACCTTGGCAGTATGATAGAAAAGAGATACATGATGGCAGAAAGAATTCATACACTATAACATCAAATGGGAAGAGAACTACTTTGATCCCTTTGGAAGATGATCCTAAGAGTGAAGTATGTGGAAATGCTATAATCTATTTGGTAGAAGGAAGGAAGTTCCTGGATGGTTTGAGACATGAGAATATGTGTTATGCTTTGATCCCTAAGAAGCCTGAAACATTGAAGGAGACTGAAGAATCACAACTAGAGGAGATAAAAGAGTTGTTGATAGAGTATGAAGACATCATATCAGATAATGTACCTGAAGGATTGCCACCTATAAGGAGTATCAGTCATCACATGGATCTTATATCAAGAGTTAGTTTGCCTAACAAAGTAGCACAAAGAATGACACCGGCAAAATAATTTACAGAACATATGGAGATAGTGCATAATCAGGTAAAAAAGCATTTGGAGGACATGAACAGTAAATATAAAGAACAAGCAGATGAGAAGAGAAGATATAAGGAATTTGTGGTTGGAGATGAAGTGATGGTATACTTGAGAAAAGAAAGATTTCCAGTTGGGACATATAACAAGTTGAAGATGAAGAAGTTTGGACCTTGTAGGATACTCAAGAAATTTGATTCAGGAAATGCATACAAAGTGGAACTACCAGAGACATTGGGTATATCACCTATTTTCAACATTGTAGACCTATATCAGTATCATGAAGCAGAGCTTAATGACAACATTGAAGAAGATTTGAAGAAGCAGTTACCACAACAAGCACCAGAGCAGATTGAGGACATTTTGGACAGCCAATTTGGATACAACACTAGAGGAAGGTAGTACAAAGAATATCTTGTGAAGTGGAAAGACATACCGGAAGAAGATTCATCATGGATTTCTCAAGCTGAGGTGGACCGTCTTGGTTTTCCTCTAGCACTAGCAAAGTGAGGGACTCACTTTTTCAATAACCCCAAATGTCTGATGCAGGAGCATCCCTAATCCAAGAGCAATCTTGCATCAACCAAAAACATTTGCATTTCAATTTTCTTGCAGTTCAGTTTGTTTCTTTTCATTTTATAGTTCAGTTTAAGCAGTTCAGTCAGTAGCAGTTTCTATATTTTGGTCCGCAATCTACCGCAGTTGCATTTCAGACCTTGCAGAGATGGACTTAGTATCTAAAGACATTAATTCACAACATATCTGAATCTCAAAAGATTTGGGTCAAGTACCGAAAAGTTATCACTATCAGAAGATCGTTTGTTATCTCAAAATAGAGCATCCTGACACTCTTAGATAATCAGCTGAAGGAGAAGACCTACGGAGCATTTCACAGCCTTTGAAGCCTAGAGACACATCATTCCATGTTGTTTGGTTCATGGCTGACCTTCCCCAAGATCTGGACATCATTCCATTCATTTGCAAAGGATTTCTACTCATTTAGGGCCAACCTATCCATGTACACATGTTAGAGTTCTTCATTGGAGTTTGTGATCTTCCTTGGCTGACATGAAGGAATCTTTTGTACCAAATATGATATATAATGATGTAATAGATGCCTAGGAAAGCAATGATTCACATATTGATAGTTGATAGTTTGAATTCTTTGCGAAGGAGCTTCAAAGCTATATCTTGTGCATATTCTGATATTTTGTGATCTGGCCTGTGAGCCCTAATTGTAAGCCCACATATTGCTAGTCGATCTGTATTTGAATTCTTTGATATATTGAAAGACTGAATCTGCATTGGTTCCACATCTTTGAGTTGTTTCTGTTGTGTTTATTCTTGTTACATGGTCTGGATAGTTCATTATGTGAACTCTCCTACCGTGACTACACCAATATGGCATTAAAATAGCTATATCCGTCAATGTAGTAAACATTTGGATCGAGGGTGACTCATTGATCATTATAAACACCCTAAGGAAAAGAGAGTTTTTAAACTGGAGGATAGACTATATATTACAACAAGCATATGAACTTCTTAGTAATTTTGAAGATTATCAAATAAGACACTACTGCAGGGAAGGCAACAAGGTGGCGGATCTTCTTACTAACATAGGAATTGATCAAGAGGCACCCAACTCCACATTTACCCCTTTTTAGGATGAAGGGCCGGCGTGTCTAAGAAACTTAATTGCAGATGACTTGCCAGTCCATCTAGTCAGATCTTCTTAATGATACATCCCATACTATAATTGTAATCTCTGGCAGGTACATGCTTTTCCAATAGTTCTCCAAAGATGTCCCTTCATAAAGACCATTTTATTTAATGAAGCTAGCTGGGGAAGTAACATCTCACGAGTGATGATCAACTCTTTGTTGAGCTATGCAATCTTTGCTCAATCCTTAATTACATGACAGTACATGACATGACATCCTTTGATTTTGAAAGCTTCATTTGGAATCCTAGAACAACTTCATCTATGTGCCTTTATTGTTGTGATCTTACATCACCAAGCTCCAAATTGGATCATAGATTTTCCTCAAGGTTTTAAATCATGAGATTCACTCCTTCCTCCACGTCACCCTCCTAGTACTTGGTTGCACATTCTAGCTTAATTCTCTTGTGATGTTGACGTATCACTCCTACATTCTTCTCCTTTAAATCTAGATAGGCTCTCATTCTCCTCATTTCTGCCAAATTCTTTTTGCTTTGTCAGTCTCCTAATTTTATTTTCTGCTCAAATGGCTCTCTGGGAACTGAACAAGTGTATCTTTCTCCCTCAACTAGTTGGATAACCCACCTATCATGGAGCTATGAATACAGTGTATTTGAGGGAGGTCTTTGATATTGACTGCAACAACATAGAGTTCGTAGTACGGTGTGTGCTAGGATATTATCTTTTCCAGGCTAAGGATAGGCTTTTAAAGGGTTCTAAAATAGTGTCGACCTTCATTTCCAATATCTTTGATCTCTCCCAAGACCAAGAATATACTCGTGCAATTGGATTTGGTCTAGTTCACTCCTTTTCCAATGCAGAAAGATGGCATACTGCTCTGGCAGTCTATGACTTCCAGGAAGGATTGGCTCCCATTGGAGGTATATTTGATTGGCAGCTTCTTCAATCCTCTCATCATGTTGCTTGTATATACATGGGCCTTCAGCGGGAACTTAAAGTGGATTATACAAATGCTTCTAACCAGCCCCTCAATGCTCACCATTTTTGAAGGGATAGTGGACAAGGCTAGGGAGGTCTTCAAAGTAATCTATTTTCTATGGCTTCATGTACCTGATATGGCACCCGGTCTTTCGAGGGCTTCAAAAACCCCATCATTTTCCCTTCCCTTTTCCATTTTGCTCCAGAGGAACACCATGACTCAAACTCTGACTAGGTGGTCGACTATTTTTTCATATATTTTTGTAAATCGTTATATATGTGTATGTTCCCTATGCACTATTGTCCACTATACGTGGGCATTATGTTTTGAATTTTCAAGAACTAGATGAAATATTCCTAGTCTCTCTTTTGTATGGCTACTATATTTTGTTTATCTAATTCAGTATAGGTGCTCCACCACCTTTCTTCAAAAAAGAAAACTATCTATTTAAAGATACAACCTTGGAGAGTGTACAAAGTGGATCTTAGACATAATTCAACAAATATTGAAGTTTCTTCATTAGTGATATCTTTTATAAGATTTATTCTTTTAGATAAGGTACTTTTTGTGCACAATGATATCACATCAAAACTTATAATAATATCACATTCATCAACCTTTTGGTCTTTTTATAAAATCTGTGAAACATTCTATTTTTGTATTGAAAGAAAAATAATTTTATATTTAAGGATTCTCCTATATGTGAGAGTTCAAGCTAATTCAAGTAACTATCATAGGGAATTATAGTTTGATACAATCCTAGAATCCTAGACAAACTCTACAATTTGGATGCTCAAAGACAAGAATCAAAGCATTGAGTGAGTATTTTATGGTATATCACAATACTTCAAGGAATATCTAGATAATAAATATCAGCGCACATCGGATCAAAATGACATCATATTCTTTGAAGGTTGTTAGTAAATAGATTTGTCACTATGTTTTTCAATCTATGACTCATCCTATAATAGTGACAAACTCACTAACAGTTGGATAGGTTGCAATCAAACTAACAACCTTCCTCTACATTTTAGAGGGGCAATGCCCTCATATGATAGAACCTAAAATAAAATGCAGTATGCTTTTAACCTAAAAGCAAAAAAGGTATTTTCTAAAGAAAATGCATCGTGAGCACAAAGTACCACGAATAATCTATCTATCCATAGAAACTAAAATAAAAATTTCAAATCACCACCACAGGTTTATAAACATAAGAATATGAATGCCTGAATGATGAGAAAATATAGATACTATGTATAAATTGCCAACATTCCACACAAAATAAATGAAGATTTATTCAGATTCATAAACATTGCACATTAAACATAAGAAGACCACACAACTCTAGAAAAATAGTGACCCATAGTCCACTATATTTCTATATTCATCATTAAAAATGGAACTCAAAGTCTCCTATACAAAATCCACAAAAATTCTATATGCAAATGTGAAAGCCCCCAAAATTATAGAGATATGAAAATGGTGTGATCAATCACCAACATAAATTGCCAAAATATCCCTAAAACATTCTCCTGATCTCCTTATATAGATTACAAAATCAAGTTGCCTCTTGATTTGTAATTGTTTCTTTCAAAAAAAAAATTATTACATATAATGTTCTTAATAAGAATAAAGTTCATTTCATTAAAGTCCAAGGCTAATTTGAGTATAAAATAAAATTTATGTCAACATGTCCTTGTTTGTCATCTTCTGCCTGACTTTGGTCATTAGCTAGGTCCTCTATTGTAGCTTTCACCTATGAAGAAGCTAATTTAGCATTGAAATTTCTAAACCTTGTGATCACGGAGTGATAGATTTTTCATTGGGAATGGGCATATGTTTAGGTGTACCTTCCATAGCCACTACATCATTTTGTTCACCTATTTCCTTGTGAAAACATGTGATTTATTTCTTGAAAGGTACAAGATAAGTAGACAAATTAAAAAAAAATTTATTGCATTCCTATCGATAGCATCCTTATTAATCAATTCTTTAGAGACTAGATTCTTAAAATTTTGTTTCACTTTCCCGACCTCCCCCGGATTCAATTCATCTTCATTGAGAATATCAACCTCTAAAGATAAGCAATTAGCTCTAAGATCTAACAAAACTGAATCACAGTTTCTCAACACCCTTTTGAATTACACTAAAGATTGCTTTATGACTAAGATCTTCCATTCGATTGCAATTTTTGTTTTGACAAATTCATTTTCTTCAAGCTTATTAATAACATTTTTAGAAATCAAAATACTTACATCCACCTTGACCACCTCTTGCAAGTCCCTAACTATAACCATGAGCATAGACTCTTCTTTCTTGATTAACAATATATAAGAGTTTATTACTTTCTTTTTGGACAAAATATCTTCATAAAGCTTCATTTCCTCCTCTATGTACAATAATCCTTCCACATTTAGCTTTTCTATCCAATATTCAATTGCCTTCTCAAATGCTTGAAATCTACTTATTCTGTCCATTACATTAGGACTTACCCCTTTGCCATATGCCTTTGCAAGAGTCTCGATTGAAGCATCAAGGGGTTGGGAGGTTGTATCAACAATGGATTTAATATAAGAAGTAAGAACCTCTATTTGTTCTTCTAACAGTTCTCTCTCCTTATTCTCTTCTTCTAACCTTTTAATCAAAATATCCACAAATAGTTTGGCATTATGAATATTACCCTCCATTATAGAAGGTCTCAGATCAATTTTACTCACATTAAAATCATCTCCAATAGCATCTTCATTTTTATCCGACATAGGATCAATAATTTCCACAAATTGATGCTCTAAAGAGGGGTCTACCATTAATTTGGATGTTCTTTTAGCCTTATTTAGCTGATGAGTAACCTGGAGCAACCTAGCCATAGTGTCAAAACTAGGGTCAATCACTTGAGTATATTTTCTTTTTCTTGTCATGGATTCTTTTAGCAAGGGTATGGAAGGTAGGATTGTTTGACCATTCGGTACCAAAGGAGGTGTTGTAGTATGAGGAACAAAATTAGAAAGGGGTGTTTTCACTATTTTCTATTGCTGAGATGGTGATGGTGGTGGAGTAGCAGTTTGATTGGTTTTTGAAGAGGAAGGAGACACATTACCTTGAATAGAAGGATTGTCTCGACTCACCTGTTGCCTCTCCTATGCAGGTTCTTGTGTTTTTGCACTGTCCCCTTAGGGAGCCCTTTTCACATTCAGCTTCTCCCTTGGCTTTTTGTCATCAACATTACACTAAGTTTTCAATTTCATTTCTTTGTCAAGATCTACATCATCATTTCCTCTCTTTGAAGCATCCTTTGACCTAGTCATATATACATTGATATATAGTTTTTGGATAGAGGAGCATGCCATGGAATTGTGTCTCTTAGAAGCTTGTTCTTTTTGTGATGGTCTTGTGGTAGTATGTTTGGTAATCTTTGATTCTAACTATTTTTAGCTTTTATTTATCACAAATACTAACCTTTCTCCTATATTTGTCACTTCTTTTTCAGACCACCTTACCCTAGGCAAGGGTTTTTCTTTCACAACATAATAAGCTTCATTAATTAAATCAGACCCATCATCTACCATAGCAGGGATATCCCAGCTAAGATTAAATACTTTCATTTGTTCAATGGTAAGTTTTATCCAATCACATTTCCTTACATCATGGTCATCTGTGCAATCTTCCCAATAGTCTTTTAGACTAGATAGATGCTCATGAGACTCTCTTGTATATAGATTATTTTTAACATAATTTTTACTGTCAAAAGATAGCCTAAAAGTGAACAAATGGAAATTGAATTTTGACAAGATCCTATCGACATTCTGATCATCTTCATGGGTTTTGTAGGTATAGCATCTTAAATGCATGGGAAAAGAATAACCAGCTTTCTTCTAATCATGACACTTTTTCTCACCTAAGCCATTTGTCTACATACTTCCAAGAATATAATGTAATCACATACATATCTTGGAAACTTTTATGGGGCATTTTCAAAACCCCCAATCCTTTAAATACGTGAATGTGTCAAATTTAATAAAATAGCTGCCAAATTATTTGACAAGTTGAGTTGCCTCAGGAGAGATCCTTATTTCATAATTGCCATCAATTTTTCTCATGTTCAACATGCAAAAGGCATCATTCACTCTCTTGTAATCCTTTTTTGCATGTTCCTCCTACAATTGAGGATAATAATCATAAATTGGTGTATCATTTGAAAAGGCTCCTACAGTTCTCAACCCAAGCCACTTGTTCATAGAAGCAATGGCATGGAATAGATAAGAGCACATGTAAAAAGATTGTCTCTTTTGAAAGTTCACAATTTGGTTGTTGATATGATCACTAATTATTTTTTCCCACTCAACATATTGTGATCAATGACAAACGACAATAATGAACTAACACATCCATTTTTTAAATGTGCTTGTGTCATTTCTCCCTAACACTCTATGGAGTAATGTAATCATGTTAGAAATATCTTCCTTGAAATGGGTCATCTGTAATGTTTTGGGAACTTGTGATTTTTCCTTCTTCTCCTTCTTGAGCCATTATTTGGGAATATTTGTTAAACAAATATTTTTCATGTCCAAGTAATATTTCCATCCCATCTCCATAATCATATTAGCAACTTCATCTCTGACTAGAAGCTTAAGGGTGGATCCAAGGGACTCAACATCCACCCTTGCAACTACAGTGCCATCAACTGTTCTTACCTCCCTTGTCTTGAAATGATAGTTTCGAATGTAGGAAAGAACTAAATCGGGGCATTGGACAAATAGTGGGAAAGCTCCCATGTGGGAAAGTCCAATTGCAAAAGTTGCTTCCACCATGGGGATCTAGGGTTGGCATTCATCCTTTCCCTAAAATATTTTAGATTGATATGCCCTAGGTTGATGTCCTTAACTTCAGCCAAATGATTTTGAATAATGGTGGCAACATCAAACCTTTTATATTTTTATTTTATTTTAACTGACTTGATAAACCAGTTAATGTAGCATTCAAAAAATTTCAATATGAAGTGGTATGCTACAAGAAAAAATATTTCTTTCAAAAACTTATGATGCTTGGTACACACTAAATTCTTGAACTCCGTGACCAAGAGATAGTAATAGGATTTGAAACAATTTCAATTCATGGAAATTCTGTAAAGGAGAAAAGGCAGCTCAACACTAACCTTAAGTGACAATAGTGCTCGATCTAGTGGCAATTGAAGGTGGTAACTATGAAATAACTCTTCTCCTTCGGTGGAAAATTTGGTTTGCAAACAAAGTATGTGAATGAGCTCTAAAACAACCTTTTATACCCAAAATTAGGTTATCTTGGGTTTGAAAAATATTTGAGTTATTGAAATGAATGCAATGGAAGCATCTTCAGCATTTTGGCAAAGTATGAAACTTTTAAACTTTACTTTTTGGAAAACTATTGAGTTCACAAACCACACTACCTTCCAATATTTGGCTACCTTTCAATCTTTATCTCTTTTAACAACTTTTCTCCTTATAGAAACCTAAAATCGACCTTGTCATCCATCCTAGTCATCTCCTATCACCTTATCCCTTCCCTTTAGCCAATTAATTAAATAAATAAATCACATTTATTTATTTATTGAATTTTATCCATTTTTCCCTAGCTTGTCTTATAATTAATTAAATAATTTTATTATTTAGTTAATTATTATCTCACACCTTCTCCCATTACTAATTAAATAATTTTATTATTTAATTAATTATCTTTTCCTACCTCTTCTCATCTTGGCACAAAAATTTAAAACCCCTAAGCCGACTTTATGAGGATAGATCTTATCCTTCCCTTAAGTTGTCTCAATTAATCTTGTCCATCCATCACCTTTTAGTCTTGTCCATCCATCCTTGATCCATGTCTAATTTTATCTTGGCCATTGATGCCTAATTTAATCTTGGCCATTCATCCATTTGTCCTAGATCATATAAATTAGAGCATCCTTTAAGTTATTTTTACCCTAAAGCATGACATGATCAAGCAGCTATTATCTACATATTTTGAGAGTAATGTTATGATGCTAGTGTGAGCAATCAACATTTATCAATTCAAAGATCATTATCAAATATCAAGGGCAACAAGGACTACTTTGGTAATATTGTTTTATTTCCTTTCATTAGTTACTTTCTCTTAATGTGATGTTGAATACGGAGTAGGTTCATTGATGCATTTGTTCCTTATTTAATTTCCATTTTTTGCATACACACTCCTTTTTTGGCACTTTAAACTTTTGGCAAACTGTGTAGTTCATGAACCAAGGAAACCTCTAGTTTTATTTTCAAACATGCATCACCATCACAACTTTTTCTTTTCGGCCAATCCATAAGATTGCAAACCTTTTGGTATTTCAAAGAAAATGAAAAAATCTCAAACTTTGCTCCCTTTGAAAATTTTCTCTTTAAGAATCTTTTTCAGCACTTCAGCCTTTCAGTGAACTACCAAACTTTGGAACCAAGTTTTCATCGAACCTAATGGTTCGTGAACAAAAAGTTCGACTGAAACTTAAGATAAAGAAACACACTTGTTCCTTTTCGGTGAAAAAGAAAGTTTTAGAACCATAGTTGAGACTGACACAAAGACTTTGTAAATGGCTTTTCAGCATAAATGGAAGTTTGCAAAGTAAGAAATCCACTAAAAAGGGGAATAAACAATAAATTTTCAGCAAGGTATGATGTTAGGAAACTTAGGAATTCACCAAAAAAGAAGACCGAAGAACTTGACAAGTTCACAAAAATGAAACTTCACCAAAAAGGAGGGAAACACATAGGAAGTTCTCAAAGACAACACTTTGCTGAAAAGGAGGACAAAAGGCAAGGCTTTCAATAAGTCGATAGGTTCGCAAACTTGTGAACCTGCCGAAAGAGGTTCAAACTTTGAAGATTTTTTTTGAAAGAAAATTTTGACTAAGTTCCTTGATGATAAAAATGTAAATATAATGAAGAATGTAGTGTGAAATATGAAGACCCAAGACCCAAAATGACCAAAATTTGTATGGGGGACAAAGTTCAAAATTTGGGCAACAAAGGCCTAGCGATTAAGGTGAAAGTCAAACTTGGGTTAATGATAATAGTTTTACTATTGATATAAGAATAATTGCATAATGAATAAAAGAGAAATATAATATCAAGTGCATTATTATAGCTCATAGGCCTTAGACCTAACACCATTAACCAATAGATTTAGAAACTTGGTATTGTTGAAAATGATAGAGTTCAAAGCATCTCAACAATTTAGTGCTTATTGTAATTCATACAAGTCTCCCCTAAAATCCAAAGTTTATAAGAATAAATATGCCGTATCCTCGTGATGAGATTCATGTGACCTCGTAAAGAACAATCCATATATGAATGTAATAATGAAAATTTCAATCAATATTTCCAATATACAAGGAACAATTATAAGAACACATATTATTACAAAGAGACTTCAATAATCTTATCCTAGGTTAGGTTTATAAACATACAATTTCTAATACACAAGGCATTCTAACATAATATCAAGCTATTCAAGAAATCTCTTGAACATAAAAACCATAGAATTTGTTAATAATCTCCAACAAGAAATTCACTCTATAAACTTGCACACTACGTATTCATTTCTAGAAATTATCAAGTATAATGAGGATTGCAACCCAAGCATTAGCTAGGTAGAGTAGATAGGAGCATGGTTAGTTTAAGGAATATGCTTTCCTATAAATATGTGTGTCTATTAGTCGGGAAATTAGTAACACGAATTTTCTATTATCCTACATTATTTAGGTTCTATGGTTCACCTAATGTATTGATTGCTTAAAATTTATTTAGTGGATGACTTTAGGGTACTAGTACATATGCACTTCTTTTTGGTTGAATGAGAAGCCATAGTTCTTTGATGGTTTTTTATGATTTATTTCTCTAATGGTGTGTTCATGATTTAGTTAATGTGGTTGTTCATTCAATACCATTCGACTATTTTTATTTGCAAAAAAATAATTGAATTTCTTATAGTATTTATAGATGTGTCTAGCAACTACTACGTGTAATGACTTTCTAGTAAAAATATAAATATCTACTATTTAGTGATATGACTATAAATATTTCTGCCTATCAGCCATTTAATAGCATCTTTGGTGCTTTTACTAGTTAGTAGCTTTGAAAGAAAAATAGAGGCATTTTATGATGTCATTATACATAAAAATCAAAACATGGTAATATATTTAAAACTAATAATAAAATTAAAAATATAGTGGACATAATTAATTATAGAAATAAATTATATAATATAAATAAATATATTTATATTTTACATTGTCCACAATAAAAAATAAACATATATTATAAACTAATCAATTTGTATTTAGTAGAAAAGTTATTATTTATTTTTTAAATACTAAGAATTTTAAAATATATATTAACACTTAGAATGATACTATTAAAAAATTATATATGTATACACCTAAAATTGGCTAAGACGAGTTAAGTAAATATTTTAATATTTATCATAGTTCTCATTCTCCTATCAATTAAATAAATATTCTAATTTATTTAAATGATTCACATCCCTCCAATAATTAAATAAAATTGATTTATTTAATTAAAATCCCTAAATTCTTCTAATGTCTCACATAATTAAATAATTCTAAATTATTTAATTAATCCTAAATTCCTCTATCCTAAGTCCTAATTCCATAAATCCACCTCACCTTTCCACCTCACCCTGTTGCACATGTAATTAAATATTTTAATATTTAATTAGCTAATATTCCCTCACCCACATGTCCTATTTCTCCTCTAGTCTAATTAGTTAACTCATCAATCAAATCTGTTAACTAATTAGTCAATTGAGTTCACTGCTCAATCTATTCTATTAACTCTTCAATCTATTATGTTATCTCCCATAACTCATAAAGAAGGCTTGGACACTTGTCCTCTCCTGATTCGCACACATTCCCTCAAGTCTTCTCAACTGTACACCTCAAAGGTAATTCCTCCAGTCATGGATCTATTGACACTTGGATTTGGTCTTCCCTCAGCCTATATAAGAAAGGTCTTCACACCCATTCACATCCATCTAATATTAAGCCAACTTACTCTGCAGGAATCATTATATCATGCCTTTGGCAAAGTTACCATTTGCATTTGCATTACAAACCCATTATCATCACAATGTCTCCATTACAAATCACCCATCTCCATTATAGTTGCATTGTAGTTTAGTCTCCATTGCATATTCCATATCACAGTCATTATGTTATTGTCATCTTCAATAGCAAGGAAGTGCACACTTATGAGAGCCCTATTACCACAAAGATCAAGAGGAGATAGGCAAACAATGGAAGAATAGAGGTAAAATAGTCTTTGAAGGTATAATCTTTGATTATTTGTATTTACATCACTTTCCATTGAGTTATTGGATGATTAGTTGTTTTATACTATTGTTCACATTTTATGATAACATTTCTAGTGCCCACTGTGGGGCCTTGCCCTATTTTTAACTTTGATTTGAGTGTTTTGTAGAGGTTCTGTCATGACAGGTCATTCCTGCACATACAACTTCTAGTTCTGCGCATTCAACACTTTATGCACCACATTCAACCTTTCTGCGCATCTAACACATTTCTCTGTGCTTTTGATCTTCTAGTGCATACACAACATAGTCTGGCGCATTCAATACATGTTGTTGCGCTTATGATCTTTCAACGCATCTAAACCGCAGTCCTGCGCGTTTAATCATTATTGTTGCCCTTATTGTAAACCTGTGCATATGAATCATAGTATTGCGCATATGACCTGCACATCTGCGCATTTGATTTGTCAGAGAAAGTTGTAATGTTTGTATCAGATCTTCCGTACTAACTCTCAATTGCTATTGTTAGAAGCTGGACTTAGTCATTTTAGCTACATTATTAAGTCACCTAGAACTAATTAGGAGAGAGAGTAGCTTAATATGTTCATGCAAATCATCACATAGACATAACTAGGAGGAAAGTAAATTATTTTGTTGCATCACAACTTACATTTAGTCCCAACCTAGGGGTTAAAACTGAACAATTTCTTTCTGTTTTTACTATCTTGCACTACAATCTTTCACATAGCTTAATAGAGGAAAGTAACACTTGTTTATTTCTTCAAGCAACAATCTACACCTAGATTTGTTAGAAGGTTAAAATAAACAATCTTTTCCAAGTTATTGCTATCTTGTTACAAATCTTTGTGCTTGGTAGAGTTAACACATTTAGTTATTTTTCTTTTAACTAGGGGGTAAAGAACGAGTGTTCTCTATGTTTTTAAAATGATAATAAGACTATGCTCTCCCCTTTTCTGGGTGACCAAAATACCAAACTTATCATTTTGCATGTTTAACCTTTAGAGAGGCCTGCCCTTGGAATTCCTTCCTTCCAAGTGGGACGGCCTTAAGTGATATCGGGCTAAAGCCAAGCCACCTCCAAGTCACTATAAATAAATTGTGTTTGTGATGAAAGTTGCAAGCAACGGGTGTTGTTGTGTTACACCGACCAATGTTTCCCCCAAAACACTATGGAGCATAACCTCTGTAGGCTAGGAACCCTCCTTATTGGAGTGAATGGCCACATGTGTAACCACCCGAATGGATGCCTTGACTAAAATCCTTTTGTTCTAGTAAGCCAAAATCCCCTTTTTGGTGACACAGGAGGAGGAACCTCTAGAGTCGTCCAACATCATACACTCATTCAGTGTAGAGACAGAAACGTTCAACTCTTCGGAGGAGCTATAACTTGGTATGCATGAGAAGTGAGTGCCGTGAAGGGGAGCAGGTGCTACCAAGTTATTAGTTGTCCGCCTTTATGCAAGTCGCTGGTGTCAAAAACCAAGTTGGAACTCATCAAATACTGTCCTTGCTAACCTTAGGATTGTGCTTGCTTTTTGGTCAAAAAAATTGTAATAACAAACATGAAATCTTCTTGTGTGATGTGTTTTCTTGCAACTAATTGATACAAATCATCAGCAAAAATACCAGACTTGCTTCAAGGAACATTGTGAAAACAAGCCAAGATCAAGAAAATTGAAACAAAAAGACAACATTACCTGCAGTTTTGTGCATTTAAACCATTCTACTATGCATTTAATCATGTTGCACATATAAATCATTCTGCTATGCATATGACAAATTTTGTTGCACATTTGATCCTACTACGTATTTAACCCATTTTGTTGCGCATTTGAGCCATTTTGTTGCGCTTTTGATTTTCATGCGCATTTGACACATAGAGCGGCACATGCAAACCATAGTGTTGCGCTTTCAAAAATCAGTGTATTCCAACTAGACCTGTGCATTTGACCTACATAGCTGCGCATTTGACCATTCTTCCTATGTATCTGAAGCTATGCATGGAAAACAAAGAGCTATTCCGTACACTTTAGAAAAATTTTGGAACCAGTTCTAGGTACCCATTATTGCATATACCTAGTTTATGATCTCAGGAAAACCATACAAAATCTGTTTCACTTACTTTTCCAAAACATTTCCATTTGCCATATCATCCATAGTAAAAGCATCAAACAAAGCAAACCAAGCTTCCTACTAAGGTGTCATTAAAATCTTCTAAAAACTCACCAACAAAAATCTAGTTAATTTCATAACAGGATATATCATCCTTCATCTCGAAACTACACTAGTGTAATCTTGATAAAAGTAGTTTATATCAATAGCGGTGATCAACTCTCCCTACTTTGACTATCTTTTGCCTCAAGAGTGCATTTGTTTGAGAAAATAGTAGATCAAAATTTGAACCTTAGGAAAGATCTTGTCATCTCAACCTTTTTCACAAGCATTTTTCATCCAACATTCAGCCCCATCAAACAATTTTTATGGTTGTAACTAGATCAAAATCCAAAGAAAAGCAAGACATGGATCCTTTGAACAAAGACAAACCATCTCCATCCCACAGTGATGGAGAGGAAGAAATCCCATATGAGGATGTAATTAATGCTTCACAAGACTCCAAATTTCAAAAGATTATGGACAAGGTCCTAAACATGGACCCTCAAAAGTATTTCCTTATACTAGCACAGCAAGGGGCCAAACTTCTGGCAGATTTTGACACCTCCACCTTAAAAGACACCACCTCTACGAATGACATGGAAACTCTGAAGATCACACTAGAGGTTCCCAAAACAGACAAGGCTAAGGATACAATCAATCCCTTGGATATATTGATGACGCAAATTCAAGCCTTACAACAACAGATCACAGACATTCAAACCGGAGCATCAACTAAATACTATTCTCTAGAGGATATTTCACCATATCCTTTTGACAAGACCTTGATCATCATACCTTTCCCCTCAAAATTTGAGGTATCAAAATTTGACAAATATCGAGGAAAGGGTGATCCAAGAGACCATATCAGAGAATTTAGTGCAGCATGTCTTGAAGTTGCCCACAATGAAACCTATCTCATGCAATTATTCCCAAGGAGCTTGGGAGGACAAGCTATGGAATGGTTCTCTTGCCTACCTCCCGACATTCGAACCTTCAACTAACTAGTGGATAATTTTGTCACTCATTTCTCCTATAACATTGAGCATGAAATCTCAATGTTAGACCTTTGCAACACAAAACAAAAGGGTGGAGAATCCTTCGCCGCTTTCTTGCAAAGATGGAGACAACTGGCTAGCAAATGTCCATATCATGTGCCAGAAAAACAAATTCTTGAGATGTTTATACACAACCTAAACACTGATCTTAGCTACCAAATACAAATCCAATGTCCTACTTCATTTAGTAAGGTCATGGAAATGGGGTTACTCATTGAAAAAGCTTTGGCAGCCAAAGGACAAGTCAAAATCTGCAAGGAAACCCCTAGCTCCAATCATAACACGGACAAGCCAAGATTTTGGACTAAGAATAAAAACATTGTCAACGACAGTGTCATGGATGCAAAACAAGTGATCCCAAAGAAACCGATCTTCAACTTATCCAATCCGCAAAACAACACACCACAAATCAAGCCCCAAAACAATGCGTTATGACCCACTAACTTTCCTCCTCGATGAAAGTTCACACCTTTGGGAGTATCACTGGAATTAGCCCTGTGCAAGCTCCTATCGAACAATGTCATAACACTTCCAACGGCACGTGATTACGAGCCTAAATTCAAACCTCCTTAGTGGAAAGACTCAGACTTTTGCGAGTATCATCAAAGCAAGGGACACAAGACCAATGACTATCAAAGCCTCAAAAACTTACTCCAAGACTTGGTAGATCAAAAGGTGGTCAAAGTTAAGGGACAAGGATCCAATGAGGACCATTTGGCATATCAGAATCCACTCCCCAACTACGAAGAGGGAGGTTCTTCAAACCAAAACAATAATAGGGGTAACAAAGCAAACTATACAAATGTGTCTTATGACTACGTTGTTAACCATATTTCTGAACGTGATGCACATATCAATGTCATCACTATAAACAAGAACCCCGATTGTAATGTAACAACCTACGGTAGAAAAGTTACTCTTCAAGGGGCACCACCCAAAACTCCATCCATGTCTAACTAGTACAATGTCTTAGAGTAACTCCACAAAACACCAGCACACATTTCCATTTTGGAGCTCTTGCGTATATCTCCATCCCATAGCACCATCCTCAACCAAGCTCTCTCAGAAACCACAGTCCCAACTAATCTAACAGAAGAACAATTCCAAGCCATGGTGGGCCACGTAATGGCATACCTCATTTCTTGACCTTCACTGAAAAGGATGACATGACAATCACCCAACCACATAATGCATCTCTCCACATCGAAACCTTTATCCACAAGCATAAAATAAAAAGGGTTCTAATCGATGGAGGAGCGGGTTTAAATATTTGCACCTTAAAGCTACTCCTTGCATTGGGCTTTTCGTAGAAGGCTATCAATCCTAAAAAGAAAATCACCATCAAAGCTTACGATGAAGAGGAAAGAACTTCAAACAAAACTGTCATTTTGCCTATCAGAGTGGGACCTATAGTAAAATATGTTGTGTGTCAAGTCCTTGACATGGAGTTTGCATATAATATTCTCCTTGAAAGACCTTGGATACATGCAATGAAGGTGGTGCCATCAACCTATCACTAGTGTATCAAATTCCCCCATGACGGCCAAGAGATCACCATCCAAGGCAATCCCAATCCATTTCAATATTACAACTCCATACAATCTAAACCTGATGTTGTAATTCCCAATAACTGTGCCTCTTCTTCATCCTCATCCTGTGTTGACCCAACTTCACTCCCTTCCACATCCAAGGCACCTAAAATCAACCTCAAGCTCAAAGGCAAGGGTGTCATTGAATATACAATCGCATAATCCTTTTTCTTAGCACAGTTACCCATATCCTCCAAATCCTATGGAAGGCCATCAATGAGCAAACCCAAGGCATCAAAAACTCCTATAGATCTATTTGTAAAATGGGGAATCCTCAAAGATGAGAGTGATGAGAAAGACATCTATAATGGTTATATAAGGATAAAGATAATCTATCCAAGCAACAAGATGATCACTCCACATTGCAAACTAAACAGTATGTTCAAGGATTCCAAATACTACAAAGAATGGGATATGAAGGTCATGGCCCCATAGGATTGAGGAAAGAAGGTATCATCGAGCCCATCCAACCTCCTTCATTAACATCCTAAGACACTATAGGGCTAGGTTACACCAACAAAGCAAAGACCAAAGGTGCAGACAAGCATAAAGGCAAACAACCAAAAACATCTACTACTAACCTAGTAGAGCAGATTCATCAACTACAAGGATGGAGTGAGACAGACTCCAATGAGTATGAATGGGATAGTCTCTCTGAACTATCTTGTGATGAACAAGATGTTGATGTGGTCCATGAGTATAACCCTACCCATGCAACTCATGAGAGACAAAGTTCACAGTCTAGACCTCTAGAGTTTGATCCACATAATAACGATAGTGAGATTTGTGAGGAAAGAATAATACCACACTTGACAAATCAACTTGTGGAGAGTACCATCACAGGCATTGTCAATGCTTACAATAACCACATTAACTCCTACATCTTGACTATCACTACTCTCGAACCAAACCAATCTAATGACCCGTTACCACTATTGCATCTAGAACTCAGATTGGGATTTGCAAGACTCTACCCCTAAGCTAGATACCTTTCAGAATGATGAGGCCATTATCGATTTTCTAGAACTTAGAGTCCATATACCCACAGGGGATCACAGAGCTATCTATGCCATAGAACTCAATGACAGGGCTTATTTTTGAGAGAGTGCCAAGCCTTTCAGTCTTAAAAATGTAAAAATGAAAGATAGATCTAACAATGAAAATCGCTCTGTGGCAGTGTTAGACTGTGAAAATAGTAAAAATATGAAGGACGTATCCAACGGTGAAAACCTCTTTGAGGCGCCAAAGGATGAAAGGCTTGACCCTCTTCCCAATCTAACACATTAGGAGAGATCCTCAATCTTGATGGAACCAGCAGAACAGATCAACGTCAGCACAAGCAAAAAACCAAGGATGATCCATATGGCACAATCTTTAACTACACAAGAGAAGCCCAAATTCACTGAATTCTTCAAAAAGAAACAAATCAACTTTGCTTGGTCATACGCAAATATGCCGAGTCTTGATCAAAACCTTATAATGCATCACTTATCGCTAGCTCTGGGAGCTAAGCCCGTTAAACAAAAACTCAGGAAGATGCACCCGCATATCACACTCATGGTAAAAGAAGAACTCAAGAAGCTGCTAGATGTCAGATTTATCAGACCAATCAACTATCCAGAGTGGATTTTAAATATAGTGCTTGTCGCCAAACTAGATGGAAGAGTTTGAATGTGTAATGACTTTAGGGATCTGAGCAAGGCTTGTCCCAAAGATGACTTCCCCCTACCTAACATCGACATCATTGTAGACCTCACAGCAGGACACATCATGTTGTCTTTAATGGATGGATTCTCTAGATATAACCAAATCAAGATAGCCCTAGAAGATCAGCATAAAAGTGCATTCACATGTCCATGGGGTTCCTATTGTTGGTGCGTCATGCCATTCGGGCTGCGAGGGCAACATATCAGCGGGTAATGACAACAATCTTTCATGACATGATGGATACCATCATGGAAGATTACGTCGATGACATTCTAGCCAAATTAAAAACAAGGGAAGGGCATCTACAAGTCTTGGACAAGATCTTCACAAGATTGAACCAGTTTAATGTGTGTGTCAACCTGAAGAAGTGCATATTTGGAGTCACATCTAGAAAGCTTCTCGAATACATCCTGTCTGCCAATAGAATCAAAGTTGACCTAGCTAAGGTAAAATCCATTGTGGAAATGTCACCTCCCAAAAATCTTAGTCAGTTGCGGTCTCTACAGGGAAAGCTACAATCTATCAGAAGGTTTATCTCTTAGCTGGTAGATAAGTGTCATCCGTTCACGCATCTCCTCCATTAGAATATTCCCTTCAAGTGGGATGACTCATGCGAACAAGCTTTTCAACATTTAAAGGAGTATTTGATGAATCCACTTGTCTTGATGCCGCCAATTCAGGGCAAGCCATTGCTACTATACATTTCAGTCACACCAACAGCTCTCAGATCTTTGCTAGCACAACAAAACCATGAAGGAAAAGAACAAGCAATCTACTACATCAGCCGCACACTAGTCGGCTACGAGCTTCAATATACACCGATTGAGAGAGCATGTCTCGTTGTGGTCTTTGCTTCACAAAAATGGAGACATTACATGCTATCACATTCCATCAAGCTAGTAGCAAAGATTGACCCATTAAAATACTTACCCAACAAAGCTACCCTAACATGTAGAATATCAAAATGGGTCATGATACTCAGTGAGTTTGACATCAAGTATGTCGACAGATGAGCAATAAAGGGGCAAGTGATTGCAGATCAGCTGGTAGAT
Organism: Cunninghamia lanceolata; assembly: GCA_027924645.1. Classification (NCBI taxonomy): domain Eukaryota; kingdom Viridiplantae; phylum Streptophyta; class Pinopsida; order Cupressales; family Cupressaceae; genus Cunninghamia; species Cunninghamia lanceolata. The sequence goes on along the minus strand of BSBN01000534.1, from coordinate 10,659,039 downwards.
GCACATTTAAAAGATGGAAACCCATTGAGCTTTGAATTTCCAAATGAATCTATCTTTCACATTACAACAACAACAACCTGGAAACTCTACTTCGATGGCTCATATACTCAACATGGGTCCAGGGTAAGTATCTTGTTAATTACACCTAATGGAGACACCATTCCCAAGTAGTACAGACTACTCTTTCCATGCACTAACAATGTGGCAAAGTACGAAGCCCTAGTCATTGGTATCAAGCTAGCAGTAGAATGGAAAATTACAAAACTTCATGTGTATGGCGACTCACAACTTGTCATCAATCCAGTGAATGATGACTATCAAACAAAGGATGAGAAGTTAATACCATACAAACATATGGTAGACGACTTCAAAGAATACTTTGTTGTGATCTCTTTTGAGTAGATAACAAGGTTGGAGAACAAAGTAGCAGATGCCATGGCAACGATTGCATCTCTCTTAGATATCCCTGAAAACCAATCACATTATGAGTTCTTGGTAGAGCCAATGTCCCATCCTGCATATGACACCCCTGAATCCCACATCATTTGCCACATTGTAGGAGCAAATTCTCCCCTATACGAAAAAGTATTTGCCTACATAAAAGAGAACACCCTACCACCTGATCTCTCAAATAACCAAAAGAGAACCTTCATTCACCAAGCATCCCGTTATGCCATTATTGCCAACACCCTATATCAATGAGGTCTAGATGGTACTCTCCTAAGGTGTCTCAGTAGTGAGGAATATCAAACGGCTCTAAGAAAAGTTCACGACGGGATATGCGGGACCCACTCTAGTGGTCCTAACCTGGCTAAGAAACTCATACGTATGGGATACTACTGGCCAACTATGGAAAAAGACTCCTATCATTTTGTAAAGAGGTACAAGAAATGCCAAATCCACGAGAACCTAATACATGCACAGCACAGGAGTTGCAGCCTTTAATGACTCCTTGGCCTTTTGTCAATGGGGACTCGACTTAGTGGGCAAGATATACCCTCCATCATCTAGTGGCCATAAATTCATAATCACTACCACTGAGTACTTTACAAAGTGGATCAAAGTCATACCCCTCACTAATGTCACAAGCAAACAAATCACCTCTTTCATCCTGAACTACATCATTTGCTGCTATGGTATCCCTTTATCCATTATCACAGATAATGGACGACCATTCAAAAACTAAGATGTCAAAGAGCAATGTGACAAATTCCACATCCAACACTACTTTTCCACCCCATACTACCCCCAAGGAAATGGCCAGGCAGAGGCATCAAATAAAACCATCTTAAAAATCTTGAAAAAGACTATCAATGATGCTAGCCGCAATTGGCACATTCAATTGAATCCCACGTTGTGGGCCTACCACACAAGTATTTGCACACCCACAGGTGCAACGCCATATTTCCTCATCTATGGCTCTGAAGCCATCTTGCCCATTGAATTTGAGATCCCATCCTTGAGAGTATCGTTAAAAGGCCTCATATCTGATGAAGAATACAGAGTTTCCAGACTTCAAGAGTTAGAGCTGCTCGAAGAAAGAAGACAACAGGCCTTTAACCATCTCAAGATTTATCAACAAAGGATGTCTAGGAGTTACAATCATAGAGTTAAACGTCAGGTATTTTGAGTTGGTGACCTAGTCCTCAGAGAGAATCCTAGGAATCGGCAAGATAGAGAGAAGAAAGGTAAGTTCGAGCCCAACTGGCTGGGTCCTTTTGTCATCATTGTTGCCTACGGATCAAGTGCTTATCACTTGGCTACATCCAAAGGTGAATTTTTTGATGATCCCATCAACAGCATGCATCTTCACAAGTTCTACACCTAAACCCCAATGCAAGGGACCAAAATAAAAATATAAAAATATAAAAATGCACAAAATAGCAAAAAATTAAAAATTAAAAAAAAATGGAAAAATAGCAAAATAGCAAAAAAATCAAAAAATGGAAAAACAACAAAAAAAATCATCCTCTGGTGAAAACCTGGTAAACAGGCACCTTGAATAGATACCATGATGAAAACCTGGCAAATAGGCGTCGTGTGTATTTTAGTTTTCGTGAAAATAAAAGTAAATGGTGAAAACCTGGTAAACAGGCACTACTTGTGATAAACTGTCTCCTCCATCTTTTCAAACCTTGTTCCTCATCCATCCCTCCTAAAGTGCATCTACCCAATCACATCGAGATACCTACAATGGCTTGTTGTTCACTCATCCTTATCACCTTGCTCCACTAGACAGCCAATCAAAACTTGCGTCCATCTTGTCATTCATCCTCAACCAATCCATTGAGCTGTTGTCAAACTATGTCGTCTCTGAGCTATCACGTAGGCAATGCCATCATTGATGTGCCCCCGAGGCTCCTTTCCCATCCATTCCATCCTGTGTCACCCATCCTTTGGCCCATTTGAGTCCCCACTTTTCCCCATCACCTAGGTCCTAGGTCCACAAACTCCACACCTCGAACTACATTGCCTCTGCATCGTCACATAGGCAAGGCCATTTATCGATGAGCCCTCGAGGCACTAGGTCAGTCCCTTAAGGCCCATTTCTTTGTGTCTATTGTCAATTCATCCACAATAAATCAAATCCTTTACTTGACTGGGGGCAAAAAAATCCTCGACCTAGTTGGAGAGTTGGATTCTTGAATGTCACACACTTTAGAGGATAACAATAAGGATCATGATACCATCACAAGACAGCAACTAGCATTGCAAAGCACACTTTTTCAACAAAAATGCTTGACGCAGGAACTAGACCTATAAGAAAGACATAATGAGCCTCAACCACCATGATGATTGTATCTATTTTTGTTGCAAGAAAACTTAACTATGGAAAGCAAATTTGTGCTTATTACAAAGGTTTAAGTCATTGAGTCTTGATTTTTGTTATTATGTCTTTCTATACTACTCAAGGATGTCAAAAACTAGAGGAGCTATGATGGGGTCCTAATTATCTTATTGGTTTTCTTTTTGTGGATCAATCTTTAGTAATGTGATGACTTTTGTCTTAAGACATGATCAGAAAAAGATCAGAGGACGTTCTAAGTCTAAACATGAAACAGGGCAATCCTTGTCTATTGAGATGCAAGAAATACTTAGGTCATCTAGATTCAATTTTGACTAGATGCTTGTATTAACTTGCTATATCAAAATCCATGTAAGTAATACTTAGGTCATCATGGTTTAATTATACCTAGATGCTTGTATTCTCTTACAACATAATAAAAGCTCAATGATGAAACAAAGTACTTCAAAAACTTGTATCTGAAGATGACAATCCACAAATCCATACATATCACATTGCATTTCATTATAAGCATTACATCCTTGACCAAATTCCAAGTGTTGAAAGATCCATTTATCCAAGTCATTTCTTCTAAGACATTCATTTATCCCAGTTATTAAAGTCCATTCTTTTCAGGTGTATTATTATTAAGATTGAATATACTTGGAACAACAAAAACAATTCATTTACGTGTCATGAATAGGTGTGTCATCATATAGTATCATCACATACAATGCATTAATAGTTATAAACATTTAGATCATGTTTTACATATAATGTCATGCATAAGTCACCATAACATTACATTAACCAAAAATCTCACAAAAACATAGCTATCATCGCATTTGCATATTAGATCATCATCCATAAATAAAACAATGGCAAACAACATAACTAAACACATAAGTTATCACAATATCTGCATTAGATCATCATAGAATATGAACATATAGGATCATAGACATGCATACAGGTCATCATATCCATCATATAACTCATAGAAACATCATGTCACATAAACATAACGTGCATCATAGAATCTAATATACATGTTAGCCACATCACATACAACCATAATCATGTAAGGTCATCACATAGATCATCATGTCCATCCCAATAGATCATTATCATAGCCGGTCGAATCATGATATCATATAATCATCATCAAAAAGAATAAAAATGTCCATGTATACAATGATCTCAAAATAACAATACATCTCAAAGTGTCCAAACCGATGTGGTGTATACATGTCCAAAAGATATACTAAAAACTAATACATTTCACAAAGTAGCTAAGAATGGCTCCCCCCTAATGGTGTCGGTTGTGGCGGTAGGATACCTCCTCCGCCTCCCCCACCTGTTGTCCCTGTCCCCGGTGTCCCGGTCCCCGCTACAACTCCTCCTGATGGTTTTGGAGGTAGCCCTGTAGGTCCCATCACCCCGCCACTCTTTGTAAGCACCCTCTATGATCTATTGTGGTAACTGGGGCGGTAATTTCCTGCCTTGTGCTCTTGTGGTTTAGCCTGCTCATATAGCGACCACTAGTAGAAGATCTCCTAGCCTACCCTAACCATCTTTGTAACAATTTGGCCAGTGGGAACCTGTCCCACAGTTTGTTGAACCTGTTCTAAGAGTGCCTCTGCCCTCCCATACCTCTGAATAGCTGTGTCTTTCTCTAGATAGGCGGTCTGTAGGTCACTCTGCAGCTATGTAATATGGGCCTACATCTTCCCTATTTGTCCTTGTGGATGTCCTAGCATAGATTGTGCCTAAGCCAGCTAGGCTCGTAACCCTGCTATCACCCCATCATCTGGCCCCTGTCCCTGTGGCTACACTGGAGGCTAAACCTATGCATGTAGGGCTAACTAAGCATGCAGGGCCGAATCAATCCACCGATGAACCCTCCTCTCATCTCCATCTCTGCCATCATCCCCATCATTGCCATCATGACCACCATCCAGACCTCCTCCTCTGCCACCACCATCATGACCTCCCCCTCCTCCTCCACCACCGCCATCATCCCCACCTCAGCCACCTCTGCCTCCCCATCCTCTGCGTCTCTTGGGCCACCTCTATGGCCCCTCGTCATCCTCCTCCTGATTATCCAGAATCAAGTCTTGCTCTCCTAGCCTAGTTAGCGAGGAAAGGGATGTGCTGCAAACCAGTCAAAGTAATCATGTGTTACCCCTGTGTCTACCACTGCCCTGTGCATCGGCCAAGGCTGATATGGAATGTGTAGGAACTCATCGTGAGCTGCCTCGTAGGATGGGTTAGGTCCCCATCATGTCCTCTCCTTGTGCGTATGGGCAAAAATGGCATTACCTTGGGGCATCCCCTGGATTCTGCCAGACTACCTGTACACATGTGATACAATGTGTCTCTCCAAAATATAAGGTGTCCTCCCTATAAGCCACCTCCTCTGAAAGAAAAATAGAAGCTCTGATGCATCGTTGTCACATACCTCGCAGTCCAGGTATGGTCGTCACTTGACTTTGTCTACATTGTCAAATGCATGTCTCTAGTACTCTAACTTTCCCAGCTTGGGTTGGGAAAGGCTATCCTGAAACATGTAAGAGTAAGGTTGATCCCTACCCCGCGTGCCAATGCCAATAGGATGAGTGATGGCTATATGAGTCCATGCCCATATTTGTAACAGTGAAACCCCACAAGCCAAGTTGGAAGAGTCATCATACACAAACTAGTGCAAATCATGGTATAGGTGAGCAAGGATGCAAACACCCCAAGCGTATCTAGTACCCTTCATGGTAATCCACTCTAACACATAACCCCATCCAACTACAAATCTACGTGACCGTCTGTTAGGGCACATGATACCTCCAATAAACCCTGCCACAACTAAAGGAAGAAGCTCGTAGTAAGCCACCATGTCAACCCAGCTGATCTCGGTACCCTCAATCTCATCGTCAGCAAACACCCATTTGCACTCGTCCAAACCTGCCCCAATTTGCGACTCGTACTCCATGAGCTCTCCATCAATAGGTATGTGCAAAATCCTGTGAACATCCTCCAGAGTCACTGTAATCTCCCCGATGGGAAGGTGAAAAGTCCTGTCCTCATTGTGGAATCTCTCAACCAGAGCAGTCAGCATGCTGAGATTGGCCCTAATCTCGGGCATGAAGAGCACAAATGACAATCCAGTTGATCCAATAACAAGTAGATCAGTCTCCGTCAGATAAGGCCTCAACATCTGGGTAACTGGAAACCACTGCCTCGACAAGAGGATATCATCTAACTCCTCCTGCAAACAAGCAAGCATGCGTTAATCAATCAAAATTGACTAAACTGCAAGTTTATCTATCCAACATCAAAAACTTAGTTATTTCAACAGGAAAGCAATCCTATCATCTCTCTAGAGATTCTATCAATCTCAGAGATGACCTATTAGTTAACTAGCATCAATCACGCAGTCAACTTCATCAAATTTCTAGGTGTTTTTGATAAACTAAAATCATTTGCACAATTCTTCCTGTCAAATGCGCAGTTTTACCTCAGATGCATAGAATAAACTCATATGCATAGAGTAATCTTATATGTGCCACTTTATTTTGAATGCGCAAGACTGTCCATTAGATGCACAGCATAAACTTGTTTACGCAGCAACATATCATTTGCGTAGTAAAAAATTGTATGCGCAATGTCCCCAACAACATGCGAAGCTGGATTTGAAATGCGCGGGAAAACACTTCAAATGCAGAAAAAAATTACATATGCACCGATTCCGGCATCATATGCATAGAATTGCGTCATATGCTCAATTCTACCATTTGGCGCATACAAAACCTAGAATGTTGGCCTACATTTATTGCTAGCATTAATGACCCTAGGCTACACACGAAGAAGTACTTACCGACGGCCAATAGTCTGTTGGACGGTTGAACCGTCAAATCTACTCAAATCGATGAAGCTCAAGAGGAAACTACTGCTCTGTGCTCGAATGGCTCTGCTCTCCACTAAGATCTCTCTCAAAGGCAAGTGTACAAATGAGTGAACTGTGAACCCAACCTCCTATATATAGCGCATGGAACCCTAAGGAGAGGTGTTTGACCTTGTCCATGCTGGGGCATGATTTTCACATAGTCTTTCTTCTAGGTCCTCCATTTTCTTCACCCTAACCTATCATGTCATCCTATATCATTGTGATGTCACCACCTTCTTCCCGTCCAATCTCCTGAGGGGGCATCCTAACATCATAACTTGTACCAGGGGCAATCTGGGGCATGTATCAATCACAGAAAAAAAAATTTATTCTTTGAAACAACGTATAAAACACATTGCATCAATGGGCAAAATGTATACACCTAAAATTGGCTAAGATGAATTAAGTAAATAATTTAATATTTATCTTAATTCTCATTCTCATATCAATTACATAAATATTCTAATTTATGTAAATGATTCACATCCCTCCAATATTTAAATAAAATTGATTTATTTAATTAAAATCCCTAAATTCTTCTAATGTCTCACATAATTAAATAATTCTAAATTATTTAATTAATCCTAAATTCCTCTATCCTAAGTCCTAATTCCATAAATCCACCTCACCCTTCCACCTCACCCTGTTGCACATGTAATTAAATATTTTAATATTTAATTAGCTAATATTCCCTCACCCACATGTCTTATTTCTCCTCTAGTCTAATTAGTTAACTCATCAATCAAATCTATTAACTAATTAGTTAATTGAATTCACTACTCAATCTATTTTGTTAACTCTTCAATCTATTATGTTATCTCCCATAACTCATGAAGAAGGCTTGGACACTTGTCCTCTCCTGATTCGCGCACATTTCCTCAAGTCTTCTCAACCATACACCTCAAAGGTAATTCCTCCAGTCATGGATCTATTGACACTTGGATTTGGTCTTCCCTCAGCCTATATAAGCAAGGTCTTCACACCCATTCACATCCATCTAAGCTTAAGCAAACTTACTCTGCAGGAATCATTATAGCATGCCTTTGGAAAAGTTACCATTTGCATTTGCATTACAAACCCATTATCATCACCATGTCTCCATTACAAATCACACGTCTCCATTATAGTTGCATTGTAGTTTAGTCTCCATTGCATATTCCATTTATCACAGCCATTTTGTTCTTGTCATATTCAAGAGCAAGGAAGTGCACACTTCTGAGAGCTCTATTATCACAAAGATCAAGAGGAGATAGGCAAACAATGGAAGAATAGAGGTAAAATGGTCTTCGAAGGTATAATCTTTGATTATTTGTATTTACATCATTTTCCATTGAGTTATTGGATGATTAGTTGTTTTATACTATTGTTAACATTTTCTGATAACAATATATATATACTTTTCAAAGTAAAAACAAAACAAAATAATTATGCAGAGAAGCGTTTCTATAGTGGTAGGAAGGGGTTGAAAGATTCAGATTCTGTAAACAAAAATTATAAAATTCAAAAATAACAAATAAGATTCTAATCTTAAAAAATAAAAATAAAAACTAGAAAATAATTATGGGCTATAATGGATTACATACCTGGAAGTGAAAAGAATGCATGTGAATCTCTTAATAAATAAGAGGCGTTTCACAAAACTATTCAAAACAATATTGAGAGGTGTTTGAAGAAGTTTCATAGTTCCTGTAAATAAAATTAAAAATAAGAACTAAGATTCCTTTCAAACGGATGGACAAGTCGACGAATGGCATATATATTATCAAATATTTATTATATTTGTTATTATAATATATCTTATATTTTTATCAATATAATATATAATAGAGGAAATACGATTTTTCAAAATATAAGAAATTAGATTTTTTGGGGGGCGAAACAGCAGAGACAATATTTTTCAAATGCGTCAACTGGGAGATTACGTGGAGGAGAGACATCTCCTCCACGCCGAGTACCCGCTCTCTTCCTCTTTTTTTTCATTTATTATGCTTTTATTGCTCTGTTTTCGTATTGTTGTTTGGTTAAATTAATTTCATGGATGCCGAGCCTGTTAATCCGCAATTCCTGCCTGACCCTGGAGCCCTAAATCCGTCGAGGAGATCTTTTGCTGAAATGGTTGCCCCTCCCAGCAATGGCATCTCCTCTATTGCACGCTTTGTTTACACCCCTCCGAGTGAAAGACCTGGAGCCGAAGGTAAGATGTCTGGTAACCCCTTGGAAAATATTTGCATTATGCCCAATGATGAAATGTTGCATGAGATCTCGCTCGAAAAATGTCGGTTAAGCTCTACTGCTATTTTCTTTTCCTGTGTAGATATTGATAAATGCCCTCCCCGTAAATTCATGGACGACTAGTTTCACAGTCTATGGAATTTGAAGTTAGGTTTTAAAATCTCATTCTGTCGACAGATTCAAAGAGGGTTGTTTATCATCTTCTTTAGTAATCATGAATCGCAGGTTGAGGCCCTTAAAAGGCACTACTGGACGGTTGGGAAAACATCCTTTCGTGCCCTTGCTTGGTCTCAGGATGCAATTAATGAAGAAATTCTTGCTTTAGCTTGCCCTAGATGGGTTATTGTGAAAGAAGTTCCGCCGTTCCTTTGGAAGTTCTTGCCTCATTTGATGGACAATTTTGGGAAAATCATCCGTATAGACGAAACGGCTAGGTTGGTTGCTAATATGGATGCCCGCATGTTGATTTCTATTAAACCGGGTATTGACATTCCCCCCAATCTAAAGCTTAACATTGGCGGTGAAGTTTTTATCTGCCCTATTGAAGTTTTAGGTGGCCTAAACGCTTGCTTTCTGTGCAAAAAAGAAGGGCATCAAAGGAAAAATTGCGCCATCATTACCAATAAAAAAAAACCGCTACAAATGAAACCCTAATTGCTTCTAAAACTATTCATTCCACTGTGTCTTTACCCAGTTCAGGTTCTCCTGTGGGCTCAATTGGTAATCCTGTTAATTCCAATATGGTTATGCATAATGACAATAATGAGGGTGGTTCTTCTTCACCCTCTGCTGGTAATCAAAGCCATACCCAATTCTCTGAAGGAGTTAATTTTCAGTCTACCTCGGTTATCCTTGGTAACCCTAGTAGCTCTAAGATGGCTATGCACAGAGATTATAATTTGGCTGGTCCTGCTTCACCCTCTGCTACTTCTCAAAACCATGCCCCAGCCTATAAAGGAGTCCACAACCAGTCTACCACAGGTGTGGTTGATTACCCTGCTAACTCTTTGGTGGCTATTTTCAACAACACTAATATGGCTGCCCCTTCTTCCTCTCCTATTCTTACCCAAACCCAAACCCCAGAATCTGCCGGATTCATTAACCAGACTTCCAAAACTTTGGCTTTAACCCCGATTACCTTTTCTTCTCCTGAGCCGGCTGCCGTTGATGATTTCCAAACTGTCGGGAAGCGCAAACGACAACGGAAAAATGCCCAACAATTAGCTTTAGACCGCATTCGTGCTTTTCAGCCCACTGCTAACAGGTTTGATGTTCTCAGCTCCTCTACTTCTCATTCTGTTGATACTCCCTTGCCCTCTCCTCTTGGCACGATAGATTTAAATAATAATGCTTCACCCATGGAGGAAATTAGGGACTCTAGCCCTGTCATTGACCCTTCCTCACCTCACATAGATTCTAGTCCAGATGGGATTCCACCCAATCCCCCTGCATCTTCCTTAAACGAACTTGATGATGATGTGATTATTGAGGTCATTCATGCCAAGCCTACTCCGGTCTCTGGTGGTTCTAAGTTGATTACGAAAGACCCAAGCTTAGTCTCTGATGACATCAGTGAAGATGAGGATGCCATGATTAAGGCCAGCTCAAAGAAAAAGGGTCGACCTCTCGGTTCCAAGAACAAGAAGAAAGGTGGGGATTCTGATCCCCTTACTAGTTCCACTAAAATACCTTCTCTCAATGAAAGTTGTCTCTTGGAATGTGAGAGGCCTCGAGTCTCCTGATCGCAAGACTATTGTCAAAAATTTCATGAGTTCTCATGCTAAATTTGATATCATGATGTTGCAAGAAATTAAGACGGTTGGCTTTAACCTTGATACTGCCCTTAACTTTATCTATAAAGATTCCTTTAAGATAGTTACTGAACATACCAAAGGCAAGGGCGGTGTTGCTCTCCTCATCAATCATAAATGGACCAATTCTATCACTAGTTTTGGAATATCCCCCTGCAACCGCGCTGCCTGGGCGATTTTTAATATCAATAATTCTCAATTTGGGATTTGTTCCCTATATGCCTCTAATGACTATAATGATAGAATCCACTTTTGGGATTGGCTAACTTCTCTTCCTAGCATCCCTTGGTTCTTTGGTGGAGATTTTAACATGATTGAAAACTCTGGTGACAAAGTTGGTGGCTCACCTTTTGAGTGGAGGCCTGCTGAAAAACAACATTGGGACAAGTTCAAGCATCACTTTCATCTCTTCGATCCCCTTAAAGGAGATATACTTGGGAATAGGTCTCTGTGGTTCACCTGGTGTAACCTCCAACAGGGGGCTAACCGGATTTACTCCAGGCTTGATAGATTCTACGCTGACTGCAATTTTTTCTCTTTTTCTCCAAATCACTGCGGATCTCCTGTCACTACCCTTCCTGCCACTTTATCTGATCATTATCCTATCATGGCTCAAATCAATTTCAGAACCCTCACCCTGCCGACCTATACCTCCCCCCATAAATTCATTCTTAATGTTTCTCTACTTGAGGATCAAGATGTGAACATTGCTATTAAGATGATCAGACTCATAAATTTGCAAAATAAATCCCTCTCTCACATCAATAGATGGCTTCTTAATATATCTTCTTGGACCAAGATCTTTCAAACCTTTGGGCAAAAGAAAGCCAAAGACTACAAACGGATTGAGCAGGTGCTGACTAATCGGCTCTTTGTGGCTGAAAATAATATCCAAGCCCAACCGGACTCTATCAACCTTGCTGAGCAAGTGTCCATGGCCAGGAATTCTCTCAGAAAACATCAATATGTTAAAGCCAAAGGGGCCTTCATCAGAGCCCGGAATCATTGGCTTCAGTTTGGTGACAAAGGTACTAAATATTTCTTTAATCTGCTTAAGGAGAAACAAAGCAGAGAGAGGATTGATAGAATTTTTGATAATGACAAAGAGTTGCTTACGGACCAGGATATTTCTTTGGCCTTTGAAACTTTTTATAAGAATTTGTTTACCTCAGAAGATAATGACACTTCAAGGATGATGCGTCTTAGATGCTCTGCGCTTATCCCTAAGGTTCTTTCAGAGGATGATATTTCTGCCCTCCAAAGCCCTGTCTCCCAGCAAGAAATTGTTGATGCCATCCAAAAGCTAAAGGATAACAAAGCCCCGGGCCCCAATGGGATTCCTGCTGAATTCTACAAAGCCAATGTTGAATGGGTTTCTAAAGACCTCCATGATTTATATCTTGAGGCCTTCTCGCATGGCACCCTTGGATCTGTCATTAACACTGGTATCATTAAGCTCATCCCTAAAGAGGGGGACAGAACTTTGATTAAAAATTGGCAGCCTATCACTTTACTTAACGTCTCCTATAAAATTCTTGCGAAAGCGTTGGCCTCCCGGTTAGAAACTATTCTTCCTAAGTTTATCTGCTCCACTCAGACTGGCTTCATTAAAGGGCGATTCATCTTGGAAAACCTCATTTCCAGCTGGGAGGCCTTGGAATGGGCCAATTCCTCTCATCAAGAGGCTGCTATGCTTCTCCTTGACTTCGAAAAAGCCTACGACAGAATTGAGTGGGACTTCATCTTGATGATGCTAAAAGCCTTTGGATTCCCTGATTTCTTTTGCAAGTATATTCAAATTCTTTTAAAAGATGCTTCTGCCATGATTGATGTCAATGGATCCCTATCCAATCCCATTCCTTTGTCTCGGTCTATTCGTCAGGGTTGCCCTCTTGCTCCTGCTCTTTTTGTCATTGCTTCCGATGCTCTTCATTATATCCTTAAAGATGACACTTCTCTCTTTCTTGAGCTCAGTTTTGAGAACCTAATCTGCCTTTGTAATAAACTTGATATGTTTGGTAAGGCTTCTGGAGCTCGTATTTCCAGCTCCAAATCCATTATCCTGGGATGGAGTGATCATCCTCCGGACTGGCTTTTCCAATTCAGTTATTCCTGGGGAGGACCTAACCAGATTGTTAGGTATCTTGGTATCCCCTTTTCTGTCAAGCCTTCCCTCAAAGATATGTGGTTATGGATAAAAGACAAGATTTTTAGAAAACTTAATAAATGGAATCATAGACTCTTATCCCTTGCTGGAAGAGTCCAGGTTTGCCAAAAGATTCTCTCCTCCTATAGTATATATTACTCTTCTGTCTGGATGTTTAGCAACTATCAGATCTTGGAAATTCAGAAAGCCATCAGGCACTTTCTTTGGTCAGATGGCAATGGTTCTAGGAAAGCCCATTCTGTTAAATGGGACTGGTGCCATCTTGAGAAAAGTCTCGGAGGGCTTGGTCTTAAAGATCTCAAACTTCAAGGAATGGCTCTTGCTTCTAAATGGATCCTTCAATCCCTTGTTGGTGACGAGCCCTGGAAAGTTCTTGTCAGAAATAACATTCAGAATGGAGTGTCTAAAACTGCTAAATCTTGGAAACATCTCCCCTTCAGTGATTTGGTTTTTGGCAATTTCCCCATATCTGTGAAGGGAACTTGGGTTTTCCGTTCCTTATGGAAAGCATGGGAGAACATTCGTCACTATATTGTTAACTCAACCTTTGATTATCATTATACTCTTCAAGGTGAGAGATCAATATGGTGGAATCTTCTCCATCAAGGTAAACCCCTTGCTTTGACTAAAGGCTGTTCAGCTAAACTTTGGGCCAACAAGGGTATTAAGTATATCATGGATATCCTTGAACACAATCAGCTCATCAGTTGGGAAGACCTTGCTAATCAATTTGATATCCCTACTTCTCATAAGCGAACGTATAACCTCATCAAAATGGCTTGTTCTCACCTTAATCTCCCCCGTAATACTGATTTGGATTCTCACCGATTTCTCTCTTTTAGGTGGCAGAATGGTACTCACCTCTCTTCTATCAAAGCTAAAGATATATACCGATTTCTTAACCATGATACCTCTGTTTCTCAACATCTTAATGTCATTTGGTACTCTTCCTTTTCCTCCTCTGATTGGCATAAAATGTTTGATAAGCTCTGGAAAGCTCCTATTCCTCCTAAAATTCAATGCTTTAAATGGTTGCTCCTGCTGGACAGGCTGCCCATTAGAAACCAGCATGCCACCCTTGATATTTGTTCTATCTGTAGAGTCCCTGAAACTATGAGACATATATTTTTCGACTGTTCCTTTGCCCGTGAAGTTTGGCTCATGTTTGGTATTTGCATCACTCGCTATGTTTATACTTTGGATATTATTACTGGTTTTATTGATGGCCTTAGAAAAGATACTAACTTATTTTGGCAGGTTCTCTCATCTTTCATCCTTTGGCATATATGGAAATTTAGAAATGATTCTAAGTTCCAAGGTTTTACCAGATCTCTTACTGGATTTCATAGAAATCTCATTTATTTTAAAATTGCCTCACAGGTCTGCTGCGTGCTCAACCTGGAAAAAAGGAAGTTGCTCAGATTTTTGCGTGATGGCCGGGCTACAATGTTTATATATGAGATGCAGAATGGTTATGAGTTAGCTAGTGTGCTGGACAACCAGATGGCATTTGATGAAGCCCTTGCCAAGCTCATGCAGGAGATCCAAAACAGCAAAAACCCCTCTGTTGATAACCTTCAGGTCTTTCATCAATGGCTGGAACAGAAAAAGGCTATCTAGATGGAGGGACCCCTTGGTTGGACATCCTGGGTCAACAAATTTGAAGATGTTTACCCGTAGGACTATTCCTTTTTTGGTTGCTCTTCTGGTTCTCTTGTTGTATATGTTTCTCAGATAGTTCGTCTCTTTGGTGGTTCTCCTTCATTGCTGATCTCCTTCTAGCTGGTTGAGGCTTTGCCTCCCTCCTTTTTGATGTACTCTTTTGAACTCTCAATTTATAATATAAAAAAAAAATATAATATATAATATATTACATTATAATATAATATCATATTATAATATAATATAATATTATATTATATTATATTATATTATATTATATATAATATATAATATATTTTTATCAATGAAGATAACCAAGAATATATATTATGAAATTATGCATATTATCACATATAATATTATATTATATTATATTATATTATATTATATTATAATATATAATGTTACATTATAATATAATATCATATTATAATATAATATTATATTATATTATAATATGATATTATATTATAATGTAATATTATATATTATATATTATATTATAATATAATATTATAATATTATTATAATATTATAATAATATATTACATTATAATATTATATATTATATTATAATGTAATATTATATATTATATATTATATTATAATATAATATTATAATATTATTATAATATTATAATAATATATTACATTATAATATAATATCATATTATAATATAATATAATATAGTATATAATATTATATAATATAATATAGTATATAATATTATATAATATATAATATATTTTTATCAATGAAGATAATGAAGAATATATATTATGAAATTATGTATATTATCACATATTTGATATATTATAATTATTTTCAAATAATATTATAATGTTATTTAAAGTGCTAAAATAGCAACATGTAAATGCAATGGATTTTTCTATTTTATTTTTTAGAACTTTATAACTTATTACTATATGCATATTTATATTCTAGAATCTTTCTAAATTATAAAAAGTATTCTAATTTTTTAAAAAGATAGTATAGAGTAAAAATAATTTTAAAAATCAAACTAATATATTTAATAACTTTTATTTTTTTTCTTAAAACTTTTAATTGTTTAATTATATTCCTTAACTATATGCATATTGATATTCTTTAACTATGCTATAGGTAGTTTTTGCTTTTTCTTTAACTATGCTATGGTAATGGCACTCTTGTGGCAAGTGTGTCCCCTCTTCCAACTTATTTTTTTGTTTTATATAAAATGTAACTTATATATTTATTAATTTTTTAAATCATTTCTCCCCTCTTCCAACTTATTTTTTTGTTTTATATAAAATGTAAATTATATATTTATTAATTTATTAAATCCTTTTCATACAATTTAACGGTGTGCTTCCTTAGTCTCTACCAGCATATAGAATTAATATATTTTTTTCAATTTCAATACATAGATCCAAAATAAAATTATTTTATTTTATTTTTGTACAAAGTAAAATTGATAACAACAAAAACCATATGGACCTCAAATAATTAAAACACCGTCATATATACACTATATGTGTAAACACCAATAAGAAAATAGAGCAATCTTCCTAAAATAAAAATGCATACCATCTTCCTTCTTCTTAGCACCTACATGCATACCATCTTCAATCTTCCAGCTACAATAAAAATGACTATATACAACTAAAATATAAAATAGTTAAAATAATTTATAAAACACTTCAATTGCATGCAAACCAAGAAGAAGAAATTTGAGAGCCTACAAAAAAACTTCTCTCATTGTGTAATCCTCATGCAACCAAGAAGAAAAATTTGAGAGCCTAAAAAACAACTATGGAGAAAATTAAAATAAGGTAGTGTAAAACTATAATTTTTATATGCTTTTATATCATTTTGGTAAGTTTTAATATTTATTCCACAACTCCCTATTTTTTAGATAATGTGATTTAAAATTAGATTAATGTGCAGTAGTTAAATTAGAATTTTAGTTTATAATTACTAAATCATGCCATTTTATTTAAATCATATACCTATATTTTAGGTAAATGACTCTATAACATAACTTATGACTTAATGATTGTGATGTGATTTTAAATAGGTTTATTTGTTAGATGTGCTTTAAAATTGAATTTTATTATTTAATTATGGAATCCCTTGTTTTATGCAATGTGACTTTATGATCTATTTGTTTTATGTTACATTTATTCCAAATTAGAAGAATGTAAATTAGCAAGGTAGGTTTTATTTAATAAAAATACAAAAACAAAAGTGCAAATTAGAAGAACATAAATTAGTATAAATCTTTAAAAAAATGTAGTGTTGTTTAACTTTATTTATTATTTTCAAAAAAAGTTGTATTTTATTCATTTTAGAAGAAAACTTAAATAAGTTGAATTTTATAGTTATTAGATTAAAATTAGGATTAGAGTTAGGGTTAGGATTATAATTAGGGTGGGGGTTAGGGTTAATGTTAGAATTGGAGTTAGGGTTAGGTTTACAATTAGGTTTAAGTTTAGTATTAAGGTTAGGGGGTTAGGGTTAGGGTTTTAATTAGGATCAAGCTTAGGGTTAGAATTCATGTTGGGGTTAGAATTGAAGTTAGGGTTAGAATTAGAATTAGGGTTACTAAATTGAGGTAAGCATTAGAATTAGGGTTACAGTTAGGGTTAGGGCTACAATTAGGGTTAGAATTTAGGTTAGGATTATGGTTAAAATCACAGTTAGAATTATAGTTAGGCTTAAGGTTAGAGCTACAATTAAGGTTAGGGTTAAAATTAAAGCTATGTTTAGGGTTAGAATAAGGGTTAGGGTTAGGGTTAGGGTTAAGTTTAAAATTAGGATTAGGGTTAGGTTTAGAATTAGAGTTAGGATTACAATTAACAATACATTTAGGGTTAGGGTTAAAATTAGGGTTATGGTTAGAATTAGGGTTAGGGTTGGAATTGAGGTTAGGGTTAAAGTTAGAATTAGGGTTACTAAATTAGAGTAAGCATTAGAGTTACAGTTAGGGTTCAGGTTAGGGTTAGAGTTAGGGTTAGAATTTAGGTTAGGGTTAGGGTTAAAATCACAGTTAGAATTATAGTCAGGCTTAAGGTTAGAGCTACAATTAGGGTTAGGGTTCAAATTAAAGCTATGTTTAGGGTTAGAATAAGGGTTAGGGTTAAGTTTAAAATTAGGATTAGGGTTAGGTTTAGAATTAGAGTTAGGATTACAATTAACAATGTGTTTAGGGTTAGGGTTGAAATTAGGGTTATGGTTAGAATTAGGATTAGGGTTGGAATTGAGGTTAGGGTTAAAGTTAGAATTAGGGTTACTAAATTAGAGTAAGCAATAGAGTTACAGTTAGGGTTCAGGTTAGGGATAGAGTTAGGGTTAGAATTTAGATTAGGGATAGGGTTAAAATCATAGTTAGAATTATGATTAGGGTTAGAATTAAGGTTAATGTTATATTTAAAATTAGGGTTATAGTTGGGGTAAAATTAGGGTTATGATTAGAATTAGGGCTAGGGTTAGGGTTAGTGTTAGGATTAGGGTTCCTATTACAATTAGTGTTAGAACTAAGATGGATACTATTAGAATTAGGGTAAGACATAGAGTTAGGGTAAGCATTAGAGTTACATTTAGGGTTAGGGTTAGGACTAGACTTAGGGTTAGAATTTGGGTTAGGGTTAGGGTTAAAATCATAGTTAGAATTAGGACTAAGGTAAAGGTTAGAAGTAGAGTTAATGTTATATTTAAAATTAGGGTTATATTTACTATACAATCAAGATTTTGATTAGAATTAGAATTAGGGTTAGGGTTAGTGTTAGGATTAGGATTCCTATTATGATTAGTGTTAGAATTAAGGTGGTTACTATTAGAATTAGAGTAAGAATTAGAGTTAGGGTAAGCGTTAGAGTTATAGTTAGGGTTAGGGTTAGGGTTAGGGTTAAAACCATAGTTATAATTAGGATTAAGGTAAGGGTTAGAATTATGGTTAATGTTAGATTTAAAATTAGGGTTATAGTTAGGGTAGAATCATGGTTATGATTAGAATTAGGGTTAGGCTTAGGGTTAGGATAAGGGTTTCTATTAAAATTAGGGTTAGAATTAAGATGAGTTACTATTAGAATTAGGGTAAGAATTAGAGTTACAGTTAGGGTTAGGGTTCAAACTAGAGTTAGGGCTAGTGTTCAATTAGGGTTAAGGTTAGTATAAAGGTTAGGGTTAGGGTTTGAATTATATTTTTAACCCTAACACTAATGCTAACCCTAACTCCAATTCTAACCCTAACCCTAATTCTATTCCTAACACTAACCCTAATTGTAACCCTAATTCTAATCTAAACAGTAACCCTAACCCTAATTTTAACCCCTAACTCTAATCTTAAATATAATAATATATAATATTACTAGAATTAGAATTATTAAATAATATAATATATAATTTTAATTATTATATATATATATATATATATATTATAATTATAATTATTATATATATTATAATTATAATTATCATATATGTAAGGTAAATTGATTAAAAAATAGGCACCTCAAGAAGGATATCTCTCGGCGTACTTTAAATATATTTTTTAAATATAGGTATGCTAGTGTAGATAAAATAAAATAATTCTTAACTAAAAATTAAAACATATGTGTCCATGTATGTATGCAGTAAATAAAATAGTTCTAAAGTAAAATAAAATATTTTTTTAGTAATTAAAATAGATATTTCTCGATGTCTTTTAGATAAATGTAATTAAGATATCTATACTAGTTATGTTCAAATCCACTCTACTCAAACATCACCAAGTTCAATGGTCAAATAGTCAATAGCGATATTACATCTTATCCAAACCAAAAAGTGGTGAATATTTGTCCTCTTTTATTAGCCAAAATTGATCTTTGACTATTAAACTAGATTATGTTTAAGAATATCCATTCAATCAAGGCCAGTGATTTTCAATTAATTTTTTTGTATGTTCATAAATTTGAGAGTATTATGGTGGTTCTTTAAAATGGGTAGCAACTATTTTCTATAATGTCATTTTCAACCAACTTTATAGTATGAGTAATGATGTTATTCAATACAATGGCTCACATTTATTTGAAATTAAACAATGTTTTAAATTTTTATTTCCAACTCTACATGGCGTAGATGCATGCATGTGGGACACATACTTACTTTTGATGGTCATAGATGCATTCTATGTGGAGAATAGCTTGTGTCATCAAAATGCATGGTTTGGCCTCTAAGCCACCTTATGTTGCATCCACTCAATTGGTTATAGAGAGTTTTGGGTATAAACAATTATGAGGGATTTTGGTGCTTCTCACACAAGTGCTCAACCCTTCACATGCTCTTACAATCTTTTTAGTGAGGATGAGTTGCCAAGGAAAATTATAGCAATGAATTTGACTAAAATTCAGTTAGAGACTATATCTAACCCAATAAAAGATGTTTGCTAGGTAACCAATTTAAATTTATAGCAAATGATGACAACAGTCATTTAGAGCACTCAATGGAGGATCCCTCCATATTAATTTTATCTCCTAGAATGTTATAGGCCTTACAAAGTCTTTCTCTTTAAGTTCTCCATATGAGCTACATACCAATGGTTAGGTCTATTTAATATTATTTATTAATAAGAAATCAAAGTTACATTATTTTGCTTCAAATGGTCACCATAAGATTTATTTAGCCTCAATCTTTTCATCTTGTCACTTTGTATAATGCTCAATGTGGTGGCGCATGAATGTTAATTGTTTCTAGTTTACACTCTAAAATTATTACTTTAGGAAACTAAAACACCATATTGTGTAAGTGATCTTTTAAATTAATGGGATTGAACTTGAATACTATAAATATATACATTCCTAATGATGGCCCTGAAAGAATGGTATTTTGGCATTGTCTTACTAACAACTTATTATTTTCCAACTAGCTAGTTTGTGGAAATTTTAATATGGTCATCTCCAAAGGATAAATATGGCTTGTTCCCAATGTGTTGGTGCATCAAAGAGCATAAAGGATGCTTTTATTTCAAAAACCATTTGGGTTTAGTGGACCTAGATTTTTATCGTGACATTAACTTGGATTACATCTAGACCAAATTATGAGCTAGTGAGGACACAGTTATTAAAGGAATTCATCATGTTCCACACTCTGAACAACATTCTTTTATCTTTTTTGATCTCACAATGGTATATTTTCTATAGTACATCCAAGGATTATTTTCTCCATTCGTAGTCCCATCACTTGTAAGGTTCAATGGGTGTCTATTCCAATGAAAATCCCATGCATGCAATTCTTTCTTAACACATCACATCTAACTCATGCTAGGACTATCCACCTCATTGATAGAATTTAGAACTTAGTGCCACATCCCTCTTGCTCTTCCAGCTAGATTAATTTGTGGGGTTTTATTATTTCACTTACCACCACCTTCCTATGCAAGTTTGGAAATATCCAAAAATGTACAAAGTCCACTATGTCTAGAGAATTTGCTTATGTGTTTTGCAAGCTTAAAGGAGATCCTTTTAATCTTTAGTTACAAACTTGGACTTCCAAACTCTGTCATCAACTAAAGGTTGTTTATGCTCATATGGTCAAACAATTTCAATTTTAATTTCACTTAAACTAGCTTTAGGTGGGAGACAAAGTCTCAAAAGACTTTTCAATCTTTGAACCTCAAGCAAATGCACTTACATATCTTAAATCTCTTAAAACTATATCCAGGATGATTTTCTCTTTGTTATATATTCCCAATAATTCTTGGACCATTACAAGTTATTATTTAAGCCCATCATGAATCCCAAAAGCATCATTCTATACATCAGCAATGTCTTGATGTTGTTTCTAACCTCTTAGCTAGTGAACCAAACCAGCTTGTAATGTTCAAATCGCCTTGGAAAAGATACATGACACACTTATGATCATGGCTAATGGTAAAGTGTTAGGTTTAATCACTTTCCTTACAAACTCTACAATGATACCTAGGACTTCAAAAGACTAGACTTGCTCTAGGTCTATACAAAAGCTCTCCATAAGGGTTTCCTAAGGTCTATGATTAATTGTGGCATGAATTAACATAGATAGTACATAAGGGTGATAAATCCTTCTTTTGGGAGGATTCTTGGAATGGTCATCTCTTGATATCAACAAGGATGGATTTAACAGAGACCTGAACCTTTCTAAAGCATGCTTGGGGTGATAAAGTGTTTAATTATTAGGATTTTTAGGCTCTAGAAACCAATCATAGAATCAAATGGAGGTCTTTCAATAATTGTAACTTCCCCAATGATAAAAAGAAATCCTCAATGAAATATTGGCACAAAGAGTTATTATCTCATCCAAGGAAGAAGATGAGATCAGTTGGGTTGCATCCAACTCTAGTATATATATGTTGAGTCAAGGGTATAAATTTCTATTTGTGGAGATCAACATAGGATGGCCTTACAAACTATACTAGAGTAGTGTCTATCTTCCTAAAGCTGGTGCTTTTTCCTAGCTTGCACTCCATAATAGAATTCTAATAAGTAAAAGATTGCATAAAATAGGTATTTCTCCTTCCTTTAGATGTTTTCTTTGTGGTGAGGTGGAAGAAAATGTGGACAGTCAACTTCTTCTCAACTTCTTCTTTAGTAACAGTTGTTGGAAATGGTTATGCTCTAAGATAAATTGGGTGTCATCGTTTCATAATTCTATTCTAGATCACTTCAAAAGTTGGCCTACTCTTTTTGTGGACCCTACATTCACATGCATTTGGGAGGTAAATCCTTAACTAGTGATAAATAATATTTAGCTAGAAAGAAATTGTAGAATCTTTAGGAGGTCTCCCTCTCCCCTCTCCAAAGTATTGTCCAAACTTGAAAGTGCCATTTTAGAACTTGTAGTCATGTCAACCATTCTAAAAGGCTCAGTAGATGAAGATAAATTCACCAATTGGGAAAATTAATTATTAAAACAATGGCATGTCCTACAACCTCCCCCTCAACATGGAGTAATTCACATGAACAATACCAACATGGACAGGAATTTGGTCAAATGATCTCCTCTGATTCACCTTTTCGTGAAGTTAAGTTTTGATGGGGCATCAAGAGGTAATCTTGGTTTGTTCGGGGTGGGGTATGTCATTTGGGATTATTGGATTAGGTCCGGTCAACTAAGAGGGGGGGTGAATCAGTTGGTACTTATTTAACCTTTTTCTTCCTTTAATTAACTTATTAACAAATTAATGAAATAAAGATTTCAGCATCACATAAGCAGAAACATAAATAACACACTTGACACCAAGGTTTTGATGTGGAAACCCGGTTAAGGGAAAAACCATGGTGGGGGTTAACCCACAAAATTTAATACCTTGTTAAAAGTATGTTATAAATGGGAATGCACATGCATTCAGGCTCACTGCCCCAAGCTCACTGCTCAAGAGGAGGCTCACTACCTACAGAAAAGTTTACAAGAGATTTACAGATATTTTGAACTAGTAAGATGCATCTACCAATGCTAGAGATGAGTTTTGGTTAAGTGCAAATACTGACATTGTACACTTCATCTTTATTCTGCTCTTCTTTCTATTCTGCCTTCATTTAGATATTAGATTTCTATTCCTTTTTACATTTTCTCCACTATCGCAACACATGCCCAAAATATCCACAATCATCGGTGATATATACTTATCTTGAATTGCAATCACTTGCCAGTCGGCAACAACACTTTGAACTTTTTAAGAAAGGTATGTTCTGTCGGCTAGATCCATACACCAATATTGATGCGTACCAAAAATAACACATGTAGATCATCATACATGTCATCCACTAACATTCTATCTCATATGCAGTTCATCAAAAGATTTCTATTGGGTCCGCACAAGAATTAACGTAAGTCTGCCTATTCTTCAATGAATTGTTCTGTCATAATAGGACCCGGTATTCAGATGCTCATAACTTCTGATCCCATTACCACTGGAGGCTAAAAAATTGGATTTAGATTGTCCTAGTGTCTCTCTACACTCCTTCAAATCTGTAACACATAATGATTAACTGGAGAGATCCACTGACCAAAATATTGGACTCTGCTATATGCTTTGTTTTAAGCTTCTGGACTTAGATAGTTTATCATTCTGACTTTCGATATGATCAGATACTACACTGCGGATGTGTGGAACAATTTTAGTTGCCATCAATGACAACACCTATCAATTCTATGCAGTGTCTTTTGCCAACAATCTCCCCTTTTGGCATTGATGGCAACACTTAGTGAAAAATGACTAAGTATCTTTGTGCAAGTCCCCCTTTGTCTATACATTTGTGCACTTCACTTATTCTGGTACTCCATCTTTGTTGAATACATCATTTTTCACTTCCCTTCACTCCCCCTTTGACATCAATGGCAGAGGGTGGGATCCGTAAAATAAAATTTTCTAGAATTTCTATATGCATTGCCGCATATGTATAGGTAACCACTAAGTTCCATTCACATGAACTTGAGGATGTTTGCAAAACTGGTTTTTAATTGGGCAAGTTTAGAGGCCCAAGCATTCTTTATTCCATCCAAAATGGAAATGTGCCCACTCAGCAAAAATGCATATGCTTCTGCCTTTACCAGATCTAGAGGATCACTTGTCTGAAGTACATTCTGAGGTTCAGATAAGGCATTGTGCATGGATTCCAATTTTGGAGCAATCAATCCCCTAAGTTCACACATCCTCTTGATAGTGTTTCTTTTCTCTTTTACAAGTGCCTTTATTTCATCTATCAAGCTAAAAACTTGATATTCCTGGCTTATAGGAGAGACAGTTAAAAGATCAAAATTTTGAGATAGAACTGATATTTTCTATTCTTTTTCTTTTATCTTCTTCTCAATATCTTTATTTACTTTGGACTAAGATAGACAAAACTTATATATCTCCTCCATCATTCAGAGCATTCTGAATGCTCTTTATGTTAATGCCTAAGATCAACCTTTCATTCCCTATCAGTTTCTTGATTTGGTTGAACTTCTTATTCAAGAACTCTTTTTGAACTTTTGTCTCCACAGACTTTTCAAAAGATTCAAAATGTGAACTTACTAAACTTACAAGATTTTTTAGATGACCGGAGGGGGAATCACTTTGATTCTTCTAATAGGTTGGCATTAATTTCTCTAAAACTCTGATTGCTAGCCCCAGCAGCTCATTGTCCTCTAAGTGGGATTTTATCAACTTTTCTCTGGCTTTCACTTGGGTGAAAGATGTTATTTTCATCAATTAAAATGGAGAGAGCACATCTGGATTGGTTAGTCCTTGGAGTAGTTCAAGCTCATCAAGCTCAATCACTTCCTTTTCAAGAGGGCCTTTTACTGCATCTGCAGTGTCTCTTGCTACATTTCTAAACCATTCTTTTGATCATCAATTTTTTCTACATTTGCTTTAGGTGCTTCAACATTTGCACCATCTTCTTCTGCTTCATTTTTCTTTCCTTTTTCCTCCTCCCTCTCTGTATTATTCTTCTCTATGTTCTCTTCTGAGGGACTTATTTCTACTTGTTCACCACTTGCTACTTGATCTGGAGGATTTTGTGTCGTCGCAATATCCTTTTCCTTCCCAAAGTGATCAAATGGAGGAGTTATCTCTGCATTAATTATTCTGTCTATTATTTCTATGTCCTCCTGATTGACTTGTTCCTCTTCTTGAACTTCTCCAACATTTAGATTTGATGAATCAAGTTCTAGAGGATCTAGAGTAATACTTTGGTCATTAATTCTTCTGTCAGTTTCTTCTTCTAGAGATTTTTGTTCTAGATCAGAAGGATTGTCTTCTTCAACTTGCTTTTCTAAAACAATGAAGTATTTATTTTTGTCTAAAGCCTTTCTTAGAATTTCCTTTGTTTCCCTTACAATTTCTTCAGTCTCACCAAGCATTAGTTTGTTCATCTGAACTTTTCTTCTGAATTTATCTTTGACTTCTCTAAGGATTTCATCTACTTCTTTTTTGGTCATCACAGGGCACAAAGAGGAGAGAACATACTCTATGAGTTCTATATCTTTTTCCTTGGTTGCTTCTTTCCTCATTTCCATTACTCTCCTCAAACTTTTAGGAAGTTCTTGTAATATTTCCAACAAGGCTCTATTGAATTTATTTAGACATATGATAATGGCATCTTCTAAAATTTTCTTATTTGCTTGATCAAGGTTACCATAGTAAACTCTGATAGGTTTTAAATTTCCATGAACAGTGACTATTTTCACAATTTCATTAATAGTCATGGCAACCTTACCGGATACTTTCTTTTTACTGGCCCTCATGCTTCCGGACGGTTGATCTTCAGAAGTCTTTGAAGTTTTGATCTTCTTGGATCTTATATCTTTCACTTCTTCATCTATTTATGTTTCCTCATCATCTTGTGTGCTCTTGTGGGTTCTTGTTGCCTTGGTTTTCTTTCTTTTCCCTCCTTCACTAGATGGAGTGGCTTTCAGTTTCTTAGTGGAAGTGGTCTTGAGAGGCTCAGCAGGAGTTGTATAGCTCCTTGTCTTCCTTGGGGCTTCTGGGGGAACTACAAGCTCACTTTTTGCCTTCTCTGTGCTCTTCTTTATCTTTTTAATCCTTTGTCTATTTTCTTTCACTACTTCTTTTGTAATCCCAATGCTTTTTGCATACATCTCTAGTTGTTTGTGTACCTTTCTTTTTGTTTCCAGCTGTCTAAGTTCCACATGCAGCTTTAAGCTTAGTTCCTTGTATGTTCTGAACCTTTCAACAAAGGTGTCTTTAGGTTTGCTTAGGAGATGTTGAGCATACATGTCCAGAATTTCCTCATCCACTTCATAGCCCATTAGCATTATCTACACTATCCTTGGTTCTATAGCTTCCATCAAACATTTATCTATGTTTACCATAAACATATTTCATTTTCATACTTTTCAACAACTGAAATAGGAATTCTTTCCCTTGCATGCATCAAGTTCTGGAAGTTTTTGAAGTAACCCCAGAAAGCAATCTTTTGTGTCTGGGTATTGCCAAGACTATGTAGATGATCCCTAATTTTCCATGCCACTGGCTTGTCTGATGTCCATTGTATACCCAGAACTCTCAGCACTTCATTCATGAAGTATAAGAATATACATATCACCAAGGAACCATACTTGAAGGAATTTTTCTTGTCCTTTTTTTATTTTATTCAGATTTTATATTAGTTGGCTTTGTAGTAGCTCACACAAATCATAATCCACATTTTCCTTTATCATCTGATATGCGGCATAAATAGTTGTTCCAGAAACTGACTTCTCCCTGCTGGAGTGGTAAATCTTATACCCAACTACCATCAAGGCAAACTTGACATCCGGATCGGTGATGTCATTGATAGTCATAGCTCTTCTGTCGAATTTTTCTCTGGTTGCATCAGTTACTGTTTGATTTTTCACATCTATAAGCATGGGTTGCCCACCGATTGCATTCAGTCTGGTCATAATTCAGATTACATATTTTGTGATCTTGAACAACTTCAATAACCACATAAACTCATCATGTATCCAACTCAATACATATCTAACCCATTCGCTTTCATGAAAAGACAGAAATTTAATAACTTGTATGAAATGTTTGCTCTCTAGGGTTTTATATTCTGGTTTCAATTGGTGGCTGTCATTCTTCAAGTGGTTTTCAAATAAATCTAGTAGTTTCAGATTTCCAAATTCCTTTATATTGCAGTGAATGTAAGCCCTAATATCTTTGACATGTAAAACCTCGTACGGAACTCCAGAAAGAGCACCTAGCAGCTCAACCTCTACAGATTTGAATGGATGCTTCTTAAATTTGGGATGAGGCCTCTCAGTAACATCTACCACTAGAGGTGTAGCCATTTGCAGAAATTGAGAACTCAAAAGATTTCCTAGAAAACAGAAAGCACCTTGCTACGTAGATTAGGGTTTTTGCTTGGAAATCCTTTTCTCACTTCCAACTCTTGAGAATTATCAGCTCTAAGCTTGTCCACTTCTTTCTTCTTGATTTATCTTGATACAAAGTGTTTGAAATGAGGAGTGAATGACCCTTTTAAGCTTCACATCACCTAATTTGCCTTTCTAATAAATGCCCTGCCCTAGCACATCTAGTTGTTCTGTTTTGAGTAGTTTTTCACGTATTGCTCTGCAATTTGCCATATCCATCTCTTTTCTTTTGAAAAACCTTCCACATGGTCTGAAACAATCCAAGATCTCTTTTCTTACTGTGCCAAATCTAGTCACTTACTAGCTAGGGGAATTTGATTTGTAATGTCGCTCCTCCTGAGCCAAGACTTCCAGCTTAATTCCTGGAGGAATTATCAGCACCGGATTGCAGTGCGGATCTATTGTTGTTGTTCATAATGGCTTTCCTGACCCATATCTTGTTTGATTCATCCTAAGTCTCATTCATATCAATTTTCTCCTTGCCTTTGTTTTCTCTTTGTTCATCCGATTTTATGTTTACCGGATCTCTTCTTCCATTGTCTTTACTTCTTCAGAGTCTTGCAATATGACCAGATTTATTGCAGTTAAAGTACACAACATATCTTTTCTTATAGGTTTGATTTTCTCTTGATTTGCACTGATTAGTCATATGTCCAAACCCATTGCAAACAAAGCAGTAACCATTGAAAGAATTGCTAATTCTTCTGTTATTGGGATTATTCATTGTCATACTTCTACATTCATTTGATCTATGACCATACCTGTTACACTTGAAACATTGACTAGACAAGGATGGACCTCTTTGATTTACTCTGCTTCTGCACTGAGTAACTCTATGACCAAATTTGTTGCAGTTGAAACAATTTCCATTGAATGATGGATATCTTTGAGCATTTGGTTGTCTCACCGGAGGTTTTCTAGATCTATTTCTCCCATTCTTAGATTGAAAATTTCTCTATCTGGATTCAGAGCTTTCACCTTTCTCATATCCAAGACCATGCTTGTCATCAACCCTTTTCTTTCCTTCAAATAGTGCTTCAAGTTTTGCTGAATTTATTTTAAACTTCTCCTTATATTCATTTGCAATATCTAGGTCATGTCTAAGAGTGACTAATTGCCTTTCAAGTTCTCTCTCATTGTCTCTAATTTCTTGAAGATCAGACTCTAGATGGCTAACTATTCTGTCCAATTTGCAACATTCTTCAATTCTTTCTTTTAGTTTTTATTTCAGATCTTCTTCAATTTTCTTCCTATCTTCACTTTCTTTGGTTTGCCTCATCACCCCAAATTCCATTTCAGTTTTTAGGACAGCAACTTCTTTTGAGAGCTTCTCACATTCCTTTTATTTTTACTTCCAAAGCTTCATTCAAGTCATTTTCTTCAGGTAAACTGGATAGCTGCAGAAGTAGCTCCTTTTTTCTTTGCAAGGATTTCTTTAATTTATCTTTTAACATTTCAATGGTGTCATCAGCATCTTTAAGTTCACCTCTCAGATTACTAATTTTTGTTCTAGATTGAGCAAGCTCTTCTAGGGTTGACTGAAGATCTCTTAATGAACCCATTGGAAACTTCTTCCAAGATCTTTTCCTTAAGTTGTTAGGATTCTCTAAGGAACCTCGCTCTGATACCAATTGTTGGATTAGGTTCGGTCAACTAAGAGGGGGGGTGAATCAATTGATGCTTATTTAACCTTTTTCTTCCTTTAATCAACTTATTAACAAATTAATGAAATAAACATTTCAGCATCACATAAGCAGAAACATAAATAACACACTTGACACCAAGATTTTGACGTGGAAACCCGATTAAGGGAAAAAAATATGGTGGGGGTTAACCCACAAAAATGAATACCCTGTTAAAAGTAATTTATAAATGGGAATGTGCATGCATTCGAGCTCACTGCTCAAGAGGAGGCTCACTGCCTTCAGAAACATTTACAAGAGATTTACAGATATTTTGAACTGGTAAGATGCATCTGCCAATGCTAGAGATCAGTTCTGGTTAAGTGCAAATACTGACTTTGTACACTTCATCTTTATTTTGCTCTTCTTTATATTCTGCCTTCTATCAGATATTAGATTTCTACTCCTTTTTACATTTTCTCCACTATCGCAACACACACCCAAAATATCCACAATCATTGGCTATATATACTTATCTTGAATTGTAATCACTTTCCAGTCGGCAACAACAGTTTGAACTTTTTAAGAAAGGTCTATTCTGTCAGCTAGATCCATACACCAATACTGATGCGTACCAAAAATAACACATGTAGATCATCATACATTTCAGCCACTAACATTCTATATCATATACAGTTCATCAAAATACTTCTATTAGGTCTGCACAAGAATTAACATAAGTCTGCATGTTCTTCATTGAACTGTTCTGTCATAATAGGACCTGATATTCAGATGCTCATAACTTCTAATCCCATTACCACCGGAGGCTAAATACTTGGATTTAGATTGTCCTGGTGTCTCTCTACAGTCCTTCAAATCTGCAACACATAATGATTAACTGGAGAGATCCCCTGACCAAAATACTGGACTCTGCTATATGCTATGTTCTAGGCTCCTAGACTTAGATAGTTTATCATTCTGACTTCTGATATGATCAGATGCTGCACTGCGGATGTGTGGAACAATCTTAGTTGTCATTAATGACAACACCTATCAATGCTATGCAGTGTCTCTTGCCAACAGGGATCACCAAGGAAATATTATTGTGCCTAAGGATATCAAACTATCTAAAAGCACCAACAACAAAGCTGAAGCCTCACCCTCTTATATGGGCTGGAACTGGAAAGAGATTTCCAAGTAAACCATATATGAATCAAAGGTGACTCAATGATCATTATCAATTCTTTGAATTCTAAAAGTGTATTTAATTGAAGAATTAAATATATTCTCAAGATATTATCTAGATAAAAATGAATGAATTTTATTCCTTTTAGTGCTCCCATTGTTACAGAGAGGCCAACAAAGTAGCAAATTGCTTAGTTAACTTGGCAATCAATCAAAGACAAGATGTTTCTCTTTTTATAGCATTATCTAGAAATATACCTCCAAATATTCTAAGTTAGATTGAATGGGATAGGTCCTCTCTGCTCTCTACCTAGAAATAACCTCTGGATTAATTTATAAGGGATTCTTGTTTCTTTTCATCTTTTGTGAACATAGATATCTCCATGACAATCAATTTCTGGTTGGCTTTATTTATATTTCTCTAAGCTATTGTTCCATGGTTCCCTTTGCCAAGGTGGCATGCTTGGTTGAGCTAGTAGTTTCTTGTTCGGAGTTGGTTGATGTGTCTATCTTGTTGTGACTAGAAATTAAATACTTGTCATGTTATTATCACTTAGGCTGCCATTTCTAGATTGTTGTTCATATGGGTTATATCTAAGGTTCTTTTTCAGTTGGCACCCCAGTTCAATGGGTATCTACATGATGATTTTTCATCCATGGGAATTTAGACATCTACATATCTCCAAACTATTAGATCTAAGAATTCAATTAAATGTTTTTAGGTGGTGGGTGGGGACCAAAGGTGTTCACATTAGCTTTTTATGACTTGGCGTTCACTCTTGCTCCTTGTCATCTCCACATTCAATTCATCCTGGTTCAATATTTATTCCTCTCATGGTACAAGAAACTATTGATCCTATGATGGTCACAATCATGGAAAATTTATGTTCTTTTTTTATCTCTCAATGGGTGGATTACGGGCAAGCATGATGGAGGCATTTATGAGTTTTTATGGAAAAAAGCATGTATTATTTCTGTGCAGACCTCAACAGTCAATCCTGTACCCAAATATTTAATTTTTTAGTACAATATGACCTCACCCTATCACATTAAGGTAATGTTTGTTGATCTTTAGGTACTATAATGTATGTTGGTAGATCATCTAAGGGAGTGAATTTACAAATGGCATTTATGTTATGAGGTCCCATGGTATTTAGCAATGGGATTTATTGTGCCTAATACCAAAGTATATATCACATCTCACTTGCAATCTCTTTCCTCTTTTAGGATTTATTTATGATTGTGAGTCCTTAATCTCATCATCACCAATAGAGAACTAGATAAAAAAATGTACAGATTTGCCTTCCACCTTTGAATTGAGAGCCCAATGTGCAAGGTGCTTTCAACACTATGCAAATTTAGTAATTTATTATATTGACTGCAACAATGTCAAGTTTGTAGTTAGGACAATTCTTGGCTATCAAGTGTTTAAAGATGCTGACAGGGAGCTTAGGTGGTCAGAGGTGGCCTCGACCCTACTTTCAAACATCATGGATATCCTTCAAGACATAGACTATGTGCAAACCAATGGTTTTGGGCTTATTTTTATATATGGTGTAGGACTAAATTCAAGGGTCTTAATAGACTACTGAATTAAGTAGAAAAATACAAATAGTAACACAAACACTCATGCCACCACAAAATGAATCTATTTATTAGCAGCAACAGAATGATTATAGAAGTACAAAATACATCACACAGTCATCAAGATACATCAATCTTTGTTTACAACAACTTCTCCAATGTTTCTTTCTCCAAGAGATTGAACCAGGACAAAATCTTATTCAACCATCGAACCATCGAACTCTCCAACCCTCCTCTAGACTTAGCAATTTGTATTTATCACACTCAAATCAAAATAGTTCAATGGCCCCAAATTGTTGTACAAATGAACAAACTATTATAATAGAACAAACCGCCATCATCAAACCTCTTCGTAAGCACATCACAATTGCCTTTGTGTATATTCACCAGTTTATGCATATTCGGTCTCTAGGCAGTTATCAGCAAAATAGTGATTACACGAACCAAACACTTGCCAGCGTAACCTTTAGCTATCGGCAAATGTTTGGACTTTCAAACTTCAGTGATAAATGCCTATCGGCAAAAATCCATTTTCCTGAACTTTAGTTATCCCTTCATTGTTAGTAAAATGATGATTTCTCGAACCGATCAGCAAATGTTGTGTTTTTCGAACCAATAGCCCTTCGGTTGACAAAATCTAACTTTTCCAAACTTGGAATTAGTCAACAGTTGACTTCAACCTTATTAGAAAATTTGGGAAAACATGAACTCCTTTTTGAAGCCCTTATTGGCAATTGACTTATCGGCATAAACTAAGGTTTCGCAAACCACCAAGTCCTTTATCCTTCACCTAATTCTCTCTATTGGTGAATTGCAACTTCCATGAACCTTGGTCAGAAAATCAGCCAATATTAGAACTCACAAACTGGTTAGGAGATACAATAATTTTCTGACTAAGTGATTCCTTTTCAATCGGTAATTTCATTTCTTCACAAACCAAAGGCTTTTGACTTCAACTATGCAAGGCTAGTCAATGAAATAGGCTATCGACAAACTTATGAGTTCTCTAACTTGTGATTTTGTCGATAAAGTTCAAAAACTTGAAACTTTGTCGATCGAAATTATCTTCAACACTGTGACGTCTTGGTATTTTGAAAAATAAGCCTCGTATAGAGGCCGATCGACAAAGTAACCCATCAAAGAACTAAGTCGTCGGTGAACCAAAAAGTTCATGTACTCAAGAATTTTTTGACTGGCTATAACTTAGCCAAATTCATCCAATCTTTACCAAAATTTAACTGCAGATACCTATTTGGATTTTCTACAAGATGATGTCCTAAAATTGACCAAGTAAATCCAAAATTCTCCTGAAACACAAAAACTAAAATTTCAAGGAAACAAAACCAAAACAACTTGGGAAATAAAACATATTTTTGGTGACACAAGATTGCCAGTGAACCTAGATGCTCCTACATCAATATATCTCCTAAATGTGGAGCGGTGGAAGGTGGCACTTGAAGGT
The DNA here is from genome assembly GCA_027924645.1 of Cunninghamia lanceolata. Taxonomy (NCBI): domain Eukaryota; kingdom Viridiplantae; phylum Streptophyta; class Pinopsida; order Cupressales; family Cupressaceae; genus Cunninghamia; species Cunninghamia lanceolata. The sequence goes on along the minus strand of BSBN01000534.1, from coordinate 10,625,730 downwards.
TACAATTTGATGGTGAGTGATGCTCCTGTCGGTGGTGTGTTTAAAATGGAGTCGCTTCATTCTTCACCACAGGATGCATGTGTTTACAATGCCATGTAGTGTGGCCTTGAAAGTGTATGTATTAACCCCCTTAATTGTGCTCTCAACACCCATAGGTTTCAGCTTCCTGAGGGCTTGGCCAACACACAAATGGCAGATCATAGTGTACATGAATGATCCCCTTAATTAGGAATAAAATTCTTAAATGCATTGACTATTATCTTGCTAAATACCGCAAGTGTATTCTTTAGTATAAATGGCATCATAGTGTACATGAATGATCCCCATTCAATTTCAAAGGTGATTTTAGGCTAATCTTCTTCCTAAATCTTCACTTGGTGGTATCCATAGAAGTCATATGTGAAGGAGTAAATTTCTCTTCATACTACTAATTCAAGTACTTTTGTAAATGGTGGGAAAGAGATCATGCACACAAGCCTTATTGAGCTCCCTAAAGTCAATGCATACCCTTATTTCATTTGTTTCTTCTATTGTAAGACATAGTATTTATCCATTATGTATCTTCTACCAGTTTTATTATACTACCATCCAACATTTTGTCTAGTTCATTCTTCACTCTAGTATTTACTTTAGGATTAATTCTATAGGGTCTTTTCCTTTATGGCTTCACACCCTCTTTCAATTGAATTTTCATAATTATGGCCTCCTCCTTGATCCCATTTAGATTATTAAAAGTGTGGGGAAATAGATATTCATATTCTTTCATGACTTACACAACTTGTATAACATGCCTCTTATCTTAGTAGTCTCTTATTTTAGCTAGTTTAGAGATCCATTTTGTTGCTATATTTTCATTTCTTGTATTTAAAGGTTGGTTAAAGTATTTATTTGTTGGTACATTTGTAGTAGCTATCTCTCTTTTTCCTTCATCCACTTATGCTTCCAAATTTTTTGGGTCTTCTCCTCTCTTGTCTTTCTTGAGGTATAACATAACTTTTATCATGGAGTTCCCACCCTATCCATCCATTCTATAAGTTTATAAATTCCTTTTTTATTTTGATGGGATGGTCTAATATCTCCTATCTTCGCATAAGTTCCTAACTTTTTTTGTTGGGGATAAGATTATTTTTTTCCTCCTTTGCAAGGGATTGTGTAGAGGTATGTTGGGACTATAGAATGAAAAGATTTTACAAAAGTCATTTGTATCATTTTTTAGTCCCTAGTTTCTCCTCTCTTCTCTTGGTTGTTAGACCATTTTTTTATGATGGGCGATAAGGCCTAGTAGAATAATTGAGTATAAACTCTATTATCATATCCTCTTATATTAGTTCACTCCTCAATGAAATTATATAAATGTATTTTAGGTTCTATCTCACTGCATTATTCAAGGGTGAGATCTCAATCCCCTTCTTTTGGTAGGTACCTAATTTTTATCAGAATTGTAAGGGCTTTCCAAGTTGGAATGTTTAGATTGTGAGTAAACCACCATATTTTTGCATTGCATACTAGGATATCTTGTAATTCTTATAATCTCAAATCTTCTCTTTCAAAGATTCTCTCCATGCCTTCTATGTAGTTTAGCAAGTCTCCTACTCTAGAGTATCAATGAAGATTAATATGTGAGATGCCACATGAAATGTGGTTCAAATGATGTGAAATTTTTATATTTTGTTTTTCTTTCCCATTATTTTGATTTTCTATGTTTTGTGGTGGGTTTTCATCATTTGTGGTAATCTTATTAGAGTTTTCCCCATTTTCCTTAGACTACACTCTCCTATCCCCCATCACCTTTCTTTCTAGTTCATACCAAAGACAAATCTCCACTACACCTTCACTATAAGTGCTATAGCTACTACTATCTAGGATAATCTCCCCTTCTAAATTAGATTCATCAATGGTATCTTTTGCAAGAATTTCCCCTAGTAAGTATAGTGCTTTCTTATCCTCTTCCTCACTTTTTTCCTGCACTATCTCTTCTATGTATGTGCTACTCATATATCAGTATGTAAAGGAATGTGTGTCATCTTGTCTTTGTCAAAGAATTCCAATTCTTCCTTGCATAAATCAATTGTACCATTATAGTTCATGAACCATTCCAATTATAGAAAAATGTTAAATGTGTCAAATGGTTCCTTCGTTTCAATTACTTTGAAATCAATTTTCTTCTTAATCTCTAATAGGTTGGATTCTACTTCCCTCCAAGTTCCAATGGTGCTAATGCTAGTACTTGTGCTCTTTGAAACACAACTCAAACACAAGCATGGATGAGTCAGCTCCAACTCAGCACATAGACCCTCTCCTTGCTTTTGGTGCCCTCCAAGTCACTCTCCCTCTCAAGGAAAAATCTAATCAAGTGAGAGAGAGACTTGGGGGGTTGTTCTTTTTGTGTAGGAGTGGAACCTCATGAAGAGTGGTTGGACTGATCTGGAGCCTATCATTGTTTTGGAGTAGTTGCCTTGTTCTCTCTATAGCAATTGTTGTTGAAATGATTATATGACCTGAAGGGTCACTTTTGATTTGTTTTCTATTAGGATTTCTCAAATTACAACACCTAAACAAATGTCAATTTGTTTCATTTATGTTCCTAGCATGTTGTAATCTAGCTTCATGGTCTTTGAGGCATTGTTGAATTTGTATTTCTTCTTCTACAACTCTAATGATGTGGTGTTGCTCTTACGTGAGTTCTGGTCTAGGGTTTATTTCCTCTAGTTCTAGAATTTCTTTGACCCACTCTCCTCTAAGTCCTGAGCACATTCGTTTGCTATACTAAGAGAGTTGGTATGCTTTAACTTGTTTTGACCAAGATTGACCTAGGGTTTTAAATTGACCTAGGGTTGACTTTTAATTGACTTTGATTGTTTACCTTGTGATGTTATCAAGTGTTTATGTCTTGCGTGAATGTGACTACCTCATGATGAGATCGAGGGTTTAAATGCTTTGAGTTTTCCTAATATTTTTGTGTTTTGGTATTTTTGTTATGAATGCAAGTATATGATATGCAAGCTATATTTTTTATATTTTTCTGAATAAATAAATCAATTCTATATGAATGCACTTTATGATGAAGTTTACCTAATGCACTTTTATTCTATGTTTTTTGTGGTTTTGACAAATTTTGAAATCTACTCTAGGAAAGCAAGTAAAGATCTAACTAATGAAAGAAAATAAATTAATCTATTAAAATAAAATTACACTTTAATCTATTAAATAAAAGCATGCTAACAATTCCTATCAAGAGCAAAGCAAAAACAAGTTACTTTCCTTAAGAGCAAATTTTCATTATCTAATTACTATGAAAGCATGAAAAGAACCTAGAATAGCTTGGCACACGAGCTTTGCACTACCATCAAGAATCTTTTTTTTTTGGAAACCTCCTCATCCTCTTGCAGTAGTCGGTTCCTCCTCTTGGAGGCAAGTGTGAATATGGTGGCAAGTGTGAAGATGCAAGATTTTGAAAGCTTGGATTGAAAAGAGCTTGAAATTGTGAACTTACGAATGCTATGAGAGCACTAATTGATCAATATGGCTATGGCTTGTGAGAAATATGAGAGAATGAGAATACTCTAATAAATATTTTGAAAGATTGAATGGAAAAAATTAAAAACAAAAGGCACGTGCATCCTGCGTGAGCACCTAAGATGCTAATAGAGAGAAAACTAAAGGCTATGAATGGATAAAATTCTTTAGTTTTCCTCCTATGGGAAAGATTTGAAGCTTTGTAACAATGAAATCTAATGCAATGAAAGCTTTGAGTCTTTTAAAAGACTAAAGAAAGAAACTAAGAGGCTCAAAGGCCTATGAAGAAGCTTGAAAATCTTGTGAAGAAGGGAAGAGCATTTTCCAACTTGAGAAATAATGCAAAGGTGAGGGGTATTTATATGATGGATTGGCACATGGGGGATGGGGTTGATTAAGGAAAGAAATCTCTTGATTAGAGAGTTAACTAGCTTAATTGATGAATCGGACTCAATTGATTTACTTGTTAACTCAATTGATTGAAGAGTGATCTGAGCTTAAAAGATTATCACTCATGGAGGAATGGTTGTTAGGAGAAGTTAGAGAGGAGTAAATTTTAGATCACATGGGCTAAATTTGGTTGATTAAGAGTAGTATATGAGTTGATTATGGTTGTCTATGTTAGGCTTGAATTTACATGCAAACTAGGTGAAAGTGGAGCTTTTTGTGGCTCAAATCCAAGGAGAAACGTGTATTTGAAATACCACAAGGGTCTCCCATGGGTCACCCCTTTTAATAGGTTAGGTCATTTAAGGATGACAAGAAAATAATAGGGAGAGACCCTAAAAGGAGAGCACTTGGGTGTGATCTATCAGTTACATATGCTTATTGGAAGGTTGAGAAGGTGGTCTGTCACTAGAGTCAGGTTGTAGGATGCAAAAAAGTAGGGTCACCTGGGGGAGATCATCGGGTTGCTTGGGGAAACTAGAAAATAATAGGGGGTAACCCTAAAAGGGGGGCACCTGAGAAAAAACTAAAACATAAGTTTGGTCTATTAGGTTATTTAGAAGCTTCCTAGGGCTAGATACCTTAAGAACAAGGTGTCAAAAGGTGAACTTAGCAATAAAATATGAAAATTAAACATGTAGGAAAGATAAAGAATGCGACAAAAGAAATATCAACAAAGGGGAAATGAAGAATGGTTAGAAACTTGAAGAATATTTAGAGGAAAATCAAAATAACACATGTCACCAAGAGGAGTACTACTGAGAGGCCGCTATTATTCACACTTCCATCTATGTGATTAGGATTATTCATCATCATGGGGTACTCCTACAACCTCTGCATGTTTTTAGTGCTTACAGTACCATCAGCAAGGGCAACATTGTAAGGTGTATCATAGAGTATTGGTCTTTCGAACTCTTCCAAAATTCTCTTGGGAATAATACTAACATCTACCACTAGGTTGATCAGTATGTTCTTAAAGTGTATGTTGTTTACCCAAAGCTCTATTAAGATCAACTTCTTTTTCCATCTCCTTGGTGTTTTTTCTGTAGTTCTAATATGTGGTCTTAAATTGGAATTTTTGTTTTTATTCCAATATTTTTAGAACTATTTTAGTTTTTCTAAGAGACTTTCTTCTTCCACAAAGTTTGCTAGTTCCTTTAATAGTTTATCTTATTTCTCTAAGAAGCAATCCTTATGATAGTCTCCCTTTTTATTTTCTTCTATAATAGATTTATTAGTATCTTCAATTTTCCTATCATGCTTTGATTTGGTAGGAAAGTAGTCCTCTCCTTCTTCATCTTCCTCCTCTAGTTCATTAATTAGTGACTTCCCTTTTGTAGTGTTAGTTTCTCCTTGGGTTATTACTGCAATTTTATTTTTCTTTCTATATTTCATAATGGCTTTCTTCTTTAGTTCTTCCTTTTTCTTTAAGTATTATTTCTCTAACTGATCTTCTTCTATGAGTGATAACCATATTATTCTAACTTTCTCATCTGATTTAGATTTCACACATCTCCTAGCTCCTTAAACATTTTGTTTAGGTACTTTCATCATGGATTTAACTCCATTTTTTGCATTAGGTCTTGATAATTCTTCACTTTTTGTTAATGGAAAAGCATTCTTGAAGTACTGTTGAGCTCTAAGACAAGTGAATAAATCATGGTTAGGGTCACCATGAAATCCATAGCTCTTCTTTTCTTCGTGGCATTCATTTGTGTAATGGCCCATCTAACTGTATCTATAACAAGTGGTGTCATCTCTTATTCTTTGCCCACGGCCTCTTCTGCTTCCATGTCCTCCTCTATATTTATTTTAATATTCTCTATTATTATTGAGAGGGTAGCTACCAGAAGGTTTCTCATTCATGATCTATGGCAATGTATACTATACTACATGAATGTTGTGTTGATTTTTATATACTAGCTATTTGTAGCCATGGTCATAGAATGCTCTTTTAGATAGCCCTTTGACTCTTGCCACCCTTTTATGTATAGGATCATTGTCATCACACTAATGGTTTCAAAAAATATCATGTTCATCATCCTCCCTTAATCTAAATAGAAGAGATAGGAAATCATCTATTTCATGGTCATCCCACTCATGAAAAATTCTACAATATACACATTTTAACTTTATAGGAGCTAACTGTAAGTCAGCTATAAGTGTCATGGTTCTTTTCTCACCCTTCATACTTGGACAATCATTCCTCAAGTACCCTTCCTCAAAATAATAAGTGCACCATTCCTTTGATTTGGTGATGATGCTAGATTATTTTTAATTTTAGCCAATATATTTTGTTTAATCTTTAATTGTTCTAATTCTAGTCTCATCTTTTTCAATTCCTTATTTTCTTCCGTATTCCTTCTCCTCTAAGGTTGTGCTTCCATCCTACATGCTAACTCTACCGCACTTGAGTAGGTTTCAAAGGTTCTACCATCTAGTGTAGTTCTAACCTATAGTAGCAATCCAAACACAAACCACTTCATTCTATTTTTCTTAGTCATGGATTCTTCCATATTTTACTCACCACTTCCTTGAATCTATGGTCAAATTCCTTAATCTTTTCTCCCTCTTCTTGTACCATTTCTCTCATTTTACTTACATTCTCTAATGGAACTTCAGGAGATCCAAATTTAGATAAGAATTCTTCTTTTATTTCCTACCATTCCTTATCATGTTGAGGGTACTTCGTCATACACCATTTCAAAGCATAATTTCTGAATGTTCCAATAAAATCATAAAGTATAGCCTGATTCATCCAAGTTCAATTCCTTCTCTGAGAAGATTCTAGCACAAAAATGTGTTCAAATGCATTAGTAGTATCTCTGTTGAAGATAAGAAGTTTCATATTGTGTTTCATAGTAGAAGTATATGTTCTTTGGATCTATTGGTGCTAGGCAAGGGTTCTTCATTTCTTCTTAGTGGACTTCTGTCTTTTGATCTCAAGTATCTATATATTTTTTTCCTTTACTATTTTCTCATTATGGTCTCTCTACCTTATTATTTTCCTACTTCTACCTTTGTCCCTTTCTAATTTGATTTCAAAGAAATCAAATCCAAATATCTTTGCATAATTTCTTACAAATTATTATTTTTGGTTTTCACTTGTCTAGGTTGAATCACTATATATATACCTTTTGCAAGCACTCTTCTTATCTTAATTGGTGTGGGAGATGACTCAATTTAGGAGATGACTATTTGTTATTTAATGACATTTCATCCAATAAAATAGGGTTTTCCCAACCTTCATTAATTGTTTTGATTTTGTCCATGGAAAGATCTTTGAACATTTTTTCAATTTATTTTTCTTTTGCACTCTTCTTATTTTTTTGTAAATTAAAATTACTCATCATTTTCTCTCTTTGTTAACACACACTTTTTCTCACCATATTATCTAAGTATTTTGCACTAAATTATAGAAGTTTTAATTTTGTTAAATGGGTCAGTAATTCCTCAAATCCATCATTAACTATGATTTTTAGGTTAGACAAATCAAGTTCCAAATGGCGTGTATGAGTCAAGAATTCAAATGGTGGAGCACATTTGCTTCTACACCCTTTTTCTAGTGACTCTCTAGATGCCACATATTCTTCAATTTGTTTTTCTAACCCTTCTAGGATCCCAATTGCTTTATATAGATGGATATTGACTTGCTCAGATGTGTATTTGTTATGGAATGCTATAGTTGACCCGTGTTCCTCTATTTGTAGAGTCATAACATGTTCCATAGAATCCTTGAGTTCAACTATAGCCCCCTTGGAAATCTCATTCATGCTTAACTCTTCCAATGGTGGGTTTTCTCCTTCTTCCTTATCTTCAACAATCGCAACAATAGCCCCTCTAGTGCACTCTCAATCTTTCCCAATCTTACTATCAAAAGAAGCCCTCCTAGCACACTCTAACTCTTCCTCGATATCATTATCATTAGTATCCCTCCTAGTATTCTATACCTTGACTTCTCTAGCATTATTAATTCTTTTGCAGTATATTTCTTGTCTCTCCTAAATTTGTTTCAATTTCTTCTCTTCCATGTTCATTTCTATTGCCAATTCAATCTCTTCCTTGATTTCTCTTTTCTTCTTGTTATCTCCTTTTTCTATGGGTGTTCATTAATTTGGTATTTCATTCATCCTTCTATTCATTCCTAATAGCTCATCCTCATCCTTCTTCTACTGGTCACATCTCTTCAAAGATCCCTTCAGGATCCCCCCCTTTCCATTTGTCATCCCCTAGGTGCCTAACCCCATCTCACAAGACTAGAACTCAGAAGACCTACCACCTTTCTTGTTTCTTTTTAATTGTAATCCTTTCTTGTTAACTTATTTTCTGCCACAAACAATATATTTATTATTTGGCTCTCTCCTTTATCCCTTTACTAGGGTCCCAATAATGAATCTGAATTGTTGGCAAGATTAGGCGCAGATCAAGGACTTGAGCCTAAGCTACTTGAATGTTGTATTTATACCCCAATGTTAGAGATAAGAGGAGGATTAGAGCTTGTGTGGTGAGTTATAGAAGGTTTCAATATGAAAGAACAACCAAAATTGATAATATACACCTATTAACATGCACAAAATAGATCATAACACATTACTCATTAGCCAGACAAACTTACAGTATATTATATTTAGTATATACAACTCTAATACAAATTCTATCAATATATACATCTTCTATCTCTTGTTACAATTCTATATCATATGATTTATGTTGTTCTCTATTACATCAAATATTAGTATAGGTCATGTTTATCTCATATCAATTCCCTATGTTACATCTTCCTCTTTTTATCCTTTCTTATACTTGAGTATAAGTACACAAAGGAGTGTGTCTCCTTGTACATGTTGTGACTTTTGAATATGTTGGCGGTTGGCTAGTTGTGCCACATCTTCTTTATGGTGGATATAGTGTGTTACAAAGTCAAATCTATCATGTCAAAACCCCCATTTGTCATTTCATGCCTCTTCGATCTTTTACCAAGTGTCTACCACCTATCACTTTTTAATTTTTGATTTTCCCCTAAAAAATGATGTGTTTTCCACTTTCCTATTGATCCATTATAAGGTGAATGGAATCTACCCCAATGAATAAATTACAAGTGGAGGGAGTGAATGACTCAATTTTTCTTTTTATTCGTCTTTCTCTTTCATGGAATCTTTCTTTGAGACTTTTTTCTTTTTTTATGTGTTTAAGTGCCTGGCAACCCTGAGAAGAACCTTTTCCATCTTTTTGTGGAAGAGCCCATAGATATAATAATTTTGTCTTTTTTGAGGGGAGATCCTTCTTTCAACTCTAGATTTGTGAATCTTCATGCAAGACACATACAATAGGTATTGATTAAAACACAACCAACTATTAGAAAGCATCTCAATCCTTAGATGAAGGAATAGATCACACTACCTAGGTCTACATTGCTTCAAAGAAATCCCACAGAAAATCTAAAATGTCTCTAAGCTTCTCTATTCAAATTTGTTCCCAAACTTCGACTCCTCTAGCAATATCTTTCAACCTCTTTGCCTTGTCTTTGTATTCAACTCATTTGTCAACATCCATCATAAAAGGAGAACCTACATGAAGGATAGAAGAAAGAAATATTGGGAAGCTAGGCCCGTGAGGATAATTCCATTAATTAGAAATCTTGTGTTCTTGGGATTTTCAAATATCTAAGTGTAGAAGTTGCAAGTTCTCTTTATAATTTTATCAAATTAATTTATTTAATTAGTTTAAATTGTTAGTGTAGATTAAAATAGATTAGGTGTAGCAAAAATTTCACTCTCCTAGTTTGTAACAATTTGTTTCATTGCTTGGATTTAGAGTTGAATTAGATTTTATACTTCTATGGATTAACTTGAATTTCAATTCATTTCTTGCATGTTCTTTTTCAAAGCAACACTTCATGAAATTCAAAACATTTCAAAACTATTACAAACCCATCAACAGAGGCTACAATAAACTCAAGTATTCAACCTACAAATCAAGCAAGCAATCAATCAAACTGAAGATAATCCTTTTAACATTAAGAATTAGTAAGCAAACACCTTTGTTTTGGACAAGCATGTAACACTTTAATTCAAAAGAAAGAGGAGATTCAATTCATTTAGAATTATGTGCATACATAGACATTCCTAGCTTGTTTTCCTACTAAAGCATTTAAATTATAAAATGGATAATAACCATATTCTATCATCTTCTTAGAATTTACATTATAGTGAATTAATTGTGTGTAATCAGTTAAAAAGTAAAATGCACCCAAAAATTAACTAGTTAATTTTATTACACGCATGTTAGATTAAGTTTACTAAACACAAAAGTGCAAACAAAGGTAAAAATTATCTTGACTTTTTACTTCCACGCATATTAGTCACTTCTTAAATTGCATTCAAATCAAAAGGGAAAAATTAATTATTTTAGTTATGCTTTTTCTTTGCATGTGTGTTAGCTTAATTAAAAAGTTTTATTTTAGCAATATTATACACCTGAAACATTTGAAAAGCCCAAAAGAACCAAAAAACACTCTAAAAAGAAAAACAATAAAAACATTAGGACCATTTGCATTTGATCTAGAAATCTCCTAAATTTAGCTTTTGAATCACACAACCAAACAATTTAATTCAAAATAAACATAAATTAGCAACTTGCTAACAAACCCAGATTTACTTAAACATTTGAATCATTTGAGGAACTTTCACTCATCCATTATTTACTCCCATCTACACTTGGGCATTTTAAGACCATATATATCCAGGAATGAGAATAGACTAAGTTGAGGTAACTCTAAGTGAACTAAGAGACAAGTACTAGCTTTCACTACTACAGAAGCTTTAGATAAAGAAGTTGTCTTAGAAATCACCAAACAAGAAAATGAATGTAGAATAGCCATCAAGTTAGAAATTCAAGAATCCATTTAGAGCTAGAAACTATTCATGTATAAATCACTCTTGCAAATGCTCACCAAGAACTTTACAACACATAAATAGAAGGCATACAACACTTAATGGAACTACAACTCAACAACACTACCATTTGCAAGGAACTATTTCCTCTTGAAGGGAGAAATCCCACAAGAATAATAGTAATCCCTAAAACAAACATTGTTTCCACACTCAAGATGCTCTATCCTCATGAACAAGGTAGTCCTTTAGATACTCCTCCACTACATTTGATTTTTCTATGTGACTAGGAGTGATCTATCCATACACAAGCCACACATGCGCAACACATTTGCCCCCATTTTTTATTCACACACAATAGTGGTGAATCAGATTTGGAGAGTGTGTGTCTTGATGTTTTCCAAGTTTATTTGGAAGCATACAATTCTTGCTCTCTTGACAATACCATTAACAAAGGAAACATTAAATTCATACCTAAGACTAGTAATCTAGAGGACATTTACAACTAGAGGCCAATCATGTTGTTAAAATATTTCTTACAAGATTATTATGAAATTCCTTCTTCTTTGTTTGTGGTATTCAATTATTCTTATCATTCATTTTGAGCAAATGTAGTTTCCCAGTAGTAGATACATCCTAGACAATATTAGTACTATTTGGGAAGGTATGGAATGGGCTCATTGCTCTTAGTAGAAGCTCAATTACATAAAATTTGATTTTACCAAAGCCTATGATTGTACATAATGGCCATTCATTCTTGTTATGCTCCGAGCACTGAGATTCAATCCTAAATTCCTTCACTCTACTCAAATTCAATTTGTAGATGCATTTTATTTTCTTACCATTAATGGTATGAAATCATCCTCTTTTAGACTCTTCAAGTCCATTCAATAGGGTTGTTAACTTACCCCTACTCTTTATGTGTTGGTTGCACAAGGCTTTAGCTACTTTCTTGTCAATGCAATTTCTTATAAGCATAAAGGTATTTCCCTTCCCAATATCTCCCAACATCTTGTTAATGGCTACTTTGTCAATGACTCTTTTTTCACACTTTTGGAAGAAGAGGATAATGTCAAAAGAGCTTTTCTTGATATATTGATGCTTTCTATTTAGCTTCAAGATTCAACATTCAATGGTAGAAAATCCAATGCTATCATTAATCTTTCCTACCTATGCCTCTCTAGCTCAATAAATTTGGCTAGAAATGGATTGATCATGGTGAGATTTTTAGTTTTCTTATAATTTGTTTTACTTTTCAATCTTCTTCTTCTTCTCTTTGGTATTTTTTTATTTCTTGTGCTGAGAAGAAATTGCATTATTAGATAGTCAAACCCCTCTCTCTTCTTGGGAAATTTAAGATTTATTTTAAGGTAATTGCTACAATGCATGTTTATTACTCTTCTTGTCGGGATCCTTATAAGGCCTCCTACCAAAAACTTGAAAATCTTTTATGGGATTTATTAAGGACTTCTTTTGAGAAAGAAAAGGGCTTCCACAAACACCTTAGAATTCTATTCTCTTATCCATGACTCTAGAGGTCTTGGTCTCATTGATATCCATCAAAGCCTAAGTCTAAGTCTACCTTCTTCTTTAATGTGAACTATTCCTCATCTTAAAGAAGAAAACAAAGAAGTTTCTATTATAGGGTGGGAGCTAATTCCTAATGGCCAAGACCTCCTGAATGATTGGGAGAAAACCCCTTACTATGACTCGCCTCTTCCTCCCATTGGTTCTATATTTCTTATAGCTTAGTAGATTGACCACTTTTGTTTCTTTTTGCTTCTATGTAAGGCTTTGCCTTGCCTAGACACTTCAAGTGTGATTCCATTCCACCCACTTTTTTTAATTACTTTAATATATCTCATTAAAGTGATATAATAAACACTCATTCATTAAAAGAAAGGGCATTCATTGTATTCAATTATATTATGCCCTAATCCTATAATCCAATCATTTGATCATGCTTTTATCAAGAAAGATCCACAATCAAAGGACAATCATCCACATTTGCATTGAAATCAAGCAAATAATCTAATAACTCGTATCCTAGTGATGTGAATCACCTAGCAATCATTCTAGAATTCATGTGCATGTTTGAAGCATGTTGTCTATCAAGGTTTTTTTAAATAATGCTAGCTTGACAAAAAAACTCTTAGAGCATAACAAAAAATGTCATTATCTAGCAATCCACTTTTCCGATAATTCACATACCATAACCCAAAGATCATCACAAGTCAAGTTTGTAGTTACAAAACAAGCTTATGGCCACAATTTAGATCTAGATGTGTGAGGTCAACAAGACACAATTCAAAAAAGACTACTCTAATTATGATCCATATACAAGACTGTCTAGAGCATTTACATATTCCAAGATGCATTGACTTCACTATCTTCATCAATGGCACTCAATCTTCAATTATAGAGCTAATGATATCATCCTTCATTAATTATTATTTGTGACGTGATTATACTTAAAATTTAATATTAATTGATGCATTCTATTCCAGTCCATCTAACCTTAAGCAAAACCACAAAAACTTAGTTCCTCAAATTAATTTATGCTTATTTACCTAATTAACCTAAAGAAACCATATTTTTCTTTTCAAGTATAACTAAAGAAACCCTCAATTATCAATTGCCAATACATACAAGATCAAAGGCCAGATATAAATCCTCCACAAGCTTAACCTAAAAATTATCCCTCAATCATAAACGGAAAATACAAATTCTGGGTAAATTTAACCGCAGAGATGCCTCTCAATCACAAAGGCTAATTACAAGTCTTCCTAGATTCAAGAGTAATAATGCAGGTCAATTATAAAAACCAGATTCAAATCCTTACTAAATTCAACAAACTAAGCCAGATACAAATCATAAAGACCAATACAAACCATAAAGACCAGATACGAATCCTCGCTCAAGCCTTCCTACAATAGACACAGTCAAAGACAGAAAACGCTCTGTTTATTCATACTATGAGACTAGCAGACCAGATACAAATAGATCATCCATTTCAACTGTTAAAAATCAAGATTGGCCAATAAAAATAAGATAATTATTTACCACTTTTTATTGTGGATGAGATGTAAAATTGTTATTAACTGTTTGACCATTAAATTGGATGATATTTAAATAGAATGGATACGGATCCTTATACAATTCTGATCCGAATTTAACACACTAGACCAGATACAAATCATAAAAACAAGATACAAATCCTGACACAACTAATCCTACCATAGACACGAACAATGACACAGAAAACATACATTATCAGTACTGAATGAAGAAGCTCTTCCAGCCAAACGCAGTGCAGCCACTTGTACTGCCACCAAAGCGAGTATGTGCTACGCCTTCACAATTAGCAGCATTGTAAGCAGCAGAAGTCTGGCCTTGGTATACAAACTCATATCCTCCATGCAAATTGCTGCCAACATTAGAACACCCACATTTACTGTAACGAGCAGCCTGGTTATTAAAGTAAAATAACTACCCTTTCCATACAGTAAAATAACTACCCACACAAGGCTTCAGAAACAACAGGCATACCAGCAATATTCCTATGTATTGCAAAACACTAGATTTCTTCATGACGCTACAATTCAATGTAGTTATACAGAACAATGCTTACATTTACTACTGAAGGAGTTGTGCTTTGTATTTATAGAGGAAATCTGGGCTTGAATAGCATAACCCCGTCAAAACATTGTTTATGATTTGTCTTGCAGATTTAATGAATAGAAACCACAATTTTATCTTCTGCTTACTAATAAGATATGATATTAACATCCACTAAGAGGCTAAAATTGACACTAGGGAATAAATTTAAATTAACCCATGGAAGAATTGGAAGAATTGATGACTGAGGGCACCCAGGTTTTCATCTTAATATCCACTAAAGGCTAAAATTGACCCACGGAAGCATTGGTGATTGCCAAAGTCAAAACTTTAGGCTATTTGATTGTATTTGAAAGAACATTCCAATAAGTAAATGTAAAGTCCATAAGCCATAAAGATTGAATGAGTTTTTGTCTATGAAAGCTGTTTTATATGTATGGAAATATTATACTTAAATATCATCTATTTTAATAGTCAAACAGTCAATAGCAATTTTACACCTCATTCACAACAAAAAAGTGGTAAATATTTGTCCTATTTTTATTGGTCAAAATTGATCTTTGACTCTTGAAGTGGATGATATTTAAGAATAGCTGGATGGAAGACCATTCTATTTTTAGTAGCCTTAATAGAAAAAATCTCGTTTAATAGTGATATGTTTTAAAAATTAATTAAATTAAAAATATAGTTCCACATAATTAAATAATATCAAAGTCAATAACATTTTGACTTTTTTTACCAACCCTGCATGATGTAGATGCATGTATGATGGACACACATGCATATTTGATGGTCATAGGTGCATTCTATATGGAGAATAGCTGGTGCTGTCAAAATGCATGGTTTTAGCCTCTAAGCCACCTTATGTTGCATCCACTCAACTGGTTAAAAAGAGTATTGGACATAAATACTTGTGAGGGATTTTGATGCTTCTCACACAAGTGCTCAACCCTTTGGGTGCTCTTACAATCTTTTTGGTGAGAACAAGTTGCCAAGGGAGAGTATAGCAACAAATGCCACTCCATTTCACTCAACCAGTTTAAAGTTCTAGCAAATGATGGCAATGGTCATTTAGAACACTCTGTAGAGGATCCCTTCACATGAATTTTATCTCCTAGAATGTTAGAGGCCTTACAAAATCTTTCCCCTAAGGTCTCTATATGAGTTACATACTAGCAATTGGGTCCATTTGATATTATTTATTAACAAGAAATTAAGGTTACTTTGTTTTTCTTCAACTCGCCTTGAGGTTTATCTAGCCTCAAGATTTTTATCTTGTCACTCTCTATGATGATGGATGTGGTGGTGCATGCATGTTAATTGCTCTTGTTTACACTCTGCAATTATCACTTTAGGGAACCAACCCTCCATATTGTGTGGGTGATCTTTGAAATTAATCGGAGAATAAGTGGATATTGTAAATATATGCACTCCTAATTATGGCCCTTAAGGAATGGCATTTTGGCATTGTCTTGCTAACAACTTGTTGTTTTCCAACTAGCTAGTTTGTGGAAACTTTAATATGATGGTTTCCCAAGGATAAAGTTGGCTTGATGCCAATGTGTCAACTAGTATGTCAGCGAGCATAAAGCCTATTTTATTTTAAAAACCATTAGGGGTTAGTGGACCTAGATTTTGATGGTGACATCAACTTGGATTACATAGACCAACTTATGAGTTGTTGAGATAGAGTTATTGAATGACTTGATCATGTTCTACACTCTGAACAACATGGGTTTAGCCTTTTTCTCTTACAATGGTACATATTTTTTATGGTACATGCAAAGATCATTTTCTCTATCTATAGTTCCATCGCTTGTAAGGTTCAATAGGTTTCTATGCCAATGAAAATCCCATGCATCCAATTCTTTTTTAACACATTACATCTAACTCATCCTAGGACTATCCACCTCATTGCTAGAATTTAAAACTTGGAGCTACATCCTTTCTTCTCTTCTAGCTAGATTTATTTGTAGGGTTTTGTTATTTCTCGTACCACACATCCTATAATACATACAAATTACATCTTAGGATATTTCTTAAGACCATACAAAGATTTCTTTAACTTACAAACCAAATGATCTTTACATTTTTCAATGTAGTGCTCTAGCTATGACATATAAATCTCTTTCTCCAAATCACCATGAAGGAAATTTGTCTTCAAATCCATCTACTCAACCTCAAGATCATATACATAGATAGCAATAGATAATAAAAACTAAATGGGGTCATCTTAGCAACTGAGGAGAAAATCTCACCATAATCAATTCCCTCAACCTAGGAATAACCATTCACAACCAATCTCTCTTTGTACTTCTTAACACTGTCATCTAAACTAATTTTCTGCTTTAACACCCATTTGCATCCAATAGGTTTACATCCATCAAGCAAAGGTACTAGATCCCATGTGCCATTTTTCTTTAATGTGGTCATCTCTTTTTCCATGGCCACTTTCTAGTAATCTTCATCATTCATACCCATAGCCCCCTTTACAATTCTAAGCTCATCAGTTTTAGTAATAAAAGAAAAAATATATCTCCAATTAAGAGGAGTATACCTATCTAGTTGTCATCTTTACTAAGTGGATCTCCTCAAAAGTTGAGGTGGAGGATCTATCTCTTCTTTTGAATTAATTGTACTATCTAATCTCTCCTCTTCTTCAGGTCTTTCAAGGGCTTTAGGTTCAACTTTATCGGTCGTTAGGGGTAGCTAAACCACTTCTTTCTTTTCTAGGTTGCAATATAATAGAAAAAGGTTAACTTCTCTAAAGATAACACTTCATCTATACAAAACTCTCTCAAAAATAGGACCCCAAATCTTGTACCCTTTCACACTAATACCATAACTAATGAAGATACATTTAACAACCTTATTCTCCAACTTTGACCTCTTCTCCCTAGGCACATGTGTTTATGCCTCACAACCAAAGACTCTAATATGTCTCAATGAGGGATTTTTTCCTGGCCACACCTCCATAGGTATCTTTTCAACAAGAGTTGATGTAGGAGACCTATTTTAATTAAGTAACAAGTCATAATAATCACATCTACCTAGAAATTTTGTTCTAAATCTAGACCCACTAAGCATACTTCTAGCCCTCTCCATCAATATTAGTTCATTCTTTCCACAACTCCATTCTACTAAGGGGTGTATGGAGTTGTCTTATACATATTTCTATTGCATGATCTTTATAGAACCTATTGAAGTCAGTGGAACCAAACTCACCAACATTATCAGTCCTCAAAATATTAATCCCTTTACCAGTCTGATTTTTAAAAAGAGTCTTAAATTCTTTAAACCAACTAAAGATTTTAGATTTACTCCTAAGAAAATATACCCATTTCCTTCTACTATAGTCATCAATGAAAGATATATATAATAAATAGATTTTGACATCAAAGGAACATTAACAAGAACAAAAATATTAAAATGTATCAAGTCTAATACCCTAGAAGATTTATGAGAACTAGAATAAAACTAAACATAATTTTTTTCCATTAATACAATGTTCACAATAACTGAACTCAAGGTTGCAATCATTCAACCCCTCAATAAGGTTTTTTTTTATTTTTCAAGGTCTATAGACCATTCTCACCAATGTGACCAAGTCTCTGGTGCCACAACATTATTTTCTCTACTAAAATAGAGCATCAATATGAACACCCTGTTGGTGTTTACTTCCGAATCGGTAGAGGGTTTGCCAGTTCCAATGCATAGGCAAATTTAGCCAACAAATACGGGAGGTTACGTGAGCTACCTCCCCTTCACTTCTAGTTCTGCCTCACCAAGGGGGTATCCCTATAGCTAAATATGTAACACTTGACTCACCCAATGACACAAAGATATAGCTTTACAACAACGGGTAGAATACTCTCCTGTGTGGACCAAGATTTGTGTGACAAATCACAAGGTTGGCAACATTCTTGGACATATTTGTCTGGTTATGGATGAGAGTATGCAGGGGTTCCTAATCCTACTCCTACAACTAACAGGTTGGAATAATGGAATGATTGGTTTGAATTTGATGGTTTGGATGCAAGACAGGGGTTTTGGATCATAACTACTACACAAGAAGCATATCGGTGCCTATCTCAGGCAAGGAGTCAACTAGACGTATACATGAGAATGGCTTGCAACTGTCATTCAAGTTTCAAGGGGTTAGAACTGGTATTTGCCTTACAAACACCACCTAAGAATAGGTATTTAGCTGCCTCTACTTACATATATCCCAGCTAACATACAACCTTCTCCATACTTCACCTAAAATAATTTAATCCACTCCTTGAATGGCGGTTAGAGATGAAGCATGTGATACAGAAATCTATATCCTAAAATCTGAGAAGCCCTTAGCAACCAGATTCAAAAGAAGAGAATGCATACAACACATTGAAATAAGCAACTAAACACATGCATAAGAGCATTTTTCATATAAAATGACATGAAACTGAACATATGTACAAGATGCACTCAAATGCAACTCATAAACTCCAACAGAGATAAAACAGCCAAGAAAATGCTCTGTCTTTCGTTATTTTTCCCCCAAAATTGCCCCAGTCTTCAACAACCAAAAAGAATAGCACAGTCTGTCATTTATACCCAGACTGCGTATTCAGCAAAATTTATAAGGCAAATCAAAATTTTGCCAGATTCAATGCATGAGAAATGGCGCTCAGAAATAGTAAATGCAGTAGAGAGACAAAGAGGAATGAGCAGGTGAACTCAGGATTTACACCGCCGCCCAGGGATTTTCTTCATCAATCAGGTGGTTGACCTGTCAACTCCATCGATCATCCTCTCCAAGTCTGTCATTATTGCCTCACCTACCCACAGGCCCCTTTGAAATGTAGCAGCAGATGCATCTGTTGTTTTCCCGCTCAAAAATTATTGCAAATACATAGGAAAAAACCTTCGCTACGAGTTCAAAACATGGTCGTCGATCAACTCCCATCACCAGGATCAACGGCTCGCAAAAAATGTTGAAAAGTCGCCAACCAACAATTATGTGCTATGTAGGCACTCCGTGTTCCTATCGCTGACTTTTTGCTTTCTCCATTTTGCTATTTCACCCTTGTATATGCATGTTCAAATGTATATACAATCATCTGATATACAAGCTGGACCTCAAACACTTACCTGCCGCATTTGATTTCCCCATCGGATCCGAAATGCATATGTTTCATTGCACCTGTCGCAATGTATATCTGCATATACATTCACCTTATACATATAAGGCGCGGATTTCAAATTTTCATAAAGCATGCTGAAGTTGCTTTGAAATCTGGCTTGTATCCTCTATTTGTATCATTGCAATGTATATCGGCACATACAAACGCCCAATATACATGCTGCGGAGGTCCCAAACTTGTATGAAGCATCTTGGAATCCTATTTGGGTCCAGAATGCATCTTTGGAATGCATATTCCTTTGTATGTCGAACATACAACCTCACTTGCATATTTGCAGGCCCCACCAAATGTATCTCCCCTTTCGCTTTTGCTTGCATATGCATCGGCCGATATATCCTTTGCACTGTAGCAAATGCATGTCAGGTTTCTTTGTATATTTTTCAATGTACATTTCCTTTGTATGTCGAATATACAAACGCGAACATACAAACCCCCTTACATACAAACAAGGAATCTTTCTGGAATATGCGATATATATTCTCTCCTGTATGCCCGGAAATGCATATTTTCCTTTGTATGTCACACATGTATGTTCGAACATACATTCAATTTTGCATTTGTTTCCCTTGTATATTTTCTTGCACCTTTGCATACAAAGCCGATATACAAGCAAACTCGACATACAAATGCAGAATATACCAGGAATCTTACGAAAGATTCCCCCAATGTATATGCACCCTTTCAAAGCCCGATATGCATATAAAATGCATATAACTAATTTTTTCATCATTTTTGAAGGTCGGTTGAGATTTTTGACCTGCCAATTGCACATTTGACCTACATGTATATACAAACACCCTTGTATATACAAAGACACATGCATACAATAGATTTTTGCATTTTTCTACTACAGAGGCCAAAAGTGTTAGAATTTTTTGGACTTTTTGGAAGGTGCCTACATATTTAAATGTTTGAAACCTGAATGTTTATGCAGGCACCACCAGTGGCTCTATCTGGGGACGCATGCCTCTTGTAGGCATGGCGAGAACTTCAGAATCTCTGGTTTTGCAGATTGGGCCTTATCCATTAGGCAACAGAGTCAAAAACTGCACCAACCTACATCACAAAACACATTTATTAAAATATACTTGGTGGCTCAGGGCCACCAAAAAGGAAAAAATAGAATTTTCCTTTGTAAAACACTTGATTCTCTTTCAATTTCTTCAAATGAAGCCTAAAAGCATTTAACCACTTGCGGCACCCAGCATTGCAATTGATTGTGCTGCTACTCCTTTCCTTTTCTTTGACAAATCTACAACAAGCTTGATCAGCATGCATTATCATCAACTATAGAATGTCATCATCATATGAGTCACTGATGTTGCTTGGAAAACTAACAGACTCATATGAAACAAATGAATCCACCTCAGAATTTTTCCCTTCTTCAAAAAATAAGAGCCCCTCTATATCAAACATACAATATTCAGGCACAAGCAACATCTCATAATCAAATTCATCTTTATAATCATTCAGATATTCATCATCATTGTGCTCAGCAATCTTGTCATTAAGGCCCACCTGGAATGTCTCAAAAGAAGGCATAAATAACTCAGAATGCAGCCCTTCCTTGAAAACCTCATAGTTACCCCTGCAACCAGCACTATCCCCAACTGTATAAGCACATACATCTGTGACTTGTCCATCCACCTCTGAATAGTGACCATGTTGTTCCTCTTCACCAATGCACTAATAATTAAAAACAAATTTTTCAACCTCTGCACTGTGAAGGTGGTCAGAATCTTTAAGGAAACACTCATATTCAGCATCCATATATATTTCATCATCTGAAAGGCTCACATATGCATCTAAATGCTGACAGTCACTAACATATTCACTGTTGTCCCTTGAAATAGCATCTTCTATATTCAGAGTGAAGCTCTGCATATCCATTTCACACAAATAATCAGGCACAACTGGGATATGCATACTGCTACAAGACACAACCTCATGTATATCTTTCATTTTATCACTTGAAGGGCATTTTGTGTTTGCAGGGTTCTCTTCTAGAGGTTGATAACAGTCTTCATTTTCATCATTATAAGATGTGCCTACATTTTCTATAACATCTTCTTCATGTTTGTACATCACATCATGACTACACATGCTATTCTGAAATACATTTCCCTCCACACAATCATCTTTCAATGCACATACTGGGAGAGCTGAAATATATTCATTTTGATAGCTGTTTTGACAACTTGCAGCCGTGAAACCCACTGGCATTCCATATTTCTCATTGGTTTCAATATCCATAGCAAATTGGTAGGCCTGGTGAAGTGTGACTAGTTCTTTATCTCTCAATAAATAACTCACTTCTTCATCAAATGCAGCCAAATAAATTGCTAAGCATAATACATTATTAGGTCTCATATATTCAGAAATTTGCTTGAGCAACTTAATAAATCTAAGATTAAAGGCTGGAACCAGTTCCTCATCTTCCTTTTGGATATTCATAAAGTGCATGATCAATGAGGCCAAATCAAATCTTTCACCAAATTGCCCTAAGAATGCAACTTCTAAATTTACCCATGAAGAAACTGAACATATAGGTAGGTCTAAGAACTCACTTATATTCAGAAATTTGCTTGAGCAACTTAATAAATCTAAGATTAAAGGCTGGAACCAGTTCCTCATTTTCCTTTTGGATATTCATAAAGTGCATGATCAATGAGGCCAAATCAAATCTTTCACCAAATTGCCCTAAGAATGCAACTTCTAAATTTACCCATCAAGAAACTGAACATATAGGCAGGTGAAGTGTGACTAGTTCTTTATCTCTCAATAAATAACTCACTTCTTCATCAAATGCAGCCAAATAAATTGCTAAGCATAATACATTATTAGGTCTCATATATTCAGAAATTTGCTTGAGCAACTTAAGAAATCTAAGATTAAAGGCTGGAACCAGTTCCTCATCTTCCTTTTGGATATTCATAAAGTGCATGATCAATGAGGCCAAATCAAATCTTTCACCAAATTGCCCTAAGAATGCAACTTCTAAATTTACCCATGAAGAAACTGAACATATAGGCAGGTCTAAGAACCAAACCCTAGCATCATCTTCTAATGACTGAACAAAGAGTCTCATTACTACATCATCCTCTACCTCATAATCTTCTATTAAATTACAAAATTTTTGCAGATGTTTGTTTGCTGATTCAGAATCTGATCCACTATATTTTGGCAAACATTTTCTAATTTTATTGGGAATAATATTTGGGTAACCATATATTCCTTCAAAATTCAGGTCTTTATATCTCTCAATAACAAATGGTCTTCTTTGAGAGCACAACTAGGATTGCTGCTCTAAACTCATCATTTTTTAATCAAAAGGTGAATACCTGGAAATACGTTGCAGCATTGGATAGGTTCAATCAACAGAGTCGCTACCTCTCACAGAGAAGACAGAATATCAACAAGGCACTTTTTTATTTTCTGGATTCACCACGCCAACAGAGCACCACATGGTCATTTTTGGATCCTGCTGCAACAACTTCACTAGAAACTAGAATTTCCAACCTTCAAAATATTTGACTCTTTCCCCAGCAGAGTCGCCATCTATTGGTGTTTACTTCTGAATCGACAGAGGGTTTGCTAGTTCCAATGCACAAGCAGATTCGGCCAACGAATACGGGAGGTTGCGTGAGCTGCCTCCCCTTCACTTCTGGTTCTGCCACACCAAGGGGGGTATCCCTATAGCTAAAGATGTAACACTTGACTCACTCAATGACACAAAGATATAGCTTTACAACAACAGGCAGAATACTCTCATGTGTGGACCAAGATTTGTGTGACAAATCACAAGGTTGGCAACATTCTTGGACATATTTGTCTGGTTATGGATGAGAGTATGCAGGGGTTCCTAATCCTACTCCTACAACTAATAGGTTGGAATAATGGAATGATTGGTTTGAATTTGATGGTTTGGATGCAAGACAGGGGTTTTAGATCATAACTACTACACAAGAAGCATACCGGTGCCTATCTCAGGGCAAGGAGTCAACTAGACGTATAAATGAGAATGGCTTGCAACTATCATTCAAGTTTCAAGGGGTTAGGACTGGTATTTGCCTTACAAACACCACCTAAGAATAGGTATTTAGCTGCCTCTACTTACATATATCCCAACTAACATACAACCTTCTCCATACTTCACCTAAAACAATTTAATCCACTCCTTGAATGGCGGTTAGAGATGAAGCATGTGATACAGAAATCTATATCCTAGAATCTGAGAAGCCCTTAGCAACCAGATTCAAAAGAAGAGAATACATACAACACATGAAGACAAGCAACTAAACACATGCATAAGAGCATTTTTCATATAAAATGACATGAAACTGAACATATGTACAAGATGCACTCAAATGCAACTCATAAACTCCAACAGAGATAAAACAGCCAAGAAAATGCTCTGTCTTTCGTTATTTTTCCCCCAAAATTGCCCAAGTCTTCAACAACCAAAAAGAATAGCACAGTCTGTCATTTATACCCAGACTGTGTATTCAGTAAAATTTACAAGGCAAATCAAAATTTCACCAGATTCAATGCATGAGAAATGGCGCTCAGAAATAGTAAATGCAACAGAGAGACAAAGAGGAATGAGCAGGTGAACTTAGGATTTGCACCGCCGCCCAGGGATTTTCTTCATCAATTCGGTGGTTGACTTGTCAACTCCATCGATCATCCTCTGCAAGTCTGCCATTATTGCCTCACCTACCCACAGGCCCCTTTGAAATGTAGCAGTGGATGCATCTGTTGTTTTCCCGCTCAAAAACAATTGCAAATACATAGGAAAAAACCTTCGCTGTGGGTTCAAAACATGGCCATTGATCAACTCCCATCACCAGGATCAATAGCTCCCAAAAGACGTTGAAAATTCGCCAACCAACAATTACGTGCCACGTAGGCACTCCATGTTCCTATCGCTGACTTTTCGCTTTCTCTATTTTGTCATTTCGCTCTTGTATATGCATGTTCAAATGTATATACAATCATCTGATATACAAGCCGGACCTCAAACACTTACCTGCCGCATTTGATTTCCCCATCAGGTCTGAAATACATATGTTTCATTGCACCTGTCGCAATGTATATCTGCATATACATTCACCTTATACATACAAGGCGCGGATTTCAAATTTTCATAAAGCATGCTGAAGTTGCTTTAAAATCTAGCTTGTATCCTTTATTTGTATCATTGCAATGTATATCGGCACATACAAACGCCCAATATACATGCTGCGGACCCCAAACTTGTATGAAGCATCTAGGAATCCTATTCAGGTCCGAAATGCATCTTTGGAATGCATATTCCTTTGTATGTTGAACATACAACCTCACTTGTATATCTGCGGGCCCCACCAAATGTATCTCCCC
The DNA here is from genome assembly GCA_027924645.1 of Cunninghamia lanceolata. Lineage (NCBI taxonomy): Eukaryota > Viridiplantae > Streptophyta > Pinopsida > Cupressales > Cupressaceae > Cunninghamia > Cunninghamia lanceolata. The sequence goes on along the minus strand of BSBN01000534.1, from coordinate 10,600,694 downwards.
TTTCGCTTTTGCTTGCATATGCATCGGTCGATATATCCTTTGCACTGTAGCAAATGCATGTCAGGTTTCTTTGTATATTTTTCAGTGTACATTTCCTTTGTATGTCGAATATACAAACGCGAACATACAAACCCCCTTACATACAAACAAGGAATCTTTCTGGAATATGCGATATATATTCTCTCCTGTATGCCCGGAAATGCATATTTTCCTTTGTATGTCGCACATGTATGTTCGAACATACATTCACTTTTGCATCTGTTTCCCTTGTATATTTTCTTGCACCTTTGCATACAAAGTCGATATACAAGCAAACCCAACATACAAACGTAGAATATACCAAGAATCTTGCGAAAGATTCCCCCAATGTATATGCACCCTTTCAAAGCCTGATATGCATATAAAATGCATATAACTAATTTTTTCATCATTTTTGAAGGTCGATTGAGATTTCTGACCTGCCAATTGCACATTTGACCTGCATGTATATACAAACACCCTTGTATATACAAAGACACATGCATACAACAGATTTTTGCATTTTTCTACTGCAGAGGCCGAAAGTGTTAGAATTTTTTGGACTTTTTGGAAGTTGCCTACATATTTAAATGTTTGAAACCTGAATGTTTATGTAGGCACCACCACACCCTTAGCAAGCACCATAGCTCTTCTAACCATCTTGCACCCTCCACTCAAGAAAATAACCTACACACATGCATGATTTAACTTACTTATAGAAAGTGAGCTCGTGCCAAACCAAGGATATGTAAGACACCTTTGATCCCCTTCACTCATCCATCAAGGAACCATATCAGGACTCTTCCATAGCCAACAATCGTTAGATGAGAATCATCTCCAAGGTACACCTTCCCACCATCATATTCTTTGTATTGTGTAAACCAACCCCAATGTGAGTTCATGTGGAAAGATGCACCAAAGTTAATAAACCATAGGTAGCAACTATTCTCCATACAAAATGGCATGCTTAAGACATTATAACAAACAAAATAGCATGCCATACATCATGACTATATTCTCCATACAAAATAGCATCAGATAATAGCCACTAACTTTAACGTATCATTTTCAATCAAGATGAAGCGCATTTCTATTTTTGTTAGTGGGGTGTTGGTTCCCAAAATAGATGCAACCCAAAACTCTAAAACATTCCTAAAACACCCAGGCCAGGGATTGTTGTCAAGATGATAGGAAGAGGTTTATCAAAAAGTTAAGGGGGATTTTGGCCAGCTACAGGAGTGGGTAGACTCCTCTGCTCTTCAGACTCAGCTAGACCTAGGAGGGATATTCCTAGGGGCATGAAATGAAAAATAAACATACACAGCCATACCCAATGTACACTTGACCCCAAAGTTGTTGCTAGATCAAGAAAAATTGGTTGCATAGGCCTCTCATTAAGCTGATTCAATTGTGCAAATGTGCATGCACAGGAAAGATGATTTTTTACCCTTAACCATTGATTTTTTTATAAGTGTTTGATCCCTCTCCAATATGGACCAGTGCCTACTCCACTGGGTAACTTAGTCATAAGCAGTAAAGAGGGAAGAAAGAATTGAACCAGCATCAATAGAATACCAAAATGTATTCACATACATTTCTTAGATTATACTTCATACATTGGACATACTTAACTATTCAGAACCAAACTATAATGACCCATTTGCAATAAAGAAATGACCCAACCCAAAGCATGCATGGATTTAAATGATGTCATACATTATCAAATCTCTATTACAATCACACTAGCAAATGTGGTGAGAGAAAACATATAACTGCAATTATACATTCCCCTGAATCATTACAAATGGCCATGGAGACATACAGATGTATGCAATATGCTTTACAATTCATTCCTACGTTGCATCAAAACACATTCCTCCATTTAACACCTAGACTAGCTTGATTTGAATCCCTAAAACTATCTTGAGGCACCGCAAACCAGACAATTGGCTCAAAGAACAACCCCCAAAACATCTCAAAATGATGCATATATAGCATTACAATTCAAACTGACTACACCAATTCCCAGCATTACATTTAATCAATGAGTACACACCATGCTGAAATAAATTTCAGGCCCAATTGTCAGAGAAAATGCACGTAGAACCCTACCCATGCCCTACAAATTGATTTCCTACCTTTGAATTACCTACAGAGATCATGATCACTGAAACATTGCATCCTGCCACTAGATTTTGTACCTACACATTGACAACATACACTATTCCTGACATCAGCAATTCTGCATTCATGGTAGCCAAGGGGGAAGAAAGGAGTTTAAAAACAAGAGTCCTTCCACAGTGTTTGTAAAGATTTTACAACACTTTAAAAATTATAAATATTTAAAAGCATCATCATTTTACAAAATCATGCTTTACATCCGAATCTGCATTTTAATTTTTCCATATCGGCAAAAGTCTTCTAGCAAGATCTCATCTGTACTTGCTCCATCAATAAATTTCTTCTTCTGCTTGCCACCTACATTTTCTCCCCTTATTCACCTTGTCGGTGAGTCTCACATTTTCTGAACTGAACCTTTGCAATTTTCCTTCATTTTCACTCTCTTGCTTTATCGGCAAATTTTTCATTTTGCAAATAGGTCATCTCCTCCTTCTCTATCAGTAATTTCCCACTCTTTTAAACTTTTTCTTCTTGCTCTATATTTTCCTTAGTAGCAAATCTTTAATTTTCTGAACTTTATCTATTAGTCGGCAAAATCACCTCATGGTGAACTTTCTCTCTTGCTGGAGTATCTCCTTAGTTGGCAAAGTTTCCTTTGTCTTCATCTTCCCCGTGCCTTTATCGACAAATCTAAATGTTTTCAAACTTGCCAGCCTTCCTTCTTCTTATTGGCAAAATTACATTTTGTCGAACCACTTTTATCTCCTTAGTCGACAAAATCTTGTTTTCTCGAACCAAGCTCTTTGCTGCCTTTTTCTACCCTTCTATTTTACCTTATTGGCAAAAATGTCATTTGCCGAACTCTCTTTTACTTTCTTTTTGACCTTGTCGGCCAAATGACCTATCGACAAACTGCCAAAATTCTGAACTATTTCATTAGTTCAGCTTTCTGCCAATTCCCTGACGTAGTCCCTTTTGCCATCTTTTCTATGTTTGCCTTAATCAAATTTTGCAATGTGTTTACCTTAGCAGTAAACTTGGCTTTTCATGAACTTAGCAAGTTTGGCCTCAATCCTCTACCTTCTACTTTATTGACAAAAGGGCATTTTGCCCAACCTCACTTCTTTGCCCTTTCCACCTTGTTGGTGAAAAGCACCCATCATGAACATAGCCAACCATATTGACTTAGTCGACGATTCTCCTCTTTCTCTGAACTTAGGCAGATTTCCCTTTATATTGCCTTTATTGGAAACACTTCATTTTGTTGAACTTTCTATTTTTTCCTCAGGTGCATATTTCATGCTTTATCAGCAAAAGGTGATATCTCTGAACTAGAGAAAATGCGCCCTTTAGTCTTTTCCCCTTTGGTCGGCAAAATGCTCTGTCAGCAAACTTGATCATTTTAGAACTTTCGAAGCTTTGCTCTATGCTTTGCCTTTATCATGTTAGGATTCAGACAGATCAGATCAATAAACACTAACAATTATATGCAAATTAAATAACCCAAATATAACAATGAAGAACAACACAAAAGAGATCAACACAAAAATTTAACGTGGTTCACCCAATGTGGGCTACATCCACAGAAACTCATCCATCCAATGATTTTATTATCTAGTGCAAATAGATTACAATCTCGTGAATTCCACACCCGCAACATACATGCTAGCCGCTTATAACAAGCTTTTTGGAAGATTCTAGAATTAGGGTTTTACAATGTCATTTTTTTTGTCGATTAACAAAAATTAACAATCAACTCCAAACGGGCAAAAAAGAGGGAAAAAAAATTTCTTGGGGGCTACCACCCCCGAACCCCAACGAGGATACATTACGAGTGTACTGTACTTGCATGATCAGTCGCCACATACCAACAATCTCCCACTTGGAGACTGATCAGGCTCCACACCAAACATATCGCTTTATCAGTGAAATACAAAAAACATGAACTTGTGGAAAGTTCAATTTTGGGAAAATTCCCCAACAAGGGCATTGCTTTTCTTTTTCCTTAGCCAAATTCTCAAATTTCTAGTTTGCCTTACCGGCAAGACTAGCCTTTTTCGAACTTGCCCCTTTCTTTGACTCCATCTGCCTTCTATCGGCAAACTAATTGTCAAGCAAACTCCCTATCAGCGAAATCGTGGGCTCATGAACCAAGACCTGTCGATAGATTTCTTTTCTTTGTCACTCTTCTGCAACCTTGTCTCCCTTTGCTCTACTGTCACCTTATTGACGAATAGGCTAAAAGCTGAAATCCTGAAAAGTTAGTGATTTTGGAAAAAAAGCTAATTCACCGACCAAGGCAAAATATGAAAATTTTCTAAGGGATAAAAAGGGAACAAGACTTAACCATTTTTTGATCAAGGTGAAAAACATAAAAACCAAACTTTAAACAAGCATAACTTCTTCATTTCAAGGAATTTTGACATGGTTCAAAAGGCAAAGTTGCCCAGAATTCAATTCTCTTAAGAAATTTGTTGAACTTAACCTTTGACTATGGATCAAGACATGACATTTTACCTTGGTGACTATTGGAGCCTTATTGGGTGAAATATGTCAACAGGACTTTTGGATTTTTTAGGGGAAAATGAAGCATTTTGGAAGCAAAATTTTGTAGGTGCCAACATGGGGGACCCCTTCTCTCACCATATCCATGCTTTAAAAACTATAGGAAACTAAAATTTAAATTTGTTTAAATTTCCCTCTCTCACTCACTTAATTCACAAGACAATGTGTTCAGGTTGGGGGGGGTTTTTGGATGTTGTTTATGGCAAAATGGATTCAACAATCTAATGATTATGAGCCTAAAAAGGATTCAATAATTGGTGGTTTTGGTTTGCTTATTAGGAGAATGTTGTCTCTAGGCATACAATGATTTGGATGTAGACAATTGAAAGGTTTGTCTAGCTCTTTGCTTTCTCTTTTACGATGCTTGTTTAATTTTGTGTGCTAACATGCCATCACTAATCATTTCCACCTCCACACAGGTCATCATAGACCAAAAAAAAAAAACTTTTCTTTCAAGAAACTTGTTGGTGGGCACCTTTATATGGCTAGTAAAAGAATTGTTAGTGAAGGTTTTGGTGTCTTCATTTTATGTGAGCACTTTTTTTATCAAATACAAGAGCTTCTCTTTAATAAGTATATTCTAGAAACCGTATCTAAGCCTCCAATGATTGAGATTGAGTAGTACAGTGAATACGATGAGAGGCTTATGATTGAGGTAGCCTCAATGAAAGAGGTTGGGGCTAATATTTCCACTAACCTTAAACATACTTGGACAAAAGTGATTTCCTTCATATGGCTAGAAGTACAACTCCCAAAAATGAGGTAACTAGTAAAAGTGGACATTCCATAGGGGTTTAATCCAGCATTCGAGAAGAGAACAACAAATAACAAGATGATGGAATTATCATTGACCATCTATGTAGACTCATCCAAAAGAATATCTCAACATGGAACATGAAGAGGTTGATCAAGATTGTGATACATGGAGTATTGGCCACTCTTGATGAGTCATTCCAAAACATATGTTTGAAGATGAGTCTATCACACAAATAAGAAGTGAGTGGGAGCCCAATGTTGCTATTGAAAATATTTTTAAAAAGATTACCCAGCCACATGCCAAGTAATGTCTCTCTTTTTCTTTCACTACTTGCCAAGAAAACCATTAGTTGCCATATGTGTGATGTCACGCTAATTTTATTTTATCCATGCATATAACTATAAAGAATTTTATGAGATATCTATGAGAAAAAGAAGAATTGAAGGCAATGGCCCTCTTTGAAGGGGCTCAAGACACTAATCAAGTGAATAAACTAGCTATTAAGAACTAGGTGGAAATTTACTTAAAAGCCTTGTTAGAGTCAATTGTATGGGTGATAATGAAACCTCTTGCAAAATATTTCTCAAATTTTTTACATCAGTGTTTTTCCAATCTAATAAATTTTGTTATCATCTTGATGATGGATGAAGTGTGATGGTAGCATTGACATAAACAAAATTGACATAGCTTAAACTTTCATTTTAATGGACTATGAAAATCTCATGTACCTTAATTTTATGGGTGTTTCTATGATGATCAATCCATCAAATTTACAAATGTTTCCAGGTAAAGATTTTAGAGAGAGAAGGGCTCTAGCCCTTATATTGAAAGATACAAAGACTACAGTGAATAAATTACATTGAATGGTGAATGTGTGGTTGCTTTAGTCATCGGAGTATTTTGACTCCTCATAAGTTTGGTATTGCTACAATGTATATCCTTGTATTTATATCTTTGCAATTGATGTCGGTGGTATTTGTGTTTGGAAACACATGTAAGACAATATTTGAGTCCATCATCTTCCTCTTTGTAATGCATACCTTTGAATTTCCCTAATCAAAGAAGAAGACCTTTTGCCCTTAGATATAAATTCTAATTGGCAAGGAATGGATCAGTCAATGGATATGGGGCTTGCCAAATTCATTGGGCTCAGTAACTTTTCATCTAAAAAAATTGAAGACTTACTAAACTATGCAAAGATTCCCCCTGTTGTTGATTAGGTAAAGTTACACAAATATATATTTCTTTCTTAGAATCTTTTTTTATCATCTAACCCAAGAACTATATGCATTCATTATTTTTAATATGTTCCTCATGTCTTCAATGAAGATTTATCACTCATTGTTCAAGGACAGACTGAATAAGCTATCTAGACTAGTCATGTCTTCCTTCTCTATTATCTCATACATTGATATTTGGTAGAGAAACAAAGTCATATGGATTTATTTTATCTACAATTTCTCATTGCTTCAAAAGTTTTTTAGATGTTCCTCTTGGTCTATAGTTTGTCATATCCTTGTTTTGACTATTGGAGGATGTAAGTTTAGACAAAAGTGACTAATAATATCTTTAGTGTATTTGAGGTTTTGACAGTTCATAAGATTGAGTAATTTTTTTTGAAAAACTATGTAATTTTTTTGCATTGATGTTTTCAATCACACTCCATAATGCATCATTGAGATGAAAGAAAAATATAATTAGATTGCAAATGTAACACAATTTAAAGACCCAAGAGATTCTAATAAAAACGTGAAGAGAAATGAAAGAAAAGAAAGATTATAAATTAAACCTTAAAATGAAACCAAAATTGTAATCCTACTTTTCTCCCATAGTTATTAACTACTTGCAGCGAATTTATTATAGTTAACACTAGAGTTAAGTTAATTATAAATATTAAAGGATGTGTAAATAACAAAGATAAATTACAACATATGATAATTTAATAAGAACTCTAAAATAAATCCTTAACAAAGAAAGTTGGATAACATAATCACATAATCATATTAACATCAAAACCCACATATATAATAATTCTAATATCTTTTATTAATAATATTTTTAGTACTTATATGAATCCTTGAACACTTGGATTGGCCACTCTCACCCTAGGAATATTTCCATGGTCTTGGCCCTCATAGCTATGGCACATTCTAGGAGGAGCCAATTCTTATTCAGAACCAACACACGTGCTTCCCAAGAACACAAGCCCTAGCCAAGACAATCTCAGGTGTACATTATACCTCAAGTTAGACACACATTGTGTGCCCCTTCTCCCATGCCCATAGCCCATCAAAACCACCTTATTCTTCCTTGAGTGATCTCCATGCCCTTTCCAAGTCTCACTTAATTCCTTATATAACCTTCTAAGGGGTGGTTTCCAAACCAACACACTTTTTCATAAAGGTTTCCTTTTAATAATTATTTAAGTAAATACATTTATTCCTCCCATTTAAAATAGATTAGATAAATACTCTTTATTAATCTCCATTTTAACCAACTTGGATAATAATATCCTTTATTTTTCCATCTCCCTTTTAATTATAAAGGCTTAAATAAACTTTATCCTCTTATAATTTTAAAGAGTTATTCATAAATGGTTTTCTTTTCTATTTTGGGGAAAAAAGTCACCTAACAAAAATGGACTAATTATATCTTTCATAAATGTAAATATTTTTTGGAGATAATTGTGTGTATGTATAAGTGACTATTATACTCATATCGCATTGATAGAATCTAATTTTCTCACCAAAACCCTACTAAGCTTCTCTATCACCTTAGTTTTTACAAGTCCAAAGTAGCTAACAATTCTACAAGCAAATTTGCCTCTTTGATTCCACCTTTTCTAGTCCATTTCACCAATCCTTCTCTTGAGTCACAAACATTACTTGGTCTAGCAATTTAATTGTATTGAATTGCATTAAGTGTGTGATGATTATGTTATGAATCACAAGTGGAGATGCATCTGATATGGCAGCAAAAGAAGTTTAGAGATTATTGTAGGAAGCATAACATTCATGTGAGCACGTGGTTTCCTCTAGGAGCTCCAAATACTCCATGGGGTTCTGATATGGTGATGGATAAACCCATTATTCAATAATTTCATAGAAGCATGGAAAGACTAGAGCTTGGGTATTTATTTGTTCATATTCCATTATTTTGGATTTTTTTCTTGGACATGAATTATAAATTTATATTGGTGTGGTTTAATTGCAAGCTATGTTAAGGAGAGGGATAGAGCATGGAGTGAGTGTGTTACTTGTTATGGAGTAAAAAGTGTCCACATGTCTTTTTACCTCTTTGTTTAGCTCCTAGGTCCCCATGATTACATTATTCATTCAAAATGTTCATCCCGATACAAAATTGCCCACACCAATGTAAATTGAGAATAAGGGGCCCATATTTTATCTTATCCTAGACCCAAAAGGAGCCTTGAGACTTTTACGCCACTACCCAAGTCTCTCCTGATTGGTCAGGGCAAAATCAAGTGCATGTCGACATGGGACCTTTCAAAAGGTTTCTCTTTGTTGTCTCTTTTGGTTTAATTTCATGATTGTGAGTGGGAAAGCATATATAAGTGTGTTTTTGAGTTCATTTGTAACTAGGTTGGAAAGAGATAACTTATGATATTGAAGGAAAGCAAGCAAGAGCATTCATTGTGATTCTAGAGGAGATTTGCATGTGTTATTATTATATGTTTGTTGCAGGCATGAAGCTATCATCTATCCACTTTAGGGTTTGAAGGATCTTCATTACTCTAAGGGATCATCACATAGGTGATATCATTGTTGTTTATCATCATTTGATTCATCATTACTATCATTGTTTTCAACCTTTACCCCATGAGGGCACACCCTCTCTATCAAACAATGATGTTGGGAAGCTTGAATGCTATCCTAGGATTTGACTGAGGCAAGTCCCTAAACACCATAACCCCCAAACCCTTTTTTATCTTCTTGTGTATAGGTTACAGGAGCAAGATCCAGAGAATATGAAGATACAGGAAGACTAAGTGAAGATCAGGGTTTCAGGATTCGACAATAGTTATAGAATATTCCTCTATCCAGGACTTGGGCAGTGGTGCCCTAGTCTTTTTATCCTTTCTGACTTCAGATCTAGCATCAGGGTAGCATCTGCACCATCTTTCTAGTTTAGACCTCGGGCAGATTCCTCCATTCAGGACTTGGGCAGTCCCAAAATAGTCCTCTGACACCTCTACTTCTAGGAGATAGGTTATATCATCTCCCTGATCATTCTTGTGTAATTGGATTCTCGATTGTTGTACATTTTCTGTTATAAGCTAATATTTGTTAAACTAGGGTTTCATGCATTGTTAACCTAGGGTTTGATAGAAAGGTTGAATTAAATCTGATTCCTCTATAGCATACATGAGTACAAGATCTGTAGCTGAGTCCACCTCCATTTGGTAGTGATTTGGCTCAGTTTTGTCCTTGAATGTTATATGGAAAAGGGTTTGATCTAGTGTGCATCCTAGTGGTCATCATTCACCTTTTTCATACTAAACATTAGCTAAGAGCTACAACATAGGCAAAATATCTAAAAATTTTCAAATATTTGATTGGTCTTTGACTCTAGATGATCATGACAAGATTAGCAAGCTTTAACAGTGTAAGTTACTACATGGGGAGAATTCAGTTAATAGTACAACCAACCCCTACAATCTACCATTGAAAAATTATGGGATGGGGAGATTTAACACAACTATGCCACTTGGTTTAAGCTAGTCACAAGTAATTGTCACTTATATGAAGATATTTTATAGTTTTATTTACTTAATCACCTATGAATGTCACTATTATCTTTTGGAGATTATAATGAATCCATTAGTTTGATTGGGTAGAACAAGTTTTCAATGGGTACAAATGTTAATATGGATAGATCAAGATGATGCAATCCCTCTTTCTAGTGCTCAAGAAAGCAGTAGTATAAGATGAAGTTTGTAAAAAATTGTGGAAAGGTTTCATGGTGCTCTAGAAATAGCTAAAATCTACTAAGAGTATCAATAAATATTTGATAATCTCTTAATGCCCATTTTTTTTGTGATAAAGTAGTGTTGTATCTATGCTTTGATATATATATATATATATATATATATATATATATATATATATATATATATATATAATTGATGTGTTAGAACACTTTGATATACTGAGAGGGGGCATGAATCAGTATATGCCACAAATTAATCCAATTCAACTTTATCTTCGAAAACTTTCTACTGCCTTAAACAAATAATGAAGCAATTCAAAACACAATCACACAACCACACAACCATAACACCAGATTTATGTGCAAAACCCTAGAAGGGAAAAAACATGATGAGCAAGCTCTACTTAGATCTACTATCCAAATCCAGACTCACAAATAAATATAGGTTACAACAAGTTTTATGGGCTACAACCCAAAGGAAGCTACAACTCCCTAATACATTGTTTTATGGGCTCCAACCCAAAGGAAGCTACAACTCCCTAAACATAGTTTTATAGGCTCCAACCCAAAGGAAGATACAACTCCCTAAAGTGCTACAACACTTACAACACTATATTGCTATCACATATTATAGAAATTAATCCTTTTATGATATCACATATTGCATTTGAAGATCTCATTTGCTAGGGTTTTGTTGAAAATTTGCATTTTTTTCCTCTAACCTAGTCATTTGCAAAGCTAGGGTTTATATTCAAAATCTTATTTCATATTTTGTTGCTATCATAAACATTTAATAATATCTTATTTCCCTTGAAGTGTTGCATTACCTTTCACCTTTCATCTAAAAAATCAAAAAAATTGCAATTACACATTGTGTATTTCAACACTAAGAACTTTAGCTTCTTTCTCACACTTCTTTGTGCAAAATCTCAAAATCATTTGCATTGCCTTGTTGTGCAGCACTCTTCACATCATACCCACTTAGTCTGTAGTGAAATTAGTGTGTTTTTTATTTTCAAAAACCCGATTTCCTCAAACTAGTGCCTCGGTTTGCAATAGTATCACATACATGGCCTCTAATCAAAACAAGGGTGGTATGGCTCCTGAACCTGTAATCTCATTCACACCACATGAGGTCATAATTAGATATATTGATGGCCCTCTTTACATTACAACGTGTATAAGAGGGAATCCTACAAGAGGAGTCCTTATCGATCCTAATTGTATGGCGAATGTGATAACTAAAGAGTTCTTATACATGCATGGTTTGGCACAAGACACTTATGATCCTACACATATAATGATCAAGGAACATAATGGATATTTACTCCCAACTATTGGAAAGATCCACCACTTTTGATTTCATTCCCACCTCAGACCTATTTCGTGTGAAGTTAGACCATCCTTGGCTCAAGTCCATGAAAGCGGTCTCTTCTACCATTCATAAGTGTTTAAAATTCCCTCATCAAGGATGGGTGCATGTTGTACATCATAGTAGATGGAAAATTTTGGTCAATCATGGAAACTTCAACTTGGACTACTTTTAGCCGTAACCTACTGAACCAAATCAACCAAGAGAAGATCAATTTTTCCTGGCATATCAAAAATACAAGGTGAAGTTAATAGCTCAACTATCACATGGCAAGAATGCTCTTAGACCCTCTCAGTCCTCTGAGGCTCCAATTTCTCCTATTGAACAAATAGAGAGTGAAAAGCAGCCCGAGCTGAAGGAATCCCCTTGCCCAATAGGTAAAGGAATTTTTGCCAAGGTTCCTCCTCCGCCATCCTTACAAGGATCAAAAGACAACCTTAAAGAGTGAAACATTTCATCACAAAAGATCAATTTTGTATCGGCTTCCTCTTTTGAAATGTCAAAGAATGTGGAAACTCATGAAACTCCTTTTGCAAATATCAATAACAAGATAAGAAGGAATCAAAATGTGAGAGAAAGAAGGAGAAAATGACAAGCTTAAATAGCTCAACAAGTATTACCTCAACAAGAAAACATCCCATCAACAGAAATTGAATCAAAACAAGAGCTAAATGACGAAGAATTCAAGGATGAAGTTTCAAATTGGTCCATAGTACCTTATGTATCTGAGATTGGGAGGAAAATAATTTGCTCAAAGATGACCGCTAGTGTAGTTGCATCTTCTCATAGGTAAGTATTTCTCACACTTTTAGCCACCTTTGATGTAGCACCTCTTTGAGTTGCTCTCACAGGTGGCCTCCTCTTATGTGTTGTGTTCCCCCGTGTTGTGTTAAATGTTGTTTAGGTCTCCTTGGATGACCCATGATACTCTTGTAAGATCAAGGATACAAGCAGATCGCCTCTGTTGTGGCACTTCTTCTATTTATTTCTCTATTCTTGTATTATCCTCTATTTTATTGTAATTGTTGTGTGTGGTGCCTTGGGGGCATAGAGTTGTGGAGGATGTCTCGGGGGCATCTTCCCACATTGTGACCCTAAGTCACTCTTTTCCTCTCTCTCATTTCTAGTGTTTACATTCTTCAGTGGCTCTACTGGTTGGCGGATGATGAAAACAAATAAATACTAATAAGGATCGTGCATCCCTATACCAAGAAAGAAAAAATGGACCTAGTCCATATATGAAGATGGGGTTGATGAATTACTGATGCTTGACTAGTTGAATCACCTTGTGGTGTGATTCGTATTGTGAAATTTATTGTAACAAACCTTTGCAATACTCAAAATCTGCTTCTATGCACTTTTGATTGTTTTGTATCTCACCTTGTAGCTACACTCAATTTTGAGATACCTAAAGTATAACCTCATGGCTATACTTAGTTCCTAACCCGCAAGTGTAGCCTCAGTCTATCAAGTGATATGTTAGTCAATTTGGTTATTTTAGAATAGATTTTCTAACCAAAGCTTAAATATTGTTGATTATCTTAGCAAATGATAATGTTGTGTTTGTGGGAACATTCGGTGATTGCAAGCACATCTCACCTTTGGGGCATGGGCTTGGTGAAAACTCTTGTCCCCTTGCATGTTTTCAACTTTACCTTAAATGTGTTTGATACTGGCAAGCGGGATCAACCACTTTAAGGTGGGGACATATATGGTGGTTGATTATTTTAGATATTGATAAAGCATGTTTGTGTATGCTTCCTTTTCACTGTAAGGTGTCTCCATGATGTAGGTGGGGTTGTGTACTTTGTTTTGTTTACGTATACCTTCTTTTCATTATAAGGTGTCTTTGTGGTGCAGGTGGGGTTGTATACTTTGAGCATGCCTCCTTTTCATCGTAAGGCATTTGTAGATGCAGGTGGGGTTGCATTTTAAAAGCCCTTCTATGGAAGGCAAGATTGTGTCTTCCCTTGAGCAGTTGCACATCCTTTTAAGAAGTCCTCTACGGAGGTGGGGTTGGATCTTGAGTTATTCACCCTTAAGTGTGTCTTTGGCGATTGTGGTAGTGTAGCTAAATCATCAGGTGTGTTTGACATGTCTTAGATAATGGAGTGTAGCGATGAGCTCCTCCCTATCACCCGTGTTTATTGTGTATAAGACATATAGTGTGTCGACGACATACTATACAATACTCGTGTATTCCGTGTGTCTTCCATGTGTTTTATGTGTCTTCCTTGTGTGTCTTTCATGTTTTTGCATGGTCTAAAGGTGTGTAGCGATGAGATCCCTCCATGCCATGTGTTTTGCGTGTTTTTGCATGGTCTAAAGGTGGGTAGCAATGAGCTCCCTCCATGCTATGTGTTTTGTGTTAGGATTATATATATAATTGTTTAATAATGTCTTCTTTGTGTATTGCATGACTATATTCATGCCTTCTCCATGTATTGTGTACTTCACTATCTTCTCTGTGTATTGTGTGATTCCTTACTATATTCACTATGTCTCATGTGACTGTCAAGTATTTTCTTATGTTTGCCTAAGCTTGGGGGCTAGAAATGGTCCTTCAAACTTAGGGTGTGTCTTTGTTCATGTGTTTGATGTGTTTGATATGCTTTGACTGTACTTAAATGCATACATATCAATTGTAAGATCATACACACATTAAAGTGGGGGCTAAATGTTATGGAGTAAAAAGTGGACACATACCTTTTTACTTCCTTGTTTATCTCCTAGGTCCCCGTGATTACATTATACATGCAAAATAATCATCCTGATGCAAAATCCCATGAAACCCATGTAAATTGGGAACTAGGGGCCCATTTTATGCCTTACCCCAGACCAAAAAGGAACCTTGGGACTTCGGTGCTTGCACCCAAGTCTTACCTGATTAGTCAGGGCAAATTTCAATACATGTCGGCATAAGACCTTTAAAAGGGTCTCTCCTTGTTGACTCCTTTGATTTAATTAAAGAATGTTAGCAGGAAAGTGTATGAAGTGTGTTTTTGAATTCATTTGTAACCTACATGGATATGGCAAACTTATGATCTTGTAGCAAAGAGCATTAAAAGCATTCATTGTGTTATTGTTGTGGATTTGTGTTTGTATTGTGTGTATTGTTACAAATTTGGAATCATCATCCATCTCCTTATGAGTTGAAGGATCTTCATTCTCCTAAGGGCTTCACCTCCGAAGTGATATCATTGTTTTTTGAATCATTCTATTATTGATCGTGTGTCATGCCCACATTTCCCATGTGGTCACAACACGCAACACACGTGTCATGTCCATATTTGTCATGTGGTCATGAAATAAAATATTAAAAAAAAATTACACGCATCCCTAGAAACCCCCTCGCATGCTTTAGTGTGCTCGGTGGTAATACACATATGGCATAAACATGTCAATCAAATCTCGGAGTAGTGTGATTACATGTGCAATCCCCTGTGTGATGATAGCCGACTAGGGGGTTATGCGGTGTGATGAGCGTCACTACCAGGGTTAGGATTGATTGGACCCAAACCCTAAGCTACCTAAATGAGTGATGTGATTTCGACATGTGTCAAAATCAAAACCTAGGAACTAGAGTTAATAAATTAAATTAATTACATTAATAACATGACCAAACTACTGATAATTAAAATGTGATTTAAGTGGCTAAGAAAATTAAAGTATTAAATTCTCCATTCACTCTAAGTAAATTTTGACAGCATAATGCCTCTTGGGCGTACGTGGGAATTATTTTAAAATAAAATCCTACTACGAGCCTTTTTCAAATAAAATTATTGTTATGGTTAAAAGATGCCCAATTAAATTAATCGTTATATTCCTTAATGTTTCCAACTAAGATTTTAGGATGATAAAATTAAATAAATAAAAACACACAATTAAGACGCTAGAATTATTAAGGTATAAACCAACGCCAAAGTTAAATGCCCAAGCCATTACTACAATTCTCATTTGAATCCCCAATAGAATTTAATTAACGTCGGGCCAACACACTATAAAGGTCATTCCACTAGACAATTCTAAATGCAAGGTTAAAATAAATTGATCCTACTCCAAGCATTATTCTAAAATTTAAATAAGCCTCCCTAGGACAAGTTATAGTCTAGCTTTAATAAAAAGGAATAAAATAATCCCACCCACAAAACAAAAAGGGGAAAAGAATAATTTTAAAATCTAATAAAATAAACCTAGGGCTACAATTAAATCCACTTAATTATTTTAACCCATAAGGCAAAAAGGGCATTTATAATTCAAAATTTAAGAAGGAAATGAAATAAAGTAAAGAAAATAGTTTTTAATAGATAATTTAAATTTAAGACCAAAAGAACATATATTAATCCCCACAACATAAATAAAATTAAAAAAATCAATTAAATAAGGAAATAGAAATATTTAGTTAAATAAATTTTCCACATGATTTTTTCCACTTAACTCAATAAAGCAAAAAGACAACTAGATAAGAATTTAGAAAAATTTAAATTAAATAAATATCCACTTGATTTCCAATTTACTCAATAAATCAAAAAGGCAATATTCTAAGTTTTTAAATAATTAATCCCTCAACCTAAATAAAATAAAACATTAATAAAAAAACTTAAATTGTAAGCTCAAGGAAAAATCACAACTCATAAAAATAATTTAATTTTCTCCAATCAAATAAACAAAACAAAAAAGAAATGAGAAGAAGGGAACAAATATATTTCCGTGCACACAAAATTCACCCAATTTTAAATCCTCATTTTTCTTAATTTTACTCACATCATCCCTAATGGAATTTAAAGAAAAAAAAAAACTCCAATGCCCTAAAAGCAACCCAAATAAAATATTACTTTCTTTATGAGAGGAACCCTAATCCACTTTTATCTTTTCTATCCTCACATTTTGCCCTAGTTTCTTTCTCTCCTCTCTTCTTCTCATCTTCTTTTCTCACAAACTCTTTTTTTTTTTGCAAGTTCTTCATGATGGGCAGCCATGGCCGCATTAAAATGGAAGTGTATTCAATATATATACCATCTAAGCATGCATTTTTTATTCATGTTTAAACCCCATTTTTTTTTAAATTTTGAGGCAATATTACAGATGGTTACATTTTATTTTGTAGATGGGTAAATCCCAGATGGAAAGTATCTCATTATTTACATGCACCAGTGATTTAAATATATGCAATATATATATATATATATATATATATATATATATATATATATATATATATATATATATATATATATATATATATATATATATATATATATATTGGTTTACAGATGTTAATGGAGGTAAAGAGTGCAGGTCGCAGCGAGAGGGAATTTAGGGCGGCTGTGGCGGTCAAGCATGTGTGGGGGTGGGAGAACACCCACACACCCTCCACCGACAATGGAGAGTGGGTGGGGGTTCATCCCCACCCACACCCCTTTAGAAAAAACAGCCATAGGGGCGGCAATCTTTGATCGTCGTTCCCTGTGGCATCTCTTTTTTTACAGTTTAAAAAATCTAACCACAAAAAATGCGTTCCTTCCCTACGTCGTTAGGATTTGAGTCAAAAACAACATTTGTTTTTTTATAATAATATTTTTGTCCATTAGAAATATTGAAATGTATAAGACATAATTTTATATATATATATATATATATATTCCCTTCAATCACACAAAATATAATTTGATTGAAAAGTAAATACAGATATGTCAATATATATATATATATATATATATATATATATATATATATATTCTCACAGCTTTATATTTCTTTTGCTAGCAATATAAGGGATTCTATTCCTATTAAAAAGAAATGAAGAGTATATTTAAAACAAACATCTTCCTTTGCAATACACCAACTATATAGATTCCTTTTTTTTTTTTAAAGCAACTAACCCTTTCTTCTTGTAAACTAGGATACAAATCAGAAACTAAATGTTTTATTACAATGACCTTTGTTTACATTTAAAATAAAATTTCTCACAGCCATAATAAAACCAACAACATTATATATTTTTCCATTGCAAAAACTTCTTCCAGCAACATAGATACAAACTTTTCCTTATATATAAATGCACATAATTAAATCACTTCACAGAACATTTTGGAATAAAAACAAAAACACATATACATTTTTGCAACCACAACAACATGGAATATAACATTGAAATCATTTAAACAAATACATATTAGAGAGTATTTTCTCTCTTTTCCATTTGTACAACTACACAGACCATTTTTTGCCATGGCTCTCAAGTAGCCACAATAACAATGCAACACAAACTAAAACATTCTTCCAAGCTCCAAAGCCAGCAACAACCTATAAGATACAAAAAAAATGAGGGGAAACAAGTCACGCAATACCATTCTCCTCCCTACCATAGACTCACTAATAAGTCACCCCCAAGCTTGGAGTTCATCCACACACAAAGTTTCTTTACACCACATCACAACAATAAACCAACAACAAACAAGAATAACACCCATGGCTAACACATCACAAAACTCATAAAATTGAGTTTGAAAGGGTAGGGGAGTGGACATCACTCAACTCAAGAGGCCACTCCAACATCTCAAAACTCAACACAAACAAGGCCTCAAGCCCAAATAAATACTCCAAGAAACACATATATTCTATCATGGCACTCATGCCATACAATTTGCTCATACTCATAATCTTGCCCTTAACGCCAAATACCAACTCAAGGAGGGTACCTCAAGGAGGGTACCTCAAGGAGGGTACCTCGAGGAGGTTCACTCCTCCCCCACCCCACCTCAAAACCCCACAACAACAAAATATAAAACACACACAATGCAAACACACAAGTAAAGTAAATACATAAGAAAAGGCTTTAAGCCTTGAATCCTACCTTAATAAGCCCAACAATGGTAGGTAGTTGAAGTAGAGCCCTTCCAACTCCACCTCCAAATCCTCCAAATGTGCCTCCAAAAAATTTCTCTAACTCTCTTGCCTAAATTCAAAATAAAATAAAAAATGTAATGAAATCAACAACCCCCTCCCTCTCTTCAAGAGGTATTAAAATAGGCTCTCTTCATGAGCCTTGAGGAATGAGAAGGTGACTCACCTTCTACTTCCTCCTCACATCCACTTGAAAGCTTCCTAGAATGTGGGGGTGACACATGTCACCCTCCCATTCCACCAAGTCTTGCCCCCTCCACTTGTGCTCTCCCACACGTGTGAGAGCAAGGTGGAGCCCAAAAAAGATAAGGGTACAATAGGTGTCCCAATCCTATCCTCCCATGAAAGTCCACAAAACCTCAAGGTACTCTCACTAATGTGAGAGAGCCTTGGAGTTGGGTCCTCCACAATTAGGGGTCTTGAAGACTCCCCAAGCCTTCAATGCAAAGTACCCCAATGCTTGGAATGAGGTGTGAATAAGGTTGAGTGTTTGACCCAACCTTCCACTCCTCTCCAAACTTCTATTTTCGTCACTTCACTTCAGGGTGAAGTTTAAGTGACCATATGGGAGTTATCATAGGGTTAGACAAGCTCAAATGGTCCCTAGACCCTAGGGGTACAACCCAAGGTCACTTTTAACCCAATTTGAGCACCATAGGATGTATAAAATCACATAAAAAGGGGTTACAAAAATTAAACCAAAGTAGTCAAATAAACATTACGCATTCACAACACTATAATAAAATCAACTAAAAATAGGTAGACCTAGCCCAAAAGATACCATACACAACATTACGAAAATTCATCAAGCATAACACAGTTGATCTTGGTTCCTCTTGGAACTAGATCAGTTTAACAAGGGATTTCACAAAATGTGTGGGATGATCTTTGATTATCGGTGGCTTGGTTAAAACACCTGCGCACTTAAACAAAAGATTAATCCAACATGTATATCATAGCTGAAGCAAGGGAAACATACACTCACACCATCGCATAATCATTTAAGACATCATAAAAATACATCATAATTAGATTCATAATTTGCATTTCCATAAACCATCTCAATATAAAAATCACATAGTAAATCCATAACATAATCTCACAACTAGTATCTCTAATAGAATTAGAATGCATATCACATGTCTAATCATAATCAGTGAATCAAAATCTAGATCTAGTCTCATCTCATCATACTAAGCATAACTAACCAAAATAAAGAAATATAGTCTAGAAGGTCTGCACATTGAGATCAACAGTCCCCAAATGTCTAAAATGTCTCCAATAGTAATATGAAACGAGCAAAAATAAGGGAGTGAAATAGTAGGCCTCACATCCTCCACCCCTAAGACTATACTTCCTCTTGGAAGTCGTCAAAGAGGTGAGGATAAAGTGTCCTCAATCTAGCTGCATCCTCCTAAGTCGTCATGACCTCATCGTATTTGTCCCACTGAACCCTAAACTGGTCCAGCTCTCAACCTTGAAGGCCTAGTGTCCGACGAGCCAATATGTGAATTAGCTCCTAAGGTAGATGTCCGCTCACCTCTACTTGTAGTCTCGATAATAGAGGCCTAAACATCGGTCTGGCGGTTATCAACCACTGCAAACATGCGGTGGGACCTACCCACATCTCCAACTGTCTGCACAGATCCTCCGGCACTAGGCTATCCTCTAGCTATAAATCCCTGAGGGCACTCTCTGGCTTGGTGACCCTCACCACCACATACATAACATAGTCCTCGAGCTTGAACCTGTCATGTGTGTGTCCTGCTAGACTGTTGGTGTCCAAGTTGACCCATGGAACCCTATGACCCTCCGAAAGGACTGTTGCGACTGTGCAGGTCCTACAACAGGTACTTATTGTCGCTGGTCTCTGCATGGACCCTGCTAATGCTTCTGTTGCTGCTGTGGAGGTCTAGGAGGTAGTGGTGCCAAACTAAATCTGCCCCTCTGAGGTGGTGGTGGTCGGTGGAAGCCCTCATGTTATTGGTGGCTACGGTCCTGATACTGGGGGCGTGAACTATGACTCTGCCCCTGGATCTCCTCTGTGATGTATGCCTTCTCGGTAGCCTCACTCAAGGTCTAGAGGTCTACCATATGCACTAGTCCTAATATCCCATGATTCAAACCTTTGATAAACTTGTGAACCAAAAGTTTTTCATCATGGAGGTACTCTGCGTACCGCGACAGCTCTATGAATCTACTCTCATACTGCGCTACTGTAGAACCTTGCTGCTGCAAGTCGTGGAACTCATCAATCTGACGCTGCTTGTAGTGGTCTGACAGATAACGTGCATTAAAGTGCTTAATGAAGTTGTCCCATGCAAGAGTATCCAAAGATAAGTCGCGCTTGCACTCCTTAGTGCGCCACCATATCACAACTGCATCTCTCAAAAGGTGAACTGCCACGAGTACCTTTGTGTTGCTCCCATAAGGACGCAACACAAAGCACTTATCCAAACTAATAAGCCAAGCCTCAACCTCAACTCCCTTTGTGGTCCCTGCAAAGGTGGGTGGATTCAGCCTAGGTAAGTCTCTGATGGGGTCCCCTCGGTCTCTATGTGCTCTGATAGGCTCATCCACACCCTCTCGCCATCCAAGGTCATAAGGTCCGTGATAAACCTGCTCTACCCTCATAGCCTCCTCTCACCTCGCACGATGCGAAGGGCTCCTACTATGAGCTCTATAAGTTGAACCAACCTCCTCTACTGTGGTGATAGGTATCTCTACATAAGGTTCTACACGTGGCACCACTCGTGGCTCGACACGGGGCTCTACACGTGGCTCCTCACGTGGCTCCTCTCATAGATCGATGTGGGGCTCGACACGTGGCTCTACTGCGAGTGGTGGTAACCTCTCTAACACTGCCTATAATGCCTGTAAGATCTACAGTCTGATATCAGGTGCGGGTGGTGGCTGTGGTGCCGGCAGTCCCTGACCCTCGACTAATGAGTCGCTATGTACCTCCATGGATGCAGTGGTGCATGAACGCACTCGCCTTATTCTGGGTGGCATCCTACAAGAACAAGGTATTCACGAATCAGAAGAATTTATAGAACAACAATGTGCCCAAACAAGCCCAGTGTTTAAACTTGGGCTCTGATACCAAATGTCATGCCCACATTTCCCATGTGGTCACGACACGCAACACACGTGTCATGTCCACATTTGTCATGTGGTCATGACATGAAATATTAAAAAAAATTACACGCATCCCTAGAAACCCCCTCGCACGCTTCAGCGTGCTCGGTGGCAATATGCATATGGCGTAAACGTGTCAATCAAATCTCAGGGTAGTGCAATTACATGTGCAATCCCCTGTGTGATGATAACCGACTAGGGGGTTATGCGGTGCGATGAGCATCGCTACTAGGGTTAGGATTGATTGGACCCAAACCCTAAGCTACCTAAATGAGTGATGTGATTTCAACATGTGTTGAAATCAAAACCTAGGAACTAGAGTTAATAAATTAAATTAATTACATTAATAATATGACCAATACTGATAATTAAAATGTGATTTAAGCGGATAAGAAAATTAAAGTATTAAATTCTCCATTCACTCTAAGTAAATTTCGGCAACATAACACCTCTTGAGCATACATGGGAATTATTTTAAAATAAAATCCTACTACGAGCCTTTTTCAAATAAAATTATTGTTACGGTTAAAAAATACCCAATTAAATTAATCGTTATATTCCTTAATGTTTCCAACTAAGATTTTAGGATGATAAAATTAAATAAATAAAAACACACAATTAAGATGCTAGAATTATAAAGGTATAAACCAACACCAAAGTTAAATGCCCAAGCCATTACTACAATTCTCATTTGAATCCCCAATGGAATTTAAATAACGTCGAGCCAACACACTATAAAGGTCATTCTACTAGACAATTCTAAACGCAAGGTTAAAATAAATCGATCCTACTCCAAGCATTATTCCAAAATTTAAATAAGCCTCCCTAGGACAAGTTATAGTCTAGCTTTAATAAAAAATAATAAAATAATCCCACCCACAAAACACAAAGGGGAAGAGAATAATTTTAAAATCTAATAAAATAAACCTAGGGCTACAGTTAAATCCACTTAATTATTTTAACCCATAAGGCAAAAGGGGCATTTATAATTCAAAATTTAAAAAGGAAATGAAATAAAGTAAAAAAAATAGTTTTTAATAGATAATTTAAATTTAAGACAAAAAGAACATATATTAATCCCCACAACATAAATAAAAAAAGAAAAAAAAATTAAATAAGGAAATAGAAATATTTAGCACATAATTTTTCCCACTTAACTCAATAAAGCAAAAAGACAACTAAATAAGAATTTAGAAAGATTTAAATTAAATAAATATCCACTTGATTTCCCACTTACTCAATAAATCAAAAAGGCAATATTCTAAATTTTTAAACAATTAATCCTTCAACTTAAATAAAATCCCCACCCACATCCCTTTAGAAACAACAGCCACAGGGGTGACGGTCTTTGGCCACCGTTTCCTGTGGCATCTCTTTTTTTTTACAGTTTAAAAAATCTAACCACAAAAAAAATGCGTTACTTCCCTATGTCGTTAGGGTTTGAGTCAAAAACAACGTTTGTTTTTTTTATAATAATATTTTTGTCCATTAGAAATATTGAAATGTATGACATAAATATATATATAAGGATGTATATACATAGTCCACTATAATATAATTTCCAAAGAATATATATATATATATATATATATATATATATATATTCCCTTCAATCACACAGAATATAATTTGTTTGAAAAGTAAATACAGATATGTCAATAAGTATATATTAGAATATGTACATTTTTATCAAAGTTAAGTATGTATGTATCTCTAACTATATATATATAGCTTTATATTTCTTTTGCTAGCAATATAAGGGATGCTATTCCTATTAAAAAGAAATGAAGAATATATTTGAAACAAACATCTTCTTTTGCAATACACCAACTATATACACTCCTTTTTTAAAAAAAATAGCAACTAACCCTTTCTTCTTGTAAACCAGAATACAAATCAGCAACTAAATGTTTTATTACAATGACCTTTGTTCACATTAAAAATAAAATTTCTCACAGCCATAATAAAACCAACAACATTATATATTTTTCCATTGCAAAAACTTCTTCCAACAACATAGATACAAACTTTTCCTTATGTATAAATGCACAGAATTAAATCACTTCACACAAGAATATTTTGGAATAAAAACAGCAACACATACATTTTTACAATGCCAACAACATGGAATATAATATTGAAATCATTTAAACAAATACATATTAGAGAGTATTTTCTCTCTTTTCCATTTGTACAACTACACAGACCATTTTTTGCCATGGCTCTCAAGTAGCCACAATAACAATGCAACATAAACTAAAACATTCCTCCAAGCTCCAAAGCCAACAACAACCTGCAAGATACAAAACAAAGGAGGGGAAACAAGCCATGCAATACTGCTCTCCTCCCTACCATAGACTCACTAATGAGTCACCCCCAAGCTTGGAGGTCATCCACACACAAAGTTTCTTCACACCACATCACAACAATAAACTAACAAACAAAAATAACACACATGGCTAACACATCACAAAACTCATAAAAATGAGTTTGAAGGGGTAGGGGAGTGGACATCACTCAACTCAAGAGGCCACTCCAACATCTCAAAACTCAACACAAACAAGGCCTCAAGCCCAAATAAATACTCCAAGAAACACATATATTCCATCACGGCACTCATGCCATACAATTTACTCATACTCATAATCTTGCCCTCAATGCCAAATTCTAACTCAAGGAGAGTGACCTCAAGGAGGTTCACTCCTCCCCCACCCCACACATGTTGAGAATTTTCTCCAAATGGAGAGGCTCTTACAAACACCCTTAAAACCCCACAACAACAAAATACAAAACACACACAATGCAAACACACAAGTAAAGTAAATACATAAGGAAAGGCTTTAAGCCTTGAATCCTACCTTAATAAGCCCAACAATAGTAGGTAGTTAAAGTAGAGCCCTTCCAACTCCACCTCCAAGTCCTTCTCCAAATGTGCCTCCAAAAAATCCCTCTAACTCTCTTCCCCAAATTCAAAATAAAATGAAAAATGTAATGAAATCAACAACCCCCTCCCTCACTTCAAGAGGGATTAAAATAGACTCTCTTCATGAGTCTTGAGGAATGAGAAGGTGACACATGTCACCTTCTCCTTCCTCCTCACATCCACTTGCAAGCTTCCTGGAATGTGGGGGTGACACATGTCACCCTCCCATTCCACCAAATCTTGCCCCCTCCACTTGTGCTCTCCCACATGTGTGAGAGCAAGGTGGAGCCCAAAAGGATGAGGGTACAATAGGTGTCCCAATCCTATCCTCCCGTGAAAGTCCACAAAACCTCAAGGTACTCTCACCAATGTGAGAGAGCCTTGAAGTTGGGTCCTCCACAATTAGGGGTCTTGAAGACTCCCCAAGCCTTCAATGCAAGGTACCCCAATGCTTGGAATGAGATGTGGATAAGGTTGAGTGTTTGACCCAACCTTCCACTCCTCCCCAAACTTTTATTTTCGTCACTTCACTTCAGGGTGAAGTTTAAGTGACCATATGGGAGTTATCCTAGGGTTAGATAAGCACAAATAGTCCCTAGGCCCTAGGGGTACAACCCAAGGTCACTTTTAACCCAATTCGAGCACCATAGGATGTATAAAATCACATGAAAAAGGGGTTACAAAAATTAAAACAAAAATAAAGTCAAATAAACATTATACATTCACAACACTATAAAAAAATCAACTGAAAATAGGTAGACCTAGCCCAAAAGACACCATACACAACATTCTAAAAATTCAGCAAGCATAACATAGTTGATCTTGGTTCCTCTTGGAACTAGATCGGTTTAACACGGGATTTCACAAAATGTGTGGGATGATCTCTGATTATCGATGGCTTGGTTAAAACACCTATGCACTTAAACAAAAGATTAATCCAACATGTATATCATAGCTGAAGCAAGGGAAACATACACTCACACCATCACATAATCATTTAAAACATCATAAAAATCACATCATAATTAGATTCATAATTTGCATTTCCATAAACCATCTCAATATAAAAATCACATAGTAAATCCATAACATAATCTCACAACTAGTATCTCTAATGAAATCAGAATGCATATCACATGTCTAATCATAATCAGTGAATCAAAATCTAGATCTAGTCTCATCTCATCATACTAAGCATAACTAACCAAAATAAAGAAATATAGTCTAGAAGGTCTGCATATCAGGAGCAATAGTCCCCAAATGTTTAAAATGTCTCCAATAGTAATATGAAACGAGCAAAAATAAGGGAGTGAAATAGTAGGCCTCACATCTTGTTTAGCCTCTACACTGCTAAGGTACGCACTCTCTCTCTCTCTCTCTCTCTCTCTCTCTCTCTCTCTCTCTCTCTCTCTCTCTCTAACAACGATGTTGGGAAGATTGAATGCTATCTCGAGATTTGACTAAGGCAAGTCCCTAAACATCACAACCCCCAAACCCCTTTTTCTTCTTATGTGCAGATTATAGGTGCGAAATCTAAAGAGGTGAAGGTAGAGGAAGGTTGTGTGACGAAAAGGGTTTCGAGATCCAAAAGCATTTTTAGAATATTCCTCTATAGAAGACTTGGGCACCCATGAAATAGTCTTCCTGCTAAAATAGGCACTGAATTTGGAATCAAGACACTCTCTATGACATTTCTCCAGTTTTCAGTTTCTGAAGATTTAGACTTTCTGGACTTGGGTACCTAGAAAATAGTCCTCTGACTTTCCAGCTTCTGGGACACAGGTTCTAATATCTCTCTGATTCATCTAGTTAAATTAGTTTTTGAATATTTGCTCTGCATCTACTATTATGATCAGATCTTTACAAATCCAGGGTTATGTGCATTAATTGTCCTAGGATTTGATAAAAGGCTTGATTAAACCTAATCTTTCCATAGCACTCTTGAGCACAAGACCTGTAGTTGAGTCCACCTCCATTTGGTAGTGATTTGATTCGGTCTTGTCCTTGAATGTTATTATGAAAGAGGGTTTGATCTAGTGTGCATGCTTGTCTCCTTCATCCCCTTTTTCATACATAACAGTCGCAATGCCTCTATCTCATCCTCATCTCCACTATCTCCCTCCTCTTCCTCCTCTCCTCCAATATCCACATTTCCTTGTCTCCTCCAATATCCACATCCCCTCATATCCTCTCTCCTCCATCTCTACGACCTCTCTAATCACTAGAGCCTTTACTGTTGCTACCTCTTCATGTCTCCCTGCAGCCTCTCCTCTCTCTATCTATCACCACACCCATCTACCCCCATCATCTCCATCCTTTTCACCTATATCCCTTTCTGCTACTAGCTCACCCTTTGAAATAGTAAGCCTCAATAGCCGATGAGTCGCCCACCATACATCATACTTTGGGGTCATCTTGGCATCAATCACAGCTGCTCGTGGATCCCATGGAACTGGCACTAACCCATGAAACTCTGCAATCACCACTATTGGATCAAGTGGTATCCCCCAATCTCCCACCTCCTAAGTGACATGAGGGAACACTGCCTCATGTATAGGATCCCCATGTGGAATCTCAAACTACTGTTGAACCCTCTCAGGCATGTACCTCTTAGTGATATGCATTGTCCACCCAATGATGTAGTGGGACTGCTAAGCATATGCCAACTGATATGCATCTCCCTCCCAAGCCTGACATTATCTCCAAGGCCTCCATATCACCGTGTCCAACTCAATCCATATCATGCACCAGTATGGCACACCACCTATCCTCCTATGACGGATCACCCCACCATATACATAAACATAATGTCGATCTTCTCCCCTCATTCTATCTAGAATAGGCCTCATCATCACTATATGCTCCCATGCTCAGATGTGGAGTAGAGTAACACCACATCTTAGACTCCTCCCGCGTCAGTACACTACGGTGTGCATATCCTAATATAAGTGAGCCAAAAAGAGGCCCCTGTGCATATACAACACCATCGATCATCATCCTCTCTAACATGTTACCCCAACCAATAGAGAATCCCTATGATCTCTTATTTGGCACCAATAATCCTCCAATCAGCTCAGCCACAACTAACGACAATGACTCCAATGTGTGCATTGCTACTACCAAGTCTATTGCTGCCTCATGAAGAGGTAGGTCACCTGACAAGAAAACTTGCTCTAATTCCTGCTCTCCAGTAGTCAGATCATATACTACTAGCTCCTCATGGATTGAGATCCATAGAATCCTCCACATCCTCTAGTGTGATAGTCATCTCCCTAGTAGGTAAGAGGAAAGCACTCCTCTCACTCTACCACCACTCTACTAACGTCGTCATCATTTCTATGTGTGTGTATCTCAGACATAAATGCTAGGTGAAACAACTTGATGGCTCTAAGAAACTCTCGCTCTATCTTTGCATTTGAGGTTGCAACCTCATGGTCAGTGACCTCTCCTACGATTGAATAGGTAAAAATTGTGCTTGCATCCATCTGCAACACATCGTCAGCCTTCTACAAATCAATTCTAGCCCTATCTATCTAACCAATGCAAAAGCGCTACCCTATCACACGCATGCACCACTTTAGACAAATGTGCCCATTTTTCTTGTGCAGTCACCACTTTAGGTGATTATACCCCATTACCTCGTAAAGCGTGACTTTTTTCCTGAATGCACTTCAATTTCTCATGTAGGTGCAATTCCAGGCAAATGCACCTCATTTCCCCACAAATGCGCTAATCCTTGTGAATGCATGCATTGATCTAGCAAATGTGCTAAGCTAGAGGAAATGTGTGACTTTTTGGCAAAAGCACACCAATTCTTCGCAAATGTGCTAATCATAACTCAAATGCGTCGCTTTGCTAATGATGTGCATTTACTCTAACCTATGTCTACCTACATTTATTACCCCCTAATCTAACCCTAGGGACCCAGGATGAGTTACATACCATTGTGCCCATGCCTCGTGCTCACTAACAGGTCCGAATTCGCTCCACATGATGCCTGTGTCATGAAATGCCCACCATTTCGCCTAGTCTCCTCTACTTCCTCTAGCTCTAATCTCAAAAGGGTGTGAGTGCAAATAAGCCTTATGGGCCCCTCTATCCCTATTTATAGGTCCCCCAAGCCCTTGTTTCCATCCCTAAACCTAGTTTTTCTCCTATGGCCTTCATCCCCTCGCTATTTTTCTTTCCCCTGACTTATTTTCTCATCCTATATCTATTTTTCACCACCTTTTTTTCTTTTTGAGAGCTCAACCACAAAATTATTTTTTTCCGCTGACCTCTCGAGGGGGCATTACTTCACCATTCCTCCTTCATTCCCTCAGTCGATTGGGGCATAATCCAAATCTTTAACACGATGCTACTTCCTTCTAATTGCAACATTGTACATCAAAGAGGGGCAAAATATAGACACTAAAAATTAACCATGCCTCACCATCATTTTTGACATTGTCCTAACGTAGTTCTAACATCATATCCCCCTTTACCATAACCTTTTGTATTATTTAAATTAATTAAATAAATTATATTTAATTAATTTATTTATTTAATCCCATTTTCCTATCACCTAATTTAATTAAATAAATTTTATTTATTTAATTAACTCCTTTTCCTCCATCATCTAAATTAATTAAATAAATTATTCTATTTCTTTAATTAATTAACCCTTTGTCTCCATCATCTAGAAGTTATTTGATTAATTAATCCCATAGCCATGATTAATTAAATAAACCTTATTTATTTAATTAATTTTATCCTCACATGACCCCTGCTCTAAAAATTAATTAAATAATCCTATTATTTAATTAAGTTCCATTTTTTTCCTTATCCTCATCCCAAAAGTTAAACTAACCATTAATCTCTACCCTTCATTCAAAATGCACCTCTTAATCTCCACTGTTCACATAAAAGAATGCCCTCGAAACCCTAATCCTCCACCTCTTAATCTACACCATCCATTTAATCTTCCACCTCTTAATCCTAGCCATTCACAACACCTCTTAATCTTATCCGTCCATTCCACCTCTTAATCTCAGCCCTTCATCCCACCTATCAAAAATATAATGAACCCTCAACCAAGCCATTATCATCACATCTTTTGCAAGTACTTATGCTACTCATTTTCTTTCATAGTGCCTCTATTATACCTAGGTTATGTTGGTTTTGAGACAAACCCACATAGCATCATCAAGAGAGAAAAGCCAATAAAACTAGGGTGCATTCCAATCAGCTCTATCAAGGAGAAGGAAGGGTTAAGGTGAAGGTAATAGTCTTGTAGTTTTTTTATCTTTACGTTTTTAACCTTCAATCATTTATGTTCTTCAGGATTAACCCATTCATATTAGGACACTTGACTATAAATCTTAGCTATTAACAAACTCTATAGTGGCATAATTGGAGCAGGGGATCTTGATGACCTAAAGATTATACCTTGGACTTAAAGAGGAATCACTCTAGTCCTTTGAATGGAAATAACATAATAATCTCACCTCTACATACTTGGCAAACACCTCTACATACTTGGCAAATGAGATTTCCCTATTTGATATGACATGGACTCAAACAAGGGATATCTTTTAGGTGAGGGAAAAAGGGAACAAGTGGGGGTATATTTATAGAGTTAAGATAACATTGATCAATTTTGTACAACTTTGTCTTCTATCATTTGTCTAACAAAGTAGTTTGGGTCAAAGTTGCTCTATTTGTAATGGCAAAGGGAAGTCCTCAAATTGATAGATTTACAAATGTTGATATTGATGGAAATGACACTCCAAATCTAAAGGCATTTCTACTATCATTTAAATTTATTTTATTTATTTTTCCTTCTTTTTTTTTATACATAAGATGTTACCTAGGGGCAACTCCCATTATATTAAATTGAAAAAGAGAAAATTACAAGACCTTGAAAACAAGGTTCTCTAGGTTATTCAAATCCTCATCCTCATGAAGAAACTCCTCAAATTCATCATTCCCATTAGGATATGCATCTTATTTTACAATAAAGACAAGAAACTCACATTAGTTGATTAACAACATTACATGGAAAATCTATGTGGATAATGGCTATGAAACCTAACATTTCTACCATTGACTTTGCCCCAAGAGACATAAAATCAACATCTTTATGAAACTAGTCAAAAATTTCATGTGTTCAGAACTTTCATCTTAGTAGATATGTTTAACTACTTGCTTGATGCTTTTGTCATAAATTTTTTTTGCAATGAAGACAAAACTTTAAAATGGGTTATTTTGTTCTCCGATTAACTAGAGACCATTAGGTATGTAGAAGGTAGAGCTCTCTAAAGTTTGTGTGACTTGGACTTTAATGCTCTAAGCTTCCTTCCTCATATATCTAGACAAGGTTGTATTACGCTAGCTGCACACAAAACATTGTCACCCTAGTCTTTATACCTTAGTGCATAATGTCTAGTGTTATATCAAACTATATGGTTTCTCACCTCATGTAGCATAACATATCATTCATCCACTTATATCCATCATTTTTCTTGCATCCTCCATCTCTTTATCCATCCTTTGTTGTTTCATTCATTTCGAGAGCATACTCATGTTCTTCTAACCCACCTATCCTCTCAAGGGGCATCCTTTTTCCTTCCATCCATACCTTATCTTCTTTAAAATGATGTTACTTCTCTTAGTTGCAACATCATCTCAAAGAGAGGCAAAATGTAGACACCTAAAATTGACCATGTCTTGTGACATCACCTTTTGACACCTCTTGCGACAGCTTGTGACATATTTTGTCCTAGGACCCTTGCATGACCCTTTCCATCATCATAGTAGTTAAATAAATTATATTTATTTAACTAATCCCATTTTTATCCCATTTATCCTCTCTAGCCAATTAATTAAATAAATTGTATTTATTTAATTAATTCACACCTATTCCTCCATCATCTAATTTAAATAAATAAAATATTTATTTAAATTGATCCTTACCACATAATTTAAATAATTTTATTATTTAAATTATTTCACCTTTATTCTCATCCTCACACATGTCTCTATTATAATTCAAATAATTTTATTATTTAAATTGTTTGTCACGCTATCTCTAACCTCAACCACTTGACACCTTCATTAAATGAGTGATCCAAAATTAAATAACCTTTAAATCATAGCCATCCACATCTTCTAATCTCAAACATTCATCATTGATTCATGTCTCACTTAATCCTAGCCATATATCACTAATCTAATCATAGCCATCCATTCTTATCCCTCACCTCCTATGAATCAAGCCTCAACCAAGCTATTTGGGGGGGTCCACATCTTCATACAACATCATGCTGTCAAAATCATTCTAAGTCTTCACATCCATCATCTTCATACTAGTTGTTATGTTGAAAAAATTATGAGCAACCAACACATCATATCATTGTATCAATCTTGCATATCATAGAGAACATATCTAGTAGAATTAGGGTGAATTCTACTATGTTCTATCAAGTGTGGACTTGGTTTGAAGGTGAAGGTATTGCCCGTTAGTCACATTTATCTTCTTTATTCCTTTGAACAATTTTCCATCTACATTTTTGGCATACCTAGATGGTCTAACTGTTACACCCCATGTGTTTTTATCTACTTACTATTTACCTAGATTGGTTAATTTGTTTGGAAAGTGAGTGATTATGGATTTCTGCATCTATATATGTGTTATTATCCATTTACTATAGATTGGATATTTTGTGAAAATTGAAGTAATTATGAATCTTTGCATCTATGTGTGTTATCTATCTTGAATGTAATATGATGAGAAAAAGAATAATGCAATGTCTTGTATTAAATGTGGTTATTCTTAATTAATGATGATATTTTGATCAGCTAACTACTATGATCTAAGTGGATGCAGGAACAGGTTGCTCCTCCGGAAGGGAGGGGAAGTATCACTCAGGAGAAGGACTTGGTCTGGTAACCTTATTAAAACCTATATTGAGCAATCACACACTCACAACACTATCTTGACCTAGGTTATGTTGAGTCAGAATGGGTAGTGGTAAGTAATCTATGTTATGAATCTTGATTGCATATTTGGATGATTGTGAGAGAATTGTGGTTTAATTTGCATGTTGATAAGTTTATGATTAAATAGACAAGGTTTATCGTGAAACAATTTTATGTTATGCATGTGTTTATGTGGTTGTCATTCATGTCACCAATGTATGTGTGGATTCCATTCTTCTGTGTCGTCAGTATGTGGGTCATGAGTTTATTTGGTTTTGAGTGAAGTTAATATACATATATATGCATATATATATGATAGTTATTGCTATTATAAACATATAGATATATATACATGTGTATACATAATTATTTATGATTTGCGAGATACTGATGAATTGGTGAGAACGTTATCATGTCTATGTGGATTTCATGTCGATTTTATTGTAATATGTGAATGCATGATCAATATGTTAGAAGTGATTTTATTTACAATATATGATAATAATAATAGTAATATTATTATTATTATACTCCTATGTTTTTAAAAATATATAATTATTATGTTTTTGGAAAAATGATATTGATTTACTAAATATCATATATTTGATATATATTATATAGTTTATAAACTCTAAAAAGGCATGTATTCCTTAAAAAGGAGAAGAACTTTATTAAAGGTTATAAAGTCATAAAAGGAAAGAAGGCATGTGAGCGCTCCTTATAAGAAGCACGCGGCCTTGGCTTGGGAGTCGCCACCCACGATGCGGGCGGGGTAGCCGTTAGGGAGGTAGTGGGTAAGACTTTAAGTCTTACCACTTACCCCATACAATACTTACCTCATGTACTACATGCCTTATGTAGCTTATACAAGCACTTAGGATATGGACCATTAATAATTTTACTTTATAATTTATATCAAATTCTTTTATTTTTTGGAAAGTTAGAGCCCATGGGAAATGAAACTAATTTCAGATTTTTGTTAAGCATGTCATCATTGTGTCAACATTTTTGAGTTGGTTTCAAAATAAAAGGAAAGGTGGCAGATTTCTTTGCTTATTTTTAGCTAGACCACTCCTTAGTTTTTTGTATAAAACGGGGTGCTCTCCCTCATTTTTACATGCACATTTTTCAATCAAGAGCCTTCTCTTCTTGCTTTTGAGTTTTGAGTTAGTTTCGAGAGATTTGTCATATTACTTTTTGTGAGTTGTTCTATTTAGAGGAGCTCTCTCTCTCATTCAAATACACACAAGTTTTGCTGAGAGCATTCTTATTCTACTATTTTCATTTTTGAATTAGCATTGAGAGTTTTTGCCAATTTTGCTTTGAAGTTGTGAGGAAAGGTTTTGGAAGTTTAGAAGGAGAATTGTTTTACTTGGAAGGAGGTTTTAGTTCATTGGAAGGAGCTTAAGAAAGGGAATCTTGTTGATTCATTTGGGAGCTTATATCACAGGCATGGGGATTTCTCTTTTATTATGCTTTGAAGGTATTTTGTGTCGAATGCATTGTTGTTTATCAATGTGATTGTCAACTTGACTATATAATAGCATTTATATTTATATATATCTAAGTAAGTGAAAATTGTGTTGTGAAAGTAAAATTAATCTCAGTAATAGAGATTTGTGCCTATATGGGACTTTATGTATATTTATCAATTTGAGTATAATTAGTTCATTGTATAAGGGGAAAGACAGTAAACTATAATTTGCAAGTACAGTTATTTCGACATAGGTGTCATGATGAAACTTGGGATAGGTTAACCTTGAGATATGTGATCCATGGAAGAGGGGGAATAACCTCGAGTAGATTTTGATGTAATTGTTAAGCGGGAATATTCTTGGGATTTGTTGATCTATGGGAAAGGGAATATCCTATGTGTAGAGAATGGTGCTTTTGTTAAGTGGGGTTATTCCTGGGATTTGTTGATCCATGGGTAAGGGAATAATTTTTGTATAGAGATTGTTGTCTTTCCCAGTCGAGATAGAAGGGTGGGTGAATACGAGACAAGAAAACTTTGGCCAAAGTGGTGTAAATTGCCAATGTTTACACTGTCTAGGTTCACTGTGATCCATGTTTGTATTTCTAGTAGGGATTTCATATTTTGATGGTTGTAGCCATAGTATGATAGTACTAGTTAATGTAGGACATAACACCTTGCTCAAATTAGGCCTATTTTATTTGGGGTTACCATACCAATCCCTTCGTCGAAGGGTAGGGTCGTTTACCAGTTTGGTAAGTGTGCGGAGGACCGCAGTTAGTCCGTGGTTGGAGGTAAATCGCTTGAGTGATGCTTCCCCTCATGTAGTTGGTGGCTAGGAATATTGAAGACAAACAAGTATACAATCATATGTATCTCTATTTTTCAGTTAGCTCTTGAATCTTGTATGTATCTATGTCAAGAAAAGTTATAATGAGAAATATTCAATTCTTTAATTGAGAAAAGGAAATTTGATTTATGCAATGGAAGTTTGGAATGTGTTTCAAATGTGCATTTTTCAAATAAAAGAAAGGAAAAAAATATTATTATTCCTGTTATGAATTCACGATTTATTTACTTTCAAGTTAAAATTTAGTAAATCTTAGTTGGTAGATCAAGTGGCATGTTACACGTGGATCAAAGCTCCAGGTTTAGCTCTGAAACCTATGTGCTCACTATGCTATGAGAGTCTAAAGTTGAAACTGATTTTATGCAAGAATGGCATAGTAGACTAACCAAGAAAATTGTTAGAAGGACTATTACCCAACACTTACCAAGCCAATGGTTAAGAGAGAACCAATTGAGGAAATAAAGAATCCATGAGCTAATTTAACTCTATTGAGGATGTATAACGGAAAGATTCTGAGATTTGGATTAGAAAGGTAAAACCTTGGTTGAATGTTATTAGACTAAGAGCTCAGGAAGAGCAATGTCTATGTGAATTCAAGATCACTTTTATATCTCAAGAACTTAAGGATGGGAAGATCCTAAAATAATCAACTAGGTGTAGAAGCAACTGAGTTTGGAAAATTCTAGAAATTGTATCAATGATACGTAGATAAATTGGGTTCTTGTCTAACCCTAGAATGGATTGGAATGAAGCAAGAGAGATAAAAGGATCAATGAAAGACAAGTAGTGATGTATTGGCATAAAATGCTTGGACAAATAGTACAAGAATTGGAAATGTTTTTTTTTTTTTCTAAGATTTATGAGAAAACCAATTGCCATATACAAAGAATCATGTATAGTTAGAGGAGAATAAGAGTCCCTTAATAACTCATAAAGCCTATTGGAAAAAGGTGTCAATGTGTAGTTGAGGACGTAAATGAAGAGGATCCTCTCGGGAAATATTTTTGATAAAAAGATTGGGATTAGTATCATTCTTTTGTTAAGAGTCTGCATGAAGTTGCAAGATAATTCTTACTAGTTGCAATGAGAAGTTATTAGTTATTTTCATAGCATTTGGGATAAAAGTTGAGAGCTATGTATTTTGTCTCTTGATGGAGATAAAAAGTATAATTGCAATGATGAATGTGATCATTACCAAGATATTTAGACAAGTTGATTAACTAAACTATTTTGGGAGGTAGGGAATAGAGTTTTGTAAATGAAAAAAAAAGTGTGTTCCAACTGAAGTTCATGTGTGTTGTTGTATCACCATCTTTGAATATCATCTATGTGATGAACGATAAATTTTCCACGATGTAAGGGTGGATGTGTTTTAATCTTTTGATTTTGAGTATAGAGAAAGTCTTAAAGGACTTATTTATTTATTGTGCTAGTAGCATGGTCTCTAAACCACTGTAAGTTTTTGGAAAAATCAAGTGTAATACAACAATCTACTCCCTTGTCAGTGACTCAGTCAGTCACATAGTGCATAGTCAGTATATCTTTTGATTTTGACACGTCTTGAATTTTTGGAGAAATTTCCTTTTAAATATTTGCATGAATTTTTCATTGTTTTATTCCTTAATTTTTGGAATAGTCTAGCCATCGAATTTTGAAGATTATTTATTTTATGACTAGTTGGTCAAAATTCAATTTATTGAGCTTAAACTTTTGACTTATTGTTGAAATGAAATTGCTTATTCTTTGACATTGATTTAAATTATTGAGGTGGCTATACTAGAATATTTTTTGTTGTTCGCCTATGTCATGTCTTGGATGGGCCTTTGATGGATTGTGTAAGGGAGTAAATTGTAGAAAATGCACTTGGTGTATTCCTAACTTTTTGGATTTAAGAAACCTTGTGAGGTAGGAAGTTCATACTTAATCATAATCGGGTCATCTAGGAGTAACTAAATTCCTAGTCGATGTGAAATTTCTTGAAAAGTGATAGTAAGTTGTCTAGAATGTGAGAGAGTCAAGGATGATTAAAAGCATCCTGTTGGGAATTGGTATCTCTATGATGTTCCAAGAGTGGAAGTGGCAGATCATTATCCTAAACTTTGTAAAGTCTTTAGCACTAGAAGCTTAGCTTTTTATAACTCAGCTTATCACTCTGAGTGAAGCTGTCAACTTTAACTGTCTGCTTTTGGTCTCACCAACCAAATCATAAGCCTTACCAGTTTCTAAGGACATGTCCTCGAAGTATAGTGTGAATTCCACCATGTTGTTTAGGAATCCTTATGTTCCTCCTTTGGCAGAAGTAATTGTAAATTCTTTAAGTGATGATTCAAAGGAATATGTTTTCCAAAATTAAGTATATGAGGATAAAGTTGGGGGTTATTACCCATTTGAGAATAATCATGAACTAAAATCTGAGTGATATACTCCACTCAGTCATATAGCTAAGAGGGTATTCAAATCCTTTTGATATAAAGGAAAGAAAAGTGTTTTATCAAAAGCTTATGTATATGAAATCTTTCTTGGGAAAAAGTTTTGAATAAAGAATGCGAGATTCTATTTGGAAATGTTAAATGTTTTTTTAGAACATTGGATAACATTCGTAGAATTTAAATCTTTATGGAAACCCACAGGGTGAACTATCTTGTTAAGATGGTTAGACCAAGAATTAACTTTGTGAGGAAGCAAAGAAGTATGCTAAGGAGTTGAGAGTATGGGTACTAAGTTAGATCAAATCCTTGCAATGTTAATAGAAACAAGAGAGAGAGTCAAAGTATTAGAGCAAGGAAAGGTTAAAGCAGAAAAAGAAGTACCCAACAAGGAAAAGTTTCCAGTAATGAATGAAGGAGAAAATTCTCAAGCTAGTAAACATGGGGTATGAAGGATCTCAATCTCCATTAGGTTCTGAAAGGATTAAGAAGAGGAGAATGGTAAAAGAATTATTCCAAGACATGAGAAAATTTACTCCTCTAAAGTTCGAAGGTAGTACCAAACGTCCCAAGTGAAGGTGGAGAATTCAAACGGGAAGGGCAATTCATAGCCTATCAAGAAGCAAAAACCTTATGAACAAAAATATGCTTCGTAGGATTTGGAGTTAGCAATAGTTGTTCATGCATTACAGATAAGGAGACACTATCTATTAGAAAAACCTTTTGAATTGAAAACAGACCATCATGGTTTAAAGTATTTTTTACTCAACCCATCTAAATACAAGGCTAAGGAGGTGGTTAGAATTGATATTGGACTAAGATTTCAACCTTAACTATATCAAAGGAAATGAGAATAGGGTTGCCAGTGCTTTAAGTTGAGGAAGGAATATATCTTCATTGGTAACTATCCAAACTAACTTTAGAAGCTAAGCATTGAAAGGATCTGAGAGTGATGAGTTCTATGAACAAGTTAAGCAAGCACTCTTAGGTAAATGGAAAGATAAAAGGTATGAAGGATTTTTGCTTTGAACCCAAAGGGTTATTGAAGAATAAAGGAAGAATTTGTGTACCTAATTTTCGTGAATTAAGGAATTTGGTATGGGAGGAAGTACATAATGCACCATATTTTGGACATCCAAGTGTCACTAAGATATTAGCAGATGTAAAACTATTATATTTCTGTAAGGGAATGAAAAGGAATGCCATAATATTTGTGGCAAGTTGTTTAGAATGTTAAAGAATAAAGGCAACACCTTTTATATCAGAGAATTTATTTGGTGGAGCACCAGTGTTAACTTGCAAAATTGTGTGGAAAGTGTTTAGATTACATAGAGTTCTTGTGGAGATTATCTTAGATAGAGATGTGCACGTGATAACAAGGTTTGGGTAAGCCTTCTTTTCAGCGCTAGAAATTAAACTTAATGTAACTATAGCTTATCATTCTGAGAATAGATGGTTAAACTGTGAGAGTTAACCAGGTTTTGGAAAAAAAATGTTTGAATACATTGTATGGATCAACATTATAAGTGGGAAGAATATCTACCACTGGTGGATTTTGATTATAAAAATTCCTATCTTTCTGCTTGAAACATTGGACAGAAGAAGATGCTAAACTCCTATAAGCTGAGTAAGCTAGAAGGTAGGATTAACATTAGTCTAGAAATGTTGTCAGAAATGGATGAACTGAGCATGTTGATCATAAAAGATTGGTAGAAAACTATTAAGGAATAGAGAAGTTACGCTGATGCTAAGTATATACTAAGATAATTCTTGATTAGAGAATAGAAGTTATTTTGAGGGTCCAACCCTAGAAAAAGTTTCATTATGTTTGGAATGTATTCAAACCAACTCCTAGATATAAAGAGCTCTTTGAAGTTCTTGAAGTTAGCAAATCAATTGATTGTGGAATCATTCTAATAATAGCTATTGCCAAGAGGCACAATGCTCTTAAATGATTCAAATTTGATATATTTATATATTTAATTGATGATTATTATATTCATCAAATATTTTACAAGTACAGAACCTAGGGTTGGTTTTGATCAAGCTTCTTAAATAGTTGAAGTTCGCAAGCTCTGCTTGCATAATAGAAAGGTTATGTAGTACAAGATCCAATGGGATCAGTATGCAAAAGATTTTGCCACTTGGGAAGATTATGCTGAGATGAAGCAAGAGTTTCCACAACTTATTATGAATTATGAAAGTTCTTGATATCAATATGTTTTGTAGTATGATACTTTTATGACTTATTTATGTTGTGATAATATTTGATACTTAAAAATCATCAGGGACGATGATTCACAAGGGGGTGAGTATGTTATACCCCATGTGTTTTTGTCTACTTACTATTTACCTAGATTGGTTAATTTGTTTGGAAAGTGAGTGATTATAGATTTCTGCATCTATATATGTGTTTTTATCCATTTACTATAGATTGGATATTTTGTGAAAATTGAAGTAATTATGAATCTTTGCATCTATGTGTGTTATCTATCTTGAATGCAATATGATGAGAAAAAGAATAATGCAATGTTTTGTATTAAATGTCGTTATTGTTAATTAATGATGATATTTTGATCAACTAACTACTATGATCTAAGTGGATGCAGGAATAGGTTGCTCCTCTGGAAGCGAGGGGAAGTATCACTCAGAAGAAGGACTTGGTCTGGTAACCTTAGTAAAACCTATATTAAGCAATCACACACTCACAACCCTATCTTGACCTAGGTTATGTTGAGTCAGAATGGGCAGTGGTTAGTAATCTATGTTATGAATCTTGATTGCATGTTTGGATGATCATAAGAGAACTGTGGTTTAATTTACATGTTGATAAGTTTACAATTACATAGACAAGGTTTATCGTGAAACAATCCATTCATAATCCACTATCCATCCTTACATATAATCCAAATCATAATCCAGTATTCATCCTTGCACAATCCACTATCTACCTACTCCATCTCCCTCTCATGCAATCCCCTACCAACATCTATGAGCATAATGACATTTGACATGGTCCATGTGCGATGACATCCATCTCTAATGGGACTATCACCTTTCATGGAAATAGATGCTTGAGTCTTCATCCTCTTCCAAATCCCTCGTATCCATATCCACTATCCCATCCAAATATTTCAATAAAAGAAAAAGAAAAAAAATAAAAATAGTAAAGAGAAATCCCTTCGTCCAATGGTGAAAACCACCTCAATGGCGTCTTGGATAAATATCATGATGAAAAGCTAGCAAATAGGCATCATGTATAGGTTTCTTGTCTATGTGACTTACACTTGTGGGCAAAGTTGTCTCATCCAACCTATCATTCCCTTCCTATCTATCTAATTCTATCATTTCCCTACCATCCTTATCCATTATACCCACATACCTATCCCATTGAATCCATCGATCCTCCCTTCCTTGATCTTGATAAAGACATAGGGGCAAAATGTTGAAAAATATTTTGAACATCTCTAGATACAACCAATCGTTTCCAACCAATCAATCAATCCTATTGTCATAAGCTTTGTCATGCAAAATCCTAAGTCTACTAACTAGAATGGGCATGGTATTCCTATGCAACATAGTCTTTGGAAATAACATCCTAAGCCTTTCATCCATTCCATCTACTATAGCCTATCCTTTTATCCATTCCTTTGTCACGAGTCTTCCATCCACTATTTCCTATCCTTATATCCATTCCTCTATCATGAGTCTCCCATTTACTATCATCCATGTGTTTTATTGATCCATCTATCATGAGTCTTCCATCCCATTTACTATCTCCCATCTTTTTATCCATTCATCCAATCCCACCACCATCTTTGCATCTAGAATTGGTTTTCCCTTGTCATTGGTATCTAGCATTTAGGCTATCCAAATTGTAATCCAATGTCATTCTAAAATAGTTCAAAACATTCCAAAAAATACAAAAAAATCAAAACATTCACAAATACAAAAAATCAAAATATT
This sequence comes from Cunninghamia lanceolata, assembly GCA_027924645.1. Classification (NCBI taxonomy): domain Eukaryota; kingdom Viridiplantae; phylum Streptophyta; class Pinopsida; order Cupressales; family Cupressaceae; genus Cunninghamia; species Cunninghamia lanceolata. The sequence continues at coordinate 10,559,269 of BSBN01000534.1, read as the reverse complement.
CCCAAAATACAAAAAAATCAAATATTCCTAAAAAATCCAAGCAATAAACCCAAATGCAAGCCATCCTTAATCCATACCAATCTAGTCAACCAATCAAGCCAAACTATCCAATGACATCCATGGTCTTGATCCTAGCCTTGTTGTAAACCAAATCAATCAATTAATCATCAATCATCATCAATGAGATATATTCTTCCCTCATCCTTGTGTTGATCTAGGGATATATCGTTCCCCACAATGTTAATACTATCCTTATCAATCAAATTTTGGTGTTGGTTTGCATAGCCAACAACACTAGCATCATCATCAAACCAATCATCAATTCAATCAATCAATTGATCGATCGATCAATGGTTTACATATTGATAGGGACAATACCTTGTTTGTTTTTGTATCATCTATGCATGCATGCTTGCTTGCTTGTGTGTGTTATCATTTTATCTTGTATTTGTATCGAGAGTCCTTATCTTTCTAGCTAATATTCATATCTTGTGTATGCTAGAATAACCTTTTGCATACATTTGCATCTAAGGTTATTACATACCTTTTGTGCACTTGGACTTTAATGCTCTAAGCTTCCTTCCTCATATGTCTAGACAAGGTTGTATTACGCTGGGTGCACATGACACATTGTCGCCCTGGTCTTTATACCTTGGTACATAATGTCTAGTGCTATATCAAACTATATGGTTGCTCACCTCATGCAACATAATGTATCATTCATCCACTTCTATCCCTCATTTTTCTTGCATCCTCTACCTCCTTATCCATCCTTTGTCATTTCATTCATTTTGAGAGCATACCCGTGTTCTTCTAACCTGCCTATCCTCTTAAGGGGGCATCATCCTATCCTTACATCATCATCCTATCCTGACATTGCCATCCTATCCTTACATTCATTTCTCCTTGTCACGCCTTCAAGTAGTTGGGGCATCCTTTTTCCTTCCATCCATACCTTATCTTCTTTGAAATGATGTTACTTCTCTTAGTCACAACATCATCTCAAAGAGGGGCAAATGTAGACACCTAAAATTGACCATGTCTTGTGGCATCACCTTTTGACACCTCTTGTGACACCTTGTGACATATTTTGTCCTAGGACCCTTGCATGACCCTTTCCATCATCATATTAGTTAAATAAATTATATTTATTTAACTAATCCTATTTTTATCCCATTTATCCTCTCTAGCTAATTAATTAAATAAATTGTATTTATTTAATTAATTCACACCCATTTCTCCATCATCTAATCTAAATAAATAAAATATTTATTTAAATTGATCCTTACCACATAATTTAAATAATTTTATTATTTAAATTATTTCACTTTTATTCTCATCCTCACACATGTCTCTTATAATTTAAATATTTTTATTATTTAAATTACTTGTCACGCTATCTCTATCCTCAACCACTTGACACCTTTATTAAATGAGTGATCCAAAATTAAATAACCTTTAAATCCTAGCCATCCACATCTTCTAATCTCAACCATTCATCCTTGATCCATGTCTCACAAAATCCTATCCATCTATCACTAATCTAATCCTAGTTAATCCTAGCCATCTATCACTAATATAATCCTAGCCATCCATTCCTATCCCTCACCTCCTATAAATCAAGCCTCAACCAAGCCATTTGGGGGAATCCACATCTTCATACAACATCATGCTAACAAAATCATTCTAGATCTTCATATCCGTCATCTTCATGCTAGTTGTTATGCTACAAAAATTATGAGCAACCAACACATCATATCATTGTATCAATCTTACATATCATAGAGAACCTATCTAGTAGAATTAGGGTGCATTCTACTCTGTTCTATCGAGTGTGGATGACTTGGTTTGAAGGTGAAGGTATTGGGTTAGTCACATTTATCTTCTTTATTCCTTTAATCAATTTTCCATCTACAGATACTAAGTTTTTCTTTTAAGTGCCTAAGTTGCTTTCTTGATTTAATCTAAAACCAGTAACAATATATTTGCCTTGCGACCCATACTTTGACTTTGATCAATATAGGTTTTTCTTAGTCTATTTGTGACTATGTATTGTATTTTAATTCAAGTACTATCACATGCTTGATGTCTACCAATGGAATCATAATGGTGTATCCTATATTGACATTTAAGTTGTGCTTGTATAGTTTCCATGATATTTGGGATTTGTTAAAGTTGTGGTGGATTCAAATGACTTCCCATTTAATGTCTCTAGATATATCCTTCAGGAAAGCTGTATTATAAGTTAATCATCTATTTCTTAATTCTTTGAAAATCTTCTCAGATTTACTAGATGCAATATATATGTAAGAACCCTTACATAATCTGATCCAACTTTCTGAGTTTTTTTATTTTTGTTTCTTGTTAGTTTCCAATGATTTTATGAGTTTTCAATGTAGGAATGCATTTTCCATGTTATGATGCCAATATAAAACCATTTGATACATGAAATAATAATAAATAGATGAACTGAAAACATAATCAGATGTCTAATATAGATTGGAACATCAAAGTATTTTATTTCAAATTAAAGATTTGAACAATGGAATTGTCTACAACATACCTGATTGGGTTACACCTCTTCTTGGCACAAAATAAAACCCTACATGACCAATAGAAGACTAAATTTGATGTCTGATGTTCACACTGAGATCTGATTTGATTTTTGCTGATGAAGACAATGCTGGATAGCTCCAAAATAAGCCAAAACTCCTTCCAAAGGTTAACACTAGTTTCTTAAGGTAGTCACTCAAACCTTGGGTACCAAAGGATGGATATTAGATGCCAATGGAATGGTAAATGTACCTCAAAATTCTGATCTTGATATAAACAATGATTGAAACCCTTCATTTAAGTGCTATGATTCTCCTCCTATGTTGAGCGCTAGTCTCCAAATGATGTAAGGAACCCTAGGCGATGAACATAGATGTTTTTCTTACTCAAACAAGTCCACGAACTGCCTATACAACCACCTAGATCTACTAATTTCTCTCAATGATGTCAAATGGTGTTCAAACCCTAGCGACCAACATTATGGAAACCCAGATCTTCCCTCAAAAAAGCCAACAATTCCATCATAAAATCATGCGATATCAATGCCAACACCTTCACCAATAACTTGCAACTATTATCCTTCAATCTCCATCATAACAAATTGACATTTGGCACAAATCATGCCAATTTGTCCTTCAAACCCTAGCTGTCATAAACTCGCAAAAATGACATGTCCTTGTAGCTCCAAACAAATGCCAAAAACCTACAAATAAGTCCAATGGCAAACCCTGTATGGATTCACCTCTCAAAGTGGAGTGGGTTTTCATCCAAACCATTAAATTTCTAAGGGTTTTCGTCCTCATAAAATAGGCTAAAACTAAGTTGCATCTCAAAGAGAAAATCTCCAATATCAAATGACAAATACACAATGATAGAAAATGACCTCCAAATGCCTTTTTTATAATCCACAAGTTGGACGTCCAATTTTTCCATAATTTATTTGTATTTCATGTCCACCTCCATAATAAAATAATATTTTATTTTATTTTTCCCATCTCTAATTGGGACGTCCAAGTCAAGGAATAAAATATTATTTTATTTTTAATTTATCTTTCTCTTCTCCAAGTGGGACGCAACCCTTGGGCATTAAATATTGTTTTTATATTTGTCATTTTATTTTATTTTATTTTATTTTCTCTTTATTTTTTTCCCACTTTCCATCCTCCAAGTGGGTCACTCCACTCAAAGGCAAATTATTTTATTAATTTTGACTTCACCATAATTATCACAAAATTACTCCAAGTCATAATCCAACTTCGTTTTGCCAAGCAAAAATAGTTAAATATATGATTTAACTACTCAAGGTATTCCCTTGCTTCTTCGACCTAGCCTACGAGAACAAAATAGGCTAGTCAACACATGGTGAATGATCACTCGAAAAAAGGGGACATTACAGTCCTCCCTTCCTGAAATTGCTTGCCCTCAAGCAATTGCAAGCTTGTATCTTGTGAAATACTATCAAATGACAAGTATATCCATCCAACCAAAAGTCTTGTGATCACTCTACTCCTCCACATGTGGCTACATCTCCCAAGAAGAATATGAAGTGAGCTCCAGTGGCAAAACTAGCCGTATACACTCGAACTCAACTTGGACCCATCCTCCAAACTCTAAAATCCTGCTCCTCCTCTGTGTGCCCTGTCTGTGTAGCTGTACGAACAAGGATGCAATGCGCTCAACCACAAGTACCCATATCTCTATGTCTCCAAAGGCTCCACCATCTATGAGTGCTAAGTCCAACAAGGACCAAACACTATACCAATGCAAACCCCTGAAGAATGCCATGCCTGTCAACAAATGATGAAGAGTATGAACTTGGGAATACGATTACATGTCTCCAAGACTCCTCTACTCCCCTTTGATACAATCATCATCAATCCAAGAGTTGTGAAGCAACTCATCATGATCCAAATAAAGTGATGCGTTAAGCATGCCACCACCAAGATCCCAAACCATTACACTATCACATCCATAAAAAAAATGAGGGGATAGAACTGTCTCAAAGAGATATCAACATCAAACAACTCTCCAACTTTGAATGATCCCCCATGTATGTGCAAAACACTCATCATAGGTGCATGAAAAAACATATCAACCCATCCTAGGCTGCTGATGTAGATAAGAATAACAACTTCCAAACTAAAAATCAAACCTATGTGGATACAAAAAGTGCCTCTAATGACATAGGATTATAGTGCCTCATCATTATGCCAACCTCCAATGATGAAGAGATGATCCATGTCTCTTCAAAACATCCAATAAGTCATTGTCCTCCAAGTACTCCCTAGGAAATCCATGTATAACAATGTCGAACAACCATCTCTCATCAATGTATGAAGTAGTGACCCATGAATTAAGGTTGGAACATCGATGCCCTCATGCTCACATCCATACCAAGCATCATAGTCTAGCTGATACACCAATATATGCAACTCAAAGCCAAGTAGCATGACAATATCTCCATACCTAGGATCATAGATCAACTGAAACTTCATTCCTCCATGTCCATGCCCATCAAAAGCAATTACCTCCATGATATGTGCCATAAATCCCAAAAGTAGGGTAGCCACATACTCTACCAAAGAGTCATCAACATGACTAGATTGTATCTCATCAACAGTCAACTTATCAAACTCTCCATGAATGACCAAAGGCCCAACCAAATCTAAATTATATCTCTTCTCTTGTTCACACAAATGTACATGTTCTTCTTGCTTGCTCACCTCAAAAGGATTATCCCTTGCATGCTCAACCTCTACACATTCTTCCCTTCGAAGAAATAGTGATCTAAGGTGTGACTCCTTTTGTTGTCTTGCATGATCTAGCTGATTGCAACATCCCTTGACCTCATGTAGGTGATGTCTTGCTTGGGAACCCAACAACTTTTCCTTCCTAGCTCTTTGTAACCATCCACCACACCTATCTTGTGTCTTCTTCACATCCTCCATCGTATGATGTACAAAATCAAAATCTTCGTGGCTTGAATCTTCAACACACTCCTCATGCTTAACACTCAAATCTTGAGTGCCAACATTGGGGAACTCCACAACACCATCATCCTCATGCAAAGGGGCTACTAATTCATGATTATGCAAGGAAATATGATTGTTGTCATGAAATAGATAAATAGAACTACTGTCATACCCTTGTGTGATGTCCTCAAGCATCTCAAACACTTCTTCCTTTGCCAAATGCTCTCCCACAAGTGCAGATCCAAAAGGTGACTCCAACTAAAAATCACATGCCTCTATCTAGAACCAAACCTCCATTCTCTTGGCTGTCATGCTCATAGGTGTGCCATTGCTGATAGCCTTCAAAATGATTTGCTTGCCATTGGATGTGAATTCAAGCTCCATTTTGTTGAAATCTTGGATGTACCTCCCAAGAGACTTTAGCCATTGAATCTCTGAGACAATTTTGGTCTCTCCAATGCCAACAACAAAGAACTCATCCTCAAATGTATAATTGTCTAATTGAATGCTCAACTGGGAGATCTTCCTTGTGCAACTCATCTTGAATCCATCTGCCAATAAAACACTAAATCCAGGAAACTCCTTAGCTTGTAGTCCTTTCTTGACTATGAATCCCTCATCAATGAAATTATGTGTAGCTCCACTATCAACCAAAATAGATACTCTTTGTCCTTTCACAATGCCTCTTATCCTAAAAGGATAATGCATATGAACACCCAAAAGGAAAGCAATTATACCTTGTGTGTCATCAAGCTCCTCTTGTCGCTCCTCCTTATCTCCTTCTGAACAAGTGTCTAGAATCTCCTCATCCACATCAGAAGTGACCTCAATGTAATATGCTTTGCCTTTCCCAAGGCATCTATGACCGGGCTTCCATGGCTCTTTGCATGAAAAGAAAAGTTTCTTCCTCCTCAATTCATTCTTAACCTCATAATCCATCTTAGGAGGTGTATACCTAGGCTAATTAAATTTTTTTTTGATTTGATTTAGAGTCCTTAAATCTTTTCTTTTATGGCTAAAATGAAGGAGGTGTTGTCTCAAGATCAAGCACTAGCTGAATTGCATCTTGTAGAGTGTTAGGCTTATGAGCCTTGACCAAACCCTTCAACTTATCATTCAAGCCATCTACAAACAACATTCTCACTCTTTTTTCTGTCATATTAGGAACCATAATAGCAACCTATTGGAACTCATTGATGTAGGAATCCATAAGCCCAATTTGTCTCAATTGTGCCAAATCCCTATAGTAGACTTCTACATTTTTCTTTCAAACCTAGCAATGAGTTTATTTGTAAACTCCTCATAAGAATGAATCATTGCATGGTTTTATGTCACAAGTCCATGATGCCACCAATCATATGCTACTCCCTCTAGATGCATGGTTGCAAATTGAATTGCATCCTTTTCCGGCATTGGTCTAAGTGTCAAGAATGTGTCCAATTTGTGTATCCAAGCACGGGTGGTACTCTTACCACTACCATCAAATTTAGGAAGAGGAATCTTGTTCAAAGCTTATTTGTACTCCTTGTGTTGCTTCTTTGGTCTTCTTTCTTGTTTGACTTTCCTCTTATCTTTTTTTGATTCATGTATTGATTCAAAGTGATCTCATTCCTAACCTTTGCTGGAAGTGTATGATACTCTTCATAGGCAACCATCACATCATCAATTATGTGTGTATCTTCTTCCTCTTCGGATGACTCTTCTTCTCGTCTTTGCACAAAAGTAGGACAAAGTGGCCTATCTGAAACATTAGTAGCTATTCTACCTGCATTATTATTCCCTGTATTGCTGTTCTCTCCAGGAGTAGGTTGATTTACCCTCATTTGACTAATGGATGCAAGTAGTTGTTGTTGTGTTTGCATGAAAGTTTGCATCATTTGATGTTGTTGTTAGGCAATGGTATTCAATATATTTTCCATGTTTGGCTGCTCAATTCTCCTAGGACTTTTATTTCCATTACCACCTCTATCTCTTTCCATCTCAACCTGTTGTGTACCTGCAAAAGGATTGTCTCCTTCTTGAATTTTTGGTTGTTGACTTTCTCTTCTTCTAAAGTAGTACCTGTTAGAACCTTCTCTTCGCTGCATATGATCAAGTTAAACCCTTCAGGCTGGCAAAATGTTTAGCTCTGATACCACTATAAGAACCCTTGACTAATATGATCCAACTTTTTGAGTTTTTTTATTTTTGTTTCTGGTTAGTTTCCAATGGTTTTATGAGTTTTCAATGCATGAATGCATTTGCCATGTTATGATGCCAATATAATTTACCATTTGATACATGAAGTAATAATAAATAGATGGACTAAAAACACAATCAGATGTCTGATATAGATTGGAATAGTAGAGTATTTTATTTCAAATTAAAGATTTGAACAATAGAATTATCTACAACATACCCAATTGGGTTACACCTCTTCTTGGCACAAAATGAAACCCTACATGACCAATAGAAGACTAAATTTGATGTTTGTTGTTCACATTGAGATCTGATTTGATTTTTGTTGATGAAGACAATGCTAGACATCTCCAAGATAAGCCAAAAACTCCTCCCAAAGGTTAGCGCTAGTTCCTTAAGGTAGCCACTCGAACCCTAGGTGCCAAAGGATGGATATTAGATGCCAATGGAATGGTAAATGTACCTTGAAATTCTGATCTGCCAAATCAGAATTGTCTGATGCAATTTTCTAATATAAACAATGACTGAAATCCTTCATTCAAGTGCCATGATTCTCCTCCTATGTTAAGCGCTAGTCTCCAAATGATGTAAGGAACCCTAGGCGATGAGCATAGATGTTTTTCTTCCTCAAACAAGTCTATGAACTGCCTATACAACTGCCCAAATCTGCTAATGGCTCTCAATGATGTCATATGGTGTTCAAACCCCAACGGCAAGTATTATGGAAACTCCTATTTGCCCTCATAAAAGCCAATGATTCCATCATAAAATCATACAATATCAATGCCAACACCTTCACCAATAACCTACAACTATTATCCTTCAATCTCCATCATAACAAATTGACATTTGGCACAAATCATGTGAATTTTTCCTTCAAACCCTAGCTGTCATAAACCTGTAGAAATGATATGTCCTTATACCTCCAATCAAATGCCAGAAACCTACAAATAAGTCCAATGGTAAACCCCGTATGGATTCACCTCTCAAAATGGAGTGGGTTTTCATCCAAACCACTAAATTTCTAAGGGTTTTCCTCCTCAGAAAATAGGTTGAAACAAAATTGCAGCTCAAAGAGAAAATCTCCAATATCAAATGACAAATACACAATGATAGAAAATGACCTCCAAATGCCTTTTTTATAATCCACAAGTTGGGCACCCAGTTTTACCATAATTTATTTGTATTTCATGTCCACCTCGATAATAAAATATTATTTTATAATTTTATTTTTCCCATCTCCAATTGGGACGTCCGAATAAAATATTATTTTATTTTTAATTTATCTTTCTCTTCTCCAAGTAGGACACCACCCTTGGGCATTAAAATATTATTTTTATATTTATCATTTTATTTTCTCTTTATTTTTCCCACTTTCCATCCTCCAAATGGGTCGCTCCACTCCAAGGCAAATTATTTTATTAATTTTGACTTTACCATGATTATCACAAAATTACTCCAAGTCATAATCCAACTTTGTTTTGCCAAGGAAAAATAGTTAAATACATGATTTAACTACTCAAGGTATTCCCTTGTTGCTTCAACCTAGAGCCTATGGGAACAAAATAAGCTAACCAACACATGGTGAGTGATCACTTAGAAAAAAGGGACATTCCAATATAATAGAGCTTGATTTACTATTTTATATAATTTTTAGATCTCAACCTATTACACACTATGTAATTTGGGTGTCTAGTTTAGTCAACATTTATGAGTTTTAAATATTTATTCATATATTTCTCTAATGCAGATTCATGTTATAAAATTGTGTTATGTAGAAAAATGGGGATGATCAAAATTGTGTTAGTTAGATTCAATCAAACCCTTCTTTCACACATACATTCAAGGACATAGATCGAGCTAAGTCACAACTATGATAGAGGACTCAGCTATAGGTCTGATGTCACTATTAGATGCTTGGAAAGATAGAATAGATTGATGTTTTGTCAAAGCCCTAATCCAATTAGGCCTAAAACCCTAATTATGAAAAATCATAAACAAACAAACAAAACTCGACAAATGCTTGCACAGGAATGCACTAAATGCAGATTAGAAACATACCAGGATTTTAATTTTGGAAAGTAGAAACTTCGGGGACAAAAGAGGGATCACCTTTGTCCAATGTAGCACTTTTTTGGAGGTCGGGAGCTAAATATGTTGTACACTGTATCCTGCTCAAAGATTTCCAATGGTGATAAATTAGAGGATAAAAAAGGGATCACCCTTGTCCAATTGGGGATATTTTCTACTGCTTTCTTCAAATCTGGAATCCTTATACTCTATAATGATCTCCTACAACTCCTCCCCGCAAGATCCGACACCTGTCACCTACAATCACAAGAGAGGGGTTGGGGGTTGTGGTGTTTAGGAGATTGCCTCAGTCAAGCCCTAGAATGGCATTCAAGCCTTCCAACACCGTTGTTATATAGAGAGTGCATGTCCTTGGTGGATAGAGCAAAAAACAAATGATATGATAAATGATTGCATCACAAAGTAGACGTCACCTTGAAGGTGAAGCTCTCACGGGGAGATGAAGATCTTTCACGACATGAGGAGATGGATTGATGAAGACAAATCTACAACAAACAAGTACAAACACAACACAATACTACTCTGCAACATAATGAAAGCCTTAAGTACCCTTAGCATAAGATCACAAGTTCACATTATCCATCTAGGTGTAAAATGAAGTCCTAAACATGATCATATATGCATTCCTGCTAAACTTTCATAATTCAAACTTGAGATGTCGACAAGGGAAACCTTTTTAACGGTCACAAGATGACATTCAAATTTGGGACCTCAACAAAATAGGGTAGGACTAGGGCATGGGTACCCAAGTCTAGGGGCCTATTTTGGGTCTATATTAAGCTTAAGGTTCACCCCTAGGTCCCATTTGATATGGATGTTAGGGGATTTTGCTTCGGGATTCATTTTAAACATGCATGATTAAATCTAAGGGGCCCGGGTGCTAAACTTAGGAGGTAAAAGTCCTAGGGGGACATTTTACGACATAACATTTAGCCCCCACTTTAATGTATGTATGATCTTATGACCCATACATGCATTAAACTACGGTCGAAAACACATCAAACACACTGGGCACTTAAAGCTAAGGCATACACAAAGATTGGGGAACTATTTTTAGCCCCCAATCTCAAGTAAGCACTAGAAGACACATCGCAAACACACAAAACACAGTGAAGACAGTAGGAAGCATGTAAGACATAGAGAAGACAATATTGAAGACATGCAAAACACGATGAAGACATGAGAGCAGTCATGCAAAACATGATGAATACATTAATATAACATTTTCATTTTCATAATTTATGCATGGAAATAAAAGTTACAACACAAAGCCCCAAAATGTAGGAGGAGCTCATCGCTAGACCCTTGAAACTACACCAAGGGGAAAGACACACCATACAAAACTCGAGTGTGGGAGGAGCTCATCACTACACCCTTGAAACCACACACAGGGGAAAACACGTCATACAAAACTTGAGTGTGGGAGGAGCTCATCACTACACCCTTGAAACCACACATAGGGGAACACACGCCAAACAAAGCTCGAGTGTGGGAGGAGCTCATTGCTACACCTTTGAAACCACACATGGGGAAAAACACATGGAAGACACACATAATACACGAGCATCGTATAGCATGCCAAAGACATACTATATGTCTTAAACACGACAAACAAGGGCGATGGAAAGAGCTTATTTCTAAGTCCCACCATCTCAAAGACATTGTAGACACACTTGATGGTTGGGCTTATGCCACAACAACTGCCAAAAGCATGCTTAAGGGAGGATAGTCTCAAGATCCAACCTCACCTCCGCGAATGACTTTTGTAAATAAAAGGATGTGCACTAGCTCAAGAGATACATCATCCCGCCTTCTGCAGAAGGGCTTTTGAATAAAAGGATACACACTAGCTCAAGAGATACATTATCTTGCCTCCGTAGAGGGCTTCTTTGATAAAAGGATATGCTATCCTACCTCACGGAGAGGGCTTTTTGATTGCAATATAAATAAAGATGTGTACTCGTGCTGGAGATACAACATCCCGCCTCACCGAGAGGGCTTACAAACATGCTTCATTAGTACCAAATCATTAGACATATATAATTATATTCATGTCAGGTTCACCAAAATGTTATGTAGAAAAATGGGGATGATCAAAATTGTGTTAGTTAGATTCAATCAAACCCTTCTTTCACACATACATTCAAGGACATAGATTGAGCTAAGTCACAACTGTGATAGAGGACTCAGTTACAGGTCTGATGTCACTATGAGATGCTTGGAAAGATAGAATAGATTGATGTTTTTTCAAAGCCCTAATTAGATTAGGCCTAAAACCCTAATTATGCAAAATCGTAAACAAACAAATGAAACCCGACAAATGCTCGCACAAGAAGGCACTAAATACATATTAGAAACATACCAAGATTTTAATTTCAGAAAGTGGAAACTTTAGGGACAAAAGAGGGATCGCTCTTGTCCAATGTGGCACTTTTTCTGGAGGTTGAGAGCTAAATATGTTATAGATTGTATCTTGCTTAGAGATTTCTGATAGTGATAAATTGGAGGACAAAAGAGGGATCGCCCTTGTCCAATTGGGGATATTTTTCGTTGCTTTCTTCAGATCTGGAATCCTTATACTCTGCAATGATTGCCTACAACTCCTCTCTACAAGATCCGACACCTGTCACCTACAATCACAAAAAGAGGGGTTAGGGATTGTGGTGTTTAGGAGCTTGCCTCGATCAAGCCTCAGAATGACATTCAAGCCTTCCAACACCGTTGTTAGATAGAGAGCGCATGTCCTTGGTGGACATAGGCAAAAGCAAATGATATGATAAATGATTGCAACACAAAGTAGATGTCACTTCGGAGGTGAAGCTCTCACAGGGAGATGAAGATCTTTCATGCCATGAGGAAATGGATTGATGAAGACAAATCTGCAACAAACAAGTACAAACACAACAAAATACTGCTTTGCACAACACAATGAAAGCATTGAGTATCCTTAGCATAAGATCACAAGTTTGCATTATCCATCTAGGTTTAAAATGAAGTCCTAAACATGATTATATATACAATCTTGCTAAACTTTTGTAATTCAAACTTGAGATGCCGACAAGGGAAACCTTTTTAACGGTCACAAGATGACATTCAAATTTGGGACCCTGATAAAATAGGGTAGGACTAGGGTGTGGGCGCCCAAGTCCAGGGGCCTATTTTGGGTCTATATTAAGCTTAAGGTTCACCCCTAGGTCCCATTTGACATGGGTTTTGGGGGATTTTGCTTCGGGATTCATTTTAAACATGCATGATTAAATCTAAGGGACCCGGGTGCTAAACTTAGGAGGTAAAAGTCCTAGGGGACATTTTACGACATAACATTTAGCCCCCACTTTAATGTATGTATGATCTTATGACCCATACATGCATTAAACTACAGTAAAAAACACTGGCACTTAAAGCTAAGGCATACACAAAGATTAGGGAACTATTTCTAGCCCCCACTCTCAGGTAAGCACTAGAAGACACATCGCAGACACACAAAACACAGTGAAGACAGTAGGAAGCACGCAAGACATGGAGAAGACAATATTGAAGACATGCAAAACACGATGAAGACATGAGAGCAGTCACGCAAAACATGATGAATACATTGATATAACATTTTCATTTTCATAATATATGCATGGAAATAAAAGTTGCAACACAAATCCCCAAAATGTAGGAGGAGCTCATTGCTAGACCCTTGAAACTACACCATGGGGAAAGACACGCCATACAAAACTCGAGTGTGGGAGGAGCTCATCTCTACACCCTTGAAACCACACATGGGGGAAAACACGCCATACAAAACCTGAGTGTGGGAGGAGCTCATTGTGACACCCTTAAAACCACACACAGGGGAACACACGCCAAACAAAGCCCAAGTGTGGGAGGAGCTCATCGCTACACCCTTGAAACCACACATGGGGGAAAACACACGGAAGACACACATAATACACGAGCACTATATAGCATGCCAAAGACATACTATATGTCTTAAACACGACAAACAAGGGTGATGGAAGGAGCTTATTTCTAAGTCCCACCATCTCAAACACGTTGTAGACACACCTGACAGTTGGGCTTATGCCACAACAACTGCCAAAAGCACGCTTAAGGGAGGATAGTCTCAAGATCCAACCCTTCCTTTGCGGATGTCTTTTGTAAATAAAAGGATGTGCACTAGCTCAAGAAATACATCATCCCACCTTCTGCACAAGGGATTTTGAATAAAAGGATACACACTAGCTCAAGATATACGTTATCCCACCTCCGTAGAGGGCTTCTTTGATAAAAGGATATGCTATCCTGCCTCACGGAGAGGGCTTTTTTATTGCAATATAAATAAAGATGTGTACTCGTGCTGGAGATACAACATCCTGCCTCGTGGAGAGGGCTTACAAACACACTTTGTTAGTACCAAAATCATCAGACAAATATCATTATATTCATGTCAGGTTCACCAAAATGTTATGTAGAAAAATGGGGATGATCAAAATTGTGTTAGTTAGATTCAATCAAACCCTTCTTTCACACATACATTCAAGGACATAAATCGAGCTAAGTCACAACTGTGATAGAGGACTCAGCTATAGGTCTGATGTCACTATGAGATGCTTGGAAAGATAGAATAGATTGATGTTTTGTCAAAGCCCTAATCAGATTATGACTAAAACCCTAATCAAATTAGGCCTAAAACCCTAATTATGTAAAATCGTAAACAAACAAACGAAACCCGACAAATGCTCGCACAAGAAGGCACTAAATGCAAATTAGAAACATACCAGGATTTTAATTTTGGAAAGCAGAAACTTCGGGAACAAAAGAGGGATCACTCTTGTCCAATGTGACACTTTTTCTGGAGGTCAGGAGCTAAATATGTTGTAGACTGTATCCTGCTTAGAGATTTCTGATAGTGATAAATTGGAGGACAAAAGAGGGATTGCCCTTATCCAGTTGGAGATATTTTTCATTACTTTCTTTAGATCTGGAATCCTTATACTCTGCAATGATCACCTACAACTCCTCTCCGCAAGATCTAACACCTGTCACCTACAATAACAAGAGAGGGGTTAGGGATTGTGGTGTTTAAGAGCTTGCCTCGATCAAGCCCCAGAATGGCATTCAAGCCTTCCAACACCATTGTTAGATAGAGAGTGCATGTCCTTGGTGGATAGAGGAAAAAGTAAATGATATGATAAATGATTGCAACACAAAGTGGATGTCACCTCGGAGGTGAAGCTCTCACGGGGAGATGACGATCTTTCACACCATGAGGAGATGGATTGATGAAGACGAATCTGCAACAAACAAGTACAAACACAACACAATACTGCTTTGCACAACATAATGAAAGCCTTGAGTATCCTTAGCATAAGATCACAAGTTCGCATTATCCATCTAGGTGTAAAATGAAGTCCTAAACATGATTATATATGCATTCTCGCTAAACTTTCATAATTCAAACTTGAGATGCCGACAAGGGAAACCTTTTTAACAGTCACGAGATGACATTCAAATTTGGGACCCCGACAAAATAAGGCAGGACTAGGGCGCTGACGCCCAAGTCCAAGGGCCTATTTTGGGTCCAGATTAAGCTTAAGGTTCATCCCTAGGTCCCATTTGACATGGGTTTCAGGGGATTTTGCTTCGGGATTCATTTTAAAAATGCATGATTAATCTAAGGGACCTGGGTGCTAAACTTAGGAGGTAAAAGTCCTAGGGGGACATTTTACGACATAACATATTGTTATGGGATCTTGTTTCTATGTGGTTCTATGCAAGTATGACTTATATTTTATGTTTGTCAGGTAAAGGAGTCGACTTGATGCTCTTCCAACCTCAGTTCAAGGCATACATGATTAACAAAGGACTGATTGAGAGCAATAACAATATTCATATATTATGAAGACTAATTAGTCTTGTCTGTGTTATGCACGATATATACCCTTCTTACTTATAATCATGTTAATTTCAAGAAGCTCAATGTATTGAGGCATATTTTCTTGATCAAATCGTATTATATACTAGAATTGTACAATCACTCTAAAAAATGTGAACTCCACATTTAAAGCAATTGTTTTCTCCCCATACCTCCTATTCTACGCAGTTGCTCTATGCCCACCCTTGCAACCCTTGACAAAGACTCCAATTGCTCCACAACACTTGTTAATACTCGTGTTTGTAGTCGTTATAATTGCTATAAATTTGTCATACTTCTTTTCATAGCTATTATAGATCATGCATGTCATTATTAGTGAACCCTATATGATAATATAAGGGAAATTTATGTCATTGCTCACGCTATAAATTTTGAGTGTCAAGGAAGTGATAATACATTGCAAAAGGAAATAGGGAAAAAAGATTAAAAAAAGATAAAAAAGATTTGCTTAATTATGATTTAGTGAATTAATATCTTTATCAATCCATCTTTCTTTGGCATTGATTTTGAAGTGTATCTTGAATGAAAAATCTCTTGAAAAAGACTTGATTTTGAAATGTATGTGGAATGAAACATCTCTAAAACCAAAAGTCAATCAGTGGTAGATAAATATAAGAATAAGATTCCGAGAGTTAGGCCAATGGAAAACCTTGTAAGCCCACCAAAGACTAGGGTTTTCTTGCTGGCAAAAGTTTCGTCGAACAACCCCGGCGCAATAATAGGGTTGAACCGTTGCAAAGCTGTCGCCATCAAAGCATCCCCGTGGTAGAAGTAAATTAGGCAGCAAACATTCTTGACCAAGAAACCGGTATTTTTGACTGACACGTGGACCAATATGCACCTTCCACGAAAATGCGTGCAAGTGTACGGATGGCCTAAACAGACGCGGCGTGCACCCAAACGGAAAGGTGTTGGCGACAGCTGGCAAATCTAAGCCGTCGATTACGGAACCGATCGGACGGTCCGCAGCGTGTCTCGTTTGAATTCGCGGGGCCCACGCTACGACTGAGATTGGGCTTGCTGACGCAGCGAGATAAATATGGGCCGTCAATTTGAGCGGCCAATCGGACGGCTACGGTTGGCGTTTGCTGACGCGGCAATTGCGTATGCGTGACAGACAACTTTCCACGAGATATGACTTGCCAGAATGTCAAGCGGTCGTAATAATTTTTTTTCCGTTTAACGAACGGTGCGGATGTGTTCACGTATCGTTGGAGGGGATCGGAGCCGTACCGTGCGGTGCAAGGAAATTTTTAATGGATAGACGCGTGATGGCTTTGTTTGATTCATCGATGACGAAGAAATTTCAGTTCATCCGCTACGCGTTGTAATAAATTTATCTGGAAAATATGCTGAATATGGATCTACTTTGTGTTATTTAGGCCGTTTTTTCCCGTGTTTTTGGCTTTCAAATCGACATTCGAAGCTTTGGCCTTCGATTTTGACACGGCATTTGTAATCTGAGATATTCAGCAGCTGTTTTGAAAGACTTTTGAGATATTCCGAGTTTGTCTGGTAATATTGTGTAAAGATTTTAAGATTCTCAGTTGTTTTGAAGGCTTGGAATTGATTTGAAGATTTGGCTTCTGTTTGACCCGGCATTTTACGGTAAGTAGGTTTTTTTTTAATTTTTTTAAGCTTTAAGTTTTTTGGCTGTGTAGTTTGTACTGAAATGATTCATTGTCTCTCAGTCTTTATAGTATGCTTTTCTTTTTTCTTTAATCGTGAACTACTGAAACCCTGCTAGATGTTATCAAAGTATAATCATGTTGTAGTTATGATTTTTACTCGCAATCCGTCTTCCTTTGTTTTCCGAAACTTGTTTTCTAAAATTTGTTACGGCTTTTGCAAGAATTATTTTTCACAAATTTATGGACGGTGGACAGCCGAGATCAACAGTTATTTGAAAAAGAATTTCAGAGCTTTGGCAATTTATGATACTAAAAGAGAGTTTTGAGAAAACATTGCAAGGATAAATATTTAAGGGATTGATTTTTTGTGCCAAACTTTGTGGCATGACTAATTTTTCTCGGGGTTTGTAGATTTGATTGTGCATCTATTTTTGAATGGTTTTAATTTTTTTTTCTTTCTGTGCTATAAACATCTAGGGTTAAGAAACCCTAGACTGAAAAAGGTTGGCGAAATGCAATCACTTAGATGGTATTTACATCACCGTACTGAGTCAATGCAAGATTGAATTGAAGGTCAAGTCGGCAGTCGAAACTGAGCATGTTGTACCGGACAAAGCTACAAAGCAATGATCACCAAACCGACATGCTGCATGAGGTTAAGCATTTAGCCGAAGATCCAAAATCTTGCCTCCCAAATCACAAACTGAAAGAATGACAACAGGAAGATCTCGCACCTTATTGCCAACAGACAGATCTCACACCTCTTATAAGCGAAACAACAATTTGTTTTGTACGCTTGATGAAACAAAAGGCACTTCTCTCATAGAAATGCAGCATCATCCATCAATATCAGGAACAACCATCAAGTATCAACAACCATAATAAATCATCAACGTCATAAATATGATATGGGTTCTTGCCATTTGTTCACCTCTCAACATCAAGTAAACACAGCAGACATAACAAAATCCTCCCTCTGCTTATCGCTTTGCACTCCCATTGAAAACGGGATGTTGCATTACCACAGCAAAAATAAAGCCATTTTTAAATCATTGCTCAAGCAGAAATAAAATCAGAACCAACCTTGCAAAGTAGTCTCTCTTCGCTATCTTCCCAAGATAATTAGACCCTTAAACAAAAACAAAGATTAGATATACAAAGTAGTTTTTTATAAATTCATTTTTATGGAGATAAGCCTGGATCCATTTAGGAAAAGCAGGCTAATACCACTATGGTAGAGAATCATTCTTGGAATAAGTTTCAGAAACTTGTACAGAAGTCATAAAATAAAACAGAAAACTATTAAAAGGATGAAACTCTCAATCCACTACGACTTTCTCAGCTGATGCTGAGCCATCTCTACCATCTTCACCTAAATATGCTGTCTGTGCTGGAGCAACACATAAGGGGATTTTTCAGGCTATGACAATTGTGTCTATGCAGACTTGGAGGAGTTTCATTTCGCACTTCACCTTCTTGAGCTTACCCCTGGATTTGCCATGATTCATTTGTCTATTATTATCATGAACCATTATGGTTAATCTGGAAAGTGCTTCCAGAGATTGCAACCATTGAGGTAACCGAGTGATTGTGGGCCAGATGACAGGTCATAAATGTGCTGCATGCCAAGAGCCTGCTTGGAATAATACATTAAGCGGCTAACAATTTCATTCATGGAAAGATCAATCGAGGCATAACCTTGTTTTATAATGAGGATGACAATAAATCTTGAAGCTAACCAACTATCATGGTCACTGAAGCCTTCTTAGAGTGGAGGTATTTAAATCCCTATCGAGAGCTTGCTTCCTTCAGCCACCAGTAAATAGGCATGCTCTGCCACTAAAGCAAGGCATCACAGGCTTCTTGAAGCACTTAGAATATCTACTTTTCGGGAATTGGTTAGAGTTAGCCACTCCTTTACCTTTGTCTTTATTCAGGGGAGGAGAGGATTTGGATGCCATCATGATCCTAATCATAGTCCACATAAAGTGATGAAAGTTGAAACTAAAAACAAAAAGTAATAGTCTCAAATGCAAGCAACCTCTCTCCCAACCTTTGATCTTCCACACACAGGGCAAGCCAACCTGGAGGTCAGTGAACACAATCAAGAAAGATAGAATAAGGCTAGCCACAAATATCCATAGGAAAGGGGGACAGCAAGAGACTCAGTAAAATTGATTGTCACAATCATAACCCGAAAGAAAAGAGTTGAAAAGCCAAAAAAAATGCAGCAATGAGGGGGAGGAGAAATTCTCAAATCCTCACAATCACATCCCAGAGCTCCGAGCTGAAAACTTCCCACACCAGCAACATGGCCAAGCACATCAAGAAACAAAAGAAATGGAGCAGAAAATGGAAACCATCAAACACAATAACATCCAGCACACAATTGATAATATAGAACTAAAGAAACAAAAGAAATGGAGCAGAAAATGGAAACCCATCTCACTGGTCCACACAACTTCTTTTTCCAAACTCACACTTGTGGAAAACGACCTTACCCAGTAGAGCTGAAAAAAAGGGAAGCAAGGAAGCCAAAATCCACACAGCAGGGTGGCCTAGCAAATGACCAGCTAAGTCAGATTGAAAATGACAGAAATAAAAATGGAAATTACTATTCATTCTCCAGTAAATATATTTAAGCCTTAACATGATAGATTTGATATCACATCAATAACAGGATAGATTTGATATCACATCAAAGGGGGAGGCTTAAAAATAGATCCTATACGGCATCTCCAAAAATGATTAAACCAAGATATCTGTGAATTAATGCAAGCACATAAGAAGGTGAAGGAGTAAGGAAGGAGAAGGTTACAGGAGGGGGTGAGGCATCACTAATAAGGTTGCCCTGTAAACTTAGGAAAGGGAGCTAACCAAAGTTTATCCAGAACATCTGTAGTGGAAAACAAACATATCCTTATGTTTGCCACTAAGTCAACCACTCTATTGCTTTAATGCCTGATATGTGAGAAGGAGATGTGGTCAAATTTGTTGCATAACCACCTAGCCTTTCAAATGACAGTTTTGAGCTTCCAATCTTGCAGTTTACCTCCTTTAATAGCATTTTCTTTTATATGTGAGGAACCTTCAATCATAACGTTCTTGTATCATCTTAGAATTGCAATCTGCAGTCCCATCAGATAGTGATCATCTCATCTTGATTATTGGTCTGTCTGCCTACATCCATTAGATGGATCTAATCTGACTTACAATAAGTGTCTGTAAACACTCTCCCTCCTCCAGCAGGGACGACATTACCTTTATCAGCATTGTTAAAATTTAACTTACACCCTTAGGGGGAGGGAGTCAAAAGGCCCAAAGCTTTTTAGGTCTATCCAATCTGAACCCATTATTGAGGGCATTAGGGAGCTGGGGAGTGAAATGTTCTTTAAGGTAATCTCAGGCGTGAAAGTGCATGATGCAAAGTCTTTTTGGTTTCCTTAGTGTATGGAATGTAAAAAGTCTCTTTAAATTGTCCATTGTGGATTTATCTGCCTTTAGAGTGCTAAATAGTCTTTGTAGTAATACTGAAATTGGATGGCTGTGAATTTGGATTGTTTGAATATGGTAGTCATTTTGACTAAAAAGCACTGTAAGCTTCACTGTAGAAACTCTTCACACGTAGCATTTGACCAATGCTATTTTGCAAAGCATAGCAGCTTATTGGT
Organism: Cunninghamia lanceolata; assembly: GCA_027924645.1. Lineage (NCBI taxonomy): Eukaryota > Viridiplantae > Streptophyta > Pinopsida > Cupressales > Cupressaceae > Cunninghamia > Cunninghamia lanceolata. Next base: position 10,538,247 of record BSBN01000534.1, on the reverse strand, counting down.
TTCTTTGAAAGATTACATCTAAGTTACCAGATTGTTGCAATAACCTTCTGCAATTCCAAGTAGTTTCTTAATAGGAAGTAAAAGTTCTTTTTAATTTTGAAGAACATTTGCATGCTCAATAGACTCAAATATGTGAAGTTGAACCATTTACTGTCAAGCTGTGAATAAGTATGAAAAAGAGAAAACTATTGGAGCTTATGGCTTTTGCTTTTTACAGATTTCTGAGTGTTCAGGAAGATGATTTATCTCCCTTCTGATTTAAAAACTTGAAATTCTGGGCTGTATATTTTTAGCTTGAACTATTGCAGTAAATCTTTCTTGTAGGGGGGTTGAATCAGTATAATAACAATTTTAAATCTTTTTTAAAAACTGAATAATTAAAACTGAATAGTGCAAATAAACTATAAGCAAGATGAACACCAGGTTTATGTGGAAAGCCCTTTCGGGAAAAAACCACGGCAAAGTAATTTCTTTTATTAATAAGTAGGCACCAACCTACAGAAGACACCAATGTTCGAATACAAAAGTGAGCTTCACCTCACTGGAAGCACCAACTCCCCTGAGCACCAACTCAGTACAAGGCACCAACCTTTGATACAATAGGCACAATATCTTCTTGTGACTTTTCTTCAATGAAAGACGAAAAACACTGAACAGTCACATTCAAAACTGCAAGCTTTCCTTTTTTACTCAGCTGATATTCTTTTCATAGATTACTCATCATATTCTCATCCCAATCTGCTTCTATTTTCTCGTTATAAATCTGCAACTTAATCTGCTTCACTTTTTTAATTTTCAGTCATACTTCTTTTTCAACACTACAGATCTTAACATGCAAAAATCTGTCGTTTTTCTTTTTTCTTTTTTACACTACATAATATCTCGAAAAATCTTTTTAATAAGAAGCTGCTGCTGTTTCAACCTTGATCGCCGTCTTCTTCTAATCTTGAACTCATGACATAAATCATACTTAAATAAGACTTTGTCCTATTTTATGTAGTGCATTTAAAGCCATAAAGCATGGCGCTTTTTAACAAGGATGGAGCGTTTTAAAAACAGATGTAAATCTTCTAAAATAAGGCCCTTTCCAAAACAGATATAGTGCTTTAAAATAAGATATAAAGCATGCTATCTTTTTGCTTTCTATCTTTGGTTTCTTTTTGCTTTCCATCTTTGCTTTCTTTTTGCTTTTTGCATGCTATCTTTTCCACTTGCTGTCCTTTTCACTTGCTATCTTTTTCACAAAAAAACCTGTTTTAAATCAGATCTTGTGCTGTTTTAAGATATAAATCAGATTTACTTTCACATAGATTTGCTTTCACATAGAAACTGCACAAACATAGAGACTTAGTTTCCTTTGACATCAATGACAATATTCTAACACCTTGCATATATGTATTTTATGTTTTATCATTTTTGCATCTTACTTATAACCAATGAAGAAAAAAATGTGCATTTTTCTCTGACTTTGTCAATGCACTGAATGATTTCAGCTGTTGATTTGGTAAAATAACAGTAATCAGCTGTATACAATTGAAAAATGCAAGCTGGTCTTCCTTTTATGGCATCTGGTATTTAGGAATTTGAAGTCTAATCAGTATGCCATTCTGTTCTGTACAATAGGAGATACGTAGCCCATCTAAGCAGCTGTTTTGAGTTGTAGAGGCTAAGGCTCGTTGGACCATCTTTATTGGATCACAATCCTAGAGTTTATTTTTTCGATTATGCATAGCATTGAGAGATAATTTGATTTTTGTTTTCATATCATTTTTTAAGGGATTTCAAAAATCTTACATTCAAATTTCTCATTCAACTGGGAAACTTTCTGTAGAAGATTAATGTAAAATTAAATGGATTGCTTTTTTATAAATAAAATCATCATTTTTTATATATTTCTACAGCTATAGTTCTCCTTTGTTTCTTTCTTTGCAGTTTGGTTCTTTCTTTGCAGTTTGGTTCATCCTCTTCGCACTTTTTTTTTTTGCAGGAAGTACGTTGAGTAGCGATTCTTGTAGGAAATTCTAGCCTTTGTAAGCATATACATTTTCCAGAGACTAGCATCTTTATTTGCTTACATTTCAACTATTGCAACACAATCACAGGGAACGTGTTAAAGTTATGGTCTAATAGCTTCCACAGGAAGAAAATCCAAGGAAATATCATGAGTTATCTCAATTCTGTCTTTTCTACGAGGGAGACAAAACATGACAATGCTCCTGTCAGTGGTGGAGGCCTCAGGTGTGTTCTCTTTCAACTCTATCAAACAGATTATTCAAAGTTGCAAATGTATTGTTATGCATAATGATAATCTTCACTAGTTGAAGTTTTTTGCAGTAGTATTATATCACCATTTGTATTTGGGTGTCAAAGATGTGTATATTAAGTTTTTAAAGGGGTCTGAGAATTTTCTTTGGACTCCGTTCCAATAAACAATGATTTCAAAATCGAAGGTAAGAAGATATGAAGAGGTGACGATATGATATAGATTCCCGTAAAACATTCCATTTCAGAGTTTTATTAAGAACCTGTTTCTTCCAATATCTATCTTGCAAATTATTTGGAAGACCAGGAAATTTGATGCAAAATGTCTAGATTCTCTAGAATGCCAAACATTCATGTTTGAAAAAAAAAATCAAAGATAATAAACACTAGTAGTAGAAAAATCTCCACTATACAAAAGACTTGCTCATCTTTTCCACGAAACTTGTGTACGAAGGAAAAAAAAATGTCACAGGAAATTGGTAAAAATATTGTTTTTAATTGCTTATAGTGAACGAGTTCTAGTGATAAAGGGTTGGGAGATCCATAGGAACTATTAATGCATCTTGGGGTTTGCCTTGGGTAGACTAGACACAACTTGATACTTTTAGTGCCTATTCCATGTACTTGTTCTGGCACAGAAGTACCAGTGTAATGAACTAATCATGCCATTGTTGTTCTTTATCTGAAGCACAAATTATTTGAAATGGTTTTGTTCATCTCATAATGTTGCTGTCTAAAAATTAGATGACAAATCGATTTTGTGACTATAAAATTATAAATTCCCTCGCTAAAGTTAGAAAGAGCAATCGTGCACATTTTTGGACCACACATCTTAAGAGTTTTGGATGGGGATATTATGAGCGAGGAGGGTGAGTAGCTAATCATAGCTAGATTGTTTTACCAATTTTTGTTATTCGAGTTAGAAAATTTCTAATAGAAAAGTAAGAAATAATTCCACAAGAATGTTGTGGCTTACAAAAGGATATGATTGGTTATGAGGGCTAATGAGATGGACAGCCTTCCCTAGAATGATGAAATTCACAGTTTGGAATAAAGGAGCTGGATGCAAAAGGGAGAGATTTGATTTCCAAAAGGGCCCAAGAAGCCAATGAACGGGGGTCTTCACATAAGGGCCTTTCAAATGACTCAGGCAACTTTGATAGCTAGAATGCAGAAAACATGGATTCTGTAAATAATCTGCTCAAAAGAATCTTTTAATCATTTTTCCATCAGTAACAAGTTTGGAATTTAGAAGAAGACCAAGCAGTCTGCAGATATTTTCACCAAGCACAATTGCATATAAACAGTAAAATCACCAGCACAACAGTGGACCTAATGTAACCTTGTCAATTCTACTTCAAGCCTTTAATTGTGTATTGTAATAAGCATAATTTGGGATAGGAGCATCTAGTCTCCAATCGAAACAAGAATCAATTCAGTTCTGTGCTCCAGAACCCTAAGGGCCTAAACAAATTATGACACAGTGACACCTCATGTATTACAAAATCTCCAATGTAGCTAAGATGTTGAAATCTCCAAACTAAATGAATTTCAAAGAATTGATACTCGATGACGGAGTTTTCCAGAGCTACATCTTACAAAACCTATATTAAAAAAGATGGGTGGACATTTACTACTTTCTTTTTCTTTAGATTTTCTGTCGGGTGCCTTTCACTTTTAAAGACTTTGTACTTCCTTTCACTTTGATTTTCCTTTCCAGTTGCTTTATACTGAGAATGAGAACGGCTGGGAAAAATTGGAAAAAATTGTGGGCAACAGATATGCCAATTGAAAATCAGCTTGGCTTTATAATGCATACGTTTATGGCAGATGCAGAAGTTGAGAAATTTTGATGGCTGGAAAACAGATTTTCTCAAATTGCAGTGGCAAATGCAGAAGCTTCTGTAAAAAGTTACTCTCTTACAATTAATGAAATATTACTGCAAGAATTTTGTACATTATTTGCCTTCCTTACCTTTCTTCCAAGTCCCAACTATCACTGTCTGGTTCTTTCCTCTGTAAATTCATTGACGTGGGAGAACAGATTTTGTAATTAAAGATATATTGGAATTAAAAAATTAAGATTAGAATAAACTAAAAATATGGTCTATGTGCATGACGATTTTATGATATAAAGCAATCTAAGGATATGGTCCTTTTGGTAGGGGCTTCAGCTCCTATTTTATCCTTGGCAGGTGGCTCCATGAAAAGCTTGGAAATGTTAAACAAAATTAAACAGAATCTTTTCCATGAAATGTATAGCAGTGATGTTTTTAGCAGGAAAATTTCAGTGGATGCTCAAGGGGGGACAAAAAGTTAGCAGGACCTTGAGAATTTAAGGAGCTTTGTTGCCAAATGGCAACTGATATGCTGTGAGTGTTTTACTCAAGATGTTAACTTTTAAACCAAAATCCTTAAAAATTACGTATGAGAGAGTAAAAACTTGTTCTAACGGACCATTTGGCTGCAAATAAGTACAAATTTGGCTGCAAATTTGTACAAATTTCTTAGCAGCACCTGCTGAGAAATTTCAGCTGTGGTCACTCCAAGGGATCATCGCCTAATAAAGGGAACTCCACTTAAGTAGTTGGCAAAATATCTATAAAATGGGGAGAAAAAATAAAATGCAATTTACTGCAGTGGTTAGATTAATATTTTTAAATAAATTTGAGCTTCTATATTATGGCCTGATAATTTTCTCAATCACCAATATTCCCTTCATCCTCAAAATGGTGTTAATCCTATAGTTCGCTACAGCAAGGTCATTAATTATATTTATTTTTACACTCTTTTGCAAATTTGAGCTTTGGCTTAGGGTATGAATTCGTCTATTCCAGTTGCTGTATTGTGGCCTGATTGCATTGTAGTTTTTATTTACTTATTTCTCTAGTCTAGATTTTAAGTCAGGAGATGAGCACAGGAAGAAAGGAAGAAAAGAATAGCCATGGGCCAAGAAAGAATAGGTCACTGGCTTAGAAAATTTTTTGCCCTTTAAGCCACAAAGAGATAACCAGAAAACCCCAGGCTATAGGAATGTATGCTCCAAAAATGGTCAGCAGCCACTTCCTAAATAAAGTTGTTTAGGCCATATGCTGGAAAGGGAGAACCCACACCACAAGTTGCAGGAAGGTATGTTGTAACGTTCCAAGACTGCCTACAGGAAAAGTTATTTATGTCAGAAGACAGAAAATGAGAATACAAAAACATTAGGTTGAAGAAATGTATGTTACAACGTTCCAAGACTGCCTACAGGAAAAGTTATTCATGTTACAAGACAGAAAATAATAATCCAAAAACATTAGGTTGAAGGACGGAATGTTCCAGGAATGGTCAAAGGCCACTGGCTATTTTTTTTTTCAAACCACAACCAGAAAGGAAAAACCAACACACCTACACTACTAAAGATTTTACTCAGAGTAAGTTAGCTGCTTCAGTACTGGCTTTAAGGAAGGCTAGGTGCTTCACAACTGGCTAATGTTGGCTTTTATCAAATCATCTGACTAGCAAATCTCCTTATTATGGACTATATACTATTGTCAAAATGCAAGATTGTTTGCCATTCTTTAAGCAGGTGATTTTGAAGCATTATCTCTCTTGTTGGGGTTGACCTTTCTTCTTGTTAAAACTATTACTGAGCTTTATGAAAGGTACCTAAACAGAAGCACTGGATGCATTTGCAATAAAGAACAATGATAATGTAGAAACTATACTATTGTATTGAGATTGAATTTTTTTTTTTCTTAATTATAATTATGAGGATCTATTAAGGGGCCTCATCGTTATATACTTGAATGGATTACAAAGGTAAACAGAAATCAATAACCCGTGCATACCCAAGCATGGGTGACTGGCACACAAAAGAATATATACTGCATAAGGCTGCAGAAGACTACAAAATTTAAGAGAGCCATCAGCTCCATAAGGCCAAATACACCATGCGGGCACCGACTAAAGAGCCTACCACAACAAAGCAAAAGAAAGACACGTTTCACTACAACACTCAAAAACAGCTACTCAACTGTAACAACATACAGGGATTCCATTAACAATTAGAAACTCCCCAACGTGGTAAAACCCATGTATAATGACCCACTTATTTTTTTTTGTTTTTTTAACTTATGATTGCAACAGCAACAAACACATATAAACATTGAAATTCAACACAAAACCACAAATGAACATATGCTGGAACAAGATCTTTATTATCTTATGTCTACCAATGAGTCTCTATACAAAAAAGGCAGTGTAAATACTGAAAATATGTAAAATACAGCAATCTGATATAAATTCCAGCCTGTCAGAATGAGTGCTGGAAACCACCAAAATGCTCACCAAATTCTCTCCAGACCTCCGAATGACGCCAAATCAGTCACAAATGAACCTCCTAGCCTGGGCGCCCAAATCACAATGAAGAAACTCTGACAAAATAGCAGAAATTATTTATGCACAATCTTAAATGCAGCCACCAGCATGGCCGTACCATCTAGGGAGGGCGATTGCTCTAAAAAATTAAAGACTCCGTCAAATGCTCTGAAAATGTAGGCAAATGGTCGCCTAGGGATGAGAAACAAATGGGTCAGATACCCAGAATGATCTTGGTCTTCAAATTCTCTCCATGAGCAAAACTTCGTTTCAGCTTGTCAAAACCAGCAATGTCAAAATGATGCAAACACTCTGAAATCTCACTGAAATCCTCCAATATGCACTTGTGCAACCTTTGTGTGAAGCTGCTCCTGTATGATCAGCTAGGGATTATCTTTCAAATCCAAAACCGATGTTAACTATGAGGGTTTTCGTCCTCAAAGCCCTTGGATCGATGGACAAACCAGCAACATAATATTATCAGCAAACTTCAACATAATGAATGAAGAGCCTTCTTTTCTTTTTATATTTTTCCTGCTTAAATTAGAAATAAAACCTTTCATTCCCATCCTTTCTCCATCTTTCCTTTATTTTTATCTTTTTCCTCTTTATTTCCATCCTTTTCTTTATTTCTATCTTTTTTTTTCCTTTATTTCCATTTTCTCTGCGTTTTTCCCCTTACGCGTTCCTCCTCTTTTGCATAAATATTTCATTTTATTATTTATTAAATATTCACATGGCCCCCTTTTTAAAACAACTTTAAGTTGTTACTCCTAGGCATAGGGTACAACTTAACTTTATAACTTTATAATATTTAAATATGCCTAGGTTGCCTTTTTGTGAATATAATAATAAAATATTCATATTATAAAGTCTTGGTCCCCTTCTAGCTAAAACTGAGAAGGAAGAATTCCATGTTGAGACGTGCCATAACTCATGCTGCCAGAAATAACGCTTACTAAAAATAGTAAGCTTAGGAAAGTCCTTAGTTGCCAATGTAGAACATACCACCCTCAAGCTCTCTGAAAACCCAGAAGGAATCCAGCAATCGAACTGCCATACATTGACAAACCAATCCCTGAACTCAAAGGAGATTACCACATAGTTGGAAACCCTAATTTTTGCCTCTAATTAGCCTACGAGCCTCCAGAATAGGCTAATGGTTACTCCTGGATATCACTAGCGAGAAGGGGACATTACACCATGCCACTTGGAATGGAACGCTACCCTTCACTAGCTCTGGTAGCCACTCCATTGCCAGAAACTGGGACTACCTCTGCCATGACTGGAGACATGGAAGATGAATCTAGGCCTGCTAGCCAAATATCATCAAGTGACTTGGTCCACTGAGTCGCACTTGCTGAAGTCTCATTTGCATAGGCCGGAAAGGAGTGCCTGCTTGTCACTTCCAGAATCCCATTATGATGGGAAACGACTAGATGCTTAGTAACCAGCCTAATATCTTGAAACAGATCCATGAGAATACCTACATCCCTACTGAGTGTGTTAAAATCTGTTACAGTCAGCTCGTTTTTCACCTCCACTTTGTTATTAGATTTAGAACCAAGCAGCTGGGATCCATCACACAACAATTTACCCCTGCCATCGCGCAATATGTATTCGGCTCTCACTATGCCAGAATTCCCCCAGTTGCGAGACACCATCAAAGTTCATTTTGATACCTGCCTTCGGAACTGACCAATCTTTTTTCCTTTATAATTTCTTACGATCTCTTGACCCATTAATGGGTATTAAGGTTGAATTTGATGGTAAACGAAACCTAATGAATATGGGGAATTTTATTTACCATTTCATAGTGGGCAATGTAATGAGGATTTTTCTGGCATATCAACAATTACTAAAAATGAAGAGAATTTAATGTTTGCCATTCTCATCTTTCAACCATTTAGTTGTGTTTTCAGTGAACAGATAACCTCTTGGAACTATTAACATTAACTTAACATTCCAGTGAAGACTCTAGTCATAGCTTTTGCAAGTAATTGATAGATAATATAAATCGTGAAATGCTTTACTAGCATGATAATTTTCTTAAAGACCTTTAATGTAGAAGAAAACAAATTATGATAGATGGATGTTGACAAATGGTAATGTGCATAATGTTAAGATAATAAACATACTAACGGAGAACATGAAATTTCAATCCGTGGACTGCAAATATTACATGTTTCTTTTCCTACAAAAATGGCATTTCTATAAGATCATATATCAAGAATTCTGTCTAGAAACTAAAATACATTCTGTATCCGTGGGCAGTGAGAATCAGAAGTTCAGCTATGGATATGCAAGTTCTCCAGGGAAAAGATCTTCAATGGAAGATTTTTTTGAGACGCAGATTTGTGGAGTCGATGGTCAGATAATTGGCTTATTTGGAGTATTTGATGGTAAGTTTGAGTATTTTAGAATGTGCTGTTTTATTTAAAATGTTTACATATTCTGTTCATGTTGGTGTCTGCACATGATGGCACATTCTTTTTCTTGAAAGTTTTTTCAACTTCTTTTGGTTTGTCAATATTATTACATTTTATACATATACTCTTGTGTATTATGTAAAGCAATGTTTATGAGACATACTTGGATGTGACATTTTTCCATTTTAAGGTTTCCCAAAGATATCAGATCTTGAAAATTATGTAAAGCAACGTTTATTAGAAATATTTGGACGTGACATTTTTCCATTTTAAGGTTTTCCAAAAATATCAGCTCTTGAATATTATGTTAAGCAATGTTTATTAGAAATATTTGGACGTGACATTTTTCCATTTTAAGGTTTCCCAAAGATATCAGCTCTGGAATATTATGTTAAGCAATGTTCACTACAAAGGATGTGGCCTTTTTCCATTCGAAGATATTTTACGGGAATCAGCTCTTCATATTATGTTCATGAGACATATTTGTATATGAACTTTTTCCTTAACAAGGTTTCCCACAGAGTTGTTTAGGATGGCTGCTTCTAGGTGTGTGTAAGCTTGTGGCTAAATAGGCTGGAAATTTCTTGAGCTTTTAGGATGGCTGCTTCCCAGACTAGTTGATTTGTTCTTTTTGTATTACTACTACTTTATTGATATAATGATATATTTCAGGCCACGGAGGTGCACGAGCAGCAGAATATGTGAAACAGAAACTATTTCTTAATTTGAGAAATCATCCTAAATTTATCAGCGATACAAAGTTGGCAATAGGTAAAATCCCTGTTTACTTATAAAAACTTAAAAGCATGCTTGGAGCTGTTGAGGATCAATACTTCTGATCAATTTGATCGATTTTTGTCCCTGATTTGAATTTGTGCAGCTGATGCATTCAAGCAAACAGATTCGGATTTTCTGAAGGCAGAAAATAATCAGCACAGAGATGCTGGCTCAACTGCATCAACAGCTGTTCTTGTTGGAAATCGGTTGCTGGTAGCTAATGTTGGCGATTCTCGAGCTGTTCTTTGCAGGTCTGGAAAAGGTGAGTTCTATACCCATAGCTATTTCCATGTCTTATTGACTTTATCAGTACAAGGCTAAAGGCACGCCTTTAGTTTGGGTCCAGTTCGACTATGGTAGTTTCACAGAATAGTTTTTGTCTTTATGCTGCTGTAGGATGGTTTTACATAAGTGAAAAGAAGTTACTTGGAATATCCTTCTTCAGATAATTTCTGTGCATTCCAGGACTCTTATTTTTCCTTTATTCTAGAACTCTTTTTTTTTAAAATATATTTTTAGTTGATTTTTGGCTAGATGCAAATACATGCATAGAGAAGAAATAAATTAATAATCCATTTTACACATACAGCATAGGAATGTGTTTGATATCCTATCATGACACTGATGCAGCGACTTTAGTAGTGAATGGTTATGATGGAAGCAGTTGATTCCATCTCTAGCAGCTTTAATGTGATAATAAATTATTAAATGGAATACTATAACTTCTTTAAGACCGATGTAGGTCTCTTAGGTTAAAATTTTCTGCATTTTAGGGTTCAAATTTCAAATACATGTTTCCCTTGCTGATGTTTCTTTCCTTGTTTATGTTTTCCATAAATTCAAGTAGATTTTTCTCTTAAGTGACAACTTTCCAAAAGAAATAAACTTGGGAGATTACATATAGCATTTTTATGTAACAACTTAATATGCTGATGGTAATGGTCATGAATCGATGATTTACCTATAACGCCAATTAGCATATTTTAGATGGATGTATATTGGCATATTTAAGATGGATCCATGTTGGCATATTTTACATGGAATTTGATTATAAAAAATGGGATTTAGGTATTCCCCATTCTGTTGTATGTGTTGACAATGCAGTCTGATGTCCTTAACTATTCTCTCTGAGATATTACATCTCCTGATATATTCTTACAATTAATTGAAAAAAAATCTCTCCACATAAATGTTTTAGGTATGAAAGTGGATCCAAATCTGCAGGGGAATTGTTTCATAAATACCTGGATCGCTGGTTTCATGGAAACCGCTTAGGAACCGTGTTTCCAGGTGATTTTTAGAATGGTTAAGCACTTCCTGCATGAATCTGGGGGGCTACATCCCTGAACTCAAAAAGAAAAAATTACTTATACTAACCTACTTCTAAGCCTTAATAGACAATCATAAAAAAAAGAAAAATTACAAGCCCAGTTGTCTCTATGTGAACATGAAACCCAGAAACTACTGCTTGCATAAATGACAAATAACTGCTGCAATCCCTCGTTCATTTTCTCATGGCCGCACAATAACTGAGAGTGCCTAGAAGAGAGTACTGTGAACAGTGAGCTTGGCTGCACGGTAACTGAGAGTGCCTAGAAGAAAGTACTGCGAACAGTGAGAGACAAGGACAACATTCTCTCTGCTCTCATTCATTGCTCTCAAAGATTTCAGAATCTCTAACAGCTATACGTGGATTTGTAGATTTATTTTGCATTTAGGGAGACCATGTTTGTTCGAGTCCTGACTATCTAGATTGTGTTCTGTATTTTTAAGTCATAATTTATTAATTTTGAAAGCCTTTGGTGTTCAGTAGACTACTGCTACTAGGTGTATTCTAATTTCCTCTTGTTTGCATGCGCTCTTCATTATGTGTGAAAGGGGATAATGCAAAATCTGTATCCCCTATAGGTGTTTTGGTATTTTTGAGGTACTCATATGCTTCTTAGCATGAACTTAACTTTCATTATTTCTTGGCACTAGCTGTCCCTCTTTCGAGAGACCATAAACCCAATCAAACTGATGAGCGGCAGCGGATAGAGGAAGCTGGAGGATTCGTCATGTGGGCTGGTAAATTACGGAAACACATCCACAAAGATTGAATGTTCTGTAGGAAACCACTATGTTTAGTTTTTTGGATCAGGGATGATTTGTTATAACTCATCATTTATGTATGAATGTTTAGTAAAAGACTTTACATAAACACAGGCACATGGCGTGTTGGCGGTGTACTTGCTGTCTCACGGGCATTTGGTGATAGGCTTTTGAAGCAGTATGTTGTAGCTGAACCAGAAATTCAGGTATAAACAGATTTGATTTTGACCCAAAAAAACGTGTCTACTTTTTTGTGATTTATTTATCTGCTTGCCTGTGATATGATTGGTGAAAGAAGCATATTAAAACTATTAGGCTTTTGATTGGAGTAGTAACTTCTGGTATAAACAGATTTAATAGTGAGAAAAATATTTCCTTTTGGAATTGTTTTGTGCATTTCCCATTTAATAGATAACTGTTAAGAAGTGTCTTAAAGTTTAGGCATTTGGTATGAACGTTTAAATTATTAGCTCTATCATAATGTGTTTGATTATTCATATTTTCAGTATATGCCCCACATATTTTGATTAATGGCTCAGGTTAAGGTGCTCTTTTATGCAAATTTTATTAGCTTTTAGGATATGTTGAAATTAGAAATACTTTATGAATATGATCATGTAGTAAAGTCTTTAATATAACAAATCGTTATCAGACTACGGGCAGAATTTACATCCAGTCACGGCCTTTAATCTGTCCTATCTTCTTTGGTGATAGGTCTTCTCTTTTATGATTATTTTAATGTTTGCAATACATCGCATTATCACCTTGACATGTTTAGGATTTATGAGTCTTATGTTTGCCTTTGTTAGCTAAACTCTATTTTGTCATACATTAGTTTTGGCCTGTTGCCCCTTTTCGCTTCCTCATATTATTCTGACTTGTGGGAATCAAAAGTTTCTTTCTTACATTGTACAATTTATTTCCTTTTCTTCAGAGGTGGACATTGAGTCTATTGAATATTCTTATTCTGGCTTTGGTCCATGCAAACGGACTTCTTGAAGATGCCCCTATATAGCAATGAACAAGAAAAATTATAGAACTAATTTTACATTGACCATGAAAATCTTTAGGGCAAGGTTACCTCGTGAAAATGTTTATATCATAGAAGCAAATATCGTTCTCGGGAATTTCTCGGCATCTCAAAAGATAAAGATATTTTCAATTTCTCAGGATATTATCGGGAAAAAATTGGAAACCCAAAAAATGCAGTAATTTTTTTTTTAAAAAGAGAGAAATAACTGGTTTTTTTTACATTTAAAGCCATACTAATTGCATAGAAAGTGACAGTGTCAAAATAAACAAGAGTGTACACAATGAATTTTAAAACATGGATTTTTCTCATTAATTTTGAGATCGTTGATTACAAATAATGTAATATAAATCTCTTGAACAATGTTAATAAATGACTGCCAGAATGATAATGAACCCTTAATGTAATAGAACACAACTAATGTAAATACAACCTGTTAACCCTACCGTTCTCCTTAACTATCAAGCCCAAGAGACCAATCTATATACAAAATGGTAACTACAGTTCACAACAAAAGTCTCCCTAACCTCTTCAAATATATTTTAAATTTACAGCAGTGGCAAGCGTTTCAGGACAGCAATGTCCTTTATTAAGAACGTTTCATTCTAATCATTTTCATTAGTAATATTTCCTATAGTGTTGATAGCAATATTGATGCCCAAAACAGTACTAATAAGGATTCTACTAAACATCAGACTGATCAAGAATGTATAGCTCACAATAATGACAGAATGCTATTGATCGGTGATCATAAGAAGATTACTAATCACAAATGGATAGTTATGTCAAAAGACAATGGTGACGACAACAATCTCAACTGGTACAACATCATTAACAACTGATATGTAACAATGAAAATTGCCACACAATTGCCTCAATAATACAACTATTTTACAAATGAAATAACAACAACAATATCCATTGATAAGTACAAATGACAGCAAGTCCATGACAGCACTAACCTTTATGATGCAATAATAATGACAAGTCAAAGGACGGCATAATCATTTGACAGTTTTGTCTAGTAATGACCATGCTCACGAATCATAAATAATGACAGCAGTGTTTTCTGTTCTCAAAGGCAATAGTGATGATTACTAATCACAATAACAATAGTCATGTTCCCTATTCACAAGGCTTTCAGACCCAATTATACCAAGTGTCTTCACAACTATAGATAACTACGTTCATTTTTGAACTAATCACAATAACAATAGTCATGTTCCCTATTCACAAGGCTTTCAAATCCAATTATACCAAGTGTCTTCACAACTATAGATAACTACGTTCATTTTTGAAATAACAAAAACAATAATTGTTGCTGCCCCTTTCCAAAAGATAATGGCACCTGGAAATCTTAACATCTACTTACACCATTCAAGGTTTATAACCCATTTATAAAAGCTTCAGAGAAAAATGGCACCTGGAAATCTTAACAGCTACTTACACCATTCAAGGCTTATAACCCATTTATAAAAGTCTCAGAGAAAAATGATCAAAAAATTGTAGGTTTGATGCTTATATAGAAAAAAAAAACTAATTTATTGTGATATTATTGGTGATATATGACCAATAATTTTGCAATATATTGGTGAAAATTTTGGTCAAAGTCATAGTCAAAGATATATCGGGATATTTTAAAGATATCTGCTTCTATGGTTTATATCTAATCGGAATAATCTAAAACTCAAATTAATGAGATCAGAATATATGAGGCAGTTATATTTTAGCTATTACAACCTGTATAATGGAATACATTTTGGTGTATGTAGGTATTAGCATTATGTCCATGAACAATTTTGCTTGTAAGTCTATTTTTTATTAGTTTCAAGTTAAGTTGCCTGTTTGGGTACAGAGTGGGGCATGGGTTCGTTGGTACTACAGATCTTTTTTCTTGGGTTTGGTAAGACTGGGCTCAACTGTACAATATATACACAAAATATAAACAATATATATATTTTTATTATAAAACTCTGGTTCAGGTACCAGGGACCCGTTCAAAAAAGGGCACAACCCAGAAGTCTTTCATAAAACCATAATTCATTAACCCCCTCTAACTATGCATCTACAGACATAACAACCAAGCCATTGAGAACACACCCCCCTTAACAGTATCACATAAAGAGTAGGGCAAATTACATCGATCCTCTCTCAATAGTCATTATCAAGACAAAACTACTTATCTCCTTCACCAAACAGCTCTACATCTCCTTATGTCCTTCACCAAACAACTCTACATTACCCCTGCGCTCGCCTTCCAGACCATCACCAACTCCAGCGGAAGCCATGAGATTGCAAAGACAACAAGAGTAGGAGGAAGAAGAAATGACACCGAAGCCAAAGGAGTGCATACCAATTAATGAAATAACTCTGCCAATCTGCCACACACCATCTCTATCAATGATGACCAGCCTGTCAAACATCCCCTCCGCCAGCTTTCTCACGCTTCTCGATCTTGGGAATCCTCAATAAAAGAAACTGCCTGATTAACTAGCCCATTATCAGGCGTAAAATAAACTATATATATATATATATATATATATATATATATATAAGCTTTGGAGTAATATGTTATACTCAAAGACATAAGATTTTCATTTTTCTCCTTTTGCTCTTTACATGGTGATGGTGGATCACAGAGTGTTGATGCTAAAAATTTATCAGAAGCACAAACAAACAACATATCATACTGTCCGAGAAAATCATAAGCATTGGATTGAGATGGCACGAATTGCTACTATTGGACAATGGAGAGATCACGGCCATCAGATTAGAACAAGAGGGAGCTCTATATATATATATATCAGCTTTGGAGTAATATGTTATACTCAAAGACATAAGATTTTCATTTTTCTCCTGTAGCTCTTTACATGGTGATGATGGATCACAGAGTGTTGATGCTAAAAATTTACACAGTTTCAATCAGAAGCACAAACAAACAACATATCATACTGTCTGAGAAAATCATAAGCATTGGATTGAGATAGCACGAATTGCTACTATTGGACAATGGAGAGATCACGGCCATCAGATTAGAACAAGAGGGAGCTCTATAAGGGTTTGACAGATCACAAAAAAAAAATTGTAGGGAAAGTTTTCAGCTGGGTCTTTGCTTGTGTCATTTGCTGTGAATATCAGGTTTTCTGTTCATTGTCAATTGTTGCAGTCATGGCAGAGAAATGATCTGGAATGGTAAAGTGGTTTAATAAGCAGAAAGGCTATGGTTTCATTACACCTGATGGCGGCAATGACGCCCAAAACAGTAGAACCCAGTGACTTAGGTTTCAACTTTTAAGTCATGTATTGAGGTGGACTTGATATGACGCAATCTATTTTTATGTTTTTTGTTGGTTTAATTAGGAATAGTATGGAAATCAAGTCAGAATTTATGGACGGTGTTACATTTTCTCTCTTGGTATATTTGGAAGAAGACTTGCTTATAATTCATGCAACAGTTTTATTAATACACTCGTATACTTTATTCTGACCGATGCCTATTGCTCCAGTTTTCAGACCTGCAAACTGCTCTCTTTTAGCCAAGGCATATACGAGATATGAAGTCATGTCGAATGTCTTAGACTCAATGAGTCCAAAGTTGGAAAACGCAGTGCGGACTCACTGAGACTTGGTGCGACTCGCGAGTCCACCTGCCAACTGTGGCAAACCAGCAAGATTTGGACATCGAGTCTGGTCTGCGGAAATGGCAAGGTTCACTGCATGAAAAAAATAAAACAGATGCGCCCAGTTTAACATTTTATTCATTTTTTATGCTGTTTTCCTCTTCCAGAGGTGCAGACCACTCTACATGCCATATCAAAGGAATTTATAGTCGCGGGCAGTTTATACACCAGAAAAAATGGATACAGAACTGACAAATCGCATTTACCCCAAATGAATGGCAGTTTATCCATGATCATCTTTCCTAAATGTCACACTCCTTTTTACCTTTTTTTAATAAAAATTAATGTAAAAGTTAAAACTAGCTTTTATGTTTTAATTTTTAAATAAAAAATATTTATTAATATTTATAATCTTATTAATTATTATTTTTTATTACAAAAGATAAGGTTTTATTAAATTTTTAATTACATAAATATGTTACAGATGTTACCTGCAGATCTCAAAATCCTGATGCCATGTAATATTTGATGCCATGTAATATTTGAATTATAATAATTTTACTATGTTACACCAAGTTTCTGGGATGATGGATTTATTTGGGAGGTCATCATTCTTTTAGGGGACAACAAGGGAGGGATTAGAAAAAATTAAAAATATAAGAAAATTTAAAATATTAATGTGATAAAATTGATAAGGCATTCATCATATATCTAGAGATTTCACAAGAGTCCACAAACAAATTGACAAAATTTAATACTTAAATTGTCAAAGTGCATATATATTATATAAAAATTACAACAAAATGCCTAAAGGCTGCAAGTTTCAACTACAAAATGACAAAAATAAAGAAATTATGCTGCTACCCCTAATTAGCATTTGCTAATACTATGTCAAAATTAGACTTTGAGTCCAAGTCACTGCCTCTATGAGGGATTGCCTCATCAAATGGAGAACCCCAACGAATCCCTCGTGTGCCTCCTCGTCATCAACCTGTCATAGTGCACAATGTATGGCCACTGACTTCTTTGATCGTTGAAAGGTAAGCCTATTCCTCTTGATTGACTAGATGAAGTTATAAGTAGGTTTGAGGGGCCGTGCCCCTCTTAGGGGTCTGGGGTGTTGCCCCTAGTGGGGTTGAGTGGCAACGCTCCTTGCAAGGGTCTAGGGATAGCACCCCTTGTGGGGTCCGAGGGCAGTGCCCTTAGCATGCTCCTTGTCGCGATACAAGGTAGGATTGAGGGGCAGAGTCCTTGCCACCAAGTCTATCTAAATTAAAGCTTTTGAGACCGACCACGGGGCCTTCAAGGTGTATGCTATTTTTCATAATTTATTGCTTTTAAGTTAACGATGTAGTTTTGATGCTCTCTTGCTTTCTTCTCATTGTCATTCTCTTCTCTTCTCGTCTCTTCTCACAATTGTTCTCCTTCTTTGTCGTCTTCTTCACAATATGAAAAACAGCAAAATGAGTTCACAATATAAAAAACAGCAAAAATGAGTTTGTTTTTTGTTGTTATTAATTAGTGTGATTTTTTTAGGTTTAGGATTGGTGTAAAAGGGTGTGAGGGTTCTTGTGAGCCCCCCTATCCCTCTTTTTCAGTTTTATGTATTTTTTTCCCTTAAATTTACATTTTATGTTGATTGGGCTATAGGGATAGTCTGGACGTCCCGTGGCTGTCCTAGGGATGGCTAGCCACCCTTTACTATGCTTGGAAAGGTGGAAATATTTCCAATTTTTTTTAACAATCGGGGATGGTGGGGGGAACATTTCTGACTTGTCTCCAAAATTTACCCTATAGGAAATGGGCTTAAAAACTCCAAAATTTACCCTATAGGAAATGGGCTTAAAAACGTAGGGGACACATCCTTGAGGTATGTAGCAATTTTTAATTTTATGATCAGAAAAAACTTGTGTATTCTCCAAGTGCATTAATTTCTGTTTTTTTGAGTGGTTATGTTTTATTTTTCCCGAAGTTTTGCTGAGTTTGGAGTCCTAGTCAAAATTTTGGGCTGCCCAAGTCTGAGTGTACCGATTCTTCTTCAAGTCCATTTGTTACAGTGACACATCAGTTTTACAGATACAATCTATTTCAGTCCATAGGTGCCCCTTTTACTTCTTTTTGGTCTTTTTTTTTTCATTGATTTGAAAGTTTATGCACATCTTAATTTATAATAAAATGATCAAATTTAATGGAAAATGGTTGTTGGGGGCACTTACATACCCAAATAGATTGCACCTGAAAACTCAGAGTTCTACTCAAACAAATGGACCCAAGAGAACACTTGGTTTGCATAAATGATAAAAATGTACATGGTGTCCAAGTATACTACAAGTTTACATTTGTTCCTAGGGATTGTGATGTAACGGTAATGGGGTCACCCTTGTGAGAATGTAGCCTAGGCTTAAACTGTTACAAAGTTACATGATGCAAAAACTGAATAATATATTGCAGAATGAGATATTTACAATGAGGAGCGAATGCTCTATTTAAAGAGGTTACATTCTAAGAATAGACTGACAGCTTGTAAAAAGCTACAGCTAACAAAGCATAACGAAAGAGGGAAACAAAACCTATCTAATAGGAAACACAGATTGACCATTATAGAAACTAACTAATTTATTTTAATACCCCCCCTTAATGGTCAATTTCCTAACTATACCAAGATGCCCTCCTAAATGACAAGATTTGCAGGTCGCTTGACCATGAACAAAAACAGATAAAGGGCACAGAACCCAAAATAGAAAACCCGAGCACGGATTTTAGGGCACAAATCCAAGGAATCCGAAGAAGCAGAATAACCGCCTGCTAAACACAAATCGCTTGATCCAGCTGGTGACAAGAAGGGACTAAGCGCTGTAAGCGTAGAACAAGGAAGCCTTCAAAGCTGCGAACCACGGCGAAAAGACATAAAATTCTCCAGAAACAGCGACAAGGCAAAATCATTTGCCAAACCAGGAAGCCGCTGAAAACAGAAAACAGAACCCCATTCACAGGGCTACGGATTAGGTACCAAACTTTGATAAGTTCTCGATGATAAAAAATTTGTTGCCGTTGAACTTCTAACTGCTTTTGAACCAAGATGCCATGTTTCACGTTTTCCGAGTCACGAAAAGACGGATTACAAATTGATGGCATGAATACTGAAGCAGATAGACGGCACAGATGCTGAACAAAACCCTTGCACGGGTTACGAAGCACAGATTTCGAAAACACGAAATAAATCTGAAACACAGATAGCGGGGCACAGATCTCGAGATAAATCTGAACACAAATTTCAAAACCCAGATCTCAAAAGTACGGGAAGCAGAGACTTACAAAAAATGAACACGGATTTCGAGAAAAAAAATGGAAAGTATTGCTGCATGTCCATTGGCACGAATTTCAAAACTCGAATCCTAAGTTTTGCAGAGGAAGGAATACCCAGAAAATGACAACCAATGTCATTAAAAAAAACACCCGCCTAGACAAAATGAGGCCTTCGAACCACGGGCTGCCCGTTATAAAAGGAAAGCAAAGATGCGTGATATAACAGTTGGGCGCTTGAATAGAGAGGGGCCCATAAAAGATTCCTGCCGAGAAAAACAAAAAAGAAACCAAGTGCCAAATATACTACCGCGACCACCAACTGGGAACAAAGCGGCCAATGCAGATAACAAAACCACTAATTAAACACGCATCCACAGATGCTACAGTCTGGAAACGTTGAAAGAGTTTTCAGATCCCTAGCTCACAGAAACTCGATGAGGAAAGTCCCATTGCCTAAAAACGGAACGTTGACTGAAGGAATCGTGAGAAACCGCAAGCATAAGGAAACCCGCGATCTCCGGAAAAAACACGACCCTAAAACTTCCATCGGACGCGACCAAGAAAGAAAACAACTTCTTCATGAGTTTAGACAAAGGAAGTGACAAAACAACACATGAAAAGCTCCGAATCAGATGACGGCAAGTGCATACGCAAGTAACCCACGCCCAAATACAGAACAACATTCAGGAGAAAAAATCCTCCAGCGAAAAGCAGCAGAAAAAATGCAACCTTCAGACAGAAAATGCAATCCGCCAAAAAGAATCGCGACCTAGAAGCAACCCAGAAGACACGCCTTGCATTGATTGAAACGTCACTTAAAGGAAACAATCCCACAAAAAAGGCAATTATCAGAAAAAAGGACGCCGATTGAAATCTTTTAAACACACGACTTCTCACAGAGTCACGATTTCAGATAGCAACAAAACTCGGCCCTTTGCAATACGCCATCAGAAACCACGAAAAAAAACACGAGCTTCTAACAGAAACTGTCACCCCCCAAAAAAATGTTCGATGCAAACTTTAAAACGCAAAACCCTTTCTAGGAGTATAAGCCACCGAAAGTCTTACAAATAAAAAATGCGACCAGAACAGATGTAATCATAGACTCATGGAGAGAACTCACCAGATCCTTACGGGATACGAAAAGGCCAGGAAAAATTTTCCCGCTCTGATACCATGTTACAAAGTTACATGATGCAAAAACTCAATAATATATTGCAGAATGAGATATTTACAATGAGGAGCGAATGCTCTATTTAAAGAGGTTACATTCTAAGAATAGACTGACAGCTTGTAAAAAGATACAGCTAACAAAGCATAACGAAAGAGGGAAACAAAACCTATCTAATAGGAAAGACAGATTGACCATTATAGAAACTAACTAATTTATTTTAATGGGGTCACCCTTGTGAGAATGTAGCCTAGGCTTAAACCCCATATCGTAATAGGGCATACAATAACCCCAGCCAAGATTTAATAAACTTGTGGTATAACAAATATCATTCGAACCAGATGTGTGTTCAGTAGGTACCTTTGAACTGAAGTTTGAAAATTCACGACTCAGCAAAATTTGGCAGACCCAATTTTGACTTGGAGTCTGCGACTTGCCAAAAATTTGGCATATGCAGTTTCTTTTGCAGACTCGCCAAGTACCTGGTGTGGTTATCAATGCAAAAGCAGCAAAATTCATCGGAACTCGTCCATGAGTAAATCGGTGAGTTTCTTGGCTGTGAAAAAATCTCAGTAGTACGCACAAGTCGCGTGAGTACTGGGTGAGTTTTAAAACTATGCTTTGAATTTGAAACTTACCCCAAGTTTAAAGCTTAATAACTTGACTGAAACTTACTCCAGAAGGAATTAGTCCAAGCTTCTCATCCTGCACTGAAAGGAGGTACAGACATACTGCCCTGAAAGGAGGTACAGAACCTCAGTCCAAGCTTCTCATACTGCACTGAAAGGAGATACAGAACCTCACCCAAGATTTTACAGATAGAAAATGCGACAAAGTTAAACGTTTGGATATCAATAAAGCTCACTCTTTTTGACACGGCTTCAGAATGTAATTTTAAAGGACATTTGCAGTTTGCTTAGTCATACACAAGACTTCAAATAGTAAGTTTTGATTTTACCCTCTTAGCCCTTGTGAATAATGCACAAGAGATCAGCCTCATAATAATGCAAAGAATAAAGTTAATGACCCTTGATAACCCAAAGACAAGATTATTATATTATGAAGTTTAATTTTGTCTACCACAATCGAAGATCTTAATTCTACGACTCCTTTGTCTTCCATGCATTTAACTATCTATTACATTCTTGCTCCATCTTCCTTCTGAGGCCTTGTATAGAATGCTATGACAGCTCTGACTGGATATTGTATTTGCAGGAAGAGGTCGTTACTGATGGTGTTGAATTTCTGATTCTTGCAAGCGATGGCTTGTGGGATGTTGTATCTAATCAGGTTTGTGTGATTTTAGGTTTGTTTAGTCCAAAGGAATGGAATTGTCATGTTCCCGCTATGACTAATATGATGTGTCTCTATTTTGCTTGTTGCCGCCTTTCACAGGATGCAGTTGCTATGATTCAATTTATTGAGGATCCAGAGTATGCTGCAAAAAGACTCACAGAAGAAGCATATCGGAAAGGAAGTGCAGATAATATTACTTGTGTTGTCGTACGCTTTCATCACAAATAGTGCGAGTCATTCTACCTATCATTCTTGTGTGATTGAGCATTTGCTATGAATCCAGATTGCTATTCTTTTCCATTGTATTTATCAGTGCTGTTAGCTCTGCATGTAACAATTGAAACAGCTTTGTCCATTCCAAAAGTGGACATCTTTGTAAATGATTTGATTAATCTTGATGGTAAGGTAGGCAATCTACCAAGCATTTTTAATGAATTAGTTTAGTCAATTTTTTTAAGATTTAACCCGTGATTTAATTTCTCAATGGTTGAGAAAATTACTTGTCAGTGTACAAATATCTAAAGCATTTTGCACTCTTGTAAACATCACTTTTATTTGTTACGCCTTCATTCAAATAGGCAACAATACTAGATTGCTCCACCACTTATTTGGGAAAGTATTGGCTGTATAAAGAACTAGAGTTTTGGCCGCTGAGCTCTGGGAATATGTAAAGAAGAAATGTCCTGCCTTATATATGCAAGTTGTTGAAGCCCACCAACATAAGGCATTTTGAAGAAAGACATTAACATGCTATTTAAATCTAAGGTTTAACATAATGTAAATATATTAAAGAATCATTCCTGGGATGCAAGACAGCAAACAAAGTTTAAGTCAACTTTATTAGCCAAATTCATTGTTAAAATATTGGATATAACCTATGTTTTTGGTTGTAAACTTTTTTTTCCTCTTGGCTGTTGGGAGGTTCTGAAACCCTGGGATGGTGCTACTTTGGGAAGCCTCGGCCTGCGTGCAGTCTTGGCACTTTGCAGCTATATGCTATTAGTGGTAAACTTACCGATTTATCACTGGGCTATAGCCTGAGAAACAGCTGCTAGACATGCATAATGTCCTAATCGTTTCAAGTATGTAGGCCTCTGGTCTACTTACATTACAATGCTGCCTAGGGTTATATGACTGGGTTGCATTGATAGGGTCGAATGCCTTTCAATGAACATTCTTATTTGCTTGCGTTGGGCAGCCCGTCAGGGATAATCATCTTCGGAGCCATTCTGTACCACTTTATGCTGGTAATGTAATGAGGCCTTGATAATTATTTGCCTTCGTTGTGACCAACATTTTTACTGTTAGTTCATTTTTTGTTTACAAAGAAAATGTCCAAGCATTCCATGGATTTTACTGAGCTATTAGAATGTTTGAGATGTAAAATGAACTATTATGCATTCAATGGGTTTACTGAGTTATTAAAATGTTTAAGACGCAAAATGAACTCGTTGGAAGATTTGAAGGATTCTTTCTTATAGTTGGAGCAATCTTGGTATATATATAGTCAACGCAGATAAAATATTACAAGTTCTTGCCGAAAGGTGTATGGTTGTCTGGCTTCGGCTGAGTTGTAGGTGTTTGAGTTCAAATTCACCCAACTTTTATTGAAATATTAAAAAAAGGTTATAAAGTTTTCACTTCCGGTAAAACCTCCTCGGTATAAAAATGTTGGAATTACCTGAAAAAAACGTTTAAGAAATGAGCTTCACAAGCGATAATGCCTATGTTGTGTTCTAATGGGCGACTGTTTTGGTTTTTGTACGCATAATATACTGTTATTTTTTAAAAACGGTTACATCTAATTCTGTTTTTTTCAAATCGAAAACGGTTACGACCTAAAAGAAAATTGTATTGAGAAGGTCAAACAATACAATTATTGTCTCTTACTGTGTCATATATTATAATTTGAACTTACCGATCTTTGTTGGTAGCACTTTACTTAAAAATTGATATTTCATTGGTGTATCTTTATGTATATAATTTATTCACGTTTAATATTGGTTTTTAGTATTTTGTACAATAAATATACCAACATTTAGTTGATGCTTTGTTTTGTATATTAATTAATTCACATTCTATGTTTTATTTTATAGTTAACTTGGTTCTAGCCTACTGCACTTTTTGTATTATGTTTTTATTATTTACCATACACTTAATTCAATTGCCAATTTTATCTTCTTAATACATTCATATAATCAATTGTTAATTTTATTTTCTTAATATATTCATATAATTAATAAATAGTTAAATAATGCTTCATAAATAAAGAATTAAATAAATGAATTCAAATAAAAAGCAATAATAAAAATTTATAGACGAAAGCATGGCTGCACACACAACTATATCATAGAAGAAACCAGCAGCATGAAAAATACTTCATAGACATATCCAGGCTGATTCTGCACTCCTTTCAAGCGCCAGGCTCCAACTTTTCAAATTTATTTGAGACTAGATCAAAACACAAGGAGGAAGCTAGATGCTTTTATACCCTATCGAAAGTCTTCAAAAGTATCCATGACACAACACCGTCCTAAACAAAATATTTTTATTAGAAGTATAGGTTGCTGGCTTCCAATGGACATGATGGTTGCTGTACTAAGACACTACCACTATGGAAGAAATAAACTATAACTGTACGTACATGACAATGTTAAAAGAAGATTACTCTGCGTGCGATGGCGTCCAACTGACATAGAGCTTCGGGATAGACACAAATGCTGGCCCAGCTTCCAGATTCCTTTTCTGGTCTTGAATTATTTCAGAAAAAAAACATAACATACAATATCACAACAAAACTAAATCATTCTAATTCCTTCTCTTCTACGTTTACTTTATACAATTAACTTTACTCTCCTTTCATATATATTTTGAAGTTTAAAACCTAAGCATATTTATATGCGTATCGTGTTTTGATTTAGATTATAAACTTAAGAATCCTTCTCAATTAAAAATAGATTAGTTTCTTTATTGATATATTTTTAATCTTTACAATAGATAGAAAATTGTTAAATGCCTCTTATTATTATGTAGCGTGTCTATACTTATTCAATGCATAGGACATAGGAATTACAAAAAGAAATAAGTTTAACACAAACATTAAAGTAATCTAATTCAATATTTTCAAATAGTAGTAAAGTTAGAAGGAATACAAGTCAAAGAGTGGGAGATGTAACAATTATCCCTACTCCCAACACAAGGATATAAACATAGAGAAAGAGAACAAGGAAGTTAAAAAATGTGTGGAGGCAGGTACATAGTTCAAATAATAGGCAAGCTAGAGATTGTAAGTATGAAAAAGATGCACAGGCCTACATGACGACCCGAAGATGAGCTATAGCCCTAATCATGTACATGTAAACATGAATATATATACACCTCTTAGCAATGTTCCTTTTGGTGATGTGTTTTGATTCATTTTTCATTTTGTTTGTGCTTTCTTAACCTCTAAATTAACCTTCTGTAGTCTTGCACACCTTTTAGCTTGTCTTCCAACTAGAGTTTGACAAGTAACTTTTGTCGCTCTCTAGCCTTGATAACCACACCACAAGAGGGAACAATCACGTCCCCTAGAGGTATTTGCATCATTTTGACTCCTTATAATCATTTAATTAACCTCCCAAGTCCATCATTGGGTAAAATTTCAAACTTGTCACACTTTCAACCAAGTAGTTTCTCTAGAAACAGTTTCGCCCTAAACCATTTCGGGAGAAAAGGTTCCACCTGAAATCACATGGCACTTATGTGGCATTGCTTGGCGTAAAGAGTTTCACCTAAAATCTTTTCGCCCCAAATTTTTATATCTATACAATATGATTTCGATTTTGAAAATAATATTTATTTGCATAGAAAGTTTTGGGTGATAGAGTTTCGCCTGAACCTTTTCGAGTGATACCGTCTCGTTTGAAACTGCCTATGTGGCATCCCATGTGGCAACCAACCCCCCTATTTTAAAAAAAATGAACAAAGCTTCAAGCTCAACTCCAAATTTCTCCAACCAAAAAATATTCTCATGAAAATATGAAAATACCATTTGGTAGATCTTAGAGTCTAAAACTTAAAAATATAATTTTTTAATATTTTGATTAATTATATTAGTATTATTTTTAAATTTATTGCAAGTAGGTTATTATAATCAAACATGTAGCTGATTAGAAATTAAAAAATAAATAAGTATAATATATTTAAATTTTTTGAAAAATATATGGCACACTAGAGTAGAGAATCTTCTCTAAGAGGGTTTTTAAAAAAATACAAATAAAAAATTGTACAAAAGTTGACGTCCCATTAAAACTATAACATTTTGATTAAATGACTTAAAAAAATTATTAAAAAATAATTATTCATCATTTTTTTTTCATGCACTAAATATTTGAGTTGTCTAGTTAGGAAAAAAATTAAAGAAAAAAGTTAATTTTACTATATTTTTTGACGTCCCATCGACATCACTTTTTTCAAAAAATTTCAACAATTAAATTTCATCTATTAAACTCATAAAAAAATATCCAACTAATTTTGAAAAAAAAAAATTATAATCATAAACTGCATTAAAATTTCTATCTTTCATTAGTTTATGTCATTCTAAAATTCAAAACATACATATGACTTTTTCATCATTTAAGTTGAAACAATATATTTGTGTTGGCTAGTTCCTTTATAAAGTGTGACACAGTTCTAAACTTTTACCCCCTAACTCTACTTTTTCTATCACTTTCTTCCTTTCTAGGTCATCCCTTGTAATTGTAGGATCTCCCCTCGGGTGACCCTGTAGCTAATCAGGATCTCTAGGGGTGACTTGTCCTGGTGAAAGGGGTGACCCACCCTACAGAGATCCTATGGTTGATTTGGGGATGCCAAAATCATTCACACCAACTAAACCATTCTACATTCTAGAAACCACCCATACAAAACTTCTTCTATGGGTCGCCTGCTGACTGTAAGATCTCCCCCTAGGCAACCCTGCCACTTAAGCAGGATTTCCAGGGGTGACTTGTTCTGGTGAAAGGAATGACCCACTTCCCGAAAGGGGTGACCTTGTCATCTTTGAACTCGCATGATTTCTTCCAGTTTTGGCCCAAAATTGTTCCAAATCGAGCCCTGATTGCGTGAGTCACCTTCCCTAAATGATCATCAAGCTCTTCTGACTAATTCAAGATTCCAAATCACTCCATTTTAACTCCATATCTCAATCAATTCTACTCATATCTCAATCAATTTCATGCTAACTCCATTCCTTCTTCTGTGAAAAGATATCAAGGCTAGTTCACTTCCAATCAAACCTTGTTCACTTTACAATCAAGCCTATTAACTCTTCAATCAAATGCGTTAACTCTCCAATCACCTCCACCATTTTTGTGCTCCTCACACTTATAAATACCCCATCCTCTATGCATTTTGGCAGGCAAAATTTAGTATTCTTGCTTTACTTTGCTTTGCCTTTTCTTTGTTTCCATAGCATTTATGCTTATGCAAGACTCCATGAGCCTTTTCAATTTTTACATTAACTTCTTAACTCCGAGCCATTGCACTTCATAGACATTCTAACACCCATTTTATCTCAAAGATTCAAAGCTTCAAGCCTTAGTGCTTCATAAGCATTCTTATGCCCATTTGTTTTCAAGCTTCCATAACTTCTATTCTATTCATTTTGCTCCAATATTCACTTCTGTCGCCAAGAGGACCTCGCTGTTGCAAAGGAAGAGAGAGGGTTGCTGGAAAAAGGATTTCTGAGGGCTCGAGCCATGAGTTACCACCTTTATCATACCAGATTCTTTTATGTTTTTAAATAATAATTAGTCACACTCTTTCTCTTGAGAAAGTAATCTTTGTGTTGCTCTTTCCTTGATAGGATTTGTTTTGATTCAATTACATTAGATTTTCTTCAACTCATTTGATTACCATTTATTTCAATTCTTGCATTTTCAATTTCCTTGATCAGATTCAAAAGCACTTCACAAAAAGCCAAAATAAACATACGATTAATTACAGTTTGGAAAACTCATATAGTTGCATACATTTTTCCATTCCTAGTTAATTAGACTTCTTTTATTTGAATTTGGAAAAAAGGAATCAAAAGATGCTTGCATACATCTTAGATTGCATTGTATAAGAAAAATACAAAAACATTAGGGAACATAGAGAACAAAACCCTTGATAACATCACGAGGTACACATCAACACGAAGCCAAACAAGGTCAAACAAGAAGGAACCCTTGATCATATCACGAGGTACAGGTCAACTTAAGACCTCAACATCATACACATTCAACATACAAACACTTCCCCTATTGCCAATGTTCACTAGCATTAGGGAAGATTGGATTAAATCCATCCTTGACGAGTTTAGGGAAAACTTTCTTGATCCAATTCAACAAGACGCAGAGCGCATAAGGGAAGAACTAGAACACCAACAACGAATCAAAGATCAACAACCCTTGATTCAACAGGTCTTGAGAGACCAAGAAAGGAGACTAGAATTAAAGAGACTCCTTAATGAACATAATAACCTTCGTGTTAGGCTAGGGAGACTTAGGATTCGTGACCCATTGGGTCATATAATCATAAAAACTACAACAACAATCAAACGTCTCCACTAAAACAATCATCAGAACAACCAAGTAGCATGAAACCCAACCATCCTCCATGACGTCTTGCTTCTCGAAGAAAGAGAGCAGGACAATCCCTTAGTCTTACCTTCGCTCCACCGACTCTTGCCATGTGAGTGGGAGTGACTGGGAGGCCGCCTTTAGCAAGGAGGAAGGTTCATGTGTTGCGTTGGACTGTGACTCACCTGCAAAATCAGTGGGGTCACTTTCCAAATGATACATATTTTGGTGAACCAAATGTGAAGAGAAAAACCTCTTGGTTGAGCTTTTTTTGTTTTCATTGCTTTGATCCCATTTCCATCATCCTTGCTTCATTCACACTTTCACTTCACCATTCTCCTCTTCATTTCACTCATCACCTTTCACCTTCATCCTTTTCATGCTTCATTCCATTTATTTTGTGGTGTCTAAGACACCCTCGAATATGATGGAATTTGGAGTAAATCTAAGGAATATTCCTTTGAGAGAGCCTGAAATGCCCTCATTCGACAGGTATGTGCCACCTGCTCCATTGGAACCAATTACCAATTGTTATGAGTTTGAAGACTCGAATTATGAAAATAACAAATGAGAGATTCGACGTTCTCTCACATTTAACAATCTTGCTTGGGAACACGAAGTTTCAATACAACCAACAAACTCAAACAATGGTCGAGCACATCGAGTGCTCATAAGGTTAGAAATCCATTGACCATTGACTAGCCATGCATAAATAGCAATGCAACTAGATGATGAAGTGAGATGTTTAGAGAAACATCTACATGAAGCTAGGGAGGCCCAGGAGGCCTTGCGTGTCACACACGCTGAGCATTTATAAAATACCTCTAGGGAACACACAATGGAGGAAACCATGAAAAATCACAACCAACTAAAGAAGCACCAAGAACGGAAGTTGCAACCCCTGCTGACCTTATAGCTACCTTAGTCTAGCAAATTAAAACATTAGAAGTACGTATAGAACAACCTCCCTTAGATAGAAACGATCCAAGGAATATAATGCACAACATTAGTAGGGTTGAACAAGACCAAGGGGCAATTCAAAATCCTCCTATTTGATCTTTTAGTTAATGAAATGGAAGTAATGACACGATCCAACAACTTCCACAAGTAGATGGGTACTACCCAGCTCACAATGTCTAACTATCCCAGAACTACCAACAAGCTCATTCAACATGTGTAAACATGCTTGCATATCAACAAGTCCTACCTATAAGGCTTATGTTCTCAACACCCATATCTCAGAGCACATTCTTAGGAACTAACCTTGAATATTTGAAAGAGCCCTTAGATCACAACATATGCAACATGTTGTTACCACAACCTATCCCTGATATACCTAAGTTTAAGGGAGAAGGGGACCCGAATTCTCATGTAAAGGCATTCATGACCAACATAAGAGAGCTCCTCCCTTGGGATGGAGTTGTGGCAAGAATATTTCTGAAAACCCTTGAAGGGATCACTTTGGATTGGTACTATCAATTGTCTAAAGCCTCCATACACTCTTTTCGCCAATTCATAGGAGAGTTCATCATGGCCTTCGATATGAACAAATTAGTTAGGACATGAATATGAGAGTTCCCCATGATAAAGAATGATGAAAATGAATTAGTGGCACATTTGTCACTCGATGGAGACAAGTGCTATACTCTTCGATAAGCATTCTTGATATGGACCATAGAGAACTATGCAACCTTTTCTTGCATGCCCTCAATAGGGATACAAGGGAAGAGGTACATAAATTACCATACAAGTCCTATGAAGAAGCCTTGGAGAGTGTGCTAAGGATTGACCCAGCCTCCATCAATAGTGGGTGAAGGACTTATGGCGCGAATGGTTGGCGAGTAACGCAAACAAATAACAATGGTAACAATGAGAATAATTCCTTTGGACGATTAATATTTTAAAGAACAACTGAAATGTGAGCACATATGGGGTGACAGACCAACCCCCAATAAGAAACAAAGTGAGTGATGACCATAATGGGAGAGACTACTTCCCTTAGAATGTGAACACTATGGATTGACCCTAAAATAATGGCTACTACCAAAGAGATAATCAACAACCATGGAATCAAAATTGGAATGATAACACATACAAACACCCACCATATGAATATAATCAATTCTATTCTTTCCATAGGACAAGGGGGCATAACACCGAGTCATGTAGGGAATATAACATGTTTATCACAAGGTTACTAGAATATCAACAACAACTATTTATTGAGATGTTCCTGAATCTACGAGAGGTCACACTGAGTAACAACAATAACAACACCAAGAAAACACAAGCACCCATCACACCGTTTCAACACATAGGAATAATCAAACAAACAAACACAACGCAACAAATTCATGGTTAGCTAACCTCCCAAAAGTCTTTGAATCAAATATCCCTATGCAATTGGGACCAAAAGGAGAGATGAGAATGCTGGGGTTAGTAGAATTATTTCATGATGAGGAACATCTTGGCTCAAGTGTCGAACAAATAAATAAATTTCATGAAAGGAGAATTTTAGCTGTAGAACCAATGCCTACCCTGATCGGACCCTACGACTTAATAAAGGACTTGAAGAAGACGTATGCTAAGATCTCTTTCATAGATATTCTTAAAAATTCCCCACATCGGTCAGCTCTCTTACAAGCTATAGGACTGAAGTATCTAGATTAGATTACTCCTCCTAATGAGCAAATCAATCAAGTCGACCTTGATATGAACCCTCCAAATGTCGAATTACAAGATCTAGGGTTTTCCTTTGACTTAAAGAAAATGCTTTCTGAGGTTGAGGAACCAAGAAGGGAGATCCGACGTTATACTTGCAAGTATGGATTTATGACATGTGCATAAAAAAAACTTTGATTAACAATGGATCTGTAGTGAACATAGTTCTATTTTCTCTTTTGGAAAGGATGGGATATGGACACATGAGCATCATATCATGTCGAGACACTTTGAGGGGATATGAAAATTTAAAAGCATTGACAATTGGAAAGATCATGCTTCCAGTCTCCTTGGGGCCAAAACAATCCCCACGATATTTTATGTTATTGACAAAGACACTGACTATAACTTGCTATTAGGGAGACCATGGATACATAGGATGAAGGTTGTGCCTTCCACCTTATTCCAAGAAGTTTGATTCCTGCACCTTTGTAAGGATTTATGTCATAAAAGGAGATCTTGACTTTTAGTATGGTTAAGACAGATGTAATAAAAAAGAAGATAGGCATTCCCATCGACTATGAGCTTTCAACAAATAAAATTTCCATTCCAAATCTAACTCAGTCGATACACATAAGGAAGTGGAACCATCTAAAGAGACAATGAATAATGTGGAAGTAAGAACTTATGAAAAAGGAGTGTCATCGAAGCAAAAACAAGTAAATCGAAAAGAAACAATGGCCAAAATCATGGAGTTGTTAAAAAGGGATGGTCACATTCGATTCCCTTTAGATGTGTTCGTAATCAACATATTCCTCGATAACAAACAAGAAAGGACTAGAACAACTATCCTGACCAAGCAATGTATAGGCAAAGTTTCTTGAAGGACGAAGTGGCCTAGGATAGAGGAACAATTTCAAACTACCACACTAGATTCGACTTGTAAGTTTCTCATCTGGTTCTTCAGCCGTTATCGTAAATAGCTGGCACGTTGTGCCAACTATTTTTTTCAACTTTCGACCTGCAGAAAATGACAAATGTTCCTGCTGAGCTCTTCATTCAACATTGCTTCAAGTTTTTGACAGCATCAGTTAGCTGATTTTTTATTTAAATCTGGTTAGTTGGCATGATTTGAATGGAAATTGTGAGAAAATAGTCAGCACAACGTGTCGGTTATTTAAGTTCTTCAATTTTTTTGACTTATGTTATTGTAAGTTTCCCACTTGGCGCTTTGGAGTTTTTTCAAAAGGTGGTTGCGAGGGATCTATTGTATTGTATGTTTCTGAGCTAGTTTTTTGGAGTTTTTTTTAAAAGGTGATTCGACACTTATATCCTTAAATTTATAAGCTTGACTTTTCAAACAAGCTCCTGATTTGTGTGATCTATGGTAAGCTTCCTCCCATATTCCTATCTTTCTTCCTTTTGTAATGCACCGGCTGTTTACTTGCTCCCACCATTTTACACATTTCCTTGCAGAGCGAGGTGAGCTCCATGTAGTTGCAGGAACTCTAAAAACTTAAAAATTATGCTCAACCATTTTACGCGTGCAATTGCAGGAAAGTAAAAAAGTAACTATAAAACTTAAATCAACATGTGAGTTGTCTATAAATGGCAGAAAGCATACAAGGGAAAATGTGCATTTACTAATTTCTATTGTCGCATGATTTTATTTGAAAAGACAAAAAAGGGTAAAAAAGTCAGTGTGCGAGCATTTGTCGTGATTCATCTGTTTGTTTACAATTTTACAAAATTAGGGTTTTAAGCATAATTGGACTTTAATTGATCAACTAATTAGTGAATTCCAACTTTCCTCTTTGTTCTAAGGGACACTAAATCTGTAGCAGAGCCCTCTTGCAAAATATTGTGGCTTGACTCGATTTATGTCCTTGAATGTAAGGTGTGAAAGGAGGATTTAACCTTGAAACGAAAACCCCTTTTTACCCCGAAACATTTTGGTGAACCCATGTTTATCTTAATTTTACACCTTGCTGAGTGTTGTACTTCAAATTTGCATTCATTTCATTCGTCATATTCTTATTGCATTTGAAAATTTACAAAAAAATTGAAAAATTTGAAAAAATTGGCATTTTAGGCTCGCATTTTCAAACAATTTGAATTAATTTGCATTTAATTTCATGTAATTTATGTTATTTTCATTAGATCAGATTTAATTTACATAAATTCATCATTTATCATTCATTTGCATTGCATTTTCATACCTAATTTGTTAAAGATTGCTTGAAATTGTGCATTTTTCATAAAAACCTAGTTTTGTATTAGCTAGGGTTTGTAGTTAAAATCTTGTTTCAAATTTTACTACTATTTTAAACACTCATTTAAGACTTATTTCTAATTGTAGTGTTTCATCATAGTGTCTTTCTTGCAAAATTTCATGTCTAGGGTTTGAAAACCTTACATTTTCACTAGATTTTGTCTTGTCATCTATCTAGATTTGCATTATCTAGGTGTGTTGTGAAGGATATTGTCACTGCCCCTCATCAATTTCCTTACAACACCTCATCTTTTAGTAATTTTCATTGAAAAAAAGTGAACATTTTAGGTACATAAACAAGCATAATTTGTCTTGTTTCATTGCATTCAATGTAAATATACCAAATCATCAATTGGGCCTTGTGTTGCACTATTTCCCTCCTATCCATTGTGTTTGTTGTGAACTTGGTGTGTCCTTTTAGCCCTTTTCCTCAAACAAGTGTTTAGGAGTGAAATAGTCACACATCTAGGATACGTTAATCATCATAAATCTTTGCATGCTTTGCATTACTAGATCTTATTAGACATTGATGTTATAAGACATTTGATTATGGCATCTTCATCTCATCTCTCTTTGGTATCTTTACATGCATATATCAAAAAATTTGAGAATTTCTACAAATTTCTTAATATGAACCCTCATGTTCTCAATTATATACAAGCTATGTATCATAAGGATATATTTAAATGCTCTTCATTTGAAATCCTTCACTATGTATATGATTTTGACAACTTCACATCTCTCACGACTACATACCCTGCAGTAGTAGAAGATTTGACAAAACACATTGAGAATGATGAGTGTGAAATTTCTCTTAATGCTTTGGAATTAATAGCTAAACATATGATGATGATTCCATAAGTTATCCTACTTCTCCTATAGTTGAATATCTAAGAACCTTAGATGAGAAGACTATGGATAGCTCTATTAATGATACAACACCTAACCTTCCTAACAACACCTTACCTTTCTTTCATTCCAATGCTCTCCCTGGCCAATATGTAGCATTAGTGGATGAGAAAAGGTCTCACATTAAATCCTTTAGAGATAGATGTTGGGTATAGTCGAGAGGAAAACAATGTTAATTCAATATTCACTAATAGACTTTGTAGCAATGTTCCTAAGATGATTGTGCGAGGGGCACCTAGTGCACCTTCTTGCTTAAAACCAGTGATTACGGTTCAAGGAGATCGAAAACTGCCTAAACCCCTCGATTACATCTTAAACTATGCAAGAGAAATTACTCAAAGAAATCAAGGTGTTCAAAATGTGTCACAACATCCCATGATTGCTCACACATATAACACCCATAATAACAAGCAAAGTAATCAAGCACCACATGTGCATGTCTCCCTCCCATCTTCTCAACCTATGCTTCCTCCACCACCTCGTCTTACTCATAAAAGTAGTCAAGAATATGATCTTGTCGAGCAGTTTTGCACTACTCCAGCTAAGATATCTCTTTGGGATTTAATAAAAACATCACCTACATACCATGGAATGCTCCAAAAAGATTTACAAAAGGTGATCGTACCACCTACTGTTAAGTTGAATGATTAGCAACTTTGTTAGATTATATGCATGCGAAAAAAATAGATATTTTGTTTTAACCGCATGAATTACCGGCAGCCGAAGTCCAAAACCAATATGACCCTCTTATAATCTTTGTCACGGTAAATAAAAAGTTGATAAAGCGAGTTATGCTCGACAATGGATCGGCTCTTAATGTTTGTGGCATTGAATTATTACACAAAATTAAGATTGACACCTCTTTAATCAAACTGGATATAATTAGCATTCGTGGCTTTGACAATGTTGGTAGAAAATCAGTGGGTACAATAACTTTACCTATAAAGATTGGACCCATGACATTATCTACCCTGTTTCATGTCATGCCCGGTTTGTTTTCATATAATATGATTCTAGGTAGACTGTGGATCCATGCCATGGGGGCAGTTCCGTCTACACTTCATCGATCACTAAAGTTCATTTACCAAAACAAGCTCCACACCATAGGAGCTGATCCTGAACTAGATAACTGTTTACATATTGAAATGCAAAAATGAGTTTACAATCATATGAGCTTAAATAATCTACAAGTTGATTCATTAATGCATCTTGCCATAGATAATGTTGCGCAAGACTCTAAAACATCGAATGCACTTTGTGGTGACGATTGGAGTTCATTAGATTTTACTCCTTCCTTTAATGGGGAATATAAACTTAATAACTCTGACACATCAAAAGTCGCAACGATCTCATCTAAGCAATCTTTAGAAACACCTGAGAAACCTAAAGTCTCCTTGGTAGAAAATAAAGACAATACCCTTATACTACAGATTATGATACCTACGAGGCTTCACCATCTTCTAAAGAGATGACATGATCCCTCTATGGTCAGGGATTTAAAATCCTTTATAACAACTGCAACTATGTAGGTAATGGATGTGGTGTAAATCAACAAGGAATCAGAGTACCTTTACAAGTTGCTGGAATTAATTATACAACCGGTATTGGATACCACTCTTTGAAGCCCACTAAAGCCTCTTGTTGTCCTAAACTTAATGTTAATGCAATATCAATAAGACCAAATCAACATGTGAGATACCCTGAGCTGATAGACAAGAATTGTCCACTAAGAAATACCCTGTTGAATCAAGTAAATATTTCTCCTTCTTTAAGCCACGCTCGTTGTAGCAAATATTATAGTTGCTCTCAAGGGTGGCATTCTTCTACATATTTATGTTCTTAACATTGGGTTATATCAGGTGTTACGTAAGAAAATGTCCCCTTGGGGGCCTTTCCCTCTTAAGGTTTAGTTCTTGGGTCCTTAATTTGCATGTAGAGCATCTTGTGTGATATTTTTGACTCCCGATGAGAAAACCCCTAAGTGTTATGGTGAATAGGACCTAGGGGGTGCTATATTAATGACTCCTGACCTAAAATGGGAGGGTGGACTTGGGTGCTAGCACCCTAGTCCTGCCCAATTTTAGGTCAGCCCTAAATTCAAGTGTTGGTTTAGTGACCGTTATTTAGGTCCTATGCCGACATCTCAAGTTTGATTTACGAAATTCTTAGCGGGAATGTTTGTAGTTGCATATATAAGCATGTTTAGTGTTTCATTTTCAAAATAGAAGAAGATGATTATGAACTTTTGGCTAACTTATGATTTTAGAGCACTCAAGATATTCATTGTTGCAGAGCAATACTTTGTTGTTATTGTGTTTGTATTTGCAGATTTGACTCCATCTCCTCATGGCATGAAGAGCACCTTCCTTCCATGAGATCTACACTTCAAGGTGATATCTATTGTGTTTTGAATCATTTATCATTTGGATTTTTGCCTCTATCCCACCCGGATACACACTCTTATCTGACAATGATGTTTGGAAGACTTGAATGTCTCTCCGGGGCTTGACTGAGGCAAGCCTCTAAACACCACAATCCCCTCCCACACTCCTTGTGATTGCAGGTTACAGGTACCGAGTTTCATGGAGTGGAGTTGAAGAGGAGGTTGGTAGACAACAAGGATTTGAGATATGAAAGAAAGCGGGACATTGGAGCTTTTTCAGGACACAGGCGCTAGTCCCTATGTCCTTCAGAGTTGCACACACAGAAACTGAAGTTACAGGGAAGATCAGTGTTAGGAGAAGATCTGGATTCCACAAAGAAAGTAGTAGCTTGGACTTGGGCGCTAGTCCCAATGCCCCTAACTTTTCCACTCTTTAGACTTTGAAAAATAGTGAGTTAGATATCTCTATCCTTCACCTTGGTTTGAAAGGATTTGCCATAATTTGATAATTTGCTTCTTGTTTTGCTTAATTAGGGTTTTGAAAGCATTTGAGCATTAGATAGAGACATTGTTTGACAACATCTGAGTTTTCAGTGTCCCAAGTGGCAGCCCAACCTGTTAGGTGAATCCTCTTGCACAAATTAGAGGTTCAACTCAGTTGATATGCTCTTGGAATGTTTGGTGTGAAAGGAGGACTCCACATAAACCCTTGAAATTGAAAACCATCTTTTTAACTCTAAACATTTTGATGAACCCATGTTTTTGGACTTTTTGGCACCTTGCTGAGTGTTGTTTGATAGATTTGCATTCATTCATCTTATTGTATTCAAAAAATTACAAAAAAATTGAAAAATTTCAAAAAATTGACATTCTAGAGTTTGAATTTTCACATAGTTTTTAATTTTTGATTTTTGCATTAAATCTGAAATTTATTTTTCATCATACCCTTATTGCATTTGAAAAATTACAAAAAAAATTAAAAAAATTGATTTTTTTAAAAAATAGCATTCTACCTTGCATTTTGATTTAAATTGAATTAATTTGAATTAATTTCATTTAATTTCTGATTTTTGCATTAGATCTGAAATTCATTTTCATTTAAATTCATAATTTTCCTATTACATTTGAAGATTTACAAAAAAAATAAAAAAATAGAAAAATTTGAAAACAATTGGCATGTTTAGCTTGCATTTTGATTTAATTCGAATTAATTTTTAATTAATTTTCATTTAATTTCTGATTTTTGCATTAGATTTGAAATTCATTTCATTCATTTATTTAATTTTCATTTCATTGCATTTGAAAATTTACAAAAAAATTAAAAAATTGGCATTTTTGGCATGATTTTCAAATAATTTGAATTACTTGTCATTTAATTTAATTTCTGATTTTTAAATCAGATCTAATATAAATTACATAAATTCATTATATTTTAATCTTTTGCATTGCATTTTCATCATAAAGTTGCTAGGGTTTGCTTGAAATTTTGAATTTTTCATATAACCTAGTAATTCCAAAAAGCAGGGTTTGTAGGTAAAATCTTATTTTCAAAATTTTCTACTTATCTTAGGCACTTATTCAAATTTGATTTTGCATGTAGTGTTGCATTTTAGTGTGTTTTTGCATTTACACATTTTCAATTTCAACAAAACTAGCAATTTTCACTAAATTTTGTCTTATTTTGCATATATGATTGCATTATAGGTGTGTTGTGAAGGATCTTGTGGCTTTATTGGACTGATATTAGGGTTATTATCTGCTGCCCCTCCTCAAATTCCTTACAACACCCTTCTTTCTAGGCATTTGCATTGAAAATTTGCATATTTTAGCTATATTTTCATTAGGGTTTGACTTAAATTGGCACTATAGGCATGTTGTGATGGATTTTATTGCATTAAGTGACTGATATTACTGTTATAATCTACTATCCATCACATTTTTCCTCACACCATCCTTTCTCTTACTCATTTGCATTGAGAATTGTTGAAAAATTGCATATTTTAGCACATTTTCACTAGGTTTTAACTTGTCATCACTCTAAGTTTACATCAAAAGCATGTTGTGAAAGATATTGATGCATCATTGGATTGTTATTAGACATATTATTCATTGTCTCTCTTGAAATTCTTCACAACACCTTTTCTCCTAGTGATTTGCATTGAAAAAAAAAGTTGAAAAATCAAGCATTTCAGGTCATACTCATACATAGTTTCACATACACCATGGATTCTTCTCATCACTCATCTTTGGAAGATTTATTTGAGTACATTATGAATTATGATAACTTTTGCAAATTCACTGATAAACATCCTCAAGTCTTGCATCAAATAGCATACATCTATGGTATTGACATGAACGTGAGCACTACCTGTGATATCCTTCGAACAATAGCCTACTTTGAAAGCTTTCTCACTATCGTGGGTGTTTTCCCTTCAATCTTGGAAAATTTCACTAATTTCATTTCTAAAAACAATCATGGGGAAAATAGTAGTGAAAACATCATTCCCTCTCTCCCCTCATTTCATAATGACATAATTGACATTCTTTCTGAGACCTATGAGAATAATATAGCACTGGGTGATTCATCTAAGAAAGAGACTTGTCCCAACATAACCCCAATTAGTGAGGATATTTTGGCACAAAAAGAAGATATCATGGACACATTCATTAACACTAGTCTTCCATCCCTTCTTCCTCTACCTAGCCAGGATGAAGCATTGGATGAAGCAAATTCCCTTTGTGAACATTTACTTCAACCTGTTGAAACTAAAAATTTACCAACTAATGTTCAAGAACTTCTCAACTACATCCTAAACAAAGAAACAGATCATGCACCTTTACCTGAACCTTCACATACCTTGGAAAACAATGCAATTTAACATGATATTGAAGAACAAACTATCCCTCAAACTCAAGGTATTCCAACACCCTATATATGGACTGAAATGGGCACTTTTCCAGTCCCTCAACAACCTCATTCAATTGGAAACATAATCATCAGAGCTCCTATGTCACCGCATTTAACCGACACAGAAAACCATGATATTCCCTCTCTACCATAATTAATAAACACTTTTCCTACAAGGGTACCTTTACAAACTCATGAAAATGTGGAAGAGAGAAGAAGAGATAAAGCTATAACCATTAAAGTAAAGATCAAGATCCATGACGACCACTAGCCCAGTTGTCCCTACAGGTAAGTATTTCTAACCCTTTATCTCCATGTTGTGTTTCCCTCGTGATGTGTTATGTGTTGTTTAGGCCTCCTAGGATGACCCTTGATTCTCTTGTAAGGTCAAGGATATCGAGAGGCCGTCTTTGTTGCGACCCTTCTTCTATTTGTATCATCATTCTTCTATATTGCTTCTCTATTTTCATTGTTGTGTGTTGTGTCTTATGGACATAGCATTGCGGTTGGTGACTTGGGGGCACCCTCTTATGTTGACTGTCCCTAAGGCCACTTGTTTCTCCTCTCATGATTTATTGTTTCCCTTCCTCTAGTGGTTATATCTAGTTGGTGGATGATGAAAAACATATTATACTGATGCAGACCTAGTGTCCCTTTAGCGAGTAATAAAAAAATGGACCTAGTCCATACATGATGACGGGGTTGTTATATATTATCCGATGCTTGGCTAGTAGAATCACTCCATGTGATTTTGATGCTGTCTTATCACACTTACAAAACATAATAATATTGCTGCTTTGTGCACTTTGTCTATCTTGGATCTAGCCTTGCATTGTTGATTATCATGATTATATGGATGCTAACACCTTTTCTTGTAGGAAATTATGTGTTTGTGGGAACATTTGGTGATCGTAAAGTACATGTCACCTCTAGGGCATGGGCTTTGTCAGAGCTCATGTTCCCTTGTGTGTTTTCTTCCTACCTTAACGTGCTTGATATCACTACATGATATCAACCACCTTAAGGTGGGGGCATATATAAGGTAAGCTATCTGATGTAGATGCTAGCAAGTGTGTTTGTGAATCTTGAATCTATTGCAATCATTTAAGCCCTCTGCAGAGGTAGGGATGGTATATTTCTTCTAGAGAGTGCACATTTTGTCATTTTCTAAAAGTCCTTTGCGAAGGTGGGGAGAGGATCTGAGACTATCCTAACTCGTAAGCGTGTCTTCGGTGATTGTTGTGGCGAAGCCCAATCGTCGGTGTGTGCATGCAATGTGCCCGAGATGGCTGCAAACCTAGCAATAAGTTTCTTCCATTGCTTGTTTGCCATGTTTTCTTTGTGTCTTCCATGTGTGTGTGTATGGCGTGTTTGTTCCCAAGCATAGTCTTAAAGATTGGTGGCGATGAGTCCCTCCTATGCTTTAGGATTTGTATGGCATGCCTAATTTGTATGGCATGTTTGTTCTCAAGTGTAGTCTTAAAGACTAGTGGCGATGAGTCCCTCCTGCACTCTGAGATTTGTATTGCATGTCTGTTTCCCCATATGCAGTCATAAAGACCGGTGGCGATGAGTCCCTCCTACATTTTGGGTTGTGTGTTTACTTTCCTTGTACTTGCATCTACATTTCATATATGAGAAAAAAAGAAAATAAAAATAATCACTGCATTCACTGTATTCATTATGTTTTGTGTGTCTTTAATGCTGTCTTCTCCGTGTTTTGCATGACTGTAACTAGCTTCTCCATGTTTTGCGTGCCTATTATTGTCTTCAATGTTATTGGTGTGTCTTCACCATGCTTGGCATGTTTGCTGTGTTTGTTGACCTTACTTTCATGCATGTATTGGCCTTGCATTTATACATACATTAAAGTGGGGGCTAAATGTTATGTTAGAAAATGTCCCTTTGGGGGCTTTTCCCTCTTAAGGTTTAGTTCCCGGGTCCTTAATTTGCATGTAGAGCATCTTGTTTGATAATTTTGACTCCCAATGAGAAAACCCCTAAGTGTTATGGCAAATAGGACCTAAGGGTGCTATGTTAATGAGTCCTGACCTAAAATGGGAGGGTGGACTTGGGCGCCAATTCCCTAGTCCTGTCCTATTTTAGGTTAGCCCTAAATTCAAATATCAGTTTAGTGACCGTTATTTAGGTCCTATGTCAACATCTCAAGTTTGATTTACAAAATTCTTAGCATGAATGTTTGTAGTTGCATATATAAGCATGTTTAGTGTTTCATTTGGAAACTAGAAGAAGATGATTATGAACTTTTGGCTAACTTATGATTTTAGAGCACTCAAGATATTCATTGTTGCAGAGCAGTACTTTGTTGTTATGTGTTTGTATTTGCATATTTGACTCCATCTCCTCATGGCATGAAGAGCACCTTCCTTCCATGAGATCTACACTTCAAGGTGATATCTATTATGTTTTCAATATCATTTGGATTTTTACCTCTATCTCACTAGGATACGCACTATTATTTGACAATAGTGTTCGGAAGACTTGAATGTCTCTCCAAGGCTTGACTGAGGCAAGCCTCTAAACACCACAATCCCCTCCCACACTCCTTGTGATTACAGGTTATAGGTACCAAGTTTCACAGAGTGGAGTTGTAGAGGAGGTTGGCAGACAACAAGGATTCAAGATCTGAAAGAAAGTGGTACATTGGAGCTTTTTCGCACAGAAACTGAAGTTACATGGAAGATCAGTGTCAGGAGAAGATTTGGATTCCACAGAGAAAATAGTACCTTGGACTTGGGCGCTAGTCCCAGTGTCCCCAACTTTTCCACTCTTCAGACCTAAAAAAATAGTGAGTTAGATATCTCTATCCTTCACCTTGGTATGAAAGGATTTGTCGTAATTTGATAATTTGCCTACTATTTTTCTTAATTAGAATTTTGAAAGCATTTGAGCATTAGATAGATTCATTGTTTGACAACATCTAATTTTCTGCAGCATCCCAAGTGGTAGTCCAACCTGTTAGGTGAATCCTCTTGCACAAATTGGAGGTTCAACTTAATTGATATGCCCTTGGAATGTTTGGTGTGAAAGGAGGAATCCACATAAACCCTTGAAATTGAAAACCCTTTTTTAACTCTAAACATCAGGTAAGTATTTCTAACCCTTCCCTCTTGTGTTGTGTTTCCCCCGTGACGTGTTATGTGTTGTTTATGCCTCCTAGGATGACCCTTGATACTCTTGTAAGGTCAATGATACTGGGAGACTGCCTCTGTTGTGACCATTCTTCTATTTGTATTATCATTCTTCTATATTGCCTCTCCTCTATTTTCATTGTTGTGTTGTGTCCTAGGGGCATAGCATTGCGGTTGGTGACTTGGGGGCACCTTCCTACATGATGAACTTAAGACACTTGTTCTCCCCTCTTGATTTATTGTTTACCTTCTTCTAGTGGTTCTATCTAGCTGGCGGATGATGAAAAATAAATAATACTGATATGGACCATGTGTCCCTTCAGCGAGTAAGCAAAAATAGACCTAGTCCATGTACATGAAGATAGGGTTGATATATATTATCTGACACTTGGCTAGTAGAATCACTCTGTGTGATATTTTGATGTTGTCTTACCATATTAACAAACCATAACAATACATCTACTCCATGCACTTTGTTTATCTTTGAATCTAGCCTTGGTTACACTCGGTTTTGAGATTTCTATAGTATAGCCCCATGATTATACTTGGATCTTGAACCTGTAGTATAGCCTCAACTCTTTATGTGATTGTGTATATGCATTGCTTTGATTATGTGATGTGGTTATTATCTTAGAAAAAGATTTCTAACCTCTCTTCTTGTAGGAAATTGTGTTTGTGGGAACATTCGATGATTAATTTCATGTCACTTTTGGGGGCATGGGCTTTGTGAAAGCTCTTGTTCCCTTGTGTGTTTTCTTCCTACCTTAACATGCTTGATATCAGTACACAATATCAACCATCTTTAAGGTGGGGGCATATATAATGTAAGCTGTCTAATGATTTTGATATTGATAAAGTGTGTTTGCATACATTGATATATGGTGTATACTTCCTTTTCATTGTAAGGCGTCTTTGTGACGCGGGTGGGGTTGTATACTTTTGAGCACATGCTTCCTTTTCATTGTAAGTCATCTCTGTGATGTGAGTGGGGTTGCATTTTGAAAGCCCTTTGTGGAGGCGGGGATGGTGTATCTCTTGAGCTAGTGCACATCCTTTTTAACTAAAAGTCCTCCGAGTAGGTGGGGTTGGTTCTGAGACTATCCTCCCTTAAGCGTGTCTTTGGTAGTTGCTGTGACATAAGCCCAACCATAAGATGTGCCTGTAATGTGCCTGAGATGGTGGTGAACCTAGAAATAGGCTCCTTCCATCACTTGTTTGCCGTGTTTTAGATGTATAGTATGTCTTTGTCATACTATACAATGCTCGTGTTTTCTGTGTGTCTTCCATGTGTTTTCCCTTGTATGGCATGTTTGTTCCCAAGCATAGTCTA
This sequence comes from Cunninghamia lanceolata, assembly GCA_027924645.1. Taxonomy (NCBI): domain Eukaryota; kingdom Viridiplantae; phylum Streptophyta; class Pinopsida; order Cupressales; family Cupressaceae; genus Cunninghamia; species Cunninghamia lanceolata. The sequence goes on along the minus strand of BSBN01000534.1, from coordinate 10,493,683 downwards.
AAGACGTGTGGTGATGAGTCCTCCCTATGCTTTGGGATTTGTATGCTGTGTTTATTCTCAAGTATAGTCTAAATACGTGTGGCGATGAGTCCCTCCTACACTCTAAGATTTGTATTGCGTGTCTGTTGCCCCATATGCAATCTAAAAACATGTGGCAATGAGTCCCTTCTGCATTTTGGGTTGTGTGTTTACTTTCCATGTACTTGCATTTGCATTCATTCATAAATGAGAAAATGAAAAAAGAAATTGTTACTAAATTATGTTCACACCTAATTTAGCAAGGCTAAACATCAGTTGTTTAGAGGGGGCATAATTTTTTTTTGCTTATGCAGGATCATCCAGTCAATGTCTGATGTTTAGATAGAAGACAAGTGCAAAATCACTTATCAGGGTCATATGACAGCTCAAGTTGGGCTATCAAACCATCTTGATAAGTGAAATGATTTACAGTCTAGAAAATAGACATTCAAAGAATGAAGAGAATTGATGGATTTCATGTTTCAGTTGCTGATTATTCACTATGCTTCAGTGCAAGTAAAGAGGTATTTATAAACTATCAAATTGTACATCATGTTTTAAACATGTGCATTAAAAGAGATTCAGTTGTTTCATACTATGTAATTGATTCAGAAAGCAAAATATACTTAAGTCATTACATAAAGTAAAATAATTGATTATTATTCAAAAGAGTGTTTAAATATGTCCGACACAAGTTGTGGGAATGACAAAACTGAGCCATTGCAACAAAGCATGTAAGCCATATATCTGAAGATAAAGAAAAGAAATGAACATATGAGGAGAGTTATATCCTTCATTGCCTTGAAGTGTTGGTGTTGGACCTCCAATCTGCAGCTTGATCTTCATATCTTCAGGCCCTTTCACTTACAATTATGATGCATCAATACAATTGGGAAGATCAGATTATGCAAAAAAGAAGAGCAAAAGAGATAGTTGAATAAACATATTCATGTGCCATATCAGAGAAAAGGACAAAATCAAGAAGGAAAAGCATCATGAGCATTGTACTCCAAAGGTATGTTTTATAACTAACATTTTTGTTTCCTGTGTAGGTATAGAAGTTATGTTGCTGATTTGAAGACATTTCAACATGTGGTGCAAAGTGGGCTCCCACAAGGGTTGAGCCCAACATGCTGCCCCTTGATCTTAAGGGGAATATAGATAAGTAAAGAAACTTCTAGATCAATAAATAAAACATATTCAACTGAAGGATTTTTGCATCAAGTCAGTGCATGAGCTTCAAGTTCATTGCCTATTCATGATTATCAGTTCAAGTAATGAAATGAAAACCATACATGAGTAGTAAACTCATTCAAGATAGCTTCGTAATGTGTGGAAATGAATATTAGGTTTGTCAAACATCATGCTTCTTTATGATTATAGTCACTGACTATCTCATTATCTTTTGTATACATTCAAGTTGCTCAGGAACAACATTATAATCACATCATGTAGCCTTTCAAACAAAGAAATCAATGAAAAGGTTATGAAAGAAAGCAACTTTCATTAGTACAAGTGCTCACATGGATAGGACAACACTCTTGTGCTGATAAAAAAAATAAAGTAGTGACTGATTCAGTTCTTCATCAAGGAAGCAATTGAACAACAATGAGCAAGTATTTATCATTTTGGTATTAATAAAGTGTGAAGTTGCATGAATTAATGATAATCATCATTATCGTGTCACTCATAATGTATAACACTGAGTTATGATAAATACAATACAATATGAGTGCCATGAACCACTTACTATATAAAAGCATAATCATGAACCTACAAGTGTATACAGAATCAAGAGAGGTGCATACATTTGAATAAGAAGGCTGCACAATCATAAGGAACCCATCGTGCCATCAAAAGAAGCAGGGGATACAATCATCATTCCAAGAGATGCATCAAATGTCGACTATTATCCATGACATTCATAGATACATCTAAAGTAGTCATGATATCTAAGAGCATCAAGAGAATCAAGTGAAGGATGCCACATGTCACATACAAGTGCAGAGTAGAAGTTGGAACAACAATGACAATTTTTAGAACATATGGAGCAGCCTTATCAGAAGACATGTGCCATCTAAAACAATATGCATATACAGATCTGCATCAATAAAGACAACCAAGAGACAAGGACCTACACCAAGGTAAACAATGCAACACCATTCACATCTATGCCAAGAAAAGTTCACTGTTCAAGTTACAGGAGAAGGTGGAACAATAGAGTAAAGAAGCCACAATATGATCACATATAGAAGAATAAGTGATGTAACAACAAAAAGGCATATGATGCCTAAAAGGTACAGTTGTAGAGAGGAATGCGAAATGCAATGAGGATATAAGGCACATTGATGAAGAGGGTTGTGAAGATCAAATATTACTCCAAATTTGTTGCACAATATGGTAAGAGGATAATATCAAGATCCTAAAGCACAATACAATGGAGTAAATGGTATTCATGTGCCCTAGTAGTGATAATGGTAGAAGAAAGGATTAAAGCCTAACACTATCAACTCAAGGGTACAATAGATGCAAGGTTGTACAAACACAATGAGCATTGTAACAGTTAGACAGAGGCTTGCAAGTCATCTCAAAGCTTCAAGTGAGGTGTATGACAGTTTAAAGGGTTCTACAAAGTAAGATCAAAGAGATTTCCAAACCCTAGTGAGGACACAAGGTAATATTATCATGTTAAAACTGTGATGATAGTTCTAGGAGGAGCATGAATGAATGCAAGGAACAGTACAGAGACACAGTGGTCTTCACAATGAGCAAATATATACAGGAACAACATCATGATAACAACAGAGAAACACTCTTGCCACTATTTTCAACATCAGGAATAAGAACAAAGCCTTCAAAAGATAAAAGAATATATTCCATAACTTTCATCTAAGAGGGAAATAGAACAACAAAAGGGGGTTCTTCATGGCACAGGAAAAAACCCTACATTCTAGGAGGAGCATGAATGAATGCAAGGAATAGTACAGAGACATAGTGGTCTTCACAGTGAGCATATATATACAGGAACAACATCATGATAACAACAGAGAAACACTCTTACCACCATTTTCATCATCAGGAATAAGAATAGAGCCTTCAAAAGATAAAAATATATATTCCATAACTTTCATCTAAGAGGGAAATAGAACAACAAAAGGGGGTTCTTCATGGCACAGGAAAAACCCCTAGCAGGGTTTTATCACAAGAAGGCCAAGCTTTTTCCATTTATCCATAGCATACAAGAAATGAGACCTTAGAGGGTTTCTTCACAATAAAATCTTACATAATACAGAAACAAAGAGAAAAATAAACAAGAGTTCCTTTCATTGTTTCCTTGAATTAATAGCATACACAGAAAAGTATCTTTTCTTTGGTTTGTCATAGTATGAAACAAGAAGATATGCTTTTCTTACAGCTTAGTCAAAGATGGAACATATACAGAAGCAAATGTAGGCCGATAAGAAGAACTCAGAATATCATATGCAGGAAATAAAGGAGAAAACCTCAAAATCATAAGCACAAAGGCCGAGCATATTGAAAGGTAGGAACTCAGAATGACACCATGGTGACTTGAATAACCCTTGGTTGCCATTTAATGGAAAGGGTACTGTTCAATGAAAGAGGGCCCAATTTTTTTAAAAGAAAATTGAATACCCAGATGAAGGAAGTGCAGGCCGTGAGATAGGACAAAAGTTTCCTTTATTTTGTTCACTACGAGGCTCGAATAGAGCACATTATACAGTAAATAGTAAAGGAAATGCAAGATTACATGGAGGAGATCTTACCCTTTGTTTGCTGTGAATGAAAGCTTCAGAACTAGGCTCAATAGTGGCGGCCTCATAATGGAGAAGGCATCGACAGTGAAGACACAATAAGAATGCATCAGAAATAATGGAACCCGTGGCTAATGGAGCCAAATAAAGCTTCACAATGCAAAGCTATGTCATATTCTATGACAGAGGGAGTCATACCTTCTATTTTCTGTAAAGAACCTTTAAGAAAAATGCTTTGAAACAATAGAGAATCGAGGGTTTTTGCCTCAAACCCTAACTACCATGGCGGCACAGGCAGAGCTCTCCATAAAAAAGATAAGTGCAAATGATATTTTTAGGGTTGTTTCTCCTTTTTGGTCGAAAGACCTAGTTCGAGAGATTTGTTTTTTGACTGTTGTTTTTGTATAATCATTGTTATCCATTGCAATGCTCATGGTCAACACTTAGAATCATCACAAAACCTAGTGTGCATGAGGGGGCCTGAAAGGGCTATCATACCTTTTGATTTTCCTTCAAAGTCAACAAAAGCAAATGATTCGAAGGTAAGGTAAGACTTAATGTCTTAATCTACATGGAGTTATACGGTGTTTTATATGTTGAAAGGTATGATGCATGATGTGATATAATGTCATAGGGAGACATAAGGTATAAATGACTTTGATTTTTGAAGATGTATTACATGATGATGCATGTTTGCATGGGAGCCATAAGGTGTGAAGGCATTGAATAAATGCAAGAAAATAGGATGTATTTTGCATGGATGGATCCTTTTTGCATGCATGGAGGTTATTCATTTTTTGCATCATCATAGGATGCCTAACATAATTGTGTATGATATAAGGGGAGATATAAGGGATAAGAATATGGATATTTTATGTGTATGTCTATACCATGAGGCACGTGTATGTGATGTAATGGAGCTCGACATAGTGACTTGGTGAAGTCACGGATTGCCACATTGGGCAAATTGTTTTATTTTTGCTAAGTATAGAGCAATGAGGGCGTTTTCACAAGCCTTGTATTTTCTTCTTTCTTGCATATCCTAAAGGCTAATTAATGTATATTAACACATATTAAGTGCAATATTTCTATAAATTGCCTTAATACACGTTATATTTAAGCCTTAGAAACAAATAAGACCTAGACATAACACTTATTAAGGTAAATAATTATTGCCTTTAATAGTTGTTATTATAGTTTAATTACACCTTCATAAACATGCAAAAAAGAAGACAAAAATGAAGTGGAGTCAAATTGCTCTATTTTTGGTCTTGGGGCCTATTTTTGACTTTTCTTAAGTCAAACATGTTGTGAGTTGGAGTTGTGAGCTAAAATAGCTCATCTTGGAGCATTTTTAGGCCCTGATTTTTAGGCTTTTTATTCTTACTCGCCCAAGCAACCTTGAGTTGCTTTTTTATAGCTTTTTCATGCAGTTGTGGAGCTGAGTTCATTGCAGTTAGCTTTTTAGGGTCCATGGGATAGATTTTGTATATAATGAGAAAAAGCTTATGCTTGTTCTAATTCTTGCCTTTTTGCTCTCTTACACATTGTAGAGAGAAAGAATGTTTGTAACTCAACTTTTGTAGATTTATAGATTACAACAGGTTACACGTTTTATTCTTTGTCATTCTTATGCAAGTGTTCCTTTATTTTTCAGTAGAATCAAGTGTCTACCTTCTCATTTGTGCTGTCTTTATGAATGACTTGATGATATTTTATTGTGTTTAATATCAGAACCTTTAAAATCATTGTCTCATTTGTACTTGCATGTATTGAATAGCAGTAAAAAATCATAGGTCTTAGGTTGTGCAATTGGAATAGTTTTTCTTTCATGCTATGAGAACCCTATTTTCCTCCAAGAAGAAAGTTATTTCCAACCTCCCTTGGAAACATTTTGGTGATCATATTGCCAAAGTGAATTGTGTGGATAGATTTTTCTGAGATTTATTATGAGTTAGAGTTGCAGTTTTCCATCAAATTAGGTGCATCACCATACTTTTAAGTTACAGTTTTAGTGCTTTTAGGTCTTTTTAACCCTTTTCCTATCAAGTTATTTATCCATTGAAAAATTACAAGGGAACTGGCCCATAATCTGGAGGTTCAAGCTCACCATAGGTCACCCATAGCCTGAGTTTGATCTCATGTTACAGAGGATTGTTGAGCTTCACAACTTTGCATAACGGGTGCAATCCTACACAATAACAGAAATAATCACTGCATTCACTATGTTTTGCGTGTCTTTAATGTTGTCTTCTTTGTGTCTTGTGTGCCTATTACTATCTTCTTCCTATTTTGCATGCCTATTACTATCTTTATTGTGTTTGGTGTGTCTGCGACGTGTTATCTCTAATGGGGGCTAGAAATAGTTCTTAATCTTCATGTATGCATTAGCTCTAAGTTCTTGGCATGTTTAATGTGTTTGTTGCTATACTTTAATGCATGTATGGGCCTTGCGTTCATGCATACATTAAAGTGGGGGCTAAATGTTACGTCAAAAAATGTCTCCCTAGGACTTTTTCCCTCCTATGTTTAGCTCTTGGGTCCTTTAGAAAACATCTTAGTCATCTTGCATATTCATGTTACCTCTTGATGAGAAAACCCTAAAGTTTTATGACAAATAGGACCTAGGGGGTACTATTAAGACAAGTCCTGACTTAAATAGGGAGGGAGGACTTGGGCGCTCGCACCCTAGTCCTTCCCTATTTTAGGTAGGACCTAAATTCAAGTGTTGGTTATGTGATTGTTAATTACGTCCTATGCCGACACCTTAAGTTTGAATTACAAAATTCTTAGCGGGAATGTGTTTAGTTGCATATATAAGCATGTTTAGGTACTCATTTAAAAACTAGAGATGGATATTGAGAACTTATGATCTTATGCTAAAGTGATTCAAGGCTTTCATTGTGTTGCAAAGTAGTATTGTGTTGTTATTGTGTTTGTTTGTTGTAGATTTGGCTTCATCAATCCATCTCCTCATGGCATGAAAGAGCTTCTTCCTTCCATGAGAGCTACACCTCCGAGGTGACATTTATTTATGTTTTCAATCATTTATCAATTGGTTTTTGCTTCTATCCCGTAGGGTTACACACTCTCTATCTAACAACGGTGTTCGGAAGACTTGAATGTATCTCTGGGGCTTGACCGATGTAAGCCTCTAAACACCACAACCCCCAACCCCCTTTTCTATGATTGTAGGTTAGATGTTGTAGAATTGAAAGGAGTGGAGTTGTAGAGAGACATAATAGAGTGTCAGAATTGTAGAGAAAAGTAGAAAAGCAAGACCTGGACTAGGGCACCCCCTCATTAGTCCTCCGAATCTCGAAACATAGAAATCCCCAAAACAACAGAAATAGGTTGTAGACAATCTTCAGATTTTCTGACAAAAATTGGTACCTTGGACTAAATCACCTGCTCATTAGTCCTTGACTTTTTTGGATACAGAATCTCAAAATCTGGTATGTATCTAATTGTCATTTGATATCTCTGTGTTTGAACATTTGTCGTGATTCATCTGTTTGTTTATGATTTTATGAAATTAGTGTTTTAAGCATGATTGGACTTTAATTGATCAACTAATTAGTGAATTCCAAGTTTCCTCTTCGTTCTAAGGGACACTAAATCTGTAGTAGAGCCCTCTTGCAAAATATTGTGGCTTGACTTGATTTATGTCCTTGAATGTAAGGTGTGAAAGGAGGATTTAACCTTGAAATGAAAACCCCTCTTTTTCCACTAAACAACATTTAAATAATGTTATGTATCTATTTTGGTCAAATAACCTTGAATTCTATTTTCATATGTTAAATATGGAGACTCCTCTTCATCTTCATCAATCAACGGAGGCGGGCATTGTTGCGACTATTTTATCTACAAATCCTTTGACCGAGGTATGAGCCAATAACATGTAAATGTCTTTTTGTATTTCTTGTTTTATCTCATGTCATTTAATGTACATAAATGGTATTCATGTTTACTCAATTTTGCTTCTGCATGCTTCTCATAGGAGGTCACAACTCCAACTCGTCCAACTATAGATGAAGAGAGAAAAAATGATTGAGAGGGATCACCAGCTAGCAGTAAGTGATTGATTACATATTCCATGTTATATATTTCATGTTTTCTATAGTAATGTGGATATTGTTTGATTGTATTAACAGGTGGAGCTTCAAAAATCTTTGTCGAGGAGGTCTAGTCGATGAGAGAGAGGTCTAGTCGATGTGAGAGAGAGAGGATGAGTCACTGAATAACTCTCCATCTTCATAGCAAAGCAAGGGCCATCGATTATTTGATAGCAGTTCATAGGAAATTTGATTTTAGGACATTCTTTTGGATGCCTAGATGGCTTTGTATACATACTTTTGTATTTTACCAATGTATATCTTTGTATATGCCTGTATGACTTTGTTTGTACATACCTATATGGCTTTATATATACACTTTATGTTATTTTCATGAAATTATGTATATTACATTTTATATTAAATATAATATGATGATCAATTATGGTTATAGGATAGCTATTGTATCATGCTTAAAAGTTTTGATATTGCGTATGTGTTCTTCAATGTTTCCATGAAATGATATTATGTTCAATTATAGTTCAATATGTGTCAAGTATGGTTTGATTAATTCAAATATTTTTGACAACATCCTTGCAAAATACATTTTGTTCATATCTTGCAATTATTACATTCCATGAGACTGCATTTCTTTGAGGCATCATGTCAAATAGTTCACACACCTTGTCTATGCTTCCACACTTTGCATACATGTCTACAAGGGAAGCTGCAAATACAACATGTGACAAAATTCCTATATCCTTTATGCTTTGATGGTTGTCCACACCTTATTCTAAAGATTCCATTTTGGCACAGGCAAGGAGAATGTTGGATAAGGTTGTGGAATTTGGCTTGACACCTTCCAATTGCATTTTCTTGAAAGTTTCTTTAAAGCCTTATAAAAAAATCTATTTTGTGCATATCTTGCAATCATTGTATTCCATGAGACAACATTTCTTTGAAGCATCATGTCACACAGTTCACACGACTTGTCTATGCTTCCACACTTTGCATACATGTCTACTAGGGTAGCCGCAAATACAACATTTCACAAAATCTCTATATCCTTTATGCTTTCATGGTTGTCCATACCTTGTTCCAATGATCCTAATTTGGCATAGGTAGAGAGGATGCTTGCAAAGGTTATGGAATTTGGTTTTATACGGGTCAATTGTATTTACTTGAAAGTTTATAAATCCTTTTCAAAACATCCATTTTATTCATATCTTGCAATCATTGCATTCCATGAGATTGTGCATTTCTTTGAGGCATCATGTCAAATAGTTCATGCACCTTGTCTATGCTTCCACACTTTGCATACATGTCTACAAGGGCAGCTGTAAATAAAACACGTGACAAAATTCCTATATCCTTTATGCTTTGATGGTTGCCCATGCCCTATTCCGAAGATCCCATTTTGGCATAGACAAGGAGGATATTGGATAAGGTTGTGGAATTTGGTTTTACACGTGCCAATTACATTTGCTTGAAAGTTTCTTTTGTGTATTTTCTTGAAAGTTTCTAAAGCCTTTTTGAAAAAATCCATTTTGTGCATATCTTGCAATCATTGCATTCCATGAGACAAGATTTCTTTGAGTCATCATGTCAAATAGTTCATGTGCCTTGTCTATGCTTCCACACTTTGCATACATGTCTCCTAGGGCAGTTACAACTACAACATCTGTCAAAATTCCCATATCCTTTATGCTTTGATGGATGTCCATACCCTATTCTGAAGATCCCATTTGGGCACAGACAAGGAGGCTACTGGCTAAGGTTGTGGAATTTGGCTTTACACCTGCCAATTGCATTTTCTTGAAAGTTTCTAAAGCCTTATCAAAAAAACCATTTTGTGCATATCTTGCAATCATTGCATTCCATGAGACAACATTTCTTTGAGGCATCATGTCAAACAGTTCACCTGCCTTGTCTATGCTTCATCACTTTGCATACATGTCTCTTAGGGAAGTTGCAAAGTTACAACATCTGACAAAATTCCCATATCATTTGCTCTTTGATGGGTGTCCATACTCTGTTATGAAGATCCCATATGGGCATAGAGAAGGAGGATGCGAGATAAGGTTGTCAAATTTGGCTTTACACCCGCCAATTGTATTTGCTTGAAAGTTTCTAAAGCTTTTTTGAAAAAATCCATTTTGTGCATATCTTGCAATCATTGCATTCCATGAGACAACATTTCTTTGAGACATCATGTCAAATAGTTCATGTGCCTTGTCTATGCTTCCACACTTTGCATACATGTCTCCTAGGACAATTGCAACTACAACATCTATCAAAATTCCTTTATCCTTTATTCTTTCATGGTTGTCCATACCCTATTCCAAAGATTCTAATTTGGAACAAGTAGGGAGGATGCTTGCAAAGGCTATAGAATTTGGTTTTACACGTGCCAATTGCATTTGCTTGAAAGTTTATAAATCCTTTTCAAAAAATCTATTTTCTATATATCGTCCAATCATTGCATTCCATGAGATGACATCTCTTTGAGGTGTCATGCCAAACTATTCACATGCCTTGTCTATGCTTCCACACTCTGCATACATGTCTACAAGGGCGACTGCAAATACAACATCTGAGAAAATTCCTATATCCTTTATGCTTTGATGGTTGTCTATACCCTATTCCAAAGATCCCATTTGGCATAGGCAAGGAGGATGGTGGATAAGGTTGTGGAATTTGGATTTACACCCGTAAATTGCATTTGCATGAAAGTTTTTTTCAAGCCTTATCAAAAAATCCATTTTGTGCACATTTTTCAATCACTGCACTCCTTCAATTGTGATGTGTACACCATTCCTTCATTTGTGATGTGCATAACATACTATAATTGTACATGCTTACAACAAGCGATTCATGCTACAATGAAGCACAACATGATGAAATAAGAAGATGCATATTTACAACACTTAAGAATATGTATTAGTGTTGCTCATGTCATCAATACATGCTATATCTGTTACTTTCTCATGCAAATGGATAAACTATGTTTTCATCTTCACATACATGGCTTACAACATGTGACAATAAACCACTACATGTTTTATATGTGCTTAACAACAAGTATGTACATGTGATACAACACCCTGAAACATGCATTGACTTAGGTGAATGGTTCTTTTATCAGTGTTGTTCATTTTGGACATAAAATAATAATGGTTATTTTTATACAAGTTATTCATGGAACTTGTAATTTGCAATCTTGTTCTTTATGCCTATTCCTTTTGTAATTTGAAACAAAAGATGGAATTCTTACCCACATTCTATGCACCTACATTAGTGACCAATGTACTATAACACATAGGGAGAACACCATTGATGAAAACTAGGGTCTTTGCTTATGAATAAGACATCTTCTTGTTGATACTACAATCTTAGGACTATCACAATTTTGCATGCTTTTGATAGTGATAATGAGGGTTTTGGATGCTCAACAAGGTTACCCTTGTAAGGACCCACCTGGTCCAAACTCATATTTTCAAATTTTTTTACTTTATTAACAAGTTCATATGTGATATATCAAGACTTTGATTGAGTACTCAGGTAAACTTCGGCCAATACAGGCCATATGTTCAAACGAAACATTCTAAAGCCAACCTAGGCTCTTCTATCCTTTGGGCAAATAGGTTCATACGGAACCAGGTCTAATCGACCTTATCACTACCCGAAGCGGGGTAGAACAATGGTGGCAAAACAACCTAGTGGTCAAATGGACCAAGACTTTATCCAATACGGGATAAGTAAACACAACAGCCAACCGGGCTAAATAGAACAAGAATCATTATGCTCTGGCCAGAGATTTCTGACTCCCTCGGGACCAATACGGTTTCATGAGTCACTTCCTGGGGACCACAGTTTGCCCAGACACTGTACTGAGGATGTCAACCAGGGAACACATAACATCAACTTGTACTCACCTCAGTTGACAACAAAGCTGGGTATAAGTAATCCACCTTGGGGATTCTTCTGAGAACTAGGAGAGTTCTTAAGTTACCTAGATAACCTTTAAAATAGGGATCAAGATTACGAAGTTGATTATAAAAGAGTATACTATATCTGAGGGACCTGAGTACTGGGGGCATCCTTCGTCGTCCAGACTGCCTACATACCTTGTATCCACGGGATCAAGGCCCTCTACAGATGCGATCGACATGGCGAATGCAAACATGTAGTTTTGTCTTGCACTATGTTTGATGTAACTATGAGTGGGTACACAGTTCTTCACCGACTGTCCACCCACTCGAGTGATATAGTGACAAAATTCCTAAGAACTAGATTGTAAACACACCTTCTGGGAGTGTTTGACGTTTATGTTTTTCATGTGTGGATAGTTTACCTAGAACGCGTATTTCCTCGACGAGGTCTTTCCATTGATCGTTCTACAACCATTTTCGATAGCCTCATCCTTTCTTTTTAATTAATCTTTTTAGTGAGGTATCCGAGGAGATTTTCCCTTCCTACAGATTTAACTTTGACATGTTCCTTATTACTCCCCAATGATTTAGAGGGACGGTGCCTAGACATCGTTGTTGCAGCTATGTTAGGTGCGAGGTACTTGGTTCAACGCAACGACATTACCCGTAAACATGACCTAGAGGTACCGTAAATACCTAACACTGTGAATGTTTGAGTTTTCATGTTTATTTACAAGGTTTACCTATCTGATGACAAAGGAAAAACTTGCATAATAACAGTTGATAAAGGGAAATACTACCTTAATCACAATGCAGATAAAAGATGCTTTATCATAATGAATAGAACTAGAAAATAAACTTAATCAATTTCATAAACATATGACTAGAAAGATACTTTTATCAACTCATAAATAGAAAAGATCTTTGTAAAATTTAATCTAGGTCAAATTAAAAAATCTTTGATAACTAGTTCAACTACAATTTCAATAATTCTTTTTTATTTTATCACAATTCCAAGCATTTGTTCCCAGCCATTCTTAAACCAATAATAACCATGTTCGATCATTTTATAATCTAAGATATGATATGATAATGAATTCACCATATATTTGATTCTTGCACTTTTGATAAGACTCATAATATAAAAGATATACATATCTGTCCCTCATACCCTATATGTGTGAAGATGCATACATACATCATATCAATTGAGATACAATTTCTTGATACTTAGAGATTATAAATAGATTTACTAAGAGGTATACTCTTGTAGATTTGTTAATTACCATGACACATAAAAAGGAAGTTCCTTATAATGACATTCATAGTCTTGGACAAGATAGAATTCTTTTATTATTCACTTGATGTCTTGAAAGACTACTTGTAGTAGATGTTATACTCCACTCCTTGCCTATGATATCTGTAGAGATTTAGAAGACCCTGATTCTCACATTTTGTTAAGCTAATACTTTATGCCTCTTTTAACAAACTTAATGATACCCTTAAAAATATTTCCTCATAAGCCTTGTTTACAATTAGTTCTCTTCATTTTGATAATAGATTACTAAGTATGATTTGAAAAGTTCATGTAAAAAGCTCTATAAGTGTATAAGCTTAATTAATTATTCAAAATTCCCAAATATAAAATAAATCATACCATGAAAAAAAAAAATTAAGAGAACCATTATTAATTCCTTTTAATTATCTATCTTAAATAAACATTATATATATATATATTTCTATATAATCACTTTATTTATTTATTTATTTTATTAACCTTCCACCAGTTCATTATCTTTCACCTTTATTTTTTTTTTATCTATCCTCTTTTATCACACTTTTTCCTCTTATTTACCTTTTACATTCTTTCCATATATTTCTCATTTTTACACTACTCTCATCTTACTTATAATAGTACTCACTTCTCTAAAATCCATTAACTCCATTTCTTTAAGTTTTCTACATTTCTTCTTTTACTACTCTCATTTATTACATTTACTACATCATTATCTCTCAAATCACTTCTTGTCTTTTTTATTCATCTTACACACTCTATTTATATTTTGTATGCTCTTTTGTTCTTTCCACTCTTCTACTCCTTAATTACTTCATTAATATGCTATTATCTCATACACTACTTTCTTCTTTTCTTACTTCCCACCTTGTTTTGAACTTAAAATACATGTAACTATAACTGGCAAGCATGCCTATGCTATCTATATGTTGTGTAAATTATATTAAATTCCTAAACGAGTAAGTAATAATGTGAAGAAGTTCTAATATAATAAAACTTATTGTAAAGTGCCAGGTAATGAGTGATGTGTAAATGAATTAGTGGTGAGTAGGCATTTCCAACTGATTAAAAAGAGATAAATTTTAAGAATCGTTTGTTTAAACTCAGCCTAATGGAACTTGGCAAATTTATGATTCCAATGGAGTTGGGTATCATATGAATCATCTATCTTAACTATCTACACATTTTCTTCATATTTAACCAACTTCGTTCAGTGATTTTGGAACACTTACAACTATATGCTATTTTCTGCCTAGAACAAGGTATGGACAGTCATCTTAGCATAATAGAAGGAGGTTTTGTTAGATATTGGAAATGCGCTGGTAAACATATATGTAAAATGAAGCAGCACAAACAAGGCACGCCATCCATCTCAAAGAAATGTTACCTCATGGACTACAATGATTGCAGGTCGAGCACAAAATGGATCTTTGAAAATGAGTTTAGAAACTTTCAAGCAAAAGATTTTGGGAGGAGTAAAGCCATATTCCACAACTTTTACCTCAGTCTCCCTCCCCTGCCTGGCAGTCATGAGTACAAAATGAGGGAGTGCAGACTAGGCATACGAACCATTTGACAAAATGACTCAAGGAAATGTGATCTCAGGGAATGCCATGACAACAGGGGGTGTTCAAAATGGGTTCGTTGAAAAGGGCCTTAGAAACTTTTAAGCAAATGGAACTGGCGAGTGTAAAGCCATACTCTTCAATCTCTACCAGCATCCTCCGTAGCTCAGGCCGAAACTTGGAACAGAGAATGGACACCTATCAAACTATACGGGACAGAGAAGGGCATGTGAACTATTTGAGAAAATGCCTAAAGAAAATGTGGTAACATGAAATGTAATGGTTGCAGGATCACACAAACTGGATTTGTTGAAAAGGCTTTAAAAACTTTCAAGCAAATGAAATTGGTAGGTGTAAAGGCAAATTCCACTATCCTTGCTAACGTCCTGCTTGCCTGTGCCTGCGTGGACTTTAAAACAGGGTATGGACTGCCGTCCAGCATGGCGAAAGGGGAATTTTTTGTCAGACATTCTAGTTGGAAATACTCTAATAGACATGTATGCATGAACATTTTTGACAAAATCCCTCAAAGAGAGGTTGTATCATGGAATGCAATGGCTACAGGATCACACGAAATGGATTTAAAAACTTTAAAACAATTATGATCAGCTAGTGTAGAGTCAAACTCCAAGCAAAAGAGAATATCGAACATAAGACTTTGCGAGTATGAATATTTCTAATTACAAAATCTTGTCATTGTCTAAGAAAATGAACAGATGCCTATCTCGAGCAACCAACAACTCTATTCGTATACACACAGTTCATCAGTTAGATACTTCATCCTACTTGAAATAAAATGGTTAAAAACATTCATCATACAAATTTGGTCGATTCCATACATGCTTAGACTTATCTCCAACAAGAGTTTAAACAAATAGCGATATTACCAAAAATTTCACATAGATTTGGGCTGGCTGTGTACTTACCTCTGCTCTGCTCTTTGCTACGACAGAATGCCTCTATCTTCTTGTTTTTCCTTCTCAGCATCCCATGCAAATTTATAGAAAATTACAACCTTTAGGGAGGAAGTTCCAAGTCTTCAATCAAGTCTTCAACTTAAAAGCTCCTTTCCATTTTCCAGATTGCTATTTAATTTTTGTGGAAAAGGACTCTTGTAATTCTTAAATATGTTCCCAAATTTTCCAATGGTAATAAATTTAAGGAGAAAAAAGACTCATCTCATAAATTGGGGTCTTGACTTGAGGATGGGAGGGAAGGTTCCTTATTTATTGCCCTTTCTAGAAGTGTCCTTACCTCATTTGTCATTTAAAATTGTTTATTATTTTGTTTTTAAATGAAACTATATTTATCTCATTTAGTTTTCAAATTCAAAATTCAAAAAAATTGAGTTGTGACATCCTTCTCCCCTAAATTTATGCATCGTCCTGATGCATGTTAGAAATAAGGTCAAACATATAGATATAAGTCCATAGAAATAAGCATTGCTTACATCAGTATACTTGTCTACTTTTAAATTCCATCCTTCAACAAAGCAGTTTATCATAGATTAAGTGTGATTGTCTGTATCATCTAAACATCATTGTCTTTAAGCAATATTTAATGTTGACGAGTTTATAAATTATCTAGAATTCTTAAAATAAATGCGGATAGAGTTGTTGAATTTCCACTGTGTCTTCGCATATAGCATTCTCAGATGAGTACTGGTCCCACTGGACTTTAGATTGGTCCACTATCCTGTTGCAGAACTAGAACTGGCACCTGTCGATGATTTTGCATGGCTCTATTGTTATTGTACCGGGTTCTTCCACTTGTAGGGCATTCCAATTAAGAATAGGCTTAGGGTTAGGTATATACTTTTTTAATAGGGATACATGAAACACATCATGAATTTGGCTCAGTGCTAGAGGTAAGGCCAAGTAGTAAGCTACATGATTGATTTCCTCAAGTACTTCAAAAGGCTTGACATAGCGAGGAGCTAGCTTTGACTTCCTTCCAAAAGAGATGGAACTTTTATGAGGTTGAACTCTTAGGAACACCTTTTCACCAACTTGAAATCTTCTAGGTGTCCTATTCTTATTTGCATTACTTTTCTGGTGATCCGAGGCTTCCTTCAACCTCTGTCGAATAAGTTGCACCTGGTTATCCATATCTTTCAACATTTTAGGGTTAACCAGGATCCTATCTTCCAGTTTATCCCAACTCAATGGTGTTCGACAAGGTCTCCCGTAGAGAGCTTCAAAGGGTGCCATACCTATTGCTGCTTGGAAGGAATTGTTATAGGCAAACTCAACTAATGGCAAATATTCCTCTCATTTAGTCTGTTGATCCATGCAACACATACGAAGGAGGTCTTCTAGAATTTGATTGGTTCTTTATGTTTGGCCATCCATCTTAGGATGATAGGCTGTGCTGAAGTTCAACTGTGTTCCTAAGGCAGCTTGCAATGTGGTCCAAAATCTAGAAGTGAACTTTGCATCCCTATCAGAGATGATTTTCTCAGGAATTCCATGCAACCTAAAAATTTTCTTTATGAACCTTTTTGCTACTGCAGGTCCATCATCTATTAGGTTTCCTGGTATGAAGTGGGCAACCTTAGTGAGTTTATCCACTACCACCAAAATGCAATTGTGCCTATGAGATGTCATTGGTAGCCCTTGGACAAAATCCATACTTATGACTTGCCATTTATAGAAAGGTACATCATGTGGATAAAGAAGACCTGCTGGGTGCACATGTTTTGCCTTAACCCTTTGACATTCTAAGCATCTGGCAACCTTGTATACCACATCCTTCTTCATTCCTAGCCAGAAATATAGTCTTTTGAGGTCTGCATACATCTTATTCACTCCTGGATGTCCTAAATATGGAGCCTTATGTCCCTCTGTCAGGATCATACCCCTTAGTTCTACATTATCAGGAACGTATATTCTTCCCTGGTACCTCATGAGCCCTGTTATCACCTAGTTTTGCACCCTTGCATGAAGCTGTTAAAGCTTTGCAAACTGGAATAACATGGGATTGATCTCTAAGTGTGGGACTTTGCTAAATGAGATCAAACCTCCAGAGAAGGCCGGCATCCTTGCCTAGATATCACCTAAAACTACTAAATTTTGAGGGGAAAAGGGAGAGAAAGCTTGTAATGAAAATGAATAAAAGCTTGAAAAACATGAAAGGGTGATACACCAGATAGATTTAAAGAAACTTCCACAGAACTGAAGGATGCACAATACAATCAGAATATGGCAAGTAGGCATACATAGGTTAGATGACTCTAGCAGAGGTGAGAAGCAATATGATTGAGAGGAATACAACATTCACAGACAAACCATATGCAGATTCACACAGAACTAGAAAAATCAGTAAAGAGGTAAAAATAACTTGCATATATTTGACAGAGAGGCAAGGTTACAGTATATGAAAACTCTGTTTGGAAACAGAAAGACCAAAATGCCAAAAAATTTCTAACCCTATTTACAACATTCGAATGCATATATATAGCATTCCCAAAATATCCTAAGGCGATTACAAAATTTGCTCTGAGCTGGAATCAAAAAAATATCAACATTAATGCCAGTCCAACTGCATCAGTCATGGCGTCAAAATCTGGCATTAGGCAGATATGAGATATTTTGAAGTCTTTAATGCAGGCAACTTACTCATCGATCTACAGTAGAAAAGATGAAAATATCTGGAAGAGGAAGGTGGAAAGATATTTTTGATCATCAATGTGAGTTGCTTCATCTTTGTGCAGCAATGAATGCCCCAAAAATATCTTCATCTATTGAAAGTCGTTGCTAAAATATGCATTTCCAGATCTGAAAATTGAAAAGTGACAAAAGCTCCTGAAAACCCTGCCAAAAGAAAGAGGGGACAAAAACATGCATCTTTGCCTCTTACAGCATGTCAAAATTTGCTGAAATGGAGGAGATACAGGTGGTCAAAGTTTTGGTCAACTACCTGTATACATCACTTTTGCATCTGTGTGTATATCGCTAGATCTTGGTGCCTGAATCGGCACTCAAAAATTCATTCTACAACTCCTTTGCACAAACATGGCGCTTTGCATATCGGCCCCTGTATATCTCTTTGTATTTTTGAAATTGTATATACATACAATTTCCCCTTGTATATGCTGGCCCTACCACTTGTATGTTGGCGATATACAAATGCCTTTGTATATTTCTTTGTATTGATCCTTTGTATGTCAAAACATACAAACACCTTTTATACAAAGCAGACTCGAAAATGACATATAACATATTGAAACTTATATTTGGGTCCGAGTTTTATACTTGCTTTGTACATCGGCCTGTATGTGCAAATATACAAGCCGAAAATACATTCCACTGTAGCTTTTGCTTGTATGTTGAAACTGCAAACCTCCCTATGCCTCGGCGATATACAAACATATTTGTATGTTTGTCTTTTGTATATTGACTTGTATATTTGAATATACAAGTGGAATATACAAAAGACAAACATACAAATGGGAATATTTTATGGAATATTCCTAGAATGTATATTCTGATATGCAAACCTTTTCTTGCATACAATCTCATTTGAACCTGCGTGCCCCACCTCTTGCATGTCTCGCCAACATTGTAGCAAATGTATATTTGCACCTGTATATCGGTCGTTGCATATTTCCTTGTATCTTTTCTTTGTATATTTCGCTTGTATGTGCAAACATACAAGCGCAAATATACAAGCCATTGTAGCAACCTACTGATATACATTCCACTATTCCTGATGCATATAGATCGGCCTTGTATATTTATCTTGTATGTTTCGTTTGTATGTGCAAACATACAAGCCAAATATACATTCTCTTTTGTATATGCACCGATATACATTCCACTGTTGCACATGTATGTCCGCCGGCCTCGTATATTTCTCATTGTATATTTCGCTTGTATATGCAAACATACAAGCCAAATATACATTCCATCCTTGTATATTTTTATGCAATCGGATATACAAACTAGGAATATTTTGGGAATCTACGAAAGATTCCCCCTTTGTATATGCATTTCCTTGGCTCGGTATACATTCAAAAAATGTATAAAAATCACTTTTCTCAATATTTTCTAAGGCCAACATAGATTTGCAAGCCCACCAAATGTACATTTGAACTGTATGTTTGACCAAACTTTGACCATGGATAACTTCTTCATTTGGCCGAATTTCAGGGTGATGTAAAAAGCAAAACTGCCTATTTTTTCAAGCTCTTTCCAATGGTAAGGTTTTTTTTAGGCAAGACCTCTGGGAAATTTGGCACTTAAGATTTATAGGAATATTTTCCAAAGGATTCTCAAGGAAAATACCAAGTTGACTGTTTGGTTCTGGTCGGAGGAAAAAATGGGTCAACAATTTGGTGACCTCTATGGGATGTTTGCCTGCTAAACAGTTAGATCAATGGCCTTAAATATCATCCATTGGGCATAGAGTTAAGTCTAAAACATGCTGGAAAACTGGAACCTGCCTCCAAAATTAAAAAAAAGGGGAAGGGCCTACATTCTCCTAATGACAATGCAGCTTGTGAAGAAGCACTTAGGAAAAGGAAAAACTAAAACAGAAATGAAACCTACTCTAATCTAAACTAACCAGTCAAAAGTGACCTTAAACAAAGCCATTAACTGGTTCTTGAAAATAACTTCCCTTCCTTAACAATTTACAATGTTTATCATGCATATGGGTAGTTAATAAGAGGTGAGGGGGAAATGTACATATGACAAATTGATAAAACACCCCCCGCAAAATGGAGATGAACTCACCTATCCACCTGGACTGATTGCTGATGTGGCTAACTTGTGGTGAATAAATGGGTTGATCCCACTCATTTTGATGCTCAACTTCATACTTAGAGGTAAGCATGACAAGTGGTGACCTCTCTTGATGTGTCTCCAGCTAGGCTAGATGCCTGATTGGGCATCCCCTTGAAATGACATGCAGATCAACATGTTTGATCCCATGTCTCTGATCTGATTCTTTCTCTTCTGGATGATCTAAAAACTCTAGCTCCTCATTTGGTATGATGGTGTCCTCCACCTTGCTCTCACATTGCTCTTGTATGTGAAACAACTGACTTGGGACCTCATGGCTTTGTCCTTCTTCCTTCAAAGAATCCAAGAAGATTAATATAATGTTATCATGGCTGCATTCTTCCTCTTCTTGCTGGTCTGAATACTCTAGCTCCTGTGATTCCACTACAAATATAGCTACCTCCACCTTATGAACAAGATGTTCATGATTTTCTAACTTAGGCTCAGAAAATGAGCCCTACACATGTTCAAAAGAGAAGACCTCCCCACCAAGAAGTTGATATCCCTACTGGATAATAAAGAACAAATCTCCAATTTGCTCTTGTCCATGTTCAGTCTCCTCATTATCTTCAATAAAGTATGGAAGCTCTTCAAGCATATCAACATAATCAGCCTTTGGATCATCCAGCATAAGGCAACATGCTTGCCCTTCGTTATGGTTTGGAACCTCACTGTCATGTTTAGCCCCAACCTACAACAATCTGCCATCATTTTCACTTCTCTCTAGTTGCTACATATCCACAACCAACTGCAGATATTCTTCATCTTCAACATAATCAGGTAGCTCATGAAGTAGGGCATCATCATCCACCTCTGAAGTGACCTTAGCAACTTGTTTCTCTATGCCTCCATCCTTTGACTGTAGCTCTTCTAGACTTTGGTTAAGTTGTCTTTGTAGCCGAAAGCTTTCTCCATGCACTCTTTGCATTTCAACCTTATTTTCTTGATTGGATGCATGAGAAAAGGCTTTAAAAGAACTAAAGTCAAGAGGACTCAATCCCTTATTTGAATTAACAGTACTCACGAGTGCAATAGGTTCAAACAATTCTATCCTCGTGAGTGTAGGAATGAATTGCTCCTCATTAGTTCTATCTTCTTCCACCTCCTCTTTTGGCTCATCTTTCCAATTATCTTGGTATACCATAGGTCCACCCTTGAGGATTGAAACATCATCAAGGAAAGAGGCCTGAATACCTTCTTGAATTTCTTGGAGGGGAGAGGGTTCTGGACAAATTTGTTCCTGGGGAATGACAATTTGAGCTTGCACAGGAACAGGGACTTGTGGAGGGATAAAGGCATTACAGCCTGGGAATTTGTGGAGTCTAGGTTGCTCATGCTTGTGAATGGGTTGTTGTAGTGGATGAGACCCATTCCTAAAACTTGGAATTATGTTAGGCCTGGATTCTACAACCTTTTCCTCTACCTGATTTTGAATTAGTATAAGAGGATTGACTTTTTCAAGGTTTGGCATTTTGTAACTAGGATGCTCGATCCAAGAAGGATGCCATGGTAGAGAAACTTGAGACACTTTCATGGATTCGCTTTGGCTTGAAGGATGGACTTGTCTGAAGCTAGGAATTTTAAAATTTGGGACTTCTTTAGTAGCATGCTGAGCAGGTGTCGTTCCTATAGCAAGGTTTTCTTGAAAAAACACCTCTTGTGCTTCTCGCTGCTGGTCACGTTTTAACACTTCTATAAATTCATCAGCCTCCCTATTTAAATTTAGAGATAGCTTCTTGAGACCATACATGCTGATGATGTTGAGATCATAAAAATGCTGAGGCCGGCTATATCTTGCTGCTCTTTTGGCGTTATCTAGATTTCTATCTAGCCTTAGAAAACCACTCATGAGCTCATTGAAAGTGTCAATATTCTCAGGGGCAACATTAGGGGTGGGAGGAAGGCAAACATCATGAGGATGCTGATATTCTGCAACAATAGGGCTGTATCGCATAAAAGCAGAGGAATTTGGGGCCTGGTATTGCTGATATAGGGGCCAATAGCCTGTATTTTGATTAGGGGTAGGGGAATAGCCATAATTCCCACAAAAGTCTGACATTCTATACCATCTAGATGCTGGATAATCATGAAAATGTCAGAATAAGAGCAAAATAGGTCTGCAACCAAGGAGAAACTGGATACATACCAGAGAGGGAGTCGCCAGGTGATTGAGATGCTTCTGGAAGCTGAAAGGACTAGGAAAATCACCAAAATCCTGACCTTTGATAAAATTTTAGGTACTTGGCCTACTGAAACCAGCTGATTTGATCAGTAGAGTCACCATGGTGTTGTTTGCATTGCCTCCAAAGGCTGGTAATACTAGGAGAAACACCAAATCTCTCAGTATTTTGATGAGAAGTTCATCTAACTGGTCCCACCGGGTGTGCCAAAGTTGTTATCACCTAGTTTTGCACCTTTGCATGAAGCTGTTAAAGCTTTGCAAACTAGAATAACATGGGATTGATCTCTAAGTGTGGGACTTTGCTAAATGAGATCAAACCTCCGGAGAAGGCCGGCTTCCATGCCTAGATATCACCTAAAACTACTGAATTTTGAGGGGAAAAGAGAGAGAGAAATCTTGTAATGAAAATGAATAAAAGCTTGAAAAACATGAAAGGGTGAAACACCAGACAGATTTAAAGAAACTTCCATAGAACTGAAGGATGCACAATACAATCAGAATATGGCAAGTAGGCATACACAGGTTAGATGACTCTAGCAGAGGTGAGAAACAATATGATTGAGAGGAATACAACATTCATAGACAAACCATATGCAGATTCACATAGAACTAGAAAAATTAGTAAAGAGGTAAAAATAACTTGCATATATTTGACAGAGAGGCAAGGTTACAGTATATGAAAACTCTGTTTGGAAACAGAAAGACCAGAATGCCAAAAAATTTCCAACCCTATTTACAACATTCAAATGCATATATATAGCATTCCCAAAATATCCTAAGGTGATTACAAAATTTGCTCTATGAGCTGGAATCAAAAAAATATCTACATTAATGCCAGTCCAACTGCATCAGTCATGGTGTCAAAATATGGCATTGGGCGGATATGAGATATTTTGGAGTCTTTAATGCAGGCAGCTTACTCATCGATCTACAGTAGAAAAGATGAAAATATCTGGAAGAGGAAGGTGGAAAGATATTTTTGATCATCAGTGCGAGCTGCTTCATCTTTGTGCAACAATGAATGCCCCAAAAATATCTTCATCTGTTGAAAGTCATCGTTGAAATATGCATTTCCAGATCTGAAAATTGAAAAGTGACAAAAGCTCCTGAAAACCCTGCCAAAAGAAAGAGGGGACAAAAACACGCATCATTGCCTCTTACATCATGTCGAAATTCATTGAAATGGAGGAGATACAGGCAGTCAAAGTTTTGGTCAACTGCCTGTATATATCGCTTTTGCATCTCTGTGTATATCGCTGCATCTTGGCGCCTGAATCGACACTCAAAAATTCATTCTGCAACTCCTTTGCACAAACATGGCGCTTTGCATATCGGCCCTTGTATATCTCTTTGTATTTTCGAAATTGTATATACATACAATTTCCCCTTGTATATGCGGGCCCTACCACTTGTATGTTGGCGATATACAAATGCCTTTGTATATTTCTTTGTATTGATCCTTTGTATGTCAAAACATACAAACACCTTTTATACAAAGCGGACCTGAAAATGACATAAAACCGATTGAAACTTATATTTGGGTCCGAGTTGTATACTTGCTTTGTACATCGACCTGTATGTGCAAATATACAAGCCGAAAATACATTCCACTATAGCTTTTGCTTGTATGTTGAAATTGCAAACCTCCCTATGCCTCGGCGATATACAAACATATTTGTATGTTTGTCTTTTGTATATTGACTTGTATATTTGAATATACAAGTGGAATATACAAAAGACAAACATACAAATGGGAATATTTTATGGAATATTCCTAGAATGTATATTCTGATATGCAAACCTTTTCTTGCATACAATCTCATTTGAACCTGTGGGCCCCACCTCTTGCATGTCCCGTCAACACTGTAGCAAATGTACATTTGCACTTGTATATCGGCCGTTGCATATTTCCTTGTATCTTTTCTTTGTATATTTCACTTGTATGTGCAAACATACAAGCCAAATATGCATTCCATCCTTGTATATTTTTATGCAACTGGATATACAAACCAGGAATATTCATTCCACTGTAGCAACTTGCTGATATACATTCCACTGTTCATGATGCATATAGATCGGCCTTGTATATTTATCTTGTATGTTTCGCTTGTATGTGCAAACATACAAGCAAATATACATTCTCTTTTGTATATGCGCTGATATACATTCCACTGTTGCACATGTATGTCCGCCGGCCTTGTATATTTCTCATTGTATATTTCACTTGTATATGCAAACATACAAGCCAAATATACATTCCATCCTTGTATATTTTTATGCAACCGGATATACAAACCAGGAATATTCTGGGAATCTGCGAAAGATTCCCCCTTTGTATATGCATTTCCTTGGTTCGATATACATTCAAAAAATGTATAAAAATTACTTTTCTCAATATTTTCTAAGGCCAACATAGATTTGCAAGCCCACCAAATGTACATTTGAACTGTATGTTTGACCAAACTTTGACCATGGATAACTTCTTCATTTGGCCGAATTTCAGGGTGATGTAAAAAATAAAACTGCCTATTTTTTCAAGCTCTTTCCAATGGTAAGGTTTTTAAGGCAAGACCTCTCAGAAATTTGGCACTTTAAGATTTATAGGAACATTTTCCAAAGGGTTCTCAAGGAAAATACCAGGTTGGCTGTTTGGTTCTGGTCGGAGGAAAAAATGGGTCAACAAGCCCATCGGAATCAAAAGCATAATCCAAATACTTAGGTTGCACATAGCTATTAGCTAGAGATGCCTTAACCTAAGCGTACCATGGGTCATATTTATGCTCGGAGAACACTTGTTGCTTTAGGTCTATGTGCAAGTTAGATATGGCCATTATATGTCTCCTCCTGCTGAGAGCATCGACCACCCTGTTTTCTTTCCCCTTGATATATTCAATCTCAAAATCATACTCACTTAGGAACTCTAACCACCTTCTCTGTCTTGCATTCAAATGAGGTTGAGTGAAGATATATTTTAGTCCTTGATGGTCTGTTTTAAGCTCAAATGATTTTCCCAACAAGAACTGTCTCTATTTTTGCAAGGCATGAACTATGGCTGCAAGTTCAAGGTCATGGGGGGCGTAATTGACTTTATGGATTTTTAGTTTCCGTGATTCATAAGCCACTACTCCTTCTTCTTGGAAAAGGACTCCTCCTAGTCCTTCTATGGATGCATCTGTTACTACTGTGAAGTTACCATTAGGGTCAGGCACCTTTAGAATTGGAAGTTACGTTAGCCTTTCCTTCAGTACCTAAAATGCCTTATCACACTGCTCAGTCCAAATGAACTTTTTGTTCTTCTTTTGTAAAGATGTGATTGGATTGGCTATCCTTGAAAAGTCTTTCACAAACCTCCTGTAGTACCCTGCCAATCGCATAAAACTTCTTGCTTTGGTCACATTTGTAGGTATAGGCCATTTAGTGATGGCTTTTACTTTATCAGGATCTACCGCTATACCCTCGGCTAAAATGATATGCCCTAAATAGTGAACCCTCCTTTCAAAGAAGGAGCATTTGGATAACTTCCCAAACCACTTATGCTTTCGCAGCCTTTGTAAGACTGCATGTAGATGGGTTAAGTGTTCCTTTTCATCCTTGGAATATATTAAGATGTCATCCAGAAAAACAATCACAAACTTATCCAGAAAATCATGGAACACACTATTCATTAGATTCATAAAGGTGGCCAAAGCATTTGTTAGCCCAAATGGAACTACAGTGAATTCATAGTGGCCATACCTAGTCCTAAATGCTATTTTTGGGATGTCCTCTTCTTTTATCCTTAATTGGTGATAGCCCAAGCAAAGGTCAATTTTGGAGAACACTGAGGCTCCCCTCATTTGATCAAATAGATCATCAATACGAGGCAAGGGATATCTATTCCTCACAGTGGCCTTATTCAACATTCTATAGTCAATGCACAACCTTAGTGTCCCATCCTTCTTCTTTACAAATATGACTGGTGCTCCCCAAGGTGATACACTAGGCCTTATCAACCCTTTCTCTAGCAATTCTTGCAACTGTATTTTCAACTCTTAGATTTCTATGGTGTTCATCCTATATGGGGCTTTGGATATAAGTGCGGTTCCAGGAAGTATATCAATTGAAAAATCAAATTCCCTTTTTGGGGGTAATCCAGGCAGATCTTCAGGAAACACATCCTTGTAGTCCCAAAGGAACAGACTATTTTCAAAGGTAGGGGCTTCTTTCTCTTCTCCCTTCTCATCTAAAGATACTAAGAATATCTAATTTCCTCATTTTCACCTTGCCTTCTTTAGTTGCATAGCAGAAATGGTCCTCACTGATATAGGTTTGTAAATTCCTTGGATCCTAACTCTACACCCCTTATCATCTACACACTCCACCACTTTGTTATAGTAATCTATGTTAGCCTTATGACTCGTTAGCCAACTTATTCCGATTATGACATCATAGGCTCCCAGGGGTGTGACATATAAGTTGACTTTGGTTTCTAATTCAGGAATCTTAATGAGGGCTCCTCTTATGTACTTGTTCACTTTCCGTGTAGCCTTGTCACCATACTGAACCGTCCATGATGATTCCATATTCTTAGTTTGTAAAGACATTTTGTTTACCAATTCTGGGGAAATAAAATTCTCAGAGGAACCAATATCTATCAAAATAGTTATAGGTTTACCAAAAAGCATACCTTTTGTCTCCATAGGTACATTTTGATGACGAGTTTGTTGATTTCTAACGGTAGTATGTATTTGATGTTGCGGAGGTTGCTGTGGCTGATTGTACCCATTCCTTTTTGAACAATCCCTTGCATAATGATTGCCTCCACACATAAAGCATCCACCGAGGGGTCCATTAGAAATTCAGGGTGGTGCATTCCCATCATTCCTCCTGACATTACTATTGTAATTATTCCTATGATCCTGATTACCAGCAAATTTTGTTCTACCCTAGTCTCTCCTCTTGTTCTTCTGAGCTCCTCTATTGCCCCTATTATCTAGTTTCCTTTTGAAGGCAAATTGCTTGTCCCGAAAGTTTTGCTTTGCCACCAATAGTGCTTGTAATTTCTTTTCTTGTTTGAGTGCCTTCTCCAAGACTTGATTCATGTTCTTAGGGGCAAACATATCCACTTCTACCCCAATATCAGTATTCAACTCCAAAAGAAACTTCCTTGCCTGAGATCTTTCATCCTTTTGATAGATAGGAACATATTTTAGTAGCTTCACAAATCTATCCCAATACTGTTGGACTGTGAGATTTCCTTGTCTGAGATTTAGAAACTCGGTCATCTTCTCATCATAAAATAGTTGTGGAAGCCATCTTTCGCGGAAGTGGCTAACAAACTACCTCCAAGTTAGGTTTTCCTTTGAATAGAAATATTGTTCCTTTATGTTTATCCACCAATTGGTAGCTTCTCCCTCCAATTGATAGGCTCCCCAGGTTGCCTTGATATTCTCTGAGTAGTTTCTTAGTTCAAAATAGTTTTCCATTTTGGTGAGCCATCCTTCTACAACATCCCCCACATGTTTCCTTCCGAGGAGTTATCTTCTTAAGGTCATGTGAGATATCTAGGATGCTGGTTTCCTGCTGAGACCTAGGAACCTCTAGCTCATTAGTTGTCTGAGCTATGGGTACTTCCTCACTTTGATGTTCATCTTTAGGATCCAAAATGTTTTCTATGGTCCCCTGTCTAGTCTCCAAGTCTTGTACAGTTTTCTCAAAGTTTTCCAATTTTTCTCTCTGTTCTGTCAACAAGTGAATAATTGCTTCTATACCAGAATTTGGATTCTTAGGTGGGTTTTCAGCTGGTTCTTGGTTGACCGGTTCCTCTCCATGTAGATCTCGCAAATTTTGGGTTCTCGCCATTTAATTCTAAAACAAGGAGAGAGGTGATTTACCACTTGCTACAATTTTTCGTTTACAACATGCAAATTGACTATAACTAAATCTATTAAAATTCTTATCTTAAATACCAATTATTATTGATTTTAAGTTAGTAGGCCTCTAGGCTGAGTGTTTGAACCACGCTTTGATACCACATGTAAGGACCCGCCTGGTCCAAACTTAGATTTTCAAAAAAAATTACTTTATTAACAAGTTCATATGTGATATATCAACACTTTGATTGAGTACTCAGGAAAACTTTGGCCAATACGGGCCATATGTTCAAACAAAACATTCTAAAGCCAACTCAAGCTCTTCTATCCTTTGGGCAAATAGGTTCATACGGAACTAGGTCTAACAGACCTTATCGCTACCCGAAGCGAGGTAGAACAAATGGTGGCAAAACAGCCTGGTGGTCAAACGGACCAAGACTTTATCCAATACGGGATAAGTAAACACAACATCCAACTAGGCTAAATAGAACAGGAATCATTATGCTCTGGCTAGAGACTTCTGATTCCCTCGGGACCAATACGGTTTCATGAGTCACTTCCTGGGGAGCACAGTCTGCCCAGACACTGTACTGAGGATGTCAACCAGGGAACACATAACATCAACTTGTACTCACCTCAGTTTACAGCAAAGCCGGGTACAAGTAATCCACCCCGAGGATTCTTCTAAGTACTAGGAGAGTTCTTAAGTTACCTAGAAAACCTTTAAACTAGGGATCGAGATTACAAAGTTGATTATAAAAGAGTATACTATATCCGAGGGACCTGAGTACTAGGGGCATCCTTCACCGTCCAGATTGCCTACATACCCTGTATCCACGGGATCAAGGCCCTCTACAGATGCGATCGATGCGGTGAATGCAAACATGTAGTTCTGTCTTGCACTATGTTTGATGTAACTGTGAGCGGGTACACAGTTCTTCGCCGACTGCCCACCCACTTGAGTGATACAGTGATGGAATTCCTAAGAACTAGATTGCAAACACACCTTCTGGTAGTGTTTGACATTTAAGTTTTTCATATGTGGATAGTTTACCTAGAATGCGTATTTCCCCGACGAGGTCTTTCCATTGATCGTCCTACAACCATTTTCGATAGCCTCATCCTTTCTTTCTAATTAATCTTTTTAGTGAGGTATCCAAAGAGATTTTCCCTTCCTACGGATTTAACTTTGACATGTTCCTTATTACTCCCTGACGATTTAGAGGGACGGTGCCCAGACATCGTTGTTGCAGCTATGTTAGGCATGAGGTACTTGGTTCAACGCAACGGCATTACCCTTAAACATGACCCAGAGGTACCGTAAATACCGAACACTGTGAATGTTTGAGTTTGGATGTTTATTTACAAGGTTTACCTATCTAATGACAAAGGAAAAACTTGCATAATAACAGTTGATAAAGGGAAATACTACCTTAATCACAATGCAGATAAAAGATGCTTTATCATAATGAATAGAACTAGAAAATAAACTTAATCAATTTCATAAACATATGACTAGAAAGATACTTTTATCAACTCATAAATAGAAAAGATCTTTGTAAAATTTAATCTAGGTCAAATTAAAAAATCTTTGATAACTAGTTCAACTACAATTTCAATAATTCCTTTTTATTTTATCACAATTCCAAGCATTTGTTCCCAGCCATTCTTAAACCAATAATAACCATGTTCGATCATTTTATAATCTAAGATATGATATGATAATGAATTCACCATATATTTGATTCTTGCACTTTTGATAAGACTCATAATATAAAAGATATACATATCTGTCCCTCATACCCTATATGTGTGAAGATGCATACATACATCATATCAATTGAGATACAATTTCTTGATACTTAGAGATTATAAATAGATTTACTAAGAGGTATACTCTTGTAGATTTGTTAATTACCATGAACAAAAAAAGGAAATTCCTTATAATGACATTCATAATCTTGGACAAGATAGAATTCTTTTAGTATTCACTTGATGTCTTGAAAGACTACTTGTAGTAGATGTTATACTCCACTCCTTGCCTATGATATCTGTAGAGATTTAGGAGACTTTGATTCTCACATTTTATTAAGCTAATACTTTATGCCTCTTTTAACAAACTTAATGATACCCTTAAAAATATTTCCTTATAAGCCTTGTTTACAATTAGTTCTCTTCATTTTGATAATAGATTACTAAGTATAATTTGAAAAGTTCATGTAAAAAGCTCTATAAGTGTATAAGCTTAATTAATTATTCAAAATTCCCAAATATAAAATAAATCATACCATGAAAAAAAAATATTAAGAGAACCATTATTAATTCCTTCTAATTATCTATCTTGACTAAACATTATATATATATATATATATATATATATATATTCTATATAATTACTTTATTTATTTATTTATTTTATTAACCTTCCACCAATTCATTATCTTTCACCTTTTTTTTTTATCTATCCTCTTTTATCACACTTTTTCCTCTTATTTACCTTTTACATTCTTTCCATATATTTCTCATTTTTACACTACTCTCATCTTACTTATAATAGTACTCACCTCTCTAAAATCCATTAACTCCATTTCTTTAAGTTTTCTACATTTCTTCTTTTACTACTCTCATTTATTACATTTACTACATCATTATCTCTCAAATCACTTCTTGTCTTTTCTATTCATCTTACACACTCTATTTATATTTTGTACGCTCTTCTGTTCTTTCCACTCTTCTACTCCTTAATTACTTCATTAATATGCTATTATCTCATACACTACTTTCTTCTTTTCTTACTTCCCACCTTGTTTTGAACTTAAAATACATATAACTATAACTGGCAAGCATGCCTATGCTATCTATATGTTGTGTAAATTATATTAAATTCCTAAACGAGTAAGTAATAATGTGAAGAAGTTCTAATATAATACAACTTATTGTAAAGTGCTAGGTAATGAGTGATGTGTAAATGAATTAGTGGTGAGTAGGCATTTCCAACTGATTAAAAAGAGATAAATTTTAAGAATCATTTGTTTAAACTCAGTCTAATGGAACTTGGTAAATTTATGATTCCAATGGAGTTGGGTATCATGTGAATCATCTATCTTAACTATCTACACATTTTCTTCATATTTAACCAACTTCGTTAAGGTATTATGGAACACTTACAACTGTATGCTATTTTCTGCCTAGAATAGGGTATGGACAACTGTCTTACATTAATAGGAGGACGTTTTGTCAGATATTGGAAATGCGCTAGTAAACATATATGTAAAATGAAGCAGCACAAACAAGGCACGCCATCCGTCTCAAAGAAATGTTACCTCATGGACTACAATGATTGCAGGTCGAGCACAAAATGGATCTTTGAAAATGAGTTTAGAAACTTTCAAGCAAAAGATGTTGGTAGGAGTAAAGCCATATTCCACAACTTTTACCCACGTTTCCCTCCCTTGCCTAGCAGTCATGAGTACAAAATGAGGGAGCACAGACTAGGCATACAAACTGTTTGACAAAATTACTCAAGGAAATGTGATCTCAGAGAATGCCATGACAGCAGGGGGCATTCAAAATGGGTTCGTTGAAAAGGGCCTTAGAAACTTTTAAGCAAATGGAACTGGCGAGTGTAAAGCCATACTCTTCAACCTCTGCCAGCATCCTCCATAGCTCAGGCTGAAACTTGGAACAGGGAATGGACACCTATCAAACTATACAGGACAGAGAAGGGCGTGCGAACTATTTGACAAAATGTCTAAAGAAAATGTGGTAACATGAAATGTAATGGTTGTAGGATCACACAAACTAGATCTGTTGAAAAGGCTTTAAAAACTTTCAAGCAAATGAAATTGGTAGGTGTAAAGGCAAATTCCACTATCCTTGCTAACGTCTTGCCTGCATGTGCTTGCATGGACTTTAAAACAGGGTATGGACTGCTGTCCAGCATGGCGAAAGGGGAATTTTTTGTCAGACATTCTAGTTGGAAATACTCTAATAGACATGTATACATGAACAGTTTTGACAAAATCCCTCAAAGAGATGTTGTATCATGGAATGCAATGGCTACAGGATCACACGAAATGGATTTAAAAACTTTCAAACAACTATGATTAGCTAATGTAGTGTCAAACTCCAAGCAAAAGAGAATACCAAACATAAGGCTTTGCGAGTATGAATATTTCTAATTACAAAATCTTGTCATTGTTAAACAAAATGAACAGATGCCTCTCTCGAGCAACCAACAACTCTATTCACATACACACAGTTCATCAGTTAGATACTTCATCCTACTTGAAATAAAATGGTTAAAAACATTCATCATACAAATTTGGTCAATTCCATACATGCTTAGACTTATCTCCAACAAGAGTTTAAACAAATAGTATTACCAAAAATTTCACATAGATTTGGGCTTGGCTGCATACTTACCTCTGCTATGCTCTTTGCTACGACAGCATGCCTCTATCTTCTTGTTTTTCCTTCTCAACATCCCATGCAAATTTATAGAAAATTACAACCTTTCGGGAGGAAGTTCCAAGTCTGCAGTCAAGTCTTCAACTTAAATGCTCCTTTCCATTTTCCAGATTGCTATTTAATTTTTGTGGAAAAGGACTCTTGTAATTCTTAAATATGTTCCCAAATTTTCTAATGGTAATAAATTTAAGGAGAAAAAGGACTCATCTCATAAATTGGGGTCTTGACTTGAGGATGGGAGGGAAGGTTTGTTATTTATTGCTCTTTCTAGAAGTGTCCTTACCTCATTTGTCATTTAAACTTGTTTATTATTTTGTTTTTAAATGAAACTATATTTATCTCATTTAGTTTTCAAATTCTAAATTCAAAAAAATTGAGTTGTGACAACCCTCCACTCATGACACCCTCATAGTATGTTCATAATGCTTTCCTTGATGATCGAATGACTAACTCAATAGGGTAACTTCGTGTATTCATTAGAAAAAGGCAAGCCCATAATGTAATACTAAAGACAAGAACCCTAATAGCCATAGGTAATATCCCTACATACAAAAATTAATCAAATATGCATGGAAGACCATGAGACCACAATGTAAGTTTGAAAAGATGAGATCTAATCCATTTTGAAACTTCTACCATAGTTGCAACAGTCAAAACAGTAGAAAATCCTTCTATTTTTTTTCCAAAAATCATCGTAAACCCTAGTTTGATAACCATTTCATGTGATTTTTGTAGCGCATTCTTTAAGGAGTGTTTTTCCATTATGTTTTTTCTACTTAAATGCTAGATACATGTGCTTAAAAAATTATATTTTGTTGTTTTAGATGATGTTATCTATCCCATTCTTATATTTTTCTTGTGCTAACATGGATTGGAATGGGTTCATCATCTTAAGACTATTTGAACCTTTGATTAATGCCCTACAACACATTGGATCAAGTGAGAACACCATATCAACTTAAGGAGAGTAGAGGCACCACCTAAAATGGAGATTACAACATAGCTTTTAGTTTAGTTTCATCTACTAGAAAGGTACTAGGACTAAATTTTTGCATTCGACATATCTTAGGGCCAAATGGATGGTACCAACACGTTTGGGTGGGAAGGTAAATGCTAGGGGAGGTGTCTTTTCAGTGGTGAATCCTCCTGGTCATTCTTGGCTACATTGGACGGAGACAGTCTCTTAAGAAGCCTAAGACAAAAAAGGTGTCAAACTTTGGACTGACTATTCCATCAAATCGTGACACCTAGGAATAGATTCTTTGCTTGTATAAGTGAATGTCAAGTCCACCTACAAATATCTACCTCAGTTTTTGTAAATCAATTTCATTTGCTTGTGGTGGCAAGGAACACATTGTTTCAAAATGCTTCAGTTTCATGCAGTGGAAAGGTGCTAGGAGTGAAATTTTGCATTCCACACCTCGTGGGGCCAATAGACTATGCCAACATGTTGGGGTGGGTGGGTAAACACTAAGGGAGGTCTCTTTTCATGCGCTAAGTGCTCTAGATATTCTAGGCTGTAGGCTATCGATAAAGTCACTTGAGATCCCTGAGAGAAACAAACAATCAAACTTTGACGGAGCAGTTCTTGAATTAATGGCACTTAGGAATGTTCTGTTTAAACCTACAGGTGCATGTGGGATCCATCCAAAATAACCTCTCTTAGTTTTTGCCAATTCCAATCCGTTTGACCGTGTCAAAATTAAATGCATTCTTGCAAAATGCTTCAGTGGCATTGAACACAACCTTGCTAGGAGCCGTATTTTTCGTTCTACTCATTGTGAGGCCCAATAGACTATGCCAACACGTAGAGGTGGGTGGATAAATGCTAGGGGAGGTCTCTTTTCATGCGCCAAGTGCCCTAGACATTTTGGGTTGTAGGCTACCGACAAAGTCACTTCAGATCCCTGAGAGCAAAAAACTACCAAACTTTGACAGAGTGGTTCTCAGAATTTGTGGCACCTGGGAATATTCTATTCAGACTTACAAGTGATGTGGGGTCTATCCATAATAACCTCTCTTAGTTTTTGTCAACTCCAATCCATTTGACTGTTGAAAATGAAGGTAGAATTGCTGCTATAAACTTTGAAATTTTGTATATGCAAAGATAAAATAAAGATTAATCTGTAACAATTAATGAACAATTGATTTGCACATTCAATCCAATGTAGAAGAGAAGAGAATAGAAGAGAAGAAGCTTGCATAGTATTTACGTGGAGAAACCCTTTTGGGAAAAATCTCCACACTCAAAGATGTTTCTTGCTTGTATTAAATCTCTTTAAAAAAGATTACATTCAATAATTGAAATTTCTCTAAGTCCTTGATGCACTTCACAAAAAAGCTTCGTGCTTTTTTCTCCAAGTCTTTACAAAAAACTTTTGCTTTTTTCTTTTAAGTATTTTTTTCCTCAAATCAACTCTCTAGAAAATGTATGGGGTTTATAATTAAATTAAAAAACGTCTTTTAATTCAACAACTTCTTAATTCAAAAGCTTGAAACTCAAATTACAATAAATTGTAATTGATAACATAGATTCCAAAGCTCATGCAAAAACCAAGCACACTTAAATTGAGAAGACTGAACTCAAACAAAGTCCAAGCTTTGAGTTAACTACCCCTTCATGATGTGGGCACCGAAGATGGCTAAATATAGCTATCCCAACATCAAACTTATCACCAAATAAAAGCAACATTAAAAACTCTTCCATTTGGGCGTCCATATTTGCCCAATGAGTTTCTGATAACTGAAGTGACCAATACACATCAAAATCATGTAAACAACATGCAAGATTGATGTCCCCAAGGTTATTTTGAAATAACTTATTCTGTACATGCAAGTGACATGCAAACACCTGATCCAAAATGCAACTGATGCCCATTACTTGAAACACTGAGATGTACCATCCTGCAACTTTTGGGAGTTAGAGTGTCCTATAAGTAATATCGTAAAACTAATATGCAAACATTTTCAATAACATGCAACTGATACCCATTTCCTGAATCACTGAGATGTACCATCTTGCAAGTTTCTAGAGTTGGAGTGTTCTACAAATAATCTCACAAAACTGACATGCAAGTACATGCAAGGTCATATAACTGACATGCAAGAGCATGCAAGGTCATACATGTCCATAGGAATGACATGCAAGCACATGCAAGTGACATGCAACAACATGCAAGTCCATATGAGCAACATGCAACAATATGCAACAACATGCAAGTACATGCAAGTAACATGCAACAACATGCAACAACATGCAAGTCCATGCAAGTAACATGCAACAACATGCAACAACATGCAAGTCCATGCAAGTTATTTTGACCACATGCAAGCAATATCCAATTCATGCATCTCTAACACTGTAGCTAACTCCAACATTATATCCATGTAAGGTGTCTCGATATTATCCACTCATGTACATAAAAAATCCCAACTCCAAGTCTAAATATAAGTCACCATGAAAAGGGGATGCCCAAGTTTAACTCCCACTTACTAGGAGTTAACAAAGTCTCAAAATAGACTTAGGAGAAGTTAACAAAGTCTTCATGGCTCCCATCTCAAAGTGGGCACCCAAGTTTGATATTATCCATTTAGAACTTAATTACAAAAGTCAAAGTGATGTAATTAATAAATAATTAATCTTTCAAAGTCTTAGTGTGTTGGAGAACACATTCCAAGAACTTTGGAGACACATGAATTGGTTAGGATTGCAAGTTAATGGCAACTTATCCCAACATTCTACCACTTGACATTATACATTGCAATAACTCTAAATGATATAATTGAAACATTAAATAATAAGAAAAAACATCCCTAGCCATCAATGTACCATTGATTCTTCAACATGCTTTTGTGCTCCAATAAGATACCTGCTAAAGTAACCATGATAACCATCATCTCAAAAAAGAACTCCTCACATCATGTCACCCATGATAAACAAGAAATAAGCCAAGGTGAAACATATCAATTGTCATTGAAACCTGCACCAATCTCAACATGAACACAAGCATCAAATCATATGATAAAATAAGACTTTGAGTGTCTGCCACACTCATACTAAATGGAAAAGAAACCACAACAAGTTGCTAGCTCATCCAAAATATCCATACCTCAAAAACCAAGGTAAACAAACCATCATAGGTAGAACTCCATGCCATCAATATACCAACCCAAAACTATAATCAAGTCCCTGTAAAACAATCCTGCTAATCATCCATCCTCCCATCTCAATGCAACATACTAATGTACAAATGACCAAAGACAAGGCCAACAAACAAAATCTGCAATAACACTGAACGGATCTGTGGATATTGACAGTCCACATCCAAGTCTTCAATGCAACCAATGGGTAAAGACATCCCACTAAACTTGCACAACTTGTAGATCCAAATAGTGAAACATGCAAAATCATCTTCACATCAATAACTTGCAAACTAAGACAACCAAGAAGGTATCATGACAATAAAGAGCATATAGATCTAAGAACTCCCACTACATGGGTAATGTCAAATCTGAAAATAAGATCAAGGAATTTACAAATCCTCCTATTAGCACTTCTCTTAGAGGATATGGCTAACTCCTCTACCATATAGTGTCAAAACATATAATGATATGCATAAAACCTCTCATTACCAATCTTTGAATAACTCTCCCAAGTCCTTTTAACCAATGAAGAAAGAGATTAAGGAGCTACCAAATTATTGTTAACAACAATAACACTTGACTCCAATACAAATCTCAACTCCATAAACATGAGAACCTTTAAGAAGAAAACAATATACCAAGAAAGAGAGAAACTGCAAAAATCATACCATGTCTTTATACCACATTAACCTGTGCCAAATTGTGTAAAGTAAGATCTCTTTCAACACTCCCAAATTGAAAAGGTATCAACATCTAACATCTAAATTATGATGAAAACATGGCAGCAATAGATGTTAACCTCTCACTAAAAGTAGATCAAACTAGCCAAACATTCCCACAACAAAGGAAATTAGCCCAAAAAACCACAAACCATTTCTGTATCTCTCCAAAACAAATCCTCAGAACTAGTCCCATAGCTCAAGATCAAATAATAATGAGAACAACAAAAATCCATAAACCCATGCATCTACTTCTCAACAATCCTTTTCAAGACTAGTGTAAAAGAGAAGACAAGATACATATAAAGAATGCATCTAATAATCAGGTGGGCAACACCTATTAGATCATTTACCTACCGAGTAGACCAAGAGTGGGATACAAGATTGTCCTTGCATATAACATCAAACAATAAAAGCTTATAATAAAGACAACCTTCTCATAAGGTCTATAATGGACTCACATCCATTTTCAAGTGTAGGCTTCTTGGTCCTTTTGTTGACATCTCATAATGAGAAATCTTTCCAACACATATCTCTAAGTTCAAGAGATATCAAGCCTCACCCAAGTCTCTCTAGTATCCATGAGTTTTCAGTAATCAATCCATGCCAACTTCAAATGCAATCTGCACAATCATGAAGCTCCAAGCAAATGATTAATACTTCAAAACCAAAGAGAACTAACCAAACCATTGTCAAAATTCTAACTCTAGAATTGGGAATATATGATGACATCATGATCTAACATCTTCTCAAAAGAAGATCATATGCTCTAATGAACATATCTTGCTCCCAAGAGCACCTGTATTATGCCAAAAAAGTCTAACTCATGATCAAGAGTGCATCATGACATAATACTATACGTCCTTTAAAACAAGGATCATATATAAAAAATGGATAAGTTATAAACTCAACACCTCACCAAAAACTCCAAGAGTCCTCCATGGAAAACCAAGATGTCAACACCTCTTCAAAAAACATGAAGATCTAGCATCCTCTATCAATAGAACCAAAAATGTCAATGAACCCTTACTACAAACTAAAGGCATAATCCAAGAGCTTCTTATGACACCAACAACCATTGCAAAGTTCATCCATCTTCTAATCAAAGATTTTGCATGGCTCGCAACACTGCAACTACAACAGTTTAGAACCAATATCTTTAAACAAAGAAGATAGAACACGTTATGTAGTTGCACAAAACTCCCACTAAAAGTGATACCAAGTTATGCATGGTATCATGATCAACATCATTACGAAAACTCCATTGAAAGTGAAAAAAGCTTCTTATGCAACATAACTTTACTGCTATAAATTCCAATGAATAACTAATTCAGGTACTCCAAACTACCTTTTTGTCTCAATACAAAAAAACCAATATAATTAAGGTGACCAAGAAGAGGCCTACCAAATAGAACCCTCATCAACTTATTCAAAATATCTACACACATGCAACATCTCATAGGAGAAAAGAACATGATCAGTGCTTCAACCTTTAATAACTGAAAAATAGATTCAACCCCACATCGGTAGCATGTAAAACAAATGTAACCAGGTATAACATGTAGATTTACAAGACTCAAACACCAGAATAAACTCTAAATCTGATTTGTCAAATAAATCCACATAGGAGAAACCCTAGATCATAGGAACCCAACAAGCAACTTTGCAAATCTGAAATTGTTTCCATCCAAAAAGTGTATGAGCACAATTTTCCACAAATCTTTAAACCACAGATTTTGATTAACATGTAAAACCATATCTCTGTAAATCTGAAACCACTTAAACATCCAAACATTCACACCAATGAAACACCATCAAATATGTCATCTGAAAATAATGGAATATCACAGATCTACAAACCCACAATTTTTTGAAACAAGAAAACTATGAAAAACCTACATATTCAAAATAACATGAATATGAGAAAGGAGAAACCAGGTTATTCAAGAGTGTCCATATCATAAAAAATACCAACTCCACAACCTCCATACAACTAGTGATAAATCATCTAGTGCTATCATGTAACCATGGACTAAAACCATGAATCCAACATAAGCACTCCAAAACGTAGTCCAAGAAATGAGTGTTTTTCCATGTGATTAAAGTACTAGAAGTAATCATCCAACATAAACACCCTTTCACTGCACATGATCACAAGGTAAAGGAATACAACCACCAAACAAGATAATATACACATTGTCAAAACGGAGCTCCAAATCACTATCACTGGATCAACTCCATAAATATCTATAACCTTGCGCCTCAAGAGCCCAACAAAGATTATTTTGACAATATCTATCTGAGAGGTAAATACCAAGGCTTCCAAACTTACAGATCTACAAAACCTACAAAACAAAGCTCCCACTGCAGCCAAAAAACCTTCAACACTTTAAGAGAAATGCATCCCTCACTCTACACAACCATTAGCTCTGATACCAAATGTTGAAAATGAAGGTAGAACTGCTGCTATAAACTTTGAAATTTTGTATATGTAAAGCTGAAATAAAGATTAATCTGTAACAATTAATGAACAATTGATTTGTACATTCAATCCAATGTAGAAGAGAAGAGAATAGAAGAGAAGAAGCTTGCACAATATTTACGTGTAGAAACCCTTTCGAGAAAAAACTCCACACTCAAAGATGTTTCCTGCTTGTATTAAATCTCTTTGAAAAATATTGCATTCAATACTTGAAATTTATTTAAGTCCTTGATGCACTTCACAAAAAATCTTCTTGCTTTTTTTTCTAAGTCTTTACAAAAAAACTTTTGCTTTTTTCTTCTAAGTCTTTTTTCCTCAAATCAACTCTCTAGAAAATATATGGGGTTTATAACTAAATCAAAAAGCTTCTTTTAATTCAACAACTTCTTAATTCAAAATCTTGAAACTCAAATTACAATAAATTGTAATTGATAACATAGCTTCCAAAGCTCATGCAAAAACCAAGCACACTTAAATTGAGAAGACTGAACTCAAACAAAGTCCAAGCTTTGAGTTAATTGCCCCTTCATGATGTGGGTGCCCAAGATGGCTAAATATAGCTATCCCAACATCAAACTTATCACCAAATAAAAGCAACATTAAAAACTCCTCCATTTGGGCATCCATATTTGCCCAATGAGTTTCTGA
This sequence comes from Cunninghamia lanceolata, assembly GCA_027924645.1. Taxonomy (NCBI): domain Eukaryota; kingdom Viridiplantae; phylum Streptophyta; class Pinopsida; order Cupressales; family Cupressaceae; genus Cunninghamia; species Cunninghamia lanceolata. The sequence continues at coordinate 10,452,767 of BSBN01000534.1, read as the reverse complement.
TAACTGAAGTGACTAATAAATCAAAATCATGCAAACAACATGCAAGATTGATGTTCCCAAGGTTATTATGAAATATCTTGTTCTGTACATGCAAGTGACATGCAAACACTTGATCCTACATGCAACTGATACCCGTTACCTGAAACACTAAGATGTACCATCCTGCAACTTTCAGGAGTTGGAGTGTCCTACAAGTAATATCTTAAAACTGACATGCAAGCATTTTCAACATGCAACTGATACCCATTTCTTAAATCACTGAGATGTACCATCTTTCAAGTTTCTAGAGTTGGAGGGTTCTACAAGTAATCTCACAAAACTGACATGCAACTACATGCAAGGTCATATAACTGACATGCAAGAACATGCAAGGTCATACAAGTCCATAGGAATGACATGTAACAACATGCAAGTGATATGCAACAACATGCAAGGTCATACAAGTCCATAGGAGTGACATGCAACAACATGAAAGTACATGCAAGTGACAGGCAAGCACATGCAAGTGACATGCAACAACATGCAAGTCCATATGAGCAACATGTGACAACATGCATCAACATACAACATGTAACAACATGCAAGTACATGCAAGTAACATGCAACAACATGCAAGTACATGCAAGCTACATGCAAAAACATGCAAGTCCATGCAAACTATTTTGACCATATGCAAACAATATTCAATTCATGCATCTCTAACACTGTAGTTAACTCCAACATTATATCCATGCAAAGTGTCTCAACATTATCCACTCATGTACATAAAAAAACACAACTCTAAGTCTAAATATAAGTCACCATGAAAGAGGGACGCCCAAGTTTAACTCCCACTTACTAGGAGTTATCAAACTCTCAAAATAGACTTAGGAGAAGTCAACAAAGTCTTCATGGCTCCCATCTCAAAGTGGGCGCCCGAGTTTGACATTATCCATTTAGAACTTAATTGCAAAAGTGAAAGTGATGTAATTAATAAATAATTAATCTTTCAAAGTCTTAATGTGTTGGGGAACACATTCCAAGAACTTTGGAGACACATGAATTGCAAGTTAATGGCAACTTATCCCAACAATGACTATGCCGAAATTAAACGCATTCTTGCAAAATGCTTCAGTGACATTAACACAACCTTGCCAAGAGCCATATTTTTTGTTCTGCTTGTCGTGGGGTGCAACAGACTATGCCAAAATATCAAGGTGGGTGGGTAAACACTAGGGGAGGTCTCTTTCATGCAACAAGTGCCCCAAACATTCTGAGTTGCAGGCTACCGACAAAGTTATGTTTATGGACTTTACTGGTAGCTTAGAGCTTGGAACATCTGGGGCACTTGGCACACAAAAAGAGACCTCCCCTAGTGTTTATCCACCCACCTTGATGTTTTGATGCAGTTCATTGGGCCCCATGATGAGCGAAACAAAAAATATGGCTCCTGGCAAGGTTGTGCTGAATGCCACTAAAGCATTTTGCAAGAATGTGTTTAATTTCGCCACGGTCAAATGGATTGGAGTTAAAAAACTAAGAGAGGTTATTATGGATAGACTCCACATGCACCTATAGGTCCAAACAAAACATTCCCAAGTCCCACAAATTAGAACCGCTCTGTCAAAGTTTGGTAGTTTTTGCTCTCAGGGATCTCCAGTGACTTTGTCGGTAGTCTACAACCCAGAAAGCCTGGGGCACTTGACACACAAAAAGAGACCTCCCCTAGAATTTACCCACCCACTCTAACATATTGGTGCAATCTGTTGGGCCCCACGATGAGAATAACAAAAAGTATGGCTCCTGGCAAGGTTGTGCTGAATGCCAGTGAAGCGTTTTTCAAGAATGTGTTTAATTTCAACATGGTCAAACGGATTGGAGTTGTCAAAAACTGAGAGAGGTTATTGTGGAAGGACCCCACATGCACTTGTAGGTTTGAATAGAACATTCCTAGGTGCCATGCATTCTGAGAACTGTTTCGTTAAAGTTTGGTATTTTTTGCTCTAAGGGATCTCAAGTGACTTTGTCGGTAGCCTGCAGCCCAGAACGTCTGGTGCACTTGGCACATGAAAAGAGACCTCCCCTAGCGTTTAACCACCCACCTCGACATGTTGGCATAGTGTGTTGGGCCCCACGAGGTGTGGAATGCAAACTTGTACTCCTAGCACCTTTCCACTGCATGAAACTAAAGCGTTTTGGAACAATGTGTTCCTTACCACCACAGGAAAATGAAATTGATATTAAAAAAATTGAGGTAGGTATTTGTAGGTGGACCTGACATCCACCTATACATGTAAAGAAGATGTTCCTAGGTACATCATGGTTTGATGGAATAGCCGGTCCAAAGTTTGACACCTTTTTGTCTTAGGGCTCTTAAGAGACTGTCTCCGTCCAATGTAGTTGAGAACGACCAGGAGGCTTCACCACTGAAAATACATCTCCCCTAGAATTTACCCACCCACCTAGATGTGTTAGCATCATACGTTTGATCCCAGAAGATGCTGAATGTAATAATTTAGTCCTAGCACCTTTCTAGTAGATGAAAATTCAGTACTATAAAGGTGTTCTCACTTGATCCAATGTGTTGTAGGGCATCAATTAAAGCTGCCCTTACCACTCTATCAATTGTTAGCACCAAATGTGAAGAAACAAATGAGGGTTTGTAAGATGGAATCCTTGTCATTAAAACTCATAGTAACATCATGATATTATGGTCTTAATCTCCTCATAGGTTATGACAAAGTAAGTTTGAAATAAGATCCTTGTATGATTTCATGATGCAAAGATAAGTTTGATGTATAATTTGCAACTATGGTTTCCATGAATGAAACCATAATGTAACATGATGAAACAATCTTTGACGGAGTCCCTATCACTATGATGCATGAATAACCGTGGCTGCTCCTAAGTTTGATAGAAGATATTTTAGCCAACAATGCCACCATGTTGGTACTATGAAACCTTCAAAACCTCAGGGCCTACAAGAAAAATGAGAACAATCATCAAGTTGACTCCAAAGAACATAATGGCATGACCCTTCAAGCAAACAAGACCCTTCAAGCAAACATAATGGCATGACCCTTCAAGTGATCGAACAATCATCAAATTGACTCCAAAGGACATATCATCATGAAATAATCATGAAAACCTACCTTACTTTACTTCCAAAACTAGCTTCATAAGGATTATGCCTACCTCCATCATACTCAAATCCTGCATGCAAATGCAGTTGTACTCTTCAACTAAAATGAGTACACCAACATGATGAAATGAGACAATACCATTAAAATACCTCCACATGGTACAATCTATGTTTCGAAACATAAATCTATGTTTCTTGTTGTTCACCTGTTCAATGATGCAAGTTTTTTTATACCAATCCTCTTGGTAAAGGTACAAATCAAATGCTTTCTTTGAAAGTTGAAATAAATTAAATTAAAGACGTACAATTTTGATTTTCTTCCATTGTGTTTCATAAATTGAAAAGTAGTGATATTTTTCACACACCCTATTGTTTGAAATATCTTGACCTTAACATTTGAGTTCAATCAAACCACTTGACTTAGTTTGATCAAACCAACTCACCAATCATGACCCTGGGGAATATCCAAATGCATCAACAACCATGCCATTTAGTCATGAGCTTTATAATGAAATAAAGCTAATCAACCAAGACCAAGGAGCACATATAAGAAGGTAAGAAAAATGTCAAAAACATAGAAGGTGAAATAAGGATAGCAAAAAAAATAACATACCTTTTTGTCATTCTGTGCTGATTCAATCTAATAAACCATCTGGGTTTGCTCTACTCTTTATTGTGTCGAGTATTACTTCATGGTCAGACTCACAAAATTTGCACAAGTTTCTATTCAACGGTCTACCCCCTATTTGATCAAATGAAATTTTGATGCCACAACAAGGTTAGAATAATGAAGAATCTTCCTATGTGTGTCAAAGTCATTGAACAACCACACATCAAACTTCTTCACTGGGTACCTTCTAAGCCATGTTCAAGTAACAACCACTGATCCTATAGGGTACTTGATATTTTATCCATATATAACATAGGCATCTATTTTTTTTTTGCCTCAACACAATGACACAAATAACAATCTATCCCTTCTTCTTCAGTTCGATGAATATATACCAATACTATCTGGATGATTTCCTTCCCATGGTGATATGGCTTGTTGTCATAGATTGTTATTTCAAATAAATATAAATTTTCACTTTGTCATGATAATTTAACTTATCAAAATGATAATTCTCTCACTCCCCTCATGACTGTCCTATACATGAGAGTTCATGCTAACATACTAATAAAGTGAAGTAAACAAATACATAAAGTACATACCTTAGATTTCAAGATTCAAGTTGCCCAATCCTCAAAAATTTGGCTTCAAAATCCTCAAAATTTTGAGCTTCTTGGCAAGTTCCTTCGTATTCAATGTTGAACTCTATATAACTCCAATAGGATTAGTCAAATTTATGAAAAAATAAATCTATATCATCAAATTCAATCTAAATACATGAAAATTAGCATTCAAACAATATGAAACATGAAAATATTAGTTTAAATAATCAAATTCTATCTAAAAACATCCAATTTACTTCTTCTATGTTGAAAAACAAAAAAAGGTGGTGGATTAAGTAAACAATGATTGTCTAAATGTCAACACCATGAAAATCATTTTTTTGTCCGATAATGCATGAAAAGAAGAGAATAACAGAGCATGTGGGTCTGATTCACACATTCCACATGTTTTTTGTCTATTTTTTTTGGTTCCTCAAAATGTCCTCGCGTTATAACGCGACGTGTTTTGTCATGCACAGAAGATTTTAAGTGTTGTCTAAATTACTAAATACCTTATAACCAATACCCTCAACCCTATCCCTCAACTCTATGCCTTAATGCCTATACGCTAGACCCTCAACCCTATTCTCTCAACTAGAGAGAGAGAGAGAGAGAGAGAGAGAGAGAGAGAGAGAGAGAGAGTTCTATAAATGGATATCCGTTTCTAGAAAATGGATATCCATTTCTAGAACCTTAGAAATCATTTTTTTGCTCCACAAAATGGATATCCATTATTTAAATAACAGATATCCATTTTGCTTCGGTTTTGCCTTGTATTTAGGCTTGGGACTATCATAGTTGACTTTCTCTGAATTCTAACGTGTTTACTGGTTTCACTCTCTTCTTCGAACTTTACCCTTCGTGCTGATAACTTTTTTTATGCAAAATTGATAAAACGAAAAGGGTTTATAGATGAAATCATCAGCTTTCTAAAAATATAAGATTTTATTGATTATCATTTTATTAAGAAATTATTAATAATTTTCTATATAGTGTGTGTCTGAAATCCTGATGGACACACTGATTGAAAAACATTCATAACTTTCAAACAATTTCACCTTTTTCAGATCTAAAAGATACGTCACACTCTATGGTTCGTTGGCTATAGGTTTTAAAAAAAATTGAATTCCAATTTTTTTATCGAGTTGGGTTTGCTGAAAAATTACTTTTTAGTTTTTAAAAAAAGTCACAGTAAAAAAATCATAACTAATTATTTTATTTGAAAAAAATTTCAAAAAAATATGTGTCACATTCAAGCATGAGTCCTCTACTTATTTTGAAAGTTTCAAAAAAAAATATTTCTTTTGCTCATAGTTAGGTTGGCTGGAATGACATCCATTTTTTATTTTTTTCTAAAAAATTTAAGAGCTGTTCATTGAAATATTCATTTTTCACTAAGTAAATTTAGTTTTTTTTTAAAAAAAATAGTAGCCCATAAACTAGATTCAATTCTCTACAAATTTTGTTCTTACATCTTTTTCAAATTGTGTAGATAATCCATTCAAATTTTCACATGAACTTGGTTAAGTCTAATTTTTTGTATTCTCATTTCCACTTAGAGGTATAGTTTGGCCCATCATGATCCTGCACATACCCTACTGCCGGTAACTCCGGAACTTACCGATGTAGTAACTCCATAATTACTATCCCCGGTAATTATTTTTTACCATTGCTGGTGAAACTTGTACATCCCTTATGGGTGATTTACAAATAATATTAAGAATAATAATTTCAAGGATTTACAAGGTTAATATCACCTAAATCCCAACAAGAGGTATATAGGCGAGAGAGAGATAGGGTAGGAGGTAAAGAGTGAGGGAGAGGGAGATAGAGAGGTGAGAGAGTGAGGGTGGGAGGTAAAGAGGGGAGGGAGAGGGAGGTAGAGAGGTGAGAGAGACAAAGGGTAGGAGGTAAAGAGGGGGGAGAGAGAGGAGGTAAAGAGGTGAGAGAGAGATAGAGGGTAGGAGGTAGAGAGGTGAGAGAGAGTTAGAGGGTAGGAGGTAGAGAGGGGAGGGAAGTAGAGTGAGAGAGAGGGTATGAGGTAAAGAGGTGAAAGAGAGAGAGGAGCGGAGGGAGAGACCTAGAGAAGGGAGGGAGAGAGAGAATAATAGAGGGGTAAGCAGGGAGGGAGAGATAGAGAGGGAGAGGCCTAGAGTGGTCACAGAGAGAGGTGAGTTAGAAAGAGAAGAGAGGGAATGATCTATAGAGAATGGGTGAGAGAGAAGGTAAGGGTGAGATAATTTTATTTCACAATAACGTGAGCATGTTATAACACGCTCTCGTTATGTGAATGCATGCACATAACGCACATGCGTTATAACATGCTCACATTATTGTTTGCTTTGGTAATTTCTAAGCTTTTGACTTGGATTTGTCTTGGGCTTCCAACCCAAAGGCTTGGACTATGTTTTGGATGTCTAAAGACGTGTTTTTGTAGATTGTAAAAAAAATTACATAATCTTGAGCATGCTCCCCATCAGGTTTGCACTTGTTTCAATGACCAGTTAAAAAAATACCATGACAATGTTAAGCTCTCTCTTAGCTTTCTAACCATATAATTTTTTTCACGTTTTGAGTATGTTAAGGTTTTCATCTTTAATTTCTTTTGTTAGTGTAACCATTTTTGTCAAAAACTAGTGTGTGGTATTTTGACTTTTTTTTAATTGTTCATCAAAATTTTAAATAAATTACATTTTTAGAAACTAGACTCCATTCTACATGTATTAAAAAAATTAGATTTTTGATTAGTTTTCAAAAATTTTAGGGGGGAGCACGCTCAATTTTCTATTTTTCAAGATGTGTTCACTTTGAAAATTAGTAAAAAATTAATTATTCATGAAAAAATTATTAGAAAAATCAGGGATAAGCTACATGACGTTAGCTAATTTTTTGCCAAAGCAATTTTTGAAATACTAAAAAAAGTTTACATTTTAGGGGGGGCACACCAGACGCTATGTTATGTGTTTTTTAAAACAGGACCAATTTGTGTGGCCCCCCTTTTTGAACCCCTTAATCTCAACCATTTAAAAAAAATAGTAGTTTAGAAACTAGATTCAGAGTACTACAACTCTTGTTTTTGTTGCATCTTCGAATTTTGTGTGTAACTATCTTCAATTTCTCATCCAAGATCAGTCTTTCTTGATTTCAGAAAAAAAGTAGCCACTTAAGACCCCCTTTTGGTCCCCCATCTTTGTGCACTTACCCCACAGTTATGAACTTTCACCACCCTGTCAGGGCCAACTCTAATATTCCTCCAAGTGTATCACGTCGTATGATCTTGGCAGCAACCAACATTCCAGTATCAAAAAGCCCTAATTTATTGCACATAAAAAACTAATCCTCCCTTTCCTGTAGTTATCCAGTGCATAGGCAAGGCCCCACATTTGTCATAAGGCATCTCTATCATATTATAATCCCTGCACATAACCAAAGTGGTGGAAAGCATTGAATTGACAATCCATCTCCAAGGGGAAGGTCTCTCCATGACATCATTGGAAGCATAAACATTAATAACATGAAAAGAATGATTATTAATGTTGAAAAGAGCCCACAGTGCACGATTGGTGGGGTCACATATTTGATCAACCAAATGTTGGTGCCACATAGGAGAGAGAAAGTTGAAAACACCACCTGGACCAACTTCATGGTTATTGTAGAGAAAATGGGTAGAAGGCCAAATAACATGGCAAACAACAGAGAGCAAAAATTAGACACTTTAAACTCTTGTATACAGAGAATATCTAAAACTGGATATTGAAGCCTAGCATCATGAACAACGTATTTCTATGTGAGATCTATAAGACCTCAAACATTCTAGGAAATACAATTCATAAACAAGTAGATCAAGAGTCATCTCCTTGTTATCTGACTCATCTAGAGTAGAATAACTATTTTGAAATACGACATCATTTGTCTTAAAGCACCAAATTTTAAAGTTGAGCTAGATAAGTTGTCATTTTTTGGCATAAACTTTCCATCTTCTATTTGCCTTGGTGGGCTATGGGACCTCCTCTATCTAGTAGGAGGAGGGGAAGCATGTGGGGTGTTGACGACTGGATATCGAGCTAAGGTTGAAGCCACTAGTAGGGTATTTGTAATTTTCATTGCACTAGAAGTCTCCCCAAGGGATTTACTTGCATTTTTCACAACACTCTTTGAAGCCTAGGTCTCAGAACCAGAAGGTTTGGGAGGAGGCTTAGGGTTGTTAGAATTCTTGGCTTTACGATTAACCACCATAGACCAACCTTCCTCTTCTTTTTCAGAAGGTGGCAACCCAGAAGAGGGTTGTATAATAAGCTTTGGTCATGGAGATGCCAAGGGGCTATCTCAAACCTTGTGATCTAAAGATTGGCATTGATACCAAGTGTTTGGAGGGGAAGCATGTGGGGTGTTGACGACTGGATATCGAGCTAAGGTTGAAGCCACTAGCAGGGTGTTTGTAATTTTCATTGCACTAGAAGTCTCCCCAAGGGATTTACTTGCATTTGAAGGTTTCACAACACTCTTTGAAGCCTAGGTCTCAGAACCAAAAGGTTTGGGAGGAGGCTTGGGGTTGTCAGAATTCTTGGCTTTACGATTAACCACCATAGACCAACCTTCCTCTTCTTTTGCAGAAGGTGGCAACCCAGAAGAGGGTTGTATAATAAGCTTTGGTCGTGGAAATGCCAAGAGGCTATCTCAAATCTTGTGCTCTAAAGATTGGCATTGATACCAAGTGTTTGGAAGGTTGGCATACTAGGCACACTATGTGTATCTAGCTTGACCAACTTGAATGTAACTAGTTGACTCTTTGAGATCCTTGGAAGGGTCCACCTCCATATAGACTCACCACTAGGGACGAGCTGAATAGAACCATTCAAGTTTGAAACAAACAATAAAGCCTAAAGAAGATGCTATTTGGCTTAAGAAATTCTAGTATGACAAGAGTAAGCGAAGAAACTCAACCCAGATAGGGACTCAAAAGGACTTTTCATTAGAGATGACAAAGTCTTGAGTCTGGGGTTTGAACACTAGCAAGGAGGAACATACAAGCCAAGGGACATGGCTAAGGACAACTTCAACGTGGTTGGCTTCAAGAAAATAGAAAAGAAAAAAATCCATTGGTGAGGTTTTGAGTGGCATTAAGGCATATACCATGTGGGGTCTATGCCTTACCGACCTAATCTCTTAGCATGCTTTAAGGGGAATCCTACCAACAAAATACTTTATCAAGGTAAAATTTTCTAGCCATTTGCATGCATTATTAAAATCAAGAATTGGAAGAACATCTAGTGTTTAGGAGTATGTACCTTGTGGAACACCTTGTTATAAACTTCTGGGGTCATTTGAGTAGGGGAGCCATTGATTATCATCATTAAACCTTCAACTCCATCAACAACTTAGCTTTGGAGGAATAAAAGGTTGAGGCCATTTAAAGCGGGCAAAAATCACCCACGGGCCTAGTGACATAAAACACACCTCAATAAATGCAGGCTAGCATGAAGCAATCATGTTGTCTGCATAGATAACAAAAACACAAGCAAAGCCAAGAAACCCTATTGGAACAAAACTCTCTTTAATATTTGACTAAATCATTTATTTTTGAAAATGGTGGAGGGAAAATAGAATAAGTAATTTATAAAAATATTATTTAATTAACTACCAATGTGAAATGGAAATTAAACTAATTAAATAATACTAATAAAATCATTTAATTAGGTAGGAGGTATAACTAGACTAATTAAATAATAATAATTTTTTAATTCGTTAATGATGAACTAGATTATTTAATTAACTAATGGTAAACTATATTAATTAAAATAATATAATTATTTAATTTATTAATAATAAAAATGTTAGTATGAAATAAGTTTAATTGAGATGATGTCTACACAACTAAAAGATCTCCTTTACTTGAAAAAAAATATATAAATAAATATATATCAAAATTATTTTATAATAATATTAACAATCTTATCTATTTAAAATATACCTTTTTATGTGATACATTTTTAAAAATTTAATTAAATCTTGTGACATAAAATTTATGAAATGTTGCTTTGGAAATATTTTCATTCCAACATATCCTTTAAAAAGTACTTTCTCACAAGTCAAACGTTTCACAAAACGTAAAGCTGTCAATGTTTACAAAATGCAAAGCAGTCAATGTTTACAAAAGGCAATGTACAAATTTTGTTGGGGTTGTTCTTAAATATCATCCACTTCAATAGTCAAAGGTTAATTTTGACCAATAAAAATAGGACAAATATTTAACACTTTTTATTGTGAATGAGATGTAAAATTACTATTCATTGTTTGACTATTGAAATAGATGATATTTGAGTGTGATTGTGGGCAGGGTTTTCCAAATCAAAGCTAGGCGAAGGAAAAACTACTTTTTAAACGATCTGTTGGAATAAAAGCTACTATACATAATCCTGTTCGAATACTAACTCCACTCTGCGTCCACGGCTTTGTCTCTGCGAGAATATATTATATTGTGCCTAGGAATTCAGACAAAACTAATGTCAGCCATGCTGTCTGGAGAATTGAAGAATAACTGCCATAATTGGTGGGCAGCTTTCACAATTTTGGTCATTGTTGCTGTTGTTAATGCTCGTATTGCTTGCAGACAAAGTCATTAAACAGTTCATGGAGATCACGAGCCAACTGCCACTTCCACAGCCTCAGTCGTTTTGTCAACATCTTGTCTTTTTTTTTTTTTTGCATTTGAAGGAGCATTGGAAAGATATTTTCCTCATCGTCTTCTCCGCAGTAATATTAATTACGAGCTATGTCATTGGCAGACTCTGTAAGCCATAGCGAAATATATGTTGTTCTTCCCATTCAGACGTTTGATCTATTAGTTATTAACTATCTTATGGAGTGGTGTAGGAATAAGGATATGGGAGGAGCCCACTTTATGCTTTGAATGTCCATGTTGGCATGATGTTTGTGTGAGTACAATATATGTTTGTAAAGTTTTGGCATTCCGTTATTATATGGTGTTGAAGAGTATGTTAAAATTTCTTCTGTTATTAGTCCATCACTATTGTAATCATCTTATGGTATTTGTTGGCATTGTAAACCGTGCAGAAGTAAAAAATCAATCAAGTTTCAAATAGAAGATTTTAATGACGTCCCATATCTGATGGTATTTGTTGTTTTTTGTTTATGGAAGACAGTATCATAATTCTGCTCTATTGCTGTTCTGCAACTATCCTTGTCATTTTGGCTGTGAAGCACGAATTAGCTGTTTATTGACAAACTTGGCAGTAACAGAATACTGTTCTAATGCTGTTCTGCTTGTTTGTCAATATTTTTACCAGCTGTGTATGTTTGTTTGATATGTTGTTTTATGCTTGTCCTTGACTTTTTCTAGTATTATGTAATCCATTTTTATGTTTAATAATTTAAAAAAAAAAAAAAATCAATCAAACAATTAATGTTTTAATTTTTTTAAATTTTTTTCTTGAAGTTCAACATCAACTACAGGTTGAAGGAGGCAGTTTTACGGTCGATCAGCAATATTTTTTGTGATGGGTATCTATTCAAAGTGGCCATTCGTTGAAAAACATATCTTATTCAAATAAATTATCTCATAAATTAGACATAAATAACTCTAATTTTTTAGAGCTTTTAACTATCTATCCAAAATCTTACCTTTCATCTGATAGAGTCTTCTAAAATTTTGATTGTATTTTGCGACTGACCTAAATACGGCCATACGTCAAAAAATTTAGCCTGATCGACTTATTTTAGTTAATGCCAAGAATTTAAAAATTATCAGAATTTTGAAATATCTGATTTTACCTTTTTTAATGTTTTAGTCCTATGATAACTGCCATGTTTTCTCTTTTTAAAAGTCTACTTTACTTAAATTTCATTCATTTCAATAGAGTTAATAGCAATTTTAAACCTCATTCACAACAAAAAATGATAAATATTAAATATTTATTGATAAAAAAACTGACTTTTGACTATTGAAGTGGATGATATTTAAGAATAGTTGCAATTTCTTTTTTCTTCCCATTAATCCTGATTCACAGACTTTGATACTCCACAACCATGAGTTAACCGAATCTCTCTTGAATAAGATGGAGTACTATGTAGAAGAATTGATGGAGCACAGTGAGCAATAAACCCATCCAGGAGTATGTTTGCACGTCAGAGGCAACTCAGATTTTAACCCGGTATAGAATGATTGCTCTTGAGATTGTTTTTCGTCCTCTTTTGGGATGAATTTAGAATCATTTAATGGGGAGAAGGGATTTGGGTGTTAGTTTTGAAGACTGAATATTTTCAGGGGTTTTCTTCAGCATCTGTGCCCTCAACTGGTGAAAGGCAAGTCCTTTTCTCTACCTCTTTTTCATTTTTTTGGGGGTGTCTTTCAGTGTAATTCTATCATTATCCCTAAAATTAGAGAATTTTAGTAAATGTGCTCTGTTTATCCACTGGCTGGGTCAAATCGACAATAAAAATCTTTTTGTACACCTTTTTCAGTAATGGAAGCTGCCGTAACAGCTTTGGAAGTCGCAAAAACAAAAAAGATCAAATTTCTATATAGGGGGCCTTCAATTCCTTCAAGAACAATTATCTTGTGGCGTACAGTCTCATGATGGGTAAGCTCTCAGTTTTTTAATGGAAGATATTTGAGCATTACTCTAGGTATTGTTTCTGAATTTTGATTTTTGTAGATTTTAATAGGCTTCACCTTTTAGGATGCAAGTGATTTGTTTTCGGGCATGGATTTTTAGGTCAAATTTGAAACAGTAGAATTTAGATGAATGGCTTTGAATATCATTTACATTTGGCATACGTTTTTTGTGCCCTCCAAGTCACTTTGGAATTGCTGGCAATTGCATGGTATACGGAATGAGAACATCAAGCATTTTTGCCCCAAATTAGGAAGGAAACTTGTATCACATGAAAGGCGACGATTGTCAAAAATTATAAAGGATTGTAATTGTATATAATTTAGTATATAACATTTCATTTTAGATTTAGCAAATTAGTAGTTATTTTGATAAAAAACTAATTGATTATGCTGAGTAGACATAGGTTAGCATTTGAAGGACAACTTTGAATGGATAACTGCTGTGGAAAATTTGCTTGGCAGGCAGGATCCACCATCAAATTTATGTCCTTGGCAGGATGTACCTTGGTGTCACCCATCTAAAAATCCTTGGAAATAAAAAAGAAAAATAATTAATTTTTTTTCAGTTTTTAAATTTAAATGTTCAATTTTATATAATTTTTAATTGTTGTCCCCAAAATTTGGGAATAATTTTGCAATCCTAAAATAATGCCCCTTGTCACCTGTCCTAGAAATAATTCAAAAATTCTCTTTCCATTATCCTTCACTGGGTGTCCAACACGACGCCCTGTTAGAAATCTCTTGTTGGTAAAGGCTAGTTGTATGCCACCAATGGTTAACTGATCAAGTTGGAAACCTATTTGATGAGTTAGGTGAAACAATCTCTTGATGCGTCATGAGAATAATCATGCCTTTGGTAAGTTGCAAAAATAGGATTCCAGGAGATGCCAAACTTTAAGACCATCCACCAATTTTTTGTAATTTGCATACATGTTGATAAGCTTATTATGAACAATTGTGCATATATACATACAAATTGCCTCTTGGTGAGGAATGGGCAGATTTGTATTTAGACTTTCAACATACCCTATTAAAATTGCAATTTCGTATTGTTGTTTTAAAAATCACTAATATTTCTGTAAGATTTCACATTTGTTGGTGTAACGCCTCAATGAATGCAGCCCAATCCTCTACATGGATGTAACGCCTGTAACAATCCTTATTTAGATGTTAGTGGCACCTTCACGATGGAGTAATGCTTCTTCATTACTCTCTTTACTTTCTTCCATTTCCCACGTTGGGATAAATATAGTCATGAGTTATTTTAGAAGGATGTAGAATTTGTGAGGGTATCCTGCTGAAGATACATTCTGTAATTGAGTTTTCATATCAAGTTGTATGCATACGGCTGTAGGTTGAATAGATATATGATATGCTATAACAGAGACATTGCTTCTAGATTTGAATACAAAGAGCTATCCCCTGCTCAGTGTGGACGTATCCAATTGGTGAACCATGTTTAAAAACTTGGCTTTTTATCTTTTGCATATGTTCTGAGTTTATTTCTGTGTTTATTTTATTATCTTTCTTTTGTCTCTATTTTTCTTCTCTCAATAATTGGTATCAGAGCTCTAGTGAAGAAGCTCGGGAAAGCAGCTCAGTGGTGAAGTTGGTTGGGAATCGTGAGGAATTTCCAAAAGAATGGACGAAGCAGACAAATGGAAAATTGAGAAGTTTTTAGGGCAAAATTTCAGGCTGTGGAAAGTTTAGATGGAATCGTTGCTGATTAAGTAGGATCTCTCACTTGCACTGGTAGGGAAAACCAAAGGAAAAGGCTTGATGTCTAACAAAGACTGGGAGACTTTGGATAAGAAAGCAAGGGCCACTATCTTTCTTTCACTATCAAGCAATGTTCTGTTCAACGTTTCAACAGAGAAGACATCTAAAGAGCTATGGGATAAGCTTTCAGATATGTATGAGATGACATTGACATCAAACAAGGTATTCATCATGAAGAAATTATACAATCTAAAAATGAGAGAAGGTGGGATCATGTCAAATCACCTGAATGAATTCAATACCTTGGTCACTCAGTTGATTTCTGTGGGTATCAATCTAGACAATGAAATCAAAGCAATACTGTTATTATGTTCTCCACCTAATAGCTAGGAAGGAGTGGTGATGGCAGTTAGTACTTCCGTGGCTACCAAGAGTAAATTAATTATTGATGATGTTGCAACCACTCTTCTCAGTGAAGACATGAGAAAAAATCAGGAACCCTCATCCAGTGATGCCTTGACTGCTGTAAGTACTAGCAATAGAGGAAGGGGTCAAGATAGAGGAAAACATAATAACCGAAGAAGATAAAAATCTGTCAAAAGATCAAAGTCCAGGGGCCGAAATGGAGAATGTTGGTTTTGTGGCAAAGCGGGTCACACAAAAAAGAATTGTTGGAACTACAAAAAGGCACAAGAAAAGGTGAGCAATAACGAAGCCAACACTGCATATGAGAAAGATGATGGTGTTTTGGTCTTATCAGTGAGTGACACTACTGTAGACTCGTGGGTGCTCGATTTCGGTGCCTCTTTCCATGCTACTCCATACCAGGAAGCCTTTACAAATTATCAAGAAGGTATGTTCGAAAAAGTTTTTCTTGGTGATAATAAAGAATGTGAAATTGTAGGAAAAGGTGATGTGATATTGTCATTAAAAAATGGAAATAAATGGATCTTGAAAGATGTGAGACATGTTCCCACGCTGAAACAGAATCTCATATCCATACGTCAGCTTTATGCTCAAGGGTGTGATGTCAAATTTTCTTTAGACACTTGGAAAGTAACCAAGGGTGTACTGGTGCTTGCAAAAGACTACAAATTGGGTAGTCTTTATGTGTTAGAATGTCATGGTGAAGTGGGAGCTGCAATGGTGGTTGTCGACATCGGCTCAGACCTTTGGCATAAGAGGCTTGGACATATGAGCCAAAAGGGACTTGAAGTCATGCTTCAAAGGGATCAACTACCAGGACTAAAATCTATTGATTTGGAATTTTGTGAGCATTGTCTCCATGGAAAAAAAAGGCGAATCAACTTCTTGAAGACTGGTCATGACAAGAAAACATCACCCTTGGAGCTTGTGCATTCTGACGTCTTTGGACCTATGAAGGTTACATCTTTTGGAGGTGCTAATTATTTTGTCTCCTTTATTGATGATTATACTCGTAAAGTGTGGGTTTACATGTTGAATAGAAAATTAGAAGTCTTCTCAAAATTTAAAATTTTCAAAGCATTGGTTGAGAATAAAACTAGGCATAAAATCAAATGTTTGCAAACTGATAATAGGGGAGAGTATTGTTATTTGGAGTTTGATGGCTTTTGTGCAAGACAGATCAAAGTAGTACCATTCACTCCTCAAGAAAATGGTACAGTTGAGAGAATGAACATAACCATTCTTGAGAGGGCTCGATGCATGTTGTCCAATGCAGGTCTCAGATCAGGCAGAGCCAACGAGCTTTTGTGAATAATACACAGTGGATGGAGGCTATGCAAGAAGTAATGGCCTCTTTGCAGGCCAATGACACTTGTGACTTGGTGGAGCTCCCGCCTAATCGGAGACCTTTGAAGAACAATTGGGTATATCGAATGAGAAAAGAAGATTGAGGTAAACACCGCTATTGGGCAAGATTGGTAGTAAAAGGTTTTGATCAGCAAAAGGGGATTGACTTCAATGAAATCTTCTCACTCATCATCAAAATGATCACCATTCACGTAGTCCTGGGTATGGTAGCTAAATGGGATCTTGAGCTTGAACAACTTGATGTCAAGATGACTTTTCTACATGGAGATTTTGAAGAAGACTTGTATATGGAGCAACCTGAAGGTTTCATAAAATAGGGGCAAGAACATTTATATTGCAAACTGAAGTGTAGCTTATATGGGCTCAAGCAAGCCCTGAGGCAATGGTATTGTAAGTTTGATAGCTTCATGGTTGAGCATAACTTCATTCGCTATGAATCTGATCCATGTATTTACTTCAAGTGGCTTGCAAATGGTGAGTTTGTCATACTTTTACTTTATGTTGATGACATGTTGGTCACTGGTAGTAACATGAGGGTTGTTAGGGAATTGAAGCAACATTTAGCTTAGCAGTTTGCCATGAAAGATCTAGGGGCAGCCAAGAGGATTCTTGGCATGACAATAATCAAGGATAGATAGAAGAGACAAATCAGATTGTCTCAAGAGACATATATTGAAAAAATCTTGGATAGGTTCAGAATGAAGCATGCCAAACTTGTTAGTACTCCATTGGCTGATCACTTTTGGTTGTCATCAGCTATGTGTCCTAAAACTGACGAAGACCAAGGACACATGAAGAGTGTTGCCTATTAATCTGTAGTTGGTAGTCTCATGTATGCCATGGTTTGTACTCTTCCGGATATTGCCCATGTAGTGGGAGTTGTGAGAAGATTTATGAGCAATCCAGGTAAACCTCATTGGTAGGCAGTACAGTGGATATTCAGGTGTCTCAAAGGTACTTTAGATCATGCTTTGTGTTTTGGAGGAAAGGATACTTAGTTGTGGGGGTATGTTGACTCTGATATGGCGGGAGACTTGGACAAACAAAGGTCTACCACATGTTAAGTGTTTACATTTGTCGGGGCTGCAATTAGTTGGATTTTACATTTGCAATAGGTAGTTGCTCTCTCTTCTACTGAGGCTAAATACATTTCTCACAGAAGGAGCAAAGGAGATGATATGGCTACAATGGTTATTAGGCAAATTGCGGTGTAAGCAATCTATTTCTACTCTGTTTTATGATAGCAACATCGCTATCCACTTGCAAAGAACTCCGCTTTTCATATTCGAACCAAACATATAGAGTTGAGATATCATTTCATTCGGCATGTACTTGAAGAGGGCAAGTTGTAGGTAAAGAAGATTGACAGGAAATTGAATCCGGTGGATGCTTTGATGAAGATTGTTCCAAGGGAGAAGTTCGAGTTCTGTAGGACTTCTCTTGGCATTGTCAAGTTTTGACATTAAGCCTAGAGTAGGGGATAACTCTGTGCAGCTCTCTTGTAGTCCGGATTGGACTTCAAGTGGGAGATTGTTGGTGTAACACCTCAATGAATGCAACCCATTCCTCTATGTGGATGTAACGCCTACAACAATCCTTATTTAGATGTTAGTGGTACCTTCACAATGGAGTAATGCTTCTTCATTACTCTATTTACTTTCTACCATTTCCCTTGGGATAAATATAGTCATGAGTTATTTTAGAAGGATGTAGAATTCGTGAGGGTATGCTGCTGAAGATACATTCTATAATTGAGTTTTCATATCAAGTTGTATGCATACAACTATAGGTTGAATAGATATATGATATGCTATAATAGAGAGATTGATTCTGGATTTGAATACAAAGAGCTATCCCCTTCTCAAAGTGGACGTAACCAATTGGTGAACCACGTTAAAAAACTTGGCTTTTATCTTTTGCATCTGTTCTGAGTTTATTTCTGTGTTTATTTTATTATCTTGCTTTTGTCTCTATTTTTCTTCTCTCAACAACATTGACTTAAACTACAACAAGTTTCATAGCTTTTCCACAATTTCTGTTAATATTTGTTGCATCCAACTAATTGATTGCAGATGGTCAGAGCAAGAGATTGAAGGAGCTTCCAGCTATCAAATCCAAAACTTTACAATATCTACATAAATAGTGCAGACCCAGATTACAACAAAGCTGAATTTAATAGTTTCTAACAAATCTTATACTTGTTCATGGAAGCCTATCTTATGTTTGAATTTCAAAGGCAAGAGTGAACGAATTCAATCTGGTTTCTTCACCTCATACATAATAGTTCCTAATATTTCTTCAAATACAAACTTTTATGATGGCCAATATCAATCATTATACAATGTCCTTTTCACTTCTTCTACTTCTTTCCATTGGCATCTTTGATTAGACATATAAACTTGTAATTTAGTAAGGATCAATATACATTCTTAGGAATTCTGGTTCACATTTAAACTTTTCTTGGGCCTCTAATTACAATTGTTTCCATCATTTGAGCAGCCTTGGTAGATTGGTTGTGACATAAGGAATATGTTGATTTGAATGAAGAACTTCAAAATTCATTTGAAGCTATGTTCCCCCAAGTTTATGGGATTGGGATGGGGGACGGATGGGTTTTTTGGAGGCCATTTTTAAGGGGACAGCTGCAATGTCCCCTTCTAGTAAGCCAAAATTTTCACAACCTTGCACAAAATTTCAACTCACCAAAAGAGAACATTAGTGTTCAATTCTTCTTTTCATATCATAATTAGGGTTAATGATCAACAATCAAATCCATATACTTTCCACAATTGTACTTAAGGCTTGTAACCTTATAATCATAATCATATCATTTCTCTTAACATAATAAACATATGCCTTATACATTCACATTATTATAAACATATACATTACACATTCACACTATTTCTCTTTACATTATAAGCATAAGAATAACATATATTCACATTATTTCTCTCACAACTCTCATGCACTATCTTGAGGGAGTCTTAGGGTAGCCCTACCATTAATCAATCCTATCTCCCATATGAGCATGGTTTGTTAAGGCATCCATATCCATTCCATATGGAGGCCCAAAGGCTTCTCCCAACACCTGGGGTCCCTCGCCATTTGGCTTGGGGGGACTTCATGTAACACTCGGCATTCCTCATCCCATCGAGAGTCACCTACTGTTGGGCACAATTATAAACAATATGAGCTCATACTTACTAATGAGCCAAATAATTGACTCATTTAATCATCAATATTTTCATGCTTTGATAAACTTTTAAAAACATATTGGCATATAAATACATATTATTATAATTATATTTGTCTTGAGAATTGATTATGCTTATGTTTTGTTTTCATTACGCTTTGATGAAATCTCTTTAATTTTGATACTTGAATGACATTTTCTATGTGCATATCTCATAATTTGTGGTATAAGTTGTGGATGTTAAATAAGGATTGCAGCAGTCAAACTTAAGCTAAACTCCAGATAGCTCCGGAGGCTAATACTTCCTAAGCGTCATCCTCCCCTGAGTCGATGACTTCCAACAAACACTCTTGGAGACCCTCTAAAACCTGCAACACGTCCAAACTAGCACCTCAATCCTTGCTGCAACTCTTGATCACACCGCCATGTCTTTGAACTTAGTGACCCAGATAACCGATGGCAGACATCAGTTCCAGCTATCGCTGCCACTAGGTGCCCCACTATTTTAGGGAACTCATGGAGTTCACCCTGCTAATCGCCTTATTCAGATCATGGATCTGGAGTTCCTTGCAATTGATTGTGTAGTTAAGAAAATAATATAGCTAGCTATTCCAGTTCCAGTTCATAGGAATTAGTTAGTAACTAGATTTTCCTTTCAATAAGCATGCAACTGTATGTTCCAATTCGCTGCAGTTAGACTCGCAATTAGTATCTCTTTCCAATAAGGCTCGATTGTATAAGTAGAAAATCCATCGCACCTTTTTAAGTTAGTTCATGTTTTTCATAAGTTAGTTGTTCATCGTAGTTTGTTTTCAGCAGAAGGAAAACTTCTGAGTTTAGGCATGTACACTCTTTGAATGAGAATAAAATGCAAATGAAGGGAGATTTCTTTTAAAAGAAGTTGTTAAGTAAAGAGGATTGTCTCCAGCTGGGAAAGTAGGGTCCGCTTCCCCATCTTGGAGGAGATCTCTCAGTATTCTGTTTGTGTTGTTTCTGTTCCTGTTAATTTCCTTGCAACAAATTGTTATATATGTTGTTTCCTATTATTTGCTCTCACCTGCAAGTTTATTCTTCAAAAATAGAAAATCATAAAAATTAGATTTGTTATCTCTTCAAGCACTGTGATGTTCAGGGTATTACATGCCTAAGAAGTAACAATAGATTTCATTTCTTTTCATCTCTCCTTTCTGCAAGTGTGTTCATTTCAAGCAACTAGATTAAACCTTCATTTTAGCACGTGTGTTTATTTCAGCAAGTGTGTTTATTTCAGCAATGTTAGAGTAGTTTCGTTTCAAGGAAGAGTGTTCTTTTCAAGCAAATTAAGGTAGTTTATTTTATGAGAAAGAAGATTAAAACTCCAACTGTGCAAGGGTCCCTAAATAGATCCTTGGTCCTCAATCGTTCCATTCCAAAACCCCCCCAACAAATAGTCTTATCGCAGATCGCTCTAGACACCTCCGAATTGATAAAGAGTAAATGATGATGTATTAACAAAGCCTACTCTGACCTCATCACTTACCATAGGCCCAAGAGCTTCCACACACCCGGTGTTCCTCCTCTCTTGGCTTAAGGGACTTCACACACCCGGTGTTCCTCATCCACTTGAGGGTCACCTAGGTTTAATCATACGTCCTTAACTTAACCCCAAACTCACAAGTGGTAAGATGATTAAGGGTGAGGCTTGACATCCTTCTTGATAGGTTATGAGATTATGAGTTATGAATCCATCGTTGATAATATTATCCTTTCCGGATCATGATATCATATTTCTTATTCCACTTGGGAACCTTATCATTTCTTAGTCATAGCCTCATACTTGGCTCATTGATATTTCATTTTATGCTTATTTTTATGCTTGACATATAAATGATTTCATTGCCTTATATTTGATCTCATTCATAAGATAAATATTCCAAGTTAAGAAATCATTTCTTTTCCTAATCATAATTTATTTGCTCATATCTTTTAGATACAATCCTATATTATGTTTCCTTATACAATCATGGTGTTAACATATTAAAGGGATTGCATTTTCTATTTGCTTACCATATTCTAGACTATTCGATGCTTTCATTATAGACATATTCAATATAAATCGAATGCATACTAATACAAATCTAATTCAATGGTTCTATCATTTAAATTTGTTAGATCAGTAAGTAATATTATAAACTTAGAGGTATTGGGATATAGCATATTGTTGTCATTGTTTAGAAGGCACATTTTCTATGCATCAAATAGACTGATCTGAGTATAAATTATTTACTAGTAATCATCTATATATATATATATATCAGACATAGATAATCAACAGAATGCATACCTTCAGCATTTCTTAGCAGTAGTATTCGTTTGCAGATTCAAGGATGATCGAATGTGTTGTGTGAGATATAATCATACCTTTTTAGTGGCTGTCTACAATAAAGATGGTTGAATCAAACCACTATTATAATGGCTATGAAAATGACTTAGAATTCCAATTGTTCTCTCTAGTGAATTCTTCTATATTTGCTGGGGGTGTATGATCGCCGAGTGTTCTATTCTTGGCTTTGGTTCACTGATTCAGATGTCTGATTTCCTTGTGGGTGGGAGGTTGCTGTTCTTTACTGATATTAGATACTTGTTTGCAAATTACTTGAATGCTATATAACTCTGATTTACTCCCTTGAATCGATTAGAAACTCTTCATGAATCCTCCTCCTTTGGTCGATGTAGTTTCCTTGTTTATATACCATTGAATGGGTTTCCAAGAGGGTCGCATCTTTTCCTTACGTGCCTCCATCACTTAATTAGGATTATTTATTGTTTACCAAGCTTGATTTCTCCAAGATCGGCACTCCATGTCCTGAGTTATATTATTTATAAATGATTTGTTGTCTTATTTCCAAGTCAGCCAAGTCACTTTTGTCTTATGTGCTCTATCACCTTTGTCATTTTTCTTATTTTGTCTTTTTTCTTCTTGTAATAATTTTTGGCCAACTCTTAGTATCTCCAAGGGTAGAAGATAATGCAGATGGGATGAATATCATTGAGCCTTTCCAATCTTTAATTGGAAAGTAACGAGACATGGGACCTCCCCTCTTGAGATTGCTTGTCCTCAAGCAATTTCAACTTCTTCCAGATACTCGGGAAGGATTCTATTTTCCCCATATTTTGTAGTGCCTGAGGGAGATCTTGGTCTTGTTTTGTTCCGCTATGAATGCTCTCAATTCCTCGTTCATAAGGTTCTCCATTTGGTTGTTGTTGCCGCGTGTGTTGTACCTTCTTGAGTAGGTTTGCATCAAATTTCCTCACAGGATGGCAGGTCGATAGATCGATACCACTTGTAATGTCCCCTTCTAGTAAACCAAAATTTTCATAACCTTGCACAAAATTTCAACTCACCAAAAGAGAACATTAGTGCTCAATTCTTCTTTTCATATTATAATTAGGGTTAATGATCAATAATCAAATCCATATACTTTCCACAATTGTACTTAAGGCTTGTAACCTTATAATCATAATCATATCATTTCTCTTAACATAATAAACATATGCCTTATACATTCACATTATTATAAACATATACATTACACATTCACGTTATTTCTTTTTATATTATAAACATAAGCATAACATATTCACATTATTTCTCTCACAACTCTCTTGCACTATCTTGAGGGAGTCTTAGGGTAGCCCTACCATTAATCAATCCTATCTCCCATATGAGCATGGTTTGTTAAGGTGTCCATATCCATCCCATACGGAGGCCCAAAGGCTTCTCCCAACACCCGGGGTCCCTCACCATTTGGCTCGAGGGGACTTCATGCAACACTCTGCATTCCTCATCCCATCGAGAGTCACCTACCATTGGGCACAATTATAAACAATATGAGCTCATACTTACCATAGGCCCAAGAGCTTCACACACACCCGGTGTTCCTCATCCACTTGAGGGTCGCTTAGGTTTAATCATACATCCTTAACTTAACCCCAAACTCACAAGTGGTAAGATGATTAAGGGTGAGGCTTGACATCCTTCTTGATAGGTTATGAGATTATGAGTTATGAATCCATCATTGATAATATTATCCTTTCCAGATCATGATATCATATTTCTTATTCCACTTGGGAACCTTATCATTTCTTAGTCATAGCCTCATACTTGGCTCATTGATATTTCATTTTATGCTTATTTTCATGCTTGACATATAAATGATTTCATTGCCTTATATTTGATCTCATTCATAAGATAAATATTCCAAGTTAAGAACTCATTTCTTTTCCTAATCATAATTTATTTGCTCATATCTTTTAGATACAATCCTATATTATGTTTCCTTATACAATCATGGTGTTAACATATTAAAGGGATTGCATTTTCTATTTGCTTACTATATTCTAGACTATTCGATGCTTTCATTATAGACATATTCAATATAAATCGAATGCATACCGATACAAATCTAATTCAATGGTTCTATCATTTAAATCTGTTAGATCAGTAAGTAATATTATAAACTTAGAGGTATTGGGATATAGCATACTGTTGTCATTGTTTAGAAGACACATTTTCTATGCATCGAATAGATTGATCTGAGTATAAATTATTTACTAGTATTCATCTATATATATATATAGATATATCAGACATAGATGATCAACATAATGCATACCTTCAGCGCTTCTTGGCAGTAGTATTCGTTTGCAGATTCAGGGATGATCGAATGTGTTGTGTGAGATATAATCATACCTTTTTAGCGGTTGTCTTCAATAAAGATGGCTGAATCAGACCACTATTATAATGGCTATGAAAACGAATCAGAATTCCAATTGTTCTTTCCAGTGAATTCTTCTATATTCGCTGGGGGTGTATGATCACCGAGTGTTCTATTCTTGGCTTTGGTTCACTGATTTAGATGTCTGATTTCCTTGTGGGCGAGAGGCTGTTGTTCTTTGCTGATATTAGATACCTGTTTGCAAATTACTTGAATGCTATATAACTCTTATTTACTCCCTTGAATCGATTAGAAACTCTTCATGAATCCTCCTCCTTTGGTCAATGTAGTTTCCTTGTTTATGTACCATTGAATGGGTTTCCAAGAGGGTCGCATCTTTTCCTCATGTACCTCCATCGCTTAATTAGGATTAGTTATTGTTTACCAAGCCTGATTTCTCCAAGATCGTCACTCCATGTCCTGAGTTATATTATTTATAAATGATGTTGTCTTATTGCCAAGTCAGCCAAGTCACTTTTGTCTTATGTGCTCTATCACCTTTGTCATTTTTCTTAGTTTGTCTTTTTTCTTTTTGTAATAATTATTGGCTAACTCTTAGTATCTCCAAGGGTAGAAGATAATGCAGATGGGATGAATATCATTGAGCCTTTCCAATCTTTAATTGGAAAGTAATGAGACATGACAACAATAGGGGCTGCTATTAAAAAAATTGGGAAAATTTAAAAATATAGGAAATTTCAAATATTCACATTGACAAGACATTCATCGTATACATTATAGAACCTTAATATATAACATTAGAGTTGAATTGAGATTTCACACGAGAGCTAATAAATGAATTTCAATTAACAAAATTCAATTACTTTCATTGTCAATATCCATATATATTGCATAAAAATTACAACAAAATGGCCAAGGCTGCAAGTTTCAACTATAAAATGGAAAAAAACATAGAAAATATGTCATTGCAAGGCACTATGCACAATTACCAACTTCTCCAATTTCAGGAGGTAAGCCTATTCCTCTTCATTGACTATATGAAGTTGTAAGTAGGGTCAAGGGGTAGTGCCCCTCATAGGGGTTTAGGGGTTACACCCCCAGTGGGGTTGAGGGGCAATGCCTCTCGTAGAGGTCTAGGGGTAATGCCCCCAGTGGGGTTGAGGGGCAACACCCCTCATGGGGGTCTGGTGGTAGTGCTCCCAACAGGGTCAAGAGGCAGTGCCTAAATTAGAACCTTTGAAACCACACAAATTTTGTTGGCCCCCCAATCCTTTTTTTCAATTTTTGTGCTTTTTTAAAATACTAAAAACATGCTTAGGTACGTTAGCTGTCTCTGGGATGGTCAGGGGCATCCTTGGCCATCCCAAGGATGGTTGGCCATCTCCTAACAGAGAATTTTCCATCTTGCAAACATTTCCTACCCGTCCCTGCATCCTTGAAACATCCCCTATGGGGGACAAGGTTATTTTGGGTAGGGGACACGTCCTCAGGGAACATAGATTTGAAGTTATGCACCTTTTTGTGACTCTTAAAATTGAATATTTGAGATGGTTTGCAATTGAAAAGCTATTTCTTACATAACTACAAATGCTTTGTTTTGATAGGTTTTCTAACAAGAAAAACTTGCCTTCTATTGAAATCCTTCTACAATCTCAAATATAGAGTGTGGATAATTTGGAAATGGTTTATAGTATTTATTCATCATCTTCCTATTGGAAAGGATGGTGGTAAACAATTTAGAACATCCATCTACATTTGCTTTAGTGCCTCAATCTACAACCCCTACTTCCCCATTCCCTATTCTCCTCAAAAAGACTAAGCTTTTGTTGTAAAGCAATTGATATCAATCATAAATATATGCAATGCACCATGCAGTTTTAGTTAGGGACTCCAACTGCTTAGTAGCTCATGCATTGTAATTGTTGCACAACAATATTGTCATGGTTTCCAAACTAACATTCTTAATATTTCTTTAAAACTATTGATTTTGCACAATAATCTCTAAATTCATCAAAACTATTTAAACCTTTTATATCACTAATGAATATTTGTAAAAAAATGGTTCTATTGAGAGAGGGATGCTTTTCTCTTAAGTGTTGAAGGTGTTTTGGTTGCAGTGGATGTTCTATGTGTTAACATTGTTTTATAGCTCTGTGAGATTGGAAGTCATGGTACAGGTAACTCTTAGATGAATATTGTCAATAGAATCTATGTTGGGCAATTGAGGCTTAAGGTTATGGATCTTTATGGGGTTGATCTTGTGGTAGTGACTTGGAACTCCATTTTGACAATATGTGTGTATTCTCTTTCTTGGTGGTTTTATTCCTGTTCCTTGTTGTCATGTGCAATGAAAGGGTGTTTATGTTGGATGGTTGCTTTTGGTACCTTGATCACATGGAAAAACACTCACTATTTGGTCTACAGTATGGAGTGCTTATGTTGGGTTGGACTGAAACCACTGGATGATTTGCCACTAGTTGTATGTAGGTTGTGGAGTTGGTATTTCTATGATATGGCACTCCTGAACAACCTGGTTTCTCCTTTTTCATATTCATGTTATTTTGAATATATAGACTTTACATTTTTCCTATTTCAAAAGATTGTGGTTTTGTGGATCTATGGTATTCCATTATTTTAGATGACATATTTGATGGTGTTCATTGGTGTGAATGTTTAGATGTTTAAGTGGTTTCAGATTTACAGAGAGATGGTTTTGTAAGTTTTACATGTTAGCCAAAATCTGTGGTTTGTAGATCTGTGGAAAACTTATGTTCATACTCTTTCTGGATGGAAATAATTATAGATTTGCAAAGCTGCTTGTTGGGTTCTTATGATCTATGGTTACTCTTATGTGGATTTGTTTGGAAAATTAGGTCTAGCATTGATCCTAGTGTTTGATTCTTGGAAATCTGCATGTTATATCTGGTTACATTTGTTCTACATGTTACTGATATGGGGTTAAATCTATCTATCCAGTTATTTGAGATTGAAGCACTAATCATGTTTTTTCTCCTATGATATGTTGCATGCATGCAGATCTTGTGAATTAGCTGATGTGGATTCTATTTGGTAGGCCTCTTCTTGGTCACCTTGATTGCATTGGTATATTTATTGTAGTGAGACAAAAGGATGGTTTGGAGTACCTAATTTAGTTATTCATTGGAATCTATAGTAGTAAGTTATAGTGCATGAGAAGATCTATTCACTTTCAATGGAGTTTTGGTAATGATGTTGGTCATGATACCATGCATAGCTTGGTATCACTTTCAATGGGAGTTGTGTAGTTACATAGTGTGTTTCTATCTTCTTTGTTTTGAGATAATTGGTTCTAAACTGTTGTTGTTGCAATGTACAGTGAGCCATGGATAATATTTGATCAGAAGATGGATGATCTTTTGCAGTGGTTGTTGGTGTCATAAGGAGCTCTTAGGTTATGCCCTTAGTTTGCAGTGAGGGTTCATTGACATCTTTGGTCCTATTGACAGAGGATGCTAGATCTTCATGTTATTTGAAGAGGTGTTGACATCTTGGTTTTCCATGGAGGACTCTTTGAGTCTTTGGTGAGGTGTCGAGTTTATGACTTATTAGTTTTGAGAAATGATCCTTGGTTTAGAGGATGTATGGTATTATGTCATGATGCACTCTGATTATGAGTTAGAGTTTTGGCATGGTACAAGTTCTCTTGGGAGCAGGATATGTTCGTTGGAGAATATGATCTTCTTTTGAGAAGATGTTAGATCATGATGTCATGATATGTTCTTGATTCTATAGTTGGATATTTGACAATGGTTTGGCTAGTTCTCTTTGGTTTTGAGTATTAATTATTTGCTTAGAGCTTCATAATTTTCCAGGTTGCATTTGAAGTTCGTATGGATTGATTGGTGGATGCTCATGGATACTAGAGAGACTTGGGTGAGGCTGGATATTTCTTGTACTTAGAAATATGTATTGGAATGATTACTCATTATGAGATTTCAATAAAAGGACTGAGGATCCTACACTTGGAAATGGGCATGAGTCCATTATGGACCTGATGAGAAGATTGCCCTTTATTATAATCTTTTATTTACTGTTGTGTAGAGGACAATCTTGTATCCCACTCTTGGTCTACTCGATAGGTGAATGATCTAATAGGTGTTCCGCGCTTGATTATCAAGTGCATTCTTTATTTTGTATCTTGTCTTCTCATATACATTAGTCATGAGCTTTGTGGGTTCTGAAGGTTTGTTGAGAAGTAGATGCATGGTTTTATAGATTTACGTTATTCTCATTGTTTTTTTCTTGAGCTACGGAACTAGTTCTGAAGACTTCTTTGGAGAGGTACAAGAAATGGTTTATGGTTTTGGGCATATTCCCTTTGTTGTGGGAATGCTTGACTAGTTTGATCTACTTTTAGTGAGAGGTTTACATCTATTGTTGTCATGTTTTTATCATAATTTGAATGTTAGATGTTGATATCCTTTTAGTTTGGGAGTGTTGAAGGAGATCTTTACACATATCGGCACATGTTAGTGTGGTATAAAGATATGGTTTGATTTGCAAGTTCTCTTTTTCTTGGTATATTGTCTTCTTTTTGAAGGTTCTTATGTTTATGGAGTTGAAGTTTTGTATTGGAGTCAAGTGTTGTTTTTAACAACATTTTAGTAGCTCCTTGATCTCTTTCTTCATTGGTTTAGAGGACTAGGGAGATTTATTTGGAGATTCATAATGAGAGATGTTTTGTGCATATCATTATGTGTTTTGACACTATATGGTAGAGGAGTTAGCCACGTCCTCTAAAAAAAGTGCTCTAGGAGGATTTGTTAATTCTTTGATCTTATTTTCATATTTGACATTACCCATGCAATGGGAGTTTCTGGATATGTATGTTCTTCATTGTCACAATATCCTCTTGGTTGCATCAGTTTGCAAGTTATTGATATGATGATGAGATTTCATGTTTCACTATTGGGATCTACGAGTTGTAAAGTTTAGTGGGCTATCTTTATCCATTGGTTGCATTGAAGACTTTAATGTGGACTATCAATATCCACATATCCATTCAGTATTATACAGACTTTGTTAGATTGGCCTTGTCTTTGGTCATTTGTGCATTGGTATGTTGCATTGAGATGGGAGGATGGATGATTAGGGGTGCTGCCACAATAATGGGTTACACTTTTTGGGACATCCTATTTTTGCTGAAATCACATATTTTTAGAAAATATAATGATTTAAGCCTTGAAAGGTTTCATTTAAAGGATTTTAATTGAAGAGGATTTGATCAAACCCCCTTATATTCAAACCCCCTTAGATGTAACCCTGCTAGTTTTAAACCATACCTATACTGGAGTCTCCTCTACACCTATCAAAATTCTAATAAAAAACCACTTTTGATTTACCTTTTGGGGGAGCAAATGAATTCATTTAAAATTTGTGTTTTGTAAGTATGTAGTCTTTATTATAAGTTTCCCAAAAAGTATAATTTTAAATAAATATAATTTGATTATTATATTTATTTTTTATTTCTTGTGAATGTAGGTTTTTCAATGAACATCAAGGTTTTTGTTTCAGACATATGAAAATATAGGAAAATAGAGAAAAAAATACATGTCCTCTAGGTATTGATGTCCTTATTCCAACAAAAACAATTGAATTCTGATACATACAAAAAAAATTATGTTGGACAAAATGTGCCTATGTCTAAATTATAAATGGTTTGACTTCAAAACTTAATTAAAAAAATATTCAACAAAACATTATGAAACCAAATGCATCCTCTAGATATCGGTGTTACCAATCTAAATTCAAAAGAATTAGAATTTTATCCTTTGTAGAAAAAAGTTATGTGCAACAGAATACACATCACTTTAAAAAAATGTTGTTACTATTAAAAACTAGTTATCAAAGGAGACACAAATTTTTTTACAATTTAACTCCAATTTTTTAAAAATATATTTAGAATCTATAGACAAAATCTCACAAATCACTAGTTCGCATCATTTTCAAATTCGTAACGGTTTAGCGGCTATAGGTGTTAGAAAGTGAAGATTTAGTTCAAAATGTTGATTTCAATGTCAAGTTTGGCCAAAAAATGTAACCCATTATTGTGGGATGACCCTTAGCATGGTGGATATACAAGGACTTGATTGTAGTTTTGGGTTGATATGTTGATAGCATGGAGTTCTACCTATGTTGGTTTTGTTTACCTTGGTTCGAGGTATGGATAATTTGGATGAGCTAGCAACTTGTTGTGGTTGCTATTTCAATTGGTATGAGTGTGGCAGACACTCAGAGTCATTTCTTATCATTTGAATTTGATGCTCGTGTTCATGTAGAGATTGTTGCAGGTTTCAATGATAGTTGATATGCTTCACGTTGGAATGTTCCTTACCTTATCATAGGTGACATGATGTGAGGAGTTCTTGTTTGAGATGGTAGTTATCATGGTTACTTTTGCAGGTATCTTGTTGGAGCACAAAAGCATGTTGAAGAATCAATGGTACATTGTTGGTTAAGAGACATTTTTCTTTGTTGTTAAATAATTTTACTACCTCATAGATGTAACTGCAATGTATAATGTCAAGTGGGAGGATGTTGGGATAAGTAGTCATTAACTTTGCAATCCTAACCAATTTCATGTGTCTCCAAAGTTCTTGGAAAGTGTTCATGAACACATAGGGACTTGAGAGATAAATTATTATTTAATTTTGTCACTTGGCATGTTGTAGTTACATTCTATGTGGTGGGACCTTTAATATGGGTGCCCAATTTGGAAGTGGAGCCTATGGAGACTTTGTGTTGACTTCTTGAAGTCCATGTTGACTTGGAGAGACTTCCTAGTAGGAGGTGGGACCCATCTTGGATGCCCACTTTGGAGAAGAATCTAATGTGGACTTGTAGTTAGATTTTTTTGTTTGTGTGAGTGGATAATGTTAATATACTTTGCATGAGACTTATGCAGGAGTTAACATTGGAGTTAGAGATGTATGATACTTGCATGTTGCTTGCATGAGCTTGTATGAGCTTGCATGGACTTGCATGTTGTTTCATGTTACTTGCATGGACTTGCATGTTGTTGCAAGTCACTTGTATGAGCTTGCATGGACTTGCATGTTGTTGCATGTTTCTTGCAACATGTTGTTGCATGTTTCTTGCAGCATGTTGTTGCATGTTACTTGCAGCATGTACTTGAATGTTGTTGCATGTCACTTGTATGAGATTGCATGGACTTGCATGTTGTTGCATGTCACTTGCATGTGCTTTCATGTCATTGCATTTCAGTTGCATGTACTTGCATGTTAGTTGCATGTACTTATATGGAGTTGCATGTGTCTTAAAAGGCACTCAAACTTAGTTTCAGCTTTGCATATCTCTTGCATGATGCTACAAGTTGTTGCATGACTCTTGCATGATACAAACATGTTGTTACAGATTCATATTTGGGACGCCAAGTAATGCATGTTGTTTGCATGACATTGGTGTGAATTGGAGCACTTCAATTGATAGAGCTAATTGGGAGTTACTAGGCGATCATGAAGAGACATTCATTTAGCTTTGTTGATGTCACATAACACTTCAGTTGACTGAGCTTGAGTTTGACTTCTTGGGTGCCCATGTTGAGATTTTTAGTTGTACCTTGTTGTTGTCACATAACACTTTAGTTGACTAACTTTGATTGGGACTTCTTGGGTGCCCATGTTTGATACTTGTAGTTAATAGTTGATTTCTACTATGCATCTTTGGAGTTCACTATATTGGGCGCTTGGTTTTTCAAGAGGATTCTTTTCATGTTATTAGATACAATTGATTGTATTTTAAGATCCATGGCTTCTATATAATGATGCCTTGAGTTGGTAGAAATGATGAGAAATTATTATAGGGAATGGTAGGTTTTTGAAGTTGAAGGAGTAATGAAGTGCTGCCAAAATTTAGAGAGAACTTCAGTATTAATGTAAACTTAATTACATGAATTAATACAAGCATAATATCTCTTTGGGTGTGGATTTTTCTCTCGTAAGGGTTTCTCCACGTAAATTTTGTGTCAACTTCCTTGATTAAATTCTTCATACTTTATTCATTAAATTGGATAAACACTAATACATCTAAATTGGATAATACTAAAATTAATTTTTAGATTTGCAACACCACACATGATTAATTTTCAGATTTGAAAACATTTAAAAGCAACATAGCTACAATTTTATTTTGTTCACACTTTCTTTTTCTCAGGAGCAGTTGTTGTCTCTCATGAGACTATGGCTTGATAGGCTTCTTTTTAGCCACATACTTGAGACCCTCATCATGTTCTAACATCATCTTCATCCTAAGAATAGGATCATCAACTTCTTTGAAGGCTCTAGGATATGCAGGGTTTTGCAATTGCCTTTGTCTTTCTCCAAGGAGAATGAGTCCCCAAGTATCTCTTCTTGACTTCATTTTTTCCTCTAAAGTATAGTTTCCAAGAAAATCCTCCTATTCATTGAATCAATTCTCAAATCCATACCTTTGTTTCTCTCTTCTTATTATGTCAATAAAATATCTAGGGTCATAATTTCTATGCTCAGCTATCTTCAATCTGTACTCCTGCAATTTCACCCCACAAGCCTCCAAACCTTCTCTAGCACTAATAAATAAACCATAGAATTTGATTGATGATGTAAGGAAAGTCCCCTTCTTGTTGTTTCTTAGATGAAACTTCTTTGTTTCATTTAGCTGCCACATAATCTCCAAAAATGCAACCTTGTTGGGCACCCTCTTAGGCAACAAGTGATGCTTGAAATCTGCCCTATAAACCCTGATTATGGTTACATTTCTATAAAATAACTAGTCACCCCAATTGTGATCATTAATACCATCAAGCTTTCTTTCAAAAGGTCTCAAAATATTCATGATCTCCTTGGAAAGCCTAGGCCTATTCTACCCTAATAACCCTAACACCCTCTTTGCATAGTGCTCCTCAAATACTAGGTAATTTGCATTGTCACAAAATTAGTCCCATAGGTGAACCCTTCCCTGAATTAGCATAGGCTCCTCATCTTTGGTTTGGTGTTGTATCTGCAACTCCTTACCCCAATATCTTCTTCCACAATGCAGCAAAATATGACACAACAAAGAGCACCTAGAAAAGGTGGGGGCATGACCCCCTTGGTTGCAATCTACCAATTCCGTATGAATTTGTTTGACCAAGCATGTAGCATAATCAAACCTTCTACACTGATATTTATCATGTATATCAACAATCATTACCAATAAATGATTTGGTATCAGAGGGTTAAAATCAATCCTGAAAACCTGACAGAGGGCAAAGCATGTCTTCACAAAATAGTCTTCAAACATGTCAATTCTAAAGGGCTTCATTTCATGGTCACCGATTTTCAAATACTTTTCCATACTTGTCTTGTGAAGAGGCAACTTGTATGTTCGGCATGCATGCCTATTTCTGTAATGTTCCTTCTTCAACTCCTCAATGTTAATGTTTTCATTAGCTAAAGGGTTCATACCAAACACTTCAATTATCAACTCTCTGTTTAGGTGGTAAAGTTGTTGACCCTCACAATTGGAATAGTACTTGAGTGTTGGGGTTGTAATTCCTACTGATGGCTTGAATGAGTCCACACTTACAAATACATTAGGGACAACCAACTTCCCTAAGTCCAATTCCCATATATGTGAAATAGGTTTCTCCTGGGCACAACAATTATAACCAAATTCAAATAACTCCCACCCACCTACTAGAAAGATTGCATCTCTGATGAATCCATGAAAATCATAGAACCTATTTGTCAATTCACATGTACCCTGGTCATGTTTATACTTCTTAGACAAGCCTGAGATTCGGTCAATACTGCTCTAGGATAAATCACTCTTGATTTTACCCCCACGACCCAGCCTTCGAATCATGACTATAATAGAGAGAGTGAGAATTTTAGAAATAAGGTTTTCTAGGTTGACAGGTCAAATTACTCGGGTGAGAATCTTACAATACTACCACGGAAAACTTAAATACCCTATGCAAGTCATAGAGAGAGAAATTACTTAACATACCAGATGTCTGGAAATTAGGGCATCCAATTTTGGAGTCACAACCACCAACCACCTACTCACCACTTGCTTCAACTTGTAGAGTTCTCCCATAGGCTCGAATTTGCAAAATGAATTTCAAAAACAATAAGAAATCCATTTATCTCCCACTGTTTCAACATTAATTGTTCAAATGAACATGGCTTGGACTTGCACGTCGCAAACAATCACCTCATTTGAATACTAACCGTCCAATCAAACTTGGGCCTCAAATCAACGGATATCGCACATCAGGACCTCATTGCATACTCAGCTGAAGAACAGACCCTCTGAGGTTGCATGGTGCACTAGACCATTAGATCCTCATTATTTGAGCACTTTAAAACATCACCATTATTCTCGCTCAGCATCCTTCTGGAGAAAAAAACAAGGTCAGCCCCGAACTCTTGCTGTTTATATATTCCTTGTTTCATATTCTTGTTGCTCTCTGGCACATTGACGCATCAAACAAGAAAACATTTCTCTCAAACCGTGGGGCATATAAACCTTGAGAAACTAGCATGAAACAGTCTTGGGGGTTTTCAACCTAGAAACTAAGCACGGGGTAGCTTGGCATAGTGCAAGCTGGAACGTATGGGGAGTAGTATTTTATTGCAAGAAAGGGATTCACCGATAGGGCAGCTATTTGAAATCTCAGTAGGGAAATTGGGAGGCAAGTGTGGGCCAGAGCCCACAGAGGAGCCCAAAAAGGCATCGCAGACAGATCTGATAGTGCCATTTTCAGGCATCACATATACCGTAAGTGAGCAAGGCACTCCCTCCTTCATAACTGCGGGGGTTTTGGAGTCATTCCTGCACTCTAAAAATTAGGGATATACTCAAGACAAGAACACAAGCACGGGGGAAACCCTTGCATTTGTTAATGCCAAGCAGTATAGGAGGATTTTACAACGCAGGCAAGTTAAAATAACAAGAAGGCTAAAACAGTTGGAAAGCAATAAATTCATCACAATCCTTCCAAAGTTATCAAACCTCATTCAGGCAACAGATGACTCTGAGGCAATGCAAGAGCAGATAGAGCCACCTGTAGCAGGGCATGATAATAGAGAAAACCTTGAAACTTAAATACAGTCAATGACACAGCTAGACAACAAGCTTAGCCCAAAGAGAGGTATCGAAGGTGGATGATCGGGGAACCTCCACAACAAGGACATTGAGAATGTGAAGCAACAGGATGTAGAGGCAGAACCAGAACTAGAGGCTGAAAATGGGGACAAGTGTGATCAATAAAGCCCTAACTCTACTCCGCTAATATGGTCATCAGACCTGTATGTTAGGGAGCTAATGGGCCTAAAGAGGAGGCTTGAAAGCATAGAGGCACTGGGGCTGATGAAAGATAACAAACTTCAAGAGATCACGGCAGCAAACCAACAAATCACTTTCAAAAACAAGCTGCTTAAGGATCAAATTATCCAATTGCAAGCAATCATGGAAATAGGCTAGCAAGAAATTTTGACGTTAAAACAAGAAATTAAGCAAATTAGCGTTAGAAATACTCCTATTGTAATAGAGGAGAAAGACATTACGTCGTTAAAAAAGTTTCAAGCAGCCATGGCAAGTATGGAAATCAAAGAAGCTAAGCTAAAGGAGTAGCTGGAAGAAACTAAGTCATGGGCACAAGTAGCAAAAGGGCCAACAGTGAACCAAAAAGAGCTCATAGAGAAGCATGTCAAGTTACAAATGTGGGAAGGAAAAAATAGGCATGACAAAGCAGAAAACATAATTATAAAAGGTTTGAAAGACCATGGAGAGGGGAACACACAGGCAAGTTAATAAAGGACTTTCTCACTGACAAGTTGGAGTGGTCAGGGAACATTCATCAAGAAAACAGGATTGGAAGAATAGCAAAAGAGGGTAGAAATAGGAATGTAAGAGTAACCTTGAAAAACATGGAGGACAAGAACATAATTTTGAGAGATAAAAGGTTCCTTAAAGGCACACAATACTATATTGACGAGGATTTAACCCCATCACAATTAGAAGAAATAAGGAAGGAGTGGGAGAAAGTGGTAGCAACAAAAGGCATGTAATGATGCATGGTTGTATAGGGGGAAAGCCCAATTTAGCAACAAAACAACACATGCTAAATAGGAAGGTGGGCCCCCCTAGGAACACCTCTCAATGGTAAGCTAGAACTATTGGGGTTACCCTTGGAGGAGAGGTCCTGGGTTAGGGCCCATAGCAGAGGGAAAAGACTTCATTGTCATCACTGAGACGCATGAGCATGAGGGCTGTAAGGTCCTAGAGTTTGAAGGTTATAGGAAGTTTTCAGTTTGGAATGAGCTAACCGAGAGTGGCAAGGGACATGGTGGCATGACAATGTTGGTAAGAGAGTCTTGGGAGAGAGTCATACATGTTGAAAAAGAAGATCCAAACAAACAATACATATGGACAAAAGTGAAAGAAAATGAATCTACAATATATCTTGTTGCATGTTACTTTGCTCCTCGTGGATCAAAATGTTATAAGAGAAGGAACCTAGACAAAGAGGATCCATATGCAACCTTGAAAAAAGACATACATGGCTATAGTGCGGTAGGTGACATCATTCTTATGGGAGATTTCAATGCAAGGACAACAAATAGCCAGGCTCTATACCTTAAGAGCCAAGAAGGGATAAAAGACAATCCTTTATGGTTAGAAAAGGAAGAGAATCAAAAGTGGGAAAGAGACTCTCAAGACAGAAAAGGTGGTATCTATCAGTACGGGGCAGAATTGTTAGGGATATGCAGCTTGTATGATCTAATCATTTTCAATGGTCTCAAAATGTGGCCAAGTTCAGGGAATATTACGTGTCAAACATACAATGGGCAAAGCATGGTAGATTATGTTATTTGTTCTCAGAACCTATTAGCAAGGCTAACTGAAATTGAAGTGAGAAAGTGTCTTATAGAAATGAATTCTGACCACAATCCCATTCATGTAAAGATCAACATGCAAAAAGACACTCAACATCAGCATCAAAATAGATCACAACATAGCCAAGAGAAAATGGTACCCCAAGGCACAATCCTCCTAACACAAGAAAATCAGGAGATATTTAGAACATCAATTGAAAAACAGATGCAAGGAATAAAAGATAACAGGACAACCAATATAGGTTAGGAGAACAATAGGCAGTGATAAGTTGATATTGATAATTCATAACGCTCTCAACATGTGCAAGAGGTCTAGGCCTAAAAGAAGCTTTAAAAATAGCTTTCCGGCTAACCCATGGTATGACGACGATTGCAAGACAACAAAGAGAAAGTTGAAAACCCATGGAAATAAAAAGGAATATGTAAAGTTGGTTAGAATGAAAAAAGAGGTCTACATGCAAGCAAGAAGAAAAGAGTTGAGTTCTCTTGGGAAGAGCAACCAGAAAGGCTTCTGGAAAGAATTGCAACAAAAAAGTACAACTGCTAAAAATGACATTACAGATTCCCAATGGTTAGAGTATGCAAAACAACTATATGAGCGCGATCAAAGTAAAGATGTTCCCCCAGCTATCAACTCAATGGTCAAACTCTTTTCTACAAAAGACATTAAAGAGGGAATTAAAAAGCTAGCGGTGGGTAAAGCACGTGACATAGATGGTTTACAAGTAGAATACATAAAATGGGGCCTGGAAGCTCTTACACCGCACATCAAAAGGATATTTAATGGGGTCATCAGGAATGGTTTCCCTACAAATTGGATGACCAGTGTCATCATTCCTTTGCTCAAAAGTGGAGATGTCAATAACCTTTCGAACTATCGCACTATAATGATCAATCCTCTTTTTGGCAAACTCTTTGGGAGTATGGTTGAACACCGTATCAGTATGTGGGTAGAAAAAGAAGGAAAGAGAGCGAAAGGGCAAGCAGGTTTCAGGCCAAAACACTCTACAATCGATCATTGTATTACCCTTAGACACTTGATTGAAAAGGTTTGGGATAAGCAAGGGGAAGAGGTCTTCTGCTGTTTTGTTGACTTCAAGAAGGCGTTCGACATGATTCCTAGAAGCAAATTATGGAGCAGAATGGAAGAGCTAGGAATTCCAAAAAAATACAGGGCTGCTGTTCATAGGTTGTACAATCAAGTGCATGCTAAAATTAGAACCAAACAAGGATTATCAGAATGCTTCGGGAGTGACATTGGGGTAAAACAGGGCTGTCCATAATCTCCTACCCTATTTGGCATGTACATTGACAAATTAGAGGAGTGGATAGACAAGTTTGGTGGGGGGGTGTTTACTTGGTCAGCTATGTTATAAAGTTGCTTTTATATGCAGATGATCTTATTCTAATGGCAAAAATAGCACACGACTTGAAGGAACACTTGAAAGCTCTAGAATCGTTTTGCCAAGAGGTTAGGATGCAAGTGAACACCAGTAAAACTAAGATCATGATCTTTACCTTGAAAAGAAAGAAGGTTTCGATAGAGTTTGTCTTTGATGGCAGCCCCCTACAAGTTGTCAATGAATACGAATATCTTGGCCTAGATTTCCATAATAAACTCAGCTGGGAGACATGTAGAGCTAAAAGGATACAAGGGGGCTGGAAAGCTCTATTCTCCTTGCAAAACTGATGCAGAAGGGCCAAATTGTGGGATTGGAAAACTACGAGAACTCTTTTTGGGCTGCTAGTGGTACCGGTGGTGCTCTATGGTTGTGAGGTTTGGGGTGGTAACACTTCGGAGATGAAGTGGAGACAAATAGAGAGGCTACAAAAGCATCTAATCACAAGTAGCCTCATAATTAAAGCATCGGTCCCTTATGAGATTGCGCTAGCTGAGGCCGGGGCCTTTCTGATGGAGGCATCAACATTGACCCGGGTGTTAAGTTATTTAAAGAGGCTTGAGAACATGGAGGCATCCCGATGGCCCAAAATGGCAGTGGAGGAAAAGATAGAAAGAAGGAGTACATGGATGAAACAGAATGACAAGTGGATGAATAAGTGGGGTATTAGCATAAAAGAATGCCCAAATACAAGAGGGGATATCAAAAAATATGTGCAAGAAAAAGTCAAAGTAAGCATGTGGACAAAGCAAGTAGGAAAGAAAAAACAATATTACATAACACATCTCAATCCCTCATGGGACCACATGCAAAAAAGCTACTTAGGAGAGGACATAAAATGGAAAGCGAAAATGCTAATGGCACAACTAAGAACTAGTTCGCACCAACTTAGATGTGAAACCGGAAGGCGGTCGAGGCCTAAAGAAGAATGGGAGGAGAGAATCTGCTGTTTATGCAAGCTGGGTTTAGTGGAGACGGAGTGGCACTACATCATGGAGTGCCCAGCCTATGAGGATATTAGGGTCAATTACAAGGATACTTTAAATGTTGACTCCTTGACCAGATTGTTTGAAGAAGAGAGGTTAGCTAAACTCACAGTGTACTTGATCAAGATACATAGCAGAAGATATATGATCCAAAAAGCAAAAGAGTTCAGCTGGGGGTTGTGTGTGTGTGATCTGCCTTTTGTGGTTGGGGCCCTCCTGTGGGGTTTTGGCTCTCTTTGCAGCGTGTTTTGGTTTCTTTGGTCCCATAGGTTGTCTGGCCTCGTGGACGTTATTAAAAGCCTTCATTCATTCAATCTTTTGAAATAGACAGATGTCACTGTATCGCACTAGCGCAATCTTAACATTTACCACAAACAAGAATCTTGCTCAATGTGCCAACAGTTGGATAATCCTCGGTTTGCCAAATTAAAACATTGTTGTTGATTTCACTTTATTCGGTCAACAGGTGTCATCACCGTGCACCATTGCATCCTTGGAAAAAGTCGGTAGATGAGAAGTTGTGTTGTGAATGTTTCTAATGCGACAATAAATATCGCCAAACGGTAGTGTCGAACACACCAACCCATTGCTGACATCACCAAAGTATCCTTGGACAATAGACACTAGCCACATGCTGGGACAAATAGTACCTTAGCAGAGCCAAACATTATTTCAAACATGATGAACACATGGCGCCACATCGCACCGTCACAACTTTTAAAATAATGAAATAAAGAAAGGTTGTGTGGAGAGGAGTCGGTGCGATGAAGGAAAAATGGACTGCCACATGCCAAGGAGAGACTCATCCATGAATACATAATACATTTTAATATAACTAGACAACTTAAAATATTTACCATTTAATGCCAGGTGGCGCCTTTGTGCACCATCATAGTTTTTAAACAAAAGGCTCAAATGGAAGCTGTGATGGGTGAGACCTAATTAAAATTTCACACCTAGCACATCGTGATTGGTTTAAAGTTTTCAAAGGAGAAAATACCAATTAAGGGAAAATAAAGGGCGAGGTTTGGGCCGGTAGGGCCAAAAAGTAGGGTCGGTCACATAATGAAGTTCAGGGGGATAAAACATCACTTAAGTTCCTGAGAACTGGCTATAGAGGTCAACAAGAAATTAGAAGAAAAGACCTAAACCCATAGGAAACAAACACAATGGGGTTTACATAACAAATATTTTGCAAGGTGGCATAATTAAACCCAAAATAGATAACAAGCCCTAACAAATATAATTTCCTTTGCTCCTCACTACCCTCTTTTCTTTTCAATTACTCACAAGATCAACTCTATTTAAGCATTAACTTCTCGCAAGAGCTCTCAAAAAGCATAGAGTTGCAGGTACTCTTCGAAAACCCACAAATGTTTCAATGAATTACTATCTTTGCCACTACAAGTTATTTTTTGTGTTTCCCAAAGACTCAAATTTTAAAAGTTCCAATTCGTGCTTACAAATCACTCTTTATTCTTGTCATACTTTTCCTCAAATACTCTTTAAATTTTATACAATGAAAAACTTGATGTTTTTGATTATGAGAAGCAGCAAAACAAGGGTGTTGATCCCTTTACATCACAACCTAGGGGGCAAAAATAGAGCACAAACAACACCTTGACAACAAAAATAGAACAACACAAGCATAGAAACCCTGCTGAAAAATAACAAAACCAACAAAGGGGAACTACACAACACCAGATCTCAAACATGCGAATCTAACTCCCTTGACCCTAGGCCTTGAAGCAGCAACAAATTTAGGGAGGCCTTTCTTTCTCTGTTGGACCACAGTCTAAGAAAACTCTAAGTCTAACTCCTCTATATGAGGTGAGAGG
Source organism: Cunninghamia lanceolata (assembly GCA_027924645.1). NCBI lineage: Eukaryota > Viridiplantae > Streptophyta > Pinopsida > Cupressales > Cupressaceae > Cunninghamia > Cunninghamia lanceolata. The sequence goes on along the minus strand of BSBN01000534.1, from coordinate 10,411,228 downwards.
AGGGGTTCCTCAGTAGACATCGCAACCAAAAAGACCTCGCGAAAAGCTGAAGAAGATGACAGAGTCGAGGAAAAAATAGGAATCGACAAAGTAACATTCTAGCCTTGATTAGGGGCCAAGGATATAACCAGGGCCAATGAAGGAGACCCAATCCAAGCAGAAGAAAGTGAATTAGAAGAAATCGTGGGGTTCGCTGCAACCTGCTCCATAGGGGGAGTAGGAAAAGTTTCCTGGGAAGGCTTTTCCTCCTGGGAAGATCCATCCACTGGGGAAGCACTAATGGAAAACTTGATGTTGATTTCAAATTCAAAAAACATATTTTTTAAAGAAATGGATTTTTTTGGTAAGCATTCAATGTTCTTCTACAACCATCATCAATATATTATTTAAGAGTTTGGCTTCAAATCTATCTTCAACATTCATTTTGTCTTTCAAAATATTTAAGATAATACACCTTCTATTATTGATCACGTAATACTTAACTAATTTACCCTTATAGGAATATTTGAACTCTCTCAAGCTATGTCTTCCATGTTAACTAGAAATGTAATCACATTGATGAATGATAGAAATCTAAGCTTACATCCTCATCTCCAAGTATTGGGAACTTCAAACTTTGGACATGGGCTGAGACAACAACTCGATATAAAATAGACCTCTCTAATGGATTTCATAAATAACAAACTACACTACCCAAAATGTATAATCATTGTATAACTTCTAACACAATCCTAATAGGATCTATATTACAACTCACTGATACAATTGCCTTATTATTTGTAACTCAGGGTGAGTAAACAACTTCAACATTTTTTTTAGAAACTAATATTGTATTTCCAACTTCTAATATTCATTACTAATAATATTACTTACTATAATTACATAGGTGGATTGTAATCTCCCAACTAAAAATTACATGCACACATCATGATATCATTGGTGAGCATGCCTTCCTCTTCAAAAAATAAGAGCAACATCTACAACAAGATGCAACAATTTCATGTGGTCCATCTACAAATCAAAATAAATATAACACATACACAAAACTAGCTCCTCAAAAAATGTCTGGAATATATGCAACTCCAAACAAGAAAGAACTTTCTTCTATTGTCACTCCTATAAAAGGGTTGAATCCACTTTGAATAAGGTGGATGATAAAAGGATGTGTAAGTGTGAAGAGAGAAATCCACCAATTCAACACAAAAAAATGAATTGGACAAGTCTTCAACTTTGATATTATAGACAGTGAACACATTAAAGTATATATCACTTGCTTCAATGAAGTTGTAGATCTTCATTACAATAAAGTTTAGGTTGGCATTGTGTATACATTTTCTTATTGGACCATTAAGACTATTAATAAGTTTTACAAGAAGATAAATAGAAAAATAGAGATTTCTTTACTAGATGACTCAAAGGTTTGTCTATGTGAAGATGACCTCTCCATTCTAAAACATCAATTATCATTCACACCTATCAATGAAATTGTCAGTAAGAATAATAATTATCTTGTTGATGTTATTGGAGTTGTTATCTATGTAGATCCAAGATCTACAATAAGGAGAGATGGGACAAGGATTCTTAGGAGCATCAAGTTATTAGATAGAACATTCCACTATTTTGGCAATTAAAAATGGACATGTTACTAAATATAATGGAAAGGTGATAACCACATTAGTCTATATCCACCTATTTATAAACCTTGATATAGAAGAAACACAACTAAAAGTTGAATTTGAACAAAATGGGAATGTTGTTGTCTCATCATCCACAAAGCCTATGGATGTGCCTTTGCTTCTCACAATAAAGACAATTAGCAATATTTGGGAAGAGTCTACAAATGTAACACAACCCCTCCATTACATTGTAAAAGAAATAATACAATCCATCAAATCTAATTCATTTTGTTATCCAACTTGTTCAATTGGGTCAGAGAGAAAACAATGTAAGAGAAGAGATTTGCAAAATGAAGATGGAACATGGTGTTGTTTAAAGTGTGCAGATACATTCATGGACTACAATTATGGCTACGTACTTCAATCCAATCTAGAAAATCATACATGTGTAATATGGGTGGTTGTCTTTGAAGAGACAACAAGTGACCTTATGGGTATTCTTGCACAAGACTTGTATACTCTACATTTCAATCAACAAGTGACCTTATGGGTATGCCTACACAAGACTTGTATACTCTACATTTCAATCAACAAGAAGAAAGTGGTGAGGAGGTCATAAAATGTATGTTTTAAGCAATTCCTCTTCACCCTGTCATGCACAAATGATACATATAACAATGAAGAACGATTGAAAGAAACAATCACCAAGGTCAAGAAGATAGGTTTCACTACAAAGATAATTTTCTTGTATAGTAAAATCAATGACTTCTGCAATGATAAGAACTAGATCTACCATTGTTTAAAATGAAAAAATATGTCTATAAATTTGTAACTATATTTTTGTAGATACAAGTTATTTATATCTGTCACAAAATATGTAACCTAACTCCCCGAGTATTACATGTTTCATATCAGATTATATTTATGTGAGATTCAATTCTTAATTTCAAGCAATTATAATTGTAGTCCTTTCTCTTGTATTATATTTCAATGTACAAAAAAGCCAAAAATACAATTCTTTTATAGTTGTGCATGCATGCCTTTTAGTTAGCAATATTAACAATGTACCTACCATTTTTTGCTTATAGATGAGGAACTCTACCTTAGGAATCTCTCAAATCCAACCCCTTCAAATAAAACTCAAAAATCTTCAAAGCTGCAAAAGAAGCCAACCTTATTATGTGTGCCACAAAGAGGAAATAAGTGTCTACCACCATATGCAATGCATATAGATCAACAACTATCACAAACAATAGTTCCATCAACAAACCAAAACAAAAAATAACTACTATATAATGCATGAAGATAAAAAATACAACATCATGAATCTCAAAATGCAACATTATCAGACACCAACATTAACTTCATGATAAAGTTCTAAAAAATTGACATAGAATAGATGCACTATCAAATTTACAAACATGGACTACATGTAAGGAATATTACCCCGACATGTCTATCCATTCATCAAACAATGTTATTCAGTGATCTAAAATCATATATTGATTTTCTACATTTAACAATATGGACCCACGCGAATAACCAAACATGTTGAAAAATCCCATTCAAGTAGAAGAGATGCTCATAGTGCGAGTAAAACCAATATTAAAAGTAACTCATGCTCATGGAGGGCAATACAAATACACTAGTCACACAATTAGCTTCCTACAAGATATCAAAACAATAACAAAAGCTCTTCCAAATAGAATTGTAGACTTGGACATCTTAATAATTCGCATATTCCATGCACAAGAGAAGCATTACAATTGCTACGTAAGTAGAATTCATGTTAAAGAGACATTACAATATAAGATCAAATATGACTCATACTACAACAATGTTGAAATAAATGTCAAGTACCTAACACAATTTCCTAAAACAAGTATAGGCATTTCATACATGCTTCACACTATTGAAACTATAAATGAAGAAATAATCGTGCCAAACATTGAATCTAGCACTACCAAAGATCACACTAAAAATGAATCAATGTACTCATCATTGTTTATGGTTAGATTACCAAGTATATGTCACAAGATAAGAAATAATTTAAAGAAACATTACAAGTTGAAGATGAAAATGATAACATTATTGATTAGTCCCAACTAGGCTCAACTCCCATCAACTAATACAATATTGAGGGCCTCTTCGATATGGAATTTCCCACTCTTTTCAAATAGCAATGTACTACAAATGCAACCCAAAATTATGGAATTTCAAATGCATAAATCTGCATTGCACTTAATGAGATTCCATAACAATAGATTAAAAAGGCATCCAAAATTTTGATAATTATCTTAAATCTTATGATGTACCATCATAGCCAAGGACTTGTTACAATGTTTATCAAGAAAAACGTAGAAGATAGCATACCAACCACTTGTTGGTTCATATGTTGTCATTGATGTCAAAGAGTCATTGATGTCAAAGTTTGAAAGAACTGTGGAGGATAAATAATGAGGCCGATATGTAGTTTATATTGAAGGATTGTGAAATGGTTTAATGACAATGATGGCCGACTTTCACATAGAGCCTACCATCCCTTAAAGGAATAAATAAATGACAATCCTGGCCGACCTCCTTATGATTGGCGCCACCATTTATACATATAGTTTAAATTAGAGATTCAAACTATTGGCTGACTCCCACTTTAGTGCCATCCTTGAAGAATTAAATAAAACTAAGTATGGTCGACTTCCTTAGAAGTGCCAACGATTGGATTGGAAGTTTATTGCTTAATGTGGCCAACTCCCCAATGAAGGCCAACTCATTGCTTGGTGGCTTATCAATTTTTAGTTTAATATGTATAAAAGGTGGCCAACTCTTATCAAGGAGTGCCAAAATTTGAAAGGATGTGACCATATAAGAAGACGTCCTTTGGTAATGAAATGATACAACTATTAGCATGAGTCGTCCCTCTCAAGCATAGTATAAAATGTGATAGCAAAGGTTGATTGAAGTGTGAGTGAAGAGAATAGGATATATTTCTTAGTTTCAACAGACCTAGGGTAGGCATTTTTGAAGAGTGTTTCAGACCTATTTTGAAGTATATATGCAGCCTATGAATGAAAGATAAGTGTAGAAATATTTGATGTTCATATGTGTGAAGATTAAGAGTGGATTTGAAGGAAGATTTTTGAGAGATTTGTGAGGGAAGATAGTGCATGATTTGAATTAGATTTGTGAAGGAAGGATATTACAAAAGTGTTTAGATTCGTGAGGGAAGAAGTATCTACAATATCACTCATTGAAGACTTTGAAGGTTGGTGCCTATCAAATAAGAGATTGGTGTCTCTTGCTGAGTTGGTGCTCAATTGTGGGGATTGGTGTCTCTAGTGGGTTAGTGCCTAAAAATTCTGTAAGTGGGGATTGATGTCTCCAGTTGGTTGGTGCCTACAAAGAAGATCAATATATAAGAAATATTTTGTCATGGTTTTCTCCTGCAAGGGTTTCCACATAAATCATGTGTTCTTCCTATGTTCTTAATGGCTGGATCTTGCATGTGTGTTATTGTTGTGAGTGATTAAGTTTGAAAAAGTAAAATATTGTATTATACTAATCCTCCCCCTCTCTCAGTATAACCATGTGCTCATCAATTGGTATCAGAGTGGGTTCCTTCATGAATAGCCCAACCTCTAGAAGGTAGATCTTGGAATCACACATGGCCGGTCAAGAAGGATATGGGTTTTCTTCAAATAGGGCACCACTATTTGATGGCACAAACTATGCTTTTTGGAGCATAAGGATGGAAACTTATTTAAATGCTCTAGGGTTTGATATTTGGCAATCCGTTGAGAATGGTTATACTTCTCCAACAACAACACCTACGAATCAAGCTGGAAAGAGGGCAAGTGAAAATAATGCCAAAGATAAGAATGTTATTTTATGCAATTTGTCTAAATTAGAGTTTGTAAAATTAATGTGTTGCAAATCTGCCAAGGAGATATGGGATAAGCTAAAAAATATTTATGAGGGAGATGATAAAGTGAAGAAGGCAAAGCTTCAAACCCATAGGGGACAATTTGAAAGCCTCAAAATGAAAGAAGAAGAAAACATAACTTCTTATTTGCTTTGATTCGATGAGATAGTGAACACTATAAGAGGTCTTGGAGAAAAAATTGAAGAGGTTGTGATCATGGAAAAGGTATTAAGATCTTTACTACTAAGATTTGATCCCAATGTTTCAGTGATTGAAGAAATGAAAGATTTGGATAAACTAACAAAGGATGAGTTGCATGGGACTTGTTGGTTCCCAAAATTACTACAACCAAAAACTCTAAAACATTCCTAAATCACCTAGGCTAGGGATGTCATCAAGGTGATTTGAAAGGGGTTTGTCAACAAGTTAAGGGTGCTTTTGGCCAACATACAGGAGTGGGTAGACTCCTCTACACTTTGAGCTTATCTTAAACTCTGGAGAGATATTCCAAGGGTATACCTAAGCAGGTATTGATTTCAAAACCATATGAACAACTAGAAATATTTGTACAACAAACCCAAATCACTTTCTTAGCCCCAAATCTTTCACTGAACCAAGAACAACAGGTTGTTACAAAAACCCCTATATAGCTGATGAAAGCAATCCTACAGAATAGGGATGCTTAAGGAATTACTACTATGTCTAAAGATTTTAATATAAAGTTTTGTTTGTAAAAGCTTGGGTGATTACAATCTTCTCAGACCAGTGCTTATCTGTTGGGTTACAGAGTCTTATATTCAACAAAAGAACACGACCACAAAGAAATATATGACTACCTATTTGAAGATTCAAATGCATGAAAATCAATACCAAATCACTAAGAATGCTTAATAATCCAACACCACACCATGTTCTTCCTTATGTAATACTAAAATGATCATTTATAGAGCCTGGAAATGAATTAAGAACTGTCACATTCATTCAAATAAGAGCTTACATTCATACCACTAAATGTGGCAAGAGGAAACTATAACTGCGATTAAAGTTTCCTAAGAAGAACACCTACATTGGTGGAGAAAAAAAATGATTCAATACAAAGATTGCAAAATATGTAACATAAATTTCATAGTTGTTTCCTGAAGAACAAAACCTATAAAATGATCTTTTCTTTTCTGCCTCTGGATCTTTGACCCTGCTGAGAGAAAAATGTCTAATTGACCAACCAAAAATACATCTCAAACATATGCATATATAGTATTTCTAATCACTGTAGCAACCATGGACGTGGGAAAGAGTGGTCAACAAGGAAAACTAGTCACCCATGCTACAATAAATTCATTTAGTGTCCTTGGAGTGCACTCACATGACTTTGCCCTAGAAATCTGCTAAAGAAGAGTGTCTTCCCATGCCTTGGTACAAGAAATTCAATGCAATGGAGCTATAGATGCATAGAGGGGCAAGAAATCCATTTTCTGCAAGTAATTAGGCTATGGAGAAGCATTAATGGCGGCCATGAAGGTCGCTGAGTATCCTGTCGTATCAAGAATAGTAGAAAGAGTTGGGAAGATGAAAAGGTTAGGCCCTGGAAAATCAAGCTTCCTCTAATTAGGCTTCCATGTTGCAAAGATGATTTTCGTTGCACCAAAAGATCGACCTATTAATGCTCAATATAACTGCTAGAGTTAAGTGAATCCATGGGAGGTGATTAAGCCTTGTAACGAACCCAAGCGTTGCGTTGCACAACACAAGGAGACCAAGGGCGTACACCTTGCAATAATCTCCCCAACACAAGTGAGGGGTTCAAACCCATGACCCAGGCTCTAATACCAATTGTTGCAAAGATGGTTATCGTTGCACCAAAAGATTGACCTATTAATGCTCATTTCAACTGCCAAAGTTAATAAATCCACAAGAGGTGGTTAAGCCTTGTCATGAACTCAAGCGCTGCGCTGTACAACACAAGGAGACCAAGGACACACACCTTGCAACATTCCATCGATCTAGCCTCTGAAAGGTGAAGAAGGAAACCTCGATCTCCAAAGTTTGAAAGGGGAAATAGGGAAACCATCAAGATTCGAAGATCAGGCCTTCACCATGCATCATGCTTTTGAAAAGAAGAAACACTCGATCCCTGGCTCCAAAATACTTAGAGGAAATTATGAAGTTTGTTGGGGATCAAGCCTCGAACCTTACGCCTTCCACCTTCCAACAAAGAAGAGGGAAAAGAGAACTCCCTCTCGCCGAAGTCTGAGTGACTTAGTCATTTTAGAAGTTCAGCAAACTTCGGCAATTGGGCCTTTTGCCTTTCACCTGCCAAATGGAAAGAAAAAGACCACAACCTTGACCTCTGAGCTCTGCAATAGTTAGAAACCTTTGAAAAGGATGGACCTCGACCATCGGGCCTTCCAATTTCCTCCTTCAAAAAGGAGGAAAAAGAACCTCTCGACCTACGATGCCTGAAACACTTAGAATATCCATTGGACTTCGAATGCCGGGCCCTCACCATTATGCTTTCCACAAGAAAGAAGGGAGAAGAGAAACATCCCATTTGCCACCACCCACAAGACTTAAAATAAATACCCTGGTGAACTTTGACCACCAGACCTTCTTCCTTCCGTTCTCTTGAAAGAAGACAATAGACCACCATCCTAACCTTCGAAATCTGCAATACTTAGGAAATTTTCAAAACCCATGGCAGGTTATGGCGGTCGGGCCTTCCCGTTAACACATGCTTTGAAGAAGATGAAAGGTCGCAAGCCCGGCCTCTGATGCCTGAAACACTTGGGTGATTTTTCAAGGAACCAGGGCAGAGTTCGGAACCGATATACATGGTATGATGGAAGAGAGGAACCTGAAACTCCAAATCTCCGCAAAAGGTAGAAAATACAAGGAAAAGACTTGGAAATTTTGACTTAGCCATTTTTTGGGGTTTCTTATATTTCAAAAGGCAAACACTTAGAAACCTATTGAAAGATACTCATGGTAAATATCTCTGATTGGGTATCAATGATGGGCTCCTCAACAAAGGAACGAAGTGGGATTCCTAATGGATTTGGGACAAAATAGAGCAAGTTGGGAACTGGTCTTTTCAGGGGCCAACAAGATTCTTACTACCTATGAAATGAGAACCATGGATCAACCTTCTAAAAAGGAGGTATCCTTCAAAGCATCAAGGAAAGGAAAGAATAAAGAGCACGAACCAAATGAAAGTTCAAACAATGAAATAGATAAAGAAGAAGCCCACTTCATGAGGAATCTAAAGAAAGGATCAGGTAAGTACCAAGCTAAGTTACCATTTAAATGTTTTAATTGTGGTAGAATAGGTCATTTTGTTTCTAAGTGTCCACAAGGAAAAAATGACAATAGTGACGATGAAGAGGACTACAACATGAAGAAATGAAGAGGATATCAACAATACAAGAAGGGTTATAAACAAGAGCAGCATGAGAAAAGGAAGAACTTTCAAAATTACAAGAAGAGTCTTTATTCCAAGGAATATAACAGCTCATTGAAGGAAAGCAACGAAGAATTTTCTAATAGTGATAGAGAAGAAATACTTTTCATGGCGATACAAGCAAAGGATGACGCCCCTGAAAGTGAAGACCAAAAGGAAGAAGGGAAAGATTTAAAATATAAGAAGAACAAAGATAATGAATAAGTGGATCTTGACAAGGAACTCCATTTTGCCTACAATGAGATCGAAAGGCTTCAATGAAGAAAATTGAGACTAAAATTGCATCTTTAAGAAGATAATGAATCCAAGGCCAAAACATCTCAAGCCCTTGAAGAAGCAAAAAATGATCATAGATCTAAAGGTTCAAATCGAAGAAGCAAAAAGGATTGAGGAAGAGGAGAGAAACCAATTGAAAGAAAGGGAAGAAAATTGTGAAAAGTTGGAATTAGAGATTGTTTCCCTGAGAAAGCAGTTAGAAAAAACAATGCCTCAAGTAAATAGGAACTTGAAGAATGAGAAGAGTTCAAAATTTTTGGATAACATCATCAACTCTCAAAAGCATAAGTTCGATAGGAGTGGTATTGGCTATCAAGAAAGACAAAGTTCTAAAGCAACTCAATCATCAAAGAAATCTAATGAAGAAAAGCTAAAAGAGTATGTTGATGTCCTTAAATGTCCCATCAAAGGTTAAATCAACAAAAAGAAGGAGAATATGAAGTCAACCATACTTCTAGAAGCTAAGAATGATAATTTCAGGAAACCATTTCGACAAAGACAAGCTCACATAACTAGATTCAATCACTCCTTTGGTTATTGCTTTTTGTGCAGTCAATTTGGTCATAAAGCAATAGATTGTAGAATGCATGCTTGGAACAAATTTAGTCATAAAGAAATAAACTATGGAGCATATATAAGAAATAACCTTGCATGGAACAAGAGAAGAAGTCATGGGTTCACAAATAGAAACTTCAACTCTTTTGCCCCTCTTGTGGATTTTAATGTCATATGCTATAAGTGTAATAATTTTAGACATATAACAAGATTTTGCAGAAGTGATTTTGTGAAACCTCCTAAACAGAACAAGGAGGAGACAACAATCAAGCAAAAAGAGGAGAATTCAAAAACATGGAGAAAGAAGGAAGAAGAAAAGAAAGAAAAATCCATGTTGGTTCAGACAACTCTTAACGCACGAAATAAAGGAGATCAATGGTACATTGACAACGAATGTTCAAAACATATGATAGGTGATAAAAGTAAATTTCTCGCCTTCAAAAGGATGAATGGTGGAACAGTGAAGTTTGGAGATAATGCCTTTGCAAAAATATCAAGGAAAGGCACTCTTAGCCTAGATAATGGTAAAACAAGAACTGAGAACATGTTATATATTGAAGGGATAAGACACAATATACTAAGTGTAAGTCAAATGTGTGACCAAGGGCACACCCTCACATTTCATGCAAAAGGATGTGAGATCAGCAAAGGAGAAAAATGAATTGCAAAAGCTAGTAGAGAAGTGAACAATCTCTATATTCTCAATGAAATCAGAGGTAAGACATGTTGTATGAGTCAAGAAGATGAGATTTGGCTATGGCACATGAGGATGAGACATAAACTTTGATAATCTTGTCAAAGTCAGTCGTAACGAAGCAGTAAGAGACATGCCAAAATTTTCAAAACCTTCAAATGTCATTTGTAAGCAATGTTAACTTGGGAAGTAGACTAGAGGAAGCTTCAAGTTGAAGGAATATTCTACTTTGAAACCTTTGGAGCTTGTACATACAGATCTTTGTGGGCCTACCAGGACAAAAGGAATGCAAGGAAAACGGTACTTTATGTTGTTAATTGATGATTTTCCTAGAATGACTTGGGTTACATTTCTGAAAGAAAATTCTGAAGCTCTTGACAAGTTCAATTCATTCAAGGCCTTAGTAGAGAATGAAATAGGTCTAAAGATCAAATGTCGTAGATCAGATAGAGGAGGAGAATTTGAACTTCAAATGAGTTTGAAGATTTTTGTGAAAAGTACATGATAAGGAGACATTACTCTGCTACAAGAACTCCACAACAAAACGGATTCGTGGAAAGGAAGAATAAAACAATTCAAGAAATGGCTAGGGCCATGCTAAATGAGTCCTGGATACCTAACACATTCTAGAGAGATCAGTTCATACCGTTGTTTATATTCTAAACTATGAACAACTTAGAGTAAATGCTTGCAAGACACCATATGAGTTATGGAAAGGAAGGCCTACAACGGTGAAACACTTCAAAGTATTTGGAAGCACATGTTATATAAGGAGAGATGAAGAAGATTTGGGAAAGTTTGTCTCCAAGGCCGATGAAGGAATATTCCTTGGTTACTCATAAAGGAGTAAAGCATACATATGCTACAATAAAGAGGTTGCATAAGATTGTTGAGAGTGCAAATGTGAAGAGATGTCATAAAGAAAAGGCACAAGAAGTTGATCCTCAATCTGAAGATAATGGCAAAGATGAGGAAAGTGAAAATTAGGAAGTTGAGAAACAAGACCCAAAGACACCATCAAAGATATCATCTAAAACACCCTCTAGATTTGTCCAAAGAAATCATCTAGAAGACTTGATTATAGGTGACAAAGATGGAGAAATAAAGACAAGAAGGAGATTGGTAAATGAAAATTTATCTTTGCTTTCCAAAATAGAACCCAAGAATTTTAAGGAAGCAAATGAGGACAAACATTGGATAGCTGCCATGGAATAAGAACCAAATCAAATTGAAAAGAATGAAACTTGGGAACTTGTCCCAAGGCCCAAAGATAAGAATGTGATTGGTACTAAGTGGGTGTTTAGAAACAAACTAAATGAGGATGGTCAAGTTGTTAGGAATAAGACAAGGTTAGTGTGCAAAGGATATGCTCAAGAAGAAGGAATAGATTTCGAAGAAACATTTGCTCCTATTGCACAATTAGAAGCTATAAGAATGTTTTTGGGTTTGGCATGCTTCAAGAACTTCAAAGTTTACCAGATGCGCATTAAATTGGCATTTCTAAATAGAAATCTAGAAGAAGATGTGTACATTGAACAACATGAAGGGTTCATCCTGACAGAACATGAGGACTTTGTAGGTTGAAGAAGGCACTTTATGGATTGAAGCAAGCTCCCAAAGCTTGGTATTCTAGGTTGGACAAATATCTACAACATCAGGGTTTCAAAAGAGGTATTGTTGATAGTAATCTGTACATTAAAATTGAAGGTGATCATCAGTTAATTTTTTTAGTTTATGTGGATGACATTATTTTTGGATGAAGCAGTGATAAGATGTGCCAAGAATTCGCCATGAATATGCAGAAAGAATTTGAAATGTATATTCTTGGTGAGTTGTCCTTCTTCCTTGGGCTATAAATTTCTCAATCTGATGAGGGGATATTTATCTCACAGACTAAGTATGTTAAGGAAATGTTGAAGAAGTTCAGAATGGAGATTTGTAATCTTGTGAGTACACCCATGGTAACAGGGTGTAAGTTGAGTAAAGATGATGAATCACCTAAGGAAAATTAGACACTATATAGGTCAATTCTTGGAATCTTGTTATATGTAACAGCTTCAAAACCTGACATTATGCAGGTAATTGGTATGGTGGTAAGGTTTTAGGCTACACCTAAAGAAACTCATGTGCAAGCAGTAAAAAGGATATTCAAATATTTAGAAGGCACATTGGACTTTGGTTCGTGGCATCCAAGAGGTGAATAATTCACCTTAACAACATATACAAATGTAGATTGAGCTGGTAGTGTTGATGATAAAAAGAGTACAAGTGGAGGAGCATTCTTTCTAGGAGATAGTCTTGTCTCATGGTTGAGTAAGAAACAAGCATCAATCTCTCTATCAACTGCAGAAGCAGAGTACATTACAACATCCTGTTGCACTTAGGTTCTATGGATGAAGCAGACATTGAAAGATATCAAGGTAGAATATGATTATCCTATATCTATATTCTATGATAATACGAGTGCAATCAATATTTCAAAAAATCCAGTCATGCACTCTAAAACGAAGCATATTCCCATCAAATATCATTTCTTAAAAGAGCAAGTGGCATATAAGCAAGTGAAGTTGGAGTACATTGGTACATAGGAACATATTACAGACATTTTTACCAAGCCACTTCCGAAAGAGACATTTGAGTATCGAAGGTAGAAATTGGGAGTGAAATCACTCTCATCCAATCATTAACAAGAAGCATAAATACAAGGGGAGTAACCATAGCATTATCTTTTAGCTCCATGGATGATATGATTTAGAGATAGATTAAAGTTCCTTTTCCATTGATGTCAAAGGGGGAGAATTAGAGATAGGGGGAGCATGAGACAGGGGGAATAATGAAATAAAGTAGCATGTTGTTCACAAATTATTTTTCAGGTTGCCATCAATGATAACAGGGGAGATTGTTGGAATATGTTGGACCATTGATGTCAAAGATTCATTGATGTCAAAGTTTGAAAGAATTGTGGAGGATAAATAATGAGGTTGATCTATAGTTTATATTGAAGGATTGTGAAATGGTTTAATGACAGTGCTATCCGACTTTCACATAGAGCCGACCATCCCTTAAAGGCATAAATAAACGACAATGTTGGCCGACCTCCTTATGATTGGCGCCACCATTTATACATATAGTTTAAATTAAAGATTTAAACTATTGGCTGACTCCCATTTAGTGCCATCCTTGAAGAATTAAATAAAACTAAGTATGGTCGACTCACTTAGAAGTGCCAACAATTGGATTCGAAGTTTATTGCTTAATGTGGCCGACTCCCCAATGAAGTTCGACTCACTCCTTGGCGGCTTATCAATTTTTAGTTTAATATGTATAAAAAGTGGTCGACTCTTCTCAAGAAGGAGCACCAAAATTTGAAAGGATGTGACCATATAAGAAGACATCCTTTGGCAACGAAATGACGCAACTATTAGCATGAGTTGCCCCTCTCAAGCATAATATAAAAAGTGATTGCAAAGGTTGATTGAAGTGTGAGTGAAGAGAATAAGATATATTTCTAAGTTTGAGCAGATCTAGGGTAGGTATTTATGAAGAGTGTTTCAAACCTATTTTCAAGTATATATACAGCCCATGAATGAAAGGGCATGTAGAAATATTTGATAAATATGTGTGAAGATTACGAGCAGATTTGAAGTAAGATTTTTGAGATATTTGTGATCAGATTTGTGAGGGAAGATAGTGCATGATTTGAATTAGATTTGTGAAGGATATTACAAAAGTTGTGTTCAAATTCGTGAAGGAATAAGTATCTACTATATCACTCATTGAAGATTTTGAAGGTTGGTGCCTATCAAATAAGAGATTGGTGTCTCTTGCTGAGTTGGTGCTCAATTGTGGGGATTGGTGTCTCCAGTGTTGGTGCCTACAAATTCTGTAAGAAGGGATTGGTGTCTCCAGTGGGTTGGTGCCTACAAAGAAGACTTGTAGAAAGAAGTAGGTTGGTGCCTACAAAGAAGATCAATATATAAGCAATATTTTGCCGTGGTTTTCTCCCGTAAGGGTTTGCAAGTAAATCACGTGTTCTTCATGTGTTATTAATTGCTAGATCTTGCATGTGTGTTATTGTTGTGAGTGATTAAGTTTGAAAAAGTAAAATATTGTGTTATGCTAATTCACCCCCCCCCCTTAGTATAACCGTGTGCTCATCACCACTACTGAAAATCTTCACATCCACTTAAAAAATCTAACACATAATTGGTTGACCAACTAATGCATTTTGGATCTTCCTTACAAGGAACAAGATCATATTAACAAACGCCATGGTGAGCTATCAAATAAGATCACCCACCCTATTCTTTACATTAAGTGTTGTAAATACAAAATGGTTAGATTTATAACAATTATTCTCAACCGAGATAACATCTACAATGCAAACAAACAAAAACTGCACAAATAACATAATTAATGATTCCCATATCACATCCTTGTATCTACATATATAGTTCACAACCTTCCATGAAGAGGTCATTAACAAAATCATCTCTACAAATATTATTGGTATAGATACAAATGACAACATTGAGGGTCTTCACATGTACATGGATTCCTTTGGCTTGAGAAAGCACCAAACATGAACAAACTTGACTAGGAAATTAATACAGAAGTGAAAAGTGCAAGAACATTCTTTGACAAATACATCACTACTTGGAATCCTCAAAACAATCATATTCTGGCAAAAATAAACAACACAACATCAATCTCCACTTGGTGATCCATGCTTACTAGACACAGCTTAGATATTTTTCTAAAATTCCCTCTAATAACTATGAAGGGATAATTAACAGTGTGCAAAGGCACACAAAATGTAGTGAGGGAACAAGTCTACATAAGAAGGGTAAAATGTAGAATGTAGATACAAAGCATCATGGAAAGAACAAATTAATTCTACCTTATCATTTGATGATGATAGAAAAAAAAATACAAACCTACAAGAAATGATAATAGATAAAACAGACATAACCCAACATTGATTTCAATATGGAGAGATAATATAGACTACCACCCTATCATTTCACAAACACTTGTTCTTAAATATATTTCCATGTATGCATCCAAGGAAGAAAGAAAATCAGAGTTGTGTTAATATGTTAACAATAATATATACAAATCAAAGATTGAAGACCAAACTTTGACAACATATCAAAAATTCATGAAAGGGATTGTTGCAAGCTATGATATAGGAGCACAAGAAACATGTCAGATGCTCCAAAAATCACTTCTTGTTATTTGCAATCAATCTTTTGTGTCATTACATGTTGGCCAAAAAAATTTCACCAAATAAAAACTACAAGTGAAAACAATTTATAATCTACCTACCTACATTCATATATGCAACACTCTCCACAACTAGAAATAGTAATGTTGAATCTACACAATCCTTCTCGTATTCTACATGCTGCAAAGGATGCAAGTGGAAAGAAGGGAGAGAAAAGGCAATTGTGAATGTATTGCCTAAATTCTAAACCATCACGAAACAAGATTTAGAACATTTTGAAACTTTCTATTGGAATGAGGTGCTTCTATACAAATATTTTCGTGGCATACACATAGATAAAGGTCTCAACAAAGATGAAATAATCACAAATTGGAAATACATTAATGCAAACAAATACCATGTATAACATATTGATTGCACAATTGAAATAGGAGCTAACCATGAAAAGGAAAAAGATATTGATAATGAGATAGACACAAGACATACAATAGAAATAAATGAATGGGAATTATTATCACATATGAATCTAACTAAATTTTTTTATCTAAATGAAGTACAAATGATTGGTAGATGTGATATTGACAACTGAGGATAGGAATGCACCTTCACATTTACATGACATTATACTTCAATTTATTAACACAAACAAAATGTGCCAACAAGATGACCACTCCCCCTTAAAGTTAAATGCACCAAACTATATACATTGTCACCAAAACAAAAACTAGCATTTACCATAATTATAGACCATTGTAATGATCATTCCTTAAAGCAACTCTTGAATATGATAATTCAAGGAATTATAGGAACTAGAAAGTCCTACTTGATTTCTTGCATAAGAAATATGCTTCAAAATACACTACCACACAAACCAAGTCCACTCCTTGATCTTCTTTCTATATGAATTGCTATATTTAGCATTCATGCCTCAACTATGTACATTCGGCCCTCAAAATTCTAATAAATAAAATGTTGCCACTATAGGGGTAGCTACTGACAACATTTCAAGGAGACATGAAACACATAAAGTACATCCTCATCAATGAGATGAGCTTCATAGGACCAAAGCTACTACTAAAGATAGACAATAGACTATGCAAGGCATTTCACCACCAACAACTCTGCTTTGGTAGCGTATCAATAATTCTTATAAGTCACCTTTCCCACATAACACCTACCATGGGCAAACCTATCTATACATCAATGCAAAAATGTTATGGCAACAATTTACTACAATTGTTATATTACAAACGATGTTTTGTCAACAAGGTGACACTCGAACCCAAACACACTTTTGTGAAACATTGTAGAACATACGTAATGCAATTCCAATACAACACAATTAGGAATTGTTAATGAATTACACAAACAAATTACTATCAATAGTTGTTGAACAAGAAGAATTTGACAACTCAATGCATCTTTTTGCTACAAATGATCAAGTGACACTACATAATAGAGAAGTGATCAAACTACTAAATATACTACTTGCACTAAGTATTGCAATAAACACAAAGAAAACCAAACACCCATATTGATGAGAACCAACTTCCACATAAAATTCTATTATGCAAAGGCCAGCAAATCATGCTAACAACAAACTTTTGGACTAAAGCAAGCTTTCTAAATGGATCTCTTGGAGAAGTTGTAGATATTGTTTACAAATTTGGCTCTAAACCACCAAATCTACCTTTGTATGTCATAGTATGAATTGATAACAACCCAAAAACTATACCTATAACACTTATATCACTAGGTAATTATACACAAATACTACTATCTATGACATGGACAATTGCTATACATAAATCCCGAGGCTTAACACTAAATACAACTACAATCAATATTGTTAAAACATAACGACAAGGCTTAACATTTACAACTATATCTAGAGTTAATAAATGGCCTTCATGTAAAACCAACATTCTCCTTTGATCAGTACTCTAGAATGAAAAATAATTCATTCAAATCTATCACGAAAAAAGCTCACCTACAATTACTCATTATAACAAAATGAGGTATGCAAATTTCAATCCAACCTCTTCCAAATACCATTTCAATTTATTCTTTTCATTCTCCTTTCCATAATATGACTTACAAAACATCAATTCTTAACTAATTCATTGAAACCATACATGGAAGACTTGGCAAGTACTTGAGTACTCGCCAAAAACAACAACAAAAATTTCCCAAGCAGACTCATTGACGAGGGTCGCTGTAATCCTCATCATTTAATTATAAATATCAATCTAGGATAGTCTCCATGGCTATATGCAAAAATGAGAAGAAATAATTTGCATAACAATATTTTCTGTAAACAAAATTGAAAGCAAATGCATGAAACAAATTAAACTATGTTGTAATCAAATTTAATCTAAGAAGCTTGTAACTAAAAATGCTGGAATCAAATCTATCCTAAGAATCTTGTAAATGGAAATGATGGAATCAAAATTATCCTAAGAAGCTTGCAAATGGAAATTCTAGAAATGTAAATAAAAATAGGGAATGAAAAGATTGTTGGAAAATAAACTAAGAAATGAAACTGCAAACAACTATTGCTGCTAAAATACTGAACTATATTATTTTATAAAACTCTCCCCCATTTGCTTCTTTGTTTACAATGTATTTATACAATACTTATTCTTAATCAATCCGCCAAGAATGTGGATCTGAGATCCTATTCTTGGGGAGACAAATTATAACTTCTTCCCCAATCTCAGTTGCCTTCCATCTCGCCACTTTTACTCCAATCATTTTCTGTCATGAACTACTCATTCATTTTAATGAATTGTCTCAAACAGATTTTGGGTTTTGTTCCCCTTGTTTCCAGCTTTCCATATTATTTTGAAATTCCAAATTTTAATTAAGAAATGATGGAGATATGTCATTTTACTGAGACTTTTAAATTCATCCTTCTTTCTAGGAAATTACTGATGCTCCAAATTGACACAACTTATTCTTCAATCTTCTAATTGTTTCTTGTAAGGAAAATCATGCAATACGATTAAGACATGCAATGACACTAATTGTTCAGAAGAGATACCTTTATTTAGCTAAAAGATGATACGGTTTATGGTCTCATCATCTCCCCCACACTTAAGATGTTGCAGGTCATCCTGCAACTCATAGTGAGCTTCTAGAGCTAATATATTCACTTTTATTAAATATGTTCTGAGAGGTGCACTAAAGATGCTCTCAGAGATGTTCTAAGTTACTTCAAAGCTATCCGAAGCTAGCTATATGATTAGTTGAGTTACTCCGGAGCTCTTCGGAGATAATCTGGAGCTATTCAGAACTAGCTATAATTTCTCCATGGATGGCTCCGGAGAGATCCAGAATGTTCTAATGATGGAACTAGAGCCCATGGGTGGCTCTAGAGATATCTAGAATGTTCTAATGTTGAAACTAGAGCCCAATTTTTCAATAATCAATCATCTAGGATGCCTTCAAATGCCAGAATATCCGTAATAGTTCTAGAAGTAATAACTTGTATAGAAAAGTGGATTTTTATAGCTTTAGAGAAGAGGAAATTGTTGCTTTGGCATATTGGTTATCATTGATGTCAAAGGGTTCAGAGGTCAAAAGTTTGATGTTAGAGGTTTGCTAGAGGTTTGTGATTCAGAGGTTTGAAGTTTGAGGTTTGAATTTGAAGTCAAGTTGTTAAGTTTATGTTATTGACAAGATTGAGCAGTGTTCGTCTTCATGACAAGATATGCAGAGTATTGATCTTCATGGTTGACAAGTGCTCATCATGCTTGATTATGAAGTGTAGAGATACTTTTTGATATGGTTGAGTTGAGTTGAATTTATTGATGTTGATCTGTGATGTCAAAGCCTAGAGGATGGTGTTAAGGACATCAAAATCATCTTATGTAAGCACAGGTTGCTTCAAGTGTTCATATGCATCTTGATGATGTCTTCAATCAGTGGTAGATGTATTTGATCAGGAATCATCTCTTTATTTGTCTTCATGTTCATGATCATGAGTTCTCTTTGTTGCCAATGTTTCATGTGTCTTCATTCTTGCTTCAGGAGGATGTTGTATGTTTTTCATTACCTTGTGCCTTCAGATGTGGTTTGAAGAGACCTAATGTATCAAGTTACTACTTGGAACCTCATTTTTAATTGTTGGTTTTGTTCATATCATGTTCTTCGTTCATCAGGTTGATAGAACACTATCGGCGTATCCATGTTGAGCGCTACCAATGACATGTGTTTCACCGATGGTAGTGACCATTGAGAAGACTTCCTGTATCGGTGGATGTTAGGACACTTACACTGATTTGCAAGGTCTCACCGAGGGTAGTGAACTATCAGCTAGACTTTCACTATCGGCAGAAGCAAGGAGCCCTTGGCCGATATGCAATGTCTCGTTGATGATGTGGTCAGCGTGAGTCACTCCAATGGAAGACCATCAGAGTGAGTAGCTTCATCGGCTCAGTGGTAATGGTTCTTACCGATGAGTCTATCATTCCGATGTTCGGCAAGAAGATATTCATCAGCGCAGCGTAAAGTGTTTGGGCCAATGGCAGAGGTCACTCCAATGGTTGATGAAGAAATTCAATTATATTGTTCATTCTGTAAATGTGCAGTGAAAGTGAACAGTTTATATAATTTGAGAATCGATACCTGAGCAAGTGAGCTAAGATCTTTATTGTAACTGTAAAGTTTACTGTAATAAAGATTGTCTCTTGTGGTGGTAGGTTTTTTACCCGAAAGGGTTTTCCCATGTAAATCTGGTGTCATTCTTTGATTCTTGTATGTTTATTCTATTTTCTGGTGTGTTCATCTTTGTATTTGTATTGAAATTTACCTATTTGCATTATCCCCTTTGAATTAACATTAGGGAAGCTGTATTCTGCACCTCTACTTTCCTTACATGGTTCAGATGTGTCTTCAAATATATCTTCAAAGAAGTTTTGGTGTGCCTCTTTATAGCAGGTTGTGTCTTCATCAGGTTGTTGCTTCAGAAGAAAAGAAGGTTGTAAACCCTAAAACCTAAGTTGTATGTTTGAGGTTGACTTAGGTTGAAAAGACTTGTTCTTAAGATTCTCTATTTCTGCAAGGACTTCACATAATCTCTCTGATGTTATCTTGATCTTTACAGAATCATCAACATTCAGTTTTGATATGTCTAAATTTTCATCTATCCTATTAGGGTTTGTGGTGTAAAGAAACTGACGTGTAAAAAACCCTAAATTGAAGTTCCTAAAGCTCTTTTTAATAAGCCCTAAGCTCCTCGTCATTTGCTTTATTTCTATTTTTGTGTTGACCAGGCAAGCAGGTAAAAGCAACTTAAGTTATAAACTTAAGTCTTCAACTCTCTTAAGGTGAATGGCCCCGACTTCCTAGGGCACCGCAGATACAAGGTCACCAGATAAACATGAGTGCCAAAGCAAATCATGTGGCAGAGATTAAAAGGTTAGTTGGCGTGAATCAAAGATCGGATGGTTTCCTTTTAAATCTCTTTTGAAGCCCAACAGTCAATCTTCCTCGATGAAAATTGACGTGCAGAGTTCTTTATAAGGCAAAGTTTAGTCTTTTTAAGCTTCTATGTGACACGATGGGCCAGAGAAATGAATATCTTGTTGTTTTTTATAAATGGTGAAGAGACTTGGTTAGGGAGATAATAGATACATATACCTACATGTTGATGAAAAAGATTATATATAGTCCTGTGCTACATACTAGATTTTGAAGGTTATGTATGGGGATTAATATGCTAAGGTATTTATCATAATGCTATGCAGAAGGAAATGTTTTGAGTGCTGGTGAAGACTATATTGAAGTATTTCAGATAGGATATCTAACTCCTATTCCTTCAGTGATAACTATATGATGAAAGATTGTGATATGTGTTGAGGAGATAGGCATACATGTAAAATTCATGAAGTATGGTGATGAGATTTTTTTTTTTTGTCTCGAAGGTATGGCATGCTTTGATGTATAATAGATTATTCCCGAGTATTGAATGAAGATAGATTGGAAGGAAATTTAAAGGGGTTGAAGTTGTTTGCAAAAGAATTAACATGTGTTGCAGGGGATATTAAGCCTCACTATGTTGTGTTATCACTGTCAAGTGAATTTGTGTGTGAGGAGGTCTTGTTGATTGGAGACAAAAGGAGGATGTGTTAATTGTACAGAGACATAAAGGGTTCAATCTGAAGGATAGTTTTAATGCCTACAAGGAGGAGGCACTGAAGTAATGTTTGTTGTGTAACCATTGACAAATGATGTGGTATATGTATTTGATTTAATGTATTGGAGTGAATCAGGGTAACCCCCTGAATTGAATTTTCTTTCATATGTTTACAATTTGTAGCTAGTGAGGCTTGTGTTGCTAGTGAGGCTTCTTTTTGCCAGTGAGGCTATGTAATTGATAATTTTCATGATTAAGCTAGTGAGGCAGTTTTGAGTTGTTTTCATCCCTATGAGGGTTTTCCACTCATGAAATCTATTGTGTCATGGTCTCAATTTTTGTGTGATTCTTTTATCCTACATGCTTGCACATTTAGTATTTGACTCCATTTGATAAAGCATATTGTCAAGTTTGATTCCTTCACTTTCTCTTTTCAAGTTTGATAAGAAGTAAATAACTTGTTTTTGACACAACACTAATTCACCCCCCCTCTCAGTGTTGATTGTACTCGAACAAAAATAACATGTGCAAAGCACTTATTTGCAGAAAAGAAACCTAACGTATCCTACTCTATTTAATGATATAGAGATAGGTTACACAAAACCATTAATTGGTTGTGGAAAATAACTTCATTTTCTCAAAATATGGATCCATGCATTCAACTTTTTTAAAGAAGAAGAAAACCATGAGAAGAAGATGAGTGAAAATTTAAACTTTGATGCTTCGCCTTCTTTTGAAATGGCAGCCTTCTCCATAATTTCTGATTCTAGTAGATGGATGGGTTGATTGAAAAGATCTTGTGACCCGAACTCAGATTCCGATGCATGCATGACAAGAGGCAGCATCTTCTTCAAATATCTAATTGGGCAACCCTCCTTGGACTTTGAAGGTGTCCAAATAATACTCTGGCATACAAACTCCTCCAATGGAGACAAGATTTCTTCATTGTACTCATCACCTATCACAAGCAGTAGACCATCAATGTCTCCTTCAATCTGATTTTCCTTGCTAGGACTTGAAATCATGGTCCTCCAATTGAGGAAGTTGCACATGTGTTGTCACCTTCTTTGCATGCAAGAACCTCTTTTTTTCATGCAAGAACATCTTCTTTTGGATCTCTTGTTTTTCTTTTTCTTTTTTTTTGGGTGGGGGTTCAAAATAATAAACCTAAAAAGACTACCAAACTAACTTTCCTTTTGACATGTCACTAGATTAACAACTCCTTAATAACACCTATCCCTGGCAACGACACCAAAAATGACAAGAGTTGCTATAATCCTCATCATTTAATTATAGATGTCAATCCATGATAGTGTCCGTGGCTATATGCAAAAAGGGAGAAGAAATAATTTGCATGACCATCTTTTGTACAAACAGAATTGAAAGAAAATGCATGAAACAAATTAAACTCTACTATAATCAAATTTAATCTAAGAAACTTGTAAATGAAAATACTACAATCAAATTTATCATAAAAAACTTGTAAATTGAAATGTTGGAATCAAATCTATCCTAAGAAGCTTGTAAATGGAAATTCTAGAAACGTAAATAAAAACAGGGAATAAAAAGACTGTTGGAAAATAAACTAAAAAATAAAACTACAAATAATTATTGCTGCTAAAATACTGAACTATATTATTTTATAAAACTCTCCCCCATTTGATTCCTTGTAAACAATGTATTTATACAATACTTAGTTTTAATCAATATGATGGAAGAATGTGGATCTAAGATCCTATTCTTGGGGAGACAGACTATAACTTCTTCCCCAATTTCGGTTGCCTTCCATCTCGCCACTTTTACTTTAGTTGTTTTCTATCACGAACTACTCATTCATTTTAATGAACTGTCTCAAATGGCTTCTGGGTTTTGTTCCCCTCCTTGCCACCTTTCCAGATCATTTTGAAATTCCAAATTTTATTAAGAAATGAGAGAGATATGACTGTTTTCTTGAGACTATGTTTTTAACTTCATCATTCTTTCTAGGAAATTACTAGCCCTCCAACTTGACATAACTTATTCTTCAATCTTTCAATTGTTGATTGTAAGGAAAATAATGCAATAATATTAAGACATGCAATGGCACTAATTGTGCAAAAGAAATGCCTTTATTTAGCTAAAAGATGAGATGGTTTATGGTCTCATCACTTGTGGGAACAAGAGGGCTAGGTTTTGTAGAGTTTTTTTTGCAAGTTTTTTGGCGAGTACTCATCACTTACTCGTCGAGTCCAAGCTACCAACTCACCCACGTAACAAACACACGCCTAGACGCATGAAAACACAAGAGAAAACATGGAACAAACATAGAAAAACCATAAGATTATGCCTTTAAAAGCCCCATCCATGTTGAACACAACATTATTTGAGCTTGACACTAGAGTGTTATATTTATATGATTGTTCAAATGACAATTGTTACTCTAAGAATTGCTCTACTAGGAGATACAAAAGTTCAAAATGGTTAGACAAGAAAACGTGATTCAGGAGGAAACTCATAATAAAATAACACTAAAGAAAAGACAGATAAATTCAACCATTATATATAATATATATTGAGGTGGAGGAATTAATTTTTCAATATTTTAAAGTGAAGCCAAAATGATAGTTCAAAACTCAAGCACAAATTATCCCCCTCTATTTTGCTAATTACAACACATGGCAAGCAAAATTCTATATGCAACCATCATATACTTATTAAAAGACAAACCAATCAAATATTGATTCAAAATAAGTGTTGATGTTCTATTCCTTGTCCAATCCACATGAATCTCAAATCTCCTATTACATACTTGACTAGTTTATTTATTATATGTACATGATGCAATTTTGTATTCTATGTATTTGAATCTAATATAAAATATTTCCCCAACATTTTATAGATTCATTAGATACATTTTGTAACTAAATTCTGCATAAAATTTGTGTTTTTTAAAAAACTTAAGTAATTTTTTAAGTTGCTGAGTTTTTGCGAATCAAAAATTTTGGGTTTGCTGAATCCAAGCCAAGTTTGAGTATGCGAACTGTGATTAAAGCCCTTGTGATATATGTTAGAACATTGATATACTGAGAGGGGGGTGTGAATCAGTATATGCAACAAATTAATCCAATTCAACTTTATCTTCAAAAACTTTCTGCTACCTTCAACAGATAAATAGATAATGAAGTAGTTCAAAACACAATCACACAACCACACAACCATAACACCAGATTTACAAGGAAAACCCTAAAAGAGAACAACCATAGTGAGCAAGTTGCTTGAATCTATTGTCCAAATCCAGCCTTACAAATAAAATAGATTTACAACAAGTTTAATGGGCTACAACCCAAAGGAAGCTAGAACTCCCTAAGACACAGTTTTATGGGCTACAACCCAAAGGAAGCTACAACTCCCCAAAGTGCTACAATACTTACAAGAAGAGGCTACAACCTCTGTACAAAATAGTTGACAAATTCTATTGGTTTAATCACCTCCACAGCAGTAACTTCTTTCACACTAATAAATGACTTCAACACCTTTGGTCAAACCACTTTACTATCTTCAAAATACTTCCGAAACACAACACAACACAACCTCTGTTATGAATCATGCATTAGTCACCAGATTTTCTTCTCATCTTCCGAATCACTTATCTCCTTCACACACACATACTCACTCTTCACAATCGCACATACATCCTCGCACACTCTCATACACTTACTTTTTGCAACAAACTTGATCTTTCATTTATATCCTCTGCAAGTCTTCAAAACATCATCTTTGTCAGCCTAAAAAGAAATGTGTAACAAGAAACGTGTAATGACCAGAACAAGTCATCCTTCAAGTCATCAATGGTGTTGGCGTTTCAATTCGCACCTCTGGAATGCGAATTGGAAACGGACAGCTATGCACAGATAAACTGCTCTCCTATTGGAAGGGGGAGTTCCCTTTTTGCTGATGTTCGCTGAAAAGATAAATAAAACCAAATTTCGCCTATCTTCTTTTTGATTCTCAGCTACGAGCACAAGGTTATAAAACTCTAAACGGTGCAGAAGAGGTTTTTTCCTTTTTTAAAACTTCTACTACAACTAGGCATAGACTAACATCGCTTTTAATCTCCTGAGTAAATTCAGAGCAAAGGAAATTAAAAGTGAACAAGGAATGATTGTTTTAACAAAAACTTAAGCAATTTTCTCCTAGATTTACACCACAAGACTTATAGTACTTAAATGATGAAAACTGAAATGAAATCTACCAAAGCCACACTTCTGACGATGAAAACTTGATGAATCGAGATAGAATATCATAGCAAAATAGGCATGAGACTTCTATTCAATATCACAAAGTTGGCACAACTCCAGGACAACAATACTGTAGCAAAAGCTAGGCATACAGCAAGCAATCAAACACCGGAGAATAGGTTACACAAAGAGAAGAAGCACTTTCAATAACAATTATGCAGGCTAGAATAGGCACAGCAAAATATGTTATCTTCAACACCGCTTCCTTACAATGAACACAGAGTGAACAGACACTTGGAATAACAAGATTTGCAGGCTAGAATAGGCACAACAAATTTGCTATCACAATTACCATTACATACAATGAGCAAGACTGCTCTTATTTATATTAAAATCAAAGGAGTAAGGAACCCTAAAATCTCCTTGAATAGCCCTAACTTGCCAACTCGCAAGCTTTATTACTATTCTAAGACAAAGATACAATAAACAAATGCTTTAAAGCAAAGAAGATTCCAACTATCACAAAGTGATTTCTTTCTAAATATAGAATGGATGAGCTTAGGATGAAAGCAAATGCTTTAAAACAAAAAGCATCTGATTTAAAGCTGCTTTCTTTTGAGTCACATTCTCATCTACATTCTTGCTTTATGGTGATGTCATCGAACACGCGAGTTGAAAGAAGTGTTAGCCAATTTTTCTTCGTTTTCGACACTTTAACACTCGTTTTGACTTAAATATGGTCTGTCTCTGACTTCAACAAGGTGGCAAAATGTCACTGTTGACTAAAAAAGCTGACTGATCCTGACATTCTGGAGACCTATCAACTTAGATTCCATTTCTAGCCTCCGACTGACGATCTGGCATTGTTTGACCAAGTTTGACCTCCTGAAAACTGCCAACGGGCGAAGATTGGGAACAAAACTATCAAAAAACACTGCAGACACATGAAAAATTCTATCTTTGGGCAAGTTGGGCACCCCAAGTCACCTGGGGCGCCTGGTTTCACCAGACTTAGCCATTTTTCCAATTTTTGCAACTTCTTTAATTTCTCGATTTGCGTGTGCATTCTGATGGCGGAGGACCCCTATTTGGCTGTCAATTTTTGTTAACTAGGACAAAACTGAGTCTGATGATCTGGCAGATATGCAGGCTTGATGAAAACTGAGCTAACTGTACTCTCTACCTACCTCAAAAAACGTACCAAACTGTCCAACTTTGAACCGGACCGGGCTGACGGAAGGAGATTCACATTTTTTGAGGAAAACTTCAAAAATAAACTAACTTTGATGAGTTTGGGTGCCCCAAGTCACCTAGGATGCCTATCTTGCCATGCCTTCGAAAATTTTCTGAAAAACTCAAATTTTGTATCATTTCTCAATTTTTGTGCCCACAGCGCCTGTTTGATCTTCAATTCTAGTTGTCCGGACGACTGTCGAGGTGGAACGGAGGTGATATGAGCAGTCTAAACATATCTGTGATGAAATCCCAGCTTTGACTAATGTTTGACCAAATTTGACCAAGTTTGACCAACCGGGAAAAAGATGACGGAAGCAATTTTGACGTTTCTCGAAAAACGTGAAAATAATCTAACACTTGAAAGGTTGGGCGTCCCAAGTCCCCTGGGGTGCTTGGATTCTCAACACGGTCAAATTTCATGTTTTCTAGATTTTCATTCCACCTTGGATCCATCATGCATCGTTTTGCATGCGTCGTCGAGTCGACGAATGTTCATCGATTCTGCATCGTTGGAACAACGTTGAAAACTCGTCAACAAGCTCTGGTAGATGAACTTTCTCTTTTGATGATTTTTAGAGCTCATGCTTCGCCTTCTGAAAAAACAGAAATGACCCAGTAGAGAAAACTTGATCTTTTGAAGATTCCGTCTAGACCGCGCCGATCGTGAAGCAAAATCGACCAATGAGAATCCAGCGCGACACCGGAGTCGAAGATTCTATTTTTAGAAAGTTTTGCCAGTACCCATATCTCAATAAACCCAGAAAACCTAATCTGACGTCTATTTTTAGAAATTTCTAAAAATAGAAATTTCTATGTTTAGAAATTTTGCTTTTTTTACTTTTTGACGAAAAATTTTCTAGACTTGTTCAAAATACCTTAATGAAGCAAAAATTTTGATTGGGTACAACAAGCGGTAATGTAGGAAACAAATCCCATTATGCGGTTCATACCAAGTGATAACCAGGACCTATCTTATCTCAACACACATCTCCACACCGACACGGATCATACACCAAGTATATATGCCTTGAAAAACATTCCCAGGCATTCCTTTTACCAATTCATGCTATTTCCTACTAGTGCAAACAAACAAACAATGATGCCAGTATCCCTTGCAAACTTTGATTACATTGTCTCGATATAGAACATTGAAAATCATACTTGCGGTAGTCCTGAACACTTGAAACTTGAATTGAGAAAACATATAGACAATTTGAACTCATCTTTCAAACAACAAAGTCAAATAATGCGGTGGCTTTTCCTTTCTTCTTCTGACAACCTTAATCAGCAACATGATTTGTCCTTACTCTGCTGACTTCGGAGAGCCTCTACGATACATTGTATAATTTGAAACTTGAATGTATCATACCTCTCATCTGTATCTAACTATCCTCCAAGCCGCAAGATCATATCTTCTAGTGCGGAGAAATGTGGATCATTACATTGTCTCTTTGAAACTGCAACAACACTGTATCATCACTGTCTTCACTATGCTAGCTCTAAAAAGTTTTGCGGTAACTTTTATGCTCTGAAATTTTGATCATACATATTTCATATCTATCTTTGTCTAACCTCCAAACCACAAGGCCATATCTTCAAATGCGGAGAAATGCAGAGCATTCTCTTGAGCTTCTGCAGTACAAATCCTTGTGCCTTTGACAATTGAAACCTTATACACTTTCTTTCAAATCGCATGTAAAGCTTTTCATCAAGAGACAATGAATACAACATTCACAATACCATATACAACAATCACAACTCTTTTCATCAAAAACAAGGAACCATAACTTCTCCATGTCATCATATTCTACAACATGACAACTTTCATCTGTCCATGAACTTTAGAAGATAGGGTACAACTATGTATAGATGATACTGATCCAACAACATGCTCATGAATTTCATCATCATATCCTTCACCTCACAATTTCTCTGATCATCACTCCTTTGCTTGCTCCTCTGATCATTACTCCTTTGACAGCCTATACACATCACTATAATTTTCACCTCACAACAGTTCAAATCACTTACTTTTCTGACATCACTGATTACCATTATGTTGACATCAATGACAACATATACAACAATTTCCCCCTTTATCATTGATGGCAACACTAACCTATAATGCAAATTTTCTCTCCCTTTGACATCAAGGGGAAAGGGCTAATGGTCTTCACTATACCTGCAAAAACATACATGCTCCCCCTGTCTGTGCAATCCTTGTCATCCTCCTTAGACTCTTATCTACCTGCTCCCCCTAAGAGGTAGCCACCATCAACCTAAGGATAATAAATGTATCTTGAACTACTCCCCCTGGACAGATGCATCATCTGTGCATTTAGTTAGGAAGGGCAACAATCCCTAACTTTTGTTTGAGATATTCAAATGTGTCGTTAGAAAGTGTATTTGTAAAGATGTCTGCAACCTAATCCTTTGTAGGTACATATTCCAATCTTACCTCTTGATTTGCAACCTTCTCTCTTAATAAGTGATACTTGATAGATATGTGCTTGGTTCTAGAATGCATCACCGTATTCTTTGAAATATTGATAACACTTGTATTTTCACGCAGAATAGGAATGGGCTCATCATACATTACCTTGATATCCTTCAATGTTTGCTTCATCCACAACACTTGAGTGCAGCAGGATGCTGCAGCAATATACTCTAACCTCATGTCCCCATTCGGCTACTTAAGTTAATTTTCTGCTTAAAATTAAGCAGTTGGAGTGGCCCCATGAAAATTTACAATTATGGGAAAGGATAATATAGAATCTTTCCCTATTTTTGTGGAGCAGCTACTGCTTAAAAATTGTAAATAAGCTTTGAAAAAAAGGGGGGGCTGGAAATAAGCAGCCACTGCATAATCAAAATATGCCATGTGGCTGCATATAATTTGTTCCCTCTTTTTTTTTCTTCTTAATTAAAATAGTTTTTTTAATTTTTTATATAGTAAAAGCTACAAATTAAGATAACTGCTTAAGATAAGCAGAAAATAAATTTTTCATGGGGTCACTAGCTCCACAAAAATCTGCTAAAAAACTTGAGCAGTGGCTGCTAGCCAAAATAAGCTAAGCAGCAGCATAGGGACATGCCCTAATTCTGTTGTTGATAAGGAAATTGAATCCTGCTTCTTACTAAACCATGAGACCAATCTGTCTCCCAAAAAGAAAGCTCCACCACTGGTACTTTGCTTATCATCAACACTTCCATCTCAATCTGCATCAGTATATGCACTCATGGAGAAATCATTACCTTTTTGATACCATAGTCCAAAATCCGAAGTGCTCTTCAAATATCTAAAAATCCTTTTCAATGCCTTCACATGAGTTTCTTTTGGATCAACTTGAAATCTTGCAACCATGCAAACTGCTTGCATAATATCAAGTCTTGATGTTGTTAAGTACAGTAGGCACCCCCAATCATAGACCTATACAAAGTCTGATCAACCTGAGGTGACTCATCATCTTTACTCAAATGACATCCCGTTACCATAGGAGTACTCACTGGTTTGCAGTCTTCCATACCAAACGTTTTCAACATCTCCTTGACATACTTTGCTTGAGAGATAAATATATCATCATCCGATTGAGCAATTTGGAGTCGAAGAAAGAATGATAGCTCACCTATTATAGACATTTCAAATTCCTTCTGCATCTCTTCCGCAAACGTCTTACACATCTCATCATTGCCACCAAAGATTATATCAACACACTACAACTATTAATATTTGCTCATTCTCGATTTTGATATTAAGATTGCTATCTATGGTACCTTTCTTGAATCCTTGCTAAAGTAAATAGTTGTCCAACCTTGCATACCAAGCCCTAGGGGCTTGTTTGAGACCATATAAAGCCTTCTTAAGTTTGCATACCATGTTCGAGTTGTCTGATAAATCCTTCAAGCCGCTCTATGTAAACATCTTCTAAGTCACCATTCAAGAAAGTAGATTTGACATCCATTTGATATACCTTGAAGTCCTTGTGAACTACAAATGCAAGAAACATCCTGATTGCTTCCATTCTTGCCACCGGAGCAAATGTCTCCTCAAAGTCAATTCCTTCCACCTGTGAATAACCTTTGCAAACCAACCTTGCTTTGTTTCTAACCACTTCTCCATCTTCATTCAGTTTATTTTTGAACACCCATTTTGTCCCTATCACCTTTTTTGTCCACAGGTCTTGGCACCAATTCCCAAGTATGATTTTTCTATCTGATTTATTTCTTCTTCCATTGATTGGATCCATCCTTCATCCCTGCTAGCATCAACAAAAGTTCTAGGTTATATCTTAGACAACAAAGAGAAGTTTACCTGTTCATTTGCCCTTGCAAATCTTCTTCTAGTCTGCACTCCTTCATTTTTGTCTCCAATTATCTAATCTTCTGAGTGGTTCTTCTAAACATACTTGGCAGGAGTCTTGGTGACCTTCTCTTGTGTTTCTTCCTTTTCTTCAACTTCTTCTTCTGTGCAAGTAGATTCATCTAAACAACAATCTTATTGCTCATATGTGATTGGATGTGACTCTTCATCAACTCTAACATTCGCACTCTCAACTATCTTTCTCAGTCTTTTATTGTAGCACTTGTAAGCTTTGCTTCTAGTTGAGTATCCAAGAAAAATTCCTTCATCAAATCTTGAATCAAACTGTCCCAAACCACCTTCATCTCTTTTGATGTAACATTTGCTTCTAAAAACTCATAAATACTTGATAGAAGTTTGGCTTCCGTTCCATAACTCATATGGTCTCTTGGTGTTGTTCACTCTTAGTTGTCCTCTGTTAAGAATATAGACAACAGTATGGACTATCTCTTTCCAATATACATTAGGCAACTTGGCTTCATTCAATATTGTTCTTAACATCTCCTAGACAATTCTATTATTCCTTTCCACTACTCCATTTTGCTGAGGAGTTCTTGCAGCGGATAGGTGACTTTTTATTCCATGCCCTTCACAATATTCCTCAAACTCATTTGATGTGAACTCACCACCTCTATCAGACCTTAAGCACTTGATTCTAGAATTCATTTCATTTTCAACCATGGACTTGAAAATCTTAAACCTACTTAGGGCTTCTGATGTTTATTTTAAGAATGTAACCCATGTCATCCTAGAGTAATCATCAATAAGCAACATAACATACCTCACCTTGAAGACTCTTTGTCTTCGTAGGTACGCACAAGTCAGCATGAATCAGTTCCAATGGCCTTGTAGAAGAATACTCCTTAGTCTTGAATCTTATCCTTTTTTGCTTCCCAATCTGACAGTCTTTGCATAAGGTGCTTGCAGGCTTGGTGATCTTTGGCATGTCTCTTACTGATTGCATGGAGTTGATCTTCACAAGATTGTCAAAAGTTATGTGTCCCATCCTTTTGTGCCATAGTCAACATTCATTTGTTTGTCCTAGAAGACAACTTCTTCCATTAACATCCTTTAGGTTATTCAAGTTATTTTCTGTCCTAGCACCTTCTGCCACCAGTTTACCTGAATTTGCTTTTCTAATTTCACATCCTTGTTCATGAAATATGAGACTGTATCCTTTGCTGCACATCTGACTCACACTGAGAAGATTGTGCTTGAGACCTATATATAGAACATCTTTTGTCTTAGATTTTCCATCAATGTTTATGGTGCCCTTTCCACAAATCTTTGTAGATGGATTATCTCCAAACTTGACTGCTCCACCATTCCACTCAACAAGATTGATGAATTTACTCTTATCACCTGTCATGTGGCTTGAACATCCACTATCTATTACCCAGAGATTTGTTTGCCCTTGAGCATGAAATGTTGTTTAGACAATCATTGAATTTTCAACCTCAGTGTCGCCCTCCTTGTCTTGCTTAGTAACATTTGTCATCTGAGTTTCTGATTTTGCTAAATCACTTCTACAGTATCTTGTTATGTGTCCAAAATTGTTGAAAATATGACGTCACACTGACATCTACTAGTGAAGCAAGAGGATTCCTACTCACAAAATTTATTTTATTCATTCTAGACTTACATTCCATAGCCTTGTGACCATATTTATTGCAGATAAAACAACAACTAAAAAATGCATGATGGAACCTGTTTATGAAGATTTGTCTTGCATGGAAAGGTCTTTCATATCTTCTTCCTTGAGACATGACTGGAATGAGTTTTGCTTCTTTAGGGTCCTCTGGATTTCTAGACTTTGCTTTCTCCAATTCTTTTCTGAGTGACAGGACTTCTTTCTCAAGTTTTGTGCATTCATTTGTCTTAGCTTCAATTAGGGCTTTTTGTTCTTCATTCTCTTTTCTTGCACATTCCAAGTCTTCAAGTGCAAAAATAAGTTCACCTTCAAAATCAACTTCACATTCTTCTTCATCTATGGTCTTGTCAAACATATTAGGGATTATCATGGCCATGAATAAGGACTCTCCTCTTTCATCATCTAATGAGTAG
The DNA here is from genome assembly GCA_027924645.1 of Cunninghamia lanceolata. Taxonomy (NCBI): domain Eukaryota; kingdom Viridiplantae; phylum Streptophyta; class Pinopsida; order Cupressales; family Cupressaceae; genus Cunninghamia; species Cunninghamia lanceolata. The sequence continues at coordinate 10,377,471 of BSBN01000534.1, read as the reverse complement.
TGATCTACTTCTTCTGAAGAGTTGTAGTCTTCTTTGGAAAGGAGGTTCCTTTTGAAGTTGCTTCTTTTGAGATCCTTGATGCTATTTTCATTTTCTCCAAAAGGACATTTAGAACCATAATGATCAACTCTTCCACATTTAAAACATTTGAAAGATAACTTACCTTTATACTTCCCTGAACCCTTCTTCAGCTTTCTCACAAAATTTGCTTCTTCTTCCACAGATTCACTGTGTGGACCAGATGTTCCTTCTCTCTTCATAGCTTTCAAAGCAGGTTCTCTTTTGGATGTACCTTGAACTTCATTTCTCATCTCATAGGTAGTGAGGGACCCAAACAACTCTTCCATGGTAAGTTTCTTCAGATCTTTGGCTTCTTCAATAAAAGAAACTTTTGAATCAAACCTATGAGGGAGAGTTCTCGGGACTTTCTTCACAACCATTGACTCACTGACTACTTCACCCAACCCGTTGATTCATTTGACAACTTCATCCACTCAGAGCAAATAGCTAGCAATGTTTTCATCTTCTTTCATCCTTAAATTCTCAAACATTGCTCTATAAGTTTGTAATCTTGCTTGCTTTACACTGTCATTTCTTTCAAACAGATTTTTGAGTTTATCCCATATATCCTTGGTCGTCTTACACTGCACTACCTTGACAAACTCTGAAGTAGTTAGACCACTTAAGATAGCATTCTTGGTTTTAGCATTGTTTTCATGGGCTTTTTTTTTCATTCAAATTTATAATAGGATGAGCAAGTTCAGTATAAGCATCCAATGCAGCTCTCCAAACATCATACCCTAGCGAGGTAAGATAAGCTTCCATCCTTACACTCCAGAAGTTATAGTTGGATCCATCAAATAGTGGTGCATTGTTGGAAGAGGACTCTCTCTGAGCCATGTGTTCTACTCCAAGATCTACCTTCAACTGTTAGGCTACACCAAGGAACTTAGCTCTAGTACCAATTGTTCAAACACTCTGAAATACTAAGAGGGGGCGGTGAATCAGTATATGTCACAAATTAATCAAATTCAACTTTACCTTCAAAAATTTTCTACTGCCTTAAACGGATAAACAGATAATGAAGCAATTCAAAACACAATATCACAACCACACAACCATAACACCATATTTACGTGGAAAACCCTAGAAGGGAAAAAACCATGGTAAGCAAGTTGTTTGGATCTACTGTCCAAATCCAGCCTCATAAATAAAATAGGTTTACAACAAGTTTTATGGGCTACAAGCCAAAGGAAGCTACAACTCCCTGAAACATAGTTTTATGGGCTACAACCCAAATGAAGCTACAACTCCTTAAAGTGCTACAACACTTACAAGAAGAGGCTACAACCTCTGTGCAAAACAGTTGCGAAATTCTGTTGGTTCAATCACCTCCATAGAAGCAACTTCTTTCACACTGACAAATGACTTCAACACCTCTACTCAAACCACTCTGCTATCTTGAAAAATACTTCCACAACACAACACAACCTCTGTTATGAATCATGCATTATAGTCACCAGATTTCCTTCTCAACTTCTGAATCACTTATCTCCTTCACACACATACTCTTCACACTCGCACATACATCCTTGCACACTCTCATAGAATTATTTTTTGCAACAAACTTGATCTTTTGTTCATATCCTCCACAAGTCTTCAAAACATCATCTTTGTCGACCAAAAAAGAAATGTGTAACGGCCAGAACAAGTTGTCCTCCAAGTCATCAGTGATAATGTAGGAAACAAATCCCATTATGCGGTTCATACCAAGTGATAACTAGGACCTATTTTACCTCAACACACATCACGCTAGCGCATACTTCCAAACACACGGCGCAATCACCTAAACACACCAAGTCAACTCAACAAACACTTATCTATCCATACATTTAGCTCCAGAACTAAAGCGGTACCAGAGAGACAAAACATCATGCGGATCATACAAGTGTTATATGCCTTGAAAAACATTCCCAAACATTCCTTTTACCAATTTATGCTACTTCCTATTGGCACAAACAAATAGACACTGATGCCAGTATCCCTTGCAAACTTTGATTACACTGTCTTGATATAGAACATTGAAAATCATACTTGCGATACTCAACACTTGAAACTTGAATTGAGAAAACATACAGACAATTTAAACTCATCTTTCAAATAGCAAAGCCAAATATTATAGTGCGGTGAAACACAGTGGCTTTTCCTTTCTCCTTCTGACAACCCTAATCAACAACATGATTTGTCCTTACTCTGCTAACTCCAGAGAGCCTCTGCGGTACATTGTTCCGTTTGAAACTTGAATGTATCATATCTCTCATATGTATCTAACTATCCTCCAAGCTGCAATATCATATCTTCTAGTGCCGAGGAATGCAGACCATTACATTGTCTCTTTGAAACTGCAACATTGTATCATCATTGTCTTCACTCTGCTAGCTCTAAAAAGTTCTGCGGTAACTTTTATGCTCTTAAATTTGGATCATGCATACTTCATATATGTCTCTATCTAACCTCTAAACTACAAGGCCATATCTTTAAATGTGGAGCATTCTCTTGAGCTTCTATAGTACAAATCCTTGTGCCTTCGACAATTGAAACCTTATACACTTTCTTTCAAATCTCATGCAAAGCTTTTCATCAAGAAACAATGAATACAACATTCACAATACCATAGACAACAATCACAACTCTTTTCATCAAAAACAAGGAACCACAACTTCTCTATGTCATCATATCCTACAACTTGACAACTTTCACCTATCCATGACCTTCAGAAGATAGGGTACAACTGTGCACATATGATACTGATCCAACAACATGCTCATGACTTTCATCATCATATCCTTCACCTCACAACTTCTCTGCTCATCACTCCTTTGTCTGCTCCCTTGATCATTACTCTTTTGACAGCCTATACACATCACTATGCTTTTCACCTCACAACACTTCAAATCACTTACTCTTCTGACATCACTAATTACCATTATGTTCACATCAATGACAACATATGCAACAATATACATGTGGATACTTGCCAATAGTAACCTAATACCCAGAGATTTGCCCTCCTTATCCAAACTATTTTTTCTTTACTTTATTCAAATCACTTTACATACAATACCTTCTTATTGTCTACACCATACAACTTTATAGTAAAAGTAACTACAAATTTATGATTCTAGTTGAATAACATTCCTTTTCAATGCATAGGAACAAAAAGAATTCCAAACAAGTAGAGCATTCCAAACTGGTCTACCAAAAGGTCAAGATCAACTGCAAATAATAAAGGTAAATGGCGGTCAAAGTCAAGCAAAACTACAGGTATAATAAAATAATCCATCGAATGATTATAAACAAATGTGTAATATAAATATAGTGAACATCGAATTCATCTATTTTTATTGCTATTTGTACATTTAATCATGACAAAAAATATATTGTAATGCCAAGGCACCTAATTTTAAATGTTATTTTATGTACATTAAATTCATAAATAAAATACTATGTCTTCTATGATATCCCTCCATTTATACTCTTTTAACATTTTACTACAAATATGATTAGCTATCAGCATAACCATTGCACCGCGTTACAATGCAAGTGCTAGTTATTATTTTATGAACATCCTGGAGTTCACCGACTCCATACACCTGTGAATTAAATGACCGAACTATTATTAAACTCTCGTCATACACATTTACACTAATAGATACTCAGTTATTGATATTTATTCCAACAAATGTATGTTTTGTGTGAAGTTAACAATGTTATTGGGAGTAAGACTACAAATTTTTGACCACCCAAAACATAGATAAATGGGCTTTTATTATTAAAGAATAAGTTGACCATTACAGACAGCTAAAATCAACCGCCAATTAAGAAAAACAAGCTATGGATTGGTCCAAAAGTACAGGGATTAATTGCTAGTTAGCAAAACTGATTGCATTAGTAGCCTGCCTATAGCAGGAGCTATAGTATATCAAGGAAATAATGTTTACATTTGTCACAAGGCTCCGAGAAGTGATTCTGATCTCATGCTTTTACTCTTACACCTGAAAATGTATCATGAATCCTGTGCCCAGTGATGGCAAGAAATCTTCTATACTTCGATAATAACAGCATCTTTTTATGAATAGTTGCACCAGTCTCTGCTAGGACCTTGTGCAAGGCTTACAAAACTTTAGAAATAGACCAGCCCTCTTAACTGGAAAAAAGCCTGCTAATAAGCTGTACGAGGCCAAAGAATATGAACAGATGCCAAATGGAGAAAGACGAATCATTCTTTATTATCCACATCTAGAAATAAATTCTCAGGTAATATACATTTTTGGCAATGGCAGCTGTCCATACCAAATAACTTTGAAAAGAGCCTATATTGCATCAAACAGTTCTACAAACCAATATATCTGCACAGCTATATCAGCAACTTCAGTCAGTGGACTTGTGAATAGCTCTTGAAATTTTAAGCCAAATTGTCTCTGGTATTCTTTGACAGGAATTTTTAGCCAAGGCATTGAAGACATCAATATAAAATTTACATACCTCAGGCCTAATTGCAGTACTAACTAGCAAAGGTATCCATACCTCAGGTGCAGAATTTACAGCTTTGGCAAAAGCACGTAGACCAGCAATAACCCTAATGAGGAAAAAACGCTTCTGCAATTACAAAATAATGGGATGTTCATTGTGTGCTCACTCATTTCAATCCACATAGTTGCACCAACCATTTCCATTTATACTGGAAAAGATGAGGAGGTAAGCAATGGCCCCCCAAACCGGTCCATTTTAATATACATCATTTTTGACACAGCAAATTGTTTTGTATCATTGTTTCTTACTCTTTAGAACAAGAGACTCAAACATCAAACATAGTGTGAAACAATAATTACCTTTGTGTAATTTGTTTTACCAATATCTTCAAATTCAGAATATCCACATGCATGAAAAATGAATCCTAGAACAACCAAATGTACCTAAAATGCATAAGAAAAACAAATATCGTAACTTTATTCTACCAGTTTGGCTGGTCATGGCTACTGACCTGTTCGTCGTCTGCGTCACTGTCTTCTCTTGTTGCAGATGATTTTTCAGAGCTTTCTGACCTTGTATTTCCCCTCTTATGCTTGTCTTTGTAATGTTGGTCATTGTCTCCCCTTGATGTAAAGTTATATTTTGAGTCACCCTCAAATTTGACAGATTGATCCTGGAATGCTTTCTTTCTGTCATCTGAAACATCATGAACCCACAGCTTTTGGGTGACATGTTCACTGTTTGACGTATGATTCTGATAAGAGACATTGCTGCCTTCAACAGCTTCACTTCTCTCAGGATAAAGATAACTTAAAATTTCTTGCTGAAAAAATGTATCCACTGCATTGACAATATCTTGAATAAGGAATACCCGGACCCTTTCACCTTTGCCTGAGAAAATAAAATCAAGTAAATCCACTGTGGATGCAGCAACAGCCCGCATATCAAAGGATAAAACACATTCTCTAACTTCAGAGGATTCCACATTATCTTGTGTTTTACTGCTTTCCACATCTTTTTCAGTGGCTGAAGTCTGCTCGGCAATTGCCATTACCTGAAAAGTGAGCAAAGAAATTAATAAAATACAAATTTTAAGAAAAATCACTTCATAAGCACATATTGATTTAAAACTTTTTGTAAGTCAACCCTGGGGTGCTGTAACATACACCCCTCGTATATGTTTGCACTGTATTTTTTTTTTTTTGTGTTTTTCTTGCTGTTTGATGTTTAGGGTTTTATGGGTTTTGCTTGCATGTGTGTTTTGACATGAAATATGTAGGAAATGAGGCATAAACTAAAAACCCAGAAAAAATACAACAGATATCAACAAAATAACAACTACCCAGATAGAAATAGGCCAGAAAATGAAGATTTATAACATACCCATGTCAAGTTTTACAACTTTATCCGGATGCTATTGCCGGACCAGCAATACAAGATATGGGAAATCTCCACAAACTTCATACAATGTGATGGAAACCCTCATACAATGGCTGCACATGTGCAAGGGATCCTGGATGCCCAAGAATGGAGTGATAAATGAGGCCTATACCAAGAAATGCCAACACACAAACTCCCACGTCCAAGGCTGAACTGTACGGCCTGGCTGGGAATGAAAGTCAGCAATAAACAATATAAAATATCCCTTCAAAATCATGCAATCTGTACTGAGAAGGACTGCGGCATATAGGTGACCCAACTGAAGGAGGAAACACAATGAAAAACACTACAAAACTCCTCAAAACTGCTACCAGAGGAGGTACGGCCCTGCTGTACCTGTACGGCCAGCCAAGGAAATGCTACAGCAGTTTAAAACTCCCTTAAAATGCCATGAATCTGTCATCAATACTGCACTTCACAGCTACAACACTAATCCTTCAAATATATTCATTACATGCTCGAATCTCCATCGGAATGTATCATTTGAATGCACAACTGCAAACACTGGATGTATTTGCCTCACTAGTATTTGCTAGTGGAGGCTTTCATCCCAGCAAAATCAGCCCAAACCCTCAAAGCTCTCCAAGCTCCAAGAAACAAGAGAAGAGAATAATAATTCCAAGCATGCCAAATGACTTCCCTTTTCCATCTTTTATTTCCTCTCAATTAGGGCGTTGGCATTAAGGAGGGAAATGTTATATTTTTAATTCACTTAATATCCCTTAGGGATGGGCGCCCAAGCTCTCCTTTAGTGACCCTTTTAATATTTGCCTTTACATAAGTCACTTAATATTTATAAAGTCCCATCAATTAAATATAATATAACTTTGGACTTTAAAATAAATATCAAGATGATGTTGGAAAGTTGGAATGGTTTCGACGAGACGAATCCAACCCCACTTTGAAAATCCCGATCTGGCATCGAACCCGAACTTACTAAAAATAGTAAGTGCGCCACAAAGCACCCAACTATCACTGACAATTGCCAACTGGATCCAAACCACTTCTACAACTCTGAATGATCCATCAAAAGCTCTGCCAACTACCACCGAGAGGCTAGCAACACCAACACTGGGCTCTCTAAACACCATTATTAGCCTACGAGGACCCGATGATAGGCTAAACCACCAACTCTGATGCTTGCTCAAAAAGGGGACATTACAGGTGCAAGTTGTAATCTTAAAATTTCCTATAGGCTCATGGAAAAAAAGGGTCAGAATATCATTTCTACCCATTAAGGTTGTGGAATAGCTTAAGACAGCCAAATCAATTGGGTGAGAAGGTGAGAATCTTGAGTCATGTTTCCTTGGTCAAATTAAAGCATACATTATAATGAGCAGATCTTATCATGGTCTCTACTCTTTCTTTATTTTGCCATTTCCATTCCTTCATGATGCCAAAATTCTCTTATCAATAGTAAATTCTAATCAAAGCTTCTTGATCAGTCTAGGGACTTGTGCTAATTTAATCTCAAATAAGTAATCCAAAAGAAAATGTCAAATCAATTGAGGCCTCTAACCTTGTTAGTTCTAATTTGACATAAGAAAATTATCATAGTTCCACGGGCATGTAACCCCCCTAAAAATGCAGAGTTTTGGAAATGGGGATTTTCAAGGATGCGGGGATGAGGATGAAACATCCCCCCACCACTCCTGCTCCCCATCCCCTCATCACCAACAGAGGGGACATTTTTGAGATGCCCTGCAAAAGTAGGGGACATGTCCCGCCCTACTGGGGATGTTGGGTGGGTGTCCTGGCATCCCAGAGATGGCCTGGGGACTTATAAAAGTCTCTTAACCATCTTGGAGACACTTGGGAGTCCCCACAGTTTCTCTATGTCATGATAATGGTTTTGATTTGTGTCAAGGCTTTGAACAGATAGGCAACATGATGGCATGTACAAATGGCTGATCTTGGAAGAAAGAAGGAATATTTACATTGTATTGGAGGCAAAACAGACTATTAAAAGTTAAAACAGCTGTTGAAGTTTTTCTTTACTTGGATGCAAGCTCTCTTATCTTAACTTTAGGAAGTTGGTATTCAAATATTTCTTAATCCATACATCACCAGCACCTCTGGCTATGTAGAGAGTGGAGAAAGTAGTGAGGGTAGGGTCGTGGTGGATGTTATCAAGTTTTCATAGATGTTGGCGAGTTTCTGCCGACTGCTCTAAGGAGTTCTATGTGGATGACGAATCACAATAGTCATGATAGTGGAGCTACCTATAACTTCATTAACAAGGGATTGGTAGTCAAGAAGGGACTCAAAGATGAAGAATTTGAAGGATTCAATGTCGTAGTAGCTAATGGATTCACCATCCCTTGCGATAAGAAACTCAGTAAGCTCAACATTCTCATAGAACATAAAGTATGCAATGATTTTTATGTTGTGGGCTTAGGAGAAACTGACATAGTTTTGGGTGTACAGTGGTTATACTCCCTTGAAGAATTTACCCAAAACTATCAAACCATAAAGCTTAAGTTTCAATCTGAAGGAAAGGAGGTAGTCTTTAAAGGACTTTTAAATGAGCCACCCTGTCTAATCACAACAAAAAGAATGGAAGGTTCCATTTGCAAAGAACAAAATGCCCGAGCAGCCAAGCGTCCACTCATAACCATGGGTAAGCAAGATACTTCTTATGTTCAAAATATTGAGGATGAATATAGTGTGGCTTTCAATGATTTGCCTCCAGGACTAACACAAGACAGAAGACCTCCACACAAGTGTGAATCAAGTTTCACCTTGTCGAAGCCATGCGCTGCCACCAACTCCCAAGAATGATTTCAGATCCAAGTATTACAAAGATGGTCAGTTGGGGAGAACAAGAGCAGTTGGATTTGCATTGCTTGAGATCAAACAATTTTGGGAAGAGCAAACTATCATGTCCCCTTTTCTAAATAATTTGACTAAGGAAATAATTAATAATATTAACTAAGTTGTCCTCTTAACTTTATAACATCGTAAAAAGGCAACTTACATTATTATTATAAAGGGCCCAATATAGTATCAATACCTTTATATCAAAATTAGTTTGACAGTGTTGTTGCCGATTATGCTGAAATTGTCGAACACATGCAGTCCTAGGGTTTCTTTGCAAGCCGCTGCCACAAATGGAAATGCTACCTCTGGTGCTGCCATGGCCGGGAAGTTTGCTACGAAGGACGCCAATGACTTGAGATTTCGGGGCATTTCGCGTCCGCGAGGTATGGTGGGTGATTTGGTGGGGGTTTCTGCCTCTAACATGGCCTCTGAAATGCCATTGGATGCTTCTCTCGGTGACTAGGAGAACAAGGAGACGAGCCCTCCTCTCCTCGACACCCCACCTTTGCTCGACAACAGTGGGTTTGTTGATGGTCTTGATCACATTGGGTCGGGCTTGACTATAGTGGACCAACAACGAACATTGTAATGTCCCCCATTTAGCCCAGTCAGATAATTGGTGGAGATTAGCCTATCATTGGACTCCTGTAGGCTAATGGCAGTGTTTAGGGGGTCAATTTGGTGACTTACTATTTATAGTAACTCGGGACAGAGCACCTTGCTATTTATAGCAGGGCAGATGCAGGGTACTTGTGCACGAGAATGATGGTTTCGATACTCCTAGAACAATATTTGATGAGATATAAGTTAAATTAAAGATTTAACTTATATTATTTAAGAGGGGTTAAGTGACTTATATTTCTAAAGTGAATTTTAATATTAAGTTAAGTCACAACTTAAAAGTGGTTCCCCTAGGAGATGGGCGCTCATGGGAGACATAAGGGGATAAAATCATAAAATAAAATTATATTTTAATCCCTCTTGGGCGTTGGAGGAAGAGGAGAAACAAAAAGGAAAAAAGTGAACTCATTTTGCATATGCTTGGATATTGATTTTACTCTCATGTTTTGGATATTCTCATGCATTGGCTTTGGAGCTTGGCTCTAGGTTTTGATATTGGCTGTGTTGAGACGAAAACCTCTTCATAGTCCTCTTCTTCGTGTGTGAGAGACCACATTAGGAAGAGATTTCTTGGAGGCTTCATCCAGAGGCTTTAGTTGTGTATTCGAATGATACATTTCAGTGGGGGTTTGAGCAAGATATGAATATATTCGAAGGAGTTTATTGTTGCATCTAATAACAGGTGTTTGGATGACAGATTTATGCATTTTCCTTGGGTTTCAATGCTGTTATAGTCCTCATAAGGCAGGCCGTACATCTTGCTATGTTGGTACATTCTTCTAGCAGTAGATTCTAGGGAGTTTTGTAGAGTTTAAGTAATCATTTGAGGTCGCCTATCTCTTGTAGTCATAGCTGATACTAAACAATGATAAAGGAGACTGATTTGAATGAGTTTACAGCAGATTTCTAGCTATAGCATGCCGTACTATGCTGGTACAAGTCGTGGATCCTCATGAGCAGCAAAAAACTCTTCTTTGGGTCTTATAATCTCTTGCATTTGGGCACCTAGGAGCATAGGTTTGATTGCATACTCTTTCTTGCTGAATCTTTACCATTGCTGGGAGTTTGTAGCAGTTCTCTATGAGCTTGCATTGTGGCTCTCCGTCAGCACCGGTACAAAGTTGTAAAACTCCATATGGGTATGTACTCATAATTCGTATTTTGCTATAATACTATCTGGGTGCTCGACATTTTGTTGTTATCTATTTTAATTTTTCTGGGTTTTCAATATATGCTTCATATTCCATGCTATTAATGCAAAATCAAAAACATGCAAAACCATGCAATGCAAACCTAAACCCCAAACAAACATAAAACAAAAAAAACTTGGCACAGAAAACACATATCCGAGGGTGTATGCTACAGTGGTATCAAAGCAGTGTGTCTTGCCATCCTGTGTGGTTAGATCAAACATGCAGAAGGGTTTTTGAGACATGCTTCCTATACTATCTTTGACTCACCATTACAATTTGAGAAGAAATAGGTCACAGCCAGAAATACAGGTTCCGCAGATAGAACAAGAAGCAAAAGTACCTTTGATAGATCCCTTTTCAGGAGAAGTTGAGGTCTCGGCTGAAGATATGGGTGACAGAGAGATTGAGGAACCTAGCATGCGAGAGATTCTAAACTCGTTGGCTAGGGGACAGCTAGCTATAGAGAGGACATTGCAAGAATCACAGGCAGAATTGACTCATGTCCTTGCCTAGTTGATACCTCGAGATGATAGAAACAATAGGGACAACAATAACGGGAGAAACAAGAACTTTGGGGACAGGAACAGGATGAACAATGGAGGTGATGGGCACATTGGTGACAGACACATGGGTGATAGACACAACGGGGACAGGAACAATGGAAACATAAACAATGGTGATAGGCACAGGGATAGAGATGATGAGGGAGAAGCATCGGTCATCATAGAAGAGCTTCTCAGTTGACAGTAGGTGATAGGCCTAGCATACCCATATTTGCACCCAGGAACAATGTTCCTGAATAGGAGGCTACACAGCTTGAGTTCCAAGATGAGATTCTGAGAGATTGGCGGGCATCTAGTGAGGAGTTTAGAGTTGAGATGACATTTGGAGAGTACTCAAACCTTAGGATGAAACACAGACCCCGCAGGGGAAATAGACAGAATCAGGAACTCCAAAAGAAGGTTAGTAAGATGACTACCATATTTTGATGGATCTGGTAAAACTACTGCTAGAGCATGGGTCCAGAAATTGGACAGTTATTTGCAGATCAACCCTATGCCAAAACCAAATGCTATAACTTATGCAGCTTTACACTTAGAGGGCAGCACGCATAAATGGTGGAGCAACGACAAGGTTACCTTAGGTCACGATCATATCACTTCTTACATTGAGTTCACTACCAGGTTAATCGACCAATTTGACAAGAAGGATCCTGAGATGCAATTTAAGGAGTTGGCTCAATTGAGACAGTTGGACTCAATGGATTCATACATATCAGAGTTCCAGGACCTATTAGTTATGGTCTCGGACATTTCAGAGCGCAGATTGATCATGCTCTTCATAGATGGACTATCAGATCCTTTACGTGGTTGGGTTAAGGGACTAGACCCATTGACACTTCAGGAGGCCATGAAAAAAGCCCGAGACATGGAGTCCTCTGTATGGAGGAATAAATTTCAGACAAAGGGGTTTTACAAGAAGGACAAGGAGAAAGATAGGAAACCACTCTAGAAGGACACTAGCCAACAGAAAGAGAAAACAAACAAGCTAAATGATGATCAGCTGAACGAGTATAGGAGGAAAAAACTTTGCTTTCATTGTAAGGAACCATGGGACACCACACACAGATGTGCCAATAAGGCAAAAGTAAAGTTAATTGAATATTATTCAGCAGAGGAGTCACAGTCGGAGGCATCAGACCAGTCAGTGGAGATGAGAATGCCTCACAACACAGTCATGATAGTATTGGGACACTAGCTGTCATGTCCCCAATTTCGGAGTGATATCATATGGAGATTTTTGGTTAGCCTATCATCTATTCCCGTAGGCTAATGCATGGGTAAGGGAATAATTGGCTAGTTTGAGTTGGCTTCTACACATGGAGATTTGGAAAGTTAGCTTAACTAGTATATTTTGAGCTATATGGAAAATGCAATATTAAGATTGTATTTTCATTCATTTGAATTTGAATTTGAATTTGATAAATAAAGAGGGAAAATAAAATCTTTAATTACATTTTCTCTAATTCTATTTTTATGGAGATGATGTAAATATGGATAGCTCCAGGTAGGACCTATTTGTGAAAGATCATTGACAAGTCAAAGATGAGCCCAATTCAATTTCAAAGACCAAGGTATATGGATCGATGCATGAGGAATAATTAATATGGTTTTATTTGAGCTTTGTTATTGGAGTCAATGGCTATTTTTGAGGAGGTCGCCTTGCATAGAGGAATGCCAAATCCCATTCGCCAAGGTTTGAAAACATTGAATATTGCAAAGACACCATTGAGGGAAATGCCCACGGCCTTGAGGAAGGCGTTCAAACAACAAATATCATTTAAAATGTTTAGTTAGCATTTTAAATGCATTACACCCTTGCAAGGAGCGGCGGCGGTCATGCATGGAGCAGCGGCGGTTAGTAAAAGACATTTAAAATTGCTTTGTTTTGATATTTTAAATGCAAACATCCATGTATGAGGTAGCGGCGGCTAAGGAAAAGAAGATTTTAAATGCAAAACTCCCTCATCAAAGGCATTCGCACTAGCAACAAGAGATTCGATGGGTTGTTGAAGGAAATTAAATGCATTGAGCTGATCGCCCAAGTAAAGAGAAGGATTTTAAATGATTTCAAGTCAAAAATTCAATGCATGAGTTCAAACGCCTAGCCCAAGAGGATCGATCCATAGAGGAGGAGCAAAATTCATTTAAAATAATTGAAGATTGTTTTAAATGAAAACATTTGTGATGAAGATCATTCAATATTGTTCCAATTCTTCGATTTTCATTGATGGATTTCAAAATACATTCCAAAATTGCCAAGAGGATGGACGTCCAAGCTTGAGGAGTTTAAATAGATGACTTGAGCTTCATTTTGCAACTTTTGATCTTATGGTAAGCTTTTGCATTTTATCTATTTTAGCTGGAAATTGCATTTTCTAGTTATTTTCTTCAAGGAGATGATCCCTTGAATGTTGTGGTGATGATCCCATAACAATTTGGGAGATGTTGTCATACAGATTTCATCATTGGATTTCATTTGCAGGTTATTTGAAGAATTTGAAAGTGATATTGATATCTATTTGAAGCTCTTGGTGTAGAGGACTGACTACCAAGGTAGTTTAGTGAATTTGGAGTACATTTTGGGTGGTATTTTCATATTTTGCAGGGTCTGATTTTGCAACAGCAGGGTCTGATTTTTATAACAGCGACTTTACATTGGAATTTCAGGGCTTTTTAGGTGGATTTGATCAAGGGTTTGAAGGTTGAAGAGTTGTGCTTAATAGAAGACACTCCTATGCATCCATAGAATGCATTTGGAGGAGATATTTCATTGTAAACCCTTGGCTGGGTTAAAAGTACACTTTCAGCAGTCATATCAGCATACAGAAAGTTTATATTAGAATTTTATTGAAGCTTTTTCAAAACTGTTTTGTGTCCATTTGATAGCCATCATCATTCTAAAGGCTTTGGGCTACATTTGTATGCAAAGTTTGATGTATTTGGGCTTCATATTGATTTGTAATTAAGTCTGATATAAAATCAGACATGGACTGAAATAAATTCCAGCCACTTGACTTTTCATATTTCATTTATTTGTTGGTTTCATATATGCAAAGTTGATGTGGGTTTGATATGCTACAATTCATTTTTCATTTGGGGATGTTACTTAATTGAAGTGTGCAAGAAATCTTATCTAAATTGGCAAAAAAACTTCAGTCATTTCTAGAAGGGCATTTTACACTAGCACAACTTTCTAGCTTCCACAAAGTTGGATTATTCAAAGTGAGAGGAGTCCTTGGAGGTCAGCGCATCATCACCCTGATAGATACAGGTGCTACACATAATTTCAGTGATGAGGGGTTGGTGGCTAGACGTGGACTGAAGGTGGAAGAGTTTGAAGGATTCAAGGTAATGGTAGCTAACGACTTCAAACTCACTTGCACCAGAAAGATTTCTGGGCTGACTATACAGATGGGAGACTATGAGCTTAAGGATGATTTTTATGTAGTGGGCATTGGAGACACAAATGTAGTTTTGGGGATGCATTGGATGATGCAGCTTGGAGAGTTCACTATGAACCTGAATAAGATGGAAATGAAGTTCAAGTCCAAAGGGAAGAAAATAGTTCTCAGGGGATTATCAGATGGTGGACCACGAGTTGTCTCTCTTAAGAGGATGGAGAGAATGTTGCGGCACAACCAGGTTAGTGGGCAGCAGAATGTCTTATCATGCCAGAGTCTCCACAGCAGCCGAAGAGTGCTTACCATCCATATATACAGAAGCTATTGACCAAGCACAGTAAGGTGTTTGGTAGTATATCTCCAGGAGTGCCACCAGATAGAGGTATAGAGCACGTCATCGAGCTCGAGGATGGGACTAAGCCCATTATGATCACACCCTATCGACATCCTAAAAGGCTCAAGGATGAGATAGAGAAAACAATTAAGGAGTTGTTAGAGATGGGACACATCCGACCCAACAAGAGTCCCTTTGCTTTTGCAGTTGTATTGGTCAAAAAGAAAGATGGGACTATTAGGATGTGTATTGATTACAGAGGCTTAAACAAAAAGACAATAAAGAACAGGTATCCTATTCCTAGGATTGATGTGTTGATAGATGAATTGCATGGTGCTTATTTTTTTTGAAGATTGATTTGAGGTCAGGATACCATCAAATTCAAATGAGGGAGGACATAGAGAAAACAACCTTCAAATGTCACTACGGCCACTTCGAGTTCTTGGTGATGTCGTTTGGATTAACTAATGCCCATGCTACCTTCCATGTTGCATGAATCAGATTTTTAGGCAGCAACTTAGAAAGTTTGTGTTAATTTTCTTTGATGATATATTGATTTTCAGCAGGAGTTGGGATGAGCACATGAGACATTTGGAGGAGGTACTAAGCATTTTGGAGAGTGAGTCCCTCCATGCCAAAGAGTCCAAATGTGACTTTGGCATGACAGAGCTTCTTTATCTAGGTCACATCATTAGTGCCGATGGTGTTAGAGTGGATCCAGAGAAGATTAAGGCAATAGTTGATTGGCCACCACCAACAAACCTCACACAGCTTAAGGGCTTCTTTGGGTTATGTGGTTTCTACAGGAGGTTTGAGAAGCGCTTCTCACAGACAACTACATCGTTGACGGACTTGACTAACAAAGGAGCCTTTGTGTGGACCGATTCAACTCAGCGGTGCTTTGATCACTTCAAGCACTTGATGTCTACCTGCCCTGTATTAGCGATCCCCGATTTCTCTAAGCCATTCGAGCTTGAGTGTGATGCTTTAGGAGAGCAGATAGGGGTAGTGTTAATGCAGGAGAAACACCCTATTGCATTTGAGAGAAGGAAGCTGAGGGGTGTAGAGAAGAGTTACTCGGTATATGACCGAGAAATGTTGGCCATCATGCATGCATTGGTCAAGTTCAGGCCATATCTGGTTGGAGGGAAGTTCATAATTAAAACAAATCACAATAGCATCAAATACTTCATGAACCAGAAGGACTTGGAATTTATACATGGATTTGAGTTCATCTCCCTAGGCGCACTTTTCCTTAGTCCATGTACTCCGTTGTTGCGGATTTTCATTTCCATAAATTTCCTTCCTTGACATGCCTTTCTCTCTACTTGGAGCTCCTTGTCCCTAGGTGCACTTTTCATGAGTCCATGTATTTCGTGAGATGCTTGAGATATTTTTCCATGTATTTGGGGAGATCTCCCCAGACGTGGAGTTAGTTGATGCTCCTTCCTCTTGGCATGGATTCTTTGTATTGTTGGATTTCTTTCCTTTTAAACTGGATGATGGGCCTTGGTCTCTCCTTGAGGAGCTTGTGGATCTAAAACATGAATATCTCTCTCCTAGAGAAGCTTGAGGAGCTTATCCCTCTAAACAGGGCATTCTCTCTCCTTGAGGAGCTTATCTCACTCAGCAAGACATTCTCTCTCCTTGAGGAGCTTATCTCACTAAGAAAAACATTCTCTCCTTGAGGAGCTTATCTGGGAATGACACGTTTTGCCAAGGAGATGCTCGAGTTAAGGCAAGTTTAGGACTTTGGATTGGACTCTTGAAACAGAGACTCCTAGACTTTGGAGAGGGACTTCATTTACCCTCAGGAAAATCACTCTTTACTTCACTTTTCAAGCATTCTTAATACTCCATGTGAGCCAAGCATGTAGAAACTCCTCCCGAGCCTCACGTTCATGGACTCTGAGCAAGGAACTTGGCGAAAGAGCAAAACCAAAAAACTAACCTACAAACCCTAAGACCTAAAAACAAAAAAAAAGGGGGTCCCCATTTGCAATGGGGCGATGTGTGAAAACGTCACAACATGGACCTGAAACCTTAGTTATAAGCAGGGGTCTTGCCAAGTAAGCTGCTGTAAAAATATTGGAGTGATTTGAAATTGCCATGTATGATTTTGAGAGGCATGAAGTTAGGGTGTTCAACTACTAGTTCCTCTCCCTAAAATCCTCACGCCTCACATGGGAATTAAAATATTACCTTTATTTCATTTCCTTATGTCTCCCTTAAACGCCCCATTGAGAAAATAACTTGACTTTATAAAATATATCATTTGCATACTTGGGCGCCCACTTAGCATAAAGTCATCTTAAATTATTTTAATAACGCTAAGTTAAGTTTTTAATTTAACTTTATAACATTAGCGTTAATTAAAATAACACCATTGGTCAAGATAAGCACCAACCGACTCTGGATGCAAAAACTGACTAAGTCAGAGTGTAACCACTGTCAAATGACAAAGTCGGTGACGAAACTGTGACTTACTAAAAATAGCCATGTGCTCCTAGAAATGTGGAGCGCGGACCAAGTGTCCAAAAACGCTTCCGAAAGTGTCACCGTGAAACTCACTACCAACTGAGCTTAATACCACAAAGGAAAGACTGGAATTGCAATATCCCTTTTCATGATATTCCTAATTTCTTTACCTGCATACAATAATAACTACTAGAAAAGGACATTAGAAATATTAAAGGTCAATAAATTAAGATAATATTCCATTCATAGCATCATTCATATTAAATTCATCTATCATAGCATAATTAATAATCAGATCAATACTTCATAACATAAATAATGAGATCAAATCATAATAGCATAATCAATATTTAGTTCAATTCATCATAACACCATTCCTCAAGCCAATCCCATAGTGAATTCCTTAGGAACTCTTGCAAGTAGCAATATTGAAAGGGGTCAGTCCACCTAACAATATTGCCAAAAGCATGAAAGGGGCCAGTCCACCTAATAGCTCCCAGTTCACCTTGGAGGCACACCCTCCTCGATCATACCCAGGAGCACTTAGTTGCCTCCCAGCCCACAAGTGTCTCATCGCAGGGTGGCGTGCTTGATAAGATGCATGAAGACTGCTATTTCAACAAGCCCGGGAGCACTCATACGCCTCCCAGCCCACGAGCTAACTAACTTGGGGTGGTATGCTTCATGAAGGGGCTTATTGGTACTTCACCATCTCATGTACTCAGAAGGGCCATTCTTCCTACTTGCAAAACATCACCCTGAATTCAATTGGATTGCTTAGGAATTTGTTAGATGGTTGATACAATGTACCTCTTGATGGATTTCAAGTTCGGTTCAAGGATTGTGATATATCCTTCTCTACTGTTAACACTTGTTGTATTGCCAATATATATACTTGATATATTTCCTTTTGTTTGATTCTTATATGACTTCCTTCCAATGAAGATAGCTTCCTTTGATTGCTAATTGATATCTTAGATATTCGCTGATTTGATTGATTCAATAATAGAATTATAGAACGATAGAATGATAGAATAATAGATGGATAGAATAATCGAATGATAGAACGATAGAAGAGTAAAGGGATAGAATGAAAGAATGATATAATAATAGAATGATATAATGATAGAAGAATAGAATGAAAGAATGATATAATAATTGAATAATAGAATGATGGAAAAATAGATTAATAGAATGAGAGGATGCAATAAATAATTCTTTGTTGTTATCAATTATTGAATATAGATATCACTGCTGATATATTCCTTTCCGCCTTCTATATATTCTTTTTATATTTCTACTTGATTTTTTTTTTTATTTCCGCTGATGAATGATTCCTCTTCCTTCTTAACTGATCTCTCTTATATATCTTGTGAAAGTTTTAACAATCAGATTGACAGTAAGAACAATGAGACACAATTGCACACAAAACACGCATATACCCTGGGAAAACCTCCCTCTTGGAGGTGAAAAACCCAGCAAGGAAATCTCAGATTCAATTTATATTATGAGCAGGAATGAATTACAGCAAATTACAACTCGTTTGAATTTGATTCAAACTGATCAGAATAAAGCTGCTGCACATCAGCAGTCACACAGTAATACTGAGATTCAGCATTTAATAATGTATGAGCCGTTGAGGTTGAACCAGTGAAGTGATTTAACTGGTGAACTAACTGAATCACTGAACCGGTTCACTGAACCGGTTCAACTGTCGGCAGAGTTTTCTGAGTCGCCAAAATCTGTGAGCTCGCCGAACTATTGAACCAAGCGGTTGAACCGAGCTGATGAACCAAGCGGTTGAACCGAGCCGATGAACCAAGCGGTTGAACCAAGCCGATGAACCAAGCGGTTGAACCGAGCCGATGAACCAAGCGGTTGAACCAAGCCGATGAACCAAGCGGTTGAACTAAACCGATGAACCGAAGGTTGAACTGAACCGATGAACCGAAGGTTGAGCCGAACGATTGAACCGACCCGTTGAACCTATCGGTTGAACCGATCCGTTGAACCTATCAAACGGTTCAACCTTGAGCCGTCGAATCCTTTGAGCTTTAGGAGCTCGATGCACCTTTGAACCAGTGGCGAGGCACTTAGAACTGTCGCAGATGAATGCCGATGGAGGATTTTCGCTGATCAGAATTCGGGGTCAATGAATGCGGTGTAAATGCTGCCAGTCGCTCTTCATATATATATGAGATCGCTTGATCAATTTTGGCGCCAAACATATACGTTACAAATTGAAATAGGTCCAGACCTATTTGCAATTTCAAGATACTTCGAATGAATTCGCCCAGATAGGGCCGGCCTTAAATCTGAGATACAAAATGCTAAGGCCGATAGGCCATTCAACATTTTATAACTAGATCGGTCTTGGAAAGGGATTCGACCTAGCTACCAAAATCAACACTCCCTCTTAGCTAGGGAGGATTCCTTTATAAGGATCAAATTCCATAGTGACTATCACCATGGCTACTTCCATGGATAAGTGCTTATTGTCATCTCCACACGACGTTTATCATAGGTACTCCCAGAGGGTGAACAAGCTTATCATGAAATTTCTCCCATGATATCCACCATACCTTCTTGCAGAGGGTGGAAGAGGGCTTTCACCTCAAACTTCTCCCAGAGAAGAGTGCATTACCATCATGCCTACTCACAGAGGATGGAAGAGGGCTTTCACCTCAAACTTCTCCCAGAGAAGAGTGCATTACCATCATGCCTACTCGCAGAGGATGGATCCACCATGCCTACTCGCAGAGGGTGGAAGATACAGTGTAATGTATCACTGATGCTGAGTCTCCCTCTCAGCTAGAGCTGTGTTCTCCACAACTCCAAGCTTGTCTCGAAAATATGCAAGCTTCACTCGAGCAAGGGGTTTGGTGAGAACATCTGTTGTTTGCTCATCAGTGCTGATGTACTTCAGCTGAATAGCATTCCTTTGCACCATATCCCGGATATAGTGATACTGAGTTTCCACATGCTTTGATCTGTCATGGAACACAGGATTTGCAGAGAGCTTCACACAGCTCTGATTATCACTGTGAATAACTGTAGGTTCCCAGGGTTGTCCAAACAAACCTGCAAGGAGTTTCCGAAGCCACACTGCTTCTCGAGATGCCACACAGGCTGCAATATATTCTGCTTCAGCAGTACTCAATGCTACTGAAGACTGTTTTCTGCTGCACCAGGATATCATGGCGGATCCCAAGCTGAAGCAAACTCCAGAAGTGCTCTTTCTATCAGTGACACTTCCTGCCCAATCTGAATCAGAATAGCCTTCCAAGGTAATGACTATCTTGGAAGAGTACTTCAATCCATATCCAACTGTACCACGCAAATATCTCAAGATATGCTTGGCTGCAACAAGATGGATCTGCCTTGGTTCGCACATAAACTGGCTGAGGGCACTCACTGCATAGCAAATGTCAGGTCTAGTGTTAACTAGATACATCAAGGATCCAATCAGCTGCCTGTATTCAGTGGGATTCACCAGATCAGATCTAGCTGCAGATTCACTCAACTTCTTTAAGTTAGTTTCCATAGGAGTAGGCATAGGTTTACAATCTAGCATTCCAAATCTCTTCAAAATATCAATGGTATATTTCCCTTGACTTAGAATAATTTCATTGGGTCTTTGCCATACTTCTAACCCTAGAAAGAAATGCATGAGACCTAGGTCTTTCATTTCAAATTCTAAAGTCAGTTCTTCCTTACATTTAAGAATGAGATGGTCTTCTCCAGTTAGAAATAAGTCGTCAACATATAAAACCAAAATCAACATTTCACCATTGAATACCTTGAAGTAAAGGTTAGGATCAGCATCATTCTTACAGAATCCTAAGCTTATCAAATACTTATCAATTCTTTCATACCAAGCACGGGGAGCCTGCTTAAGGCCATATAATGCTTTCTTCAATCTGCATACATGAGATTCTTTCTTATGGATCACATAGCCTTCAGGTTGCTCAATGTAGACTTCTTCTTCAATAATACCATTGAGGAAGGCAGTCTTTACATCCATCTGATGCAACTTCCATCCCTTAGCTGCGGCAATTGCAATGATAGTCCTGATGGAGGTATATCGAGCAACAGGGGCAAAGCTTTCCTCATAATCTATGCCTTCTTTCTGAGAGAAGCCACGAGCCACAAATCTAGCTTTGTATTTCTCAATACTTCCATCAGCAGCATGTTTAATTTTAAACAGCCATTTGGAAGATACAACAGACTTACCCTTGGGTCTAGGCTCAATATCCCAAACGTCATTCTTAATGATAGACTGATATTCTTCATCCATAGCATTCTTCCATGTCTGTTGGTTCATGGCTTCTTCAACGCTGGAAGGTTCAGTCTCAATGAGATTGCACATTAATGCAACATAGTTCGAGAATCTCAGAGGTCTCCTTCTTTCTCTAAGTGTGCCACTTGGAGCTGCAAACTTTTCTGCTTCTTGAATCCAAAGAGGTCTCCTTTTATTCACGGTAATGTCCCTAGGCCCATCTGTAGGATCCAGAGGTTCACTTGGATCATCATGATTTTCAGATTCTGTAGACTCTCTCTGAATCTCAGTATCATGATCAATATCCATGTTTTGAGGGTTATCATGGACTTCATTGTCAATCTCTAGACTAGAGCCTTTAGATCTTTTGAGTGCGATATTTTCTTCAAAAGTGACATCTCTACTAACCTCAATAAACCTCTGACCTGGAATGTAAATTCTAAATGCTTTGGATGTTTTGCTGTAGCCCACAAGAGTGCCTCTTTTGCCAGAAGGTTCCAACTTGGTTCTCTTCTCTTTGGGTACATGCATATACTGGACTCCCGAAGATCCTCAAGTGACTGATATCAGGTTTGATCCCTGAAAATGCTTCTTCTGGAGTCATCTCTTTCAATACACGGTGAGGGCATCTATTCTGAATGTAGACAGCAGTCCTAGATGCTTCGGCCCATAGTAAAGTCTGCAGATCCTGATCATGAATCATTGCTTTTGCTGCTTCAACTATGGATCTGTTCTTTCTTTCTGCAACCCCATTTTGCTGAGGGTTGTAGGGAACACAAAACTCCCTCTTTATCCCTGCCTCAACACAAAAGTCATGAAAACTACTCGAGGTGTATTCACCTCCATTGTCAGACCTAAAAACTTTAATTCTTTTCCCAGATAGATTTTCAGCTAAAGCTTTAAATTCTTTGAATCTACTTAGGACTTCATCAGATTCTTTTGATTTAAGAAAGTAAATCCAAGTTTTCCTAGAGTAGTCATCTATAAAGATTACATAATACAAGAATCCACTTGGAGAAGCAACAGACATAGGTCCACATAAATCAGAATGCACAAGAGCTAATTTCTCTTTAGACCTACTTTCACTTTGATGAAATGGACTCTTGATGTTCTTACCCATAGCACAACCTTTGCATGTATTATCATGAGTATGACTGAGTTTAGGCATACCTTTAACTATCTTCTCAAGTGTGGGAAGGGCTCGGAAATGAAGATGTCCGAGTCTTCTATGCCAAAGCTCGCTTGACTCAGGTGCTTCATGAATGAGAGCTTGAACTGGACGTGCTGAAAGCTTATATAGGCTCTCATATCTATTCCCAATGACACGAGCTGATTTGATGCTGGACTTTTTAGGCCATGCAAGCACCCTTCCCTCAGAAAATGCAATCTGATAACCCTTATCTTCTAGTGCTGATATGGAGATAAGGTTTCTTTTGATTCCAGGCACAAACAAAATATCGCTGAGGTGAAGAGAAATTCCAGAATCTAGATTAAGGGAAGTAGTACCAAAACCTCTCACAGAATAGCGAGCATCATCACCAATGACGACATGAAGATTAGACTCTTTCTCCACTAAATCTGAGAGGTGCTCTCGATAGCCGGTGATGTGTCTAGATGCGCCACTATCAATCAACCATGTATCACTGTCTGAGGGTACATTGCTTGACAAAGCAGAGATGAAAAGGAAGTCTTCAGTATTGGACTGATTTGAGACTTCATTTAAGTTTACTCCTTGTTGCTTAGACTGGGATAAACAATCCCTTGCATAGTGACCGAATTTGTCACATCTGAAGCACTTGATGTGGGACAGGTCCCTTTTCTTTTTCTTCGAATCATGAGATGGATTAAACTTTTGATCTCTATTCCTCTTGAAATTGTTCTTCTTCCAATAGCCTCCTTTCTTCTTGAAGGACTGGGCAGCAAGGACATGATTGTCTTCATGAGTGTTTTTGATAACCCCTCTAGCAGCCAGTCGAGACTCTTCTTGGATACAGTCAGCCCTTAATCTATCAAATTTGGGCAGATCAACTCTTGCACTAATTCCTTGAATGTAGGATTCCCAAGATGCTGGAAGACCATTGAGGGCTAGCATAGTTAAATTATTTTCATCAACAATCTTTCCAATAGATGAGAGCTGATCTCTCAAATCAGAAATCCTCATGAAGTAAGCCATGACGGATTCACCTTTAGCCATCTTGATGTGATGAAGCTGCTGCTTCAAAGTTAGAACACGACTAGTGTTGTTGATTTCATACATCTCCTCCAAGGTTCTAAACATTTTGCTTGTTGTATTCAGCTTGGAGATGATGAGAACAATGTGATCTTTTACTGAATCAATTAAGATCTTCTGAGCTTGAAAATCTTTCTTCCTCCATTGGATCTTTTCTCCTTCTGCCTCAGGCTCGGAAGATTCTTTGGTCACAAAGTCTGCAAGGTCATTTTCATTCAACGCAAGCATGATGCGGACTCTCCATGAAGTGAAATTGGAAGCCCCATCCAATCTGTCTTCAACCCTGAGACTGTGAGCCATTTTATTTGGTCTTTAATGATAAGAGCAGAATGTAAATAACTGAATGCTGCAAATCTGATTATACTAATTCGAACCTCGCTCTGATACCATGTGAAAGTTTTAACAATCAGATTGACAGTAAGAACAATGTGAGACAATTGCACACAAAACACGCATATACCCTGTGAAAACCTCCCTCTTGGAGGTGAAAAACCCAGCAAGGAAATCTCAGATTCAATTTATATTATGAGCAGGAATGAATTACAGCAAATTACAACTCGTTTGAATTTGATTCAAACTGATCAGAATAAAGCTGCTGCACATCAGCAGTCACACAGTAATACTGAGATTCAGCATTTAATAATGTATGAGCCGTTGAGGTTGAACCAGTGAAGTGATTTAACTGGTGAACTAATTGAATCACTGAACCGGTTCAACTGTCGACAGAGTTTTCTGAGTCGCCAAAATCTGTGAGCTCGCCGAACTATTGAACCAAGCGGTTGAACCGAGCTGATGAACCAAGCGGTTGAACCGAGCCGATGAACCAAGCGGTTGAACCGAGCCGATGAACCAAGCGGTTGAACTGAACCGATGAACCGAAGGTTGAACTGAACCGATGAACCGAAGGTTGAGCCGAATGATTGAACCGACCCGTTGAACCTATCGGTTGAACCGATCTGTTGAACCTATCAAACGGTTCAACCTTGAGCCGCTGAATCCTTTGAGCTTTAGGAGCTCGATGCACCTTTGAACCAGTGGCGAGGCACTTAGAATTGTCGCAGATGAATGCCGATGGAGGATTTTCGCTGATCAGAATTCGGGGTCAGTGAATGCGGTGTAAATGCTGCCAGTCGCTCTTCATATATATATGAGATCGCTTGATCAATTTTGGCGCCAAACATATACGTTACAAATTGAAATAGGTCCAGGCCTATTTGCAATTTCAAGATACATCGAATGAATTCGCCCAGATAGGGCCGGCCTTAAATCTGAGATACAAAATGCTAAGGCTGATAGGCCATTCAGCATTTTATAACTAGATCGGTCTTGGAAAGGGATTCGACCTAGCTACCAAAATCAACATATCTTGCCTTGGTTCAAAGGACACAACCCTACATAGGTTGGTGACCATTCATAGCTGATCTTTAATTTGTGTTTACTAATTATTATAATTGAGTGCTTCGTTAATGTCTTGTAATTCCTCGATTATTTTAATTTGTTAATAGGCTGCTGTAGTAAAGAAGATCAAGTCTGAATTTGTTGGTGGGACCCATATTATATGTTTTGTGTTGTTTTAATATTTGCTGCCTTTAAAGGAGACAACTTCTGACACCTGCAGATTTCCTTTTTCTTATGTGAGTCGCACCATATATGAAGAGCAGCACTTAATATAATTTAATTAAGATCGCAACTGGGAATTGAAAAGGCTAGCGCACCATCTAAAGTCCAACCGGATCATATTTAAAATATTATGGAGCTTGATGATTAAATGTCCAGTGTTGATGATGTTACATCTTTGCTACAATTGTGAAATCTGAAAATTTAATTGTTGTTGATTCATACTTCAACGTGAGATTAGAAATTCAATTCCATTTGAATGTTGTTGTTCAAGAGTGTTGAACTTGTAAACGAGTTGGCGCTCAAAGATTACAGTGGAGTCAGCCCATAGGGGATGGGACATGACATTGAAAGTGACAAAAATCTTTTATGTCATCAGGTTGATGGTGTTGTTTTATCAGAGCCATCAAAAAAGTTAAGACATACACTCAGAGCATTCCTATGAAAATGAAAAGAATGTTTTGAATCAAAAAGCATGTGAGGAGTTTCAAGATGACTTTGTTGAAAGACATGCATGAGAAAAAGGTCGCATCAATTACTAATGTTGGTTTTAAGCTTGTTGAAAAATTTCAAATCAGCAAATAATGTTAAGCACTTCAATCACTCCGTAATGTAAAATTTGAACATGAGAAAGATGTTCTAATGCAAGAAACTTATCAGATTGTCTTTCGAAACGATTAGCATGTGAGGAGTTTCAAGATGACTTTGTTGAAAGACATGCATGAGAAAAAGGTCGCATCAATTACTAATGTTGGTTTTAAGCTTGTTGAAAAATTTCAAATCAGCAAATAATGTTAAGCACTTCAATCACTCCGTAATGTAAAATTTGAACATGAGAAGGATGTTCTAATGCAAGAAACTTATCAGATTGTCTTTCGAAACGATTCTATTGAGGAGCATGCTCTAGAGAAGAATGTTGATTTTAAGCTTGCTGAAATTTTCAAATTAGCGACTAATGAGATGCAGTTTGACTATCTATGTGATTGTAGCACTAACGTTGTAATATCCCTGTCTTATTCTGATATGAAATTTAAGCTCGCTGTCCTGAATTTTCTGATTTGTTTTTCTTACACTTCACTTAGGGTTTTCAAATTTCGTTTTCACCAATATGCTTGCAATGTAATGAAGATGGAAAGGATGCAATATGATAAACAAATACTACCAAAAGATGACTGAAATGTAATTATATTAGCTCACATATACATGCAAAATCAACGCAAACATAACAAAAACATACCCAGATGTAAAGATTGGCTTCTTTATTGAAATGTAGTTGGCTGATTACAAAATAGAAAGGTCTGATATGAAAATCAAACTTGCATAAACATGTAGATGATGCCCTAGAGTGATCAAATAGTCATACAAATGATCCTCCCATGAAGTAACATCAAATGCCAACTCATAGATGATGAATGCTGATGGAAAACTCAAGCCAAATGCCAATCAAGAAGTCTGATCAAGAAAATTGTAGCTGCTGATATGCAAGCAAACCTATAAACACTAGCCCAATTCACCAAAATGTGCCTCCAAACCCTAGAGATAGATGCTGAATTGAAACCCTATGGGTCTAATGTGGAAATATGACACTTCAACCTCAATGTCGTGGCTGGAAATGCTTAGTTCTGTGCCTATAATTGATTTTCTAAGGTCTAATATAAAATGGCAGCAACCTGTCATAAATTTCTGAGTGCAAAATCAAGGATTTCACCAACAACAAACCCTCCAAGTGATGTAAAAACCTCAATACAACTCAGCCATGGATGTCAATAGTGAAATCGCCCTTCAAAACCTTCAACAATGCCTTCCAATATGCAAATTATCTTCAAACCCTAGCTGACCCTGCAAATTCAATTAAAACCCTAGCTGGATTGAAGCCTTTATCTCCTCAAAAACCTGCAATATGCTCAATAATGGATTCTAGGTGAATCCATCTCCCATGGTGGATTGGGTTTTCGTCCAACCACTCAAAATCTAAGGGTTTTCCTCCTTGAATCACGCTAAAACTCTATTATAGGCAAGAGAAAGATCTCCAAAGCAAAATACTAAATGATCAAGATATATGAAAAATGCTCCAAATGACTTCCTTTTATACTTTTCAACTTGGGCGCCCAAAGAAAGTATTATTTTATTATTTTTGAAGTCCACCAAAAGAAAATAATATTTAATTATTTTCTTTTTATTTTATTTTATTTCCTCTAACATGGACGTCCCAAATAAATAATAATAAAATAGTATTATTTTATTATTTTTTTCTTTTTCTCCCTTGAGCGGCCACCTTTGGCTTAATAAAATAATATTTTAAATAATAAAATATTATTTATTCTCTTTTATCATCCTTATTATTTTTTCTTTTTTTTTTCTCTTTTTCCTTATGAGCGCTAACTTTTGTGGGAAATATTGTAATATTTTAATAATAAAGTATTATAATTTAACTTCACTTCCAATATTTTATTTTTCCATCTTTTTCTTTATTTCCCATTTTCCTACCTAAGTCATTTTTCCTCTTGGCATAATATTTTAATATTTTTGGCTTTTAAAAATAATATAAAAATATCAATAGCCAAAAATACAATTTATCCCATAAAATAAAATTAGTTGAGCCACTAGAATCCAACATTCCATTCTCCAAGCCTCCAAGGTCCTTGCTCAACCAATAAACATTCCCTTACCAAATCTTGCTCAAAAAGGGGACATTACAAGTCCTCCTTCCCCAAGATTGCTTGCCCTCAAGCAATCACATGTGAATGGTTGATTACAAAATATCAGGGTCCCATATTCTTCTTGTATCACCATACATACTCAACATGAAACGTGGAACCTCTCTCAACATAACATCCTCAAAGCTGCTGGTGTAAAAGATGACACTATGATTTAAACTCATCTTGGGATCGCTTCCGCTGTCATAAACTAATGCATACTCATCGTTACTCAACCTCCAGGTGATGTAGTGATAATCCCATGGACACAAATCCATGCAATCAGCTGCACTCATCAATGTAAACTCTGAAAATTTCATGATCAACAATGTAGAAAAGCCATCTCTCATCAATACATGAAGGAGTGAACCATGAATGATCAAGGGCTCAACCAAATCTGAAACACTTATGTCCCCCTCTTCATGTATAGACAAAACACTAGTGGTTGATCCACTAGGTGTGTGCTCCACTACTCCATCCACTACTATGACTTGAGCCTCCAATGGGCTCTCAAAGAGAGGTGACTCATGAACCTTATGATGCAAATTAAGTAGACAAACAAAATTTTCTGAATCATACTTCTTTTCTTGCTCACCTAAATCTACATGTCTTTTTTGTTTGTTTGCCTCAAGAAGCTCCTTCATGTTTTACTCATCCTCTATGCATTCTTCCCTTGGAAGAAATAGAGATCTAAGGTGTGTCTCTCTTTGCTTTCTTGCTTGATCTAGCTGATTGCAACGCACCTTGACCTCTTGTAGGTGTTCTCTTGCTTGGGAAGCCAACAACCTTGCCTCCTTAGTTCTTTGTAACCATCCATCACACATGTCTTGAGTCTTCTTGACGTTCTCCACTGTATGATGTACAAAATCAGAATTGTTGTGGCTTGAATCTTCAACATACTCCTCATGCTTAATATTTAAAAATGGTGTGTCAACATTAGGAGACTCTTCCACCTCATTTTCCTCATGTGAAGTGGCTGCTATCTCATGATTATGTGAAGAAATAGGACTGTTATCACAAAACAGAAAATTAGAACTGCTGTCATACCCTTGTGTGGTGTTCTCAAGCATCTCAAACACATCTCCTTCCTTTGTCGAATGCTCTCCCACAAGTGCAGATCCAAAAGGTGTACCAAGTGATCCTTCTACATTGGAGTCCATTGTTTCCTTGTTCAACTTGTTATCCTCATTAAACATATGAGCTTATATGTAATTTTGTTCATCACATAACACACTTTTAGTTTTGCCTTCATATGCATGAATGGTGTCACTTTTCAAAATAGCCAACTCACTAAGTGATCCCTTGCAATCATTATGCAAAGATGGGGAAACAATGCTTTGCTCAATCCTTGTGGACCTTTTTTCTGTCTATATCAACACTCCACCGTAATGAACCTGCAATCACTGATTCATCTTTTTTCCTCAACTGATTTTTGCCCTTCCTTTATTTTCCTTGTGCAACTAGTCCATAGGCTGTCATGACTTGCATATAGGTGTCCATCATTTGATGTTGGGCTGCTATCATTTGAGCTAGATTCTCATTTGTAGTATGTTGTTTCGCTGCCATCATTCTTTGACTAGCTATCATCTCTCTCATCATATCACCAATGTTATCCCTTAGCGGATTACCTGCTCTTCTATCTCCCATATTACCTTGATTTGTACCTGTTCTTCTTCTATAATGATATGGAAGTGGATCGATTACACTCATAACCCCATAGTCTGGCAGGATCCAAGCTCTGATACAACTGTAAGATCCCTATCTTATTCTGATATGAAATTTAAGCTCGCTGTCCTGAATTTTCTGATTTGTTTTTCTTACACTCCTTAGGGTTTTCAAATTTCGTTTTCACCAATATGTTTGCAATGTAATGAAGATGGAAAGGTTGCAATATGATAAACAAATACTACCAAAAGATGACTGAAATGTAATTATATCAGCTCACATATACAACCAAAATCAATACAAACATAACAAAAACATACACGGATGGAAAGATTGGCTTCTTTATTCAAATGTAGTTTGCTGATTACAAAATAGCAAGGTCTGATATGAAAATCAAACTTGCATAAACATGAAGATGATGCCCTAGATTGATCAAATAGTCATACAAATGATCCTCCCATGAAGTAACATCAAATACCAATTCATAGATGATGAATGCTGATGGAAAACTCAAGCCAAATGCCAATCAAGAAGTCTGATCAAGAAAATTGTAGCTGCTGATATGCAATCAGACCTGTAAACCCTAGCCCAATTCACCAAAATGTGCCTCCAAACCCTAGAGATAGATGCCGAATTGAAACCCTATGGGTCTAATGTGGAAATATGACACTTCAACCTCAATGATGTGGCTGGAAATGCTCAGATCTGTGCCTGTAATTGATTTTCTGAGGCCTAATATAAAATGGCAGCAACCTGTCATAAATTTCTGAGTGCAAAATCAAGGATTTCACCAACAACAAACCCTCCAAGTGATGTAAAATCATCAATACAACTCAGCCATGGATGTCAATAGTGAAATCGCCCTTCAAAACCTTCAACCATGCCTTTCAATATGAAAATTTTCTTTAAACCCTAGCTGGATTGAAGCCTTTATCTCATCAAAAACCTGCAATATGCTCAATAATGGATTCTAGGTGAATCCATCTCCCATGGTGGATTGAGTTTTCGTCCTTGAATCACGCTGAAACTCTATTACAGCCAAGAGAAAGATCTCCAAAGCAAAATACCAAATGATCAAGATATATGAAAAATGCTCCAAATAACCTCCTTTTATACTTTTCAACTTGGGCGCCCAAATAAAGCATTATTTTATTATTTTTGAAGTCCACCGCCAAAAGAAAATAATATTTAATTATTTTTTTTCTATTTCATTTTATTTTCCTCCAACTTGAACTTCCCACATTTTATTATTTTTTACTTTTTCTCCCTTGAGCGGCCACCTTTGGCTTAATAAAATAATATTTTAAGTAATAAAATATTATTTATTCTTTTTTGTCATCCTTTTTATTTTTTCTTTATTTTTTTCTCTTTTTCCTCATGAGCACCAATTTTTGTGGGAAATATTATAATCTTTTAATAATAAAATATTATAATTTAACTTCACTTCCAATATTTCATTTTTCCATATTTTTCTTTATTTTCCATTTTCCCACCCAGGTTGTTTTTCCTCTTGGCATAATATTTTAATATTTTTGGCTTTTAAAAATAATATAAAAATATCAACAGCCAAAAATACAATTTATCCCATCAAATAAAATTAGTTGAGCCACTAGAATCCAACATTCCATTCTCCAAGCCTCCAAGGTCCTAGTTCAACCAATAAACATTCCCTTGGGCCTTACCAAATCTTCCTCAAAAAGGGGACATTACAGATGCTAGCAAAGGTTTGATGAAATGGAAAGTACCATAATAATGGAGAAAAGGTGAAGAACCCAACTTGTAACACAAGGAATATAGATTTTTTTGCTCAAGGTTGTCTACTTATAAGAATATGGGATCCAGGTGATTGTTTGAGACACCTAATACTAAAACCCAAAGTGGAGTAAGCAATGAGTTTTCATAAAATGGAGCATCTTGTTGGTCCATTGCCTGTCTTGGTGCCATCATTCCAAATGTTAATAGATTTCGCAATGCATTTGGCATCATTAGAACTCTTGAGAATATGAAAAAGAATATTTTTAAGGATGTAGTTGATGGCCAAACACATGATGCTTGTGAAGCAATTAATTCACAAGTCGTGCAGTCTCTTATAGAAGCGAGTCAAAGACTCATGGTTTAGGACCTTCCTAAGATGACGATCCTTATTGAAGCAATTAAAAATCCTAGTAAGAAAAATCATATCATTCTAGATGGTTCTAGATATGATTTTTGGATAAAGAGTGCAATTATCCAGACTAAGAGTGCATTAGCAAATGCATGTGTCATTGTGCTTAGTGATAAAGTGGCAAATGGTTGTCTTCTATACAAGGTCAATGGTATGCAAGGTAGGACAACAACACTTTACTCTTCTTATATTGGTTTTAATTCAGCTGCTAATTTACCACTCAACATTGGAAGGATATATTCCATATGTAATGAGCTGAACTTATGTGGAAATGGTATCACTTTAAGGAGAGAATTGCTTAATAACTTCAAAGGGAAAGGAGGTAATGTTAGCTCCTTGTGTTTGCATCCTCCTAATCAGCCATTTGTGGTTCAAAAATCAAAAAGATAAATAAACATATGGTGTTGCGCATACATGTGAACATAAATGTTCAAGCTTTGGTCATCATAACAAACATTTTAGCATGTGAATTGAGGAAGGGTACATAAACTCTTTCGTCCAAAGTTGCCTATACATTTTGATATGGGATCCAAGTGATATTTATGGACATGAGGAAAGTAAAATTTGGGTCAAGCTCATCATTTCAAGCACCTAGATAAGAAGAAAATTAAATCTAACCTTGGAGGAACATTAGGCTCATGTTGTGAATGCTAACAAGGTTATGAAAGATCAGTGTCTACAGTTCATAGAGCAACACTCAACTCTTGAGGACAAAGTAATGATGAAAGCAAAGACAATTTCAAGAACTTCTCAAAAGCAAGTAGTTGGGGCAACAAGAGGTTTGATTTTGGAAAATGAATTTTCAACTTCTAGTTATATTAGAGAAGCGCAACGTAAGCATAGTGGTGAGCTCATATTTCACTTAAAGCAGCCAAGAGATAAGTTTGAAATTTTATGGACAAAACAAATAATAGAGGAATTTGTAGAAACTTTCCCACCATCTAATAGATTGAATAGATGTGCACATCAATTCCCTAGGTTGAGGATCCTGGAATTTGCAGAGGGCTACAATTGAAAGGAGTTGGAAAGTTAATTCAATTTCGCTTGAGGACAAGCAATTTCGGGAAGAGCAAACCGTCATGTCCCCTTTTCGAGCTAAAGAAATAATTTACTAATTTAACTTAGGTCAACCAAAAAGTAACTTTATATTATATTTTTAAAAGGTGACTTATATTTAATTATTAAAAAAAAACTATTTAAAGGGTCCAATAAAATAAAGTATTTTTAAAAGAAGGCCTAAAGTTATGTTGTAAAGTGTTGCTAGGATGGGGGTCCAAAAAGTGAGCTTTCTAGACACTTTTTAAATTAAGTTGAAAGAAAATGGGGGAAAATAGAAAATAATATTTTATTTCCTCAAAAGTGCCTATAGAAGGAGGAGTTGTGCACAGAAGAAGGATTCCAAATTATTATCAATTTCTTATTTCCTATGAATGAACAAGAGTTCTTTGTTTTCCCTCAGACAAAAACCCTTTGGCAAGATGGTTTCGAGAACGAAAACCCTCCTAGCTATTTGAGTAATTCCATTCAAGGATTACCTGTGCACTGCAACGATTGTTTCCATTTGAGTGATTCCATTCAGGGATCACCATTGGTGCTGAACGTTTCCACTTTCAATTTGGTGTGTTAAGTTTCAGATCTGTGTGTGAGAAGTTTTTAGATTTTGTTTGAAATTCCAATTTATTTTTATTTGAGTGAAGATTCCAATTATTTTTTATTATCACTATTTACTACCAATACCAAGAAAAAACTAGACGCTACATTGTGATTAAGAAGCAATTCATTTGTGGATTAATTTATCTCATGGGCGATGAAATATATTAGTGTATGCATATGATGGGTGCCATACTTTTTTCTAAGCAATCAAAAAGAGGCATCGAATGCCTTAATTCATGTTGGTCCTTATTACTAATGATGAGATGAAGCTTTCATACAAGTTTGGGTTTGTAGTCGTACCATATAGTATTGGTATCACATTTTTTTTGGTGTTAACATTTCCTTTGATAGTTCACAGCTAATGTTCATAGCCTGCCAAGACATTTAAGGATGACGCAACATCCCATTTCGCTACTGTATTGGATTAGGAGTCTGTCATGATATTGGTGTAGCAATTTGGGAATTGCTTAATATATGTGCCATTCATTACCAATGTACATCAATCTTAATTGGATAAAAAACTTTTTATCAGTCAAAATGGAAGGCAAAAAGTTCATTTTCAGTCCCAAACTCAAGCTGCTAGAGAGGATCCGGCGTCATGAAATATTTTAGATTTTGATAACAATAAACTCAACAAATGGGCCATCAACCCAAGTGAAGAAGTTTTGGAACTCCACGAGTATTCTAATTTGAAGTAAGGTTTGACAATGGTATTCTTAACTGAAAAATGGGAAACCCAAAAACAAAGGAATTTTGGAACTCCAAAAGTTGAAGCACGAACAAACAATGGTCTTCCTGATTGGAAAATAGAAGACTGGGATCTCACCATATTACCATTACATTGATATGGCCAGTGGTCCCACAGGTGTGCTTCAGGGATAGAGGTGAGATTTCAAGTTACAAAATCAGTGCCTCTACTTCTGCACACCAAGCACTCCCACCACAATTCACATGTATGAGGTTAGCAATGGGAAGGTCAGCAATGAAACTACACAAGAATTTCTTGGTGCTAATGAAAGTCAATTTGAGGGCAAAAGATATCGACAAACAATTAATAAAATGAGACCCAATTCTAAAGGTTGTAGGTTTCAAAATCTCTATGGGTTCTAACTTCTAAGTACGTTTTTGCATCTACCCACAAATATTTAAAAGGGATGCCGCTGGGCTTCTACTAGAATCAAATTCCATTTGATTTGAATATTATACCCTATATGTCATTAGCCACACTATCAAGTTTGGACCAATCTATATTTGTGTTGACCTTGACATGGTCACCATGAAAGATTAGTTCGCCATTTTGTAATTGTATTTTGGAGGTGGTACCAAAAGATGAGATTAATTCTTTTGTGGATTATTTGTGGACTCAGATAAATAAAAAGCTGTCATGTCCCATTTTTCGGACTAAAATAATTTATAATATTATTTTAAGTTGGGCCCAGTAATTTCTAATTTAAGGGGAAACTTAATAATATTATTATAATTAAAATAAAAAGTGTTTTTAAACACTAATATTAAAATAAAAAGTATTTTTATATACTTAAAATAAAAATAAATTAAAAAATATTTTTAAATACTTGGAAAGAAATTTAAATCCAAGGCCCTAATTTGAAAAGGTATATCAAGGAGGCAACTAGCTTTATTTCATCATCAAAAATTCATTTTGGCATTGTCAATGTGAGTTTGTGTGCTTGATATTGCATCCAAGGACGAAAACCTTCGGCTATATTTCTGCAATGCAAGAGGACAAAAACCCTCTTGGTTCTCTTCACTAGAGGTAAGGACAAAAACCCTCATCTTTGGCATTGGCAAATTCCACCACAAATTTGCATGTTGAGCTAACTCAGAAAATTGTGCAAATTTTAAGGATAAAAGCGATTAGATTTGCAAGCAAATAAGTTGGCATCATCTAGAGGTTTCATTGCTACATATTTCACATCAATTATTGTTGTCACTAGGTGCACTAGCCTTGGGAATCATTTCTTATCATTAGAGGAGTTGTTTGCAATATCGTACAGTTTGATACTGCCCCTTGAGCTACGATCAGCATCCCTTGCCATTGAAGGAGGTGCGATCCACAATCACCTCATCACTTGGAGCACTTGTTGATTCATGAAATATATTCATAAGCGCCACGCCAATTAACTTCCTACCACAACACTTATTTTAGGCAATTGAATAAATTAAGGTTGAATTACATGGTGTGTTCCTGCCGCACTCTACACATCCTGCTGCACCAATTTCGGATCAGGCACAGCCTCAAGAAGTGAGATCGCAGCTGAGTGATAGGTCTGCACCTTGCCGCACTTCACACTTGATCAGTCACTACATTTAGAACAGGCAGAAAGTCGGGTTATTTTATAGATCACAGGTCCCAGCATTGAAGCAACAATATATTATTCATCTGCAGCCCTGTAAAGGTGTAACAAGCTACCCCAAATTTTTTTTCAGATTTGTACAACTGATCACAACCGGGTTAGCACAATGATGCACCTAAATAGAAACTCCACACCTTCTTATCACCAAGTTCCCATGATGGGCGAGACAAGAGCATACAGTGTTTTGGTCGATCAATCAAATGCTACGCAGTGAAAAGGAATACAATCTCCTGCTAATAGCAGGCATCCGCTTATCCAATGGGGATACTCAACTTATTTAGTGAGTGAAACAAGAAAGACAATTATTGTTTATTCATCCACACTAGCGGTAAACCACCAAGGGTTACATTATGTTTGCAACATAAAGTAAAGTTTACAATGAAGAGCATAGGCTGCAATGTTTATTAGTAACCCTATTTTCCCACTTAATTCAGACTACTGCAACAAAGATTAGATCATAGAAACACATAAACTTGCTCACAATGATGAATAACTGAGTTCATTGTAGTATACCTCTAATGGAAGAAACATGAGGAAGATCTAGGCCTGAAGGTCATAATATGTTGTTGGTTACTCATCCCACAATACTGCAAATTGCATTAACTTCCGTTCAGATAAGTCTGTTATAAAATTCTCAACTGAAACCATACACAAACAGCAGTATGGACTTAACCAAAACCATAGAAAAGTCCCACACAACACTTGTCCAATGTGTATAGCTCCTTATTAGTCCTCAAAATCACCAATATAAATCACCAACACTGAAAATCAGACTGCTTAAATTCTCTAATTACTGCAGTCCCAAAGCTGAAGAGAACAATTTCATAGCATACAAGAAGGCACCTCAAAACCCACAAAATAATTTTGAACACCCAAACTTACACCAAGTTCTTGTTATGGGAAGCTGCCCCCACCACTTCTTGAAGATAAACAAGGAACAACAACTACTTTATTATTTATTATCAAATTCCCCAACCAAGTAGTACGGTTTGAAAGGCCCACCATGTAGTGGAGATAGACCAAAAAACAGAACCAAAAATTATTCAATGACAAATGAGACTCATCAAATGTGAAGCACCTTAGTAATGGAAATAAGGCGGTCCCCACCAAGGCATACTTTGAGACCAAATTAAATGTTTGATTCAACTTTATCTTTCTACGTATCTCCTCCTTAAACCACACGCAGCCCTTGTAAATCTCACACAAATTTAAACATTCAACAAAAACTTTAATGAATACTCTTAAAGTGGCGCTAATGGTAAAATGGGTCCCCTCCTAGCCTTGTACGGCAGTATAAGATGTACGGCTGCCAAGAAATATCAATAGCTACAGCAAACTAATACGGGGGTCTATGGAAATGGGCGCCCATCATACTAACGAGTGTCCAATCAGATTTGAATCAAATACACATAATGACCACTCCAAAATATTAGATGATTCCATGCATAGGTATGGCCATGAGAAGTACGGCCAGCAAAATAAAATGAGATCTCCACAACTTCAACAAATATCATAAGAATACTCAATACAATTCATCCAAAAATACCATCAAAATTCAAATGATCAACACCAAAACAAAATACCACAAACTCCATGAAACTCTGTATGAGCTTGCTCCAATCTCCGTCTTTAGCACAATGGTGATTCCTGTATTGAAACCACACCTAATCTCAAGAGGGTTTTCGTCCTCAAGAGCATTCTAAAAGAGGATTTTCGTCCTCAAGAGAATATGGAAGAACTCACAGGTTCAATCCATCTGCAAACAATAACAATTCCAAAAGCATAACCCTTCAAAATGAGCTCTAATCCTCTTTAAAAAGGCACTTTAGGAGTTACAAAGGAAATGAATTATTTCTTGAAAATAATAACCTTTTCCCACCAACTTAAATAATTTCTTTTTTTTAAGGAGATCAAGACCATGGTCACATGTAGGACCAGGTACTTGCTTAAAACCCCTAACATCAAACTTGACTGTAGCCTTCAAACAATTCATGTGACCAGCTTGACAATTAACCACTAGTTGCTTGTTGACTGTCATATTTGCTCTTACTTGTCAAAATAGGTGTTTTTTTTTCTTTTGGGCATACCTTCTTGCAGGAACATCGGATTTTCACAAATTTACAGTCGTTGGAAAGTTGATTCGCTCTACTTTTCAGTGGTACAGGTATCTTCAGCCTTTTTCATCAACTTCAACAGGTATAATCAGTCAAAGTTGACTTTACCTTGAGAACTTCAAATGATCATAACTTTGGTATTTTTTATCGAATTTTCATGATTTTTTTTTTAAAACAGCATATAATTTCATATAGATTCTGATTTTCATATCTATTTTTCTGTCAAAAATCATAATTTTATGAAATTTCTAGATTATGTGTTTTTCACCTAATCATTTGATTTACAAACTTCTTGATTCAATTTTTGTTTCTATGGACTACAGGTGGATATGAGGAGACTGCTAATCCGGTTTGGGTGTATAACATCCACTGAAGACCATCATTTTCACTAAATGTTGAATAGGATTGATTTAGGCATTATCATGCAACTTGCATACAATTCTCATCTAGTTCTAATTAGGAAGGAGTAACCCATTGTTCATGCAACTTGCATACAATTTTCATCTAGTTCTAATTAGGAAGGAGTAACCCATTGTTCAGGAAACTTGCATACAACTTTAATCTAACTCTAATTAGAAAAGTAAAAATATGCATGCAAATCTCACATAGTTTTTAACTAGGAGGGTGGTAACTGAATCATTGCTATCTTGGTCTCATTGATTATTGCTATATTGCTATCTCTTTCAGTTAAGAAGATTGCTATCTTGCAAAGGAAAGAATCATTGCTATCTCCTAATCACTGCTAAGTTAACAACTGTGTGTGTGCCCAAGTCGAATAACGCATATAGTTTTTCTCATTTTAATTAGGATT
The DNA here is from genome assembly GCA_027924645.1 of Cunninghamia lanceolata. Taxonomy (NCBI): domain Eukaryota; kingdom Viridiplantae; phylum Streptophyta; class Pinopsida; order Cupressales; family Cupressaceae; genus Cunninghamia; species Cunninghamia lanceolata. The sequence goes on along the minus strand of BSBN01000534.1, from coordinate 10,338,484 downwards.
GGATAAACCACTGTTTACTGTGTCTTCAGAATGACAATAGGCTTATGCTCTCCCCTTTATTGGGTGACCAGAATGCCAGACTTGTCATTTTGCGTGTATAACCTTTAGAGAGGCCTGCCCTTGGATGCATGCCTGTCCAAGTGGGAACGACCCTAAGTGGAAACAGGCTAAAGCCAAGCCCTACCGATCCACTTTAAATAAATGTGCTTGAAGCGAATGCTTCCTGCAATGAGTGCTGTTGTGTTACACCAACGGCCAACCTCCCCCAAAACCCTCTAAGGCGTAACCCTTTGAGGCTGGGAGACTCCATACCGGAGAGTAGTGTTGCCGCACGTGTAACCACTCGAACGGTTGCCTTGACTACGAACCAATTGTTTAGTATACCAAAAACCCCTATTTGTTGACACAAAGGGTGGAGCCCTTGAAGCGACCTCGATTCATGTGATTCTTAGTAGAGGTAGTAGGGACAATCCTATGGTTCGGTGGGGGTACGAGCCTAAGGAAACCCAAATTTGGTATGCGTGAGAAGTGAGTGCCGTGGAGGGGAGCCGGGCTACCAGATCCTAGAGCTACACGCTTTGAATTTGCACAGCTAGAGGATTCAACAAATATTGTCCTATCCAGCCTAGGGTGTACTTGTTTTTGAGTCCAAAAGTCCAAAAATACAAAAAAATAACAAAAGATAAAATTATGAAAACTTCTGTGTTTGTTGTGTCTTTGCCATAATTGAAAATCAAAATTCTCAAAACCACCAAGTTTTCAAACCAATAAAAAACAGAAAAATCTTGAAAAACGTTCCAAAATTCTGCAAAAAACCAAGCAAAAACCAGAATTGCGCATTTGAAACGACCTACAGCGCATTTGCTACGACTTTCAACGCATATGAAACCTTTTGCAGTGCATTCAAAACATTACCAGATTGGCGCATTTGTCTCGACTTGTGGCGCATTTGCACTCTGTTACGGCGCATTTACTGCTGCGCATCCAAACTAGTAAGCTTTTCCGGTCTTGTGTCAATGGCAAACCAATTAGAATATATTGGTCAAAAACTCCAATATCTACAATTGCAAATAAACTTAGGTCCCTCGCCCCAAGATCGTATAGCAATTTCTCAACAAATCCAAGTCTTACAACAAGAAATGGCAATCTTGCAAGCTGAACGTGCCAGTACTAGCTACGCCTCACCCCAAAATCGTATACCCTTTTCCCATACTCATGACAAGGCAAGCAACACGCCAAGTTGGAACTCGTATACCATTATGCCTACTAGTCCTCCTTTGCCATCTTCTAAGACACATATTCCAAAGCATACCGGTTCTACACCAACACCACCATCGAGTTCCCCAAGCTCTAAACCGACAACCAAGGAATCCTCGGATGATTTATGGAAAAGAGTTTTTCCAAATTTATACAACCAGAGAAAAGCTAGGGAGAAAGCTAAATCCCCTCATTCATCTACCCATACACCTACGAAGGATGTGATCCAAGGGCTACTAGCAGAGAGTCAACCATGTCCCCAAATTCCGGTCCTTGACCTTACAAAAGATGCTTCTAATAACATGTCAAATCCTACAACCCCTTCATGTGATCCTCAATTCCTTGAGCTTATCAAAGAGCCTTCTACCATGCACCAAAGTCAAGGTCCGTCACACCTTCATGTTGTTGACCAAGAGCTTATCCAAGAGTCTTCTACCTCAACTTCAATTCAAACAACCCAAGAGTTATGTCAAGAGCACACTTTAGAGCATGTGGAAACATCAACCCCTTGTCCAAACCAAGATCAAAGCACTCCCATCTGACCCCTGCATAACCTTTATTTTTTCAATGATCCTATACCTATACATGAGCAAGAGATCCAATTTCCAACCATGCATAACCTATATCTTTTCCATGATCAAGATACTACCTTTGATGAAGAAGCTATCCATGAGCAACTTGATCCTATGCATGAGCTAGAGATCCAATTTCGGCCCCTCCACAACCTATGTCTCTTCTATGATCAAGATATTATCGCTGATGAAGAACCTATACAAGAAAACATTAATCCCATCACACTAAATCCTATCAATGATCACGATCCCATCTATGATGAAGAGCCTATCTATGATCAAGCAGACCATGATGATTCTCTTAGCCCACTTTATGTATTCCATGGTCCTGAGCCTATCACCCCATCTAGTCCTACCCAAGATCCAGCAACTTCCACTTCCCTTGATGAGACACTTGCCTCCCAAGCAAGCGTAGAAGATCAAACCAGTAATACTCCTCCACCATCCATTATCGACCATGCTCCAAATCCTCCACCGTATATTCTTGGTCTGACCGCCTTCATTCATGAGTGTTCCTCCTTAGAACAACAACCATTATCCTCTATCTCATCTTCTCCATCCAATAAGGAACTTGTGTCTAATGTTCCACCTACACATAATCCCGCTGTCCACCGCATACTCCAACATATGAACTATCAAGGTAAAGGCTTAGGCCTTCACGAACAAGGTATTTTGGAGCCCGTCCATGTCAATGTTCCTCCTCCTTCATATGGCCTTGGATACATACCCCAAGGTGAACAATCTCAAGATGTTGGTACTTCCTCCACTCCTTCAAAATCCCCCACTTTCCATCGCAAACCCTATCATATCCCCAAAACATATGTCGCCATTCCACCTCCATCATCCTATAATCGTCAAAAGTATGTGACCATACACCTTCCACCATCCAATCTACCTCCGCTACTTCCAACTCCTAATATCCCTCCATACATTTTACCACCACTTCTTCCAACACCTTATTTATCCATCTATGAATCTTCTAACAATCCCAATCATGACCAACAAATGCATATGTTGTCTAAACAACGAGCTTCCACCAATCTCACTTCCGCCATCCCCGGGGGATTCAAAAGCACATATCTGGATGCCTCTACCTATAAAGTCAAAAATCCTAAGAGTCCTCATGACCTAGGATACAAAAGCCAAGAATCAAAGAAACATACTTCTCAAGAGCTGCCTACACCCACACACATATATGCCAAACTGAAAAAGGTGTGGGTCCGCATGAAACAAATGATTACTCCAAAAGCTGCAAAATGCCACATATACCCAAGCCCATACCTTCACAAGTAAAATCTAAAAGCAAAATGGTTTGGGTACCTAAGCAAAAAGCCCTCAAGTCAAATGAGGCATCCACCTCTCACGAATCCCAACCATCCACTTTCTCTTTTGCCATCCAAAAATCACATTCCATCCAAAAGTCTCAAATTCTTCCATCCCATATGGCAAGCAAAAATCAGCAAAATATTCAGTCTATGTGGATCCCTACATGCCTAAGTCATTCATCCACAAGCAAAAGTCTCAGTTGCTTCCTACACTACTTTCCCATCACCAGCTTCAATGTTTATCACGGTATGTGCAACCGGTGGTCATGATTCCCTTCCATTCCACAACATTTTCATATACCTCCATCTCCCCTTCCTTCCACTATTATCCTACATATCTTCCTCATCCTATTCCTATGGTCCATGCTTTTGCATAAGTCTTCCCTCCATATTCTGCATCATAATCCACTGTCTACCTATGCCATATCACTTTCATGCAATCCCCTACCAACATCTATGAGAACACTTGACATTGTCCATGCGACAACATCCATCTAGTGGGACTGTCACCTTTCACGGAACTAGATCCCTGAGTCTCTCCCTTCCATATCCGCGTTCTCCTACCCAAATGTTTCAAAAAAAAAAAAAAAAAGTAAAGAAAAATCCCTTCATCCAATGGTGAAAACCTGGCAAACAGGCGCCTTGGATAAGTACCATGATGAAAGTTGATCTTCTATGTCACCTACACTTGGGGGCACCTTGTCTCATCGGCATATCACTCCTCTCCTATCAGTTTCCTTCCGTACCATTTCCTATCCTATCCTTCTGGCCATTACATACCTATATTGTCCAATCTATCTATCCTAATTTTCCATTCCTCTACTTTCTTTGGTCTTGATAAAGATTGGGGGCACAATGTTGACAAATGTTTTAGGTGTCTCTTGACATACCTTATCCCTCCAAGCCACGCCAATCCTTCATTATTCTCTCATCCTCCTATCGTCATAAGCATTGCCATGAAAAATCCTAAGTATTGTACCTACAATGGGGCATGTTATTCCTATGCAACATAGTCCTTGGAGATCACATCCTTCTTTCCTTCTACCTAACCATCTGTATCTACTGTCACCCATCCATTTTCCTATCCGTGGTGTTTGCTTGTCATCAGTATCTAGCATTAAGGCTCCGCCTTTCTATCCATCCCATATCTTGTCGTCTATCCTCTAGTCCATCCATTGTCCAAGGTCCCGAACTATGTTGCCTCTGTGTCGTCACGTAGGCAAGGCCATTTAGCAATGAGCCCCCGAGGCACTAGGTCAGCCCCTTAAGGTCTGTCTCACTAATAAGGATTATGGAACCTTTCAGCAGGCAAGCAAGCGCGAGCAAAGCCTGCTTCCAAAGTAAAAAATTTGATGCAACACGTCAACTTATCCAACGCAAAGAAAACAAGTACCTAACACACTCAAACTGATTCTATCTAAATCATGGCAAGAACAACACATCTAAATGCAAGAAGGTTTTGTGTTTGATCAGGTTAACTTACAGAGTCTTGATTTTTGTTATTATGTCTTCCTATGCTACTCAAGGATGCCAAAAGCTAGAGATGCTATGATGGGGGCATAATCATTTTCTTTGTTTGCTGTTTGTGGGTTTATCTTTAGTAATGTGAAGCCTTGTCTAAAGACATGATCAACACAATGATCACCGAGGACATCAGGGGTCTAACATGAAACAGGTATAATCCTTGTCTGTTGAAACACAAGAAATACTCAGGTCATCTAGATTCAACTTTGACTAGATGCTTGTATTAGCTTGCCATATCAAAATCCATGTAAGTAATACTCAGGTCATCTCGGTTCAATTATAGCTAGATGCTTATATTAACTTACAACATTTGGAAAAAGTACCAAAAAAAAAAAAAAATCACCCAATGATGAAATAAACACTTCAAAATACTTGCAATATCAAGATGGCAAAATCCATTTGCATTCCATATCCATAACATATCCAATTACATTCCATATCCATACCCATACCGTATCCACTTGTATTTCATATCCTTATCCATATCCCATGCAATAAAGATTCTATGCAGAGTATCAATGTCTACAATTCAAAGCTTGTGATTCCTTCATTTGTGTTTTCTTCTATCAAATCAAATTTCTATCTATCATTGTGTCTCTCGTCAACAGTTCTAGTTGTCAGTTTGAGCAGTGATCCAAATGCAGGTCCATCCTTAGTCCATACCAATCAAGTTAATCAATCATGTCAAATGATCCAATCACAATCAGTGGTTTTGATCCTTGTCTAGTTGTAAACCAACTCAATCAATTATAATCAATCATTTGTCTTATACAAGATGTTGCATTGTCGAAATCAGACCAACACACGTGTCTTACACGACATGCTTCATTTCTTGAAACCAGGCATTATCCTTCGTGTTGCTCTAGGGATATATCATTCCCTGCCATGACAACACTGTTGTATATCGTTATCAATTAATCAGTTGGTTTACCGCTGGACAGGGGCAATATCTTGTTTGTTCTTGTATCATTTGTGCATACTTGCTTTATTGCTTGTGTGTGTTATCATTCTATCTTGCATCACATATCATTCGGCTCTTTCTTCAACCAATTTCTTCACTCTAACATAGCCTTCTTCATCGTGAGATTGTCCGTCTCACGCGTTCTGCCTTCTCTCCGTCCAATCTCCCAAGGGGGCATCCTGTCGTCAAACTTGTACCGGGGGCAAACTGGGGCATGTATCATTGTCAGACAATCTTTTTCTTTGAAACATGAGAAAACACGTCGCTTCAAAGAGGGGCAAAATGTATACACCTAAAATTGGCTCATGTCAAATTAAGTAAATATTTCAATATTTATCTTAATTTTTATTTTCTTCTATCAATTAAATAAAATATTATAAGTTTATTTGATTGGTTCATTATCCCATAATTAAATAAAATCAATTTATTTAATTAAATTCCCTAATTTTTCTAATGTCTCAAATAATTAAATAATCCTAAATTATTTAATTAATCCTAATTCCTCTATCCTAAGTCCTAATTTCATAAATCCACCTCATCTTTCCACCTCACCCTTTTCCACCTCATCATGTTGTACATGTAATTAATATTTAATTAGCTAATATTCCCTCACCCACATGTCCTATTTATCCTCCAGTCAAAGTTAGTTAACTCATCAATCAAATTTGTTAACTAATTAATCATTCGAGTTCATTGATCAATAAATTCAGTCAACTCCCCAATCAATTCACTTAACTGGTTGGTTTATTCTGTTAACTATTTTGTAATGTTCTGTTTTCTAGCTTGATCTTTTGCAGTTGACCGTTGGCCTATTCCGGAGACCTGTAGGCTACTCGGAAGTTGAAATTGGGGTTTCATGTTTCGGTGGTTGCTTTTGTTCGTGGATTGTGGTTTGGTTGGCGGTTTCTTTCCAGGTTTGTTCTCCTTAGTCCCTGTTGGTTACGGCTATTTTTAGTAAGTTCAGGATTGGCACCAGAACGGGATTTTGAGAGTGGGGTTGGATTCGTCTTGTCAAGACCTTTCCAACGAGCTATAGATCATTGAATTCTGACATCATCTTGGCCTCTGTTTTAAAGTCCGTAAATTAAACATTATTATTTAATATTAATGTTGTTTTAAAAGAGGGGACTTTAAGGGTGAGGTTGAAAAAGAATTGAAGAGGATTATATTATTTTCCCTCTCATGTTTTATCCCATATGCAAGAGGATTTTAGAGACTCCCAGTTGGAAAAGTATAAAAGGAGGAAGAGTGCTCTCATTTGGGGATCCAAAAACTTGATAATGTTATGCTGTCGGATTGGCCTTGGGATTGCTTCGAGGAATGTAAGCCTCCTAGCTAGGCATTGCTTCTCGCTTGAAAGATAGCGACTAGTAGTGAATTAGTTTAGTTTTGTGAGTTGCATTGGAGATTTGAGCATTGTATTCAGCTTGTGCCTTGTTAGTTCAGTTTTGCATATTAGAGGTTTTCCAGAAATTGCATTTTAGCTACAGCAGTTTGTTGTTTTTATTCGTAAATCAAAAAATACAAAAATATTGCTTCTGAGTATTGTTTCATTCTCTCTATCTGTAAGGGGCGACCCTATTCCCAAAGTTATAGCTTTTATTTTGAAGGCTGTGATTTTTAAAAGGAAATCGCCCCTCTTGCTGGGCCGTACCATTTGCCTTTCTTGGGAATTATGCCATTAATTCATATCAGCTTTTTGAGTCAGTTTCTTGTGCCAATCTTGGGCGCCATCATCTTAGAGTCATATTGCATTCTGTTTCATGAGATTTGAGTGACTCTGGAGGTAGTTGTGAATGGATTTGTGAGTTACAGGGCTGTTGTTCATGCACGGGAAAACAGGACTGTCATAAATCAGATTTCGAGGTTGGTCTGTTTAGTGCAATTTCAGATCTAAGCTTTATTACTCAGTAAAGGAAACTCATTTATATTGTTGCAGCTCTATTTATATGTTGATTCACTTTGATAGCAAGACATTATCTTTCATATTGTAAGCTGGCAGTAGTATTGACAGTAGTGATTATTCTTGCTTATCATACTTTGTAATGCTCAGCTTTCCGTTCAGTAATTTGCAACTGTATTTTCTTTATCTCCACCCTATGGTAGCTCCTTTCCCATCCCGGGTTAGAAAGCACATTCTGGGTGTCGAGTACTTCCAACATTTTAGCTTACTTCTCTTTCCAGCATTGTAATTTCAGTTATCTCCGCCATATGGTCGCCTCATTTCCATATTGGATTAAGCAGCACATACTTGGTGTCGAGTGTGCTTTCAGTATATTAGATTGTAGGGATCCTCTGACCACATGCTCGTCGTTCGCCGGCGCATCTTGGTTAGAGTTCTTGCATAAGCATTTTGATTAAGATCCTCTGACCAATGCTCACACCTTGCCCACATCGGGATCCTGGTGTACATTCTGGTTAGAGTTGCTTCAACAACGTTTTGGTTTAGCTGCTAACCTTAACGGGTGCATTGGTTTGTAATTTGTAATTTGAAAAAACGAAAAAATTTGGCTCGGAATATTTCAGTGGTATCAGAGCCACGCATCCTGCCATCCTGTGAAAACAACCTTCTATGAGTGACAGAGAACAGAGGTACTTAGCAAGAGAATACAAGAAGGCTACCAGTCAGTTTCATTGGCATCAGGCCCCAGAAGGTCAGACAGCTTCAGAGGTATTAAGAGCCAATTGGGAGTCTTCTCCTGAAGGAGAAATGGGGGATAATGAGAGGACGTCGGGAGGTAACATAGATGATAATGGGAAAGGAAGAGAAAGATCATTAAGTCCGGCAAAGAGGTTCGAGAGGAAGATGGATACTTTAATGGATATGATATCTCTCATGATGGGGAGAATGGGTCAGAACCAACCTCTACTGAACAATTCAGGACACGGTGGAGAACACAGTGCCACCAACCAGCATAATGGACATGCTGCTCAGCCTGCTTCAAATAACTCAAACATTTCTTCCAGGCCATTCAAACGCACTTTCTTGGCACCAGTAAAACCTCATCTTGATCCAGAAGAAAATGTGTCATTTGTTGAACAGTTGAGACTCAGCCGCACTGAGTATGATTCTCTACCTGATGAAATTAAGGCAGATATGTCTTATAATGATTTTATGGATCATAAAAGGAAGGATAGAGGACAAGAAAGACATTATGAACAAAGGAGGACAATAGTTCATGGGGATTTGCATCAAGCTATCAACAAGGTTATACTTCCACATTTTGATGGGAGTGACAATAGTTCAGCCAGAGCTTGGATACAGAAGTTAGACAACTATCTAGCTCTTAGACCCATGGAGGAGGAGGCGATTAAGTTCGCTACGCTACACCTGGATGGGGTGGCGCACGAGTGGTGGTACCATGGTCTAGTCACCTTGGGTCATCGGTCTATCACTACCTATGATGAGTTTACCAATAAGCTCATAGAGAGATTTGAGAAAAAAGATCCAGAAGTGCATTTCAGAGAATTGGTACAACTTAAGCAATATGGTACAGTTGATGCCTACATAGCTGAGTTTCAAAGGCTTTCAGTCATGGTCACAGGAGTCACTGAGAGGCGCTTGGTGATCCTATTCAGTGAAGGATTGACGGAGCCACTCAAGGGTTGGATTAAAGCTTTTGATCCACCCTCTCTACAAGAGGCAATGAAGAAGGCAAGAAACATGGAGTGGGCTACTCCTAAAGCAAAGTTTCAACCCAAACCATCATTTCACAAAAGAGATAAAGGGAAAAGACCTCAGCATAAGGAATTCAAACAGCATCAACCTCATGTCACAAGGTTGGATCCCAAGACACTTAATGAACTCAGAAGAAAAGGGTTATGTTTCCGATGTAGAGAAAAATGGTCCCAAGATCATGTTTGCCCAAAAGGAGGCAAATTTCATCAAATTGAATACTATTCAGCTGAAGAAAGTAATTCTGATTTATCAGACCATCAGTCTGATTCTGAAGACAGTGAAGTGGAAAAGGTTCCAGAAGAGTCTGAAGATGAAAAGGGAAGTGGAGGCACTTTGGCTCAACTTTCGAGCTTTCAAAGGAATGAATCCTTCAAAGTTCGAGGGATGATTAAGGGGCAACGCATAGTTGCTTTGATTGACACTGGAGCAACGCATAACTTCATTGACGAAGCTATGGTGGCAAAGAAGGGGCTGTAGACAGAAGAGTTTGAAGGCTTCAAGGTTATGGTTGCTGATGGTTTTCATATCACCTGCACCAAGAAGATCTCAAACATGACCATGCAAGTGGGAAACTATGAGGTCAAGGACGACTTCTATGTAGTCAAAATTGGAGATACGGATGCCGTCCTAGGCATTCAATGGTTGCGTTCACTCGGGGAGATCACTCTAAATCTGCAAACCACGGAGCTCAAGTTTCAATCCAAAGGGAAGAATGTAGTGATAAGAGGAATGTCCAATGGTGGTCCTCGGATTGTGTCATTCAAGAGGATGGCGAGGTTGATTCGTCATGATCAAGTTGAGTGGGCTGCAGAGTGTATGATTCTTCCTGCTAGTCTGGTTGAAACAAAGAAAGACTATCCTCCTGATATTCAGTCTTTACTCACAAAGAAGAGCAAGGTGTTTGTTGATTTACCTCCTGGACCACCTCCTGATCGGGGTTCGGAGCATGTCATAGAGCTCAAGGAAGGAGCTAAACCAGTTATTACAACTCCTTATCGGTATCCTAAGAAGCAAAAGGACGAGATTGAGAAAAACATTCGGGAACTCTTGGAGATGGGCTTCATTCGTCCAACCAAAAGCCCCTTTGCTTCAGCAGTTGTCCTGGTGAAGAAGGACGGTACCATCCGCATGTGTGTGGACTATCGTGCTTTGAATCAAAGCACCATCAAAAATCGATATCCCATCCCGAGGATAGATGAGCTCATTGATGAGCTACATGGAGCCAAGTTCTTTTCAAAGATCGATTTGAGATCGGGTTATTACCAGATTCGGATGAGAGGATCCGATGTTGAGAAGACAGCATTTAGATGTCACTATGGCCACTTCGAGTTTCTAGTCATGCCATTTGGGTTGACTAATGCTCCTGCCACCTTCCAGTCATGTATGAACAAAATCTTTCAGAAGCAGTTGAGGAAGTTTGTATTGATATTTTTTGAAGACATCCTGATCTACAGCAAGACATGGGAAGAACATCTCAAGCACTTGGAGGAAGTGCTTAGCATCCTGGAATCAGAGAGTTTGTTTGCCAAAGAATCCAAATGTGAATTTGGAATGAAGGAGTTACTTTACCTTGGCCATATAAACAGTGCTGAAGGAGCGAAGGTTGATCCTGAAAAGATTAAGGCAATTGTTGATTGGCCACCTCCTGAGAATTTGACTCATTTGAAAGGATTTTTGGGTCTTTGTGGATTTTATAGAAGATTTGTGAAGGGCTACTCTCAGAATGCTGCTCCTCTTATTGACCTCACAAAAAAGGGTGCCTTTTGTTGGTCAGAAAAGGCTCAAACTACTTTTGATAAATTTAAGGGGATCATGAGCTCTTGTCCGGTTTTAGCTATCCCAGACTTCTCCAAGCCATTCGAGCTATAGTGTGATGCATCCGGTGAAGGAGTTGGGGCTGTTTTGAAGCAGAAAATTAAGTGTTGAAAGGACCTACTCCATCTACGACAAGGAGATGCTTGCCATTATGCATGCATTAACTAAGTTCAGACAGTACTTGGTGGGGAGCAAGTTTGTGGTCAAGACTGATCACAATAGCCTCAAGCACTTCATGCATCAAAAAGATTTGAACGAGAGGCAACAAAAGTGGGTAAGCTTCAAGCTTACGATTTTGACATTGAATATGTCAAAGGAAAAAACAATATTGTGGCTGATGCTCTATCTAGGAGACCTCATTTGAGCTCTTTGTGTGAGCTTACAGCTGATTGGAGGGACATGTTGCTTGCTGATTATGCCAAAAATCAGTTTGCAACCAGCATCATTGAGGGTACTATTCTTGACGAAAGGTACAAAGTGGTCGAAGGGCTAATACACTACAAGGGTAGAATCTTCGTGGTGGCTGATTCTAAGCTCAAAAAGAAGATTTTGTTGACCTTTCATGACATTCCACTTGCTGGTCATCAAGGGTTCTTCAAGACATATAGGCAGATGAGGGAAAGATTTTCTTGGAAAGGGCTGAAAGGGGAGGTTCAACGTTACATTCAGGAGTGTCCCACTTGTCAGATGAACAAAAATGAGCATACTTTACCAGCTAGTCTCCTGCAACCTCTTCCCATTCCCAATCAAAAATGGGAAAGCATATCAATGGACTTCATCACAGGGTTGCCCAAGGTTCAAGGTAAAGACTGTATCTATGTTGTAGTGGACAGATTAACAAAATTTGCTCACTTCTTCGCCATTGCCAACTCTTTTTCAGCAGCCCAAGTTGCAGATCTGTTTTTTCATGAGGTGTTTAGATTACATGGGTTGCCAAAAAACATTGTGAGTGATAGGGACAGCAAGTTCCTCAGCACTTTTTGGCAAGAGGTTTTCAGAATGAGTGGTACAGTGCTTACTCCAAGCACTAGTTATCACCCTCAAACCGATGGATAGACGGAGATAGTGAACAAGTGGTTGGAGGGTTACCTGAGAAACTATGTTTCGGAGCAGCAAAGAGCTTGGGTGAAGTGGCTTCACATGGGCGAGTATTGTTATAATTCTACTTTTCACATGTCAATAAGGATGTCACCTTTCATGGCTCTTTACGGTTATGAGGCTCCTAGCTTTGCTGATTTGGTGTTTGGTGATAGCAAAGCCCCTCAGGCCAAAGATTTGTTGCAGCAGAGTCAAGATATCTTGAACTCATTGAAGAACAATCTTCAGATTGCACAGAATCAGCAGAAGATGTACGCTGATCAGCGGCGTGTTGAGCGCTCTTTTGAAGTTGGAGATATGGTTTATCTTCGACTACAACCTTATAGACAGTCCACTCTCAAGAAAAGTGGAGCTGAGAAGCTCAAACCACGTTTCTATAGGCCGTTCAAGGTCACTAGGAAGGTGGGGGCAGTAGCTTATGAGTTGGAGCTACCTTCGGATAGCAGAGTGCACAATGTATTCCACGTGTCTCGCCTCAAGAAGGCACTTGGACACAATGTTGTTGCTTCATCACAGTTGCCACCTTTGGATGAAGAAGGACAGTTTTGATTCCAGAAAAGATTCTTGATTCCAGGGAGCGTTCCTTGAGGAAAAGAACTATCAGAGAGTATTTGGTGAAGTGGAAGAACTTGCCTATGGAGGATGCTACTTGGGAGAATGATGAGATTCTGCAGCATCCAGGCTTGCAATTGCTTGAGGACAAGCAATCTTGGGAAGGGCGGACTGTAATGTTCCGTTTTCTAGCTTGATTTTTTACAGTTGACCGTTGGCCTATTCCGGAGACTCGTAGGCTACTCGGAGGTTGAAATTGGGGTTTCATGTTTTGGTGGTTGCTTTTGTTCGTGGATTGTGGTTTGGTTGGCGGTTTCTTTCCAGGTTTGTTCTCCTTAGTCCCTGTTGGTTACGGCTATTTTTAGTAAGTTCAGGATTGGCACCAGAATGGGATTTTGAGAGTGGGGTTGGATTTGTCTTGTCAAGACCTTTCCAACGAGCTATAGATCATTGAATTCCGACATCATCTTGGCCTCTGTTTTAAAGTCCGTAAATTAAACATTATTATTTAATATTAATGTTGTTTTAAAAGAGGGGACTTTAAGGGTGAGGTTGAAAAAGAATTGAAGAGGATTATATTATTTTCCCTCTCATGTTTTATCCCATATGCAAGAGGATTTTAGAGACTCCCAGTTGGAAAAGTATAGAAGAAGGAAGAGTGCTCTCATTTGGGGATCCAAAAACTTGATAATGTTATGCTGCCGGATTGGCCTTGGGATTGCTTCGAGGAATGTAAGCCTCCTAGCTAGGCATTGCTTCTCGCTTGAAAGATAGCAACTAGTAGTGAATTAGTTTAATTTTGTGAGTTGCATTGGGGATTTGAGCATTGTATTCAGCTTGTGCCTTGTTAGTTCAGTTTTGCATATTAGAGGTTTTCCAGAAATTGCATTTTAGCTACAGCAATTTGTTGTTTTTATTCGTAAATCAAAAAATACAAAAATATTGCTTCTGGGTATTGTTTCATTCTCTCTATCTGTAAGGGGCGACCCTATTCCCAAAGTTATAGATTTTATTTTGAAGGCTGTGATTTTTAAAAGGAAATCGCCCCTCTTGCTGGGCCGTACCATTTGCCTTTCTTGGGAATTATGCCATTAATTCATATCAGCTTTTTGAGTCAGTTTCTTGTGCCAATCTTGGGCGCCATCATCTTAGAGTCATATTGCATTCTGTTTCATGAGATTTGAGTGACTCTGGAGGTAGTTGTGAATGGATTTGTGAGTTACAGGGCTGTTGTTCATGCACGGGAAAACAGGACTGTCATAAATCAGATTTCGAGGTTGGTCTGTTTAGTGCAATTTCAGATCTAAGCTTTATTACTCAGTAAAGGAAACTCATTTATATTGTTGCAGCTCTATTTATATGTTGATTCACTTTGATAGCAAGACATTATCTTTCATATTGTAAGCTGGCAGTAGTACTGACAGTAGTGATTATTCTTGCTTATCATACTTTGTAATGCTCAGCTTTCCGTTCAATAATTTGCAACTGTATTTCCTTTATCTCCGCCCTATGGTAGCTCCTTTCCCATCCCGGGTTAGAAAGCACATTCTGGGTGTCGAGTACTTCCAACATTTTAGCTTACTTCTCTTTCCAGCATTGTAATTTCAGTTATCTCCGCCATATGGTCGCCTCATTTCCGTATCGGATTGAGCAGCACATACTTGGTGTCGAGTGTGCTTTCAGTATATTAGATTGTAGGGATCCTCTGACCACATGCTCGTCGTTCGCCGGCGCATCTTGGTTAGAGTTCTTGCATAAGCATTTTGATTAAGATCCTCTGACCAATGCTCACACCTTGCCCACATCGGGATCCTGGTGTACATTCTGGTTAGAGTTGCTTCAGCAACGTTTTGGTTTAGCTGCTAACCTTAACGGATGCATTGGTTTGTAATTTGTAATTTGAAAAAACGAAAAAATTTGGCCTGGAATATTTCATATTCAATCAATTTTGTTAACTCCCCTGTTACATGATGGAGCTTGGACACTTGTCCTCTTTCTATTTGTGCACATTCCTCAACCATTCTCAACCTTTGATCTTCTTATTTCTTCTCAACCGTTGATCTGCTCTCACATATTTCTATAAATGCAACCCTCTTCTTCTTCATTTCATATCCATCATTTGAGTAAACTTATGCTACAGAAACACTAGCGCGCCTTTGGCACCCCCATCTCCATATCATTTATCATCCATCAATAGTGTGTTGAAGCTCATCTTCAATCACACAAAGTATCATAGCCAACTTCATTTTGTCATCTTGAGGACTTCGAAGCAAGGAAGCAAGCTTCCTGAGGGCCATATTCATCTCCATCAAGATCAAGACAGAAAAGGCGAGCAATGGAAGACTAAAGGTGAAAGGTTGTAAGTATCATTTGTTTTTGTTATTTAAATCTCCTTTTCTCCTTCATATTCTATTGCTGTTTGGGTTTATTATTGTTATTGATTAATCCACATTTTACCCTCACAATACTAAAATGCTTTTTAAAAAAAATTCAAAAACCAACATTATAAAGTATTGAAATAGATGTCTACAAAAACAAAGATATAATTATATTGATGTTTGATAATCATCATCATGATATAAAAAATTATTTTAAACCATAATCACCTGAAGATGGCAGACAGACTAGGATGAAAATGCCATTGTTTTTAAAAACATGGTATGGGGGTTGTTGGAAATGACTATATTTTCAATCTATTGATAAAACTTCAATTTATGTACACATCTTAAAACTTATTATTGTGTCTCTTCATACTCTTCCTTCTTTAGGATTTAATAAAGAAATTTTCTACTGCCAAACAAACATGTAATTTTATTTGGAAAAAATTAGAAATTTGCAAGTCTATTAATGTATTTGTTTAGTTCTTTTAACTTTTGTCAACCATATATCAGCACTTTAAGAAAATCTAGTGTAATTTATGTGATATATCTAAGAAACTTCTATAAAAAGTTTCCTGATATTCAAAGGATGCGTATAGGAGATGTATAGAGGCACAAAGAAGCTTCATCTGAAGTATCCTAATGTCCGGAGACATCTCCATATGGGTCTCCAAGATAGGGACGTGTTTCCAATACGGGAGACAAGTACCAAGGGTCATGGTATGAGTCTCCTAGTAACTATGGTACTTTTTCTTCACAAGGAACTGTTAAACTCTACCTGAGAAATAACACTTCATTATTAGCTTTCACTACCTAATGAAACTTTGGGATACAGTGCTTTCATACTGTCTTTGCAATGGTAGATGGCAATCTTAGCAAGTTTCCAGGAAAAAGGTAACTTATAACAGTAACAGCATAATTAAGCTGGTTATAACTTACACTTTAAATATTGTATACTACAGTTTTTTTTTTCTCTAACTTTTCCTCTCTTTTATTTCATAATTACCATATTTATTAGACTCTGGACAGAAAATAAGACAAGCCTATATACATACGAGGCGTTCAAGGCGATGCCACCGAATCGATCCATTGTTCCGTATAAGAAGCTCCCTCAATATTTTCCTCATGTCAGGATCAGGAGATGCAAGCAATCGGCCTATAATATAAGGATATGCACTTGCTACCACTTTGAAGTCAGGATCAAGTGACTTTGCTGTCCCTTCTAAAGATCCCAATGCTCTTATCACCAATGCATAGTCAGGAGGCAAAGAAAAGTTGTACTCATACATCACATCAGATAACTGGTTCATAATACCCTGATAAAGTAAATAAAAAATATCTTTATGAATATAAGCTTATTGGTTAATCCAAATAGTAAACCTTTCTAAGGAAATGTACTATAAAGGCTGAAGGAAAGAAGATGATCAATTTTGAATTTTAAATAGGTTAACAGATTAAAAAAAAAGACATGTCAGTGCAACCACATTCAATAGTGAAATGCTAAGGACCATGTGCAATAAATGTACAGACAAGCTAACTAGGTTCACATGATTCTGATAGTATTTTTTAATTTTTGACCACTTAATCATTTTTAATTAAGAAACTAATATTGCATATTCAGAATGAACAATGTCACCATGGAACTGAACAGCCAAAGAAAACAGAAATGATGCAAAAATTCAGAAAGCTGACTACTAGAGAATATCAATATTTTAGTGCCCCAAATGAAAATTTTCACTTAGAAGAGCTTGGATAAACTATACATTTTTTGCAGAAAAGGGAAAAAGAAAATAGATTGGATCAAGAGTAAATAGATATTGCCTTGAAGCTATGAACCTTCCGATGATCCATGTGAATAGTGTTTGAAATCTCACTGACATTATGAAGATACATGCCAGTTCTTTTCATCTGTACGAAAAAAGACACCATTTTCCTAGGTTATTGGTTTGGCCCCTCTGGAGCCTAGATCCAGGTCTGGTTTGCACCTGGTCTGGATCCCCTATGGAGCCAAGGATCTACAAAACAGACCCAAATTCAACCAGTTTCACTCGGCAGCAGACCTGGGGGAACACGGATATGTTTTGCAATACCCCTGGTGAACTCAAGAAGAAACCAACGATTTTTCACTTTTTGTTATATTTTTTTACCTCCTCGGTTAAATATTAAACCTAAATAATAAACCCTAGGCCTAAAATTGACCCCTAAAGACCTTGAAACACGAAAACAAACTCATTTTGAAAACAAAAGACACAAACCAAATACATTTGTTGAACTTTCGTTCTTGCTAGTCATTGCACAAAGAGTTGAATATTGATCATTGAAAGTTCCAAAGTGGTTGGATTGATATTCCTATGCATGTGTAGGAGCCCATTTGCTGAGAAAGATTCTTGCATTGGAGGTAAGTTTTTTGGGTGGTTTTTCTTCACTTTTTCTTCTACAAACAAACTCTCTTGTTTTGCTTTTCACTCTTCTACATTTAAATAAGTTAAGATATATTCTTTTTTGTTTACATTTGTTTGGGATCTATTGTTTTCCAAACTTCTCGCCATAGGGATTCCAATGGCAAACAATTCTAGCTCCATGGGCCAACCCTGCTTCAAAATAGACCCAAATTCACTGCTGTGAAAGTATGTTGACATGATACAATAGGCTCCAGGGGGTGGGGTACATGTTTGGGTTTGCAATGGGTGTGGTGTGAAATATACAAGCACATATAATTGGGTGAAAGCCCATTTGTATGGTATCCTTGGAGTGGACATCAAACCTTGCCCAAGCAAGAAGGATGCACATGTACCAACATCTAAAGTGTTAGAATATATTAGAGTAGAATATATTAGAGTAGGACCAAGTAGGAGAAACAATTGCCCATAGAACATGTTATCCTTTGGCAAGGAGAGGATCTCTAGCAATGAGGCCTCCTCTTTCCCCATTTATTCCTAAAGTTATGGTATAGAGCCACCCATTTTTGGCCACACATCAAGAAGAGCCCATTGCACATAAGAGAACAAAGGGACCATTGGAAAAGGCATTTCAAAATAATCCCTACAAGATTGTCAATCAAAACATTGCAACATTCATCTATGCAAATGATTTGGCTTTCAATATTGTTTGCTCACCATATTGGCAACAAATCGTGCGAAAAATTAATGATACTCCAAAAGGCTACAAAAGCTTGAGCTTTGAGAAGGTATGTAGCACCTTATTGGCAAAGGCGGTGAAACTTGTAGAAGATTCATTGAAGCCCATTAGGGATTCATGGATCGAGATAGGGGTGTCCATCATTTCCAATGGATAGAAGGATGTCAAAAATCGCCCTTGCACAATACGATTGCAATGTTCCCTAAAGGAGCAATGTTTTTGAAAGCCGTGGAATGTGACAAGCAAGTAAAAGATGGACAATTTATTGTCGATATCCTCATTGAGGCCATCAAAGAAGAGGGGGCCTAGTAACATAGTCCAAGTCATCACGAACAATGCACATTATGCACCCATCTTTTGGATATCATGTGTTGTCCACTCACTCATCCTTATGCTACAAAAGATGGGCAACAAAATGGATTGGATCGAATAGGTGTATGTTGAGGTTAAAGAGATCCAAATGTTCATTACCTACCACCACATGTCATGGGGCATATTCAAATCATTCTCGAAATGAAATTGTTGAATGTAAGTGAAAAAATGCAATTTTATGTTTCACTTTAATAATTTAATTTTTTAAATTTAACTGTGTTTTCTTCTTTGTCTTTATTTTTATTTTTTTCTTTTCAAATAGTGTTTAGACCGGATTCACCTTCTACAAAATCATCTTGAGACGACTTGTGAAGGTGCGGGAGGCACTTTCTAGCACAGTGATCAGCCAACTTTGGTGTATATGGGGGTAATCCAATAGTGAGAGGGAAACGAATATTAAGCAGATGGTCTTAGATGACACATGATGGGATTGTGTCCAATATCTTTTTAGTTTCACCGAACCCATCTTGAGTATGATTTGTTATACTAACATGGATAAGTCATGCTTGGGAGAGGTAAATGACAATACCGACTCAATGATTGAGAAGATGAAGACCGTCATAAATGAGAAAGAGCGAAATCTTAAACAAACTTACTTCAAACAAGTGCAAACAATTCTTGTTGACTAGTGGAACAAAATGACCACACCACTACATCTTCTTACCTTTACATTGACTCTAAGTATTACAAGACTGATATTCTTTCTTCGCCAAGGATGCTTGCGCCATACAAAGATGTGGAAATCAATGAGGGTACAAGTTAGTGTTTTCTAAACTCTTAACTAATCTTGACTTGGAAGATGTAGTCAGAAATGAGCTTGTTGATTTTGTACACTTCAATGGTCAAAGTATTTCCACTCTTCGTGACAAGTATAAGAAGGTTGCTCAAATTGGTGGGACCTCCATAGCCAAACATTCCGACAACTACAGCCTCTTGCAATCAAAGTTTTATCACAAATAAGTTTTTTATTGTTTATTTGAAACTCTTTAAATTTAAATTTCTTTTCATTTTTAATTTTTTTTTCATGTCTTTAGTTTCATCTATTGTTTTATCTCTAACTCTTTAACTTTGCCCCAATAGGTTGCTAATTCATCTTCATATGAGCAGAATTGGAGTACTTAAAACTTCATCCACTCAGTAAAATGCAAGAGATTGGCATCAAAAAAAGGCAAAGGAGTTAGTTTACATGCATTCCAACTTGCACCTTCTTTCACACAAACAAAATGACAAGAAGGAAGGGGCAATGAAGTTGTGGAACATAGATACTTCCATTGCCCATCAATCTTCATTTTTTTAGTCATATGGCAGCTTATTTAGTGTGAGTACCAATGGCAGTCCTAGTGGTATATCATCTAATGTCATTGATGATGATGATGATGATGATGATGATGATGGTACTCTTTATGAAAACCCATATGACACTGATTGCTGATTGTATTGTTTTAATATTGAACAATGAATTTCTATTATGACATTCGAGTTTGACACGTTCACATTGAAGTAGTATTTATAATTTTTATGGCTAAGTTTTGTTTATCAAATGGCAATTTACATGTTATGAGGCATTATGAACTTCATTCTTGTTTTGAGGCTGTAAATATGTATATATTTATGTTTTTTTGTATGAACATACCCAAAATGAACCTCCCCTCCCCCCAAAAAACAAAAATTTAAAAAATTGCCATAATAAGCTGTCATGTCCCCGTTTCCGGCTTGAACATCAAGTGTAAAATGGATTAGCCTATTCCTCATTCCCGGAGGCTAATTCTGAATAATGAGGGAATGAATTGGTTTTTGACTAACTTAATTCTATTGTTTTGCAGGAACCAAGTCAGAAACTTGAAATTTGGCTAAGTCTGGAAGCCAAATAAGTAGGAAGTTGACTCTTGAAGTCTAGGCGCCAATTTCACATCAGACTTCCTAAATGAGCGCCTAGCATTGAAACATCACCCTATGAAGCACATCAAGCATCTTAAGTTGGGCGCCTTGACAGGAATAAATTGATGAGGCTTCCAAAATGATTTTTGACTTAGCAAATTGAGTAATTGTCTTAGGCGCCCTTGGGCTCCTGTGCAACCTCAAAGAGCGCCTAACTTGTTAAGGCAGAATTCAAAGAGCACCTAAGGTGTTGGACCTCCAGTTGAGCACTCCTCTACATCAATTATGCACTTAAGTATCAAGGCGCCATTTCTTGATTCCAGTAATCCTCTGAGGGTGCCTAGGCGCTAGATCACGACAGGACAAACTTTGAATGGCGCCCTATGTTAGATGATAGTTTAAAGGGTTAGAATGCATCATCAAAAGTGCGCCTAGGTGTTGAGATTTTAGCTCTTGCTCAGACAACCTTGAAAATGCGCCTAAGTAGGAATATGATCTCTAGACTCCTCAAGAGGTCGGGGCGCTTGGTAAGGCAAGTATTTTGTTTAATTTCAAGACTCTAGAAGTGAGCATTTGCATAGAAGATAAGCCTTTCAAGGTAAGGCGCCAATCTAGTTTCTTTCCTACCAATAAGTGCGCCTAGGTGAAGTTGAAGACTTAGACAAGATGTTAATGCTCTGTATGAGGGCGCTAGATTAAAAGGAGCTTCAAAGGGTTTGATTGCAAGTGTTTGAGAGTTTGAATAGTGTAGAACATCTTCATAAAGATGCTAGGCGCAGATACAGTCAAAATTACCTCAAAGGTACGCCTAAGATGGATACAAGTCCCCAAGACCAGTTTAGATGCAAGGCGCTCCATCAGGGGGCAATGTTATGTTCATTTGAAGTCAAATTGCTTTCAAATTTCCTTGAAAAGATGACAAGTTAGAACCTAGGCGCCAAAACCTCTGTAAATCCTTCAAATATGCGCCTACCCTGTGAGGTGATGAGTTGAACATTCCAAATCTTCAAGTGTTTAAGTATGGATCCAGAGGAGTTCACTTTCTAAGACAGTATCATCCAAGGATGAGAATTTATGACTTAGGCACACTTCCTGGTGAGATCCTCCACAGCTGGCGCCACAGTTAGAAGAACCCTAAAACTGTGCCTAAGTGTTTCAAGAAGTTGTTAAGGTTGTTACAACTACCTAAATGCCCATTGGTCAAAAGGATAGCATTTGGATCCGTGTCAGGGCCTTTGGATAAGATCGCCAACTCAGGATGAGTTGTCGAGAAGAATATTCCTTTGGATATGCTCCTTGGGAAACGTGCCTTGGTTCCTCTTTGTACATTGAAAAGCGTGCCTTCATTGCCTCTGGAAGGCCTATAAAAGGAGGAGCTCTCTCATTCATTTGTTATCTTTCATTTTGGCGAATTTCTCTCTGCAAAGCTTGTAAGCTTGTAATCTTGAGGCCTGCGAGTTTCAAGTGTTGGGGTGATGCTCCCTCAACTGACAAGGTGATGCTCCCTTGTTGTAATGTGAGGTGTTGACATTCAGTTGACATCATTGAGTTGATCAAGTGAAGAAATTATTGTTAACATCAAGGCTTTAAGGCCTCCTTTTGTAATTCCATTTGAATAAGGTTGTAACTTCATGCTGTTGAAAGCATTATCTATGTAATAAGACATTTGCAAGATGATTGAATCAAGCAATAAGACAAGTACCCAGCTTTAAGGTTGATTCATTCAAGTAGTTATCTTTGATGTTTGTTATTAAGTGTTAAGTAGTTCATAAGCTAAGTATAAGTAAATTTATCTAAGTCAAGGAAAAATTTTCGTAGAACTAGTTGGGTATCTTACACTTCCATTGCCCATCAATCTTCATTTTTTTAGTCAAATGGCAGCTTATTTAGTGTGAGTACCAATGGCAGTCCTAGTGGTATATCATCTAATGTCATTGATGATGATGATGATGATGATGATGATGATGATGGTACTCTATATGAAAACCCATATGACACTGATTGCTGATTGTATTGTTTTAATATTGAACAATGAATATCTATTATGACATTCGAGTTTGACACGTTCACATTGAAGTAGTATTTATAATTTTTATGGCTAAGTTTTGTTTATCAAATGGCAATTTACATGTTATGAGGCATTATGAACTTAATTCTTGTTTTGAGGCTGTAAATATGTATATATTTATGTTTTTTTGTATGAACATACCCAAAATGAACCTCCCCTCCCCCCAAAAAACAAAAATTTTAAAAATTGCCATACCAATCTACCCGAACCAGCAACTTAGCCATTTTCAGATGGCCTAGAGGATCAATGTTTCATTTTCATATTTTCCACAACATTAACAGAACTGCCATAATGATCTTTATACACTGAATATAAAAACACATGTGATCCTTATATGAAGAGCATTTCCATTTTCTATATGTCATCACTTTAAAAAAAATACTTGATCGTCTTCAAATTTTCAACCATTGTAATGAACGATGGAATTAATCCTCAAATATTTACTACTGAGAATTTTAAAGGAGGTCATTCTACCATTTAAGTTCTTTAAAACATATAATCAAAATCCCACACAAAATGCAATCCAAAATAGCGTTAAACTATTTACCAAAGTTCATGAATTAAAGACAAACCTGGAAGTCCAACTGCGACTTTGTTGCTTCATCACCAAATGATGCTTGCATAGCATCAGAAATAGTTTGCATATCTGTTCCCTCAGGAAGAAATCCAAGGGAGAGAAAGTCATTTGCCAAACCCATAGAGTCACGATTGACAAAATGTACAAGCTGCATCCAGACCAGATTTTATTACATATACAATGGAACACAATTAAACAAGTTGTTAATAGCACATAATAGCAATAGCAGAGACAATTAAATAAGTTGTTGCATGCACACATCATGTTACATATTCTATAGATCAATCAGATCATGTTAGTATGCTAACCTGGTCATTAGGATTAGTAGGATGGGCTGGTCATTAAGAAGAGAAGGATAGTTAGGATTCTTTTGAGCAAAGAAAGATTAGTGCACAATGAGAAATTTATGTTCTTGACCGGCAGAGAGAGGAGGCCAAGGTTCTCCCTCTCCCAACAAAGGGCCTTTTACAACTGGTACACCATGCCTGAACTTCACCCCCCAGCTCAGTCAAACCCCGATACAGTAAGCATGAAGATGAATCAGATCTTAAAACTCTACTTGTATTCCGTGGGACCATATAATACTAAACAACATATAATACCACATATTTAATCCTGTGTGTTTTAATAATTAACAACACTTCCAACATCAAAATTAACAACACAATTCTTAAGGGATTCCATTATTCTTTTGGTATAATTTATGCAAAACTCCTCAACCAATATGGCCATTAGATTAGGGACATGTCTAAAGATAGTTTCTGTACTCATCCTTGACTTCATTCATGTTCCAATCAAAATGAATCACATGACCACTCATATCCTTGACCACACAATTTTTTTGGCAAGAATTTTAAATTCATGACTCAAATACATGCACTCTTAAGACCAGGTCCAACATTGAACAATGAAAAATGACATGGTGCTATCAATCCATGGACTTGTGAAAATATTATATATGGGGATGAACATATTTATGATTATCATCAACACAATTACTTGTATGGGTTTAGGAATAACATTTTCCTAATTTTCCTCACTTGTGGTATGATGCATATTTACTGTCATCCATTCATCAGTTCTAAAGGCTATTGAAGCGTGTCATGTCCCCTTTTCTAGAATTAAAAATTAATAATATTGGGCCTGATCACTTTATATTATTATAGGTCCTATGTAAAGTTTAAAAAAGTGTTTTCAACACTTTATTCAAATGTAATTCTAAAAAGGGACCTATTGATGTAATTTGAAAAATAATTTTAAATACTTGGAGGGAAAATAAATTAAAAAAGGGCCCGAAAAAAACAACTATAAAAGAAAGGCAAAGGCATCAAGCAAATGATCCAATTATCAAACTGTCATTTTCACTATTCCTTCCAGATTTGGAGTTCTTCAACATTTGAGGACAAAAAACCCTTGGTGCCGGTGATCAAAGGACGCAACCCTTCAATTTCCATTGCGGGCTTGAGAACGAAAACCCTACCACTCAATTGAGGCAATTCTACTTAGGGATCACCTTGTGCTGTAACAATTTGGCTTTGCAAGAAAATTAGGGGAGTATTCATATTTGGTGAAATTTGGATCCATATATTGTCGTGCTAGCTTGAGATCCGAAGATTGCATATAATCTAGTGCTAGTAGATCATACAGTGAGTTGTTTAACTATGTTGCTTGTTGCAGTTTGGTATGTTCTCATATATTTAAAACAAATAAAGGTTCATTTCTATGAGGCCGCTTGGATAGGACCAAAGCTGGTGTTATTTCTATTATTTTCTTCATAATACAGTATATGTCCATACTGTGATTGGAATAGTAAGATCCACTTTCATGAAAGCCTGTTAGCAGTATTTTATAATTGTTATGTTCTACAATACCGGGTTCTGCAATACCCGTCGCCATGCCTGTATGGGTTCTATTCGGATCCGAGTACGGGGCCAGTACCCCGGTGGTTCGCCCAGGGTTCGTCCCGAGCACCACGAGTTCCCTGCGGGTTCTTCTGTCCGCAAGGAATTTATAATTGTTATGTTCTACAATACCGGGTTCTGCAATACCCGTCGTCGTGCCCGTATGGGTTCTATTCGGGTCCGGGTACGGGGCCAGTACACACGGTGGTTCGCCCAGAGTCCGTCCTGAGCACCCCGGGTTCCCTACAGGTTCTTCTGTCCGCAGGGAACCCAGGAACCTGTTGATGATGTTTTCTTGACAACAACATTAGAATAAAACACCAAGTGCTCTATCCTCTCTTGAACAAAGCATCTCGAATGCTAAACTACGTAATCAAACAAGAACGCTCCAAGGTTCCTTGTACGTGATTTGCAACGGATAGCCTCGGTGGTATGATGTGATAATGTTGTTTACACAAAGGGACTTACACAGAATTTGTTCATCACTCCATTCAAATATGTACTCTTTCCTTGTGAAATGGAACTTCTAATCAACTAAAAAGAAAAGTCAAAAGGCAAGGGTTAAGAGAAACTTAATCTAAGGTCAATGAGGCAATGATGCTGCATGAATAGACAAACTCCTCAATAAACCTAACTCCACTTTGCCAAGAATGCCTACAACTACATGGAGTAGGTGTAATCTCCTAAGGTTAGCGAATGGTTTTCAAATCATGAAAGCTCATATAAGCATCCATTGGACGGCGCAGCTCAAACAAGCATCCACAACCGAACTTAAGCAAATTATGATGAAGCTCAGACTAGCTTTACACAACACTCCACCAGCGATGAATGTCAAAAGCATGAGCTAGGAGTTGATCAAATATTCAATACCACATGCATTACATCAATGAACTTCTAATCTATCAACTAGGCTACTTTGGAAACAATTCTTAACCATTTTGGAGACAATGAAGACCATGCTAACATTCCAAAATCACAAGATCACCATGAAACATTCAACAATGAGCTTGCATTAATCTTGAAGTGTATCTTTAAAACAATCTCTCAATATCTCTTCAATGACTTAGAAGAGCCTCCTCTACTCTACTCCTTTCTAGTCTAATGTATATCTTCTAATCTAATGTATCCTCTAATTCTCTTCTAATGTCTATCTAATCCTCTAATGTCTATCTTGTATATTTACAAATGAGAGAAGTGAGCCTTATATAGAGCTCAAGAATTACAATGAATGGCCTAGATTGATTTAGCAATCAACGGCCGAGATTGAGACAACAAGGCAGTTTGTTACAAAATTTGCTATTTTTAGAACATGAAAGAGGTAATGAAGGCACGTTTCCCAATGTGATAAGCATCTTTGGAGCATCTTTATGGTGGCCCCTCTTGAATGAATGACATGGCAGAATGTGATTGGCCGGATGATGTGTACGTGCCACCTTAGCATTTTCAAACGAACTAGTCTGGTTCACCTCATGTTCACTTTACTTAGAATATTTTCTTCTTGCTGTCTTGATGTAACTCATGGATCGCTTTGATGATCATGCTCATCTCTCATCTTGTGATGTTGTGCTTTGGCAAGATTATGCCTCTAGATAGTTGCATGGACTCATGGAGTAGACTAGTGCATGATGAGAGTTCTTGTCTGGCGCATGAAATGTGAGCTTCTGGATGATGACCTCCTTCAAGATGTGCATGGTGAAGTAACAACCTTCCATTGATCCTCGCCTCGTACGGATGATGCTCTTGATGATGAACTACACTTGTAACCTTGATCATCTTAGACTAGCTCCCCTCCGCATGGCGTTGATGTCTTCCTCATCCAGACATACAAAGTCTTCAAAGTAAGATGAACTTGATGTAAGAGCTCTCCTCCATGTCGATGTAACCCAAGTTAGTGTCGCTCACATTCCTCCACTTGGACATGATCTTCGTCTCCAACATGACTCCTTGCTTATCACTCTTGATCAAAGCTTGTCTTTCCTTAGCGTTTATCATTCACCTCCTCCTACAAGAGAAGTCAACACATGTTAGAAGGCTGATGTGACACTTGATATAAGGATTCTCCTAACATCTAACTCATCTCCCCATGCATGTGGGACAAAACAATGCATTTTAAAACAATATACCTTAGAAAAATCAACTTTTTATGAATAAAATCAGATTTTGGAAGATTGACTCTTAGAGGACACTTGAATTTCTTGATTTCTCCTTTTGAAAATCTGCTGCTCCGAGCTGCTATAGGTCTTCTCTGCTGCAGATCAGAATTGAATTTGTTTTGTTTTTTGATTAAAACTGCAAAAATGAACCTCCTTAATACTAAACGCTGCCCTACTTCAAGCCAGGTCGGCCTATGAGGATGTGGTCGGCCTAGGAAGGGTAAATTAAATGATTTATAAAGTTTTCCATACCTTCATGCTTGGAGCGCCCACCTAGGGTGGGTTTGGAGGTGTTGGGTGGAGGATGTCATGTGATGACATGACCTTGTCCGAGTGAATGGTCCAAGGCCGCCTAGCATGGGCGGATTTGAGGGAGGTGTATGGATTTTTGCAAGACTTAGGCATTTTAGCTTGGTTTTGATGATCAAAGACATCTTCACTTACTTCCATGATAATTTAACTTCCTTTGAATGCTATAGAAGCATGGGCGGATTTAGAGAGGGTGTATGGAGAATGTGATGTGGAGGAGGTGGAGTTGTCCAAGTGTAGTGCTCAAGGCCACCTAGCATGGGCGGCTTGGAAGGTAGGGTGTGGATTCCTTCACTTAATGTTCATTCCTCTTCTCATGAAGACCTTTCTCTCCAACTTCCTTAAGACTTAGCCAATTTTGAGATATTAATGAAGTTGAAGGACACATCTTGAATGTCAAGTGATCTTGTCCATCTGTCTTGGCGAAATCTGCCTAGGAAGGGCGGGTTTGGAGAGCTAGTAAGGATTTTGCCATGTGTACATTCTCTATCTTGACACTCTTCCTCCACCTTCATGACTTAGTAATTTTTCAAACTTCCCTCTCTTTGAATGATCCTCTCTAGGATGTGAAGCATCATGTTGAGTTGGAGAGTCAGGATGGAGTAGTTGCAATGCTTAGACATCTGACTCCAGACTCACCTCTCTAGGCCGACCAAGTAGGGTGGGTTTGAGAGTAGGCCTTGGATTTTTGACACTTAGAAATTTTCACTCTTATCAACTTGACTATCTCATCTCCTTGGTGTTATCTACATCATTCTCATCAAACAAACTTACTTATGTTGTTCTTCACCCTGGGCCGCTTTAGAGACAGTGTTTGGAGTGCTTCATGTGGCAGATGATACAATCCACAAGGACCTCTTGAGGCCGCCCAGGTAGGGCGGCTTTAGAGGTGACCCTTGGATTTCAACTTAAAACTCATTTAATCCTTTTAAACCTTCAAGCTTCCATCAAAACTTCATGATCTCCTAATGCTTTGTGTTTGAAACACTTTAAAAACTTGATCACTTTCTCCTTGGGCGGGGTTGTAAGTGTTGTCTGGACAAAGTCTCCTGAAAGTGGTGACACTGTCCAGAAGAACTCTGTGAGGCCGCCCAGACTGGGCGGGTTTGGACATGGAGTGAGGAATTTCTTGCCTTAGTCAAATTTTGGATTTTCCTAAATGGAAGTATATTGAAAATATGTTTAAGTATTTATCAATATACTTCCAGGATGTTTGAGATAGGTCCTGGATCCATAGGATTTAGCATGCAAATTCTAGATTTCTGAGGATCCACC
Source organism: Cunninghamia lanceolata (assembly GCA_027924645.1). Taxonomy (NCBI): domain Eukaryota; kingdom Viridiplantae; phylum Streptophyta; class Pinopsida; order Cupressales; family Cupressaceae; genus Cunninghamia; species Cunninghamia lanceolata. The sequence goes on along the minus strand of BSBN01000534.1, from coordinate 10,309,652 downwards.
AGATTTCAAACTTAGTCATTTTTTTAGGATTTTCAGGATATCAGACTTGGTCATTTTCAGGGTCTCAGTGACATGCATCAAGATGAAGGCATATAGGTCTCTTGGCAAGAAACTGTTGAGACTTGGATACACAACACTATCGAAATCCTACAAGCTCAAAGCAAAACTAAAGCTAAAGCAAAACAAGGACAGAAAGCAAGAAAAAAGAGGGGGTCCCCATTTGCAATGGGGCGATGTGTGATTACATCACAATAGAACCCAGGGTGCCCGGGACGGACCCTGGGCGAACCCCCGGGCCATAAACGATTGAGATGAAAAAATTAAAACGATTAAAAGCTCACATATAAAAGCTCACCTTCACCTGAGTTATTTGCTTTAAACCGTTTTTGCAGATTATCCCAGAGCATCCGGCAGGAGGCATTTAAACGACCAATGAGTTTAGAAAATTTCCCGATGTGAACAATCATTACTAATATTATACCTCTCTAAACCTCTATAGTTTACCATCTTAAATCACATATAAAATAATAGTAATGTGATTAACAATCATTACATGAATGAACGATTAATTGATTACAAAAATTTTCCGGCGTGTATTTGTAATGTCCCCTCCTTAGGTAGCTCAAACTATAGCGAAGGTTGGTCTACTATTAGGGTTCCTGTAGGTCAGCAGAATGGTTAGGGGACCCAACCGAAGGCAGTGGAGCTTAGTTGGGAGCTTTACAAGCCTTTCAGTTTGTAATTCAATTGATGAATCCAGGGTTAAATTGGAAATATTAAAGTTTACTTTAATGGAATAGTAAAAAGTGAATAGTAACAGAAAATTATAAAAGGAATAGTGAAAAGTGCCCCCCATCCTAGTAACTCAAAGTTGTTTTTAAAAGTGGCCCTTTCTTTTGATGAGGAAAGACCCTCAAGATGGTTGTAGCCTCTTCAGGAGGATTATTTTATTGATTTTTATAAAAAAAGTTCATGGGAGGTTATAAAGCAATATGTTGGGCTCATTCTTGGGCATTCTATTCTTATTTTGGCAAAAGCAAATTGCAGGTTTGAGCTCTGGAAAAGGGTTTCAGCAGCATACAGGTCTTCTGAGGACAAAATCCCTTGGAGGATAGTGAATTCAACGAAAACCGGTTCACAAAACAGGCAAATCTACTTAGGGTTTCCATTTGGGCATCATTGGACTTCACCACAGGGTAATTTTGCATTTAGAATTGATTGTAGCAGTGAGTTATCAGAATATAATTGCAGATTGAGGCTTCTTATCAGCAGATATCATCATTTCAGTGCAGTCACCAGCTGACTGTACTACTTGGGTGTCATTTTCAGTCAAACCCTAGCTAGAAATTAGGGTTTTCAGACCACTAAGGAGCAGAGCAGACTTTATATTAGACCTTCATTGTATAAGCTTTGGCTCCAGCAATTAAATATCCAATAAATTGAGCGTTGGCTTCCAAGTATGTGTTTATCATTTTGGGTAGTCAAATATTGCATTATATAAGGGTTTTAGACTGTTGTTATAGTCTGATATAATGTATATCAGACCTCTGAAACTTGTAATCAGACCTAATATAGTTAAAATAAATGAGTTCTATTGAGTTGCAATTGTTGTCTTTCATTTATGCAATAGTTCTCTTTCATTTCTATGCTTTTCTTTATGATTTGGCAATGAAAAACAAGCAATGAAACTCAAACAAAAAAATCCGAAAAACCAAATCAGACCATGCAAGACAACTATTTAACATGATACCAAGGGGGCAAAACTAAAAAATTCAGGGCAAATTTGGTAAGGGATCTTTCAGTGGTACCAGAGCCATAATCTTGCCAGCATGTTAGGTAATGATTGCATTCAATTGGTGTGAAATCAGTTGGGCACAAGTCAGTTTGGATTTGGTTTTTAGTTTAGACAGCGAAAAAGGTCATCATGGCAAAGTTGTTTAGCAATAAACAGGGATGGAAAGAATTTGAACAAACACAACACAAGACCATACATAAATTGCTGCGTTTAGATAATTCACTTTCAAAGTTTGGACTCTCTAAAGGATCATCTCCTTCTACTAGCAAAGGTCCAATGCCACAAGACTAGGAAGCGGAAATGCTTAGCATATTTGAGGAGTATGGCACTCTTCCTCAACAGGTTAAGGAGAATTTTCCTTTCAAGGACTCTATGGACATGCATCCCAAACTTTGTCACAAAACTGAGCAAGCAAGGAAGATATATCATGCTATAGCTTATGATTTGTTTACACATGGAATGGATAGAAAATCTTCACATATAGTTGATACAACTCTGCATGAGAATGATTTGGTGTCTTCAAGTTCCAATGAGGTATGCAAAAAATTTATATGATGATTTCGATAGACATGCTGATTTGGATCATGAGGAGACACATAGTACAATGTTGAGTCTTCATGTTGATCACATAGTGGAAGAGATTATAGTCACGGATCAGCGCATTAGAAATGTTGTAAACATGACACCAAGGTATGACACCTATTCTGACTTTTGCAAGAGCGGTTCTAATCATGAGGTAGCATCCATTTCACATGAAGGTAATAGTGTTGGTGAGTCTTCCTATGTTGGTACTCAAGTTGAGAGTGTTACACATGAGATATATCTTGTGGATTCAAGCCACAAAGGTCCTGATTTTGCTCACTACACTGTGAAAGATGTTAAAAGGACACAAACGTTGTGTGATGGGTGGTCTTTAAGAGCTAAGAAGGCCAAGATGCTTGTTGCTCAAGAAAGATAACACTTACAAGAAGTCAAGGAAAGATGCAATCTGATAGATAATGCAAGAAGACAAAGAGAATCACACATTAGATCCTTATTTCTTTCAAAAGAAGAATGTGTGGATGTTGAGTATACAAGGGAAGAACTTCTTGAGGGAAGCCCACAAGAAGAGCATGTTGAGTTGTGTGAAGAAGAAAGGAGGAATGATTTAGGAAATTCAATTTGGGCATCTACTTTGCATCAAGAGGTCTTTGATTTTTCTCTTTTAGAGAGCTATTTGAAGGCTCAAAACAATGATGATATTAGTCACACACTTGAAGGATCAGCCACAAGTGTTATATCCATTTATGTGGAATGGAACATTATTGATTTCAATCTGGTTAGTTATCCATCATCTACAATGGAAGGACAATTGTTAAGCTCATATGAAGCATTTTGTCTTAGAGAACTGATTCGGGAGACTAAGAGGTTGCTTACTAAGAAGATCTTGCATTTTGATAATGTTTGGTTTGTCCTGCATACTACACTTTGGAGTTTACTAGTAAGGGAAAACATATCAGTTATGGAGGTGATGGTATGGATTAGAAAATGGGACAGCAATCTTTTGACATCACATGAGCATGAATCCAAGCTAGATGGTGGTGACAAGAAATGTAGCATGGTGGACATTCATGAAAAGATAGATAAGCATGAGGTGATGGTGGGAACTTCTACTTGCCAACAATCTGAATTTATAACAGCAGTGGGAAAAGAACATGAATCAATTTGTATGTTGTTTCCTCACCTTTATGATGTTGATACTTGGATTGAGTGTAAGGATATCATAACTTCAAGATTTGATATGCTACAAGATTGGGCTGCCAAGTGTATGCAAGTGTGCTCTTGCATTGAAGTTTTCCAAGGTAATGAAAGATTCAGTCCTAGTTTTCTGATTTTAAACAGCAATGGTATATCCTCACTTTCTCATGATATTGCAGCTGCTAATCATTGGGAAACGAGTGATATTGATTCTACTTTGATTGGTACACAAGATGCATGCATTGGTCATGGTAATTTATATGATGCACCTCATTATGGGACTGATTTTAGACAATTTGGAGCAATTGAGATAAAACAGTCCTAAGAAATACTTGAAGGATGGCTTGACAAGGCAACGAAAGCTAAGTTGATAGCACAACAAGCCAAGCTTCATCTTCAACAAGTTCGTGACACTCACCATTCCATAGATGATGATAAGCAAAGGTCTTCTAGTTTTAAAATTGCAGTTGATGTTGATCAATTCATTCATGAAGATGTTGATTTTATTGATGACACTTATAGTGGATCAGCCACTCAAGAGTTATCTTTGGTGAGTATTGATGACATCTACACTACACATTTGGGTTTGTCACATATTCCTCATGGCATGACAGCGATTTATTTGTTGATTGGTGACTTCATATTCATAGATTCATCATGGTTTAGTGACTGCCCTAGTTGGATTCATATGGCACTTCCGGATTTTCCCTGGTCTACACCAGTTATACAGTGGCTTGGGAGTGTGTGGAGTGGCGGGGTCAAGGTACATTAGGAGAAGATTTAGTCCATCCTTGATTGGCCATCACCTAGGAACATTTCAGAGTTGCGGGGTTTCCTAGGCTTATGTGGTTACTATAGGAGATTCGTGAAGGGGTACTCACAGCTTGCAGCCCCTTTGACAGATCTCACACAGAAGGGCGCATTCATATGGACTGATGAGGTACAGGTTGCATTTGATAGGCTCAAGCAGGTCATGAGTACTTGTCCAGTTTTGGCGCTTCCAAATTTCTCTCAGCCCTTTGTGTTAGAGTGTGATGCGTCCGAAGAGAGTATTGGAGAGGTTCTTATGTAGAATCACCATCCCATTGCCTACGAGAGTAGGAAGTTGAGGGATAATGAGACTGTATTCCACCTATGACAAGGAGATGCTCGCCATTATGTATGCTTTGGCAAAGTTTCGACAATACTTGGTAGGTGGGAAGTTTGTGGTGAGGACCAACAACAACAGTTTGAAATACTTCTTGGAGCAGAAAGAGCTTAATGAGCACCAACAGAAATGGGTCAGCAAGATACAGGCATATGATTTTGACATTGAGTATGTCAAGGGGAAAAAGAATATTGTTGTTGATGCACTTTCTAGGAGGCCTACAGTTGCTACACTTTGCTCTTTGAGTGAGATTTCAGCAGATTGGAAGTCTCAACTATTAGTTGAGTATTCCAAGAATCAGTTTGCATGTGAGATTATGGATGGTAGGATTCAGGACGATAGATACACAGTGATTGATGATGTTATCTACTATAAGAACAAGGTTTACTTGGTACCTGGATCAAAACTGAAGGATAAGATCTTACGCGCTGTCCATGACACACCATTAGCAAGACATCCTGGATATTTTAAGACATACATGCAGGTGAGAAAGAGATTCTCATGGAAGGGTGTCAAGGATGATGTCTTGTGCTATGTACGTGAGTGTGTGACTTGTCAGCAGAACAAGTCAGAGCATACTTTTCCGGCAGGTCTTCTGCAACCATTGCCTATTCTAGAGCAGAAGTGGGAAAGTATATCGATGGATTTCATTACTGGTCTTTCGAGAGTTCAGGGAAAGGATTACATTTATGTGGCTGTGGATAGGCTGACGAAGTTTGCACACTTCTTCTCTATTGCAGCCGACTTTATAGCATCTCAGGTGGTAGAGTTATTCTTCCGTGAGGTGTTTAGACTCCATGGACTCCCTAGGACCATTATCAATGATCGAGATAGCAAGTTTATGAGCATCTTTTGGTAGGAGCTATTCCGATTAGCAGGTACAGAGTTGACACCTAGCACTAGTTACCACCCTCAGACGGATGGACAGACGGAGATAGATAATAAGTGGGTTTAGGCTTACTTGCATAACTACATTTCAGGACAGCAGAAGGCTTGGGTGCGATGGTTGTATTTGGGCGAGTATTGTTATAATACCACGTATCACATGTCGATTGGCATGACTCCCTTCCGAGCGTTGTATGGTTATGATACCTTATCTTTTGTGGACTTGGCGTTAGGTGATAGCAGAGTGCCTAGAGCTCGGAATTGGTTACAGGACAGTCAGGATATCCTTAAGGCACTTAAGGATAATATTCAGCATGCACAAAATCACTAGAAGATGTATGCAGATCGACATCGAGTTGAGAGGACCTTTGAGGTTGGAGACATGGTTTTCTTGCGCCTACAGCCTTACAGACAGAGTACAGTTAAGAGGAGTGGGGCGGAGAAGCTCAACCTCGGTTTTATGGTCCATACAGAGTATTGAGGATGATTGGTGAGGTCGCATATGAGCTTGAGCTACCTCCCGAGAGTAAGATACATAATGTCTTTCATGTATCTTGTTTGAAGAAGGCTTTGGGACAGCATGTTGTCTCTTCCCCTGTTTTGCCCCCATTGGATGAGGAGGGCCGATTAGTTTTGATACCTGCAGAGATTCTTGACATGAGGGAGAGGAGGTTGCGTAGCTGAGTGATCAGAAAGTATCTGGTACGATGGAGGGACTTGTCATTGGAGGATGCCACGTGGGAAGGAGAGATGATACTTTAGGATCCAGCTTTGCAGTTGCTTGGGGGCAAGCAATCCCGAGAAGGGAGAACTGTAATGTCCCCTCCTTAGGCAGCTCAGACTATAGCGGAGGTTGGCCTACTATTAGGGTTCTCGTAGATTAGCAGAATGGTTAGGGGACCCAACCGAGGGCAGTGGAGCTTAGCTGGGAGCTTTACGAGCCTTTCAATTTGGAGTTCAGTTGATGAATCCAGGGTTAAATTGGAAATATTAAAGTTTGCTTTAATGGAATAGTCAAAAGTCAATAGTAACAGAAAATTATAAACGGAATGAAAAGTGTCCCCCATCCTAGTAACGCAAAGTTGTTTTTAAAAGTGGCCCTTTCTTTTGATGAGGAAAGACTCTCAAGATGGGTGTAGCCGCTTGATGAGGATTATTTTATTGATTTTTATAAAAAAAATCTCATGGGAGGTTATAAAGCAATATGTTGGGCTCACTCTTGGGCATTCTATTCTCATTTTGACAAAAGCAAATTGCAGGTTTGAGCTCTGGAAGAGGGTTTCAGCAGCAAGACCTGAGGACAAATCCCTTGGACGATAGCGAATTGGACGAAAACCCAGTTCACAAAACAAGGAAATCTACCTAGGGTTTTCATTTGGGGATCATTGGACTTCATCACAGGTTAATTTTGCATTTAGAATTGATTGCAGCAGTGAGTTATCAGAATATAATTGCAGATTGGGGCTTCTTATCAGCAAATATCATCATTTCAATGCATTCACCAACTGGTCGTACTAATTGGGTGTCATTTATAGTCAAACCCTAGCTGGAAATTAGGGTTTTCAGACCACTAAGGAGCAGAGCAGACTTTATATCAAACCTTCATTGTATAAGCTTTGGCTCCAACTATTAAATATCCAATAAATTGAGTGTTGGCTTCTGGGTATGTGTTTATCATTTTGGGTAGTCAAATATTGCATTATATAAGGGTTTTAGACTGTTGTTATAGTCTGATATAATGTATATCAAACCTCTGAAACTTGTAATCAGACCTGATATAGTTAAAATAAATGGGTTCTATTGAGTTGCAATTGTTGTCTTTCATTTATGCAATAGTTCTCTTTCATTTCTGTGCTTTTCTCTATGATTTGGCAATGAAAAACAAGCAATGAAACTCAAACAAAAAAATCAAAAAAACCAAATCAGACCATGCAAGACAATTGTTTGACATGATATCAAGAGGGCAAAACTAAAAAATTCAGGGCAAATTTGGTAAGGGATCTTTCAGAATTGTCTCATGATTAGAGGTTTAGATAGGGGAGTGGTATAGTGAATTATTCGTCGTGAATTATAGTAATGTGGAGTGGTCTCCATGAACGTAATAGGTGAACGTAATAGAGGTTTAGATAGGGGCGTGGTATAGTTCATGGTGTGAGACAATTCGGAGCACTATAATGCTCACATATAAAAGCCTATCGGCTAATTATTAACATATTAATTTTTGTAATTTTTAATTTTTAATATATATATATTATATAATTACATATTATATATATTATGATTTTAAAACATATAACTACATATATTTTAATATTTATATAACTATAATTATAATTTACAATTTTTTATATAGAAAATAAAAAAATTATATGTATGCATATATATATATATATATATAATAACATATAACTATATATTATATATTATAAATTTATGTAGTTATATATAAATTAATTATTTTATATATATAATATATACATAAATATAAATATCTATTAATCTATTTAGTTATATACTAAGATACCGAGTTCTGCAATACCTGTCGCCATGCCCGTATGGGTTCGGGTACGGGGTCGGTACACCTGGGGGTTCACCCAGGGTCCGTCACGGGAACCCGAGGTGCCCGAGACGGACCCTGGGCGAACCATAGAAGAACCCGCAGGGAACCCAAGACGGACCTTGGGTGAACCCCCGAGCCATAAACGGGTGAGATGAAAAAATTAAAACAATTAAAAGCTCACATATAAAAGCTTGCCTTTGCCTGAGTTATTTGCTTTAAACCATTTTTGCAAATTATCCCAGAGCATCCGACAGGGGGCATTTAAACGACCAACGTGTTTAGAAAATTTCCCGGTGTGAACAATCATTACTAATATTATACCTCTCTAAACCTCTATTGTTTACCATCTTAAATCACATATAAAATAATGGTAATGTGATTAACAATCATTACTTGAATGAACGATTAATTGATTACGAAAATTTCCTAGCATGAATTGTCTCACGATTAGAGGTTTAGATAGGGGAGTGGTATAGTGAATTATAGTGAATTATTCGCCGTGAATTATAGTAATGTGGAGTGGTCGCCCTGAACATAATAGGTGAACGTAATAGAGGTTTAGATAGGGGAGTGGTATAATTCACGTCGTGAGACAATTTGGAGCACTATAATGCTCACATATAAAAGCCTATCATCTAATTATTAACAGTTTAGTTTTTGTAATTTTTATTTTTTAATTTATATATATATATATATATATATATATATATATATTATAATTTTATAACATATAACTATATATATTTTAATATTTATATAACTATAATTATAATTTACAATTTTTTATATATAAAATAACATATAACAATCTATTATATATTATAAATTTATATAGTTATATATAAATTAATTATTTTATATCTATAATATATACATAAATATAAATATTTATTAATCTATATAGTTATATACTAGGATACCGCATTCTGCAATACCCGTTGCCGTGCCCATATGGGTTCTGTTCGGGTACGGGTACGAGGCCAATACACTCGAGGGTTAGCCCAGGTTTCATCCCGGGCACCCCGGGTTCCCTAGAACCCACAGGGAACCCGGGGTGCTTGGGACGGACCCTGGGCGAACCCTCGAGCTATAAACGAGTAAGATGAAAAAATTAAAACGATTAAAAGCTCACATATAAAAGCTCGCCTTCACCTGAGTTATTTGCTTTAAACCATTTTTGCAAATTATCCCAGAGCATCCAGCAGGGGGCATTTAAATGACCAATGTGTTTAGAAAATTTCCCGGTGTGAACAATCATTACTAATATTATACCTCTCTAAACCTCTATTGTTTACCATCTTAAATCACATATAAAATAATAGTAATGTGATAAACAACCATTACTTGAATGAACGATTAAGTGATTACGAAAATTTTCCAGCGTGAATTGTCTCACGATTAGAGGTTTAGATAGGGGAGTGGTATAGTGAATTATAGTGAATTATTCGCCGTGAATTATAGTAATGTGGAGTGGTCGCCGTGAACGTAATAGAGGTTTAGATAGGGGAGTGGTATAATTCACGGCATGAGACAATTCGGAGCACTATAATACTCACATATAAAAGCCTATCGGCTAATTATTAATATTTTAATTTTTTTAATTTTTAATTTATATATATATATATAACATATAACATATATTATATATATTATAATTTTAAAACATATAACATATATATTTTACTATTTATATAACTATAATTATAATTTACAATTTTTTATATATAAAATTAAAAAAATTATATATATATATATATTAATTATTTTATATATATAATATATACATAAATATAAATATTTATTAATCTATATAGTTATATATTAATATGATTATATATATATATGTATGTTGTCGTACCGTACCCGAGCCAAAAAAAAATTGTCGTATCCGAGTACCCGAACCTCGTACCACTATCTGAACCCATACCGAGATCGGCAACTTAGGTTATGTTTAGTTATAGTCAGTTGGGATCGGCAAGTAGTTATCTCCCGATCGGTGTTGTCGTTGGTGACAGTTGGCCATCCAGGCAATCATCAGCACCTATATATATGTTTCATTCTATTGTATCGGGCAGTGCAATTTTGGTGTAAATTGCATTGGCAAGTTTGAATCAATATATATACATCTGAGTTTTATTGTGTCAATTCAATGTGCATTCTCGCATGATGTTATTCTTCAGTTTATATGTTTTGTTTACTCTATGAATTCATCTAGACTCATTCGGCAATAAACATTTTGGCGTCGTTGCCGATACGGAGTCGGGTTCGAAAGGTGACGAGTAGTCAATGACGAGTTGAATCGTCAGCCAAGATTGAATAGTTGGTGATGAGTGGAGGAGAGACAATGACGATGGCATCATAATGGGTCAGCCTATTCAATCCAGCGAAGAACCATGACCCACTAGAGAAATAGAAGAGGAGATACAAGAGCAACGTGTAGAAAGTGACAGAGAAGACAACGAACAAGAAGAAAACGACCGAGAAGATGATCTAACACAAGACCTCGTATATCTGTGGAGCTTAGCAATAACACAGCATGTGAGAAACAAAGCCAACCGCAGAAACATCCCAGAAGAGATAATTGCAGAAAATCTAGAAGTCAATAGGGAGGTTGAAAATCTTCTCGATTGCATGCCCAAACTTGGCACAAAACTTTCTAATTCTACAAGACCTCCGGGAAGAAAGAGATAGGGAACAACGTTGACAGCAAATATTACAGAGATATGAAGAACATATGAACCGCAAAGAAGAGGATCCTGACGCTAATCGCCGTCGTATGCCTTACAATTAATGCTCTTACAGCCGAACAAGTACAGACGGCCAGATCAAGGTCAAGAAACACCCGGATATCAAACACGGAGGTCACTAAGAACACAAGAACAAAGAGAATGAAGCGGTTGAAAAAGATCAACGAAGAGACAGAAGGATTACTTCAAGAAAATAAGAACCCATTGCCAGAAAGGAGAAGTATCAGCCGAAGCCATAGTCGGGAAAGAACTCCCCAAGAAGAACAAATTACAAAGGAGTGGCAGGAAATAGCAAAGGAGTGGGAAGAAATAGCAAGGCAGTTACCACTCCTTGACAAGAAAGAGGATCTTATAGACCAAGCAGCAAGTCCAAACGTACGATTCCCATCATTCGACAATGACCAGGAAAATCAACAATGGCAGGATCCACTCTCAGAGATAAATGAAGAGATCACTTGATGAGTGAAAGAGTTAAGAATCGGCGAGAAAGAGCCCACTACTCCGGGACTAGAGGGGCACAAAAGAAACCCTGTGGGCAACAAGGGTGTGAGGTTTGCTGAGGGAGGAGTCGAGGACACCTATGTGGCCGAGAGTGCGCGGACAACACCGGGACGTACGAGTCAAAACTCTTCGATGACCAGAAACTGATTATTAAAGTTGTGCCAAGGGAAGATGGTGACCCCACATGGAAGTCCGAGTATGGAGAGGAAGAAGGTACCGAAATTCCTCAGGAATGGATCAGAAGATCCTATCCGACACAACAAAACTTGTGAAACCATCTAGATGGCCAACGGACAAGACAACAGGTCCTATTGGTTGAGGTCATTCCTAGCAACCCTCAGGGTGATTGCAATAGACTGGAACACTAAACTTGAGGCCATATCAAGAAGCAATTGGGATGCACTGAAAAAAGCATTCCAGGAGGAATTCAAACTCCTAAGAGATGACAGCAAAATAGTGGCAAAAATCTATAATACAAAGCAAGGCAAACACGAGAACGTACGAGCATACAATTGGATGCTGAAGGAACTCTTGGTAAAATTGGAGAAGGAACCAGCCAACGGTCTAAAGAAACGTTGGTTCATTGAGGGTTTGATTCCCTCACTCAGAGAGAAAATGAAGATAGTACCGCCAGCATCGTATGCCAAGGCTTACAACTGGGCGATGGACATCGAAAGCGAAGACAAGATGTCCACCCGAGGAAAGAAGGATGACGACGAAAGCTCGGATGACAGTAATGACAAGGAATTTAAAATCGTACAAGCACTGAGAAAGGATATGATAAGGATGATGAAGGAATTTAAAGCCGAGAAGGAAACTGTTAAAGAAAGCAAGGAACTATGGTGTACTGAATGCAGCAATGAAAAGACCAGATCAAAGCAAATTGCCCTAAGGAAATGTTTTGTGAAATATGTCAGGTAATGGGCCATAGTGCCCGTACAATCTAAAGACAAGGAGCACCCAAGTGCTCTATACTCAAGGTGAACAATCTACCCCACCGACCACACCACCCAAACAAAATAATCAAAATGCATCTCCAAGCGAGTACCGTAATAATCGAAGAGGAGGCAACAACAGATACAATAATAACGGTGGGGGGAGAAGCCGCATTCAGTACAATGCAAAAGGACGACCCATGATTCAATGTCGTCGGTGTAATGAATGGGGGCATTTTGCGAGGGAATGCCAGAGTAATAATCAAAACAAAGTAAATGCACTAGGCCCAGTGACCACGAGGATAATGACTGCCCAAAACAAAAAAGGTACGGTTAATTTCATTCACATTGAAGAGGAAGATGACTAAGTTTTTGCCATCACCCAAGCACAAACAAAGAAGGCAAATTATCCAGACCCCCGAGTGGAGAAGGAAGGACTCCTGGATGCCAGGAAGGAAGTGGAGAACGCCATGGAAACAGAACAAAAGAATTCAAATAAAAAGGCAACCACAACCCCACGGTTGAAGTCAAACAAAAACATTGCAAGTCAAGTGCTACAAACCACCATCCCAATTAGGATGGCCGATCTCCTTCAGAGCATGCCATAGTTAAGGATGGCAATATCCAAGGTAGTAGAAGAAAAACCAACTGAGGGTAAGGCAGACGAGGACGTCATAGTAGAACCACCGCTGAGCGGATAACAAGTGGTCGACCCAAGATTATTGGCAATTGATATGGGAAAGAAACAAGCGGTGGTCCACATGGAAATCCCCGAGAGGAACCTGACAAGCACCATAGTCGACGGGGGATCTGGGGTGAACGTACTGCCAGAAGAGACTTCGAAACGCCTCAGGAAACCCACCTTATGGCCACAAAACTTCCAGTTAGTGGGAGCCGACCAGCACGGGATCAAAGCAGTGGGAGCCGACCAACACGATATCAAAGCAGTGGGAGTGCTAATGGCTCAAAAGGTAAGGATCGGCACTCAGCAATTCCTATTGAATTTTGTAGTCATTACAGCACGCAATGCAACTTATGATGCATTACTTGGCCGAGGGTGGCTAATAGCTGCCAAGGCTGACCACAACTGGAAGAAAAACACCCTATCAATAGAAAACAAAGGCAAGAAGTTTGTTATTGACCTCAGAACTCAAACCGTTAGTGAGGAAATGGCATCTGATTTGGACTCATATGGTGGAGATACATCAACCAAAGGGGAAAGAGGGCCCATGGAGTCAGATGACGAAGGTGTACTAAAACTAGAAGAGTGCTTGGAAGATGAAACTAATTCCTTCAGTGGATTGTTCCATTGGCAAATGGAAGACTATGAATTCTTTCAACCGGAATGCAACGTGATTCAAATAAGAGAAGTTGGCGAGAGTTCTCAGCCGACGAATGAAACACTCGGCAACTCTCGGCCAACTAGTGAAACACTCGACAACTCTCGGCCGACTAGTGAAATACTCAGTAACCTTGGGCCGAGTGAAACAATGTTGATGAGTGAAACACTTGAACGACTGGCAAACACTCAACCACTTGGCAAAAAGGAACCAACATTGACGAGTGACAAAGGGGAAAAGGTAATAACCAGCCGAAAGTAACTCATACTTTTCTAACAGCTTATGGGGAGTACAAGGAAGGGAATATTGAAATAGATAGTACACCAGCACATAAATTTGAACCTGAAAAGAATATCATGTATGAGGAACCCTTGACAAGGAAAGTCAATCTCGGAGAGAAAAGTAACCCTCAGGTATTCTGGTCGGAGATGACTGGGACCTGGTACTCAAAGCAGCAGCCTTTAAGATTGTCATTGAATATAAGGACGTTTTTGCCTAGACCTACAATGACCTGAAAGGGATACCACCGAAATTGTGTGTCCATAGAATACCATTGATACTAGGAGCAAGACCGGTGAGGAAAAGATCGTAAAGGATGAACAAGAACTATGTTGCCAAGGTTCAGGAGGAGATAGAAAAAATGTTGGAGGCCGGAATAATTTTCAAAGTGGAGACGAGCGAATGGGTCTCTCTGATCATCTCACTTAAAAAGGAAGGGGGATAGATCCGGATATGCATTGACTTCAAGTGTCTCAATGCAGTCACCATTAAAGATCCTTTTCCTATTCAATTCACGGATTCGATACTAGAGGAGGTGGCCGGGCACAAAATATACTGGTTCATAGACGGATTTTCCAGGTACAACCAAAACAGCATCGCCGAGGAGGATAAGCTGAAAACAACATTTGTAGTGGAAGATGAGGTATATGCATACAACTGAATGTCGTTCAGTCTATGCAATGTGTCAGCCACGTTTCAAAGGATTATTCTCTATATATTTGATAAAGTGTCGGTGGGAAATTTTAAAGCATTCCTCGACAATTGGTCAATCCATAGTGACCAACAGACTCATTTGAAGGCTCTCACCGAGTGCATGGAGCATTGCAGATCTGCACGATTGGCCCTGAATCCGAAGAAGTGCCGCTTCATGATGCCATAGGGTAAACTTCTAGGCCACATTGTATGCAAAGCCGGATTAAAGGCAGACCTGGATAAGATTTGGGCAATTGTACATATGGAAGCTCCAAGAAATATCACCGGGGTAAAATCATTCCTTGGCCATGTCATGTATTATAGAAGATTCATCAAGAATTTTGCCCGGGTATCGTATCCGTTGGATATGTTGACAAGGAAAGGGGTACAATTTGTGTGGACAGATGAACAACAAAAAGCATTTGAAGAGTTAAAGACAAAATTAATTAGTTCACCGATTCTAGCCTACCCGGATTGGGACAAAGAATTCCATGTACATGTAGATGCTTTGAACTTTGCAATCGGAGCCACCTTGGCATAGGTGGGACCCCAAGGACTTGACCACTCGGTGTTTTTTGCCATCTGATTGCTCTCGAAGACTGAACGGAACTACAGTACAACTAAGAGGGGGGCACTTGGGATGGTCTACTCAGTCCAAAAATTCAGGCATTACCTGTTGGCAACGCCATTCACTTTTTATGTGGATCACCAAGCTCTTATGTACTTGGTAAACAAGCCCATAATACAAGGAAGGATTAGTAAGTGGCTACTGTTGCTGCAAGAATTTAGCTTCACAATCATTATACGACCTGGGAAAAGTCGTGTGATAGCGGATCAGCTGTCACGTATCAAATCGGAAGAATCGACGAAAGGAGTGAATGAAGGCTTTCTCGATGCCCACCTATTCCAGATAGCAGCCCTACCGCCTTGGTATGAGAAGATCGGCAAGTATCTATCAACGTCAACCTTCCCTCAGGACATGACGACCAATGAAAGAAGGAAGCTTGCCCTCAAAAGCAAAACATTTCAATTAATAAACGGGCTCCTCTATAAGATGGGGCCGAACCATATTCTCAGAAGATGCGTAATGGAAGGAGAAATAAGGGGAGTACTTGAAGAAGCTCATGAAGGACTAGCCGGGGGACACATGGGCCCAAATGCCACGACAAGGAAGGTCCTACTAGTCGAACTATGGTGGCCAACACTACATACAGATGCTCGGGAATGGGTGATTGGATGCGATACCTGCAAATGGGTAGGGAAACCATTGAAAGGGGACAACATGCCTCTGTCACCATCACAACCCCAGGAGTTGTTTGAAAGATGGGGACTTGACTTCATAGGGCCACTAAAAGTTAGCCAGTAACACAGATGTCAATATGTAGTAGCAGCCACTGAATACTTGACCAAATGGGTTGAAGCAAAAGCATTGGAAAATAATATAGCCCTAAGTACGGCAAGATTTATATATGAACACATAGTTACAAGGTATGGGATCCCATTTCAACTGACGAGTGATTGTGGGGGACACTTCGTCAACCACGTCATACGACTCATGACGTCGGAATTCAAGATATTTCATACATTGTCAAGTCTATACTACCCAAGAGCAAACGGGCAGGCAGAAGCACCAAATAAAGTGCTAGTATCGAGGATTCATAAGTCATGTGGCATCGAAGGGACAGACTGGGAGGAAAGGTTGCCGGCAGTACTATAACAACACTTTGCATAATGCTCAAGAATTAACTTAAACATGTTACTTAATCAAGTCATTAATTAGGAATTGGTGGAGATAATCACATTTGAATCAAAGAATCATAATACATGTTCCATCCATTAAGCATGTTAACCAAGTCAGATTAAACATAACTTACAATCTAGTAAACCATTACAATTTTTAGTATCTTAGACTTTCACTAATTGGTACAAAATATGCTCTAGGCATTACAATAAGCTTTTACATCACAATAGACCAACTGTTCACAATATATAATTACTCTATCTGGAACCAATGACATATGTCTCCTTAAGCCTCAGCTTGTCTCATGCTTGGGAAGGAGAGCATCATCCTGGTGCTTTTCCTCCAACCACAGACCTGCGATCCCCCGCTTATCTTCCTATCTGGAAGAGGCCCTACCCTTCACGAAAAGGTTAGACAATAGAACCCAATAGGTTAGCCATCTGAGTATTTGGTGTTGTGTCATTCCTAATGTCTCACGGTCACACACTATAGATCCCCTCTAACTTGTGTGACACTACTGGAGACACTAGGCCATCCGGAACACTGTGGACCAACGATGCATGCAGAGACGGATGCATCACTTTGGCCAAAGTTTTCATACAAATACGTTACACCATGAACGTCATCGTTTGTCCACCACCCTAACTCGACTTATGAGTTGTCATGTCCTACAGTTGTTTATAATGACCCAATACCTTAGGTCTTGAGTAAGTGGGATCAATTCGAATCATTATCCATACTTGGACATTCGACTCCCTCCATAGGTTGGTTATAAGTTACCAGTGACTCATCACACGGTTTGTTCATTACACATTAGTTGACCATTTGACCCCTAGGTCAAACATGGTTCACATTTTTAGAATCAGATCATTTCATAGGATGAAATGGTATACATGTACCCAAGGCATACCGAGCTGCCCTTGATAGAGTAAAAGTATACTAATTCATAACTTAAATCATTAACAAAAGGTCTTACATGCAGACTCATAATGATTGTATAGGAATTCTATGTAAATTCATTTCAATGGTTTCATAACGGGACCATATTCACAATGGTTCTACTTCCTCTATACCTCAGGATACAAGTATATAATTTGATAATCAAAATAACACAGAAAGTGTTCCATAATCGGCTTACCATATAAGCTCGATTGGTGTCAAATTGAAGAGTTGTCAACACTCTAATATTCAAACGTTATCCCGACTGTCATCACAATCGGGTGTCCATAACATTATTCAATAATGCCTAGGCGGCAAAATCCAGTCATAAGACTGTTTTATTATCTTAAGTTATATTTGATATGGAGCCATCACCTACTCCACTCGAGAGCTTATACTCTAATCGAGTCAGTAATTGATGAGATAACATTTCTTTACCAACCCAGCCGATACGGCTTGGGCTCTGGTTATTATTACATAGTATATGATGTAAAAAATGTTACAGTTGGGTCGTACAACCCTATCATCAACTTTGAAAGAGTTTCTTATCCAAGACTTGGCCAAACGGCCTCGAGCATGAAGCACAGTCGTCCCATAAGTCTCGACCTGACGGCCTTGAGCAATAAGACAGTCTTTTAAATACATCGGTCTCTCGGCCTAAAGTATGAAACACGGTCTTTAATTAAGACTCGGCTATTCGGCCTACTATATAATACACAGTCTTTAAATAAGACTCGGCCTTTCGGCCTATTATACAAAACACAGTCTTTAAATAAGACTCGGCCTTTCGGCCTATTATACAAAACACAATCTTTAAATAGAAAACTATTGAGGCTTGGCTTCTTGCCTCGAGCTTTTCTTTCAATAGCAAAAGACATGTTAATGCTTCGGCCTTACGGCCATGATAGCAGTCTTAACAAAAGTTTCAATGGCATATAATTGGCCATACGGCCTACAAAACTATACAAAGATTCAATTCCCGGCTCAACAGCCGATGACATACCGGTAGAGATAGCTCATCCCATCGAGCTATGAGTAGAGTTATATTATAATGATAATTTGGATGCTCGGCCATACGGCCTAGAGCCACCGGTTAAATACATATAGAAAACAAAGTGCTCGGCTGTAGAAGCCTCGAGCTCCCTCCAAACAAAGATTTTAAACAATATTCAACTCATTTCTTTGTTAACATGTTTAAATCGTTAATGGAGAATAGATTTACATTCAGGTAATACCTGTGCAACAATAGTACTGAGTCGTCACACCAGTTCCACACTATTGTAGATGCACTCTGTTCTATATCCAATTCCTAGTCTTTTTTTGTTCTCTTTCCCCGAACCAAAAACACAACTCAGACAAAAACCCACTGTCAACTGCCTGCCCGATAGCACTATATTTTTTTGGTTTTTCCCCCTCAATCGATTCATGCATGCCAAAAAGAAAGGTAACCACCTT
Organism: Cunninghamia lanceolata; assembly: GCA_027924645.1. Classification (NCBI taxonomy): domain Eukaryota; kingdom Viridiplantae; phylum Streptophyta; class Pinopsida; order Cupressales; family Cupressaceae; genus Cunninghamia; species Cunninghamia lanceolata. The sequence goes on along the minus strand of BSBN01000534.1, from coordinate 10,290,898 downwards.
TCCTCACCCGATCAGTTCCTCAAAAGGTGGATACCATCGGGCAATATGCTCGAAGGTGGATGAGCTAAAAGCTCTCCATCCTCTACTAACCCGACCAACAGGTAAAAGCATTCGACTAAAATCAAAGAAAATAATGACATAAGAGATAATAATATAATTATTATCATGGTAATTTATCCTACAAAAGGGTTTGAAATCCTTACTATTAGGATTAAAATGAAAACAAGGAAGCACACAAGAACACATCTAGATGTTGAATGTCGTCGAGAGATTCTTCTCCGAATTCGACTATCATCCTAAGTCGAGAGGCCTAAGAATACTATCTTAGAGAACCAAAAGATTATGAGAGACTTCCATCTCTCTCTACAAGATTGTCCCCTCAACATGAGATGATGCTTCCAAAACATCGACTGGGCTCCACGACTAGTCTTAATGGCATCAAGGACATAACAATTCTCAGAGAACAAGAGAACTAAGGAAAAACGTTTGACACGAGTCAACTTACGCATAGAGAGGAAGGACATAATAGTCGACACTCAAATGGCTATTTGACCCTTTGTTTTCACAACGTCTAACCTTCCCTTCAGGATGATACTCTCCTTCCTTCTTCAAAGGACGTTCAATTTCTTGTTCACACTCAGGACCACAAGATCATGATCAGTGTATCATCATCATTATATTTCGTAGCTAAATGTAATCAATTCATAAAGCAAATCATCATTAATAACTTTTTCATAATAAAGAGTTAGATCAGATATTTCCACAATATCAAATCATTTAACTATGTCTAATCCTCCTGATTATCTTACTAAGTTAATGATTAAGTCTAGTTGTAAGTTGGGGATATAACAAGTATTGTGGGCCTACAGAACAACTTACAAAGTGACGATAGGGCACACACCCTTCCAACTAATGTATGGTCAAAAGGTTGTGGTGCCAGCAAAATACCTGGTTCCAATTCTACAGATAGCGGTGGAAAATCGACTAGGAGATACAGAAAGTTTAAGAGAAAGATTATTCCAATTGAACAAACTTGACAAGAGGAGGATTATGGCTCAATGGTCGACGGAGGTCATGCAGAAGCAACGGAAATATTGGCACAACAAGCACCTCCGAAGAATGTATTTCCGACCCGGGCAATTGATTTTAAAATACAACAGTCGTAACGAAATCAAGCCCGAGAAGTTTAAAGTTCGTTGATTAGGACCGTTCTGAGTACAAGAAGTGCTACGGAATCGATCTATAAGGCTCGACAACTTGGACGGGACTCCAATCAAAGACGCAGTTAATGGATCAAAACTGAAAATTTACAAACAAAGACAAGAGACAATAGCCATAAATTTCATGGAGTGCAGAAACGAAATGAAGGAAGATACTAACACTATGGAATATGAACGAGGTAGGTTTGGATTTGGAGTAGAAGAATGTCCAGTAGAAAGAGACATAAATTCCAAGATCGACGGAGTGGCTTTTTCAAGCACACACCTGGAACCAATCATTGGATTCTTTGGACCGAGAATCCGATCAATGAGGATCGAAGACAATTATTGGAGGCTATATTCACCCTATACTGGAGTGAGAAAAGGTATAGTTGATGACAACCATTTCAACCCCTGGGCAAATCAAGAAAAGCAAGATGCCGAAGAAGTAGCATGGGACGAGTGGATAGTAGAATGCAATAAGGTAAGGGAAAATTTTGAATTCTTGTTACCAAAGGAAGTGAAGGCTCCACCAAAGAGAAAGTACTTAACCGAAAGTATGTTCATCGTTGAACGCTTGGTCCACTATGATAAAATCCAAGAGTTAAGAGAGAGAAACCTCCCAGACAGGGTACCTCAAAGTGCACCGCTTCCGAGAAGTCGAATCTGGAAAGAAAAGTATAGAACAAAAAATCTCAAAATGAATAAGGATGGCAAAACCTTCCAATGGTCCCAAGACCCAGGGGACTGAACTTGATAAGCGGTACATACCAATCGGTGTCAGTTGATCAAATTTTTGAATTGGAAGAAGTTGAGGAATGTTGTTCTAACGACTGTCTGAGAAAGACGTACGGAGATTGTATCTTCCAACACATGACGGAGATTCAAGTCCTAGAAGAGGACGAGAAAGAGAAAAGAATTGAGGAGAGAGAAAATTGGGGAAGGAAAGGGGACATGGCAAAGCTCCAAAACTCCAAAACAGCCAAATTGGTAAGTCCAAAATTAGGAAAAGAAAAATTGGAAAATTAAAAAAAATAGAAAAAATGAAAAAAGAAAAAGCAATATTATAAAGTGGAATCATAGGGCCTAGGCCGTACGAACCCCTCAAAGATTCCCAACTTAAACCTTATTTTTTGTTGCCGACTTGAAAAACTCTTTTGGTCGTCTGAAGGAGACTAAATATAAGAGCATGTCGTACGACTCATTCTTGTTTGCATTTCAAGCCTAGATTATATCATCCGTACGAGTGCCTTTTTTCTGAAGTTTTGGAAGCAAAGTAAATGTCGTACGAGAGCAATAATTGAGCCCTGGACGAGTAGTATGGCTCCACCCTGATCAGATCCGTACAAATTTGCAATTGCCAAAGAGGTAATTCTGTGTGAAGCCGTACGAGTTAGGGGTCTTTCTGTATCACCAAGGTATGACCTTGCTCCTGCACACCGTACCTTGCTCCTGTTGTGTCGTACGAATGACATCCATCTTCCGCCATATGAGTACCTTGCCAAGAGCCGTATGAGGGTTCATTAATTGCTATCTTCCGCCATACGAATCAGAGGACAATACTCTTCATTATGTCGTACGAACGAGTAATATCCTTGCCGTAAGAATATCATTATATTCTTGTCGTGCGAAGATCATTAATTCCCTGCCGTACGAGCTATATCCACCTCCGTCATACGAGTTGATTCCGCAGGTCCTCACCTGTCGTACGAAATCTGAAGGCATAATATTGCAATCATTAGTGGAGACCGTACGAGTTGTAGAGAAGCCACCAATCTCTGTACGAGTCTGGGCATTGTTCTTCCGTACGAGTTTCCTCTTCTTGTAGTCGTACAAGTCTTGGTGTTTCCTATCGTGCGAATTCAAAGGCGGTCGTACGAAGTATTCAGCCATACGAATCCAATTGCCAGAGTTGTACGACATCTTGTTCTGAGCCAACCGTACGGATTGGTGTTGCTGAGTCTTGGCTGAGTTTGGGAGGTTCCTTCAGAGCCGCCATACAGAATCAGCAAAGCAAAACAAGGGAAACCTAACCCTAACTACCATAACTAAATTCTCCCTTGGCAATATAAAAAGCAACAATGTCATTTTCAGCAGTGAATAAGACAAACAGAGTAGAAGCTGCAGGAAAGCAAAGCTACATGAAGGTAGAAGCTACAAGAACAATGGCAGGGAAGATAATTAAAGAGGAATCACAAGCAAAATATGGGCCAAAGATTGACAAAGGTACTTCAGGACAACAGAAGTAACAGTTACAGAAAGGGGACGGCAAAGAGAAGCTCACAGCGGAGTCATTACAGTGGGCGAGTCTCACAGCAACTGAATACAGAATATGGTGGACCAATCATGCTACTGACCATCCTCTAAAAATTGCACTCCAAAAAGCATGGATGAACAAGGTAACACAGATGCCCTACTTTAATTTCAAGCATTTTGAAACACTACTGCGGAGCATGGTGTCAAATTATAACGTACGCACAAGGCAAACTATCATCAGATTCATGAATGTAGCCATAAAAATCATGTTCACACCAGAGGATTTTGAGAGGGTAATGGGCATCCCTCGGCATGGATTTACTGTGGGCAAACAGAAAACATCACCAAGTCATAGGGAAGCTATAATGGGAAGAATCTATAGAAGTGACCTCAACGAGAAAGAGAAAGCATAGTTGAAAGCCACAGGTAACCGAGGATTGCGTCAGGATCACTTGGCGAATGATGAGTGGCGGTGCATTATAAACGTGATCCAAGGGAGATTGACAACAGCCACTTGCTCGTCGGACATTCCCTTGGGGATGACCGACTATATGGTACGTCTCAGCAAGGGAGCCTTGTACAATTGGGTGGCGGTTCTCTTTGAGCGAATTCATGAGTTCATGAAAATGATGCACAAGTCATTTTACATGACGCAGCACGCCATTACATTGTTTCTGGATGCTATTTATACACAGGTGCCTTCATTGGCAAGAGGTCCCTTTCAGCCAGATGATGAGTACGACCCTACCTGGCCGACTATTTTCCGATGGACAAATTTAAGGGCCCCAACACAATGTGGAAAAGGAGATGAGTCGAGAACTAGGAAGAGGAAACAACCAGCAGCAGCAGAATCATCCTCGAAGGATTCGTATAGTGCAGCGGAGGAGGATTGCATTGAGGCTACCTCATCAGCCTCAGCCACTCCTCACTCACTAGACAACATTGTGGTCCCGACGGGTGAGAGTGCATTGGATGTTGTGCTACGAAGAGGGACTTCTGCTCAGTTGTAATATCCCCAAATTTGAGCTAAGTATTATTTTAGCACTTCATAAAGCAAATTCAATTGAGGGGAAAATGAAATCTTTAATTACATTTTCCATAATCTATTTTTATGGAGTTTAATATAGGTCCAAGCTAAATGCATCCTTCACCAATCGATTGGGAGGGAAACACAATTCAAATTCAAATGAGCCTTCAAAGAGAGTAAGCGGTTAATATAAAAGGAGGGAGTTCAAATTCAAAATAGGATATCACTTACTCCAAGATAGCATTGACTACAAAGGCTTGGGATCATATGAATAGCCCCAACGGCTATACTCAGGATCATGTGCCAAAAACAAAGGAGACTCAAACGGTTAGATGCAACTCCCAATGGCCACCTAGGATCATGTGCCATTCCTAGCGGTCATCTACATGAAGGATTCGGTTCAAACAAAGGCCAATAATAGCATTGAAATAGGTGCCAACGGTTGGAGAAGAAAGTATTCATTGGATCATGTGCCAAATAAAAGCATTCGCCCAAGGAATATTCGATTGGTACCTTGAATAAAGACCTAGTTGCATAGCTAAGGGTGCCAACGGCTTCAAGGAGGCCCGACCGAGGGTTTGGATACTTTCGCCCATGCAAAGAGTTTCCAAATGCATGCGCTCAAGGTAGAAGTCGACCATGTTGCATTCGCCAAGGTAAAATGCCTTTCGTCCATAATGAAGAACAATCCATTCGCCTAGACCAAAGAAACCACTCAGCCATAGCAAAGGTTCAATGGAATTTGAAGGTGCATTCGCCAAGGAAAAAAACCATAGCTCTTCCCCTTCGCCTAGACATGAGGATATTCATCCAAGAGAAGAAGTCACCATGAAAAGATGAATCGATGAAAATGCAATTATATCACATCTATCAATGCACAAGTCCAATCGGCCATGAGAGGAGAAGAATAAATAGAGGACAGCATTTCATTTGAGGACAAGACTGATTTTGGTATGTTTTCTCTATTCATTTCAAGCTTGAAGATTCCGATTTTCATGCTTTCTTGCAAGGAGATGTGCCCTTGCCAATAGGGAGATGACCCCCTATGATTTATGAGGCGATATTGCTCTAATTTCACCATTGGATTCAAACTTGCAGGTATTACGATAGAAAGGGAGAGTATTGGCGATCATTGTTGGAGATTTGGCATCAAGATCTAGGACATTCGAACATTCACTATTCTGCTGATTGCATACAGTATTTTCAGTCACTGGCAACAGTCATAACAGTCACCATACACTATTATTGGAAGGAGTTACAAGGTTCATTGAGTGCTGAAACCACTTGGCATTCATTTGGCAACCTTCCTCTATTATCGGGCTATCATTAGAGCCTATATTTGAAGTCAATTGTAAACATTTGAAAATCTGATTTGAAATCTGTATGTGACTGTCATAAGGGACAGCGAATCAGTATTTGTAATTGCATCATTTGAATAAGCTAATAAAGTAATTGGAGTTTGGGTTTCATTGATTACATGTTGCACTTGTTTCCTTTCATTTTTAGCTAAGTTTATATAAATTTCAGTTATTACTACTAAGGAACATTACAGTGGTATCAGAGCTACAATCCTGCCAACCTGGAGGGTTTTCAATGGGGTTTGCGTCCATGAGTTCATTTCCATTTGATAAGGATGTGATGAGAGAAATAATTGATAGTCAAAAAAGAATGATGGATAGCCAGCGTAGGATGGAAGCACACCAACAACGGACAAATGCAAGCATACGACAAACAAGTATCAATATAGAAAGGATGTTTCAGGCTTTGACTGGAAACAAGCATAGTCAGAGAACTGCTCAATCTACAAGAACACACACCATCAATCCCAGGAAGGAAAAGATCAAGTATTCTGTTCAGATTCAGGAGATTGAAGATGAAAGAGTGATCAAAAATCTTCATAAGGAATTTGAGAAGCATGTGGATAAAGAACAAATTTATACAAGTGGCATAGAGATTGTACAATTGGAAGATGAAGAAAAGAATACACAAGCTGAAGATGAATCAGATAAAGAAATTTCAGTTGGTCATACCATTGATGATCAATCACACTTGGAAGGAGAAGACATGATGATTGCCACCAAGCATAGCCACAAGGTGTGTGACCCACTTCATGTTAAAGAGGATGCACATGAAGAGTAAATAGAGACAAGTAATGAGGACAAGGATGGTACATTTGAGCATGAATCTGAAATTACAATTGGTTATGAAGGACGCACTCTTGGTGTTCAATCGTACATGCAAGGAGAAGATATAATATTTGTTACAAAGATCATCTACGAGGAAGATGATTCACATGAAGAACTCATGACACTTCATAATGATAAGGAGGACATGATCAGCCATGAAACAATTCATGAAGATATATGTAATGCACATGAAGAGAACAAGGATCAATTCATACATGTTGAAGAAGTCGAAGCCCTAGTTACACATCAGCTCCATGAAGAGGAGTTGGAAGAGTTACAGCCTATGCATGTTAAAGACCAAGCTTTAGAAGATGCCACCATGAAAGATAAGGATTTGTATGAAGAAGCTTCATTGGAGAATCACATTCACCATGATCATATGGACGAAGAACATGCCATCATGGAGGTTATCATTCATCAAGGTATGGTTTTGTTAGATAACATTGTTTCATTCCCTCTACATGATATTGGTATGGAATCAAGTGGTGGTGTAGGTATCCTAGAGATGGATCTTGTCCATAAGGTGGGAAGTGATCAAAGTGGATTGGATGAGTTTGATGTGGCATGGCAAGACAAAGAGGTCATAAGGATGCAATCAACCATCGGAGAGGGTCATGAGGTCAAAGACTCTACCTTCTACTTTGATGAAGATCCCTTGATAAGATATCATAAAGACTTCACATTTGGGCGTCATAAAGAGGTTGGCTTACGAAGGAGTGATCATGAGCACATGGAAGATCTCTACTTAGCAAGGCTTCAAAGGTTCAAGGATGACTACTTGCAGCCTCTAGAGAATTGTGATTACCTATTCCACTTGTGCAACATTTATAGAAGAAGAGAAGTCATAAGACAACTTGTTGGGATGGATGGCAAACATGGAGACATAATATGCAGCTACGGGACTGAACTAGTTACAAGAGTCTTCATTAGAGGCTTGCTTCGGTCCTATCCGAGTTGATGGTCACCGAATGGAAGAGAAAGAGGGAAGTCAGATCTGCAAGGACATCTTCCAGGGATATGAGGTTAAAATGGCAGTCCCAAGGCACATAGACAAGTCTATTTTTCTGAGTTATAGCAGCAGTTCCTTTCTTTTTGATATATCAGACATAAGGATCAGTTTTAAGAACAATGTTCTCCATGAAGAGCATTACACCGGATTAGCCTTAATTGACGAAGTTGCTACAGAAATAATTGAAAGGATTGGAAAAGATACTATAACAGGGTATAATAGAGAGTTTGATTTTCTGATTTGGAGCAGCAGTCAGTGGTACTTGCATGAACTCTTATGGGCAGCCTTGACACATGAGCATGAGGTGATAGTAGTATCCTTACATGATGACTTCCATGACAAGCTAAGATATGACTCCGAGTTCTTTATCTGTTCATTTCACATGGAGCTGATATCACATATTACGGAGAGCTACTTCATGCGATATGATGATATCATTGTTGGTAAACATGATGCATTTGTGACCCCTCATGGGGAGCTTGCTTGTAGTAGTCTACATTATGATGACTTTTGGATGAAGAATTTATCGAGACATGCTAAGGAGGTGCAACTGGATCATGACACAAGGTATGAAGATATTAGGGTTACTTGGGGAATGCTAATACATATACACCAGCTGAGTTGTGTCATTCCAGCCCTAGCTCATAAGATTTCACTCTTCACATTGTTAAAAGATGTCTGCTACACTTCACGATGCATTGACATTTGGCAATTTGGTGGAGTTTTGGAGGTTAGAGATAGTGGATCAGCCACTCACATCATGGCCTTTGGAGAGGAAGTCATAATAGTTTCCATTCATGATTACTCTTTGATCCTTCATAGAAATGGCACAGGTTTGGGCACTCTTATGATTGGGTGGATAACCAAGGTTGCCTTAGGTTCATCCACGGAGGCCTTTGCATTGGAGTACACCTTAGAGGTACGGACCACTCTTGCAACAGGGTATGGTGTTAAAATTTCTTCTTTGGAGATGTTCGGGTTTGGAGATATGTATGATGCCTTTGAAGGGTTTGATTCCCGGGGATTGACCATTCAATGCAAAGAGAAAGCACACAAGCTTAGCATCATAATTGGTGAATACACTCTTGATGATAAGGTGGAAGACAATGAGAAAATGGTAAGCATGCGATGGCTATTTCCTTCGCAACAAGTCATGGAGTTAAGTTTCCAACACAATGGGAAACTAATGGAGTTGAAGGCTAATAATCATGAACTAATGTGTGATGGTGGGCATTTGATTTTTTATATTAATGGGCATGGCAAAATTTCTGATTGGTTTGAAGATAGCAATTATATGGCTTGGTATTTTGATGAGATGGACATACTTACACTTTGTGGAGGTAGATATTTGTGTTCTACTAATATTGGCATGCAAAAATGGAGTATTGAAGACGGTCATTTTGCGGAAAAACAAGGCATTACACATTCTGAATTTTCATATCAGACCATTGAAGGTGAAGAAAAGGCACAAGGAAAATATGATTATTGGCGTCAAAGAGCTAGGAAAGTAGTATAGATAGAGAAGATTGAAGACAAATTAATTTTGAGTGACATATGGAGTTCTTCTGATCAGCCTATTCATGTTTTTGGTGATGCATATGTCATGATTCAAAGGGTTGCCTGTTGCTTCATTGCTAGTCAATTATGATTTCAGTTTCAGTACAGCTGAGTTAGGAGCATTTTCCAATGTAGGAAAAAGGGATATCATTGCAAAAGAGAAGGCCAATGGCAATGTTGTGTTTGCATACACTTTGGATCACACTTTCTATATCATTTTTGGTGACATCTTCAGCTGGTATGTTGCTGGTCTGAGTTACTACAGCGAGATAATTTGGATCGATTCACTCTCGTTCACGATTGTATTCAACATTCACCAGGGATTCATGATATCAATCTTCAGTTTCAGTTTGGATGGTGGAAGAGGTCCCCGGATCGTCTACATCAACATCTTTGAAATGTTATATGCGAGTTCATGTGGAAAGGAGAGATGGGTTTGGGATCCTAGTATCCATTGATGATTGCTTGGGACAAGCAATCTTGGGGAGGGAAGACTTGTAATATCCCCAAATTTGAGCTAAGTATAATTTTAGCACTTCATAAAGCAAATTCAATTGAGGAGAAAATGAAATCTTTAATTACATTTTCCATAATCTATTTTTATGGAATTTAATATAGGTCCAAGCTAAATGCATCCTTCACCAATCGATTGGGAGGGAAACACAATTCAAATTCAAATGAGCCTTCAAAGAGAGTAAGCGGTTATCATAAAAGGAGGGAGTTCAAATTCAAAATACAATCACTTACTCCAAGATAGCATCGACTACAAAGGCTTGGGATCATACTAATAGCCCCAACGGCTATACTCAGGATCATGTGCCAAAAACAAAGGAGACTCAAACGGTTAGATGCAACTCCCAACGGCCACCTAGGATCATGTGCCATTCCTAGCGGTCATCTACATGAAGGATTCGGTTCAAACAAAGGCCAATAATAGCATTGAAATAGGTGCCAACGGTTGGAGAAGAAAGTATCCATTGGATCATGTGCCAAATAAAAGCATTCGCCCAAGGAATATTCGATTGGTACCTTGAATAAAGACCTAGTTGCATAGCTAAGGGTGCCAACGGCTCCAAGGAGGAGGCCTGACCAAGGGTTTGGACACTTTCGCCCATTCAAAGAGTTTCCAAGTGCATGCGCTCAAGGTAGAAGTCGACCATGTTGCATTCGCCAAGGTAAAATACCTTTTGGCCATAATGAAGAACAATCCATTCGCCTAGACCAAAGAAACCACTCAGCCATAGCAAAGGTTCAATGGAGTTTGAAGGTGCATTCACCAAGGAAAAAAACCATAGCTCTTCCCATTCGCCTAGACATGAGGATATTCGACCAAGAGAAGAAGTCACCATGAAAAGATAAATCGATGATAATGCAATTATATCACATCTATCAATGCACAAGTCCAATCGGCCATGAGAGGAGAAGAATAAATAGAGGACAGCATTTCATTGGAGGACAAGACTGATTTTGGTATGTTTTCTCTATTCATTTCAAGCTTGAAGATTCCGATTTTCATGCTTTCTTGCAAGGAGATGTGCCCTTGCCAATAGGGAGATGACCCCCTATGATTTATGAGGCGCTATTGCTCTAATTTCACCATTGGATTCAAACTTGCAGGTATTAGGATAGATAGGGACAGTATTGGCGATCATTGTTGGAGATTTGGCATCAAGATCTAGGACATTCGAACATTCACTATTCTGCTGATTGCATACAATATTTTCAGTCACTGGCAACAGTCATAACAGCCAGCATACAGTGTTATTGGAAGGAGTTACAAGGTTCATTGAGTGCTGAAACCACTTGGCATTCATTTGGCAACCTTCTTCTATTATTGGGCTATCATTAGAGCCTATATTTGAAGTCAATTGTAAACATTTGAAAATCTGATTTGAAATCTGTATGTGACTGTCATAAGGGACAGCGAATCAGTATTTGTAATTGCATCATTTGAATAAGCTAATAAAGAAATTGGAGTTTGGGTTTCATTGATTACATGTTGCACTTGTTTCCTTTCATTTTTAGCTAAGTTGATATAAATTTCAGTTATTACTAGTAAGGAACATTACATCAGCAAAGTACTCCGAGTGGTAGCCATACACGGTTGGACGTGGTGCCAGCGCAGAGTAGTAGTCATGCACATTTGGAGATCCCTACAAGTACTCAACTGAGTGCTACTCATGTATCGTGGGGGTGGATTGTGAGGATGCCATGCGATAGTTCAGTTCCTCTTCCTTTCGGAGACATCACTCCATTCTAGGGCGGGTCGCCACAGACCTTAGCTCAGATCAATACATGGCTACAGTTACTAGGAGCACCTACTCCGATTTCACACTATCATGTCCCCATATTTATCTGTGAATCGATTATGTATTCAAATTGAAGATCTGAATATTGTAATCGATTTAAGTAATATAGATTTAATTTAATAAGTTAAATATTATTATGAATATAAATAAATATAATAAAGTAATATAAATATTAATAATATTATTATAATATACATCTATATTAGATAAATATAAATAAATATTATAAGTTAAAGATTATAAATTAATAAATATAAATTAAACATTAAAATGTAGACATCAAATATTATATGGCCGTCATATTCTTTACCTTGTAAGCAATGGCAAGCAAACAAAGAAGATATCGGGCCATTAAGAATTCACTAACGGTTAAGCATAAGGTGGTAACTAAAGTCTTCATACGATTTGATATGAAAAGCCACGACCAGCATGGGAAGGGGCAACGATCCCCACAGAATCATGACCCTTCTAAAAAGGCACGAGATATATTTAAGAACAGGAGAAACGAAGGGAAGGGGGAACACAGCGGTGTTTGAATGAGCTCTTGGGTCTTGTGGGAAATCACAAAAGGTACCCGTTGCTGAATGATATAGAGAGACTCGAGTTTGAAATGGGAAGATATCGAATATATATTAGGCCGATTATGATTTGAGATGATGACGTTTCTCTGCTAGCCGTCGCCAGTCAAGAGATTCCATTTGTTTGTAGTTAGCTAAAAGTTAACCGTCACACATATGAGAATACTAGTATATTCGATATGGCTATTCCATGAGTTTGAAGACTTTGTTTTATCATTGATCCACATTTATAGGAAATCATAGCTAATTCTGTTGGTGAAGAGAAGTCGTTGAATTTTCATCAGAAATAATATTCCTTAGCGCCGGACTCAGGAATAAGTCACCCTGAGAAGACATCGATAGACATAATACAATGCAGTGACAGTTTTAAGGGTCCAGTCAAAGGCAGCCAGGATCATTGTAGCTACCAGAAAGAGGATCGTTACCTGGGGTGAGACTCGGTTTATGAGGGTTGCAGTCAACAACAATAAAAATAATGAATGTGATCAACCCTAGAGCAGTATACGATTGCAGTCATCATTAGTTGTGTGTTTGATGGGCGATCAACAGTGTAAGACATCATTACATATAATTAGACCAGTATCAACAATCAATCCCACAATGATATTGCCATTGGATATTGTTTTAGCTTCTATCTTAAACGGAATATTACACAAGTCAAAGTCCATTGTATTCGAATCATAAATTGGTTTGTACGTCTGATTAATAGCAAACATCTGAACAGTCCCATATCTCTCTTTCATAGTAATTTAAAATTCAGTTTCAGTCCTACGGTTTAGTCTCAAATTTGCAAAGATTCAGGAAATTGTTTCAAAAGCCTAGAACGGGACATTACAATTGGTATCAGAGCCATCATTCATGCCATCCTGTGAGATAATTTATGCAAGCTTACACTAGAAGGAACCGACAACTTCTAGAAGAGAAAATGAACAACGAAATGAGGGCCTTCATGGAAGCCACCACCAAGGCCATGATGGAACAAAACGAAAGAATCACCAAGTTCATGATGGACAAAGGTGAACTCAAATGTTCTTAGAGGCACTTCAAAAGGTGGGTAACACCATGGATCAGCCAAACTCTACAAATGGGAGAGACATAGGATCCAATCATGCCGAGAACAGCCCAACTTCATCAAATCCAGAGATTCCTAGCCATCTTTCCTTCCAGAAGAAGAAAACTCAAGAGCGGATGAACCCATTACAAATGCATTAAGCACGGATGACATTGCAAGGGCTTATGCAAGCCTAGAACCGGAGGTAAGGAGAGTGGTATCATTTAATGATTATAGCAATTCTAGAAGGAATGAAATGGTGAGGAGGGAGAGAAGACCTCCTAACAAGGACTTAAAACATAAAACCAACAAGGTAAACCTTCCTAATTTTGATGGGACAAATAAGATCACACCACATGCATGGCTCCAAAAGCTAAATGACTATTTCTCACTTACCCCTATGACGGAGAAAGATGCACTCCAATTTGCCATCTTACATTTGGAAGGCTTACCATATGAATTGTGGCACAATGGAAAACATACCCAAGGTCATAACTCCATCAAAAAATTTGAGAGACGACACCCGCAACAAGATTTCAAGGATTTAACACAAGGCAACGAGGAACCGTGGATGAATATATCAATGAATTTGAGAAGGTTGCCATACGTGTCACAGGAATTGAAAATGAACGACTTACATTCCTATTCATAGAAGGATTGGATGAAAAACTAAGAGGATTAGTGGGGGCACTTAGACCCACTACACTTTATTATGCCATAGAAATGGCAACACAATTAGAGAAAAGCAAACCCTCTCTACACAAGGAGAGTTTTCCCAAAGGCTTTACTTCAAAGGGTAAACCTTTCAGAAGGGAAGACGGACACGAAAAACCATATCTTTCTTACCATGACCGAGAAGAGCTTAGAAAAAAGGGCCTTTGTTTTGATTGTAAGAAAGAATGGAAGAAAGGGCATATTTGTGGAAGAGAGGAAAGGATATGTTACAAATGCAAGGAAGTATGGGAACCGGGGCATAAATGTGGAAAACGAGCTCAAGCGCAGATTATATAAGTCATATCAAACCCAGACATACAAGAGGAGAATGAAATAAGTGCAAGTAAAAGAAGGAAAGAAAATTGATTCAAGGACCAAGCACCCAAAATAAAAATATCGAGGGAAGTATAATAGCAAACAAGAAAGAGGATACTCATATGGGAATATAATATGTTACCTATATTTGTAAGTAAATAATGATGTGATTTTGATTACACTATTCTACATATACCTTCGCTATGATGGAGAAGAAGAAGTGCAAAGGAAACAGCGCGAGCGCCCTCTTCTAGGTACGCCAAATGAGCCCACATGGGCCAAAGGGGTTCTGCCTTCAATCTGAAGGGTACTGTCTCTGAGCTTAGGGAGTGGCTACCAGGACACCTTAGTGATCTCACTCTTCTAGCATGGCATATGTAGAGAGGGCAATCATGAGAATAACGGACTTCATATGAATGGCATGCGCCACATGAGTCCGAGGCGATCTATAATGAATGGCATGCGCCACGTTAGATCGAAGGTACCTTATATGAATGGCATGCGCCACATAAGGTAAGAACAAATGGCGGACTTCATATGAATGGCATGCGCCACATGAGTTCGAGGCGATCTATTATGAATGGCATGCGCCACATTAGATCGAAAGGACCTTATATGAATGGCATGCGCCACATAAGGACTATGACACTCCATATGAATGGCATGCGCCACTCGGAGACTAGGGAGGAATGGTTTATCCACCCTGAGACCTAGGAAAAATCAGTATATCCTTCAAAGAGACATTAGGGAAGTATAGAACATAAAAAGTTAATTTCATTAGTCACAAAAAACCCATGAATCAAATTCATTTCTATATTGCACCAATTCTTCCAAGAGTCTCCTTGAGTTCTTCTCTTGATTCAAATAACACAAAAAAACCAATACTAAGTCATCATTATGAGCCCATAACTCACAGATTTCCAGAATCATTCTTTAAAATCATCTATAATACTTATATTTCATCAAGCACATCGCTATTCAAACAAAAGCTCATCAAATCTTCTATGATCCTGACATCACATAATTAATTACTCTTCAACAAATATGACTCCTCAAATTCGGAAGATCAATAACATGTCGAAGATAAAACTACAAGAATGTCTTCATCATTTGAATCTTGGAATCTCAATACTCTCAAAACTTCTTAATCTATAATGCTTACATCACACCATTATTATCCAAACACATCAAACAAATGCTCTTTGATCACGAATACTCTTCTATGGGATCACAGTCAATCAAGCGTGTTCATTCTAAGTCAAACCCATCGGAAAATAGACGTTATAAGTGCAAAGAACTCCACGGTGATTGCTTGAGGACAAGCAATTTTGAGTGGGGAGGGCTGTCATGTCCCCATATTTATCCGTGAATCGATTATGTATTCAAATTGAAGATCTGAATATTGTAATCGATTTAAGTAATATAGATTTAATTTAATAAGTTAAATATTATTATGAATATAAATAAATATAATAAAGTAATATAAATATTAATAATATTATTATAATATACATCTATATTAGATAAATATAAATAAATATTATAAGTTAAAGATTATAAATTATTATAAATTAATAAATATAAATTAAACAATCAAACTCATTAAACTTCCACAGTCCATAGTTGTTGCATGAGTGCTTCTGGATTTGACTGTGATCGAGATTTTTCCCTCAACGTTTCGGATCACACTCCGTGATCCATCATCGTTTGCCTCTTACACTTCCTTTCCCATAACTCACTCTTTGCCTCGCTTTATCAGTTTTCATGATTTATTTGCGTCCTTGCATGTGGTAGTGCCGCTCGTGTTCCTGTTTGTCGTCCTTGTAGTTTTCTGGTCCTCTCGTGGCTCCAATTGTCGCTTTTGACCTTACACTCTTTATTTATATTTCTTCTATGATATACTCTTTTATACATTCATATTTGATCATTGTAAATGGGTTGTTTTATATATTGTACAATATATATTTATTTATAATTACCCTTTTGATACTTAGGTTTGTAGTCTCTTATATTCCTTATTGCACCCATTATCTCACATTCTTTTTGTCTTTTGTGATGGGTTTATGTTTATTCATATTTATAAACGTATATAGTTATATCATATATATCATTAGATATATATGTATTAGGTGTATTTATTTGTGATGTATATAGATATATATAATATTTTATCATACCATATAAATATTTTACTTTTATTTAATTTTTTTCTTACTTTTATATTTTGTCTTGTTTTAACTCTTTTTAATTTCCTTTCTTTTTACACCTTCTAGCTTTGTAGTTGCTCTCTCTCCCCTAGAACCCTCTTGGTTACCGTGTCACACTCCTCCCTCACTCTCTTTTTATTCAGAATGGGTCTGCAATTTATCAATTTTATGCCTCTTCTCTTGCTCTTTTTGCTCCTGATGATGGATCACGGAGTGTGATCCGAAACGTTGAGGGAAAAATCTCGATCACAGTCAAATCCAAAAGCACTCATGCAATAAATTAAACATTAAAATGTAGACATCAAATATTATATGGCCGTCATATTCTTTACCTTGTAAGCAATAGCAAGCAAACAAAGAAGATATCGGGCCATTAAGAATTCACTAACGGTTAAGCATAAGGTGGTAACTAAAGTCTTCATACGATTTGATATGAAAAGCCACGACCAGCATGGGAAGGGGCAACGATCCCCACAGAATCATGACCCTTCTAAAAAGGCACGAGATATATTTAAGAACAGGAGAAACGAAGGGAAGGGGGAACACAGCGGTGTTTGAATGAGCGCTTGGGTCTTGTGGGAAATCACGAAAGGTACCCGTTGCTGAATGATATAGAGAGACTCGAGTTTGAAATGGGAAGATATCGAATATATATATATATATATTAGGCCGATTATGATTTGAGATGATGACGTTTCTCTGCTAGCCGTCGCCAGTCAAGAGATTCCATTTGTTTGCAATTAGCTAAAAGTCAACCGTCACACATATGAGAATACTAGTATATTCGATATGGCTATTCCATGAGTTTGAAGACTTTGTTTTATCATCGATCCACATTTATAGGAAATCATAGCTAATTCTGTTGGTGAAGAGAAGTCGTTGAATTTTCATCAGAAATAATATTCCTTGGCACCGGACTCAGGAATAAGTCACCCTGAGAAGACATCGATAGACATAATACAATGCAGTGATAATTTTAAGGGTCCAGTTAGAGGCAGCCAGGATCATTGTAGCTACCAGAAAGAGGATCATTACCTGGGGTGAGACTCCGTTTATGAGGGTTGCAGTCAACAACAATAAAAATAATGAATGTGATCAACCCTGGAGCAGTATACGATTGCAGTCATCATTAGTTGTGTGTTGGAGGGGCGATCAACAGTGTAAGACATCATTACATATAATTAGACCAGTATCAACAATCAATCCCACAGTGATATTGCCATTGGATATTGCTTTAGCTTCTATCTTAAACAAAATATTACACAAGTCAAAGTCCATTGTATTCGAATCATAAATTGGTTTGTACGTCTGATTAATAGCAAACATCTGAACAGTCCCATATCTCTCTTTCATAGTAGTTTAAAATTCAGTTTCAATCCTACGGTTTAGTCTGAAATTTGCAAAGATTTAGGAAATTGTTTCAAAATCCTAGAACGGGACATTACACACACATCCCTGTTGTGAGTCCGCAACATGACTTGCCTAAGGAACCGAGATATGCTACACCACCGCCGACTACATAGGGAGTTGAGGGAGTTGAGGCAGCTCTAAAACTTCCAGTTCATACTGAGGGGAGAGATATGGTAGGGATATCTGAGGGTCTTCCAGCCGAGCAGGTAATTGCTGGTACAGTGGTGATATATAGTGATTCCGCAGCAGAAGGGACTGCTACCAGTGATTCCATATCAGAAGGGACTACTACCAGTTCTCAGAGTCCCCAAGAGACTTCTACTAGTTTGGAGAAACACAGAAACATGACAATCCACATATCCCAACCAAACGGGAATGACCCTCTCGGTACAGTCCTTAGATATGTGCAGGATCTTGGATCCATTGGCACAATCATCCAGGAGGTAGCAAATATTGCCAGGAGAGTAGATTACAGACACTCACCAGCAGTTCTCAATGAGGTACGAAAGGTAGAACAGTTTGTCAGGAATGCCCCAGCTGAGTTTACACGCATTTTCAGGAGTAAAGGGTGGCTGGCTGAGTAATAGTACAAAGGAGATGCATCGGGTGTGGAGGCCAGATAGATCTATCACTGGAGTTGGAGGTAGCGATGGAGAGTTACTGGCAGCACTCTACACTATTGAAGATCATTTTCGGGCCCTATTCTACCAGCGAGAGGAAGATATGGAGCAGCAGATTGTATGCAATAAGAGAATGGACAAAGCTGCCCTAGTTTGCAAGAAACTTCGCAAGGTGGCCGACGAGCAAATAGTTCAATTTCAGAGGCAGCTTGCTTAGCAAGCTGAATTGACACAATCGAAGAAGCATAGGGCAATTGCACTAGAGGCGGGTGTACGAGATAGAACTAAGGAGCTGGCAGCAAAGGAAAAGGAATTTAATGACCTCCAGCACACTCATGAGCTAATTGAGGAGTTGAAGGATTTAGTGAGTGCCCATGCTAGCACGACACAGTAACTCACGGACACGGCACAACAGTTGGCCGACCTTTAGGCAACACACGCGAGAACGAGGAAACAGCTGGAGGAAGTTGTTCAGATGGTGCGGTTGACGAGGGACAAAGTCATCATAGCAGCTCACCACCTGTAGCAACATACGGAGGAGGTTTACCGATTGCGTCGAATGGTTTCCCGCTCAACTTCATCAACAGCAACTCCGTCAGCAGCGACACCTCCAGGGATGTCCACTACCCCTCTGCCTACTTCACAGTAGATATTCTAAGAGTCTTTTGCATTGTAGCCGTCTGGAAGATGGCTAAGTTTTTTTTTTTTTTTGGGGG
Source organism: Cunninghamia lanceolata (assembly GCA_027924645.1). NCBI lineage: Eukaryota > Viridiplantae > Streptophyta > Pinopsida > Cupressales > Cupressaceae > Cunninghamia > Cunninghamia lanceolata. The sequence goes on along the minus strand of BSBN01000534.1, from coordinate 10,271,744 downwards.
GCGGGGGGGATAATGTTCGCGGTATTTTATAATTGTTATGTTTAGTTATAGTTAGTTGGGATTGGCGAGTAGTTATCTCCCGATTGGTGTTGTCGTTGGTGACGGTTGGCCATCTAGGCAACCGTCAGCACCTATATATATGTTTCATTCCATTGTATTGGGCAGTGCAGTTTTGGTGTAAATTGTATTGGCAAGTTTGAATCAATATATATATATATATGCATCTGAGTTTTATTTTGTCAATTTAATGTGCATTCTTGTATGATGTTATTCTTCAATTTATATGTTTTGTTTACTCTGTATGAATTCATCTAGACTCATTCGGCAGTAAACAAAGCCAGTATAGATCTCTGAACATTGGTTATTGTTGTTCTACCTAACCAATAGATGTGATCTTGTGTTCGCTGTTTGATGTATGCTAATTGTATAGAGTTTGCAGCCTATCTTGTGATCCATATTTTGTAACAATCATTACATATCATATTTAAATTGTTACTTATCTAAACTCATTGAAGGCATCATATTAAGTGGTAACTACTACAAATCCAAGGAATAAGAATGCCGCCAAGATAAGGTTTATTTGAATCACAGCATAATGAATATTGCTAACATACGAATCACTGCTTTTACCGTGTCTCTTTCAAGGAGAACTTATGCTAATTGGATCTACCGCCATATACTTGAGGGTATTTTCGTAAGGGGAGCTTGTTGGCAATATTGTCAATGATGTCAAAGGCGTGTGGACGAGATTGTTGGATGTTGTCATTGATGTCAAAGGTGTGTGGTTGTTATTGATGTGGACAAAATAGAATGAAGGCCAAAGGCCACCAATCGCCATACAAAGTAACTCAGGTAAAGAATGAAATCAAGAGACCAAGAAGACAAGTTCATGGATGCTAGCCGACCATCTTTTGTTTTGGCATACACAAGACAAGTTTAAGTTTATGAAGTGAATTTCATTATATTGTGGCCAACTTCACTTAAGATATTGCAGCGAAGGATTAAGCTTTTATTTGGGAGAAATTAAATCTATTTTAATTGGGCCAACCTAGTATTGTAAATTAAGATTAAACATATTTGAAGAAGCTGACCCACTTAAGGCAGCGCTCAAGTATAGGATGCCTCCCTTGTAAAAGATGCATCCTTTCATAAAGTCTTCCCTTCTTAAAAGACGCCTCTCTTGGGCAATGAAAATGAGATATATAAGGAACATAAGTGGAGGATAAAACTGCAAGAAATACAATGAAAAATCATGTGAATTAGAGCAGATTAAGAGCAGAAAATTTAAAGGAAGACATTAGTGTGAAGATGATATATCTTATATAAGCATATTTGAGAAGCATGGAATAATGGAGCAGATTTGTGAATAAGTGCAATTGGAGAAATGAAAAAATATAATATATAAGGGAGATTGTTCAAAGAGAATATGAAGTGAGGTAAGCAACTCAATGGAATATCATTCAATGTAAAAGCAGATGTAAGGAAGTTTTACAAGTAGATTCAATGCTGATTTACAAGCAGACTTGAGGCATTTTATGAAGCAGAATTTATGAAGAATAAATATCACGGAGTGAATCAATAATGAACATATATGAGTGAGTGTAAGAGATTTATGAAGGATATGTAAGTGCAAAGAATATGCAAGCATATGTGATCATGCAAGTACATTTATGTTATGGTTAATGAGAAGAGGGGAATCATGGAATGAATAAATGAAGGAGAACGTAATGTCCATCATCCGTTGAAGAAGCAACATTCAGAAGGTAGAATCTTGTTTCGTTGGAGGTTGGTGCCTACCAAAAGAAGAGATTGGTGTCTCTTGCTGAGTTGGTGCTCAGTTGTGGGGATTGGTGTCTCCAGTGGGTTGGTGCCTACAAATTTTAAAAGTAGGGATTGGTGTCTCCAACGGGTTGGTGCCTACAAATCATATAAGAGGGGATTGGTATCTCCTACAGGTTGCTGCCTACAAAGTTTGTAAGACAATTTTATATAAGCAATATCTTGTCGTGGCTTTCTCTCGAAAGGGTTTCCACATAAATCTTGTATTCTTCTTGTGCTCTTAATTGTTAGCTCTTGTATGTTTATGGTTGTTCTGGTTGATTAAGTTTTGAAAAAGTAAAAGATAGTCTTATAAGAATATTCATTGGAACATACACTTTGAAAAGGTGACCATGCCAATTCCATTCAGCTGGTTGCATCATTGTGAAGGAGTTTTATCTAGGCTGCCACACAGATTACCATTAATAATATTTTGATATATTCATCTATTCACAAAGGACATTTATGGTTTGGCTGTCGCATCGGTTCTGTGAGTTTATTAATATTGCTGTTTAATTAATATCCAGTGCTGCTGCTGTCATATTTCTACCATTGCTTCAGTATAAGGAAATATGCTGATTTATTATTGCTGGGAGCATGCCTTGATACTTGGTTGAGAGTTGAGAGCTATTTCAACTCAATGTTAGGGTGGATTTGCTTACCAGTACTATGAGCTTTCAGATCAGAGGTCTCTTGCTGTTACAGAACATATAAACAATAATATTCAGTTAAGAACATTATCATAAGTTTCTGCTGTGCCTTGCATTTACAGTCCAGTTTCAGACAGCCGAATATCAGTATTATTATTAAGTGTTTAGTGGTTTGCTGTTAAATAATATTCTATATCTCATATATCAAAAAAATACCAAAAAAATCAGAAAAATACCAAAAAAATCATATATCTCATGAAATTCCAACTGGGGACATTACCAAGCACTACTAAACACACTAGAGGCTCCGTCTCTCAAAATTTTATCACTAAATATCAATCGATATGCCTATCTATCTATCATGTAATGTATACCTTTCCTTTTGGAATGTTCTAATGTATAATTCAAATATGCACTGCTTAGAAAAGGACCGTACAAGTCTGCGAGTACCACCTTTAATGATATATGCTCCCTCTTGCTAAGGGAATACGGTGTTATCCAGAATTTCAGTTTTAGCAGTTCATGATAATGGACGATTTTTTATATTCACTCGTTTGAAGCAAATCCCATCTGTCAACCATATTTGTTTATCCTGTTGTTCCATGCCAAGTTTTAGATCTACGGGTGCTGCACAACCTTTGCATTAAACTCAAAAGTAATCTAGATTGATTGTCCCTCAGACACCTTGAAAACTGACATCAGAAATTATCCAACTTGTTACACAAACTGCAATTTTTAGCTATAATTTTGAAATTAGAATAACAAACATAACAAACTGAAATGGCACCTTGATCAGTGTGAAAATTTCATATCTTTGGCAATGCTTTGAAGTCCATACATGTTCACAATGCTTAAAGAGAAAACACTGGTCAAATGAAGAAACTTTTGTTTCTCACAATGTATAATAACCATCTATACAATCTTGAATAAGTATCGCCAAATTTAGGAGGACTATTCACCAAATTTAGGAGGACACAGGCATGATTGTTAGTGTCAAAGGGGAACTCATATATTGGAATGAAGGGCTAAGTCAAACCATTCTCACAGATGCCAAGGGATTGCACTTATAAACAGATTTTTATTTCATGTATAGCCTTATTTGATATAATTTTAGTTCTTTAAAAGAAAATCTCTGAAACCGATCCATATAGGTCCCAAAATCCCAGGGCACGTCACATCAATATAGGTCCATAATTAACAGAAACTGAGCTCAGAGGTCATATTCTCTGCAATACATAAAAGAAGAACATACCGTTCGAATGAGACCTACGCGATACTGCCGTGGAATATTTCCCATCATACCAAAGTCAAGGTAAGCAAGTGATCCACTTCTGATAGCCACAAGATTTCCAGGATGGGGATCAGCATGGAAATAGCCCTCTTCAAGTAGTTGTCTCAATGAGCAATAGACACCCTTGCAAAACAAATAAAGTAAGTTCTTAAAACTATTTTTAAGAAAGCTTAAATGCAGTGACAAGAATTCAAGAACCATTCATCCACTGCATTAATTAGCACATTAAATGCAATGCCTAAAGAAATAGCATACTTCTTATTGAATGTTAACAGGTGCCTTACTTATGTGATGCACTCAAACTTAAAGAATGTGTGACATCTTAACCACCTGTGACCCAAATGTAAAAGAGTTCAATAATTCTATACAGGTATTCTAATATCATTTTCTGACACAATTGGAAACATTGATTTCTAATCTCATACCTGATCAACAAGTTGTTTTATATTCAAATTAGCTTCTTTGATTCCTTCCTTGTCTGTTAATTTAATACCATCTATCCACTCCATTGTGAGGACAGATTCGCGAGTGAAGTCCCAGTAAATCTTTGGCACCTTCACCCAGCTTTTACTTTTACCCTGATAATCATAACTAGAGGTGCTCTTTGTTCTTTTATCACTATTTCCTCCAACTCCCTGGTATTTTAGGGAGCTTTTGTAATCTGAGTAGAAAATCAAAACTTTCAGCTACATAAAAATGTCGTAAAAGCATTTAAGCTACTAAATAGTACGTACTACTTGAGCTATACAATTTAGTGAGATTGTGCAAGCAAGGATTAATATAAAAAATCTGTAAGTATGAATAAAAAAGTATTCACAAAAATTAAAACCCCATGTATAATGTTATGTAACAACAAGAGTGAACTAGCCATTAAGGGTGTGGTGTGTTGGTTAAAAATTGGCATTGTTGTTGTTGCCACCAAGGTTCAAACCTCCACTAAGCCGTTGAGTTCATGGGCTTTGTGCCCCTGCTAGACTACTGAGCTCGTAGGCTTTGTGCCACTTGAATTAATGTAGAGGATGAGGTCCCTCATTCATGACCTCAACTTAGCTTGAGCCAGCCTAAAAATTCTTCCCAAGATTTATCAATAAAAAAAAACAAATATAGTGAACTAACGTACATCTCCTACTCTGGTGCGGCACAAGAAGGAATTTGTTGGGGTAGAGGGGATGGATTTATGTCTTATGAATGCTGGGTTCTATCTCCGATGGGCCATGTTCGATCTTTGGATGTGTTTTATAAGGATACAAATTTAGTACCAAGAAACATGGTTGTCTCTTGTCACAAGGGTGTCTTAGAAGTGGTGAGTGGCTATACGTTGCCAGCTTTGGACAATGACAAAATCATTCAAGCAGTCCAACATGCAAAGTTGATTAAAGGTATCAAGTTTCATGGGATAGAGAATGTACCAGGTCCGGAAGTTCTTCCAATGGAACTAGTTAATCTGTCTAGTAACGAGGTGTATAGCAAGGCTTTTGAAAGATGAAAATCTCCTCTAAGAGGTATGGGTCTGGAGCATTTGGGTGTGTCTAAACTTAACTAACTCCATTCCAAGTGGGTGATGTGTTTTGCTAGTGTTGCTTATTCTCAGTTGTTGCTTACATTTGTATTGGGCTAGTATAAGGTTTGTTGGCTTTTTTTTGAGCCTGTATTAGGGCTACTTTTTGTTGTAATAGTTGCTAGGTATGATCTTCTTTCTGCTACAGTTGTCAAGGCATTGTTGATGCAGTTTTAGTATTATAATATTCACTATGTCTAAGTTCCGAATCCATGGGAAATGTTGTCAAATCCGGGGCTGATTTGTGATCTGAGTCAATCAGGCCATGAAATCACTCAAGAGGCAGGAGAATCACTGTGGGTTCGTCCCAGACAAATCCGAGCGAACCCAAACCGAATTTTGCAAGTTCTGCAAAATCCAAAATGAATCCGCTGAACTTTGACGATTATTAAAAATATATATATTTTTGTGTTCGTTTGGGCAAATCCAGTCTTTTTCCCACTCACATCTGCAAGAAATTGGTAGGAGACCCGTGTTTGCCCTAGCCATAGAAGGTGCCAAGGAAGGCAAAGGATGCGAAGCTAGAGAAGTTGTAATTTTCGGAAGACATTTTTTATTAAAAAAATTAAAGTAAATTTTAACTTACACCAATCTCATACTATCACCTACATGGCCACATTGAATAGGTGACCTAAGGGCAGGTGTACAAGAATAAGAAGACTCTCTCGAATGGCCCTAGGCCTACCCCCCTAGTGCATTGTAGTTTGTTACGACTTATGCATTCTATCTTATGAATATATGGCTACTATTAAAAAAATTATATATTATATTACTATATTTATATTATTAAAATTATATATTATAATATTATAATATAGCTTAATAGTATTAGTATATATAATATATTATAATATTTATAATATGTTAATATATTATTAATATTTATTATAATATTATAATGTAATATTTATATTATTATATGATATTATTAATATATTATATCATTATATTATTATTATTATATATTTTACATATTTTCTATACAGATGAACCCAACCCCCTAAAATTTTTTGTTGGATCCACAAACCGAATCGGCGAACCCAAACCACAATCCGAAGCAGAACCGGAAACCTAGCACTGTGTAGTAGGGTTGGGGGTGTCATGTCCCTTTTTTTCAATTAAAGTTAAAGAAATAATAAAGTTAATATTTTTTAGTTGTCTAATGCTTTATTTTTTATTTTATTAAAAAGTGACAACTTAATATTACTTTACTAAAATAATTAAAAGGTCATATTAATGAGATATTAAAAGATCTTTAATGAGATAATAAAAGATTTTGTAAGTAGGAAACTTTTGGAGGAAAAAGAAAAGCAGAAAAAAAATCTATAAAGGAAGGAAATTCCTCATAGTTTTAGATGTTAGTTTATTATCAAAAACCCTTTTTTGCAAAGCTTGGATATTTATGGTCATCATTTATCAGAGGACAAAACCTTCATGGTTTCCAAAGGATCGAAGGACAAAAATCCTTGAGGTCTTTGGGATTCGGGAATGAAAACTCTCAGGATTTCAATTGGTGATTCCACCCAAGAATTACACAGAGCTTCATAGTTCAGTTTCAAAAGTTGCATGTTAATGATCAACATTTGCATGTCAGTATGCAGTGTTTACATGTTAGTGATCAGCACTTGCATGTCAATGTTCAATGTTGCATGTCAATTTTAATGGTTGCATGTTAGTATTTAGTGATTGCAAGTTAGTTTCAGCCATTGCATGTGAGTGTTCTGCAATTGTGTAATGTGTCGTACCTGTTTATAAATTTTTAAAATCTTTTTGTGTTTTATTTTTTATTTTTATGTGATCTTTCAGACTAGAGAGAGAAATGCAGAAGGGGTTTTCAGTTTTCCTGCAGATGCGTTGCCAGAGCATATAACCAAAACCCAAAATATATACAATGAATATGAGGAAACTAATGACTACCCAGATAGTAAAATGGCCAATAAATAATTACTATCACATACCCATGTTGAGATTTGCAACTTCATACAACAGTTGTAGCCGGACCAGCAATGTGTATGGTTGGAAATCACTCAAATCACCTAAGGAGTACAAGATATTACAATGGAAATGTTATCAGCAAATGTACTAATCAAGGACACCACTAAAGAAGAGATTTATCATCTGTAATCACAAGAAAAAGACTGCCCAAAACCCCACATCCATTGTATGTAGTTGTACGGCCAAGTGAGAAATGCAATCAGCAACCAAAGCAGCTAGAAACTCCTTGAAACAACACGGTATTGACCTGCACACTATCACTTCAGCTGGGCGACCAAGATAGGAATAGATTTATGCCTTCAAACTCCACCAAACTGCATTCAAGAAGTGGTATGGCTGGCTGGGAGGTGTTGTGACCTAATCACACATCGCCCCATTGCAAATGGGGACCCCCCCTTTTTTTTTTTTTCGAGCTCCAGTGCTTTTCTTTAGTCTTGGATGATGTCCTAGGTTTTGTTTCATGATGAAGTCAATGGCAATGAGAGGGTAAGTTGGATGATTCTAAGCGAGTGAGGATTTCTAAATCACAACCAATGATAAGCTTAAACCTTGATGCCTTAATAAAAAATTGATGTTTTGATCTTTATGTGACTTAGATAGTGAAGATCCTCTGAGAAAATGACTAAATGTTGACTAGGCGCAGATTGTCATCTACAGCACCATCAATATGCGCCTTGGTAGAGAGAGATTTGAGATTATCACAAGCACCAATTCACATGAAAGAACAAGTTAAGAAGGCTTGGGCGCATTCTTCTACCTCTAGAGCCTCCTTTGAGCGCCTTGATATAGAATGGATATTTTGAAGTATAAAGGAGAGCTCCTTAAGAGAGGTAATTCACCTTGACTCCCAAGTGAATCAAACACATCAAATTGAACATCATAAAGTCTAGGCGCTAGTTTTCTCATGTTCAACATCACATTTGCACCTAGAGAGAAATCAGGTTGGAATCAATAAATAATGAATGTATTGGAGTTGGATAAGTTCACAAGAGCCCATGTGAGTCATAAGATCATGAAATTTGGAAGTAAACATCATATTAAGGCTAGGCGCAATTCCTTATCCTGAGCATCATCAGAGTGTGCCTTAGGCGCTAGTGAACACCTTGTCTAGGCTAGGCGCAAATTCTTGTGGTTTTTGTCATTTTGAGCGCCTAGGAAGTAAGGGATGAGTTTGAGCGCCTAGCTCAAAGGATATTACATCAATCATTTTGAAAGAGTATGGGGATTAAGATGATTTTATTGCAACAATCAAGTGAACATCCTTCGAGTAATAAGGCGCATTTCCTTGTTTTTTCACCCAGTTATGGTGCCCTGAGTTATGAGAACTTTGAAACTTTGAAAGCTAGTATATGAAGAATGGGAGAACCTTTTGGGAGGTTGAATAAGAGTTTGAAGGTGATTGAAAGGTTAAGAAACCAGCTGAGTATAGTTAGGCGCATAATCATGTTTATACTACCTAGAGCTAGTGCCTAAACTAGAGAGGCATAATCCATTAACATATCAATGAGCGCCTTGAATAGAAATCAACATGAAGTCTAAATGTCAAATAATGAGTCAAGAGCAGCTAGGCGCACTTTTTATCCTTGCACACTAAAATCAGCGCCTCAAGTTGCAGGGCAAGAATTATGTTGAAGGGTCTTTTTGCTGGTCCAAATGAGCATCCACAAAGTATCTACATTAGTTTAAAGACATCAATTCGCAAAGTAAATCTAGGATTCAAACTTAGATTGGCACCTTAAAGAAATCACATGAATTTGCATTACTGATTGAGCACCTAGGAGGAAAATTGCATAAAATGATACCATTAATTGAGCACCTTACAAGAAAGAACCACTATAAGTCATCTTCAAGTGTTTTGAAATCATAAAAGTGCCAAGAAATAAGCTAAGTTTGTTTAGGCGCACTTTCACCTATTCGCTGACCTAAATCTGTGCCTTGGCTAGAAAGATGTCTAATGTGTTATACAAAATGATTTCTATGTGCTATGAGATTCAATGTTTATCAATGGTTTAATAGGTGGTGCTCTTGTCTTGCAGGAACATCAACAAAGCTGAGAAATCATTCAAAGAGCCAGAGCTTGGAGTCCCCTTCATGCAAGGAGTGAAGTAAGGATTGAAGATCGCTGCTCCAAAGGAACACTTCACTGTCATCATGCCGACACTCTTCATCAATGGCATCATGTTCAAAGACATTCATCTATAAAGCTTCCCGTTTCACACAACTTCAAGCCTCTGAGAAATCTCCTACTTCATGTCATCATCATCTACACTACTCTCTTCATGAAAAAGATGCATCCAAAGAACATCAACCTATATCCTGCAAGAGAAGAAGAATAACAAAGTTAGACAAATGAGTAACATACATCATACACATCCGACTTGCGAAAGAACGAGGCAAGATCAACAAAGATACATTCAAGTTCATTCAAAGCAATCATGTTCGAAGACATCACAAGATGATACAATTTGGGAATATGCTGAGGTGGCACCTACGTGGCATGTACACATTATTCATCCAATCATAGTTCGCCACATCATTCAACAAGAAAGAAGCTAAAGAGGACGCCCATGTGGAAGATGCTCTAAAGATTCCAATTGATCCTTATCATCTTGGAAAGCGTGCCTTCATTGCCTCTCTTATGTACTAAAAATAGCAAGTTGTAACTAATTGTTGAGATGGCATGATCTGGACCCTTGGCTACTTGAATTGATCCTGGCCATTCATTGTAATTCTGGAACTCTATATAAAGGCCTTGTTGCCTCATTTGTAAAGTTAGTAGTTAGGGAATAGTCAGTAGTTAAAAGTTTGCTAGTAGAAGAGTAGAGTAGGAAGAGACTCTCAAAATTCTCTGAGACTAGTTGAAAATTGTTGTAAATATTTCTCAAGATTAATGCAAAGACATTGGAGCTTGTTTGGTGCTAAGTGTTGTCTTGTGGAATAACATGGTTTCTTGTATATTGATTGAATGACGAGATGTTTCTAAGTAGATTAGTAGCTCATTGATGTAATACATGTTGTATTGAATATTTGATCAACTCCTAGCTCATGCTTTTGACATTCATCGTTGGTGAAGTGTTGTGTAAAGCTAGTATGAGCTTCATTTGCTTAAGTTCGATTGTGGATGCTTGTTTAAGCTGCGCCGTCTAATGGGTGCTTATATGAGCCTTCATGATATGAAAACCATTTGCTAACCTTAGAAGATTGCACCTACTACATGTAGTTGTAGGCATTCTTGGCGAAGTGGAGTTAGGTTGATTAAGGAGTTTGTTTATTCATGCATCATCATTGCCTCATTGACCTTAGATTAGTTTCTCAAAACCCTCATCTTTTTCCTTTTCTTTATTATTGAAGCATTGTACATATATCATCCACACTGCAAGGAGCAATAAGTTGAATGAAGGAAGAAGTCTACGTAAGTCCCTTTGTGATTATCAACAATATCACATCAAGTCACTAAGTTCATCCATCGCAAATCATAAATAAGGAACGTTGAAGTTACCTCATTGGATCACATAGCTTAGCCTTCGAGGAACTTTACTCAAGAGAGAGTGGGATACTTAGTGTTTTACTCTATTGTTGTGTTGTCTAAAAACAATCATCAACAGGAGGCTACGGCCAGCAAAGGAAATATGCATCAGCCAAATACCTTCACTCAAATCTGCTCTAAACAGCCCATACAACCTAATTTCCAATCTGCAAATGTACTCCAACAAGAAACTACAAGAAATAGCTCGACTCCTCTTCCGATCTTCAACTATTTACTCCAATGAAGCACAAATGTGAATGCCGAATACATCCACTCACAATGGCACCGTTCGGTGATCTTTCACACTTGTAGAATGCCATCACTAATGGAGGTTTTCGTCTCCAAAAGCCTAGTTCGAATGTACAAACCCTTGAAACCCTAGCAAAGCTCTCACAAGAAAATATCATAAAGCAAGCATAATGCAAATGAGCTCCAAAACCTCTTTTTATTTCCCCTCCAAGATGGGCGTTGGGCACTAAGGAGAGAAATTAACTTTTTAAAACACTTTTATTTCCCTAGGGAAGGGCGCCCATGATCACAACTTCAAGTTATGTCTTCAATTTCCCCAAAAGTCACTTTTCCATGTTATATTATAAAGTCCATATTAAAATATATCATTAATAACTTCGGACTTTAAAATAACTGCCAAGATGGTGTCGAAATGCAACGATCTATAGCTCGTCGGAAACCCCTCGACGAGACGAATCTGATGCCTTCCTGAAAATGCCGAACCGACACTGACCCCGAACTTACTAAAAATAGTAAGTACCGACCATGAGCAGTCTGAGCCAATTCCGGAGGTGCCAACTGGGTCCTCTGAACTAGAACCATCTTTCCTCCACCGACACAACCTCCAATACCAAACTAACTCCAGTTCCCTCACCATTACAGATTGCATGTCAGTTTTAGCAGTGGTATCAGAGCTATCTCCATACAGTTGTACTAAGGTCTATGATTTTTTATGCAAAAGTTGGTGTATTGGGTTAGTAAATTATTATATCATTTCTATCTTATCATTTGCTATCTTATGGAATAAAAATATAGTGAATCAAATTTTTGGTATATAAATGATTTATTGTCCATTATTGCTGCATTTGATTTTAGTGATATATTTGAAAGATAAATAGTTTAATCAGTTCTTAGGCAATTCAGAAAATTTTTGAAACAAATTTGATTTTGGAGTAAATATCATATAATATTCCTTTGAGGATATTATAGGGGACCTTGAATAGAACCCCAATAATATTATCTTAAAAACAAATAGGGTCAACTAACCTATACATAGTATTATCTTTTATGTTGGTAGCTGTGATCATCAATCATAATTTTTTTATTTTACGCTGATACTTTTGATCATTAATTTAAAACAGTTAACTGCACTAAAATGTTCTAATAAGCTGCACTGTTACTAAAATACAATGTTTATATCCTCAAGAGACATGCATTAATTAGTTCTTGGAGATGAGAGAACAGAAAGTACAAGAAAGGGCATCACCTGCATCAAAACCATAGAGGGAAGCAAAACGTTCAGCATTCTTTGCTTCATGGATATAATCAATCTCCTCAAACATGTGTCTAACCTGTCCATAAAATCATTCACAAATACTCAGCAAAAGCTGTATTGTAATTTGATCTCCAATGGTTCAAAAAAATATAGCCAATGCTATAAAACAAATGTATAAATTATTTATAATTGATTCTGTGCAAAATAAAGATAATCCAAAACAATGATAGACAGAATCATAGGTCATATAGTGGAACTGCAGGAATTGATTCCCTGAAAAAATTTCAGCAAATATCAGACATAGTATTGAACTAAGACATGTCAAAAACATTTGACCAATGCAGTCGGGAATCCACAGCTATATGACATCAGATGCATTCAGTTTCAAAAATCAGATCACAAATATGATGAATAGTTGACTACTTGCATTACAACCAACTACTCCTACTCAGTATTTATGGATCATGGCATGGGAGAGCAGTTCAGGCCCTCTAGAGGGATTACACGAGGTGACCTACTTAGCCCATGTTTGTTTATTTTAGTAGATGAAAATCTGTCGAGACTAATAAAGTAGCTAAAGAGGATGGAAAAATTCATGGGTTGGTAGCAGTAGATGGGGAATGTCATTAGACTTCTCTGATTCTTAAAGAAATAGAATATCTCAAAACCATTTTTCGAACTTATCAAGTGGCCTCAGGACAGCAAATAGATGTAAGGAAATCTACACTTACATTTGCCAACATTAGCTTCAAAAATCAGATCACAAATATGATGAATTGTTGACTACTTGCATTACAACCAACTACTCCTACTTAGTATTTATGGATCATGGCATGGGAGAGCAGTTCAGTCCCTCTAGAGGAATTACACGAGGTGACCTACTTAGCCCATGTTTGTTTATTTTAGTAGAGGAAAATCAGCCAAGACTAATAAAGTAGCTAAAGAGGATGGAAAAATTCATGGCTTGGTAGCAGTAGATGGGGAATGTCATTACACTTCTCTGATTCTTAAAGAAATAGAATATCTCAAAACCATTCTTCGAACTTATCAAGCAACCTCAGGACAGCAAATAGATGTAAGGAAATCTACAGTTACATTTGCCAACATTAGCTTCAGATGAAATAGAGAAGTTCCTAGTATTCCGAGTTCCAGAAAAGGGAATCTACAAATGAGTTACTTCGGATTCCCAATCTATTGAAAATTCAATACAGCCATATGGGAACAAATCAAACTAAGAATAGAGGCTAAGTTAGTACATTGCACTAACACATAAGTTTCATTCACTGGCAGAAATCACCCAGTAAGGGCTGTACTTCAGGCAATCCTAATGTACCTCAATCTTCTACCTATTCCAGCCTGGGTAGAAGAGGAATTAATTGTAATTTCAATGGAAATTTATGGCAGGGGATTGATGACACCCTCAAGTGCACTTCAGTAGCATGGGACACTGAACAAGCAAAAGGCAGATAGAGGACTGAATTTCAAAAACATGAGAAAATTTAACAAAGCTCTAACAATGACGCTTGCCTGGAGATTCAAGCAACCAGGAAACACATCCTCGGCATCAATGATCAGTCACAAATGTCTCAACTCCCCTAATCATGGCCAATGATAACCACCTAGAAGTTTTTACTCTGCACAATTGCCAAATGTCATGTCCCCGTTTCCGGCTTGATCATCAAGTGAAGAATGGATTAGCCTATCTATCATTCCCAGAGGCTTATACCAATGATAAGAGAGTGAAATTGGTTTTTGACTAACTCAATGTTGTGTTTTTGCAGGAATAAGTCAAAAATTACTTCAAGAGAACTGTGACAAGACTAGCTAATTTGGCTAAGTCTGAGAGTCATTTCATCAGCTCAAGTGGTCACATTGTCAAGTGATGTTATCATGATGTTTGGGCGCATTTCTAGGCAACTCAGGCTCATTATGGCGCCTAGCTTTCAAGTTCATTTTTAGCTCTCAGTGAAGGGATCTAACTTGAGGCGCTCCATGTAATTAACCTCCTCCAACCTAGCACCTAGTACTGAGATAAGTGGAGTGGGTGTGGATGAAGTTTTCATGCTTGGGCGCCAATATCATGATGAACCTACCAAATGTGCGCCTTGGGTTTTGAAGGACATTATCAAGAGAATGGAGTCAGTTGAGGGTATGATGTGAATTTATTGAACTTGCAGGATCATCCAGTGTTGAGTTTGGAATCAATGAAGTGGTCTAAGTGAGTTAGGCACACTTCCTAGCCTTCACAACACTCAAAGTGTGCCTAGTCCTCATACTGCGCCTGTAATGTCCCCATTTTCGGATTCTCTCGCAGATCAGTCAGAGCGGGCTTTCTAGGTTAGTGATAGCATAATCAGAGGAATATTTCGATGTCACCAGGGTGTTCGGGTGATCCAATGGAGATGGTTGACACTTTCCGGAAGGATTTCGGACAACTTGTCCGTACTTACTATTTATAGTAAGTGCTTGCATGTCATTAATCTTTCTGGGTTTTTCCGGGTTTGTTCTCTTTGTCCCCGGTGGTCACTGCTATTTTTAGTAAGTGTCAGTTTGGTGCTGTTTGGGCGTCTTGACAGTCGGCTGTTGGCTCTCATAGACATTGCACTGAGCTCGGAGTTATCAAATGGTTTGTGGATCCAGTTGGCACCCTCTGAGTTGGCTCAATTTGCTTATGGCCATTACTATTTTTAGTAAGTTCGGGATTGGCACCGGAACGGGATTTTGAGAGTGGGGTTGGATTCGTCTTGCCAAGACCTTTCCAACGAGCTATAGATCATTGGTTTTCGACATCATCTTGGCCTCCGTTTTAAAGTCCGTAAATCAAACATTATTATTTAATATTGGACCTTGGTGCCTAGGCTCAACAACTTAATGTTGTTTTAAAAGAGGGGACTTTAAGGGTGATGTTGAGAAAAGAATTAATGAGAATTATAATATTTTAAAATGTATTTTCCCTCTCATGTTTTATCCCATATGCAAGAGGATTTTAGAGACTTGTTGAGCGTTGGAAGAGAGAGGCGTGCAACAAATAGAGCAATGTCTTTGAATGGAGAAGTATCTTGACCAGCCCTCCTTCTAGCGCCAAAAATGTTGATGTTTGTTTTTAGACAAGTCAACAATAGAGTAAAACACTAGAGTATCCCACTCTCTCTTGAATAAAGTTCTTCAAAGGCTGAACTATGTGATCCAGTGAAGTAACTCCAAGGTTCCTTTTATGATTCATGATGGGTTAACTCAGTGATTACATATGATCTTGCTGATAATCACAAAGGGACTTACGCAGACTTCTCCATACACTTAGCTTATTTCTCCTTTTCAGTGTGGATGATATATATACAAGACTTCAATAACAAAGAAATAGAAAAGGTAAGGAATTAGAAAACTAATCTAAGGTCAATGAAGCAATGATGATGTTTGAATAGACAAACACCTGAATTAAACCTAACTCCACTTCGCCAAGGACGCCTACAACTACATGAAGTTGGTGCAATCTCCTAAGGTTACGCGAATGGTTTTCAAATCATGAAGGTTCATATGAGCACCCATTAAACGGCGCAGCTCAAACAAGCATCCATAATCGAACTTATACAAATGATAAGGCTCAGACTAGCTTTACGCAACACTTCACTAGCGATGAATGTTAAAAGCATGAGCTAGGAGTTGATCAAATATCCAATACAACATACATTACAACAAAGAGCTTCTAATCTATTTTTAATCCACTTTGAAACATCTCTTCATTCACTTCAAGATACAAGAAACCATGTTATTCCACAAGATAATACTTAACACCAAACAAGCAGTTCCAATATCTTTGCATTAACTTGAAAATATTTACAACAGTTTCAAGTCCTCTCAGACAATTTTGAGAGTCTCTTCTATTCTACTCCTAAAATCTAAATCTCTATGAACTACTCTCTACTTGCCTACAATCTAAATCTATATGTTACAAATGAGGCAACCAGGCCTTTATATAGAGCTCCAGATTACAATGAATGGCTAAGATCAATTTGATAGCCAAGGGTCTAGATTGTGCCACCTCAGAGGTAGTTACAACAATTTGCTATTTTTGGCACAAAAGAGAGGCAATGAAGGCACGTTTTCCAATGTGATAAGGTAAGGCGAAAGCATTTAAAATATCTTCCACATAGGAATCCCTTTGACTTCTTTTATTAAATGATACATTTAATGCATTTAAAATGATGTGTACTCGCCACATAGATGCTACTTCAGCATACTTTGAAAATTGTATCATCTTTGTGTGATGTATTCAATGTGATTGCTTGAACTTGTATGTTTAGGAATACATCTTGTAGATCCTGCCTTGTTCATTCTTCTTGTAGACTGGATGTATGATACTTGTTGCTTCACTTGACTAACTTCATGATTCTTTCTTCTTGCAGGTAGATTGATGTGAATCTTCTTTGATGTTTCTTCATATAGAGTAGTACAAGATGATGATGATACTTCTTTCATGTAAGAGTAGATGATGAAGCTTGCTTCATGAATCAGAGTAGAAGACTCTTCTCAAAGACTTGAAGGTTGAATGGAACTTGAAGTTGAATGAATGAATGTCTTCAATGTAGAAGTTGATGAAGTAGTCCTTCAAGATGATCTTTGAAATTCTTCCAAGTGTGAATAGCATGATGACACCTTCTTTGAATGACCTCTTGGGGAGACTTGAAGATTGTAAGAACATGATGCCATTGATGTAGAAGACTTGAAGTGTGATCTTTTGGAGTGGTGTTCCTTCTGCAACTTGAAGATGATTCAGGTGCTTGTCCCTCATAGGATTCCTTTCACCACCAACGTTCCTGCAACACCAAGAAACAACATATCAATCACTTCATAACACAAAGAAATAGCAATAAACATATAAACAACCTTACTTCAATCTAGGCGCCTATCTAGTGTTGTAGAAGTGCAAAGTGCGCCTAACACATAATAGCTTCATACTTGCCACTTTAAAGGGTTTCAAACAATTGTGATAGCTTAAAGTGATTCTTCTTCTCAGGGCGCTCACTTCTGGACGTGGTTTTGAATGATTTTGAGTGGTTCTCCTTAGGCGCTAGAAATGACTAAAACTACAAGAGATAGCGCCTAAGGTCTTTATGCACTTCTAATGACTTCAAACACTTGTTGAAGGTTTCAAAAAACCTTATACCCTTTAGGCGCTTACTGAAGTTGTCTTGGAATGCAATTTCTTCCTAGGCGCCAGAATAGGTTTGAACTGATGGAAAGTGCGCCTAGACTTGATGACTTGATACTTGCAATTTTTCCAATTCTAAGTGATGAAACATGTCTTGAATGACTTCTATCTTTCAAGCGCCCATGCAAAAAGGTTATCTCATATAATTTCTCCCAAGGCGTTCGTTGAGGTGTTGGGAGCAAGGAGACGCACCTGGGGTTGAATTGGTCTTCCACTTGTATTTATAACTTTAAAGCACATTCACTAAGGTAAGTTAGATGACTTCTCAAGATAACTCTATCAACTTCTTATGGTCTTAGGCGCTCTTATAAGGTGGAATGAATTGAATTTCTTGTCATGCTTAGGCGCTCATTGAGGATGTCTATGAATTGGCGCCTCAACTCAAGCTTGCTTCTTGACACTTCATACGACTTCACTCTCACCTCTAGGCGCACTTTAAGTGTGGAATTAGTGTGAATTGGCACCTTAACTTGCTAAGTTTGTTGTTTGACACTTTGAGACATCTAACACTTGTCTACATCCACAGGAGATCATTTCATCCTTAGGCGCTTATTCCCGTGTTTACATTCACTTTATTGCCAAGGCGCCAAAAATGGTCTAGGAAGGCAGGAAAATGCGCCTAGCTTGGAGACAGGTACTTTGGTTTGCTTTTAGGCATTGATGACGATCTCAAATCATAAAAATGATATCAAAATTCAAGGTTTCTAGCCTTCTAGCACTTGGGCGCACTTTGATGAGTTTTTGAATGTGAATCTGCGCCTAAATCTAGAGAGGTGTTTCCTTCATTTTTCATGAGTTCAAATCATTGTGGACATTTTAGAAATCTCACCAAAGCCAACAATTCCCAAAACTTGTAGATGCAAGTTGATTTCTTCCTAGGCGCAAATGTGAGGGTCTACAAATGCAAATTAGCGCCTTGATCCCTTCAACACACTTTGGTCATTTTGGAGGTACTCTACATAAGGTGCTCGTACTTGATGATTTTGGGTATGTAAAATGGCGCCTAAGGAGAAATATGTGTTCACTTCAAGATTTTGTGGTTCCCAATCATCAGGATACAAATGGAGTCCAACCCCTCTTACTAGGCTCTCAAGTTCACCTCTGTAAAGACTTAGTTTCAAAAAGCGCTCAAGGATGATTATAAAAGCAAGACATTGCGCCTAACTCAAATTTGAATTATTCCTTGATCTTTGAAGGTTTTTAAACTTGTTTGCACCCTTGTATGCCTCAAGGCGGCTATATTGAGTCGTTCTAATGGTAAAATGCGCCTAACATAAGGAAATGACTTTCAAAGTTTCATTACTAAATCACTGATGTTTATTAGAGTCCTCCAAATCCTTGCTCCTTTAGGCGCTCAATCTTACCTGAATGATCCACCTTCCTCCTAGGCGCCTAAACAAGATGGTTTTAACAAGGAAAGCGCTTGGCTCCATATGACTAATTCACTCCTCAACTTGATTCCTTTTATGGGCGCCTAAACTCTTCATACAAGGTTTTAGTTATTTAGAAAACTTCTAACACTAGGCGCTCATTGAGGTCTCTGCCTGTGTCTTCTCCCAAGGCGCTCATTGAATGGTGCTCTCCTCCTAAATCTAGGCGCCAAAGATCATCTTCATTCACCAATCCATTCCAGGAACTTTGATATAAGGCGCTCCACTAATGATTTACAACGTTTTTCCTTCAAGGCGCATATTAAGGTGTCTTCCCATGAAGGGCACCAAAATGAGTTATAAGGGGCGCCAAGGTTGTTAGGCGCTCAAAGTGGAATCAACTAGATCAAGAATGCGCCCAGAACTGACAGAAAAAATATATTTAAGTATAAGTGAATTTCTTATACTTTAAATATTTTTCAATATACCTTTCAGGATGTTTGAGATAGGTCTCAGATCCACTGGATGTAACATGCAGATTCTAGATTTTTGAGGATCCACCAAATTTCAGACTTAGCCAATTTTCAGGATCTTCAGGATCAGGATACCAGACTTAGTCATTTTCAGGGTCTCAAACATCAAGATCAAGTCATCAAGGGGCTCTAAGACTCAAACACCACTAACTTCATCATGCAAAGGACATCATCCTGGACTTAGCAAAGCACTGGAATTCAAAAAAAAAGGGGGTCCCCATTTGCAATGGGGCGATGTGTGATTTGGTCACAACAAGACTCCCAGTTGGAAATGTATAAAAAGAGGAAAAGTGCTCTCATTTGCATATGCTTGATTATTATTTTCTTCTCTTTGAGATTTCCCTTGCTAGGGTTTTGGAGCTTGGCTCTAAGGTTTGAGGATTCAAACCAGAGGCTCTTGGAGACGAAAACCTCCCTGAGTAGCGGTATCCCACAGGTGTGAAAGATCACCCAACGGTGCCTTCTATGGTGGATACATTCAGTGTTCACATATGTGCTTCAATGAAGTTTGTGTGACGAAGAGTTGATATAGTATTGAGGATTTCTCTTGTATTTTCAGTTGAGTTCTTCATAGCAGATTGGAAATCAGTTCATTGGAGGTCTGAGGCAGAAATACACATATTTGGGACTGTATTTCATTTGCAGCTAGCTGGCCATACTACCCAGCCCAGCCGTACCATGTTTGAGGGCATTTTAAGGTTGTTTCTTTGCATATATCTCTTCCAAATCTGATTGTTCCTCCTTGTTAGCAGCCTACAGCACTTCACAGAGATTTTTCAGTGGCTTGTGACATTTCTATTTGCTGTTATACCTTTCCAGCTATGGCCGTACACCACCAGGCTTGACGTGGGGAAGTGTGGAGCTTATTTCTCATTGTGGGTAGTGTTTATTTTGCATTGTGTGAGGCATTTAGGCATTTAGGGCCTCTTCTCTTGCTGATATCAATTTGTATGTTCATCTTTGTATTCTTTGGAGTTTGGAGTGATTTCTGGCTATGCCCATTTGCTGGTCTGGCAACAGCTGAAATATGAAGTTGCAAATCTGAACATGGGTATGTCACAGTAATTCATTATTGGTGAATTTACTATCTGGGTAGTCAATAGTTTCTTTATATCTGTTATATATTTTCTGGGTTTGGGTTATATGCTATATATTGTGTGCTCTGGCACCACATCTGCAGGAAAACATAAAACCCCTTCTGCATCTTCTATCTATCTGAAAGACCACACAAAAATAATAATAATAATCACACATAAAGGATCATTAAAAAAATAAAAACAGGTACGGCACATTACAGCGCCTAGACTCCTTTGCAAGTGGAGTGGTGAATTCCTTCAAGGATTGATCAAGTGAAACCTCACCTTCAAAAGATCCAATGGAAATGATTGAATTGATCAAGTGATGACATATTCATCTCTAGGCGCATTTTTCCTCTGGCAACTTGTCAATGAGCGCCTAGTATGAAAAGGGTCTCTTCTGGCGTTGGATAATGATTTTGAGATGAGGCGCTCAATTTAGCTAAGCTTCTTCACTAGGGCGCCTAGATGGATGATGGAGTTTGGGTGAGTATCTTGGGGTTTCAAGGCCTAGGCACAGATACCAGTCAAAACTACTCCAAAAGTGCGCCTAAGGTGGATGTAAGACCTCAAAACCAGTTGGGATACAAGGCACTCCATCAGGGGGCAAGATCATATCCATATGAATTTTGAAGTCAAGTTGCTTTCAAATTGCCTTGAAAAGATGATAAGTTGGAACCTAGGCGCAAATTCCTAGCCAAACTGACAATAAGTGCGCCTAGTTGAGAAAGAGACATCTTCAAAGGGGGGAATTGTTGGGCGCTCATTTCATAGGAGTCAATCTAACACTTGGAAGCTTCAATTTGTGGTCTAAACTTGTGGAAATGTGTCAAAACTATCCCTAGGCGCCAGATCTACTGCAAATCCTCCAAATGTGCGCCTAAGTGGGAAGGTAGCTTCCAATCACTTCAATTAGTCAGGGCGCTTGGTGAGTTAAGTGTCTTACTTCACCACAAAGACTTCAAGTGTAAACCACCACATGCATGAAGATGAATCTAATGCAAGGCGCTAGTCTCCTCCTACACCGACTCAAAAGTGCGCCTCAAGTAGTTTGACTTGGCGTTGGAGCTAGTAGACTTCCCCGGAATGTGAAGACAACACAAGGGATCATTTCCTAGTTACATCATCCCCTGTTGGCACCTAGTCTTCAGTTGGGCGCAATCACCAGTTCAAAACCACCAAGGTGTGCGCCTAGAACCCATAAGGCGCCATTTCATGAGCAAATCCACTTCAAGTGGCGTCTAGTAGAAGATAAGGTAGTTACAACTACCTGAATTCTCATTGCCCAGAGAGAACATTGGGATCCGTACCGATGCATTGGGTAAGGTTGCCACATCACACTGAGTTGTCAAGTGGAATATTCTCTTGAATATGCTTCTTGGGAAATGTGCCTTGGTTCCTCTTGATGCCTTGAAAAAACGTGCCTTCATTGCCTTGGAAGGCCTATAAAAGGAGGAGCTCTCTCATTCATTTGACATCTTATCTTTTGGCGAAATTTCTCTCTGCAAAGCTTTATGCTTGTGTCTTGAGGCCTGCGAGTTTCAAGTGTTGGGGTGATGCTCCCTCAACTAACAAGGCGATGCTCCCTTGTTGCATTGTGAGGTGTTGACATCCAGTTGACATCATTGGGTTCAATTGAAGTGATCTACATCATCGAGTGAGATAGAGCTAGTTGTGTAGAAGTTGAATGCATTGTATTCATCTAGGCTTCAAGGCCTTTTCTTGTAATCAGTTGAATAAGATTGTATGTTCGCTACCATTGCGGGCAATCATCATTGTAATAAGACATTTGCAATAAGTTGAATCAAGTAATAATACAAGTGCCCAACTTCAAGTTGATTCATGCAAGTTGCTTTGTTATCTTTTCATATGTGATGTTAAGTAGACTAAGTAGTTGAAGAGTTAAGTGCAAGTAAATTTATCTAAGTAAGAAAAATTTTAGTTAGTACTAGTTGGGTATCTTACAGTGGTATCAGAGCTTGGATCCTGCCAGCCTCTGGGTTATGCAGCCACTAGAAGTAGGTCCACACAGGTATTATACAAGAAGAGCTAGGCAAGAACAACAACAAAAACATCATACAGAACCTCCAGCTAACATGGTTGATGAAAGAAGTAGTAGAAGTCCACCTGGTGATAATGAACGTGAAGCAAGGGAGATGTTTAGGAACATTGCCGTTGGACAACAACAAACAGCTCAAATATTGCGACAAGTCCTACAATCCCTTCAAAACATGGAGTTGAAGGTCAGCAAGGTAATGCAGCTAGACACGAGAGACAAGAAAGACATGTTGATGATGATGATGCTAGTGCAACAGGCAGAAGAGTTCGCACACGAACTCCTACAGTTGATAGGCCTCTAAGACTAACTTTCCTTCCACCACCACTTGAACAATGCAATGAAGTTGATGAAGAGTTTGATGAAGGAGAACAGAATGACTTTGAAGATGAAGTAGCACTCTTTGCAGATCTCTATGCTAGATTACTAGATCGTGTTCGGGAAATGATGACTTTCAATGAATATTGCCGACAGAAGAGGGAAGATAGGGATAGGCGTGCTAGAGCTAGAGGCTTTCGTCCTAGAAGGGATGATGATACAAAAGATTATAAGTCACAACTTAATATTATGTCTTCATTTTCATAAGTCACTTTCCCCCTCAATATAATAAAGTCCAAGTTAAATATAACATTATTAATCTTCGGACTTTAAAATAAATATGAAGACAGTGTCGGAATTAAGTGAGCTATAGCTCGCCGGAAAGCCCTCGACGAGACGAATCTGATGCCACTCTGAATGTGCCGAACCGACACTGACCCCCAACTTACTAAAAATAGTAACGACCAAGAGCAATCTGAGTCAACTCAGAGGGTGACAACTAGATCCATTGAGTTCAAACCACATCTCCACCACCGACAAAAGCCTTCAAAGCAAAACTAACTCCAGTTCCCTAACCAACTTGCTAATCCACGGGAACTCAGTGATAGACTAGCCATGTAACTAGAAGGGGACATTACATTTTTAAAAAATTTGGGTTCCCAGTTTTTTCCCGATGTATCATAAGAAATTGAAAATATCTTCATCTTTTGGTATGCCAAGAAATTCCCGAGAAAGATATTTGCTTCTATGCTTACCACAACTAGAACATTAAAAGAGGGGAGTTTCTTCTACAAGCTATTAAGAACTTATGACTAGATACCAATGAGCCTAGTTCAAAAAAACATAAAGTTCAAACTTTATGTCAAGATAGCTAGTTACATTACATCAAAAATATGTCATGTCCAAGAACACAAAAAGCTTCTTCTGCTTTGAAGCCAAGACAGGATGATACAGAAGAAACAAAGCAGAGATGAGGTGCTAAATGGATTCATGAATTCATCTAAAAAGATTTATGTTTTGAGATAGGAGGTATTGAACACTTGAAGACTAGCTGACAAATATTTACATGCAGGAGGAGGGTTCAATAGGGTGTGTTAGAGCCCGAATCGGCAGGGGGTTTGCTAGCTCCAATGCACAGGCAGATTCGGCCAACAGATACGAGAGGTTGCGTGAGCTGCCTCCCCTTCACTTCTGGTTCTGCCGCACCAAGGGGGGTATCCCTATAGCTAAAGATTTAACCTTGACTCGCCCAATGACAGAAAGATTTAGCTCTACAACAACAGGCAGAATACTCTCATGTTAGGACCAAGATTTGCATGATAGATCACAAGGTTGGCAACATTCTTGGACATATCTAAATGGTTGAGGATGAGAGTATGCAAGGGTCCCATCTCTACTCCTACAACTAACGGGTTGGAAATATGAAATGGTTTGGATTAGTTGTTATGATCCAAAACCCTCTGTCTTGCATCCAAAACATTAATTTTTTTCCCAAACTGGATGCTTTTTCCCAGATATCCCTATAGGGTGGAGGCTTTGGACGATGTGCATCCAAAAGAATTTCAATACATTAGTGGACTCTTACAAAAGATATGCACCTGAATTGCAGGCATTTGCTATAATATTACGGTTACGCACATAAGTAACTGATTCACCAACCTCTGAAATCGGTTGAATGAAAAAAGCAGAAACTTATTTAGATCTATAGTCCCCATCAATCTTTGTCTTATGAAAACCAAGGGTACAACAAGTTTAATTTTTTACAGCCACAGGCACTTCTATGGTGCATGCCATTTTTCATATTTTTACCACTTTTAACCAAGCGTTTTTTTTTTCCTTTCTTCTCATTCCTGTTTTTCACCCAAGTCCTTGGGTTGGCACGAGGAGTGTCCTGGGCCTCACCATTCGACCAACATATGTTGAATACAATATTGAAGATAAACTTATGGTTGTGAAGAATTGAATCATATGGACATGTTTAGTTGTTAAACTTAAACCATTTTTACATGAATTAGTGCTCAAGAAAAATGAGTGCCTGGAGAGCATTTCAAAAAGCATAAGCATATATATGAGAGCTTCTTGTTCAAGCTAATTTTGTTTGACAACCATGAAAAGCTCCTCAAGATAAGTTCAAGACAAAATGTTCTGTGATACAGATACCACAAAACTTTCTATTTTCCCAAGGTATCAATCAGATGAATCACAGGAACAAATAAACAAAAAAAAACTCTCATTCTTCATGAAATTCAATTTCTCAATCACACAAAATCACAAAACAATTTTGGGTCCCACAATTTAGAAAACACTACACCAAAAGTATTTTCTATTAGGGCACTAGTATCCTGCCAATAGCTCTCGTATGAGTTCTAGGCATATACATATTTAAGAAAATCCCCCTGAAGTTCATTCATGATGGTAAGAAGGCAAAGATCAAGAGTCTGTCTCACCATTTCATTTACTGCAGCTAACAAGTCTCCTCGTGCCTTTGCATAGCGCTTCAGTTGGCCCCCAATCATGTGTATAAGATGTGCATCGAGAGCCAACATCAATGGCATCCAAGGCCTCTGTACTTTTACAGCAACAAGCTCTCCAGAATGCAGATAAGCTGCTTGAGTCCCACAATAAGAACAATTAATTAGTCATCTAAACTGCAAATAAATTGAGAGCATGTGAATCTTTCTCAAATCTGAACAAACACCACACAAGCACTAGCACCTTGCAGAAACCAAAAAGGGGGTGATTTAAACAATTTCAATAATCCCACCTTTATAAACTTGTCCCAGTGATGCAGCAGCAACAGGCTCTGAACTGATATCAGCAAAAAGCTTTGATATTGGTGCCCCCAGCTGGGACTCAATAGATTGAATTGCTACTCTAGTAGAAAACGGCGGTATTTGATCCTTCCAACATGCATAAAAAGGAGAGAGTAAGTAATAAAAAGTAGAGCAACTAATAACTTCAAAATACAAAATTAGCTTAAAAAGTAATGAAACAAAATCTAGGGAGCTAGTGATATTTAAACTTTAAGAATACATTGGTTCCAACAATGTCTCTGTAATTGTTTTTCTTTTAAATATTAACATATCAACCATAATCAGACTTATATCTGTGCAATTCAATTTTTAGTAATATGTTGTATTTCACCAATTCATGAAACGTGAAACAGAAAAAGTTGCCACAACATCAAATGAAGTTTGAACCCTTTACAAAAATAATATGCGATCCCTTCAAATTCAGATGCATAATGCTTTTCCTTGAACATGTATTTAACCTCAGTTGAGCAATTTCTTTGCCACACTAGTTCTAATCCATATAATTTTACCTTTCAACCTCAAAGCTAAACAATTTTTAGCTGACAATGTTTTATTTTTTGTTGGAATAATAGGTGTTACTTATTTTGGGTTCTCCAACCAGAATCAAAACCAAAATAGCCATTATGGTTGGATAATTTATTACAATAATCATATGGCACACCATCTGTTAACCCACCTATTGTGACGTTTTCACACGTCGCCCCATTGCAAATGGGGACCCCCTCTTTTTTTCCGCTTTTGCCGTCGTTGCTTTAGGATTTTGGTTTCTCTCTGAGTTTGTTGGTTTGGTAGTATTGGTCTCGCCAAATTCTTGCTCAAACTCCATGAAGTGATTGAAGAAATTGACTAAGGAGTGGAAAACTGGCCTAAGGGATCCATATGCCTTCACCCTAACGCATGTTCTTGAAACCCTGAAAACTGACTAAGTCTGAAATCTAGTGGATCCTAAAAAATCTAGAATCTACATGTTAAATCCCATGGATCCAAGACCTATCTCAAACATCCTGACAGTATATTTCACAATATTTAAAGTACAATATCTAAACATATACTTAAATATATTTTGAAATATACGTCAGGTAGGGACCTTCAAAATCCTGTTCGAAAAATCCGGTTCATCAAGGAAAGTGAGACAAGGATAGAAGAATCCAATTGTTCAAGGAAAATGCACCCTTCCAAGTCGCAAAAACCATGACTTGATGGAATTTGCGCTCTAGGAGAGAGAAAATCCATGACTTGATAGAATTTGCACTCCAAGAGAGAAAATACATGACTTGATGAAATGTGCGACAAGGAGAGAGAAAATCCATGACTTGATGGAATTTGCGCTCCAGGAGAGAGAAAATCCATGACTTGATAATTTGCGCTCCAAGAGAGGGATTTTCCTTGACATATCAAGAAGTGCGACCAAGGAGAAAGGATTCTATGACAGTGAAAATCTCACCCAAAAATGCAATGAATCCATGACTTGTTCAAATTTGCGACAAAGCATTTATCAATGATTCCAAGGAAATTGTGACATGAAATAACCCAAGGGATTCATCCAAAACTCAAAGTAGGATCAAGGAATTTATCCTAAAGTCATGAAATTTGCGCTCCAGGATAAAATATTCCAAGGATGCAAAATCCAGGACCACCCCAAAAGTGCGACAAGGATAAGGAATCCTTGACCTAGTCAAAAATGCGACAAGGAAGAAATCCAAGGACAAAATCCATGACTTAGCTCAATCCACGACGTGGAATCCAGAGCAAGATCCACGACATCATGCGCTCCATACAAAAAATCATTATGCCAAATCGCAAAATCTAGGATGAGGAGGAAAGTGCACTCATGGACAAAGAAATTTTAGCATAAGGAAATCCCCGACTTAGTGCAAAGTGCGCCTTCGACAAGGAATTCCAAACATGAAAAAATCCACAACTATCAAAAATCCACGCCATCCTTGAAAGTGCGCTCCTCAACAAGGATAGAATCCACAACACAACAAAATCCCCGACTTGAGGCCCCTGAGGCGATGGCTGACCTAACCGCTTGGGAAATAAATAAAAAGCTTTTTTTAGGAAAATTTGTTTCGACGCCTATCTAAGGCGGCCTTAGTAGAAGTTTTTTTAAACATTTAAAAGTTTCCTTTTCATATCCAAGTCGGCCTTGTGAAGAGGAATTCCCATAACATATATAAGGAGAAGCTTTCAAACTCACAAATCACCAAAGACAAATCTCCATTTAGAAAGCAGATTTCACTCCAAGAAAGGGTGAAATTCCACAAGGAAGTGAAATATGCAACTTGGATTTTGTCCATAATCCACCCAAACTTTCGACATGGATTTATCCTTCACCCTCCTGCAAGTGCGCCCAGACAGAAGAAATTCCACCTCCAGCCCCTAAATCCGCTGAGTTCCTACCTGATAATCCTGGAATGAAGGAAAAGTTAGTCCAAATGTGAAAAATGCAAAGAAAATGAGGAAAATCCTTTATTTACTAAAGAATTTAGGAATGAAATTGATCAACCATGCAAGGTTATTCATGTTTTATCTTAATTTTACATTGTGTCAAGGATTTTTATCCGCCTTTGCTATTCAAGATGTTCTTTCGTTTTGCAGGTGTTGAAGACGAGGATCGGTTCCATAAGGAAGATGCCCATTGATCCAAGACGTTCAAGATGTGGAGAGCTTCAAAGGCTAGAGAAGGAAGTTATTCTACGTCAAGGAGACTTCACAAATCTGGAACAGGACATCATTCCATTCGTTGCCCGCCTTTCTCCTAACGTTCAACATGATTGGCACAAGAAAGGCAACATCAAGGATTCCAGTTCAATGACAAGGAGACTTCGCGTGAATACTAAAGGAAGATGAAAACCCTTTCAAGACTTCAATGACACAAAGAATGCAAGCGTCAAGGACAACAGGATACACTTCAAGTTCCCACATCAAGGACTTTAGTTCTGAAAAAGAACAACAATCCCGGCAAATCCAAGAACAAGAATCCAGTGCATTATTCATCAAGAGAACAAGCCCAACGCCATGAAGACAAGGATTACACCAAGGAATCCAAGCCAATGCAGGAATCCAAAGAAATGCAACACAAAGATGGAATTTCCAAGTCCAAAGTACACTCAAGGGACAACTGTTTGGAAAATGCTGAGATGGCACCCTTCTAGATGATGCCTTGTTGGAGTCCTAGTCAGCATGGGGGGCCCTAGCACATGTGTCACATTTTCATTAGCCGGAATATTGGTGGTCATAAATGCTTTCTCATTAGGGTTTTTGATTGACCTAATATTGGGCGTTCATTCCTAGGAATCAATCTTGGCCCTTCATTGTATTTTTGGAAGCCTATATAAAGGCCCATTCGCAAGGGAGACAGAATAGGAGAGGGGGAACAAGAGTAATAACTGTTGTAGTATTTCTCCATTTGTGAGCAAGAAACTTTGAGGTATTAGCAGAATTGTTGCAAAAGGACATTTCCAAATCAATACATAAGCATTGAAGTTTGGTGTTTGTAGTGTTCTTTGGAATGTTGGCATGGTTCTCTAACTTCCCTAAAGCAAATCAGAAGCTCCATTGTTGCAGATTTGTTTTCTTAATTTCAGTCTCATTTTCAGTTTTCATTAATTAGATTGGTGGAAGATATTGTTGTTGATGCATGTTGAAACCCCTTATGTTCATACCATTTGTGATTTGTGGCTTGCAAGTTGCAGTGCATGATTAGTCTGAACACTTTAAAAGCTTAACTTTGATTCCTTTCTACATATCCATTTCCATGTTTTTATGTATAAGTAAATCTGAAAAATCGTCATAAACACCTTAGAAGATTGCATCATCTTTGTGTAGTTGTTGTCTCATGGCGAAACAAAGCATGATTCAGTTTTACTAAGTCAATAGCATTCTCTGCACCAAAGTGCATTTCTAAAGCCTTTCCCCTTTTGCCCTTTTTTTTAGTTTGTTGTAGGGAGTTCCATTCATCCACAAATCCTAGTCCAAGGAGTAATGAATTTCTTCCATGTCCATGAAGAAGGAGCAATTTAGCGTAAGTCCCTTTGTGATTACCAACAAGATCACATCATTTCACTGAGTCTATCCATGTGCACGTCAAGACCTGCCATTCAAATAACCTTGGAGTAGTCTCACTCGATCACATAGTTCAGCGTTTGAGATGCTTTGTTCAAGAGAGGATAGAGCACTTAGTGTTTCATTCTAAATGTTGCTGCTGTCATAAAACCAACATCAACACCACCCTTTGACTCCCCTTTTAAGGATAAAATGTTACATTGCTGGTGTAGGAGCACCTAGTTAGTTTCAAGCCTCCATGAGGCAATTGTGTCAAATGTTGCTTTAATGTCATTGGTGGTCATGTAATAAGGTCATTAAAACCATTTTTGGCTTATTTGTCCATAGGTTAAGTCATTTTGTCACATTTGTTTAAAAAGTTGTCAAATCTTGTCATATGGCAAAAGCTATGTTCCCCGGGGAAGCGTCCCCTGTCCTATCTGTCCCGTACCCGTCCCAGGGACGCGGGGACGGCCAGGAAATGTCCCCTGGCCGTCCCCGTTTCCCGAGGACATCCCCTTTTTTAGGAAACGTAGGGGACGGCTAGTCGTACCCGATACGGCCGGGACGTCCCCCGACCGTACCAGGTACGACTAGCCGTCCCCTACAGCCCAGCAACTTTCACACTTAAAAAATAAAAAAAAACTCACTTAAATTAAAAAAAAAGGGATGGGGGGGCCCACAAGGACCCCCACATCCCTCATAAACTTACCTAAACCTAAAAAAGACCTTATATCATGCAAAAACAAAAAAATACATTCATTACCTCATTTTGGCACTCTTGAACAGCAGCTTGAAGAGGAGAAATAGCAGTTGGAGGAGGGTAACAGCGGTGAAAAAAAGGCAACAGGGCATCAAATCATCGTCATTTAAGGTAAGATCGACATTCTTTGTTTTGTTTTCATATTCCTTTGCATTTTTTTTAGTTTTTTTTTCAATTTCAAACATGTGGAGGGTTTGGTTTTTTTTTTTTTTTTTTTTTTTTTTTTTTAATGTTTGCTTGCAGCTATCTATTAGCATTTTTTCAAACAAAAAACAATGAGCAGCAATAACAATAGTGAAAGTTCTGAAAATGACATTGAAATTCAAGTGCAACGACAATCAAGTAGAACTAGAGGCCGTAAAAAGAGTGGGGGTTCTGCTAGTGGCAGTGGTACAGCAGAGAATGTCAGTTCATCCAAATCCAATCCATTTGAATGCCCCTCCAAAACACTTGCCACTTATGCAAAAGGCCCATATAATCCTAAAAAACCTCTCTTACAATTTGTAACCCGCATAGACACTGACAAACAAAAGAATACTGGGGGGTCTAGAATATGGCTTTGTCACATTTGCAATGAAACCTATAGGGGCAGCTATACAAGAGTTTATTCTCACCTTTTGCACTTGGGTGGAGTGGGGGTAAAAAGTTGTAAAAAAATTACCCTAGCTGAGAAGGTCGAGACAACTAGGTTGCACATGGAGGGGGAGGCAAGATCTAAGGGATTGTCAATGGAGAATATGCCTAGTATGCCTGAGTCATTGCCTTCACAAAGCCAAGTGGAAGAGGTTTCTAGTAGGGGAAAGAAAAGAGTTACTACTGTTGCAGGGTTGTTTAATGCACAAACACGAGAGGTGGCTGACTCTTCCATTGCCAAATTTTTCTTTGCTCATGTCGTACCATTTCATGTGGCACGCTCTCCCTATTTCAAACAAATGTTAAGAGATGTTACAGCTGTTGGTCCTTCATATGTCCCCCATGGAGAACATAAGCTACGCACCACCTTACTTGACAAGGAATATTCTCAAGTGAGTATCTTGATGGAGGACATGAGGCAAACTTGGATTAGGGATGGTTGCTCTATTGTCATGGATGGGTGGACCGACATCAAACGTCAGCCACTCATCAATATCATTGTCACATGTCCAACTGGCTCTTATTTTCTTAGAGCTATTGATTGTACAGGGAGGAGGAAGGATGCTCACTTCCAATTTCAAATTTTGAAGGATGCCATTGAAGAGATTGGGGCATCTAATGTTGTCCAAGTGGTAACAGATTCAGCCCGTGTATGTAAATCAGCTGGTTTGATGGTGGAGGGTGCTTATAAGCACATTTTCTGGACTCCATGTTGTGTTCATGCATTGAACAACGCATTGAAAGACATTGGGAAGATTGCTTGGGTGAAAGAAGTGGTGGCAGAAGCTAGAGATATACAGATGTTCATTTGCAACCATCAAACCTCACTTGCACTTTTCAGGACTTTTTCGAAGAAGGAATTCCTCAAGCTTGTGGAAACTAGATATGCCAGCTATTTCATTTTGCTAGAGAGGATGGTTGAGGTGAAGGAGCCTCTACAATTATTGGTGGTTAATGCAAAATGGAATAGATGGCCAGAGTCAAATTCAGCTGAAGGAAAAAGTTTGAGGCAAAAGATCCTTGACAATGATTGGTGGTCCACAATAAGGTATGAAATTGAAATTTCAAATTGCTGATTTTCTTTTTATTTATATTATGATATTCATATTATCATTTTATTAAAAATTTAATTTTTGTTCTTAAATTGCTGATTTTTGTAACTTATGTTCACTTGCAGCTATGTTTGCTCCTTCATTGCACCTGTTGTGGATGTCATAAAATATGCTGACACAGACTCTCCTAGTCTTGGAGAAATTTATGAGACATTTGATAGCATGCTTGGGAAAATGAACCAAGTTATTCAGAGCAAGGATCCTACTTTGGGATTTTATGAGGAGCATCTTAGGCCCATTGTGACGCGGAGGTGGGACACTATGAACACCCCACTTCATATGGCAGCATATGCTCTAAATCCCAAATGGTATGTTTCTAGACCTAGAAGAGTGCCTCCATCTCATGATGATGAGGTGAAACAAGGGTTCATGAGGGCCCTTGAAAAATTGTATACCGAGGAGGCTTCTCTACTTCGCTCACAATGGATGGCCTTTGTCAATCTACGTGGTCCAAACTTCAGAAAAAAAGAGGCGAGGATGGATAGAGCTACATTAGCTCAAACTGACCCTATTGGATGGTGGATGTGGCATGGCATGGTTGCACCAGAATTGAGGACACTTGCCACTCGCTTGCTTGGACAGATTGCTAGTTCCTCTGCTGCAGAGAGGAATTGGTCCACATGTAGCTTCATTCAGTCAGTGAGGAGGAACAAACTTACCTCTAGACGATCAGAGAAGTTGGTGGCAGTGCATAGTGCCTTGCGGCTACAGGATCGACAAAGACCTGAGTATCGTCAGACTCCAGCTGCACGTTGGGATGTTGATCCAGAGGATGTTATGCAAATTGATGAGGAGGCACAGGAGGGATTGGTTGGGGTTCCATTGGATGAGGGTCTACTAGACCCTCATGGTGGCAGTGATTCGGATTCAGATTCTGATTTTGATGCAGTATTAGGAGAGGGTGATTAGGGACAGCCATATACTCTATGTTTTTGTCATTTTGTTGTTGAAACATTTTGTTGTTGAAACTTGAAACTTGTAGCCTTTGAGCATTTTGATATAATATATATGCAGATTGTCATTGAAAACAATTAAATTTGGTTTATTTGTTTGTCAATTCTCATGTGACAAGTTGAAAACTAAGTTCAAGTGTAATGTTATGGTTATGTATGCATGTTTTAATGTTCTATGATGTCTAGAATGAATACCTTATCAATGTTATCATCTAAATATTTGAAATTTCCTTATATTTTAAAAAAAAACCTTATTTTTTTAGTAGCCGTCCCCTGCCGTCCCCTAAAAAATGGCCAAAAAAAATCGTCGTCCCCTAAACTCGTCCGCCCGTCCCCGCCCCCAGTACTTGGGGGAACATAGGGCAAAAATGCAAAATTGCAAAAATAAGGAAGATGAAGAGTCAAGTCGGTTGGGAATTTGGAAAAGTAGTTTGTAAATGTTGGGGCAGAT
Organism: Cunninghamia lanceolata; assembly: GCA_027924645.1. Taxonomy (NCBI): domain Eukaryota; kingdom Viridiplantae; phylum Streptophyta; class Pinopsida; order Cupressales; family Cupressaceae; genus Cunninghamia; species Cunninghamia lanceolata. Next base: position 10,238,068 of record BSBN01000534.1, on the reverse strand, counting down.
GTGAAAAGGCATAAATAGCCTTGATCCATCATTGGAAAGTGTGGTGTTCGGATGGAAGACATTGTACATATTGAAAATCAATAAAATTATTAACATTTCCAGAAATTTTCTGATTTCTCGTTGTTGCAGAGTGTGGTACGGCCTCCTGGTGTACTTTCTATATAAATGGTTGAAACCCATTTTAGAAAACATTATTAACTCAAATGGATTTTTTATTTGGTCCAATTTGATTGCGTTTGGAGGGAGTTATGCCTGTTTTACTACAAACAGGTCTGGAACTTGTCTAGGGTAACAATGAGCAAAGAAGTCAAGTTTTAAGGGTTTCTGTCCAAAACAACCCCGACCCATTTCAAGGTATGTTATAGAATGGCCAAAAGGGTATCTAAAAATGGTTTTAGTTTTCTAATATGAAGTCTATACTGAAAATTATGCCCAAGAAACCCCCATTTTCTGCTCTTTTTTTCATATTCTAATTTTCAAAGCATGTACCATCAAATCAACTTCAAGAAATCAAATAACCCTAGACAGCATTGCATTAGGTTACAAAACATGGAAATGAACAATCTTGTTTAAAATATGAAGAAAAGAGCAGAAAATGGGGGTTTCTTGGGCATAACTTTCAGTATACACTTCATATCAGAAAACTAAAACCACTTTTAGATACCCTTTTGGCCATTCTATAACATACCTTGAAATGGGTCAGGATTGTTTTGGACAGAAACTCTTAAAACTTGACTTCTTTGCTCATTGTTACCCTAGACAAGTTCCAGACCTGTTTGTAGTAAAACGGGCATAACTCCCTCCAAACTCAATCAAATTGGACCAAATAAAAAACCCATTTGAGTTAATAATGTTCTCTAAAATGGGTTTCAACCATTTATACAGAAAGTACACCAGGAGGCCGTACCACGCTCTGCAACAGCGAAAAATCAGAAAATTTCTGGAAATGTTAATAATTTTATTGATTTTCAATATGTACAATGTCTTCCATCCGACCACCACACTTTCCAACGATGGATCAAGGCTATTTATGTCTTTTCACATCTGCCCCAACATTTACAAACTACTTTTCCAACTTCCCAACCGACTTGACTCTTCATCTTCCTTATTTTTGCAATTTTGCACTTTTGCCATATGACAAGATTTGACAACTTTTTAAACAAATGTGACAAAATGACTTAACCTATGGACAAATAAGCCAAAAATGGTTTTAATGACCTTATTACATGACCACCACATGACATTAAAGCAACATTTGACACAATTGCCTCATGGAGGCTTGAAACTAACTAGGTGCTCCTGCACCAAACTCCCGGGGGAAAAAGAATTCAAGTTCCATTGAATTATCTTCTTCTTCCTGGTCTTCCAGTTCTTGTGCTTTCTTCTATCCATCATCTTTGCAACTTCTAGATTCCAAAACTCCATTTCTTGTATATATGGTTCAATATCACTACTTATGTCTTCATACACCTCTTCTTGTTCCTTATAGCCTGCACATACATAATCCAATGAAAAGTTAGAAACAAAATATTGAGACCTTGAGGTCTCCTCCTTGCCTCCTTGCATTACAAACTCCTCTTCAACCATGTTCTTCAAGACCAACTGCTGCAACCTGCTACTATTATCAGTTTCATTGTTTCCACCTACAACAAATTCTCCACTCATTCCAACCTCACTCTCAATGGCTGCAAACTTTTCCCATAAATCCTCTTCTTCATCCACCTTAATATTATCATCCTTTTCATCATCAATCTTTCCATCAACAACAATTTCATCAATCGTTTGATCAACAACAACCATATCATTAATCTTAACATCAATAGCTTTATCAACATCAAACAAAGAAATTGTAGCATCATGTTTCTCACCTTGCACATCTTGATCCTTGGATTCAAACTTTACCTCTTCCTGTATGGCTGCTTTCCTTGATTGTCTTCTTCTTTGCACAATCTTTCTAATGGGCCATTGCACCGTTCTACTTAATAGCAAATACCAACTACTCCACTGATGTAGTTCCCTTTCCATTCTTTCTATGGTTTGTGTCAATTCTCTAATCTTTTGGTCAAATTCCTCTTGCCTTGCCTTCTCTTTTTCATTTTGTCTCATTTCTTTTACTGTCTTCTCATCTTTTCTAGTTTTCATCTCTTGCCTCATATTTGTACCTCCTTCCCTTGCAAACTACTTTTCACTATTCTCCTAAACCAATCCACTTTCTCTCAAGCAAGCTTCTCCTTGCTTCTCAACTTCTCTAGCCTCACCTAGGTCCTTTCCACTTATCCTCAACCTAGTCTCTTGGCAACCAACAACCAAGTTCTTTCTCTCAACCTACACACAACCACAAACTCACTAGCCCAGACCTTTTTGAGCTCTGATACCACTTTGACGCAGTAGGGGGTACCAAACACTCAACAAACTCAATTTAGATATGAATCAAACAACCTTCAAAAGCCAAGTCTCAATCTTCATACTTTTCATATTTCAATCAGGTCTAATCTAATAGGACAGTAGACCCTATTTTTAGGCTCTTTCTCACAGAACTTCCAAAACACTTCAGAAACAAATCAGTGATTTAGATACCCATTTTGAAGTTACATGACATATTTCAAACTCAACATAGACTTCTTTGGCAAATGTGCCTCAAAAATGGCCTTTTTTCGCTGTCCTGAAAGGGCTAATTAGGCCTAGTTTGCAAAGCATGTACCATCAAATCAACTTCAAGAAATCAAATAACCCTGGACAGCATTGCATTAGGTTACAAAACTACCAAATCTTCAATCTTCATCAAAAAAACACTCACCAAGACAGTAAAACTTAAAACCCTTGCTCAAATGCTTGAAACAATGCACAAACAGTGAGGGTTTATTAGTTTAGTGTTTTCAAGCCATCAAAATACCTTGCCACAGCCTCAAACAACTTAGGATATGTCTGCACAAGCATAATAAACCATCTCCATACCTTTACAAATGTTATTTCACCAAACCCTAACCTGTAGGCATCATTCCTTGCTTAAAATATGAAGAAAAGAGCATAAAATGGGGGTTTCTTGGGCATAACTTTCAGTATAGACTTCATATCAGAAAACTAAAACCACTTTTAGATACCCTTTTGGCCATTCTATAACATACCTTGAAATGTTTCGGGGTTGTTTTGGACAGAAACCCTTAAAACTTGACTTCTTTGCTCATTGTTACCCTAGACAAGTTCCAGACCTGTTTGTAGTAAAACGGGCATAACTCCCTCCAAACTCAATCAAATTGGACCAAATAAAAAACCCATTTGAGTTAATAATGTTCTCTAAAATGGGTTTCAACCATTTATACAGAAAGTACACCAGGAGGCCGTACCACGCTCTGCAACAGCGAAAAATCAGAAAATTTCTGGAAATGTTAATAATTTTATTGATTTTCAATATGTACAATGTCTTCCATCCGACCACCACACTTTCCAACGATGGATCAAGGCTATTTATGTCTTTTCACATCTGCCCCAACATTTACAAACTACTTTTCCAACTTCCCAACTGACTTGACTCTTCATCTTCCTTATTTTTGCAATTTTGCACTTTTGCCATATGACAAGATTTGACAACTTTTTAAACAAATGTGACAAAATGACTTAACCTATGGACAAATAAGCCAAAAATGGTTTTAATGACCTTATTACATGACCACCACATGACATTAAAGCAACATTTGACACAAATGCCTCATGAAGGCTTGAAACTAACTAGGTGCTCCTTACCACACTTTCTTGAGACCACCCCTTTGACTGCATTCATACAAATTCTTTTTGGTAGGAAAAACTTGGAACCAATAAGAACAACTCTACATGCTACCATGTTGGCCATTCATTCATAAAGTAACTCAACTGAGCATCACAAACTAAATCATCAAGGTCATAAAACCGTGAAGATTGACAACATATTGTATGCATTTACAAACTACCAATCCTGAGGAAAGTTGATATGTTAACTTAAAATTAGCTGTGACTTGAAAAAGGAAGGGTACACAAATTGAATCATCCTCAGCAATTAACTTCCTCCAGATTTATGAATACACAATAAGTCCATTTTTTACTGTAATCATTTGAGTGAGATGCTAAATTAGTGCACATAGTGCTAGTCCCAACATATTTCGAAGCATTGACGTTATCGTAGACATGGGATATGCTCTATTGAATGCAAATGCACACACGCATTGGTGACTCTATTTCAATAAAAGCCCTCCTTCAAGTCTCAAGTTATTCATAATTTACAAAGAACTGTACTTGTTTCTGATAACCAATGTTAGTCATCAGATGTACTCATTATTCCATTAACAATATACGATCCTTGGAATGTGTTCTATGATTTTGGAAACATTGGACTCAGCAATTCACATGATACTCCACCATTTTGACCATACAGACAAAATATCAAAAGGAACATGATGGTTGGTGGACAACAGAATGCCCTTGAAATAAACTTCAAACTAGTTTGGTTACACATCAAATGATTAAATTATTAAATTATTATAAATATATATATAATAACTATATATTTCTGTAAACAAAGTTATGTAAGCCTGCAAACCATTTACCCAAAAGCGTGCAAAATTTTGCATGGCAGTCCTACAATAATCTCAGGTTAGCATCTACCCTTCCAACATGTCCTTGTTCACAAACCACAGAAGCCGAACTGTTTGAAGAAGCAGGTTCTAAATCTCAAAATTTATAGAAACCACAATTAATGGTGAAATGTCTGCCTTATTGTTTGTTGAGTCCAACAGATTCAGAAACGGGATGGTTCAAGTTATCATTAACCTTGTAAAGATAGAACTCTGTAAATTCCATAAATTCACCCAGACAATCTTTCATCCCAAGCAACTCATCAATTGTTGCCCCCATCTAGAGATAAACTTGTGCAACCATATTCACGAAATTTATTATTATTACATGTCATCCCCTTACCCCTCAGTAGCCCTGTCATTTCAGTATCATCAATACAAACAGCACTTCATCTTTATTTCTTTTCTCTTTCCTCTCAGAAGAACAGTTAATCTATTCCTAAAATGTCAGGTTATATGATCTGGTTTGCCATAGTAATAGAAATGAGAACTGTTCTTTAAAAAGGCCAGTCATAATTTCATTGTTACAAAACATACGAACAAAATACAAACGCAATTGCATATCCAAATTGTTCTCTCGTGATTTTTCCTTGATACTTAAATCAAACTAGAGCAGTGGTACAGCAACACAGATACAGATATATGTCAAACAATGACTGAGAAACTGATAATGACATGGAAAAAATAAGTACAGTAAATCAATAGAATACCTGTAACTTTGCAAGTTCCTGACAATAAGCATTGGGTAATATATCTGGCCGAGTGCTAAGAGCCTGCCCAAGCTACAATCTCTCAACATGAACACAAGTAAGCAAAATGATTAATAAGTGTTATGGGACTTTTTCCCCAAAATGGAAAAGAAATCTATTTTATGAACAACCCTTTAAAATTATAAGAGGATAAAGTTTATTTAACCTTTTATAATTAAAAGGAAGATAGAAAAATAAAGGATATTATGATCCTTTGGTTAAAATAGAGATAAATAAAGAATATTTATAAAAACCCCTTTTAAGGGAAGAATTATTATGTTATTAAATAATTACTAGTGACAACGTTTGTGAAAGGGTGTGATGGTTTAAAATCCACCCCTTAAAAGGTTGTATAAGGTATTAATGTGAGACTTGGAAAAAGCATGGAGATCGCTCAAGGAAGAACAAGGTGGTTTTTGGTGGGCTATGGGCATTGGAGAAGGGGCACACAGTGTGTATCCAAGTCGGAGTACAGTGTACACTCAGGATTGTCTTGGCCAAGGCTTGTGTGCACTTGTGTTGAGCATTTGTTCTGAAGAACATGGCTCTAAAGCACTTGTGTTGAGTATGGCTATGGAGCACTTGCGTTGAGCATGATACGGTGTGTTCTAAAAAAGAATTGTTCCTCCTGGAGTGCGCCATAGCCATAATGAAGGTCAAGACCACTGAAAACTTCCTAGGGTGAGAGTGGCCGATCCAAGTACTCAAATTCAGATTAAGTATTGAACTCATTGTTAATAAAAGATATTGGAATTATTATATATATAGGTTTTTTATATTAACTTGGATATGGGACCATGTTATCTAATTTTCTTTGTTAATTGTTTTTGTTTAGAGATTTTATTAAATTATCCCATGTTGTAATTTACATTTGTTATTTACATCTATTTTAACATTATTGAGTATATTATTTTATCTTAATTCTAAATATTAACCATAATAAATCCGTTGCAAGTAATTAAATAATTATGAGAAAAAGTAGCATTACAATAAGAGAGATATTAAACTTTAAGATCTCTAAGACTTGGCATTTGATAAAAGAAAGCAAATGAACAACAAAAATCAGCACAGATACTATGAGATGAAATAACAGGAAAATTTTGAGATGATTTTTAACAGTTACATAATCTTTACAGCAAATATAATCATAATTAAAAGGAAGATGGAAAAATAAACGATATTATGATCCTTTGGTTAAAATAGAGATAAATAAAGAATATTTATAAAAACTCCTTTTAAGGGAGAAATTATTATGTTATTAAATAATTATTAGTGGCAACCTTAGTGAAAGGGTGTGATGGATTAAAAACCACCCCTTAAAAGGTTATATAAGGTATTAATGTGAGACTTGGAAAAAGCATGGAGATCACTCAAGGAAGAACAAGGTGCTTTTTGGTGGGCTATGGGCATTGGAGAAGGGGCACACAGTGTATGTCCAACTCGGAGTACAGTGTACACTCGGGATTGTCCTAGTCAAGGTTTGTGTGCACTTGTGTTGAACATTTGTTTTGTTGAACATGGCTCTAGAGCACTTGTGTTGAGCATGGCTATGAAGCACTTGTGTTGAGCATGATACGCTGTGTTCTGATTAAGAATTGTTCCTCCTCGAGTGCACCATAGCCATAATGAAGGCCAAGACCACTGAAATCTTCCTAGGGTAAGATCTACCAAGACCACTTGAGAGTCACCAAGGTGTGAGATCTACCAACCCGCCCTTCCCTAACGATCCACACGTTCTCGTAGGGTGATAGCTAAGATTAATGACAAGGCAGCCTTGCACTCATCCCTTGTATATCATGAGTAAGGTTAGGAATCATACCATTAAGGACTTTGCCTTCTTGTTCCTAGTGATCCCATGGATCATAAAGGTAATGCTTCTTATGAATATATTCCTCTTATCGGAATTGGACTTTGTCCCATCATTCATGATGGATAATCATATGGCACTTGATGGCCACTCTTATCAATACATGATTAAAGATATTGCTGAGATAACATTTATTCAAAATGTATGAATGATACCTTATAGACTGTTTGAATATTGATTGGCTGTGCTAGATCCATGGTCCAAGAGAATGAAATTCTTTTGTTTGATACTGCCCCGATCTGTATGACAGAAATGTGTATTATAAGTGATTGGTTGCTGCCCTTTTATTTATCTTGTATTGAGATGATCAATATGTTGTAGATGGATAATTCGCTGATGTTCCGTATTGGATGATTGATTGTATTCCTCCTATCTCTTCATATACCTTTGAATGATTGCATCCCTCTTGACTAGTCGCACCTCTTCCTTAGAATCGCCATCTTTAGTCAAGTTATTATCATAATCGGCACCCTTAATTGTTATTTGTCTTTATCTCATAATTGTTGTTTTTTGTCTTTATTCATGTAATCGGCGTTTAGCAAATTGCTACTTTTTCTTTAATCTAATTTGTCTTTTATTGAATTTGTCTTATTCACTTGGCCGCTGCCTAGCCAATTCTCTTGTAAGGCATTATGCTTCTAGCTGATTCCCACGGTGATTCATTACTCATGTTTCTTTACATATATATGAGGCCCAGTCACATGAAGGAGTTTATTCTTTGCTGTAGTTCAGATTGATGCCTTGTCATTATTGATGCAAGATTGGAGTCGGCCATGTATGAAGTCTCTTTGCATTTGACTTGGCTGAGTGCAATTAGATTTCTCTTTATATTCTCACTACCCGTATTAAGGAGGGACATCACAGTCCTCCCCACTCAAGGATTGCTTGTCCTAAAGCAATTTTGGGTTTGGATAATCACTAATATCATTGATCCAAATTTGAAAGAGTCATGTTCGGGTCAATGTCTTGAGGAGTAAATGATTATATGATGTCGTGGAGAGAAAATTCATGATCAACAAAGATTTGGCCAATGTTATCGATGACAATCTCTCAATGTTAATGAAGAAGTTGGGATCATTAAGAATCCAAGATTGGAGATTGATGAAAAATCTGAGAAATAGATCTAATATTGTGTAATTAATCACTAAATGATGCGGAGAATGATCCTAGGATTTGTGGGTTATGGGCCTACAATATAACTTAGCATATGAAATTCCTCTAGATTTAACAACCTTGATTATGTTATTTGACTATCATACGGTTTTTGGCATGAGGAAGAGTATTCCAAAAACCCAACAAAAAGTCTACTACATCTTGGCAGTATAGTCCTTAATAATTGGGATTATTCCATGTAAGGTCTATTGATCAAGAAGTCGTTATGAGGATGGAAAAATGAGTAGTGCTTAAGGTATTTGGGATAACAAAGGAATTATGCATCTCCTTCATACTCAAAGAAAGGTCTCTCATAAGCCTAGGACTGTCAGATTCATGATTAGACCTATGAGCAACTCTTAAATTTGCAAAGGTACTGTGTGAACTGCACAAGCAGCCATAGGCTCATCTTAAGCATGTTACATTCTTCATGATTCTTATGACTGTTATTATACACTCGGTCCCATAGGGTTGTCCATTTGAGGGATCACCATCAGAGTTTCCTTCTTCATCTTGAACTGATTTCTAAAATATTGAAAATGTGGGAATGCTCCTATGTGAAAGATTGTTGTCAAAGACTGTTACCACTATTTTACATTGTATGGGATTTAGATGATGAAGGTGCAGTAACCCAAGTGATTACTTAAGACTAGATTTGTTCAAGTTCATGAAGACTGCCATAAGAAGTCCTCACAATCACATAATTGTCAACATATCTTTACATATCTTTATAATTGTCAACATATCACATATCTTTATAAGGCTGCTGGGCCGTAGGGGACAGCTAGCCGTCCCTGGTACGGTCGGGGAACGTCCCGGCCGTACCAAGGACAACTAGACGTCCCCTACGTTTTGTCAAAAAAAGGGGACGTCCCCAGGGAAACGGGAACGGTCAAGGGACGTTTCCTGGCCGTCCCCGGGACGTCCCCAGAACGGCTACACCTTAAAAAGGGCAGGGGACGCGTCCCCGGGGAACATAGCATGCGCCACATGAGTCTGGGGTGACCTCATATGAATGGCATGCGCCACATGAGGCCGAGGTGATCTATTATGAATGGCATGCGCCACATTAGATCGAGGATACCTTATATGAATGGCATGCGCCACATAAGGACAATAACGGACTTCATATGAATGACATGCGCCACATGAGTCTGGGGCGACCTCATATGAATGGCATGCACCACATGAGGCCGAGGCGATCTATTATGAATGGCATGTGCCACATTAGATCGAGGGTTCCTTATATGAATGGCATGCGCCACATAAGGAGAAGGATACCTCATATGAATGGCATGCACCACATGAGGACTAGGGAGGGATGGTATAGCCACCTTGAGACCTAGGAAAAATGCCCTCCATCATGCTCTTGTCAAAATGTGATAGGTAGGAAGTGTGCCCTCCATCACGCTCTAACTTGCAAATATTTCTATGATTGCCTTGAGGTGGAGAAATCAGTATATCCTACAAAGAGACATTAGGGAAGTATAGAAAATAAAAAGTTAATTTCATTAATCACAAGACCCATGAAACAAGTTCATTTCTTCCAAGAATCTCTTTTGAATTCTTCTCTCGATTTTAGTAACATAAAACCAATACTTATATTATGGGCCCATAACCCACAAATCCCCAGGATCATTCTTCATCACTTAATAATCATCTATAACACCATATTTCCTCAATCATATGCTATCAAAGCTTACCAAATCTTCTTTAAATCATCATATAGTCAAGGACATGACTCTTCTCAGTTTTGAGGTCAATAACACATCAAAAGGTAAAAGGACAAAATGACAAGTACAAGACCGAATCTCGTAATCAAAATTCAAAATGTTTTCATCATTCATTGGAATCTTGGAATCTCAATACTCTCAAATCTTCTTTAATCTATGATACTTGCATCAGATCGTTGTTATTCAAAGCATCAAACAAATGCTTGCCTAAAGCAATATTCATTCTAAATCAAATCCACGGTTTCATCTCAACACATCGGAAGGTAGACGTTAAAAATGCAAGATAATGAAAGAACTCATTGTAATTACTTGAGGACAAGCAATCTTGAATGGGGAGGACTATGATGTCCCGATACTAAGGCATTGTTTAAATTAAAGATTTAAACATCATGATAGAAAGAAACGGCTAAGTTGCCTTTGTAAAATATCAATTCGAAATAATATATATTATTACAACATTATTATTATTATGAATATTTTATATTATTATTAACCAATATATATTGTCCATACAAATATTATATTATATCAAGATAGAGTAAAGATTAAATATCGATATAAATTATTATACAAATAAATTCATATTATAAATTAAATAGTTTATATCATACAAGGGACCGATTTCCACTTTAGAGAAAGCCTTAGTGGAGGCCATACGTAAAGTAAGACAAAATTAGCAAATGTGACTAATACAGATTATACAAATAATATATATCATATAAATATGAATATGGATTAATTACTATATTATAATATGATATACTAATATATAAAGTAACTAAAGTGATATGGGACGATCCCCATTTGGGTGACGGATACCTTATTAAAGGAAAACCTTAGAAACAGCTACGCATATCAACAATCTATATCCTAAGACAGTGCTGAAATTAATAAGTCATGACCGGTCTAAGGTATCACTTGAAGTATCGGAAGCAAGAAGACAAATTGAAGATTAGACAAGACAACGATTCCTAATGATCATTATATAAGGAACAAAATAAACATCGACAGTAATAAGACCAATAATGGAATAAGCAAAGGGATCGATTATGATAACAAGCGCTTCTCAGAAACAGCGAGGATGTGATTGTTAAAGGTGACGTCTCCATATGAAGAGCGATCTCCTTGAAACGGCAGCATCCAAAACATATAAAATGAGAATGGAATATTCATTGGTAAAAACATCCATCAACCTCCGTCGATCAAGGAATCGGATCTGATCTGCATAAGTTCTCAAGACAATTGATATTGAACAATCATCAAAGGAAAGCATCAAAGGAATATTATCCCATCAATCTGAAAATTTCAAGAGCATCGCATTATCCATTGTAGACAGCCATCTGCTATTAAGGACCAACAGATATAAAGGGATCAGTGTACACCAGTGGACTTATTATTGAATTATTATTACAGCAATTAACCTTCCGACCAATCAGCGAACAGCATTACAGAGGTGGCATTGTATTTGGCTATTGTGGGGGACATTATCAGTCGCAGCAGTCCTCCTTATGATCTCAATATTATATTGATAGCAATCAAGGTAGCAATTTGCACATAGGATCACATTTAACCATCAAGGATCGATTAAAAAGGTTTTGAAAATTTTGACTTGCTAGAAGGGGACAATACAGACTTAATTTTTTGCATTACATTACTTTTTCCTAAGTCACCATAATAATAAAGCCCAAATATTAACATATTATTATTATTAAATTTCAGATTTTAATATGAAGGCCAAAACGGGCTCGGAATCACCCAATCTTTAGACCGTTGGAAAGGTCTAATCAAATTGCTTTGCCTCCAACCAAGAATTCCATCATCCGGAAGAAACCCTAACTTACTAAAAATAGTAAGTTACTGCCTAAGTGTCTGAAACCAACCAAATAAACGGTCAGAGTTCCCTAACCACCTTGGTTAGTCTACGGGAACCGAGTATAGACTAACCCATCATAAAATGGGGGACATTACATGATATCTACCTTGCTTACCACCTTCCAACTTCGAACATCTCACTGTCCCTGCAACTGCGACTACCTCCATTAAACCTTGGTCTATATTAGGCATCATAAAATTGTCTTCAAGAGTAGAAGTTACCTCCACGGATTGGCCCATGAACTATGAACATTCAACCTTCATAACTTTGTTAGAATTCACAACATACTCTATATGATTTGATTCTTCATAAGCTTACTTTTAATCAAAATGCATGGGATGAAGAACTCAACTCATTACGAGTAATGATATTGATCTCATCAAAACCCTTATCTTTCTTGTGCCTCAAAATGTCACCAGAATCCCATATGCATAAACAATTTTGAATTTGAGCCAAGAAGACTATAGACCCTATGTTGTAATTTATATCCTTTACCCCTTCAATATTTTTAGAATGTTTTCCATGATGACAAGAATCTTGTAACGTAGTATGAAGCAATAAATCTGTGCTAATATCATTACCTTCACCTTTTGAACTATAATCACATGAATAGCTTGATGAGCACACAAATATACTGAGAGTGGGGGGTGAATCAATATATTACAATTTTTACCAACTTATTAATCACAATAGCAACTATGCAAGAATATAACAATACGAACAAGTTGACACCAAGATTTTACGTGGAAACCCTTATGGGAGAAAACCATGGTACAAATAATGTACTTTATATTTATATAAGTTTACAATGGTTGTAGCCACCAACCTCTTAAACTGTTTTGTAGACACCAACCTACAAAGAGCACCAACTCCCTAACTTGGTTTAGTAGGCACCAACCTACAAGGAGCACCAACTCCCTCTTTCAAGGCACCAACCTTGGCTAACTTGACGCACCAACCTCTTGTGAATGACTGAAAATTTGAATGTAGAATGAGATCTTCAAATCTGATCTGCTCTTTGCTACATACCTTATCCTTCTTTGTGATGTATGCTGTCACTGTAATGCCCATACAAGAAATATAATCTTCTGTTCTGATTTTCACATGACTATGCTCTCACACATTTTCCATCACTCTCAAATGCCAATCAAAACTCAATATATATCGTCACATCTTTATGAAAGAATGCAATCTTGCATTGGAGAGGCACCACCTTTAAGAATATACATACCTCTTACAAAAGGAATCGCTGCCTTGTCTCTTTTTGTTTTAATCGCTGCCTTTTCTTTTTACTAATCGCTGTCCCCTCTAATATAAGAACCTTGTCTTTTATCACCTTTTGTCTTTTTCTGTGTACCATATATTAATCACCCACTTTAAATTGCATCTTTCTTTTAATATTAATCACTGTCCATGTCACATGTCCTCTTCTTTATGTATTATAAGACTTTTGTCTTATAGTCTATTTTGTCTTTTTCTCCACATCATCTATTAATTGCTGGCTCTTTAATTAATCATCGCTGCCTCTTTCTTTTAATCGTTGCTTATATCTTTAACAAAGATTTCACCTTTTTTGATTTTGTCTTATTCACCATTTTTGTCTTATTAAAAATCTTTTGTCTTAAAAATGATCGTACCACTTTGTCTTTTATGAATAAGACAATTTTGTCTTATATGAAGCACTGCTATATGGAGAAGTCAGCCTCTCTTATAATATTATTTTCAAATCTTAAACTTCCAGCCACCTTGATATTATTTTAATATGATTCTTTGTCTTAGTGTTTGCTGCTCCCCTTATAAAAAGTTGGCTATCATAGCAATTTAAATCTTTAATTTAAATTGAACTAAATCTCCAAGGAGAGTTGACCATTATATTAACTATCATTTCAAACTTGGTCTTTATCATTAATATATCTGCCTTATAACTCTGCTCATCTGCCTCTGCTCTCTTACTTGAACACCATTACTCTTATACATCGATGACAACATGTGTATGCACCTTTGACATCAATGACAACACTTCCTAGCCAAGGTGCTTACCTTCTTCTATTGATTTAGATGTTTCTGAAAGGTTTGCCTTGACACAACCATTCTTGTGATTTGTAATTTCAGAATTAGTGGTATCAACAAAAACATTGTTCTTACTTGCATGCTCATCAACATAATTACTCTAGAAATCAATTACATACGGTACTGACTCGATGGTCTTAACACCACCACCTTTGTAACTCAAGATTTCCATGTTAAGGTCAACTAAGACATTTTCCTCAATTGCATGTTCATCAACATGGCTATCATAAAAATCAATCATATGCAGCAATCACTCACCTTTTGAAAGATCGATGCGTATTTCATGAATCAACGCATCTTCTTCCATCTTGGGCTCTTCGCATCCAACCAGTGATGCCCTTTCCTCCTTAACTTCACCAATATTTTGCTAACATATACAATTGTTAGAAGTTAATAAAACATCTTCTCTTAACAAAAGATCTTTACCTTCAACTTGCATATTGGATCCCTTCTGTTTCTGCTCAATGGTTTGTTCCATAGCAATGTCTTATGGCTCCTAATGAGTTCTACTTCCTCCTAGGTCCATCCTTCATCTTTATATCACAAAATTCTTGGAAAGTTATGTCATTACGAGTTGTCTGATATAATCCATCGTATTCATCACAATATATGTCTATATCAATTCTTGTGCGAAGTGTGAACAACACTCTCTCTCGAACCTCCGCATTCCACTCTAAATCCTTTTGCCATCATTCTATGATGCTAAAAATGTTGTCCACAATCTAATCTATGGATTTTTCTCTCTGATTTCCCATTATGTTGCATAAAATGTTAGATCTACCCTGCAAGCTGACAAGATCTAACTCTGATACCACTGTAATGTCCCTTTTTAAGATTTTTAGGAAATATATGATTTTTTTTGTATTTTTAGATTATGAAACAACTAAAGACAAACGCTGAAAGTAAATATTGATTTACGAAAATTAAACCCTAGGAAGTTTACTAAAAATGAATGCACTTGATATGTAAATTGTTTTTAGTATTTTCTGATTTATAGGTGACTGAAAGAGCTAATAATGCTGAAACACCCTTAACCCTACGCACTATGATTAATGAAAGACAACTAAAATGAGCACAATAACCCTACAACAGCAATACACTGAAATATGTTATTGGCAGCATAAATAATATTTAAAATCAGTAACAATACCCAAATCTGATTTATAATTTATTAAAAACAAAGTTTGGAATGATATTAGCAAATCTGCAATTCTCAAAGTTTAAGCTAAATATCAATAAGGCAGATTATCAGCGACTATGACGCTCAGGTCAACAAATTACACTTGAACAGTAAAGCAGAATTGAGCGGCTGTTTGAATTATAGTTGACTAATGACAGAAATAACACATTCAACAGTTGTTTATTAATCTGCCACAACATATAATTCTGAATTGACTCCAATAATAACAATTATTTCATATAGAACTCGATTTCACTCACGGCATGACCAAATGGTGGCAGTATACTGCCAATGTAATTATGAAAATCTATAGATCTGATTGCTAATAAATATAACTGAAAATGACAACCAAACATCCAAATTAAATTCACTAGCAGCAGTATCAAACTCTTATGACAGCATATAAATATTGCTGGTTGACAAGGCAGCTACTGAGGTAAATAGAAAGGTGTGGCTGCTATAACTGTTGTATAAGTGTCGCAGCATCCATTAAAAGACAACCAAACTGTACAGCACGCTTCCCTATTGAATGGCAACAAGTTTAACGACTGGGAGTGAAGAATGGGCGGCAGAAAGTCCTGAGTGCTGCTATGAAAGGGCATCATCAAAGGGCTGGTAAATGATGCTTGATGGCTGGTCAGTGTTGTACGGCAGTGGATCTAGCTGATAACTACCACACTACATGTTGGCTGCAGCAAGAACTCTGAAAAATCCTCCACAACAGCAAACGATGATGTCTTGGGAAAATATCAAAATGATTTTCTTGCAAATGTCAACTGTTCCAGCTGAAACACAATGTCAATTGTTCCAGCTGAAACATAATTGCAATCCTTGTGTAGAAATGCCCAATTGGAGATGAGGGTTTTCATCTTCAAATCCAAAGAGATTCCAAGAGGGTTTTCGTCCTCGAATGCAAATTTGAAATTCGAATTCAAAAATGATGATAATGGATAATAGATAATGCTCCATTGCTTTGAGCCTTGACCTCTCTTTTATAGGCACTGTAGTTTGGGCCCTCTATTTTATTTTATTTATTGTACTTTTTCCCTCCAAGTATTTAAAAATACTTTTGACTTACATCTAAAGGCCCCTTTTTGAATTACATTTTGAATAAAGTGTTAGAAGCACTTTTTAAATAATATTTAAGTGGCCTTTTTGAAAATGAAGTGATTGAGGCCCACTTAAAATAATATCATTATTAAAAAAAAAA
Organism: Cunninghamia lanceolata; assembly: GCA_027924645.1. Lineage (NCBI taxonomy): Eukaryota > Viridiplantae > Streptophyta > Pinopsida > Cupressales > Cupressaceae > Cunninghamia > Cunninghamia lanceolata. Next base: position 10,221,630 of record BSBN01000534.1, on the reverse strand, counting down.
ATAGTTCTAAAAAGGGGACATGCCACTAAGCTATATGCAGAGTGAAGATCCATCTTGGAGCTTGAGTTAATTTTCTAACGAGTAACGAAGAAGTTGAGGACTAGGACAATCACAAAGTACCTTATTAAATGGAAGTATTTACTGATGAAAGTTACCACATGGGAAAATGAAGATTTTATGCAAAAGCATCTACAATTGATTAACATCGAGGACAACGCTTTTGTAAATGGGGGCATGGGGGGCAGCGAGGCATGCTATGCCCTTAATCCTATAGTGTGCATAGAGTTATAAGTAGTCGGCTTGTGGCTACCTTAACTCTTAATTAAGTTATATAATCATTATTATAGTCATAGATAGGTAGTTAAGTCAGCCTGGGTGGCATCCATGGCATGAGTATGGTATATAAAGGAGGTAGAAGTTAGTTATTATCATCATATTGAGTATTGTGTTCATATTGAAGAATATTGGAGGCATCCCTCTCGAAGTGGTTTACGAGGTTGCCCCCTCGAAGTGGCATATTATTATCAAGTATTTGCAATATACTTCCTATTATATTCTTCTATTGTGCAAGTTGTTTCATTACATCTATGATATAAAAGTTCAGAGAATGTTTACTTGCAATTATGTTCCAATTATCAATGACCATGACTGTAATTGGGCCCTTAACAAAGACAAATGCATAGGGGGCATGATGAAGATTTCTCTATATAGATGAATATTCAGTATGTCTTCCATTGGCATTTAAAGTTAAACAATCCTCTTAGCTAAGAGTCAACTTTGTATAACTATGTACTAATTAAATTAATATAACAAAAAGGTATCCTGCTAATTTGAGCAATATCATTCAAAGGAATCAAAATAAAAAATTGCTACAATTTATCCATAGTTCGTAGTAATGAATACTCATTTTGAGTACCTTTTTATAATTAAATGAATAATCTTTAACCCAATTTCAAAAAGTACATTTTTCTGTCAGCTCACCTTAATATAGAATGGTCCCAGTTGAATAAGAACCCTGCGAAGCTATCAAAGTAAAACAAAGTTGTAATAAGTAACCATGCAGTTTGAGCAATGAATTAAAAGCAATAATACTATGTCAATGCCAAAAATATAAACTCCTTCCAAATACATTCAAGATCTAAAATCATCTATTTCATTGATGTTGGACAGAAGAAAAGTATCACACTAGCATCATCTATGTTATTATAAAATCATAAGAATTGTTTTTTGTCAAAGCTTCAAACCTAGCACTAAAATAGTCTATGCTAGTTGTTCCTACTTTGAAGAACCATATTGATCAATTTCTAACCTCTTGTATGTGAATTATGATGACCGCTCTCTATCAACACCATTGTTGTTAACAATGAAGCCCTTTGTTTCTGTCATGGGTGTAAGAAAACACTCTTTTAATCCTGGTGTTTAATGCCTATGCATTCAAATTAAATGGTGTATGATAATCAAGTTTTGTTTGTTTACGGTTCGTAGGAAGTGTTAGGACTATTGCAAATGTTCATGAGAGACCTATCTCTTAAAGTCTAGATTATATGCTAGTCATGGATGTAGATAAAGTATTTATGTTTAAATATTTAACTCTTGGAGTTGTAGGGTAAATGATCCTGAAGCACAAAGGGAGATTTGTTGCCAAACTATTTGGAAATCAAAATCTTTGTTCAAATAAAAGTCTTTTGAGTGGTTACTATTTCACCAAAGTTTGTAAGGCAGATCAGACTTAGTTTGTATAACAAATTCTCTATCAGCCTATGTATGAGGGAGGAATAGGATTGGCATGTCTCCTGGAGATGCACTTCTCGTAGGACTTATTTGTAATATCCCAAATGGGATATTATGCTATAAATCTGATTTTTCTGCTTAAACCCTAATTCTGATTTCTAATTTTATATTTCAGCAGTCCATTACTTCATGAAAACACCATAACTATCATATCAAAACACAAATGACACATGGCATATGGTTCGCCCAAGCAAGAAGAATAGATTTCACCATGAAATACACAATTGCATCCAAGATAACAATGCCCAAATGAAGAGACCAATCTGCTGCTATAAATTGAATATAGAAGTTTGATTTCTACATACAATCAATAGGCCAATATGCCCAAATACAAATCAGGATACTGCTGTTACAGATCAGACCTAAAAATCAGATTGTACATACCAAAGAACATGAACAATTGATTCCAAATGGTGGCGCTCCAATATGTAGGGTTAAAACCCTAAGTGATGACACAAAATCGCCCAATAAGAAGCCCTCAATATAGGTGAATTAGGCCTGCTGATCTGCTGTACCAAAATCTGCTCTCAATCGAACCCTGGCAGCCAATAATTGCCTTAAGATGCAGGTCGCTCCTTCTCAAATGTGGTTTGCTCCAACCCTAGGGTGAAGCTCTAGTCAATCCACCATAGAGAAGCTAGCAATGAGTGATCTCAAATCTGATATGCAATCTGCCCTAGAAGATATGAAGCACAAGTAGATCCCCGTCACGGAATCCTCCAATGAAGAAGCTAGGTTTTTGTCCAACTCCTCCTAGGATGCTTGAAGTTTTTGTTCCAAGATCCTTGCTAGAGATCGCTCTCCAAATGTGTAATGAATGAATGCTTGAATGATGATCTTGCAATGCCAAGAGATCTCCTATATATATATGTAATCCGCGTATCCCTCAATATGGCCGACCCATGCAAAGACACTTCCAATTTGAATATGTTTTTCCCTCCATGAGGGCCGACCATCAATCCTCCATGTGGGCGCTCAAATAAATTAAATTAAAGATATAATTTATTATTATAATTTCTTCTCCTTCAAGCACTAGCATGTAGATAGTATATTTTATTGGGCAGCTAGGGAATAATGACAAGGGTGATCTCCATGTTGACGTGTATGAGGAAATCATAAGTGAAACCATGATCAATGCGTCCAAATGCTTGTCTTGGCATGAATGAGAGTATCTCCATGACACAAGGTGAACCTCCAAAAGTTCCGGAGCCACATGGAAAAGCACAGATCAACTCTAATGGCGACCATTCCAAAAATGGGGACATTACATTCTTGGCCATAGTTTCAGGCTGAATTCAACTGTTTATTCATGCCTCTCTTGGAAAGGTTCTCCTTGGAGAGACTTAGGTAATCAGGGATGGCTGTAAAACTCTTTTGCATACATGTTGGCTGTCCACTATGGGTTCCCTGTATTTAAAGCTACTTTTCATAAGGGCAATTCTCCACTTGACCTAGAAGAGTTATCTTTTTTCACAGGGATTTGGCTATTCTTTTCAAAGCTAATATTTCTTACTTTCGTAAGAATGTTGGATATTTTCTTCTTGCGGTGAAGGCTCACATGTTATCTTTTCTGGTTTTACAGGGTAAGACTTTTTATGTGATTTTGTTGATAAACTGATGTGATTATCAAGTTCTTTTGATATAATAGATGTGTCCTACAAAATGTTTCCCAACAAAAACTGAAATATCAAGACAAGTTTTGGGAAATTAAAATTAATAAGAATTGGTTGATAGATGGTTGGAGAATGTTATAGTTCATTTGCTTTTGCATATCTCCACACAACAACAAAAAATACGAAGGCGCTTGCAAGAAGATGGTGAAGTTTACGAAAGAAACATGTGGAAAATGGAGAAAGGCCATCTCCAAACCCACACCCTATATGAGCATTCCTTGATGTTCATTGCCAAGAATGCTTGCCAATTAAGGATTCCAACGACTCGCAATTTCAAATTATCATCTAACAAGTTGATCTGATAGATTAAATCATTCAGGCTTAACATGAGCTTAGTCCAATATTAGGACTAATAAAATCAATGATTCAATACAAAGCACACCCCAATAATTATACTGATCACATCAATATGGATCAAAATAGACCTTAGCCCAGTAACAAGGCTAATTAAAATATAGTGTTTGGCCTACTGATAGGACAGAAAATAGCTCGATCCATGATTAGCCCAATAATTGGAATAAATATGGCCCAATGCAAGCTTAGTCCAATTATTCAACAGCATAGGGCTCAAAATAGATCTTAGTCCAATCATAGGATAATACAAAGGTTCAACTCAAATGTACCAGCAATTAATGACTAGCAAACAACAGACAATGACACTTATGATTCGTTAGCATTTATCCTCAAGTCAGATGACAGAATAATATAAAGTCAAAGACCAATGCTTTTAGCCAATTGGGACAAGATACATTTAGAACAAGCTGAACAACATTTGTAAGCATTTATTGAAGTCAAATAACAATTACTCAAATCACACATAACGAACAAATCTAGTTAAAAAGTCAAAATTAATTCCATATCCTACTTGGGTGATGTAATACATTCTGTCAATAATATCACCAGTCAAAGTAGGTCAGAAATCCTTGTTTGCATTACATTAACCTCCTACTGCAGTTTGTTGATGTTAAGAGGTCTGAATCCCCAGACAAGTTATTTATTCTCCAAAGTCTCCTTCACTGACTCTGAGTCAGAATACAATAGTAAATTTTTATGCTATGTGAATGGACCTTCAAAATGGATGCCATGAAATAAAAAAAAATTCTTGTTACTTCAAGACAAGAAGTTTTTACAAAATTATTGTCTTAGCAACATATCAACAAGCCCCCTTGGCCATAACCAAACATTAATAGTATGAAAAAACCACCTACAATGTAGATGGTCAAGAATGTCTAAATGAGGCGAGATCCTCAATTATTATTGATAAATGTGAAGTTACCTCACCTTGGATGGCTATAACCATAGTTACAAGACTCAATGAGTCCCAAGGCAAGCAAGCCAAAACAGGTCCCAAGGACCCATGACCTGGGTACCCAGTCAATCTGGTCAAACTCATCAAGTCTACTAGACTCGCTGAACCCAGCGAGTTCTACTAGGAAAACTCAACAAAGTCAATGAAAATCAGGGAGACAAAAAGAATAAAAAACAGAAAACAGTTAAACGATGGTGCACATGGACATCCTTGGAAGGAATCTCACTAATACAATTATTGATGGCGGAACTAGTGTGAATGTACTTCAAGAAGACACTTGGATAAGTCTTGGCAAGCCGACCATCTAGCCCCCAACTTTTCAACTAGTGGGTGTAGAGTCTAGACTAGAAGGAATCAAGGTGCTAGGAGTTTTAATGGCCCAAAAGGTGCTTATTGGAACTCAAACCTTTTTATTTAATTTTGTGGGCATCTTGTTGCGAAAGAAAGTGTACGATACATTGTTGGGTCAAGGTTGGCTAGTAGCAACCAAAGCCGACCACAACTTGAAAAAGAACACTCTCCATTGAAAACAAGGGTTGAAATACATAATCGATTTGAAGAACCAAGCTTTAAGAGAGGAAGCAACTTCTTCAAATTCATCAGATTCAGACTCATAAGAAGAGTGGACAGAGAAGATTTGATTAGGGTCCAATGGACCCAAACGCCAAAGAAATTTTGGAATTGCAGTTGTGTTCAAAAGATGAAACAAATTCTCTATGGTCTATTTCACTGGCAAATTGAGGACTATGAAGTATTTTCGTCGAACTGTAATTTTATTGAAACCATGGAGATCAAAGAAGAGCAAATGAAGAGCGATTTTGAAAAGTTGGATACTTCATGTGCATCAGACAAAGTGCAAGGTTCACAAAGGCTAGAAGTTTTGAATATGTTTAACTTCAATGTTCCAGCAAAGGTGCCTAATGACGGTACGCCTCAAATAATAATATTAAAAAATTATTTGATTTCGAATGTACCGATATTTCTTGTCCTAAAGAATGTTACAAAGAACCCAACTCATGTTGTATATTTCAGCATAACATCGAAGTCAGATTAGAGGAGACTTATACCATATAGCGGGTTGAACAAAAAAGTAATATTGTATAGCAGATTGGACAAAAAAGTAATAAGGTTGGAGAGGAAAATAATAGGTGGGCCACACATGCGAAAAGGAAAACAAATAATGAGAAAATAAAAATATTAGAAAGGGTAGAAAAGGAAAAATCAAATAATAAAGTGCAAAGTTTATTGACCATACGGCACGCTAAAAAGGCAATAAATGATTTTAATTTTAGTTAGGATTGTAATGTTCCATTTTTGGCACATTGATTATTGTGTGCATTATGCTTGTTCGTAGTCTTGTTAAGGATATCCGGCATGTTGGAAGAACTCCAAAGTTCTTGGAGTGGTTGTGGTTCTATCTGCAGAATAGTTGTGGGTGTCTCAAGTCTTCATTTCATCAGGGATTGGTCGAAATTATTTATCAATACATTTCTAGTGCTTATTTTGGCTTGGGACTATTATTCTAATAATTAATTAATATTTCACTAAGGTTGCCTAAGGTTATATTTAATTATTGCAACTTAGTGTAATATTAATTATAAAATTGGGTTTCCTTCTAAGAATGGCCTAAATTTCTATGGCAATGAGCTCAATGGATGTTCAAGTTCACAGTGATGCTTTCTGATGTTTGATCGGGTTCCCGGGTTGCTCTCCAAGATTCTTGGAGAAGTTGTCTATTTTTGGAAAGTCACCCGGAAGGCATCATTCATCTTCCCAAACATCATGGAGTATGTTGGTATGCTTAATTTTGCAGTTTGATGATATTTGGGATTTTCCATAAAATCAGTTGATTTAATGAGCTAAACAATTAATAATTACATTTAAGTTAAAAAAGTTGGGAAATGTTCATTTAAAACTTAAGTGTTATAGCTCATTGGAAAGGGGATGAAAAGCTTTAAATCATGGATGCATCATATTGGGGCCTTGCGAGTCAAATATTTCCTTTATTTTGATAAAAGGGGTCTTTGGAGCTAAAAGGAGCATTTAATTAAAAATGTGACTTTAAGTTGTGCACACATAATGAGTTATTTTTATATTTTTTGAGGAGAAATATGAAGGGATAAAGGAAATAATATTTTATTTCCCTCAAAAAGTTATAAAAGGAGGAGATGGGCTCATTGTTTGAACATGCTTTGGATTTGATATTGTTATGCTGTTGGATTGAACCTGCGTGTTCTTCCATATTCTCTTGAGGACGAAAACCCTCTTGTAGAATGCTCTTGAGGACGAAAACCCTCTTGAGGTTGGGTGTGGTTTCAATACAGGAATCACCATTGTGTTGAAGACGGATTTGGAGCAAGCTCATACAGAGTCCGCCATTGTTCTTTCATGGAGTTTTTTGTTGTGTATTCTTGTTTATTGTTTGGTGTTGGGATTGTAATATTTTTGGTGTGAGATCAATGAAAGATTGTCATGTTTTTATTGTGTGCATCAGCTGGCCGTACTGTGCTATCCGTACCCCTCTAGGGAGTACGATTTTGATATTGGAGCCATCTCTTATTGTTTGGTGCAAGTAACGATTGGAATGTGATTGGCTTTTGATTGTATCAATTTCTGAGCAATTTTGAAGTGGTTTTAAGTCAGTTTAAAATATTGATTATTGCATCCGTACTTTGATCAGCGTCGTACAGTTCAGGGGATGATTTCAAGTTTTGGACTGTATGTTTGTTGTTTGATATAAATATCTTATGGGATGCTGTTGTTTGGTGTCGACAAGTAATCTTGATCACTCCCCCTGTACTTCTGGGCAGTTTAGATTCATTTAATATTTAAATGCTAAGTCAGAGCCGTACTTGCTGCTGGGTCAATTTCTTGACTGGGAGTTTGATGTGCTTTGTCTGATGCCAATAATGGATGTGAAATATTTGTATTGATGAGGGAATGCTGCCAAAGTAATGTCTTTTGAAATCTGGGCAGAAACTTGATGTTATTTGACAGACCTTGATGACACAGGCCATACGGAATTAGTAGAAGACTTGATTTTATGGTGCAGATCAGATTCTATTTTGAGCAGATTATTCTTTGTTTGGTGTTGTGAATTGGATGTTACATGTTGTATAACAGTTTGGAAGTGGTTTATGGTTGATGTTTTTTATTGTGAATGTTCCCATGTCTCAGGTCTGCCATACAGCAGGAATAGAAGACAGAATTGCAAACTCAGATTTATCAGTAGTGACTTTGAAAAATTAACTGCATTTTTGACAGTAGTAGTTCTTGTTATTGATGCTGCTGATTGATATGCAGGGTAACCTTCAATGACTTGCTACACCATCATGCCAAGAACAATCTTTAATCAATATTTCTGAGTTATACTGCATTTGATTTCATTGTAATTTTGATATGCACATTCACTAAGTTTCCCCTGGATGTTTTACCGCCAGTGTGGGCAAAAGAATCCTTTATCTTTCTTGTTCACTTTACCCACTGAATAAGTGGAGAATACCCACTAAATAAGTGAATGGTTTTGTAATCTTTCTTCGTGTTCTTTACCCACTGATAGTGGTGAATTCCCACAGCTTGTGGATGCCCGCCGCAGCGGATGAATTGAAATTTCATTGTTGCATAATTGCTTTGTATAAGCTAAGCACTGTATGCTCTCACCTTGCCCATACTGGGATCTGGGTGATCAGAAAGTGTGAAGCAATTTAGTCGGTTTATGCAATTTATGCTAACATTGGCATATCCTTGTTCATTTATTTTTGAAAAAAATTGGGGTAGCATCTTATAGGATACCTCACTTCAAGTAACTCCAAGTAACCATCAAAGGAAACTTGATCTTTGAATTCATCGGGTAATTCTTGATATTCATCAAGAAATATGGCGGCCTCAAATTTATAAATCATTATGTCCTTTTGTATTTTCATCAATGCCTCTTGAACAAGATCTTTATCCTCTTCTTTTTGTAAGAGCCTTGGTTGAAAAGGATTGGGAGTGGAACCAATCATAGATCAAATATTTGCTAGCGGACTCTTGTTCTTATTTAAATTTGCCATGAACTTTCTCATAGTCTTTCCCAAAATATTTTGACTTTGTCTAAGAGACTCAAGCAAAAATTGTCTTATTTCGATCACCCATGCCTCATAAGTTGGCAGAATCAAAGCTCTAAATAATATAAATCACTGTTGAAACTTAAAACATGCAACTACTGTAACTAACATGTAACCACTGAATATTGACATGCAACTATTGAACACTAACATACAACTGCTGAAACTGACATGCAACAAATGTAATCTACAACAAACAATTAGCTTCTGAACAGACTGGCAAGACCACCAGCTCTAATACCACTGTAATAACTCAACTAACTTTTTTTTTGAAAATTTTCAATATATATAAAGATGCAAATGCAAGTCCTTGCACTTTCTAATCACTTAGATCCCGATGTGGGAAAAGTGAGAGCATACAGTGTTCGAAAACACTAACTAAATGTTTACGATGTTGGAAAGATAAACAAACGGCATGGCCGACCAAAGCATACAAGCGGCATGCCCGACCCAAATCAACACCTCTTCAACATGTTGACCTCAGTTGACATTTGTTGGCAATGATGTCAAACAATATTACAGTTGGCACAAGTTGTTTTTGCAGTGGTGGTCTCAGGTGACACATGGTAATATAGTTTCATGATATGGTAGGTGCTTTATGGTGACATGGTTTTCATGACTATGACAGTTGATCTTGACAGTGGATATAATATGATGGATGTTATCTTGACATATCTTCATGTTGGCATATGGTTTATCATACATCATATGATTATGTGGCAGAGTGACATTACATGCATATTGAATTATAAGGTTTTTACAATGTCATATTTATTTGATGTACTTGGTTAGGGTGACTAAGAGTCACTCAAAGACACACCATGTTTAATTTGCTCTTATGGCATATAAATTCAAATTCATAAACTTTGTTATAAAATGCCACTTCGGGCTATGTAAGTGATTTGACCTGTCGAACAAGTCTCAAGCTTAAAAACAGGTAAAAAAAGGGGTTTTGGTCAATTGAAATTTACCGGTCCCTTTTAGGGCACACCGGGAATGCAGGTAACAAGAATCAAAAGGGTTTCATAACATTTCATTAAGTATGGTTTGAGCTTCGAATATGAGCTCTTGGCTGAGCTAGGGTATGAAGACAATGGTTTTATATTTCTTCATCATTGAAAGTCATGGATATTGTAGAATCTTTGAAGAAGAATCATGAAGGATGTGACAATGCTGAGACTGAAGGTTGTGGACAGTTAAGATATCAACTGGTTTTTTAGGTGATTTTGTTCTTTTTTCTTTCATTCTTTTCAACAGTCGTTAGCAGTTATTTTGATTAAGGGTTGTTAAGGTTTATCACAGTTTGCATATGATGCAGTTGCCTTCATTTTGAAAACACAATCGTTTCTTGAAAATACAAAAAGGATCTTAAGTTTTTGTTTGTTCTTCATTTTGTAAATGACAAACATAATGTGGGGATTAAAGTTTTTAAACGGCTGGTAATTCTCTGCATAGACTGTGTTTATATGACAGTTTTGGAAAAAGGGTTTCAATTGATTAGTTTGTTTTCAGTTGGTAAACTCTAACGGGTTTTACCCATTTGGGTTTAGCAGTTAAAAAGGGTGATTATCTTTGTTTACTCACAAGCAATTTTTGATAAGGTTTGTTATGATCTGTGGACAGTTTTGTCTAGTAATGGTTACATTAATAGCTTAATCAGTGCAGATTAATCATGATTTGGTGCAGTCTTTATATGTAAATATCATTCTTTATCCTTGCACGACAGAGAACCATGGTTAATATGATTTGAGTTACAAAAGTTTTGATGAAACCTTGTGATAACATTGTGGAAATCATGACATATTATTTGGGGTTCAACCCTAACCATAACTGGTTACCTAGACTGTTTCAAACAGTTACAGCAAAACAGTTATGTCTTCAAACTGTTCAGTGAAAGAAAGAAAGACATGTTTTGAGAAAGTATAAAAGAGAAATTATACTCTATTGTGTTTGCTTGGTTTTTGCAATTACTGTGATATCAAACAAAAACAATAGGCTATAATTGAACATCTTTCTGTATTCAGTTGTATCTGTGCACAAGTTGTTGTATTTCTTCGAATCTCAAATATTCAATGAGATATTCAAGAACAAGGCTTTAAGAGAAACATAGTAACCCTATGTATTAAACTGTATTATTCATTGTATGGATTAAAATATGCCAGTGAGGCACAAACAGCCAATGAGGCAGGACAAAAAGCCAGTGAGGCAAAGTTGTACAAAGCCAGTGAGGCAAGAAAAATTGTCAGTGAGACTATATGATTGGGATTTTGATATTAAGCCAGTGAGGCATCTTTCCCGAGTGGTTTTTATTCCCCAAGAGGGTTTTCCACTCATGCAATTTTCTGTGTTATGGTCTCTCTGTGTGTGATCCATTGATGTCTTATGTCTAAACTTTCCATTACATTCATTGTTCAGTGTTTCATTTTCTGTCTTGCAAAATATTCAAATCAGCATTGCAATTTAGTATTTCAAATCTAAAAGGAGGTGAAAAGAAGTGAAAATTTATCTGTGTTTGTCTCCAACACCGATTCACCCCCCCCCCCCTCTCAGTGTTGGTTGTACTCTAACACAACAAACAAGTATGCTCGTATGCAAAAAGCCACTGGCAAATTACAACTAGTCTGATCAAGCCAAATTGGCTAATAGCATTGCAAGCCTGATCAATGCCAAAATGGGCTAGGAAATATGCAAATGCAATGGGTCTAGTAGTGAACCAACCAAGATCTTCTTACAATGATTTCCAACTATTGGTCATAAACCATCAAGCCTTACGATCTAGTTAATATGCAAATTACTATCTAGTGGAAAACCATCCAGATTTACAACAAGCACATAGCATGAATATTCCAATAAATAACTCTAAAAATAATTGTATGCAACACAACTAGAATGATTTAAAACTTCCAAGATATCAACTCCAACACCAAAATTAGTCATGATAAAATCATAAAATCAAAACATTATCCACTCATAAGGTACGGCCATCATCAAACAAACTAGAAACATAGAATTATTTCTGATGTAGACTGAAATTGGAAACTTGCAGCCACAAGCAGAATTGTACGGCCCTCGTACTAATCTATATGGCCCCCTAAACACTCCAAACTACTGCCACAACCTCTAAACAGACTATACGGCTGCTATGAAGGAGTACGACAAGATATTAAGAAAAATCATTGATAAATTAGTTGCAACAGAACTCCAAATTGGTACGGCTGTTTAGAAGGAACCATACAATAGATTTGGAGTGTACTGCTCCCTTCAAACTTCCAAAAAATTGCGATGCAAATTGTTTTGTATGAATACACTATTAAATGGCCCCATGCCATAGTAAGTAGAGTTTGGAAAATGTACGGCACTCATATTTATCCTCTCAAGTTGCGACTAGGCAAAAAGAAATAGTACAACAGACCAAATATATGACTTGTTAGACCTTGTCTCCTTCGCAAGGTGTACGGCAACCAACATAGCACCATTTTTCCCTTTTCTAAAATGAACGACATACTCTTAAAGTCTTTCAAATCTGTATGACTCTTCTTGGAAAGATACAACCACTCAGCAAAAAAAATTAAGCTTTGACTTCAAGACAACTACTCCAAAATACTATAGAAAATTTGTGGTATTAACAACATATTGAAAAATTGACACACACAAGTTCTAGAAAATCACACCAAATTGATAAATACTTTATTCTGTAAATTTCACACCTCAAACAGACAATTGAAAAACTAGAAAGCCTCACACAAAAATCTGAAAATCACAACTCCAAAACACCAAACACATAAACCAACTGGGACTGACAACTGCAAACATTCAGCTCACTAGTGATTCTTGAATGAAATCATTCAATGTAATGTCCCCTTCCTACCCAGTTCAACAGGTTGTCGCAATTAGCCTATTCTAGGGTTCCCATAGGCTAATGGTTGATGGTTAGGGAACTTCAGTGGGGATTTCCAGCAGTTGTGGCATATATGGATGGTTGATTGAGTTCCGAATGTGGTTTTGAGCACATCTTCCCTTTCCGAGGTGTCTTTGGACACATTTTCTAGGACTTACTATTTTTAGTAAGTCAGGCAAGGTCACCGGTGGAGTTGGTATTGGCATTTCTTTTTTAGTAGCATCGGTGGGAGCAGCTTGCACTAGTTTCACGACAATTGAAGTGTCCGACAAATATTATTTTAATTGTCGATATATTTAAGTTAAATTAAATATTTAACTTATAATGTTTTAATTGTATAAGTTACTTTATTTTATAAAGTGACTTAGGGGGGAGATATAAGTGTGTTTTAAAGTTGATGTGCTAGGAGTTGAGGGGCGCTCAACCCATGGGAGTTATAAGGAGTTTTAAAATGATTAAAATATTCAAATTAAAAGACTTCTTTTGGACATTGGAATAGGAGGAAGAATAAAAGTGAAAAATGAACTCATTCATTCATCTTATGGTTGTGCATTTTATTTCTTTGGAGCTTTGGCTTTGAGGAGAAGCTGGTAATCTTCAAAGGTTTGCAAAGATGAAAACCTCTGCAAATACCACTTCCTACGTGATTGAAAGACATCATCTGCTCCCCTCTGCATGCTTTCCTAGCAGAACTTCCTTCTTGACATGGTAATGTCTGGTTCTATCCTTTTGACATGCCATACAAGACCTTGCTTTTCTTCCACTTCCTCTCCTCTCTTTCACTTCCACCACCATACGTCTTTCCTAGCACAAATCCTAACCTACCTTGGATCCCCACCACATCTGGAAACCCTCAGAAGATTCGCATCCCTCTTTTGGTCTCTTTAGGTGAAGTTTTAATGGAGATGCGAACATGTCTAGACCCACCAAAACTCCTGCATCCAAAACACCCCAAAAGTCTCGCTTTCGAACCCCCCTCAGATTCCTACAATTCTCCAAAAAGGAAAAAGAAAGCGATAGTCTCCTACGACTTCCAAATGGACGCAGAACCTTACCAGGTCGCAATTAATGTGAAATGAGTAGTTGAAAATGGTGTATTTATTGCAGTTGGTGTGGTTGTTAGGGATTTCCTGCTCATTTCATCTTCAAATCCGAGATATGAAGGCTATAAATACAAGAAACAAATTCATTCAAAGGGTTGGTTATTTTTGCACTCTCTAGATACCTACAGGTGCAGAAAACGACAATTCTTCCAGGTCCAACGGCAGTGATTCCAGTTCTTTAGGCAAGTGACAAAGCAAATGAAAGGTCAAATATTGATATTAACACTAGTATATTGTATGTCTCCATGACTAAAGGTGCAGTTTCAAAGAAATACCTAAGCCAACGCTAGGGTTTCCTCTTCCCTATTTTAAGGTTTGAATGTAATTTCAAATCTAATAAACGTGACAACATTTTAAAGCATTTCCAAGTTGGTAATTGTTACATCCCCTTCTTCTGAACAATGAAACATTGGTTATGTTGTTAGTTGTGTATAACTGCTTTCATGTGAATATGAAATTTATTCGTTGGATAATGTGTATAATTATGTGAGAATGATTTTCTTTTATATACGAATATTTTTCACTTATATGTGAGAATGAATGTATGCATGGATATAATATATATATTAATGTTCGTATCAAGGAAATCATAGTTGGAAAACTCTGCTAGGACTCTCCAAAACTCGGCGGACTCGTGAGTCCTATGGCGAGCTGAGTTGACTCGCCACGGACTCACAAGTCGAGTCTTAAAGAGTCCAAGGTCAGGACTCGGGAGTCCTATCCTGGGACTCGCGCGAGTCCCAGGGTAGGACTCCCGAGTCCCGACCCTGGACTCTCGGTCTATCACTTGAACACCCAGCAACATTTAAAACTCTTTTTTTTTTTGTTTTTTTCTTCATTTTAACACTCTTTGAGGCACACAACAAGTTTGCATAGTGGATTAGAAGCTGGAGAAGAGGAGATTACGAGCTAAGGAGATCAAAATAGAGCCAGGTAGTGATTTTAATTCTCTTTTTTTTTGTTTTGTTTGATTGAAAATCGAAAAATCTTCAAAAATAAGGGGAAATGCTGGCAATTTTTTTTTCATTTCCCTTCATAACGTATTTCTTAGTAGTTTTAGCTTGTTTTTGAATTCTATTTTTTTTTCAAATGATTGATTATCATTTTTTTGTTGATTTTTCACAAAATTGAAAACCCTACTGATTTTTGTTTTTCATGTTAAAACAGCAATGTCAACTTCAAGGCCATCAAGAAGAGACCCAACATGGAAGTATGGAGTACAGGGAAATAAAAAGGGTGATGTCACTTGTACTGAATGTGGTAAATCGATGACATGAGGAATCAATAGATTAAAATACCACCTTGCCAAAATACCTGGACAAAATGTGGAGATATGCACTAATTCAACTCCGAAGATGGTTAGAGAGATGAAGGCCCTTTTTTCTAGTTTTGAGATGAGAAAAGAAGAAAGGTAAAAAACAAAGGAAGCAATAGCAACAGTGATGTCTCCGTCTCACACTTCTACGCAATCGGATCCAAGTCAAACCGTCCGTCAAGCACATTCATCTTTTGGTGAGACTCCTGATGGTTCTTTTTCTACTGCTAGTCAGATGCCTCCTTCATCAGGACCGAATTACTTTATTCCACGCAATGTTCCAGGAGCACAACCTTCACTTGAAGGTACCGGTTGGAATAAAGAAAAACATCATGAAGCTAGGATGGCAGCAGCAAATTTTTGGTACTACAATAATTTACCTTTCAATGTGGCGAGCAGCCCATATTGGGAAGGTTTGGTGAATGCATTGACAGTTGCAGGCAAGGGGTTTAAGACCCCAACAGCACGCGACTTGAGTGGGTCATTGCTAGAGGATGCAGTAAAAAATACACGGCTTGTGGTTGAGGAACAAAAAAAATTTTGGAGGAGAAAAGGATGCAGCATTTTATCAGATGGATGGACAGATGGACGGAATAGAACTCTCCTGAACTTCTTAGTGGCTTCTAATGGTGGATTGGTGTTCCTGAAGTCTGTAGATGCCTCCCATGAAGTCAAAAATGTTGCGACTTTGTGCAATTTATTAGATGGGGTGGTCCAAGAGGTTGGTATTGAGAATGTTGTCCAAATTATCACGGACAACGCAGCTGCATATGTAGCTGCAGGTAGATTGCTTATGGAGAGGCATCCTACAATTTCATGGAGTCCTTGTGTTGCACATTGCTTGGACTTGTTGTTAGAGGACATTGGGAAGATTAGATGGGTGAAAAGTGTGGTTGAAGATGCTAAAAATGTCACCAAATTCCTCTACAACCATACTTGGGTCCTTTCTTTGATGAGACAACACACAAATGGCAAAGATCTTGTTCGACCATGAGTGACACGATTTGCTAGTCACTTCCTCACATTGCAAAGCATTCTTGGTGCCATTCCTCATCTCATACAGATGTTTGTGTCTGATACTTGGGTGCAGTCTCCATTTCACAAAAAACCTAAAGCTGAGAAGATTGTAAAAATTGTTTTTGATGAGTCATTCAAGATAAGTGCAGAGGAGTTGGTTAGGGTAAGTAACAAACACAAACATAAACTTTATAAGTTTATACAAGATACTCTAGAGTCTATTTGTTGTTTTTTTTTTAGGTTAATTTTGTACTGATTTATAATTTGTTTTCATTTTTTTTGATGACAGAACCTTTGGTAAGGGTTCTTCGTATGGTGGATGGAGAGGGCATGCCAATGGGTTTCATTTATGAGGCCATGGATAGGGCCAAAGAGGCCATTTCACATTTCTACGGCGGAAACAAGAAGAAATATGCAATCATTTGGCGCATCATTGATCGTAGATGGACAAACCAACTCCACCAGCCAATACATGCCTTGGCCAACTTCTTGAATCCAAAATTCTACTTCTCTGATTCACTTAAGGTTGATGAGGAGGTCATGGTAGGTGTTATTACATGCATTGATAAGATGGCACCTAAACCTGAGTTGAGAGACAAGGTTCTTGATGAGTTGGAGGTGAGATTTGCTATATCTTATTTATGAATTTGGCAATGTTGAGTCGTTGACTATCTAGAAACATGCATTTTACATACATAGTAACTAATTTTCTATGTTTGATTTAATTTTATTTTTTATCCTTTCAAGGTCTATAAGGGAGCAGAGGGGAGACTTTTTTCTTCATCTCAAGCAATTGATAGGGGAGGAAAACAACAACCAAGTAAAAAATTTAGTTCAATACTACAAGAAAAAAATAGAAAATTGACTCTTATATTTCTTTGCTTAATTCTTATATTTCTAAATGATTTTTTGTAGATTTATGGTGGGAGAATTATGGTGTTGCCACGCCTAATCTTCAAAAGGTAGCCGTCCGTATTTTGTCCCAGCCATGTAGTGCTTCTGGGTGTGAACGCAATTGGAGTTTATTTGAGAACATTCACACGAAGAAGAGAAATAGGTTGACCTAGCAACGGCTCAATGATCTCGTCTTCGTCCGGTACAACGTTCGCCTTCGAACTAGAAAGGTGGAGGGCATTTCACATGAGTCCATCGACTTAGATGATATTGATCCATATGGTGAATGGACTACCAATGAACAAAATGATGATGATGTCCTCCTTACTGAAGATCTTGCAGAATTGGAGAGAGGAGCAACAGTAGAAGCAGAAGCAGCAGAATTGAATGAAATGGAGGATGACGAAGACAATTTTGACTTTGAAGAACAAGAAATAACTGTAGCACCTTCTAGTTCGAGGCCTCAAAAATTGAGTTACATTAGGAGAGGAAAGAGGAAGATGTAGATTTTATTTGGTTGTTTTTCTCATTTTGACATCATTATATGTAAACATTTATAAACTTATGATGTTGTTATACATTTGAAAGTTTGAAACTATGAGTATGAATCGTATGATTATGGTTCATGAATGATGAAATTTCAAATATTGAGTGTTTGAAGATCATATGAAATGTGTAATGTTTGAATTATGGCTCTTATGTTCTCTAAATGCATTAATTTCTTTTTGTTTTTTTTGTAAAACTACGGTTTTCTTCTTTGCCGAGTCCTAGCCGAGTTTTTTGCCGAGTCCTGAGTCCGAGTCCTATTTTGGGCTGCCAAGTCCGCGGTGAGTCCGAGTTTTAAAACTATGAAGGAAATGATTTAACCTCCATTAATTATCTAAGTGTTTGCAAGATAAATCAATTGACAAGGAAAAAGGGATATCAACAGGGAGAGGTGTGGTTACGAGAATCGAAAAACAACAATATTGCCTAAGTCTAAGTCTAGACAACTATATCATCGTAGCCTTGGCCAAGGCACATTCATATACATATATATTTCAAGTTGGTAAGAATTATTTTCCTTATGTATATTAAATAAAATATATTTCGCTCACCTCATGAGGAGCGCTTGGTGGTGTGCGAGTTGGAGTCTTGATGTGTAACTCCACTCTGCCCGCACGCAAGAAGGAAACGTTCCTTCTTGCATGCGGACGGGGGAAGGAGGGGGCATGCCTATATTTGTTGGCGTTCATCCTTTTCATCGTCATTCTTTACTCAATCTTTTGGAAGCAGCATTCGCACCCTCTTTCCAAAAGCATTCGCAGGATTAGTAAGCTATTCTATGAACATTGATTGGCATTCTTTTGAGTGTCCTCGTCACCGCAACTCAGAAATCCGAACCATCTAATTCTTGTGTGTGAGCTACATTTCTTTTCTTACTCTGTCGCAAGTAAGAATCAATATCATAGGAGCGGCCGTAAGAACCAATCCATCAATCAAGATTTGTCTTTGCAGTCGCATATTCCTCTGCCTCGACTTGTAAAAGCTTTTTTAGGCAAGACAATCGTTCCTTTCATTATACTATAGTTCATCATGCAATGGATAGAAATACATTATTTTGGATAGTCGTAGCTGACCAAGATTACCAATTAATTATGTCATTCTGTATTTTTTATTCTGTGATTCATGAACGACCTCCTGAATCCGTATGTGTCTTTCAAATACCAAATCTTTTGAATCTGCAGAAGTATTTTTCTTTATACCTATATATTTATATATATATATATATATATATACTTATATATTTATAGTCTCATTGAGAAATTTGACTTCGGTCACTGAGTTAAAGGATACCTTTCTGTCTAAATGTTCTTATGTCGTATCTCTTATGAATCTATAAGTATGTCAAGTGGATTATACATGATTTTCATCCAAACCTGTAACCAAAAAGAAACATATGGAATAATGTCAATGACGAGCAAGGGTGAGAATGCTGACGACACAGTAGTGTCAAATAATTATTAGAAATCCTTGGCCAAGGTTACGATGCAGTATAGGCATCTGTCAGCTATCAAGTACCAGATATACCACTGGTCAGAGTGATCTTTCCAATTAGGAGGTACCTTTAGCGAAAAGATCAATCAGGAGGTATAGATTCTTGACACCAGACTCAGAGGCATATTGTTGTTATTAGATTCCTCGCTAATCACCCTCGTGAAGGGTCAAGTTTCTTTAGTTGAAGAAGCACAGGAGACCAGTTGGTCTTGGTTGGGTGGATAAAGCCCTTGTTGATATTCTTTTTTCCAGAATCCGGAGGAGGATCTTACAAACAAATCAGCAGGAAACTATTCAAGTTGTACTTTTCTTAATCTCTCTTCCTATCTTAATATTTGAATTTTATTGGAGAAAGATAGTTAATCAAAAGTTAGTTTATTCTTGGTTATATGTATTTTGTTAGAAAAGAGCTGAAAATGAAAGTTAGGTGAAATTTGAATTCTATTGCATTCGATACTATTTTCATAATAGTTAGTTAATCTTTCCGCTGAAATTTTGTTGTTAGGTGTAGGTTTATAATTTTGTTAGATTAGATTGGGTGTTACAGTAATGGTCTCTTTTGAGTTACAGATGAATTTGTATGGTGAAGTGATGGATTACTAAGTATGTATATATGCCCAATGTTACATGACAGATGCGGTTTATGCTGTTAGGTCAATTTTCCTTTGTTTTCTGCTCTGTTATTTTCCTTTGATAAACTAGACTCTGCTGCCCACTGGATAGGCACCGATCTTGAAGGTGGTAACCAAACACACACATTTAAATGAACAAATCTCAATAGTTGAACACAAATTAGTTATTCCTTTTATGCAAAACCATTATTCACCAGCTCAAAAGAGGTTTTTTAGTGGAGTAGGTCAGTTTTGTTTCAGTGACAGTTTTGGTTTCAAAACTGTAGTTTGGGTACTGCTGCCCTGTTTTGAATGAACACATTTTATATTGTTGTTAATCCCTGTTGAGGGATACCTCTAGGAACACCCTCTGTAAGAACCCTTGTTAAATCTGATCCAAACTTTCTGATTCTGATTTTGTTTCTTGTTTGTTTTCAATGGTTTTTATGAGTTTTCAATGTGGGAATGCATTTGCTATGTTATGACGCCAATATAGAACCATTTTCATGTGAAATATCAACAAACTAATGAACTGAAAACATACATCAGAGGTCTGATATAACTCAGAACAGCAAAGGATCCTTATTTCAAATTAAAGATTTGAATAAGAAGAGTATTTACACATACCCAATTTGATTACACTTCTTAGTACCATATTGCATCATACATGACAAATAGATGACAAATAGATGACTGATTTGATGGCTGCTGTCCACAATGAAATCTGATATGAATTTGTAGATGATGGCAATGCCAAAACAGCTCCAAAATTGGCCTCAAATCTCCTCCAAAGATAGTGCGATGGACCCTCTAGGTAGCCGCCAACTTTAGGTGGATGATAGGTATGAAATGAATGATGAAAATGCTGTTCGAACTCCTGATCTACCAACCCGTTATGACTGCAGAGGTCTGATATACAATCTGGTTGCAAAAATGATATGGAACAAACCCTCCCAAGGTGGCGCCAACTCCACCAAGCAAGCTCAAACCCTAGGTGATCAACAAGGATGATGTTTCACCTTCAACAAAGCCCACAATCTGCCTATATGACTATCCAAATCTGCAATTCACCTTATATGATGACAATGGATGTTCAAACCCTAGCAACCAGCATAAATGAAACTCAGATCTGCCTCCAAAAATCCATCGATTCCATCATAAAACCTTGTAATACCAATGCCAAATCCATCACAAATGATCTGCATTATATTAACCTTCAATCTTCATCACATTAAATTGACATTTTGGCACAAATCATGTCAATTTGTCCTTCAAAACCTAGCTGTCATAAACCTGCAAAAAATGATATATCTTTGTAGCTCCAATATCATGCAAAACCTGCAAATATGTCCAATGGTAAACCCCATATGGATTCACCTCTGAAAGTGGAGTGGGTTTTAGTCCAAACCACTAATTTTCTAAGGGTTTTCGTCCTCAGAAAATAGGCTGAAACAAAGTTGCAGCTCAAAGAGAGAATCTCCAATATCAAATGACAAATATACAATGATGAAAAATGTCCTCCAAATGCCCTTTTTATAATCCACAAGTTGAGTGCCCAAATTTGCCATAATTTATTTTGATTTCATGTCCACCTCAATAATAAAATAATATTTTATTTTAACTTTCCCATCTCCAATTGGAACGTCCAAGTTAAGGAATAAAATATTATTTTATTTTTATTTTACTTTTCTCTTCTACAAGTGGGACGCCACCCTTTGCATAAAATATTATTTTATATGTCATTTTATTTTATTTTTATTTTCTCTTTATTTTCCCACTTTCCATCCTCCAAGTGGGTCGCTCCACTCCAAGGCAAATTATTTAATTAATTTTGACTTCACCATAATTATTACAAAATTACTCCAAGTCATAATCCAACTTCGTTTTACCAAGGAAAAATAGTTAATTGCATGATTTAACTACTCAAAGTGACTTTCCATTCTCCAAGCTTTAAGTTATTTTCCAATTTTCCAAATATCTAAGTCACTTTGCACAATGACTCAAAAGGGGACATTACACCCTACTTGACTTAAGCTAAGTCAAAAGAGAAGAGGAGATTACCCACTCCTACCAGTTGGCCCTTAATCACCTTCATCCTATTGATGAACCCCCTTTTCACCTCCTTGATGACATCCCTAGCCTCGGAGTTTAAATAAGTGTTCTATGTAACATACACCCCTGTTGTGTATATATTTTGATGCCAAATTTTTGTTTTTCTAATTGTTCTGAGTTTAGGGTTTCATTGAATATATTGCATATTTGATATTTGCGTTGAATACATGAAATAAAGAGCATAAAGCACAAACCCAGAAAATCTATAATAGATGTCAACAAAATAACAGCTACCCAGATTGCAATGAGCCAAAATATGAATTATATTGACATACCCAGATGGAGATTTACAACTTCCTACAGATGCTGACAAAGGTCCAACATTACAAGTCATAGAAAAATGCTCACAGCTCCCAAGAAACAATAGTTATTGTGCAATGAACAACAACAATCCAATAACCAGCCCTAGGCGATCAGAATACAAGCAATGGCAGGCCCAAATAATGAAGAAATCAATTAAATCATCCCAAACACATGACTATTGTAATACGGCCTAGCTGCGGAATAAATGCAGCTGCAAATGCCTTCATAAACCCTCCAAATCTCCTCTAATAATGTCTAAACTTATAGCTGGTATGTGGCAACCTGTTTTAGAAGGAATTACTCCACAAAGTTTGCACCCAAAACTCACAAAGTGTTGCTGAAGGTGGTACGGTTGTACTTGCAGAAGTACGGCCCAGCCAAAGATATGTTTTCAGTCACAAAACTCCTCCAAACTCCATCAAATCTGCTCATAGAAATCAGTCTACTATTTTGCAACTCAAAACTCCGTCAAAGATATTCATATCAGCACAAAACTTCTCCAAAATACCTCCAATGGATGCACAAATGAAGCTCCTGAAGCGAAGCTCCTCCAATCCTCTCCTGATGCAATCTTTCATGCACGAAGAAAGGGACTAATGCAGGGGTTTTCGTCCCAACATAGCCATGAACAAACCCTAGAGCCAAGCTCTCAAACCCTCACAGGCAAATCTCAATAAGAGAGAAAATATCATAAACCAAGCATGCCCAAAATGAGGCTCAAAACCCTCTTATAAAGACCTCCAAATCCCAACGCCCAAGAAGAGAGGGAAATATTATATTTTGATTTTCACTTAATTGACCCCCTTATCCCTCCATGAGGTGTACAACTCCTAGGCATATCACTTTTAAGTCACAACTTTAATCCATAAAGTGATATTATAATATTTTCTTTACTTAACATTTATAAAGTCCCGTTAAATAATTAATATAACTTGGACTTTAAAACAAATGCCAAGACGATGTCAGAATACAATGATCTATAGCTCGCTGGAAAGGTCTCGACGAGACGAACACAACCCCACTCTGAAAACCCCATTCCAACACCAAACCTGAACTTACTAAAAATAGTAACAACCATAAGCAACTTAGCCCACATAGAGGGTGCCAACTAGTCCCACA
The DNA here is from genome assembly GCA_027924645.1 of Cunninghamia lanceolata. Taxonomy (NCBI): domain Eukaryota; kingdom Viridiplantae; phylum Streptophyta; class Pinopsida; order Cupressales; family Cupressaceae; genus Cunninghamia; species Cunninghamia lanceolata. The sequence continues at coordinate 10,198,342 of BSBN01000534.1, read as the reverse complement.
AACCATCTGATAACTCTGAGCTCAATGCAACGCCAGGAAGAGCCAACAACTGAATGCCGAGTCACCAAAACAACACCAAACTACTTAAAATAGCAATGTTCTCCGAGGACCAAAGAGAACAAACCCAAAAAAACCCAGAAAGATTGTCGACATGCAAGCACTTTCTATAAATAGTAAGTACGGATAAGTGGTCCAAAATCTCTCCGGAAAGTGTCAACCAGGTCCACTGGATAACCCGAACACCCTGGTGACATCGAAATACTCCTCTAATTATGCTATCACCAACCCAGAAAGTCAGCTCTGACTGAACTGCAAGAGAATCCGAAAATGGGGACATTACATTCTAGGCTAAGTCACAAGGTTCGAGTTCGGCAACTATAAAATTTGGAAGAAATTTGGCAAGAGGAAAAAAAATTCCTCATTAAATTCACCTATATAAACTTGATTTTTTTTTAAATATAAGTAGTTTAAAAACTAATAAAAATTAAAACTAATATTATTATTTTTTATTTAGAAACTAATAAAAATATTATAAATATTAAATTTAATTTAAAATATTGTATACATATGTAGATATTTCATTTCATAATATAATATATATATTATATATATATATATATATTTTTTTTACGGGTAAGAGGCCGTAGCCAGTAATTTATTTTATTAGTAAAAATTTTCAGAAGTACAACTCTGTTCAGTGCAGGCACCGGTAGGAAAGAACAGAGTAAAAAAAACCTCTGGTCTTGCCCGAGACTTGTGAAGTCCAGTACATAATTTAGTTTACAAATCCTATTGCCGACATGCATGATAGTGCCCTATGAGGATAAATCCTCATTTACAAAATTAAAGATTTACAATTGCAGTCCCTGCTCTTATCATGAGCCATTCTTCCGTTTTATTGCTTACTATTCCCTCATTTCATCCTTTGTCCCAAGGGTCACCTTCTGCAAATTACATCTTTAGTATTACCATATGTTGCACCTTCCCCATTATAGTTTTGGGGGAGATACCTTATACACTTTTACATTGATCACCAGGGGGGCATCCCTTCATTTTATATTACACGGCCACCTGTTAATGGGAGTATTCTTTTTCCTTCCTGCTATTTTCGTTGCTCCTGCAGACTCCTGAAAAACACAATGGCATCTTTCCCAAACTGCCTTTCTTGTTAGCCATATAAAAAAAAAATTTATCATTTTCCTACACCAAACTTGTTAGAGCTCTTTTCCAATCATACCTATGAGAATTAAATCAAAATTGAGAATATTGCAATTTCTCCTATCGTTTCATCAGGAAAATGGTGTGAACATATTCCTAACTCTCAAGATTAGTATCAATGCCAAAAATAAAAGGATGAAAGTATAAGTATATATCCTCTCTTTTTTTTTTTAATCTCTCTCTCTCTCTCTCTCTCTCTCTCTCTCTATATATATATGTATGAATATGAGTAAAAAACAAGATTTTCCTTTAAATAAGTGTGCCTCTCTGTGAGAAAGTATCTACTAGGTCTGTTAGCTAACAAAGGCACATTTCTTTTTAAACAAAGCCATAGATAAGAACCACTTCCTGACATATCAGAGCAATTATTGGGCAGATGAACTGACATAAAAGGTACATAAGCCATAGAGGTACCAAAATCCCATAATTACAACGGTAGTTTTAAGTGCTCTGTCAGCTTGCACCCTGATCTCACTTTGATGCCGCACAAGTAAACCTTTAATCTCCATTATTTTATTACATGCCTTTCTGAAACAGATCTTCTCCTTGCCCGAACGATCATACCATCATTAATATACATTGAAGGATAGATAATCTAAGCGAGATCCCCAACTACTAGGTTATTCTTGCATGGTGGCTGCTATGATGAAGCACAGGGGTAACCCATTTCCTTTTAAAGACAAGTCAAGCCAACGCATAGAGGAGGAGCCCCGTACTAAATTTGAGTGTAAAAATGCATATGAAAGCTAGAAAACGAGATAAAGTAAATAGATATATCTGTATATATATATATACATATTAAAAAATAAGAATATATCGGTGGCACGTTTGGGGCATGCTAGCAGAGGTGGAAATCGAGCACAAGAAAACATGATTAATTATCAACGTTCCCCAGAAGGCTATTAGCTGGAAGAGGAAAATCGAGAAAGTTCCAAGTTCTTTTCCTTTTTTAAAGGAGAATAAGTCTAACATTTTCATCTCCCGACATTTCCGATGCTAGTTAGATTCACAGTTATCTTTTCAGCAGAAGCCATCAGTTGTGGGGGAATGGAGACCCCTGTGAGATTGGTCAGCTCTAAACGCCAGATGGCTTTTCTTGGTCCTGTGACATCGCTACGTCTTCAGCACATGCTTCGCCGATCAGATGAACTTATGGTTGGAGCCATCAGGATGATTGTTGGGAGGAAATTCATGGGGGAGGCTGAGAGGTATCGAGTTGACACAGACGTCACCTCTAGAGTGCTAGCAATGTTATTGGAATTGGAAGTTGACAAGGTGTAGATAGAGCAAATTATGAGGGGTCTCTTTTATCCTGAACATTTGGGGGAATTGGGGAAAACCCTGGACGCAACGAGTGTGTGCATTGGAATGCCAAGGCCGAGGGATATGGTTGCTCTAAATGATCCAGATGCGATTGTGAAGCTCTACCCGTTCATATACCTCAAAGGGCCGGACCTGATGATGGCCAAAGAAATGGCGGAGGTTGCAGTGCATTTCATCAAAAGAGTCCTAGGGTTGGTTGCAAAGGAAGGGTTTGATTGGGTGGCGAATTTTAACCTCCAACTGCTTGAGTATGACAGGGAGTAAGTCTATGAAAAAAGCTTGTTTTTTGTTATAAAGTATAAAAGTAGCATACTGTAAGCTTACTAGAAGCCTCATAATAGCTTCATTTTGAATATAGAACCCTGAAAAAGAAGTCGGAGAAGCAGGCCCTGCGTGGTCAAGAAAATATAAGCTATATAGATGTATTAGGATTAGACCCTGCGAGGTCTCAGAAAGTTGTCTCAGAAGTCGTTGCAGTTTGGCTGTAAATAGCCATTTTTGAAGAACATACTCAGACAAACTCTTTTTTGAATATAAATATAAGCAAGTTATTATGATTCAAAATATAGGAGTCTGTGAAAATGATTATGTGAATATGAAGAAACATGAGTTTGAAAATGATTATATATATATAAAAGCATACGTTTGAATAGGAATCTATAAATATTGATACAAGGAAATATATATAAATATATATATATATATTATATATATATATAAATAATATATATTATATTATATTAATAAATAATATGTAATAGTAAATTATTAAATACTAAATAGTAATACAATAATAATTAAATTTCAATTAGCAATACATTAAAATTTATATTTAAAAAATAAAAACCTAAACTAAATGTGTTTTAACGCCCAAAGGAGTTGTCATTGGCCGCCACAAATGAAACCTCTGTTGCTAAGTTGCTATTGAGAGCCAAAGGATTTGTCGCTAGCCGCCACGAATGAAACCTTTGTTGTTGAGAGCCGAAGGAGTGCTTGAAATAAAATTGCCGCTAAGAGCCATAAGAGCCGCTGAGAAGAAATACTGTCGAGAAGAGCAAAATGTTTATTTTCTAAAAAAACGTAAACTGCTTTTTGATTTAAGTTATATTTTATTAAAAAAAAAAGCGCTTTTAGCAATCCGAATTTCATGCGAATATATTGCGAATTTCATAACCCGATTATAAGTTCAGCGAATTTTGAAAACCAAGGCAAAAATTCGCCGAACCTTGTGACATAGGTTCTAGGGATTGGGATTAGCTGTTTTGGGACCTGATAGGGTTTTCGTCCTCGAAACCATTCTTTGCCAAAGGGTTTTCGTCCTAGGCAAAAGAAAATGAACAAAGTTCAATCTTTGAAACAAGGGTTTTCTCAAATTCAAAAATAGCCTCTTTCTACTCTCACATCTTTTTTTATAGACACTTTTAGGGCAACAAAATATTATTTCTTTTTATTTTCATTTTTCCCCTCCAATAAAAATAAAGTGACTTAAAGACCTTTTAAAATAATATCACCTTGTACCCCATGCCTATTAACACTTTATAACACCACTTTAGGTCCTATTTTAAAAAACATTTTTTAATAATATAACATAAGTTTCTTAATAAAATAAAGTTACTTTTGGCAACTTAAGTTAAATTATTAATTTATTGAATGTACTACAAATATATAAAATCACCCCAATATATGGTACGTATTGCAGAATATAACTTCATCCCAATATATGGTATGTACTACAAAATATAACTTCACCCCAACATATGATATGTACTGCATTATATGAATTCACTCCGACATATAACATGTACAATAGTATATGAATTCACTCAATATATGATATGTATTGTATTATATAAAAATGAATACCCTTAGCTCAAAAAAGGGGACATGACACTTTTGTCTATGCAAAATTTCCTTTCCAATGACTTTGAAATCACTTGAACTAAACACTTTTGCTAAGTATTATGCCCTTTGAGAACTAGAGTTTTACCATGTTCCCAATCCTTACATTGAGCCACTCTTCCTCAAAGTCATCTAACTTTCAACCTCAATCAATCTTCAATAATCTCCAAATGCTAGGGAACTCAAACCCTAGGCTATGGCAATAAGATGTCATAAGATAGACTATTATATTTATTAAAGAAAGGTTAACTCCGCAAGCAATGTCATAAGATGTTGCAATAAAGAGAGAAAAGATAACAAAATATAATTGAATGGTACAAATAATGTACCAAATTATCACTATAAGACAAATGATGATCAAAACAAGGCATAACGTTCACTTATTTATACAGGTCAAGTCCCCTAACATTGGATGGCTATAAGTTTACAATATGGATAGTTATTAATTTATAATACATGTCAAACTATCACACACATGTCAGTCCCAGGAATGAAATGCAGAAAAGATTGACAAATATAATGGACAGAACAATATTCAATGAAGTTCATAACATTCATCTATTAATGCATTTATTGCATTCATTGATTTAAAATGTGATACAATGTGCATATTTAATAATATGAAAATGATTGTTCAATTCATCTTCTGGATGACAGTTCAGCTTCTAGTGTAGCTAGGAAATACAAAATACAAAAATAATCCTAATACTCCTAGGATTATGTACATTAATGTTACAACACAAAGGTAGGCCATGGTAAATCTACCATGCTAAGGTAGGCCCAAATGCACCTAGACCCCAAAATACCACAAACATGTAACCTATTGCTTTCACTAAACAATAATCCCAAAGAACATCACAGCCAACTGCTAAGTGTCACGTGGAGAAAAGAAACCAAATCCTGAAGCATACCAAGGTACACCCACAACTAATGACCTATGTGATCTGACAAGATGGACTTATATCAAACATCCAGGGTTTACATCAAACGTGCAAATATGCAGTAGCAATTACAAAGATCCAGAAAAAATTGATCACATAAGCTCAAGGTCTCTGCCTCTCCTATTGCTAATTCTCCTGTTGATTATTTTTTTAGTGGGCTATCATCCAAGATTACAAGTTGCTAAGGATGTTTTCTTGCAGGGCCTGCAACCCAAACCAGCTTTTTAAATTTCTTGTTTATTTGGGGTCTCCCTCTAAGGGATCTCAACTGTACATTATTTTCCTCCACCATTGATCAATTAGAAAATGTTTCATCCTGCTTCACTGAATGCATTATCACAAAAGTGCCATACAAGAACTTCAAGACATGGTGATCTTTCCGCAATTCATGAAACTAGTTATTGTAGAGATTGCAAACAATAAAAATATTGGCATCATTTTCATTTAACATGAATCAGCATCTTCTTTCTAGGAGATAGTTGTATCATCATGCACAATGAGCTCTATGAATCTGAAATATAAGGTAAGACAATATGATACACAAAGATTTCCAACTATCTGAGACAAAAGCAGCCTGCTTCCCCAAGTGTTGCTTAGCCAGGCTCTCTTAGCCTAGACCTCTCTCCTAAAGACATCATCAAACTTTATTTCAGCTCTATTGTGATGATTGACAAGGTTGCTTTCAATCCTGATGTGGACTACAGCCATGTTCCCCATCAACCTTCTTTTCTGGCATTTGTTAACAGTGCCTTCTGACAAGGGGCTTTCTCACACAAGACTGTTTTTAAATTTTACTATATGGTTTTCATACATACTAACTTGTCTAGGGTTTACATGTTTGGGTTTACCAATCCTATAATTTGGTTTTACCACTTTCTAGTTAGTGTTAGATACTCATGTTTTGCTGAAGTATCCTTGTACTCCTAACTAACTACTACCAATGACTCACTTTTTAATATGGTAAAAATCTGAATGATATATTATTACAAATGAGCAAAGCTCAATATAAAGAATACAATGTTATGTTTCTAAAATACAGAACAGCTAATAAAGCAACTAGAATAGAAACAATCTAAACTAGAGAAATAGAAACTATCTAATACAATATTGACCATTAAATATAACTAAATATTATTTTAATACCCTCCCTTAATGGTCAATCTATCAACTACACCAAGGTGCCCCCTAAATTTGACAAACTTATCCGGGCTCAGAGACTTGGTGAGAATATCTGCAGTCTGGTCCTCAGTTGGAACATACTGCAACACCACTAATCCATCTTCGACAAGCTAGTGGATGAAATGACAATGAAGTTCAACATGCTTTGTCCTTTCATGAAAGACTGGATTTTTGTCAAGTTTTAGCACCCCTTGATTATCACAGTACAAGGGTGAAGGTCCTGCTTGAGACATTTGCATGTCAGAAAGCATCCTTCGAAGCCAAACTACCTCACACGTTGCTTTAACAGTTCCCCGATATTCAGCTTCAGTCGAGGAGAGAGCCCTTGTCTGCTACTTCTTGCTGGTCCATGTGACTGCACCTGTGCCCAAACTGAAAATATAACCAAAAGTAGATTTCTTGTCATCAATAGAACCTGCCCAATCTGAGTCTGTAAAACCAATCAGCTTAGGATCTTTGCACCTTCCATACAGAATGCCAAAGTCAAAAGTGCCTTTCACATATCTCAGCACATGCTTCGCTGCAACCCAATGTTCAGCTTTTGGGGTTGTCATGAAGCGAGAGATGTAGCTCACTGCAAAACTAAGATCAGGTCTAGTGGCAATGAGATAAATGAGGCTGCCCACTAGTTGCCTAAATGTTGATTCATTCTCCATAGGTGAATCAGAGTTGACTGAAAGTTTCAGCCCTTTCTCCATAGGTGTGGATGCATGTTTGCAATCTGTCATCCGGAACTTGTCTAGCAGACTTCGAGCATACTTGGACTGAGAGATAAAGATGCTATCATGAGTCTGCCAAACCTCAAAACCTAGGCAATAATGCAGAAGTCCCAAATCTGTCATGTCAAATGTTTGACTGAGATTATGTTTGATCTCCTCAATCAAATGTCCCGAGCTGCCAATAATGATCAGGTCATCAACATAGACAACGAGCAAGAGAATATTATCACCACACCGTTTGACATACAAATTAGAATCAGGACTCCTCTGAAAACCATGATCCACTAGGTACTTATCAATTTTCATGTACCATGCCCGTGGAACGTGTTTAAGGCCATAGAGTGCTTTCACCAGTCTGCATACCTGATGTTCTTTACCAGCAACCTTGAAGCCAGGAGGTTGCATCATGTAGACTTCTTCCTACAAATCCCCATTGAGGAATGCACTCTTGACATCCATTTGATAGACTTTCCATCCAAACTGGGCTGCAATATAGAGGACAAGCCAAATGGTACTCATCTTGGCTGTGGAAGCAAAAGTCTCCTTATAGTCAATGCCCTCTTTCTGTGAGAACCCTTTGGCTACCAACCGAGCCTTATACTTATCAAGGGTTTCGTCAGCCTTATACTTCACTTTGTACACCCATTTACAGCCAATGGGCTTCTTCCCAAGTGGAAGATTAGAAAGAACCCAACTGTTGTTCTTCAGAAGGCTATGATGTTCAGCTTCCATAGCCTGTTCCCACTCAGGTATGCCTTTAGCCTCTGAATATGTCTGAGGCTCTGAGATGCTGTGAAGGTTGGCCATAAGAGCAAAATTGACTGTATTCTGTTACTTGCTCTTCTTCCGAGCAGATCTACCCTCAATCAGTTCATCATCATGAAGATCATTGATGGTCTTAGCCCACCATTTAGGTCGGAGAGTAGAAGTACCAACATCTGAATCAGGAGGAACAACATCAACTGGGGCAGTTGGAACCAAATCATCTAGATGGGGATCCAGATCATCATGAGGAGGGGCGAGTGGAGGAACAACAAGTTGAGGTGCCTGCACAATTGTTGAATCCCTCCCATCAAGTGGAGCTAGGGGAAGGCGAACACCCAAATCAAAAGCCTTCATAAGCTGATCCTCAGGGCTAACAGAAGGAGTAGACAGGTAGAAAGGCCCAGTAGCCTCATCAACCACAACATCGCAACTGAATATGAGACGATCTACGTCTACATCAATCAACCTGTATGCCTTATGATTCTCACTGTAACCAGTGAACATGAGTTTCTAGCTTTTGGAATCCAACTTAGTGTGCTTGGCATCAGGAATCCATACATGAGCAGTAGAGCCAAAAACTTTCAAGTGGCTGACCCTAGGCTTACGTCCAGACCAGGCTTCTTCAGGAGTCATCTTCTTGACGGCATAGGTAGGAGATCAGTTTAGAAGATAAACTGCAGTGTATATTGCTTCAGCCCATAACTTCTTAGGGACATTTCTATGCTCCAGCATAGAACGAGCCATTTCAGTAATGGTGTGATTTCGACGCTCAACAACACCATTCTGCTGAGGGATGTAAGGTGTAGTAAGTTGGCACTTGATGCCACGTGCAACACAGAAACTAGAGAAGTCAGAAGAACAAAACTCCCCCCCCCCCCGGTTATCAGACCTAAGAGTGACTATAAGATAACCTAACTCTTTCTCAACTAAGGCCTTGAACTGCTGAAATATACCAAACATATCTAATTTGTTTTTCAAAAAATACACCCACATTTTTCTACTAAAATCATCAACAACTAACAAAAAATACATGCAACCTGTAACAGAAGGAGTGTTCATTGGTCCACATACATCAACATGAACCAACTGAAGTACCTTGGATGCTCTCCATGAATCACCATCTGAGAATAGAGTCCGATGCTGCTTTCCCGTCTGACAAGCTTCGCATACTCCATGAAGCTAAGTCTGAATCTCGGGTAAACCACCAACCAGATCATCTCTAGATAACTGAGAGATAGTGCATGTTCAGGTGCCCATAAAGCTGATGCCAGAGTTTGCTGATGGAGGTACTCCTGGCTGCCATGGCGTGCTCTTGAGAATCACCAGAATCAACAAGTCTATACAGACCATGATCCTCAAGTCCCTGAACGACTATGGTGCATGTCTCTCTATCAACAATGTTGCATGTGTGCATGCTGAAGACAATATCTAGCTGAGGAGAGTGTCACATAATCTGACTGATTGAGAGAAGGTTCAACTCCATGCCAGGTACAAAGTATACATCGAGAAATATTAAATTTCTCCCTCCAGAATGAATCTACACGTTGCCCTTTCTGACAACAGTATACTCTTCGCCTCCTCCAAAAATGACAAAATCTCTGAATGGCATGTACTTCATGAACCAATCTCGACGATGAGTGACATGGCGAGAAGCACCTGAATCAATATACCAGGCAAAGGATTTGACATGATCTACTGGTCCCTTGGCCATAAAGGCATAGAACGCAAACTCCTTCTGCTCAGTGTGCTTTGCAACATGGGCTTTCGGTTTAGACTCTCCTTGCTTCGACTGTTCAAAAGCCAAGCGTTTCCGACAATCTTTCTTCATGTGGCCATACGTATGGCAATAGTTGCACTGGATGTTCTTCTTCTTGGAAGAATCCTGGGATTGACCTTGGCTGGTCTGCTGAGAGGGCTGATTTTTGCCCTTATTCTTCTGAAAGGCTTTGGCAACAAATGCCTACTCTGTGGAGGATGAACTAACACTGCTACCGAACTGTTGTTTCCAACGATCTTGCCGCAGAAGTTTGTTGCAAAGCTCGGGAAACTTCAAGTCAACATTAGTTGAGGTAATGTTGAGCGTCTCGATAAAGTGCTCATAGGACTTTGGTAGACTTTTCAGGGTGATGACTACCATGTCTTCCTCCTCCATCTTCCGACCAATTGCCTCCAACTGATCACGAATATCCTTGATTTTGTGAGATGCCCATGCAGAGACATTTTTTCATCCATCATGATCGAAAAAAGCATGTTCTTCAGAAAGAATGCACGGCTTTTGTCGGACGTTTCATGCAAGTCCTTCAGATGATCCCAGATTTCTTTGGAAGTTTTACCAGATGGAACCTGAGGCAACTAGTCATTGGTGACCGACAATTTAATAAGCATTACCGCTTTCCAGTGCTGCTCATCAAATTTATCCTGATCTTTACCCGCCACTGGAGGGCGTGTAGTTATGCCCAGAACAAGTTGGTAAGGGCACCGATACTCGAATATAGTTAACATATGCTGCTTCCAGGTGTTGTAGTTGCAGCTGTTGAACTTCTGACTTCCTTCCAACATGATGTTGGACAACGAAGCCATCTTCATGCTTTCTAAGGCACAAAAAACGAGGTACAAACTAATGGCACAAATCTCAAGGAATCCAAAGTTGATCAATATGGCCACCTGCCAAAAACAAATGTTGAGCGTTGGGTCACACAAAAAAAAATCACGGACTAAGATCTGTTGTGACAACTGGCTGTAGAGACCATCAGGTCTTAGCACGGCGACCAAGGTTTTTTGTGAGACTATCGATCAAAAACAAATCAAATCACTTGAGGGTTTTGTGCTAGGTGCTGGACAGTGGTCACAGAAAAGACCACGGGCAGGAGTGCAATAGATGTTGACGATGACCAGATACTTTTTAATATTGACGAATGCTGCCAAATATATTAAAAAGTGACGCCAGACATCCCGCCGACCATGCCGATCATATCATCAACCGTGACCACAAATTCTTCTCCAAAGCCAATGACTTGAAAGCCCTTGACCATGATCAAAAGACCCCGCGACCAAGGAAAAAATGTGATGACAAAAACGGTGATGAAAAAAGAACACGACCTTGAAGCTCGACAACGGCAAAAAAACCAAAAATCGCAACCACCTCCAAGGAAATCGCGGGTTTGCAGCAGAAACACGTGACCAGAAGCAGCCAGAAATCCTTAAAAAAGGAAGCCACGACCTCAAACGTGACCTTGAGAAGAAACGGAACAGTGACCCAAAAACTTTAAACCGTCGAAATCCTGCAACAACAACCAGAAAGGCCACGAAATCCTGCGCAGAGGAACACTCCAAGGAAACAAAACACAACCACCCAGAAGACACAAAATCGCGACTTCTCAGAAAACATAAAACCAAGATCCGCCAAAAAGAAATCGCGGTCAGGTACTGAGAAAAAACGTGATTAGAAGGAAGTCGAAAAGTGCAGAAAAACCAGAGAGCGCAGATGCCATACGTTGTATGACATAGAGCACAAGGAAAATTTTGAAAGAAAAAAAATTCTAAAAAATGAATTCCCACTCGACCCGCTCTGATACCATAATATGGTAAAAATCTGAATGATAGATTATTACAAATGAGCAAAGCTCAGTATAAAGAATACAATGTGATATTTCTAAAATACAAAACAGCTAATAAAACAACTAGAATAGAAACAATCTAAACTAGAGAAATATAAACTATCTAATACAATATTGACCATTAAATATAACTATATATTATTTTAGTACTTTTGCCCATTCTTGAACATAAATAAAGTTTCTTCTTTCTTTATTATTTCTAACTATTATCAGAAATCAGCAATGGTGTGAGAATATATTGTAATCTTTTTTCTCAGAATAGTCAGCCACTCTCAACATTTGCATTTGTGTAGAAGGAAACATCAATATTGATGAACAATACCAGCTAAAGAAAAAAGAGATCTTATAGTGTTTACATCCCAAATGTTTCTAAACAATTTAACAAACAACTATAACTGATTAGTCCATCTCATATAATTTTGCCACAAAATTGAAGCATTAATATGTACTAGTGTGCTTGTCTTGGATATTTTTACAATTGATACATGAAAAACAAAGTGAATCCCATAGGAAGGTTCATTTATTTCTAGGTCAGCATAAAGATTATAATCACAAATAGTTCAACCATGGAACATATTGGGACAAGAAAAAATCTTAATTTTATCCATTATTCTCAGGTTATAAAACCAAATATTACCAGAAGGCAACAGCCTTATAACCGCATAACTCCTTCAAAGAATATACAGTCAACTGGCATTCAGATCACTATTTATTCCAAATACATAAAGTCTAATTCTGCAGAAGAATAGATATTAACAGTAACAACTAACAAAAATCGGTCACTACCTTAGCTGCCCGCTTGTGGATATCTGTAACAAACAAATGCCAGAAACTCAGCACAGCAACTTTAGACAAGATTATTGTAGCTCTGTAAAATGCCAAGAAAGGACCGAAACGATGATATACTGAAAGAGCTGTTGAACCATGATTGCCTAGTGCATGTCCAAATTCACTCTCCAGTGTTGCTCTTCTAGACTTTGCATACTCAGCAGATGGCATATCACCATGAACACTTGTTGAGAAGCTGAAGGACCACCCAAAACTTTTTCTCAGTCACATGCCTTGTTAACATTGATGAAATCTAGATGAGCATTTTCAATTTATGCTCTTGCTATGAGTTTATAATTAAAATAGAAGACAAGACCATATCACAAAAGTTAGGCCCAAACCATTATAGATAATGCTTAGAGAAGTTTTGTATGATCAAATATATCAAAGTAACAAAGAATTTATTAGTTTAAAATGGTGTATAAAATCAAATGAACTTCATGGCATGATAAGTTAAAGCTGAACCAATACATACTTTTGTTGGCTGAAAAAACCTTTCAGGATGTAAGGAAGTGCAAATGCTCCCCTTCCATTAGATTCATGATTGTCTTGTATGCACTTGGTCTGTATTGCTGCAATAGAAGCAAAATTATTCATCATAAATTGTTTCTAGAGAAAAATACAAGCAACAGAAGCAGAAGATTATCTCATAATATGGTAGCTCTCAAATGACAAAGACATTCAAAGAAATAGGTGAAGGTGTTCCCAACCATGTGAAATGAAGTCACAAGTCACTGGTATAAAAGAACTTCAGAAAAACATTTATTTTATGAAAATAGTGAAGTTATATATATATACAGCCAAAATTGCCAAGGCAAGGCCAAAGTTATGAAGTAGAAAGTCAGATATTTGTAACATACATTCCATAAGCTTGAGTGTCAAATCTCACTTTAAACAAAGTTTAAAGAACAAAAAAGATAGTTGTTTCTTCAAAAGATGGCTAGTGAACAGTAATTTTTCCTTTCATACATAGATAAATGTAGGAACCAACAGTTTGCATCCTATATGCATTAACATAGATCACAGTTTGAAAGAGAACTTGAACGGTGGGTAAGGGTCACTTCCTTCCTGTTGTGTGTTGATATTCCATATGACAGAAATGGAAGGCATGAGGTTTGTATAAGGTGGTTGCTTTTGCCCCAAGAACATTTGCCTTAATTGAGCTCTCTGCTTGAGTGGCCACACTTTTGGCAGCAGGAGAAATATCAGTATGTTTGTTAATAATTTAAGCTATCTGCCTCTTTAAAGCTTCTGAAAGTATCATACCATTTACCACATCAAGAGACTTTTCATGCTGCTTCACAACCTTGCTTGAGATTTCCATGTAGGAATTCATTTTTAAAAATTTTCAGACTGTTTTAGGGCACAATGGAGGAGTCTACAAAAAACATCTCAAGGTAAGGATTAGCAAAGTACACAACTCTATTTCCACCCCATAGACTAAAAGCCAGCTCCAATATCACCTATACTGCACCTAGAAACACAAGACACACAACTACATTGAAAATAGAATCAATGGGGACACCTTCACACCCAAATAGATGGATTGCACTTGCAAATATAGAAAAACAATTAAGAAAATACTTCTCCAAATAATGTGAAAATGTCACATAATTATATTGATATAAAAAAGGATCGGTTTCATGGAGAGAAGATATCGATAAACCCTTATTAATAATAAATGGAGTAGCTTCTCGTAAAAGCAACTACAAAACCACAATAATAAGATACAATGAATCTACCAGTACCTTCTCACATAAGCCACCTGTTGGTTCCCAAAATCACAAGTCCAAAACCCTAGATTATGTTCACCTCCTAAGCCAGAGGTGTCGTCAAGAAGGTAGAATAGGGGCTCATAGACAAATTAAGAATGGTTAAAGTCCAATTGACGATAGTGGGTATGCTCTCCTACACTTCAAGCTCAACTAGACTCGGAAGGGTATTCCTAGAGGTACTAAATGAAATACAAATTAATAACCACAGCCATACCCAACGTACACTTGACCCTTATATTTGTCACTAGGCCAAGACAAACTAGCTACATAAAACCTTTAATTAAGCTAATTACTTCACCTTGCAGATGCACCCTTAGATAATAACAATATGATATCCCACAAGATGTATCCACTTAACTTCACATACACAATTTGCAAGGTGCAGGCATGCAAGAACATGATTCACATATGATTTAAACAATTTTAAGTTGTTTCAAATTAATCCCTAATTGTAATACTAAATCATGAACAGCATGAGAAACCTAATCTACTTCTAACTCTACTCCTACAACTACCCAGGACAGAGGATGATTAAAAAGAATGTTGGCCCTTCACCAATATGGACTGTTGCCTACTCCATTGGGCAACAGTCATGAACAGCAAAGAGGAAGGAGATGCACCCAGTAAAACATCAACAGAACCAGATGTGCGTTTATATACATATCAAAGATTACATCTCATGTAGTGGACATACTTAGTAATCCAGAACAGAACTACAATAACCCATATGCAACAAAGGAAAGACCAATGTACAAAGGCTTTGTATTGCATTAAAATGTTGTCATACATTTATCTAATCTCTATTACATTTGCACCAACAAGTGTGGTGAAAGAAAACATACAATTGCAACTATACATTCCCCTGAGTTATTACAAACAACCATGGAGACATACCACTGCATAAATGTGCATTTCAACTTCTTCCTACACTATACCAGATGCGTTCCCTCGTTTGCAAGCCAGACTAGCTTTGTTTGATGCTCTAGAATCACCATGAAGCACTATAGACCAAAAAAATTGGCTCAAAGACCAATAACAATAATCTCTTTTCATTAATATATACCATTTCATTTCTACTGCTCCAATTTGGGCAGGAATCATTTACCCCACCTACCTATGTACCGACCCCAACCAATTCCATTCAATGCTCACCTACCTACAAATCATTTTCATTTTGCATTGATGGCATGTAGGCGTTTCAAACAGTCAAGCCTGCAAAAAAAAGCATTAAAAACACGTTATATGCACTAAGAAATGCCTTATCGGAGTTTTGGGGGCTTGTTGAACCTTCCTGTTGGCTTTTCGGCATTTTGGTGAACTGGCTAACTCTTTCGACATTTGGGCAAGTTCACGAACTTACAAACTTGCCGAAACATTTGTTCTTTTCTCTTCTCTTCTTGTTCGGCGATTCAACGAGTTCGCGAAATTACAAACTCACTGAAACATTTGAAATCTTTCTTCTTTGTTCACCTTCCCCTTTTCAACAATTTGACAATTCACAAACTCGCGAACTTGCCAAAATGCATGTCTCTTGATCCTCTTTTGGCATTTCGGCAAGTTCACGAACTTACAAACTTGCCAAAACATTTTCTTTCGTACCTTTTCGGCTATTTAGGAAACTCACAAACCTTTTCGGTAGGTTCGCATAGGAAACTCGCGAACCTACCGAAAAGCCAAAGTGCTTTATCCTTCAAATGCTTTCGGGTTTTCGGCAAGTTCGCAAACCTGCGAACTTGGCGAAAGGCTTCTTTACTTAGAGGATTCTCATACTTAAAAGGATTTTTTAGGATGGGGGCCCATTTGAAAATCTCTCAAATCGAATATAAATGATGGGCAAAGCAGGGCAAGGCAACAAAGGGGCACAACCATAGGATTTTCTGAAAATATTTAGGCACGTGCCAACACCACCTACCAATATTATTAATCTACCTAACACCACTACTTACTACCACTTCTATAAATAAGTTATAACGTTATGTGACAAAGTATGAGCTTTCAACAAAATAGCTCATTTAAATTAAATAACAAAATATGTTACGTTTAGGAACATGACACTCTTCATCCTAAGATTCATCTCTACGGTACTTGTCCTTTGTCACAATCAAGTACCCGAGGGTGTTCACATTTAACTTACCCATAAAAAATTTTAGGAAATATGGTGGGTACTCTTGATTTCTCTCTGACACTTTCACTAAATCCTATTCCATCACATCAATACTATTCTCCCTTCTTGTAGGATTGAATCTCCACAAAACAACAAATGGGTAAAATATATCATAGTCCCTCATTTGTCAAGGCATTGATTAGTTGTCTAAGCATTGTCCTTCTCCAAGCACCCCTCTAGTTATAGCACTTTGCCCTCTCCCAAGTTCATGCCTATCATCAAATAACTTGTCACCCTTTTAGTCAAGTGACACAACTTCATTCACAACTTGGTTTTTAATATCGACGTTGAACTTCTAACCATGTTGCTCTATTGACATAGTCTTCTTTCTCATGTTCATTCCCATCAATGTTTACCTAAGTTTCCAAGACATGGGTACACAGGGATGGTAACAACAAAAATTTGCCCAAATTTTTGGGATGAAGGGGGACAAATATTAAAATAACTTAACAAAATAAAAGCATCTGAAATATTAAAAAGTAAATACAATGCACTAAATTTGCAATGAAAATCCTCTCCCTTTTAGCTTTTTAGTGGTCTTTAGCATTTTTTCCGTTAAGAGTTATATTTTTTTTAATTTTATGCACCAAATGGAGCAACTTGTTCAGTCCATAAAAAAGGGAGGTCCCCTCCAAGTCCCCAAGTCCTCAAGACATCCAGGACATGGGGGATGTTCACCTGGATCCCCAAGGATGATCCCCATCGAAAACTGATCCACATCCTAACTTTGCCCATCCACAATTTCCCTAACATAGCATCATATGTTGCCTTTAACAATGATATCACAATGAAGTCAATGACAAATTGACAATCTCCTATCTAGACTTGTGCTTCCAAGGCTCCTAGGGCTTGAATTCCAAATTGATTGCCACTACTAACTAGAATTTTGGTGGCCATGATGTCAATTGGTTCAATCTCCTCAATTCATTCTCCAAAAAGCACATTCACTCAAGAGTTAAATTCCACAACTACTATTGTCAATGTTTGTCCTAGAATTTTCACACTAGCATAGGGTAAATTGTCTTTAACATCAATGTCATAGGGTCTAGGACTCATTCATAAAATGCTAGAGACACTCTTTACATAATCACCAATTACAAATATCTCCTTCTCAACTCCACCCAACACCTTCAAACAACAAAATTACTAGCTCAAATGCCTATAGTATCAATTTTAGCATGTTCAACAAATTGCATTGACATTAGGAAACAAAAAAACACAACCATTCAATGCAAGAACAACCCATAGAAAGATTGAGACATGTGATTACACCTGGAGAAACCCTCAAAAGGGAAGAAAACTCCAATATGGTAAGCTCGTGCTCTTCATGCCACTATCTTCTAATCAATTACAAGTGTTTACAATGTCACTAGGACGAAATAGAGATCTTACATCAAGTTCAACAAACTTCAAAATCCTGTAAATGGTCTTTGCACCATGGGAACCCTATTCTTCCTCTTGCAACAAGCAAAACTTGAAAAATATGAAGTAGAATTGACAACCAACCCTTGTACATTGAGTTTAAAGTCTTACGCTTTCCCTACCTTCATCCTCGGTGCCAAAAGGAACCTGTAATGTCATGAATGTGAATTGACGAGTCAAAACCCTTCATATCCCACATTTTGTCTACGTTATGACAAGATCACCGTGAATCCACAATGTTGTTTTTATAACTATTGAGGCAATGGCAAGACTGTTACTAACCCACTATAAGATTTGGTTATGGAAATAGCCACGCAAGATCAAGAAGGCCTAATAGAAAGCATACAGAACTCAAAAGATTAATATCATAGAATAAATTGTATTCTAATATATGCCATATAATGAATTAGATACAAGAGTACATGAGGTGGGTATATATAGGATACACCACCAAGAGATGTTAATGTACAATCAATGTGGGATAAAGGAGATGTAGTTGCATGTGCACATCTCCACTAAACTAGGAAAGTACCAAGTCACATGATGCAAGTACAACCTACCCAAGTAGATACCTACCAAAGTAAGCTTATCGTATTCTAGGTGTGCATATAATGCAATAAAGTAAATAGACTAAATGCAAGAAAATAAAGTAATGCACAAACACCCGTCATAAGTGCAGCTTAGGAGGCTATGAAGAGATGGATAAATGGGTTCCGACAACTGTATGGCCATGATAGGTAACCATGTACAAAATGATCCCCCAAAAAAGAAGAGGAGAAAACCCATAGGAAAAGACTTCCCCCAATGAGAGGATAAAGAGAGGTCTATGTGAACCCCCTTGAAAAAGTAGTGTCCCACAACCCCAAGACAGCTCGCAAATGATGGAACTTGCTCTTAGTGAAGGGTTTGGTGAAGATGTCTGCAACCTGCTCTACTATAGGACAATACCACAAATCAATGACCTGCTCCTTTATTAGATCCCTGATGTAGTACATATGGATCTTGATGTGTTTGCTCTTGATGATGAACCAAGTTCTTTGAGATCTAAATGGCACTTTAGTTAACATAGAAGATGACCAATGGACTCTAAAAAGCAATGCCAAACTCAATAAGCATATTTTGAAGCCAAAGAGCATCAGTAGCGACATTAACAACCCCCCAATACTTAGCCTCGGTTGAAAAAAGAACCATAGCATGTTGCTTCTTGTTCTGCCAACAAATGGGGCCAAAACCAGAGTGTAAGTTGTAGGCAGATGTGGACTTATGATCATCAAGATCGTCGAACCAATCAAAATACGCATATTCAACCGAGTCTAAACTTGTACCTGCTACATAGTGCATACCATAGTTGTGGGTGCCTTGTATATAGTGCAAGATAGGATTGGCATCTTTCCAATGAAACTCATGTAGATCCTAAATAAAGCGTGAAACCATACCAACCACATATGAGATGTCTAGTCAAGTGTGAGTCAAATGGATGAGACTACCAACAAACTGACAACATAATATGGCATCAACAATTCAAGTGGAACACTTAGCCTCAAGCTTGATTCCAAACAAAAAGGAAATTGGTACATGCTTACAATCAGCCATGTGAAACTGAGCTAGGAGATTAAGTGCATACTTGGGTTGAGCAATAGTAATCCCGAAAGAAGACTAAGTGATCTCAATCTTAGAAAGTAGTGCAAAAAAACCCAAGTTTGTCATGGCAAACCTATCGTACAAAATAGATTTGACTCTGCCAATGACGGATGATGAGCTCCCTATAATGATCAAGTCATCTGTTGCAAGTATGAGCAGTAAGTGTTGTCATTGATGTCAACACCTAAGGTTAGCATCTAAGGAAGTTATTTGAATAAGTTTGAGCAAGTGTCTGAGAAGAACAGTACAGTGTTTTGCTCCACATATCCTGTAGATTGAATATCTTTGTCTGCGGATTGGAAGTAATGTTAAGGGATGTATGTAGATGCTATATTCCAAGTTTGAGCCTCCAGTGTGAAGATTTGAGCAAGTTCTATTCACCAGAGTAAAAATTGTTTCTCTGTGTATTTAATGGTGACAGGGAGAATGTATTCTGCTCCGCATTTCTCCGCGTTCAAGTTTTACAATCTGCAGTTCTGAAATTAAGTTTGTAATAATGGTATGTGCCTTCAGTTCAAATGGTTCGTGATTTGGTACTCCGCAAGCGATCTTTCCTTTATGACAATGGCCAACAGTAATGTTCAAGTGCTCTGGTTTAAAGAATCTTATGAATAAAGTGCTTAGAGGTTGTGCGGATGTTCTTGGTGATTGTAACGTGCTTGTGGATGTCTCTAGATCGTGTTCCTACCTTTTGATTGGTCCACGAAGTAAAATCCAGATCGTGCATGAAGCGTGTTCCTAAAAGTCTTAGTGTTAACTCCAGTCTTGGCCGACCTGATTGTTCTCACTACTTGTGGTTATGCTTTGAAGATTGTGGAAGCATGTTGTTGCGTGGAAGATTGCAATTAAGTCCCAACCAAGGCATGGTATTGTCCACATTCATTCTTTTCTCTCTCAAATCTGTTTAGGTCCAGACCTATCTTAATGTATATATGTTTGCCGACCTTGGACATTGTTCCAATGGTTGATGATTGTAATGCCGACCTTGATGTTCATTCCAAGGTTGATGAATTGTATAAATACATGTAATGAAGTCGTGAATGATTGATGAGGAGGCGAAGATGCGAAGATAAGTGTGAAGTAAAAAGAAGGTAGAGCAGAGCAGAGGATATTTACTGAGCTTCAATGGAACTGAACCCTGGCATGGAGTAGATGCTAATATCTCAGTTCACCAACTCTGGCAATGAGCCACCCCATTGGCAGTGAGCCTCTTATTTTGCAGTGAGCATTCTGGGCAGTGAGCCCTAAGGCAATGAGCCTCTGATTTTCGGTATTGTTATTACATATTATATTGTGAGCTAACACTCACCGTGCTTTTTCCCTGTCTAGGCTTTTCAATGTAAAAATCTGGTGTCTCATGTGTTGAATGTGTGATTGTGCTTAAGTTTTTGATTTCATGCTTTCATGGTTAAATCATAATAACAGTGATTGAGTGATTGATGTGTTGGTGTTTATAAGAAAAGTTTTTGGTGACAACTGATTCACCCCCCCTCCTCTCAGTTGTCTTGTGCATTTCAACAATTGGTATCAGAGCATGATTCCTTGGAAGAAAGCTTAACAGCTTGAGGTAGATCTGGAATGGCGCACAAGAAGGTTGCTCTTGAAAACCTAGAAAGAACTGAAGAAGAAATCAGAGATCTAAAAGAGAATGTCAAAGAAGCAGATGAGTGTATCAGAAAATTAAGAGAGCAAGTCAAGAAGTTCAAAGAAAAATATAAGGAGGTTAGTGAACAATTGATATCAGCAAATGAAACCTTGGATGATTTGAAAGTGGAAGACCTAAATCTGTTGGTTAAAGGCAAATCAGAAAAATGTGCTAAGCTTGAAAAAGAAATTGTGAACCTGAAGTCAGACTTGAAGAAGGCAAAGAGCTATGAAGAAAAGTTCAAGATAAGTTCTGCAAAGCTTGATGAGATAATTGCTAGTCAGAAGAGCCCTGATGACAAAGAAGGCTTGGGATATGAGAAAAGTGAAATTTCTAAAATAGGACAAGAAAAGAATGTTGAGATCAAGAAGGACAAAGGCAAACAGATCCAGAATCTGTAATGTCCCCATTTTCACAAGCATCAGAGTTCGAAGGATTAGCCTATCATTTGACCCTCGTAGGCTAAGGCAGTCGTTAGAGGGTCCCTTTTGGCAGAGATCAGTGTGTTATTTCTCTCAGAGCTCAGTTTATGTTCAAGTTTGGCCTTCGTTGGATTCTGTTTGGCTAACTTACTATTTATAGTAAGTTACTATTTCAGAAAGTCAGGTTTTCTATATATAGCAAGGCACCTGGACAGGTCTTGATTGCAGTGCCGATCCCTAACTCAATTGGTTTGATCAGATGATGAGGGATTTACTATTTATAGTGAATCAGTGGTTGATGAGAGGGACCCCTGCTATTTTTCGTAAGGCGGTTGGATACACAGAGGGTATCATGGTGAACCTCCTTGTTCAGACGGAATTGGAAAATCATAAGTATTTAAGGAGTTATTAATTTTTAAAGTGGCCTAAATGATATTTAATTAAAAGGGGTTTATTATAAAGTTAAATTATAAAGTAAAGTGTACTTTATAATCAATGGGGCCATGACCCTCAATTAAAAACAACTTAAAGTACATTTATATTTATTGAGTTGAGCGCCCATGTATAAGGAGATAGTATAAAGTTTTTATTAAAAACCTAAAAGTGGATTTAAATGCTATTAAGGAGATTGAGATTATAAAAGGACTCAAAAAGCAAATGTTTTTTCATTCTTGATGTTATTTGACTTGTGCTTTTTGATATAAGAGCTGAGTGTAGAAATACACAAGGGTTTCAGACCATCTTCTGCATGAAGAATGAAAACTCTTCAATGTATTTGCAATTTTGAGGCTGTGAAAGATCAGCTGAATCATTGCCAGAGGGTGGGCTTCATTCAGGGGTCCAATTTGTGCTTATTGGAGAAGTTTTTGATAGGGTTTGAATATTGTTGTTGAATGTGCTTACCTCTACCCTAGTTGGGAGGTTCGTGGTCATTTCTGGAGAACGCTGTTGCTGATCAGGACTGCCATATATCATTCATAGCTCAAGAAATGGTTTGCTGCCATATTGAAGACATTATCATCATTACTTCAGTTGCTGAGTGTCATCAGACCTGTCTACATTGCTATAACAGTGTTCATATTGTATTTGATCACCAATACCCTGGGCAGAACTGTAGCTGCCTATTTTGCTGTCTAAGACATTCTTCCATCAGCATCTACGAAGTGATTCCAAGGTGTAACGGAAGATAGCTTGAATCGGGTATGCTCCATTAACTGTGAAATTCATCTATATCTTTGGGAAGGGTTTCCTATTGTCATTTGAAGGGGTTTATTGTGCTGATATATTGTATTCAGACCTGACATAAGTAGTATAATCTGACCTGTTATATGACCAGTAAAGGTATATTTGCTAGTGGGTTCCTTGATATATGAGTATTTAGAATATCATAGTGGCTGCCATTGTTACCCAGACTTTAGGAGCTGCATTATATTGTACAGTCAAGGGTCTTGGCTCTTCATGTCTATACCAGCATTGTACTTGAGTTGGCATATCAAATAAAGGAGATATATGTTGCATACCATATGCTTGATGAAATGTCCATCTTATAGCATACATAATCAGCATAAGTAGTTTGCATGCCAATTGTTTGACAAAATGTCAATTGGCTGTAGGAGTTGATTTACACTTGCATTAGTCATCTATTGCATTCGGAAAATACAAGAACAATTGCATTTCAAGTTTAATTCGTAGTGTAATCATTTGCATTCATTCCAAGGCAAGTTGCATCATTTTATGTTCAAACTACACACAAGCCAGCAAACTGAAAAATGATAACAGCAAGATACTACTTCGCCTACAAACTGTTTGTCAAAATTACAAGGGCAGCAAGTGAAGAGTTTTGAGTCAGCTTGGGTTGGGCTCATGCTCAAAGGTACCCATCTTTCAATGGTTATTGTAATTCATGCAATAAGTTTGGTCATAAGGCTACTCAACGTAGGAGCAGAGTGAATCAAAATATTACATCATTTTCTAGTCAGTGCTTTACTTGCAATAAAGTAGGTCATAAGGCTAATGAATGCAGAAGTCAGATAAGAAATAGTTATAACAATGGAAGAAATGCTCAAGCTTTCAGTGGTAATTGCTTTATATGCAAGAGATTTGGTCATAGAGCTAGTGAATGTAGAAGTAAATAAAGAACAACTACAATAGTCGAAGGAATTATCAATCCTTCAATGGCAATTGCTTTGCATGCAATAAATTTGGACACAAGGCTAACCAATGCAGGTCAAGAATGAATGGAAGGAACAATGGTCAGAAAAATACTGTGCGTTTCAACTGCAACAGGCCTAGACATATTGTAAGGTTTGGCAGAAGCAAGAACTTGAAGAATATTCAGGCAGAGTTGAAGAAGCCAATGGAAAAGATTATTCCGGCAGACATGAAAAAGGAGATGAATGAAATTTGGGTGAAGGATGCAACAGAGATTAAGGATGAGCCTGTACCACTATCTGGTGCAGATGTTCCCTCCAAAAGCTAAGATTAGAGCTTTGGCTGAGGGGGAGTCCTATTGAAAATCTTTTCTCCCCTGCCAAAGGATTGGTGTTGATGCCTCAGCACAAAGAGACAAGGTAAAGGATTAGCAACAAAGGTTTAAGTCAGGTTAGAGACTATGTTTATAAAGGATAAAGTAAGAGTTGTGCAGAAGTCTGCTATGCAAGAAGATTTGATCAGGAAAGAAGACAGGTTATGAATTTTGATAGAATCAAGTTACAGTGTTCCAATAATTTGGTCTGCATTGGTCCGTTGTTGAAGATAATGCTCTACGGTTTTAGCATATGATTATTGATCATTGGTTACATCTACATCCAGAAGTTTGTCTGATTTTGATAATTGGCTTGAGAGTAATGAGTAGCAGAAGTTCGGGTTGACAAAACACAGTTGTTTCTAGTATAGAGCAGTTCTCATCAAATGAGTCTTCAAGCAGTGAAGAATAAAAGGTTGAAGAAGCTCCAGAAAGGATTCCTAAGACCCCTAGGGTTTGTGTAGAAGCACCACACTGAAGACCAAATCATTGGTGACAAAAGCAAAGGGGTGTTGACAAGGAAAAGAGCTGCAGAGGAACAGATGAACTACTATTTGCTTTCACATATTGAACCTAAAACTGTAAATTGGGTAAAAGCTATGGAAGAAGAGCTGATGCAGATAGAGAAGAATCAAACTTGGGAATTGGTTCCTAGACCTGCTGATAAGAATGTGATTGCAACTAAATGGGTGTTCAGAAACAAGATGAATGAAAATGAAGTAGTAAGAAACAAAGCAAGACTAGTATGCAAGGAATATTCTCAGGTTGAAGACATAGATTTTGAGGAGACTTATGCTCCTGTGGCAAGGATTGAGGCAATAAGAATGTTTTTAGCATTTGCAGCATACAAAGATTTTAAGGTGTTTCAAATGGATGTGAAGTCTGCATTCTTGAATGGAAAGCTGGAAGAAGAGGTCTACATTGAAAAACCGGAAGGATTTCAATCATCAGACCAAGGTGACATGGTGTGCAGATTGAACAAGGCATTGTATGGACTCAAGCAAGCTCAAAGTCTCATTCTTTGATCTGGATTGATGTTTTGTACGCTAACTCTCAGGGGGAGCTGGTAGATGTTGCTGATATGAGTTTCTGATCAAGAGCAATAAGTGTTGCACTGTTGATGTTAAGGGGAGTTGTGCAGTAAAGAGAAAGTAAAGGTCTGGCACCCTTTGCCATTGATGTCAAAGGGGGAGAGAAGTTAATGTGAAAAACCTAAGAAGAAAGTTGCAAGCAGAGAAAGCATCAAGGGGGAGTAAAGAAGCAAAGCAAGACTGTATGTCTTGATGGTTTTTCACATCATGTGTTGCCATCAATGACAAAGGGGGAGATTGTTGCAAGTATGAGCAGTAAGTGTTGTCATTGATAACAATACCTAAGGTCAGCATCTAAGGAAGTTATTTGAATAAGTTTGAGCAAGTGTCTGAGAAGAACAGTACAGTGTTTTGCTCCGCATATCTTGTAGATTGAATATCTTTGTCTGTGGATTGGAAGTAATGTTAAGGGATGTCCATAGATGCTATATTCCAAGTTTGAGCCTCCGATGTGAAGATTTGAGCAAGTTCTGTTCACCAGAGTAAAAATTGTTTCTCTGTGTATTTAATGGTGACAGGGAGAATGTATTATGCTCTGCATTTCTCCGCGATCAAGTTTTACAGTTTGCGGTTCTGGAATTAAGTTTGTAATGATGGTATGTGCCTTCAATTCAAATGGTTCGTGATTTGGTGCTCCGCAAGCGATCTTTCCTTTATGACAGTGGCCGACAATAATGTTCAAGTGCTCCGGTTTGAAGAATCTTATGGATAAAGTGCTTAAAGGTTGTGCGGATGTTCTTGGTGATTGTAACGTGCTTGTGGATGTCTCTAGATCGTGTTCCTACCTTTTGATTGGTCTGCAAAGTAAAATCCGGATTGTGCATGAAGCATGTTCCTAAAAGTCTTAGTGTTAACTCCAATCTTTGCCGACCTGGTTGTTCTCACTACTTGCGCTTATGCTTTAAAGATTGTGGAAGCGTGTTGTTGCGTGGAAGATTGCAATTAAGTCCCAGCCAAGGCATGGTGTCGTCCACATTCATTCTTTCTCTCTCAAATCTATTTAGGTCCAGACCTATCTTAATGTATATATGTTTGCCGACCTTCGAGATAGTTCCAATGGTTGATGATTGTAATGCCAACCTCGATGTTCATTCCAAGATTGATGAATTGTATAAATACATGTAATGAAGTCATGAATGATTGATGAGGAGGCGAAGATGCAAAGATACGTGTGAAGTAAAAAGAAGGTAGAGCAGAGCAAAGGATATTTACAGAGCTTCAATGGAACTGAACCCTGGCATGGAGTAGATGCTAATATCTCAGTTCACCAACTATGGCAGTGAGCCACCAACCGACAATGAACCTCTTATTTTGCAGTGAGCCTCTGATTTTTGGTATTGTTATTACATATTATATTGTGAGCTAACACTCACCATGGTTTTTCCCTGTTTAGGGTTTTCCACATAAAAATCTGGTGTCTCATTGAATGTGTGATTGTGCTTAAGTTTATGATTTCATGCTTTCATGGTTAAATCATAATAACAGTGATTGAGTGATTGATGTGTTGGTGTTTATAAGAAGTTAAGTTTTTGGTGACAACTGATTCACCCCCCCCCCCTCTCAGTTGTCTTGTGCATTTCAACATCATCAACATAGAAATCTAGAAACAAGTGAGTCATCCTATCGCAAATGTACACATTCGGATCCGAGTGGTATCTTGAGAATCCAACCAAGAGGAAAGGAATCCATCTTGGCATATGATGCAGGAGCATCTAGCCTTTTTCCTAACAACTTTAGTTTTCTTTCATTTATTGCAGATTGTTGGTTCAAACTTGCATAATTCCTTGCCTTCGATATCTACTGTTGGCAATATTTATAAGTTAATACTGAAGCATATCTTAGGTCGTGGTTACTTTTCCTTATTGGCATTTAAAATCCAAGACGTAAGTGGTAGTGGAGTCTTAAATGCTTTGGCATTTCTTTATAGAGAGATGACAGCTAGTGAAGAGTTAATCGTTGGCATGTCAATCCTGAGAAGAGGTGGCCAGTTTCAGCGAATCTCTATTTTAAGCATTGACAATTTATTCTTGGCAATTTATGCCCCCTTATTTATATAGGGACAAATCAAAGAGCAAACAAGGATGGGATTGAAACATAAGAAATAAAAAGGTGATTCTTGTATTTAGCGGTCGACTAAAAAGAATTTGTTGTCAAAGTCTTGAGCAAAGTGGAGTCTTGTAGGAGTCGTGAGCTTGAAGGAGTCTTGTGTTTCTTTGAAGGAGACCATGAGAATTCAACTATTGCGCTGATTTTTTGTCCTATAGCAAAATATTAGTATAAGTCGTGAGTTGAATGGAGACAAAAAGAAAAAGATCATTTTTGTTTTGCAAAGCTATCAATTTAAGGAGTCATGTTTTCGTGAGGATGTAGGAGTGTGGAAATTCCGAGTGAGAGGAGTCAAAGGATAGTCATAGTTCTTTGCCAGTCATTTGCAAGCTGGTCACAGCATAGTACCGAAGTTTATGGTATATCAAGCTGGTCACGACATATTCCTGAAATTTGTGAAGCCAATAGTCTGTAGTCTGGAAAAAGATTTATCCACGGGTATGGTTGTAGCATAGGATTACTGTAATGTGAAGTCTGTAGCCAAGTTGATGTCTTACCTGTAATGCATAGGAAGTCTAGAGTGTCATCTATATGAAGTCTATAGTATTTTTTTGTAGTGTTGAACATGTAGTGAAGATTTTAGTCAAGTCTACTCCCTAATTGATATGTCAATTGTGGAAGTTAGCTGTTTGTAATAATGTCTAGATACATTTCTTGGATTACACTCAGACTAAGCTTATCTTGAAGTTGTTTTTGTGAAGTTGGTGTTTCTAAGTTAAAAGTTATCAATTTTTCTTGGATAATTGTGTTTCTAGATTTAACGGTGTATGAACTTTGTTAGCATCAACAAAACTCAACTTTGATGCTAACAAAATTCATACACAATTAAATCCAGAAACATGATTATGCATTATTATGGACTGTGGAAAACTGATGTCTTTAATTTTTCTTGGGTCTGTTGTTGCATTATGTTTGAATGTGAATTATTTTTTTATGAGGGGCTGGCTAGATTGGTTACCTACTTAAGGTACCCAATCCTTGACTGCATCATTTGGTATCAAAGCAGGTTGGTAAAGCTTGGGTCGTCTTGTGAGTTCATAATATAAGAAGATGGTTCGCAATGGCGCTAGATTAGCAGAGGCAATGAAAGCCTTAACAACAAGGATAGAAGCTATGAAAAGAGCACAAAGAAGAGGTGTACCGGTGGATAATGTAAGTGAAGATGAAGAGGAAGCAGAAGAACTAGTTGATCAAGGAGGAGAATACATGAACGAAACCTTCATTAGGGCTATGTCTCTTATCAGAAATTGACCGTAGATGGAGATTTCCTACTACAAAGGAAGTTTGAATGCAAAAAGGTTGATTGATTGGATCTCAAAGATAGAAAGATATTTTGAGTATGAATCTGTAGAAGACCCGCAAAGGGTGAAATTGGCAAGTACCAAGCTAAAGGGTCATGCATCCCTTTGGTGGGATCATGTGCAAATGGATCAACAAAGGAAGGGGAAGGAGAAGATTCGTACATGGGATCGGATAGTAGCAAAGTTGAAATCAAAATTTCTACCTTCTAATTATCATCTCAATTTGTTGAGGTAGTTGCAGAATCTTAAGGGAAAAGGAAATAAGTGTCCAAGCATATACTCAAGAGTTTTACCAGCTTAGCATACGAATTGGTCATGTTGAAGATGATGAAGAAAAAATTGCAAGATATATTAATGGGCTTTGTTTTGCTATCCAAGATGAGTTTAGTATCATCCGAGTAAGATCAGTAGAAGAAGCCTACCAGTGTACCTTGAGAGCTGAAGAGAAATTGGCTAGGAAGCAACAGAACAACAAGAGGAAGAGGAAGAGGAGGAGGACAATTTAATGAAGACAAAAGACTGCAAATAGTTAAGGGGAGTCTAGTACTTCTCAAAGTGAAAATTACAGTCAAGATACTAGAGGAAATGGAGCCTTTGGAAAAGGAAGAGGTAGAAGTTTCACTTGTTATCAATGTGGAGAAGAAGGCCATAGGGCCTATGAGTGTCCACAAGAACCACTAGAATATGGAAGAAATCATGTTGATAAAGCTAATGAAGAAGCACCATCTCGATACATAATGGAGCCTAAGCAAGAAGACCTCATGATTAAGAGGGTATTACTGAAAACAAAAAAAGAAGAACGTGAACCAGCACAAAGGAGGAATTTGTTTCGAACTATCTGTAAGTCCAGAGGTAAGTGTTGTAGAGTTGTGGTAGATACTGGAAGTATGGACAATCTGGTATCATGGCTGCAAAAAGAACACCAACTTCTAGTAAATGAGCAATGTCTAGTTGATTTTCATATAGGAACATATCAAGATAAAATTGTGTGATGTCATGCCTATGGATGCTTGTCACGTTTTGCTTGGAAAACCTTGGCAATATGATAGAAGGGCTATTCATGATGGCAAGAAGAACACCTACACCATCTTCAAGGACAAAAAGGAATACACACTAAATCCATTGCAGGATGGGAAGGAAGAAGTGGGCAGCAGTCTGAAGGTATGCTTAATTTCTAGAAAGCAGTTTTTAAATGAAATAAAAGAAGATAAGGCATGTTTTGCAGCAAGCATAAAAGAAGAGATCTCTATGAATAAGGATGTAGAAGTGATAGATTGTGAAATGGAAGGAGACCTATTATTTGATGATAGGAAAGAGGTTAAGCTTTCATTGAAAGATATAGATAAAGAACTTAAAATTTCTCTTTTGCAGGGAAGAAGGGTTGAGGACAACAACGAAGAGTTTCAGGTTTCCATGAAGGAAACAGTGGAGGTGGCTAAAGTGCCCATTAATGCACATGAGTTGAGTGTGGCTAAAGACCATGCATATGACGAAGAAGAAAATAGAAAGAAGAATGAGGATACAACATCCATGGAAATTGTTAAGAATGGCCTTTTGGAGCCCATCGTGTAAGCACAAATTGTTTGTGAGGCATGATGAAGAACTAGAAAAAGTGTTTGTGGGATTTCTTGATTCCCTTAATGTGTTTGTTCAATCTGCAGAACCAGCAAAGGTAAAGAATGCAAAGAAAAGGGAAAAGTGTGGTTCAGTCCTACAAGCTCATACGTATGAGAAGCAAAGTGAAGGGGTAGAACAAGAAGGTAATGTTGCAGCAGCAGTTGAAGAACTGGTTGGTAAAGATGTGGCAGTAGAAGAGGATTGTCTTCATGTCAACATGGAGACGGGAAGAGTGAAAAGGTGATTGTAAAAGAATGTTCTCAAGAGGGCATACAAGAGGGAGTTCATTTGCAGCAATTAGAGGTGGGAGAGAAGACTCTCACAAGTACAAGCAAAAGAGACTAGAAAGATGGTGAAGGAATTTGGCGGAAGAAAGTAAGACATATCCCAGTTAAGTTCTAGAAGAAGCAAAGGAGGCAATCTTCTGAGGTGTTTGATGGAGTTTGTTATGGAGTGTGCGGTTTTATCATTTGTGAACTATGCTCACAAACTTCCTACCCGGCAAGTATGATGCAGGTGCATTTGGCCTTTTTCCTAATAGCTTTGGTTTTCTTTCATTTATTGCAGATTGCTGGTTCAGACTTGCGTAATTCTTTGCCTTCGATATCTATTGTTGTCAATATTTATAAGTTAATACTGAAGCATATCTTAGGTCGTGGCTATTTTTCCTTGCTGGTGATTAAAATCCACGAGGTGAGTGGTAGTGGAGTCTTATATGCTTTGGCGTTTCTTTATGGAGAGGCAACGGCTAGTGAAGAATTAATTGTTGGTATTTTAATCTTGAGTAGATGTAATGTCCCCATTTTCGGGTTCTCTTTCAGCACAGTCGGAGCTGACTTTCTAGGTTGGTGACAGCCTGATCAGAGGAGTATTTCGATGTCACCAATGTGTTCAAACTTCAGGTGATCCAGTGGAGCTGTATGACACTTTCCGGAGAGACTTCGGACAACTTGTCCGTACTTACTATTTATAGTAAGCGCTTGCATGGCGACAATCTTTCTGGGTTTTTCTGGGTTTGTTCTCTTTGGTCCTCAGAGAACACTGCTATTTATAGTAAGTGAAAATCTGGAGCTGTTTTGGTGACTTGGCAAACAAACATTGGCTATCTCAGATGTTAAATGGAGCTCGATGATATCAGATGGTTTGCGATGATGTCTTTCCAGGCGATTTTGAACTTTTGGGCCATTCTGGACACTTTGACCCACACATACTATTTTGAGTAAATCACTCAGATGTGTCGCTCATACTTACTATTTATAGTAAGTCACTGGTATGGTCAGCTGGCAGGGTTTCTATATCTGGCATGGTGGCATAATTATATCCTGAAGTTATATTGGTCCTATGCATTTAATATTAATAACGTCAAATAATAAAGTTAAATTAAATAATTTAACTTTATGCATAATTAAAATATTTTAAAAAGGGACTTTATTATAAGGGGGATATAAGTGATTTTAAAGTATACTTTATAATATAAGCAGTGTTACGGGGGGACGCGTTACCCCCGTTTTTCCCCTGTTTCCCCCGTGCAAAACGCGTCCAGGACGCCCCCCCCCGCGTCGTCCCTCTTTTGCCTACAAATTTAGGGACGTCCCAGGGACGCCCCTCGACTTGGGGGACGTTCCTGGGAACGTCTTGTATATTTAGAATGTCATGGCGTCCCCCGAACGCCCTCAGGTTCCCCTTTTTTTCACTTACAAAACAATAACCCTAAAAAAATTAAAAATTGAATTGGCATTTTAATTCTTATTTCAATGGCCTGCAACCTAAAATCAATAAAGGTAAATCTATTTCTTATTTCATTCTCCCGCGGCGCCTCTGAAACTCCCGCAACCACAACTCTGAAGAATCGCGATTTGCAGAAGGTTTTCTGAAGGTTTTAGGAAGGTTTTCTGAAGAATCGTGACCGCAACTCTATTGAATCTCATGCCACAATTCTGAAAATTTCGTAGGTATGTTGAAATCTCCCCGCAGCTCTGAAAATTTATTAAGTTTTTAAATTTCTTCAGCGTTGAATGATTAAAGTTTAAACTTTATAAATATTAAATATTTCTGCTTATGCGTTTATTGTATATAGTTTATTGTATGTAGTTTATTATATTAATAGAAGATTAAATATATTATATGTGGTATTTTGAACTTATGTTTATAGTATATAGTTTAATTATAATAGTAGTTTAATAGTATATCAGATTAATAGTATATAGTATAGTATAAACTTATTAAGTATATAGTATATACTATGTTTATAGTTATAGTTTAATAAATAATAAATACTAAGAACTTATATTAATATATTATTTATAGTTTAATACATGTAACATGTAAGATTAATTTAACTATGTCATAGTATAATATATTAATAAGTATAAGTTATAGTTTAATTATTCATATAAGTATAGTGTGTTTAACTTTATGTTATACTTATATACTTAATAGACTTATAGTATAAGAGCTACTTTATAAATATAAGTATAACAGTTAACTTTATAAATTTAAAATAATGAACTTATAAAAATATAATAAACTTATAATAAGTATAAGACTATAAGTTCATTGTATTTAATATTTATTATTTATAATTTATTATATAAGTACCATATAAGTTCATTATTTAATATTTATAAATTGAAGTATAACAGTTAAGTTGTTAACTCAAACTGTATAAGTATAAACTATAAGGTCAAAGAATAACTATTAACTAATAAGTTAATAACTTGAATTGTCCCGCTTGATTTTCCTGCACCGTGAATGGCATATTTGTCTCAGAAGCAAGGGGCTCATAGAAACTTCAAAGTGTGATGAAATTGGGAAAAAATGAACCCCTCCCATGTATTATAAATTACATATGCTCACACCAATCTGAGTTTAAAAACTATGAATTCAGATTGCTAAATTTCAATACAGTCAATTGACACCTTCAACAAGACATGCAGTGATAGATTGGATGCTCATAACTTTGTTATCTTGTTGCAAGTGTGGAATCGTGGATATGCATTTAATAGCAAATGCCATGAACAATGGATCCAACACAACTACTTAGCTCTGTGTAATCTCTCCCCAGCCAAACTCATCTTTAAGAAACAACTAAAACCACATTGAAAAGACATTGCCCAAAAGATTTCACTGGTAGGCTTTGATGCTGCAAAACAATCCTTTTTACTACCTATATCCCCTGCTCATTGGCATCTTGTAACAACTAACCCTTGAATTCCTCACATTCTAGTTTTTTCACAACATAAGATACAATAGTGAACTCATCTTTTCAGGGAACAAACTCCTACAACCAGATCAAAGCCTACCAAAATAAATTCATTTATAGCCTATAGGCCATGGCTATTAACTTCTAAATTCTAATCCCTGAATTTCTTAAAACAGTTTGCCCATAAGTGTCCTCATTTCTTAAACTAGTTTAGCTTTGATAATTGCAATGCACAATTTTAGCTGATCTTATATTGAGGTCTCAACTGTTACTACTAATTGGTTGTTACTACTAGTAACTTTATATAATCATTTTAACTTTGTATTGAATCAGGATTCAGGGTCTACATTCTAAGATTTCAGATTTGCTGATTGAAAGTTCAAAACTTGAAACTCAAGATGGATCCTTTCAATGTGATTGCTGATTTAGATTTGGAGAATGAAACAAAAATACCAATTGATGAGGATGAGGAATCAGTTAGCCAAACAGAAACTTCAAGCAGAACCACAGATAGTTTAGGTTCAGATGCAAGTGTATTACAATCTCAGTGCCCTTCAGTGTTGTTGGCACCATATGCCAAAAGGACTTTTAGCAAAAAAAATCCTTTACAGCAGTTTGCAACAATACATGACAGAAATAAAACACCTCATTCAGGGGGAAGTCGATTATGGAAATGCAACATTTGTCCAGAGGGTAAGTGCTATGGCAGCATAACAAGGACCGATGCACACTTTTTGCATATCCTTGGTAAAGGAGTTGGGGGTTGTAAGGCTCTCAATCTTCAAATGAAGGCTGAGATGATCAAATTATATTCAGGGGAAATCACTTTACCATCAGCTTCTACTACACCGACACGAAGAGGTTCAAGTTTGCCACCATATCCTAGTCCATCATTTGGGATGAGTACAGTGGAGTCAAGGGGGAAACGGAAACCTATAGAATCATCCTCACCAAACCCAATCACAGATATGTTCAATGTGGAAGCATGGGAGGTTGCAAATGAGGCCATTGCCAATTTCTACTTTGGCAACGGCATTCCTTTCCATGTTGCTCGATCTCCTTTCTGCAAGGAAATGCTTGAGAAGGTAAGGCAAGCTGGTCCTGGTTATGTGGGTCCTAGTGAGACTAAATTGAGAACCACACTCTTGGAAAAAAGTTATTCCAAGGTTAACTTGTTGATGGAGAAGATGAAGGCCAAATGGGTGACACATGGTTGTAGCATAATCATGGATGGGTGGACGGATATTAGACACCGTCCACTCATCAATGTTATAGTTTCATGCATTGATGGACCTTACTTCTTGCGAGCAATTGATTGCTCACGAAAACGCAAAGATGTTGAGTTTCAATTTCAGATCTTGAGAGATGCCATTGAGGAGGTTGGTCCTCAAAATGTGGTGCAAGTGATTACTAATGCAGCAAATGTTTGTAGGGCAGTAGGTATGTTGGTTCAATCATAGTTGCAAAACTCGCATGAAACTCGCCAGAATCGCGAGTTCATTCTGGCCACGAGTTTTTTGATCAAAAACTCGGCGCGAGTTTTTGAAAAACTCGCGGCAAGTTTTTGATCAAAAACTGGCATAAAAATCGGATGAATCGCGGGTTTGTCCTGCAAAAACTCGACGCGGAAAAGGATGTTAAAAATATAAAAGAAAAACCCGAAACTTAAAACGTCATTTCATTTTCTTTTATCTGCGAATTTGCGAAGCAGCGAAAGTTTCAAACCCTAGTCTTGGACGCAGCGGCCCGAAGCCCTTTCCTGGTGGCGCACAAGTTACAAAGGTAAGTCTCTGTCTACTGTGAGATTTTGGACGAACTGCTAAAATTTAAAAGGAGAGATTTTGGACGAACTGTTAAAATTTATAAAGGATATCCGAGATTCCCCTGCGCCCGTGGCCAGTCTTTGTGATCGGGTGACCCGCTACTGACTCACTGAGTGATAAATATAATATATATCAAATGACGAAAATTGAAATCATAAATCGATGATGGTCCAGAACTCCAGATCGATTATAAACTTCGATTATAAACCTAAAAGTTTAAAACTAAAAGACTATCATATGAAAGGAGAGATTTTGGACGAACTGTCAAAATTTATATAAATTTTGACAGTTCGTCCAAAATCTCTCCTTTCATAATTCATATGATACCGTCTTTTAGTTTTTAAAATTAATTTTTGACAGTTCGTTCAAAATCTCTCCTTTCATATGAATAATGATAGTGAACTGTGATACTCATACTGTCATACAGTCTTTATAAAATTTCCATTTTTTATTATTTATGATATAAAAATTTAAAATTATAAATTTTGACATTTCGTCCAAAATGTCTCCTTTCATATGATACAGAATCACAGATACACTGATACAGTCTTTTTAAAATTAAATTTTGACAGTTCGTCCAAAATCTCTCATTTCATATGATAGTCTTTTTTAAATTTAGATTTTTTTTTTATTTATAAAATTTATGACTGTATCATATGAAAGGAGAGTTTTTGGACGAACTGTCAAAAATAAAAATCATCATAATCCTATATAAATTTTGAATTTTTGACAATTCGTCCAAAAACAGTAAAACTCTTCTTTCATATGATACAGTCATTTTAAAATTTTGTTTTTTTTATAATACTCTTGCAAATAAATTACTGTCAAAATTTATATAGGATTATGATGATATAATTATATTATATAAAATAAAACAGTCTAGAGTTGGACTTTATTTTATAAAATTATAAATAACACAGTCCAAAATCTCTCCTTTCATATATGATATGACACAGACTTTTTATAATTTCGATTGTTTTTTATAGCAAAAATGTCAAAATACAGCGATGCTGCTATACAACAGTCAACTGTGTTATTGTTGAATTAAAGTTTTTAATTGACCTTTTTTTTGTTCTCTCTTTTTTGATAGGTAACAGGTTATAACTTATGGCTTCTGCAAGTGGAACTGGAGGTAGAAGAACCGGTGGCAAAACTAAGGACCCTTGCTGGAAACATGGGACACCAGGTCCAAAACGAGGAAGTGTCATTTGTAACCATTGCACTAAACATATGTCTGGAGGCGTTAATCGACTTAAATACCACCTTGCACAGGTCCCTTGCAATGATGTTGAGATATGTGACAAAGCTCCTGTGGAGGTTCAGAGGGAGGCACACGTCCTCCTTATGGATTATGAACGAAAGAAAGAAGCTAAAAAGAGAGCAGCAGAGACAATGGCAGCCCCGAACCGAGATTTGAGTTCTACAGGGTCAGAACATAGAAGTGTAACTGTAGAGGCCTCTTCTACACCTTCCATTGGGCCACGGATACGACGATCAGGCAAAGGGCTTGATAGCTTTTTTGTTCCTCGGAACACTCCTGGTGCACAACCTTCATTGGATGGACTTGCAAATACATGGAATAGAGAGGTGCATCGTGAGGCGAAGTTGGCATGTGCACGATTTTGGTACTACAACAACATTCCCTTCAATGTCGCTTCGAGTCCTTATTGGGAGAACTTGGTCACTGCATTGACTGTGGCAGGTAAGGGGTTCAAGGCCCCAAGTCGTCATGAGTTGAGTGGCCCATTGTTGCAGGAGGAGGTTGAACACACACATTTACTAGTACAGGATCAGAGGAAAGTTTGGGAAAAAAAAGGCTGCACTATTTTATCTGATGGATGGACAGATGCCAGGAACAGGACTCTCATCAATTTTTTAGTGGCTTCGGCGGGGCAGCTAGTCTTTTTAAAGTCAGTTGATGCCTCCAATCAAATAAAAAATGCAGAAACCTTGTGCAACATGTTGGATGAGGTGGTGATGGAGGTGGGAGTGGAAAATGTCGTCCAAATAGTGACTGACAATGCAGCTGCATATGTGGCAGCCGGTAGACTTCTAGAGGCGAGGCATCCGACCATTTTATGGAGCCCTTGTGCTGCCCACTGTATTGACCACCTTCTTGAGGACATTGGAAAAATAAGCTGGGTGAAGAATGTGGTTGAAGCGGCAAGAAATATCACAAAATACATCTACAACCACACATGGGTCCTAAATCTTATGAGAGAGTACACTGGTGGCAAGGAGCTCACACGATCAGGAGTCACACGCTTTGCCACTAATTTCCTTACCTTGCAGAGTATAGCAGCATTATTGCCCCACCTTAAGCGCATGTTTGTGGCCGAAAGGTGGTTGGAGAGTCCTTATCATAAGAAGCCAGAAGCAGAGAGGGTCGTGAAGGCAATTTATGATGCTGTCATGGAAAATTCCATGGAGGAGATCATCAAGGTAAGTTTTCAAACACTAATTTTTATTTTTATTTTTATTTGCTAATGTTAAAATTTACTGATTTTGTAAAAAAACTTATATTTATATTTGTTGAATTTCAATTACTATAATTTTCTAATTTTATTTTCATCCACTATTGATTTAGGTGTCAGAACCGTTGGTTAGGGTTCTACGATTGGTGGATGGGGATCAAAAGCCCATGGGGTATCTATATGAGGCCATGGATAAGGCCAAAGAGGCCATTCAGCATTTGTATGGGTCGAATAAAACAAAATATGAACCCATATGGTGCATTATTGATCGGAGGTGGAATCGACAACTCCACCAACATATTCATGCTGCTGGTTACTATTTGAACCCAACATTTTTCTTCTCCTCTTCATTCAAAGCAAATGCAGAGGTTAAGCTTGGCCTGAACACATGCATGGAGAGGTTGGTCTTTGATGATAACCTTCGAGACATCATACTCGATGAGTTACAGGCCTATAAGAATGCAGATGGGCCTTTTTTTTCTTCAAGAGATGCCATTCGTAGGAGATCCACTCTGCAACCAGGTAAAATACATATGTTTATTTTTCATTTACTATTTATTTTAATTTTTAAGTTTACTAAAATCCTTACAAAGTTATAAATGTTATCCTTGCAGATTTATGGTGGGATGATTATGGTTCCTCAACGCCTAATCTTCAAAAGATAGCCATCCGGATTTTATCCCAGCCTTGTAGTGCATCTGGTTGTGAGCGCAACTGGAGTGTTTTTGAGGCCATTCACACAAAGAAGCACAACAGGTTGACTCAAAAGCGCTTGAATGACCTTGTCTATGTGTGGTACAACCTTCGATTGCATGAGAAGAAGGTAGAAGGCCAAGAATCATATCAGGAATTGGACCTTGACGACATTGATCCATATTCAGATTGGATTGCTGAGGATGTTGATGTTGATCCATCACTTGATGATGATGATGATGATATAGCTGCTATGGAGAGGGATACAGCGGAATGGCAAGCAAATGTCGCAGCATATGAGGATTCAGAGACAGAGTCAGATGATATTGATGTGCCATCAGGGGCAGGTTCCTCACATGTACCGTTTGATCCTGTAGATGAGGATCCTGTTGAGCATACCCTGGCTATACCAGCCACTTCCGCACCACCCACACAGAGAAACAAAACTCTTTTGAGCTTTAGTCGTAGAAGAAATTTATGATTTAGATTTTCTAGTGATGATGGAACTCTTTTTTTGGTCTATGATATGTATTATCAAACTGGAATTTCATATGTATTCGAAGGTTGAACTCTTTTTTTTGTCTATGATATGTATTAAACTCTTAATTTTGATTTATATATGAAGGAAATCAGCAATGCATTCTACAATTTCAGAAATGTATGTTTTTTAAGAATATTTTTAAAAAAATTATGTTTGCCGAGTTATTGCCGAGTTTTTCCCCGAGTTTTTGGCGAGTCCCGAGTTTTTAAAAATTTTGAGTCTGCCGAGTTTTTGCCGAGTCCGAGTTTTGCAACTATGGGTTCAATCTACATATAGGCACATCTATTGGACCCCTTGTTGCATGCATGCTATGAACAATGCACTCAAAGACATTGGAAAGATAGAGTGGGCGAAATAGGTGGTGGCAGAGGCAAGGGAGGTGCAAATGTTTATTTGCAACCACCACATGTCATTGGCATTGTTTCGGACCTTTGCAAAGAAAGAATTCCTCAAACCAGTTGAGACTTGATTTGCTTCCTATTTCATTCTACTAGAGAGGATGCTTGAGTTGCAAGAGCCATTGCAACTTATGGTTATGACACAAGATTGGAACAGGTGGATGGAGTCAAAGACTGAGCAGGGGAAGAGGGTGAAGGAGATCATGGTTACTGATACTTTTTGGTCGAATGTGAGATACATCACATCTTTTGTACAACCTGTTTTCACTGTTATCAAATTTGGGGATTCTGATAGTCCTAGTCTTGGGGAGATGTATGAGTGCATTGATAGCATGCTTGGCCAAATGAAGGCTGCCATTCGTGAGAAAGACCCCACCCTAGAGTTGTACAATGAGCATATTCACCCCATCATCCAGAAAAGGTGGAGCAAGTTGAACACCCCTCTACACATGGCTATGTATGCTTTGAATCCAAAGTGGTATGTGGAAAGAGTTGGTAGAATTCTTCCTATTAATGATCACGAGGTGAAGAATGGCATCATGAAAGCCTTCAAAAGAATGTATAGTCCTGAGGAAGCTTCATTGATCAGAGTTGAGTGGATTAAGTTTACAAAACTAAATGGCTACAAGAGTTCAGCAAAGATTGATAGGGTCACCCTAGCACAGGATAAGCCAATTAGTTGGTGGACACTCTATGGACCTCGAGGACCATTGCGCACACTTGCCATTCGTCTTCTTTCACAAGTTTCTAATTCCTCAGCTGCTGAGAGGAACTGGTCCACATATAGCTTTATCCACTCTCTAAAGAGTAATAAACTTACCTCTGCGAGAGCGGAAAAGCTTGTTGCAGTGCATAGTGCCTTGCGTCTAATTGGTCGCAAGACACCTCAGTATAGGCAAAGCCCAGCGTAGAGGTGGGATGTAGAGCCCGAGGACCCAGAACAACTTGATGATGACCACAGTGTGCAGGTGGCATTGGAGGATGCACTTCCTTCTGACAGTTCCAGTGTTGAGGAGTTTCCTACATATGCTACTGCTGATGATGATGATTCTGATTATTGAGTTTTCACTATTCAGTTATAGATATCGTTTTTGGCAATTTAATCTTGTCGTTTTGATGCTTTTCACTTATGTAATGAGATTATGAGACTTTAGTATCTACTTGGTACTTTGAACTTTCAAAGTTCAAACTTCTTATAAGTTTTAAATTTTATAACTTCTTGAATATTAGTATATTTCAATTTGAATTTTGAAATGGATCACGATTTTCAGCTAATGGCAACTGCCTACTATGAGTATGAATTTGATTGTTGAATGATCAATGATCATTGATATAATATTTGTTCAATTGTTCAATGTTTAAAGTTTATTGTTAGTGTTTAGTATTTACTATAAGTTTAAGTTACCTCAACATGTATCTCCTTTTAGTTTTTAACTTTTAACCTATATATATTTTTATTAAAATATATTTTAATAGCTGTCCCCTCGCCGTCCCCAAATTTTTGGATATTTTTTGCCATCCCCGGAAACCCGTCCCCCGTCCCAGAAACTCGGAGAAACACTGAATATAAATTAAAGTGTCATTTTAAAAAGGGAGATATAAGTGACTTTTAAAGTATACTTTATATTATAAAGTTGTGCACCAAAATTAAAAGAATGAAAGGTGGGAAATGAAAGTAAATTAAATGAAATGAAAGTCAAATGCAAATTGAGAATTATAAAAGGGCATTTGAAGTTCATTTTATTCATTCATGACTTGATATTTGTATTTCTTCTTGCTGGAGGAGTTGGTTCTTCCTAAAGGTTTGTGAGGACGTAAACCCTTGCAGGCAACATCTTCCACGTTGGTGAGAGACCCAATCTGGAGGATTCAATGGTGGCTTCATACAGGGGTCACATTTGGTGCACCACAGTTGTTTATATGTTCAAATTTGAGCTTCAATCTCCATTGCATGTTTGAAGAATTTAACAGGAATACAGATTGAAGGGATATTATTAGATTTTAAGGAGAGTTTTTTCTTATTTTCTTGTTGATTGAGGTTGCCAGTCTAGCTGTACAACTTGTGTGAGGACGTGGGAAACTTGGTGGTGAGGGCGGTTAGGGTTTGTTAGCAAATTTATTGTTGTTGCTGCAAAATCAAACTTGCATGTTGTTCAAATTAAATGGATTTATTGTTGTTTTGGAGTCGCCTAAATCTGCACATCATTGTTTGGTGATTTGGAGCTGTTTTGACATCTTTAGAGATGTAACGACCAGCCTAGGGTTTATAGAAATTGTTGTTGCTACAAAATCAGACTTGCATGTTGTTCAAATTAAATGGGTATGCCTCTGTCATGTCCCCTCCAAATCGATTACTTTCATTCCAATTAAAGATTGGAATGATAGAGTAAAGAACAAAAAAAGACAAATTTAGGAAGAACCGAGCAAGGAAAAATGATTAGAATGATGAGCCCGATCATGTTTCGAACACAAAGTGATTTCAATGTAACATGGCCAACTCCATCATGATATATATTTATGACAATATATTAACTAAGCACCGATTGGAAAAAGAGAAATCATTCCCATTTGATGGGGAAGTGATACTTAGTGGAATTAGCAATAAGCAATGGACAAACGTCTATATTCAAAGTGCGAATCATAGCAAGTTTGTGATAACATTTGAATCAACACCAATACAAAACAAGCCAACTAACCAACTCCATCTATCGCTTGCGCCACCTTTTTAAAGAGATTTCATATCGCTAAATCAGTGATCCTTTAGAATAAGACAAAATAAGGAAAAGACAAAATAAAGAAAAAGACAAAATAAGAATGAGACCAAATATGACATAAAGACAAAGACAAGCTAATATAAGACAAGTCAAGTGGAGTGCCGATTACCATAAGGGATCGATTAAGAAATGGTAATTAGTTTACAATTATGACTGGGTGTGAATGATAGAAGGTGACGACCTTTGGCAAACTACACCCGATCTCCCTCTTTATAAGGAGCGGATGAGAAGGAATTAAGGCATCGATCAAGTTGTATCATCATCAAACACGAGTAAAGAACAGCCAGCAATTCTATAACAGTAATATCCCATATACAATCAAAGCATATATCTATTATTCTCTTACTTGAAGGAAGTCAATTAATAGTTACGCCACAGCAGATCCATAAGAGCCATTGGAATTAAACATTTGATCATTGTCATAGCAGATATATATACAGATATTATCATTATTTCTGCAGGCCAAACCATATCTATCCAGCCACAGCGTCATATCATCCATAACAAGGTATGTAACTTATATTCAATATCTCTTTGTTGTATTATATTGTTTAATGTCTGATTCAATGATATAATGAACATAGATAAGTGAATCTCTCATAATGAAAGGTTAGATATTATATGAAATAAACCATAACAGTTGTGAAGCATATTGAGCAATAAAATTAATGCATTAACTTCATAGGAGAGGGTGAGTATGAGAGGTCTGTTTAGCCAACCATGGGTATATAGTGGCCCTTGTCTCAGCTGGTACAAAAGGTACTCCTCGAGGCAAGTGGATAGTGGCCTTTGTCACAGTTGGTACAAAAGGTACCCCTTGTGCAAAGGATTATTATATAGTGGCCTTTGTCACAGTTGGTACAAAAGGTACCCTCGTGCAAAGGATTATGATATAGAGGCCTTGGCTACAACTGGTGCAAAAGGCATCCCTCGTACCAAGGATTATCATAGTGACCTTGACTCAGTAGGGTACAAAAGGTGCTCCTCGAGTCAAAGGATAAAAATAGTGGACCCATAATGGTAAGTGGCAAAGACATCATATCACTCCTCTCATATGAAATTAATGATTAATGCATGGATCCAATATGATGGATAATGATAGAAAATGAGAAATATATATATTGATAGTGAACATAAGATTAATGAGGGAAACGAGAAATGTATATTGATAGTGATCATATGATTATTGATGAAAAATGTGAAATGTATATTTGATGTTGATCATAAGTTTATAAGATTATAAGGGCAATGTCATTATGTAATTTGAATATTCTTATATATATTACAATCAGTGGAAATCAAAGAAAGATTAGTGTACTAATGTTCTCTTTTTGCGAGTTGAAATCATGTGCAAAATTGTGAAATTGGGACTTGCGAGAAGGGGACATTACAGCCTCATATTTCATTGTAATGTGATTTCCTAATCTGCGTCTTTGTTATTTTGCTCATAACTGTTATAGTTTTTCTAGGTTATCATTGCATGTCATATATTGTCACTGTTATCTACAAAAACATTACATGCAAACACAAAACCCCCTTCTG
The DNA here is from genome assembly GCA_027924645.1 of Cunninghamia lanceolata. Classification (NCBI taxonomy): domain Eukaryota; kingdom Viridiplantae; phylum Streptophyta; class Pinopsida; order Cupressales; family Cupressaceae; genus Cunninghamia; species Cunninghamia lanceolata. The sequence goes on along the minus strand of BSBN01000534.1, from coordinate 10,154,698 downwards.
CAACTTCTGTCTAGTTCTGAAAGACAACAAAATAATAATAAAATAACACACAAATTTTTTTTTAAAATTTATTACAAATAGGGCAGCTCATTACAGTAGAGGTGACCAGTTTCAATGAATCTCTATTTTAAGCATTGACAATTTATCCTTGGCAATTTTCGCCCCCCTATTTATATATGGACAAACCAAAACCAAACAAGGGTGGGATTGAAATATAAGAAATAAAAAGGTGATTCTTGTATTTAACGGTCGATTAAAAAGAATTTTGTCAAAGTCTTGAGCAAAGTGTTGTCTTGTATGTAATGTCCCCATTTCTGGCATGATCACCTAGCATATGTCGGCTAGCCTATTTTGTTCCCGTAGGCTAGGTCGAAGAAGCAAGGGAATAACTTGAGTAGTTAAATCATGTATTTATATATTTTTCCTTGGCAAAACGAAGTTGGATTATGACTTGGAGTAATTTTGTGATAATTATGGTGAAGTCAAAAATAATAAAATAATTTGTGTAATGTCCCCATTTACGGATTCTCTTGCAGTTCAGTCAGAGCTGACTTTCTGGGTTGGTGACAGCATAATCAGAGAAGTATTTCTATGTCACCAGGGTGTACGGGTGATCCAGAGGAGCTGGTTGACACTTTCCAGAGGGTTTTCGGACTTGTCCGTACTTACTATTTATAGTAAGTGCTTGCATGTCGTTAATCTTTCTAGGTTTTTCTGGGTTTGTTCTCTTTGGTCCCTGGTGGTCACTGCTATTTTTAGTGAGTGGCAGTTTGGCGCTAATTGGGCGACTTGGCAATCAGCCGTTGGCTCTCATAGACATTGCACTAAACTCGGAGTTATCAGATGGTTTGTGGGTCCAGTTAGCACCCTCTGTGTTGGCTCAGTTTGCTCTTGGCCGTTACTATTTTTAGTAAGTTTGGAATTGGCACCGAAACAGGATTTTGAGTGGGGTTGGATTCATCTTGTCGAGACCTTTCCAACGAGCTATAGATCATTGATTTCCGACATCATCTTGGCCTCCCTTTTAAAGTCCGTAAATTAAACATTATTATTTAATATTGGACCTTGGTGCCTAGGCTCAACAACTTAATGTTGTTTTAAAAGAGGGGACTTAAAGGGTGATGTTGAGAAAAGAATTAAAGAGAATTATAATATTTTAAAATGTATTTTCCCTCTCATGTTTTATCCCATATGCAAGAGGATTTTAGAGACTCTCAATTGAAAAAGTATAAAAGAAGGAAAAGAGCTCTCATTTGAATATGCTTGCTTTATTATTTTCTTCTTTCTTTGAGATTTCCCTTGCTAGGGTTTTGGAGCTTTGGTTCTAGGGTTTGAAGAGATTCGAACCAGAGGCTCTTGGAGACGAAAACCTCCTTGAGTAGCAGCATTTTACAGGTGTGCAATACCACCCAACGGTGCTTCTTTGGTGGATACATTCAGTGTTCACAAATGTGCTTCAATGGAGTCCGATTGGTGAGACTGGTTGGTGCTTATTGTAATATCTTGCATAGTTATTTGATATTTGTTGATATTGAGTGATAGATTTCAGTAGTTTGTGAAGAGGATTTAGCTTGTCCTCTCCTTTTGTTGGTTGTACTACACCAGCCAGCCGTACCTCTTTGGGGAGTGTTTTTGATAGGGTTTGGTGCATATTTCTTCTCCCTTCTTGGTCGCCTATTTTCAGATGTGAGTGCAATTCAGAAACAGAAGCATTTTGAGAAGTTTTGAAGTTGTTTGCTGCTGTAACACATTCTAGCCATGGCCATATCAGCTCTAGCATGGAGGCGGGTCCTCTAGAGGCTTTCCATTCTCATTGCAACTCCTTGCGGGGTCTTGGTGAGGTGTTTTGAGCCATATTATTTGCTGATAATATTTGTATGCACATTCTATATCATTCTATGGAGTTTTAATTGCAATTCCAGCCATACCCATTTGCTGGTCCATTTCCGGCGATTGTACCAAGTTGCACATTTCCATATGGGTATGTGATAGTAATTAATATTTGGCTATTCTGCTATCTGGGTCTTTGTTATTTTCTCCATATCTATTGTACTTTTTCTGGGTTTGCATTCTATGCTCTATATTGTATGCTCCGGCAACACATTTGCAGGAACACTGAAAACCCCTTCTGCATTCTTTTGTCTAGTCTATAAGAACACAAAAATAAAAATAAAATAACACATAAAAAGATCTCTTAAAAATACAAACAGGTACGGCACATTACAATTTGCCTTGGAGTGGAGTGACCCACTTGGAGGATGGAAAGTGGGAAAACTAAAGAGAAAATAAAATAAAATAAAATGACAAATATAAAAATAATATTTTAATGCCCAAGGGTGGCGTCCCACTTGGAAAAGTGAAAATAAAATAATATTTTAATCCTTGACTTGGACGACCCAATTGAAGAAGGCAAAATTAAAATAAAATATTATTTTATTATGGAGATGGACATGAAAGTAAAATAAATTATGGCAAATTTGGGCGCCCAGCTTGTGGATTATAAAAAGGGCATTTGGAGGACATTTTTCATCATTGTGTATTTGTCATTTGACATTGGAGATTTTCTCTTTGAGCTGCAACTTTGTTTCAACCATTTTCTAAGGATGAAAACCCTTAAAAAATTAGTGGTTTGGACAAAAACCCACTCCACTTTGAGAGGTGAATCCATATGGGGTTTACCATTGGACATATTTGCAGGATTTTGCATTTGTTTTTTAGCTACAAGGACATATCATTTCTGTGGGTTTATGACAGCTAGGGTTTGAAAAACAAATTGACATGATTTGTGCCAAAATTTCAATTTGTTATGATGGAGATTGAAGGATAAAAGTTGCAGGTTATTGGTGAAGGATTTGGCATTGATATTGCATGATTTTAGGATGGAATCATTGGCTTTTTTAGGGCAGATTTGAGTTTCCATATTGCTGGCCGCTAGGGTTTGAACATCATTTGACATCATTGGTAGCAAATTGCAGATCTGAGCAGATATATAGGCAGATCATGAGCTTGTTTGAGGAAGAAAGGCATCCATGCTCATTGCCTAGGGTTCCTATCATCATTTGAAGACTAGCGCTCAACATAGGACGAGAATCATGGCACTTGTATGAAGACTTCAGTCATTGTTTACATCAGAAATTTGCATCAGACAATTCAAATTTGACAGATCAGAGTTTGGAGGTCATATCTACCGTTCATCAAATCAGTCATCTATTTGTCATGTAGGGTTTCATTTTGTGCCAAGAACAGGTGTAACCCAATCGGGTATGTTGTAGACAATTTCATTGTTTCAAATCTTTAATTTGAAATAAAATACTCTGTTGTTCCAATCTATATCAGACATCAGATTGTGTTTTCAGTTCATCTATTTGTCATTATTTCATGTATCAAATGGTACTATATTGATATCATAACATGGTAAATGCATTCACACATTGAAAACTCATTAAAACCATTGAAAACAAACAAGAAACAAAATCAGAAAATTCAGAAAGTTGAATCAGATTAGGCGAGGGTTCTTACAGTGGTATCAAAGCTAAGCATCTTGCCAGCTTGGAGGGCTTAAGTTGATCATATGCAGCAAGGAGAAGGCTCACACAGGTATTATTTTCGTAGAAGAGCAGGACAAACAGAAATTCAAGGAGACACTCCTTTTGCAGGTATACAACAAGTTGAGATGGAAAGAGATAGAGCTGGTCATGGAAATGAAAGTCCTAGGAGACTTGAGCAGCCAAACATGGAGAATATATTGAATACCATTGCCCAACAACAGCAGCAAATGATACAAACTTTCATGCAAACATAACATCAACTACCTGCAGCCATTGGTCAAATGAGGGTAAATCAGCCTACTCCAGGAGAGGACAGCAATACAGGGAATAATAATGCAAGTAGAACAGCTACTACTGTTCTAGATAGGCCACTTCCTCCTACATTTGTGCAAAGAGGAGAAGAGTCATCCGAAGAGGAAGAAGATACACACATAACCGATGATATGATGGTTGCCTATGATGAGTACCATGCACTTCCAGCAGAGGTTAGGAATGAGATTACTTTGAATCAATACATGAATCAGAAAAAAATAAAATAAAATAAGAGGAAAGTCAAACAGGAAAGAAGACCAAAGAAGCAACGCAAGGAGTAGAAACAAGCTTTGAACAAAATTCCTCTTCCTAATTTTGATGGTAGTGGTAAGAGTATAGCCCGTGCTTGGATACACAAATTGGACACATTCTTGACACTCAAACCAATGCCGGAAAAGGATGCAATTCAATTTCCAACCATGCATCTAGAGGGAGTAGCATATGATTGGTGGCATCATGGACTTGTGACACAAAACCATGCAATGATTCATTTTTATGAGGAGTTTACAAATAAACTCATTGCTAGGTTTGACAAGAAAGATGTAGAAGTCTACTATAGGGATTTGGCACAAATGAAACAAATTGGGCATGTGGATTCCTACATCAATGAGTTCCAAAAAGTTGCTGTTATCGTTCCTGATATGACAAAAAAAAGAGTGACAATGTTGTTTGTTGAAGGTTTGAATAATAAGTTGAAGGGTATGGTAAAGGCTCATAAGCCTAATACTCTACAGAATGCAACTCAGCTAGCACTTGATCTTGAGACAACACCTCCTTCATTTCAGCCACAAAAGAAAAGCTTGAAGGGCTCTAAATCAAATCAGAAAAAATTTAAACAGCCTAGGTACACACCTCCTAAGATGGACTATGAAGTGAAGAATGAATTAAGGAAGAAGAAACTTTGCTTAAACCATGGGAACCAGGAGACAGGTGCCTCGGGAAAGGCAAGGCTCATCTTATAGAGGTCACTTCTGATGTGGAGAGTGAGGCTATACAGGATACTACTTCGGATAGTAATGATGATCATGCGGAGCAGCCACCACAGCTAGAGCTTGAGCCTAATTCTATAGATGATACAACACATGTTACCATTGCTTCCATTTCAAGAGTGCCTAGATATCATCCCTTTCTGTTGAAGGGAGTCCTTAATGGACAACGAGTCACTTGTTTGATTGATAGTGGAGCTAATCACAACTTCATTGATGAGGGTTTAGTTGTGAAGAGGGGATTACAGGCTGAGGACTTTGCAGGATTTAGTGTGACAGTTGCAGATGGATTCACTATGAGTTGCACTAAGAAGGTTTCCCAGCTCAGCATTCAAATGGGTGATTATACATTGACTGATGACTTCTATGTGGTAGGACTTGGAGAGATTGACATGGTTTTGGGGATCCAGTGGTTATAGTCACTTGGTAGATATATCCAAGATTTCCAAAAGATGGAGCTAGAGTTCATGTCGAATGAGAAGAAGATTATGTTAAGAGCACTTTCAGATGATGGACCTAGGGTTGTATCAGCGAGGAGGATGGAGACTATGTTTACACATGGCGATGTTGCATGGGCAGCCCAATGTTTTGTATCTTCCAAATCTTCATCTAGTGATTAGCAATATCATGTAGACATTCAGTCAGTGTTTGATAAGCACAACGTGGTGTTTGGAGACATTCCTCCTGGTCAACCATCTAATCATGGATTTCAGCATGTCATTGAGCTAGAGGAGGGCTCCAAGCCCATCATTACTAAACCTTATTGTCATCCGCGGCACTTCAAGGAGGAAATTGAGAAGACGATAAAGGAGTTGCTTGACATGGGACATATTCGGCCTAGTTCAACGGTGCCTTGTTGTTTCAGCTATGTTAAATCTCTGAAACTCTGTTATGGATCTTTCTTATCAAATCTCTCGATGAATCTATTGGTGAACTCATCATATGTAATGATGAAATTGTGACCTTCTGTCACCAATCCGTGATACAACCACTCATGGGTTGCCCCATCCAAATGCAGTGTAGCAAATTTGATAGCCTCATCTTCTGGCATCGGTCTCAAGGCTAGGAATTTGTCCAACTTCTGGACCCAAGCTCTTGATGTGCTCTTTTCACTTCCATCATAGTGAGCTAGGGTAACTTAATGCTTGTTGGAAATCTCTTTGAGCTCCTTGGCCTCTATTGTCTTGTCTTCCACCTCCTCTCCTCTTCTTATGGTTCATGAATTGATCAAGAGTTAGGATCTGGCGGACCTCATCAGGAAGGGACCTATATTCATCATAGCTAGTCATAACTTCATCCGTGAAGGCAACTTGCTCAACCTGCATAGGTTGAGCCTCTTCCCTTTGAGTAAAGACAGGTTGAAGGGGTCTAGCAGCCGACCCAACATTGTTAACTCTGGGACCATTGTTTCGGGAACTGTTGGCTTCAACATTTGGCCTCTATGGATTATTCTAATTTTGGTCCATTCTGCTAATGAGATGAGCTATCATATCAAACATGGTATCGAATTTCTTTTCAATTCTAGCACTTGGACTATTAGTAGGACAAACATCCTTTGCTCTCTCTACCATGGTTGAAACCTCTTTGAAACAAAACCCTCTATTCCCAAAGTTGTTCTCAATTTTATTTCTTCTCTCTGAAGATACCTTCTTTCTCTGTCACTATTGTGCTGCATGCAGGGTTACCAAACTCATAGGTTGGCAAGAAAACCAACTCTGATACCACTGTAATGGTCACCCTAGTTTTTTTCCCACATCTTTTCACATGAAACAAGAGCACATGCAATCTCCGAAACACTTTCTTATCACCAAGCTTCTGAGGTGGGCAAGGTGAGAGCATACGGTGTTCAAATCACACAACTAGCTAATTGAATGTAGAGACAATGCAAGGCAGCAAGCCAACCAGAAACACACGCAAGGCGGCAAGCCGACCTATCAACCACTAATTCAACAGGACCAATGTGTATAGAACCATGGCAGGATGTCTAAGCTTGTATCAAGACCAAAATGGTCGATAAGTTCGTTCAATGCCAAAATGGGTTTGTAAATGCAATATGCTATACGAACTGGCCGTAAACCATCCAATTGATTATAGAATGATATGCACACTATGTAGATGCACTAGCGGTACTACCATCCAGTCATTTTACAATTATTTATCATTGCAACTATTGAAATAAAGACAAGTAATGAGAGCTGCAATTTACTTTATTTCTGGTCTGTAATCATAAACACTAGTGTAGCATATGCAAACAAGCTGAAAATGCATGAAATCTGAAGCAAGCTATGCCTACTCAACCCAAACTGAAAATACAATGAGATATACCCAACAAAGAAGGCTCAAGCTGCATACTGGAAGGTAGAATCAGTCTGAAACAATCTGGTGCAGGTCTGAACACTCAAAACAGTGCTGAAACTTGTAATGTCCCCTTTTTTCGAGTGATCACTCATCAAAGTCAGCTGGCCTATCTTATTCCCGTGGGCTAGGTCAAGGTGGCAAGGGGATAGTCCGATTAGTTAAATAATATATTTAACTAATTTTGATGAGTTAATTGATGATGAGAAATGACTTTGTATACTTTTGTGAGCCTATGGGTGAATTAGAAATAAATATAATAATTTGCCCAAGAGTTGAGCAACCAAGGAGAGAGAAAAAAGAAATAAAGAAAGAAATACCAAGGATGGTCGGCCAAATTGGGAGGAAGATGGAAATTAAAATAAAGTATATTTTGGCAAGGGAGGTCGGCCAGGAGGAGAAGGAGAAAAATAAAATAAATCAAAATAAGTTTCCTTTGAGGTGGACGACCTAGGGAGAGGTCAAAAAATGAAATAAAATGTGCCAAAAAGGGTTCACCCAAATTGGGAAATATTAAATAAAATAAAATAACTTATTTTTTTGGGCGCCCAAGCATGAGGTTGGCCTAGTTTGGGTCCGCTCTATTTTGAGGTTGAGGTTGGATATAAAAGAAGGCACTTTTGGAGTCATTTCATCATCCATTCATTATCATTTCTTCATTGAGATTTTCTCATTTGACTGCAACATTTGTTGGGCTCTATTCCAAGGACAAAAACCCTTGTGAATATCGATGAGTTGGACGGAAACCTAGCTCATCTTGTGGTGGACTCGTAACGGAGTTCAAATTGTACTTCATTGGAGACTTGGAGCTTGATTACATACTCAGATTTTCAGATCAGAATTGGAGCAGCACCTTTGGTGGTATTTTGTATTGTCATTGCATTAGGGTTTTGCCCTCAGTTGGAGTGCCACCTTTGGAGATGGGCGATTTGGCTTGTGTGTGGCGATTTCATCATTTGGAGGGTTTCCAAACCCTAAACCTAGCAGCCGCCATCATCCTTGCAAGCGCCGCCATTTTGTTGTGCATCATTCTTCATCATTTGGTATGTACAAACCTAGGATTTAAATCTGGTTTGGATAGCAGCATTCTGGGCCATGTTTGATCATGTTAGAGAAAATGATTTGATGTAATTTCCAGTCATCATATTCTGATTTGTAACAGCAGAGTTATATTCAGAAAATTAGACTTGTGTTACATTTGGATGGCTATATCTTGTTTATTCATGGTGGAATTCATGTTTGATGCGATCAGCATTTAGAAGTATTATTTGGCATGTTTATTTGTCATTATTGGCACTTGTATGTTCGCTGTTATATGTGTTTTGCAAATCAGAAATAAAAATCAGAATTCTAAAGTTAGGGTTTGAGCAGACAAATAATTCAGAATTTTTAGGGCAGATCCAGTTAAGGATTTTACAGTGGTATCAGAGCTTTGATCTTGCCAACCTGAAGGGTTTTTTACATGTGTATGAATCCCGAAGATAGAGAATATATCACATATAGAAGAAGGCAGGTTGTTGGTTCAGATTTTGAAGAAGAAGCTATCATGGGTGACAGAAACCATGAGGATCCTAGCACTAGAGATATCCTCAATAATATTGCTAGAGGACAGCGTGATCTAATGCAACTTTTGTCTCAATTTGTGCAGCATAACATGGGAAATAATGGAGACATTGGAGGCAATAGAAGCAATGGGAACAATGGGAACAATGGTAACAATGGAGAAGCTAGCAATTCCGGAAATAATGCCGACACTAACACTCATGCATCTCCTGCATCCATGGTTAGGCCTCTTATGCCTACTTTCTTGGATCAGCAAGGAGCTCCGGAGAATGGACATCAAGTTGTAGGTGAGAGCTTCAATGATTACATGAGAGAATGGCAATCATTAGGTGAAGAATTCCAAGCTGCCATGTCTTTGCAAGATTTTTGCCAATTGAAGTACATAAACAGAGATAGACCTAGAGGAGAAAGAGGCAACAATAATCATGACTTGCAAAGAAAATTGGGAAAGGTAAATATCATGCCTTTTGATGGTTCGGGCAAAATCATAGCACAAGCATGGATCCAGAAATTGGATAACTATTTCACATTGAATCCAACATTCAAGAGGGATGCCATCCAGTTTGCTACCTTACACTTGGAGGGAGATGCTCTTGATTGGTGGTACAATGGGGTATGGTGACCTAGGGACATAGCCTTGTTACTAGTTATGTTGATTTCTCACAGAGGTTGATTGACAGATTTGATGAGACTAATCCTGAGCAGTTCTTCAGAGAGTTGCCCCAACTCAAGCAAAAGGATTTAGTGGATGCCTACATTTCTGAGTTTCAGAAACTTGTTCTATCGGTTCCTAATGTGTCGGAGAGTAGATTGACCTATCTTTTCATTGAGGGTTTAGAGGAGCCACTTCGTGGATGGGTGAAAGCCCTAGATCCACCATCTTTGAGGGAAGCCATTAAGAGGGCTCGAGGTATGAAGTTTTCAGCACCTTCCAAGCCCAAGTTTCAAGGTAAGCCTTTCTCTTCATCAAGGAAGGACTCAAGGAAGAACTTTTAGAAAGAATGGCCCAAGAGGACAACACCAAACATAGAAGCAAAGAATGAGTTAGTAAGGAAGAAGTTGTGCTTCTCATGCAAGGAGCCTTGGGAGCCTGGTCACAGATGCCTTGGGAAAGGCAAAGCACACCTCATTGAGGTCACTTCCGATATTGATGATGATGAGGTCCAAGACAATACTTTAGAGAGTGATCATGAGGAGCAACAGTTGGAGCTTGATACTATGGCACAAGGTACCATTTTTTTTTATTAGGTGTTCCTAAGTATCATCCTTTTAGGGTGAGAGGAATTGTGAAGGGACAACAAGCCTCATGTTTGGTGGACAGCGGTGCAACACATTACTTCATTGATGAGGGTTTTGTGGTCAACAGAGGATTGCAAGTAGAGGATTTTCCTAGATTCAGTGTCATGTTGGCTGATGGATTCAAAATGAGTTGCACTAGGAAGATTTCACAATTGAGCATTCAGTTGGATAACTATACATTTGTCGATGAATTCTATGTAGTTGGAATTGGAGAGACCGAGATTGTGTTGATAATCCAGTGGCTACAATCACTTGGCAGGTATATCCAGGATTTCCAAAAGATGGAGTTAGAGTTCACATCAAAGGGAAAGAAAATAGTGTTGAAAGCTATCAATAATGGTGCACCAGAGGACATGACAGCCAAGAGGATGGAGGTTAGGATCAGCCTTGGGACAACTATGATAACTAATGAGGCATGTGATTTTCAGCAGGATACACTTCTTGGACCAGCACCTAATGATGAGCATCTAGCAATTGAAGAAGATGTGCATGAGTGCCACGAAGTCACCCTCAAGAGGTATGAAGAAAATACTGATTTTCTAATTATGAACAGCAGTCCCTTATCTTCACATGATTTTGTGAATGACATTGATAAGAAGCACTATCTTGTTGATAAGCAAGAATTGATAGCTAAGCATGAGATAGCAGTTGAGGATCCAAGCTACATACAAGCTGATTATGTAAATCATAGTATAGAAGATGTGGTGAGGACCCAAAACATGTGTGATGGATGGCTAAGGGGGGCTAAGGAAGCCAAGTTGTTAGCCACTCGAGCAAAACAACACCTACAAAAGATTAAGGAAAAATTTGTTCACGTGGATCATGAAAGGCAACAACTAGATACATTTCCTCATCAAACTTCAATACTTCAAAGGGAAGAAATTATGATGGTAAAGCAAGAAGAACAATCAGTTTGGATCGACCCTATTTTGAGGTTGAGGTTGGCTATAAAAGAAGGCAGGAGTCATTTCATCATCCATTCATTATCATTTCTTCATTGAGATTTTCTCATTTGGCTGCAACATTTGTTGGGCTCTATTCCAAGAACGAAAACCCTTGTGAATATCGGTGAGTTGGACGAAAACCTAGCTCATCTTGTGGTGGACTCATAACGGAGTTAAATTGTACTTCATTGGAGACTTGGAGCTTGATTACATATTCAGATTTTCAAATCAGAATTAGAGCAACACCTTTGGTGGTATTTTGTGTTGTCATTGCATTAGGGTTTTGCCCTAAGTTGGAGCGCCACCTTTGGAGAAGGGTGATTTGGCTTGTGTGTGGCAATTTCATCATTTGGAGGGTTTCCAAACCCTAAACCTAGCAGCCGCGATCATCCTTGCAAGTGCCACCATTTTGGAGGGTTTGTTGCGCATCATTCTTCATCATTTGGTATGTACAAACCTAGGGTTTAGATCTGATTTGGACAGCAGCATTCTGGGCCATGTTTGATCATGTTTTAGCCCATGATTTGATGTAATTTCCAGTCATCATATTCTGATTTGTAACAGCAGAGTTATATTCAGAAAATCAGACTTTTGTGTTGCATTTGGATGGCTATATCTTGTGTATTTCATGGTGGAATTCATGTTTGATGCAATCAGCATTTAGAAGTATTATTTGGCATGTTTATTTGTCATTATTGGCACTTGTATGTTCGCTGTTATATCTGTTTTGCAAATCAGAAATAAAAATCAGAATTCTGAAGTTAGGGTTTGAGCAGAAAAATAATTCAGAATTTTTAGGCAGATCCAGTTAGGGATTTTACAAAATTCTCTGCCAAACCCTAGGCGCAAGGCCCACAATCCATAACCAGCAACTACCAACAACTCCAAACTAAGCGGCCAAGGAGGGAAGGTCTAGGCGACCTCAAAGTGAACTGAAAACACACCAAACTAGCCACCAAACAACAGTGAACAGCAGCATTAAGTCTCACACCCAGCCTTGTACGGTGCCCCTTGGGAAGAGTATGGCCCCCATGTTAGTCTTTAAACTTCATTTTAACCATGGGCGACTTGATTTGAAGGGTGAGGCGAATCCATGAAAAGTGAAATGATGTCTCAAAGAGGAGCGCAACACCAAACCCAACTCTCATGCACTCACAGCAATGGCACAACTCCAGACATGTACGGCCTCCCTTAGATCACTAAAATCTACAAAATCCTTCATTCAAGGCGTCAAAAACCAGCAAACATAAGCAACTTCAAAAGACATCAAAAACCTCCAACAATAATCCACTGCAAACAAACTCCATTGAAGAACATAGGTGATTTCAGTGTAAAACTCTTGACCAGCTAGGGTAGATCTTTCACCACCGAAACTAGTTATTTGATAAGGGTTTTCGTCCCTAAGAAATGAAAAGCTCACACACTCTCTCAAAGAGAAGAAGTATTCAACATATCAAAGGCATAACCTTCCAAATGAACTCAAAACCTTACTTTATAGGCACAAATTAGGGCGCCCAAGTTGTAATATTAAAATATTACTTTTTGCACTTAAAATAATCCTCAAATGGAATGCCGTACTTCACTTAAGTCTCCCACCAAGCCTAGCGCCCACATTATAAACCTGAAAAGCACTTTTTAAAATAACACTAAGTTGTCAACTTAAAAATATAAAGTTAATAACTTAGACATTTTAAAAAAGCAAATTTCCCTTTAATCATCCAATTAGCCTATAGGAAACGAGGAAATAGGCTAATGGTCACCAAACTGATCACTGACGGAAAGGGGACATTACACCACTCCACTTAATTGAGTTAGAAATTTTGGATATGCATGTTTACAAAAAAATTGTTTGTTTTCATAAGATGTAGATGCTTGTCTTTTGATGCAAAGTCACAAATGATGACTTTTCTATACTACAATAGAATGATCACCAAAAGGTTGTATTCTTAAAGCTAGCTATCGTAGCATGTTTAGAACTATGATGTGGTTGAATGCTTTGGCACTTCCTTAGCTTTTCTTTTATAGGTCATTAGAAATACATTGAGTGCTCCTCTAGCTATTCTACGCAGGAATGTATTTTGAATTTTCAGAGTGTCATTGAGCTGTTTTGGTTATTTGTGGACGTCAATATAATTATTTTATTTTCTTTTTTTTTAATTGCAATATTTTCTACAAAACAATTTGTAATACTACCACAGGATGATCACGTGTAAATTATACTCTTTCAACCAGCTATGACAGCTCAGTCCCATCTTGTAATTTTAAAATTTAAGGTTCAACATTTTTTATGTTTTGAGCTTTCCTAGGTCAATGGGAATATGTTGGATGCTCCTCTTGTCTATTCTAAGCTAGCTGTACCATTACAGTACCGTTGACCCAGTTTTGTCAATTGTGGATACTAATATGGTTAGTTTCTTTCTTTCCAACCTTTATAGCATGGGACTTTGTTTGTAAATCTTTTGGTTTACATCTGTTTTTCATCTGATATAACTGTCACATTTCTTGATGTAAGATAAGATATATCATTCAAAATGAAAAAAAGAATGCTGCAAAACACAGGTTGCTTTACCAGTTTGACTGCCAAAAAACAATCATATGCTTCAAAACAAAGAGTAAGTACCAAATTAAACATATTTTGTGCCTCAATGTTCATTGCCACACTCAAGACAGTTCCAAGCCCAACCAAAGAGGACAAATTACCATATTCGACTGAGAAATAATAAGATAATCTGCACATACCTTTACAATGGTGGCCACTGCTTTCCGCATACCTCCAGAGGCGTATAGCCGCAATCCTCATGACCTAGCTTTTCAAAAAAGCAAGGTCTACCCGTAATCCTCATGCACAAATTCTACAAAATCAGATTTTACATTTGTATACAAAAAATGTAGCACCAGAATCCAAGAAATACAGCTGAACTCATTTCTCGGAGAAAAATTCTTTAACTATAAGAAGCTCAAAAACCTAGCATTGCGAATGATTTGCTGAAATTGTCCTTAATTTTCAAATTTCGCAAAATGCAACCAACACCCTGCCTCCAAAAACAATATATATTTTCTTCCAACAATAAAAGCAAAGGACTAATTAATTTGCTTCCCGCTTAAACCCCTGGCATAGCTGACAGTATTCTCCCAGATATCCATTAAATACAAAAATTCTTGAATGCTACTACGTGCAAATTAGGGCACGAAAAGGGGCGGGAAAACGAGGTCACCCTCCCTGTACCTCAGATTTTTAACCAAATTCAATAACTTAAAAGCATGTTAACCTCAAAACCCTTCTGCGTATGTAGAAATCAAAAACCTAAACAAATAACGTCTACCTAACATTATTTTATGCGATGTAAACACAAATCAAATGCAATAAGAAAAGAAACAGAAAGAAAACAATCTCCCTCTTCTCAAGACCAAAGAAATCAATGAAAGAAACGTCTTACCTTGAAAAAAGCATTTCCTCGGAAACAAATTTGAAATTATAGTCAATTCATAACAGTAACTTTCCATAAATGCATTAAGTCTGCCATTTCTTTAGAATTTATCAATGGATTTGTACAAACGCAACCTCCTCCTTATCAATACAATCGTAATTTTTGACAACGGCCATACGAATTTGAAAGTTCTCAATGTAAGGAAAACAATTGTAGGTTTGCTTTTCCCTCTCGTATTTGGTTTTGTTTTTAACTACTATTTAGTGATAGTTTTACTCAGAGATCATTGTTGGTTATATGCGAAGTATAAAGCTTCCACGTGTCCAATTAACAGACACGCTGTATGTCGTAATAAGGGTATGTATTTATTGGAGTCTAATCTAAATAGGTAGAAATTTTCAGTTCGGTTGAAGGAGTCCATTGAAGTGGCGCAAAATTCCAAACATATAAGGCACAGATTCATTGCGGAGAGCTTGGAATGCATTCCATGGAGTTCGGAGTACATGTACCAATTCGGAGTTAGGAGAGCTTCAAAAGATAGAGGTGGTCACGATGGGTGATATTATTTTTGGGAGTTAAAATCTGATTATATGAATGAATGATTGGCTTTTAATGACGTCAACAAGGCCACAACGGCCTAAGGGACCAAGAGCCGCAACCCTAAGAAACTTTCGAACTCTTATCAATGTCAGCTTTTCTACTATGCAACTTGACCAAGAAACCTTTATGTGGAGTTTATCTTCCTCGAAGAGCCCGCTTATATTCCCTCCTTCAAGATGTTTCCATAATGCATGCGGATATCATCGTAGGCAACACAATCAAAGATGAAGTGCCATTCTGATTCGACAACTCTTTTGCTGCAGAAAGTACATATTCTATCTTTCCAAGCTTCTTTGGGAACTGCCCATCTACCCGTTTCACACCTTAGATGATGGGACCCTGTCCTCAGTGACGCAATTAGAAGCCTAGCTTTCCCCTTAACGGTGACATGCAAATAAGCTTTTTCCCCATGTTCCCATGTGGGTTTGAACTCTTGGACATAATGCAATTTTTTTGGGCCAAGCTGTTTAGTCCACATGGCAGTCTTGAATTTTTCCATCATGAATTGTTTAATTTCAGCGTTGGTTTTAAGACATTCTTGGAAATTAAAATCCCATTTGCTCAACCACTTGTCGTTCTACTTCATCCACATCTTTTTCCTATGGTCTAACCTTTCCTCTACCACCAACCTAGGCCAACACTGATTATCCATGTTTTCTACCTTCTTTAGATAGCAAAGAAGCCTTATAATCGCAACTGCCTCCAACGGGAAGGTGCCCGCCTCTGCCAAAAGGATCTCATAGGGAACAGTAGCTTTGACTGGAAAAAAAGTAGCAATCAAAAAAACATAGCCCTAGTCCCAACTAATTATAAAGGGTAGAATTTGTTTAACTCAAGAAAACCATAATAGTTTCAAGGCAACACTAGGGGAGAGGGACCCATACTGGGTCACCCTAACTTCACCCCTCCACTTGACGCACCACGTCATCTAAAAAAAAATTGCATTTGCCACGTAGATAATGACATGGACTCCCTAAATATTTCATTTTGCAATGTGGAATTTTGATTTGCCACGTGGACGACACGTGTGTTTGGTGGGGTTGATTTTTTGACTATTTTTTACCGTCAATCGACGACCGGACACAACTTACCCCAATGGCGAGAAGTGGCATCGTGAGTTGTGCTCAGCATGTCATGTGGTATGCGAGCAACTCACCACCTTTTCATCACACTCTCGCATTTACACTCCAAAACTCCCACGATTACTTCCTTGCAAACGCATTTACTCCACTTCCCTTTGTATTACGTTGGGTATTGTGCCTTGCATTTTCGCAACTATGGAGCATTCGATGCTCCCATCCTTCACACTCAACAAATGTCAGCACGCCATTACCGACTCTACTCTCCGCGTTTGGTCGTTGCAAATGGCACCGAAAGTGGGTCACCTTAGCTACGTTTTAGCTGGTCTTCACGCTCCAAAGAACTCGACTTTGGCGACGGCTCCGCTAGTTTCTCCTTTCACTCATGGCTTCGCTCATTTTTCCTTCGACCCTGGTAAGGATATCTTATCCTGTTAAGGCAATGATCGCTCTAGCTCGAAAAAAAAAGAGGATTTATTTGGTTTTTTCTTGTTTTCATTGTGATTTCTACCATATATTACTTTGTGGTTGTAAATGGAATGTTCTTTTCATTTTTCATCTAGTTGTAATGATTAGGCTTCGATATTCAAATGGGTTTACTATTTATGCACGAGTACTAAGTCTTGATTTAGTGTTTCGAATTGAGTTTTTTTCCATTGATTGTTGTCTGTGTCGTAAGGTTATTTTCGTTTTCTATCTGGTTCTTTTTGTTTTCTATCTGGTTGTAGTCATGACAGTTCGACGTTGAAAAGGGGTTATTGTTTGTTCATGGGTATTTCAGTTAGGGATTCAAAATGGCTCAACTTTGGCGATGACTCCACTGGTTTCTCCTTCCGCTCGTGGCTTTGCTCATTTATCCTTCGACTCTGGTAAGGATATCTTATCCTGCTAAGGCAATGATCTTTCTAGCTCGAAAAAAAAAAAAGAGGATTTATTTGGTTTTTTCTATTTTTTTGTCGTATGGTTTATGCATGCAATATATCTCAGTTTGGTTTTTTCTATTTGCAATGGGATTTCTTCCATATATTGCTATAAGTGGTCATAAATGGAAGGCTCTTTTCGTTTTCGGTCTGGTTGTAAACATTAGGCTTTGGTATTCAAATGTGTTTATTGTTTATACATGGGTATTGAGTTTTATTTTGTTAAATGGAAGGTTCTTTTCGTTTTGTATCTAGTTGTAATCATGAGGGTTCGATGTTAAAATGTGGTTATTGTTTGTCTATGGGTATTATAATGTTTGTTGTCTATAAACGTAAACAGAAGGTTCTTATGGTTTTTTGACTTTTTGTAATCATTGTTTGTAATCATGAGGGTTTGGTATTAAAATGGGGTTATTTTTTATCCATGGGTATTCAATTAATTTATTTATTTTTTGTTTGCAATGAGACTTTTTCCATCTATTGTTGTTTGTAATCATAAATGGAAGGTTCTTATAGTTTTCTCACTGTTTGTAATCATGAGGGTTTGGTATTAAAATAGGGTTTTTTTTTTTTATTCTGGGTATTCAATTATTTTATTTTTTTGTTTGCAATGAGATTTTTTCCATCTATTGTTGTCTATAATCATAAATTGAAGTTTCCTATGGTTTTCTCACTGTTTGTAATCATGAGGGTTCGGTATTAAAATGAGGTTATTATTTATCCATGGGTATTCAATTAATTTATATATTTTTAGTTTGCAGTGAGAATTTTTCTATCTATTGTTGTCTATAATCATAGGTAGAAGGTTCTTATGGTTTTCTCACGGTTAATAATCATGAGGGTTCGGTAGTAAAGTGGGGTTTTTTTATCCATGGGTATTCAATTATTTTATATTTTTGTGTTTGCAATTAATTTTTTTCCATCTATTGCTATTTGTAATCATAAATAGAAGCTTCTTATGATTTTCTCACTATTTGTAATCACGAGGGTTCTGTTTTAAAATGGGGTTATTGTTTATCCATGGGTATTCAATTATTTTATTTTATTTTTGTTTACAATGGGATTTTTTTCATGTATTGCTGTCTGTAATCATAAATGGAAGGTTCTTATGGTTTTATCATTGTTTGTAATCATGGAGGTTCGGTATTAAAATGGGGTTATTGTTTACCTATGGATATTCAATTATTTTTTTGTTTGTTTACAATGGGATTTTTTCCATCTATTCCTATATGTAATCGTAAATGGAAGGTTTTTATGGTTTTTTCACTGTTTGTAATGATGAAGGTTCGGTATTAAATTGAGGTTATTGTTTATCCATGGGTATTCACTTATTTTTATTGTTTGCATTGGGATTTTTTCCATCTAGTGATGTTTGTAGTCGTAAATGGAAGGTTCTTTTGGTTTTCAGGTTAGTCATGAGGGTTCTGTATTCAAATGGGATTATTCTTTATCAATGTCTATTGATTTTTTTTTTTGTTTGCAATGGTTTTCTTCCATCTTTTGTTGTCTTTGGTCGTTAATGGAAGGTTGTTTTGTTTTGTGTCTCATAATCATGATGGTTCTATATTTCTTTAACTTTGTGGTGGAATGTCTAATTCAATGCTTAAGGCTCTTTATTTCTTTAACTCTGTACTATAGAGATTCAAAGGATTCCAAATGTCAAAACTGGTGTTCAATGGTATTTGTTGTAACACTTTATCTACTTTACAAGTAGTGTTTACCAACACAGTTTAATGGTCGTTTTCTATGTTTTGTAACACATTTATTGCTTTTGGAAATTGCAAAATTATGTTTAAGCATCACTGTGACTCTTTAATTTAAGTTACAAATTTTAGTTTATAGTTTGTAATTGTAGAAAATGGAATGACAAATGTTTTAATGGTTGGCAAAAAAAATTTTAGAAGTGCCTTTTCAGTTTAATTTAATATCATATTGAATACCTTTTAAAGCATGTTTATTTCAAAATTCAATCGCAATATGGCCTCTTTTCATAGTAGGTCACCCTAACTTGACCCCTCCACCTGTTGTACCACGTCATCCAAAATTAAACAAATTTGCATCTGCTTCTTAGGGTTATTGTTTATCCACGGGTATTCAATTATTTTATATTTGATGATGTGGACACCCTAAATATTTCGTTATGTTGTTCACGAGTCTTATCTCTTTTATATATACACAAACAAATATATATATATGTGTGTGTGTGTATATACACATAAAACCAAAAGAACATTCCATTTACGACCATAAACAATAATAGATGGAAAAAAACCCATTGCAAATAGCAAGAACCAAACCAAGATATTGTCCACTTGATTCTACAACTTATAGCCTAGGATATTTCCTATAGTAGAACGGTCCATCCCATTATTTTAGACTTGAACCTACCTTTTCAAAAATCAAATTCCAATTTTGGCCAATTGTGCCCCTTGATTTTCCTACTTTGAGCTAACTAACTACACATTTTTCAAAAACTGACAGTATGTCCTAGTAGTCAAAGATATTCTTTAATTTATCATCCACACACATCAAATAATTGATTCCCATCCTACAAGGAGCAAGCAATAGCAAAACACTTGGATAGGGTCAAGTCTGAACTTAGAGGACAAGTCTATAGTCATTGAATCAATTATGATGTTGGACTAGATTCTAGATAGAGTAAAGATTCTATATCAATTACCAAACCTAGATATTGCATGCATAAACCATACGATAAAAAAACAAAACAAAAACCAAATAAATCCTCTTTTTTTCAAGCGAGAAAGATCATTGCCTTGGCAAGATAGGATATCCTTACCAGGGTCAAAAGATAAATGAGTGAACCCATTGCAAACAGTAAACAATATTTTAATATCCATGGATAAACAATAACCCCATTTTAATACCAAACCCTCATGATTACAAACAGTGAGAAAACCATAAGTACCTTCCATTTATAATTACAGACAACAATAGATGGAAAAAATCTCATTGCAAACAAAAAAATAAAAAATAATTGAATACCCATATATAAACAATAACCCCATTTTAATACCTAGAGCATATATTATGTTATGAACAAATATATATACATATATCTTATGCATAAGTATGTATATATGCATATGCATATATATGTTTATACATATGCATATGTATGTATATATTAAACATTATGAATGTATATGGATAAACAATAATCCCATTTGAATACTGAACCCTCATGATTACAACTAGACAGAAAATGAAAAGAACCTTCCATTTACGAGCATATTAAACACTCTCACATATATGCGCGTGTGTGTGTGCGCGTGCATATGCATATGTATGTTTATATATATGCATGTGTGTGTATATATATTACATTATGAATGTATATATATACATATGTATATGTATGTATATATACATAAATGTGATTGTGTGTATGTATGTTTGTAAGAAAATGTCTATACATATATACATCCACAGTCGAAGGTGTAAGGCACTCCAATCAAGCAGTCAAAACAAGAGGACATAAATGAAACAATTGTCAAACTTATTACCAATTTCTATTTTTTTAACAAGCAGTCAAAAAAAGAGGACACAAAGTTAACATTTCAGACCACACAAGCATTCAACCAAGTCAATCAGTCTCTCCATTATTTCCTTTTGTTATACATTTCCTATCTCATATACTTTCTATTTAGTTTTACAAAATTAATTGTCCTACAAAACCATGATGTATTCAACTTTGTATGTGTATAAACCATGTCAGTTGCATTTATGTTTTGTAAATCCTTGTAAATCATTTGTGTATGCCACCTAATATGAATAATAATATAGTAATGAATAAGCAAATCTGATGTGTACATTGATTGGTGCCTATTTGTGCTATTTTCATAAATATTTCAGTAATCCTATCAACTAGGACTACCTTTTAGTAGAGAACTATTCTACATGAACAAACCATTCTACTAGAGAACTGCATTGGGGAGACTTGCTTACCCAAAGGCATTTTGGGTTAAGCTATGTTGCAGTCTACAAATCAAACTAATTTGAGGATAACTCCCCATATGAACTATGATATAGGGTCAAAGAAAACTATTTGTCACCATGAATAAGTTGTGAAATAGATGGCTTCAAAAACCAGATCTAAATGCATGAAGGAACCTATCAACTAGGAGTACCTTGTAGTAGAGAACATGGCTACATGATCAAACCATTCAACTACCTAAAGCTAAACATGAAGAAACATAAGCTACCATGAGGTGGTAGCATTGGGAAGACTTGTTACCCAAAGGCATTTTGGGTTAAGCTATGTTGTTGTCTACATATCAAACTAATTTGTCGATAACTACAACATAGCTTAACACTAAAAATGTTTTACGATTATGAAGTTTTTGAACAACGTTCAACTTCATACAAGCTATCACCAAAGTAGAGCCATCTTCATAGCCTATTGACCATGTTTTGGTGCCATTTGCAACGACCAAACACGGAGAGCAGAGTCAGCAATGGCATGCCAGCGTTTGTTGAGTGAGAAGGATGGGAGCATTGAATGCTCCATAGCTGCGAAAATACAAGGCACAATACCCTCTGAAATGTAGAGGGAAGTGGAGTAAATGTGTCTGCAAGGAAGTAATTGCAAGTGTTTTGGTGTGTAGATGTGAGAGTGTGTGATGAAAAGATGGCGAGTTGCTCGCATGCCACATGGCATGCTGAGCACAACTCATGATGCCACTTACCACCATTGGGGTAATTTGTGTCCGGTCGTCGTTCGGCAATAAAAAATAGCCAGAAATTTTACCCTGCCAAACACACGTGTCATCCACGTGGCAAATTGCAATTCCACAGTGCAAACAACATATTTAGGGAGTCCACCTCATTGCACGCATGTTTGAGTATAAATGCATATGACTCAAATGAAGACATGCCATCTATAACAGTGAAGAATGTGAAGCCCATGTCGACCTTGAAAGTTAGGTTGCACTACTATCATGCCCTCAACATATCATTATACTCAAACAAGTTTTATGTTGACCATCAGATGTTTACAAAATGCAAATCATTGACATATGCCAAACACAGATCTGAATTCCCCTTTCATTAATTTGATTTAAAATACAAATCTTGGCATTACAAAATGCAAAAAAATGCCTCCCTAGGTTGTAATTCAAACTTGTTTGTGTACAATGATTGCTTGCTACCAATCTCATTCAAACCATGCTAGAAAAACTAGTGGACTTGAAGTGACAGTGCTTATTGTTGCTTGGCTTCTTGATAAATTATTCTCAATCATGTTCTCCTCCCCTACTGGTGGACTTAGAGTGTTACTCAAATGGGATGGGCTCAAGGCTAGAAATTAGGTACTACTCACATGGGATGGGGCTAGAGTTGGAAATGAATTGTTGTTGACATGGGTTGGGATTACAGTTGGAAGTGGAGTGCTGGTCACATGGGATGGGGTTAGAGTTGGAAATTGAGTGTTGGTCACATGGGATGGGGTTAGAGTTGGAAATTGAGTGTTGGTCACTTGGAATGGGGTTAGAGTTGGAAATTGAGTGTTGGTCATATGGGATGGGGTTAGAGTTGGAAATTGAGTGCTGGTCACATGGGATGGGGTTCGAGTTGGAAATTGAGTGCTGATCACTTGGGATGGGGTTGCAGTTGTAGGATACATAGGGATATGAATGTTCACCATCTCCCTAAACAATGCATGATTTTCTAGAAAAAGGTTTATGGGGTTGCCTAAACGCCTCTGTCTCTCTAGATTCTTCCTTGCCATTTCAAGCTCTCTTTCCTTTTCATCCTACTCCTTTTGAATCCTCTCTTGCTCCTTTTCTTGCCTTTGTAAAACTCTTTGCTATTCTCTTGCTTGCCATGCAACATCTCTATCTAGTTTGGCTTGATCCTTCAATTCCCTTGCAACAAGACATGTTGCCTTTCTATCCTTGATCTACTGTCTCTTCTGGAGTTTTATCTCCTCAATTTCTTTCTTCCTTTGCTCTTGTTGCATTAACAGGTTCATGTAATCATCTCTTGTTAATAGTTGCGACTGCCAGCTCAACTAAATTCCACTATCCTCTATAGTCCCGAGTCTTTCCTTCATAATGTGAATGGGCAGTTTTAGAAATTTGTTGATGTGTGAATCTACTTGGGAACCCAATGATTGACTGGAATCTCCATGAACGCTATGTTCAACCTCATTTCAAACTGCCTCGGTATCTTGGCTCAAATCTGCAATATCTCTGCCATCAACTTCTTCACACTCGACATAGTAATGTACCATTTCAAGTACATTCAACATGGGCAATGGAGATGGTAAGGAAAACATGCTACCTTCTTGTTGAGGATGCAAATCAATTCCTAAATTCATGGCTCCCTCCACCAACCATGACGGTTGGCTTGGTGGAGATGGAAGGCTAAGCCCATCTAGGCTTTGTTCTTGTTGACTTTCAGGCATGTCATCAAGTAGTTGACCCCCCACTATAGGTTCAGGTGAATCATGAAAAGTTGTTTCTTCTCCCACTATGTTTGTTATTGTAGAATGTGAATGACCATCTACAAGGCCTAATAGCAATGAGTTGGTAACTTCCACTCATGACACATTAACCCCAGAAAGACGAAGGATGTTTTGCACTGCAGAAGCATCATTGTGCATGCTAAATTGAAAAGTGTCGCTGGGGTGCATGTCCTCCATTAGATCATCTAGATTGAGGGGCCATATACATGTTCTTTTAAATCCAGCAGTGATGTTTGAAACTGTGAGTGCTTTCTAAAACGACTTGTTGCCCAATTCTGCTAATTCTGCTCTTTTTTTTCTATATTCGGAAACCTTGTCAGCCACGCTGCTCTTTCTAATTTGAAGTATGACTTGAATGCTGAAAATACATTCACATCCAATGGATATAATTTGTGTGAGGTGTGTGCTGGTAGTGTCAACAAATGAATACCCAAAGACTTGGCTTCTTGGATGGTTGTCACAGCTATGTGGCTGCCATGGCCATCAAATATGAGCAAGTGCCTATTTATCGGCAATACTCCACCCAACACTGATCATACAAAATGATGCAGCCAGTTCATAAACAACTCTTTAGTCATCCAAGCGTGGGGTTGGGCAGCCATGCACACACCTGATTCATAGCCAGCAATGTAGTTTTTAAGTTGCTTTTTACCTTTGAAAAGATAAAAGCCCGGTATGCTTTGTCTGGTAGCATTAACACAACATAAAATTATTATCCATTCCATGCTCTTTAGAATTATGTATGAGACGCTTCTACTACCTCTTTTGGCCAAAACTTGCATGGCTACATTTCTCCCAGCGTGAATTCTATTCCAGATTCTATGTGGTCCGTATGGGTTGGCTTGATACACTTTGGATAACATATCGTAGAATGCAGCAACAATAGCAGGGCTGAGGTTTAGGGATCTATCTCTATCAAGTCCTTCCACTTTCCTTACTATCAATTCAGGATGACGCCTTTTAAACCTAGTCCACTAAGACTTGCTAGACAATCCATTCTTGAAAGGGTTTGGTCATGTTTGGCAAATTTGCACAACTTCTGCTTTGAGATTAATAATCTCTAGCCCATGTCCCACTGTTGCCATTTCTTTACACCATTCCACTATCAAACCCTCTTTAGTTGCTATCAATAATATGGGAGGACCTTTTTTATGTTGAAGTTAAACAACCTAACCAGTTGCTGAGCATTGTCGTAGGGATTCCCCACTTTTTGGTTGCACTCCTTGTCGACATTCTATTATCCTCCACATCTTTCAATGCTGAATCCATATCCTCTTTCCTCCACTCCCATTGAACTAAAACCTTCTTGCTTCTAGTAGCTGTATTGACTTGAATAACTAGCTCAGCTGGTTGAGGACTGCTCTCGTTAGCAACTTGAGTGTCTTCATCTGGCAGGAATCTAATTCCTCTTTTTTTTTGGAGGCATGGTTGACATTAGTCTCTTGGTGCCACAACGGGTTTGCATTTGAGCTTTGCTCTTTATTTGCACATCGCAACAAACTCCTTTGAACATCAGATTTGAAATTTGGAATCTTTTGAATCTTTTTAGTACAAAGTTAAAGAAACAAAGAGCCTAAAGCATTGAACTGGACATTCCACCAACCTGTGTTGATTAGTAGAGAGGCTTGGAGGGTGGTGTAGCCTAACTGTTAAGATCTACTTGGGCTTGTACGTGATAGGTACAACAAATATAATTACTCAAGAATGTGTGCAGTGAGGTTGATAGTGTAAACTCTCTGCAGCAAGATAACAACAAAGACCAATAATCAACTTTACTAATATTAATCACAAACAATACAACAATTGGCATTCCATTTTCTTCATCTCTGTAATTGCAATTTGTAACTTCAATTTGTAAGTTTAGTCGTAGAGTTCACAGTGATGCTTTGAATAGAAGATTTGTGATGTTCTATGTTTGATTTGATAGTTTCACATTCTGATTTATGATGTTCTATGTTTGATTTGATAGTTTCATATTTTGATTTATGATGATCTATGTTTGATTTTACAGTTTGACAAAGAACTATTCTATGTTGTATGTTTGATTTTACAGTTTGGTTCTTATGATTTCCTATGTTGTATGTTTGTTTTTTATGGTTTCACATTTTACAGTTTGTGAGGATAGCAGTTTGACATTTTATAGTTATGTAATTCTGTTGAATGCATAAGACAACTGATAGGGGGGTGAATCAGTTGTATCAAAAACTTTAAACCTTCATAAGCATAATCACATTCACTTCAATTCATTTAGGCCCTAATTTTGTTATGAATATTAAACATGAAAATAGATAACAAAAACTAAATCACATCAACACCATGTACAATAGAACACCAGATTTTTACGTGGAAAACCCTAAAAGGAAAAAACTATGGTGAGGATTAGCTCACAATATATAGTACTATCAATACTGAATTATAAAGAGGCTCATTACCAAAGGGCTCACTACTAGTGGGGCTCACTGCCAAAATGGCTCACTGCCATGAACTGATATAATAGCATCTACCACATGCTTGAGTTCAAGTCCATTGAGGGATAGTATATATCTCCTTCGTTGCCTTACCACACAAACATCTTTGTCTTCACATCTTTGCACATTTACACAAATGCTTTACACTTATTTATATCAATCATCAACCTTGGAACATACATCAAGGTCGGCAACATACTCTACAACATTTGAAACAACCTTCAAGGTCACCAAACATACATAATTCAAATTAGATATGGACCTAAACAATCGTACAAATCAAGTGAATGAAGGTAGAACACTTTGTTGGTGCCTGAATTGACTGTCAATTTCCGAGCAATTTTCATGCAGGCACCATCCCAAAATATCCAAAAAAGTTCTAAGTTTTGGCACCCCTTCAGTGTTTTTCAACATCTGCATCTCAGTTCTTGAGGAAGGGGCCATCATGTTTTCTCCATCGGCATGAGTTTGTTTTTGTGTCTTCGAACTTCCGGTTTGAACTTGAACCCTTTGCTCAACGGTTCAAGGTTCAATAGTTCGATGCTTTGAGTTTCTTGGCCGCCGGTCAAGTGTTTTGCCGATGGGAGTATTTTTGATGTTTGAACCTCGGCGTCGAACTTCTCGGTTGAACCTCTCTTTTGAACCATCGGGTTGAACCGGTTCAAGGTTCAATGGTTCAAAGTTTTATGTTTTTGGTCTTATCGGAGTGATCAGCTTCATCGGCGAAAGATTTCTTGAGTGCTCCGATTGTTTTGGTCTGGCCGATGGATGTCCATCGGCGTGTGTTTGGTCATCGGCGAAGCAGTTTCATGTTGGGCCGATAGTTGGGTGTCTAGCCGATGAGGGATGTTCAAGGTGGTCGTCGGCAGGACTTGTGCTATCGGCCAAGGATTTTCTTGTTGCTCCGAGGGATGATGGTCTCGCCGAAGACCTAGGATGTGGTATGCCATCGGAGTGAGATTGTGTATCGGGATAGCTATTGAAGGGTCCGCCGATGGAGTATTCTCTGGCCGACGGGAGGATAGAGTGGCTATCGGGTAGATTTCGCGTTGGTCTCACCGATGAAGTATTATTGGTGAGAGTTGGTCTATTGGCTGGGGAGATTTTGGTTGCTCCGACGGTGTAAGTCACACCGACGGAGGTGGTCTTCGGCATGACTTTTGCCTATCGGCAAGGAGGTTTTTGGGTTGGCCGATGGTAGTAGTCTTAGCGATGGGCTTTTGGAGAGAGAGGCGTGTGTCGAGCGTGGCAAAAGCGCTCGACACCTATTATGCATATGGCCATGTTTTTAAAGTGCTGAAGGGGTCTCCACACCAAGCATGTGGGATTAATGTTCCTGCGTAATTTGAACCTTCAGGAAATGTCTTTTGGCGGGAAGCTCCATTTTGAATGCAGCGACAGTTTTCTCGGTGGTTGTGGGTTGTTGGGCCATCAATGGCGACTGTAGCAAGGGTATGGGTGATGGTACAAATGATCAAACTGCCTGATTGAGAATGAAGACTTCCAGATGGCAGCGCAAGGCTCGAGGCCTCCCTTATCTGCTGCATTGATGACTTTTGAGCGCCATTCTTTCTGATGGATGTATCTGGCGGATTTTTGAATTTTGGTCATGTAATTAATGCTGAGTACTCTTCCCTCTGGATGTTTTTAAGCAGGAAGTGTTACTCATTTTAGAGGTTGGATGTTTTTGGGCTTTCGGCTCTAGCTCTGAACATAAGGCGTTCACATTTTGAAAGGCATTTTTTGCTATAGACTCAGTCCTTAGTCTGGTGTACTAGTCTATTTTGGCTTGTAAATGATGATTTTCTCTATGATGACTTTCTATGCAGATTGATTTTAAATGAAAAACACCTGTGTGTGTATTGTTTCTGATTGTCTCATGTATGTCATTTGTTTTCCTTTCAAACAAGTATATGCATACTGTGTGTCTGATTTATTGCGTCTGCTCAAGGAGTGGTTAAATAGGCTTTTGATCAGATACAAAGGAAAATAGATTGCATCATAGGATCTGTTAAGTATGATCATTAGTAATACTCTTTCTTGGACATGTTACTATTAGGCAGTAGCATTCTTCTCAGGTCCTTTGGATATGAATTTGTGTTGTCATGGGGAGACATTTACATTCTTAGATATGACTCTGTTGCCCAGATAAGGCACTGGTTTGGGAATCTGTCTGTTCAATGGGTCTAGGAAAGTCCCATCACTCCAAACATCAATTCAAACCATTTCATCCTTCCACCTGTTAGTTGTAGGATTAGGAGTAGGAAACCCCTGCATGCTCTCATCCCTAACCAGACATTATGTCCAAGAATGTTGCCAATCTTGTGATTTGTTACACAAATCTTGGTCCTTACATGAGAGTATTCTGCCTGTTGTTGTCAAGTTATATCCTTTTGTCATTGAGCTAGTCAAGGTCATACTTTTATCAAATAGGGACACCCCCCTTGGTGCGGCAAAACCAGAAGTGAAGGGGAGGAGCTCACGCAACCTCCTGTATTTAGTTGGCTGAATCTGCCTGTGCATTAGAACTGGCAAACCCTAATGCTGATTCAGAAGAAAAACCAACACACTTCACGGCTTAGCTCAGATCCAAATACATCTTCACATGCTTCATGTCATGCCCACATTTCCCATGAGGTCACGACACGCATCACATGTGTCATGTCCACATTTGTCATGTGGTCATGACATGAAATATCAAAAAATTTCCCACGCTTCCTTAGAAACCCCCTTGCACGCGTAAGCGTGCTCGGTGGCGTACGCTTAAGGTGTAAACAATACAGTTGTCAGTGGGGTAATATGCACACGTGCGCATACCCAAATGCAAGAAGGCTAACAAGGGGGTCATTGCGACGTGGTTAACGTCACTACAAGGGTTAACTTACTAAACTACTAAACCCTAAATTTTGGGAAAATCTGGCAGCATAACGCCTCACGGGTGTGAGAGGGGTTTATTGCACTAACACTAATCTTGATCACGAGGTATTCCTGATAGGATTAACAAATTTCTTACAACTCCCTAATTATAATGAAATTACAGTTGATTACATTAATGTAACATTTTTCAACAAAGCCCGATCATCTGTTCTCCTTCACATTTTCTGAAATCTTATATTAATTTGTTCTCCTTCTAATTATAGCATTTTCAACAAAGCCTATTCATTTGTTCTCCTTCCCATTTTTTTGAAATTAAATTTTATTTTACTCTCTTTCACGTTCTCTATCAATCAGAGTTATCATTGCATCCTTTACATTATTCCTAATTCCTTGATAGATCAGTTCTCTATCAATCAGAGTTATCTCTGCATCCTTTTCATTATTCCTAATTTCTTGGTAGACCAGATCAGGTAAACAGGACTTACTAACTTCGTTTGATAAAGTCCATTAGGATTCCGCTCTAGGTTTCATTCAACGTTTGAATTAATTTTGTTAATTAATTTGCCCTCAATCAGGTTTAACGGAATGTTAAATCTCAATTAGTACTCTTAGCCGATTTCAAAAAAAGGTCGCGCATTTTCTCCTTTTTTTTTCACTTTTATCTTTCTGTCTCTTTTTCTCTCATTTTTCTCAATTGAACCTTTTTTTTTTTAAATTACAAGTTGGGTAACTATAGCCACATATGAAATGCATATGATGGCTTAATAAAATAATGCGAAGTTATAAATACACACACACAGATATATATATATATATATATATATATATATATATATATATATATATATATATGTATATATATATATATATTTGTATATATATATATATATGCAATTTGTATTTACAACACTAATTTTTTTTTTCTTTATTAAAATATATGTATATTTTTCTTTTCGTTTTCTTGGTATTTCGTTTGTGAAAATTGTTAAACCCCAAAACACAATTTTCCTATAGTTAGAATATGTATATATATATATATATATATATATATATATATATATATATATATATATATATATATATTCTTATTAGTTAATTGTTATATATATATTTGTCAAAATTGAAACCCTATATTCTTTTTAAATGGCTTCCCCTTTACAAAATTATTAATAAATAATTTATATATATATATATATATATATATATTCTATTGAGTTTCAATGTTAGGTTTTCTTTATAAAACAATGGGATGTTGTTTATTCCCATATTTTTTTTTGAAATCACATTGAGAAAACCCTAACCAATATTTTGTTTGGCATATGACAAAATGTGAAAAGCCCTAATTTTTATTTTGTTGAGTGCAGGGCCTATGGAGGAGATGGTGGAGCCAAAGGAGGCTGCAATGGCGGCGACGGCAATGAGGATGACTCTGTGTGAAGGGGGCCGCAGGGTGAGAGGCCGCAGGCGGAGATCTTGGTGGTGGTGGCCGCAAGGAGCAGCGAAGGGCGGAGTAGAGGTTGTGGGCAGGCTATGCAGGGGGAGTGGAATACATAGAGGGTTGCGGGGTTTTATATTTAGCAGGGAATGTGGGGAGGGGGGCGGAGCCCCCACCCACATTCCAAAGCGTGGGGTGTGGGTGGGGGCTCCGCCCCCTCCCCACACCCATTGTAAATAGCGGTGGTGGTGGGGGGTTCGAACCCCCACCACTCTATCAAATCTTCTTTTAATACACAGTTGTCTTCTGTGTAAAATTCACATAGTTTCACTATATTTCACAATGAAATTTCGCTTGTTAATATATATATATATATATATATATATATATATATGTATATATTAATTTATATTCTCACCAAATCTTCAAACTAATACATTTCATAGTTTTAATAAAATTAATATATAATAAAATATAAATGAAATATATATATATATATATATATATATACAACAAAAGTATAATTTAATTACAAATCACAGTTTAATTAAAATTAATATAAGACTATATATATATATATCCTCAAATTAGATTTATAGACTTAAAGAAATCAGCAACCTATTTTTTTTAAATGCTCATAGATTTACTAATTTAAACAAATTTGTAAAATGTTCAACATATTTTTTTTTTGCTTTTATCCTTCCTACTTCAAGGAAAGGTCTCATTTTTAATCTTATAAGTAAATTCATTGCATGACAAAAATTTACACATTCTTTTCTTCTTTTGTTTAAGGGAAGGAATAATATAATTAATTTAGATAGTCCAAATCTCTCACAACTACTAATTTTCTCTTTTGCTACAATTATGGTATACAATTTTCACTTTTAACACAAAATAAAAATCACAACTTCATAACTAACCAAATTTACAATTCAATATGACATACGATGTAATAGTTTATAACAAACTTCCTTCATTTACCATAACAACTAATCACAACTTTGCTAATAGAAGTATTAGGAAATATACAAAATCAATATCATTTTAAAAACAAATTTCCTTCCTTCATTATTTCATAAATGGTAAAATTTAAATAAATAAACTATAATTATCAATACAATGAAAGAGGTTTTCTCACAATCTTAAGAAGACAAAATTTTACAACAAGAGAGAGAGAGAGAGAAGTTCTCCTCTTTGCAAATCAACAAGGATGAAGATTATTAATAAGACCAAGCTCTCCTCAAGAGCCTTAAGAGTAAAGGAAAATAAAATATTTTTCAAGACAAGTAAACTCTTCAATTTTCACACTAAGCTCTATGAAACCTGCATAACACACAAGGGAAATAAACACCACACATTCCTGCTCTCCTCCCTACCGTAGAACCGCAAGAGGGTCACCCCCGAGCTAGGGAGGTCATCCACACACCTAGGGAACTCAAAACCACTTCACAACAAGACAACAACCATCTCAAAAACACAATCATACACCCATGGATATTTACAACACACAACTCAACCAAGGTGAGTTTACAAGGGGTAGGAGAGTGGACACACTCAACTCTAGAGTGCCACTCCTTCAAATTATCTCAACACAATTTTTTTCTCATGGCCTCAAGCCAACATGTTAACAAAATTTCCAAAGGAGTTCATATTTTGGTTCTCAAGCCACATAACAAATTACTCAAAAACACATAGAATGCCCTCAAGGCTTTCAACATCCCAAAACAAGGAAATGAACTCAAGGAGGATCACTCCTCCGCTACCCCACACTTGATGAGCATTTTCTCCCAAGTGGGAGAGTCTCTTTCAACGCCCTAATAAATATTCCCCACAATAACAAATTACAACACAAGCAAAATATATCTCACACATTCATCATGCAAACAAATTGAAAAAAACAAAGGGAAGGCCTTAGCCTTGAAAACCAACCTTTAAAGCCCTAATATGGAAAAAGTTGATGTAGAGCTCCTCTAAAATCTCCTCCAACTTAAGCCACCAAACTCCCTCTATCCTTTCTCCCAAAAACAATTTCCAATAATAAAATTCTCCAAAAATTCAACAACCCTTCTCCCTATCCCAAGTGGGATTAAAATAAGCTCAATCCATGAGCTTAGAGGAATGGGGAGGTGACACTTGTCACCTCCTCACTCTTCCTCCCAACCACTAGCATGTCCCAAGGGATGGGTGTTGACACATGTCACTCACACATCCCCAAAGTCTTCCTCACCCCTTACCACATGTCCTCTCTCCAACACATGGGAGAGAAAAGGGGAGTTAAAGAGGGAAAGGGTGACACATGTCTCCCCTTCCTTTCCTCTCATGAAGGACCACACAACTCCATGGGTACTCTCACCAATTGTGAGAGAGACTTGAAGTCAAGTCCTCCACTATTGGTAGATCTTGGAGTCATCTCTAGCCTTGGGATTTGAAATGGGATGGGCTTAAGTGTTGGTACTACTCATCCTATCTCTCCCATGCCTCCAAATTCGTTACTTAACTTCAGTGTGAAGTTAAGGTGACCATACGGAGGTTAACCAAGGGTTACCCAAGTCAAAAGGGACCCTAGACCCATGGGGTATAACCCAGGGTAAAGTTTAGCCTAGTTAGGACACCCGGGGTCAAGTTAAAACACAAGAAAAAGGGTCTCCAAAAATTTAAAATTTAAAAATGCAAATTCAAATACAATTTCTTACAACACATATCATAATTCAAATTAAAAGAGGGTAGACCTATCCCATTTAACCTCATGTAAATTAACATTACAATATTACATCATACACAAAGTTGATCTTGGTTCCTCGTGGAACCAGATCGGCTTCACAAGGGATTACAACATCAAGTGTGGGATGATCTCCAGTATCTGTGGTTTGTTAGAAATACCTGCGCACTCAATTGCAAAGTTAATTCCACATATAAATATCATAGCTGAAGCAATTTAAAACATGCATTCTCATAAAATACCACAAGTTCTCTTAAGCATAAAGGAAGTCACATTACAATTTTCTAACTAACATCACCCAATTAGTTTTCCTTTAATATAGAGCATCTATCTAACATCACCCAAATTGTTTTCTCTGAATACAAGCATTTATCTAACATCACTTAATTAGTTTTCCTGTAATGTAAACATCTATCTAACATCACCCAAATTAGTTTTCCTATAATACAACATCTATCTAACATCACCCAATTTGTTTTCTCTTAATACAAGCATCTATCTAACATCACCCAATTAGTTTTCTTTTAACATAATATAGTCTAATAGGTCGAGAATCCGGGATCAATAGTCCCACAAATATAAAAGTATCAGCAACAGTAAGGTAAATAGTCACATGTATGGAAATGAAAAAAAAGTAGGCCTCACACTTCAACATGCTTCTACAATCCATGAAACACATCTGCAAAGAGTGTTAGCACCTAAGTCGACCAAACTTGTGCAAACACCAAGAATACTTAGGCACACACTTCCAAGAACTTAATCATAGCTTACGGATCAAGCACAAGCCTTCAACACAATCTAGAGACATCCACGAACAACATAAAATCACTTGGGAACCAATAAATCTAGTTGCAACAAATCTCACTTGAAAACAACAAATCTCACTTGAAGACAACAAATATCACTTGAAGACAGACCACAGACTACTCACAACAAACACTGTCAAACTCTGCTACACAAGAACTTGCTTTCCGGAGCATCAAATCACAAATCCTTTGGAATGAAGATAGCTAAGGACCTTATAAACATATGTCCAACGCAACACCTGAAACTACTCTACAGAGAAACATGAAGCAAAATACTTTCTCGCATACACCTCTGCACAACCCAAAAACTCTGTCAATTACAGTCTTCAAACTGGTGAACACAACTTCTATTGCACAACATTCCAGACCACCAAATTCTAGATTTAGCATCTTCAAACACTTATCTAAAACATATCCAAAATTCACACTCCAGTCTTCAACACAAAAGAAATGCGAAGCAAAAACTTAGACAGTATCATGCAAGCCAGAATACTCTGCAACACACTCTCAAATCACTTTAACATTACAACTCAATCAAGCAACACTCAATAATATCAGAAGATATAATTGACACCAATGACAACCTAAGCATCTTGACATCAATGGCAACCGAGGTTAGCACATACTTGCAACAAATTCCATATCAATTGTATAATCTTGTTAACCTAAAATTAGATTTTGTAGTTTTACGTATTTCAACATTCATTGTTATTCAATTTAAATGTCACGATAGGGGCATCTTGCTTTGTCTATTGGGGTATGCTACACCCATTGGTTTAAATGCCACAATTGGGAGCATCTCTTCTATTGGTATCATCTATTGGGTTATGTCGCCATTGTAGTCTTACCTAGTTCAATATTCAATATTTTTTACATTTATGCATGTAACAAATATCCTATGGATTTGAGCATGGGTCTATACTTTGAAAGTTCCAATGTTTTACCACTTGAACTCATCCCATTTGACCTGTTATAACTTATAAATATGTTCATCTATATGCATGAGCTAAGCCAAATTGATGCAAGATATGCAGTGTAATTTAAATTGATACAAGGAATGTTTTTATTATAGCGAAGCATTATTTTTTGTCTTGGTTAAATCCTGGTCATGTCATCCCACATTGTTTTTCCCATGACAAATTGGAAATATGGGCTCCAACACCTTAATAAACCATTTGAATGGGTGATCTGGGTGAAATGCCTATGTCTTGAGCAGAAATAGATTCCAAATCCTTTTTCAGAAATGCATGATAGGCTTTAGAGTCTAGAATCTAGGTCTCAAACAATGCTTCTTTTTTTATACGAGTTATCATTTGTATGGGGGAACAAGTACCAATTTTGAGTAAAATTTTAAGCAGGAGTGTGTTTGCTCAAACCTGAAATAGACCTTTCTAATACTATATGGAAATTCCCAAAATGGAAATAGGTTTAATTTTTGTCTAGAATTGTATGACATAATTTGTGATTGCCAAGTTGCATACACAACCTAGTTTATCTAGGACTGACCAAAATAAGCTGTCAATCATGAATAATTTAGAACTAGGGGGTCATAACATTTCTATGTTTTGGTTTGGTTATATTCATACTATAAACAGTACAGTTTAAACCGCAATATTAACCTTTCAATGGTTGTTTCAAATACATTTTAAACAAAAAAAGCAATATAGTTAATCCAAAACAACATTTTTTCTGAGCAAGTTGCCACCTTTTTTTTCACACTCTCGCATTAAAAGATATTTGTGTTTAAATTGTATTGTTGTTTGGTTTAAAATGTATGTTGTTTTAGTGTAAAATGTATTGTTGTTTAGCTTAAAGTGTTTAAACTGTTTTGTTTCTATTTTCCCACACTTTAATCTAAACAACAATAAATTTTAAACAATTTAAGATAAAACACAATAAATGAAAACAACAATACAAAACAACAGTACGGTTTAAACAATTTAAGCTAAAACAATTAAAATGAAAATAGTAATACAATTTAAATAATTGAAGCTAAACATCATAAAACCAAAACAACAATACTCTTTAAACTTAAATAACAAACATTTGAAATCAAAACATACATTGTAGTGATGTTGGAATATTGAACTTACATGAATGTTGATAGTACTCTGCAATTAAAGCCTCTAGGAGTCTTCTATATGGAATGTGTCATGCCCACATTTGCCATGTGGTTATGGAAACTTGAACTAAGAAATATGGGGTTTATGTAGGAAAACTAGGAAGGAAATGTTTGTAATATATGCACTCTCATTTGTTTGGTTCAAATAGTTTTTATTGCACTTCATTTGAATGATTTGATGGATGCCTATAAATTTGAATTTGGTATTAAATATGAGAGGTGAATGATTTGGTTGAATGCTTATTTTCTCTAAATTGGTTGATTTCCTTTAATGGGTTACATCCCCAACTTATGATTTAGTTTAATCTTGCCTTTGTGTGGTAAATAGGATGACTAGTCATAGTTTAATGATTTGATGTTTGTGGAAAATATCAATTGAATCATTGATTATATGAATATTGACTAATGTTAGTTTAGACATGAGATTACATGTTGATAAGATTATTTTATCATAATGTTTTGCGAATCAAATGATGATACACTAATCATGGTTATATGGTTGTGAGTGTAATCAAGAAAAGAATCTCCCTCCAAGGACAAAAGGAGAGTATCATTTGAGAGGAGGAGATAGATGTTTGGAAAATGTCAGATTACCATTTGAGTATCTAAATTAGTCTTTGTGAACCCATGCAAGGTAGAGTGAGTTTTTATCTTTCCTTTGTTAGTCATATTCAATTAGATCTATGTTGGCTCAACAATTTGAGTTATCTCGATGTCATCTACGTCGATTCGACTAGACGATGTTCTTAGAACGTCAATTATGGTTGATAAGTAATCTCATCGGGTTGTTGAGTATTTCCTTGTTTCCTTATCTATTTCCTTATCAAGTTTTATGATTATCATTTCATTTATTAGCTATGATTAATATGGTGAAGAAGGGGAGTGAAACTTGACACTAAAGTCGCATTTTGTTATTGTGCCACCCTAACAATGATGTTATTATTTGATGACATCTTGGTTTATTTGATAACCCTTAAACATCATTTAGATGTAGGGGAAATTATGTGTATGATATAATTATTCCTAACCCTCATAGAGGTCGAGTACCCATATTAATATTAAAATATATTTATGTTTATCCTTAGGCAGTCGGCCAACCACCATCCACGATAAGTGGAGTGAGTGGAGGTTGAGTAGAAGCTATCATGAGCTTCAACTTTGCTGCCCACATGATGATTGAGTTGGTGGTTCGTAGGGAAACCCCGTGAGGTAGCAGAACTTTTTCTTACCACTACCCACATAAAGGGGGTGGCAGATCTTGTAGCATGCAAATAACGTGTGCAAAGATTTAGAGAAGGTATCATTTTCTTTTATACATGTTTTCTTTTGGTGTTCTAGAGGGAGGAACAAGAAGTTTGAAAAATGGGATAGCAAGAAGAAGAATTGCTACGGAAGCAGCATGGGGTCGGTGCATGTAGCTCATGGATAGAGCCACCGACAGGCACACAGGAGTTATCCTTGAAATCCAACTCATTTGAATATTTAATATATAGGTATAAATCCTAGATTAAGATGTGAACTTGAATCGTGAGTAGATATCTCTACTACAATTTAATGGTGTTGACTGTGTTATTTTAATATACAACAATGTATTACTATGTAGAGGCTGATAAGGTTGTAGTTGTTACCACTGTGAATTCATTATGAGGCCGTCTAGGCCATATTTGACACCACCGTGTTATCATTTGAAAACAATGCTTAAACATATCATTCAGTCGAGGCCATGAGGCTAAACACCAAACACAATTGTGGCTTGCAAGAATCTTGAATGTTGATATGCCATGGTCTGTAGACCACATGATATATTTATAATACTCTCTTGGTTATCGTTCGAGCTGTCTGTGCTCAAAACCTAAGTAGTACTGAATAACAATGATTGTCTAAATGTTAAAGAAGATTATTATGGGTGTAGGTCGAGAGCAGTGCTCGAGCAATATTATCTTTATTGATAATTTTTTAAGTCTCAATTGTGCCTTAAGCACTTAGTATATCGATCTAGGGTACCGTGGATAACAATGCTCGAATATTTATAGAGATATTATGTTATCTACAGTGCAACCTATGTGAATAAATGGGTACTGTGGAAACAATGCTAGACTATTTTGAAAGATATAATGTTATCTATGGTGTAATCCTATGTGTATAAAGGGTACTATGACTCCTCTTTGTTGAAGGATAAATGGTAATAGGTAACTAATATTGTTACCCAGGCAGTTTTTAAATGCATGCCTTATTTGTTGGAGAAGTAAAATCTCCTTTGATTTTTATTTTCTTATGGGAACAAATACAATGTCTAGCATGAGACCCTTGTGTTTAAATGTATATAAACACCATCCCTTTTGAACGACAATACTTCACAAATGAAGTATAGGGAATCAAGAACTCATGTAGATTCTTTAAGTTGGGGTCTATTCAAGAGGACTGACCCAATAGACTATTCTAATACAAGTCTTGTTTATATGAATTAGAATGTAAATCTTGATACAAGGTAAACATGAAATCTTGAACTGGGAGAGGTCGTAAATTTTAAAAACATGATTATGCTATTGTTATTAAGAAAGGACGGGGACAAGAGTGACGTGGAGTCACAAGTTCCTTGTTGCAAAGACAACATAACATTAATGATTGTACTCTTGAAATAGGAGTCCAATGTCCTAGAAATGGACTAAGAATGAATTGAACCTACCTTCCCTAGATTTAGAGAGGTTGAACTATAATTATTGTAGGATGAGACAACTTCTAAGTCGAGTCAAGGTGGTGGACATATGACTACATTCATTGCAAAACATGTATGTATGTAAAAATTTGGCCAAAGTAATGCATTTGTCTCTGCATGCATTAGTTGGTCCACTGTGCTCCATATGGTACAATGTTTCCAGTAGTGTCATACATAGTTAGAGTGGATCTATAGTTATATGACCGTGAGACATTATGAAGGACACAACACCAGATACTCAAATTGCAAACCTAACGGTTCCTTACTTTACCCTATGTGAAGGGTAGAGTTGCTTCCATGTAGGAAGTTGTGTGGGGAACCATCAATTTGTGGTTGGAGGAAAAGTACTCAGGTGATGCTCTCCTTCCCAAACAGGAGACAAGCAAGGACTTATGAAGACAGATGTCAAAGTTCCAGATACAGTGCATTCTTCATATGACTTGATAGTCAGTTATTATGTATATTTTATAAATGATGCCATGAGCATAGCTTTGTACATGTATAGTGAAGGTTATTCACTAATAAGTTATCCATGGATGTTGTAAATCTAAATTTTTTAAATATTCAGAAAAGAATAGCATGTTTAGTTATCATGATGATATTGATTCATTCTTGCTTAACTATGATTATGTTAATCATGATGTATTCTTAACCTTAATTAAAATGGTTAATTATAGTTGTTTTTAGGTAATGTGAGATGTCATGTTACATAATGTTTTTTGATAGCTTGATTGGTGAGCCTTAAACCTTTGATTGTGTGAAATTAATGGAGAGTTGATTGATTTGGTTGAATGTTTGTTTGGGCTGTTCGGGCTGGATTTTAATAAATTATTGACCTCTTGTTTTGACAGCTTGTTTGGTGAGCCTTACACCTTCAGTTGTGGTCTTTTTTGTAGGTATTAAGGAAAAAGGACTAGTAGATGGGCATTTATCAGTCTTTGGAGTGCACTTGGGCATTAGTCCATTTTACTTGGGACTTCAACTTTTGAAAATATGGACCTTTTCTGGGGCGGAAGTCCATGTTGGATGGGATAGTTTATATTGTCTCAATGTTTAAAAATGTTTATTTTAATGCAACTTGGAAGTGAAGCTTGGTTGATCACTGGTCATGTACTTGGAAGATAGTAATGTTTACTTTTTAATATAAACTCTTTTTAATGTGACATTTTGACTTGTGTTGGATAAAGTTGTGTATAAATGCAAATCATGTCAATTACATTTATGTTTGACAAATCCTTGTAAATCATTTGTCTATGCCACCTAATATGAATAATAAAATACTAATAAGTAAACAAATGTGATGTGTACATTGATTGGTCCCTATTTGTGGTATTTTTAGAATATTTTTAAATATTTAATACATCATAACAAGCCAAGTTGTCACCCCACTTTGGTCAACTCCTATACCACATATAGGAGCCCGACCCACTATCAGGCCCTCTCCCCTAGAGCAATTATGTAAAAAGGGGAAAGCTAGTTCACAAACCCTCAATAGTCATGAGTTAACCACTATAATCCAAGGCACGCTTGAGAAGTGAAAAATGGCAAAAAATAAGAAGGTAAAAAATTATTTTCAAGTAAATGTCTAGTTTGATTAAGACTGTAAAATTGCAAGGAAAGCTTTGAAAAAATTAGGTAAAGAGAAGATGAGCATAAAGTGTTACAAGCATATCATAAAAGAAAAAACACAAAGTTCATGAGCACAAGGTGTGAAGAGTTAATCCACCTAGGTAAGAATAACCCTAAGCTATTTTGGAAGGAACCTCAACCAAAGAAGAAATAGACAGAAAATAACATCACTGCTAGTCAATGGTTTGATTATGCAAAACAACTATATGAGTAGGAAATAGAGATTGAGCCCCCTCCTTTGATAAATGCAACAACTAATATTTTGCAAGAGGTCAAGGTTGGTATTAAGAAGTTGAGGGTTGGAAAAGCTAAAGGACTTGGTTGAACTTTAGGCAGAATACCTTAAGTAGGGGGTGAAGATTCTTGCACCTCATATTACAAAAATATTTAACAACATTATTCAGCATGGCTTCCCTAGAGATTGGATCACTAGCCTAGCAATTCCTCTTTTTAAGAGTGGAGACGCTAACAATCCTTCCAACTATAGAACCATCACGATCAATCCTTTGTTTGTAAAGTTGTTTGGTAGCATGGTTGAGAGTGGAATCAGCAAGTGGGTAGAGGAGAAGGGTAAGAGAGTCAAAGGGTAGGCAAACTTTAGGCTTGAACATTCTACTTTAGATCATGGAGTTACATTGAGACATATCATTGAAAAAATTTGGGATGAAAGGGAAGAGTTTTATTGTTGTTTTGTTGACTTTAAAAAGGCTTTTGACATGGTCCCTAGAGATAAGTTATGGTGCAGGATGAAGGAACTTGGAATTCTATAGCATCTTAGAGTGGTTGTCCATAGACTCTATGAAGAGGTTCAAGTCAAAATTAGAACTTCAACAGGCATCTCTGAAAGTTTTAAGAGCAACATTAGAGTTAAGCAAGGGTGCCCTTATCCCCCACTCTTTTTGGCTTATACATTGAAAAACTTGAATAGTGGTTGAATTTGTAGGGTGGGGATGATGTTCAACTAGGGGAATATGTGATAAGGCTCCTTTTGTATGCTAATGACCTTATTTTGATTGCTAAGTCCTCTCGTGGATTACAAGAGCACCTTGATGCCCTTGAGCTCTTCTATAGAGATGTTGGTACACAAGTCAATACCAACAAGACCAAAATCATTATTTTATCCAACAAAAACAAAAAGATCTAGCACACATTTTTCTTTGGGGGAAGTATTCTTGGAGAGGTAAATGAATACAAGTATCTCTGGATTGACTTTAACAATAGGGTTATTTGGGAGACTTGCAGAAAGAAAAAAAATTGGGAGGTTGGAAAGC
The DNA here is from genome assembly GCA_027924645.1 of Cunninghamia lanceolata. Lineage (NCBI taxonomy): Eukaryota > Viridiplantae > Streptophyta > Pinopsida > Cupressales > Cupressaceae > Cunninghamia > Cunninghamia lanceolata. The sequence goes on along the minus strand of BSBN01000534.1, from coordinate 10,113,137 downwards.
ATGGTATGCCCTCCAAAATAGATGCAGAGAAGCATAATTATGGGATTAGAAAACTATTCAGATTCTTTTTGGACTATTGGTAAGATCAGTGGTGCTTTATGGGTGTGAGCTTTGGGTAGAATCATGTCAGAGTCTAAGTGGAGGCAAATAGAGAGAATCCAAAAGCACATGATCACTAGCAAGTTCAGGCTAAAAGTTTCAACTCTGTATGAGATTTTGTTAGATGAAACAGGGACGGTTCCGATGGAAGCCACTGCTATGGTGCATCTCTTAAGATATCTCAAAAGAATTAAGTAGTTGGAAAAAAGTAGGTGGGCTAAGGTAGTCTTCAACGAGGTGCTTAGCAAAAGAAAAAAGTCTTAGATGAAACAAAACAACAAGTGGATGAGCAAGTGGCATATCTATTTGAACGCTTGCCCTAATCATGGTAAAAATATAAAATCTTTTGTCATAGATAAATTTTGCAAGTCTATGTGGGGTGATATTATAGGGAGAAAGAGGAATTATTACCTTGAGGTGTTTAACCCCACATGTGATCATCAACAAAAAGCTTACATTGGGGTGAATATCCCTTAGAGAGCCAAGATTTTGATTTCTCATCTTAAAACTAACTCCCATCATCTTCGATGTCAAACGGGAAGGTGGAAAAGGCCTAAAGAAACTTGGGAAGTGAGAGTGTGTGAACTCTGTAATGCAGGGGCAGTGGAATCAGAAAAAGACTTTATTTTAGATTGTGACACTTACACGCACATTAGGGCAAAATATGTAGGCTTCCTGACAACAACTTCTTGGCATGGTTTATTTATAGAGGGGTCATTTGAGAAAGTCAGAGAGCTCATTATATCTTTGAATAAAAGAAGATCTAAAAGGCATAAGCAAATATGACTGGGCTGGATGTCTCATAGGCTATTTTTAGCCTCATGGATGTTAAGAGTTATTCTATTCTATTCTGTACATTGCCCAGGAAATTTGTGCGACTTTAGGCTATTAATGATTTGATTAGACAATTTTGAAATTAAATGATTTTAATTATGTTTATGATATTAAATGGTTTACGATCCATTATTGATATTAATGGTTATTTTAACTGTTTAGAGATTTTGAGGATAATTGGTGTCTTTTAGAAGTTGCTCCTTTTCTTGTTAATTTTAGTTAGCAAGTCTTATAAAAAAAATTATTTCCAAATAACACTGTCATGAAATTAACTATCAATGTTTCCTCATATTTGGTTTACATATCCATATACCTTGGACATTCAAGGATGAAATGCTCCTCCATTTCTACTACATCTCCCTCACCTCCTTATTCACATGAACAAAACTTGCCAATAACTCCCTAATATCCCCCTGCCCTAGAACTATTCAAAATAGGCTATAAATACACATCGACACGACTTAGTGTAATTCACCCCAACTTCAACTTGCTTTGAAATGTGTAACTCCCACTTGGGCACCAAAATGAACCCAACTATCCTTTTTCTTGTCCAAGAAAGAATTTTCAAATTTTAAAATTGAGAAACTAGGTAGTGCAACTTCCGGGAGCCATAACTTTTGAATCGGGTGCCTGATCGACGAACCATTTGATGCATTAGAAAGCTCGTGAAGAGATCTATCAAGAAAAGCCCTACTTGGCCATTAATGACAACTTTCGGGCCATTTAAGGATGTCTAAGTGCTTCAAATTTGATTTCAAAACTTTTTCAAGAACCTTAAAAATTGAATCTTTAATATCTTGAAATCTAGACATGAACTTGCATTGAAATTTACCAAGTATGTTTATTTGACTATTTCTAAGGTTTGGGGAAAATTTTAGACCCAACCACTTCTCTTATATAGGTTACTAAAAATAGTAAGTCATGGTATTCTTAGCCTTTTTTGGCAACTTTAAAGATTTTGAATCATTATTCAAGCAAATGGGTATCCACAAAAACCAAATTTGAAAGAAATAAAATATATATATTTTTTTGGTGATGCAAGATTGCTCTACACCTCTGGATGCTCCTGCATCAAACACCTAGGGTAATTTCAGAAGTGACCTTGTCACATCTCTAATGTGTGAGGTAGACCAATGCGGTCAACCTCTGCTTTGGATAACCATAATGAATCTTCAACAGGGCTTCCTCTCCAATTGACCAAGTATTTTTCATACTGTCTGTTTCTTCTGCTCCTTCCCAAATGGCTATCTAAAATTTCTTCAATTTCTTCCTTCTCTGAAATAGGTGTTGGGATATGCCACTATCCTTTTGCTTGTCTATCTTCTATACTTCCTTTATGATATTCTATCAAATCTGTAATATTGAACACGGGTGAAATATTGATCACACTTGGCAACTCAATTTCATAGGCATTCCCTAATTCATGTTTCTTCAAAATCTTACAAGGTCCAAATTTCTTCATCTTCAGTTTATTATATGTTCCTATGAGAAATCTTATTTTTCTAAGATGGACCATAACCTCTTCTCCAACATTGAATTCTTTGAATCTTCTTTTCTGATCCGCCTTCTCCTTATATTGATTATTCATTTTATGGATATGCTTCCTTACCTCCTCATGTAGATTCTTCATGTGTTCTGCAAAATCTTCTACATATGCACTCCTCTTCTCCTCCTTATCCATCTTCCTTAACTCTAAAACATTTTTGGACTACTTCCATATACAATCTGGAATGATCATTTTCTTGTACTCCTATTAATTGAGTTGTATGCAAATTCAGAATGTGGCAAAATCAAATCCCATCCCTTTGGTTTCTTCCCTACCAAGCATCTCAAAAGGTTTCTAAAACTTCTGTTTACCACTTCAATCTGGCCATTAGTTTGTTGATGATGTGCAGAACTAAACTTCAAATCTATCAACTTCTTCCACAATGTCCTCCAAAAATATCCAACAAATTTTGTATCTTGGTTTGAAACTATGCTCTTTGGTAGACCATGAAGTCTAACCACTTCCTTGAAGAATATCTCTATAATATGCACTGCATCATTTGTCTTCTGGCAGGGAATGAAATGTGCCATCTTAAAAAATCTATCAACCACCACAAAAATAAAACCACAACCTCTATGAGTCCTTGGCAAACCAAGTACAAAATCTGTGTTAATGTCTTCCCATGGCCTTTCAAGTATAGGTAAAGGTTGATATAAGCCAGTAATTTGGCTCACTCCCTTAGCCATCTGACATACCCTACGACTCTGTACAAACCTTTTCACATCCTAATACAACTATGGCCAATAATAGTTCTCACTTACTAATGCAATCATCTTGTCTCTCCTAAAATGTCATGCTAATCTTCCACTATGCTTTTCTTTTATTAAATTCTCCCTCATAGAACTTCTTGGAATGCATAATTGACTTCCTTTGAATAACATGCCATATTGGATTATGTAATCCAACCAATGTGTTATGTCCATGGTGACAGGCTCTAGGCAAGTTTTCCATGCCTTTGAAATTTTTGGATCTTCTGGATATAAATGTTTTAGTTCCTCAAACCCAATAACTTCAATTCTCATCTCTACCAACAATTTTTGCCTCCTACTCAAGGCATCTGCAACTCTATTAGACTTCCCACTTCTATGCTTCAACATAAATGTATAGCTTTACAAAAATTCAACCCATTTTAAATGTCTTTGTTTCAACTTCACTTGGCTATTCAAATATTGTAAAGCTTGATGATCAATGTACAAAACAAATTCCTTAAGCAAAAGATAGTGTCTCCATTTCTTCAATACTTGAACAATAGCATCATTGAGTTTTTCACTAAAATATGCAATGGGTCTTCCTTCTTGACTTAATACAGCTCCTATGGCACTACCACTAGCATCACAATCTAATTGAAATACCTTGTTAAAATCTAGAAGTGCTAAAATAAGTTGCTCTGTAACTTTCTACTTCAACAAATCATAACTTTTGGCTGCCCCTATAATCCACTTAAATTCTTTTCTATCCCCTGTCAATGTTTCAGTTAAGGGGCCACATATGCTGCTGAAATTTCTAATAAACTTTCTATAAAAACTAGTCAATCCATGGAATGATCTTACCTCAGTGACACTTCTTGATGTAGGTCATTCTATGATAGCCCTTACTTTTTCTGGATCCATCTTAAGACCCTCAGATGAGATCACAAATCCTAGGTACACTAATTGCTTCTTCACAAAGCTGCACTTCTTCAAATTTATCAACAATTTCTCTTCCCTTAACCTCTCAAAAAATGTACAAACATGCATCAAATGTTCCTCCAAAGTCTTGTTGAAAATTAAAATATCATCTAAATAGACAATAATAAACTTATCCAAAAATTCTTTCACTACCTCATTTATGAGCCTCATGAAAGTGCTCGATGCATTAGTTAATCCAGATGGCATCACTAGCCACTCATACAATCCCTCTTTTGTCTTGAATGTTGTTGTAGACATATAAATTTGATGTTGTCCTTAAACATCACCTAGACACCATCTTGTGACACTTTCATCACAGGCCCCTTCATTATCCAATTAATTAAATAAATTATCTTTATTTATTTAATTAATCTTAGTCCTTTTCCTCATTTAATTAAATAAATTATATTTATTTAATTAATTTAGTCCATCCTTTAGCCACATTAATTAAATAATTTTTTTAATTAATTAATTTATTTCTCCCACTTTGTCCTATAATTAATTTTAAAAAATTATTATTTAATTAATTATTTCTCACCTATCCTAATCCTCATCTAAATAGGTCATATCCTTCCCACATCCTAGATCATATAAATATCACTATTAATCAAGTCATTTCTCCTAGCTAGAAGATCTACCAAAATCAATTTTAGAGCATCTACTAAGAGAGCAACTAGATATAACATTTACCTAAATCGATCCTAGAGCATTTTGAGATCCATCTTGCTGAATTGAGTATTATTATGCTACAAATGTGAATAATCAACATTTATACATCTATAGACACCTAAAAATGTCTTCATCATCAAAATGACTCTCGACATCCCTAAGCATACCAATTTCCCTTCTAATTAATTAATTAAATTTTTATTTAATTAATTATCCCTTCATCACCTAATTTTCCATCATTTTACCCCCCACAATTAGATTAATTCAATTAATTCAATAGTTCAATCTTACCCAATTAATTAAATAAATATGCAATATTTATTTGGTTAATTTCCCCCTTCTCACTAAATCCAATTAATTAGTTAAATCATGTTTAAGTATTTAATTCAGCCTAATAATTTAACTTATCCCTACCCTAGGTGACTAAATACTCATTATTTAATTACCTACCCTAACCTACATCATCCTAGCCTTAAGATTAATTAAGTACATCATTAATTAATTAATCTTATCCTCCCATTAATCCATTTGCTAATTTATTCCAGCCATATTAATTAGGCTAATCACCCTAATTAATTTGGTCAAACCCTAATTAACACTTCTCCCCACATCCCATGAATAAAAAATTGATTTCCATGCCAAATATATCAATTTTTAATACACATTTGTCATAATCTCCATTAAATACCTTCTGCACCCCTTACACATGTCATAACTCATTAATATCCACTCTTCCCCAAATGAATTTTAAATTCATTTTACTCTTCCCCATGTGAATTTTTAATTCACAAATAATCCATCTCACCCAACCTCATTTATGGACCCCTCTTCCCAAGATAAATTAAAAATTCATCTTTATTCTCATCCCTTCATTTTTCAAGATTAAATCTAGGCCCTCCACATCATCTTCATCCTCCACCATTGATCTCTCAAATCAATCTCAACCGTTGGATCAAAATCTCTCCAAAAATCCTATAAATACACCATCTCTCAAGCCATTTGATCATCCACAATTTGAGTAGTGTTATTATGCTAAAAATTTGAGCTAGTCTAAGTGTGAGTTGCATAGTTTGAGAGAATTTCACATCTCAAATTTAAGCATCTTGGGTAAAGCTAGGAGCTCTTGGGTGCAAGCTCCTCCACCCTATTTGGATTGGGTCTTCACATTAAGGTATAAATCTTTGTTTTGAATGCATTTTGATTTATGTTTTACCTTGATTTGGATTCACTAATCACAACATCAAATATCATTATCAAGCATCATTAGATCATATCAAGGACTACTGTAGTAACAATATTGTATTATTTTTTATTTGATTTCTTTAATCCTTTGATCATTCATTTGAGGTGATGTAGATATGAAATAGAAGCTTTCGTTGTGTATAGTTTCCATTATATATTTCATATTTTCTACATCATACATTTGTCACACCCAGTGGGACCCACATCCCTTGATTAACCTTGGTTTTGTAAGTTTTTGTTAGCCTTTTGTCATAGATCCAGAGGTAAACTTTCATAGGAAGCACCGTACACCAAAAGTGACCTCACCATTGCATCCGAAAGGCATGAAAACCTTAGGGTGCATATATAATTTGTCATATTTTGCTTCCAGAATTTTTATATTTTTTAGAATCTTTTTAGAGTGTTGATCTGTACTATACAAATCCATATGATTTGTACAGTACAAATTGTACACAATCTGCATGTTATCTGTTAGTTTTTAAATTTATTGAAGGTTGTTTTAATATTTAATCGCAGGTTTTAAAATATTTAAAGGTTTCATTTAATATCTAATCGCAGGTTTTGAAAGATTTAATCAATGGTATTTGAAATATTTTGGAAGTTTTTTAGGTTAGCAAGTGACATCCAAAGCATGAGCTACCAATGCCTTAGATCATTATAGACTATGTTAAACCCTAACTGCACCATCGACCATTTATGTTGTGGTACTGATTGGAAAAAGTCTTAGCTGTGAGGATCTTCAGCCCCTCCGAGCTAGGAAAGACCGAGGCTCCCAAGCTTTTTGGTCGGTCCACCCTCCTTGGCTGCCATGGATATGGGGACTACAAGGGCAAGGTTTAACCATTAGCAGCTTCACCTCAACATTAAACTTTACTTAACATTGTTACCATTAACGGTTGATGTTAGCAATTATTGCTAACTACTAAATACCTTTGGTTTCAAATATTATAAATGGGTGCGCATGGTTAAAGTTTTGGAGATAATTTTTGTGGTGTCGATAAGTTTCTCAGGGTTGATTAGTCTACTAATCCCCCAACATTGTGATATTTCTCTTAATCACCTATTGGACTTCGATTTCATGAATGTGAATATAGATTGACTAACATAATGGTTTGGTGTTGAAGGTCTCTAGTGGTTTGTGTTTTGAATGCAAGTCAATAGAGTCAAAAGCCATCAAAATCATGTAGGGCCTAGCAGCTTGCTTTCCACATAGGCCCCATGGATTCATCAAATCATAACTGCCATAGTTGGAGGCGAAGCTCCTGCTACCATTACCTTTTACCGGGGACTTCAAATGTATAAGTGAAAGAGGAGTTGATGCCTATTCTATTGTTAATGTTAAGTTTATGGTTAGGGGAAACTTTGGTGTTAGCGGTTACGATGAGTATTTAGAATTAACTATTAACCCATAACATTTGCTTCTCGTGGCTAGCTCCTTAGTGGCTTTTGAAAGCCTTGCGGGTTAAAATTTTGGACTGTGATAATTAATTTTCTAGTAGACTTGATGTTAAATTTGTTGTTAATGGCCACAATTAGATGTAAGTGTAGCTGTCAGTGTTAACTGTTTAGTTTTATATGCTAACATTTCTTGTTTGTTATTAGTGCTAGCAATTACATGTGATCAGGAGCAAGAGTAACTGTTAGTGGTTACAAAGACTACCAAGGCTAATATTTAATGTGACTTTCAAATAGACTACCACATGTGATCACGGGCCTCAGACTGTAAGCACCAAACTCATGCACAGCCTCCATGAGGACCCCTATGATGATTTTTAATCCTTGTCACGTACATGTAAGCATGAAATAACATCCTCTCAGTAGCGATTCTCTTGGTGATGTGTCATTTCATTTATCTTGTGTTGTTCCCCTTTGTCATTTTCTCTCTCTCTCTATTGTCGACGCTTTTCGACACTTGTCAATTTGCATTTTCTGTGCTTGTGACCCTGTTCCTAAGCCTTGTGTGCATCTTGTAGGTGAGTTTTCACCTCTTCTCAGTGTTTTTCATCTTCTCCACCCCCTAGAATCCATCTAGAGGTCCCCCCCTAGCCATCTCCAACTTTCAATTTTTAGTTTCACTCAACCAATCCAAATCTCCCCCTATTATTTCCATATCTCCCACTGGGAGATCCTACTTTGCAAGTGGAGATTTAGATTTTCACACATGACCGCCCTATTTTTGGAGGCAGATCCCTTTCTTTTCTCCTCCTCTTCCATATCCCATCCTGCAAGCCAACCCAGGTGCTCTCCTTAGTGGGTGTAACGTCAGAAAATGTCCCCTTGGGGGTTTTTCCCTCATAAGGTTTAGCTCCTGGGTCTCTTAGCTGCATTTAGGACATATTACATCATAATTCAACATCCTGATGGAATGAATCCAAGGTATCATGACAAATGGGGCCTAGGGGGACCCCTTGAACCTAACCCTGTCCAAAATAGGGGGGAGGACTTGGGTACTGCACCCTAGTCTTGCCCTATTTTGGGTCAGGCCCAAATTTGAAGTGTCAGTTTATGACCGTTATTTGGTCCCTAGGCCGACATGGTAAGTTTGAATTTACGAAATCTTGGCAAGAATGTTTGTAGTTGCATATAAAAGCATGTTTAGGCATTCATTTGTAAACTAGATGGCTATTGTGAACTTTATGCATCCTAAAGGTGATTCAAGGCTTTCATTGTGTTGCAAGAGCATATTTGTGTTGTTTATGTGTTTGTGTTTGCAGATTTGAGCATCCATCTCCTCATGGAATGAAGAGCTTCTTCTTCCATGAGATCTTCACTACAAGGTGACATCTATTGTGATTATTGAGCATTTATCATTTGGTTTTTGCCTCTGCCTCCCAAGACATGCACCCTCTATCTGACAACGGTGTTCAGAAGACTTAAATGTCTCTCTGGGGCTTGACTGAGGCAAACCTCTAAACGCCACAACCCCCTCCCACAGTTTTGTGATTACAAGTTACAGGTGTCGCATTTGGAAAAAGTGGAGTTGCAGGAAGGATCAACAAACATCAAGGATTTGGGATCTGAAGAGAAGCAGGACTCTAGAGCCTTTTCAAGACTTGGGCACTAGTCCCTGTGTCCTCCGCAGTTGAATTTCCAAAAACAAAAGTTACAGTACAGATCAGTGTCAGAAGGAGGTCAGGATCCCACAAAGAAATTGGTACCTTGGACTTGGTTGCCCGCTCTTTAGTCCCTGACCTTTCCGTCTCTGAACCCAAAAAATAGGTACATAGTTATTTGTCATTTTACATCTTTCTGCAGCAACATTTTTTGTTATTCGTCTGTTTATTGTAGTGTTTGCATAATTAGGGTTTGAAGGCATAATTGAGCATAAGAGAAGATAATTGGAAATCAAATCATAAAAATCCAAGTTTCCCTACATATCAATAGCGACCTAGGGTATGACAGTACATTGCAACTCGACCCTAGGTCCTTGAATGTAAGGGTGAAAGGAGGATATACACCAAAACTACCAAAAACCTAACATCCAAAAATCACCATTTACATTTTGGTAAACTCGTGTTATTGGACTTGTTTGCACCTTGCTGAGTTTTTTGCTTCAGATTTGCAGTGATTTCATTCATTCATATAGTCATTCATCTTATTGCAATGGAAAACTTACAAAAAAATTAAAAATTTGGAAAAATTGAAAAAAATTGCATGCTAGGGTTTTGCATGTTGCATCAATTAATTTGAATTTCATCAAATTTTTATTTTTGTATTAGATCTGATTTAAATTATAGAAAATTACAAAAATTCAATATCTTGCATTGCATTTTCATCATAAAATTGCTAGGGTTTTGTTGAAAATTGTGAATTTTGCATATAACCTAGTAATTCCAAAATCTAGGGTTTGTAGATAAAATCTTGTTTCAGATTTTTGTACTAATTTTAGAGACTCCTTCAAATTTGCATTTGGCTGTAGTCTTACATTTTGGAACAAATTTGCATTTTTGCATAGAAAAAGTCAATAAAAACTAGCATTTTCATTGATTTTTCATTAGATTTGCACTTGCATTTTGCATGTTACAGCATAAAAATCATTTTTAGATCTAAAATCATGTAATTTTCATCATATATCATCTTGCAAAACATTCATATAGCATTTTGTGTCAAGATCTTAAACCTAGGGCTTCAAAAACATTGATTTTCACTAGATTTGGCCTTATCGACTCTCTAAATTTGCACCATAGGCATGTTGTGAAGGGTGTTTTTGAACTAATTGGTTTCTATTAGGGTAATCATTTTCTTCCCCTCCTAAAAATCTGCACAACACCTTTTTATCGGGCTCTTTTATTGAAAATTTGGGGAAAAACCACACATTTTGGCTATTTTTGCCCTAGGGTTTAGCCTAGTTTGCACCCAAGCGAGTTGTAATAAATTTTATTGATTGAGGTGACTGATATAATTGCTATTATTTTTTGCATCTCCCAAAATTCTTTACAACACCCCTTTTGCTAGGTCTTGGAAGTGAAAAACCGTGAAAAATTGCCTATTTTAGCTACATTTTCACTAGGGTTTGACCTTAAGTGGCACTAAAAGCATGTTGTGATGGATATTTTAGCATTAAGTTTTTGTTATTACTGATATAATTTTCTTTCAATCATAATTTTCCTCACAACACCCTTTGTCATGCTTTTTTGCATTGAGATTTGGTGAAAAATCGCATATTTTAGCATATTTTCACTATATTTTGACTTGGCATCATCCTAGATTTGCATGAGTCTAATAACCCACTGCCCTAAGAGAAACAAACCTTTAAGAAGAAGCGTAAGACACATGGGATCTAGTTCTCTTGAAGAAGTTGGAACATTAAACACCTTCTTTACAAAAGGAGAGACACAAATGTTACAAGACATTACACCTATCACAAGTACAATGGAAGAGCAAACTTTTCATGATGTTGATGATACTATTTAGATGACCAGATATATATCTGATGAGAAAATAAATAAACTAGACAAAAACCTAGCTAAGTTCCAAGACTATGTGCAAACTGAGAGGATAACTGAAGAAGTTGTACCTGTGATTCACCATGTAAGAGAATTGATAAAAGAGGGACAAGATGGTGTTAATGCAATCCGTGGTTTAGCACATATTGTACAAACCAATATCATGCCAGTGATTGAATGTGTAAAAGTGATAAATAACACTTTCTCACCATCTCATACATAAGTATCAACACCTATACCGACTACGGGAATATCCACTTTTACATCCACAATCTTAACAACTGATGTGAATGCTTATAGTAATGCTACCACTAGTATTAGAGTATCTAATGGAACTAATTACAAAGTTGTGGGATTTGATTATCAGAATTTGGTTTCTAAGGGGACCTCTTCTATGCATAATTGTTCTCAACCACCTATCTATTCCACTCACTTCCCACCACATATTACCTACTTGCAACAATCTTCCACCTACCATTATGTCCAACCACCATTGACATATTCTCAGCCTCTGCCTATTGTATCTCAAGCTCAATCACCTCCTCACTTTGGTTCCAATTCCTCACAACAAACTACATCTCCCAACGATTCCATCCTAAACCAACTTTTACAGGGCATGAATGCTTTACAACAAAAGGTAACAAATTTGACTAATTCTTCGCAACCCAATATACCAACATATCATGCCTGTAATCCCCTTTCCTATGCAATCTTGAGAACTCCTATGCCTGAGAGGTTTGAGACTCCTTGCTTTGAAAAATATGGTGGAAAAGGTGATCCTAATACTCATGTGGCAGCATTCACAGCTATGTGTAGTGATTTCTATTTTGAAGAGGATTTGTTAGCAAAACTTTTCCCGCGATCTCTCAAAGATACTGCCTTAGAATGGTTTTGCTCTTTACCTTCGAATTCAATACACTTCTTTTCGCAGTTGATTGATCAATTTCTACAACATTTTCAAGCAAACATCGGACCCCAAGTCTCCTTAATTGACTTGGTTCACTTAAATCTAGGTCTGAAAGAGAAATTAACTAAATTCATTAGTTGGTATCAAGCTTTGTATATACAAATTCAATATCAGATGAAAGATGAGGATGTTCAGAAGGTGTTTATCACTAATCTACAACCTAATATCCATGATAATATCCTGTTGATGAAGTATAACTCCTTTCAACATTTATACACCGCCCTTTGTGATTACCAACTTTCATCTAGTCAGTATGAAAACTAAAACTCATCGGCTCAAATTAGTCAATCCATGGGTGAATCATCACAAAACAACTTTAAGAGAAATAACAATAATAGGAGTTTCATCAAGATCAATGGACCGAATACAAATAACTTTTCTAATGTGTCGACTATCACAAATCTGAAGAAGACATCATATCAACCACGAAAGTTTACTCCGATATCTAAGTCTTATCATTCTATCGTGAATCAAGCTATGAGTAATAACATTTTGAAGCTTCCCCCAATCAAGCCTGTTGATCCTAATAGAGCACAAGGACCTTACTTCGATGCTAATGCCTTTTGTCATTTTCATCGGACACAAGGACATGATATTGAATGATGTATGCGTCTTAAACATGAGATACAAGACCTTATTGATTAGAATATCATCCAGGTATCAGGTGTGAATGATAACAGAAATAAATTGGTTGCTCCGCCAAATCAAAATTTACAAATCTTCACTAATCCATTCCCTAGACATACTGATACCAATATGTTGGAACAAGGTTTAGTGGAAGTTGATGATGATGATTATTTAGACTATGATAATATCGTGGGTATGATTGAAGTGGATAACCCACCTCACCCATGAAGAAAAGGAATTTATGCTGAGGTTTCTCCTCCATTATCCTTATATGGATCAGGAGATAACCAAAATGCACCAGAAAAACAAGCAGAACAACTGATACAGACGAGTGAGAAGGTACAGGATAATTCTTGTTACTGTGTTAGAAATATTCAACAAAAACTCACTAAAAATCACAAAAGAGTAAGACAACTGTTAGCAGTTGGAAATAACAGTGGTTCTTCCCCTTATAAACAACAAAAAGTTTCACTTCAACATGAAATCACAAAACAAGCATTATATGATAATCAACAAGACTTTCATAAGAACCACTCAAGCTTTGCACTCAACATGATCGAATACCTCTCCAAGAGGTTTGTGAGTTCCAAAATCTAATATAAAGATCCTACAGGTGAGTATCTCTAACCCTTTATCTCTCTCATGATGTGCTTGATGTGTTATGTGTTGTTTAGGCCTCCTGGGATGACCCTTGATTCTCTTGTAAGGTCTAGGATACTAGGAGACTACCTCTGTTGTGACCTTCTATTTGTATCATCATTCTTCTATATTGCCTCTCTCTCTGATTTGATTGTTGTGTGTTGTGTCTTGCAGACATAGCATTGCGGTTGGTGACCTAGGGGCACCCTCCTACGTGATTGTCCCTAAGACACTTGTTTGTCCTCTCTTATTTATTGTTTCCCTTCCTCTAGTGTTTACATCTAGCAGGCAAATGACGAAAAATATATATACTGATGCGGACCTAGCGTCCCTTTTGTGAGAAATAAAAAATTGGACTTAGTTCCTAATATGACGATGCGGTTGTATATCTTATCCGACGCTTGGCTAGTGGAAGCACTCGTTCTTTCCACGTAGTGATTTTGATGGTGTTCTATCTCATTTACAAATCATAACAATACTGTTGCTTCGTGCACTTTGTCTATCTTGAATCTTGCATGCCTCAGATTTCATATGCATCGATGCTGTTGATTATCATGATTATGGACACTAGCATGTTTCTTGCAGGAATGTGTTTGTGGGAACATTTGGCGATCATGAAGTACATGTCACCTCCGGGGGGCATGGGCTTTGTGAGAGCTTGTGTTCCTTTGTGTGTTTTCTTACTACCTTGACGTGCTTGATATCGATGCATGATATCAACCACCTTAAGGTGGGGGCATATATAAGCTAAGTTGTTTGTTGTAGATGTTAGCAATGTGTTTGTCCTCAGGTGCAGTTTAAAGACCTGCGCAATGAGTGCATCCTGCATCCCGAATTTGTTTGCAATCAACCAATCAATCATGTAAGCCCTCTGCGAAGGAAGGATATCAAGCATATCCTTTTTCTTAAGCCCCCTACGGAGGTGGGGATGGTGTATTTCTTGGAGTAGATTGCATCATCCTGTCATTTTCAAAAGTCCTCTACAGAGGCAGGGAGCAATTTTGTGCCTAACTCAACCCTTAAGCGTGTCTTTGGTGATTGTTGTGGCAAAGCGCAATCATCGGTGTGTGCCTGTAATGTGCTTGAGATGGTGCTGAACCTAGAAATAGGGACACTCCATCGCTTGTCTGCCGTGTTTTCTTCGTGTCCTCAAAGTGTGTGTTTTGGTGTGCTTGCTTTGTGTGGTGTGTTTGTTGCCCCATATGCAGTCTAAAGACCCGTGCAATGAGTGCATCCTGTATTTTAGGAGGTTTTGTGTGTCATGTGTGTGTGTTGCCCCATATATGTAGTTTAAAGTGTTGCCCCATATATGTAGTTTAAAGTACTGTGCAATGAGTACATCTTGCATTATGGGAGGTTTGTTTACTTTCCTGTACTTGCATCTGCATTTCATATATATGAGAAAAAGAAAAAGAAAATAAATCATTCATGTCTTCTATGCATTAACTGTATTCACCATGTTTTGTGTGACTATAACTGTCTTCTCCGTGTTTTGCGTGCCTGTCATTGTCTTCAATATTTTTGGCGTGTCTTCTCCATGCTTGGCGTGTTTGATGTGTTTGTTGACCATACTTTAATGCATGTATTGGCCTGACATTTATATATACATTAAAGTGGGGGCTAAATGTAATGTCAAAAAATGTCCCCTTGGGGGCTTTTCCCTCATAAAGTTTAGCTCCCAGGTCTCTTAGCTGCATTTAAGACATATTACATCATAATTCAACATCTTGATGGAATAAACTCTGGGTATCATGACAAATGGGGCCTAAGGGGACCCCTTGAACCTAACCTTGTCCAAAATAGGTGGGGAGGACTTGGGCGCCTGTGCCCTAGTCCTACCCTATTTTGGGTTAGGCCCAAATTTGAAGTGTTGGTTTATGACTGTTATTTGGTCCCTAGGCCGACACGATAAGTTTGAATTTATGAAATCTTGGCGGGAATGTTTGTAGTTGCATATAAAGGCATGTTTAGGCATTCATTTGTAAACTAGATGGCTATTGTGAACTTTATGCATCCTAAAGGTGATTCAAGGCTTTCATTGTGTTGCAAGAGCAGATTTGTGTTGTTTATGTGTTTGTGTTTGTAGATTTGAGCATCCATCTCCTCATGGAATGAAGAGCTTCTTATTCCCATGAGATCTTCACTGCAAGGTGACATCTATTGTGATTATTGAGCATTTATCATTTGGTTTTTGCCTCTGCCTCCCAAGGCATGCACTCTATATCTGACAACAGTGTTCGGAAGACTTGAATGTCTCTCCGGGGCTTGACTGAGGCAAGCCTCTAAACACCACAACCCCCTCCCAAAGTTTTGTGATTGCAGGTTATAGGTGTCGCATCTAGAAATATTGGAGTTGTAGGAAGGATCAACAGACATCAAGGATTTAGGATATGAAGAGAAGTAGGACTCTGGAACCTTTTCGGGTCTTGGGTGCTAGTCCATGTGTCCTCCGCAGTTGAATTTCTAGAAACAAAAGTTACAGTGCAGATTAGTGTTAGAAGGAGGTGAGGATCCCGCAAAGAAACTGGTACCTTGGACTTGGGCACCCACTCTTTAGTCCCTGACTTTTCCATCTTCGAACTCTGAAAATAGGTACACAGTGATTTGTCGTTTTACATCTTTCTGTAGCAGCATTTTTCGTTATTCATTTGTTTGCTATAGTATTTGCATAATTAGGGTTTGAAGGCATAATTGAGCATAAGAGAAGATAATTGACAATCAAATCATAGAAATCCAAGTTTCCCTACATATCAATAGTGACCTAGGGTATGATAGTACATTGCAACTCGACCTTAGGTCCTTGAATGTAAGGGTGAAAGGAGGATACAGACCAAAACTACCAAAAACTTAACATCCAAAAATCACCCTTTATAGTGGGTCACCCATGGATCGCCCCCTGGGTGACCTGATTGGTGAAAGGGGCGACACCTGGGTAACCTTGTCATGTTTCCAGCGATAGAAAATCTCAAGTTTCTAACTCGAAAAAGCTCTATTTTTGCTTGTTTTTCTTCCTATTTGCATGGATTTTCCTGCTAAATATAGAGTTAACTATTTCATGCACCTACACATGCATAATTAGCTCTATTTTATCTTTAATTAACAACTCATGCATTCTCTTGAATTCCCATGCATTCCTTCTTCACTTCTTGAGTGATAAGCTTTTATTAGGTAGATCACTCCAATTTTAGCCTAGATCACTCTTAAGTCTTCTTAGTTAACTCTCAAATCAAATCTAGTTAACTCTTCTTCTTCACCTCTCATCCCTTCTTTCCAAGCTTTTTCAAGCTTCTTCATAGGCCTTTGAGCATTTTTTTTCATTTCTTTCATTAGTTTTCCAAAGCTTCAAAGCTTTCATTGTTGCATAGCTTCAAGGCATTTCTAGAAGAGGCAATTTCATTTGTGCACATGGCTCTTGCAAGTTATTTCTCTCCACATTCAACATTCTCATGCTCATACATGACATATGAATCTTTTGTTTTGTTCATTGCTTCATCTAGATTTCACATAAAGCTCATCACATGTCCATACGCTGCTCATATCACGCCATAGTGCTCAACAAAGCGCTCATTGAGATCTTTTTGTAAAGCTTCAAAAGCTTCTTTTTGCTTCCATTGTCATCTTGTTGCCAAGAGGTTTCCTTGTTGCTACAAGAGGATATGAGGTTTCCATCACAAGGATTTATGGGGTAGTGGAGGCCCATGCGTCTCTAGGTTCCTTTATGCTTTCTTTTAATTTATAGTAATTAGATAACTAAAATTGCTCTTGGGATCAGTAATCTTGTTGCTTTTTCCTTGATAGAATAGATAGATCTTGCATTCTTAGAGTAATTTGCTTTCCAAGTTCATAGATTAATTCATTTAAAAGCAATTTCCCTTTTCTTAGGTTAATTTGTTCCAAATATTCAAAAAACCCCAAAAACATAGTTTACATTACATTAAGTAAATTCATTGTAGCTTGCACACATCTTTGAATTCCTAGATTAAAAAAAAGCATCTTTAATTCTAAAAACATTAAGAAGTTTTGCATTCATTTAGGCTTGCATTCATAAAACCCAAAAAAGGAACAAAAACATCAGAGACATAGAAAGTTTGCAAACCCTTGATTCCATCATAAGGTCAACTACGGTCAATGCATAGTCAAACCTTAGGTCAAACAAACCCTAATTCAAATCCTAGGTCAAGTCAAGGTTAGCTCACAATTGCCTATCTCTTGTCTTGGCTCACGAATGTGCCCTGGATTAAGAGGTGAGTGGGTGAAGGCAATCCTCGATGAGATAGAGGAAATCCACCCAAGACCACAACAAGAGCCACTAGTCATCCAACAACAAGAAGCATTTAGACAACTCTTAGTACAATAAGCCTTCATCCAATAGTTTGAAAGACAACATACAATCAACGAGAACAATATCTTACCCACACAAAGATGGAATATTAGAAACCCCAACAAGATAAGAGTGACTAGTGACCCTTTGGGTCATACAGTTATCTTTACAACCATGATAATTGAACAACACATCTACACAAGCATACAACAACATAGGCCTCAAGATGTGCTGACCCCTCTCCATAAAGTCTAGCTCTCCAACAAGCTAGACCGCCCTCGTGTCTCACCTCCTCTCGACTGGCTATTTCCATGAGAGCGAGAGTGACATAGCAATTCACCCTGTGGCAAGGAGGGAAGGGTTCGTGTGTGCACCAAAATTTGACTTGACAACCCCATGCCACTAATGTCACGATTTTGAGCGTACATATTTTCGTAAACCTAATGTGAAGAGCAAAAACTTTTGTCTATGCTTTTCACGTCCAAATGCACAGATCACATCAAAAACATAAATATTCAACACTTCAAAACAACAATCTTCAATCATTTTCACTTTATTCTTCATATCCACTTCCACTACCTTAGCCTCTATTGCCTTCGCTATCATATGTTCCATTTATTCTATGGTGTCTATGGCACCCCCAAATATGATGGAACCTGATCTAAATTTAGGGAATCTTCCCTTTGGAGAACCAGAAACTCCTTCCTTTGATAGGTATGTGCTGCCTCACCTAGATGCACCAATCACAAACTGCTAAGATTATGAAGACTCTGACTATGAACAAGACCAAAGAGAACCCAGGTGTTCTTTGTCTTTTAACAACCCTGCCATACCAAATGTGCCTCGTAATGCTAGGAGAGTAAGGTCACAAATACATTGACCTGATCAACCTTCCACAAGTACCTCAAGTACTCATCTCGATGAGGAAGTAAAAGGTTGGAAAGACACTTGCAAGAGGCAAGAGATGCTCAAGATGCATTAAAAGTTGCCTTGTGAGAAGAAAAAAGAGACAACACTGTGCGAGAAGAAGCACACCATCATGACATACTTGAAGAGAAAACCCTAGAAATGAGGAAGCACCTAGAGCTGCCACTCCTATAAACCTAATCAGAACTCTAGTGTACAGGATTAGAACCTTGGAGACAGAGCAAGTTGCTCCTAAAAGAAGACAGAAGTCCTATGATAAAATTTGAAACGAACAAGACCAAGGGGCATCTTAGAATCCCCCATATCTCAACTATTATTTGAGAAATGCAAGTAATGACATGTGTCTAAATGGGAACCCTCCTATTCAAAATAATCCAATAATGTTGGGAAATCAAACAAATCAGACAGTGGGTTACCAAAACCCTCCTACAGGGTTGTTGCTATCAACCCCCCAATTGCAATGTGCCTTTCTTGGGACATATCTGGAGTACTTAAAAGAACCACTCAATTTAAACATAAGAAGTGTTATGTTTCCTTGATCGTTACCTGATCTCCCAAAGTTCAAAGGAGAGGGAGGTCTGAATTCCCATATCAAAGCTTATACCACTGCAATAAGAGAACTCCTTCCTTGGGATGGGGTTGTTGCTAAGATCTTTCTAAAGACCCTCAAAGGAATAGCTCTAGATTGGTACTATCATTTACCAGAGGCTTCAATCCACTCAATTAGACAATTGATTGAAGAGTTTGTCATGGCATTTGACATGAACAAACTTGTCAAAATAGGGATCAGAGAATTCCTGATCATGAAACAAGAGCCGAACAAATTTGTAACCCACTTTGTTACCAAATGGAGACAAGTCCTCTATTCCTCAACCAGTGCCCCAAACATGGACCATCGTGAGTTATCTAACCTTTTATTACATGCCTTGAACAAGGACATGAGAGAAGACATTCAGAAATTACCATACAAATCCTATGAAGAAGCATTGGAAAGTGCTTTAAGGATAGATCAAGCTGTGATCAACAATGGTAGAAGGGTCTATGGGTCAAATGGAAAGTTAAAAAGAGAGGACACAAGAAAGTCAAGATTCTTAAAAAAAAGAAATACAACAATAGATGGGGTGACAAATCAACCCCCTATCAGGAAAGTAAGAGACGATTATAATGGGAGAGACTATTACCCTCCTAATGTTAATGTCATTGATCAACCTAGAAACAATGGATACTACCCTAGGTACAACTATCAAAGTTGGAATCGTAACGGAAATGGAAATGATGTAAGGTATGAAAGACCTCCTTATGAGTACAATCAATTTTGTTCTTTTCATAGAACAAGGAGGCATAGTATGAAATCTTGTAGAGAGTATAACAGATTCATAGTGAGATTATCGGAAGACCAACAATGGTTGTTCATAGAAATGTTCTTGAACCTGTAGGAAGGCACATCAGATAACAAGGGCACAAGACAAACCTAAGCCTCGATAGCTCCACATAATGCTAACATGAGAATCTATCAAGACCCATTTCCCGTGCATAAGGATACAAAGGTAACAAATTAAAATGAAGTAGCCCAAGGTAGCAACACCGACATCCCACGACAATTAGGGTAGAAGCGAGAAGTTAGGATGATGGGATTAGTCAAAATGCTACATAGTGAAGAGGAGGAAGGAGATCTTGAGAAAGAACAAGAGGAAGTGCACGAAACCACTATCTCAGTAGTTGAACCAATACCAATTCCTATTGGTCCCTATGAACTCATCAAAGACTTAAAGAAAACCTACGCACATATATCATTCATTGACCTTCTTCAAGTTCCCCTTCACATGATTCAACACTATTCAAGGTGATAGGGTTGAAGTATCATGACCAAATTACTCCTCCACCTAGCGATCAAATCAATCATGTGGATTTTGACATAAGTCCACTAAATTATGAACTCAAAGTCCTAGATTTCTTCTTTGACCTAAAGCAAATGCCTTTCGAGGTAGAATTAACCAAGAAAGGAGACCCTACGCTATACTTGCAAGTATGGATCTATGATACCTGCATCAAAATGACATTAATAGATGGAGTGGCAGTAAACATAGTTATGTTCTCTCTCCTAGAGAGAATGGGTTATGGGCACACTAATATCTTCGCTTCGTGAGACACTTTAAGTGGATATGATAATCTAAAGGCCACTACGATATGAAATATCACACTTCCCGTAACTCTAGGGCCCAAGACTGTCCCAACCATATTTTATGTCATTGACAAGGACACAGGATATAATTTGCTCCTTGGAAGACCATGGATACATAGGATGAAGGTTGTGCCATTTACGTTATTTTAAGAGGCTTGATTCTTACATTTGGGGAAGGTATACATTGCAAAAGGGGATCCAGAACCTTTTAGTATGCTAAAATCAAATACATCAAACAAGCATATAGGCATACCCATAGATTATGAACTTCCTACCAACAAACTATTTGTTCCAAGTCCTATGCCTCAATCAATATGTATCAAATGAATGGATACTCCAGAAAAGACCATAAACACTATAGAGATAAAAGCTTTAGAAAATGAGGTACCGCTGAAACAAAAAGAAATTGTTCCCAAAGAAAAGACAGTAAAGATCATTGAATGGATAGAGAAAGATAGACCTCTCCAATTCCCTTTAGAAATCCTCATGATTGGTATCCACCCTGCCTACAAACTCTTCCCTTGCATAGGGGAGAAACCTCATAGAACTAAAGGTCCAATGTTTGAAACAACTACGTTAGATTTGAGATATGCAGAACCTCACACTTTCTCAGATCTTGAAGATGTGATAGAGAGTTATACTCCTCTATCACCCTTGATGAATCATGTGTTCTTGAGACACTAGAAGAAAGTGAGTCATATGAACCTCTCACACAAATAGAAGAGTCATATAGACCATTGACACCAATGGAGGATGTACATTCTATTGACAACAAATCAACTAATGCAATAGGAGTTCTCCCAAGAATGTTCATGGTATCTCAACCACAAGTGCAACCACCACTTCTACCTCAATGCAACCAAATGAGATTGGTGAATGGGAAGCACCCTTAGTGCAAAATGAAATGGTTGAGAGACTCCCAGACGAAGACAAATAGAGTGAGGATACGTTTCATAAAGAATGGAAAATGTGAGTGTCAGTTGGAATCGATGATACTGTCATCTTTGAGTTGCCAGGAAGCTATATTGGATACTCTATGGATTTGAGGCTTGAGCCTAATGGGAGGATGGGTATAAGCTTTGTCCCTCCTAATGAGCAAAGGAAACCTCAAACTTCCTTGGAATTATTTCAGTTCTTACAAAGCATTCAAGGAAGACAAGACGTAAAGATTTACATGCAAGAGCAATTCAACATGCCGATGGAATTGTTAAGGTGTGATGAAATCCTATATTGGACCCCTTCCTATTAACAAGCTTTTTGTGACTTACTTCATCTCACCTTACCAAGAAGAATCACTAAATTGGAAATGATAGAATCAAACGATAAACCTTACAAAGAAGGAGAACTAGTCCTAAGAAGTAGTACAAAAAACAAAAAGAGATGACAAAAGAGAACATTTACAAAGGATTGGAAAGGTCCTTACATGGTTAAAGAAGATGTAATAAATGGTTCCTATCTCTTGTGCACAATGGAGGGGGAAGAATTTGGTGAAACAATCAATGCCTTTCACCTTAAGAAATACTCTGTCTAAAAATCATAAAAATCATAAAACATAAAAATACAAAAAAAAATTGAATATTCAAAAAATACAAAAAAAGTAAACATATCAAAAATATCAAAAAGAATTTTATTTCTTGCATTTAAGTATCATTCTGTTCATCTTGCATTATAGTGAGTGACTTGCTCTTATGTCATTTTCATTTTAGTAGTAAGGAGTCTAAGGTTTCCTAATTATACATGATCCTTTCAGGTCCTAGAGATTCCCCATTTTCACAATCACCATACCCATTTTCATTCCCAGTGATTCTAATCAAAGCCTAGCTCTTAGCTTTGCACTAATCCCAACCTTAATGACCCAAGATGTTAGGTACAAGAAAAGTTAGTATTCAAACCTACAGTGTTCAAAGGAAGCTTGCAAGTAGACCTTCCCAATTCTTCCCTAGTAGAAGAGAAGTCTAAATGGATTACAAAAACTCTAGGTGGTGTTCAACCCCTTATCTTTCCTGGCCAAAAATGTCAGGAAGATCAAAACACTAAAGGAAGAAATCTAAAATCTGAGTGAATAAAAAAAATGAGTGATCAAAATAAGAGTGTTGAGAAAGAAAATTGAGAGATCAAATTATTGCATATCAAAATTCCAAAAGCATTCATTTTCACAAAAAGTCAAAATCCAAAAAAATGAGAAAATCAAGTGAGCCATCCTAGAAAATACAAAAAAAGAGATAAAGCAAAAAAAGAGATACAAAAAAAGAGTGAAAGAGAGAAGATTACTGAATGTCCGTACTCTTGGGTGGAGACTAGTCTAAGCTTGTAGCTTCAAGGGTGACATTCTAATAGAGGAAATAAAAGAGAAAAGTACAAAGCACACACAGACACACACTAGCTGAGCAAAGACAAGAGTCTAGTAGTCTTTAGGATCATTTTATATCTAGGGATCCTTGTTCTTTCCCATTTATCCTTTACCCCAGGTCTATCTTTCTTGCCATCTATGATCTAAGTCTAGCGAACATCAATAAAATTTGTTACTTGTTGAAGTTGAAAGCTTGTCAGATTGTCTTATCTAGATAAGGATTAGTGTTTAGCCTTTAGCAAAGCCCAAATTCAAAAACACTCCATTTCATTCCCATTCCCCACTTGATTTCTAAATTCCTATCTCACAACTTTGAATAGATCTCTTATATCAAGACAACTTGCAATCCCTTTGATTGAAAATTGTATTAAAGAGCAGTCATATTGTTTGTTCCACATTGCATTCATATCAAAATCATAAAAAGAGTCCTAAAGCAATAAAGTCAATGTCATAACTCGTGACATTCTGTAGAAGTAAAAGTTTCATTTCAAGCATCCCTTGTGTTTTTGCATCTACATATCGCAAATTACATTTTATATATATGCCAAAAAATTACAAACACATGTCATTGTTATCATGCTTGCATTGTTAGAGTTGAAGGTCAAAAACATAATAAAAGAGTTCTTAAACCTCCAAAGTACACAAGAGATGAGTACCCATACGATAGCCAAAACCATAAAAAGACAAACATTCATTGATACATCCGAAGTTTACATGTATAAAAGTACCAAGAGCTAAGACAAACTTCCCTCAAGGAAAGTAAAGTCTCCCCATGTAAGGGGGCATAGTCCTAAAAGAGGAAAAGGTAAACTCAAGGGTGGTTCCCTCCAATGAAACCCTCAAGACTCCTCCTCTACCTATGTGTTCCACGAGCTACTCCATGAGACCTATGGGAGTGAGGTACCCTGCTATGAGCGCATGATTGTGAAGGCCCCGCAACACTAACATATCGTTGTCCAAACCTAAGGTGAGCCATCTCATGAAGCACCTGGTTCTCACCCTTAAGGATGAGATTCTCGGTCTTCAAATCAGCACTCACTTGACATCCATGATAAGCAAGAGCAAAAATGTCAGCATGTTGCCCAGGAGTAGGGGGAACACCGGGATAAGTTAAGAGTGTCTCCTAAGTCATCCTAGTGAAGGGGGCAACCAAGCTAATATTGACCTCATGAAGGAAAGCCCTCCACTCCTCAACATTACCTACAAAGTGAATCAAAATATGGAAAAAAGTGTTAGTTCTTGATGAAAATGAAAGAAAAGGAAGGACAAAATGTGAAAACAATAAAGAAAATGTAGACTTATGTGGGTCACTAGGCTACTAGGCGGGGGCAAGTTGCTACATCACCTTATTAGAGTGAGGAGGTCTAGGAACTATGAATGGACCCTTAGGAGTATCCTTAGGAGCATCATTAGCATCATCAGAATCATTATCCTATGCATCCTCTGTCGGCCCCTTGTTTGACAAATCATCCCCATCAGGAACATAGTCCTCATTAGTAGAGTATGAATCATTAACCACAATCAATGCTCAGGAAGGAGTCCCTCTCCCCCTCTCGAAGTCCTAGAAGCTCTGGTAATGAAAACTCTGGGAGTCTAAGGAGTCCAAGTAACAACCCTTCGGCTAATCTCACTCATCTCCTAGATAGATCTGTAGCAAGTAGGCACTGGGGCAACTCCTTAGGAAAATCCTCATCAAACTACTATAGGACATGCTCAACACGATGAGCCTCAACTAGACCATTACAGTCTGAAAGCTCTGATACACATCGACAATGCTCCTTGATCTCATCATGTGACCATACTCCCTCCATATCCGGGTAAGGATCGAAAATCATATCGGCATTGATAAGAGTAGCCATAGCATGCAAAGAAGTATCAAAGTGGCCCACCTAAACCCATCTAGCTGCTCTCGACAACCATATGTCAGGAATCGAAACAAATTTCTAATAAGACCTAATATGCTAAAAAATCCAAGTCATAATCAAGGAGGAAGGCTAAAAGCAAGAGCCCCTCATCATGTGATATAGTAGAAATCATTGTATACCATGGCCAAAATATTTGGTCCCCAAGCGTAGACTCTATCCTGCTCAAGACCTTGCATAACTAGTGCCCAACACCATCTCAAGCGAGTCGAGGCCTTATCTCCAAACAACCTTAATGTAGTCAAACTAATCAGAAACTTCTTCAAATGAGGAATGTAAAGTTGCAGCACAAAGGTAAGATAAACACCTTTCTAATCCTTAGGTGACTCACTCCCATGAACTATGCCCAAGAAGCCTTTTCCTCAAAGGACTCGCTAGTTGGTAGGACAAGAGGGTGCCCTCTCATAGGAACCCCCAGAATGTGGTAAACATCAAACAGAGTGATGGTTCACTCTCTTGAAACCTGCGGGAACCTGAAGGTGTTCCTATCTGCATCCCAATATGTTAGGCTATCACAACAAATGCATGCCACAGGATGAACAATTGGCACGTGGAAAACTCTAGCTATGCCCACTCTCCTCAAAATGGAAAGCTCATCAGTATTCAGTGTTGCAAACATCTCTAAGAGCCACAACTGCTCTCTGCAAGCATTCCATCGAATGCACATATCTTGCAAATCAGAAAAGAACTTTAGATTAGATCTCGTCAACTCGTAAAAATCCTAAAAATTGTAAAACTTGCAAAAAATCATACAAAAAAGCATATAAACCATCAAAATTACAATAAACAAGCGAATACGATAGTCAAATTAGATCAAAACAGAGTCAAGTAAATGTTAGAAAGCATTAAATTTCAATAAGAAATGATCAGTTAGGGTTGCCCCTTTCATCAGTCTGGATCTCCCCTGGGAAACCCAGATGCTAATAGGATCTCCCCTCGAGCGACCCTATTATTAGCCAGATCTCCCACAGGTGACCTTGTTGCTCAGCAAATCTCCCCCCGGGTGACCTTCCTGGAAAAAGGGGAGACCCTATGTTGAGATCCCCCAAACTAAAAATACTCTAAAAGTCCCGTTTCTTAGCTGATTTCAGTAAATGAAAGACTGATCTTACTCTAAACGACGAAACAAAGATAATGCAACAGAGAAAATCAACAAAAACAGACAATTTCAAGATATTTTTCACAAAATTTAATCTAAGGTTTAGAGAAGAGTTTTTTATTGTTTGCGTACCTGGTTCTCAATGACAGAAGAAGCAGCGGGCATCTTTGCAATCTCCTCGACGATATCTACCCAATGACTGGTTACATGATTGATTCCATCGCCAATTCACTCAAATTTCACTAATTTGCTTGCTCTTTCCTCTTCCTTAGCTTAGTTTCTTTTATGCATTCTTAGATTAGTTTTTGCTTTTATGCATCTCTCGTGTATCATTTCATGTGCATGCATCCCTACAGGTCTCACCGACAAAGGCAAACAACTAGTCAAACTCTCACTATCTATGGTAAGTTCATCGTTTCAATTTTTATTATTCATTTTGATATATCTAGATGATAGATTAATACTAGTTATTGCAAGTACAATTGTGGGAAAATCAACAACGGGTATGGCAGGAACGGTACCTACCTTTCATGTAGTCTACCATTCCCAAGGGGGCAAATATGTAAGCACCAAAATCACACACAGCCTCCATGAGGACTCCTATGATGATTTTTTATCCTTGTCACGTACATGTAAGCGTGAAATAACATCCTCTTAGCAGTAATTCTCTTAGTGACATGTCATTTCTTTCGTCTTGTGTTGTTTCCCCTTTATTGTTTTCTCTCTCTCTCTTTGTTGTCGATGCTTTTCCACCCCCTAGAAGCCTTCTAGAGGTCCCTCTAGCCATATCCAACTTTTGATTTTCAGTTTCACTCAACCAATCTAAATCTTCCCCTATTATTTCCAGATCTCCCACTGAGAGATCCTACTTTGCAAGTGGAGATTTGGATTTTCACACATGATTGACTTGTTTCTGGAGGTAGATCCCCTTCTTTTCTCCTCCTCTTTCATCTCCCATCCTGCAAGCCAACCCAGGTGCTCTCCTTAGTGGGTCGCCCATGGGTCACCCTCTATGCGACCTAACTGGTGAAAGGGGTGACCTCTGGGTGACTCTGTCATGTTTCCAACCGTAAAAAAACTAGAGTTTCTAACTCGAAAAATCTTCATTTTCACCCATTTTTCTTCTTGTTTGCATGGATTTTCATGCCAAATATAGAGTTAATTATTTCATGTACCTACACATGCATAATTAGCTCTATTTTATCTTTAATTAACAACTCATGCATTCTCTTGTATTCCCATGTATTGCTTCTTCTTCACTTCTTCTTGAGTGATAAACTTTTTTTGGGTAGATCACTCCAATTTTAGCCCAGAGCACTCTTAAGTCTTCTAAGTTAACTCTCCAATCAAATTGAGTTAAATCTTCTTCTTCTTCACCTCTCGTCCCTTATTCAAACCTATAAATACCCCTCACCTCTTCATTATTTTCCAAGTTGAGCAAGTTGGAGAGTGCCCTTCTCATCTTCCAAGCCTTTTCAAGCTTCTTCATAGGCCTTTGACCCTCTTCCTTCATTTCTTTCATTGGTTTTCCAAAGCTTCAAAGCTTTCATTGTTGCATAGCTTGAAGGCATTTCTAGAAGAGGCAATTTCATTTGTGCACACAACTGCTCTCCACATTTAGCATTCTCATGCTCATACAAGACATAGGAGCCTTTTGTTTTGTTCGATGCTTCATCTAGCTTTCACATAAAGCTCATCACACATCCATACGCTACTCATATCAAGCCATAATGCTCAACAAAGCTCTCATTGAGTTCTTTTTGCAAAGCTTCAAAAGCTTCTTTTTGCTCCCATTGTCATCTTGTCGCCAAGAGGATTCCCCACTGCTACAAGAAGATACAAGGTTGCCATAATAAAGATTTTTGAGGGTAGTGGAGGCTCACGCATCTCCAAGTTCCTTTATGCTTTCTTTCAATTTATAGTAATTAGATAACTAAAATTGCTCTTGGGATTAGTAATCTTGTTGCTTTTTCCTTGTTAGAATATATAGATCTTGTATTCTTAGAGTAATTTGTTTTCTAAGTTCATAGATTAATTCATTTAAAAGCAATTTCCCTTTTCTTAGGTTAATTTGTTCCAAATATTCAGAAAACCCCAAAAACATAGTTTACATTACATTAGGTAAATTCATTATAGCTTGCATACATCTTTCAATTCCTAGATTAGAAAAAAACATCTTCAATTCCAAAAACATTAAAAAAGCACAAAAATAAGTTTTGCATTCATTTAGGCTTGCATTCATAAAACCCAAAAAAAGAACAAAAACATGAAAGACTTAGAAAGTTCGCAAACCCTTGATTCCATCACAAGGTCAACTACAGTCAACACATACTCAAAACTTAGGTTAAACAAACCCTAAGTCAAATCCTAGGTCAAGTCAAGGTTAGCTCACAAATCCCCTATCTCTTGTCTCAGCTCACGAATGTTCCCTAGATTAAGAGGTGAGTGGGTAAGGGCAATCCTCGACAAGATAATGGAAATCAACCCAAGACCACAAAAGGACCCACTACTCATCCAACAACAAGAAGCATTTAGACAACTCTTAGTACAACAAGCCTTCATCCAATAGTTTGAAAGAAAATAGACAATCAATGAGAATAATAGCTTACCCACACAAAAGTGGAATATTAGAAACCCCAATAGGAGAAGAGTGACTAGTGACCCTTTGGGTCATACGGTTATCTTTACAACCATGATAATTGAACAACACATATACACAAGTGCACAACAACATAGGCCTCAGGATGTGTCGACCCCCCTCGGCAAAGTTTAGCTCTCCAACGAGCCTGACCACCCCTGTGTCTCACCTCCTCTTGACTGGCTACTTCTATGAGAGTGAGAGTGACGTAGTGGTTCGCCCCATGGCAAGGAGGGAAGGGTTTGTGTGTGTGCCAAAATGTGACTCGATAGCCCCAGGCCATTGGCATCACGATTTTGAGCGTACAGTAACTATTAGTGGTTACAAAGACCACCAAGCACTAACATTTAATGTGACTTTCAGACAGACTACCACATGTGATTATGGACCTTAGATTGCTAGCAGTCTGCTTGACTGTCAGGGGCATGCCCCCTTTCATTTGAGCTCTTAAAATAACTATTTTTGCAATTTTGCACAACTTTTGCTAGAGGTATTGAATCTTGACAAAATTATAGGCGTTGGAAAATTGAATCAACTAACTTTGTAGTACTGTAGTCCATTTTTTCATATTTGGCTCAAATTTCGAGGTGTACTCATTTAAAGTCAACATTTCTTTGCAATATTCATTTGAGCATAACTTTTGCATTTTAAATCAAAATTTAGAGATTTTTTTTGAATTTGCTTAGAAAATCATAAAGAATCTGTTAGTGGCACTTAATTTTCTATACATAGTCATCTATTTATGAGTTTTAATAGATTTATCATTTTGAACAAGTACTTGTTTGTGACATCACATTTGGATTTGGGCATAAAAAGAACTTGTGTTTGCTTTGTTTGGTGAGGTTGATTATTGTTATAGGTTTGTGTATGCTCTTCTCTTGCATTGCAAAACAATCTTGGGAATCAAAGATACCCTTTGAGCATGTTCATATTCACATTATACATTTCGATTTCTAAGGGTTAATTAACATTGCTTGTATGGGTCAAGTGTGTGTATGCTCTCTCCTTGTGCCACAAGGTGATCTTGGAGATCTAAAACACCATTTTAATCACTTTTGTCACTTTCTTAGGAGGCATGCCTTGGAGATACACCCACTCCAATGGGACGACCTCAAGTCTAGTGTTCCAATGAAGTATAAAAAATAGGGAGTGTATCAAAAGACACACCTCTTGGAAGTTAGAATTTGGTCATTTAGACTACACCCCCAAGAACTTTATACCTTGGGTAAGTTAAGGTGAAGGGTGGGTTACCCTCTTCTTCTGACTGTGTGGCATTGTTTCACTTTCAATTCATGGGTTTGGGCCTCACGTACCTTGTGTATATCAAGGACTCCCTTAGAGATTTGTGCATCCTAGCTTAAGACCTCTTGGTCACACCAAATTGATTAATATTAGGTTTGTTCTTGTGTCTTGCGTGTCTTCGTATATTGCAACACTCAATTTTATCACTTTTGAAAGTCAAGTTTGTCATTTTGTCTTCTTGTGTGTTTGATAAAATTCTTGCAAAAGCATCCAAACATTTTCAAACATCCAACAATCCTAAGGTCCATAGTTTAACATTTTGAGAGAATCCTTGTCACATTTTAGCTTAAGGTTGATTCATTTGCGATTCGCATCCATAGTCCACATTGATTCCATACATTTCACCTACCTTATCATCCATCTGTGTCAATCTTGTCTTAGACTTTGAATTGAGATTTAGCCCTTGATCAAGACACTCATCTTTTAATCCATCATCCAATATTTTTATCTTAATCAATCTTTGCGTTGTTCTTGCAATATATCATTCCCACAACACCATCCTTGATCCATAAAATCAAATCTAATAGGGTCTTGTATCTTGATCTTTATCTCAAACCTAGTCCAAGTCATCATCATCTCTCTAGTCATCTCAATCCACATCATCTCTAATCTTGTTGACATCAAATCCCTCATCATCCATAATTCAATCCAAGATCTTCAACCAAATCAATCTTTAGCCACATCATCAAGATCTCTCATTGTATGCCCCCATAACTTGATCAAAAGTAAAGAAAATCATGGATTCAAACCAAGACAATCTACTTAATCCACTTCATCCCACAAGTATGTATGATGATCAAATTAGATATTCAATTGGATTTATAACAACTTTTGGCAATGAATAAACTCTCCCTACAATGCCTCAAATTGTGATACCTAAATCAAACAACACACATGAACATGACACTGATTTTGATCAACCTGAGGTCTCACCCAAATTTATTAATCTCATCAAAGGACATAAAGATCTAGGGATGAAAATTTTAGGGGATGATTCGAAAAAATCCAATGATCCCAACCATCCTAGCCCTCCATCACAACCCATGGAAAACTCTCAACACATTCCTACACTTTCCACCTCAGCACAAACTTCACTTCCATTACTTTCCATCCCTCAACATACATCTACAATCTCATATACATTGCCACTTAATATTCCTTTGCAATCCACTTATTCTCAACCGTCATCCCATCATGTGGTCATGTTAACACCGCCCATTAATCCATCATATCAATATAACATGTCCATCCCTCAAAATCACCTACACCCCATCCATTCAAATGCTTTGTGCCTCAACCCACTACATCTCCACTCAATTCATCACATACCACCTATCAACCTAATCCTTTGACCTCTCATCCTATGACTTCGTATCAATCCACTATTCCCTCATACATCACTCATCCAAACATATATCAACAAACCATACCCCATCCCATGATATCAGAACTTTGTCATCCTCCACCCCTCTTGGACATTCCTCTCAAAACATACAAGACCAAATAAGGGATCTCCTAAAGGCCTACAAAATTGGGACACACCACAAACATTACAAATTTGAGGAGTTTTGTCATTATCCTCTTGATCAATCCATCATGATGACTCCTTTTCATCCAAACTTTGAAGTCCCTAAATTTGACAAATACAAGGTAAAAGGAGATCCTAGATGCCATGCCAATCAATTTTACATGGCTTGTTAATTTGTCACATATTTTTCCTATAATGTAAAACATGAGACTACCATGCTAGATCTTTTAAATACCAAGCAAAAGAATGGAGAAAAAATTGCCACTTACCTACAACGATGGAGAGGCCTTGCAAGTCGAATCCCATGGCCAATCCCTAAAAAACAATTTGTTAATGTTTTCATTCAAAACTTCATCCAAAAATGACCTTTCATCTCCAAGTCCATTGTCTATCTACTTTTGATGCGGTCATTGAGAAAGGGACCCTTATTGAAAAAGCTCTTATTGTTGAAGGTTCACTCAAGACTTATACCAAGGACAATAATCAAACTGATGCATGAGCATCCAGTGGTGTAAGGGCAATCTTGCATTACCCAAAAAGAAGTTAATTCAAAATCATTCTAGTTGTTTTCATTTCTTTCCATAATTAGTGTTTCTGGTTCCATAATATCCAGAATAATGATGTAGGACTTTCAGTTTTTGCAAAACTGCTAAAAATAGCAACCTGCCTATTTTGGAAAGTCTACCTGCTATTTTTGGAAAGTTTGCAGTTGGGCACGGATTGAAGCAAAAACTTTTAGAAAGTTACTAAATGGAAATATAAGACCTTTGGCAAAGGAATCAGGCAAAGATCAATTGTGAGCTG
The DNA here is from genome assembly GCA_027924645.1 of Cunninghamia lanceolata. Classification (NCBI taxonomy): domain Eukaryota; kingdom Viridiplantae; phylum Streptophyta; class Pinopsida; order Cupressales; family Cupressaceae; genus Cunninghamia; species Cunninghamia lanceolata. The sequence continues at coordinate 10,080,828 of BSBN01000534.1, read as the reverse complement.
AAAGATATTAAAGTTTTTGTTTTCTGAAAAGCCCCTAAAAATTTTTGAAACGAGATATGAGGCACTAAAACTTCCCTAAATGTCCCAAAAAGTTGACATAAATCTATTTACGGATTTCTGGCATGATAGTTCACATCGCAAGCTTTCTGATGCCTAAAACAGTTCGTCAATCGGACACCCGGATCAAAAGTTATGCTTCCTGGAAGTTTACCTACTTTTATAGGGAGTTGTAAATTTCAAAATTTAGCTGGAGGCCACCAAAAAGTGTTATTTATGGCTATTTTGGGGACCCTGGGTAGTAGTAGAGTTAAGGGGGCAAGTGTAGAGTCAAGAATAGGTGGGAAAACATAAACCCTAGCTGATTTGGGGGTTACAGAAGGCGAAAGATACCAGAGCCTGGTGATGGTAGCTGTAGTGTGTTGCAGCCTGTGGAGGACTGATTCCTCTGATTGTAATTAAGCTTTTGTAATGTAATAAGTTGCCCAGATCAATAAAAGAAAGTACTATTCTCTATGTTCAATTTTTGTTATTATGTGTTTTATGATTTACCCCCTTCATCAAGTGGTATCAGAGCAAGGGTTCTTGAGTGTGTAGACAAATCGCCGATCGTGAGGCAGTTTACACCAGGACTTGAGGTTGTGGGTTTGCTGCGGAGACCAGGATGCCTCCACAAAGAAATCATGTTGGGAGGAATGCTTTGACAGAAGAGGGTTTTAGAGCCCTGCAAAGGCAAATCGATGCGTTACAAGAGGAGCTACGAAGAGGGTTTAAGCCGAGGATAAGAGACGAAAGTGAAGATGAAGCTAAAGAAGAGCTATCTGAGGAAGAACAAGAAGCTGCCGGAGATCCTGCAGAAGTTAGGTTGTTGAGGGCTATTTCGAAGATCAGAAAGAGGCCCAAGATCGAGGTTTCTACATATTTTGGGGATTTGAACCCAGAACAGCTTATTGATTGGATCAATGACATGGAGGAGTATTTCGAGTATGAAGATGTGGAGGACCCAGATCGGGTCAAGTTTGCAAAAATAAAGTTGAAGGGCCATGCCAATATTTGGTGGAAGGAGGTCCAACTAGAGAGGAATAGAAGAGGAAAAGGAAAGATCACCAGATGGGATCGAACGGTGGAGAAACTAAAGAAGCAGTTCATTCCTGTGGATTATGAGATGGAGTTACTGAAGCAATTGCAAGGACTGAAGCAAGGTAACAAGTCTGTTAAGGAGTATACAGAAGATTTTTATAAGATCACTATCAGGACAGGCCATGGAGAGGCCAACAAGGAGAAGGTGGCCCGTTACATTAATGGGTTGAGGCCGAGTATTCAAGAGGAGCTGAGCCTAGTCAGAATGACCACCATAGAAGATGCATACCAGTTTTCCCTGAAGGTGGAAGAGAAGTTGAATAAAAGATTTGACAGCAAGCAAAGGGGAAGAGGTCAAGGCAGAAGGATTGGTGTGAGACCCTATGGAGGCCATAATGAAGATCAAAAGAAAAGTGAAGAAGCCGGCACCAGTCGAAATCAGAGAGGGGATAACGCCTACCGCCCTCGTGACCAGAACAATGGTGAGCAAAGAGGAAGAGGAAGAGGTAGACCTGGGCAAGGACCCGGAAGAGGAGGTTTCAGAGGAACCTATTTCTAATGTGGGGAAGAAGGGCATCGAGCATACGAGTGTCCGCAACATCAAGGAAGGACAAATAAAAGACCTGAAGGCAATGCACGAGTTGCACATGTAGATGAAGATGCACATTCTGAGCATTCTGAAGATGTTGAAAGGGGAGAAACCCTAGTTGTTAGAAGAACCTTGCTGAGTGAGGAGAAAGAACCCAATCAGAGGAAGAGTTTATTCCGCACAAGGTGCAAATGTGAAGGTAAGTGTTGTGATATTATTATTGACAGTGGAAGCATTGATAATCTTGTTTCAGAGGAAATGGTTGACAAGTTGAAGTTGACAAGAAGAAGGCATCCACATCCATATCAGATTGCATGGTTGTAGAAGGACCATAGAGCTTTGGTCAATGAGCAGTGTTTAGTGAAGTTTAAGATTGGTGATTACCATGATGAGGTGTTGTGTGATATCATACTGATGGATGCATGTCATATGCTGTTGGGGAGGTTGTGGCAGTATGATAGGAGCGCTGTCCATGATGGCCGTGCAAACACATATTCCCTGACAAAGGATGGAGTTTGTCATAAGTTGAAGCCCTTGAAGGAGGTGGAAGAAAAGGTATGTAGTACTGCCAGAATTTGCTTGGTAGATGGTAGGAAATTTTTGGAGGGTATGAAGCATGAGCGTCATTGCTTTGCATTGATTCCTAAGATTAATCAAGAGAACTGTGAAGATGTACTAGCAGAAGTTTCAGATATGTTGGAAGAGTTCCAGGACATTATCTCTGATAATGTACCAGAAGGTTTGCCACCAGTAAGGAAGATAAGTCATCAAATGGATTTGATACTAGGAGCCAATTTGCCAAACAAGGCAGCCCACAGAATGACCCCTGCAGAGAATGAAGAGATGAACAGACAAGTTCAGGAGTTGTTAAGGAAGGGACTGATAAGGGAGAGCCTAAGTCCATGTGCGGTACCTGCAGTACTAGCACCAAAGAAGGATGGAGAATGGAGGATGTGTACAGACTCTCGAGCCATCAATAAGATAACTATCAAGTATAGATTTCCATTGCCAAGAATGGATGACATTATGGATTGTTTGAGTGGAGCCAAGTACTTCACGAAAATTGACCTGAAGAGTGGGATCACCAGATCCGTATCAGAGAAGGAGATGAATGGAAGACAACCTTCAAGACAAAGGAAGGTTTGTATGAGTGGTTAGTCATGCCATTTGGGCTAACCAATGCATCGAGCACATTCATGCGGCTCATGAACGAGGTATTGAAAGAATTTTTGGGAAGTTTTGTTATTGTTTATTTGGATGATATTTTAATTTTAGTAAGACTTGGGATGAGCATCTGATGCATATCAGAAGAGTTCTAGAGAAGATTAGGGAGGAGAAGTTGCTAATTAATCTAAAGAAATGTAGTTTTGTAAAGAAGGAGTTGGTATACCTGGGATTTGTAGTCTCAAAAGAAGGTCTTAAGATAGACCTAGAAAAAGTAAGGGCTATCATTGAATGGCCTACGCCACGGAGTACAACGAAGGTAAGATCCTTTCATAGTTTGGCAAGTTTTTATAGAAAATTTATTAGGAATTTTAGTAGCATTTGTGCACCCCTAACTGAGACAATGAGAGGGGATAGAAAAGAGTTTCGATGGACTAAAGGAGCAGACAAGAGCTTTGATACATTGAAGTAGAAAGTTGTAGAGCAACCTGTTTTGGCACTTCCAGATTTCAATAAGGTATTTCAGGTAGATTGTGATGCTAGTGGTAGTGGTATAGGAGCTTTTTTGAGCCAAGAAGGTAAGCCCATTGCTTATTTTAGTGAGAAGCTTAATGATGCCAAGAAAAAGCATTATGTTTATGATCAGGAGTTTATGCAATAGTTCAGGCTTTGAAGAAAAGGAGACATTATTTGTTGCCAAAGGAGTTTGTTTTATATACTGATCATCAGGCTTTGCAGTATCTTAATAGTCAAGGAAAGTTGAACCAAAGGCACTTAAAATGGGTTGAGTTTTTGTAGAGCTATACTTTTGTTTTGAAGCACAGGAGTGGGAAGTCCAACAAAGTTGCAGATGCCTTGAGCAGAAGGCAAAATTTGTTGACAGAAATGAAGATAGAGGTTGTTGGGTTTGATGAGCTCAAAATTTTGTATCCTGAGGATCTAGATTTTGCAGAGGCCTGGAAAGATTGTTTGGAACCTGTTACTTTGGACAGGACAAGATGGTTTGATTTCATAATCGAAGATGGCATGTTGTTTAGAGGAAGCCAGTTGTGCATTCCAAGGAGTTCCATGAGAGAGAACCTGATTAAGGAGAAGCATAGTGGAGGATTGGCCGGACACTTTGGTTGAGATAAGACCATTTCCATTGTTGGTGAAAATTATTATTGGCCACAGCTGCAGCAGGATGTGAGGAAGTTTGTGCAGAGTTGCAGAGTATGTCAGATGGCAAAAGGAACAAGTCAGAATACAGGGTTGTATCAACCATTACCTATACCAGAGAAGCCATGGGATGATATCAGTATGGATTTTGTTCTTGGTTTACCAAGGACACAGAGAGGACGTGATTCCATTTTTGTGGTGGTGGACAGATTCTCAAAGATGGCGCATTTTATTCCTTGCAAGAAGACTAATGATGCTATTCATATTGCTGAATTATTTTTCAGAGAGGTGGTGAGACTACATGGTCTACCAAAGAGCATAGTTTCAGATCAAGATACCAAGTTCGTTGGTTATTTCTGGAGGACATTATGGAAGAAGTTGAAGACAGATTTGAAGTTCAATTCTGCAGACCATCCACAGACTGATGGACAGACCGAAGTGGTGAATAGGAGTTTGGGTAACCTGCTACGGTGCTTAGTAGGAGATAAGCCCAAGGGATGGGATTTGATTTTACCACAGGCAGAATTTGCTTACAACAATTCTGTCAATAGGAGTACTCGTAAATCACCATTCTAGATTGTATATGGAAATAGTCCAAGAAATGCTTCAGAGTTAAGGAATCTAGATAAGGGAGAAAAGACAAGTGCCGAGGCTGAAGACTTTGCAGAACATCTGAAGAATTTATATGAAGAGGTAAGAAAGCACATTAATAAGATGAATACTTAGTACAAGGCTAAGGCAGATCAGAAGAGGAGGTATAAGGAGTTCCAGGTAGGAGATGAAGTCATGGTTCACTTGAGAAAAGAAAGGTTCCCAATTGGAACATACAATAAGTTAAAAATGAAGAAATTTGGACCATGTAGAATCTTGAAGAAGCACGATTCAGGCAATGCATATGAGGTAGAGCTACCGAATGGGATCAATATTTCCCCTGTTTTCAACATTGTTGATTTATCAGAATATCATGAAGGTGGAGTAGAGGATGGACCAACAGAAGCGCAATGGAGTATTCCAGCATCTACTTCAATGGACAAGATAGAAGCGATCTTGGATAGTCGTGTGGGAAGAAGTACTCAGAACAAGCAATATGAAGAATATTTGGTAAAACGGAAAGGAAGGCCTATTGAAGATTCCTCTTGGTTATCTAAGGCAGAGGTTGACCGTTTGGGTTTCCCTCACATAAACATCTGAGACATGACAGGGTCACTTCTCAAATTACCCTGGGTGTTTGATGCAGGAGCATCCAGTGTTGTAAGGGCAATCTTGCATCACCCAAAAAGAAGTTAATTCAAAATCATTGTAGTTGTTTTCATTTCTTTCCATAATTAGTGTTTCTGGTTCCATAATATCCAGAATAATGATGTAGGACTTTCAGTTTTTGCAAAACTGCTAAAAATAGCAACCTGCCTGTTTTGGAAAGTCTACCTGCTATTTTTGGAAAGTTTGCAGTTGGGCACAGATTGAAGTGAAAACTTACAGAAATTTACTAAATGGAAATATAAGACCTTTGGTGAAGGAATCAGGCAAAGATCATTTGTGAGCGGAAAGATATTAAAGTTTTTGTTTTCTGAAAAGCCCCTAAAAATTTTTGAAACGAGATATGAGGCACTAAAACTTCCCTAATCATCCCAAAAAGTTGACAAAAATCTATTTACAAATTTCTAGCGTGATAGTTCACATCGCGAGCTTTCCAACGCCTAAAACGGTTCGTCAATCGGACACCGGGATCAAAAGTTATGCTTCCTGGAAGTTTACCTACTTTTATAGGGAGTTGTAAATTTCAAAATTTAGCTGGAGGCCACCAAAAAGTGTTATTTATGGCTATTTTGGGGACCCTGGGCAGTAGTAGAGTTAAGGGGGCAAGTGTAGAGTCAAGAATAGGCAGGAAAATAGAAACCCTAGCTGATTTGGGGGTTACAGAAGGCGAAAGATTCTAGAGCCTGGTGATGGTAGCTGTAGTGTGTTGCAGCCTGTGGAGGATTGATTCCTCTGATTGTAATTAAGCTTCTGTAATGTAATAAGTTGCCCAGATCAATAAAAGAAAGTTCTATTCTCTGTGTTCAATTTCTATTATTATTTGTTTTATGATTTACCCCCTTCATCACAAACAAATGATAAATTTAAACCTTGGGTCAAGAATAAACATGTGGTTAGTGATGGAGTCACCAATGTAAAACATATTCAAACCATACTATCTTCTAATGTGAAAAATGTCTATAAGACCAATACCATTTCCCTTCCTGAGAGACAATTAAAACTCTGTTCTAATCAAAGATGTCATTTTACTGACTTAGGGGAACCCATTGAAATGGTATTTTAAAAGTTGATTCAATCTAATATGATTACATTGCCTTTCACTAGAGCATATGGTGAAAATGAGTTTAATCTTGCATGGTACAATGAGAAGGACTATTGTGGTTATCATTGCATCCATGGACATCCTACAAATAAATTTATGAGGCACAAACATTACAATCAAGATCTTATTGATGAGGGTAAATTAGAGGTAAATGTCACATCTTCATCCAATGATCAATTGGGTATTTATCAAGATCCTTTTACAAATCATTGTCAATCCACTTAATCTTCTCCTTCCACTTCAAATCAATCCCAAAATAATCACACCAACAATGTCTTCTATAATAAAACCCATTACAACTATGGCTCCATTGTAGGATGTATTGACCATGATAATTCACAAATTTCCACCATCACAATAAAAGACAAGTCCCCTAAATGTGTTGTCACTACTCAATGTGAAACAATTACCATCCAAGAAACCTCCCTTACTATCCAAACTAAATATCTATATCAAGATATTGTCCAAGAACATGATCAACCATTTCCCAAACCAAATCAAGATCAAAACATCCCAATTAATTCTACCCAAATTCAATATCACATGATCTATGATAATCCTCTCTATGATCAAGATCATATCCATGAGCAAGAAATCCAAATTCATCCTATCCATGCTCAACATCACATTATCCATGATAATCCCCTCTATGATCAAGATATTATTTATGATCAAGATCTTATACATGATCAAGACATCTCAACTAGCCCTATCTATTATACAACAACATCCCATGATGAGACACTTGGTCCCCATGAACACATAGACAACCATACAAATAATTTGGATCATATCATACCACATTTCATTGACAATTCCATCCTCGCCATTAGAACCTCATTGCCACATCCTAATTCCATTACCTAGGACCAACAAAATCCAAGACCTATGAAAACAAAAGCCTGAAAATTAAAAAGTAGAAAAGTATTGAACTTAAAAGAGAAAAATCATACTATAACTATACCAGGGCCATCTAAAGTCAAAGAAAAATCCATCTTGCCCCTAGCATCACACAAGCATTTTCTTGAAGCAAAGAAAATCAATGTGAGCATAAAAGAAAATAAAAAAACAACTCCATAAAAATGAATTTTTTGGTCCCGAATCATCTTCCTTCCATGATACTTCCACCACCTTCCATGATCAAATCCTTTCACCTCGCTTATCTCACAATCGTCTCAAGTCCATTTCCCACCATACCTCTTGCTCCACTATCACCAATCCTTCATCCATCCAATTCCTTCATTCAACCATCCCATAATTAAAACATGTCAAAAATACAAAAAAAAATTAAAATATGTCAAAAATCCAAAAAATATAAAAACATGTGAAAAATTAAATAAAAATCAAATATATAAAAACCTAAGCAATAAATCCAAATGCAAGCCAAGCCTTAATCCATACAAATCTAGTCAAGCAATCTTTTCAAGGTCATTCAAATGCATCCTTGGTTTTGTTTCTTGTCTTGCTATCAATCATCATATTTGGGTTATATCGCTCCCTTATCCTTGTGTTGTTTTAGGGATATATTGTTCCCTGCACTGACAAAACTATCCTTAAATCCAATCAATAATCAATTTTCAGATTTGCAAGGGCAACACCTTGTTTTTCTTTGTGTGATTTTGTGCATGATTGTTTTCTTTCTTGTGTGTGTTATCATTTTATATTACATTTGCATCTAGTCCTTGCAATGTATTATCACAATGACATCATGGTCTTCCATATCATGGTGCCACATAGGGGCATATGTTTGCTTGTGACCTTTGTCTTTATCATTTTATCTTACATCTTTATCATTTTGTATATGTATTAGTCTTAGTCATGCTTGCTTGCTTATCATTTTATCTTGCATGTGTATCTAGTCCTTGCAACTTATTATCACAATGACATCATGGTCTTCTATATCATGGTGCCCAAAGGTATATGTTTTCTTGTGGCCTTTTATCTTATTACTCAAGCTAATATTCATATCTTGTGTATAATGGAATCACTTTTTGCATACTAATTGTCCTTTTCATCTAAGGTCATTACATACCTTTTGTGCACTTGGACCTTAATGCTCTAAGTTTTCTTCCTCATATGTCTAGACAAGGTTGTATTACACTGGGTAGACACATCATCATTCTGGTCTTTATACCTTGGTGCATCATGTCTGGTGCTATAGGAAAAATCATGATTGCTCACATAATGTAGCATAACTTGTCTTTCTCCATCTTTTTGTTGTTCTATCCATTTCAAGAGTCTACCTGTGTCCATACCTGCCTATCCTCTCGAGGGGGCATCCCATCCTATCATCCCTTTTTGGTTGTCTACACCTTTTCTTCTTGGAAATGATGCTACTTCCTTTGGTTTCAAGATCATCTCAAAGAGGGGCAAAATGTAGACACCTAAATTTGACTTTGTCCTTAAAACATCACCTAGACACCATCTTGCAACACTTTCATCCTAGGCCCCTTTCATTATCCAATTAATTAATTAAATTATCTTTATTTATTTAATTAATGTTAGTCCTTTTCCTCAATTAATTAAATAAATTATATTTATTTAATTAATTTAGTCCATCCTTTAGCCACATTAATTAAATAAATTTTATTTATTTAATTAATTTGTTTCTCTCACTTTGTCTTATAATTAATTAATTAATTTTATTATTTAATTAATTATTTCTCACTTATCCTAATCCTTATACACTTTCATCTATGAGTATTTGCCAACCCCATCCAAATAGGTCCTATCCTTCCCACATCCTAGATCATATAAATACACTACCAATCAAGTCATTTATCCTAGCTCGAAGATCTACCAAAATCAATCCTAGAAAATCTACCTAGAGAGCAACTAGCTAGAACATCTACCTAAATAAATCCTAGAGCATTTTGAGATCCATCTAGTTGAATTGGGTATTTTTATGCTACAAGTGTGAGAAATCAACATTTATACATCAAATATCATTATCAAGCATCATTCGATCATATCAAGGACTATTGTGGTAACATTGTTTCATTATTTTTCATTTGATTTCTTTAATCCTTTCATCATTCATTCGAGGTGATATATGTATGAAATAGAATCTTTTATTGTACATAGTTTCCATTGTATATTTCAATATAACTATCTTCCATTCATCTCCTTCCCATATCCTAATCTGGTGATACCCACTCTTCAAATCTATCTTTGTGAAGTACTTCACTCCACTCAGGAAGTCCATGATATCATCCATCCTTGGCAAAGGAAAGCTACACTTAATTGTGATTTTATTGATGGCCCTAGAATTAGTAAACATCCTCCATTCTCTATCCTTCTTAGGTGCTAGTACTATAGGTATTGCACATGGACTCAAACTCTCTCTAATTAGCCCATTTCTCAACAATTCATGAACTTGTTTGTCTAATTCTTCATTTTCTGTAAGAGTCGTTCTATAGGCTACCTTGTTAGACAAACTAGCTCCTGGTATCAAATCCATCTGATGACTTATGCTCTTCACTAGTGGTAAACCTTCAGGTACATTATCTGAAACAATATCTTGGAATTCATCCAACACATTTTCAATTTCTATAGGTACATCTTCCCCTTCTTCTTTATTGATTTTAGGGATCAAGGCAAAACACATACATTTGTGCTTCATTCCATCCAAAATTTTTCTACTATCTACCAAACAAATTCTAGCAGTGTTATATACCTTTTCATATGCTTCTCTCACAGGTTTTAGCTTGTCTCACTCCATCTTTTGTCAAAGAATAGGTGTTAGCATGACCATCATGAATAGCACACCTATCATACTGCCATAGCCTTCCCAATAACAAGTGACATACATCCATTGACATAATGTCACACAACACTTCATCATGATAATATCCAATCTTGAACTTTACTAGACACTGTTCATTAACCTAAGCCTTATGATTTTTCTGCAACCAAGGAATCCTACAGGGATGTGGATGCTCTATCCTTTTCAAGTTCAACTTTGTGACCTTTTCTTTAGAAACTAGATTAGCTATACTTCCACTATCAATGATTACATTACAACATTTACCTTCTGACTTACACTTTGTTCTGAATAAGCTCTTCCTTTGGGCCAGTTCTTCTTTTCATTCATCCTTCAACAAGGCTCTTCTAACAACAAGGGTCTCTCCTCTTTTAGCTTCTTTTGAATGTTCAAATCTAGCCTCCTCATCGACATGGGCAACTCTAGCATTACCCTCTGGTCTTCTATTTCACCCTCCTTGATTTTGTTGGTAGTCATAAGCTCTATGTCCTTCCTCACCACATCAAAAACATTTTCCTCTAAATCCTCCTCTTGTAGGTCCTCTTATAAATCTTCCTCTTCCTCTTTGATATCCATCATTCTGGTTCCTAGGGCAATATGTTTTTTCACCCCTATTATGTTGGTTGGTGCTTCCATCGTAATTTTTTTTTCTCATCTTGTTGTCCACAACCTCCATATGATCTTCCTCCAATTCTTCCACCATGACCTCTTCCTTTTTGTTTATTTACAAATTTCCTTTTCAACTTTTCTTCTACCTTCACTGCAAATTGATACACTTCTTCAATAGTTGTCAATCTAACTAGGCTTAGTTCTTCTTGAATATTGAGCTTCAGTCCATTGATGTATCTTGCTATTTTTTCTTTATTGGCTTTAAAGTGACCCACTCTAATGATAACTTTATAGAATTCCTCAATGTATTCTTTGACTATTTTGCTCATCTACCTTAGACTTTCATATTTTTGAAGAGTTCCAACTCATAATCCACAGGAATACATTACCTCTTCAATTTATCAACCATCCTATCCCATCGGGTGATTTTTCTTTTCCGCTTCTATTCCTCTCTAATTGTACTTCCTTCCACCAAATGCTAGCATGAATTTTGAGCTTGGTCTTGGCAAACTTGACCCTCTTAGGATATTCTATTTCTTCATCTTCAAAATAGTCCTCAATATCATTGATGCAATCTATCAAATCTTCTGGACTGAGACTGCCAAAATATGTAGTGACATCCATCTTTGGCCTTTTTTCAAAATTTTATGGCCTTCAATAGTCTGACATTTTTAGGTTTTTATTCTTCATCACTCTCTTCAGATCATGCATTATCTTGGACTACATCATCTTCATCTTTACTTTCATCTCTCCTTTTTAGTTCAAACCCTCTTCTCAATTCTTCTTGGATTGCATTGATCTGCCTCTACAGAGCTCTAAATCCTTCTTTAGTCACAGAAACATTTCTACCACCAAGGTTTCTTCCCAGAGGCATATTGATTTGATTCTTCTTCTCTTACACTTAATTTCAAAATTCCTTAGTGTGAAGCTGCCTCAAATCGACAATTCTGCTTCCACCTTCAAACCCCCTACGTCAAGGTCTTGGCACAAACTACCTCACTATTTGACAATCTGTTTGCACACTTAGGATAACCTACTCTGATACCACTTGATGAGGGTGGACTCCACCCAAAACACATACAACAACAATTTATGGATTTCAAATATATAATCACAAAATCTCAAGAAAGATTAGTTAAGCAAACTGGAAATTATTTCATAATTTCTTTATTTTAAAACTTGTCTATAAAATGCTAAAAATTTGAAATACAATCACCAAGGTCATATGACCTTTCATTAAAACAATATAAGCTATCTTACAATAGAAATATCTGACTTACAAAACCTTTTGGAGCTATCTATTGATATCTATCTGACCTCCTTAGTCACATGAACTGGACTTGCCAATAACTCCATAATATCCCCTACCCTAGGACTATTAAAAATAGTTTATAAATATACATCGACACCACTTAGTGTAATTCACCCCAATGTCAAATTTTTTTGAAATGTGTAGCTCCCATTTGGTCACCAAAATTAACCCAACTATCATTTTTCTTGCCCAAGAAAGAATTTTAAAATTTTAAAATTGAGAAACTTTTGGGAGCCATAACTTTTGAACCAACTGTCCAATTGATGAATTGTTTGATGTGTAAGAAATATTGTGAAGAGATATATCAATCGATAATGGGAGTCACTGGTTATGACAACTTTTGGGCCATTTAGGGATGTCTAAGTGCTTCAAATTTGGTTTTGAAACTTTTCTGGGAACCTTAAAAATTGAAACTTTAATATCTTGAAATCCAGACATGATCTTGGGCTGAAATTTACCAAGAATGTTTATTTGACTATTTAAAAACTTTGGGGAAAATTTTGGACCCAACCGCTTTTCTGATATAGGGTTACTAAAAATAGTAATTCCTTGTATTCTTAGCCTTTTTGGAAACTTTGAAGGTTCTGAATCATTACTCAAGCAAATGGGTATCCAAAAAAACCAAAATTGAAAGAAATAGAAAATAAAATAATTTTTTTTGGTGATACAAGATTTATCTACACCTCTGGATGCTCTTGCATCAGCTACTTAGAAAATAAAGTGTTGCAGCATAACACAATATTTAAGCTAGGAAACACCAATATGGGGTGAAAAACTCAATTGGTAGAGGAAATTGCTCTTCTACCCAATTATATTACTCATACAATGGATGATATAACATGTAATTGTGCACATACATACATACATACATACATATATATATATATATATATATATATATATATATATATATATATATATATATATATATATATATATATATATATATATATATTCAAACCCTTAAAATGTTTGTTCTCGTATCGAGCAACAAAAGTGATATGGGTTTGACATAAATGCTTCCAAACAAAACCTTACGAAATAAAGAGACATGTGTGATCTTTCATCTCCATTTTCAAAATAGAAGAGACATAACATATCCTTTCTCCTCCCTTATGTGACTTTTCACCTCCCTTTTGGAAATGGAAGAGATGTGATGCATCATTTTTCCTCGCTTTTGTGACTTTTCTCTTCCCATTGATGGAAAGGATAAAATTCATCTCCTCTTAAAAGAGACAAAATAGATAAGCCAAAGTGGGACATCCACTTCTCTAGGATGTCCATGTTTATACATGTTTTTTTAGAAATTTTCTTTTATGATCCATATGGATCATACCTCCTTTATTAAAGGATCTACTGGTTCCACAAAAGATTACATCTAGGATATAGAAAATTGCCCCATTTGTGAGATCTCTCTGTGTCTCATCTTGTGTTAAAACTACAACTTCTTGTGATGCTCAAAGCATGCTATAGTAGATTATAAAATTTACATCCTACTTTCCTACAATAAATGGTACAATTTCTTTCAACATGTATAATTAATCACATTATGGTGGAATATGTAATAAAATAACTTGCAAGAGAATAATATAGTAGGAAATATGTTGCAAATACTTGATAATAATAAGCCTTTTCAAGGGGGAAACCTCCTAAGCCACTTTGAGGGGAAGTCTATAATAGTCTTCAATAAGAAAACAATACACAAAATAATGGTCATAAACTATCTACTAGCTCTTGTATATACCACACTTATTCCTTGGATGCCACCTAGGCTTACTTAACTACCTATATAAGACTATTAATGATCATATAACTTAATTAAGAGTTGATGTATCCATAAGTTGACTACTCATAACCATATACACACTATAGGATTAAGGGCATATCGTGCCCCCCCTCTTCACACAAGCATTGTCCTTGATGCTAATCAAATTCAGATGCTTTTACATAAAATCTTCATCTTCCCATGTGCAACTTTAACTGGAAAATACTTCCATATAACAAGGTACTATGTGATTGTCCTAGTTCTAAGCTTCTTAATGTGTGTCTAGAAAAATAACCCAGGCTCCATGATGGGTCTTCCCTACATCTAGCTCAAGTAGCATTGACTATGTCAAAAATTTGTTTTGATTCAATTGCCTCTTCATTTTGTTGTGTCTTTGCCTTGTTCTCCTTGAGACTAAAGGGCACCTCTAGCTAGTGTAGAATGTGTTCTTCTATTATCTAACTGTTGGGTGCACCCTCAAGGAAGAGGTGATGGATGGCTGGTAGTACCCTATTACTATGTTAATGGCATGATCATGATCTATTTGGAGAGGCAATCCTTGTGGCACCTCTAACTCTTCATCTTATTATTTTTCTTTGTTTCCATCTTCTTCTTCTTCTTGCATATCCTTCATTGGTAATAGGTTCTGAGATCCCACATGAGTGCTAGCCATTGTTATTTGGGTGATGATCCATCTTCATATTTGAATCAATCCCAAAAGCATTATGTCCCTTGGAAGACATGTATTCTTTCTAAATCTTATGATGTGAAACCACCCCCTTAGATTCAATATAACTCACCAGGGGCTTAGTTCTCTTTGATAATGCATTGATTTTTCCTCTCATGGTTGTTATCTCCTCCTTCAATGGCAAAAATGTCATCCTTAACTTCAATGTTTTCTTCCCTTATAGATTTAATATCTATAGAATGCATCTCCTCAACTACTGTATCATCCTTACTAGGATTCTTTCTAGGAGTGATTGGACTCCTTTCTCTACCTCTTGTTGAAGCCCTTGACAAAGTGCCACTAAAATAATTTTCACAATAACTTACTCAAAATAAATCAAAATAGTTTTAATTTTTTATTGTAACTTACTAAGGCTAGATCTCACTTCTAAAAAGAAAATCTCTAATAAATTTTTTTATTTGTAGCCTTGGGAGTGAATTTGGTGGAAACTATAATTTCACAATTACTCCAATTCTGCTCCAAATGAACTCAAATTTGAGTTACAATAGCTTCAATATGGTCTCGATCAATCCTATGGAAATAAAAACATTCATTGATTTATAGCCTTGGGAGAAAATTTGGTGGAAACCCTAATTTCATAATAACTCCTTCAAGTCTATTCCAAATAACATCAACTCTCGACTGTATTAGCTTCAATATGCTCTCGAAAAACTCACCAAAAATTAGGAAAAAATTCACCAATTTGAGAGAGATACGTGCTTCACAATTTGACCTTGAATAAAAAAATTGCCTTGATTCTTGCCCTCCAAGTGCCAAGATTATGCTCTAATACCACTTGAAATGAAATAACCTATACAAAAGAAAAATATAATAGTAAATATGTTACAAATACTTGATAATAATAAGCCACTTCAAGGGGGCCACGTCTAATAGTGTTCAATAAGAACACAATATGCAATATAATGATCATAAACTAATCACTAGCTCATATATATATACCATATATATATACCTTGGATACCACCTAGACTAACTTAACTACTTATATAAGACTATATTAATGATCATATAACCTAATTAAGAGTTAAGGTAGCCACAAGCTAACTACTCCTAACCCTATGCATATTATAAGATTAAGGGCATGATAGAATAACCATATACATGCTTACAACATTCAACTGCATGCTTATAATGTTGCCCATGCTCTATCTCAATAAGTATAGATATTTTTCACAACACCCAAGAACTTGCAATAATGTTTTCCATGTTACCAAAACTTGCTACTATTGGTAGTGTTACGATAGTGTGATATTTAAATTATAATCCTAATTTAAAATGTTAGGTCTCTAACTTTCTTAGAATGTGATGTAGGAGCATTCGGGTCCACAAGCAATCCCGCATCAACCAAAAATATTTTCAGGTTTTGTTTATAGTTTTGGTTCATTTTTTTTGTCTTTGTTGGTTTACTTTAGGAGAAAATTTTCAAACTCAATTTGATCAAGTCAAGGGCTTCACCTTGTAGAAGAGCATAATGGGTATTTTCCATTCCAATTTGGTGAAGTTTGGAGAAATTGGGTGGAAGTTAGAGTATTTTGACAAAACCCAAGATTCACAAACCTTTTATTCTGCTGAAAGACTTTGTTCTCCTTCATTTTCAGTAAAATCCTAGGTTTGTGAACTCATCATTTCACTGACAACTTGTTTCTTTTGTTTTCGACACACTTCAAGGTTAGTGAAGTTATCATTTTGCTAAAATACTTGGTTTTATTTCATTATTGATATAATTTCAAGTTCACAAACCAAACTAATCGCCAAAGAAGAAGTTTGAAAGTTCACAAAAGTGTTGATTTACCAAAAAAGCATTGTTTTGATGAACTTTCAAGTTTGTGAACTAAACAAGTTGTCAAAGCTTAAGGAGTTTGAAAGTTACAAGGTTTGCTGATTTTCTGAAAGGCATTATGAAAAAGAGTTCATCAGTTTGTGAGTTCACTGATTCATTAACTCACCAAAAAGAGCTTTATAAAGGAAGAGTTAGCTTACAAGTTCTCAAAAATGCTAATTCACCAAAAGAGAAGTTGAAAAACATCATAAAGGTCAAGTTTCAAAGTTCTAAAGTTCATTGAATCATTGATTCATCGAAAAGGCTTTGTGAAGGAAAGGTTCGAGGGTTTTCAAGTTCACCGAATGGATGAAACATGTTATTTTCAGCAATCTTACAAGTTCAAGAGGTTGGAGAAGCACTAATGCTAGTTCAAAAGCTCCATAAAGTGCCAATGAAGAATTCTCTTGTGCATTGGTGCAACCTCGCTTAGGGCACACAAATTCAAAGTCATACTCTTGCACTAAAGTGCCAATAAGGAATTCTCTTGCGCACTGGCATAGCCTGTTGGCAAGAGACACTATATGGATTCATGGTTGTTGTCATTGATGGCAACAAAGGTCATCCCACATATCCGCAAGTCATGGTGTGTCTCTACCGGAAGTCAGAATGAAGATTGTTGTGGTCCGGTGAACAAGAACAGAGCATGTGGCAAGGTCCGACAGATTGGTCCGGATCTCTCAGAGGAAGTGTCTTGGTGCAGTGCAGATTTGGGAAAGTCAAGAGGACTACCTTGAGTGGTATATTCCAAAGATTTAGCCTCCGGTGATGAACAAGGAAAAAGATATGAATAGTTGAGTACCGGATTCTTGTGAGACAGTGAGAACAGAGGAAGAACTGACTGACAGAGTATCAGACTATTTTCCAGATGTGTTACTGTTGATGGTAAAGGTTGTGAAGGCATGAATCATGGTTGGCCGACATGATTAATGATATCTACAAGTATATGCTTGAGCCGCACTGCTTGGTGAGCAAGGATTCAGCCGACAGAACAGAGTTTGTAAGAAACTAGACTGTTCCGGATGCCGACTAGAAAGGTGATGAAATTACCTGTGCGGATATATATAGAGGATGGATTTAGTTGTGAAATGTGTGATGTGTGATGGTGTATGCGAAGAAGTGCAGAACAAAGCAGAAGTAGTAAGAAAGATCCGGTATGTGAAAGGATAGCAGAATAAAGAACAGAGGGAAGATGAAGTGCAGCAGATCAGTGTACTGAGCCTAACCGGAACTGAACTCCAGCATATGTAGATGCTTCCAATCAGTTCAAGACTGTGATTCTTATCACTTTGTAGACAGTGTGTCTCCTTGTAGGCAGTGGGCCTCTTTGTGAGCAGTGTGCTCGGGCAGTGAGCCCTAATTGGCAAGTGCCATTTTTGTAATTCCTTATTCTTCTAACAAAGAATAATCTTTGGGTTAATCACCCCGTGGTTTTCTCCCTTAACAGGGTTTCCACGTCAAAAATACTATGTCATGTGTTTTTCATTTCATGGTAATGTTTGTTTGTTTGATTCAATGCTGCATTGATTAATAAGAAAGTTTAGAAGAAGAAATAATTAGGATAACTGATTCACCCCCCCCTCTCAGTTATCAACAATTGGTATCAGAGCAAGGTTCCTCCTAATAGAGCCTAACAGCTTGAGGAAGATCTGGGAGTTCAAATGGATGCATATGGTTTAAGGGAGCAACTCAAGACTACCCTTGAGGATCTTGAATAGTCAAATTCTGAAGTCAATGAATTAAAGGAAAGACTCAAACAGGCTGATGAATTCATGAGAGAATTAAAGGACAAATTAAGTCTCTCTATGAAAAAGAGAAAGGAGCTGCTCCAACAATTGGCAAGACAAAGTGAAGAAAGCAATACAAATGAAGAATTGACTGAGCAAACCAAGTTATGTGAAAAGTTATCAAAAGAAGTCATTATGTTAAGACATGAAATGGAATCAGGAACTATAAAGTTTACTCAAGAGATTGAAGAAAAAAGAAAAGCTGAAGACAATCTAAGACAATCTCTTAAAGAAAAATTAGAAGAATGCCACCAGATGGACAGGATTATCAGACATCTTGAATCTGATCTTGAAGATGCCAAAGATAATGAAGAAAAACTTGAGGATCAAATTGCCTCTCTCAAAAGAGATCTTCAAACAACAAATGAATATAAAGAAAAATTCAAGA
This sequence comes from Cunninghamia lanceolata, assembly GCA_027924645.1. Taxonomy (NCBI): domain Eukaryota; kingdom Viridiplantae; phylum Streptophyta; class Pinopsida; order Cupressales; family Cupressaceae; genus Cunninghamia; species Cunninghamia lanceolata. The sequence continues at coordinate 10,062,290 of BSBN01000534.1, read as the reverse complement.
TAAGTTCTGCCCAACTTGAAGTACTTCTTGGAAGTCAAAAGAGGACAGATGACAAGTATGGTTTGGGATATGAGAAAGGAGAAAGCTCCGGATCCGGTCAAAAGAATTTTAGATCAGAAAATCCAAGGAATAGGCCTAGAAGACCTCCGGTAAGACAGCCCAATGCTCAAAGATATCCATCTTTCAATGGATACTGCCACAACTGCAACCACTTTGGTCACAAAGCTAATCAGTGCAGAAAGAGAATGAATCAGATTAATTCATCCTTCTCCGGACAGTGCTTTAACTGCAAAAGGTATGGACACAAATCCCATGAATGCAGAAATATGCAAGTAAACAAATCATTCAAAGGTAGATGCTTTACATGCAATAGAGTAGGTCATATGGCTAATCAATGCAGATCAAGAGGTTATCAGTCAAATATGCAAAGAAATGTTATTTGCCAAATCTGTAATAGGTCCGGTCATAATGCTAAAGTCTGCAGAAGCAAGAATCAGGACAAAAGAGGTCCGGTGTATAATCAGAATCAAGACAAGGGTAAACAAAAGATGAATGCGGATGAAGTTAGGAATCAGATGAGCAAGATTTGGGTGAAGAAAAGTTCAGAGAATGTAGAGGTTGGATCCGCACCAGACTCTGGTGCTGATATTTCTTCCGGAAATTAAAAAGTGAGCTCTAGCTCAGGGGGAGACTCAAAGAAAATCCTGTTCCCCCAGCCAATCAAGTGGTGCCAGATGTGGCACAAGATGCGGAGTAAAGGGTTTGAAGATACCAGTCCTGAGATGATCCAGACAAGATTTCAGAGGTTCGCATAAAGATATAAAGAAGTTGTGATCGATCAAGTAAAGACCTGTTCCGGGAGATGCTTCGGAATGACAGAGGACTACAAAAGGGTCCGGAGAGATCCGGAAGTACATTATTTTATTCTGCGGACTGGACAGAATGTTTGGGATGTTCTTGTAATGTGTCACCTCGATTTACTCATGATTGAAAGATCCGGATGATGTTCATAGATCAGGACTGATCCGGGATACTCCAAGCTATCCGGATAAGGCAAACCGGAATAATATAGGTCGAGCATTTATTGCCATCAGATATTAGGGTTTGCGGAGCAATATAAGGGATTTCTCAAAAATCATTTGCTCATTCTGCACTCAAGAAGAAGCGAAAAGTGGAGCTCTGCAACAAGATTCATCAAGCACACCAAAGATCTCCTGCCGAAGTCATTGCATAAAGAAATCAATCCAACCACTCCGTGCAAACCGAAGGTGCATAAGGTATTCTCCGTTTTCATTATCTCACTGCAAATCTTTGAAGAATGGCTACTCCGAATATAGTTAAGATCTCTGATAGACCTTGCCCCACATTCAAGAAACATCCTTACAAATCCTTGGAGGTAGATCCACTAGGAGCCTTCTCTAGTGTTCCACATGGTGTATTGCATACGGAAGACATTAGGGTTTACATCCATGTGAATTTTGAAGACTTTGGAGAATCAAAACTGATGGATATCTATCACAAACAATTGATAGATGACTCCTTTGAGATCAAACCATAGTACAAAGCCATCCGGGACAAACACTTTGCACAATGCATTCATTTCCCCTGTTTTGAAGAAGATGAATGGGTCCGGTATGTACTAAGTAGAGTACATGACAACTTCCTATGGTTGAACAAGCCCTTCAAGATTACCAAAGATGCAATTAGGGCTGTAACCGGTCTGCATTCATCCGGTGGATTACCTGTTCTCAAGTCTGTCAAAAATCAGACAGTTAGTGATGCAACCGGATCCAAGTTTGACAAGAGAGCTATGACAGTTGATGACATCACTGAACCGGATGTCAAATTTGCATCTATGATAATTGGTTACAAAATCTATCACTCCAGTAGGGAAAATTCAGTACCGGGAACTGCAATCTACATAGCTTATCAAATGTTAAAGGAGAATGCAGACTATGACTTGTGTGAGCTTCTTGTAAACCAACTTTTTGAAAATCTGCAGAAGATTAAGAAGGACAAGAAAAACTCCTTCAAGTATGGCAATCTGATCCTTTGTCTCTTCTTTTACTACATGAATGAACTTCCCGGATCCAGTGGATGGATATGGCAGAATGACAGACCGGTTGCCATCCAAATCAGAGACTATTTGCATGGACTTGGGGATGCTAAAGCAAGAAACACAGCTCTATGGGGATATTTCAAGAACTTCCAAAGCATGATGCATGCAAGAGAAAGAATACCCCAATCCCTTGTTGAAAAGTACAAAGACACAGTATGCTTCATGGTAGAAACAGATCAGTGTCTAATGGAGGCAGTAGAACCAAGAACTGTATGGATCATGCCCATGGGGTATGAAGTGGATGAACAAATAGTGGAACTGCATGTTCAACACATGCTAAGTCAGCCCAAAGATCCAAAGGTAGAAAGGTTTGGAACCTTTGAAGAGCTGAGTGTAAAGATACATGTAGAACTCAGGGAACCTGAGATAAAGAGGAAGGTGAGAAAAGAAGTAGAGCATATTGCTCAAGGCCTAGGCATCTCAAAAGAGGCACTTGATGCCAGCCGGGAAAAGAGGAGAAAGGCTGAGGAAGAAAAGAAAAGTAAAGAAAGTGTTCCGGTTGAAACTTCCACCCGGACCAGATCATCAAAAAGATCTGCACCTCCCACAACCAAAAGTTCAAAACCGGAAGTTCAGGCATCCAGTAAAAGATCTAAGACAAAAGCCACAAGGGCTTATGAAAGCCAAAAGGATGAAGAGGAAACTGAGTCAGATGAGGGAGTAAAAGAAATAAAGAAGCAGAAGAAGAAAGGATCCGGTAAACCCTCCACAGGCCAAGACAAGGATGAAATGGCAGAGGTATTTGTTGAAAAGCCCACTCTATCTCTAGAGAGTGTAATCAAGTCGGTTACGGTGGATGGAAACCTTCAACCAATGACTGAATTTTATGATGACTACAATGAGGCTGACCAAAAGATTCTGCAGGAAGCCACAATCAAGTATCTAAACATATACAATAAGGCTTTCATTGAGATCATATCTCTAATTCCTAAAAGCCTAGAAAAGGAATTAGAAATAAGAAAGAATAATGCTCATGCAAAAGATCTTGAGATCCGGGAGCAGATAGCTATTCAGCTATATCCTCAAATTGATCCCAAGACAATGAACATAATATTCAAAGACTGCAAAGATGAGTTCAGAAGTAAAGCCAGGATGAATCAACTCATGCTTGGTGAGACTGACAAGGTGGCCAAAGAGACAGAAGAAATCCTCCGGAAGGCCTTCAAAAGGTTCAATCTTCCTGTTGTAGAGGACTTAGGTGCAGAAATAGCTGTGGACTTGGAATCATCTGCTCCGGAAGAAGTGGGCCTTGAATAGACTAACATCTCTCCTCCGGTTTCCCCTACAGTCTCCGGATCCCAAGAAGAAGAGAAACTACAGGAGAAAGAAGCAGCAGTCAAAGAAAAAGAGGTTGACAGCACCAAGGATGCAGAGAAAGAGAAGACCCCAACAGAGAAACATCTGTCTCCGGCAAGAGACACAGCACAAACTGTTCAAGAATTCTTGACAAAAGCCACTATAGAAATTGATGAACCGGACCTGCTAAAAGGACCATTAGATTTTGACTCTTTGTCACCGGTGCAAACAATGAAAATAGCCTCATTTGCAAATGAGAAAGTCAAAGAGAAACTACTAAAGTCTCATATGGAAGACTGTGAGTTGATAGAGGCTGCCTCCGGAGTGCTTGAGAAGATTATGCCATCGGTCCAGATAGATCCGGCAGCCTCCTCTTCCGGTAATCTCAAAACCTTAGTTAGCAGTGTTAGTACACATTTTGAATCTCTAGAAAAATCAGCTGAAGAAAAGGTCCGGAAGGAATTTTTGGATAAAAGATTTTCAGAAATACTAGGATCAATCTCTAATGATAGAAGAAATATGAGCATTGGAATAAAGAGCTTAGAAAATGCTCTTAAGGATGGTGGTGACATTTACAAATTTTGTATATCCTGGTCAAAGGCAACAACAGAAATTGATAAGAAAATAAAAGAGGAACAGGACAAACTACAAAGTTTATCTCAAAGTTTTGATCCTCTCTCTTCCTCCATAGTAAATCAAGAATGTCAGACTATTGCAGTCTTGAGTGAAATAAAGAACCTTGAGAAGGAAAGGAAGAATATCACTAACCGGATGGGAGAACTTAGAAGGATTATAATCCCTAAGTTAGAAACTATGCATGAGGCCATCAGTGATGCTCAGACCACCGCCCAAACAAATGATCCGACAGATCTCAAGAGGGCAGAAGCTTTTGCATTTTTGTTGAGTGGTCACATTTCAATTTTGGATAGAATGAAGCAAAGTTGGGCTACAGAACTGATCCAACTGAAGACATCTTTTGCAGACATTCTTAAGTATATGTGAGTATGTAAATATGCGGCTATGTATAGAAAATTTTTGAAAAATTTGGTGTGCGGACCCTACCCTTTGCCATTGATGTCAAAGGGGGAGTGAGGAGCAGTGAAAAATGAGGAATCCAACTAAGGGGGAGTTCCGGGAATTGTATATAAAGACAGAGCATCAGCAAAGGGGGAGCATAGTGTAAACACTTAGTCATTTTTCACTAAGTGTTGCCATCAATGCCAAAGGGGGAGATTGTTGGCAAGAGACACTATATGGATTCATGGTTGTTGTCATTGATGGCAACAAAGGTCATCCCACATATCCGCAAGTCATGGTGTGTCTCTACCGGAAGTCAGAATGAAGATTGTTGTGGTCCGGTGAACAAGAACAGAGCATGTGGCAAGGTCCGACAGATTGGTCCGGATCTCTCAGAGGAAGTGTCTTGGTGCAGTGCGGATTTGGGGAAGTCAAGAGGACTACCTTGAGTGGTATATTCCAAAGATTTAGCCTCCGGTGATGAACAAGGAAAAAGATATGAATAGTTGAGTACCGGATTCTTGTGAGACAGTGAGAACAGAGGAAGAACTGACTGACAGAGTATCAGACTATTTTCCGGATGTGTTACTGTTGATGGTAAAGGTTGTGAAGGCATGAATCATGGTTGGCCGACATGATTAATGATATCTACAAGTATATGCTTGATCCGCACTGCTTGGTGAGCAAGGATTCAACTGACAGAACAGAGTTTGTAAGAAACTAGACTGTTCCGGATGCCGACTAGAAAGGTGATGAAATTACCTGTGCGGATATATATAGAGGATGGATTTAGTTGTGAAATGTGTGATGTGTGATGGTGTATGCGAAGAAGTGCAGAACAAAGCAGAAGTAGTAAGAAAGATCCGGTATGTGAAAGGATAGCAGAATAAAGAACAGAGGGAAGATGAAGTGCAGCAGATCAGTGTACTGAGCCTAACCGGAACTGAACTCCAGCATATGTAGATGCTTCCAATCAGTTCAAGACTGTGATTCTTATCACTTTGTAGACAGTGTGTCTCCTTGTAGGCAGTGGGCCTCTTTGTGAGCAGTGTGCTCGGGCAGTGAGCCCTAATTGGCAAGTGCCATTTTTGTAATTCCTTATTCTTCTAACAAAGAATAATCTTTGGGTTAATCACCCCGTGGTTTTCTCCCTTAACAGGGTTTCCACGTCAAAAATACTGTCATGTGTTTTTCATTTCATGGTAATGTTTGTTTGTTTGATTCAATGCTGCATTGATTAATAAGAAAGTTCAGAAGAAGAAATAATTAGGATAACTGATTCACCCCCCCCTCTCAGTTATCAACATAGCCTTGCTTAGGGCACATGAATTCAAAGTTGCACTCTTGCAATAACTATTGATAGAGAAGTTTGAAAGAGTTCCTTGGTTCCTCTTGGTGTTGATCTATCAATAGGTAAGTTTGAAGATAATAGAATGTCGATAAACATTATAATTGTTGAAATGCACAAGACAACTGAGAGGGGGGTGAATTAGTTGTCTCAAAAACTTTAACCACTTATGAATATCAACACATCAAATGTTCAATCATTGTTATTAAGATTTAACCATGAAAGCATGAAACAAGAAGCTCAACACAATAACACATTCAACACAGGAGACACCAGATTTTTTACGTGGAAAACCCTATAAGGGAAAAACCACGGTGGGTGTTAGCCCACATAAATAAATATGTTATAACAATACCAAAAAACAAAGGCTCACTACCTTAGGGCTCACTGCCCAAAATGCTCACTGCAAATGTTGAGGCTCACTACCAAGGGTTGGTGAACTAATTTGATAGCATCTACTCCATGCCTGAGTTCAGTTCCATTGAAGCACAATATAGCTCCTCTGCTCTTGTCATGTCTCATTTTTATGGACTATATTATTATTCTAGATTAGTGAACATTTACCATGATGTTTTACTTCAAGTAAACTCCACATGTGAGAAGGTAATTATCATGATGTTATATTTACATAAACTAGAAAGTTGATTTAAATATTACATATTATCGATATGATTATGATGTTTTGCTTCAGCTATGTTTTTGGGAACTAACCTATTGATGTTGAGTTGAGTGCAAATGAATGCAGGTACTCATCGAAGATGAGAACATGGTTGAGGTAGAGATGTTCTAACCACTTGGCAATAACTGTTCGGGATGGTTAACTCTGATGCAATCACACACTCACGTAGTCTCATATTACATTTTGAATGGTTTATTATGCATTAATTGTGTGGACAATAAATGTGATTGATGTTTAGATTCTTAGAAAATATGGTGTTTTTAATTGTTAGGAAAATCCTTTTCAAATGCATGATTTAATTGTAGATATTAAAATTTCTTTCAATTATATTAAATGGTGTATTTTAATTCAATTGGTGAATATATATATGTGGTTGTATTTTATAATAATTAATACTAAATAATAAACTTTCCTATTTATATAAATATGGATGTTTGGAAGACAATATCTAAATTAGATTATACTTTAATTGCAAGATATATATATATATATATATATATATATAATTTTATTATTTTTAAATACTTCTTGATTGAGTTCAAATAATTGTGTTTTTTAAAAAATAGTTAAATTATAATGATAATACTATTATTATATTTAGAATTTTTAAAGAGAATTAAAATAAATTATTGCCTCTTCAAAATATTCCTCTTGGAGCTAAATTGGCCTGGAAAATCTATTCAAATCCAGAGGCCAAATGGTGTAGGTTAGTACCGGCTAAATATTTGGATTCTTTGGAAAGGAGTAGAATTTTTACTATACTTAACCCCCCTATTGGCTCGGCCATGTGGAACTTCATTATTACTTGTAGATCAGTTATTTCTTCCAAGTTGTCTTGGGTTATTAGAAATGGGAGATTGGCAAATTTTTGGCTTGATTCTTGGAATGGCTATGAAAAATTGGATGCTAGATCTGATCTTCTAGAGGCTAAGACATATTTGTCAGAGCATCGGGGTTCCAAAGTTAGAGATTATCTGGTTTTTGATAGTGCTTCCTCTTCTGTCCAGTGGAAGGAATTTGACTCTTGCCCATTTCTGAATTCTCAGAAGTCCACTTTAAAAGGTATTCTTACAAAGAGAAAAATCATTTGTTTAGAGAAAGATGATGAACTGATTTGGTTAGGTAATAATTGGGAAATTACTCTGTAAAAGCTGGTCATCTTAGTTTATCTAAGTCTCAATCTTAGAAGTGGTTTCTTAATCTTTGCTGGCATATGAGTATTCTTCTGAAGGTTGGGGCTTTTCCCTGGTTGGCCATCCAAAATAGGATCCTCACAAGGGATAGATTATGTAATTTTGGCATGGCTATTGATCCTAAATGTTCCTTTTGTGAAGAAGCTGAAACTGTAGGTCATCTTTTCCTTAATTGTAAATTTTCCTATAATGTTTGGTCTTGGGTCTTTTCTAAGCTCAACTGGTGATGTGCTTTCCCTTGCTCTTTGGCTTAGTTTTTTGAGAGTTGGTCTTTACTTTTTTCCTCCTCTCTTTTTTCTTGTATATGGAATATCATTCCTTCTATGGTCATCTGACATATTTGGAGAGAAAGAAATTATAGAACTTTCAAGGGGTCTTCTAATCATGGGATGATAATCATCAATAAGTTGGAGGCAGCTATTTCATAAAAGGTAATGTCCTTTGTCAACAATCTTCCTTATTCTAAGTTTTGTTTCTCCTCTTGGGATAGATCAATTCTCAACAGATGACCTTTGTTAAAGTTTCCCCCTACTCTTTCCTCTTCTAAGCCTTATCAAGTGGATAGGAAAAATGTTAGTTGCGTCCCTCCGGTTGATTCTCTAATCAAGCTTAACTTTGATGGGGCTTCTAAGGGTAATCCGAGGACCTCTGAAGTTGGCTATGTCTTCCATGATTCTAAGGGGAGGTTTTTACTAAACACCTCTAAATGTCTTCCTTTTGGTACTAATAATAAAGCTGAGATTTAGGCTCTTTCCCTTGGCCTCTCTTTGGCTCTTGAAAAGGGCTTCACCAATCTACACATTAAGGGGGATTCTATGCTAATTATAAATGCTCTGCTTCAAAAAACTCTCCATGCTTGGCATGTTAAGTATCTAATGGAACCGGTCTAGAAACTTTTGGATCATCTTGATTTCTTCCAATGTGGTCATTCTTTTCGTAAGGCTAATCAATTGGCTGACTCCTTGGCAAATTGGGCAGTGGATCATCAAGTTGTAATATTGTCTAGTTATTCCCTAAGTAAATGGAATGATTCAAACATTTTGTAGATTTACTGGCAGGAGTGTGTGGAAGGTCCTCCCTCGGTGGTAGCTGAGTCAGATTGACAGTTAGCAGTAGTTGTGCTCTTCTCTCACTTCTCTTTTCTCAAGCTCGCTCTTTTCCTCTATGGCACTCGTGCTTGCTTCTTTCATTCGGTGGCTATGTTCGTCACTTATGATCTTTTCTTTCTAACAGTTTTTTGTTTTGCAGGGGATATTCTGAGTACCTTTTGTACCTTCACCTTAGGCTATTTAACATGTGGCTTCTCACACAAAGTTCTCTTTACTACTACTGCTCTCATTTCCTCTCCGCATAGTTTATTCTGCTTTGGGCATCTGGAGCTTGCCTTGCAATGATTTATGTGCACATGTGAAGTAAATTTCCCTTTAGGTTACATGCTTGTTGGGTGTTTTTTAACTTCATTTGGAATGGCTTTTTTTCCATTTTCTTTCTATTCCAGTCTCTGCAGGTTTATATTGATTGTGCTTAATGGAGTTTCCTTGGAAAGTTCAACTTTTGAGGCTATTTTGGGAGAAACAGATGGATACATTACCGTTCGAGGGGGATAAGTTTAAAAGAGTTTTTGTTGTTCTATGCCCACTGGTGGAAGAATCCATTCTTTCAGTGATTGGCAATTCATGGCTTAAATCAAATCCTTCGGCATTGTTCTCACAGGTGGCTTCGACTTTTCTTTCTCATCTAATGGATATTGTGGCTGACAATGATTTTCTTTCTTTCTTGGCAACCTGATATCTTCAACCCTTCATCTTCTCTCTGTCTGATTTAGATGCGGCTATGAATGCCTACTCCCTGGATGTTTGCAACACTCCTGTAGCGGGTATCTTTGACAAATCTACCTTTCATGACTCTCTAGTGATGGTGGTGGCCTTGCAAGCAATGAGGCATGGGCTTCTGTCTGATGATGTGGATTACACCTAGAAAATTCTCTTCTCTATTAAAAATGAGCTTGGTACTGCTCTTTATGACAAAGCCTTCACTTTGTTCAATGCTGTGCATTATATTTTGAAACGTGTTGAGGAAGATGCTCTCTTGCACCCTCCTCTGCCCCCTGAAGTTGATCCTTCGAATGCTGCTGATGACAAAGCGGATTTTGTTGGTGGCAATACTTCTTTTGGTAGCTGCAACTCTTGAGCCTATTCACTTTGTTGGTTTATAGGGTTCTATCTTATTGAATTGTATCCGTCATTTTTGTTAAGTTATCTTACTTCAAATCTGCTGGGCATAGCCATTTTCTTCTTAAGGTTGCCTCTTTTGTAATTCTCCTTTCAATATAATAGAAGGTTACTTGATCACCCATGATTTATAAAAAAAAAATTATTGTCATGCAAATGACAGAAAGTTATATTACTATCATGCAAGTGTCAGGAAAGTAAGATAAGTTATTTTATTCTAAATTAAATAGAAAATTTAAAAGCCTTTTTAATTGCAAACCTCATGCAAAAACAAAGTAATCTGGAGTTATCAAAAAGAAAAGCCAAAACCTAAAATAATACACGCCAAAATTAAGAAGAGATTTTGAATAAAAAAGAAGAAAGGCATTTTAAAAGCTCAGTCAAGAACAATGATAAAAATGGCGATAAATTTGTCATATCAAAACAAAATTTGAAACTGTAAAGTGTTCCGAAAAGATGGAGAAGAGTAGAACAAAACCCATAAATACTTTGAAGAAATTTGCATTTTTAGTGAGTATTTTTGCAAAAGAAGAGGACGTGGTTTCATTTTCTAGGCAATGACTGGATAAAAGAGAACAACAACAACAAGTATTCGACACTTTTTGAAATTGAGTTTAATCGGGTACTTTTCATTATTCTAATTGCAATAATTTAATATGGTAATTGACTATTAAACCATAGATATTTTGCCTATGAAACTATTCTTTTTGGCCTACATTTTTGATTGGATCGACCTCCTCTTGACTAGCGTTGGCCTATCTTTCCTTGGCCACCTAATCTCCTGGCATGGGCTGAATTTCTCCTTTATTTTGGCCACGGTTTGACTTTTTTTTTTTCAGTGCTGCTATGAAGTTGGTGCATGTGCTTTTATTTTGCCACCCACCAAGTTCTTTTCCTTGTATTCATGGTATAGTGATTAGTAGATCGGCCTTGCAGACCTGTTTCACTTCGTTGTAGATGATGTACTATCCCAGTCCAGTATTACTATTTTAGAGGTTTCTATAGTTGTGAATGGAATACCTAGTCACCATTTCTTTAATGCCGAATTATAACTACTTTTAAGATTATTGTCACAACAAGTTTTAACCTTCTATATCAGATTTAAAGTTTTGGTTATAGCTAAGGTTATTTATTTAAATGTCGTTTCAGACCTAAATTCTTAAAGCTGTTATATTTATTGTTAGCTATTAATAATTAGTCAATTGTTAGAAATTGACCTTTACTTATGGATCAAACGATGTGAAAATAAACTCTTAAACATAGATATTAGTATTAGATTTCTGTAGCAGCCTTATATTATGCATCGAAGGGTTCCTTGCAAGATGTCTTATTCTTTATTTTAGTGTTGTTCTAGATCTAATTTTATTACTATCATTAGTGTGACAATAAGTCTGTTATGAGTTATGTAGCTTTATTTTTTTGCCATAGTTCTTGTCGCAATTGTGATACTAAGACTATTTCTTATTTCTTTATCTTCCTGTCACAACAATGACAGTAAGGTTGTTAAATTATTTAGGAAAACTATTAATTCATGAATATTTGAATGAATAGATTATATGTTAAAATCAATTTTCTTTTTATGTTAGTGTGATGAAACAAATTCTAAGATATAAATAACATTGTTTTATTAAAAGCTTCTTAAAGACAATTAGTATACTTGATTTGAATGATTAGAAAACTTTATATATTATGGAATTTGAATTAAATATGAATTAGGAAATAGACCAATTTGGTAGCCTTTAGATGCAATTGTATGAACAAATGAGGAATAATTGCTTGAAAGATGTGTTTCATGATTGATGCATGGGAAAGGGATTTAAAAATGGTCGTAGGTGATTTTGGATCTTTATTCATTAATTTTTTTAATTAATTTACTTGCTTATTTACTTCTTGGGGAAAGAAGGTAGATTTTATCTAGGAATGTTATTGGGTTTCTCTCTGGGCTAGGATGCCAAATGTGGATTATCAGGGATGGCTTTTCTCTTTTCAAGAATTGAACCATGTTACTATGTTAAAGGTTTAGATCTAAACGAGTTGAATTTTAAAAAGATGTTTATTTTGACTAGCAAACTTATTTATATATATCTCTACCACATCTTGTTGTGAGACAATCTAAATTTCATTATTTAGAATTGCACATTTAGACATTAGGGTTGCATCGGGTGTTCCCTCATGCCAGTTGTTTCTAGGTAGCTAGACATTTTGTATAGGGCTGGGTTTTCTTCGTTTCATGAAGGGATCTAGGGAAGTATAATTACTTCATGGTTGGGTGGAAAAGCACTTGGGCCATGTTTCCATCTCTCGGCTCACAGGTGGAGGACCACTTGATTTGTGTGAATGATGAGCGTATTGATTCATTTATTCTTGTTAAACATGATTATTGGATATATTATGGCATGATTGTTAAAGGACTTTGTGTATGATTTTATAGTGCTTTACCTGGAACAAGCACGCGAATTGTAAGATTTAATTACTTTATTTGATTTATATTGATGAGATTATCTTTTACAAGATTTAATGATTCTTATTTATGAAGGTTTATTAACTCTGTTGAACCTTATTGACGAGATTATCGTTTATTTTGATATTGCAATTAAGCGGATTAATTACACCCTTTTTTAATCTTTTGGAAGTTGTATTTAAGAGGATTATTTACATATTTTTACTTTTGGCAATGTGATGTATTTAAGTGGATTATTTACTTCATTTTACTTGTGATGGTTTGAAGGCTTTTATAGCTCTGCTCTTCTTACACCTTTTTCAATTATCTTCACATTTTTGCACAAGGACATCTTTTTCACAACTTCATTACATGTTTTTATACAATTCATCAACCTTGAAATGTACATCAAGGTTGGCATTACATTCATCAACCATTGGAACAATCTCTAAGGTCGGCATTATAAACATACATAGAAATAGGTCTGTACCTAAACAAAATTATTTCAGGAAAAGATGTATGCGGATCACGTTATGCCTTAGTTGGGACTCAAATGCAATCTTCCACGTCATGACATACTTCCACAATCTTCAATGCATCTCCACAAGTAGTGAAAACATCCAGGTCAGCCAAGACTTGGAGTTAACACCAAGTCTTTTAGGAACAGTCTTCATCCACAATCCAAATTACTCTTCGCAGACCAATCAGAAGGCATGAACATAATAAGGAGACATCCAAAAGCACATTGTAATCACTAGGAACAACCGCACAACCTCTAACCACTCTGTCAGGAAGATTCTTCAAACTAGAGCACACAAACAACACTGTTAGCTACTGTCATAAAGAAAATATCGTTTGCGGATCACCAAATCATGAACCATTTGAGTTGAAGACACTTATCATCATTACAAACTATATTTTAGAACCATAGACTGAAATACTCAAATGCAGAGGAATGCAGAGCATAATACATTCTCCCTGTCACCACCAAATATACAGAAAAAATAGTTTTCACTCTGGTGAACATAACTCACTCAAATCTTCATATCAGAGGCTCAAACTTGGAACATAGAATCTTCAGATATGCCTCTAAATAACTTCCAATCCATAGACAAAGATATGCAATCTACAAGAAATGCGGAGCGACATACTGGACTGCTTTTTTTGTAAATAGAGTAACTCATTGTTTCCACTAGGAGAGAAAATTTTCTCAAATGCACTTGGAAACTCAATATTAGGAGCACTCTCTCATTATCTTCAGTACTTATATATGGAAATACAAAGAATCTAACTCAATACAAGCAAGCATCAAAACAAGAGCATAGTTGACACTAATGATAACATAGATATGTTGACATCAATGACGACACCGATTAGGCACATACTTGCAACAATCTCCCCCTTTGTCATTGATGGCAACATATGATGTGAAAAAATGTAAAGACCATCAAGACAAGATACTCCCCCTTTCCTTTTACACATCTGCACTCTTTCTCCCCCTAAGTTTTTCACATGATTTCTCTCCCCCTTTGACATCAATGGCAAAGGACACATACTTGCATTCTATTGCTCTGATGAAATTGCTCTTTCATCAATACTGTAACACTTACTACTCTTTGTCAAAAACACCTATCAGGAACACTTGCTACTCCCCTTGAGAGGTAGCTCTCAAAATATAAATCCAGATCAAAGAATGAGGCTTTAGACACCACTGGACTGATGCATTCCTATGCATCTTAGTTCAGAGTAGGAGGGGTAATAACCCGTAAATTTTTCTCTGAGATACTCAAAGGTATCCTTAGGCAGAGGCTTAGTGAAAATATCTATAATATGATCCTTTGTGAACACATTTTCCATCTTTACTTCATTCTCTGCCACCTTTTCTCTCAAAAAGTGATACCTTATTGATATATGCTTTGTTCTTGAGTGCATCACTGGATTCTTTGAAATGTTTATAGCACTTGTATTGTCACAAAATATTGCAATTGGATCTTCATACACAACTTTTGTGTCCTTCAAGGTCTACTTCATCCATAGCACTTGAGTGTAACAACATGCTACTGCAATGTACTCTACTTCTGCAGTAGACAAGGAGATTGAATCCTTCTTGCTCAGCCATGAAACCAATCTATTACCCAAGAAGAAAGCACCTCCACTTGTACTTTTTCTATCATTAATATCTTTGGCCCAATCTACATTTGTATACACACTAAGAGTGAAATCAGTATGTTTTCATGCTGGGGTATCAACATTAATCCTTTGGTAGGGGAGAAAAGATTTTCAATATAAGCTCCCCTTGAGCTAGGGCTTCCAATTTACTTCTCAAAGGTATCTGCACTAGAGTTTGGTGTAGATCCATCTGTAACATCATTTGCATCCTTCTTAGTCCAAATTTTTCTCATCTCCTTGATTTTTGCCAGATCAACCTTGTTCTTTCCTTTGTCTTCCCTCTGCTTTGTATTTCTTTTTACATTCTTGTTTCTGCAAAATTTTGCAAAGTGTCCAAGATTATTGCAATTAGAATAGTAGTGCTTCTGGTAAAATTGTGTGTAGCTTTTTTGAGGCAAAAAAGCTACACACAGTTTTACCAGAAGCACTACTATTCTATCAACATGGACTGTGGAAATATCATGACTGCTATTATTGCAATTGTAACAAACCACATTTCTCTGTCCTTGGTTCCTTCCATTGATTTGATTAATTCTTGATATGCATTGGTTAGCGATATGCCCAATTCTATTGCATGTAAAGCATTTTCCATTGAAAGATTGAGTATTCCTTCTATTGTTGAAAATTTTCCTTATCTGATTTCTACATTGATTTGCTTTATGACCAATTCTCTTGCATGTAAAGCATTGACCGAAGAAAGATGAAACATTTTTACTCCTGCATTGAGTAGCCTTGTGACCAAATTTACTACATGAGTGACAATAACCATTGAAAGATGGATACCTTTGAGAATTTGGATTCCTGACTGGTGGTCTTCTAGATCTATTCCTTTGATCCTGATTCTATTTGCCTTTGTCCTCCTTGACGTCAACAATCTCCTCTTGACCTATTCTAGAACTTTCACCTTTCTCAAGTCTCATACCTTCTTTGTCATCAGGATTTTTTTGACTTGCTATTACCATTAATCTATCAAATATGGTAGCACTCATACTAAGTTTGTCTTGTTGATCCCTTACATGTTTTAGATCAGCTTTCAGATCCATAACTTCTTTCTCAAGCTTTATGTAGTCTTTAATTTTGTCTTTCAAACATTCCTTAAATTTTTCTTTTTGTTCTTTTGCTAACATCAATTCTTCACTACTCTCTTTGAGTATTTGCTTAAGCTCCCTAATTCTCTTTCTTAGCTCTTTGATGTATTCATTTGCTTCTGTTAAGTTTTCCTTTAAGTCCATGTTTTCTTCTTTAGATTTCTCAAGATCTTCAAGAATAATTATGGGTTCTTCATTGTCAGTGGACAAACATACATCATATGAGGATTTTATATTATTGCTAGCTTCAGTCATTGATTTAGATTCAACATTGGAAATTAAACGCCAATTTATTTGTTCTTTAATAGCTTTGTGTCCTTTTACTTCATACTGACAATTTATCTGCATTTTAGTCTCATCTTCTTCAATCTTAACATTAGCACTCTCAATGATATTTTTCAATCTCTTATTGTAACACTGGTAGGCCTTACTCGTAGTAGAGTATCCAAGAAAAATCCCTTCATCATACTTAGCATACAACATGTCTAGTTCTTCTTCTCTTCCGATATAGCATTTGCGTCCAAAAATTTTGAAATATTTCACTATAGGAACTCTTCCATACCACAATTCATAGGAAGTTTTTGTATCATTACTTTTGACTTGAACTCTATTTTGAATGTAGACAACAGTATGTATAGCTTCTCTCTAGTACACTTCTAGTAGGTTAGCTTCCTCAATCATTGTCTTAGAGCTTCTTGAACAGTTCTGCTCTTTGTTTCCATCACTCTATTCTCTCTATATAGCTGTCTTTTTATCTCATGAGTCTCACAGAACATATTAAATACATTAGAGGTAAATTCTTCTCCTTTGTCAAACTTCAAACACTTGATTTTCATATTTAACTCATCTTCAACCATTATCTTGAAAGCTTTAAATGCATCTAGAGCTTTTGATCTTTCTTTAAGAAAACTAACCCAGGTCATTCTAGAATAATCATCAATAAAGAATATAAAATACCTGTCATCATGGAAACTTCTGACTTTTGTGGGACCGTAAAGGTTTGCATGAACCAATTATAAAAGTTTAGTTGAAGATTTTTCTTCATCCTATAAACTCCCTCTTGCCTGCTTTTCAACTTGACACTTCTTGCAGATGATGTTATTAGATTATATAATCTCTAGCAAATCTTTCACAACTTGAGCTGAGCTTATCCTTACTAGATCATCAAGATTGATATGACATAGTTTCCTATTCCAAAGCCAACTTCCACTATTTTGAGTCATGCAGCAGATAATGTCACCTTCTCTAAGCTGATAAAGATTTCCTTCTGTCCTTTTCCCACCAGCTATTACAACCCCATTTTTTTTTTTTGATTTCAAAAGTATCATCCTGAAATAAGAGACTGTATCCTTCTTTGCATAACTATCCAACACTCAAGAGATTTTGCTTTAAGTTTTCAACATAAAGAACATCATTAGTATGTTGTTTTCCATCAAGATTGACTGACCCTTTTCCACATATCTTACCAATACAATCATCTCCAAATTTGACTAATCCTTCATCATACTTCTCAAAATTAATGAACTTACTTTTGTCACCAGTCATGTGATTTGAGAAGCTACTATCAACAACCTAGTAGTTCTTTTCTTGAAAGATATCTTCACTATTAGTACTTCCCTCTAGATAAAGACATTATTCATCATCGCAATTAGTGAAAGAGCAATCATCATCTTCATCAATTTTGACATCATAATATGTTCTCTTGGACACTCTGCTTTTATCTTCTTCAACATTATTTCTCAATTTTCTTTTGGGACATCTAGATGCATAGTGACCTATTTCACCACATATGAAACAATTGAAAGACAGTTCATCCTTGCGTGCCATCCTGGATCTTCCTCAAGCTGTTAGGATTACTTCTGAGGAACCTTGCTCTGATACCAATTGTTGAAATGCACAAGACAACTAAGGGGGGGTAAATCAGTTGTCTCAAAAACTTTATCCACTTATGAATACCAACACATCAAATGTTCAATCACTGTTATTAAGATTTAACAATGAAAGCATGAAACAAGAAACTCAACACAATAACACATTCAACACATGAGACACCATATTTTTTACATGGAAAACCCTATAAGGGAAAAACCACGGTGGGTGTTAGCCCACAGAAATAAATATGTTATAACAATACCAAAATACAGAGGCTCACTACCCAAAATGCTCACTACAAATGTTGAGGCTCACTGCCAAGATCGACTCACTGCCAAGGGGTGGCTCATTGCCAAGGGTTGGTGAACTGATTTGATAGCATCTACTCCATGCCTACGTTCAATTCCATTGAAGCATAGTATAACTCCTCTTCTCTACTCTTCTTACACCTTTTTCACTTATCTTCACATTTTTGCACAAGGACATCTTTTTTCGAAACTTCATTACATGTTTTTATACAATTCATCAACCTTGGAATGTACATCAAGGTTGGCATTACATTCATCAACCATTGGAACAATCTCCAAGGTTGGCATTACAAACATACATAGAAATAGGTTTGGACCTAAAAAAAATTAGCTAAGGAAAAGATGTATGTGGATCATGTTATGCCTTAGCTGGGACTCAAATGCAATCTTCCACACCACGCCACGCTTCCACAATCTTCAATGCATCTCTGCAATTAGTGAAAACAAGCAGGTCGGCCAAGACTTAGAGTTAACACTAAGTCTTTTAAGAATAGTCTTCATCCACAATCCAAATTACTCTTTGCAGACCAATCAGAAGGTAGGAACATGATTAGGAGACATCCACAAGCACATTGTAATCACCAGGAACAAGTGTACAACATCTAACCACTCTATCAAGAAGATTCTTCAAACCGGAGCACATAAACAACACTGTCAGCTACTGTCATAAAGAAAGATTGCTTGCGGACCACCAAATCATGAACCATTTGAGTTGAAGGCACTTATCATCATTACAAACTATATTTCAGAACCACAGGCTAAAATACTCAAATGTGGAGGAATGTGGAGCATAATACATTCTCCCTATCACCACCAAATATATAGAAAAAATAGTTTTCACTCTGGTGAAAATAACTCACTCAAATCTTCATACCAGAGGCTCAAACTTGGAACATAGCATCTTTAGATATGTCTCTAAATAACTTCCAATCCACAAACAAAGATATACAATCTACAAGAAATGCAGAGCAACATACTGGACTGTTCTTCTATAAATAGAGTAACTCATTATTTCCACTAGGAGAGCAAATTTTCTCAAAAGCACTTGGAAACTCAATATCAGGAGCACTCTCTCATTATCTTTAGTACTTATATATGCCAATACAAAGCATTTAACTCAATTTAAGCAAGCATAAAAACAAGAGCACTTTTGACACCAATGACAACACAGATATGTTGACATCAATGACAACACAGATTAGGCACATACTTGCAACAATAATAAACTGTGTAAGTTCTAAATGGGGCTCTAAATGGTTAAACCGTCAATGAGGCACTTTGTGAGGAGGCTGAAATATATATTTTAGGTAGATGGCGATTGTTGGGATTTAGTTTTGAAACCGTCGACTCCTCAACTTACTCAAGCTTGTGTATAAAAGGAATCCAAGGCTTTCAATTTGGGGGCACTTAGCTGGAGTCATGGCCAGATTTGCATAAATTGCAAGTAAGAAGGAGATGGTAGCATTGAGGAGAGAAAGATAGAGAGCCAGTAGAGGAGACTTTGTCATTGAAGGAATGATTGATTGAGAGCATGAAAAATACACACTCCTGAAGTTATTGTAATGAATGTGAATTTTGTGATTTTGAATAAAATGTAGGTTGTTTGTCATTGTTTTATGAATTCATGCTTCTGTTGTGTTGTGTTGGCTACATGATTGGGTGTTTTGATAAGACTCTCTGGTCATGACTGTATCAAAATGGGCAACTTGAATGCCCATGGGGAGTTGAGATATAAAAGGTTATTATTGTTCTCAAGTTATGTGAGACACTGTAATAGCATTAAACAAGGGAGGTTGCAAAAGGAAGTCCAATATAGGGATTTATGGAGCATCTTTCTTAGAATAGGCAATGGTAATGCAATTGTTACACTTGTAAAACACTTAAAAATAGGAAAATAGGATTAATGACATCTTACGATGGAATATATGACATGTCAATATGTAAGAGGAATTACTTTCTATTTTTGAGGCCACTCTCATGTAGTGGGTCATGATAATTTTTATTGTGGTATTTTGAGACCATGTTTAATCACATGGTATTGTTTTAATATGGTTTTTTTAGCCTTCTTAATTATATATATTAGGGGCTTGGTATGGAGGAGATATGGTTATTATATATATACTCTCACACTGCCATAATGTTTTTAGATGAGATAGGGAATGTGGGAGGATAGGTAGTTGATGGAGGATGATAAATGTGAGATGGAGGATGATGGATGTGAGATGGAGGAAGTGCAAAGGTGATCTCCAAGGACTACATCACTTAAGAAGGGGATGCCCCACTCTAGATATGTCGTGCATGACTAGGTGCTATGATGGTGAGGATGGATGAACATTATAGGATATGCTTGGAAGGAAGGTATGTCAAGGTGTATCCAAAGCATGTCTTACATATTTGTCCCTTGTCCTTAAAAGGATCACAAGTAGGGAAGGAGGATGAAGGAGTGTTAGGATAGGATGGGAGATATGGATAGGAGATGATGGGATAAGTGGATAGAGCTAGTGAAGGGGATTAATAGATAACTAGATGGATGATAGGATGAGGATATGCGATGGATGGGGAAATGATAGGCTAGGAAATATTTGCCCCCAAGTGTAGGGTACAAATGAAGGAGAGATTACACATGATGCCCATAAGGGGTTTTCATCATGGTACTTTCCCAAGGTGCCACTAGGAGTGGTTTTCACCATTGGACGGATTTATTTTTCTTTACTTTTTTTTGTTTGATTTTTTTGATTTTTTCTTTTTTTTTCCTTTTTTTGGGATTTTTTGGAATGTCAGGATGAGATGGATGGATTTGGATAGAGGAAGGAAGCATGAATGAGGATGGGGACTCAAGTGTCCATTTCCATACAAGATGGAAGTGTCCCATTTGGATGGATGATGCATATTGACCATGTCAAGTGTAATGACGCACATGTATGTTGGTAGATGGAATGGATGAATGGATGGATGGTGATAGTGTAGTCTGATATGGATTATGGATGGGTGGATGCTTAGATTAATCCATATTTATTATGTATGGATGGATGGTAGAGAGATTATGGGAAAGCATGGACCATAGGGATGTGATGGGGAGGATATGTCGGATAAGGGATATATGATGGGGGGATGAAGGTATATGGGAATGTTGTGATGGGAATCAAGACCAATGGTTTCATACAACATGATGGATTTTGAAGATTATATTTGGGATGTGGAGTTGAGAGCAATGAGGATTTGGTATTTATGATGGATTTGTGGGATCGAGATGGGGAATTTTGGGCTTGTTAATTTGGGAATTTAGGGACCCAAATGAACTTAGGATTTTGAGGGTTTTTTATTGAGAGTGAGATTTTTGGGATGTGGATGCTTCACTTGGATTTGTTTCTTTTTGCTTAGGGACCCACACCATTTTTGTTTTCACTTTTGGAGGTGTGGGCTTATGTAGCCTCTTAGATGGATTGCTCTTGGATGTTGTGTATCTATGTCCTACGACATGATACTCTTTAGGATTTTGTGGAATTTTTTCCTTTATGTAGGGAGGCATCCAAAGAGTTATTTTTGGATCCAATGGATTTTTTAATAGCTTCATGTTTGGGTGATGTGTGCTTTGGTTGATCTTGATTAGGAATTTTAGGGGATTGAGATTTATGGATGGGGATATTAAGGATGGGGGGATAAGGGGATTTAAGGATGGGGATATTAGGAGTTGGGAGTAGTGGAGGAACTGTAGATTTAGGAAGTGTATGGTCACATGCTTTTGGGATTGGTGGATGAAATAAGATGAAGGAGGAGGGATGGTGACATTTAATTTTGAGGTGTGATGAGGTGTACTAGGTTTGGGTTTGGAAGAAGTGGTTTTGGGAGGAGTGTGGGTGATACTAACATGCTTAGATTATTTTCCTTGGGATGTATATCTAAGGCCATGTGTGTGTGGATGGATTTTGACATGGATGGGCTCCAAAATGCCATTTTCATGAAGGCCTAGGCCTTTACCATGATAGTTCATGTTTTGGAGCATATGTTGCACGGTTGGATGGGTGTTGTTTTTGAAACAAGATGTGAGTCTATTATTAGATGGAGGGGAATGTGTGGTGGAAGAAAGTTTTTCCTCTCCTATGAGAGAACCACCACAGAGGAAGGTAGTGATACCAAGACAATAGGATGATGGATCTGGGATGGTGTCGAGAGATGATGGTGAAGGTTTGATGGGAGATGGTAAAGGGTTAATGGGAGAGGATGGGGGATCAATAGAAGACGGTGTGGGATTGGGAATAGGAATAAATGGGATGCTTGGATCATGAGTAGGAATGGGGGTGGATGTTTCGACATGATTTGGACTTGGCTCTTAACATAGCTGAATTTACGTGGATGGTGTGATGGGGGAGGAGCACGTAGTTTGACTTGGCTCCTTAGATGGGGTAGGTGGAGGAGAGGGTGATACTTTGGATAGGACTTGGGATAATATGGATGAGGATGGTGATGTGGTTTTGATGAGTGTGAGGTGAATGACAGGGTCATCAAGGACACATGTAATTGATTGGGGAGGAGTGGGTTAACATGACTCCACAAGTTTGTTTTCATTATTTTTCTCAATAATCTTAGCAAGGAGTCCTTGGAGAAAGGATGACATATATTTAGTATGGGATTTGGGTGATGGAGTAGATGGGGGATTGGATAGTGGGGTAGATGGTGAGGTTGATGGGTAAGGAGATAGTAGATTTGGATAGGAGAGATTTAGATAAGGGGGTGATGGATTTTGATATGAAAGATTTGGATAGAGAGAGGATGGATTTGGATAAATGGAATAAGGATGAGAAGAATGTGATGGATTAGGGGATGGTGGATAGAATAGATTTCCCTTTTCAAGGGTAGCGTAAGGAGGACCATAGGATAAGCAATTAGGCATGGGTCATAGATTGTGCTAGCCAATGCATGGTTAAAGGGTGCTTACATGTTTGTGGATGGTCAAGGGTGGTTTATGGAAAGATTACTTGCAATGATTTCATCAAGGATTTCGAGTTTAGATTGTTCAACAACATCATCATATGAATTCATGATTGGATTTGAATTTAGGATGATGTGATGTAGGATGACTTGATGAAATGATTTAGAATTTGGATTATAGGGGAGCTTGGATTGATTTGGGATTGGATTGATCAAGGTCAATGATATATGACACTTGATGCTAGGATGGATTTGATTTGATTTGATTTGATTAGTCAAGGCCAATGATATATGACACTTGACCGGATTTGGATTGATTGGGGATGATTTGGATTAGGACAAAGGCCATTTGATGGTTGGATTGGATTGGATGATTTGATTAAGGATTAGGCCAAGGGCCCTTTGGATGGTGATTTGGATGATGATTTGGATGAAAATGATTATGGATTGGATAAAATTGGATGGGCTATGAGTAGGATTTGGAGAGGGTTGAAGGGGGTTAAGTCCTTATCTAAATTTAGATTTGAAAATGATGGTTTTTGATTAAGGAGTGGAATTGGATTTTGATTGGGTATGGATAGAGGAATTGATTTACGATGAATGATAATTGGATGAGGTTAGGATATGGATTAAGGTGGATTAATCTCAATAATGGGATTAGGATTAGGGGGGGTTAATGGATGAGATGATTAAGGACAATTGATGGGATTGGATTAGGATGGATGATAGGTTTGATTAGGGAGATGGGTTGGATTAAGATTAGGGATGGAATGGATTAGGATTGGATGATGTGGATGGATTATGATTAAGGATGAAGTGGATTATGAGAGACTTGATTAAGCTCAAATAGTGAGATTGGGAAAAGCTTAACTGATGGGAATTGATTAAGATAGTGACGATGATTGGGAAATGGATGAGGTGGATAAATGTATAGATGATTAGGATAAGATGGTTAGGGTAATGGATTGGATTATAAGTGGAAGAGAATTGGGATTATGTGGATAAGGGATTTGGATTAAGAGGATGAGGATGGGATTTGGTTAGAATGGAGATGGAGAATTGGATTAGATAAATGGATTGTGATGTCGATTAAAGGGAAAATGTATGAAAGATTAAGCTCAATAATGGGATTAGGATTAGAAGTGGTTAATGGATGAGATGATTAGGAAGGATAAGATGAGGTGATTAGACTATGATAAGTGGATTAAGTGATTTGGGAAAATGGATTAAGGAGTGATTAAGATGAGATAAATATGGTGATGAAGACTTGGATTAGGATGAAAGTGATGTGATTAGGATAATGGAAAATGGATTAGGATATTGAGTTGGGGATGATTAGGGAAATGAATGATGGATAAATGATTGGATTAGAAGGTGATTAGAATGAGAGGTATGCGATTAAGCTCAAAGATGAGAATTAATTAAGCTCAAATGATAGGATTAGATTAGGAAAATGATGATGAAATTGGATAATTGGACTAGCGATTAGAAGAAATTGGATTGAGATAATGTGGATTAAAAATAAATTGGATTAGGATAATGTGGATTAGGCAGAAATTAGTTTAGGATAATGTGGATTATGAGGATAATGGATAATTTGGATTTGTATTTAGGAAAATGGATGCTTTGGATGATAGATTAAGATGCGATTAAGGATGGTTTAGGTGCTTGACCTTAGGAAACTTTGCAATAAAATAAACACACATACATGCACAATTATTGCAAAGGATTTGGGTTTTATTTAGATTCAGGGGATTCACGGGTTTAGACAATGAAGACATGCCAAACACACCAACATTCCTAGATTATTCAAGTGGGAGTGACATATCTTTTGGATCTCATGAAGTGGTCGTGGGTCAATCTCAACTTAAAGTGAATTGAGATTTCCACCCCCACTAATACCTTTGATGCTATAGATTGGATAGATAAGGAAAGCAAGGTCATGGACCACCTTACCCCCCTCACCTTGGAGACTTCTGTCTTTCCCAAAGCATATCCTATCTCAAGTATAATGGTACTGTGAGCATCTTCCCCTCCTCTACAGCAACACACCACAAGATATGACAGCCAAAGGGTCTTAAGCTAGGATGTATGGGCTTCTAGGGAGTCCTCGATATACACAAGGTACATGAGGCCCAAACTATGAACACTAGTCCATTGAAGGTATGTGGCACCAAGCGGTTAAGCAAGCACCACTTCACCTTGTGTCCGGAATATCCTGAGGCCCCAAGGTTGTCCCAATGACAATGCAACTAGATTGGGGTACGCGAGGCCCAAAGGGTGCTTGCATGTTTATGGATGGTTGAGGGTGGTTTATGGAAAGCTTACTTGCAATGATTTCATCAAGGATTTTGAGTTTAGATTGTTCAATAATATCATCATATGAAGTCATGATTGGATATGAATCTAGGATGATGTTATAGAGGATGACTTGATGAAATGATTTAGAATTTGGATTAGAGGGGAGATTGGATTGATTTGGGATTGGATTGATCAAGGTCAATGATATATGACACTTGATGCTATGATGGATTTGATTTGATTTGATTAGTCAAGGCCAGCGGTATATGAGACTTGACCAGATTTGGATTGATTGGGGATGATTTGGATTAGGACAAAGGCCCTTTGATGGTTGGATTGGATTGGATGATTTGATTAAGGATTAGGCCAAGGGCCCTTTGGATAGTGATTTGGATGAAAATGATTATGGATTGGATAAAGTTGGATGGGCTATGATTAGGATTTGGAGAGGTTTGAAGGGGGTTAAGTCCTTAACCAAATTTAGATTTGCAAATGATGGTTTTTGATTAAGGAGTGGAATTGGATTTTGATTGGGTATGGATAGAGGAGTGATGGATGATTGATTTAGGATGAAGGATAATTGGATGATGTTGGGATTTGGATTAAAGTGAATTATGCTCAATAATGGGATTAGGATTAGGGGGGTTAGTGAATGAGATGATTAAGGACAATTTATGGGATTGGATTAGGATGGATGATAGGTTTGATTAGGGAGATGGGTTGGATTAAGATTAGGGATGGAATGGATTAGGATTGGATGACGTGGATGGATTATTATTAAGGATGAAGTGGATTATGAGAGACTTGATTAAGTTCAAATAGTGGGATTGGGAAAAGCTCAATTGATGGGAATTGATTAAGATAGTGATGATGATTGGGAAATGGATGAGGTGGATAAATGTATAGATGATTAGGATAATGGATTGGATTATACATGGAAGAGAGTTGGGATTATGTGGATAAGGGATTTGGATTAAGAGGATGAGGATGCGATTTGATTAGAATGGAGATGGAGAATTGGATTAGATAAATGAATTGTGATGTGGATTAAGGGGGAAATGGATGAAAGATTAAGCTCAATAATGGGATTAGGATTAGGAGCGATTAATGGATGAGATGATTAGGAAGGATAAGATGAGGTGATTACACTATGATAAGTGGATGAAGTGATTTGAGAAATGGATTAAGGAGTGATTAAGATGGGATAAAGATGGTGATGAAGACTTGGATTAGGATGAAAGTGATATGATTAGGATAATGGAAAATGGATTAGGATATGGAGTTGGGGATGATTAGGGAAATGAATGATGGATAATTAATTGGATTAGAAGGTGATTAGAATCAAAAGCATGTGATTAAGCTCAAAGATGGGGATTAATTAAATTCAAATGATGGGAATAGATTAGGAAAATGATGATGAAATTGGATAATTGGTTGAGTGATTAGAATAAATTGGATTGAGATAATGTGGATTAGGAAGAAATTGGACTAGGGTAATGTGGATTAGGAAGAAATTAGATTAGGGTAATGTGGATTATGAGAATAATGGATAATTTGGATTTGTATTTAGGAAAATGGATGCTTTGGATGATGGATTAAGATGCGATTAAGGATGGCTTAGGTGCTTGACCTTAGGTAACTTTTTAATAAAATAAACACACATACATGCACAATTATTTCAAAAGATTTAGTTTTTATTTGGATTGAGGGGATTCACGGGTTTCAACAATGAATACATGCCAAACACACCAAAATTCCTAGATTATTCAGGTGGGAGTGACATATCTTGTGGATCTCATGAAGTGGCCATGAGTCAATCTCAACTCAAAGTGAACCAAGATTCCCACCTCCACTACTACCTTTGATGCTATAGCTTGGATAGATAGGAAAAGAAAGGTCATGGACCACCTTACCCCCTCACCTTGGAGACTTTCATCTTGCCCAAAGCATATCCTATCTCAAGTATAATGGTACGATGAACATCTTCCCCTCCTTTGTAGCAGTAAACTACAAGATATGACTGCTGAAGGGTCTTAAGCTAGGATGTAAGGGTTTCTAGGGAGTCCTTGATATATGCAAGGTACGCGAGGCCCAAACCATGAATGCTAGTCCATTGAAGGGATGTGGCACCAAGCGGTTAAGAAAGCACCACTTCACCTTGTGTTCAGAATCACCTGGGGCCCCAAGTCTATCCCAATGACAATGCAACTAGATTGGGGTACAATTTTCCTTCTACCCCTTTGATATACCCCATCGGTACATGTGGTTGAGGTCATCCCTTAGGGTGATAAAATCCCCAAGTAGGCCCCTTAAGAAGAAACCACTTCCCACTTTTGATCACCAAAGATCACATGAAGTGCAAGGGGAGAGCATATGTGAAGCAGTGACCCCTTTGGGATTAATAATGATAACAAAGATTAGATCAAATCAAGGATTTTGATCTCCAAGATCGCCAAATGGTGTGAGGAGAGAGTATACACCTTGAAATGACCTCAAAAAAAGCATACAAGTTATTTTTAATCCCAAAAAGAAATGTGCCTAGATTTAATGGAAAAATGATAGATCCTTGGACAAGTGGGGCTGCAACAACTTGTTAGTAGTCTTATGATGATTTTATCTTTGATCAAAGATGTGCTACAAACAAGTGTGTTAGATTGAAATGATAAAATTTGCAAAACCCAAATGTTATATAGAATGATAAATCAAATTAGATAAGATATTTGGATTCCTTATGAAATTTGAAGTCATTTACAAAAAATCATCAAATTTCATTATGTTTTGCAAAAGTTATGGGCATTTGAAGTTTTTAGGAAAATTAGGCACTGACAGATAGGTCTAGGCATTGATATACAAAATATGGGCACTACTTTGTAGTAACTAGGCGGTAAAATATAAAAAATAGGTGCTAATCTAAGTCTTGGGCGCTGATAGAGGAAAATTAGGTGCTGATAGATGAAAATTAGGAGATTATTGATGAAAATTAGGCACTGATGCAGGAAAGGGCGCTACTTTGTAGGAACTAGGCATTGAAATATGAAAAATAGGTGCTAAATCTTAGGGAAGATATACTTGAGTACAAGTATGCTAAACCTTGGCACTGATGAGGATGTAGGCATTGATTTTAGGGTGCAGGTGCTGATACGACATTGAGAGGATGGAGGGGCTATATTTTGATGAAAAACATACAAAAAAAAGGGGTAGACCTACAAAATAGGTTGTTAGGACATGGTAGGTGTTGTGCCTCACACACACACCCCATTTCAAAATAGGGACCCCCTCTTTCAAATTTGGCTTAGGATGTCAAATAAATCTTTTTCACCTCCCAAGTGGTCAAGTGGTCAAATTGCATTTTGATCATGATTGAATGATGATTTTAAAAAATCACTTCAAGAATCTATTAAGTGGATTTTCATATCCCTTTTGATGGCCTTGAATTACCCTTTTGCGCTAAATTGCTATCCAACTGACTTTTGCGCTGAATTGCTCTCCAACTGAATTTTGCATTGATTTGCCTCCCAATTGACCTGGCGTTAAAATCCTTTATCACCGACTTCGGCATTAGTTTTCCTCCCTATGAACTTTTGCGCTAAAATCAACTGTCTCTGACTTGCGCTATATCATTCGATCACCGACTAAGTTAGATGGGCCCAAAATTCCTGCAAGTTTGAAGGACCATAAAGTCCTGCAAACTGCATAAAGTTGAGCCTGTAGTCGCAGTGCTAAAAAGATTTCTCACCGACTAGGTCTGTCACATCTAATTTCCCTGCCAAGTCTGAGCACACGAAAAGTCGTGCGAAAACCCTAATTTGTCGACTGTACGTCGAGCATTAATGGTGATTTGGCCGGGATAATAAAAGGGATGACCTCCTTTGTTTTAACTATTTTTTGCATTTGATCAAGATTTCGGAGCTCCCTTTGTGATCTTTACTGCCCGTTAAAAGCTTTTGCTACCATTTGCCCGAGTTTGATCCCGCAACCACTTCCTATCTGTGCAATCCAGACACATTTTCTACACTAGCTAGGTAGGGTTTCCAAATCTCATCTTTTGAGCTTTCACTATATGCGGTCAGGGTTTGATTTGATTTCAACATACATTTTCTTTCCAAGCAAAGACTTTTAGGGTTTCTAGCTAGGGTTTTGTGCATGAACTGTTTGTTTTCCTTTGAAACCTAGTTTAGATGTCCCTTTGAAAACATAAATGGATTGTCATGAGCAAAAAAGGAATAATAACTTAAACAGACTTGGCCAAAATTAAACTAGAAAGGAATTAGGTTTTAGCGCTAAACTAGAGTCTGACCAACCTGTAAACATTTGAACTCGTCCAGTCGGTCGGTGACTGTTGAAACTTGCGTCTCGCTTTGAAATCCATTCAGCGCTAAAAACATTGACCTCTGACCTACATAGCCATGTTGTGATTAACTAATTAGATCGGTGGGACCTCAAAACCCTGCAATCTTTGAGAAGCTATTTTTGTGCTAAAAACCGCTCACGCCAACCTTGCGCTAAATGACCTCATCTCTGACTTGGTCAGACACCTTGAATATCTCTGCAAAATTGGTGACATCCCAAAGTCCAGCTAAAAATAAGACAATGGCTCTGCACTAGAATTAATCCATCCCGACCCTACGCTTAAACACTCTTTCACCAACTTGGTTGGTTAACCTCAAAACCCGTGCAAGTCAGACAAAGCTAAATCCCGCGCCAATGTAATGCATATGATCTCAAAGAGACTTGCGCTAAGACACGATCGACTAACTGAACAACCAATGAAAGGTCGGTGACTTTCAAAAGCTGCGTAAGCTGGTAATAACTAAAATCCACACAAATGTTAGAAGAGAATGAATAGTAATAAAACCTTGAGTTGGACAAGCCCATTTTTCCCGTTGAGGTCAGCAGACCTCAATTTTAGCACTTTTCTGCCTACAAGTTAGATGACCCTAAAACTAGCACAAATAATGCAAAATGACTGTGTTTTAAAGAATTTTCAAATTGAAAGTGTCAAGAATGATAGAGTTGATGTTGTGATACATAGATAATGATGATTTTCATGTTTTCAATAAGATGTCTTGCAACATTAAATATTATTGCATGCATTAATGATGAAATGCTATAGGTGCAATGGTGATAACTGTTAGATTTGAGATTCTTTAAAAAGGGTACATCAGTAGTGTTGGAAGATTCATTAAGGTTCATCTCAAACTTAGGAATGTGAAAGAATTCTCAAGGTATCAAACTTATAAGGTCCGGTCCTCCAGATTATATGACTGCTCGAGCTCAAGCCATGAAGTACGAGTTCAAAGGAATCCCTCCAGAGACCAAAATTCACTCCGGGTGGAGTGATGTAGGAGATACGGACCTAGGTCACATAGACCTAGATGACTTCAGATTGAGGATCTTTGGTCCAAACCCAACTCCTAGGGCCAAAATACTTAGAGACAGTGGTATATCACAAGTTGTTGCCTTCCCCACCTCAGTGCAATGTGTAGAATTGATGGCAACCTATGGAGATAGATATGATGTCATGACAAGGACAATTCAAACAACCAACAGGGATATCCCAGCTGATTTAAGTCCACCCTCTCTATCTAAGACCTTTGATATTCCATGGCACAAAGTCATGACTATGCCAGACAAACAAGGATCAGAGGGGACTTATAACAAAGATGTAGAGGGATGCAGGAAATACACGAATGACAATTGGGCCAAAAACAGAAGGTCTGCCCTCATCAAATTTCCCCAAGTGCTATATAGGAGTGATTTCCATGATGAAATTGGAGGTTTGATAACTTTCCTGAGCATGATATATGGATTACCTACAACTTCCACTTTTGAGGGGTGGATGTTTGTTATCATCATTGTGTTGATAACTGAGAGGGGGGGTGAATCAGTTATCCTAACAATTTCTGCTTTATGAACTTTCTTAATAATTAATGCAGCATTAATTCAAATAAGCAAACATAACCATGAAATGGAAATACACATGACACAATATTTTTGACATGGAAACCCTGTTAAGGGAAAAAACCACGGGGTGATTAACCCAAGATTGTATTATCTGTTAGAAGAATGGAAATATAAAATGGCACTTGCCAAATAGGGCTCACTGCCCGAGCACACTGCTCATAAAAGGCACACTGCCTACAAGAGGCACACTGTCTACAATTTATAAAGAGTGTAATATAATACTTGAACTGATAAGGAGCATCAACATATGCTGGAGTTTAGTTCCGGTTAGGCTCAGTACACTAATCTGCTGCACTTCATCTTTCCTCTTCTTTTGTGCTGCTCTCCTTTCACATACCGAACCTTCCTTTCTGCTTTTACTCGGGTCTACTACTTTTCTTCGCACATTGCTCAAAACCATGACACACCACGTAACTAAAACCATCTTATATATATATGCAAAGGTGATTTTATCACCTTTCTAGTCGGTATCCGAAACATTTAATAATTTCCTCAAACTCTGATCTGTCGGCTGAATCTTTGCACACCAAGTAATGCGGATCAAGTATATACTTGTAGAAGTCATCAATCATGTCGGGCAAACATAACGTATGCCTTAAGAACCTTTTCCATCATCAGTAACACATCCGAAATAATGTCTGATGTTCTGCCAGTCAGTTCTTCCTCTGTTCACACTGTCACTTGGGAACCCGACACCCAAGCATTCATATCTCTTTATCCTTTCCACACCGGAGGCTTAAACCCTGGAATCTATCAGTCAAGATACTCCTCTTGACTTCCCCAAAATTTGCACTTCACTGAGAGACTTCTACTGAGAGATCCGGACCTGTCTGTCGGACCTTACTGACTGCTCTATTCTTGCTTACCGGACCTCAACATTCCTTCAATCTGACTTCCGGTGAGGACCTATCATGTCTTGCGGATGTGTGGGATAACCTTTGTTGCCATCAATGACAACATTCATGAGTCCATATAGTGCCTCTTGCCACCAATCTCCCCCTTTGGCATTGATGGCAACACTTAGTGAAAAATGACTAAGTGTCACACTATACTCCCCCTTGGTTGATGCTCTGTCTCTATGTACATTTGCCGAAGCTCCCCCTTAGTTGGATTCCTCATTTTTCATTGCTCCTCACTCCCCCTTTGACATCAATGGCAAAGGGTAGGGTCCGCACATCAAAATTTTCAAAATTTTAACTATACTTATCTGCATAAGTATATACATATGGCATACTTACATATACTGAAGTATGTTTGCAAAGGTTGTTTTTAATTGAATGAATTCTGTAGCCCAACTTTGCTTCATTCTGTCCAAAATTGATAGATGACTGCTCAACAGGAATGCAAATGCATCTACCCTTTTTAGATCTGTTGGATCATTGGTCCAGGCTGTGATTTGAGCTTCGTTTATGGCCTCATGCATGGCCTCTAACTTAGGGACAATTATCCCTCTGAGCTCACTCAATCTACTGATTCTATTTTTCTTCTCTTTTTCAAGCTTCTTAATTTCATTCAAAACTACAACCGTTTGACATTCTTGAATTATTATGGATGTAGTAAGTGGATCAAAATTTTGAGAAAGTTTTATCAGTTTATCCTCCTGTTCTTTCATTTTCTTCTCAATCTCCACTGCTGTTTTAGACCAGGATATACAAAATTTGTATACATCACCTCCATCCTTAAGGGCATTTTCCAAACTTTTTATCCCAATACCCATAACTCTTCTATCATTTGAAATTATCCCTTGCAGCTCTAAGAATCTCTTATCCAAAAACTCTTTCCTGACCTTCTCCTCAGCTGATTTCTCTAGAGAATCAAAATGTGTGCTAACACTATTGACTAGAGTTTTGAGATTACCGAAAGAGGAGGCTGTGGGATCCTTCTGAAAAGATGGCATGATCTTTTCCAACACTCTGGATGCTACCTCTATAAGCTCACAGTCTTCCATGTGAGATTTTAGTAGTTTCTCTTTGACCTTCACATTTGCAAATGAAGCTATCTTCATTGTTTGTACCGAAGATAGAGAGTCAAAATCTAATGGCCCTTTTAGTAATTCTGGTTCATCCATCTCATTAGTTGCTTTTGTCAAGAAGTCCTTGATAGATTTTGCAGTGTCTCTTGCTAGAGACAGATTCTTTTTCTCTTCTACAGTGTCACTTATTTCTTTTTAGCTTGACTTCCTTCTTTACTTTTCACCTCTTTTTCTTTCTCCTTTATTATTTCTTCTTCTTTAGATCCGGAGTCAATAGGGGAAACCAGAGGAGAAATGTTAGTCTGATCATGGACCACCTCTTCCAGAGCAGAGGATTCCAAGTCCTTAGATGTTTCTGCAGCGGTATTCATTACCTCTTCTGTCATTTTCTCAGTAGACTCTTCTGCAACACTTGTGGTCGAGGGGTCAGTACCCAAGTCCTCTATAATTGGAATGTTGAATCTTTTGAATGCATTCCAGAGGATCTCTTCTGTCTCTTTTGCAACTTTGTCAGTCTCTCCGAGCATAAGTTGATTCATCCTTGCTTTGCTCCTGAACTCATCCTTACAATCTTTGAATACCATATTCATTGTCTTGGGATCGATTGAAGGATATAGCTGAATTGCTATCTATTCTCAGATTTCTAGGTCTTTGCCTTGGGCATTGTTCTTTCTTATTTCTAGTTCCTTCTCCAAGATTTTAGGGACCAGAGATATAATTTTAATAAATGCTTTGTTGTAGATATTTAGGTACCTGACTATGGCATCTTGCAATATTTTCTGATCTGCTTCATCATAATCATCATAGAATTCAACCATTGGCTGAAGATTTCCGTCCACTGTGACTGATTTGATTATGTCATCAATGTGAAGAGTGGGTTTTTCAACATATTCCTTTGTCTTTTCTTCTTCCTTTTGTCCGGTAGAGGGTTTACCGGATGTTTTCTTCTTTTTCTTCATTTTCCTGATTTCTTCATCAGATTCAGTCTCCTCTTCATCCCTTTGATTGCAATAAGCCCTTGTGGCTTTTGTCTTTGTTCTTTTCTCTCCTTTGCTGGATGATTTTGTTTCCAGTTTTGATGACCTTGAGCTTTTGGTAGTGGTAGGTGCAAATCTCTTTGATGATTTGGTCCGGGTAGAAGATTTCATCAGAACACTTTCCTCACTTTTCTTTTCTACCTTTTTCTTCTCTTCCTCAGCCCTTTTCATCTTTTCCCTGTTGGCATCAAGTGTCTCCTTTGAGATGCCAAAGCCTTTTGCAACATCTTCAACTTCTTTTCTCACCTTCCTCTTGATCTCTGGTTGTTTGAGTTCCACATGAATCTTTACACTTAGCTCCTCAAAGGTTCCAAATCTTTCTGCCTTGGGATCTTTTGGCTGACTTAACATGTGTTCAATATGTAGCTCAACAATTTTCTCATCAACTTCATACCCCATCAGCATGATCCATACCATTCTTGGTTCCACTGCCTCCATAAGGCACTGATCAATTTCTACCATGAAGCAAACAATATCCTTATACTTTTCAACTAGAGCTTGGGGGATTCTCTCTCTTGCTTGCATCATACTCTAAAAGTTCTTGAAATATCCCCATAATGCTGTATTCTATGCCTTAACATCACCAATTCCATGCAAGTAATCCCTGATTTGTATGGCAACCGGTCTGTTATTTTGCCATATTCAGCCACTAGATCTGGGTAGCTCATTCATGAAGTAGAAAAATAGACACAATATCAGTCCACCATATTTAAAGGAGTTCTTCTTGTCCTTTTTGATCTCCTGTATGTTTTCCATTAGTTGACTTAGAAGGACTTCACAGAGATCATACTTTGCATTCTTTCTTAGCATCTCATAGGCAGTATACACTACAGTTCTGGATACTGAATTTTCCCTACTAGAGTGATATATCTTATACCCTATTATCATGGATGCAAACTTGATATCCAGGTTAGTGATGTCTTCAATGGTCATTGCCCTCTTATAAAATTTTGATCCGGTGGCCTCAGTTACAATGTGGTTTTTGACAGATTTAAGGATAGGTATCCCTCTGGAGGAGTGTAAACCAGTTATTGCCCTAATTGCTTCCTTAGTGAACTTGTAAGGTTCGTTCAGCCATAGGAAGTTATCATGCACCCTACTCAGTACATACCGGACCCATTCATCTTCTTCAAAGCAGGGGAAATGAATGTACTGATCAAAATGTTTCTCCTGGATGCCCTTATATTGTGGTTTAAGTTCAAAAGCATCATCTATCAATTGTTTGTGATAGATGTCTCTTAGTTTGAATTCCCCAAACTCTTCAATATTAGTGTGTATGTAAACCCTAATATCTTCTATATGCAACACACCATGCGGAACACTGGAGAATGCTCCTAGGGGATCTACTTCCAAGGATTTGTATGGATGTTTCTTGAATTTAGGGTGAGCTCTATCAGAGATTTTCACAATATTCGGTGTATCCATCTTTCAAAAGCTTTGCAGAGAGATATTGAGAACAAAAAATAGCTTTTGCACTTCTAGGTTCTACGAAGTGAGCCGAATCAATTGCTGGATGAATTGGATTCTGCAGATGATCTTTGATGGGCTTGAGGAATTTCTATTGCAGAGCTTCTTTTCATTTCTTCTTGAAAGTAGAATGAACAAATGCTTAATGAGAAAACCCTTATATTGCTTCGCAAACCCTAATATCAAGTTACATTAAATGCTCGACCTACGTCATTCCGGTTTGCCTTATTCGGATGACTTGAAGAACTGGATCAATCTTGATTTTAAACATCTTGCGGATCTTCCAAATCTTAACCACAGTTTACTTAGATGTTTCTCTTATGAGCCCTTTAATCCGCAACTCTCCTTGTGCCAGTTCTGGCACCAATTGACTGGCTGGGGGAACAAGGTTTTCTTTGTGTCTCCCCCTGAGCTAGAGCTCACTTTTTAATTTCTGGAAGGAATATCAGCACCAAGTCTGGTGCGGATCCATTCCCTACATTCTCTGTACTTTTCTTCACCCAAATCTTGTTCATCTCACTTTGAACTTCATCCACATTCACCTTTTGTTTTCCCTTATCTTGATTCTGATTATGATATACCGGACCTCTTCTGTCCTGATTCTTGCTTCTACAGAATTTTGCAATATGATAGGATCTATTGCAAATTTGGAAAACAACATTTCTTTGCATATTTGATTGATATCCTCTTGATCTGCATTGATTAGCCATGTGACCCATTCTATTGCATGCAAAGCATCTACCATTGAATAAATTGTTCATCTGCATATTTCTGCATTCATGAGATTTGTGACCATACCTTTTGCAGTTAAAACACTGTCCGGAGAAGGATGTATTAGTCTGATTCATTCTCTTTCTGCACTGATTAGCTCTATGACCAAAGTTATTGCAGTTGTGGCAATATCCATTGAAGGATGGATATCTTTGAGCATTAGGCTATCTTACCAGAGGTCTTCTAGGCCTGTTTCTTGGATTTTCTGATCTAAAATTCTTCTGACCGGATCCAGAGCTTTCTCCTTTCTCATATCCCAAACCACACTTGTCATCTACCCTCTTTTGACTTTCAAGAAGAACTTCAAGTTGAGCATAACTTATCTTGAATTTCTCTTTATATTCATTTGCTATTTGAAGATCCCTTTTAAGAGAGATAATTTGATCCTCAAGTTTTTCTTCATTATCTTTAGCATCTTCAAGATCAGATTCAAGATGTCTGATAATTCTATCCATCTTGTGGCAATCTTCTGATTTCTCCTTGAGGGATTGTCTTAGATCATCTTCAGTTTTTCTTTTCTCTTCAACCTCTTGGGTAAACTTCATAACTCCTGATTCCATTTCATGTCTTACCATAATGATTTCTTTTGATAACTTTTCACATAACTTGGTTTTCTCCTTCAGATCTTCATTTGTATCATTGGCTTCACCTTGACTTGCCAATTGCTGAAGTAGCTCCTTTCTCTTTTTCATATAGAGACTTAATTTGTCTTTTAGTTCTCTCATGAAATCATCAGCCTGTTTGAGTCTTTCCTTTAATTCATTGACTTTAGAGTTTGACTGCTCAAGATCATCAAGGGCAGTCTTGAGTTGCTCTCTTAACCCATATACATCCATTTGAATTCCTAGATATTCCTCAAGCTGTTAGACTCTATTAGGAGGAATTGGGCTCTAATACCAATTGTTGATAACTGAGAGGGGGGGGTGAATCAGTTATCCTAATAATTTCTGCTTTTTGAACTTTCTTAATAATCAATGCAACATTAATTCAAATAAGCAAACATAACCATGAAATGGAAATACACATGACATAATATTTTTGACGTGGAAACCCTGTTAAGGGAAAAAACCACGGGGTGATTAACCCAAGATTGTATTCTCTGTTAGAAGAATGGAAATACAAAATGGCACTTGCCAATTAGGGCTCACTGCCCGAGCACACTGCTCACAAAAGGCACACTGCCTACAAGAGACACACTGTCTACAATTTGTAAAGAGTGTAATACAATACTTGAACTGATAAGGAGCATCAACATATGCTGGAGTTCCGTTCCGGTTAGGCTTAGTACACTGATCTGCTGCACTTCATCTTTCCTCTTCTTTTGTGCTGCTCTCCTTTCACATACCGAACCTTCCTTTCTGCTTTTACTCGGGTCTACTACTTTTCTTCGCACATTGCTCAAAACCACGACACACCACATAACTAAAACCTTCTTATATATATATGCAAAAGTGATTTTATCACCTTTCTAGTCGACATCTGGAATAGTTAATAATTTCCTCAAACTCTGATCTGTCGGCTGAATCCTTACACACCAAGTAATGTGGATCAAGCATATACTTGAAGTCATCAATCATAGCCAAACATAACTTATGCCTTAAGAACCTTTTCCATCATCAGTAACACATCTAGAATAATGTCTGATGTTTTGCCAGTCAGTTCTTCCTCTGTTCACACTGTCACTTGGGAACCTGACACCCAAGCATTCATATCTCTTTATCCTTTCCACACCGGAGGCTCAAACCCTGGAATCTATCAATCAAGATACTCCTCTTGACTTCCCCAAAATCTGCACTTCACTAAGATACTTCTACTGAGAGATCCAGACCTGTCTGTCGGACCTTACTAACTTCTCTATTCTTGCTTACTGGACCTCAACATTTCTTCAATCTGACTTCCGGTGAGGACCTATCATGTCTTGCGGATGTGTGGGATAACCTTTGTTGCCATCAATGACAACATTCATGAGTCCATATAGTGTGTCTTGCCAACACATTGAGATATTGAAAGGGACTAACTTCCACTGGGCCCAAATCCTTAGTGATAACGTTCATGAGGCCTTCAACAACTTCAAAGAGAAGAGGTATTTCAGATGGACATCTTATGTTGTCTAGGCATTAGCAAGGAGAAATCACTATGTTGGGTTGTCTAACATTGGAGAAGTTGGAAATGATGAACAAACCCAAGTGAAAGTATATGAGTGTTACCTGCAGCTGACCTCATCTAAATCTTTGATACACTTTAAAAGGGTAAATGATGCTTTCACAATGTATATAGCCAGATTGCTTCAAGGTAACACGACCTTGAGGATTTCCACTGAACCAATGAATGAAATAACTAAATGTGGCAGGTGGTATATCCAATTTGAGAAATTCACATATTTAAGAATACAAGGCTTCACTGGGATGGCTTACATACTTCCCAGATATCCCGATGAAAAGACAGTGCTTCTAGAGTTGTCTAGACAGTTGATACCCTATGCTAAGAAACTCAAACACTTGCACAAAACCAATGTTCAGTTTCCTATCAGGTTTGGCAAGGGGAACTATGCATGCCCTTCGTTAGCATTGGCAGAACATTCTAACAAAGAGCTCCAACTCCTCAATTTACACTATTACAATGCAAGAGATCATTTTGATCCAAATAAGGTGATGGAAAGATTCATGAGTAAGAAGTTATTCCATTAGATACATATTGAAGAATTTTGGGCCAATTGCCAAGATGATTATGAAATTATGAAGAAGGCACACTCAAGGCTACCTCTAGCCTTCATCAAGAAGTTCCACATTATGGTGGTGCCAGATCAATTAGAGGACGATGAAAATGTTATGGTCAGAGGACCTTGGGAAGCTCAATACCATCAACCTATCCCATTACCAAATTGGGCAAATGCAGAAGAAAGCTCCTTGGATACCATAATGAGAGAACCAATCAGATTGATCAAGGATTGGGTAAGGGGTCAGGTGGTTGCTTTGGAAGGACAGGGAGTACAACTCACTTAGACAACATTAGAATGAGATAAGGAATCTAGGCGTGAGGAATATGAACCAATTAATGTCACAGATGAGGCAGAGCTGGTTGAGAAATAGAAATCAGACAGTGAAGAACATACATCTCTGGAAGAGAAGGCAAAGAAGATTAAGAAGCCATATGCAAGGCCTCCTCCAAAGAAAGATTAACCTCCCTCTACCAGGACAAGGGCCTCCAAGAAAAGAGATATGCCAAGTGGCCATGGAGAAGGTTCTAAGGCCAAGAGAGCAAAGGTAAAAGAGGTAAGTAAGGAGGATGCTGCAACAAAGAAAGATTCTAGTCCTTCAACCTCCCTATCTTGTACTACTCAAAGTGTAAGCATGGCTGCCACAACTCGTACACTTCTACTGCCACTTCTGCTTCTACCACTTCTTCTATTGCTGCATCCACTTCACCTGTGACCTCAGCTACAATTACTCAAGAAACATCCCCTGCTGCCACGTCTCTTACTTCTACCATTTTAGCTACTTCTTGCTCATTGGGAATTTCTTCTAGTGCCCCTAGCAGCCCTATTTCCTCCATTGTCACCACTTCGTGCCCTTCCACTATTACTGCACTTACACCTTCTATGTCTTCCACTCAATTATCCACCCCCACAACATTACCTCCTATTTCCACCATCCTTTCACCTCCTATTCCTCTACCTCCACTACCTTTTCCTTCACCTCTTGTCATCTCTTCTTCCTTGTCGACAATATTAGCTAATCTAACGTAGGTCAATGTGCCTTCACTATCCATATCTTCTGCTGTTCCTATTTCACAAATGCCTACAGATTCTTTGGCCGTACCTTTGCTTCCTGGGATTGAGAAAGTATGTGCAAAGTTGGGTTTGCATGAGCCCGAACTAGCATTTGAGGAGGTGAAAGATGTATTGGCTGAAGTAATTAATGAAGACTCCAATGAACCTTTGACCAATGTTGAAGTCATTGATGTATCTGACAGTCCTCTAGATAAAGGTCAAACGGAGGAAGTTTTCAAGTTAACCCAAGAAGAAGAGAAAGAAGAGGAGATAAATACAGAAAAGGATGAAGAACCAGAGCAAGAACATAAACCACTTGAAGAACTGGCTATAATTGATAATGACGGAGCCATTGAATTGAATAAATCTTCAACACATGAATGGCTGCAAAGCAAAGTGGCATATCCTGAGCCACAAGTGGAAATAATGCAGCTTGATTTGATTACAATTTTTCACAAGGTCAGAGGCCCAAGAAACAAAAGAATGTAAAAATAAAATCTAGGATCTATAAGGATGAGTCAGGATCAAAAATTACAGAGATAGCTATCTCGCCAACTAATGCAGCAAAAGAACAAGTCAGGGAAAAAGATTATGTGATCTCTATAGTTGATTTGGGACCCGCCACTTGTGCTCAAAGAGTGGATGATTTTAAAGAATTAGTTACATCAATTTTGGAATAGCTAGACAAGGACGAGATGTCCAAGAAGGATTTGAAGCAGTAGAATGAAGAACTCCGCACTTGCCTCCAGTTTTTGGTTAAGCTAGTAGATGTAGGAGGAGATATAAGGACAGTGCCCACTTTCCCATCTACTGATGAAATGGCCAGACTAGGCGTAGTTAGGTCCAAATCCCAAGGTACAGAAAAATGATTATTCAAAGTTTTTGAGATGGGATGCGAGACTATCAACGCCTCTACTCAAGCACACAAAAAGTTGGTAGAATTGCATAAGAAATGGAAAGATCTGCGGGAGGAATGTGACTCCTTTGATGAATATTACTGACATATGTATCCTCGGATAAAGAACATCAGTGATTTGCCTGCCCAGACTCTGGTTGTAGAAAATATTCTAACTAGGAACTAGCTGCCCAAGGCCATTGAATGGTATTAACAGCTGCTTTTGAGAAAAGAAACTTTTGAAAATATAAAAGAAGCATATAAGCCATCCGATGAGGAGCTAAGGTCAATTATATATGATATCAATGATTCTTTGAAGGATTGCCTAGAGATATCCTATGATGACTATGCCCCATATGATATCAAAAAGTATAAAGACAAATTACATAAGGTAATTTTTGAAAACACTGACTCAGCATGGAAGACAGGTTAGACAAGGTAAGTGACCTCAGAGCCAAATTCAAAGCATTCCACAAGGCAGGTGTAGAGATAGAAAAGATATACAATAGATTTAGTCAGGAACTGGAGATGTTTGACTACCAGATCAATCATTTGAAGGATCCAGACCCGTTAGAAATTAATCCTATACTTGATGCATGGCTGACTTACCGTAACAAGTTGGCTGGAGAAGACAAAATTGATTCAGATGAAGAGTCTTAATATTATTTTGA
Source organism: Cunninghamia lanceolata (assembly GCA_027924645.1). Taxonomy (NCBI): domain Eukaryota; kingdom Viridiplantae; phylum Streptophyta; class Pinopsida; order Cupressales; family Cupressaceae; genus Cunninghamia; species Cunninghamia lanceolata. Next base: position 10,020,754 of record BSBN01000534.1, on the reverse strand, counting down.
ATATTTTAAGGATGTAATCCTGTCATAATTGTAAATTGCTCTATTTGGGGCAACATGTGACTCTATTTTGTCTTTTCTATGCTTCTAAAACATTCTTTCCTATTAATTTATTGAGTTGGCTAGTCAAATTGACTAGATTCAATGTATCTGGAGGTTATTTTTTGTCTTTTTCATAGAAGACAAAATGTAATCCAAGAATTGATGTGAGCTGTTGTAATTACATTTATTGATGTAATCTGGACCATTTGTGTCGAGTTAATCTCCACCATTCATTTGAAAACTCAGTATGCTGCTTTTCTATATAAAGGGTTGCCATTTCCACTATTTTGTAAGAGAGATTTGATGCCGAATTGTTGACGCTATGCAATTTGAAGTAATGCAAAGCAAGTTTCTGTAGTAATTCTGAGAATTTGTGTATTGTGTTCCTTACTTAGTTTACATGGTTTGCTTCTTGCTCTCCCATAGTTAGTTAGTTGTGCTTTTATAATGTTTATGGTTTGCTGAAAGTATCTGATGAATACTCTAAGTCCATACTTTTAGTTATTTGCTGATGGTAGATAACTGTGTAAAGTTAGTCTGGGCTAATCACTTGTGTTAAAGTTTAATTGCATTTCACAAGTTAAGTTGCATCATTTATTGGGTATTTAACAAATGAATGTATTATGAAAATCTGTTGACTTCCATTGAAGATAACACCATTTTCTGTAGTACTGTAACACCTATTTTAGTTTGGTAACTCAGAAAACTAGCTAAGTTCTAAAGTATTTGTCTATTGAAGGTAACTTGTACATTGTGAATGTCACTTAGGATCTCTCTAAAACCCTACCCTTTTATATTTTCTTTAAAAACCCTTGTTAGATTAGGAATTTTAGTAGCATTTTACATTATCTTATCAGCTGAAAATCATAAAAGGGTTTATGTGTGTTTGCTGCCCCAAACTTGAAGATCTGTAGGTTGCATGTAAGACCCCTTGTAGGCACAGCTAGAACATACCAACTGAGAGATTCCAAGCAATCTAAGACCTAGCTGTATTATCCTTGGAGTAGTCTTACCTAGGGTAAGATACTTTTCAAGAGAGGTGTGAAATCAACAATCACACCTGCATTGTTGCATGCTAAAACCACCATCTATTGAATTGGCTCTAGAAGGAGGGCAAGAACTATTTCCCTCTACTTAAAAATCAGCAAGTCTGGGGACTAGACAGAGACCCACTAGGTCTAGCTTAGCTGGAGAAGAGTTGCTATCTCTGACAGAATTTAGACGAACAAGAAGGGATCAAGGGATACCCAGAGCCCCAAGAGCTCAGTCATCCCAGAGGAACACAACTGCAGCTCCTTTTAACCCTCCTATCATGGCTTTCTTTGCAGGAAATAACCAATCTCCTTTCCAGTTCAACGCCTACCATGATATGCCAAAGAACCCAGATAAGTTCTGTTCAAAGTGAGGCTAACATGTTCATGTTGTAAGTACAACATGAGGATGTGATATGCATGTTGTTCCCTTATTCTCTGGTGATGAAGCTTATTATTGGTTTGTGAACCTCCTTACAACATCCATAAATTCATGGCTGAACTTGAAGAACACATTTCTAGATATGTTTTGAATACCTACCACTCTAGCTGATCTTTATCGATCTTTTGTAGATATTTGTCAAGGTGAAGGAGAATTGATAATTTCCTTTAAAAATAGATTTCAGATAGCTTTTAGTCATTTGCAAGATCCTTACGCTATAGGATAGGCTGCTGCCTTGCCTATTTACTACGTTGCCCTAGACAAACTTACCTCCATGTTTGCAAGGAGAGCTAACCCAATCCCTGCTACTTTGGCTCAAGTGTATTCTGTAGCTATCACTGTAAGTACCCAACTAGGACAGACAACCTCTGGTCCACTAAACCATATGGGGCCCGTAGCCATACCTAATTAAATACCTATGATAAATCAAGCTTTGGCCAATCATACTCCTGTGATGAATCTGATTCCAAACCTAGCTGTAACGTAGGCTTTAGTGATCCACCCAGGCAACCCAGTAGCTAAAATGCCTCCAGTGCAAATACCTTTCTTACAGTCTTCAGAAACAACCAAAGCAAAAGAGGACAAAGATGACATCAAAGAATTGGTTGGGCAAATGAAGAAGCTTATTGCTGAGGTTACCCACCTCAAGAATCAGAATGCTTATCTACAACAAAGGGGACAAAATCAACAACATTTCTAGAATCAACAGTACTCGCAGAATCAAAATCAGTCTCAGTTGCAAAATTAGAATTAGTACCAAAACCAAAATTTTCAATAGCGGTCAAACTGATCCTGGAACACCAGACCAAACAATGGAGGGGTGCCATTGCCCTTGGAAAACTAGAACAATGATACTAGACCTCCTGGTTGCGTAATGTTAGCTGAAGCAACTTTGTCTACGTGGTGTAGACTGCATAACACGAATGCCCATTCCGAACTAGACTGCCCAGAATTTTAGATCGCATCCAGTATCTTCCAGATGGAGATTTAGAATGCTGAAACTTAGGAGACCCCGCCAACAGGGTATGAAATTGTTCCTTCTCAAAGGTATTACACCGCTCTCATTCTTGATAGTTATACTTTTCCATTCCAAGATGATAACCAGCCTGAAGAAGAAGAGTCTGAAGAAGTCAATGCTTATCGGTAGTATAATAGGACTCCTTATAATCTAAGAAGTAGCAAGCCTAAAGGCCCTTTCACCACCTCCATCCCTCCAAATAGCTATCAGATCCCACCAGACCCAAAAGATTCTAATAACCCTGAACCCCTGAAAGTCACCCATCAACCAGTATATCAGGGGACTACTACTGCTGAAGGTTCTCAACGGTCTGACATAGTGAAGATGGAGCAGTATGTTGCTGAGGAACTCAAGAAAATGAAGGTTATTCTTTCTGTATATGAGTTACTTAAAAGACCTGAGGTTAGGACATCTTTCTTCCAAGTTATGGGTGTTGGAACCAAAATTGACTATGTACAAAAAGAAAATGTCACCAAAGATAATGTTGACAAAGGGAAAGAAAGAGTACATGTGACTAATGTGGAACAAAAGCTAACACTGTATAAAGACAAGAGGGAATGTCCTCCTTTACTCTTAACACTCAGGATATTTAATAGAAACCTTCATAACTGTTTAGTAGATTTTGGTGCTTCTACGAATATAATGCCATTATCAGTTTGTAAAGCACTAGGGCTCACTCTAGCCAAGTCTTCCAGGAAGGTGACACAACTAGATAAGACTGAAGTGAATGTAGTAGGTGAGTTGAATAAGATACACATGCAACTAGCTTCTGATCTAAGGGTGCAACAATAAATAGATATTTAGGTAGTGGACATTCTTGATCAATATGGCATGCTTTTGAGTAGAGACTGGTCTAGAACTTTGAACGGTTACATGGCAACCGACTTTTCTCATATGTGGCTGCCATGGAAATGGTTGGCCAACTAGATACGTATTGAAAGAGAAACCAAGATGAAACATATGATTACAAAATATAATCAACCCAACGAGATTCTGTTCTCAGAAGTTGATTTGGGAGTTTATCTTCCACATGTCAATCAAATAGAAGAAATCCTTATGCTGAGTTGCTTAAGACCCCCTAACCCTCCACTTACAGAAAAACTAGAAAGTACAAAAGCATACATTGAATCAGACTCAGGATGTTCTTCAAAAGAAGATGAACCAGGGATATTCAAAGGATTTTGTGATTTCGTAGCCAAATTTGTGCAGGATCAAACTGCTATTGGAAAGCAGGTTCATATGGAGGAGTTATTACTGCCCAACTGGTGCCGCATACATGATACGTCACATTCTGAATTTACTTGCCAGTTGTGTCAAGAGGCAATTAAACAAGTGCAAAGACAATTGAAGATCCCCATAATTCTGAAGAAGGTACCAGTTGTCGAAAAGAAAGAAGAACCAGAGCCTCTGCTTGATAAGAAGCAATCAGTAAAACAGAATGATAACAACAAAGACTTTCACCTATGGACCTTAAGATTTGATGGCTCAAGATGCAGACATGGGTCTAGAGTAGGGATCAAATTAATCAGCCCCATTGGGAGCTCATATTTGGCATCGCAGAGACTGCAATTTCTGTGCACAAACAATGTAACTGAGTATGAAGCATTGGTGCAAGGGTTGCTGCTAGCACTGCAGAAGAAGGTCAGAATTATCTAGGTGTTTGATGATTCTGAATTAGTGGTAAAATAAGTAAGAAAGAAGTATTCATGTAATGATAAGAGACTAAATTGGTATAGGAATAGAGTCTGGGATATGATATAATGCTTTGATGGTTTTAACATCCAATTGATCCCGAGGAGACAGAATCATGTTGCAAATGCTCTAGCTCAAACAACAAGTACATTAGAGCCAATGTCCATGACAGGAGTAAAGAAATTTCCTGTTGAATTTGTCTCTACCCCATCTGTACCTGATAATGTTATGAATTTTCAAGTTTTTGAAGATGATCAACACATAATTAACTTCCTTACTTCATCTGATGTTTTAACTTCTTAGATAATAGATGAAGAAGAAATGGAGCCTGCTGAAATGGATTTAGAAGGAGTACTAAACCTGAAAACAAATACGATTCCACGAGGAATGGTAGAATTGGAAAGATTGTTTGATGCAGACAATTTAGGAACCCAAAGGAAAGAAGGAGAATCTCTAGGGGGAAAGTGTGATCCATTTAACTTGGGAACAGAAGAAAATGTTAAGAATGTGTTCATTGGAAAAACTAGTACTGAAGAAGAAAAGACAAAAATCATACATACACTAAGAGATTACCATGAGGTTATAGCATGGAGCTATGAATATCTAAAGACATACTATACCTCGATCATCATGCACACCATGCCATTGAAGCCAGGAGCAAAGCCATTCAGATAAAGATAGCGGCCGGTGAATGCCTTACTGGAACCACTGATTTTCAAAGAAGTTCAGAAGTTGTTATCAACAAGGATAATATTTCCAGTTCAACATTCCATATGGGTAGCAAATTTAGTTCCGGTCTAAAGGAAAAACAGAGAGATCAGGCTTTGTGTTTACTTCCGTAACTTAAATAGAGCATCTGAAAAGGATAATTACCTGCTGCCTTCTTTGGACAAAGTATTATAGATTGTTAATGGGTCCCAGATGATGTCTTTCTTGGATGGGTATTCTGGCTATAACCAAGTGATGGTGGAATATTAAGATAGATTGAAGACGTCTTTCACATGCAAATGGGGCATCTATGCCTATCGTCGCATGCCATTTGGTTTAATAAACACTGGTGCAACTTTTCAATGTACAATGGATGTTGCTTTCAAAGGATTAGTTGGAAAATGTATTATCATCTACATGGACGACCTCACAGTATTCTAAAAAAGGTGAGAAGATCATGTAGCAGATTTGAGAAAGGTGTTGCAGCAATGCAAAGATTATGGTATATCGCTCAATCCCAAGAAATGCATCTTTGGAGTAACTGAGGGGAAGTTGCTGGGACATGTGATATTTGAGAAAGGAATATCTATTGACCTAGGCCGAATCCAAGCAATACTCAAAATACCCCCCAGCCAGCAAGAAAGAGCTTAAGTCATATTTTGGTAAGATCAACTTTGTGCATAAATTTATCATAGGTTTTGCTGAGATTGTTCGACCTCTGAATGCCATGCTAAAAAAAGATGCTAAAATGGATTGGACTCCAGAAGCCAAGGCTGCCTTCGCAAAAATTAAACAAGCTATAGCCAATGCACATGTCTTGGTAAGTCTCGATTACACTTTGCCATTTTAGATTTACTCGTTTGCTTCCGAGCACACTTGTGCTGCAATGTTGACACAGAAGAGATTAGTTGATGATGAACCCATCGCTTTCATGAGTACTCCATTGAAAGACACATAACTAAGGTATTCAAACGTGGAAAAACAAGTGTACGCTCTAGTAAAGGTAGTCAAGAAGTTCCGTCACTACATCTTAAGAAGTCAAGTAATTGCTAGTCCTAGATGCAAAAGTCAAAGCATTACTAATGCAAAGTGAATTAGGAGAAAGAAGAGGGAAATGGGTCACCATTCTGCAAGAGTTTGATATAGATATTCAACCCATGAAATTGGTAAGAGGTTAGGCTCTAACTAGAATAATGGCTGAAGTGGGACCAAGTTTAGTCTCCCAGCAATACTTGTTAGAGGATGTTTCAAAAGATGAATAGTACGAAGATATCATATTTTATCTATTTAATCAATGCTGTCCACCACAGCTAAATTTAATTCAAAGGAGAGCACTCAAATTAAAAAGCAGCAGTTATATGATAAAGGGATCAGTCCTTTACAAGAAGAATCACAAGGGCATTTATCTGAGGTGTTTAGATAAGTCAGAAGTCAATCAAGTATTGACCAGTTTTCATGAGAAATTTAGGACAAGTCATGGATCAGCCCACTCAACAGCTAATCAGATCCTTCATGCTGGATGTTATTGGCCAACTTTGTTCAAAGACACGTATTCACATGTAATAACTTGTCACATATGCCAGACCACTGCATACAGAGAGCGACACGCTGCCATGCCCTTACAACTAGTAGTGGAGGTACGACTGTTTGCTTAGTGGGGTCTCAACTTTATCGGTATGATCAATCCACCTTCCTCTGCAGGCCATAGGTATATTATGACCGCTACTGACTACTGCACCTGATGGTCTGAAGCAATAGCTCGTAAACAATACACCATAGAGGTAGTTATTAAATTTGTTGAAAAGCATATTATCACTAGATTCGGTTGTCCATTTTCTTTAGTTTGTGATAATGGCCCTGCCTTCTCATCATTACATTTTTCTAACTGGGAATTTGATTATGGGATCACTCTCATGTTCTCATCTAATTACTACCCACAAGGGAATGAGGTAGCTGAATCAACAGACAAAAATCTGCTCGAAGTCGTTAAGAAACTAGTAGACAAAAACCCCAGAGACTGGCATACTCAGCTTAAATTCGCCTTATGAGTTGATAGAATCTGACACAAAGCAACCTTGGGCACATCGCCTTATCACCTAGTCTATGGGATTGAACCCATCTTTCCCATCCATTTGAGGATTCCTGTACTACAATTCATGCAAGACTACCTTGAAACTGATGATCAATTGTCCTCTAGGTTAGCCTAGTTGCTGCACCTTGAAGATAAATGCGATGCTGCTATAGTAAACTTTGCTAAATGTCAGGGAGTAGTAAAATGATGGTTTGACAAAAGAGCCAAGGCTAAAGCCTTCCGCATTTCTAATTTGGTCCTATATTGGGATAAAGCATATGAAAGGAAAGGAGAACATGGTGAGTTCGATAAACTTTGGTTGGGTCCCTATTAGATCTATGAGATCCTTGGAGACAACACGTATCGACTCAAGAGCCTTACTGGTGAGGAGCTCCCATTGGTTGTCAATGGCCAGTTCCTAAAGCACCACTTCCAGGCCTGAGAGACAGTCATGCGTCATCTTAGTGTACATAGTTAGGGGTTTGTTTGCTTTGGTTAGCTTAGGTTGCCTTTAGTTTAGTCTTGCTTTCTTGTCTTTGCTTTCCATAGTTGTTAGATGCTTTGCTTAGGTTAGTTGTTCTTTTGGTTTTGTTTTTTCTTGCTGCGCTTGCTTTTGCGCGGGGTCTTTGTTTTAAGAAGTGGTGGCAATTATATGGACCTGCAAGTGCTTCTTTGATGGATGAATAATCTTGAGTTTTCTTTGAGAAGCCAAGGTTTGGCCTAAATCCTGTCGTGGCTTCCACTGTTAGGCTAAGAGGTATGATGCCTGTTCATAGAAAATGAGTCATTAGTTGGTGCACCTGAAGTATTTTCTAACCATATATCTCTCACACTTTAAATGATCCTAAAGTGGCTAGGTGAGTCTGAGTGATTTTGTGTCAAGTGAAAAGGTTGACTCCTTCTTCTACCACATGCACTATCAATCAAGAAAGAAGGTAAGTGACACTAAGTGTTGCCAGCCTATATTAGGTGAAAATAAAAGGTGTTTTTCAACACTAGACCTGTTATAGTGCAACCAAAAGAGACTACTAATTGAAAATTCTCACAAGAGGTACTATCCAGAAATAATTACCATCAAATATCATTTTGTCAAAAGTATTATTTGCCATTTGTTTTTCTCAAGGCTCATCACATCTCAAATGTTTGAGCATTTCTTGGTGGTAGAATGGTCTCTCAACTTCCTAGCTTGTCGCAGAGGATCTTGGATGAACTTAGTTTCCAATGGATGGGAATGAATACAATTGCACACACTCAGGTTTTTAGGATGTGGATGGCTGCACTAGTAGGTGATCTTAGTCTCTTTGATAGGGTATCTTACTTTTTCATTTAATATGTGGGGAACACAGAGATTCTAGGTTCGAACTAAAAGTTTATCATCGAAATGCTTAGGAGCATTTCCCAGTAGAGTCGCCATTTGTTGTGCCTCGCACACATGCCCCATTTCAAAATAGGGACCACCTCTTTCAAATTTGGCTTAGGATGTCAAATAAATCTTTTTCACCTCCTAAGTGGTTAAGTGGTCAAATTGCATTTTGATCATGATTGAATGATGATGTTAAAAAATCACTTCAAGAATCTGCTAAGTGGATTTTTATATCCCTTTTGATGGCCTTGAATTCCCCTTTTGTGCTAAAGTGCTATCCAACTGACTTTTGCGTTGAATTGTTCTCCAACTGACTTTTTGCGTTGATTTGCCTCCCAACCAACCTGGCGTTAAAATCCTTTATCACCGACTTTGGCATTAGTTTTCCTCCCGACGGACTTTTGCGCTAAAATCAACCGTCTCTGACTTGCGCTATATCGTTCGATCACTGACTAAGTCGGATGAGGCCAAAATTCCCGCAAGTCCAAAGGACCATAAAGTCCCGCAAACTGCATAAAGTTGAGCCTGTAGTCCTAGTGCTAAAAAAATTTCTCACCGACCAGGTCCATCACGTCTAATTTCCTTGCCAAGTCTGAGCACACGAAAAGCCTTGCAAAAACCCTAATCTTTCAACTGTACGTCGAGCATTAATGGCGATTTGTCCAGGATAATAAAAGGGATGACCTTTGTTTTAACTATTTTTTGCATTTGATTAAGATTTTGGAGCTCCCTTTATGATCTTTGCTGCCCGTTAAAAGCTCTTGCTGCCGTTTGCCTGAGTTCGATCCTGCAACCACTTCCTATCTGCACAATTTAGACACATTTTCTACACTAGCCAGGTAGGGTTTCCAAATCTTGTCTTTTGAGCTTTCACTATATGTGGTTAGGGTTTGATTTGATTTCAACATGCATTATCTTTCCAAGTAAACACCTTTAGGGTTTCCAGCTAGGGTTTTGTGCATGAACTGTATGTTTTCCTTTGAAACCTAGTTTGGATGTCCCTTTGAAAACACAAATGAATTGTCATGAGCAAAAAAGGAATAATAACTTAAACAGACCTGGCCAAAGTTAAACTAGAAAGGCATTTGGTTTTAGCGCTAAACTAGAGTCCGACCGACCTGTAAACATTCAAACTTGTCTAGTCAGTTGGTGATCGTTGAAACCCGCGCCACGCTTTGAAATCCATTTAGTGCTAAAAACATTGACCTCTGACCTACATAGCTGTGTCATGATTAATTAATTAGATCAGCGGGACCTCAAAACCATGCAAACTTTGAGAAGCTATTTTTGCGCTAAAAACCTATTGCGCCAACCTTGCACTAAATGACCTCGTCTCCGACTTGGTCGGACACCACGAATATCTCTACAAAATCAGCGACATCCCAAAGTCCCGCTGAAAATAAGATAGTGACTCTGCGCTAGAATTAATCCCATCAGACCCTGCGCTTAAACACTCTTTCACCGACTTGGTCGGTTAACCTCAAAACTTGCACAAGTCAGACAAATCTAAATCTCGCGCTAATGTAATGCAAATGATCTCAAAGAGACTTGCACTAAAACACAACCGACTAACTGAACAACCAATGAAAGGTTGGTGACCTTCAAAAGCCACGCAAGTTGGTAACAACCAAAATCTGCGCAAATGTTAGAAGAGAATGAATAGTAATAAAACCTCGAGTTGGACAAGCCCATTTTTCTCGTTGAGGTCGATAGACCTCAATTTTAGTGCTTTTCTTCCTACAAGTTGGATGACCCTAAAACTAGCACAAACAATGCAAAATGACTATGTTTTAAAGAATTTTCAAAAGGAAAGTGTCAGGAATGATAGAGTTGATGTTGTGATACATAGATAATGATGATTTTCATGTTTTCAATAAGATGTCTTGCAACATTAAATGTTTTTGCATGCATTAATGATGAAATGCTATAGGTGCAATGGTGATAATTGTTAGATTTGAGATTCTTTAAAAAGGGTATATCAGTAGTGTTAGCAGATTTATTAAAGTTCATCTCAAACTTAGAAATGTGAAAGAATTCTCAAGGTATCAAACTTATAAGGTTCGGTCCTGCAGATTAAATGACTGCCCGAGCTCAAGCCATGATGTACGAGTTCAAAGGAATCCCTCCAGAGACCAAAATTCACTCTAGGTGGAGTGATGTAGGAGATACAGACCTAGGTCACATAGACCTAGTTGATTTCAGATTGAGGAACTTTGGTCCAAACCCAACTCCTAGGGCCAAAATACTTAGAGACAGTGGTATATCACAAGCTACCGCCTTCCCCACCTCAGTACAATGTGTAAAATTGATGGCAACCTATGCAGATAGATATGATGTCATGACAAGGACAATTCAAACAACCAACGGGGATATCCTAGCTGATTTAAGTCCACCCTCTCTAGCTGAGACCTTTGATATTCCATGGCACAAAGTCATGACTATGCTAGACAAACAAGGATTAAAGGGGACTTATAACAAAGATGTAGAGGGATGCAGGAAACACATGAATGACAATTGGGCCAAAAATAGAAAGTTTGCCCTCAGTAAATTTCCCCAAGTGCTAAATAGGAGTGATTTCCATGATGAAATTGGAGATTTGATAACTTTCCTGAGTAGGATATATGGATTACCTACAACTTCCACTTTTGAGGGGTGGATGTTTGTTATCATCATTGAGATATTGAAAGGGACTAACTTCCACTGGGCCCAAATCCTTAGTGATAACATTCGTGAGGCCTTCAGCAACTTGAAAGAGAAGAGGTATTTCAGATGGACATCTTATGTTGTCTACTCATTAGAAAGGAGAAACCACTATGTTGGGTTGTCTAAGATTGGAGAAGTTGGAAATGATGAACAAACCCAAGTGAAAGTATATGAGTGTTACTTGCAGCTGACCTCATCTCAATCTTTGATACACTTTAAAAGGGTAAATGATGCTTTCATAATGTATATAGCCAGATTGCTACAAGGTAACACGGTCTTGAGGATTTCCATTGAAGTAATGAATGAAATAACTAAATGTGGCAGGTGGTATATCCAATTTGAGAAATTCACATATTTAAGAATACAAGGCTTCACTGGGATGGCGTACAGACTTCCTAGATATCCCGATGACAAGATAGTGCTTCTAGAGTTGTCTAGACAGTTGATACCCTGTGCTGAGAAACTCAAACACTTGCACAAAACCAATGTTTAGTTTCCTATCAAGTTTGACAAGGGGAACTATGCATGCCCTTCGTTAACATCGGCATAGCATTCTGACAAAGAGCTCTAACTCCTCAATTTACACTATTATAATGCAAGGGATCATTTTGATCCAAATAAGGTGATGGAAAGATTCATGAGTAAGAAGTTGTTGCATAAGATACATATTGAAGAATTTTGGGCCAATTGCCCAGATGATTATGAAATTATGATGAAGGCACACTCAAGGCTACCTCTAGCCTTCATCAAGAAGTTCCACATTATGGCAGTGCTAGATCAATTAGAGGATGATGAAAATGTTATGGTCATAGGACCTTGGGAAGCTTAATACCATCAACTTATCTCATTACCAAATTGGGCAAATGTAGAAGAAAGCTCCTTGGATACCATCATGAGAGAACCAACCAAATTGAGCAAGGCCTGGGTAAGGGGTCAGGTGGCTACTTTGGAAGGACAGGGAGTACAACTCACTTATACAACATAAGAATTAGATAAGGACTCCAGGGGTGAGGAAGATGAACCAATCAATGTCACAGATGAGGAAGAGCCAGATGAGAAATAGAAATTAGACAGTGAAGAACATACATCTCTGGCAGAGAAAGCAAAGAAGATTAAGAAGCCATATGCAAGGCCTCCTCCAAAGAAAGATCAACCTCCCTCTACTAGGACAAGGGCCTCCAAGAAAAGAGATATGCCAAGTGGCCTTGGAGAAGGTTCTAAGGCCAAGAGAGTAAAGGTAAAAGAGGTAAGTAAGGAGGATGCTGCAACAAAGAAAGATTCTAGTCCTCCAACCTCCCTGTCTCTTGATACTCAAAGTGTAAGCATGACTGCCACAACTCCTGTAACTTCTACTACCACTTCTGCTTCTACCACTTCTTCTACTACTGCATCCACTTCACCTATGACCTCAGCTACCATTACTCAAGAAACATCCCCTGCTGCGAGATCTCTTACTTCTACCATTTCAGCTACTTCCTGCTCATTGGCAATTTCTTCCAGTGCCCCTAGCAACCCTATTTCCTCCACTGTCACCACTTAGTGCCCTTCCACTATTACTGCACTTACACCTTTTATTTATTTCACTCAATTATCCACCCCCACAACATTACCTCCTATTTCCACCATCCTTTCACCTCCTCCTCCTCTACCTCCACTACCTTTTCCTTCACCTCTTGTCATCTCTTTTTCCTTGTCGGCAATATTGGCTAATCTAACGCAGGTCAATCTGCCTTCACTATCCATATCTTCTGCTATTCCTATTTCACAAATGCCTGCAGATTCTTTGGCTATACCTTTGCTGCTTGGGATTGAGAAAGTATGTGCAGAGTTGGGTTTGCATGAGCCCGAAGTGGCATTTGAAGAGGAGAAAGATGTATTGGCTGAAGTAAGTAATGAAGACTCGAATGAACCTTTGACCATTGTTGAAGTCATTGATGTATCTGACAGTCCTCTAGATAAAGGTCAAATGGAGGAAGTTTTCAAGTTAACCCAAGAAGAAGAGAAAGAAGAGGAGATAAATATAGAAAAGGATGAAGAACCAGAGCAAGAACAGAAACCACTTGAAGAACTAGCTGTAATTGATAATGATAGAGCCATTGAATTGAATAAATCTTCGACACCTAAATGGCTGCAAAGTAGAGTGGCATATCCTGAGCCACAAGTGGAAATAATGCAGCTTGATTTGAGTACAATTTTGTCACAAGCTCAGAGGCCCAAGAAACAAAAGAAGGCAAAAATACAATCCAGGATCTATAAGGATGAGTTTGATCAAGAATAGTAGAGATAGCTATCCCGCCAACTGATGCAGCAAAAGAACAACTTAGGGTAGAAGATTATGTGATCTCTATAGTTGATTTGGGACCCGCCACTCATGCTTAAATAGTGGATGATTTTAAAGAATCAGTTACATCAATTTTGGAATAGCTAGACAAGGATGAGATGTCCAAGAAGGATTTGAAGCAGTAGAATGAAGAACTCCACACTTGCCTCCAATTTTTGGTTAAGCCAGTAGATGCATGAGGAGATATAAGGATAGTGCCCGCTTTCCTATCTACTAATGAAATGGCCAGGCTAGGCGAAGTCAGGTCCAAATCCCAAGGTACAAAAAAATGGTTATTCAAAGTTTTTCAGATGGGATGCGAGACTATCAACGCCTCTGCTCAAGCGCACAAAAAGCTGGTAGAATTGCATAAGAAATGGAAAGATCTGTGCGAGGAATGTGACTCCTTTGATGAATATTACTCACATATGTATCCTCGGATAAAGAACATCAGGGATTTGTCCACCAAGACTCTAGTTGTAGAAAATATTCTAACTGGGAACCAGCTGCCCAAGGCCATTGAATGGTACCAATAGCTACTTTTGAGAAAAGAAACTTTTGAAAATATAAAAGAAGCATATAAGCCAACTGGTGAGGAGCTAAGGTCAATTATATATGATATCAATGATTCTTTGAAGGATTGCCTGGAGACATCCTATGATGACTATGCCCCATTTGATATCGAAAAGTGTAAAGACAGATTACATAAGGTAATTTTTGAAAACACCGAGCTTAGCATGGAAGACAGGTTAGACAAGGTAAGTGACCTCAGAGCCAAATTCAAAGCATTCCACAAGGTAGGTACAAAGATAGAAAAGATATACAACAGATTTAGTTGGGAACTGGAGATTTTTGACTATCGGATCAATCATTTGAAGGATCCAGACCCGTCAGAAATTAATCCTATACTTGACGCATGGCTGACTTACCATAACAAGTTGGCTGGAGAAGACAAAATTGATTCAGATGAAGAGTCTTAATATTATTTTGAATATTTTATGGATGTAATCCTATCATAATTGTAAATTATTGTATTCAAGGCAGCATGTGACTGTATTTTGTCTTTTCTATGCTTCTAAAATGTTCTTTCCTATTAATATATTGAGTTGGCTAGTCAAATTGACTAGATTCAATGTATCTGGAGGCTATTTTTTGTCTTTTTCATAGAAGACAAAATGTAATCCAATAATTGATGTGAGCTGTTGTAATTGCATTTATTGATGTAATCTGGACCGTCGGTGTCGAGTTAATTTCCACCGTTCATTTGAAAATTCGGTATGCTGCTTTTCTATATAAAGGGCTGCCATTTCCACTGTTTTGTAAGAGAGATTTGATGCCAAATTGTTGACACTATGCCATTTGAAGTAATGCAAAGCAAGTTTCTACAGTAATTTTGAAAATTTGTGTATTGTGTTCCTTACTTGGTTGAAAGACTAACCTATCTCACTCAAAATCTAAGCTACCTCCGATTGAGTAAATAAAGGATGCATAAAGAAAGGAAACTAAACAAGACTAGTTACCATGCAACCTTTGTTGAAGTGGATGTTCTCCTTGATGGTGTTGATATGGATTGCTCCTCAAATGGGTAGCATAGCCTTGCTTCTCATGGAGTTTTGGAGGAAAAAAGACATCATTATGTTGCATGAAGAAGTTATTGATTTGTGAAGGGGTGAGCTCTAATTTATAGATTTTTGGAGGCTCAATTGGATGGTCAAGATTTGATTGAGAGATCAAGGATGGATGATTGTTGAGAGCTCTCAAGAAAGAAGAGCTTGACAAGTGTCATGATGAGATTGGTGGATGAGAGATGTCTTTGGATCAAGAAGGAATGAAGGGTTGAGATTTAACCTTGGGAAGATTGGAGGGATGAGATTGTCTTGGTAGATGGGAGGTATGGGTTAGATTTGATTTAAATTTTAAATTGGAGAGCATGGACACATGCCCAATTTAAAAATGGAGGAAAAAGGGTGAGTTGGAATTGGTTTAAATTTTAAATTGGAGGCATGGGTACATGCCCAATTTAAAATTGGAGGAATAGTGGATGGAGGACAAAAGGAC
The DNA here is from genome assembly GCA_027924645.1 of Cunninghamia lanceolata. Classification (NCBI taxonomy): domain Eukaryota; kingdom Viridiplantae; phylum Streptophyta; class Pinopsida; order Cupressales; family Cupressaceae; genus Cunninghamia; species Cunninghamia lanceolata. The sequence goes on along the minus strand of BSBN01000534.1, from coordinate 10,005,309 downwards.
TTTTGTATACAGGTCCTTGACCATGCCTTTTTTAAGAAGGCCATGTGGACATGTACAAGAGGCCCATGCATTTGTACATTTGGGGAAATGGAGAGAATTTGACCAAGGTTAGATTAGGATTTAGTTTGTGTGAGTGGGGGATTAGATTAGTTAATTAGGTTTAGGTGACTTAATCAAAAGTGTAGAAAATAGGGAAATAAATAAATATAAATATTTATTTAATTCATGGGATGGGATAAAGAGATATTAGATAAATTAAATTTATCTAATGTTTGGACTATAAAGGAAGGGGGTAGATGATTAATAAATCATTTTGGCTAGGGCTAGGCACCAATGCTGTTACAGATGAATAGTGCATAGTACATGAATAGTGATTTTAACAATAAAATATTGTAAAATCATAGATTGAAGGGGATTTGATCAATTAGCTATCTAAACATGTGTTTATTTAGTTAATGGGGTAGAAATAGTGATTTAAGGCTATTTAGAGATGATTAATGATGGTTTAGGGATGAATAGGGATAGTTAGTGATGAATAGGGATGAATTAGGGGTAAGTAGGAATGAATTAGGGATTTGATGAAGAATGACCAATTTTAGGTGTTTATGGGAAGCTCATTTTGTTGCTTTGACTCAAAGAAATATCCATGTGTGAAGGTCGATCCAACCCAGTTGGTTCTTTGAAGATGCAGTGGATGCCAAAATAAGAAATTGATCTTTGGATTGATGTTTCCTTTACTTGGTTTCAAACTATACTAATGCAATATGTCTTTGGTTTCTTCCCCCTAAGGATGAGAGAAAACTTGTCTTAAGTTATAGACCTTATCAATTACCAACTCTTCATTTTGTTGTTGAGTGATATTGGGAAATACAAGTACTTGAACTAGAAGAATATTAGACAAAAAATTGTTCTCATACTTTAAAGAATGTTATCAACCTTATGATCTTAAAGGACTATGTTGGTGGTTGGATTAAGACAAGTATACTAACAACAATTCTTCAAGGACAATCTATGTCTAGGAATTACATATTTACAAGGTTGGTTTGGGATCCTGGTTGATGATTACTTGAGGACAAGTAATCTTGGGAAGGGCAGACTCTAATGTCCCCGACTGTAATTCACATTTATAAAAATAAATAAATTTAAACACTTATTGATGAGGTTGACCCCTTGAGAAGTCACCTCTCTTGGTTTAGCCACCCCTCTTGGGGAATTAAAAATTAAAAAAATATATATTAAAGAGGTTGACCTATTTGGGAGAAACACATCCCCTAGGACAAGTCATCCCCATTGGAAGGATTGCCTTTCTTCATAGAGGCATGATGTGGTATAAATAACATTGGAGATGGAAGCAACAAAAGGAATCATCCGGAAAGAACAATATATCAAGCAGAAATAAAAGAAAATAAGACATGAAAAAAGAATTATAGCAGAAAACAAAAATATATGCAACAAAGAATAATTTATTGCAGGCATTTGAGAATAGACTTGTTAATCCATCAAGAGGTACTCAATCAACAATCATCTAGCAAATTCCCTAAGCAGTCAGTCTTGCATTTAAGAAAGTGATTTAAAAATAGGAAGGATGATCCCCTTTCAAGTTCACGAGAGATGAAAGGATGGCCCCCCTTTCATGCTCTTATCAAGTTTGGATAGGAGTTGGAAGGACAAAAAATCTTTCATGCTCTAGGTTTGATAGGATTTGGAAGGACAACTAACCTTCCATGCTCTTGGGTTTGATCAAGGAGGATGGCTATCCTCCAAGGTAGATTAAGAGTTGGAAGGATGGCCCACCTTCCATGCTCTCGGCAAGTCAAGGATGACCAACCTTGATTTTTCCATTTGCAAGTATTTCCAAGGAATTCACGATGTAATTGGTTGTGAGGATTGTACTATGATGTATTGATATGAATATTAATGATGTTATGATGTATTGATCTAAATATTAATGATGCTATGATGTATTGATCTGAATATTATCATCATTTCTTGATCTTTAATATTTCTAATCTCATTTCTAGTGATTATTATTGTTTGCAGGCAAAGAAATTAGGAATATCCCTAAAAGGGACATTACAAGGGATTTTAGACTTAGTGCATTTAGATGTGTGTGTACCAATGCTAGTGGGATCAATTGTAGGAAGCATGTACTTTGTTTCCTTCATTGATGATTTCTCTTGCAAGACATGGATCTATTTCTTGAAGACCAAGGATGAGGTCTTTAGCAGGGTTCAAGAGTTTAAAGCTCTTGTTGAGAACCAGATAGGGAAGAAGATCAAGTTCTTGAGATTGAACAATGGGGGAGAGTTACCTCCAAGGAGTTTGAAGGTGTCTGCAAGGAAGTAGGGATAAAGAGGAAGTTGACAGTTCCATACAACCCACAAGAGAATGGGGTTGCAGAGCGGAAGAATCGATCAATCATAGGGGTTGCTAAGGCCATGATTCATGACTTGGACTTGCTGATGTTTCTTTGAGAAAAAAACATGTCTTAAAAAAGTTTACATCCAAAACACGTGTCCTTATAGGATTTTGGAGGACAAGACACTAGAGGAGGCATTCATTGGTGTGAAGCCAGAGGTGAGTTATTTCCACATCTTCAGTATATATCCATATACCTATAAAGAAGAGGACACATTAAAACCTTCCAACATGAAGTGTTTATTTCTGGGTTACAGTGAGACTTCAAAGGCCTATAGGGTCTACATTCCAAAGCTAAGGAAAGTTGTAGTCAGTTGGGATGTCAAGTTTGAGGAGGACTTTGCATCTAGAAAATCTTAGGAACTCATTCCAATAACAAAAGATGAGTAGGAAGCTCCAAAGGTTGAATCTCCAAAGATTCTAGTTGTTTTTAGTTCATGACAACAACCTTAGGGTGAGGAGGGAGAGTCTTTAGTCCCTTTTTCTTTTGTTAGGAGACCTCGATGGTTTGAATAGACAGAGGGATGCTCAGGAGCATGTTGAGGCTCCTAGGAGCACATTCAGGGAAAGTAGGCCTCCAAAGAAGTTTCCTAACTACATAGCATTGATGAACAACATTATTGAGTCTTCCAACCTCCAGGAAGCAGTGAATTAGCAAGTAGCTGATGCAGAATTCCTTCTTTGCTAAGAGGGAGTATTGAGTTTTTTAGCTTAGTTCAGAACTTTTGCATAGGTTCAGTGTGAACATGCAAGTAGTTTAAGTTATTTTTTTGTAATTAACTTTAGTGATTAAAGTGAAAGTCTTTTATTTAGTTAATTAAGTCTAATAACGTGTGGATAAGAACTAATGACTTAGACTTATCTTTCAAGTCATCTCCTATACGAGATAAAGTTGCTTTCTTTTTGAGAGATAAGAATGCTTTATTGGAAGATTAGATTTTTAGCTAAATAATATAAATATAGGTGCAAGATAGAAAGAATCTAATTTAGTACAATGTAATAATCTCATGTAGTTGTGAGTTGTATCAATTGTGGACATTGCCTTTTAAGCTTTCGAAGGAATGCAAAGCAAATTGAAAGGTGTTGTAGACACCTAAAATTGTCCATGTCTTACAACATCACCTTGTCGACACATTAAGTGAGACATCTTGTAACATTTTGTCCTAATCCCACTCCTAATCCCATTTACCCCACTAGCCAATTAATTAAATAAATCCTATTTATTTAATTAATTTGCCTTCTCCCATTTTCCAACTAATTCAAATAAAATATTTGAATTTGTCCTCACCTTTCATCTCATTGCAACACATGTCACATACTACATTTTTCATTTAATGCCTTCACATGTCTAACTAATTTAAATAATTCTATTATTTGAATTAAGTCAACCCTACACTTGTCACATGACTACAACTCCTCATGGAGTGGGAAACCCTATTCAATCTCAACCGTACACATTGTTCAAATCAACTTTCAATCTTAGCTATTCATTCAAATCACTCCCTTCCTATAAATCAACCCTCACACAAGCCATTTGGGGGATCCATTTTCAAGTAGCCTCATGGTGTTGAATTTCCTCTAGAATCATCCATCATTCCTCTTTCATTCCATTGTTATGTTGCTGAAATAGTGATGAATCAACATTCATCCTTCGATATTTTGCATTCCTATGCAAGATTGAGAAGAGCAATGGAGGAGAGCCAATCTTAGCATAGAGATTTGGTTTTGGTTTTCTTTGTCATTTGGATTTCTATGTCTATCTTCTAATCCATTGTGCTGTTAGGGTTTAATGATTGCTATTTGTGATTCATAGCTCTGATTTTTCCCCTCATACATTTGGTGAACCTAGCGTGAAACTAACATTTTTTGTCAAGTTTTGAAGATCAACTTTTGCAGGTGGCTTCCTGGACTGAAATAGACCTCGTCATTGAGTTTAGGAGGCCTCACAGACAAAAAATGGTATAAAAATTGACCTATTTTGCTCGCTATGAAAATTTTAATTTTTTTTTGATTTTTTATTACAATAGTCCGTATTGTACAGATCCATACAGATCTGTACCATATAGATAGACCATACCATTTTGCACATGTGCTAATTAGTTTCTTGTTGCAGGTTTTAAACTTTTAGTTAAATATCATTTGTTGCAGGTTTTAAAAAAACCTAGTTGGGTTCTCTGTTGGAACACCCCTGTCGACTGCCTAATGCTGCTGCCTCTAAAACTCTAATGCCTGCCCTAAACCCTAAGTCTACCCTTTAGTCGCCACCTCCTATGGCCTGGTCACCACATCCTATGGCCTGGTTGCCACCATTTTATCTGCCTTCGCCTATTGTCTGAAACACCGTATCACCCATTGAAACACTTGTGCTGTTGCTAAACCTTATCGCCACCTACTACTATAGGCTCTCCTCTTAGCCCTCCACCTTATCTCCTTTGTGTCACCTCCCATGGTGGCCTTGTCATAGTTCTCTATTGTGTTTGAACCACCGTGTTGCCTCCACAAAAACTTCACTCTGCCCTTCACATATGGTCCTTCCCTTTACCATCGATCCCCTGACTCATCGCCTTTAGGCAACCTTGTCACCTCCCACAAAAAACCTACGATCTCTTACTCGCCACTTTAATTGGCCCGGTCGAAGAGCTCTTCACACCTTGTCGCCGCTTGCTGTACCTTGGTTTCCACTCTCTAGTGGCTCTCTGTTGTTATTAAAGCACTTGGTTGCCATTTCAAAATAAAACACACTCATCGCCATCCATGATAGTGACCTAGCCACTGATAGCTTAGGTCTCCTTGGCCCCCATCGACGTCCTATGTTCACATTAGTGACTAGGCTGGTGGCCCCAACTAGGGTTATCTTTTTAATTTTTTTGCCAACCATTAGCTCCTGGTCACATGGGTGACCAGGAGCCCATTTAAACCCCTAACTGCCAGACAAACATTGGCTCGTTAACCACCAATGTGACCATGATCCGCTAACCACTAGTGGTTAGTCCCTAGCAGTTAGGCCTATCCTTTATTATCCTCATGCCTTAACTAGGCAATCTTTTTCTTTTCGACATAACTTTCACATACGGAGGTGAAATTTCACAAAACAAGCAAGGTCAGGAAGCTGGTTCACCCAACTACACTATGGTGAAGATCATTTTAGGTAATTATGTCATTTTCATCAAGTTTTTTCAATCAAAGTCAACTTTCCTTTACGAACTTCACACGCTTATAACTATTGCAAATTTCATCTGATTTTGACGAAATGTTTTTTTAAATTGCATATAATTTCATGAGCAATATGATCATTAGATTTATTTTGCTTTAGCTATTCATATTAATTATATTTCATCAGATTCTTCATTTTTCACATAACACATTTGCTTCGCAAGTTTCTTGTCTCTTTCATATTTTGGTGGCTTCTAGGTGATCATAAAGGAGCTGTAACAACATCTACATCAACTACAACAGTAGATTGGAAAGAAATTTTTTTAGGTGCACTCATTCCATCTTTCATCTTTCATTTCATCGAATTAACTTGTTTTCTATCACACTTCAATTTGGGCATAAAAAATAAACTCTTGTTTGCCATCACACATTGACATTGGGCTTAAAACGAACTAGTGTCTTCCTTCACACATTTGGATTTGGATTAAAATGAACAAGTGCTTGCATTTCTTGGTGAACTTGAGTGTGATTAATGGTGTGTATGCTCTTCTCATGCACTTCGTGTGATCTTGAGAATCAAAAACACCTTTCATCAATTCACTTTCACACCACACATTTCATTTTCTAATGAAAATATACATTGCGAGTGTGAATCTAGTGTGTGTGTGTATGCTCTCTCCTTGCACCACAAGGTGATCTAGGAGATTGAAAGCACCCACTAGATTTGCTTTTTTTACCCTTCCTAGGAGGCGTACTTGGAGACACACCACTCCAAGGGATGACCTCAACTCGAGAATTATGGCAGAGTCTAAATAGCGAGGTGTGAATCGAAAGACACCCTCTTGGAAGTTGAAATTGTCATTCAAACTAAGCCCCCAAGAAATTTATACCTTGGGGAAGTGAAGGTGAAGGGTGGGTTACCCCTTTCTCTCAGCTGTTTGGCATTATTTCACTTTCATTTCACATAATTGGGCCCCTTGTACCTTGAGTATATTGGAGACATCCTTAGTCAAACTTGTGCATCCTAGACTAAGACCTATTTGGCCACACCCACTTGACTAATCTTAGGATTGTTGATGTGTCTTCAAGTGCTTGCTTAATCATCACATTCAAATTTTAAATTTAAACTTGCTTATGTGTCTTGTGTGTGTGAATTTATGCATGTACATGTGATATATTATGTTTGCAAAAACATTGTCTAAGTCAAGACATCAACACAAACACATAAACACATCATTCTAAACATTCTTGCCAACACATTCATTCTAAGTAATTTCATCCTAACCAAAACCTTAATCATCCTTCTCCTTTCATCCTAATAAAAAACCCCAAACATCCTTGTCGTTCACCTAATTCACATCCTAATCATCCTACTTGTCCATCCCTAATCATATCCTAATCACCTCATCCCTAATCATACCCTAATCATATCCTAATCATTCCACATCATCATCCTAGTCTTAGTTAATCACTAGTCAAAATGGTCTTGATCCTTAGTAAGCCTAGTTTAAATTCAAAGCCCAAACTTATACTTAGAGGAGACCCTTCTTCTAGTCCTAATGATGAGAAAAATCCTAGGCCTAAACTCATACTTCGATGGGGCCCTACTTCAAGTTCTAGTGATGAGACAAGTCCAAAATCCAATCCATCCACATGTTAAATCAATTCCATATCAACCAATCCCACTTCTTCTAATGCAAACCACCATCCACATCAATTCATTCCAAACAAGAACATGTGAACCTAAACTACCCTTTGCAACACGAGCAAGTTCCTTTAAATCCTTATGCCACCTTTGACAAGGGGAACACTAATCTAGCTTATCCATGCTATAACTAACTTCTGCTACTAATCCTCCATCAACTCCACACCCTAAATTTAAACATTACAAAAACAAACCTACGGAGTTATCCAAATCTACCAATCCATCCAATCCCTTTAACCCTCTATCTAGACAAAATCAAAGCCCTAATCCTACAACATCTTCCACCCCATTCATTCCTCCACCACGGGACCTATCCACTCCTAATCCTAATCCATCTAATCTAATTATTCTTCCACCTAATCCTAATCATAAGCCTACGCCTTCCATGCTCATTATCCATCCATTATATTGTCCATCCACCCATACGCTTATGAAGGATGTGATCCATTGGCTACTAGCAAGGAATAAACCATCTCCATGTCCAACATCTATCCTTGAGCCTATCAAAGATCCCTCAAACATCATGTCCATTTCTTCAACCCCATCATGTAATCCACAACATATTGAGCCTATCTAAGAGTCTTCCACTTCCACTTCCACCCAAAGTCAGGAGATATGTAAAGGGTTTAATCCTAAGCATGTGGAAACATCAATCCCTCATTCTAATCAAGTTCAAACCCCTTCCATCCAACCCAGCCATAACACACTTAACACTATTTATGATCAAGCTCCCATCTATGATCAAGATCCTATCTACGATCAAGATCCTATCTATGATCAAGATCCTATCTATGATCAAGAAAGTTATGATGATCCTCTTAGCCAACTTTATGCATTCCATGGTCAAGAGCTTATCACTCCATCTACCTCTATCCATCTTCCATCTATCCCTACACATGATGTACAAACATCCACTTCCCTTGATGAGACACTTGACCCCCAAGAAAACATAGATGATCAAACCGATATCTTGGATCTTACTGCGCATAATGATAATCAAGTTCCTAATGATCCTTCCTCATCCACTATCGAGCACATTTCAAGTCCAGTATCATATCCTATTGGTCTTACCATCTTCATCCATGAGTGTTCCTCCTTAAGAAAGAAACAACCATTATCCACTTCACCTTATCCATCAAATAATGAGCTTAAGTCTAGTGCTCCAAACACACATAGTCCCATTGTCCATCGCATACTCCAAAAAATGAACTATCAAGTTAAAGGCTTAGGCCTTCATGAACAAGGTATTTTGGAGCCTATCCATGTCAAAGTCCCTCCACACTCATATGGCCTTCGATACACACCCCAAGGTAAACAATCTCAAGATGTTGGTACTTCCACCATGTCTACTAAGTCCACCACTTTCCATCATAAATCCTATCATATACCAAAAACATATGTTGCCATTCCACCCCCATTATCCTACAACTCTCCAAAGCATGTGACCATACACCTCCCTCCATCCAATTTGCCTCCACTTCTTCCAACTCCTAATATCACTCCATCCACTTTACCTCCACTTCTCCCAATGCCTAATATCCCTATCATCCAATCCCCTTATCCATTTATCCAAAAACCCACTTTTAATCCTAAATTCATCCAAAAATCCTCTAAAAATCCTAATCATGACCAATCAATGCACACATCGTCTAAACAAGAAGCTTCCCACCAACCCAAGGGATTCAAAAATAAAAATTTGGATGCCTTCACTCATAAAGCCAAAAATCCTAAGGATCCTCATGCCTTAGGACATCAATGCAAAGAATTAAAGCCAAATCTTATCCGAAAAGCTACCTAAGCCCATACCTCCAAAATAAAAGTTCAAAGCTAAAATGGTTTGGGTCCCTAAGAAAAAGGAAGTCAAATCAAATTAGACTTCCACATCTCAAAAATCCCAACAAACCTCTTCCATTCAAAAATCTCATTCCATCCAAAAATCCCAAAAAACTCACAAGCAATTGAAAAATCATAAAAATCCTAAGTCTATGTGGGTACCTAAATGCTTACATCAACCATCCACTAAGAAAACATTGCCATTGCTTCCTACACCTCCTCCAAATCACAAGCTTCAATGTTATTCACGGTGTATGCAATTGTTGGTCATGGTCCCTTTCCATCCCACGACATTTCCACATACCTCCATCTCCACACCTTTCATTCATTATCTTACATATTTCACCCATCATATCTCTATGGTCCATGCTTTTGCATAAGCCTTCCATCCATCCTTTTGCATAAGTCCTACATAATCCACATCATAATCCACTATCTACCTAATTGATCTTCCTCTCATGCAATCCCTTACCACATCTATGAGCATGATTACACTTGACATGGTACATGTGTGACATCCATCTCTAATGGGACTATCACCTTTCATGGAACTAGATGCTTGAGTCCCTCCTTTCCATATCCACCTATCCCATTCAAAAAAAAAAAAAATTAAAATAGTCAAGAGAAATCCCTTCGTCTAATGGTGCAAACCACCCTTGGTAGTGCCTTAGATAAGTACCATGATGAAAACTTGGCAAATAGGTATCATGTGTAGGTTGATCATCTATGTCATTTACACTTGGGGGCACATTGTCTCATCCATTTCCATCCTATCATATTCAACCTATCATTTTCCATCCTATCATATCCTATCTTACCATCCTTATCCATTACACCTACCTACATATACCTTTCTTATTGAGTCCATTCATCCTCCCTTCCTCCTGTTGATCTTGAAAAGGACATGGGGGCAAAATGTTAAAAATGCTTTGGATATCTCTTGATGTACCCCATCTTTCCAAATGATCATATCATTATCTCTTTTGTCATAAATGTTGTCATGTAAAATCCTAAGTATTACACCTAGAATGAGGCATGTTATTCTTATGTGACATAGCCTTTGGCGATCACATCCTAGCTCCTTTATGATGCCTACATCAATTCCATCCATTGTTGCCTATCCTTTTACCCATCCCATTCTTCATCCTTGCATCTAGACTTGGTATTCCCTTGTCATTGATATCTAGCATAAAGGCTACCCAAATTGTCATCCAATGCCATCCCAAATATTCAAAATCCAAAAAATCACAACATTCCAAAAAATCAAAAAAATCAAAACATTCAAAAATCCAAAAAAAAAGTCCACAAAATCAAATATCCAACAAAAATCCAAGAAATAAAATCACATTCATAAAATCAAATCAAATCAATTTCAATCACATCATTCAATTCAATCATCAAATCAAGTCAATCGACCCATCCAAATCAATCAATTCAAGCAATTCTTCAAATCAATTCTTCAAACCGATTCTTCCAAATCTATTCGTCAAATCAATCTAAATCACTCAAATCAATCCAAATCATCAAATCATCAATTCAAATCAATTCATCCAATCAATCAATTCATCAATCACTCAATCAAATTCTTCAATTCATCAAATCAATTCATTCAATCATCATTATCAAACCATCAAATCAATTATCCAAATCAATTCTTCAAATCATTCCAATGAAATCAATTCTCCAAATCATTCTTCAAATCAAATCAAACCAATCCAATTCCTCAATTCATCAAAATAAAAAAAATCAATCCAATCATCAATTCAATGCATCCAATCAAATTCTTCAAATCATTTCAATTCAAATCATCATTCAATTCATCTAATCAAATCAATTCATCAAATCTAATCAAATCAATTCCTCAAATCGTCAAATCATCCTTATCAAATCAGTCATAAAATCAAAATCAAACAAATCAATCCAAGCAATGATCCAAATGCAAGTCATCCTTAATCCATACCAATCAAGTCAATCAATCTTGTCAAATTATCCAATTACATCAATGGTCTTGATCCTAGCCTTGTCATAAATCAAATCAATTAATCAAATTCTGGTGTTGATTTGCATGGCCAACAACACTAGTATCAATCAATCATATCAATTATCTTATACATGATGTTGCATTGTCAAAACTAGACTAGGCATTTTATACGACATGTTTCATTTCCTAAAACCAGACATTATCAATCAATCAATCAATCAATAAATAAATAAATCAATCAATAAATCAATCAATCAATCAATCAATCATTGGTTTATAGCTTGATAGGGGCAACACCTTGTTTATTCTTGAATCATTTGTGCATGCATTCTTGCTTTCTTGCTTGTGTGTCATCATTTTATATTGCATTTGTATCAAATCCATATCATTCCAGCTAATATTCATATCTTGTGTCTGTTGGAATATCTTTTTGCATTATCTTTTGCATCTAAGGTCATATCATACCTTTTGTGCCTTAGGACTTTAATGCTCTAAGTTTACTTCCTCATACATTTAGACAATGCTGTACTATGCTGGGTGCACAAGACACATCATCACCCTGGTCTTTATACCTTGGTGCATAACATCTAGTCCTATATCAAACTTCATGGTTGTTCACCTTCATTGCAGCATAACGTGTCATTCATTTCTTCTATTCATTCCCTTATCTTTCTTCCTTGACCAATCCCTTTCATTTCGAGAGCCTACTTGTGTTTGTCCAACCTGCCTATCCTTTAAAGGGGGCATCATCATCCTATCCTTACATCATCATCCTTTTCTTCTATCCATACCTTATCTTTTTTGAAATGATGTTACTTCTCTTAGTCACAACATCATCTCAAAAAGGGACAAAATGTAGACACCTAAAATCATCCATGTCTTACAACATCACCTTGTTGACACATTAAGTGAGACATCTTGTAACATTTTGTCCTAATCCCACTCCTAATCCCATTTACCCCACTAGCCAATTATTTAAATAAATCCTATTTATTTGATTAATTTCCCTTCTCCCATTTTCCAACTAATTCAAATAAAATATTTGAATTTGTCCTCACCTTTCACCTCATTGCAACACGTCATATACTACATTTTTCATTTAATGCCTTCACATGTCTAACTAATTTAAATAATTCTATTATTTGAATTAGATCAACTCTACACTTATCACATGACTACAACTCCTCATGGAGTGGGAAACCCTATTCAATCTCAACTGTCCACATCGTTCAAATCAACTTTCAATATTAGCCATTCATTCAAATCAGTCCCTTCCTATAAATCAACCCTCACCCAAGCCATTTGGGGGATCCATTTTCAAGTAGCCTCATGTTGTCGAATATCCTCTAGAATCATCCATCATTCCTCGTTCATTCTATTGTTATGTGTAACATGACATTCCATAATGCTCAAAATAAACATAATTACTCATCTTAATCAAGAGTTAGATTAAATCATGATTATCCAAATCAAAGTTTAACAATAATGACTCATTATCATTTCAACAATTAAGCATGTTATTCTAAATAGAATATAACAAAGCTTCAATTACAATATTCAATTACATATCATCAGTGCATAACTTTCACTATACATGTACAAAGCTATGCTCAAGGCATCCAACATCAAATTATACATAATTGCTAACTATCAAGTCATAAAATGAATAACACTATATTTGGAACATATGACATCCATCTTCATAAGCCTCAACTTGTCTCATGCTTGTGAAGGAGAGCATTATCCAGGTGCTTTTCCTCCAACCATAGACCAGCGGTCCCCTGCACAACTTCTTACCCGGAAGCGGCCCTACCCTTCACGAAAGTGATAGATATAACGAACCATTAGGTTATCCATCTAAGTATCTAGTGTTGTGTCCTTCATAATGCCTCATGGTGACACAACTATAAATCCACTCTAACAATGTATGACACTACTGGAGACATTATGCCTTCTGGAGCACTGTTAACTGATAATGCATGCAAAGATGAGTGCATTACTTTGGCCAAATATTTACATACATATACATTACGTAATGAACATTGTGTTGCAAGTATGTGCCTAATCGGTGTTGTCATTGATTTCAACATATATGTGTTGTCAGTGGTATCAACTGTACTCTTGTTTTGATGATTGCTTGTAACGAGTTAAGTGTTGAAGATAATAAGTACTCTTGATATAGCAGAACAATCTAGTAGATTGCTCCACATTTCTTGTAGAATGAATATTCTTGTCTATGGATTGAAATTTATTTAAAGACATGTCTGAAGATGCTATGTTCCAAGTTTGAGTCTCCGATATGAAGATTTGAGTGAGTTATGTTCACTAGAGTGAAAACTACTTTTTTGGTGTATTCAATGGTGACAAGGAGTGAGTATTTTGCTCCACATTCCTCTGCATTGAAGTTTCTCATTCTGTGGTTCTGCAATTAAGTTTGTATTGATGATAAGTGCCTTAAAATCCAATGGTTCATGAATTGGTTGTCCCCAAGCAATCTTTTCTCTATGACAGTAGCTAGTAGTGCTGTTTATGTGTTCCGGTTTGAAGAATCTTCTTGACAGAGTGGTTAGAGATTGTGTAGTTGTTCCTGGTGATTACAATGTGCTTGTGGATGTCTCCTGATCATGTTCCTACTTCTAGATTGGTTCGCAAAGAGAAATTTAGATTGTGAATGAAGACTATTCTTAGAAGACTTAGTGTTAGCACTAGTCTTGGCCGACTTGGTTGTTTTCACTACATGCAGAGATGCATTGAAGATTGTGGAAGTGTATTGTGGCATGGAAGATTGCATTTGAGTCCCAACTAAGGTGTAACATGATCCACATACATCTTTCCTTTAGCTAATTTTGTTTAGGTCAGACCTATTTCTATGTATGTTTGTAATTCTGACCTTGGAGATTGTTCCTACGGTTAATGAATGTAATGCTAAACTTGATGTACATTCCAAGGTTGATGAATTGTATAAAAACATATAATGTAGTTGTAAAAAATAAGTAGATGCACAAGAATGAAAAGATAAGTGCGAAGGTGTAAGAAGAGAAGAGTAGAGGTGTTATATTGTACTTCAATGGAACTGAACTCAGGCATGAAGTAGATGCTATCAAATCAGTTCACCAATCCTTGGTAGTGAGCCACCCCTTGGCAGTGAGCCAATCTTGGTAGTGAGCCCTAACATTTGCAGTGAGCATTTTGGGCAGTGAGCCTCTGATTTTTGGCATTGCTATAACTTATTTATTTATGTGGGCTAACACCCACTATGGTTTTTCCCTTACAGGGTTTTCCACGTAAAAATTCTGGTGTCTCATGTGTTATTGTGTTGAGCTTCTTGTTTTGTGCTTTCATGGTTAATCTTAATAACAGTGGTTGAGAATTTGATGTGTTGATATTTATAAGTGGTTAAAGTTTTGGGACAATTGATTCAGCCCCCTCTTAATTGTCTCGCATATTTCAACAATTGGTATTAGAGCAGGTTCCTCAGAAGAAAGCCTAATCACTTGAAGAAGATCCAGAATGTCTTATAGGAAGGAAGCTCCACATTTTGATGGAACAAATTATTCTTTATGGAAGGTATGAATGAAAAGCCATCTTCTTAGTCTTGGTTATAGAGTGTGAAAAGTGACAGAGACAAAGTATACCTCGCCTCAGAATGGTTTGCAAACTGAAGATGAAATCAATGAATATGAGTTGAATATAAAAGCTAGAGATGCTCTATTAAGTGCCTTATCTGATACCGAGTTGATAAAGGTCATGGATCTAGATTCTGCAAATGAAGTCTGGGATAAACTAAAAAATTTGTATGAAGGAGATGACTTTGTAAAAAGAACCAAATTATAGGGACTAAAAGCAAAATATGAGGGTTTAAAGATGAGTGAAGATGAAAACATAATAGCCTACATGCAAAAAGTTGATGAACTTGTCAATGTAATAAAAGGTATGGTAGGAACTATTGATGAAAATAAAGTTGTGATGAATATTCTTAGGTCACTACTTGAGTCCTATAGTCACAAGGTAGTTGCAATCAAAGAAGTAATGACAGTACAATATGTCACTAAGGATCAGCTACTTGGGAAGCTTACAACCTTTGAGATGAGAGAATTTGGTGATGCCCTGCCGAAGGTTGAAACTACTTTCAAAGCTAGTACTTCAGAGAAGATTTCTAGAGCTAAAAAATACAAGGTGGAACCTGATGATGAGTTTGATGAAATTAAAGCTAACTTTGTTGACAAACTATAGAGAGGTTCTGGTAAGTTCAAAGGTAAATTACCTTTCAAATGTTTTTCATGTGGTAAGGTTGGTCACTATGCTTCTAGATGTCCTGAGAGAATTGAAAGAATTAGAAAAAGATTTGAGAGTAAACCTAGGGTTCCAGATAAATGCTACTATGTTAGAGATATTGATGATGAAGGTGTGACAGATGATGAATCTGATGATGCTAGTACTAGTGCAAATAAGTGCTTGTTTATTGCAATTAAAGAAGAATCTCTGTCTACTAATCTTTCTAGCTGTGTGAATGAAGAAAAACTAGTGGAAGAAAGTAATTTGGCTATTCAAGTTGAGAAAGATAAGGATGAATGGATTATTGACAGTGCATGCTCTCATCACATGATTGGTGATAAAAGTAAGTTTGGAAAAGTATGATGGAGGACTGGTTAGGTTTGGAGATAATGCAGCTGGTAAGATTTGTAGAAAATGATCTATTTCATTTGATGGAAAGCACAATACTAACAATGTCCTATATGTGAAGGGTTTAAAGCATAACCTTCTAAGTGTTGGTCAGATGTGTGACAAAGGCTATGATGTGAGATTCAAAGACAATGGATGCAAAATCATGGAAAACTCCAGAAAAGTAATTGCTATCGGTAAGAAGACCAAAGGTAACATTGACCAATTAAGAGGAACTAATCATTATTATTTAATGGCTTAGATAGATGAGAGTTGATTGTGGCACAGAAGGATGTGTCATATCAATTTTGATAATTTGGTGAAAATAAGTTCTGCATAGTCCGTAAGAGATATGCCTAAACTTGTGAATCTAGCCAACACCATTTGCAAGGAGTGTCAATTTGGTAAATAAACAAAAAAAAGTTTCAAAAGAAAAGAACAATTCTCTATTGGATTACTGGAGCTAGTACATATAGACTTGTGTGGTCCCACAAGAACAAGAAGCCTGCAAGGTGATAGGTATTTTATGTTACTTATTGATGATTATTCTAGAATGACTTGGTTCACTTTTCTAAAAGAAAAATCTGAAGGCCTAGACAAGTTCAAAGTTTTCAAGGCAATGGTTGAGAATGAGTTAGATTCAAGGATTAAATGCTTAAGGTCTGATAGAGGAGGTGAGCTCACATCAAATGAAGTCAATATTTTCTATGAAGAACATGGGTTAAAGAGACAATTGTTTGCACCTAGGACTCCTTGGTAGAATAGAGTTGTTGATAGAAAGAACATGACAATTCAAGAGGCTGCTAGGACTATGTTGAAGGAAGTTGACGTACCAGAAGTATACTAGAGAGAAGTTATACATATGCTGTGTACATCCTAGACAAAGTTCAAGTCAAAGGTAACAACTCTAAAACTCCTTTTGAACTATGGTATGGAAGAATTCCTACAGTAAAGTATTTCAAAGTTTTTGGGAGCAGATGTTATATCAGGAGAGATGAAAAACTAGACAAGTTTGATGCTAGATGTGATGAAGGAATTTTTCTTGGATACTCTACAAAGAGTAAGGCCTACCGGTGCTATAATAAGAGACTGAATAATATTGTTGAGAGTGTTAATGTGAAGGTAGATGATAGCAAGGAAATAATATTAGAACTAAATTTCTATGAACCAGATGAACCTATGATTATAACCAATGAAGAAAAAGTTGAGCAAGAATATAGTCAGAATGAAGAAGAAGCTTCAAAAAGTGTTGCTAAGACTCCCAAATATGTAAGGATCAATCATTCTGAACATCAAATTATAGGTGACAAAAACAAATGAGTGTTGACAAGGAAAAGAGTTGTAGAAGAACAAGTGAATTACTGTTTGCTTTCAAAAGTTGAACCAAAAACTGTGAATGAAGCCTGCAATGATTAAAATTGGGTAAAATCCATGGAAGAAGAGTTGATACAGATAGAGAAGAATCAAACTTGGGAATTGGCTCCTAGACCTAATGATAAAAATATCATTGGTACTAAATGGGTCTACAGGAACAAGCTGAATGAAAATGGAGAAGTTGTAAGAAACAAAGAAAGGCTTGTGTACAAAGGATACTCTCAAATTGAAGGAATAGATTTTTAAGAAACTTTTGCTCCAGTGGATAGGATTGAAGCAATTAAAATATTCTTGGCATTTGTAGCTCACAAAGACTTCAAAGTGTATTATATGGATGTAAAGTCTACATTCTTGAATGGTGAATTGGAAGAGGAAGTTTACATTGAGCAACCGGAAGGATTTTAGTTGTCAAACCAAGGTGATATGGTGTGTGGGTTGAACAAGGCCTTGTATGGACTGAAACAAGCCCCCAGAGCCTGGTATGCAAGGCTAGACAAATATTTGTTGCAATTGGGGTTCAGTAAAGGCACTGCAGACAACAATCTGTAATTCAAAATCAATGATAATTAGATCATGGTTGTTGAAGTTTTTGTTGATGACATTATCTTTGGAGGCAATGAAGGTATGTGCATAAAGTTTGCAAGGGAAATGCAAAATGATTTTGAAATGTCTATGTTTGGTAAAATGAATTTCTTTTTGGGTCTACAAATTAATCAATTAGATAAAGGAATCTTCATATCTCAGTCTAAGTATGTGAAAGAGTTGTTGAAGAAGTTTGAGATGGAGGACTCTAAACTGGTATGCACTCCCATGGTGACTGGTTGCAAGTTGAGCATAACTGATGAATCACCAAGACTGATCAGATTAGGTACAAATCCATGATTGGAGGATTGCTTTATCTAACTCAAACCAGACCTGATATAATGCATGCAGTATGTCTAGTGGCAAGATTTCAAAAAGATCCTAGAGAGTCTTATGCAATGATAGTTAAGAGAATTCTAAGGTACTTAAAAGGCACATCAGATCATGGCCTATGGTGTCCAAAAGACAATGACTTCACTCTCAGAGCTTATACAGATGTAGACTGGTTTGGAGATGTTGATGATAGGAAAACTACAAGTGGAGCTGCCTTCTTCTTGGGTAATAGACTAGTTTCATGGTTGAGTAAGAAGCAAGATTCAATTTCCTTATCTATTGCAGAAGTAGAGTATATTGCAGCAGCTTGTTGCTACACTCAAGTGTTATGGATGAAGCAGACATTGAACACATATCAATAAGGGATCACTTTTTGAGACAAAAGGTGATAGAGAATGAAGTAAAGATGGAATATGCGTCCACAAAGGATTAGATTGCAGACATATTCACTAAGCCTCTACCTAAGGATACTTTTGAGTATCTCAGAGAAAAGTTAGGGGTTATTACCCCTCCTACTCTGAACTAAGATGCATAGGAATGCATCAATCTAGTGGTGTATAGAGTCTCAGTCATTGATCTGGATTGATGTTTTGAGAGCTACCTCTCAAGGGGAGTAGCTAGAAGTTATTGACATAACTTCCTATTTAAGAGCAGTTTGATGAGAGCAGCAGAGTGCAAGTATGTGCCCTTTGCCATTGATGTCAAAGGGAGAGAGAAATCATGTGAAAAATTCAGGGGGAGAAAGAGTGCAGCTGTATAGAAAGAAAGGGGCTTGTCTTGACGGTTTCTATAGTTTTTCACATCATATGTTGCAATCCATGACAAAGGGGGAGATTGTTGCAAGTATGTGCCTAACTAGTGTTGTCAATGATGTCAACATATCTGTGTTGTCATTGGTGTCAAATGTACTCTTGTTTTGATGATTGCTTGTAATGAGTTAAGTGTTGAAGATGATAAGTTCTCTTGATATAGCAGGACAATCCAGTAGATTGCTCCACATTTCTTATAGAATGAATATTCTTGTTTGTAGATTGAAATTTATTTAAAGGCATGTCTGAAGATTCTATGTTCAAAGTTTGAGCCTCTGATATGAAGATTTGAGTGAGTTATGTTCACCAGAGTGAAAACTACTTTTTTGTGTATTTAGTGGTGACAGGGACAAAGTATTTTGCTCTGCATTCCTCCACATTGAAGTTTCTCATTCTGTGGTTTTGGAATTAAGTTTGTATTGATAATAAGAGACTCTATGACAGTAGCTGGCAGTGTTGTTTATGTGCTCCAGTTTGGAGAATCTTATTGACAAAGTGGTTAGAGATTGTGCGATTGTTCCTGGTGATTACAATGTGCTTGTGGATGTTTCCTGATTGTGTTCTTACTTCTAGATTGGTCTGTAAAGAGAAATTTGGATCGTGAATGAAGACTGTTCTTAGAAGACTTAGTGTTAACACCAGTCTTGGTCAACTTGGTTCTTTTAACTACATCCAGAGATGCATTGAAGATTGTGGAAGCATATTGTGGCGTGGAATATTGCATTTGAGTCCTAGCTAAAGCATAACGTGATCTGCATACATCTTTCCCTTAGCTAATTTTCTTTAGGTTAGACCTATTTCTATGTATGTTTGTGATGTCAACCTTGGAGATTGTTCCAATGGTTAATGAATGTAATGCCGACCTTGATGTACATTCCAAGGTTGATGAATTGTATAAAAACATGTAATGTAGTTGCAAAAAAGATGTAGATGTGAGAAAATGAAAAGATAAGTGTGAAGGTGTAAGAAGAGCAGAGTAGAGGTGTTATATTGTGCTTCAATGGAACTAAAGTTTGGCATGAAGTAGATACTATCAAATCAGTTCACCAATCCTTGGCATTGAGCCACCCCTTGGCAGTGAGTTGATCTTGGTAGTGAGCCCTAACATTTGTAGTGGGCATTTTGGGCAATGATCCCTAAGGCAGCGAGCCTCTGATTTTTGGTATTGCTATAACTTATTTATTTTTGTGGGCTAACACCCACCATGGTTTTTCCCTTATAGGGTTTTCCACGTAAAAATTTTGGTGTCTCATGTGTTATTGTGTTGAGCTTCTTGTTTTGTGCTTTAATGGTTAATCTTAATAACAATGGTTAAGAATTTGATGTGTTGATATTTATAAGTGGTTAAAGTTTTGAATACAACTGATTCACCCCCCCTTTCAGTTGTCCTTCATATTTCAACATGTTGTCATATGTCCACCACCTTGAATCGACTTATAAGCTGTCATGTCCTACAATAAACTTATTTTTGACCATTCTTGGTCTAGAATAATTAAGTTTCAATACATCTTAGTCCAATCCTTGGGCATTTGATTCTTATCTCAAAAACCCATACTTAGGGTCCTTGGTTTCTTTGACATCTGGGAACTAGTGAATCCACATCACACTATCACATATTTCTTGAAGAAACAAGTACATTCTTGGTTTCAATGCTTACCCTACTCGGTCAATGTTTAATTTGTTTTCCTATTTTCAAGGTTAGACTCAAATCATAATATCTATGAAAGGATCATAAAGACTCATAGAGTCGATCTCTTTTTAAGTTCTTCCTTAAGAGACTTTCTTAACACAAAATATATAGAAATAATAGCCATTCGCAAAGTTGGCTTTTACGTTCTTTAAATCTACTAGTTTATAAAATAACAAGGATAAGTTCTTGCAATCAAGAGATCTATCAAGTAAATACTTCACATAGGAATTATGATATAAAATCGTGGCTGCCAAGATAGCCATAATATATCTGCATGTAACTATTATCCAACTCTTCTCCATGAAGAGCCATAATAACCACGTTATACTCTTTATGCACAATAATTGGGGTTCGACTTCACCTACTATCGGGTTGGAAAGATAATGAATCAAGTGCTCATGGCACCAACTCAGTCATTCTACTGAGTTATAAGTGTTTGCATCTATCATGGCTAAGACCGTTATTATGGCACGCAACAACTCTGGGGTATCACTACCATAGGTCGATACCCATGAACTACCTTTAACAAAAGATTATTGCCCTATCGGGATCCATAATAAAAACCATGTTTTCAAGTCTTATCGATTGACAAGTAATTAAAAGAAAACATTATTAAAGATACATGGCTCAATCTGGTTTACTAGTATTTCATAGGTGCACATGCATGCATATCCAACGAAGGTATTACAACCTCAAGCTAGCCAAAATCCACTAAAAATATAGTAGTTTCAAGCATCATCACAAAAGATTATGGTGAGGCTTTAATAGCCTTCAACATATAGAGATAAACATCAAGATATACTTGTAATTGTATTCGCTACTCATCATGTCATATGCATATATGAATGGTTTCCTCAAGTTGACACAGTTGACGTCCTCCATATACAAAGGTTTAAAAACTGTATTTGGAAACCATTATATGTATGAGCCATGAGCTCTAAGACATCATACCTAAGATACAATATAATGGTAATTATCTTGCCCACTGGCTTTGAGCTTCCTCACCCTATCTCCCAACTGTGACAACCTTGACAGCCACTATTAAAACAATAATTCCTTGTTGTTCGTGCCAAACCCTCGTTCTCTTCTTCTCTGCCAAGAATAATGATTGAACAGAATGTCGATAGCCTTTGATAACCTTCAATAACTATCAAAGCATGGTTCTTTGCATGCATTATCTGCATGCCACCTTGCTGGATCTTTTGATCCACGTAGTCCACTCTTGGCCGGTCCACGAGGAGGGCTCTAACAAGCCTTCATTTGGCCTAAAATATCTCTTTGTCAAAAAATAAGGAATAAAGAAATAATATCCCAAATTAAATAAGAAAAACAAGAGAATTCTTTATCTCTTTCACAAGACTAACTCTTGATTTTTCTATGATGTTCAAGGAATGTCGTTTAGTTGTCATAACCATTGTTGAGATAACTCCACAAACAAGATGACCCAAAAAGGAGGTCGATTTCCTAGAAAGAAAACATGACTCAAGACAACTTACAGAGGGTTCATAAGGACATAAATTCTGATACTTAGATGACTATTTAGCTCATTCCTTGACATATATCTCTTCCTCCTAGATGATGCTCTCCTTCCATCTTCGAAGGATGATTTCTTTTCCTAATCAAATTCACCACTAGAAATTCATGATTAGTGTATCATCATTTGGTTGATAAATCATAATAATTAAATACTCATTTCAATTCTTGAAATCTTATATCTAACTAGCATAAGTTAGTTTCCTCATAAACAAGATTAATCTGACATTTTCCACAACATCTAATCATTCAACTCTTAACTAATCATCCTAATTACCATATGAAGGTAAGATTAAACTAAATCACAAGTTGGGGATGTAACATATCTCCCCCATAAGAATCATCTTCCCCGATGATTAATTTTCTTATAAGTTAATCAACATAATAAGAAAATGTTTCAACAGCATAATAAATAAGTTTTTTTTCAGAAAAGATGAGGAAATCTCGCAAAGAAATCATCACAGTTTTCCCAAGTTACATTTTCCCTTGCATATTGGTACCACTGGACCTTGCATTGTGTTAGCTCTTTGTTACGTAAGCGTAGATTACACATTTTGAGCACCTTGATGGGCTCGATCACCACCACTCTTGGGTCCTTCACCTGTAAAGTATTTCAATCAAGCATAGGAATTTGATTATCTGCAGGTTAAACTTTTTCAAATAAGAAACATGAAACACATTATACATCATGGCAAGAGCTAGTGGTAGAGCAATTCTGTATGCTACTGGGTTGACTTCTTCGAGGACTTTGAAGGGACCCACATATCTAGGTGCCAGCTTGGACATATTTCCAAATTTAATGCAACTCTTCTAAGGTTTTACCCCTATGAGAACTTTCTCTCCCACTGTGAAATGCCTTTCGATGCGCTTAACATCTCCATAACTCTTTTGTCTATCATTGGCTTCTGCTAGCCTTCTCTTAATCAGATGGACTTGATCTTCCATATTTGACAACATTTATGGACCAAGGCTAACCCTATCTTCTAGCTTATCACAACTTATAGGGGTTCGACACTTTCATTCATATAATGCCTTAAATGGAGCCATCTTAATAGTAGAGTGATAAGAATTATTATAGGCAAATTCCACCAGAGGAAGATAATCCTCCCACTCATATTGCAGATCCATACATCCTCAATAAATCCTCCAAGACTTGGTTTACCCTCTCAGTTTGGCCATCCATTTCAGGATGATAGGTAGAGCTTATATTCAACTGGGTTCCAAGTGAAGAGAACAAGGTTTTCCAAAACCTTGATGTCATTTGTGCATCCCTATCTGAGATAATCTTCTAAGGAATGCCATGTAGTCTAAAAATTTCTTGAACAAATTTTTGAGCTATGACAGGTGCCTCATTCATCAATTTCTTAGGTATAAAATGACTGGCTTTGGTGAGTCTATCTACCATAACCAAGATAGCATTGTGCTTGTTCCTTGACATAGGAAGCCCTTACACAAAGTCCATGCTTGTAATCTACAATTTCCACTCTGGAATTTCATGACAGTATAATAATACTGCCGAGTGATGGTGTTCCGCCTTCACCCTCTGGAATTCCATACATGTAGCTATGAAATTTGTAGCATCCCTCTTCATTCCTTTCTAAATATTTAGGGGTTTCACATCAACAAGTAACTTTGTTACTCCAAGATGTCCAGAATATGGTGCATAATGTACCTCCTTCTATACCATATTCCTTAACTCCACAGAGTTAGGTACATACATCCTTCCTCTAAACCTCAATAACCCATCTGGTTCAAGGTTGAATCCCTCATATCTCAGATTCTGGGGATTTTCCTCAAGGGTCTATTTAACCTACTTGTAAAACTCACCTCCCTTAGATTTCTGTAACACCTGATTCCTAAAATCAGAATGTGTGGAGATCATTGAGGAGATGTGTCTTCTCCTACTTAAAGCATCTACCACTCAATTTTCTTTTCCTTGAATATATTTAATCTCAAAATCATAATCTGAGATGAATTCCAACCATCTTCTTTGCTGAGAATTAAGATGTGGTTGAGTGAACAAATATTTTAGTCCTTGGTGATCTGTTTTCATCTCAAAAGGTTTCTTGAGTAAATAGTGTCTTCACATTTGAAATGTATGAATGACTGCTACAAGTTCCAAATCATGTGGGACATAGTTTTGTTCATAATTTTTTAGTTTACATGATTCATATGCGATGACTTGTCCATCCTGGACTAGTACACCACCTAAGCCTTCTCCTAAGGCATCAACAATGACTATAAATTGATCCTCTAGGTCAAGTACTTTCAAAATTGGTGTTGAAGTTAATTTTCCCTTCAGTAGGTCAAATGCCTCCTAGCACTTTTCTGACCATTCAAATCTCTTGCCTTTTCTTTGCAAGGAGGTTATAGGATATGCAATTTTAGAAAAGTTTTTCACAAACTTCCTGTAATAACTAGTAAGGCCCATGTGAAACTTCAGACCTCATGAACATTTCTTGGTATCGACCATTTTAAAATAGCCTTGATCTTAGCTGGGTCCACAACTATTCCCTTAGTTGAGATTATGTGACCCAAATACTATACTTCCTCTGAAAGAAAGTACACTTAGAGAGCTTGAGATACAATTTATGCTCTCTCAACCTTTGAAGAACAATTCTTAAATGCTTCAGATGTTCTTCCTCATTCTTAGAATAGATTAGAATGTCATCAATAAAAACTAGGACAAACTTGTCCAAATAGTCCCTGAACACACTGTTCATAAGATTCATAAATGTCGTCAGTGCATTCATTAACCTAAAAGGTAGGATAATGAATTCATAATGCCCATATATTGTTCTAAAGGCTATCTTATGGATGTCCTCATCCTTCAACCTCAACTGGTGATACCCAGACCAAAGATCAATCTTTGAAAACATAGTTGCACCCCTCATGTGATCGAAAAGATCATCGATATGAGGTAACATGTACTTATTCTTAATGGTTGCTTTGTTCAACATGTAGTAATCTATGCATAACCGCAAAGTACTATCTTTCTTTTTCACAAAGATGACCAGTGCTCCCCAAGGCGACACATTGGGTCTAATCAACCCTTTATCTAACAACTCCTGTAATTGAGTTTTTAGCTCCATTAGTTCTGTGGTCGTCATTCTATAAGGGGCTTCAGAAATGGGTTCCAACCCTGGAATTATATCAATGGAGAAGTCAAAGGCTCTCTTAGGAGGTAATCCTAGTAGCTCATCTGGAAATACGTCCTCAAAATCTATGAGAAAAGGATACCTGTCCATATCTAATCTTTCCTGACCTATGGACTCTTTCTTCCCAACTTCATTAAGTTTATGAGATTCATAAAACATTAAGTCATCTTGGAAATAGGTTTCCCTAGTCTCATTTAGTTTTTCTATTTTGATAGCAAAAAGATGACATCCTTTTCTTTAAGCTCTTTTGATTTGCAGGGCAAAAATTTGTCTCAGTTTCACTTCCCTAAGTTTTCCTTGAAGAAAGACTTTGTTCCCTAAATCATCCAAACACTATATTGTTTTAGCATAACAATCCACTTTGGCTCGATGTTTCCATAACTAATTTATCCCTAGGATAACATCATATGAGCCTAGTGGGGCCACATAAAGATTTACTTCCATGGAAAAGCTCAGAAGTTCAACCCTAGCCTCAAATAGGCATTTCTCTACCTAAGCCTTGGTTTGGTTTGCATATTCTATAGACCACGAGTTTGCCATGAATCCAGACTTTCTAGGATTTTTTTTTACAATTTTAGGAGAAACAAAACATTTGGTAGCACCAGTGTCAATTAAAACTAAAATCAGAAGACTGGATAAAATACCTGTTGTCTCAATGGGAGTTATTTAGTATTCAGATTGCCTATTGTCCAAGGCTACATGAATGTGTTGTTGGAATACTGCTTGTTGAGAGGGTAGAGGGTTTCCTCTCAGTTGTGCTCCATATGTCTTGTTAGGACACTGGTTGGTGTAATGATCTCTGCCACATGTGAAGCACCCTCCCATTGGTCCCTGCCTCTCCTGAGGTTTTCTAGAATTGCCTCCATTATTCTTGGAGTAGTTGTTGCCCTTTTTCTCTCCCTTGGACTCAGTTTGCTTATGCTTGTCCCCCTTATCATTTTTCTCAGAATAATCCTATTTCTTCCCCTTTTTCTTAGAGGATTGTGAGGATTGAGACTAATTTTATCTCTTTCAGTTCCTTTCCCTATAATCTGACATAACCTTTAGTTCTATTCTTGTTTGATGGCCTTTTCATAGACCTGGTCCATTATAGTAGGACCATGAACATCAACCTCATCCCCAATCTGGGCATTCAATCCCATTGTAAACTTCTAAATATGGAATCTCTCATCTTGTTGGTACTGTAACACATATTTAAGCAAGCAGGTGAACTTTTCCCAATATTCATTCACAGGTAGATCAGCCTGTTTTAGATTCTGAAAGCCTATAAGTTTTTGGTTATATAACAACTGCGGCAACCATCTTTGCTTAAAAAGTTTGACAAACCTAGATTCCCAAGTAAGGTTAGTAGACCTCAAGCCTAGTTCCATCTTTTATTCATCCACCATGTGGATGCTTCACCTTCCAGTTGGAATTCCCCCCATACTGCTTTAGTGACCTCATTATAGTTCCTGATTTTGAAATACTTTTCCATTTCTGTAAGCCATGCCTCCGTAGCATCTCCAGTTACATGTCCATCAAATTTAGGAGGCACAACCTTTGTCATGTCTTAGGATAGTTCCATAACCATATGGCTCCTTCTATCCACTTCTTGTCTAGCCTTAGAGTTATTTTATCTATGCTCACTGTGGGTGGCATCATTATGATGTCTCTCGTCATAGCCCCCATCATAGGCATCCTACCTGGGTTCTTGCTAAACCCTAACTTCTTGTTCGAGAGTTCCTACTCTCGCTCTTATATCTTACAGTAAGGCAATGATTTGATCAAGTTTAGTTTCAGAGTGCATTGAAGGTTGCCCTTCATCCTGGCTATCTCCCATTCTAGTTCTAATCTGAACCTTTGCTACAATCTACTTCTTCTTAAAGTTTGCAAATTAATCACAGATTAGTTTTTCCATGCCATTTAATTGTCATAATACAAATCTATTCTCATTCATGTAATCTTTAACAAGAAAGGAAAGATTGTCAAAATTTTGCCATTGCATTGTAGTTTCATTGGATTACATATAATCCACCAAAATTACAAAATTTTGTTTACACCTTGCAACTACAAGTCATTTATAGTTTGGGATAACTTCCCATATTCATTTCTCAACCTTGAGATTTATCATTTCAGTTTTAGGAGGTGAGGGTACACGCAGGTACTCCTTCACAGTCTCCTTATGTACATCATAATCCCTAGGATTATTTTCCATAGCTGGTGCTTTAGGTGCAGAGGGTTCTGCTGATGCTTCAGTAGAGTTAGGGGCAACCATCCTTTCTAATTTCCTTAACACCTACTTAATGTGTTTTATGGCATCAACGAAGGTTTCCTCATTAGTTAACCATGCTCCTACTAGGCAGTC
Source organism: Cunninghamia lanceolata (assembly GCA_027924645.1). Lineage (NCBI taxonomy): Eukaryota > Viridiplantae > Streptophyta > Pinopsida > Cupressales > Cupressaceae > Cunninghamia > Cunninghamia lanceolata. Next base: position 9,977,734 of record BSBN01000534.1, on the reverse strand, counting down.
AACCTGTTCAAGTTTTCTCATCCTTGAGGCTCATTCCCTTAAGACCTTTTTTTAACATAGGTAATGTACATGTTTCGTTACCTTATTTCAGGGTGTTGTTCTAATTCTTACCATTCTAGCATAGAACATCCAAACACTAGCATACTTAATGTTGGCTAAATGTAATAATCAAGTAGTGAGCTCATAGGTCCATGTATTGAACTTTGTAGCTCTGATAGCATACGTAACATGACATTCCATAATGCTCAAAATAAACATAATTACTCATCTTAATCAAGAGTTAGATTAAATCATGATTATCCAAATTAAAGTTTAACAAGAATGATTCATTATCATTTCAACAATTAAGCATGTTATTCTAAACAAAATATAACAAAGCTTCAATTACAATATTCAATTACATATCATCAGTGAATAACTTTCACTATACATGTACAAAGCTATGTTCAAGGCATCCAACATCAAATTATACATAATAACTGACTATCAAGTCATAAAATGAAAAACACTATATCTGGAACATATGACATCCATCTTCATAAGCCTCAGCTTGTCTCGTGCTTGTGAAGGAGATCATTATCCAGGTGCTTTTCTTCCAACCACAAACCGGCGGTCCCCCGCACAACTTCCTACATGGAAGCAACCCTACCCTTCACGGAAGGGATAGATATAAAGAACCGTTAGGTTAGCCATCTAAGTATCTGGTGTTGTGTCCTTCATAATACCTCACGGTGACACAACTATAGATCCACTCTAACTATGTATGACACTACTGGAGACATTATGCCTTCTGGAGCACTATGGACCGATAATGCATGCAAAGACGAAGGCATTACTTTGGCCAAAGATTTACATACATAAACATTACGTAATGAAGATTTTCATATGTCCACCACCTCAACTTGACTTATAAGCTGTCATGTCCTATAGTAAACTTATTTTCAACCATTCTTGGTCTAGAATAATTAAGTTTCAATACATCTTAGTCCAATCCTTGGACATTCGATTCTTGTCTCAAAAACCCATACTTAGGGTCCTTGGTTTCTTTGACATTTGGGAACTAGTGTCTCCATGTCACACTATCCTATATTTCTTGAAGAAACAAGTACATTCTTGGTTTCAACACTTACCCTACTCGGTTGGTGTTTACTTTGTTTACCTATTTTCAAGGTTAGACTCAAATCATAATATCTATGAAAGGCTCATAAAGACTCATAGAGTCGATCTCTTTTTAAATTCTTCCTTAAGAGACTTTCTTAATGCCAAATATATAAAAATAATAGCCATTCACAAAGTTTGCTTTTATCTTCTTTAAATCTACTAGTTTATAAAATAACAAGGATAAGTTCTTGCAATCAAGAGAGCTATCAAGTAAATACTTCACATAGGAATTATGATATAAAGTTGTGGCTACCAAGATAGCCATAATATATCTACATGTAACTATTATCTTGCTCTTCTCCACGAAGAGCCATAATAACCATGTTATCCTCTTTATGCACAACAGTCGGGGTTCGACTTCACCTACTATCAGGTTGGCAAGATAATGAAACAAGTGCTCTCAGCACCAACTTAGTCATTCTACTAAGTTATAAGTGTTTGCATCTATCATGGATATGACCAATGTTATTATGGCACACAACAAATCTGGGGTATCACTACCATAGGTCGATACCCACGACCTATCTTTAACAAAAGATTATCGCCCTATCGGGCTCCATAATAAACACCAGGTTTTCAAGTCTTATCGATTGACAAGTAATTAAAATAAAACATTATTAAAGATGCATGGCTCAATCCGGTTTACTGGTATTCATAGGTGCACATGCATGCATATCCAACAAAGGTATTACAGCCTCAAGATGGCCAAATGCCACTAAAAACATAGTAGTTTGAAGAATCATCACAAAAGATTATGGCGAGGCTTCAATAGCCTTCAACATACAGAGATAAACATTAAGATATACTTATAATTATATTCAATATTCATCATGTCATATGCATATATGAATGGTTTCCTCAAGTCAACACAATTGACATCCTCCATATACAAAGGTTTAAAAGGGTAAATGCAATAAGTTGTGTCCACTTAAGGTGGAAGTTTCAGAGTTAGAAAAAAATTCGAAATCGGGTTAAACAAAACGGGGTCCTGTTTTGCTTCGGTTTCCCGAGCCAAAAGCAGGATCCTGTTTTCTAGAAATGGGATCTCGTTTTGAGTTTCATAAAAGGTTAATATTTTAACCTTTATGAAACGGGATCTCGTTTTGAAACGGGATCCCGTTTTATAAATTTTGAATTTCTGACTCACGTTTTTCTATGGGTTTTGGGTCAGAAAAAAGGCTTGGGAACCCAACCCTTGGCTTTGGACCTGGTTTGACCTGCAAGTTGAAGGTCCTGTCAATGTCACAACAAACTAGTGACTTTGGGAATATGTCTGAAGGCCTTTTTTGCAAAATTTTTGGACGAAATTAAAACCCATTATAGATGAGACAGATTAGATTCCAAATATGTAATTTTTTTACAATTGGATTATTTTTTCTATTTTCAATTAATTTCTAATGAAAAAGGTCCATAAACTTGAATTATTAGGGTTTTTTAGTATTTTAATAACTTTTTATTAAAAAAAATTGTAAAAAAAATCATACAAAAATGTACCTCAGACAATTCTTTTCAATTTCAAAAAAAAAAATTTCAAAAAATGATAAGTTTAGGTCATCTTATGCGTGATGTACACAACAATTTTTTAAAACACCAAAAATGGCCAATAAAAAACTGACAACAAAAAAAATATTCAATAAAAAATTACAAAAAAATATGGAAAACGTGTTCCAGTGAATTACAAATCTTTTCCCAAAAGGATTTAGAAAAATATTATTATTTAGGTCAAAATATGGATGACGTACACGTGCATGGTATAGTAAAAAAAAGTGACTTTTAAACAGTAGTTTTTAGAAATGCCTATTAAAAATCAATTTGTCTCATTTGAGTATTAGAAAAAATTACATATTTGGAAACTAGACTCCGAGTACTACATTTCACATTTAGTGACTTTTTTCAAGATTCCACCTTTAAGTGCTTCAAATTTTTAGGTCAAATGTGACAAATTCTAAAAATTAGGGAAAACACTTCCACTTTTTGGCCAAAAAGTGAACTCAACTTCTTGCACACACCCAAAAACTATATTTGGAAACCATTATATGTATGAGCCATGATCTCTAAGATGTCATACCTGAGATATGATACAGTGGTAATTATCTTGCCCGCTGGCTTCAAGCTTCCTCACCTTATCTCCCGACTGTGACAACCTTGTTGCCCACTGTTAAAACAATAATTCCCTGTTGTTCACCACACCCCCGTTCTCTTCTTCTCTGCCAAGAATAATGATCAAAAAGAATGTTGATAGCCTTTGATAGCCTTCAATAACTATCAAAGCATGGTTCTTTGCATGCATCATCTGCTGCCACCTTGCAGGATCTTTTGATCTACATAGTCCACTCTTGGCTGGTCCGCGAGGAGGGCTCTAACAAGCCTTCATTTGGCCTAAAATCTCTCTTTGTCGAAAAACAAGGAATAAAGAAATAATATCCCAAATGAAATAAGAAAAATAAGAGAATTATTTATCTCTTTCACAAGACTAACTCTCAATTTTCTACAATGTTCAAGGAATGTCATTTAGTCGTCATAACCATTGTCGAGATAACTCCACCGATAAGACAACCCAAAAAGGAGGTTGATTTCCTAGAAAGAAAACACGACTCAAGACAACTTACAGAGGGTTCATAAGGACATAGAATCTGATATTCAAATGGCTATTTGGCTCATTCCTTTACATCTATCTCTTCCTCTCGGATGATACTCTCCTTCCATCTTTAAAGGGTGATTTCTTTTCCTAATCAAACTCACCACCAAAAAATCATGATTAGTGTATCATCATTTGGTCAATAAATCATAATAATTAAATTATCATTTCAATTCTTGAAATCTTATATCTAACTAGCATAAGTTAGTTTCCTCATAAACAATGATTAATATGACATTTTCCACAACATCTAATCATTCAACTCTTAACTAATCATCCTAATTACCATATGAAAGTAAGATTAAACTAAATGACAAGTTGGGGATGTAACATTATGCTGCTGAAATAGTGAGCAAACGACATTCATCCTTCGATATTTTGCATTCCTATGCAAGATTGAGAAGAGTGATGAAGGAGAGCCAAGCTTAGCATAGAGATTTGGTTTTGGTTTGCTTTGTCATTTGGATTTCTATGTCTATCTTGTACTCCATTGTGCTGTTAGGGTTTAATGATTGTAGTTTGTGATTCATAGCTCTGATTTTCCCCCTAATATAGGTGCAAAATTGTTGTGTACTTGTGTTTGTTTCCACAATTCAAATTTCAATGATTTTTGTGATTAATTTAGTGTTTTCAAAGAATTAGGTAATTAGTCATTGTTATTGGAATTTTTAATAAGATTGTCACTTGATTTATATGAAGCAAGTATGCTTGTTAGACAATATTGGGTATGGGGGAGAGACCTATATATGTTTGTCATATTTTGAATCTTTTCAATAGGTGTGCCAGTCAAGTAGAAGTTAAACTCACTACCTTAGCTTATCCTATTATATTGGATAACGTGGAGTATCTAAATGACCAAGAAATGGATTAATATTGGTTTATGAGTGAATGGGTAGAAAATTTGGATTGCACATGTAAACTATTTATGGTCCTCCTATTGGTTTAAAAAGGATGAATGAGGTACATCTAGTTCATTCCTTATTTGAACTTTGTTTAGCTAGGAACGCTAATCTTCTTCATACATAGTAAAAATGGATGCTTTGCTAGGATGTTAACTTAAAAGGTCTAGCAAATGTATAGTTCTTATGATATATACAATTATTATATGACCTAACCTTTCTTGTGAAATTGTGAGCCAATGAATGAAATGAATGACCATTAAGATTATTTATTTCATAAGTTTGTATTGGTATTCTTCAATGATTTATTAAACTTGTTTGAATTAAAAATTTGGCTAATGCTAAATGAATGAAACATTAGTGATATATGTTGTAAAATTTATGCATTGAGTAACTTGATTATCAAACAGGACTAGGTTTTGGATTTGATGTTCCTATATGTGTTCACCATGATAGATTAAGTGTCAATGATTAAGTTGCTTGGGTAATCAAGATTGCGTTTAAAGTTTAACAAAAGTATTAGTAAAAAAAATAGTAGTAACCAAAAGTAGTTATCACAAAGATAAAGAGGTTTTAACTCTTGTTGATTTGATGTCATTAATGTATGATGTTTCTATTTTTTTGTGGTTGATGGTTGGAACTGAAAATTTGATTGTCCTTATACTTATTTATAATTTTGACAACCATTTGTGATTACTTTGTCCTTTGTGTTAAATTTAATTTTACAAAATAAATAAATATTACACTTTAAGTGTGTACTATTTTCATCTAAATAAGTTTACATACTAATATTGTTCTTATTCTAATTTTGTCCTTTGTGTTAATATAAATATACACTAAGGCTTTCACAAAAAAGTGAAAAGACTAAAACATGAAGGTAAATTCAATTATATCTATATTTAAGTAGTATATTCAATTTTATTCTTAGAAGAAAGTATTTTACACTAAATAATTAATTTTCCAAAGCATTTTGAGTCATCTCAAGTGCACACTTTCACATACTCAAATAAACATGCTCCACAAAATTTAGTCCACATCATCTTATTATGATACTATTTATAAATAAATTTATTTACACAAAACCCAAGACACATATAGTACTTATTCCATTCTTACAATAAAAATTAAAATAATTTATTTTTTATTTTTACCTATAATTATTTATATATTTTATAGACATTTGAGACTACTTTATTCCTTGTTAAATGTATTTTTATAAACTAAATAAATTGCATTGCATTTTAGGGAGAGCTTGTTGGATTAGTTGTCATTGATGTCAAAGTCACTGTAGAAATTGCTGTCATATTGTTGTCATTAATGTTAAGGAGGAATGTGAGATTAGTTGTTGTTGATGTCAAAGTCACTATAGAAGGAATTCATTGTTCGAGATTGTCATTGATGTGAAGGGTGAAGGAAAGAAATTGTTATAGGACAAAGGCCACTATCATCATCATCTAATTACATCTTCTAGCTGACTATGAGAAGCAAAGATAGTGATGAGACTATGAGAATGCTTTTGTAGCAGCAATGGAATTCATGTTTAATAAAGGTGGCCAACTTCATTAACAAATCGCTGTAAGGAAATTTATTCAATGAAGCCGACTATGGAAGAGAATTGAAATGATATCATATTATGGTCTTCCAAAGGCTGAGTAAAGAATATTAATAATAAAAGAGATTTAAAAGTGAAATGGTCGACTCTTTAAAAGTGAAATGGATGACTCCCTTAGCATAGTCGCCATGTTTTAAGAAAGTCAAATTAAATTAAAGATTTGTCATAGAGGCCAAATAAATAAAGGTAGCCAACTACAATTTATGGTTAATGAGAAGATGCCGATTCTCATAAATGTGGTCGACTACATGTTTAAGGAGCAATAAATTTCATAGCAGAGATAATGGTTATGGCAGTGTTAATGCATATAGTAATTAATTAATTAAATAATCTTGTTTCATAAAGTCACCTCCCTCCATAAGAAAATAGTGAATTGAAATGTAAGTTTTAGAAATGCAACATCTTATGGTTTTGAGCAGATTTTAGAGCATATCTAAATCAAAATTATACAACGAATATATGAGGAGATGCTATTTGTGAATGAGAAGTGATTATAAGTTGAAGAATAACAATTTGAGAAAGAAGAAGCAACGATCACAATAGAAGAGGCAGCGACTAGTCTAAAAGCAACAAATATAATAAAAGAAGGCATCGACTAATCCAAAAGGAGCAATCATCATTAGTGTATGTATGAAAAATGAAAATGAATAATGAATTCTCTTGGAGAGTAGTGATTTTATATTGAGAGGCAGTCATTCTTCATTAAGGGCAAAGATTTGTTACAAGGAGCAGTGATGTGTCACATAGAGGTAGCGACTATCATTATAAGGCAGTGATCCATTGCTTAAAGGTAGATTGGAAAGAAATACATACAGATCTAAAGGAGGTATATGCAGATTTGATAGAGAGAGTGTCAATTTGTGAAGAGCACATTATCGTTGGAAAATATGATACCTTTGTCTTCTTATTTGGGATCGCTGCTCTCAGTAGCTTAATCACTGTATTATTAAACTATGACAACATAACTGTATAATATTATTGACAACATAACTATATAATATTATTAATTAAGTTGTATATATTTATAGCATTAAGATATTATATTATAATAATAATATTAAATTGTTAATATTCATATGTAATGCCCCGTCATGCAACCCTAGAGAGATAGGTTAAACTAAACCATAAAATGCAGAATTTTTTTTTTCTAAAACAAGTAAAAGTACTAACCATCAGAGATAAGATAACAACTAATATCAATTAAACCATTTTACCAACTAACATCTCTAGGAAACATAACTGCATTAAGAAATTTAAGCATAAATCCATAACAACATAATTCATCACAAGTGTACACTAGCAAGATTTTGTTACATCACTTTTAATAATGTTTAAGAGTACAAGGAAGATACATCATATTACAATTACAAGGTTTCTTATCAGATTACATCAAGTTACATCATGAAGAACATAGATACACAAATCTGGATCCGTAAGGTACAATGCAAATCTTCAAATAACAGATGCATTACTGGAACTAGAGATGCACATCTACTCCAAGCACGAACCAGAATGCCAAAGAAAACCAATGGATTAAGCTCTTCCACCTAACCATGTGGAACCCTGAGGTCCACTCCCCGAGCTAGGAGATAACAATGAAGTCCCACCAAGACAAGGATCAAAAGGTACAAATAAGTAGATACAAAATCAACACAAAAAACACTGACCAGCAATGGCTAATCACTACTCTAGAGGCAATGAACAAAAGGTAACATAAGGGAGGTAACTATGTTGCAGTAGGAAGAGTGGCATCGCATGGTCCTAGCATGGGTTATCCAGGCTATCTTTCTCTAGAAATTGGCCCCCATCTATGGTTATCCTGGTAGCCTCTCTCTAGGCACTGGCCCCATAGGGTGACACATGCGGAATTGACTTATCCTTTCATGAAGACAAGGAGGTCGATCATGCCAACTAGGCCTTCTCATCCCATCCTTAGCCTATGAGAGTGCTATAGGCATGGGTGAGGCATCAAAATTATCTTATTATATGTTTTATCTACCCAAACCCTCCTAGATAATTTTTATGTTTCCACTTAATTACTACTTCCATAGGGTTATCTAGGCAGCCACTTTGGGCCCCTCCTACATACAACTAGAACCCCCACAATTTGACAAGAATTCCTCCCCATAAACATGCATTCACTGATAAAGCTAAGCATCCTCTTGTATACCATTACAACTTAGAACAAAATACAAGGTCTGAGGTACAAGAAAAATCTTCCAGGGAAACACTAAATCCCAGTCATAGATGGAACAATTCGCTATAAAGTACACAATACAATCCTGACTCTCACTATCTATGCCTTCGGAGCTAACCTCACTACATCCTAGTCCCAACAACCACCAGAAGTAAGAGCACAATAATGGGGTAAAGACATAATCCACAAAACATTAAAAAGGACCTACTATTGACATCAACATTATTACAATTACATGAACAATTAGGCCTAGAATAAAATATGACCACTAAAATTGAAAGTAACATTAAATGTTTACAACCTGATCACAGTGTCCATCCTAGCTACTCACTAGAATAATCCATTAACGACATAGTGATTCAACGTCGTGATTACACTTGACTAAGGCAATCTCATTCCTTACGTTAGAAGGACAAATACATTAATTATTATAACAGTATAACTATTTAAATCAATATACAACAAAATTGATTATGAAAGTACTTACAAATTGAACTAATAATTTGATCCTAGTAGATTGAAATTAATAATTAATCGTAAATCATCTAAAATGGGTAAATTTTGTCACGATAAATAAATTTAATCTTACAAGTTAAAACCAATGTCAATTATATTTAGTCATAAAATAAACTGATAAATCTTGTAAGTTAATAATCAATAGGTTTACAAAATAACACAATTATCAACCTAATAATTTATTCTGTTAAGCTATAGTTAATGTTATTGACATTATGACTTATGCTTCTATGTGGCTAATCTACCAAGGTATAAACAATGGTTACACAAGAGATTAATTTATTAAACTATTCCTATAATTCTAAAGTTATTGGTTAAATAACTCTCTAGATTCATAGGGTAAAGCATGAACATTTAATCTTTGTACATAACCTAACTATTGATCCCTATAAAGCTACTATTGACACAGAAAGGTTTTGGGTTTATGGTCATCAAAAATATATCTTCTCTAATCAAAATGGTGCTACCACTAACTCAATGTGATTACACTATTCTTAATTGGATAAAGATGCTAATATTATCTTCTACTTCTACTAAAGGATAATTATAACAATTCTTATTTAGATTCACTAAAACCTAATAATCGTTTATATCAAACTAAATATATAGAGTTTAATACTGACAGACATGTGATACATTAATAAGCAAATTTCTAAAAACTAAAAACTGAGCCATTCCACGTATGGAAACTGTGAGAGACCAAAAATGATGGGAGGTAGACTTTTAGATAGAAACATTTTTCCTAAACTAAAGCCAACGTTGGTTCTAAAACAAAAGATTTCATTAAGGGAGTGACGCCAATCTTGCTTTGAGAGGCCATGGTACAACGGCGGGGGTAGCAAATTTTTGGCAGGTTTGGAAGAAATGGTGTCTGAAATTTACCACCGTGAGGCAAGGCATACAAGTAAAAAATGATTTCTGGTATCAAGGATTGCAAACCACGACGCAAGAGAATTATGATTCTTTTCTATTTGGCTAAATATAACTATTCATTTTAATGAAAATGAAAATGCTTCAAATGATAATCGACAGGGTGTGGAGGTAGGGGCATCCCACAAATCCACTAGAATGAGGTAAGGGAGATGGGAATTTACTTTCTTCGTGAAGCATTAGCCTAAGGTTTCTATGTAATCGAATATAAAAATAAAACAGAGGAAAATGTTTGTCACAACAAGAGGTTTGGTGTTCCTGAAGTCTACAATAAAAGGTAAATAAAAAGATAATTTATTTCCTTCAAATTCTTATTAAAATTATTCACTTATGCAATACACACAACAATAACTGATTTTAGAGATTTCTTACAATGACTCACTGACATCGGCACTCTTAAGAGAAATTTGCAAGGAACTTGCTAAATAAATTTCTGACATTGATAGAAACTTCATTGCTCTCTTGGAACGTGGAAGGATAAAAGATAGATTCGATTTGCTATGGTGCACCAATACTGAAATTTTGCATCAGGCAAAGAGATTTGATGGTTATAGAAGCGAGCTCAGGCTCTGAGGGAAAAGGATTGACCGTATGACAGAGAGTAATCTCCCTCTAAGAAAATTGTTAAACTTCAGTAAGAATTATACGACACTAAAGGAATTTTAAATTGGCCTAGTCTGAAACTAATTAGATGTGAAGGGAGAAAAGTTGCCCCAGAAACTACGGCCCATCAAATAAGTTAATCGTTTGATGTCAAGATTCAAGTAAGATTGATTGTTTATTCAACACTCCCCATAGAGATGTGGTCTCTTGGAATGCAATGATTGCAGGGTATGCGCAAAATGACTCATGCAAGAATGCCCTTAAGAGGATTGGTCTAACGCATCATAATGGGATCTACTCTGACAAAGAAGCTTCTCTTGCATTCTACTTGTTACAACCATGTGGATTAAGATGGTGATGGATAAAATTGAAATTAGAAGAGATTAAACTTTAGGAAGAAAAATGTTCAAGTTAACAGGAATTCGAATGATGTTTGTGCAAGAAGCTCAAATGTGGAGCAAAGCTATAGGAAGGGAGTTCATGGTAGAACTAAAGAGAATTTGCTTAGGTTGACAGGGAATTTCATTTATGGAGAAAACTAATTGTAGAAAGAAAAATAACTCAGAATGTAAAATCCCAGACAAATAATGATTTCAAGGAAAGAACAATCCACACACAAGAATACAAGATTAAACATATTCGGAGTAATTTCAAACTTTTGAATCCTCTTCTCCTTGATTTTTCCTCCCCAAATCCTTCCGTAAAATTCCCCCTTCCCCCAAAAAAACCCTTTTTCTAAAACAAAACTCCCACACTAAAATTAGATCGACCATAAATGCTCCATTCCTCCAAATCCCATTATGTGGAACTGACTACCACCTAAAATTAAAAATCATTAATTTTCCATACACAAAAGATTCCCGACAACTCAAATCTCTAACATTATTAAATTATAAATTAAATAATGATTATAATTAGATTCACAACAATTTAATTATCATACAAGATTTTCATACTTATGACAAAATTACTCATCTAATAATTTATTTGCTATCCTCATTATTATTATTTCATTTTCTTATTATTATTATCATTATTACTCTAAACATTTAATTAATATTTTACAATTACACATGAAATATTTAGCCAACACAATCAAGTATCGACATGACTTAACACATTAGTCACTAAATTCAATAAAATGAACCATAAGACTATAATAACCAGTCGAACCACATAAACAACAAATAATGACAACCACATACCACAGGATAACCAACACTCGAAATCAAGCTCCAACTGAATAACAACTACACCCAAGACTGGAAATACATGGATGACAACAAACTGAAGACATTGGCTGACAGAGCGAACCCCACGTTATCTCCCAATCTCATTATCCATTGGTGTAAAGGCACGCTCAAACTTGCTAATTCAGGTGGAGTCGGTGCCTGGTACCTGCAACCTGCATCAAAACGAAGTGTTGCATACAAGCAAATACATATATAACAAACATACTATGATAGGGAGTCACATCATAGTAGGGTGCTCATAATGAGTAGTACTACACCGTCCCTTCACTGAAAGCATGACATATTACATAAACATCTGTAACTAACAATCAGGTATCAACCAATCATATAAAGCATGATAACTCTACTCTGCATAATCATCTAACCATTAACTGATCATGTCAAAACACATCATTTACTATAATATCAACAATGTCACTATAACGATCATAACAAATATCAACAACCACATCAGTAATCCATAATCCATAATGAGCATAACTAAGCATACACAAGAAGTCTATCATCCACATGTCTCAAAAATGTCTAAGTGTAAATGAAATACTATCACTGTCAGAAAGCCAAAATGAGGGGGCACTACATCATATTTAAATATTTATATTTGTTTATATAATATAATAATATATCTTGTTAATCATAATAAATATTTTATATTTTAATTATATTAAAATATTTATATAATAATACTATTTAATATTATTTATTAATAATAATATATGTTTATTTAATACATACATAATTATTCAATTTGACAATGGGAGAAAAACCCACATGTCAATAAAGCAACTTCATCATTTTATCAAGATGTTTAAATCTTTAATTTAAACAATGCCTCAGCATCGAGACATCACAAAAAGAAGAAATGGAGTTAAAAGAAGATAATTCATCTAAAAGAGTGGCAACATTCAAAGCATCAAAGAAGATGAAGAATTTAAAGCATGAATCAAGAAATAGCTCCAGCGATGAATCAGATGCAAAGGAAGAAGGATTTGACATATACAAAGGTAAGGATAAATGTTTTAATTGTGGTAAAATTGATCATTATGCTTTTGTATGTGTGCAGATCAAAAGTGAAGACACATGAAAAGAAGAGAAAGATTCAGAAGAAGTTTATGATGAAGATGATGAAGTGGATCTTGAGGAGGAACTCCATTATGCCTACAGTGAGATCAAGAGGCTTAGAAAGAAGAATCTGAAAATAAAGATACAATTTCAAGAGATCAATGAATCTAATGTAGAGTTAGTACAAAACCTTCAAGAATTTGAGAAGATAAACATCGAGATAAAACTTCAGAGAAAAGAAGGATACAAGATTAAAGAGGAAGTGAGAGTCCAATTAGAGAAAAAGGAGGAAAATTGTGAATGGTTAGAGTTTGAAATTGTCTCCTTGAAAAAGGAATTGGAGAAAGCAAATGCTCAATTGAACAAAGACCTGAAGAATGAGAAGAATACTGAAATATTGGACAATATTATCAATTCACAAAGGTCAACATTCAATAAGAAAGGTCTTGGTTATGAAGAAAACCAGATGGCCAACAAAGAACATTCCAAAGAGACTACCAAAGAAGGCTAAAGTTCAAAGACTACATAGTTACCAAAGAAAACAAATGAGGAGAAGCCCAAAGGATATGCAAATGTGCTTAAGAGCTCCATCAATGGTGATAATTTTAAGAAGAGAGAAAGTAATATCACTTAGAAAATCAGTATTCCTAAAAAATGCAACAATGAAAATTTTAGAAGACTGTTACCTCCAAGACGAGTGCAAATGAACAAGTTTCAACATTCATTTTATGGTTATTGCTATTCTTGTAATCACTTTGGTCATAAAGAAAGAGACTATAGAACACATGCAATAATTTTTTGGTGGAACAAAAGTAGGAGTTATTATGGGTTCTCAAGGAGAAACTATAACTCCTTTACTCCTTTGTTGGATTACAATGTTGTGTGCTATAAGTGAAACAACCACGGTCACATAGCATGCTTCTGTAGAAGTGGTTTTGTGAAAACCTCCACGCAAAAGAAGAAAGTGGAAGCCAAGGATAATCGAAAGGAAAAAATACAAAAGTATGGAGAAGGAAGCAAGAGAAAGAGAAGAAAGAATCTATGCTTGTGTGAAATGCACTTCATGCACAAGTGATATCACAAAGTTCATAATGAGAAGTATGAGTTCAAGGGGAGCTAACCATTGCATTATCTTTTAACTCCATGGAGAAGACAAGTCAAGATAGATAAGCTAATGCATATTCTATATGAGCACTTTTGTTGTCATTGATTGAAGAGGAAGAGTTATAAGAAAAGAAATTAATATGGTAGTAGCAGACTGCATATTATAAAGTTACCATATAATAAAATGGAGGATGTCCGGTCTCAAACTTTGATACTTTCTAGAGTAACTTTATGTGGAAATATTTCAAGAACAATTATGTGTGGTTAGATGAATATTTTGTTATTTTGAAAGATGAATGAATATTTTAATATGGAAAAGATGAAATAAAATGAATGTTATACTCATGTTATTAATTTTGATGCTTCGGCTATTAGGTTACTAACCTTTTAATGGGAAATTTGAGTTTATCATGAGTTGCAGGTTGTTGAAGACAAGGGTGTGGTTGAGGTAAAGGAGGTTAGCAGCCTGGCATAGTTAAGATGGAGGGATTTCTCTCACACATGTCACTTAGAGTCATGTAGATGCATTAGAATTGCATTTATTTGATTATATTATATTGTTTATTTTATTGTGTTATAGTTAGATTATTTAATTAATTGATTTTAATATTATGTGTGCATAGAAAAATAGATTAAATGGTTTACTTATTTATTTGATTTTTATTGGAGAATGAATATATATTATTATTATTATTTGTTTTATAGATAGATGAGATAAACATCTTTATTATTTAATATTATTTGTGATAAATTAGAGAATTAAAATTAGAAAATAAAACAAGATTTTAAAACAAAACAAAAGGGTAGAGAATAATAAAACAATAGAAAAATAGAAAAGAAAACTTAATTTAGAAAATAAAGCAAAGCAGAATGGAGAAGAAAATAATAAAAAGAGGAATTAAACTTATTCTTAGAACACAGAAATTCATTCACAACTTTGCATTCTCAACTTTCTTTCTCATCTCTGAATTTGTAAACAAAAACACAAGATGTATTCTCTGTTAGAAGAATGGAAAGAACAAATGGCACATGCCAATTAGGGCTCACTGCTCGAGCACACTGCTCACAAGAGGCTCACTACCTACAAGAGACACACTGTCTACAAAGAAATAAGTATCACATACATGAACTGGAGAATAGCATCTTCATCATGCTTGAATCAGTTCCATTTAAGCCCAATACTTCTGCTCTACCTTTTGCTCTCCTCGTTTCTACCACACAGACATATCAACAAGGACAACATCAAAATGACTTCGCAATCCCTTATTTATACAAGGCATCAACTTAGGAAAGATCATCTAAGTCAGCAAACATCCATAAGAACATCCACAAGATGAATAACTCATCCGGTCGGCCTGTCTCAGGAAGAACACCATCATCCAGAAGTTATTCTTCAATTGCAAACTCCAACTCCAATGTGGACCACCAACACAAATTGGACATGATCCAAAGACCACCACAAGCTTGCCTGAATCACCAAGAACATCCACACTTCTTTTGCCTACTGAAATCCTTCTCTCCTTCATCCAGAACCTCAAGAACACAGTCTGTCATTACTGTCACAAAGGAATAGATGCTTGTGGACCTTCAAACCCCGAACCAATCTAGTTGACACTCCACAAAGACTTCCTCAACAATTCCTCAAATTTGCAGAACAGGAAAATGCATTTCTAGATCTCACCGGACCTTTCTGTTACACTCTGTCACTTCTGAGCACCTACCGGAACCGGTTTTACTTGAGTGACCACAACTTCTTCAGATCTACATGTGGACCTCTGAAATCTCTACCGAACTACCTTAAGACTCATATCTACAAACCCTTTCATCCGCATCCTCTGATCCTCTTCCTATCTTGGACTATTGCCTTACTGTCATCATTGTTCTTCACTGTTCCTGATTGAGACTAATTTTCTCAATATCCTTAGCACACAGCTCATCTAATTCTTATCATTAATGCAACATGAGTATGTTGACATCAATGAAAACACTGGTTAGGCCCATACTTACAACAATCTCCCCCTTTGTCATTGATGGCAACATATAATGTGAAAAACTATTTTAACCATCAAGACAAGAACTTCTCTTTACTGTCACAACTCCCCCTATCAGCAACAACCATTCACATGTCTTCTCTCCCTTTACTGCTCCCCCTTTGATCAGCAACCACTTGTTTTTCACATGTCTTCTCTCCCCTTTTGACATAAATGGCAAAGGGCATATACTTGCAATTCTGACACTTTAGAATCATAACTGCTGCTCCCCTTGAGTAGCAGCTCCTCATCATCAATCTAGATCACAAGATATGACTATGATATCCACTAGACTGATGTACCTCAGTGCACCTTAGTTCATCGCCGGAGGGGCAATAACCCCTAACTTCTCCCTGAGATACTCAAAGGAGTCCTTAGGAAGAGGTTTAGTAAAGATGTCTGCAATCTGATCCTTGGAGGGCACAAACTCCAATATGACTTCATTCTTGTTCACTTGCTCTCTCAAAAAGTGAAACTTGATGGATATATGTTTAGTCTTTGAATGCAACACCAGATTCTTAGATATGTTTATTGCACTTGAATTATCACAAAAAATTGTGATAGGCTTCTCATATTCCACTTTGATATCTCTTAGCATCTGCTTCATCCATAAAACTTGAGTGCAACTACCTGCTGCTACAATATATTTTGCTTCAGTTGTAGACAGAGATATTGCCTCTTGTTTCTTTCTTAGCCAAGAAACCAATCTCTTCCCCAAAAAGAATGCTCCACCACTAGTACTCTTCCGATCATCCACATCTCCTGCCCAATCAACATTTGTATATGCACGAAGAGAGAAATCATGATCTCTAGGATACCATAGACCATACTCAACTGTCCCTTTTAGATATCTAAAAATCCTCTTGACTGCCATGACATGAGATTCTCTAGGATCAGCTTGGAATCTAGCAACAAGACCAACAACCTGCATAATGTCTGGTCTAGTTCGAGTGAGATACAACAATCCTCCAATCATTGACCTACACTTTGTCTAATCCGCCTTGGGAGAGTCATCATCTTTGCTCAACTTACATCCGGTTGCCATGGGAGTATTCATTGGCTTTGAATCTTCCATCCCAAATTTCTTCAACAATTCTTTCACATATTTGGTCTGAGAAATGAAGATTCCTTTCTTTGTTTGAGTGATTTGCAGACCCAAGAAGAAATTCATTTCACCAAGCATGGACATCTCAAACTCACTTTTCTTTTGATTTGCAAAAGTTTTACACATACTATCTCTTCCTCCAAAAATGATATCATCAACAAATACTTCAACAATCAAGATGTTTTCATGATCAATTTTGAAATATAAGTTACTATCAGTAGTACCTCTGTTGAAACCAATCTTCAAAAGATGCTTGTCCAATCTTTCATACCAAGCTCTTGGGGCTTGCTTCAATCCATACAGTGCCTTCTTCAACTTGCAGACCATATCACCATGATCAAACAACTGAAAGCCATCTAGTTGCTCAATGTACACTTCTTCTTCCAAGTCACCATTCAGGAAGGCAGACATGACATCCATCTGATACACATTGAAATCTTTGAAAGCAGCAAAAGGAAGAAATAGTCTGACTGCTTCAATTCTTGCGATCGGAGCAAAAGTTTCTTCAAAATCAACTCCTTCAATTTGAGAATAACCCTTGCAAACCAATCTGGCTTTATTTCTAATTACTTCACCAACTTCATTTAGTTTGTTTCGGAAGACCCATTTTGTTCCAATCACATTCTTGTTTCTAGGTCTGGGAACAAGATCCCAAGTGTGATTTTTCTCAATTTGCATCAGCTCTTCCTCCATTGATTTAGTCTAGTTTTCATCATTGCAAGCTTCATTTACTATCTTAGGCTCAATCTTTGAAATCAGACAATACTCATCTGAATCTTGAGCAATTCTTCTTCTAGTTTGTACACCTTTGCTTTTGTCACCTATGATCTAATCTTCGGAGTGATTCAATCTTACATACCTTAGAACTTTGGGAGTTTTTTGCACTTCTGATTCTTGACTAGACTCATTCAAGCTCAACTCTTCTTCCTGATTTGCTGGATCAGTTTGAATTTGATTTTCAGAAGGGGCTTGGGCTCCTTAAGTCATAACACCATCCTGATCATCTTCATCATATTCATAAAACCATGAGCGTTTTTCAATTCCTTCATCAACCTTCACATTTGTACTTTCTATAATCTTTCTTAGTCTCTTGTTATAACACTGGTATGCTTTTCTTTGAGTAGAGTAACCCAAGAATATTCCTTCATCACTTCTAGCATCAAACTTTCCTAGATCTTCATCTCTTTTAATGTAACATTTGCTGCCAAAAACTCTGAAATACCTCACAGTAGGAGTGATGCCAAACCAAAGTTCATAAGGAGTCTTACCGATATTGCTTCTGATTTGAACTCGATTGAGGGTATATATTGCAGTGCTAACAGCTTCTCTCCAATAGATCTGAGGAACATTTGCTTCCATCATCATGGTCCTGGATGCTTCCTGGATGGTTCAGTTCTTTCTCTCAACTACTCCATTCTCCTGTGGAGTCCTAGGGGTAGACAACTGTCTCTTTATTCCATGTTTCTTAGAGAAGTCTATGAACTCACCGGATGTGAATTCTCTACCTCTATCAGACCTCAGATATTTCAATTTTAATCCGGTTTCATTCTCTACCATATCCTTGAATATTTTGAATTTCTCAAGTGCTTATGATTTCTGTTAGGGTTTGCCGGCAGAAGATATCAATTAAATGCAAATAAAGATTAAACAGAGAAATGGAAATACACAGAATTAATAACAGGGAGAGACAAGTTTTAACGTGGTTCACCCAAACTCGGGCTACATCCACCAAACAGAGAGTCCAATATTATTATCCAGTAAATCAAACCGATTACAACCAACAATCCCTGCAACTCAATACCATTGCAAATGCTACAATACCATATCAAAAAAACCTAACCCCTTAGCCGCTTTTTATCAAGCCTTTTTATCAGTTACAAAAAATAGGGTTTTCTTATATCGGTCACAAAAATAGGACTTTTTATGTCGGCCCTAAAAAAATACATGGCTAGTGTACAGTACTTTCCTGATTAGTCGCCACCTACCAACAATCTCCCACTTGGAGACTGATCAGGCTCCACACCAAACAATCTCCCACTTGGAGACTGATCCTGGATGACACCGCTATGCGTGCAGCTCCCACTGGAAATAAGCACCCTGGACTCTACTGTTATGTTTTTATTATTTTCAGTCTAGAAAACCAACTGAAGCTGAAGAGGAGCTCAGCTTCTCCCTTGTCATTGCCTTTGTAAACATATCCGCTGGATTTTCATCTGTATGTATCTTTTCCAGCCTTAACTGTCCATTATCCAACACTGACCAAATAAAGTGATACCTCAACTGTATGTGTTTGGTCTTGGAATGCAAAGCAGAATTCTTTGCAAGATGTATGGCACTCTGACTGTCTATATACAAAGAACTGTTAGCCTATTGTGTGCCTAATTCTTCCATGAAAGATTGCAACCATATCATCTCCTTGCTCGCCTCTGTTGTAGCGACATACTCTGCATCTGTGGTGGATAAAGCAACCACCTTTTACAACCATGAGATCCAACTCACTGATGTCCCACCTACAGTAAAGACATAACCTATAGTACTCTGCCTAGTATCAATATCTCCTACCAAATCTGAGTCTACATAACCTGCTAAATCAGTATTAGAGCCCCCAAAACATAAATGTTTATTGGATGTACCTCTCAAATATCTGAGAATCCATTTTACTGCATTCCAATGCTCCAATCCAGGATGACTCATATACCTTCTTACGACTCCTACAACATGTGCAATATCCAGTCTTGTGCATACCATGGCATACATTAAACTTCCTACAGCTGAAGCATATGGTACCTTGGATATTTTTTCTTCCTCCTCTTATGTCTTTGGACACATCTCCTTAGTCAATTTCAAATGACTAGGCAAAGGTGTGCTGACAGCTTTTGTATTCTCCATATGGA
Source organism: Cunninghamia lanceolata (assembly GCA_027924645.1). Classification (NCBI taxonomy): domain Eukaryota; kingdom Viridiplantae; phylum Streptophyta; class Pinopsida; order Cupressales; family Cupressaceae; genus Cunninghamia; species Cunninghamia lanceolata. The sequence goes on along the minus strand of BSBN01000534.1, from coordinate 9,957,730 downwards.
ATCTCTGCAACACCTTTTCAACATAAGCAGCCTGAGATAGAGTCAATTTTCTGTTCTTCCTATCTCTACAAATTTTCATACCAAGGATTTGTTTTGCTGCCCCAAAATCCTTCATATCAAAGGACTGTGCTAACTGCTATTTTAACTCTCTTATGTGATCCATGTTAGACCCAGCTACAAGCATGTCATCAACATATAAACATAAAATAATGTAGCTGTCATTATCCAACCTCTTAAAGTAAACACAATGGTCAGAATTACACTTGCTGTAGCCTTGCTCAGCCATAAAACTATCAAATTTCAAATACCATTGCCAAGGTGCTTGTTTCAGGCGATACAAACTCTTCGTCAATCTGCACACCAGTTTCTCCTTACCTTTGACGTCAAATCCTTGGGGCTATTCCATATATATCTCCTCCTCCAAAGCACCATGGAGAAAGCCTGCAGTTTTCACATCTAGTTGTTCTAAATGCAAATCTTCAGCAGCCACAATAATTAAAACAGTACGAATAGAAGTCATCTTGACAACTGGAGAAAATATCTCATCAAAATCAATGTCCTTTTTCTATACAAATCCTTTTACAACTAACCTGGCCTTAAATCTTTTCTTACCTCCATCTTCCTCTTTCAGTCAATAAACCCATTTGTTTGGTAAAGCTTTTTTACCTGCAGGTAACTTACATAATTCCCAAGTCTGATTTTTCAGAAAGGAGTCCATTTCTTCTTTCATAGCATGCTCCCACTGAACCTGTGTATCCACCTGCATAGCTTCATCATACCCTTCTAGTTCACCAGCATCTGTTAACAAAATAGAATACAAAGAGGGAGAAAACCTTTCAAGAGGTCTACTTAGCCTTGTTGACTGTCTAACATTCACTGGAGTTTGTGGTATTTCTGGTTGCTGTTGCGGAGTATGAGAAACCACTGGAACATCACTATTTGGAGTATCATCTAGCACCACATAATCTTTTTCTTTCTTCTCATGCTGCTGCAACTGATCTTTGTACAACACCTTCTCATTGAATATAACATCCCTACTTCTCACAATTTTCTGATTTTCAAAATCCCAAAGCCTATAACCAAATTCATCAATGCCATATCCAACAAAGGTACACTTTTTTGATTTTGCATCCAGCTTGGTTCTATTTTCAAAATCTATATGTGCAAAAGCTTCACAGCTGAAGGTTTTTAGAAAAGAATAACTCACCTTCTTACCTGTCCATGCTTCCTCTGGAATACCATAGCCCAAAGGAACTGAAGGACCTCTGTTAATTAAATATACAGTAGTGTTGACAGCCTCTGCCCACATATTTAAGGGCAGCCCAGCATGCAATCTCATGGTCCTTGCACGCTCCATTATTGTCCTATTCATGCGTTCAGCCACTCCATTTTCCTGTGGAGTCCCTGGAACCATTTTCTGCCTACGAATTCCATTAAAGAAACAATAATCTTCAAATTCTTTGCTGCAATACTCACCACCATTATCGGATTTGAGACGTTTTAATCTTTTACCTGTCTCATTCTCAACCAAGCTTCTCCATTTCTTAAATGTTTCAAATACATCAGATTTCTATCTAAGGAAATAAATCCAGACCTTCCTACTTGCATCATCTATGAATGTAACATAATATCGAGAGCCACCAAGAGAAGATACCTGAGTTGGTCCCCATACATCTGTATGCACAAGCTCCAACTTTTCATTTTTCTTTTGCTTCCCATCTCTGAGAAAACTGACTCTCTTTTGTTTGCCATACACACAACTTTCACAGAAATCCATATTAATACATTTTAGAACTGGTAAAACTTTCTTAGAATGAAGTACCTTCATACCTTTTTCACTCATATGCCCAAGTCTGTTATGCCACAATGTTATTTCAGAACCTGCAGCAACTTTTCCAGTCTCTTCCTGCAAACCTGCACCAACTGTTCCTAAACCTGTTTGTTTTTTCTCTGTAACAGCTAAAGTAGAAGGAATAGTATAACCTGTACAAAGATATAAGGTGCCTACTTTCACACCTTTTGCTACTACTAAGGCACCTTTTGAAACCTTCCAATTTTTATCAGTAAATGTAACAGTGCAACTTTGTTCAGTTAGCTGCCCTGCTGAAATTAAATTCCTACTGAGCCTTGGAACGTGCCTTACCTCTTGTAGTAGCCAATGATTCCTATTCTGCAACTTAATCTTGATTCTTCCCTTTCCAACAATCTGATAGGGTTCGTTATCTCCCAGATAAACCAGCCCAAAATCCCCTTGGACATAATCAAGAAAATAACTTCTATGGGGCGTAGCATGAAATGAGGCCCCTGAATCTAAAACCCATGAATCGTCAACATTATCTAGGGAAAGAATCAAAACATCATCTTCAGATTTATTGCTTACCAAATTTGGCCCCTTATTGCCTTCTTGTTTGTCTCTTTCTTTATTTTTCTGAGACCAGTAATCTTTCTTCAGATGACCTAGTTTCCCACAGTACCAGCAATCTTTTTATCCTCTGGTTTGGGATCTCTTATCCTTTGATTTTCCTCGTGACTTCCATGACCTCCAGAACCTTTTCCTCTCTCCTTTGATCTGCCCCTGCTTTCTGCATTCAAAACACTGCCTGATTTGGATCCACCTGAGCTTTTCTTACGAATTTCCTCACTCAGAATAACACCAACAACATCATCAAATTTCAAGGTATTTGAACCAGAAACAGAGTTACTAACTGCCATTACCAAACTATCCCAGCTTTCAGGCAATGAACGTAATATCAAGAGAGCTCTAACTTCTTCATCAAATTTTACATTTACAGAAGTCAATTGACTGACAATCATATTAAATTCATTTAAATGACCTGTCACAGATCCACCTTCAACCATTTTCAGATTAAACAAACACTTCATGAGAAATACCTTATTTGAGGTTGAGGGTTTTTCATACAATTTAGCCAAAGATTTCATCAGACCATCTGTTGTCTTCGCTTCCATTATATTGAATGCCACCAATGGTGCCAGACACAACCGAATGGTTCCTAATGCCTTTCTGTCAAGAAGATTCCAATCCTCATCAGACATTGTTGCCAGTTTTTGGGCTACTCCTTCCAACGGCATCCATAAATCCTTTTGATAGAGGTAATCCTCCATCTGCATCTTCCATAACTGATAGTTCTGCCCATTGAATTTATCGACCTTCAATTTACCCTCGTCTGCCATTGCTTCTACTCAACCGTGAGACCTTCCTGCAGACGATAATCGAACACAACTCGCTCTGATACCACTTGTTAGGGTTAGTCGGCAGAAGATATCAATTAAATGTAAATAAAGATTAAATAGAGAAATGGAAATACACAGAATTAATAACAGGGAGAGACAAGTTTTAACGTGGTTCACCCAAACTCGGGCTACATCCACCAAACAGAGAATCCAATATTATTATCCAGTAAATCAAACTGATTACAACCAGTAATCCCTGCAACTCAATACCGTTGCAAATGCTACAATACCATATCAAAAAAACCTAACCCCTTAACCGCTTTTTGTCAAGCCTTTTTGTCAGTTACAAAAAATAGGGTTTTCTTATGTCGGTCACAAAAATAAGATTTTTTATGTCGGCCCTAAAAAAATTTTCTTGGGGGCTACCGCCCCTGAACCCTTGCTCAAGGCCCAGCCCGGCCCTGAACCCCGGTGAGGATACATGGCTAGTGTACAGTACTTTCCTGATCAGTCGCCACCTACCAACAATTTCTCCTTTAGAAAGGTCACCCACATCATCCAGGAATAGTCATCAATTACCAACATAAAGTATCTATCACCTTGTATGCTCCTAATTCTTGCTGGACCACAGAGATCAGTATGAACTAGGTCCAATAATCCAGTAGAAGACAGTTCCTTACTTTTAAATGTGACTCTGCTTAGCTTACCCAACTGACATTCTTTGCACAAGCTATTAGTAGGTTTCACTAATTTTGGAAGATCTCTTACAGCCTGAGTATTGCTTATCTTGATGATATTATCAAAATTCACATGACACATCCTCCTATGCCATAACCAACTCTGATCAACTTGAACAAATAAGCAACTTTTACCAGTACCAACCAAGTGGAAGATATTACCTTTAGTTTGAGTATCAGATGTAATCTCTATTCTGGAACTTTCAAAGATCTTGCATTTTCCATTCTTGAATATGAGATCATAGCCTTTGTCCACCAACTGTCCAACACTAAGAAGATTGTGCTTCAATCCTTCAACATACAGTACATTACCAGTTTTATTCTTTCCATCAAAAGAAATAGTTCCTCTACCTCTGATTCTATCAGCAGAATTATCACCAAACTTTACTACTCCTTCATACCTTTCCAAGTATATGGTGAGAGCATCCACTGTCAATGACCCAATCATCTTTTTCTTCAACTTGGGCAGCCAGGGCACTTTCTACAACTTTATGATTGACAAATTCAGAGGGCATTGGATCTTCTTCCTTGATGGCAATGAACACCCAGTCACTTCCAGATTTGTCTCTTGTCTCTAATTCATCATCTGTTACTCCTTCATCATCTCCTTCATGAGCATAGTAACAATTCTTTTGGAATCTTGGTCTGTTAGAATTTGGCTTTAAAAATCTTTTCGGACATCTTGAGGCAAAATGACCAATCTTATTGCAGTTAAAACACTTAAAAGGCAATTTCCCCTCATACTTACCAGATCCTCTTGGTAGTCTTTTTGCAATAAGGGCTTCAAGGTGAGCAGTTTCAGCTTCTTCATCTTCTAGGTCTTTTCTTTCTTTTTCATACCATGAAAGTTTCTTTGAAGAGTTCTCTCCCAGATCAAACCTTTGTTTACCTTTTACAGATGTACTGGCTTTGAATGCAGATTCAGTCTTTGGGGGTTCATCTCTAAACTCGGCCATTTCAAATGCAACCAATTTACCAACCAATTGATCTCTTGTGATGGTTGTGTGGGCTCTGAATTCTTCAATTGCAACAGCCTTGATTTTATAAGAAGCAGGAAGGGATCTGAGAATTTTTCCAACAATCTCATCTTCATTCAAGACTCCACTAGCATTTCTAATTCCACAAAAAATCTCATTTACTCTTGGCATAAAAGTAGTAATAGTTTCATCATCTCTCATCTTTAGATTTTCAAATTTCCCTTTCAGACTTTGTAACCTTGCACTTTTAACATACTTATCTCCTTCATGCAGAAGTTCCAGTTTTTCCCAAATCTCAAAAGTAGTTGGTAGTTCAACAACATT